>CM024803.1:3517422-6003672 GCA_014281875.1 Nibea albiflora
AACACTGTGTGTGTGTGTGTGTGTGTGTGTGTGTGTGTTTGCAGACAGCTCCCTTTTGAAAAAAAAATATATATGTACACTGTATTATGTATGTTTTGCCTTTTGGGTTTTGCTGCAGTTCTTATGCAGATTTTGTTGAACTTATTTTATTCTGTCTGACTCCGTGTTCAAGCTGCCATGTCTGAAGTCCTGTGGCAGGTACAGAACTCTTCTGCGATTGGCTGGATGGAAGTTTGCCACATGGAACTTTATGCCTCATTTCTGTCATATGGAATAGATGAGACATGGGAAAGAGCCCAATGTATCTATGTGAGGACAAGTTATCTATTAAATTTGGATTTCATTGCACTGGGCTTCAGTTTTCGTTGATACACCCATGTTTGTTTAGCTTTCAGCCTCTTCTGTATTTATAAGTACATTTAGATATGATGGCGCTCTGAGGAGAATCAGAGTTTTCTGATCTCAATTGCGACTTGGAAGTTGATGCGAAGGCTATTTTTATGTCAGAAACTCATAATTATAAAATCAGTGATCCGTGTAGATTTGAACCTCTTGAACTGAGTCAGTCTGCAGACAGTTCTGTCTCTTTTTTTCTTTTGCGCAAGTGGGCATGGCTCGTACCCTCCAACAAACACAGACAACATGCAGAACAATGAGTCAGGAGGTGCATTTCATGGATCGACTCCAAACAGATTTCTTTATAGTTTCAACAGAGAAACAAACTGAATTCATGTGTCACCTTTTCTGCAAACACATGAAATTATCCACAGAAATGTCATCACATGTTGAAGCCCAAAGTTCTCTGCTGAATTCTTGTGATTCTGCAGTTGGATCATAGCTTTAACACCAGGGATATCTGTGCTTCAGCAATACTTTGGGGAATAGGTGGGCGGACGAGTTTACGCTGGATATTTACAACATAGACTATATTCCAGATGTACTGGTAATGCCGACTCCGAGTTTTAGTCAAAAATGAATTATAAAGTAATAATACATTTAGTAAAACAGATATTTTCTGATATAACTCTGATGCAACATGTAGACAGTCATGAAGAGACATATATTTGACAGAACTGTAATTGTTAAAAAAAAAAAAAAAGATTGAATGAAAAATTTTTGTGGTTAGTCAAAATTGTCTTTGCTGGTGGATTGTGGGGGCTGCGGTCCTGAACAGTCAGAAGATATTAAGATGTTTGGACTGACACAGAACCTGAACAGTCAGTGCTAAAGCTATGAACATGAAAAAGGACAAATAGTTCAAAGTTGCAAAGGGCAAATAAAGGAAATAAAGGTGTACCAGACATTTGTTCATCATAAAATCCATCCATTCCTTCAGTGTTTTGCAGATTATTACTTAAAAAAGAACAGAGACAAATGCAGCTTAAGAAAAACACACCGTAATTGTAATGCACTCCATCCTCCCTCTATTCTTTTTCTCTCTTTTCACATTCTTTTCTCTCTCGTTCTCTCTCAGTCTCTCTCTCCAGGTTTACTTCAGTCTCTCTCTCTCTCTCTCTCTCCCTCTCTCTCTCTCCCTGTACCATATGGTGTACCATGGTACATTTAGCTTGTCAGTGATAATGGATGGCCATGGAAGCCCAGTTTTGCTTTAAGCGCTAGCTTGCTGCTCGCTGTCTCAGTGTGTGTGTGTGTGTGTGTGTGTGTGTGTGTGTGTGTGTGTGTGTGTGTGTGTGTGTGTGTATGTGTGTGTGCGTTTTGGATGATGGCTGCTGATGCTTTCGGCTGTGGGATGAGGGATCATGAAGCAAATTCAGCCCTGACATGCACCCAACGCACACACACAAACACAAACACACACACACACATTGAGCTTCATTCATCGTGGTCGGCGCTGCGGTCACTTCCGGCCAGTTTCATTCGTGCAATCTGATTGGCCGATTGGATAAGGAGGCTGAATGTGAATCTGATGTTACATTTTACACAACAGATTGACGTCAGCTTGTTTTACTCCTCAGTGATAAAAAATGTTATCGTTATAGTTTTATTTGGTGGCGAGTATTTATCAAGTTATTAGTGAATCAACCAATCACATGGCTTGACTGTCTTTAATGTGGACTGCATGAATCGACTGTGATTGATGCACCTATGCCATTTTTCTGGCAAAGACACCGAGTTTCTGCTGAGACGTGACTGTGTGAGTTTACTGACAACACACAGGCTGTCAACACTGTGCAGAAATGCTGCAAAAAAATTTTTTATCATTCTGTGTAATTTAATTCAAAAATAAAGATACACAGTGCCTTTATATTTTTTTAAGTGGCTGTAATCAGTATCATTGATACTATATTAACATCAAATGACAAAGGTTGCTCAGAGTAATGAACCTGCAGTGAATTATTACCTTGTGGGGCTTCACAGCATGTTTCAGCTCGCTGCCTGAATGCAACTATGCTGTTTTGCTTCACTCCCACCGTTCTCGTGGCATCGTATTCAGCCTCAGCAGGCAGCTGTTCATGACCTGCACAGCACCAAACAGCACACAGTCAGTTAGAAAGTAGACGGTGAACATGGTGGAACATTTAGCAGCTAAAAAGATAGATGTCTGCCTCAGAAGTTGGTGGAGGCCAAAACATAGCAAAAAGAGAACACATACATAAATACATATATACATCTCCAAATGGAAGATAATAACTCTGTAACAGATGGATGTGTCAATCAGTTCAAATTCTCACATATTATTAAACAACAATTAAGGTGAAATGTATAATAATAATAATAATAATAATAATAATAGCAATGGAAGTTAACTATAGAAATGTGAAGGTCGTTAACAATGTTCATAACTTTCTGTTGCCCCCAAGTGGCAAAAATAAAACCAGGTAGTAAACAAAGACTGTTTCGATATTTTCATTCATAACTGTCATAATGCTCTGCTCTGAGCTCTAAACAATGTAGCCCACAGTCAGGAGAGCAAAATTTAGGAGTGAATTACAAAAATTCTACATATAAAATATCTATAAAATATGTATATACTTATAATACTATTCAGGTCCGATGATACTTTAGGGACTAAATAAACTGGAAGGAATGTTCTGATGATTTATAATAATAATAATAATAATAATAATAATAATAATAATAATAATGTTTTTTTGTGCAATTCATTCTAAATAAGGTGTACATGTACAGTATTGATTTTTATTTGAAGAAGAATGTGATGGTCGGGTCATGATGCTGATCAGGACTTGAAACGTCCTCCTCGCTGCCGGCCAATCAGTGAACAGATCTCAGCTTCTCTCTGCTTTTCAAACATGGGGGGAAAAAAAGCTTGGACCGATTTTTGCGATTTATGTTTTCTCTTTTCACTCAACACAAACCCCTCAGTTATCCCTGGCATCGCCCCCATCATCGTCAGATTCATTATCAGAAACAAAAACGACGAGCAGAACTGAGTTTCATGGAGAGAAAAGAGCCGAGCACAGGAACAGGATGTCTCTTCTTCCTCCTCTCGTCCTCATCCTTCCTGCAGCCCTTTGAGGAGTGAAGCGAATGAAAAGCAGAAACAAAGACACGAGACAAGAGACAGTGATTGTATGTTAATATGAGAAGGTGCTTTAATTCCTACGGAGCACCATTTGTGTGTTTGCTGGTGGTTATTCTGGTTTACGTTCAAATTGTATCAAGGTTTCAGTGCAGTGCACGAAGACAGTTTGATCCAGAAACCCACAAATCAATAAGAGAAACGAGATGATTGACAGTAGAACAGGAGATGCTGAAATAGGTGCAAATTGAATATATTCTTTAAAAACTATGTGTTTCATGAGCTCATGAGGGTAGTCTCTGGGAGTACTGGGACATACTCCAACACTGTCATCTGTGCACATCATCAGCAAAGAAATGCACTGTTCACTGAGTATCATTATTATTATATAACTCTGTATTTTTCAAAGTAAAGCATTTTGGGCGTTAAGTTAGAACAAGACATTGTTTTGAGATGACGTTCACTCAAATCAGTCAATGTTACCAACAGTTCAGTTAAATGGAGCACTAAAGGGCTGCTCACACCACACGTTTTTGCAACATATCTGGATCTAAATGTGTTTTGATGTAGTGAATTAGCTATTTGTTAGCGGTGAGCTAACTGCTAACTGGTGCTGTCAGTCACGTTAGCTCATATAGATTCTCTTCTGTTGACTTCCCCTCACATTTTGCTCACCACTGGGGACCTTTTTGTTCAGCAAATATGTTAGCTAGCTTCAGTAGCTAGCTGTGTTAACCAGCTAGCCAAAGGGCCTTTGGCTATTAAAGGCACTTTGGCTATAACATTAAAGTTATAGTTTAAAGGTGAAGTAGCATGAAGATGGTCGGGGTGGATGAACAGGACTTTCACCCAGGAGACTGTTGTTGGTCTCCATGTCAGAAACCATGGTGACTACAATCTTTTCCTAAACCTAATAAAGCAGTTTTATTGCTTCAGGAAGCTTTATTCTGAAAGTCTCACTCACATATTTAATACAGCTCACTTGACTGTGGAGCCTTACACATGCAAAAACTGATGCTAGATGACTACATAGAGCTTCATAGTTGGTTCGTCCAGTGTAGGGTGACTGATTGGGAGTGAGAATGTGTTGAGTGTCTCATCTTGGAAACCAACCAACACGTCATGACATCATGCCTTCCTTACAAAACTACCCGCAAGGTGTGAAACATGGCAAGCTATGATTGGTCAGGGTCCGGCACGTAGTCATCAACTCTCGCCAAGTCACGACACAACGGTCATCTTGAAAAATAGAAATATAGTTTATTCTCATATCCAGACTGCAGCATTTCAGTTAAAAGCTCCTCCTGATGGACTGCAGTATCACTGCCCATGTTTACTGCTGTGTGGAGTATTTCTGATTTGAAATAGAAAATTGAGGAAACATTGACGTTTCTCTTCAAATGTAGTCACTCAAATCCAATACTCACAACAAGTGGAAACAAATCCTAAACCTTATCAAATCTGAGCTGAATCAATAATAGATTTCAACTCAATTGGATTGTAGCAAATGTGCTGTGAATGACTGTGTGTTATATATATATATATACTGAAGTCAGAGTGCGATCCTCACCTCTCCATTCCGGTTTCCTTCTCTCCTCTCCTCTCCTCTCCTCTCCTCTCCTCTCCTCTCCTCTCCTCTCCTCTCCTCTCTCCCTGCAGCTGTGTTCTCCTTTCTCTCTCCAGCTGTTGCCAACCAATCACCTGCTACCCCTGCCGCACACACACACACACACACACACACACACACACACACACACACACACACACACACACACACACACACACACACAGTATAATTATAGGAGACGGGGCGCTGGCTGGGGACCCATTTGAACACACGAATAAACGAATAAGGATTTGCATACAGAACCCAAAGAGAGGCGATCGATTAGGAACAATTGATTCCTGGATCAATTTTTCTTTGACTTTATTATATTTTTATGGTCAATTATTAATTAAAAGCAGATGAATTAAGAGGCTAAAACAAGTCCCCTGATGTTTGATCCAATATAACAGAATGAAAATAGTGTCTCAATTAAGCAATTAATCCATCGACAAAAATGAATCAACAGCAATTTTGATAATGGTCATGTGAGAGACCATTATGTAAGAATTTTGAACAATACATTTAGCACAATATTTTATATGCAACGTGATTATTAACTTATTTCGATAAATAAATATAGAAATAAATAAAATCTATGAACAGAGTACATGAGAAGAAATGGAATGGAAACTCCATGAAGCACAGTTTGGGTTCACTTTAATATGACTGTATGCATTTTTAGTTATAACTAATAATGGAAAATGAATCTGTGAGAAAAGAAGTTTACACGACTCTTCAGTCATCTCACACACAGATCTGACTGACCTCCATGATGGAGGAGCACCAGCACGAGGAGCAAAAGGCTAAAAAAATGAAGACAGAGTTGAAGGAGGAAAGGGGGCGCAGGGAGCAGGGGGAAAAAATAAAGTAGAGCAGCCAGGCTGCCAGAGTGGCCCACAAAGTTTCCCCGCATATCACTGCCTTAATGTCCCGACCGTTGGTTGGTTTCCATGGCAGCAGACGAGGGTAAAGTGGTAGCTTTTCCCTTTTTTTTCCCACGCTTCCAGGACAGTGCCATGTGAAAGCAGCGGGAAGAGTCTCTGCTGGCACACACTGAATGGGAACAGAACTGACAAAGAGCTGAAAAAACCATGCTGTTAGTGTAAAACCGCCCCAAATCTGCCTGGGCGACCGGTTCAAATCCTGCTCTGACACAGTACATGGAGCAAGGCAGTGACACTGCTGTGTCGCTCGGCTATAAAACTAGTCGCGTGGCTCCACACCTCTCCTCTCGCAGGGAAATTAGACTCTATTGATTCTAATAGGAGCCTGGGAGCCATATATGTAGTGACAAGCCATATACTATATCTTCTGAACATTCGGACACTAAAATGACGTTTTTCAGACAGACGGGTCGGGCAAAAATGAATTTTGTTTGAGACCTGTCTGTCTCAGCAGCACACAGATATCTCATCTCTCTGTCAGTGCTCAATCACTGGTCTGTTTCACCCAAGATGATTTAAAACAGCTGAACTAAAACTTAGATCTTTCTGAATCGTCTGAGGCATTTCACTCTGCTTTCATTCATCGGCACAAAGTTCACAACACTTCCAAGACAACGTTCAGAGATCAGGGGCGAGGAGACCACACCCACTCAGGGGCAGGAAGTGTATACCATTTGGTATCGTTGACACTTCCTGTAATGGGTTATCTTCTCATTAAAATCTTCAAAGCAAAGAATAAGCAGTGTGAGATGATATTCGTGAACGTTGCAAGTTGAACGCTGGTTTGTTTGAAGTACAGCTGCTTTAATTCTGAGATAAGCGTAACATCAGACAGCTGCTAGCTAATGTTAGCAGGCTGCTGGAGGCTTCAGAAATATGGAAAGTAACCAACTTTGTCATTTCCCGTGACATATTTGTAAGAATTCATAAAAAGCAGCGTGCAGCTTCTTTTTAATTAGTGAACTCATTGTCTTTATATGTAGCTAGATGCCAGCGATGGTGGCAAAGGTTCCAGTAAATATCTCTTGTTGATGTTTGTGCATGTTTGCTTGCGTGGCAACTTCAGTTTGTCTTAATCGTTACATTAATGATAGACACGCAGAGGGATAATTCTGCTGACCTCCTTTTATTCTCAAAGCCTACGTATTTTCTTAATCATATATGGCGGTTTCAAAAGGTGTTCGGGGTCTTAGCCAGTTAGATATTTTATTATTGTTACTTTTTGTTTCTTTGCTTTTCAGCAGGTGGCAATGAAATGATGTCATAGTTGTGTTTGAACCTCTGAGCGTATAAGAGCTGCTCGTTTGAATTTCTGACCTGTGGTGAATGAATCATAATAAAGCCTAATGGAGCCCACAGTACATTAAAGCTGATATGGGTATTAACTTTTTTAACATTTTCCTTTTTTTCCACCCAAATTTGTTAACAAAAGCAGGTGACTGCCATCTCGGAGTTCCTACGTAGGTGCTCAGATGGCTCGTCTCTCCTCCGTCCTTCCTCCTGCTGTCCGTCTCTTTCCACCCTCCACCCCTTCTCCTCTCTTTATCCCCGTGTGATGTCAGGTGGGGTCTGCCCTGCTGCGATGAAGCCGCTCTGATCACCGGCTCCCGAACAGTGTGTGGGAGCAGATATGTCATTATTCTGCAGCCAGGTGGTCGGGCTGAAATCACACAGAGCGCATCAGCGATGTGATGCAGCTCCCAGATCCGCGACTATACACCTCATATTACAGGCGCCCAGGTGTTCAAACGCTGCCACATTTGTCTAAATACAGGTATTAAGTTGGGAGTCAGGGTGGAGGAAGAGGAGGAATAGGTCTGTCAGTGATGGCAGGGAGAGAGAAAGTGGAGGAGGAAGAGAGAAAATGTAAAAAAAAACCAAACATATTTCATTTCATATTTCAGACTCAGGAGGTCTGTTCTTTCCATGTCCAGAATTTCCTGAATCGAACATTTGACATATTTTTCAACTAAAGAGTCTCTATCTGACAATACAAGTGTGCCCTAGCCCAACTCAGGTCCAGGGTCAGTTCATATGTTTGTATGTACCTCACTCTACCAATCATAATGGCAGAAATGCAACAATAAGATTTGAAGCACAATAAAAAAGGAAGGAAAGTCAAGATGGGAAAAGCAACAGTGAATAGAGGAAATGAAAAATCATTTTGGCAAAGCAGAGTACAGGGTGAGGAAAGAATGGAGGAGGAGACGTGATCAGAGACAGACAGCCGTGACAGTGACAGGAGAAAATCAGAGTGTGATGTTGAACCACGGGATCCTTTGACCTTTGACCCCTGCAGTCTGACAGCACCTGACCCATCATCCATCTCTCCTGTGTCGCCTCCTCCTCCTCCTCCACCTCCACCTACCACAGCGAGAGAGACAGAGAGGTTGAACGTCAGGAAAAACATGGTTTAGAATCGAGGAACCCAATTCACGCTCTTGGGGTTTATTGCTGAAATAAATTTCTTCATCTGGTAAATGTGAAACTTCTTCTAGCATGCCTTAAGACTTCTATATTACTGCTTTAGTGAAAAACTGCATGAATTGCACGTTACTGTATCTTAGATATCAAAGCTCTTTTAGCTCTAATAGATTTAGCTCCATTAGCTCTGGTGCTTCTGTTAACACATTTTACCCTGTTGATGTGTTAGCTTTGTTAGCTTCGTTAGCTCCGTTAGCTCTGTTTGTCTGTCTGTGCCTGAAACAAAGTTCTTGTTCATCAAAGGTTAAATTTTAGACTTAAATGAATCAAGTTAACACAGATTATGTCATACAAATACAAATTCAATCTTACACATGAACATAAAAAAGACCCAAATTATTTCAGAACTTGCTTTGTTTTTCCCTTAAATTTAAATATCAAAAGTAACGCAGTGACAGCTTTGTGTATCCATGGTTACAGAGCTAATCTGGCATGAGTCTTGATGGTGCAAATTTGACAAAAAATTTAACAAATGTGTGCTCAAACACACAACTCAAGGTGAAGTCCACCTGGCACCATTATACTTCCTGTTTGCTTCCCTCAATGCATTGTAGGAACTGTAGTTTCAGCACAAAGAACATGATTATCCCGCCAAAAAGTCAGTAAAAAGAATTAATGGAGTGAAAGCCCATTATTTTCAGCTTTTTTCCCCATTTTTGAGAATGTATGTGTACCTAAATTTATCTGGAAAATAACAATATAATGACATCTCTGGCTTCTAACTCTACTAACTCTGCAAAGAGCTCGAAAATAAGAAAATAAAGGCTTGTTTTCAACAAAGCCTAAAAACAACCTGGATTTTAAAGGGTTAAGAAATCTGCATCTATAATTCACATGTAGAGAGGTGATATGTTATAATATTTTAGTGTTTAGTGTGAGAGTGAGAGACATGCATCACACATGCTATAAAAATGAGCCATGTTGGTGTTAAACATTCACTTTGCTTCCTGGCCTGTTCCTGTGTGACATGCGAAAACCTTGCGAGTCTGAACGTTGCATCTTTATTTAGTCAGACAGTGTCAGTGAACAACACTCCGCGCGCCGCTCTCGCCGCTCATTGTGCTGCACTTTAATACTTCCATATTGTGCTGCTAATTCAGAATTTCACACCTTTTCTCTCGTTGCTACCTCTCTCTTTGTCTCCCCGCGTCGTTCGCCTTCCGTCTCAACCCCGAAGACAAGAGGAAACGTGTTAAATCCACCTCTAAGAACCTTTTTAATTCAACATTAGCAGTCGTCATCTGTCTGCCGAACAATACCCAAACACAATTTACAGCTACGACTGGAGCATCCCGCCTTTGTTTACTCTGCAGCTAAATAATGTTCCATCAATAATGGACTCCAAACACAGAATCAGGCTTTTAGTTTTAGGTAATCCTGAATGTTTTACAGGAGATTTTTTTTTTTTCTTATTGCTGTGCTTTATTGTCTTGGGAGCATAATTGGAGTGTGCTGTTTTCTTCATTTGTTTTAGGTTTTAGGAGGAACATGGGCTCAGTGCCTCATGGATGTAACTCCAGATGCCATTGTGTCCGAGGTTTTTGTGGAAGTGTTGCCCGAAATCCTCGAGACAAAGGCAGCAGGAATGGAAGGGAAAATATAAACCCTGAAAAGAGTCAAATCCTCCAAAATTCTCATTCGGCGACACTTATGAAAGGAGGACGGGGGGTTAAACTGGAGCACGAAACAGGGTGATGTCCAAAAGAAAAAAAAAAAACAAAAACCTGTCAACGCGGTAGTCTACCTAAACCTCCCGAGGTGTTTCAGGTGCCATGTTTTCTACTCCCCGCCTCCCATCAGATCACAGTCAAATAAAGACAGATTGATAAATTCACGGATGGGTGTGAACGTTGCCAAATCGAGTCAGACCCCGACCAAAGTAAACGCCGTGCCACGGAGCGAGAAAAGAGAAGGAGAAAAGAGAAGGAGGGATGGAGGGGGAGAGAAGATTTGGGGCTCTAATGCCAGCCTTATGCGTCTTTTAGTCGTTTCCGCCGTCGGGGCTTGGCACCGGCACGGCGCTGTCAGCCAGCCAACAAAAATCTGCAGTGCCTGCCGCATTTCAGCAGCCCTGTTTTGTCTGAGACCAACACACACACACACATATATAGAAATGCGCTCGCACCACATACACACTCCCGTGCTGCAAATCCGCGACGTTTTTCTTTTACGAAAGCGAAGCTTCGTGATGAAAGAAAATGTAGAATTTGAAGAAAATTCCCCAAAACAAAAGAACAAATTTCTTTCTTTTTTTAAATTTTATTTTAATACATCAAAAACACCCCGAACAAGATCATTTTTCTCGTTTTTTTTTTTTTTTTTTTTCGCAGTGCCACCAACACCTCACACAGCTTTGGAATATTAATTTGAAATATCGTTCTCCTGGTGAGGTCCTGCTGTTCGGAGGGTTTGGTGGTGTCGCCCTGTTTGTCGCCTCGTTGTTGTTTGTGTTGTTTGTCTATTGATTCCAGGGTGGAGGAGGGGTGGATGAGTGTGTGCGTGATGGGATTGGTCGGAGGTGGGGGGGTGGGTTTGGATAATGAAGGTTGTTTGGTAACGAAGGGGGGGGGCGGTTCTTTGGGTCTCGTTCACATGAATGGGGAACAAGTGTCATGGCTGCTGCTGAATTTTAATCCACCTACTTCACAGCCACATGGACAAATAAACTCTCAGAAATACATGTAAATATCAAAACCATACTTGGCACCAAATTGAGAAGAAGCTGTATTACATACAAGTTGACATTTGGGATGGTTTTCTCCACGCTGTCTTCACGGTGTCCTGGTGCCGTTTTACATACTAATAGAACATCTGTACGTATATAAAGCGCACGTAATAACTGTCATCATGTTTCTGGAGTTCGTGTAGAAGCAACCAATGACCAAGGACAAACAGATAGACTGTAGATTGTAAATCCCTTTTGTGGCAAGGGTTAGGGTTAGTGACTTGTGCGATGAATAGTGGGAAAAGTGTAACACAATGCTTCTCTCTGTATCTGAAGCAAGTTTTTTTTTAACACGGATGTCTTTAACTGTAGCTGCCAACAAAAACTAAACAAAATAAACTATGTGCCTAAAAGTAAATGATAATATGAATATTAAGACAGATTTGGAATGAAAAAGAAGGGGGAAAAATGAATGAGTAATGGGTCAGGTGGATATAGTGGAGGAGCTACTGATACATGTAAAGTAGGTTTAAAGTGTTTATGATGACAAAAAAGAAATACACTGACAAACTAGTGACGAAACAGCTCATTGGTTCATACGGTAAAATTAAATTCAGTGTCAGGAAGTCCAGATGAGTATAAACTTTGAACTTTGAACTTGAAGAAAAAAAAAGAAACGTTGATGAGATGAAGCTGAAAAGCTCTCTTGGCTCTATTTGCATGCACTTTTGAGACGGTCCCTAACTTTAGCTCCTCGGGTTCTCTCTTTTCTGTTTCAACATGGGAATGCAATGTAAGGCGTCCGGTAACATCAGTTCTGATATACTATGTTGCAAGCTGTAAGCGAGTGAATGTTGCTGCTCTGCATGCTGACATACTGAGATCATCACAGACTCAGGTAATGTTTATACAGGTAACACTGGCACTGTTAGCTTTCTCTATAGCTTGAGGAAGAAACAAGTTCATGTGAGACTGGAAACAAACTCGACGATAAATGAACTCAGTGACATGTATGTTTCTTGAAACATGGGACTGTTTCTGACTTCTGTTGTTTTTTAGGGAGATGAGTCTTTTTGTGGCAGATGTTGTTTTTTGGATTCCTTGAGAAGAAACAAACTATTTTGTTCAGTTTGAGGAGTTTGATTGGGCTTTTTCCGTTTGTGACAAGTTTTGATTCACCACTGAAACTTAGTATTTGTTGTCTCCTGTGTGGGCTGCTCATATTGTGTATTGTACACAAAAATCAACAAATCGATGTACAACTTTACTTTGTAACATTCAGAATTAATGCTTTCTACAAGTTTTTTTCCCCCATCAGCTTCAGAACATTCTGCAGTGCCTGATTTAAAAACATTGTATTTAGTTATTTTTCACACCAAATTACATCATCAAATCTATAATATTTGCCTAAAAATGTCTAATTTGTAGCTTCCATTTAAATTGTATCTATTCCTCAATCACTTCAGATTGTTTTAAAACTCCATACTGCAGCAGTGCATTCACCGTCAACTTCAATAGACCAGAATACACTGTAGTTACAGGACAAGTTTGACAATTTACTCCTTCAGGTTCACAAACAAGATGCTTCTCTTTCAGCCACCTCAAAGCAAGATCACAACAGTTGTTCAGATGTATTCTGGGAAATGTAGGAAATCACTAATGTGACTAATTTTTCGTAAAAATATCTCATGCTGTCTAACTGTTGTACGTATTAAAGCAAAATGTTAGCTCTCTAAATGTGACTTAAAACTTTCATTCGAAAGAGAATTAAAATCATTTATGTACAACAGAATTATACGGAATCAAACTTTAAAAAAAGAAAAGTATTTGTAAATGAAAGAATCAGAGTTTTGATCCAATCGGGCTCCTGATCTGCTCTGATATGGCTGAAGGTAGAAGCCGACAGATGTGAGCTGGATGCTGCGTCTCTCAAGCCGCTCTCGTCGCTCGTATACGTTCATCTGTTGTTTGATGTATTCACTCACTCCGGTGCCAAGAAATCAATGCCTGCTGGGAATGGAGGACGGGGGGCGGCCGGCGGCAGCAGCACGGTGGTGGTGTGTGTGTGTGTGTGGTGAGGTTGTCTGTTAGACGATGGTTACTCATCGACCATCGTCTGTTAAATTAATGTTGATCCCCCCAAAAATGTTACGCTTTACACGGGAAGACAACGCCATGAATAAATATATAGATTATTTCAAATTCAGCGCTGGCGGGATTGTTTCAGAGTGTGTGTGTGTGTGTGCGTGTGTGTCGGTACCTTTCAGACTTTGTAGAAACTTCTGGACCGGTGCCCGGCGGTGTCATGGAAACGCTTGAATCGCTCAGAATGATTCATGTCTGCACAATCCAACCCTCCCCCCATCGCACACACACACACACACACAGTGCACACATGCACACACGCAGCGTGCACGCATGCACGCACACACACAGTATGCAGGAAGAGGGAGTTTAACCCTTCTTCTATCCATCTTCCTTCCCCCCTCCCCGATTCCCTTGCTCTCCTCTCTCTTCTCTTTCTTCCCTCTCGTCATCTCGTCAAATCGCACTATTAGTCACATAGTTTATTAAAATGGACTCATTATATGGATGTCAAAGGAGATCATGTCTTCTGACTGTTTCCTTTCACGCAGTCAAAGACTCGACATGACTCTCTGAAAGAGAGAGTCTAGACGTCGACATCGACTTGTAGAACAACTCCATCGTGTTGCTTTCTTCTTTATTTTCCTCCTGATGAATCTGAATGAAAACCAACAACGTGTGACGGACAAAGACAGACAAAGACGTCAGTGTTGAGTCCTGAAACGACGGCGTCTTCATCGTCATCTCTTCGTCAGGCTTTCATTTCAAATAAACTGGAGGACGGTTTAACTCAGGATGAATCGATAGATGTCAAAGTGATGAACAAATACAATTAAAAAACGTTCAGATTGAAAAACGTTCAATCGAAAGACGGTGTCGTCATATCGATGTGGACACCACGCTTCTTTGTCTTCTGTCTGAGTGAAAATATGTAACACAACAGTGAATTAAAAAAAAATCTAATGAAACACCATCAGGGTTCATGCTGTTATTGACATTTGGAGCAGATCCATCACTTCATCTCTCCCTCCTCTAAATGAAGAAGAAGAAATGTATGACACAGGAAGTATTAAAAAAATCACCAGAGATTGTAAATGACATTCTATTTAAGAATATGTTTCATATACTCAAAAATCAGAAATGCTGTCAGGATGAAACCATAGATGAGAAATGGATCAAATCGATCTAAAGACAGGGTCTTTCTGGAGAAACAAATGAATGAATCAAAGAAAACATGACAGGACAAAGCGACAGATGAATGAAACAAACTGATGCATGACAGTGACATGGCAACGAACAAAGAGGGCAGAGGATCTGAAGCCCTGTCAGTTACAGGAAGTGAACCCTGATCTCCCTCCCTGAACTTATGAATTGAGCTCAGCCTCACACCGTTGCCTTGTATTGATCGGCGATATAACTGTATGATTTGCTTTTGTGTGTCATTTACTTTTTTAACATTCAGCAAAAGACACTACGTTTCCTAGATTTGGACAGAGAGTTTAAGGAGCCTATAGAACGTCACACTGACACAGGAGGCGATCCCTGGTCTCTGGTACCTTAGCTTCTTACCTTCATATGCCACCACACTCCAGTCAAGCTGAAGCTTTTGTACTGAGGCCTTTCTCTGTGGTTCTTTCTGTAGTGGTGAGTGAAGACCGTGCAGATTCTTCTGTGCTGAACGGGTGGAGGGTTTGTCGGTGCTCCGCGACGTTCATTAATCCCATCCTGACTCGTGTTTCTTTTCCCCGTGAAGGGAAACGGAGTTTGTTAAATGCATTAAATGTTACGTGAAGGCCGTGTTGTTGTCGCGCTGCTGCAGGGATGATGCACCTCATCGCTCTAAACTCTTACGTTAACACTGATGTTATACGTGTAAGCATGGACTTGTTGTTCTCTCCCCTTTATCGTGAACACCCTCCTGCAAATGACTGCTGGGCTCATGGGGAGGATCCCCCCCCCCCACCTGGTGCCAACGTGTTTGAAAAAAACCCAGCAGAAGTGCCCATTTGTCTGGCCCCGTGATAGATAAAACACCATGAAGTGCCCTCCAGGGTGCCCTTCCTGCGCATAAAATCAAAAAAAATATCAGAACCCGTCCCTAAGTACGACTATCATGAAATAAAAAAAATAAACACGAACGAGAACAAACAGCGGAGAAACTGCTTATGTTGCAACATAGTAAAGAGCAGAAATAACCCTCCAACAGTAACACTACAGGTCTGAGAGTCGTTCTGGGCTTCGAGGAGGCAGACATGACCAGAATACAAAGTGATGCTGGTTTGTGGGCTTCTGCTGTGTAGGCGAGACCAACAAAATCTACTATTTATACACTCACACACACGCACAGTTAGCGTATCTCTGTTTTTGGATCCTGTGTTAGGAGTGTTTGCTCTCTCCGGTTCCGTGTGGTGTTGGCCTTGTTCTGGAAAACACATGGCAAAAAAAAAAAAAAAAAAAACAGCAAAGAAAAGTTAACGTCGGACTATAAGAATGACCTGGTGTGACATCTGTGATAGGACAGGCAGACTTTCTGTTTCCGAGGCTGGTCTTCATCCAAATACAGCAAGACACGGAGAGATTTCTGCAGCTTGTAAGTCGTCCAAACTCGACGTGTTTTTGTGTTCGTTCAGTGTTTTTCAGACACTTTCAGGGTTGAGTATGGGAGGGAGAACAGACAGAAAACCTGGTTCAAAATGTCGTTCCTGTGGATTTGCTCATTGTTTTCATGCTAAACAAGAATTAGATGGTTTCACAAGGACATGAATGAACAAATTAAGTGTTAATATTAGGTTACGTCTAGGTTTAATGTTGAGTTCATCTTAAATCAAAGTTTTGATTCCAAAGTTTTGATTTAAGGATTAGCTTCAGGTTTTGGATGAATCCAGAAGGAAGGACAAAGAAAAAGAGACACGTGGTCGTTGTTTTGCTCCTCCGCTGGCCCCGTGATTGGATGTTATAAATCATGGACATGTCATTTTGTTTGTTTGGGTTAATGTTAAGATGAATTAAAATATTAGAATTAGAGATTGTAGTTGGTGATAGATTCTGACTTGTTTTATTGACACAGACTGACTACACTTTAACTCCAGTTCATACTGGTAAAATTCTTTAAATATGGCGTGGACATAATTCTTATCATTATCTTCTTATTCTTATCAGCATCTTATGATCTAAATGAGGTCAGTGTCAAAGCTGCCAGACTTTATTTTAAAACACTCTTGGAAATAAGAGTTTTTTTTTATCTTCAGGATTATGTCAAGGGTTTAGGACTGGCTTAAAAACAGTAAGTCTGGTTGTGGGCCTGTCAATAAGCAGTGTGATAATAGCTAATAGTCTAGCGGAGCGTCCTGGTTTCCGTTAGCTCTCAGCCTGTAATGGAGCTTATTTGTGTTTCCTCTCTGTCTCTCGGCATTGTGGATTAGCAGGGATTTGGTTCTCCTGCCTCACCGACTTCTCTATGGGCTTTATACAGTGGGCTGACCTCCCCTCCTCCACCTTTTGTACCTCTGAAGCCAGCACACTCTAACGAGTGGTGCTTCGGCTCGGGGTCCTCCTCACAGCCAACGAGCCTGTTTACTTTCGGCGTCCAGGAAAAAAAATGTCACTGCGGGGTTCCTCCGAGAAATTCAGAGGTTGGCAGAGGAGAGCTGAGGTTAGAAAGCCTTCTTTTGAGGAGTTTTTTGAGCTTTGAGACAGTCCAGTTTCTGATGGTGGATTGTTTGGGTCCTTTGCCTTCAAGTGGAGATTTAGAAAGAGACAGAGCCAGTAAGAAGAAATGTCTGATTTAAAAGGCTTTGTAACAACAGTCCGAATTCCCCACGCTTCAGCTCATGATAAAAATCCTTATTTAGTTTACAAGCCCTAATGAGCAAATGTTTCTTTTGTTTCTTACCTGAAAATGTGAGGTCGTATTGAGGTCAGTGTTGTCAATGGTCAACTAGTCAATGGGCAATCAAAGGCTCCTGGAAGCATCAAGGAGAACCCTTTAAATTAGGGTTCTCTAAGAATGTCTCTAAGAAAGAAAAGGATTCAGAACCCCTGATAATATATAGTTTTCAGTGAGTTATCTGAGGTTGATGAGGTTCCTTCAAGTAAGAGAAAGGTTCATCAAACTTTTTGTGTTTGCACAAAGAACACAGCAAAACAACTGTTTAATTCTTAGAGGCCGCGAGCAAGTTCCTCAACAATCCATAAAAGACTGAGGAACATCCAGTTGCACTGAAGTGTTGAGAAACAGATCCTTTGTTTTGGATGTTCTTAAAGGTTCTTTTGTTGTTCGAGAAGCCATAGTGACCCCAGTTTCCTATGTATTCACACAGCGAACGGTTCCTTGGTTTTCAGTGTTCCTGGAAGCATTGTTGTGGTTTGAGAACCTTTCATGAATATAGTTTTATAAGAACTACCAAATGTCAAAGGTTCACGGAAAAAAAGTTTAGCATTTCCGAGAATTGTCAATGAACAAATTCCCTTTAACAAAAGGTTCTTGAAGATATTCAATACTGATGTTTTAAAACCTTGAAATAAGATCCTAGAAGTAATGTCAGATCAAATGAACTGTTGATAAAAGAGGCTTTGACGGCCATTGATGAGGTCCTTCAAGCACTTTCACATGATGTAACCCTTTCTTAAATTAGGTTCTGCACAAACTAAATGAACCAAAAAGGTTTCTAGAAGTCGGTTCTATTTTGAAGAGTAGAGACGAGAAGAGAGGAGGTTCTGCTGGGATTCGATCCAGAATATTCTGATAGCATCAGAGAACACTGTGTATGAAACAGATTCGAGGAATAAAAGAAAGCACTGCAGCAGTTTTGTGGTTTTTCAGCTGGACCACTAAATGTATTTTGTAATCGTCAATTAAATTAGGTTTTCTGGATGAACTCAAACTGCTTTTGAGGTTTTTACTGCATCCTGGTAGATGTTGCTCACTTCCCGTCATGTGTAGAGGGTTTTTTTTTTTGTGATTTAAATGGGTGAAAATGTTGTTCAATAAGTCAAGGAGTATTGGAAAATTAAATTAAAACAAAACAAAACTGCTGAAAAATAAAAAAAAATTAAGTTTATGTGCACATATGGAGGAGGAGAAATTTGTACACAGTCAAAGTCAAATAGAAAAGTAACAACAACAACAAAATATTTGACAAATGTTTTATTAAATAAAATCTACTCTTTTTACTGAAATATATTTTCCAGGTAGAGGCAGTGAATTGAGATGCGTTCTCTGTGTATGTGTGTGTGGCCATTCATGGTGTACTGTGACAGGGTGTGTGATCTTGTGGTTGACCCTTCCCATCCTGCATTGCTCCGTCCCTGCCTGGATTATGTATTTATTTATTTATTTTTTCTAATTAAAATACTAGGAACTTTTGTTTGTGTGTGTAATACACGAGAGGCAGAGATGGTGGAGGTTAAAAGGTCACCGTGTTTGGACCAAAGTAAAGAACAGGGGTCAAACCGTCAATTAAAGTTTGGTGGTATTGTAGCAGCTTTTGTTTCTGTGTCACTAATTTAAGTTGTCAATGATCATTTGTTAACCATTGTAGAGAGAGACGTAGATGTATTGATATACATACATGCAGTATACATCAAAGTGTCCACATTCTCTTTTTATCTCACGGTTTCACTGACAACAACCCACCACTTTTTGGAGACTGTAGATGTTTTTGTCTTTTTTTTCTTTTTTCCCTTCATCCAGCAGTTGCCAATGTTGCTGACAAACATCTGGAAAATAAAAGAAATAAGAACAAGAAAAGAAAGAAATACAAATATATATATATCATAATATGCTTTTAAAGGCGTGTGTGGGTCGGTCCCCTACGTGATAACCCCTATGTGTTTTATTCCTGTCGGTGTGTGTGTGTGTGTGTGTGTGTGCGTGTGTGCTCTGGTGGACAGATCGGTGTTGCTTTCTTTGCATTGAAAGGAATGAATGGACTTTTATTTATAAGTTAAGAGAAGAATGAAATAATGAAGGTTAAAAGCTGCTCATGCTGCTGCTGTAGTCATATTTTCCATTAACAATGAAAGTGGTACAATGGGTGAATTTTATTTATAGTTATATTGTTTAAATAAATCAGCTTAATAATCGATCATATAGGTTGCCACATTTTTGATACAAAGTATTTTAAATGACATTTAACATGTTTGGGATACTAAAAAATGAATTAATGAAAGCCAAATGATAAAAACTATGTACTAACTGTTTTTTATTGATTTATTTCATTGATAAATCCTTTAAAAAAAATCTTTCTCTCATGTTACATATTTACGTTTTGCCGGATTGATCTACAGTTTTAAAACTGATAAAAAGTATATTTGCTTTCAAGGTTTGTAGACTTGAAATTTAAAGAATAATTCATTTAAATGTATATTTATAATTTTAAATTCAACTTGTGCGTCTTAACTGTACAATGGTTGAAAGGTTTTTTGTTGCAGGTTGTGCTATTTTGCAGAGGTGTATGTGTGTGTGTGTGTGTGTGTGTGTGTGTAAATCTGGATGGATCTTTGTTTGTGTGTGTGTGGTCCTGAAGTCGTATTTTTAAATGCTTCTGTGTATAGACATATTTTGGTACCGTGCAAAAGTACATTTGCATGTGTGTGTCTGTGTGTGTGCGCATGGGGCTATATATACAGTCTGTATATTGTACACATTTACACGTCTGTAAGTGTGTGTGTGTGTGTGCATCTGTGCCAGTGATTTCCAGTACTTTGTGTGTGTGTGTGTGTGTGTGTGTGTGTGTGTGTGTGTGTGTAGGAGTCTTTGTATATGTGCCAAACCGGTCCAGCTGGCATCAGTCGTAGCTGAAGCTGAGGCCGCTGTATCGGTCACACACAAAAACACACACACACATTCTCCGACATACACACATACAGTCGACCACATTCCCATTCTGTACGCCTGTAATTATCAACCTCTTTTGCATCGACTACCATGTTGGCGTGTATTCAGCGCTGGTCTATACACGCCTGATTCAAACCCTTCACCACGTACACGCTTCATTTTCCTCCACACACGCTCGCTATAAAACCCCTCCATTTCATCTCGTACGGCTGCACCGACCGCAGAATGTAATTACACACTAACCGTGGTTTGATATTTAGACTGGCTGAAGATTTAAGGTTTTATCCAAGAAGAAGGTCTGTGTGGTAAAAATAGGCTCGAAGTGGTCCCGCAGCTCGGAGGAGAGGAAAGCCTGTTCAGAAGCTGGAGAGCAAATTAGCTTTGTTGTCTCTAACGCCGCAGCGGTCGGTACATCTTCGAAATTCATCAGACACCTTTTTCACAGCCAGACGCGCTTGGTTTGTGTATTAAAATGATGCTTTGGAGGCATCACCTTCTTCTCATGTACGTGCTGATCAATCGTCGGCCTGCTTTTTAAGAGCTCTGATGTCTGATTTCAGTCAAACACATGTCTAAACATGTTTGACCAAAAATGTTCTGTAAAGACAGTTGGCTAGGTTGTTTTTTTGTTTTTTTCTCATTTCAGAATATGTGTGTCAGATGAAGGCTGAAGACACCTGCGCATCATAAAGGAGAGAACTTCATAAGAGGATAAACTGTGGATTACATACAGACGTAAATTGTACTAACAGAAAGCATTTGTGTACATTTGTCAAGGATTTTAATGGTGAAATGGTTGTCAGGGCGTCGCTAAGGCTTATTTTCTGCACAAAACTATCCATGGTATGCGCTGTTTAGAGGGTCTGAACGGAGAGTTTAACTTTCTGCAGCCCGGCTGCAAACTGAACCTCCACACGAGTCGCATGATCAAATTTCTGGACACTTTCCATATGGAGGGTAACTCTGGAAATAATGTGAAATTCACCACAAATGCTGCAGGTGCACGAACAAAAGCAAAAAAAAAAAAAAAAAAAAAAAAAAAAGCAAAATTGCACAACCCCTGCTATTGCAGGATGCATACCCAAACTACAGCTGCAGTTTCCAAGTATAAATGTGAGATGTTTGCTATGCAGCCACAATGGTGTAGTGAGACTCCATTTTAAGCATTCAAGTAGGTTATTAGAAGAACATATGGTATATGCCAGAAGATACTAATAACTTTGTCATCTTTAATAACTGGCAACAAGGTCATTTGGGATGACTGCTAAAGGGTTACTAGGGTGTTGCAGGCGCTTTCTGGCGGTCATACATGGTATGCTAGTTATTTGCTACAATGTTTGATCAGTTGTTGCTTTGCCAGGCAGTCACAGTGACAACCTTAGCTAGTTTTCTGCAATCAGTCACTATTCATTCATCATAATGCGCTAAATTTGCTGTCCACCGTATTGCTCTGTGTTCAGATTCCATCGGTACACTATAGCCTGCCGCAAAAGCATGCTTTGGTACAGATTTGGTACAGGTTTGGTCAGATGGCTGAGAGGACTACTCTATTTTTAAATGGTCTTTCATACATTTAGGTTGTAGAAAGTCCTCTTTGCACATCAATTTTATTTTCTATGAAGGGTTTACAAAAACAGTGAAAATACTGTAAAATGTTTGAATCAGACTGACAACTGAAAGGACAGAAAGTGACAAAGAACCCCGTGAGCACTGAAATCACGAGTCATTGGTAAAATAAATTGGAAGCTCCGCATCAAAGAGAGGTTCCTGATTCAGTGTCAAATGCACAATAATACCCATAACAAGCTGGAATTAACAAAAGCTACAAAATAGAAGGTTGGTCTTGGATAAGCACTATTAGAACTGGATCACTGAATATACGCTGAACACACCACGGTCTGACAAATCTCAGGTTGAACTTGGTTAAACTGTCATGTTTCTACAGTAGACCTGAACAGACAAACGCTGTTGCATGCTGTAGATTCTCCTACATGCATAGAAAGGGTAGGTGAGGCGAAGGCTATTCAGTTGGTTGCATTCTGCAACCTCCTCTCTAACTATGGGAGAAACAGAGAAAAGAGCAGAACAGGTCCATACATGGTAAACCTTCAGAGTGGATGATAGTACACTAGTGTGACAGAGGTACCTTGAAGTTTCTGCTACGACCTGCAGAGAGCAGATGGCTGGAAGAATTTGGATCGATGTCTGTTCAGGTTAAATGTAGAGGGAAGTTAGGAAAAGCCTCAACAGTAATCTAAGACATTTCACTTTTCTTGGTTTCTAGGCCGTTCTAAACACCACCTGAAAACTGTACACCTTGTGTCATATTCAGTTTGTAAGACTGAATTTGTAAAGAAAGTAAGCCTACAGCTGATGGAGAGTGCAGAATGAAGGTCTTTCTGTTTTTCAGAGCGGAATACTGTAACATGAAGAGCTGTGTTTTTTCCACCGTATATGGATGTATGCATTGCAGGCATAGCAGATGTCCGTTGTGTTGTGCTGTGAGATCAGCGAGTAGATACAGAACTCACACACACACACACACACACACACACAGAGTGAAGATACTGATCATGAAAACTGGCTGCGGTTGTTTTCTACTGAAAATCGTTTACTGTGTTTCCTGAACAAAGGTGAATGAATGAATGAATGAATGAGAGTTTAAATGAATGAAAGAAAGATTTTCAATTTTCAGGAGAGATAAAAATTCATACTGTTTCATACTATTTAATAGTTCACCCA
Organism: Nibea albiflora; assembly: GCA_014281875.1. Classification (NCBI taxonomy): domain Eukaryota; kingdom Metazoa; phylum Chordata; class Actinopteri; family Sciaenidae; genus Nibea; species Nibea albiflora. Next base: position 3,540,289 of record CM024803.1, read on the forward strand.
GTTGATCTTTTATTGGGACAGAATGTGCCAATGTTGAGGAAATTAAGCAACTGATTAACTAATCAGTCAGCTCAATTGAAGTTGTTTATTTGACCAACTCGACAGAAAATAAGTGAATGAATGAAATCAATAACTGACCATCCTGTTTAAGTGGCTCTACCTTCTCTCAGTGCATAAACTGAACTTTTAGTAGTCAGTAAGTGAGACATGAAATAAAGACTGAATACATAAATAAATGAATGATAAATAATCACACTTCATTATTCATACTAAATGTTATTTTGGGAAGAATTCAATTTAAATGAATGAATTATTATCATGCTGTTGATTTTTATGTAGTCCCATGTTTTACACACAGTTTGTACACTGAAATAAAATGTGTGTTTTCCTGAAATGATTGACAGAATGAATGAATGAATGAGTATGTTGTAATAGCTTGAATTCTTTCCCTCTGCAGTGAAGGGACTGTCGGTAAAGCTGAATCTCTCCGCTAACTGCCTCCTCTCTTTTCTTTTCGTCCCCCTGCAGGTAAAACAGAGAGGAGCTCATACTCGTACGGCAGAGAGTCCAACCCACACTGCCACCAGGTCAGTCCCACTGTAAATATCTTCCTTTGTAAAAACTGAGTCATAGCCTTAGGGCTGTTTTGTGTCCAAGTCTGCATACCGAGGCTTTGGATTTGATCTGAGGTCAGTGGTTGAGGTGTTCGGTCATAGAGACGAGGGATTTAAAACACCTGACTCGTGATCCCTCACACTGGACTGTAATAACAGTTGTGAAGAAGCGGACAGCAGGAAACTCGAGAAGCACACATCCTGCTGAAGAGAGAGGAGTGTGTTTAAATGTCTGGAACAAAGATGGAGCATATCATAGCGTTCAGCATGTAGTTAACTAGTTACCTCATTCTTTAACTTGTTCACCTGTAACTACCACTTGTAGTTTGAGCACGGCTGTTGACAGAGACTGCTGGTTACTGAAGGTCATTGGAGGTTATTGAGGATGACACGCATGACCTTAAAGTCACATTAAAAGTTTTTGGAACGTCAGCAGAACAGAACATTCTGGCTGGGTTTACTCACAAGGCTGCATCAGGAGGAGGAAGTGGACAAAAAAAAAATATGAACTAGAGCAAATGTAAACAACGTTCTTTGCCAGCTGACATCCAAACACCTCTCCTGTGCTGTTCTGCTGGGGTTAGGATACATGTATGTATACATTATCCACAAATATAATAAAGGATACATTATTTATTGAAATAAACTAGACTAAAGCAAGAATAAGCAAGAATAAAGCAACACCAGCTTGTTTGACATCACCCCGTATACCCGTGTACATAAAAAAACAACATTTCTTTATGAAAGTAATCTGACAAATTAAAGTGACAAAAATAAAGTTAAAAAGTATCCCACAATGCATTTGTTGCTGATCTTGTTTCATATTCCTTTAAATCGCCCAGGTAACAGCGGCACCAGCGGGTGATGCGGTTGTGGTTGTTTTATTATCGAGCATCTCAGTTATTTAAAGTTCACTTAATAAAAACTTATGTGTCAGTCATCTTCACGACGACTAAAAACAACAGCTGCTACATGTTTTGTTTTCGTTTTTTAGATTTTTTTTTATGTTTTCCAGAGAGATGTCTAACTTCAGCACGTATTCCCAACTTCATAAAACAAAGAATGATTCATTTTAACTTTAAAATATTATTTACCTAAAAGGAATATTTGTTTGTCAGCGGCGGTGCCAGGTGTTGTGAGGACTTTGCTTGTAGCTGGGTTTTCAATCTGCACTGTGATCTTCCTGTTCAGTTTTCGTGGAACATATGCATTCATGAGAAGATGCACGTCGATAATTAAGAAAAATATACAGATGTTGGTGTTTGATTCTGCTGCTGGAATATTAAACAGAGAGAGGCTTGATATGCTGGTTGTAATTTGATGACCGCCTTCAGGTTTGTGAAATTAAATGATCACATACGTTCCATTTGAGCGCAGGCTGTTGGACATGTTGGCTGAGTCTGATGTTATGGATTTATTTTTCTTTTAGTCCTGAACGTCTATTAATTAAAGTGTATCAAAGAAGTGCATTTCTGTGCTCATTAAAATCAAAGTTGGGCTAAAAGATGTTACAAATTATGATGAATATATGAAGGCTGTTACATTTGCTTTCAGTTGCAGGGCATTAAATTATGTTATTTTACTGCTCAATAATTCACCACATACAGATGTTTCTGTACAACAGACATTTCATAGTTGCAGTAAAACCTTTCAAACACAATGTGTGTTGAAGGTGTTGTATTCACTATGTGACATTCTTTCAGTGTTTGCATGCCAATGCATCTTGTCTTTTAATCTCTAAGATAAAAAAATTTAAAAATGTTTTAATAAAAAAGCAGATTTATTTTTTAAATATATATGTATACTGTATATACATATATATATATTAGGGTTGCACATATCGAATCAATTAGATTCGTTATGCATCAAGATACACAGGTTATGATTCGATTCAAAAACGATATATTTTTATTACATTACTGGCAAAAAACAAAATGTATTTAAATTTATTTTATAAAATTTATTTTTACATGTGAACCAAAAAAAATCTGGCTGAATCAGCATCATTTGTCAGAGAGAATCCGGTGGATTTTTAAAATAAAGTACCTCTGCAAACTGCTGGTCGTAAAAACTGACAAAAGCAAAACTAATTAACTACGTAGCATATTTACACACGAAGAAGCATGTTTAGAAGAACATACACCGGGAAAATGACCAAATCTGAGCAAGTAAACAAAGTCTGGAGGGCTAAACGCTCACTTCTGAAACGCTCCCGGTGGGTTTGAAGTCACGTACAGGACAGACCAAATATGTCACGCTCACACAACACCCTACGGACGGGCCAGGTGGATTTTCCGAAAAGTGTGTGAAGCTGCCAACCGATTCCACAATCCACGATACGCGATCCATGACTCTACAACCGATTCATCTAGGAATTCATAATTCCAATCGATTGAGGAGGCTGCTACCGATTTCCGTTTATCGTTCCCGAACCTAATATATATATATAATTTCATGCATCCACACAGTATATTTGTTACTGCCACAGTCTCTTTTAGTGCAGCATGTCTATCAACTCTCAAGTAGCAGATGCTCAGTGACACCCTTCGACTGTATTTTACTCACTTTCAAACAGCTTTTAGACTCCTCTAGTACAGTGCTTTGCCACCAGCACACGCACACCTAAGTCTGGAATCTTACAGTAATTTATCTCAGTTAAGGGTGACATTTAGGATTTTTGGTACTACAGAAACATGTTTCCTAACTGTATTTAGGAAAAACTCCTGTCTTAGGATCAGAATGTAGCCATTACAGATCTGTCCTGTCCTGAAAACCAAGTAAGGCCCTGTGCTAAATTCAACATAACTGCCAAATTTGGCATTACTATCGTGGTTAGGTGTGAAGGTAAATCAGTTTCCTTACGATAGATTTTAATTGTTAATTGATCTATCTTTTTTTTTTTTGTAAAAATAACTAATGCTACGGTTTTTAGGTTGATGCTAACACATATGGGAATTTCCTAGCATTTCCTAGAATTAGACTAGCATCAATATTGTGAGATAACAAACAAGACATTTTACTTCACAGCTAACGTAAACTGACGTGTTCTCATACTTAGAGGCATCTACTTCCTACTCTCTGTGGAATCAAAGTAATAGCCGCTGACTTCATTGTTAACTCAAACTGCTTATTATAGCAAGCTAGCTAGCCAGTGACAAGTGAAGTGAGGCAGCTGTTTTCAAGGATGCAGTCAGGCAGTCTCTTGTATATTCTAAACACAGTTACAGGCATGACAGGACGAGTGCCTAGCAAATCGACTTTGTTGTTTCGGTGTTATGTTTGAAACTTGAGAGGACAAGCAGTTTTTTTTTTCTGTAATGAGATCCCAGGACCCCAGGTTTAGGTATGACAATGTTTGCGATCGTAATTCCTATTAAAATATTCACATCTGTTTGCTATTTGATACTTTTAAATGACAAACAGGGACTTATTGAAGAGTCATGAAAGAATATTTCAGTCTACAACCACCACCAAGGCACTTGGAGTCCTGACACTGATGTTGATTTGAACTCACCATGTCTGATTGGATGGTTATGTCTGCAACATCATGCTGCACTCTAAAGCCGTCAAGGTTGTCTCATCTGTCACATCCAGTGTGGACTGTGACTTCATGCAAATGAGAACACTAAATCTTTAAACAAGTCAGTGTTTGCGAAGTGAGCCATGAATTTTAAAGCGTGTAGTTTTATCTCTGGGCAATCCCCTCTTGAACAAAGATAAAACTCCTCTACAGAAACGTGAGAACGTAGTCCCCGGAACATTCAGTCAGCTGTTTGACGATGCTACCTGGTAGATCCGATGATGCTGGGATCAATGCTCGGTCTTTTGAATGTCAAACGTTATGCAACATAATTGAAGTGAACACACTTAGAGCAGGTCTAGACTGCAGAGACCCAACAATTCCCACCATGAGCAAACACTTTGTGTCACATTAGGTGATTTGGGTCACACATTGTGTAGTCTGATTCAAGATGCAAGAGCACTGCTGTATTTTTATAATATTTACATAATCATATCATACAATCATAATTATAATCAAATGTATGTCTATGTTTTAAAAAAAACACTTTGTGTTGTGTAGATGAACAGCAGTGATGAGGAATGCAGAGTTTCTGTCTAATAACAGGAGAAGTGGCTGCCAACAGGAGCGATCAAACCAGACAAAATGATTGACGGTGGGCCAAATATGGTTGCCCGGGGCAACTGGGCAACCGTTACTGTCAAGCCTTGTGAATGAAGAGAAGACAGAAAGCAGAGTGAAGGAAACGAAAGGGAAGCAAAAATCCCAGCGTGGCATTTGAAGGACTCATAGTTTACAGACTTTAAAGGCAAAAAGACCTTCCTGGCTTTTGGTTTTGATCTTTTCCTTTCTGTTACGAGGACAGGATTTGGCCCTGACAACCTTGTGAACAAAGACACACACACACACACACACACAAACAGAGAGAGAACATGCCAGTCATATTTGCCTCATGCCAAGTGTGTCATTTGCACTGAAATAGTTTGCATGCAGATGTCTTTCCACTGTTGAAATTAAATATAGCTGATTCTGAGTTCACTTCTTCATCTCTGTTATTCACTCATTCACTCAGTTTCTCAGTTCATTCATCCATTCATTCATTCATTCATTCAGTGTTTTGGTTGTCATTACTTCAGTTCATTTATTTTCTGTCGTTGAGTAGTTTGCTTAAAATTCATTGATTTGTTTTCATTCATTCAGTAATTTCTTAACCAATCAGTTTCAATATATATTCATCCTTTTGTTTATGTGTTCATTTGTCTGTTCATCCATTCACTGGTTTATTCATTTGTTTATTCATTCATTCATTAGTTCAGCCACTAGGTAATTTTCTGGTGTGTCTACCCATCCAACCATACCATGTTCATCCACTCATTGGGATCAGTAATTCATTGGGTTGGGTTTTTATTCATTCATCTACATGTCCTTAAGCTAGTTTCTAAAATAGATTCAGTGAAAAGAGTTTAGTCATCCATTCACTGGTCCATATGATAACTCATTCATTCATTTATGAATTTTATCCACTTGTATTCCTGAAGATTTTTTTTATTTTTTGGCCCATCTCTCACTCATACACATGCATTCACTAAGTATGTGGTTCTTTCAGTCATCAAGTTTAGCCTGCCTCTTATCCATCCCACCACCTGAACACTCTTTAATTCACACATTCATATTTTGCCTTCATTTATTTTATTGTTTGGATGACTCACTGACAAATCCATCCAGCCTTCTGATCACTCATTTATTCACTGTTCAGCCTTTTACTGGATTCATTTGTTCATCTAGCAGTCCATTTGTTGACTTGATCACTTTCTGATCCATCCATCCATCCATCCATCCATCCATCCATCCATCCAATCATCCATCCATCTATCCATCCATCCATTTATCACCAACTAGCTGATCTTTTATTTATAACCACCTCTCATCCAGCTGTGGCCTTTGTACGAGGCTATAGCAAACCGTAGAGGACAAAAATATGAAATAAATCAAACATTACTGCCTCACTGGCCATTTTCCTACTGGGCTGCTGTCAAATTATCCTGTTACACAGTCTGAATGGCTCCTGATGGAAATTGTTTGGAAATGGCAGATAAATTTACATGCTGGGCTGAAGTCCAAAATCCTCTGGCTTCATCCTCGGCTGTTAGTGAAAGAAAAAAAAAAAACACTTAGAAGGGAGGATGAGCTCACAAGCTAACAGCAGGAAGATTTCCAATGACCCTAGTTTATTTCACAACTCTCCAACCAAACCAAATAGATTTGTAACATCGGAGTTTGGAGGTAATTTAGTTTTTTGGTATCACATTTTGGCTCCAGTTTTGTGTTCTAAGTTTTGAATATACGCATCATAATGTTGTTGTCGTGTGCAGTCACAACTGCAAATCAGCAAATTTCCTCCAGCTGAGATCCAAAACATTTAGCTGGATAATCAGACTTAACTGCCTTTTCATTTTCGCTTCATTATTCAGTCTGACATTGTGTTGATCTCTGATGTCTGATTTCTCTTCGGGAGGGAGGAGGACTAGCTTGCCTTACCCAGTCGACACCGACTGACACAGCCTTTCTCTTGATATTGTTTTTATATTTGTCACATCAATCAAACAGTTATGTTGATTTAGGAATTGTTAGAATATTTCTGTAAGCCTAACACTCTTAGAATCAATGAAAGGAGCTAATGTGGGCAGCGATTCAAAGGTCTAGAAACAAGCCAGATGTTGCTGAAGTGTCATTCATTTTTGCAGGGATTTGACAAAACTTCAAGTTAGTGGATCATCAAAGTCATTGTGATTCATCTTCTGGGCATTATCTGTACATCTGAACACGATCCATCCAATAATTATCAATGTATTACATTCAGCAAGTAGTGGAATGAATGACATTGGCTGTTAGATTTGCTGTTAGCATGGCTAAACATCTGGGTAAGTGGCTTTAACTGATGAAAGTGCAATCAAATTTGAGTAAATTATGGAGAAACTTTGTTGCTGTGAATGTTAGCAGTTTCTCTGGAGAGCGATATCAGAAAGCTATGGTTAAAGGTCAGACGCAGACTTGTGTGTCATTCATTGCTGACATGGGTCAGTTCAGTTTGGGTAGTTTTGTTGTCACTTTGTAAAAATGTTCCAAAGTTTGGTGCAGGAATTCATTCATTCATTCATTCTTCTTCATTTTTTCTCCCCACTCATTTCAGTTGATAATGTTTTTGGGTTTTTTTTTTTGCTTTGGTTTGAATACTGGTTTCATTTGAGAGATTTGGTATCATGTGGTCTGGGCTAAAGTATTTCCTGTCCCTGATGCTACCTATATCTGTGTGCATCTTACCATGTGCTAATATGTGCTGTCATTGTGAATGGAAAACACTGTTACCTTCACAGGTGCATGTTTCAAACCTTCTATTTGGAGTCTGTATGTTCACATGTTTGTCTTCACTGCTGAAAATGGATGCTTGGTGATCCAACAGTCCAACAGTGTTTAATTATCCACAGACATTTCCATCTAGAAGTATACCTCAGTGTTTCTTTTCTGAACAATGGAGTCTTTTTACTTGGTTTTACTTTACAGTGGTGGTGTGTTTTCTGACTGCTTATGTCCTGTGTAAACTGGAAAGCTCACTGGGTTTGGCTGGTGATTCTCTCCTAGCTGTAAATGGGTGATGGGGGCTGGGAATCGTGGCCTCATGCCAAAGTACCAGCCCAACCCCCCCCAGCAGCTATCTCTGCTCCCCTAAAAACATCCAAACACCCTCCAAAACCATGGTCTGCTGGCTGAAGGTGGCATGAATACACTCAAAACACCATGGAAAAGAAGTGAGTCTGTTGTTTGATACATCATGAAATCCAGAATCACACTTTTTCAATTTTCATCAATCTTAATCTTTTATTTAAGTTTAAATGACCGTTTTCTTGCGTATTTACTGAACCCACCTATTATCTGTATCTGTATTTGAGTTCTGGAGATGGCCACCATATTCTTTCTTGATCTTGGAAACAGTGGTTGACAAAACAGCATCGCCTTAAGGTCCATTCAGTTACTGATGTGTGTGAGTTTCATCAGTTCTTCATCAGCAGAAGTCCAGCAGCAGCAGTTATGGATGTTCTGCACTGAGTGACACTGCACCGAGTTTCCCTCTGTAATTGACTTGACAGTTACTTTAAAGCTCAGTTATCACATGTCATGAGAATTTTTACACCTGTCAGGGAGATAGCACTAGTTGCCTAATTTGTGATGGTGCGACTGTTTCCATTAGAAAAACAGCTGGCATCGGTGGTTTGATCAAACATCTGAAACAACCCGTGTTTACGTGTCTTGACATGGACCCCACGCGGTCGTGTGAATAATGACTGCTGTTTCTGAGGAGGCAGCGTTGACATTGTTATAACACGATAAAACCTCTCAGTGAGGATGTTGAGGTGAATGTGGAGGTCAGGTGTCTGACTTTGCCAGAGACTGGTGTTCACGTTCCATCTCCAAGAAACAGTCAGTGTGAGTTTGTTGTAGGCATCACTGTCTATTTCCAAACAGTAAACTGTTAGGAAATAATTCCTCAGTTTGAGAATATGCTGATTTGCTATTTTTCCAAGAGTTCAATGAAACAACCAATAAAACAACAGTTTATCATTGGTGAAGGCTGAACTGGGACTAAACTGTTGTTCTTCAAGAAGTAGTTCCAGCAAGTAAGTCGTCATAAAAACAGTTGCTATTTGCGTAAACCAGTGAGATACAATGTGTTAATTAGTGAGATTCAGAGGTGTTGGTAGGTGTCAGGCTATTAGACACCAGCATGACAGGTAATGCACAGACATGCATATCTTTAGAAAAGGCTCATATGAATGAGTGAATGACATTTTGGAAGGTGAAGAGATCTAGAGAAGAAACGAAAGAACCTATTTAGACATGGTGAATTGTTCAGCAGGGCCTTTTAAGATCAGAACATAGGACGTTTGGTCAGTCAACCTGCCCTTGAATGTCTCCGATGTCTCTGAAACTACTGACTGGGTTTACATTCCCGATCCCGAAAAACCCTGATCATTTCGCTGACCTTCCGTCCTTCCCGTTAGTTTCATCCGCCGTTTTATTTTCTCACATGAACTATCAGGATCTAATGGAAAGATATTTTTGTAATGTACTGATCTCATTTCTGCTCCCCAGAGGATGAACCCTTTACACATGAGCGACTCCATGACCTTTCCTTTAGCGCCGCCCTCGGGACATTTTTTGCTCCACTGCCAGTGATCATCATGTTGTTTGCTCTTCCCCCGTTTTTATGGGGACTTCTGTGGCTTCACTGCTGCTGAGAGTATCACCTTAACTCCCATAACCACAGCAGAAACACCCTCATGGGTAGTATAATATACAGCCAATACACACCCACAGACACTCGCACTGTGTGGCTTCTCTGTGGTTGCTATCTAGAGCTATCTAAAGGGACATTCTGTCTACATAAGCAGAAAAACCCACATCATCTGGATGAAGGGATGGGAGAGGATGATCTACCCCTCTTTCGCCCACTCACTATCTCTCTCACACACATTACCGCTATCTTTTATTGTCTCTCACCCCCTCTCTCACTCTTTATATCTTCTTATCTTGCTGTTTTTCATCTGTTTTTCTCCCTCTCTCAATTCTTCTCCTTTCTCTCACTCTGTCGTTCATTCAAGCCAAAGCCACTGTGACGGCTGCTCACATACACACACACACACACACACACACACTCCACACCAGCCACACCAAAGCATGCCTGTCATCCAGTTATCGCCTCACAGATCAGTAGGTTGGTCGTGGGCCGGCAGCTACAGCTGAGGCAGCAGCAGCAGTGTGGATGTGAGGTTCTGGTGGAATGCAACATGAAAAAAAAGAAAAGCCTTTAACCCTTCACACACACACACACACACACACACACACACACACACACACACACACACACACACTCACTCACACATGCATTCACACATCAGTCAGTAAAAAGTGCTGAAGGCTTCATTTTGAAGCTCTGCAAGATTTCAGAGGAGCTTAGAAGCTGCATTTACCTATTAAAGAAGGTGCACACCTCGCACGCGAGCTGTGCTGAGTGTCCGTCACCTGCCGCAGCAGGTGTGTCACCCTCAGCTTCCTATGCACTCCTCATCCCGTCCTCGATGAGCTGAGCTGGTCCTTTAAACACTCTGAGGGCTCTCCAAACACACCGACCTCTGACCTCCACACCTCTCTGCACAAAGAAGAGTTATTACTGAACACATCTCAACCTCGTAGTCTCTCTACTTCTCTGTGTTTTTCTCCACCTCCACCATTTATATATATATATATATATGTACACTATTGTCTTGTACAAGAAATCCTTTGATGTGCTGCTTTTCAGTCTAACCTTTTGAGTTTTTATACGTGTGAGTGGTTATACGAGAGTGTTTGATCATCCCTGTAGAGGTGGCCTGAGGTTATTTCTTCATTTTAGTTTGTTCTTCAACATGTAGTCATGACGTGACTATGACGTGCTCATGCTACTACTGTAAACAGTTGTTCAGGCTTAGGTCAGATGAATTATGTATCGGCCTTCAAAAGTTCCAGTTCCATTTATTTATTTTTGTTTCTTCAGACAAGACAAGTTGGTCTCATGTGAGAACCTCTTGTATGAACTGATCCTTGTGTCACGTATACGAGTGATTTCAAATTTTAGTATTTGGTCCAGACCTGTCGATCGATTTGTGTATCTTCCTCTCTTCACAAGAAGACACTTAATCAAGCCTTCATCTGAATGAATTTAAGTGCAGATATGTTAGAATAAATTTAAATTATATATATAAACACAAATTTAATTTTAATCTTTTCACAATATCGTTATCAGTTTTTTTCTGAAATTTATTAATTAAGTATACGTATATAAGTATATATAGACAATATAAGTGTCAATAACAGTAACCAATAACACACTCGATGTCTCCTGCTCTTGCTGTGAATGAAACTTGTCCTATGTTACCGTTTTAGGGACATTGAATACTCTAATGATGAAATCTCATGAACGCACACCACCTCGTGAACAGGTGGCATTCATCAGGCTGAACTGACAACACGTTTGTAAAGTAAATCACGTATCGTTTCATTCCTCTCTCTCTTCTCTCTCTCTCTTTCTGTCTCTCAAACTCTCTGTTCTTTTTCTCTTCATGTCCCTCTGACCCCCGTTGCTTTGCTCGCTCTCTCTCTCTCTCTCTCTCTCTCTCTCTCTCTCTCTCTCTCTCTCTCTCTCTCTCTCTCAAGATGCAATATTTCTACAGATCTGTGGAATGTGTCAGTATGGAGGCCAGGCATTACTGTGTGTGTGTGTGTGCGTGTGTGAACAGCCCTCATCCCCTCTGGAAGGCTGGTCGGTTCCTGTGCGTGGGCTTTACAGTGGAATTTGGTTTCCAAATGTGTGTGTGTGTGTGTGTGTGTGTGTGTGTGTGTGTGTGTGTGTGCGTGTGTTCATCATCACTTCATTCTGTCCGTCCTCTGAGCTTGTTCCTATTGGCTCTTTTTGACCAATGGCGTGGCAGCAGGAAGTACAAGCCCCCAACAGCTGCTCTGAAGTCCATGAAGGAAAAAAAAAAACAAGGGCAAGTCAAAGACTGTTTACAAGGAGAGAAATATTAATAAAGCAGCTTGGACCATAGTTTGTCCTGATTGGCTGAAATCATTAGTATCACACTATATATATGTATATATATACTAATATATATTATAATGTATAATTAGTTTATTATGTACACCTGTATCTAAGGGCAGACTAATGCAACAATAACCTTGTAAAACCCTGAGAATAGGTGACACAAACACTTAGATGCAGCAATATGCTCCACGAGGTTCTCTTAATATAATTGTCAGAAATCATATCCCTTCACCCTAACCTGCAGTAATTTACTGCTGATTAACAAAACGAAAGAATAAACTCAGTTTATGCTCTGCATCATGCCTTTGATATGTCAGGTCATAGATTTCTTATCCATGTAACATGACGCCTCAGGATTTGAGTTTATAAATGTTCAAAAAAAAAAAAGAAAAGCCTGATGAAACTGAAACATTGTCCAATGTTGTGTTCACACTCCCCCACCATACGCCAAACAGCTGCTTTTCCTTCTCTCTTTACATCCAACCATCAGGTAACTGACCCGCTGCGCTGTACATGTGACCTTAGCATGATTATGGAGTCAAAAGTTTTTTTCACGTTTTCACACAGCGGATGAGTCAACACCACCGAGACATCTTAAACAAATATTGTGAGCAGAAAACAGTCTGTGTGTACCTGTGTTTAATGAGTGAGTGTGAAAAGAAGCAGAAGGCGGAACAGTAGCAAGTAAAGAAAACAACTGGTAATTCTGATAGTGGTGTTATCGTGGATGAAATAACAGAAATATTTAGATTAAAAAAAACGTTTGATGCACACACAGCGTGGCTGTCTTTACAGGCCTCGACTCCAACAGCCAAATGATAAAGGAACAAAGAGTCTCATCTCATCATAAATAACTCTCCTCTGACATCCATCCATCCTGTACATCTTTGTGTGTGGTGAGATGTCCCACTCACAGCTGCTCTCCAGCTCTGAACACACACACGCACACACACACACGCCCACACACTGATCCAGCTGCTCGTTGCTCTCAGGAGACTCTCAGCCGTCGTTTAGTCTCATTTGCTGGCCTCACAGATCGACACTTCATTTTATTTCAATATCGATCACAAGCACACACTGACACACACACTGGGCTCACGTATGCTGTGTGTGTGTGTGTGTGTGTGTGTGTGTGTGTATGTGTGTTGATGCATTAGCTTTGACAGCTGACAGTTTGTTAGTATATGTGTGGTATCCACTCTGAGTGTCAGGCTGACCTGATGTTGGAGCTACTGTTTTCCTTTAGTTAGAGGTGTAGAGAATCACAGAGAATGTGACATCTCACAGATTTAGCTTCATTCATTTCATTTTAAAGCTAAATATGTATAAATGCTGAGTAAGTTAAATAATTCAACCCAAATCGAATTTCTGCTGGAAAGAGTCCACTTCGATTCTATCAAGGCTGATGTTCTCATCTGAACTCTTAATCCTGTTACTGTGTGTGTGTGAGAGCTGATGTAGCTCAGAGTCTTGACCACTACCTGCACCTGACGCAACATAACTGTGCAGGCATCAACATATGTGGTTTTTTATTTTGGTTGGCAGGTTACCTGGTACTAACATTAACAATGATATTAAATGAGTAGTAAAAATAAAAGTCTCTCTTGGTAACCAGGCTACCAGGGTCTGAGAAAGGCCATGTTGATCACTCAGTCCACCACTTTTACCAGCAGATGGACTGGCACAGCATTTTGTACATTCATGGTCACATGAACGTGATGAATTTCTCATGATTTTGGTGATCCCCTGACTTTCCTTCTAGCAGTACCATTAGGTTGATATTTGTGGTTTGTGATTTTTGCCTTTCCACCTAGTGCTATCATCACTGTATACGTTTTAGTTGGTCCAGCTCTATGTGTTATGACCATATACCTGCAGAACTAATTACATTCCCACCAGCCTCAGCTGTACCTAGCAAATGTCTGAACTCACTTAAACTGAAGTGATCGGCATGTTTACTATTATACCTGAAGGGGATCATCAGGTTAGCAGTTTGACTGTGGACGTTTTAGCCAGAGATGTCTATATAAAGGACGGATGGGAAAGGGTTTTTTTTTTTTTTTTTATCCCAGTCGTCCTTGAACATCTCACTGTCTTCTGGGTCCTTACAGGTGTTTTTTTAGTGATCTTATACCATTTTTTTTCACATCCAGCAGAAGCTTTAGTGACATAAAAGAGAGTGACGCATCTTTCAATGGGAGTCTGTGCTCTTCCCATTAGCTGGCGCACTCTTCTGCGTTCTACCACACAGATTTATGTAAAGTCTTCAAGGCAGGACTTAGAACGCGAGTATTTCCACAAGTTTAAGATCAGAAATGTTCTTCCATTACTTCTGGTATGTGTTTAATGTGAAAAATCAAAGAATTCGAGAGGAATCCTCTGTGAACTTTGGAGTCACTCAGTTGCAAAAACAGTCAAATGATTCCATCGATTCACGTAGCGGGCAACTCGCTCGCATTCGTTAACAGTTTCTAGTCAGGCATCATGGAGGCAAACCAGAGAGCTACTCTCTATCTCTGTCAGTGACGTTAACCCTCTACCCTCTCTGATGTGTCTAACATTCAAACAGTATGCTGTCACACACACACACACACACACACACACACACACACGTACACACACAGAAACTGCGAGTGAAGTACAACAGCTGGTAACAGACACAGAACAGAACTGAGCTGTCACGCCTACACTACAGAGCTGACACACATACACACGCGCACACAGATATATACATACACACGCAATACGCCCAAAACTTAAATACACACACACACACACACTGCATAGACTAACAAGTGCATGCATCTGTGTGTTTTTGCACTGGTTCTCTCTCTCACACACACGTGCATATAAGTAAAGCAGTCCTGATCCATGAGATGTGGGAAAGCAAGCTGATATTTTTCATGTGTGTTTCCTTCATCAGACCTCAGTTCTGCAGGACCTCTCTTGAATTCTTATCTGTGACAGATGAAGCAGCAACTTCCCGCATCCCACAGACCTTGAACCTCCTTTAAATGAGGAAGAAATGCAACCTTGGGCTCAGACATTTCCCAAAATGAATATATCTATGAAGTGAAGGTAACCAATCAGAACACGGCAGTATTTCATCATAATGTAAGGACTGCTGTGGGGTTATTTGCTTAGGTTGCCAGATCAAATGTGATCTCACCACACTGAGATGTAGGAGCAGAGTAATTATACGCACATGACTGAGCCTCAAGGCGATCCGGTGAGCAGCGTAAACACCTACACACTTATCCCACGCCACAAAAGTTGCCAACTCACATCTTCAGAATCGAACCACACTCACACGGTCCTGACCATAGACTGCATTAAACGTGGAGGCAGCATCCGTGACGTATCTGTGTGAAGCTCACTGTGGCTGCTGCCATCGTACAAATCGGCAAAGACGTGGCAGGTGGGTGGAGCTGAGACCAGCTGAATGAAGCCTGGTTACTGAAACCACCTGTAACAGCACCCAACTGTCAATCATAGCAGCCGCATGTTCATATATACATAACTTTAAGCCTTAGTATAATTTGAATGGGTGAGTTATATAAATAAATCAGCCTCAGCACAACTGTCTTGAACAGGAGACCTAAACAGTTTTTTTGTACCAGGCTGTAAACATGTTTTTTATTTCTGCTGTGAAGTTGGACATTTGAACATGAGGACTTATGGAGAATGACTTGTTCCATAGCCAGCCTCAAGTGGTCGTTTGAGGAACTGCAGTTTTTGGCACTTCCACACTGGCTTCACTTCACGTCCACAGAACACCTGTTGATTATTGTTTATTTAGTTCTGAATATGTAATGTTGAGACATTCTTCTATACTCAGTGGATGTTGAATGTGGAAATACTGACGTTTTTAGAGACACTCTTAGAATGTTTTCCCAGTTTACTTAGTAGAGCCCCTAGTGGACATTAGAGTAACTGCAGCTGAGCATACTTCTGACTTTAACTGACTTCTTCAGCTGAAAACAGTGCTATGACAGGGAACCACAACAGTAAAGGTGCTGACCTGACAGATGTGTTTAGAAGTGGAGCGCTGCTCTGAAATAAGATTGTCCATCGTAAAGGTTTTATTTCTACACTCCTGTCTATGTTTGTTTCTGGATATAATGAATAAAATATATCCACAACTACAAAGTAAAGGCGGCTGTGACTGAGGCATGATGGGAGTGATCAGTTCAAGATGGCACCGCAGGAGGCCTATTTTTCATTCTCTTTTCATCTCTACATATAAATCTGTCTCTCCATCCATCATTCATTCCCTTCCTGTCTCCTCCACTTTCTTCCTCAATGATCCCTCATTCCTTTCTTCCTTTCTCCTTCTTTCTTTCCCCCCGTCAGTCCTTGCCTCATTCTGCACCTTCCTTTCCTCCAAAGGGCTCTGCTTCAACCTTTTCTTTCTGTTCTCACTTCATCCCTCCTTCACTTCCTCAATCTTCCCCTTCTTCTACCGTTCCTTCTTTTCCACCTTCACCCTACCTCTTTCCTTTCCCTCCCTGCCCTCCCTTCTCTTCATGCATGCCGACCTCCCTCCTTTATTCTCCCCTTCTTCCTTTTCTTTTCCCATCACTCCCTTCCAACTTTGGTCCTTCTTCCCCTTCTGCCTTAATTTAACATGTATCCTCTACCCTCATTCCTTCTTTCCTTCCCTCTCTCAGTTTTTCCTTGTTTCCCTTCCACCTTCATTTCTCCTATACCTTTCTCTTTCTGACTTACTTACTTCCCTTACTTTCTCTTTTTTCCTCTCTTAACGCCTACTTCCTCACCTCCTTGCTTTCCCCTTCCTCCCTCCGTGTCTTCTTTCTCTTTCATCCTCCTCTTTTATTCTCTCAGCTTATGTTTTTATCTCCCCTCTTAACCTCCTTCATTCCTCACTTACTTGTCTCCCCAGTTTTGCTTCCAGCCTTCCTACCTTTCTCTATTTTCTCCCTCTAAACTACCGTCTCTCCCCCTCGTCCTTCATCCCCCCTCCTCCTCCTCCTTGTTCTAATTGCGAGCAGGAAGCTGCCAGATATTGTGAGGTGTAATGTGCTGTCTGATTCCTCTCTTAGTGTTCTTAAATGATCGCTATTTATTTGTCAAGCCAAGCGTTGAACGCTAATTAAGGAGAAATGCTTTGAACTGCCTTGTGTGTGTGTGTGTGTGTGTGTATGTGTGTTTGTGTGTGACTGGTGTGTTTGAGCAGAGTGTGCATTATTGAGTGTGTGTGTGTGTGTGTGTGTTGGTGTGTGGAGCAGTTAGAAGATGGAGGAAGTTGTCATTGGCGAGTCAATCCCTCGCTGCTTGGAGTGCTACCTGCAGATGCGCGCGTGTGTGTGTACATGTGTGTACATGTGTGTGTGTGTGTGTGCTTGCTGCGATCTGTCCCTGAGGTTTTTTCTTACTCTGACATCATTCTAAACACACACATACACACACACACAGAGCAGCTGGTGTTTCGGAGACTCCAATGCACAGATATGATTGGCCATTTTCTCTGTGCGTTTGTGTTGTCATGACGGTTCTGTGACTTGATTGGCTGTTATCGGTCCTTTAACATTAATCATGTCAGGTGAGTCTATATCTTTGATATAACCGGTTATTCTAACTTGTCATGAATTACTGTCGCTGGACGGATCTGGACCGCTAACCCTGGCAGTGGCAGTGCCTTGCTGCAGGGGAGGGAACCTGGAATGGTAGAAGTGATCCATCATTAATAATTCAGTGTCCGTTGTATTTGGTTTGCTTGACTTTTTTAATAATCAGTTATTGAAGTAAGTAAAGTAGTTAGTTGGATTTGTTATACTGTGTGTGACATTTGTAGCTGTCTTTGAACAGGGAACGAACACTCCCCCTCAGCTGTCACCACAAGGCCATCAGCCACTGAGAAATAAAGTAAAGAAAAACAAAGACAAAGCATTCATACTACAGTTTATGTCCGTCCAGACAGACCGTTTATCCAGCAGGAGTTTTCAGTCACTGAAGAAGTTTACTGATAATCTTGTGTTTTAAGATCACTGCCTTGTTTTCTTCCTTTTCTTTGTTTTTCGGTCTTGAAACTTTACTGTCAATCAAACACACATTCACTCTGTCTTATGGAGCTGGAAGTGTCCTTTAAAGAAAGGCCTGACGGTGCTGTAGCACCATCAGGCCTTGTTTTTAGCAATGATTTATATAAAAGGAACAAATATAAAACATGTTACTGCTGCACTTCTTTGAAATTAATGATCACGGCTGGAATACTAACTGGGCCATCCTGGGCTTGGGACCCTTAGTGGGGCTCTGTGTTCACTCTGTGCCAATTAGTTTGGAGTAATTTGATATATTACAGATTGAAAAGGTAACACTGAGTGACTGGGGGCCTCCTTGAGGCACCCAGTGTTTGAAGGTCTTTATTCTTTAAACAGCACCTCCTGGAAATCTTGTTTTTTTTTTGCTGACCTGCACCGCCTTGCTGCCTGTGTACTCCAGGGCGTGTCAGTACCGTGTCACTGTTGGGTGTGGGCACAGGTGAAACAGAGCACACGTCATACTAAACAACAAAGTGCTTAGGTTTTAATTTCCTACCCAAAAAAAAAAGACCCATGTGAGCATTTCCTGATCTTGGCAGAAATTGTTCTGCCTCCTCTGCACTTAAGGTTTAGACACACACACACGCACATAAAAAAAGATGCTTGGTAAAGATGAGGGAAAGACGTTGACTGATGGTGGAAAACAAAACAAAAAATGAACAGCAGGTCAGAGTTCCACCTCAGAGTCACGGCATCTACGTCAACACCCTCCATATAGATTATTATTTCTAAGCTTCTGTCATAAAAGTTGCTAATCTAACGGCCGCAATAGCGTGTTTGTCCGACGCTGTCGACGGTGGCTCTGTCACTGACTCACAGTGGAGCTGCTGCAAGCTGGAATTAACAGTATAATTTCACCATAGATGTAATGAATATGTATATCCCAAAGGAGATTAGCCAATTAATTAATTAGTCAATCAACATGAAATGAATCAACAACAACTTCCATAATTAAGAATTAAAAAAATAAAAGCATGTCAAACATCCTCTGGCTCCAGCTCTTAAATGATTTCCTCCTTCTTCCTGTTGTACACGATTTCTCTCATCGTCACCCTGGGCTACTTTAAAAACTTGTGATGGATTATTTTTTTTCACTATTTATTTCATTGTCTCAGGCATGTAATAGAGCAAATGATTAATTGATACGTTAGCTGTAGCCCTGGATGTGAATAATGCCTGATGTGTGATGTGTGGTTACACTGTTCTGGCTCCGTGAGTCCAGTTTTATTCGTCGTCTCTGCTGGTTTTACTGTGTCTGGTAGCTGCCTCGGGGCCTCGCTCCCTCAGGAGTGTGTGTGTGTGTGTGTCTGTGTGTACATATATGTGTGTGTGTGTCAGCTGGAGCGAAGCTGGCGTACAGGTGTGCCGCTGCCTCGCCAGCACTTCCTGGTAATTAATGACTTCTTCCTGCTCTCTCTCTCTCTCTCTCTCTCTCTCTCTCTCTCTCTCTCTCTGTATGTGTCTCTCTCTCATGGTTGGGATGGTGGAAATTGATGACATCTGAGCATTTGCTTTTCAGTCACATGAGGACATGAGGAGGGCTGGGTGAGAGAGGAAGAAATTGAGGAGAGGGGAGAGACAGCAGACGACTGTGTCGCGTTTATGTAGGAAATGTCGTATTTGTTCATTTGGGAAGTGTTGCTTTCAGCTGAGGAGGCTAGAATCAGGAAGCGGTTAGCCTAGCTTAGCATAAAGACTGGAAACAGGTGGTAACAGCTAGCATGGCTTGGTCCAGAGTTTAAAAAGAGCTCGGCCAATATCGAATATTTGAGACCAATGCTGATTTTAGGGTGGAAAAATTCACAGACTACTGACATGGCAGCCAATACTTAGTGAGTTACGGAGCTAGCATGAGAATAGACTTTTTCTGTGTGTGGTGGGCACTGATTTTACACCAATGTGACTGTGCAAAGGTTCTCAGATGGCTGCTTTCGTCAACAAATAACTTTCATAGCTCTGTCTCCTTTTCTTTTTCTCTACATTTTTCTACTCAGTCTTCCATTTTTGTCTCTTGTTGTTCTGTCTCCATCTCACTCTTCTTCAGACTTCCTGTTCTGTTTTTCCAGTATATCTTCCTGCTTCTGTTCACCCCCCCTGTCTTGCTCTCTCTCTCTCTCTCTCTCTCTCTCTCTCTCTCTCTCTCTCTCTCTCTCTCTCTCTCTCTCTCTCTCTCTCTCTCTCTCTCCCTCTCTCTCTGTCTTGCTCTCTCTCTGGTAATCTATCTTAGTTAATATCGTCTCTGTGAGCAGCTGGGTACCGAAGCCCAGTCAGCTCTGTGAGAAACAGACCTCTGGTTGTGTGTGTGTGTGTGTGTGTGTGTGTGTGTGTGTGTGTGTGTGTGTGTGTGTGTGTGTGTGCGAGGCACACAGGAAGATAGAGACAGAGAGAAAACAAGATAATGTAGAAAGTAAAACAGTAGGAAGAGACGGAGCGAGGAGGCGTGAACCTGATGATTATCTCAACAGTTTAAGCACTGTTGAGATAATCAGCTCCAGTTATACATATATATAACGATGCATGTGAATATATTTCTATGGATCTCAGCAGAGCAGGGAGTTATGGGTAACTGTAGGTCACACAGGAAGCTCCTGAATCTCATATTGTGTGGCCCTGCACGTCAGGATGATATGTCGAACAAAGGTTTCCTGTTAGCAGGAGGGTTTGGGTTTGTAACAAATACGTTAGCATCATGTGGAATCTGATTACTTTTTAGTCATGCTACATAAATAGTGAAATCAAGTGAAAAGCATCGTGGATGCAGAGTGCTGCCTGGCTTTCTAGCATGCAGGATTATGGAGTGGAACGTGGCAAACCTTACACCTGCTAAACATCAGGATTTCAACATTGTGGTTAGCAGTAAGTGTGCAGACAGATGGCGTGTGTTACTGCTCTTATTTGGTGGCATATCCAGTCGCATATTTAAACCAGGGTCTAATTTAACTTGCCCTCATGTACTTTTCAGGCCAGGTCTCTTTTTTCAGAGAAAAAAATCATTCATGAGCTCCAGGTTATTTTAATCAAATTCTGACCATGTTCTGTTGCTGTGGTATGTTGATTATTTGTCATGTTGTGCGTTTGTGGCTCTGGAGGAGCTCAGTAATGAATATAGCTCTGATGATGTCGTAGTGATGTCATCGGGGCTCCTTGTGCTTGGTGACTGGATCTCAAACTCGAGCTGTGGAGAAAGATGTGGGCATGATCTTCTCTCTTAACTTCATGGAACGGGAACACTAACTTCTTGGGCTGACCCTGTGACACTTCAAACTGACTCTATGTCTTTAATTTCTGTAGCCACAATAACGACATTTCAAGTGCGCATATAGCGTCCAGTGAAGTGGTATTGACGGAGACAGCGAGACTTAACAGGTAAAGAGAGACAGACGGGGTATTTTGTCTCCCCGCTAGTTGCCTGGGCGACCGGCCTGGCCCGGCCTGGCTCGATGCTGGAGTGCGAGAAGAAAAAAAAAAGAAGAGAAAAGAAAGAAAAGCGCCACAATCAATGAGACCCTTTTTGTTTTAGTGGGAACCCCCTTTTACCCCCGACGACATACACACACACACACACTCACACACTGAAACACACAGACAGAGGAACAGGATGACTGAATTGGTGTGCGATTGTGTGTGTGTGTGTGTGTGTGTGCCTTTGTGTCTGACTCCCTCTCCCTCTCTGTGTGTGTGTGACTGACTTTATTTAAGACAAGGGCCCTTTTGTTTTAAGCCGGAGAATGGCTCAGAGACCGAGGCTGGCCCTGTAATTGGCCTACTTAGGCCCTGTTTAGCATGAGAAAAGCCTTCCTTGGCCCGGCAGTGCCAAGCTAACTCTTGTTTTCAGCCACAGAGAGGACAAACGCGCTGATCAGAATTCAGATTAGCCTGAAAAACATCCACCACCCCCCTCCAAACACACTTCTCCACCCTTCTGCTTTAAATACACTGCACACTAATTACTTAACGAGAAAGCTGGGGGGAAAAAAATCTACCCTTTAACGGAGTAGTGGTGGAGTCTATTTAAAGGAGGCGGAGGAGGAGGGTGGGGGATTGGCAGGTTCTTTTTCACCTCATCCCTCCACACTAACTTTTTGTGCCTCAAAAAAAAAAAAAAAAAAAGACCCTCTCCTCCATCCTCCTCTCCTCTCCAAATCAGCCCAGACGCCACTTGTTGCTGCCGTATCATTGAACTTAATTAGCGGGACAATGTGTGAGCGGTTTGCTAAGTTTGAGCCGTAAACAGAGTCACAGTTAGAGGAGGGGGAGAGAGCGGCAGAGAGACAGGACAAGTTAGATTCTGTTAGAGCTGTGGAGCTGTGAGATGAGCGTCTCCACGCCGAGCAGCATGAGGTAAATACCATCACAGCCACGGTTTCATTTATCACTATCAGCTTGGCTTGAGGTGTCTGAGGTAGGCTTTGTTCCTGGATGTTAGACAGCTTCAAAATCTGTCTGTCTGTCTTTATACCTGTCTGTCTGTAACGTTCGACCTCGTTATTTTTAAGGCAGCGTTCTGCTTTTGGCTACACAAAAATATTTGTTCAGCTCTGATTTTAATTTGGACCTTTTAACGCCGTCATACGTCATGCTCACACTACAAAACTCAAATTAATTAAATTATTTCAACAGCGGCAACTTATTAACACCATTAGAATGACATTTTTTACTCACACGGCAGTGATGGGAAAGATGTCCACGTGGTTATGTGTTTGGATGACATAGGATGGTTGTATGATGGCTGTGTTGGCCATGTGAGGGTTATAACAATGCGCTTACAATAGAACTCCATATCTATTGAATTATATTTAGTGTCAAGATGGGGCCTTCCAAAAATTGGAGTCAATGTCGGAACCAGAAGCTGGTTGTTATGATAACACATGAACTGGGCTTTATTCTTAACATTCCAGCCATGTTCAGTTATCCAAACTGTTCTCGCGATCCTATCCGTGTCTCGGGTCAACATTCCTGACTCAGATTTGAATATCATCAGTATTCCAGAACTTAACATGCAAGCTTTCCTCCAACGCTCCAACATACCACCTGTTCCACCTTCAATAACCCGACACCCTGACAGGTATTCCAGATAGTACATTCCAGTTCAATTCAATAGAACTGTAGCGTCATTCCAGTTATCCTCAACAACTGAACAGCGATCAACATTCTGTGTTGTTGAGATTTCAGGCACCTTCCACGTCCTTTAATCAACATTCTGATGATCTATGACTTCACGTACATTTTTTAATGTTCTCATTGTGCTCAATATGCCAGACAAGTATTCAGGATCATTGTTCCAGATGATTCCAATATTCTCTCTTGTCGACATTCCTGCGCACTATCTTGAATTTTCCTTCAGCCACTTTTCAGCTCTATGCTAGCTTTGTAGAACGATCTTCCTAGTCAAAGATTTCTCAATATTGTGACTAAACTGAAAATTTAAAGGGCCATCGCCATTCCAGTGTTCAGTATTGTATTTGATTCTACAGCATGACTGACAACATTCAAACCTGCCTCAACATGACAAACATCTCGACGACGCTGAGTATTTTGAATAATTCCAAATATTAGTGCTTTTGATTATAGCCATCAACATGCTGAACTTCCACACACTGTAAAATCATCTCGGTCGTCCTTGATCGTGTATTTTCACTGTCAGTTGACTGGAGCACCAAATGTGTATTAATCCACTAAAAATAGTACTTATAGTCCCTCCTGTTTGGGAAGACATTTGGTATTACGTGCAGGTCCCAGCTGTTTTAGGAAATGACTCTTGTTTAAATATATTTGTGACATGTTTTACTTGTTTGTGATATTTTTATCTTAGTCTGTCTTTGTAGTTTTGAGGTCGTCTTTAATCCCAGTCCCACATATTTACACTTGGTTTATCATGATCTCTTCATATCTTCAGAAATGTTCCTGTTTTTCCTTGGTAAGAATGCTGCATCCTTCCTGGTCCTTGAGTCAGAAGGTCACATGATTAACTCTCTCTCTCTCTCTCTCTCTCTCTCTCTCTCTCTCTCTCGCTCTCTCTGTTTCATTGTCTCTCGACTAGTCGGTACTGGGTGGTGAGTTGGGTTTGGGGAGTCCCGGCGCGGCGTCGCCCACCAAGCCGGCCGGTCAGTACTACCAGCACTACAGCTCCAACCCCCGGAGGAGAACGCTGCCTATGGACACCATGGGTGAGACGCCACTAACACACTCTCATTATACTGTACAAACACTATAAACATACAGACACACACACACACACAGCGAAGCTCGCTTCTTTCATTAAAGTGCTATGCAAAATGTCTCACAACGGCATCGTTGATATAAATTGGAAATTTCCCTTTTTTTATGGTATGGTATGGAGGGAAAAAAATATTAATTATGCATTTTAATCCTACAATAAATTAAAGATATAACTTTATTAGGTGCACCTTGTTAAAAGTAATGCAGTCTAATGCGGTTCAACCCTTCCTAAAGCATATAATGTACGGTTTGAGTTGTTTTAAGATGGGTCCATTCATTTAAGGTGAGTTATTGCTGAAACAAAATATAAAAAATAAAAAAAAACAACTACAAAACACAATGCAGTTCAATGGCACCAAACAATACAACCTCTAAAATAACAATAAAGTTGAAATGAGGACATTTAGGAGCTTGGTTGTAGATTTGTTGGAGCAGACTGTATCAGGTTTAGCTTGGTGGACCTAACAACAAGATAATAAAAATACAGTTATATAAACAGTTTTGTGTTCATCAAACATGTTTGTTTCTGGATGTTTCACTGTCAGTCTGAATCCAAATATAAAATGTCAGTAAAATTGAATCCTGACGTTCAGATAATGAGCTGCAAAAACACCTAATGCTTTAGGCTTGAGTCTTTCATTTCTTCCAGACACTGATCGATCAGTTACAGATTCTGCATATTCTTATCATTAGACTGAAGGACTCTTAAAAAAAAAATAAAAAAGCTAAAATAAAGCAGCACGTCGGTCTGGTTTAGATTATTGTCTGCCTTCATTTGTAGTCTTGTATCCAAACAAACTTTTTTTCAGTGACCTTGGTGAAACGTTTTAACCTGGACTGATCCCAGTTCACAGCCGCTGTGTGTTTTCAGTGACAAGGCTGAGCATTGTGTGCGTGTGTGTTCATGTGTCTGTGTGTCCATCCTGTTTGTCTGTGTGGATGTGTTTCAAAAAGGGACTTGGGGACGGGGGGGGGGCACAGGGAAGTCTTTTAGAAGCAGGACAATAGTGGCCACGATGTAGCCTTGGTAGCATTAGCCTTGAGAGGACACAAACACACACACACACACACACACACACACACACACACACACACACACACACAAACACACACATGACGACGACTCTGGGCCAATTTCCAAAAGAAAAAAAAAAAAGGCTCTTTCATTTTTCCATCAAAGTCTCACCTTCCCAGTTGATAAACTGCTCCGTCGCTCTCCTTGAGAGAAACCCTGAAAAATAATATAAAGATGTCAAAAGCTGCCCTCCTTCCTTTTATCAAACCCAGAAGAAAAAAACATCAACCCCGTCCTTTTTGTGTTCTGTCTTTTGATTTTCTGCATCTTATTGTGTCGCGCTTGTCTGCACTGAAAGCTCTCTTTGTAAATTCATCGACGGCGGTGGGAAAAGTGGCCTCGCTCTTTCCTCTCTCGCGGCTGATCGATTAAAAACTCAGACAAATCAAACCAGAAGCTCCCTTTCTAAAAGGAGTGAATAAAAAGCCTCTTGGCCTGTTTAAACCCTCATTTACTGTTTTGTTGTTTTTTTTCCGTCTCTTTCAGAGGTTCACACAAAAAAAGTGCGGAAGGTCCCTCCCGGCTTGCCGTCCTCAGTAAGTGATAACATGCCTTTCTTTTTTTATTATTTGGTCGGTATTATTGCTGCTTCAAGTGTGTGTCGCTGAAGAAAAGGCTGCTGATGCTCCTGCCTGTTTGGAAGCTCTGAGCTGGTTTTGGAGCAGGAAAAAAAAAAATGACGTGAAGTCGTAGAAAAGCTGATGCACGTTGCCGGGATAAGGATGATGCTGCTGTCGGAGATGAGCTGGACGCAAACAGCTGCCGGCTTTTTGTTCTTCTGTTTTTTGTTTTTTTTGTGTGTGTGTGTGTGTGAGAAGATCAGCTGGATAAATTTCAGACCAGAATAAATAATCCAACATTAAATAAAAGACACTGTATCATTCTGAATCTAAAGAAATGCAGTGATGTAAATGTCAGAGGTTATTTTCTCTATGATGGACAGCACAAAGCGAATGTATCAGCGTGTTATTGATCCATTTCTCAGTGATTGGGCTGGATCTATCATGTGACATCGACCCGCTTGGCTGCTGGATGTTATTTATTTTTTTCTGCAGGACATTTGTACATTTCTACAGATGCAGAAAAGCTGCACACGTTGCCAGATTTAGTTAGTTAGTTTAGATGGGAGTTCATCCCAGAATAAATGATCCAACTTTAAAAAAGCAAAGAATAAAAAAAAGAGATGTATTAAAAGTTAAAAACTCACTTTTCTTTACTTCATGCCTCAACATATAACATTAATAATTGACTATTACTATTACTATTATACTATTATTATATTACTTTTATACAACTGCAGTTGTTGATGCGTGCTTACAGGATGAGACATTAAAAAATGAATAAATAAGTAAGTATAATAAATTATAAAGAACATTTTAAAAGTTTACATACTCCTCATAAATGATAAATATTAAAAGAAAAAAAATAGTCCATCACGATTCACTTTGTACACTAATTTCCCTAATTATTGATTCATTTATTAGGTTTTGAGATTTTTGGCGTTTGATTGAAACTCTCCATGTGTTCGGCTGACAGTTGGACGATTCGATGATTTAACTCAGCTTTAACAAGTATCAGGAAACAGGAACCTCCATCCAACAAATAACAAAGTACTGACAAAAGGAGAAATCAATCACCAATCTCTGAGGTCGCTGACCACATCAAACATTCTGTTGTTGCAGCTTCACAGAGAGGATTTGCTGCTCTTCTCTGTTTTATATTATTGTACGATGAATATCTCAATCTGAATATCTGCTCGGACAAAACAAGACGTCACACACAAAGGATTCACTTAAATCATCGTTAGTTGCAGCTCTAAACAGATCATCCATGAATCTTTCTGGAAAGCATGGGAAAACATCATAACACCACTGTCTGATTAATCGGATTGATCGGGGTATTTGTGGTTCCTCGTGAGCTGCTTGAATTGACCCCAGCTGAAGCTCGGAACCAGGAGACGAAGCAGCAGAACTTTTGCTGATGGTTCACGTTCCACTTTTTATTGTTTGCTGTTGGACTCGTGTGCTGCTTTACCTGCAGGTTGCAGTTTGTGGATTTTTTACACATTTTAACGCTTTGGCTTTGGCGCAAAGTTCATACTTTGTTAATAAAATAAAGAGTCAGGAATACGGTGATAATTCACTGTCACTCTTTGTTTCAAGTGTATTTGGCTCTGTGACTGTTAATGGCACAGACACAGGATGTGGTTACGTCCTTAGAATCAAACTGATGATGAAAATAATGCGTAGCAGCAGCTCGAGTGCTCATTAGATTTATTTCTGATTCTGACTTTGAGTTGTTTTACATGTGGAGAGGGTTTTTTTTTTTTCTGCCGCTGACCTCATTAATCGCCAGTTAACGATGGCTGAATGTACGGCGTGTCAGCCGCCTCTTTGGCTCGGCGGGAGTCCGCCTTTCTGTGGCCTCGGCCCGCTTTGTCCACGCTTCCTCCTCTTTTTCCTCCGCCTCTCTGTGTCTACATCAGCCTGGGGAGGGAGGAGGGAGGAAGGAGGGCGGAAGGGAAACCAGGAGAGGAGAGGAAAGGTGGTAGAGAAAGGAAAACGCAGAACGGATCGTTTGACAGGTTGATGTTTTTCATCTTTCCCATGTGTGACGTGAAAGGATGAGACGTTTCCAGGAAAGGACAGACAGGACTGCTGATTTATTAATATGAATTTAAACATTTAACAGTACTGGATCATTTATATTATTTTGTTTATAGGTCCAGATTTTATATTCAATATGAGAAATTAAAAAATGTTTCTTCTTCATGCCACAGTAAAATTCTAGTTCTGCGCACACACCAGTGTTTTCTGTGCACCCGGACACTTCTTCATGAGGTGTATGGTCATCTTTTTGAATAAAGATGCTTTTTGTTGTCTTAAAAAATGATTATTTTCGGATTATAAGCTGCTACTTCTTTCACACGCTTGAACCCTGCGGCTAATTTGCTGGCTAACGGCCACCGGGGGCACTCTCTAGCAGTAAACGCAAAAATGAGACAGACACGTGGGGAAAGATTATGTGCCAAAGAAGACGCTAGTTTTCATGCACACACCCTCATCATGGAAAACACACGAAGAAATGCATAGGATGCAGCCTTTAAGTTAAAGGCAATCTGGCCATCAGAGAAGGAAATAGAGCTACTGCACGTACATCATCCCGTGTTCATCCCGCGTTGATGACGTGTTGGTGCTGTACTGCAGAATTTCAGGCACAGTTTGAAAAAAAGCCTGTCTTAAATTAAAACAAAAAAATAATAATTCTTTCTGTGTAAACATGTATTTTCTTTTCAAATTTTGCTGCTGCGGCTTATATTCAGGTGCGCTCAATAGACCGAAAATGACGGTACTTACAATCTTTGACAGGGAAATTGGTTTTCAGACTTCTTTGGAACTTCCGCTCGCGCATTTCAGCACTACAGCCTGACTCTGCACTGTACTGTGCACACCACCTCGGGGTCGGTTCTGCTATTGGTGCCGTGCCTTTGTTCAAATTTGTTCGGCCATTATTCTGAAATTAGTCCGAAAAATGTTCCATCAGACGGAAAGGATTTGTCTGACAGATTGGTCATTGCTGCAAAGATAAGCATTCTGGTATCACCAACAATACATATTTAATTTAAGTAACTAACATCCTGATTTGAACCCAGAGCATCATCTTTTCCTGAACTTAACCAAGCAGTTTTGGTGCTTAAACATAACCAACTTTAATGTGTTTGTTATTGCTTCCATGATGACAGTCGCCTGACTGATGACGAAGGTCATCTGATGAAGGGCAACTTTTGTAGATTGGCCTTAGACTAACCAGAACTAGAACCAGAAACATGGATGTGAATGGTACGATTAGATGAATATTAACCCGCCATGAAGATGCAGTGTGGCTTCATGGATGTACTAAACATGCAGACCCAGAGAAAAAAGGGAAACAGACAGAAGAGTCTCTGTCAGAGGCTGAACAACAGCCATCTAACTTACAGCTGTACGGTGGAACCATTGGCTGTTTGTGTTGACACAGATGTTTCAGTGTTTAACTAAAACCACCAGCCTAACCTTGTGTTCTCGTAGCCTAAGCACAACTATAGGTGAGACACAGAGTCCTGAACCTCCGCTGACCCCTCTCTGACCGCTGGGCTGTACCGGACGGCCAGTCTGACTCACTAACCAGTCCGCTTGCAAAAGTCCTGTGTCGACAGTCTTGTGATCCAGCATTTGGATCTCTGTACTCATGTCGCTTTCATGTCTGCTGCGCTCTGAGCCGTCTCCTCTCTCGGCTCTAACCCGCTCTGTTTCCACCTCTGTGATGTGAGTAATCCTGCCTGCTTCCTCCCGCTCACATCAAGAGAGAGGGAACGAGGAGAGGACCCGCTGTCTGTGAAATGGAGAGCCGGTTTGACTGCAGGAAAATAAATTCAGAGACACTTTCTGCCTGCTTGTTGGCACAAGTATGACTTGTAAGAGAGAAAACTGTACAGAGAGCTTTGTAGTTATGTCGGGTTATTTTTTTTATTTTTTATTCTTGTGTTGGATGTCTTTGAAAAGCAGCGGCCGAGGTTCTGTCGTGTCATGAGTGGGTTTCGGCGTCGGAGACTTGTTTGGAGCGTTGGCTTTTATTGTGAAAAAGCATCCGATTGCTGACAGGTGTTTCATTTTCATAATCACTTCTAGTTTTAGTTGTAGTTAAAAAAAAAAAAAAAAAAAGCTCTAAACTTTGCTTTGGACTGAAAAACTGACATTATCTGTTATCATGTCCTCTCCGGTGTGCAGTGACTGTTGTCTGTACATCATGGTACAGCAGCAGCATGCAGCTAATGGTATATAAGTTATAATGGTGCACAAAGAAATATAGACTACAAACTATGGAAACAGTTCAATGACTGATTCCATGGCAACGTTATGCATTACAGAAACTGGTGTGACAGAAATCTTAATGGAGACTGATTTAAAAACCTTTTGTAAATATTGGCTTATTTAGTTGTACATTTGTTGACATATTTGTTTCACATTACTGAACCTCAGAACACAGTCTTCTACGTTCTCCCGTCCCTGGAACAATGACACATTGATGTACACATCATATATATTCATGGTTGAAAACCTGTTCACATAAAGGCAAGCAACAATTTCAAATGACATAAATACATAATTACATAAATGTTTTTTTTTTCCATACAAACCATCCTAGAACATGTCATGTTACATGTTATTACTCACATGACTGCTGACGGCATCTCTGAGTATATGACACACCTTGCTGTATATCACAAAAGGACTCTGCGTGCTCTCTTTAGGAATACCTGAATAAGCTGCAGTAATATTTGCTGTGTGTGTGGTGCAGTGTTGGAGTAAATCATACAGTCCAAGTCCGTCTGTGATCCTCTAGTTGAACTGAGAGAATTTGTGTGAATGGTTGTGCTGCATGAATCCAACGATGAATGTTTTTTTTTTTTTTCATTCTCCTGTTGGTCCTCAAATCTATAGAGAACAGTCACATATGAGATTCGTTGTCGGTGGCTTGCTGTAGAGATTGAACCCGTCACCCCGTCAGCTGCCTGACTCAGATCAGTCCAAGATGAAGATTTCTCTCGAAGTTTTCTGTTGTTTTTTTTTTTTTTTTAAGGCTGAGCATTCTGGTGTCTGGTCAGAGATTCCCGCTCCTCTCTGAAATGTTGTTTTTTTTTTTTTTTTCTCGGATGGTACGGCCTCCAAACCTGCTGCCAACAGCGACGACGATGAGGCTGAAACGCGTTTTCATTCCTGCTCTCAGCAGCCGACTGAGCTGTTTGTTTGTCGTCTTTTCTCGTCTCTTTACAGCAGAAAGCGTCTTTCTTTCACTCCTTTTGACAGCGAACGTCTCTTTTGTTTCTCGCCGACAGCTTTATTGAGGTCTGTGTTTTTAGAAAATAAGTTTTTTTTGGATTTTTTTTTCTCTTTTTTTTTCTGATGTCTACATGATCTGTTTCTGCGTGTGTGTTAATTCTGCAGGAAGAAAATGTGTAAGTTAAAGATCAGTGAAGTCTTTAAAAAGGAAATGATATGAATGGATGACAACATGAAGCTGATTTACGGAGTGACTGATCTGAAAATGAAGCTTTGACTAGATATCTGATGTTGATCTAACTTGATACTTAAAACTGACGCTGATTTCCGACAGGATCAAATTTAATCAAATTAAAATATTGTAATTGTAAAATACATTCACTTCCTGATCTTTGTTCTGCTCACATTGTTTCTTACTTACACAGCTCTGCTTTATTAAACACCTCTTCATATTGATGTAAATATCGATTACTATTTTACTACTAGTACAATTTTAAACATTATAGTCTGAGATACAAAATATAAGTGATCATTTAACTGATCCTATAAAGTTTACAATAAATTTACATTTTCAGAATAAGTAAACTATTCATGTTAGAATGTAAAATATCAATAAAGTCCCTTTTTAATGTAATGTTTTTTAATGTTTTTAACATGTACTTCTTATGTACCTGCTTTGAATTTGCATTTTAAGGAGGATATTATTTTAGTTTTTAGTTTTTTTCCACTGTGCTCTTTAGTTTATGTCTTTTAATCATGGTGTTATCAGTGTTTTAAAGGGTTTCGATTAAGATTTATTTTCTATTTAAAAATACTGCATGTGTGAGCATTTACATAGAAACTGAACAGCCTAGTAAAGATGGTTACTGGATGTGATCTATGAAATATACACAGATATACACACAAAACAACCACACCGATACATTTACAGACGGCAGTATCAAATAATAAAAGTCTGTTATTTGAATGATGATGAGCTGGATTTACTGTCATAGATTTACAGATGATCTCACACTTCTTTTAGACTGAATCAAACTGCACACATGAAATAATGTGCGCACACACACACACACACACACACACACACTTTGCCCAGCCTGCACCTGCTCTGAATACAACAGCTTCTCAGAGGAATGCCTGTAATGTAAGTGTGTGTGTGTGTGTGTCTGTCTCCGTGTGTGAGAAAAAAAAAAAGAAAGAGAAAGTGTGTGTGTGTGTGTGTGTGCATGGTTCTATGGCAACACACGGAGGCCAAAAACAAAAGTTGTCTTTGTGAGAAAAACCGGCTGCTAAACGGCACGCGCACACACATACACGTCAGGACACTGATTGAAATAACCTTAAAGGATGGGCTGGGCTGTTTAGTCTCAATATAATCCTCACATGTACATTGAAAGCGTCATGGTTATTCCTTGTCTCCATATTTGCCGTGGAGTCATACCTTTGTGCCGTGACTACGCTGTGAAAGATCCACGGTCCTCGTTCAGTGTGGTCTGAGGCCAGCATGACAAATGAAAAGAGTATTTTGAGTATTGTTTGAGTTTGAAGTGTTTTTGGTACAAAATTCCCTCTATGTTGTGTCCCTGGACAGTTTGTCCCTGCTGAGCTGTGGCTGAACAAGTTCTTGTAGTTGTATGTGACAATAAACCACCATGAAGACACTACATCATTTGATGCAGCGAAATGAGGCTAGGCTAATATTAGCTCTGGCTAAATAAAACTGTACATTTCCTGGGGTCTTAATTACTCTGAAGAATTCTAAACCATTGTCATAGCCCTGCCACTAAACACATGACGTGAGTATTGTATTAAGCTAGACTTCTATAATTCTGCAAAAAATCCTCTAAGCTGAACCTTAACCTTAAGTCTAAACCTGCAGACAACCATTTATGCTGAAGTGAAGCACTAAACTTTTGTTATTTGTCCATAGTGATGAAGGGAGATAGGTGTGGTGTCTGTATTCAGAACAGTTTCCTTCATACCTCAGTGTGTTTGTGCTGACATAGACAGTAGTCAGTTGTCTTAAAGCTGCTATAATTAGTGTTTGACCACCGGGGGCAGAAGCAGCAACTCTTTTACATTGACTCGTCAACGTGTCCGGTGTGTTATGAGCGTCAAATGCCGTGCCGCAAAAAACAGCGGAATTTTTGTTTATTGGTCGTTTCTGGCTCGATATTTAGAGACATTTTCATCTTTTTGAATTTGCTTTTGTCAACGTTTTTCAGGCCTGAACAATACTGAGCTTGATTTGACTCATCACGCTTTATCAATGCAAAGAAAATGTGTCATTTCAGTCTCAAAGTGTGTTTCCACACTGAGCTGCTTTTCATCCTCTCCTTTGCTTTTTCTGGTGACTTAAATGGATCTCCAGGTGGCATTTTTCTAGATTCTTTTTTCACGTTTAAAATGATGTTTGTAATTATATTAGTGTTCTTTTTGCGCAGTTTAAAGCTCCAGTGTGTAGAATTTAGTGTCATCTAGTGGTGACATTGCAGATTGCAACCAACTGAATACTGCTTACCTCATTCTCCCCTTCCAAGCATGTAGGGCAAAATATGGTGGCCGCAAAAAAATGAGAATAAATCAGAAGACCATACGTGGAGCCGGCGTTTGGTTTGTCCACTCTGGGCTACTGTAGAAACATGGCGGTGCCACATGGTAGACCCCCCCCCCCCGGAACAGGACTTGCTCTGCCTCTATAAAAGGCTCGTTCTAAGGTAACTAAGACACAGTCAGTGTTGTTGTCAGTCGACTTTTAGTCATGAAAGCATAGTTATGAATATTCAAACATATTGTCCAGTAATTGTTCACACACTGGACCTTTAAGAGAACATGCACTCACACATTTTTCTGCTTTCTTGGATTCCCGTTGCATTTACACTTGTTCTGATGAATTTATAAGTGTCATTTTCGTGTGTTTCAACTTGTTTTCCTTGTTGCTGTGTTGCTGCCCTCCCATATGCTCCAGCTCGTGAACACACTTCATTTAAGGCAAAAAGTCTTGTCAGTTTTCTTTCATCTCTGTTTCGCATCCACCGCGGGCGATGGGTCTTTTACTTTTAATTAATTCATTTCTTTTCCCCCCCCCCTTCCTCCCCGTCTCCCTGCGCTGCAAGTTTGTTATTGTTGTTTGTCAAATTTAGTTTGCTGAGTTGATGATTTACTTTGAGAAACAATTAAACGTCACTTGAGAGGAGAGCGTGGGATGTCTTTGTAATCAAAAGGAAATTAGGCATCAGTTGCTAACATTAGCAGGTTGCAGAGTGCTGTCTCGCTGTTGTTTTTCTTTGTTGGTGTTGGGAGTATAACAGCTTTTTTTCCTTTAGATATCATTGTTTTAGTTAATTTGTTGTTCAGGCTGATAGAGTCTGCGGCTCGTCCTCAGAGCTTTGCTAATGCTGACAGAATACACAACGAAACACACACGTATATATCAAGATTACCCCCAAAAATGACGATAATGAAACCACGAAAATGAAGCTATTAAAGGAGATAGAAATAAAATGATACGTGTGTCAGGATGAGCGTGTTTAATGTTCATTTTTGCACTCTTTAATGCTTTTTTTCTCTTTTTTTCTGGCACACACGCGCACACACTCTTCCTCTCTCCTCCTTCACAGTGACACTGGGTCCAGCCATCAGGCTAGTTTGTGATTGGTTGACCAAGAAGGTTTTATATGTGAGGATGAATACATATGAAATCATTTCACAATAAAATTTAGACATAACTCATATATATCGTAATATTTACAACTTTATTAAAGCGTACCTGTTTATACAGAGTTATTAGACATTCATTTTAATTTGACCCTATGTTTAAAGGGATGTGTTTCTTTTAAAGGCTGATGGGCATTAATAAATAATTGTGATATTTTCTGGATTGTGTTGTGTTTCAGAGTTCATAGTTTGTGTCTAAATTTAATATAGAGTGGACTGGTATAGATATCCTGTTTGAACCTGAACCTGATCATTCTTGATCCAAAATAATAAATTAAATATATATTTTTTAAAATCAGATAAATTCTGATATTTACAGTGTCCACCGTTTTCATACATTTCAAATCAAACAGATCTAAATGTGCTGTAATTTATCACTCCAAATCTAAATTTGAATATTTTATTGTGAATTATTCAAAAATTATTCATTTTTGCTCTTTCTGCAAAATTTTGCAGAATATATTACTCACCACTGAGTATGTGTAAAGGATCTGGTTTGTCAAATTTCATAATTTTTGGATTGTGATGTGACTTCTTGGTACATCATGTTGGGGGGAAATCTGAAAGGACGTACCGGACGTGCAACAATGACATTTTCCTTCAGGATTTGTGAAATGTGGAAGATGCAAAGTGTGGAAGACGTTTCCTCTTTGCCTTAGAACATGTCAATCATTGTTACATTTCTTTAACAGAAGTTTATTGTGCATTCAAATCAAAATAGAAAATGTACAGGATCCAGACTGTAAAAAGTTCATCTTCTAAATACAACAGCATTTATCATCTCTAAAGCACAGAGACCGAGCTGTTTTGTAAAAGGAAAGAGCAAAGCCACAGTGATGTTAGAGTTCATGTTCAAAATACAGCCATAAAATCACATTTTTACCTGAAGTTCATCATTTAGTGTTTTAGTTTTAATCTAGAGGGTCCAGAATCTTCAGCTCCCTACCAGCACCAGCCTTTAAAAACAAACACTTCCTTTGATATTAGTCATTTAAAGATTTAAAGAAGGAATCCTGGGATGTTTTAAGGTCTTTAAAAGTATTTAATATGTTCAAACTCTGAACCGATTAAATCCTCTCAGCGCTCTGACCGGGTCGATCTGCTCCCCATCTCTGGCTATCTCTCTCTCTCTCTCTCTCTCTCTCTCTCTCTCTCTCTCTCTCTCTCTCTCTCTCTCTCTCTCTCTCTCCTCTCTCTCTCCCTCCCTCCCTCTCCCTCTCTCTGCCTCTCCTCGGCTCAGATGTGGTTTTGTTTAAAGTCGACAGCGTTAATTAAATTAAGCCAGGTCTTGCAGAAGGCACAGTAGGAGAGCCGGCGGTTCCCGGTGGGCCACGGGTGGAGGAGGGATGGGGGTGGAGGGCGATGTGGTGGTGGGCGGCAGTGGTGGGTAGAGGGGGGGGGTGCAGAGAAGCGGTTTTGGTGAGCCATACTGCCCCCTTCAGACGGCCCCAGGTACCACAGAGGAACCACAGACCCTTTTCCAGTCAGCTGCTGTTAACTGTTTCTGCTCCCGGGGTTCATATCACCTGACGACAAGTCTCTTCACACACTCTTGTGCACTTTTGGTTTCAGTTAGTCATCGAGTTTTGTGTCTCGAGTGAACATTACAGAAAATATAGTATAGTCTACATTATGGTATATTATTCAATATAGCATGTAAATTATACATACAAACCTTTAATGGCATCAGACACTCAAGCACACACACTGGGGAATGAAAGGATATCATACAAATTCCCAACACTGTAGAACCATAACAGAAATGATCCAAAAAGAAAAAAACAAAACCAAAAAATGAATTCTGAATAATAAAAAAAGAATATTTCCTTTCATATTAATGTTGAGCCTGAGCACGCTCAAGCCAAGAGTCTGCATAAATGACAAACATTTATACCACAAAGTGTCACACTTTCAAACTGACTGCAGCCTTATATTCACGTCCATATGAAAAACATAAAAACACACAATGACCTCACTTCCTTGTGTGTGAATGAAGTGCGTGTGTGTGTGCGTGCGTTCGCGTGTGTGTTAGCATGTTGCTCAAATTAGCGATGCTGTACTGGGCCTTGGCAGAAGATGTGAGGAAAGGCTACAGGGCTGGAGGGGTGTGTGTGTCTGTGTGTGTGTGTGTGTGTGTGTGTGTGTGTGTGCGTGTGTGTGTGAGAGAGAGAGAGAGAGAGAGAGAGTGTGCATCTTTGACATGCCTTGAAAAAAAAGGTCTCTCAATATTATTTTTGTTATGTTTGTTATTTCAGTTAAATATAAAGGTCACCATAACAGTAGTAATGCTTTATGCTCGGTGACAGGTGGCAGAGATGGATTTGAACACAGCTCTTTTTTTTTTTTCTTTGGTGTTCATATAAAAGGCGTAATGCACTCTGAGGTGTTCTGTTATCAAACAATAATTGACTTGACTGATTAAAAGCAGCAACTTAAGTTTCGAATGGTGCCATTGTCCTGCAGCCGCCTCAGGGTTTATGTTAAGAAACTGAGAGCAGCTTCAGCCAGGGATGACCTCATGGTTTAACTGCCACACACACACACACATACTGTATAGACAGCTGTGTGTTCAGATGTGTTGTGTTCGATGACTCATTCCACTTGAAAATGCTACAGAGCTGCCTTAAAAATGTCTTCCTGTCTGTCTTTTCCTCTTTTGTAAGTCACGTCAGTTTGATTTTGTCCTGCTTGTAACGCACTAAACAAGTGACTCAGTTTTGGAATCGTGTGCGTGGCGATGTGTGTGTTGTGTGTGTGTGTGTGTGTGTGCGTGTGTGTGTGTATAAGCTATTGGCTTGGCCCTCAGCCCCAAAATGTGCCACGCTGGTGCATTGGGCCGCCATTTTGTGTCAGATGGGGATCTGACTAATTGAATTACAAGGCACTCATTTATGTGTGTGTGTGTGTGTGTGTATGTTTTCCTGTGTATGAGTATGTACATGCATGCATGCGCACATGTTGTTTGTGCCTCTTTTATTTGGCATAAAACTAAAGCTTTCACACACATATTATATTTGATGTGTATACACAAATGCACTATAGGCAGCTAGTCATTGATGTGTGATTTTATTTTGCTTTCTCCACACTTTATTTGGAGGTTTGCTTCATCCCATTATCATTCTGGTATATGGAGAAAAACACCACCTTGGGTGATGCTAAGCCCAGGATGCAGTGATGGTGCTCTTTCAAAATAGTGGAACCACTCCAACTGACATATCTTAGGTGAGGATGGAGCGTAAATCAGTCAGCCAACAGCAGCAACCGCATGACTGGCAGCAGTCAAAACCAACAGCTGGCCTACGGGGGAAAAAAAACATGGTAGCCTTCCTACTTGACCACACGAGCAGTTATGTTCACAATACTCTAGGTCACCTTTAGCAGAGGGTGTAGCACATGTACGATAAGTCCACCTGCTTGGAGCACACCCAGGTCAGTTTCCACCAAATGGCTGGCCAATTGCAAGCTAAGGGCTGTCACAGTATCAGATTCTCAGTAGACAGCTATCATCTGTAAAGGAATTCACAGTAACGATATTATCATAATACCTATAGAAAATTGAATAATAACAATTACCCTTTAAATTAAATTCATCTTTATTCTTTATTTCCTATTGGATGGTGGAGAGAGTCTGTAATCATAACTATACAAAGGCGAATAAAAAGCACAATGAAAGTGGGAAACCACAAAGCCAGAATGGAAAGACATGGAAATTATTTAAGAGCCTCAGGATTATTAATTCAAAATGATCAGATGTCTATTATAAACATGTTACTTAGATATTAAGGTTATCATCATACCAGTATATCAGGACACCCTAGGCAGGCTTAGTACTTGCTTCCTGCTTACCATCCTACTTCCTGTGACTCAGACTACTTTACGTCTGATGATATGAGTTGATTCAATTGCCTTTCAAGAGGAAACACTGCATATAGCTTTGTGCCCTTTTAGCTGATGCTGGGTCAGTATTTTAGCCCCACAACTACACTGTTGCCCATACAGTTGGAACACATTATTTTTTTTTTACCTCTTCTCATGAAATGATTGAAGTGACAGTGCGATTTATTCTTGAAGTGTATCTTCACTAAACTTTATTGGTCAGTCTCTTCATAGCACAACACAGTGAACATGAAACCTCGATTAACCTGATGTGTAGAAATATGAATAAAAAGAAGAATGTGCCTGAAAACAAAAAGATTCCAACTTTATGGCCAGCAGTGTACATAATGTTAGCTTTTGATCTGCTCACTGCTAGCTAGCTCTCTGTTGGCTTATCATGATTCATCTTCCCCTGTTAGAGCTATGTTTGATGACCGCCCCTCCACACACCCTCCCACTACCACCCCAACCAATGAACTGGTCCGGACATGGCCGTGGCACTTGCCAAGTTGGTCAATCAGTTGTCGGTGCCACCGCCTGACCTTCGTGTTAGATTTTCTTCTACAACCGCTTCAGCGCTTCAAAGGTTTCTTGTCAATGAAATGACCTCAGCCTGAAGATGTTTGCTGCCTTTCTGTCCTTGTGAGGACATTTGGCTTCTACAAAGACCTCTCACTCTCTTTTACACACGCACACACACACACACACACACACACACAAATTGAATGCCTGCTGCAGATGTGAACGCTCTCTGGTGCATTCCTGAGCCCAAATATTTGGCTGCAGTAACAGGCAGCAGAGAAAGCGGCACTCTGATTTGCTCCAAGGCTACGATGAATATCACATGTTATCACATACACATAAACTGACATGTCGGCGCGCACACACACAAATCACGCTGAACTTGTGGTGACAAAAATTGCTTTAAGTTGTTGATAATGTGTTAAATATTTCTCAGTTGTCCTTCTCGGCTGCGCTGAAATGTCAAACTCAGTGCAGCTTTCTGCATTTTTTTTTTCTCCTCCAATTTAATATTTGGAGTGAAATCATTTCTAATGTTATTTTTTTCTGCCTATGCGCTTCATAAAAATTCTGCTAACATGCCAGATTTACAGCAACATTTTTATAACAACCATGTTTCTTCTCTTCCTCTGACAGAGCACACTACAGTTGATTATTAGTTCTTAGATGTTTCCTTGAATGCAACACCAAAGTAGCGTTTGGAGAGCAGTGCCTGCTGACAGCTAATTGCTATGTGATTTTTAACATGACAAGCTGTCAAAAGCGTTTTCTCAAATTAATTTGTGATCACAGAAAAAGCTAAATGTGAGAGATATTCATCAGAACTTGATGACATTTTGAGATTCAACAACTATTTCACAAGTTAAATAAGTTTCGGCTCCATCACCGGTGGTCAGTGCGCTAGCAGGTTGTCAGTGCATATGGCATAACACTTTTAGATGTATTATAACTAAAACAAACTCTCCATTAGAGAACTCTGCAATGGAAATCACTGCATGAGAAGATAACCAGAGAATAAAAGAAGACAAATATCTGAACAGAAAGTAGAAAAAAATGAGAGTGGAAAAAAAAAATCATTGACCAAAACTGAACTCAAGTCTAAAATAAAAGAAAGAAAAAAGGCAGGAAGATGTGAACAGAGAAAAGCGCAGTCATTTTAATAAAACAACAGGT
The DNA here is from genome assembly GCA_014281875.1 of Nibea albiflora. Lineage (NCBI taxonomy): Eukaryota > Metazoa > Chordata > Actinopteri > Sciaenidae > Nibea > Nibea albiflora. The sequence goes on from CM024803.1 coordinate 3,580,522, forward strand.
TGGTTTTTGTACCATTGTTCTACAGAGAGCGTTCAAGAGCTTCAACAAAGCCTGCATCTTAGTGATCTGAATATCAGCCTCATAACACACACATAAAACACACACACGCACACACCGTGTCGTGCCGCTGTAATGCATGCTGGTGCTGTGGATTAGCTTCATCTTTAATCACTGTTTTCATTCTGAGCACGTTCTGCGTAAAGTATACCTGAACACAAAGCGCTGAGCGGGCCTCTCCGCTCAGCAGGTTTCACACCAAGTCAGGCCCAAGGAACTGATTTCAGGTTTTCACTCTTGAACTGGTGAAAAAGGCTACAAAAAAACTTTCTGATCTGCATCCAGAATTGTGTCTGAAAAATAAAATGTTGACATATATCTTAGTCAAGACCTTAGTGTTATCACATCACTGACATCTTTGTGGCGCAGGTAGTGTTTACTATCGTACTTGTAAAGACAGTTAACATACTAACATTTGCAAATTAGCACTAGCAAGTACAGGTGAGGCTGATGGGGATGGTTGGTGGTGTTGATGGTGTTGGACAAATGAAAATTTAGGGTTCACAAAGTTATTGTACTTCATCCTCTAGAGAACAAAAATATCTTCATCAAATTTCATGCCACTTCGTCTAAAAGTCTTATATAGTTCTCTAAAAAACAGAAATGCACATCTAGAGCAGTGATCAGGTGATCACCAGACGTCGCTAAGCTTCATCTTCTGGGAACCATGAGGACTGTATTTAGTGGCACTTCATGCAATAGCTGTAAGGATATTTGAACAACTGACTGCAGTCACAATCACGATCATTGCGGTCGAAAGCTGTGTGCAAAACCTGCTACTAGATTCTTTCACACATGTACAGGTGTACAGCGATGTGCAAGTTTACACATTTTGGTTCACGCGGTGCCAAAGACTGAGCACTTCACATTCTTTATCTTCATTTTTAAATGAGCTGCTTTACAACACGCTCCTCGCTTCATTAGTTGAAAACAAACGCGTTGCACCAAAAACATGAGCACGCTCAGTGGATGGAGCTCTGTTAGCGCTGTTAACACTGACAGACGTACATCTCCTCATTCTCTGTAGTTTAGATTCCTGAGTTTAATTTGCCAAGCCTGAACATGGCACACCTTGTATTGATTAAAGTCTTTTGTCTTGTGACACCTTGCCCAACCTCATGATTGCAGATTGATTGTAATATTATGTATCGTCAATCTAGCTTTATCCATCCATTTGAGTCAATGTGACAGGTTTACAGAACATAGAAGAATTGGAGTATAATATTCATAACTATGTTTTAATCCTCTTAGAGTTAGAATGAGACTTTTATATCTGCAGACGCTGGCTGACGCTGTCTCCAGAGTCCACCATGTTGAACATTATGTTTCTACAGTAGCCCAGAATGGACAAACCAAAGCCTGCTTTCATTCAACAAGTTCCCACCTCCCCTCTCCTCGAGCTCCTCCTTTATTCTTAAACTACAGGAAGTTGAAGTAGGAAGTTGTTTTTTTTTTTTTCATTTTTGGTGAGCCCCCACCGCAGCGCTTCCCTCCAATTTGTTGAATTTCTCAAAATGTTCCGTTTGTTAGGCTGAAAAGAAAATCACAGAAAAATCACCATAAGGGCTGCTTTGCATTTTTAATTAAGAAACTAACATATGAATATATTTGCATATTATTGAGTTGCAGATTAAATCATGCATACATAATTAGCGTGCAGCAGCGCTCGTTCGTTCGCCTCTCTCCCTCTCCCTCTCTCTCTCTGCACTGTGCTTACTGTTTTTTCGGCAAGCTGTGGTTCTGATGGATGCCAGACACACACACACACACACACACACACACTTCTTCAGACGCTCACATCACAGACACACTTACACACCCTCTCCAAACGCTCGTGTGTGTGTGTGTGTGTGTGTCAGTTTGTTTTTTGGAGGAAAATTAGCGTCTGATTTTCTCCGTCAGAATTGAGGCCACGTCAGGTTTTTTATCCTGATTACACCGAAGAGAGATGAAGAACTTTCTCTGCCTCTTTTCTCTCACTCTCATTCCTTTAGTCTGCTGTATTGTCTGTCTGTCTGTAAAGTTAATAAAATTACAGTATAATCAAACTTCTGGTAAGACGGCCAACATGCCAGCCACCAAATTGTCAAGGTAGCAGAGCGTCACTGGGATTAGTAACCCAAATGTAATTACTGAATTTCAAACTATGATCCTGCGGTGTGATCATGTGACTATAAAGGAGCTAAGTGTCATTTCTGGCCACGTGCACATGCAAAATAATGGAGGGCAGCTACGCGGTGCTGCTTTCAAGATCATTTACAGTTAGACACGCATAATAGATCTGGCAATGTCCTCAGAAATGTACAGTGAACTTCCCAGACTCTTATAACAACATGACTGTCGGATCATATGTGTTTATTCAAGCAAGACTTAATAATGTCCTTGAGTGGACACATTTAGCTGTATAATTTGAGTGGATGGCTCAAAAGGATGCTGAGGTTCTACATCGGATGATGTCGATTCGTGAAAAGTCTGACGGTCTGAAGCGTTCGTCAGAGCTGTCTGCGAAACAATAAGCTAACAGTTTTTAAAATGCTGAATGGAGTTTGGATAGATTAGGGCTATGCTAACTTAGTTCACGGTGGAATACAACTGATAGCTGGAATTCAGACATATTTTCAACACTTACCAGATAGTCCAACTTCCTTACTTTGTGTGAATATGAAGTATGAAGTAGGAGACAGGTTAAGAAGCAGGAGTGAAGATAAAATCCACTTTTTAATCTCAAGACTTTAAAAAATAAACTTGGGGCTCCACATCAGAGCAGAATCTGGCGAGAGGCCTCACAGTTTTCTTCCTCATGTTGGACAGAGTGTAGAATTTACTTAGTTTAGTTTATTAATAGTGTAAAAAAACTATAAAGAGGGTTTTGTGACTTATGCGTGTTTGCTCTGAATACGTTTGGAGCTTTTGCCATCAGGCTTCCCATCATGCTTTGGGTGATGTAATGTTGTCATGTCAGTGAGCCAGATGTGAGCTACACCTGAGCCCTGTTTATTTTCACTAATGTTGTTCTCCTTGTGAATTTGCACATTACGTTGGCTACTAGCAGTTTGTGTTCGCACTGTAACCATGGAGACAGACAGCAATTGCATGTACCACCTTAATAACCCCGAAGAAAACGTCTAAGTATGATGATTACAAGGCAAGAAGTTAAAAGAAACTTTTAACTATTTTAAGACAATATCATATTTATCAGGAGGTAGTGCCACTGACTAACAGTTCAAAGGGCAGCTTCATATTTTGACACCTCTTAGATTCAGTGTATTTGTGCAACAGTTGGTTGGAAACATAAACCGATCTCCTCCTGCTTCATACTCATTCACAATCTGCCTCGCAGCACTTAGCTCAGTTTCAAACCAAAGTGTGTGTGCCTTTATGTTCCCCCGTGTGTGTGTGTGTGTGTGTGTGTGTGTGTGTGTGTGTGTGTGTGTGTGTGTGTGTGTGTGCAAGGCGCCCGCTCTTGACTCTTCAATCCTGTCGATAACTCCATTGTTTGCAAACTCAGACCTGCAACATAAAAAGACTCAAATCAAAGACTCATGATATGAACCAAGTGGCTGTGCGGAGAGAACAAAGTGCAGCCGTGCTGAGTATGTGTATGAGAGAGACAGAGAGAGAGAGAGAGAGAGAGAGAGAGAGAGAGAGAAACAAAGGGATTGTAAAAATAGAAAAAAGAAAGGAAAGAGGAAAGGGAAGAAAGGAGGATATTAGAACAAAATAAATAGGCAAAGAAAAAAGGGGGGAAAGGAAAGCAAAGAGGAAATAGTGCAGAAGGAAGGAAGAAGACTGGAGAGACGTAGAGAAAGGGTGAGAGACATTGAGATAGACAAATAGCAGAAAAGAGAGAGAGAGAGAGACAGAGAGAGAGCTGATTGACAACTGGGCATCGTAATGTGAAGGAAAATCCTGTCAGTGTGAAATCAGGATGAAATGTGAGATTATAATTCAACCAGGGATTAACTGTCATCAGCACAAGAGAGGAGGGGGAGGTGGGGGAGGAGGAGGAGGAGGAGGAGAGGAGGAAGAAAATGAGTGAACTATAAGGGAGACAAAAGGAGGAAGAGGAGGGAAACGTGGCTAGAGCGCAGAATTTTGAGGAAGGAGCAGGATAAAGGGAGTGAGGGATGAAGTGCGAGGAGGGGGAAAGATGGGAGAGAGGCTGAGGGGGTGAGGATGAGGAGAAAGATGGAAGTTGGATGGAGGTGGAAGGGAGGAAGGACAAGTGACTGTGACGAAGAATAGGGAGGAAAGGGGGGCGTAGAGGAGGAGGAGATGGATGAGGGCAGAGAAAGCGACGGGGGAGAAAATGGGAGTGTTAGGTGAAAGCGAAAAAGAATTGGAGGAAAGGAGGTGCTTAGAAGAGGAAGAAGAAGAGAATTGGAGAAAGGAAGGGAGACTTAAGACAGGAAGGGGGAGGCAAAAAGGAAGGAGGAAGGAAGAAGGAGGGGTGAAGAAAGAAAGGAAGGAGAAAGGAAAGGGGAAGAAGGCCAAGAGGATGAGGAGTTATTTCTGTGGTGACCTTTAGGGGACAGAGCGTGGCGTAAATCGTAAAGCTGTGTGTGTGTGCATGGAATTGACTGTACCACCTTAAGGTCAAAGGTTAGTTTGAATGAGTTTTTTCAAAACAAAAAGGAACACCCCCGTCTTTCCTGATCTTCCCTCCACTTCTTTTCGTCTCCTTCTTTGTCCATTCTTCTTCTTTCCTCACTCTCCATACAATTTCTCCTTACTTTTCCTCAGCTCCTTCCATCCTGCCTTACTTCCACATCCCTCCTTTTCCTCTACTCTCAACTATTATTCTGTCCCCCCTCCCTTTTGTCTTTCCTCCCTCTTTTCCTTCCCCACCTCCTCTCCAATCCTCAATTTCTCCCACTTGTTCTCTTCTTCCTGTTTCTCTTTTCTCCTCACCTCCATCTTTTTTCCTCTTCTTCACTATTCTTCTCCTCCTTGTTTTCTTCTCTATTTCCTTCTTTTCTTCCCCTTTCTCTCCTTCTCCATTTTCTCGTTCCCACCCTCCTTTTTTACTCTGATCACCTTTCCTACCTTTTACTTCCTCTCTTCTCCCTTCCTTTCCTGCCTTTCCTCTCCTCTTCCCCAATATTTTCTTCTCTTGCCTCCTCACCTCCATCGTTTTCTCCTCTCCTTCATCTTCCTCATCCCCCTCACGTTTTTCTTCCCCTGCTCTCCTCTCCTAATGCTCTCCTTTGAGCACTCTTTCTTTCTTCCTCTCCTCTCCTCCTCCCTCTCTCCTCTGCTCTTCATTCTTCTTCGTCTCCCTTGCAGGTTTGTTGACCAAGCAAGCGTCAGACAAAATTAAAAATGCTGTCTCTGCTTTTTTTACTCAACCGGGTCACTCTTTTTGGGTTCTGTAGTTTTTCTTTTTTTTTTTCCGCCCTGCACTTCTTTCCTCCCTCCATCTCTTCCTTCATTTCCCATGCAGTCTGGTTGGGTACAATGCTGGGAGCCAGCCAGCGCTGCAGACAGATGGTCCACTTATTAGATGTGCATCAGCCCTCCCTCCCCTTCCTGCCGCTCGCTTTTTAATCAAATTAAAGCCGAAAGAAGAGGAGAGAGAGAGAAAAAGGGAGAGAGAGATAGAGAGAGTGAAGGAGAGAGAGGGAGAGAGAGAGGTTTGGGACGTCTGCTCGCTTGTTTTGGAGTCTATTATTTGTTTGAATAGGATGAATGATGACGGTGCTAATATGAAATTTGGAAGACTGAACCACTGTCTGTCTGTCTCACTGTTTTGGTGACTGCCTGGATCACTCCCCTCCTCTCACCCCCCCCTGGTCCATTTCTCTCTCTCTCTCTCTCTCTCTCTCTCTCCTCTCTCTCTCTCTCTCTCTCTCTCTCTCTCTCTCTCTCTCTCTCTCTCTCTCTCTCCCTGTCGGTGTGATCTAATGTTTTTTTTAAAGGGGAAATCCACCAGCTTTGCACGTGTCGTCTGTGGCTGTGGAGGTCAAAAGTCTGAGATCCCTGATGATGCCATTGTGATGTCATCAGGATTATCTTGGTCCTGGACTATGTTTGAGGGAAGTTGGCATTTTCCAGGGATGGGCTAATGAAAAGTTGCACTATGGGACATGTAGGATCCCGTGTTAAGTCAGGATATCTCTTCTTCTGATGCTTAGCTTTGTACCATTCCTTAAATATGCGTCTCCGGTGAATAACCCAACTTTATGGAAGTGCAATAATAAATTGCTTGAATGCACCTTTAACCAAAAAACTCACATTTGTCAAGTGTCCAGAGGTACAACTGAAAGTGAGAACATCGGTAATCCCTAATGGCACAGGAGTACACCTTTAAAAATAAAGGTTTGAGTCAGAAAATCAGGCCAGCGTTGGAGCAGAAAGTTGGACTGTTAACTGTGATGGATGTTTAGGTAATAAATGTACTATTCACATTTGATTTCAGGCTGTAGAGGGTGTGAGCAACCAAACTTATCTTTATTGTCTGTATACCACTCCTGTTGCGGACTACAAATAACCCGATCCGCCAGGCGCACCTGTGTGGTGCTGTGGGGAGTCAGTGTTCCTGCATCAGACTTCCAACAAAAGCTCTGCAGCGTTTTAAAGTTTACCTTTAATTTTCCAGGCACCATCTGACCAGTTTGAATGAGACTGCGATTGTGTCTCAGAATAAACAGTGGAGCAGCTCCTCACACAAAATCATTGTTTTAACGCAGTGTTTAGATAAAAGGCCACATTGAACAATCACAGCCAGTTGTCTATGATTTATGTAACAAAAACATTCATTCAGATCAATAAACTGGAGGTATTTATGGCGCCTCCTGTTGGCCAAATTGAGTTTGGACAATCGATTTCTTTGCACATTCTATTTTATTGTATGATATGACACTTGCGCTGCCGTCGTACCCCTGATCGCTCTCAGGTATCAGGTATCATGTATCAGATGTGATGTCAGCGAGGACAAAACTTTCTTCAAGGAAACAAAAATCTAATTAATGAACTTGATACCAAATCCAGAGGCTGAGCTACACACACATTTGTGTGTGAGTTAGAAATTGATGACCAGTCAAAGCACCACCATCAGGTGGTTGCTAGTAGCAGGTCACCATAGCAACCAACCCTGGGTTATTCTTGCAATATATATTTTTTTAATTTAACAAACAACATAAAGTCTTTACAGTCACAGAGGAGGAAAATCCACTGGACTTCATAAAATACCGATCAACTCCATGCAGGAAGAGAAATCTATTTGAATTTCACTTCAAACCTGCAGGAGAATCAAACTATAACTTAAGAACTTGAAAACAGAACAAATATTTCATCGACACAAAGATCTACATCACAGACCTGAAAAAAAACAAAAGGGGAAAATGTGACATGGTGAGGGGAAATCAAGGATGGGAGAAGGGAAGAAAGAAGGGGAGTAAATAGGAAGCAGGAACCAAGGGAGGAACGGAGGAAATGAGAGGAGGAAGGAGAGGACGGGAATAAACAAGAGGGGAGGAAACAAGGGAGGAAGACGAGAGATGAGAGGAGGTGAAGAAAGAAAGAAAGAAAGAAAGAAAGATAGAGAGAGAGAGAGAGAGAGAAGAGTAGAAGAGTACATTGGAATTGAGAAGAAATGAGGAAACAAAGGGGATGAAAAGGAGAAGTGTAAAAAGGGGGAAAGGAGTACATAAGGGGGGAAGGAAACAAGGGAGGAAGAAGGAGGTAAGAGAGGAGAGGAAAAAACACAGGGTGGCAGGGATGGAAAAAGAGTAGATAGGAAAGGAGGAGACAAGAGAAAATGGGGAACAAGGTGTACAAGGAGGGTAAATAGGAAAGGAGGAAACAAGGGAGTAAGGAGAGGAGAGGAGTAGACAAGAGTGGTAACAAGGGGGGGGGGGGAAACCAGGGAGAAAGGAGATGAGAGGACAAAACAGAGGGTGAGATGAGAAAACAGGGTGGCTGGAGTAGAGAGTAAATAGGAGAGGAGGAAACAAGGGAGGAAGAAGGTAAGGAAATGAGGAAATGAGGAGGGAGGAAGAGGGGAAGAGTAAATTGGAAAGGAGGAAATCAGAGAGGAGTAAACAAGAGTGAAAACGTGTGTGTGTGTGTGGAGGGGGGAGGAAGAGAGGAGAAGAGTGGAGGAGAGGAAAGAGGAGGAGAAGGAGAGCGTGTCTAGAGGAGCGCGCGCTCTGAAAGCGGTGGAAAAAGTGAATATTCGGCTCAGTTCAAAGGCGGGCGGCGAACTGCGCGCGAGGAGGGAGGGAGGGAGGCATGGAGGGGGGAGGAGGAGGTGTGGGGGGGGGGTGACTTCCAGATTTACTGTGGAAAGTTGAAAGAGTGTCGGCTACCGCGCGCGTGTCCATGCGCGCGCGTTTTGTCCCGCGCGCGTGAGGGCTACGTTTCAGCCTCTCCCTTTCCGTACATTTCCCGCGCGCGCGCGCTTATGTGTGTGTGTGTGTGTATCAGAGAGAGAGAGCGAGAGAGAGAGAGAAGGGGAGGGGCACTCCTCTCTCTCCCCCCTCTCTCTCTCTCTGCCTACTTTGCATATTCCGCGTGCCTCGGCTCGGCCATATGGGAAAATGCAACTGAAGGAATTGTCGGCGGGGAAAAAAACGCGCAGGCAGGAACACGCGAGCGGAGCGGCGAGAGTTTGAGATCATAACAAATCTGAGAAAAAGTTCCGACACGAGAGGGGAGGAAAGAAGAAGAAGAAGAAAGGTGGAGAAGAAGAAGAGAGAAGGGGCGGGGGGAGAGTAATAAACCAAAACAGAGAGAGAGAGGGAGAGAGAGAAGGGAGAGACACGCGGAGAGAGAAAAGAGGGGAGAAATAAGAGTTTTTTTTCCCTTCTTTCTGCGGAGGAGAGGAACGATGTATTGTGCGTACACCATCCCCGGGATGACAGGCAGCTCACTGATGTACTACTACAACGGCAAAGCGGTAAGACACACTCCCTCCATCTCCATCCCTTCTTCTTTCGTCTTTTTTCCCCTCTGGGAGTCAGACGAAGGAATAGAGTGCGAGTGAGAGAGGAGAGGGAGAGAGGGAGAGGGAGGAAAGAAAGGGAGAGGAGTGAGAGAGAGAGGAGGTGTGAAGGTGAAGAGTGTCGCTTTTTTTTTTTTTTTTTTTTTTTTTACGCACCAACTTAGCGCGTCGGTTCGCCGCGCGTCAAAGTGCGAGCGGACCGTGCGCTCTTCTTTCTCACTGTCCGGGTTTATTTTGGGAAGGAACAGCAGTGTTGTTGTTTATCTGGGGAAATCAATGAGTGTGTGTGTGTGGCTCAGTGTGTGTGTGTGTGTGTGTGTGTGTGTGTGTGGAGCGGGGAAAGTGACAGTAGCTGCTGTAGAGTGCCGTAGCGTTTGGACAGGCTCTTCTGAAATGTGATCAATGCGTGCGTGTGTGTGTGTGCGTGTGTGTGTGTGTGTGTGTGTGTGTGTGTGTGTGTGTGTGTGTGCGCGTGTTTCACACCTCTGCTATTAGAAAAAAATAGGATTCATAAACAAACGCTTCCAAACTGAACGTTTCTTGTGTTTGTCTGCTGGATTTTGCGCATCTGACGCTTCCAGACTGACGCTGAAATAATCCGCTCTCAGGTTTTCTGTTTCTCTGTCTGTGTTTCTAATTTCTTTAAATGGACACAAATCTACAAAATAGCAGTCAATAATCTTTTTTTTTTTTCCTCAGTGGAAATGCCACACGTGTGGTCTTTTTCTTGTTTGTTTTTTGGTTGTGTTTCTCTCAGGGCTTTGTGGCTTTTCATATTTTTAATTTCTTCCAAAACCTAAATTGTTGCTTTTCTCTGCTGTAATTTGGCCTGAAATTGTTTGTGATTCCTCATCATAGTGCTCCTTATTTTTTACTGCTAAATATGTGGATGGCAAAGCTGGAAAATATGTCTCCCCTCAGAGTGTTATGGCACATTAATATCTGCAATATCCTTTTTTTTTGTTTTTTTGTATCGATTCATGCCAAAACAATAAAAAATAATATACATGCAGGAAACTGTAAAAATGTGATGGTTGGAGGTCTGACTTTCCGTGTACACACACACACACACAGACACACACACACACGCATAAAGTGTTATAAAATTGTTGTTTTGGACTGTGAGCTCTCACAAATCATAAAACGCTGTTTGGGTACTAGAAGGAAAATACATCTGAGAAAGTCATCCAGCAAGTATGAAACTGTCTGACCTCCTGTGAACCTGTCTGTCCTTCTGTCTGTCTGTCTGCCCCCCCCTCCAGCTGTAGACCAGTAACAGGGTGAAGTGATTTAAAGAGGAGGGGGGGCAGGGGTTGTAAAGCGAAGTGAAGGTGAATGAATTTCACAGGTTTTTTTTTTTTTCACTTTTGCGCGTAAAAGCAGGAATGTCTGCAGGTCGCAGGTGTAAATGAAGACGGAAGGCTGGGATTTCCTACAGATCCACCTGTCAGTGAACCTGCCTGTCCTCTTCTCCGCCTGCCTTTGTCTCACCTTTGACTCTAAGCTGCTGCTTTACGCAGATTTAAAGAGAAGGGAGGACGATCAGACGCATGAAGAAATTTAAAGCTTTCCTGTCGCACTGGCAAGAATGCCGTTTGTTAGTTAGTAAAAAAAGAAAATCAAATATATTGAGTAGAAGGAAAACCTCACAGGCCTTCTGAGACAATCTGTCAGTCAGACACAAGAATAGCTGCAAATATTAGTTGGAGAAAAAAATAAAATATTTATATCAATAAAAGTATTTTTTTTTTGCCGAGAATTTTTTTTTTTCAGAAATGTTTGCTGCATCTTTGTGTATGTTTTACAAATCTATAACCATATTTTTATTGAGTCTATGAACAGGATTTGATTGAATTCTTGTGGTTTAATTTCTATTTTCGAATTCTTCATGTTTGTTTTTTAATCTGCCGTGTTTATTTTTGATTAATATGTGAAAATGTCCTGATGTTTGGACTCTTCGCTGATCTGTGTTCAGATGGTTTTGTAGCCGATGTGACCTGTGCAGCTGGAGACAGAGCCTCTGTTGTTTCAACGCTGCCGCGCCAACAGTCCTCCTCTGTCTTCCCGGAGCCCGTCGGGTCTCCGGCCTCCATCCGGCCGCCGAGGTGCTTTCGCCCTGTCGGCTCCAGAGCCTTGTGCTTTTCTGTGCCCGCTCTCTCCCTGTAGTTCAGGGCCTTCTTTGTATCTCGGCAGCTTCGCTCCGGAGCCGGAGCTCTTTAGTTCGGCGATGCCACGGGGCTTTCGGCGTGGCACTGCTTTGTTTGGCGGCTGGCTGCTGGATGGCACATTGTGCCGACGGTCTTGATCCGGTGCCAAGCTCCTTTCCATCTTCACTTTACCCCCCTGTCTCACTCTGTCTGTCTGTGTCACAGCTTGTTTACACCCAGCCGTCCGCTGGCAGGCAGAGAAACACACAAATAAGAGAATCGCCGCAATAAAGTGATGTTTGTCTGCTCGTGTCCTGGCTTAGATCGACTGGTTTGGAGGAACTTTGGGGATTGGTTTGGGTGAAAACAGATTCAGGCCGGCCTATGTATTACGCAGACAGAGAAGTGGAACGAGTGGAAACTGGGGCAGAGTGGTCGGGGTTTGAGGGAAGAGACAGAAAGACCTGGACAGATCTGCAGCAGCAGCAGCAGAGAGCTGCGGCCCGGCGAGACCAAACAGTGAAGAGGCTGAATTGGGGGCTTTGGTTTGGGGAGAGTGTGGGGGAGGGCGTTGAGGGGGAGAAAGAGAGAGAGAGAGGAGGAGGAGGAGGAGGGTTGAGGGCCGAGGCCCGAGCTTCGGTTAGCGGCTGTCGGCTCGCTAACTTAAGCTCCAGCGGCTTAATGAGGCAGCAGAAAGCTCGGCTAAAACAAAAGGCCTCATTTAAAGCCGGCCCGGCCAGCCGGCTATTGTTATGCTAACGCAGCATTTGAATATTCAGTAAGTTTTAATTAGGAGAGTCCTGAAGCAGCCTGCCAAAATCCTGCAGTCCTCTCTCAATGTGCAGCTACAGGAAACACACACTTTAAACACTTTAAACGGACCATTCTGTTAGTCTGCAATTTATTCCGCGTTCGCTGCTTTTTTCTGAGACAAACGCCGCTCAGAATGTGAGAAGATTTGAATTAATTTCTCCAGTTTTTTTTTTCTGTTTTCGTTAATGTACTCCAATTACAGCTGCACACAAAATAATATTGGTCATTCTGTCCTTTTAAATGAATCTAAAAATTTAAATATTTTTTATTCCAAATCATTTCCAGTTTCAGTCAAATAGCAAATAAGCATTAAATAAAAACCACAGCCAGTGGAGGTCAAAGGTCACGGCCGATCTCCTGATGAAATCTTTGTATTAATTAAGAATATTGATCTGTTCTTCTAATAAAATTGTTTTTATAATTGTATATATTTTTTTGAATGATGTGTGGTTTCATCGTGAGAATCAAATCTCACCACGACAGGCCAAAGATTCAGAACCTGATTTAATGTTCAGAACATGACTCACTGTTTGAACACAACAAATAGGATTCAAATGATCGATTAGACAAAAATCTAAAGATTTTACATTTTCAAATTTACTTCTCGTGGAAATATTCAAACTACAGAGTGAACGTTTCCATGCCTGCAGCAGAAAATATGCAAATGAGTGTGTTTTTGTTGTTTAACAGACAGAAGGTGTGTGTGTGTGTATGTACGAGCATAAAACGAGTGTGTGTTTTTCACGTTTGTGTGTGTGTGTGCGGTCCATGATGAGTGAATACACAGCAAAGGCAAGTTTTAGTGTGTGTGTGTTTCATTGTGAAGCCAGTGTGTGTGGACATCCTGTGTGCTCAGTAGGCTGGAATTAGAGCACAGCGTGTTATGCAATTATAACTTTATAAATAGACGCATTGTGTGTGTGTGTGTGTGTGTGTGTGTGTGTGTGTCTGCGTGTGTGTGTGCGCGCGTGTGTGTGAAGGCCTCGATCTCCATCTGCCTGAGTTACTCTGTTTGAACAACTCAAAAAAAGCTGGTTTCATTGTGTGTTTTTGTGTGTGTTCATGTGCTCTTTATTTGTGTACGAGCATACGTTTTACTATATATGTTAGCCATTGCTATTGGTGTGTGTGTGTGTGTGTGTGTGTTTCAATGTGCAACTTTTTTATTTTTATAAATGCAGAAAATGTGTGTGTGTGTAGTTTTGTTACGTCAGGTTTAAATGAAACCAAATGATTTAAAAATGTGTGTGTTACCTTTCTTTACGTAAGGATGAAAAAAATGTGTGTGTGTGTGTTTTCTGTGTATTCACTGTACTGGATGGTCAGTGTTTGTTGTGCAGAGTGCTGCCCTCAGCTGCCCTGTCAGTGGGGTCATTCTGTTTTTTCTCCAGTGACAGTGAAGTCTGTTCTTTGTGTGTGTGTGTGTGTGTGTGTGTGTGTGTGCGTGCGTGTGTGTGTGTGTGTTGTCCGGTCGGTTAAAGCCTGACACACCATTCAGGCTTAAATTTAATCCTTCTGCACCAGATTATCTGACACTGATGCCGCTGATACACACACACACACACACACACACACACACACACACACATACACACACTGCAGTCACATGTTTTTTAGCATTTATTATTATTATTATTATTATTATTATTATTATTATTATTAGTATTAAACAAGTAGTAAAAAATAATAACATCGTGATGCGTTCACTGATCACCTTTGGGTCATAGTATTCTGTGTTTTGATCAATTTGAAGTCAACAATAATATCTTCTTTCTTTGAATAATTTTTTTAGGTGATGTAATAAATTCTAAATAATCTAATTATTCATTAATAACAACACAAATAAGAGAACAGATTAACTGAGAATCAAAACCCTTTTTTACATTTTTAGAAATGTCAAGTTGTTGATGAAGAGCTGAGACATTTTATTGCAATAGTTTGCGTTTTTAAATTAAAAAAAATAATAATATTACATAGAATCATTTCTTTAATCTCTGTTAATAATATAATAAAGAGCATGATTTAGACCTGCTCTATGTGGAAAGTGTCATAACTTGTGTTATGATTTGGAGCTTTATAAATAAAATTGAACAGATGTCCATATATTGTGTGCGTGTGTGTGTGTGTGTGTGTGTGTGTGTGTGTGTGTGTGTGTGTGTGTGGGTGTGGATTATGATGAGACTTTTCTCTCTTTCACTAATTTTCGCATGTTTCTGCTCTTCATTACTAATGTAGGGGAAAGTGTAATTAGCAGGTCATTAGTGATGTCATCGCTGTCACATGTTTGAAATATAAGTGTCAGAGTGGCTGCTGATGAAGAGCTGATGTGTTGGTGATAATCACACGCTTCCTGTGTAATGGTGCATAAAGATGTAAGGTTACTTTCCTTCGGATATACGTGCTTGGCATATGGTTGCTTTGTCTGCATGTTTTGTGTGTTTTTCTAATCTACTTTGGTCGATCGTGGTTCACCTGCTGCAGGTCTCTGTGTTATTGAGCTCCAGTGTTAAACTGAGGTTCATCTTCACATGTATATTTTATGTATGTGGTTTTAGGCCAGGGGTTAATGCAGCCTCACTCTGTGTTGTGTTAAAATGTGGCTGTGAGCTGTAAATGATGCGTGAAGTTGTTGGATGTCAGTTAAGTTCATTTTCTTTCTTTTTCTTTTTTTGATATGTTTTATGGCACTTTACATTGACCTGCTGAGAGAAGGCATGTTCTGTATTACTCATGTGTACTGTACTCTATATTATCAGTGTAAAGCACATGTGCAGGACTGCCTGAATCTTAAAAGTACAATTGAATTTGCACAAATTCTTTCCCTTCTTTGATAATTTGTCATATTCCTCAGCGGCAGAATCAGAAGTTTTGGTATTCATTTAACTAACGCGCTTTTCTAAAGAGACTGAAACTCATACATCATCATCAATTTACAAACAATATACAAGAAAATACATTTGTGATCCCATGTGGACCTTATATAATGTTCTTAAAAATACAAAATATAATTTAAAAAATACAAATTTCATTGAAAAAAGGTTGAGTTCGAAAGCTGGAAAAAGAGGCTACAATAGAAATATACACAATGTGATCAAAACTTCAATCAAATAATAAAGATCATGTCATCACAGGACTGCAGCATGTTTAAATGTTAAGATAGATTTGAAGTTGGTCTGGACAGCAGTGAATTTTTGCTGTTGCTCCCTCTCTTTATATTTACAGCCGGACCCTTAGACTCTGTCAGCTGTACTCCATCTATTTACATTTGCTTTTTAATAAAGTCTCACGTTTAATTTCCTGACACCTCGAACACCAGCGACAGTGTGCCTGCAGGAGCGTGTTAAAAACCCTGAAAATAAAGCTGCGTGTGGATCTGCTGTGTTTCATTGATAATATGCAGGTTGCGTAACAGAGGCTCTGGTCAGTTTTTCTCTCTCTGTCTTTAAAGGTCGCAGCTGCCAAACTGATGTTGCATGCATATCAACACACACACACACACACACACACACACACACACACATAGCCAAACAGTGAGTCATCCGTGTGTGTTTCCCATAAGGGAAGGTGGACTGTAGCAGAGCAGAATTCTTTGGATAGCTGGAAGTTTCCACCCTGACCTGTCCATGGGAAGGGAAGCTCTGTGTCGCAGGTTTGAGTCCCAGTGTCTGACAGAGCGTCTGCCGGCCTGAACAAACCTCTGAATGTCACAGCCGGCTGGCAGACGGGGTCAGGCGGTAGCAGTAGATGATGGTTCATGTATCAGCGACAAGCCCTCTGGCAGCCATATTGAAGGTGTACAGACCTCAGTGTGTGTGAGCTGCTTATCGGCTGTCTTTGGTGATGAGGGCCATTTCTGATGATTTGATCATTGAAAGAATGCTTCCTAATATTCAATTCACTTCAGTTTTATTTATATAGCAGACATACTATAACAACAATTCCCACCAAGCACTTGGCAACAGTGGCAAGGAAAAACCCGGCTCATTGGTGGGTGGCATCCATCATGAGTGGTTGAGTTAGCAAGCTAGCACATGGGATTAGCATGCTAGACAATGAATCAAGTTGAGGCTAATGCTAATTTTTATTGATATATATGCCAGGAACACTAGACATGTTGCATGAGGCCAGCAGAAGCATTTGCTAGCTTCATTTGGCCTACAAGATGCATTAGCTGGTGTGCTAAAGATCCATCCATCCAAACCAAATCCAGCATGTTGTATTATTTCAGCAGCAGTGGTTCAGTATTTTTGATCCTGACGATAGAGACCAAACACTCTCCATAGTAAAAGGAGGCTCATGGGTATTGTAGTATTTCAAAAAAAAAAAATCTGGCATTGAAAATTGCAGGAAAATGAAAAGAAACCAGGATTTTTATTTTATTTTTATTAAAACACTGCAAGAAACAGCTTTAATATCAATAGATGAGATGAATAAATGATCTAAGAGACACCGAGTGCTACTAATGAACTGCACTTCAGTCGTGCTGCATGAGCTTTTGGCTTTTGGTTTAAAAGAAAGCCTCAGTCCGTTCTATGTCATTAAACAACATACTAAGGTGGCCACTGTTTGATTAGGCTACTGTTATTACATGTTGTTAGCTGGTAGGCTAACATTTGAAGAAAGTTGTTTATTCGACATAAAACTGAGCTCATTTTTGGAAACTCCTCATCGTCTAGGAAGGACTAACGGTGTGTTTGCAGCTCAGGATTTATTCAGTGCTTTGGTTTGACTTTTTACTCACTCAGCTTCAATTTCATAAAACATAACAAAAACCCCAGCTGGGGTTTTTATGTCCTGCACTGTTGTAAAACACTGTCTGCGCTACATTATCACTTCAGCTCTCATTTCTTTATGCAGTGATTGTCTTCCTCGACGTGGTTCCTCTGTGTTCAGGAGCTCTCGGCTTGTCTGCTGTGTGGCCGCTCAGACCTTCACTCCTGTTACTGTTAGCTTGGAACAGTAGTGATTTTCGATGGATGATTTTCATGTGTTATGTGTGTGTGTGTGTGTGTGTGTGTGCGTGCGCCAAAGCCTATTCTCATATGTAAGCGCAAGCTTCACAGGAAAAGGCAAGCTTAAGTAAGTTAACATTTTTGGCGAGAGAATAAAGAAAAGCTGTGTGTTCTCTGTGTGTGTGCGTGCCTGTGTGTGTGTATAAGACACCACTCTAAACCAGGGCTGACACACTTGTTCACAGTCGAGCCCCCCCCAGCACACACACACACACACACACACACACACACATAAGACCTACCCAGTCTTCATTATCAAAGTGGAAAATAGGGCTGTTGTCGTTTTGTTCAGCCTGTGTGTGTGTGTGCGTGTTAGTGTGTGTGTGCGTGTTAGTGGGTCAGTCATGCTGTGGTGAGCTGCTAGGGAGGCTGCATGGACTCGCTGATAAACACTGGACAGCTGTCACACTTTAAACAACAAGACAACAAAACTGTATAACACAATGCAGCGCAGTGCGGCTGGATGGCAGTTAGCGGTGTGTTTGAGCTCAGACGGCTAACACACACATCCTGTTAGCAGTTGGGTTTCAGCGGCAGAGAGACGGCTCATGTGTGAGGATGATACAATTCAGCGTCCAGCCCGAGACGTGGAGAGAGTGTTTCTGTGTGTTCGATGTCGCCGGCCCTCGCGCTGTGCCCTCAGCCGCAGTTATATGTGTACTGTGTTTATGAGCACTGATGCGGTGTTCACGGTTTTACTGCTTATTTATTATTTTATTACACTTTCTGACGCTGACATGCAAAACACATACTCATTTGTAAAAATGGAAAAAGGCTTCATGGATTTGCCTTTACTCATCCAAACAGTGTCTTTGGAGCCAACGATCTGAATATGAGTGTTGGTGCATTTCATATTTAACTTCTTTTTTTTTTTTTTTTTTAAATAAACCTAACCGTGCGTTTAGTTCCCAGACTAGTGTCTGCACATCCTTAAAAATCAGAACATTTCTCAAATTCTTCACACAAATACCAGTCTGCAAACTGTCTTATATTTGCTTAATAAGGTCTCAATTGGCTCTTTCATAATGAATCAGGTTGTAATTCCACAGTCGGAGGTTTTTCAACTGTCGAAACTCGGACTTTGTTTTTTTTTTTCCTTCAGAAATTATTATCTGTGTAAATGTTTGTACTATACGAGCATGTTTGGATTTGTTTGACACTGTTGAATCTTGCTGTTTGATTCATAATTGTATGAATCAGAATGAGATATTTTCTCATTCTCACAATCCTAAAAACGCCCTTTATGCACGTCCACGTACAAGTCATTCATTTTCATATTTGGTTTTGAAATATATAAATGACGGTGTGAGCTGCTTTCTGTAGGATGGTTTTGTATATCATGTTGACTCTCTGCTCGAATGAAACAAAGAGTAATATGACATATTTATTCATTTATATATACACACATACACACACACTGGGACATTGTAGTGATTGTTGGTGTGGCCCGCTGAGAGGGCCTTTGGTTTGAAGCCCATTTTGCCCCGTACTGGCGCGCTGCATGCAAATAGGTCACACACACACACACACACACATCTATCTATCTATCTATCTATCTATCTATCTATCTATCTATCTATCTATCTATCTATCTATCTGTAAAGGTTGTACATGTGATATCAAATCAAACATCTGGTCGGCATGACGATGTCTGTTTTCACTCTGCATCCATCTAGATTTGTTTTGTGCTGCTGTTAGTGCTCATGCATCTCCAGCCAACAGCATCACTGCTCACACACACTCACACACACACACGCACGCACATATCTATCAATAACGACGGTGATAGATGCTGCCCATGTCTCGCACAGGGAAACTTCCAAAAAAAAAAAAAGAAGGGGGGGGCTCTACCTGCTCGGAAAGACGGAAAGAAAGCAAAGAAGAGGGGGAAAAAAAGAGGAATGAAAAAGGAAGAATGAGTCAAAGACAACAAAGAGAATTAAAGGACAACATAAAGAAAGAACAAACAGAAAAGAATTGTGCAGCTCTGGAGTGCTGAAGTAATCAGCTCTTTGATCTAGCTCCTTTATTATTCCAGTGTGCGCCAAATAATGCAGTCCTGATTGTGTTGCTGGCAACCAGCGAGCTTCCATATGTTGGCTATTAGAGGCTCTTACCGGCTGCGTCTCCACACTGCTGCTGGAAACTGCTTCTCCTGCGCTGCTTTCTTGTGGGTCACAGGTTCAGGTTGAGACAGGGGAAATATTTCAGTTCATTTATTTGATTATCGACGGTATTTTCTGCTCCGAAGAGTGCCGTTAAGTTCAGGGGAAGCGTAGGTACGAGGAATTGAAACACGGGGAAATGCTTTTCGAGTTGAAATTCAGTTAACTGTGTGAATGTTGTTGTCGAAGCAGATCAACATTTCAGACTGGAGGTAGACGCCCCCTACTGGTTTGGAAGTTGTAAATCTGACCGTAGACGCCAAGTGGAGGAAGTCGAGTTTGGCTCTCTGTAATGTCTCGCCAAAGTCAGCGTTTCATTATGTTCTAAGATTTGTTTCCCTTTTCTTCAGGTGGATTTCTACTTGATGCAGGGATTTATATGGCCGACATACTAGATCAACGTCTTTTGTGCGATCGTGCTTCTTTAACTGTTTTTACTTGTGTGTTGCTTCGCTTGCAGTTTTTTCATGACATCTAGCTCGTGTTCTACTCAGTTATAATGCGACTTATTGTTTGTCACCTTCGACAAAAGGCACCTGCCATATGACTGCCAGTGTAATTCAGTGTGACAAACAGATGGCGGGGAGCAGCTGAAGGTTTGCAGTGGACATGGTTTTTGGTTGATTTGTTCAGCTTGCTAAAAAACCATCAGAAACTTGTAAGAGAAAAACAGATGACCCGTCAGAGTTGTTGCGGTCTCCACGTGGCATCTCTGTTACACCACAGCCATAATCCCTTAATACATAAGTCCTCTGTTAGCCATGAGCCTGACGACAATGTCCTTAGCCCATCGTACAATTTGTCCCAGTGAGATATTTTACTTATTGGCCATTTTTCTTTTTGAATGATTATTCCTACTCTCCAGAGGATGATACACAATTATTTCAAACTGTATGATGTTTCTTCTAATCCTACACCAGGTTAAAGTGGCCATTATTACTGTAACAATTTATCCTGAAAAATAAAGCCTGGATGTGAAAACTGACTCATCATCGTCCTGCTCCTCAGAGGATGAACCCTTTAGGTTCAGCTTTGCTGCAGGCCAGACATTAAAATTTAAATTTATTAACATAATATGTATTTTTTGCTGCATAATCACGTGAAAATAAGAACCGTCGAGTCAGCCAAGTTAAAACAGTGTTTATACAGTAGAACAAGCATCTCGAGAGGGCTTTTGTGTTGTTTTTTTTACTAGTTTCATGGCCACCCTAAGTTCTTCCACAGGGGAGCATGAAGCGAGGGAGTATTCAGTTGGTTACAGTCTGCAACCTCCCCATTAGATGCCAATAAGTCCTACACTAGACCTTTAAGAATAGCTAAATCATCAGTAGGTTCTCTGCCACACTGTTCTCACACTCTTGGCTGTAATTTTTCTCTTTTCACCCACGGATTATTTTTTAAGCCACTGGACAGACAGATGAGAAAGATGACCGGAGAGGCAGACAGGCAGTTTTCAGGCCCAGTGGAAACAGGACCAGAGTGCAGTGAGTCAGTCCACACAGGAGGCCGATACTCTAATCCTTATTAACATTTTTATGGATCACCAGGCTGAACTGGATCAGAATCAGATGTTCAGAGGAACGGTCTGCCCCGTTTGCAGCAGTTAAGGTGGGCTTGATTTAAGCTGTCAAGCTCTTGGAACAACCTCTGAAGCCATAACATCTCTGGAGAAATAAGAGCATCGATCTCGCTGCATCCTCTGGCTTCTATTTACTGATTTAATGTCGCTCCTTTCTCACAAATATTTTCTACATCAGCTTGAATTTTATTCTTTGTGAATTTGAATTAATATCAAACAGAAGTAAGGTTTGAAACTGGTGGATGGTGATGGAAAGGATGCACAAATTTAGATCAGATGATAGAAAGTGACCGATCCATCTGTGGGACACTGAGATCTCTTTTTGCTTTTGGATTGGACTCATCTCATGTAATTTCATTGTGTTCTCTCTGTCTCTTGTTTTTAGCAACCAGTAATTACATTTTAACGTTACTTGAGTATTTTGTTGGTTATAGCTGGAGCGTGGCATGCAAAATAAATTTCCGTGCAGAAAGACAAACTCATCTTCCATGATTTATTCAGCCAGAACCTGCTTCATATCGCAGCTGATCATGAGGAATCATTCAGGTCCTTCTGAAGCAGGTTTCTGACCTTGATCCCCTCCCAAAATCTTTCAAAATAACTTCATACACATGCACATTTTCCTGCTCCTTTTCCTGCTCTCTCTTCCTCATTCTCATCCTTATTCAAGCTTTTCGCTCTGTTGACACCAAGCTGGAATACGTTTCAGCTCATTCTGACGTGCTGCGAAGACGGTCTAAAGAGATCCGATGATGTAATGCAGCAGCCGGATTGTCTAATGGCTGCACGGCCTCTCTCTCAACATGAAGAGGGTCAAGGGTTAAAATCCCCGCAATCCAAAATGACGAAGATGAAGGATTAAGAGTGTTAATGTATGTCAGTGTGTTTAGTGCTTTAGTGCTCTCACTCGCTCTCTCTAACTGTGCTGCGTGCTGTGGGCAAAAAAAACACGAGAGCAGGTGTAGTGTGTGTGTGTGTGTGTGTGTGTCTGTGTGTGTGTGTGTGTGTGTGTGTGCTGTGTTTTTATTTGAATGATTCAAACTGAAAATGGTTCTGACTAACACTTTAAAACGCTGTGAGGACGTCTGAAAGCTGTAAAGTAAGAACAATAAAACAACACTTTGTGTTTGTGTTACCAGACTTTATATTGTAATTCTATAATTATAGATTGTATCAGTGTAACTTAGTTAATTTACAATAATCTGTTTAGTTTAAACTGATAAACTAAAGTTTCATTTTGTAAATTCTGCTTTAGTTTGAGTTCATAAATTCTAACGTGGATAATATTTCTTTATTCTCTAATATTTAACTTGAATCACGGCGTCTCTAGTCGTCACTCACTTCCTGCGGCAGCCATCTTAGTGTTTGGGTTGTTTTGGGTTGGCGCGTGTGCCGGATGCTCCGGTTGCCATGTTAACGTTGCTACGGTGAATGAGACCCGGGTGCCCGTCGCCAGCTTGCATCACCGTGGCAACGGGATAACTGTGACCCAGCACCCCACTGGCAGCCGTGCTCGCTGCTCCCCACTCGCCGTCTGCACCCTCTTCAATAATTAACATGCCACGGCAGCCATCTTAGTTTTTTGGCTCAGTTTTTAGGTGCCTGCCGGCGCGTTGCCTCGGCAACGGGGTCCCTGCAACCCAGCGCTCCGGTGACGTCGGCTGTCTTGTGACACTCCAACTTTCTGAGTTGGAATCCATTAATCTGATTCAAATGCCACGGCAGCCATCTTAGAGAAGGTGGTGGAGACGGTGAAGACAGACCGGGGTGACACACACACACACACCGTTTAGATAACATCTGATCATGAAACAGGTTTAGTTTTTTTTAAAAATATGAACTTTCATGAGCTGATCTCTGTTCAGTTTTTCTACATCTGTCAGTATTTTACAGCAGTTTGTATTTACAGCCACTCAGCAGGCCGGACGTCCCGTGTGTATCCAAGGTGACGCACACGTGACCTTCACGACTGTACGTGTCATCAGCTTCATTTATTTACATGCAGTGTGGATGACCTCCATGGAAATGAAACGCAGAATAACAAAAGATGCAGAAACGGAACCAATAAATGAACCCCCTGCTGATGTGAATGACGGAATAAACGATAAATAATAAAACAAAATTATAAACAGCAGACGGAAAACTGTGAACGACATTAAATCATATTAGAAAAATATCGCCCTCTTACTCTAAAGAAAAATTAAACCATAAATATTCATTGAACTTACTCAAACTTACTAAATGTGTGCAATGTGTGTAGTCACTCACACACACACACGGACACACTCTGCCTCCTACGCTCTTGTTCTCACCCTGACAGCTTGGCTGCCGCAGAGAGCAGAGGTCTCATTGGCTGCGTGCCCTGCAACGGGCGTTTTGATTGGCTGTCGGGCTGGCTGCCACCATGCCAGCTGAGGGAACACGTTTGCATGTGCGTGTCTGCGCGTGTTTTGTGATGAGTGGGTTTGTCAGGGCGGCGGCAAACAACCAATCGAAACCCTCGCCGCTCTTTGCATTTGCTTCTTCTTCTCTTTTTAAATTTCCGTAGCTTTGTTTATATTTTTAGATCTTCTTCATAAGAAAGAAAGGAAACTCCTGCCACACAAAACTGTACTTATTTTTTCCTGACTAACCTTTAATTTGTGTCAAAAACGTGTCAATAATCTGAAGAGTGCATGACGTGTTCATACAACTCACAAGGAGTTACGAGTCACGAGCCAATAAGGTGGTGAACCGCTGTTTTTAATGAATGGGTCCATGGGCTAGAGCTGGATCTAATCAGAGTTCTTCAGTACAGTGGAAAGAAAAGTCCACTCCACTTGCTGGTTCATGAGTTGTTTGGATTTACTCAGCAATCAATATGGAAGATGAGAACTAAACAGATCAGGGGTCAGTTTACTCTCGTGGTACTCAGGTGGAGCTGGATTATTTTTTTACCTGACCTCCACAGTCCTGCACAATGACATTATTTATTTATTACCTCAGATTGGGTGTATTTAAACCACACCCAATCTGAGGCCCCCATCAGAAGCATGACATCATTTGTCTGTGTCTTCAGAAACCATAACAAGTCACCATTGAAACATGGGTCGGTTTTATGATGTGACAACACTGTAGTTAAGGTTTGGTTAGGTACAAACATGACTTGGTTATGGTTGAAGGAAAGATCATGGCTCGGATTAAAATTGCTACCCTAAGATTAGAGAAACATTGTGGTTTGGGTTCAAATGACTACTTTAAGGTTGTCATGGTTACAATAATAAATGCGGTCAAAGGTTTAGGGATGATCGTGGTTATGGTTAAAGGAGGTTGTAAGCGTTTCCCTAACGACTGATATCTGTTGTTTTTTTCCTGTCCTGTGAGGACGCTCCCTCGAGGTAACGTGTTGGCACAGCAGCAACTGTTGGGGGTTAAAGGCCTTGCTCAAGGGCGTCTCAGTCGCAGTTGATGAGGTCGAGGCGGCCATGGCTCGGGAGGTCCGTCAGAGCTGGGCTGTCTATTAATTGCAGGGGTTGGCAGTTCAGTCCTCACGTGTCAAAACGTCCTTGGGCAAGACGCTGATGGTTAGGCCGGGAACCTTTCGTGGTAGCCTGCTGCCGCGTGTGTGCGTGTCTGTGTGTGTGAACAAATGTAGCGATATATAAATGCTATTCACCCCCACCCCGCCACACAGTCCGAGGATTGACCCACTTCAACATGTACAGCTTCACTTTCACACCTTTTGTGTTTGTGAGCGTGAGTCGATGATGGTCAGCAACGTCCAATAAAATGTTCTCCCTCTGAAACTTAGATTGTAGTTAATTACTTCATCAATTGATTATTTATAAAACCACTTAATGAGCTGTCAGACAGCCAACTGGCTCAACACCAACTCTTTACCTCTGTGGTGTGTGTGTGTGTGTGTTTTGTTCTCATCTCTCTGCCACTTGTCTAGCTTCCTGCTGTCTTCTGCAACAAAGAGAGAAGAGAGGAGAGGATGCTTTCTTTCTTTCTTTCTTTCTTGCTTTATCTTACTGATAAAGCAGCGGTGTTTAGGTTCAAATTCCCAGTTAACCCTATATCTGAGCTGCCAAAAGTGCCCTTGAGCGAGAGAATCCGTATCAGCTGAAAGGTGTTTGACCTTTGACCTCTGACCTCCCAGGGAAAGTGTCAGGAAGAAAAAGTGGGAATCAGCCACAAAAAGGACTTTCACTTTCATACACACACACACACGCACACACACACACACACATTCTTTTTGTGTGTCCTCATCTCTTTCAGGCCAAACAGGAACAGACATGTTTGATGGGGATGTGACTTAGATTATTACGGGATCAGGTTTTGAATTCCCTTGTTCTCTCAGTGGGAATCCAGACTTCGTCTTTGTGTGTGTGTGTGTGTTTCAGTGTTGGTAAGACATTGTGTGTGTCCTTTTCCAACCTGAACATCCATTGCCATTTTCCTCCAGTCAGGAACAGTCCAACACGTCCTCATGTTCGTCCATGCCCTGGACATGTTTAGCCTAGCTTAGCACAATGAAGTCTATAAAAATGAATGTAGTAGCAGTAGTTAGCATTAAATTAAAAAGAACATTCTTCTGAGGAACACAGGGTTCTCAGAAGTATTGTAATACGGAGCTGTTTGTGCGTCTGCCTCCTTTTTATATCAGTGTTCATGAGCAGGCCTCCACATCTGTGTGCCGAAGTGTGTTTTTCTTATTTCCGTGTGTTTTCTGCGTCTTCTCCATTCAGGCCTGTCAGGACTGCGTCGGCCGAGGCGGTTCTCTCGCTAACGATCGCTGGCAGTCGGCAGCATGTGGCAGTAATTAAATCAAAGGAAATTGGAAAGAGAGAGAGAGAAAAAAAAACGTCTGTGTGGTGACTTTGCCCAAAAAAAAAAAAAGTCCTGGTGGTTGAAAGGAAAATAGGAGGCTAATAAAACGAGTGTGGAAGAGACTCGTAAAGAGCCGTCACCTGTGGAGAAATGTTTTTGTTCTCCAGCCTGAAAACCTGCACGTAATCACGCACACACACACACACACACACACACTCACACACGTGAAGGGCTCTCACATGTGCTGACAGACGCGCACAAACCGCCTCGTTATTCAGTTGCACAGATGGAAAAGCATGCAGACACACACACACACACTCTCACACTCACACATATATAGAGGTGGGACTCTGCATCATCACACACACACAGATATAAATTTAGATGAAAGACGTTTTCAAATCAATACGGGCGTATATTATTGTTATTGTTGTTAGTATTAATAATACAGCAGCAGTGTGAGAAAAATGCAGTTGAAAGTTTGAGAAGTATAAATTCTATTTTTGATTTATCCACTTTTCCTACATTTTATTTATTTATTTGATATCTCCTTTCATATACAATCTTATTCTTTATTTTAACAACTGAAATTAGAGTTCAAACTCTTTCATGACTCACTTCATGTGGTTGTTTTTGGTGTGTGTGTGCGTATATCTGTAATTGTGTGTGTCAGGCCTGACGTGGCAACAAAATTCATCTTTGGTGACATCAATATGAAAATCTTGAAATCATCAAAAAATGTAGCAGACATGTCAGATCAGGCTGGATTGGATATTAAAGTAAGTGAAACCCTGATGAGATGCTCCGTGTGTGTGTGTGTGTGTGTGTGTGTGCGTAGTTAAGGAACCCTCAGTGCTCTGAAAAGCCGCAGTGCGATTTCTTATTTCCTTCCTCTGATGGGTATTTCTATCTCTCTCTGTGTCTATCTCTCTCTCCCTCTTACTCTCTCTCTCTCGCTTACACACACACACGCACGCACACACTCTCTCTCAGTCCCAGACCTCTGGCTATTTCGTGTGTCAGGGGGGACATTATAAAGCCACATTATGTTCACTATGAGCCTCCATATTCCCCCATCACTGAAATCATCCTGTGTGTGTGTGAGTGTGTGTACGATGAGAAGAGCCTACTCAATTTCCCCGGAAAAGAGATGTGAAAAGGCCATGATATTACACACACACACACACACACACACACACACACACACACACACACACACACACACACATATACATACACACAGTGGATTAGTATGATGCGTTTCAGAGACAGATCATCAGTCTGGACCTGCAGGTGAGCTGCAGTATGGATCTCTGATCAGTAAAACCTACATTTATTGATTATGTTCTGCATCTGCAGGACTTTGTATCACATCCTGGAGCGTCTCATCAGTTGTCACGGTTCTTTATGAACGTCTGGTTCTAACAACACTTTCTGGACCCCCCCAAAAAATTGAGGCGGTCATTTCAAAGAATGTGTTGTTGCTCCTGGGATTTGTTCTGCTGGGTTTGTAATTGATTCCAAACAAAGTCTGTCACTGAGAATATCCTGCTGTTGGTTCTGAAAACACTCCAGTAAGACCCAGAAATAGAATCCAGAATGATCCGTCCTCTTCGCAACAGACCTCGGAATCAAGCGTCCACGTCTCCGATTCGCTCAGTGGTTCAGATCCGTCTGGTGTTGTACCATTTGAAGGCTGTCAGCTGACCAATCAGGACGTAGTCCATCTTTCCACATAGATAACCAGTTAGTTATCTACATGCATGAAAGGTAGTGACAAAGGGAGAGAGGATGGCTGTGCAAGTTGTTTTAACTGAATCAAACACTGAACATCTATGACATATTCAAGGAACCGCTTAATAATAACAATGAACAAAATGAGTTGGCTGACATAAACATGCTTCATTAACGAATCAAACAGAGGTCAGAGAGGACGGGGACTGACGGAAGGAAAGAGACAGAGAGAGTGGTTGTAGTGTTAGTCAGTGTTGTTCTACCCCGCGAGCTGCTTTCGTGGGGCTGTGTTGAATTTGATGTAGCGGGTGGGGTTAGCTGGGTGGCTTGCACAGCAGAGCTATAGGGAGCGCTCGCTGTAGCGAGGCCCTGCGCTACGAAACCAACATTCCTTTGATGGTGATGGATGGATGGGTGGAAAAGAAAACTGAAATTAGAGAAAGTTAAAATTCACATCTTCATATTATCACATCTGATACCTGAACACACACACACACACACGCACACACACACACACACACACACACACACAGCACACACACGCACACGCACACACACTTTTGTGTTAGGATAGATACACACTCAGACACACTCAGTCCACTCTAAAACACATATAGTCCACAGAAAACACACACACACACACACACACAGTTAATTCAGTGTAATTAGTGGTCAATTAAAGCGCTGTGACTTCACTGGCTGTCTGACTCTTTGATGTTGTGGCTCCTAGCGAGACCAGACGCCATCTTGAATTCATTTACAGGCCGCAGTGTAAACACGCCACACAACCGGACTGTCTGCTTCTTCTTCTCTCCTATTTCTTCTTTCTGTACTTTATTTTTACTGATTTGTTTATCTTTATTTAATTAGCAATTTCCCTGTGTGTGTGTGTGTGTGTGTGTGTGTGTGTCTGTATGCAGCTTCTTGATCGCCTCACTTTCTTTTCTCTTTCATTAGTGCTTTTGTTTGTTTTCTAATTTCTTTTGGGATCATTGAACTTTTTTTCTCCATAACTTCCATAAAAAAGGAATGAGACAGATTTTCTGCCTTTGAAAGTCTTCACCTGCTTTTACCAGTCCGGTTTCTTTCTTCTATATAAAAGAAAACACATTGATGTATTATATCTCACTGCACTTCCTTTATGTTCGTTTAATAGGTCTGAACAGTTTGATGGACTGGACACTTAATTGTGTTCAACTCTGTTTTGCACTTACTCCTCTGTTCCATTCTGTTGTGTCCTTTGTGATTCAGGACTTTTATTAGCTCTATAAAATGAGTCATTTTAAGGTTTCAGTCATCAAGTAAAAACTGACTCGTGTTTTGCTGGAAACCATCGTTACCAGACCTGAGTACAAACCTAAACATCCCCGTGCTTATTCGGCAGTTTGACTCACCCAGGTCACGGACGCCGAAGGTCAGACATGAACGGGAAAAGTTCCAACGACAGACGTGTTCAGCAGTGAAGTGTTTATGACTGAAGAGAGGAGCGCTAACTGGGTTACTGCTGATGGAGAAACACAGTAAATAATAAATAAACAGTCTGCTGAGAGGAGAGGAGAGGAGAGGAGAGGAGAGGAGAGGAGAGGAGAGGAGAGGAGAGGAGAGGAGAGGAGAAACTAGGAGCAAATGTAAAGAAATGAAAAGAAGCAAGAGAGAAGAGGAGACATGAGTAGAGGGGATTGGGGTAAGAAGAGAGGAGGGAATAGGAGATGAGAGGAGGACACTGAGAGGAGAGGAAAGGACATGAGAGGAGGGGAGGAGACAAAAATTGATGATGGGTAAATCTTTAATTGAAACTTTTAATCAATGAATAAGAATATCATGAAAGTGTGTGTGTTTGTGTGCGTGTGTGTGTGTGTGTAGGTGTGTGTGATGTAAGGAAGTCATGAATTGCCTCTTTCCTCCTTGAAATATTTCTTCTACACACACTCACACAGGCCAATTTATCTTTTTTCTGTGCTCACTTACACACTCCTCATTCTTGAGTCACACACACACACACACACACACAAACTTTTTTTAATGCAAAGAAATTCACAGCAGCTCACACTCATATGTCACACCTCTCTCTCTCTCTCTCTCTCTCTCTCTCTCTCTCTCTCTCTCTCTGTCCGGCCCCCCAGTGTTTTCTGTCTGAGTAACTCGACCCCCCTTCAGTCACAGGTGCACCACGCTAAGACACACACACACACACACGTACACACACACACACACACATGCTGAGTCCACTTGTCTTCACATAGGGGGCTCTAATCAAGCCACAGGAAGCCTGAGCTCCACAGGGAGTGAGTGTGTGTTACGTGTGTGTTACGTATGTGTGTGTGTGTGTGTGTGTGTGTGTGCATTCAGTTATAAGTGAGTTGAAGAATGTGTTTCGGTCCATGAAACTCACTGTGAGTGTGTGAAGGCTCTGCATGTTTTCAATTACACACACAAGTATTTTTGCAGATGTGTGCGTGTGTGTGCGTGTGTGTGTGTGTGTTTGCTGTTTCTCTCTTTCTATCATCACTTTCTCTCTTTCTGTCTGTGTGTATCACGTCTTCTTTAATTACTTTAATCATGTTATTTCTTTGCAGGGATGCAAAATCTCTTTTTACTTTTTTAGATTTCTGTATTTTTCATTCCTCAGTATTCATTATTCTTCCTTTCTTTTTTTCCCTGACTCCTCTTCTTCTCATCTCTCTCTTTACCTCCTCATTCCTCTAATTCTGTCTCTTCTCTCTCTTACTCTTGTGTTTCTTTCACTTGTTTCTGCCTTGTCATTCCTATTTTTAACATCCTCTTTTGTCACAGTCTTTCTCTTCATATTTTTCTTTATTTATCTCTTTCTTTTCCTCCTCCTGCTTCTCTTCTCTTTTTGTCCTTAATCTCTCTATTCATCTCTTTCTCTCTCCTAATCTCTCTCTCTGTGCTGCATCATATGGAGTCAATTAGGCAGCCATGCTCAAAACTCTGTGTGTGTGTGTGTGTGTGTACATCTGGTTCACATTAGTGCAATTGCAGGTTGGTAGAATAAAGGGCTCGGCTCGGAGGTGGTGGGTGGGATTTCCTTCCGCTTTCACACACACACACACACACGCACACACACACACACACACACACACACACCACACAGAGTTTTTCCCTCCATGTGTTTTGAATCAGGAACATAATTAACCTTCAGAGGATTCCGAGGCCGCGGCTCAGATCTCCGCTATAAAAATACATCTAAAAAACAGAAACCCCCAAAAATATGTTTGATCCGCCTGCAGCGCGTTTGATTCGCTTTCCCACATCTGCCTCCGGACGGGCTCGGGAGCGCGGCGGTATGAGTGGTAAACGGAGATGAAACAAGCGCGTCTACAGGTGGAGCGGGGAGGGAGAAGGAGACGGGAGCAGATAGATGGATGCTGGTCATGATTTATACTGAAGCATGTTTGACATGTTCGTCGGTGATGTATTAATTGCTGAAAATCGTTTGCATGCTATATGTTGAGCTGTGCATCTCCTTTATTGTTCCTGCTCGCCGTGGTGTTAAACTGTTTGTGTGAAGGTGAATAAAGATGAGATGAAAGTGAAACCAGCCTGTGAGAAATGAGAGAGGCAGAGGACAGAGAGAGAGAGAGAGAGAGAGAGAGGGAGAGAGAGAGGGAGAGAGAGGGAGAGAGAGAGAGGGAGGGAAACAAAGAGAGAAAAAAATTGGACAGGCACAGGTGCAGCCGACTGTGTGTGTATGTGTGAGAGAGTGTATGTGTGTATTTCTGTGTGTGTACAAGCGTGTGCGTATATGTGTGTGTCTGTCAAGAGGTTTCGTGACTGCTCCTTTGAGTGTTCACATTCCAGCACATCTGCTTTGGATGAAGCGTGGTAAACTGTGTGTGTGCGTGCGTGCGTGTGTGTGTGTGTGTGAGAGAGAGAGAGAGAGAGTGAGAGAGAAGTAGAAAGAGAAGTAAAAACAAGACAGGAACATTTTTACATTTTTCAGTCTTTCAATGAGCAAAATGCAGATTTGCGGTTGCATTAATTTTCATAGAGCACGTGGTCGTCCAGATCTTGCTGTTTCTCAGGGTAGGTGTTAGTTTGTCTCCCACGTGTGCATCTGGTCTGGACGTGAAGCTCGATCCTGTTTCAGTCACCTTGAACCGCGTCTGTGAGCTCAGTCATTGGTCTAAAGCTCTGGACTGTGGGTCTACCAGCCAGATGTGGGTGAAGCATGTCGGTCAGAAGTTATTAATTTGTTGCTTAGCGTCATCTCTGATGCATCTTCAGCATCTTCTGATCCTGCAGCTCTGTGGTTAAGGTTTGGTTAAGTAAGACATCAGACATTACTTGGATAAGGTTGGGGACAGATTGTGGTCGGGGTTAAAAGAAACCAACACCGGCTGTCGGTGGGAGGTAAGATCTGTCTCCGGTGTCAAAGGTCCAAGTTTGCTAACTCATCCATCCACCCAGACATCCTCCGCCTCTGGAGTATCTTGTCTGGAAAATGTAACTGTAAACTGAAGTCATTGTTTGCATTGTTACTATGCTGGTGGTGTGGCTGTAAATCCTGAATTCCACCGGGCACGGCTGACACACAACGGACACCGGAGATGTTCGCGCCCCGTTGTAGACAATGATTGTGATTCCATCAGGAGCATCCACTCGCTCTGCTTCATTGAGAATACACAACCGGTCTGTGTCTGACGGATGCTGCAACCAGCTGCGTCAAGCAGCACAGAGCAGGTTGAGCTGGCAGGAAGTCAGACACAGGCATAGAGAATTTTGTCAGATTTCAAAATAAAACACCCTGTGCAGACTTCCAATCATAAAAACAGACAAAAGGGAAACAATTGAACTAAGTCGCCTGCTTACCAATGATAGAAGCACATACACCAGGGACATATGACCAGTTGATAGATTGGCCCAATCTTTTAGCACCAGTTCTTCAGTATTTAGCCTACAAGCTAAAATGGTGAATGCAGTAAACATTGCATGTTGGCATACTGTAGCTCAGAGCGGTACAGCCTCACAGAGCTGCTAGCATTCATTCAGAAGCGTTTTGTATCCGGTTGCCTTTGCATTTAGTTTTTTCATCACGTCGTGTATCACGCTGAGATGAGTCTTTGCGATGAAGACATCCAACACTGACCACAAAATCAGCGCAACCGTACAGCTAATACAGCTGTGACACTGTACGGTTTCAACACCGACTGAGATATTAACATGTGGAATTTATGTTGAAAACATGAATTATTTGTTAGACTCGTCTTAACTCCAGAGTGTGTGTGTGTCTGTGTGAGTTTAGGAAGGCCACTGAGGAAGAAGAGGAGGAAGAGCTCCTTCTCCTCTTTCTCGTCCAGAGAGGTTAAACAGATGCTCCCCACATTTGGAGACAATAAACGGAGAGAAGGAGCATCAAACACCAAACAAAGACCAAAAGCCTCCTTCATTTCTTTACTCTCATTCCATTTTTCTCTCGTTTGTTTCCGTTTACTGTCTTTTTATCTGCATCCAACTCTTAGTATTTCACTTTGTTCCATTTATTGTTTTTTTTTTTTTTCTTCTTTCTCTTTCCAGTCTCTTTCTGACAAAAAACCCTCCAGGGCCCGGCAGCATTTCCATCGCTGTCAACAAGTTAGAACAGAAACACTGCAGAGAAAATAAAGTTTCTTTGATTCTTCTCTGACTTTTTCTTTTTATGTTGCTTTGACTCGACATCATACGCCTCCGCTGTAATGATACCGCTTTTTTTTTTTGCTCCCTTTTTTCTCACTTATTGTTGTTGATTCATTTAATTAGTTTCTGGTTTCTCTATGATGATACTTTGCTGCTTTTTTTTTTAAAAAACATGGTGTAAATTTAATCTCCCTGGGCTGTTGCTTTTTTGGGTTTCATGACTGTCGATCAGACTAAATAAACAGTTTTAAGACGTCAATATTTTTGACATCATGTAGACTAAACGTCTTAATGGTTAACTTATTTTCGCTCACGTATCAGTTTATTCCTAATGACACTTGTTTTTTGCAGAGCGCGAACTTCCAAAAACGTTCCCAGGTGTTGGATCACAAGCCAGCTGCAGGGGAAAGCAGGACGCGATCGATCGCTTTTTTATGGATACATGTGCCCACTTCTTCCAATTTTATTCCCCCGATTAAAGTTCAGCTGCTGTTTCTGTCGTACCTGTGCTTCAGGTCACAGAGTCGCACAGCTGGCTGCCCTCAATGCGTTCGGTGTGTGTGTCTGTTTTGTTAGCTCCATGAGGAATTGGTTTTCAGTGGAATGTGTCTTTATTTTCTCGTCTTGTTGCCGGCGGCGGCGCATAGCGCAAGCTTTGATGAAAATCTGTGATGTTTTGTGTTCTGTTAGGATTCGCTCGGCCCAGTCAAACACTGCGACGCAGCGGGAGGTTACACAACCGCTTCTGCTGCGCTCTCCACTGGTTTCCATTACGGTTCTGTGCAGGAAAAGCGGTTCTACTGATTCCTATTAGGGTTGTGTTGTAACACCGATGCCTCACAGAACTGTTTCTCTTGGTTACTGTTGTGTTCCCACAGATTGGTGGACTGGTTTGGTGGTTTCTGTTCTGTTTCTCCTTCAGTATACATCATAATATAACACCAGGTTCATTTCATCATGACTCCAGAATGGTCACAGTGGACTCATGTGATTGGTTCCATCTCAGGTTCTAGTAATGATATAACAGTTGTAGGTCTTGTAATATTGTGAGTAACTGGGCTCTGCTGTTCTCTGTGCGGTTTGTATTGGCACAGTAACAATCACACAGAGCTGCTGTGGTTTGGAGTGGTTTCTATTGTGCCACAAAGAAGAGCACAGGTTTCCATTGTGATGTACAGTCTGTTCTGGGTGCACTGGTTCCATTGTGTGTTTCTAGCGTGGCACAGGAATCTCGTTCTCTGCCCGAGTGTGCCTCATTCTGTTCTCTTTCTGCCGCGGCCCACATCAAGCTTTCCGTTAGGACTCCAGTTGTGCACCCGGCTGGACTGGGTTTCTGTTCTGGTGTTATTGTGGTAAAAATCAATCATATTCACACAGAAACTATCCGACATCAGTGAGTAAACAAGATTTGTATTAGAACATCCAGCCCGAGACGTGTTATGAAAACTAGCTGCATGTGAAGGTTATTGATCGGAGATGCTGGTTTCTGTCAAGGTTGTCTGGTTTGTGGTCTACCAGTTATGAATGAAATGACAAATGCTGGCGAGGGTTTCTCTGATTGGCTCGTTGTCCGCTCGCTAAGTGTGGGAATATTGATACCGCTGTGCATGTGTGTGTGCGCGCGCGTGTGTGTTATAGACTGCAGGAAGTGAGGTTGTTATTGTGTCTCTCTACATTCCTCAGACTTAAACACACTCTGCACCTGTTTCTGTCTGTCTGTAACACACACACACACACACACACACAAACATGCACAGACATACTTGCTTAAATACACACATAGATAACCACACACACACAAACACACAAATCACAGCCTTTCGTCACCAGACTAACAACACATTCAATGGGAAAATATGTCTGTAAGACATAAGACATAAATCTAAATATTTTCAACGGGAACAACACGAGCACTCTGTATGTGCGTGTGTGTGTGCATGTGTGTGTGTGTGTGTGTGTTTTCTAGTACAGCTTTGGGTCAATAAATGTGGTTTTATCATCAGAGCACAAACTCGGTTCTCAGAGGGGAGGAGGAGGAAGTTTGAGGGGATTTTAGTTTAGCTCTAATGACATCTACAGACACTGTGTGTGTGTGTGTGTGTGTGTGTGTGTGTGTGTGTGTGTGTGTGTGTGTGTGTGTGTGCGTCTGTGAGAATGTGTGAGTTCCAAGACTTGAACGATTTGGCTCCTTCTGCAAGGTGCATTGTGGGAAGGTACCGACCTCTCCTTAGCTGATTAGATTCTCTGTGCACCTCCTCATGTTTGTGTATTCGTGTTTGTGCGTCTGCAAGTTTTCTTTTGCATGCGAGTGTGAGAGTGTGTGGGCGGGTGTGTAGTTGCCTGACCTCAGCCTTTCATTCCCACAGTTCCCAGTGCTCCCTGCTCCTCAGACATCCTGATTGTTGTGGTGTTTATCGCTGCGTCTGCGTCTTTCCACGACCATGTCATTTTCAGGAAGTAAACACGGCCGAACAGCTTTAACTTTTACAGAAAGGATGTATTTTAGCTACAACTCCAGGCAGCTATTGTGCAATCCATCACATCACGCGTCCAGTCTGCTTTAATTTGCCCTATCATCATACATTCTGATGCAGTTAAAGCACAGATTAATCCTGAAAGTTTGCATTCTATTACTTTTCTAACACAGAAAGATGGAACATGGAAGTTCCAGGTCATCTTTCTTTAAGAATGGTTCAGTCTGAGGCAGCTAGACTCGGTTGCAGATCCATGAAGAGGTGTCACCTCTAATCCAAGAGGCTGGCTGGCGTGGAGATCTGAGGATTAAACCTAGGCAGGATTGACTCGGGTGGCCTAACTTTTATTGACACCAGACCCCGTGTGGCTTTAAAGACTCGGACGACAGATGCCACGGCAACAATGGACACTAATGAAACAGCAACCCTACCTAGACCAGACACCTGGATCTCTCCGCCGGTCAGTCAGAACTGAAGAAGCGTCTTAGACAAGAGTTGAAACATGCTCCATGTTCACGGATTCACAACCAAGCCCAGTTATAAGAGCAAAGTCAGATCCACAACACTGAAAAATCCAAAGTTTACCTTCTTTCTTCACGGCTAGCTGGCAAGTAAAACATTATCGATAAACATGCTACTGAAAATGATTTACAGATAACAGGCACAGTTCTCATTATTGCCACAAACCTCCAGTAGTTGCTGCACACTTAAAGCCATTGCTTCCTAACCGTAGAGCTTGATATAAAGCCACAGTAGTGGATGGTGGGTGGTGCTGAGGTAAGCTGAATGAAGCTTGGTTGCTAAAAGCGGCTACCTGTGACTGCAGCGACCTGTCAGTCAAAGTGGCCACACCCTCAATTCTGCATAACTTATACCCTTGATATAATCTGAACAGGTGAGTTCTATAAACATTCACCCTCAGTGCAGTTCACAGGTTTTTGTACCAGGCTGTACCAGGCCACATTATATAATTGTGAGGTTAATGTTTGAAAACATGGAGTTTGGGTGAAGGGAGTCTGGCTATAATCTTCATGTTATCTTCCGAAGGTCGACGCTTCATTCATTTCATTCTTATCTCTTGCTGAGACACAGAGGGGCTCGCTTCATGCATGTTGCAAAGTTAATCACCAGGTGGCTCGCTGGAGGAAAAGTGAATGCAGCCACTTGTCTCTTAGCTCCTATCTCCTCTTCCTCCATCCGTTTTTTCACACCCGTGCTGTGCAGATTCCTCCTTGTATGGCTGCATTGTGTCCTGAAGATCTTTGACCACGAAGAGCACGGGGCCGTAATGCAAAGGAAATCGGTGCCTCATTTCCCCCCTCAGAAATTAAAGCTGAAAGCTTCAGCAAAGCTTTTAGTGATCTGAAAAAAAGGGTCAGGAGGTTTTTGTTTGACAGAAACTGTTTTAGGCTGTTTTCTGTTTTTAATAATTTCTCTCAGGGAGTGTGGGAAGTGAGATGATGTTTTTTTTATAATGCCCCCAAGTGATTTTCTTTTTTTTTTCGTCTTCTTTCCTTTGTTTCTTCTGTCTGTGTTTTATCACATCTGTGTTGCATCCATATGCAAATGCTCTAAAGTTAACAAAGCGGCCCATGTCTTTTTTAGAGGATGGAGGTAGATTAGGTGTAGCTGTGGAGCGGGTTTTGATTTTGATGTGAATCAGTGGGGGAGACAGAGAGAGAGAAGAGCATTTTCAACAGCTGTTCTAGGGTTTGCGTCATGCGGTGCGAGCTAGCGTCATGGCTGAGTGTTCGCACGCTATGCACACACACACACACACACAGAGGCAGAGGCATGCTGCGGGGACCCCCGGTTGAAGGCGTGACCAAACGACAGGCATTGTGTTCTCATGCAGCCGCTGTGTTGCTGAGGAAGAACGTCACCTGTTTTGGGTGATGACGGGGTGCCGGTTGTGCTTGCACTCTCACGTTTTGCTGCATGTTTGCCGCTTTGTTCTCCTTTTAGTCATCGAACTAGTGTGAGCGGGAGGAGGGTCGACAGAGAGTGTGTTGTAACTGTGTTCAGAACTACGTCATCAGTAATTACTGCAGCAATTGTTGGGTACTGTAAATACGATCGGTGTCGATGTGGTAACCATGGTGTAGTTTGCATGTTGTGCATTGACTTACAATAACTTCATAATTTATAATATGTAAATATAATGTGTGTATGTGTATATTGTATGTATATGTACACATATACAATGTAAATATGAATAATGATTATTAAACAAGTTTTTTGTTTTACACAAAAGTTCAAATATTAAACCTAGTTTTGACAAAATGTAAACGGTAAAGATACACTCTTTAAAAATGTAATCTCAGTTGGGGGTTTTTAAATAATGTGTAAAAATCTTTTGTTTAGAATTTTTTTATATTTCTTATATTTTTTTTAGAATACAACATCATATAAAAAGTTTTGATTTTATTTATTAAGTTTAAAAATTTGCAAATATTACATAATATAACGTACTCAAAGTACTTTTGAAACCTACTTTGTAGGTAAGTATTATTTTTTTAAGTAAATATCCAGCATAATATTTTAAAGCTATTTTTTAAATTATTATTTTATAGTTCCATATTTTTTAAATAGATTTTTTGGTTGTTTTTATTATTACAAAAGTCACTGTGAAGAGTTGCAGGTGTGTCTGTGTATGATTCTCAAGTGATTGGAGTTTTATGACAAATTTTATGGAGCAGCTGCCGTATATTTTCCACTTTGAGCATCAAAAACAAAGAGCACTGACAGCTCAGCGAGCGGCGTGTTCATCCAGTCAGGTGTACGGAGGATTGGTGCTGATGTCTGACGTGTCAGTCATCTGTTACAGCCTTGTGGGAACGATGTCCATCTGAAGCCGATTCCTGCTGAGGAAAATGAGAGAAATGTTTCCGGCAGATTGTGTTCAGTTGTGAGCTTCTGATGTGAACAAGTTGTACTTTGATCAGACTCATGAATGACGTGGTGTGTCTCTGTGTTTGTGTTGCAGGTGTACGCTCCGTCTGCCAGTACAGCGGACTACAACAGGGACTCACCGGGTTATCCCTCCTCCAAACCTCCCAGCTCTGGCTTCCCAAGTTCATTTTTCATGCCAGGTACTCTCTCTCTCTCATGTACACACACACACACACACACACACACACACACACACACACACACACACACACACACACACACACACACACACACATACACACAGGTCTGTCCCTCATCAGATCTCCCTGCAGTGGATTCCTGAGCTCATCGTGGATACCAGATCTCAGACAAAATGCTCTCGGGGTCGCTGAACTGAAAGATGTTCTTGAACCAAAATATTTGTTATTGTAACAACCTGTCCTGTGCTTTTACTGTGAAAACGTCAAAAACAAAGAGGTGCCCTGATGGAATATCGAACAAAGTTGAGATGTTTCCTCCTCTGATGCCATCATATTTTATATACCAGGACAACCCAGAGTGTTTTATTGCTCTTTTACCATGTCCACTTAACACAAACTTTAAAGTTTAAACTTAAAGATTTCTAGTGTCAGTGTGTACCTTCCAGTGAACACGGCAAGATCTGGGATCAGCAGTGGCTGGTTTTTAGTTTGTCCATTCCGGTCTGTAGAAACAAACTAGACCTTAAAGGTGCAGTGTGTAAGATTTAGTATTTGCATTGGCATACTGGCAGCATTAACAGGAAGGGAGTATATGTAATATATATTTATATTTACAGTGAGAGTGGGTCCTCTTCCATGGAGTCCGCCATGTTGAACCGCCATTTTTGTACAGCAGCCCAAAACAGAGAAACTTTTGATTTATATATTAATTTCACAGCCAGAGTTTTTCTTGCATGCTTGGAAGGAGAGAGGGTGAGGCGTGAGAGAGTATCCAGTTGGTTGCAATCTGCAACTTCACCGCTAGATGGCACTAAATCCCACACACTGGACCTTTAATCAGAACTTTGTATAAGGTGACTTTAACAGACTCCTGCCAGTCAACCCAGGTGGTTTCTTTGAACATAGCAACACGCTGGTCACTCATGTGTTATCTGGATTTTCAACTTGCTTTGACTGCTGAGTCTTTCCAGTCTATTGACTACAAACAGACTGATATAAATACTTCCCTCTCACCCGATCCCAAAATGACTTCACAGTCAGAGTAGACGTACACGTGTTCCCAGGAATCAGGTTTGTGCGGCACAAATCTGTGTTAACCAGGATATTCTTAAACCTGTAAACCAGGTGTCCCATTTCCATGAGTGTTTTCAGAAATCAGGTTACTGCACAAAGTGGGTCAGATTACTGAACCGCACATCAACACACTGAGTGACTCACAGCCAGGTTTGACAGGACTGAGAAACCTGCACAGAGGTGAAGCTGATCTCAGACCAGCGTACAGCACATCACATGTACTTCTCTCTCCCTGTCTCTGTCAGACGGTCACCACAGTGGCGATCCGTGGAGCAGCAGCAGTAGCAGTATGAGCCAGCAGGGTTACCACGGCAGCATGCTGGGGAGCGGGAACTCGGCCCACGGCCCTGCCCAGAGCTCCTCCTACTGCGGGATTCACCCTCACGACAGATTGGTGAGCAGAGCTGTCAATCACGCTGTATGAAAACACCTGGTGATATGTTCCTTTTCAGGAAGTCACTCCACAGACCTAATGTAGTTTACACATACCCTCACTATAACATTACAACAAATGAGTTTATCCACTTTCCATGATATTCCATACCTGAGCTGAAACAGATTCATTTAGTCAAAATGTCCAATCTTTCATTTTGTTTTGTTTTGTGTTTAGTTTTTTTAAGATTAAATAAAGATTTTATGATTTAAACAGCACAAGTTAATAAAAGAAGGTTTATCCTGTGCTTTCTCAGTGAAGTTACTACAGAAACTGCCTAGACTAAAATGTATGCTTCATATTTGGCCTCCTTTGTGTACTCTTTATTCATATGAGTTCTCTTGTTTGTGAACTGTTATTATGTGCCAATTTGTACATTATATAGAAGTCAGAAACCATTTATTTCACCAAATAATTGTGCATACGTGTTTTTTTAATGAAGCTTTCAACCTGATCCCACAAGCAGAGTGGTTTCACATACCACTGAAAAAACACAACTTGTTAACAAATTTTCACATCTCTACATTTGTCATTTTGTCAAACAATGGACAAGGACAAGGTCAACTTAATAGTCTGCTCATACCTCGTAACTTGTATAGAATTGATCAGGATTTATATAGAAAAGATCATAGCCACCACACTGAGATCATCACATATTTCTAAGCAACAAACATCTGTTGACTCTGTCAGCATTCAGTAATATATGACACATGACAATATAAAACTGTCAATCTGTCATTAGATAGTAGTACTTTTAAACTAATAAGAGCTCTGTGTAATTATCCAATGAGGAGGCTTTCTGTTTTCATGTGGTCTTTCCTGTCATGCAGCAGTTTGTCCTCCTCCTGTTCAAGTTCCGCTCTGTTCTGTTCATCTCCCTGCAGAGCTACCCCTCGCACTCGTCTGCAGATATCAGCTCCAGCCTTCCTCCCATGTCCAGCTTCCACCGAGGGGGAGGGAGCGGGGGCGGGGCCAATCACTACAGCACCGCCTCTTGCACGGCCTCCACCAACGGCACAGACAGCATCATGGGTAAGACACCCGTGTCTATTTCTGTCTTCAAGCAATGGGGCGGTGGCATCCCGACAAAGTCATCTGCTGACCATCAGCTGGTGGTGCAGCCAGTGACATTAACTGATGCCGATAATTAACTGAAGAAGCAAAGCACCATTTCACATGCGACATCCCAAGTTTTGCATAAATACTGACTAAGAAGACTAAAAAGATCTGTTTTCATCTGATTGGACAGACATTTACTATTCAGAAGCATATTTTGGAACTTTTTTGTTTCTGTAATGAGCTTGAGATGCACGCAGTTGGATAATTCTCTTGTAGTATCATCTTTTTATGTGTGTAATATCTTTAGCCATGCTAGCAGCATAATGGCAACGTCAATAGCAGTCTATTGGTCCACCACTTTAGTCTGTTTACTCAAATATCTCACTGACTTTTGGATAAATTGACACAAAACTTTGTATAAACATTCATGGCCCACAGAAGAGCATTCCTGCTGACTGTGGTGGTTGTCTGATTGCTCAGAGCAGCTTCAAAAAGCTTGCTAGCATGGCTGCAGACGATTGCTAATTGGTCATGTCTGGAT
Organism: Nibea albiflora; assembly: GCA_014281875.1. NCBI lineage: Eukaryota > Metazoa > Chordata > Actinopteri > Sciaenidae > Nibea > Nibea albiflora. Next base: position 3,622,095 of record CM024803.1, read on the forward strand.
GGTGACCCTAGATTTGCAAACTCTCATACGTGTGGTACGGTAGTGCTTGACTCTTTAATGGCAGATGAATTGGTAAGTTTGACAAAGCTTTTTGGAAGCCAGGTAATAAAAAGAGCAACACAATCTACACTGGAAGGATTGTGGAAGGTGGTAGAATGCATCAAACACCTTTTACTTTTCAGTTGCATTTTGGTTAGGTTTTGGAACCAAAGTTCATGGTTTGGGTTCACATGAAGAATGAAGCTTTCTGGCAGAAAGCCCTCACAGCAACCTTCTCCCACATGCAGAAACAACATTAACAAACCTTGCAAGACTTTTGTAAATCTAGGGCCATCCAGACATGACCTTGTTCATCTGTTGGTGGTATGTGATCAATGATCGGAGGTTGCACGTTCATTTCAAGGCATATTTTACTTACTTGGATGCTGATAAAGGATTTTTTTGCGTTATCTTTTGTCTCAGAGCTGTAGACTTAAGACTCTAGACTTGGACTTGGTCAAACTTAAGTGACAATGAGGACTCGACACTTGACTTGGACTTGACTGCTGACTTGGACTTGACTTACTGGTTCTTTGACTCCCTAAAGACATGACTTGACTTTTAACTTGAAACTTTAACTTGTTTTTGCTTTCAGGACTTGACCTGGTAGAATCAGAGACCTGGGTGATCTGACAATATGCCCTCAGGGACTTGACTGTTGACCCCTGATTCTCCCCAAGGACTTAAACCAGTTCTGCTGTGCACTTCTCATAAACCTCCTGCAGCAATTCCACTCACTGCTTGTATAGACACGATTATTTTACACACAAAAAAAGATCGTTTTGCTGTTTTCAGTCTTGGAGTGATGACTTGGGTGTGCTCGCTCTCTTTGTGTTTTGGAAAAATTCACATGATCTACTCAGAGCCACTACTTGAAAGACAACATTACCAGTCCTTTCCAGTCAGAAGACAACGTTAGCGAGACCGCATTTTTATTTACTGCCTCATAAGCAGTTAGAACTGTCCCTGCTGTGATTAGACTCAGATGATTTAAACCACTTTAAAAAACTAAACTTCAGTGTCAGGGGAGAAGGCAGGCGGTCAGAAACTGAATATAACAGCTCGACCTTGACATCGCGGATGCACGCACACACACACACACAGCATGCCATATGGACCCCTTGCTTTGAGTCGCATATAAAACAAATAGGGCAGCAATAAGAAACAGATTGAAAGTTTGTTTTCATGGGAAGACATCTCCAACATTCCACAAAGATATCACACACATATACAAATACACACATGCACACACACGAGCCAGAACAGATGAGTGTAAACACAAGATGAACCTAATAAAGAACATGACGCTTTTGTTTAAATATAAACACATGATACACGTGTGTGCACACATGACGCCAAAGCGGGATCGTTTTGCTCGCCTCAGCCTGATTTTGCTCTAGTAAACAAGTCAGGCGTTTTTATACATTTATACATTCTTGTGCGGGATCATGTCCTTGTCACACTCAGAGGAAGCTACTTGCAGCTGCAAAAAAAACAAATTGTGGATTGTGATGAGAGAGCTCCGTGAAGAACAATAAAAACACATGGAAAACGCTTAGCAAAACTAAAATGTAGAATGAAAATAGGATGACAGATAACTGGACACTTTAAGTCTGGAGCAAATCAGGAGTATATGAAGAAATATATAGAAAAATATGACTAAAATGATTCCATAATAATATGAGTCATAAATAAGAAGTACATGATACAAGGCTAGATTTTTCTCTTTGATGGACAAAAACATCAAAATCAGTTTCATCTCCTGAATGCTCTCCTCCTCTGCAGCTATAAGCTCTCATTTATGAAAAAGATTTTCTCCTGCACATGTGCTAAATTATGCATCAAGCCAGGATGTGTGTGTGTGTGTGTAACAGTAATCCCTTGGATGGTTTACTAGGCCAGTGGTATGGCGTGAGTGAGACATGAGGCTTTAACCCCAAAACATATGCTGCTTCCTGTCTCTCTCTCTCTCTGTCTGTCTGCCTGTCTGTCTCTGTCTGCCTCTGTCTCTGTCTCTGTCTCTGTCTGTCTCTGTCTGTCTGTCTGTCTGCCTGCCTGCCTGTCTGTCTGTCTGTCTGCCTGCCTGTCTGTCTGTATGTCTGTCTGTCCCTCTCTCTCTCTCTCTCTCTCCCTAACAGCTTAAAGAAGTCCAGTCCTGCCAATTTCTGTAATGGATTCATTTGCCATGAAAGGATGTGTGTGTGTGTGTGTGTGTGTGTGTGTGTGTGTGTGTGTGGTGTGTTTTTGCTGCGTTGTGTGTATTCGGTGTGCACATATCTAACTTGTGTGTGCGAGCGTAAACTTTCCATCTGGGATCTGCTATCAGGAGAGATGAGCTGTGAGCATGTCACAGTCTTTCTGCCTCAGTGTGTGTGTGTGTGTGGGCGCTCATCTGGTCCTGTGAGGTCACTTCCTTCCTCTCTGGCCTCTATGCTCTTCAAGTGTGTGAAACAGATTTAGTTGTATTGAAGTCCAGCATTTTGCACACATACACACACACACACACACACAAACATGATGTCAGGAACTTAAAATGTGAGTGAATGTAGATGTTGAATGTCGGTTCTGGCTGAATTCTGCTTCTGATTCTTGTCACCACCGTTTACAGCAGCAACAATCTGGAGAAAAATCAACTCAGGTCAATAGAATCACTGATATCCTTGGACACAAGCGTGTAAAGTCACATCGGGGTTCAACTTCGGTGAAGTTGGACGTGAGAACTCCACTTGGAAATCACAGTGATAGAGCTGACCTTTGGGGGAACAGAGAGTCCCAAACAAAGGACGCTCTCAGATTAGCTGTGTCACACACCATCAAATTTTATATAAGCATGCTCCACCAATGTGGAAACTCCTCCACAAAAGAGATGCATCATGGTCTGCAGTCAGTTCGCAGTATGAATGGGCCTCTTGAGATAATGAAACAGAAATCGAAAGAAGACCATTTTTATTGATGAATTCTGATTGTGTAGGAACAGACAGAATGATGCAAATATGTAGTTAACAACGTCCTTATTTTTGTGTGTGTGTGTGTGACAGCTAACCGAGCACAGAGCTCAGCAGCCAGCAGCTCTCAGACAGGCGACGCCTTAGGGAAAGCACTCGCATCCGTAAGTGCAGCACACACACTCAAACACACACATAAACATACACACACATACAGAGATGTGAGTGACCTGTTCAAAATGTTCATAGAATTCAGCATTCGACGTGTTTCTCTGAGTTTATGTGTTGTTGTTTTTTTCAGATCTACTCTCCGGACCACACGAACAACAGCTTCTCGTCCAATCCCTCCACCCCAGTCGGCTCTCCGCCCTCCCTCACAGGTAACACATCAAACTTCCCCTCCAGTCACAGCGCACCAGCTACATCATCACACAACCAACACACAAGGATGGAAAAAAAAGCACAGCTGACTTTACCTGACTCACTTTTGACTTTTCAAGAGTTGAGGGTTGACTTAGACTAGACTAGACTTAGACTCGCTTTCAAATGACTTGAGACTCAACATTGGACTTGTTTCTAATGACCTGAGACTTGACCTGACCTTTTTTAATGTCTTACAGCTCTGGGAAGAAGAATCTAAACAAAGTGAAAACAACACGTTTAACTGAAGCAATACATTTTTATTTTATAAATTCAAGGAAATTTTAAGTGCAATCTCTTGCCGTGAAATAAAACCATAAGAACACATTAATAATAGCTGCCTCCTCTCCGTACCCCTCCTCCTCCGCCTCCTTCTCCTCTTATTTCCACCAATTACTCCTCCTCCCGGCTGATGCTGTAAACTCTCCCTGCTCCTTAAAGTGAAAAATGACTTTTCCTAATAATAGTTGTGTCAAATTTGTCTCTAATTGTCGCTGCTACACACACCGTTTGATATTTCTGTGCCGCGCCTTGTGACTGATAGCTTTAATTACGAGCACCACTTCGACAAATCGTTCACAAACCTACCGGCTCTGCAAACACGAGCCCCCTCCCCTCTTCCTTCTCCTCCTCCTCCTCATTATAGCTGCCTGGGATATTGCCTGCTAAACCGTAATTGGTGTTTATCATTGTGTCAGAGTTACTCCACTTTTTACAAATTAGAAATGAAGCCTATTAGAGCAAACTACATGCAAATTGATATCCAAGGCTAATTCTGCAAGGGTGTTTTACAGTGTTGGACTCGGAATAATTTACCCTGCCGTTTAATACATATATTTGTATTTGCACATGAATGTACCCAGGTGATTATTCATTAATTAGCATATGGAAATGAGCATGTAATATGAATAAAGGAGAGGGAGAGAAAAGACTGGGAGACAAAATGGGAAGACAATAAAAAAAATAGAGAGAAACACGAGCTAATGAGATGAGATCAGAGTTACAAGGGAAAGATCATTGGTGAGGGCACAGAAGAGGTATGAGGAGAGCAGGAACGCAGGGCTGAGAAAGGGGAGTAAAGAAAAGGAGAGGACATGGAGAAATAAGAAAGGGGGGAACAAAAGAAAGGAAACAAAAGGGGAGACAGGAGGTGAAATAAGAGGAGCACAAGAAATGGATAAGAAAATAAAGACAACAGAAGACAAGAATAAACAAGACAATAAAACTGTGGGATAAGATGGAGGCAAAGAAGAGAAATCAGAATAAGTGGCCTAACTTCATTGGCACGTTCGAGCTAGTTGGGATCGAAACGTAACTATCAGACGTCAACATGTTGACGTACCAATCACAGCTGAGCTAGCCTCAGTCAACTTTCTCCTTTGGTGCACTTGGATATGCTAGGCACGTCTATTTTAAAAAGACAACTACATTTGAAATGGTTTGAAGACAAAAGTAGCATAACATGACATAAATGACACAAAGTCCCATCTTATGTTAGCTAATGTTAAAAATCAAACTAATTTAAATCAGTTGTGAGCAAGCTTCATTTATTTATAATAGCTATTTGGCTTCTATCAAAGCTTGGTTGTCTTTTCGGCATAGACGATCTAGCACGTAACATCTCATAAAGTATAGCAAAGAAGAAAGCTGACTGACATTCTGTCTGAGGCAGAGTGAAACAGGGTGGGACTGATAAGTTGCTATGATTTATTTCTTTTTTTTTAAATGTGTGTCGAAAATATTTGGGCCAAAGAAAAATCGTGTGTAAGCCTGTCTCACTGCTGACAGGCCTCCATTTACCGGACTCACTCATCACTCAGAGCCTAATATCAATGTTAATTCACGCAAGTCGCTGTCTGTCCTCTGTCTACCAGCTAATGAGACCTGTCGATTCAGATAGGACCTCCTTCAGAGCGACGACAAGCACAAAAACAAAAAGACAGAGACACAAAGCTTGTTTATTCTGCAGAGGGCCCATGCTAATCAACCACTCGTACCTTTTCAGAAACAAAAGCCTGATATTAGCATTTCTGCTATGAGATATGAGTTGGTTTGTTTTAATCTTTTCTTCCTCAGCTCTGTGTTCATTATGTCCGAGCGCCACGAGTGGATATGATGAGAGACCACTCCTGTGTAAAGGTGTTTTTGTCTGCCGTTTGGCGCTGCACATGGAGTGTTTTCTTTCTTCCGCGTATAAAAGGAGAGGAGGTTTTGGCTCTAATCCACACGCAGACCTCCATCCATCCATTTTCTGGATAACTTAACCTGCACAGGGGTCGCAGGTGGGGGCTGCAGCCCATCCCAGCATGCACTGAGCGAGAGGTGGTTTACACCGTGGCCAGGTCGGCAGTCTATCACAGGAGAGACATACAGATGACAGGGTGTTTCCAACTCCCTGACCTCCCTGTTCTCTCAATGCTGTCATGCGTCCTTTAATCTCCCACTGACATCCTTTTGCGCCCTGTCTCCTCTCCTGATTATGTCTCCTTTTTGTCCTCTCTCCTAGCTCCCAGTTCAGCTGTCTGGTCAAGAAATGGCGGACAGGGAGCGTCATCGCCAAACTATGAGGCTCCGCTGCACTCTCTGGTATGTACACACGCGTTTGAAATAGTGTTTTTAATGGGTCAGCTCACCCAAAAACACTTCTTGCAAAATTGCAAATAAACACCTGAAGCACCTGAAATTTAAATTATATACTTCCTGTGTAGCGTTCTCTGCAGAGCTCAGCAGAGTTTAACTTTTGTCTAACTTTTAGTTACTTTTCTATCTTTGAAGTAGAGCCGAGAGCTCAACACAACAGCTCTGTGCATCAGCGCCCTCTCCACTTTGCTGGATTTACATTTTTATGTGCAGATAACTGATTCTGTGTTGCCTCACCGTAAAGCTCTTCATGCCAACATTCTGAAGCTAGAAGATCATGCTGCGTTTTCCTTGTTGTCAACAAATTCCCCGAAAAGACGTGAACAACATGTTCGTCTGCCTCTCCACACTTTTCTGATATCCCTGCACGTCTGTGGCTCACAGCCCATTGCTTCCCACTGAAGATGACGGAAATCTTCACAAAGAGCTCACAAATATAGAATTTTATTTACAGTGAATTCCTAAAACGGCTGGGCACCGTAGTTTTTAGCAAAGGTTTCTCAAACGGGAAGAACTTGTGCGTTGGGGACTATTTTCAGCAGCAGATGAGCACACATCTGGTGCTCTAGTGAGTATTTCCAGTAGCAGGAGAGTGTATGTGGGCTTAAGTTAAAATAAACTGCAGTGCGTGTGTGTTGGTGGTAATATAGGAGCATGTCACCAGTGCAACAGAATGGCTTATTGGTGTGTGTTCATGGGATTTATTGACAATAAGAAAAGTGTATTCATGGTTCACATGAACCAGTGGTTACTCATCAGGAGTCTCTGCCACATGTCGTCTGGATTTTGACTGTCTTGAGTGACTTAATGCAGGCAAAGATCGCTCATGAGCTGTGTAATCTTACAGAAGCTTTTAATAAATCACAGAGATCCCCGAATGAATATTGAGAGTCAGAGTGGCTTCACTTTACGGATGAAGGTAATAAAAGAAGACTTTCTCATCTCTTTCCGTTGCCTCTTTCATTTTGCAGCAAAGTCGTATCGAGGACCGTCTGGAGCGTTTGGACGATGCCATCCACGTACTGCGGAGCCACGCGGTGGGACCGTCGACGGGTATGACGAGCGGGCACGGTGACATGCACAACCTCATTGGAGCCGCGCATACGCACAACGGCTGCTATGGGTGCACTGAGCAGCGGGTATGGGACAGGACTGCTGTCGGCCAACAGACACTCCCTCATGGTAGGACCTGAGAGCATGTTTTTATACTCAAGTATTAAGTCTATGGGTGATGTTAATATGGCTTTGTTCAAAGGTCCAGTGTGTAAGATTGAGGAGTATTTATTGGCGGGAATGAAACACAATAATCCAAAGAATTATTGGTATTGGTATTCAGTATTCAGTTGGTTGCGATCTGCAACTTCACCACTTGGTGCCATTAAAACTTACACAATGGACCTTTAAGTAAGACCATTCACATTTTAAGGTGCTAGAGTACCAAACAAAATCTGAATGTTGAATGTTCAAGAGTCTCCACAACGCTTTTCCCTTGGATACATCAAATTTGGAGCTAGCGAGCTAGTGGCAAAGAGAAATCCACACTTCAAGGTTAAGAAAGTGGCTTTTGATCATGATGATTTGCGTTGATCTGAACACTCAGTAATGAGTAAAATGACACAAGACACAAGAACCCCTTTCAAAATATCAAAATATTCAGCTGGTATCAACCCCCCCCCAAACTGCGCCAATGGTGTAACGGTGACTCCCTAAAAGCAGCTAATTAAGCTAATTAAAGATGAAGATAATGATAAAGCTTCTTGAAGGGCGGTTATTTGTCATTTAATTTAATTCTAATTAATGATGGAGCTTCAGATTCTGACGTGTGGAGCTCCACCACGCAGCTGTGGCTGGAAAATAGATCTCACAAAGGGGAACCAAGGCCAGTTAAATTGAAACAAGAAGAATAATCTTGAATGTGTTACTTGACGAGATTATTTATCTTGGGGGGGGGGGTTGGGGGCGAATTGTCCTTTTTGCAAACGAAACCTGACTCACGTCCTCACGCAGCTGGAAAACATGAGTTCCAATGAAAATCACGAGAAGTAACTTTCTTGTTGTTGCGTTTGTCCGTTTGAGACGGATCACATGGTAGAAGAAAACACATGGTCAAACAAAAAGTGTCTCGTATTGATGGAGGTCAGAGCAGATAATGTGAAAAAAAAGGGGGAGCAGAGGACATGAAAGAGGAGAGGACACAAGAGGAGAGGCTGAATTGAGAATATGAAGTCAGACAGCAGTAATGTTTTCCATCTTTAATTTAGACTCTTTTTTTTTTGTCAACTTGAAACAATAAACATAAAGAACCAAACAGCTGTGTGACATAAGGAGATGTAGGAGGGCGAGAGAGGGAGAGAGAGGGAGAGAGAGAGAGAGCATTATAAGCCAGTATAAACACATTCAGATGCCTGGACATGTTCAGTCAGACCTAGTTTGTTTATTTGTGCTGAACATTTGCGCATATTCACATGTAGACACACACACACACACACACACACACACACACACACACACCAGATGTTCATGCAAACTGATGCACAATATTCTGCACACTGTCACAAATTCTTCAACACCTCACTCTCGGTACAGGAACTTGGCCTCAGCCCTGGTGACGTCGTCCTCCAGGTTTCTGCAGGGACGTTTTGACTTTTCTTCTGTTTGTCCCGGCGGTTTTTGTGGCCTATGATGTAAGCCGTAGCCTCCAGGGGGCGCTAGCGGTGGCATTACACACTTTTTCTTCTCACCACAGTAGTTCAGAAGCTTTGTCCTCTCTCTCTCTCTCTCTCTCTCCCTCTCTCCCTCTCTGGTCTTTGTTAAAGTATTTACTTTGAAGTGTTGTTTTCTAAATGGAGAGCACCTGTGTGTGTGTGTGTGTGTGTGTGTGTGTGTGTGTGTGTGTGTGTGTGTGTGTGTGTGTGTGTGTGTATGTGTGTGTTGGCCGGCTCCCACAGAGATTATCTTCTTCTCACGCATATCTGTCCAGCTGTCTCTCTCTCTCTGCCTGTCTGTCTGTCTGTCTCTCCTGGAGGTTTGTCCACACGTTTCCCTCCCACGTTTTTCTATCTCTGTCTATTTTTGCTGCTTCCCCGATCTTTCGATTTTAGGCATCTCAAACCGGGATGCAGGGGTGCCGTGATGGCTCAACTGGAAGAGCGAGCTCCTTGTGTACAAAGGGCTGAGTCCTTGCTGCCGCGTTGTCCCCTCTGTCCCTGCCTTCCTGTCTGTCTCCGGCTGTGCCCTCAAATAAAGACAACAAATAATAAAAGAAAAAAATACAGATCCAGCTGATCGATACAACTTCAAGTCAACAGAGACAGACACAGCACATGCATGCATCTAAGCTGAACAGGGTCGGGGTTAATATGTAAAAGAGAGAGCAAGAGAATTAATAAGAGTGAAGCGTATGAATTTACATATCATAGCATCCTTACTGTTATTTTACTCCATCACATTATTTTGAGTTTGGGAAGTGATCATTTATTTCACTGTTTCTGACTTTGTTGAGTTTGTGTGGACTGATTGCACGTCTACTTTTTAAATCAGCGGCCAAAGGAAGGAAATATGAAACAGTTTGTGTTTTGGTTTGGAACGTTACACTAAAGTAGATTGTTAGGACAAAATGTCACCGCGTAAGTCTCTGTCACGTCACGACCGGCAGTTTGCACACAGTGTTTTATTTTGAAAATCCACCAGCCTGACCAGGGTTTGAAGCATTGATGTCATGTCAATGCCTGGTGGAAATGGGGGGTAATAGGTCTGTTATGTGACTAACTTTTAGCCTCGATAAAAGAAAATGAATGAATTCATTTGTAATTTTTACATTGCTGCAAGTCTGAGAAAGGATTGATAGAAAACATTTATGCTTCACAAACATACATAAAGAAATCCAGATTGTTTTTTTTATTAATAAATGATTAAGTTAAGTTATAAGAAACGTGTTACGATGATCCGTGAAGTAACTTTAAGTTTGTGGTTTAAAATTCATGAGGAATACTCGAAAACTACTTTTCAGCTTCATTTAGAGGCTCTTTGAAACACTTTTCTGCTCTTTGGACGTCTCCAGAGAGAAATTTGGCATTTGGTTTTATGAAGTGACGTGTGGTTTAGCCCAAGAAAACATTCAAAGTCAACTTCTTGTTAAGCGTAATATTTTTACAAACTACTTTTCAGTTTACTCTTGAAATGATTCCAAATACATTTTTGACTTGTTTTTATATGAATGCGACCAGTGGAAAAAGAGAAAGCAAAGGATATGTGCTGAAAAACACATATGGACTCTGTAAAAACACACACACATGCAGTAAGCTTCTGTAAATTGCTCCTTGTGTTGTCATTAGGACCCGTGTGTGTGTGTGTGTTTATTCAGGCTCTGGATTATTGGCTGATAGAAAAACAGGCTCATTAAGACTGAAAACACAGCAGCTCTATAAATAGGGTTTTTTCCATGCCGGCCTGGGTCGGTCCACATTAGGCATGCCGTGCCGAGCCGCAGCAGGGGACAGGGGATAAGGGATGCTGCTGCCTGGTATCAGAGACGACCACGGCCAACCAGCGACTGTCTGTCTGTGTCTGTGTCTGTGCTGCAGGCTAGAGAGAAAGCTCTGTGTTCAGGCTTTCAGTGCTTTTTCAGCTTCGACCTGAATCCCTGTGTTCCTGTTTGTTCTGTCACATATCAGCCTCATTTTACTGATTACGATCCCTTTCAGCCATGCCGGCTGCGTTGAGTCAGTGCTGATGCAAACCCGACCCATCCCGCTGTGGCTGCTTCACATTACTTTCCACTGGCAGAGAAGTGGGATGTGATTTTGTAAGAGAAATGCAATGTGTTTGTCACCAACGGCGCTGCTGTTCCTCAATGAAAACGGGTCTAATCACCCAGATCAGAAAATTTCTGCACTGTTTCAGAATCAGGTTCATTTCCAAGTAGGTATTCACATTCAAGGAATGTGCCTCTGTGGCTTGGTGCGTAACAAACAGATTAAGTAGAAAAATAAGATGGAAAAAAAGTATGAACATGTCGAGAAGCAAAACGTCGCTGTCCAAAAAAATCTTTTTCTCAGAAGCTGGCTCACAAAATCAACCTAAATCTCTGAAATGAGACACATTTAGCACCAGAAAATAAAATCTATGTTTACACAGTCATCAATGAACTGTCTGGTCCTTTAAATGGATTCACGCGGATTGTAAGTAGATGGGTGCATTTTTCTTTATTAATGGCTCTAATGAGGTGGAGTGTTTCAGAGCCTCGACTCTCAGTTGGTAAACTATCGATAATGAAGCTGTCCAGCGTGTTTGCACAGAGCACATTGGACTAATCAAAGCTGTTTTATTATATTAGAACGAAATCAGCATAATCCAGACTGCGGCGATAAGCGGATATTATGAATGTTACTTAAATGAAACAGGCTGGACAGTTCTGTGCAGAGATGTGCAAAGGTTCACATGATGCAGAATATCTCAGCGTGACCTCCAACACTCTGTGTTGTGAAATACATGGCATGGCAGAACCATATAAGTACATACACAAACACACACACACCGCCTTATAAATATGACAAGTTCATGTGCAGGTTAACATCAAACCCAAAAGTTTTGCAGCACATACAGTTCTATAGATTAATATTATGACCATTAATTGTCTTGATGTGCTTTAGTTTATGAGTTAAGTCCATTTGCTTGGTGTCGCTGATGGCTCAAATACTACAACACCCATAAGGCTCTGCTGATATGGAGAAGAGGAGTCAGTCAGAGGGACAAATCAGAGGCAACAATACATTTTTCTGAACATTGTTGCTGGACAATGACCAGTGTAAATGACCATTCTGCGAAACTTTCTGCAAGACATTCTGCAAGACAAAATGATGTTGTCCTGACAACTTGTTTTTTACGTCCTGCTCTTTTGCAATATGCAAACTGACAGTGTGGTGCATGTTAAAGGGAGGATTGTTGTTCAATGTGACAAGTCCTTGATTTAATGTAAACAACAAATAAATCACTCAGATATTCTGACATTTTTATTCTTCACAGTTTTTTTCGGACGCTCGATTTGGTGGAATCTTTGTGTTCAGTTGGTAGCAGAGAGTCCTGAGGTTTGGTTTCCAGGGCTGAAGTGTGCGCAGCATGTGTGTGCAGTGTAAACAGGAAGTTTGAACCAGAAGAAAAGAAAAAGACTCAATAGAAACACAGAAAGAAAGAAATGAGTGGAAAATATAAATAATGAAGTGAGAGGAAGGAGTGATGTCATCTTAAAAATGAAGACATGGTGAGACTTTTTTGTTTTTTTAAGCGTACATTCACTCTCACTCTCCTTCTAGACATTCTATGTCACCTTCCCAGTCTCTCTCTTTCACGTATATTATATACTATATTTCTCTCTGTCTCTCTCTCTTCTTTCTTTCTTTCTTTCATTCTTTCTTTTCTTGTGTCCTCACCTCTTGTTTCCATTTACTCCCTTGCAGATGTAACTCTGTGCTATGCTCACACACACTCACCCAAGGACACACACAGACATGCACATGTATTTTTTTTTCTCTTATTGACACACATTTTATTCCATATTTACTTTATTACATAGTTTCTGTCACTTTTGTTTTCATCTTTCTGTCTTGATGTACTTATTTACTCTCTCTCTTTCTCTCACTCTCCTCTTCTGCCTTTCTTTTTCTTCTTCACACACACAACACACACAACACACACGCACACACACACACACACACTCACATACAGCTGTATGTAGTTTGGCAGTGTTAGGCAGAGACGCCTGCAGGCTGAGGTCATAACTCTGGGAAAACAGGTGGTAGACTGATGCAGGAGAGAGAGGGAGAGGGTGAGAGACACATAGACATGAATGTATTCTGCACGTACTCGGACACATAGATGCATTCATGCAGCAGATAAACATTGATGTTGCGACTTTTAAATTCACAAAGGTCTGACATTTTCTTAATGCTCAGATGAGTCGCTCAGTCATGATTTAACTTTTGTTCATGACTTTAAAGCTCACAAGAGAAATGTATAAAAAACAATTCCTGGGAACAAAGAAGAGAAAGCAAAAACTGTAGCGTGTGCTGCTGCCTGCCTCTGATGATGTGTTTAAGTCCTGCGGGATATCAGCTTAGCTTGCAGGGTGGCTCTAGAACGAGGGGAAAGGTTAAAGGAGAGAAGAGTCACTCTCTCCATTAAGCAGTGTCACAGTAAGTGAAATGGATCATAATCTGGTTCACTGCTGAAAAACACACTAATATCTTTTAATACTCTGGAAACCACTGCCGCATATTTACCTCCATTATACAGTCAATCAATCCATAAATAATAAACTGTTTTTACTGACATCATTCTAAAACTCTATGGCCAAAAGTGTCTGGACACCCCTTGTCCACAAAAGTTACTTGTGGGGTAGGCAATTGTGCTGCCATAGGGGGGATACAATCACTGCCCTACTGGCCCTGGCCCTGCTTTATTTTGCTGCGTAATACATAATTGCATATATATCTGATATATTGGACATTACATAGACATTAGTATTTTTGAGTTTTAATGTTTGAGTGCAATACTGATGGCATAAATATAGAGCTGTACACGTGTACGGAGTACAACCACTCAAAACATAGCAGCCAGCTAATATTAGTTACTAGTCCAACAGCAAGAAGCCCTGCTCGGCATCTGTCAACGTCATCTTCAGCCTCTGTCATTATGTCTATAGAAACACTGAGCCAGTTACATTCTGTGCTTGCCCAGCTCAGGTTCTGGCACGACACCCTTCTCTTCCTGGAATGCAGCAGTTTACTTTACCACCCATCAAGGAAAAGGTGAGAGCTGAGGCGGAGCAGCCAGAAGACATCACAGGGAAAACTAAAAAACATTGTCTCCATAAAATATGATCCAGTTTCACCAAAATCAGTCAAATAGTTGGTGCTGTGTGACTCTCGCGATTGATACCCTGAGAGAGTTGCATAGTGCATAAACACAGGGTGACATACAGGGTGCACCTGATTACAAGTCAATGTAGCATCAAAACAATTTAAAATCTGTTTTAATGGAAGAAAAGTGCCATTAAAACAGTGAAAACTCTTGCCAGCCTCTTTTAACCATCACCCTTTTTTGGTTTTGTTGCCACCTAAAGAATCACTGGTCTTCATGTGGCCATCCTGTGAAAGATTTCTGTGGGCTGTTTAAATCGATTTAGATTAGTTATACAGCGTGTTAAGTCTGTTGGTTAAGTCTGTTTATTCACGTTCGCATTCTAATTAGACTGTTGTGCTGCTAATTTATTCACTGATAAAGGTATGTAAACTCTGACTGTCAGAGTTCAAGAAGAACAAAACAAAACAGGGCATCTGCATTCATTTCAATTTTTTATCTTTAAAGTCCTTCATATAGAGTTAGCATTCTTCTGATAAATGTGGGCTGCTGTGTTTCTCTACAACTTATACATTCCTGAAAGAATAAATTACCGCTCTGTATGTTAATATAAAGCGCTATAGTACGATAATGTTGTTTGAGTGCGGTCCGCCTTCACTGTTTGTTTAACAAGCTGTGTGATATGGATATTTATGAGGAATAGAGGTTATGATCACTGGACGTTTGTGTGCAGCCTCGCATCCATGAAGGGTCTCAGATTAAACAACTAAAAGGCAAATATGTTTTTCAAGTCTTCTGTATGGAGGATCAGATGAATATGTGATCTCCTCAGATCACAGGGCCACTTCGAGGCACGTATGGACATTTCATGTGTCGCGTAATAGCATTTAATATTTTTTTCGGCTCATTTGGCGCTACAGATGCCACATTTTGGATTGGAGTTTGGCAGGGAAGGACAAAATCACATCACTTTACTTACATTATATAAGTTAAGTATGTTACACAAGTTACATATGTAACTTGAATAAGACACCTTACACCGGACAGGATCAGTGCTCTCTTTGATTAAAGTCCTGTGTTTATTCTACCCATCCATCCTCCACTCTTTCAGCATACAGATATATTTACAAAAATCTACATGTATTATAGATGACTAAATAATCACAAAAAACTTGGTACTTGGTCATGTATGTTTTTTTCTTTCAAACTACTGTTTCCAATGTCCCGAATGAAGCCTCACAATCAACTAAACTTATACTTAATCAGTGCATCTGCATAAAGACATAAACATGACAAACCCTTGTAACCATAGTCAACTAAGTCATTTGACAACTTTTCAGTAATTTAACATTAATTCATGTATTCATTGAATGATGAATTTAAAAATAAAATCAATACAGTATCAATGAGTATAAATGATTACATAGTATACCTGCAAATAAATGTTTGTTTGTCTACATACGTGGTTTCAGACGTGCCAAATTATTATTATGTTTTCAATTTCTCACATGTAGCAAAGCATAAACACCACAGGACAATAGATTCAATAAGTTCTCGTTCATTTTTCATTCAGTTTTAACAGATCATCCAGCAGCTCTGAAATGTTTTACCTCATAATGACATTTTTCCAAATTACATATTTCCTCCTCCTTCTGCCTCCTTCTTTCTCCTCCCTCCATTTTCCTCCCTTTCATTTTTTTATTGACGTTTCGCTCAACAGAAGAGTCTGTCGTCCTTCAAAAAATACATATACGTATCACGCCACTGGAAAATGTTGCTGTACTTTTCCTCCCATGGAAGTCCAACCTCAACACTGGGCTCTGTGTGTGTGTGTGTATGTTGGCGTGTGTGTACGTGTGTGTGTGTGTGTGTGTGTGTGTTGACGTTGCTGCAGCAGGTGCTTTCTGTCAAGTGTTCAGTTTGCACAGAGGAGAGACTGTACAGTTTAAAGAATGTTCCACTGGTGTGTGTGTGTGTGTGTGTGTGTGTGTGTGTGTGTGTGTGTGTGTGTGTGTGTGTGTGTGTGCGTGTGTGTGCGTGTGTGTGTGTGCGTGTGTGTGTGTGCGTGCATGTGTGGGTGGGTGGGTTAAGGTTAGACCACTGTAGACTCCAGTTTGTTTATAGTATCCAGTGTACTGTATATTCCATCTACAGAAGTGCATTTCACAAAACTGTGAGGCGTTGTAGTAATTCTAACTATTATTTAATTAGTGATTTGAAGTCTCCTAATAAATATTACGTCAGCTTAAAGACCTGCATCATGTCAGGATGAGATCCACGATTTTGAAACACAGATCTTGGAATTTTTCCCCATCTCTTTGAGAGAATGTCAGCATTTTTCCAAAAACCTTATTTATACTTTTTTAGTTATCATAATAAATTCTGAAGAGAAAATAAACCTTCAGCATCTTTAAAAATGGTCAACTCTTGTTTCAATTCTTTAAAAAGTCTAAAATGAGATTCGTCATCAAAAACAAAGTACAGGTTTCCATTGGGTTTTGCTGTAAGCATGCTCCCCAGAGGATGATTCCTCATGATTTTACTGAACCACTGACCTTCTATAGCACTACCGTCAGGACAAGACTTCCCATGAATGCACAGGAAATATCAAAATCTAAAGGTCATATTTTATTAGGAAATCGCTGAACACATTCCTGCTCCCCTCAGGATGAAGCCTTTAGATATAAGTTACCTTTCCTCTATTTTCACCAACAGGACTAACTTTATTATCATAAATCCACGCTGTGTGTTGTCTTTGTGTCTGGACTTCCTGCTTCATATTACATCTCATCCTTCTTCCTGTGCTCCTGTGCAGAGGTGTTTTTTTTTTCTTCAGACTGCGACAATAATCGAAAACGACAAAGTGAAATTGCAGGAATCCTGCTAATACAGAGAGAAATATTACAATTTACAGAGTTAGTCAATGCACGAGTTTATTCTTCTCTCAGACAGACTTGTCCTCACTGTTTATAACTGCAGGATGAATCTGTCTGTGTTTGAGTGCGTGTGCGTGTGTGTGTGTGTGTCATCTCTTGACCCAGAAATTCCCTTCTTTCTCTTCTTCTTCTTCCTGTGTAATCAGCGCACTCTCACACACACATTTTAAATGAACACACTTCCCACTGATCAACAACATTACAGATGACAGCCATGCAGCATCTCCTCCTCTAGCTCTGCTCTGGCTCTTTCTTCTTTTAAAATTCAGTCTGCCTTATTGAAAAGACATTTAAATAGAATCTGCAAGTGAAAGGTCAGTGACCATTAAAACAAAATATATGATTATAATCATTTATATACCCTGTCATGTCGCATTATTTATGCTGTCTATAGAATTGGGCATTGAAAATTATATTTTTTGTCTGAAAATCCATTTTCTAATTTAAAAGAGTGATTTAAATATGTCAGTATTTTCTCCAAACTAACGTGTTGAAAAACTAAAGACAGCCCTAACCGCGCACCAAAAAACACAATATCTTGCGCCACCTGCACCTTTTTAATGTTTTCATTGCTTTAACACCAGCGTGGACTAGCAGGACTGCATTTTCCAAATAATCCATCAGGTCTTGGCTTGATTTCTGTCCTTCAGGACAGCCACCGCTTCTATTCAGCTCGACCGAAATGTGAAACCCTTCACAGTCAATAGAGCCTGTATCCTGTATTATGTTTCGACAAAGTCACATTATCGTCACACGGTGACACAGGAACACAGGAACGCTCTGGCGCATTCAGAACACTCGTATCTATCTGTTGCTAAAAAAACATCATGAACTTCTGCCTGTCAGACAGGATGTTGTGAAAAAGAATCGTGATCATTCTGGCGTTCAGCAGCTAAAGGATTTTGGAGGGTCCTTGAACGCCCCAACACTGTTTTTGACACACTTTTTTGTTTTGTTAGTTTGTTGTGACGTCCTGATACCGCCGAGAACGCCGACTGTTTTGAAAAATCTCCCCCCATCGGTGCGTTCAAGGACACTCCGACATCTGGTTTTGGAGAGCTGGTTGGTGAACAGGTGCTATTTAAAAAAAAAACAAACAAGCAGACAATATTCACTTCACACTTTTGACAGTAGCCGTCTTACCAGAATCCTTTCCATTCGTCAAAAATTCTATCACAGATGTCTGAGTGTCCTTGAATGCAACACTGACAACAAAAAAAACCCCCAGAACAAACCAAAACAAGCTAGCTTTTTCTGCAGGTTTCGGTCACGGCTGACAAAATCAGCCAATTGTACTGATGGTAAAATCAAAACATTTCAACACTGCGTCCATATTGTTATTGGCTGCATGATTAAGTTTATCCATCATCCAATCGGATGCCTTGAACCTGTGGGACGGTGGTTAGTTTATGTGTAATTTATTTATATTTCTCCCCTCTGTCTGTCTGCTCATCTTCCCTCCTCATTGAACTAAATTAAGCAAGAGAGAAGGAAGGCTCGTTAAAATATAAAAGCCCTCCATTAAAAATGTACGCCACCCTCTCTGCCTCCCTCTCTGCTGCCATTTTACATTTGGGAATCCAGGCGGTGATGAAAGGCAGAGAAGAGGAAAGAAAAGACGGAAAGAAAGAGAGGCAAATAATAAATAAGGGAGTAGACAGACGTATGGACGGATAGACGGAGGACGCTCGGTTTGAAACACACACACACACACAGACGGGCAGAGAAACACACATGCATGCAGAGAAGCCGGTCGACATTTTGTGATATTTGTACGGAGCGAGAGGGGAGTTTGGCATGTGGTGGGCAAGACCTCGCCTACAGCCAGCTGGATTAAAAGACAGACAGAGGGATTTGATTTTCAAAACAACTTTATTTAAACTCAGGTTAAAATACAATACATAAAAAAGTCAAAGCAAACAAGCCAATGATGTATTTAAAAAGCATTAAAGTTTAACTATTTTTTCATCAGATATCCTGAAAACATTTGCTAAGTTCTGCCAAGAGTAAATCAGGAGACTGCCCCGGGATCCCAGACTGACTACGAGTCCCATATTCACTGTCAGCTAGTTTTAGTAATCTGAATAATTCCACATTTGTTTGAGAATTTGCACCAAATAAACACCAGCAGATTGTACCAGCTGATCAGATGTATATTATTACATTCACTTGTGTATATATTCAATTTACACAAACTTGGATCTGATGTTGAAGCTTATTGGCAGCCGTTTCCCTCAGGTTCGGAAAGCAATCAGGCCAATCGGAGCTTTTGTCTTACTCCATCTGTTTGCAGGTGTTTCAGAGTTCCACTGCGCATGTGAAAAGAGTTGTATGAAGCCCCCAGCGAGAGCTGCAGAGAGGCTGATGAATTGCCTTGAGTGACGTCACTTGAGTCAGGCTTGGTTAGGTTTGAAGACCCAGAGAATGAGGAGTTAGAAAAGATGTGGGCTCACCATTAGCCCACTCCTCACTCTTGTTTGAAGACAGCAATTTGAGGCTAGACCAATGACAATATAAAGAATGGACAGATCATTGATATCACCGAAAATATGTGGCACTGACTGCCATGTTGGAAGTACCACATTTCCTGCCTCCTTGCTTGTGTAAAGTCATGAATCATCAGCGGACCTGAGGCGGGCTGAATGATGCCTGGATGCTCTAATAAGTGATCTGTAATGACACCTACCTGTCAGTCAATTTGGGTGAATTAAACAAAATTCACCCTCAGTACAGTTGTCATGAACGGGGAAATTAGCTATAGAGTCCAAAACTGTTTTTTGTACCAGGCTGTAAACATGTTTATTTCTGCTGTGAAGTTGGACATTTTAACATGGGGACTTATGGAAACTGACTCACTTTTGGAACCAGACCTTCGAGGAATTGCCGTTTTTAGCTCTTCTGCATTGGCTTCATTGCCCAGGCGCAGGCCTTGCCACTTGGGCTACACTAGCCATTACTAGCAACAATTGAACTGGATGTCCACGTGCATTATGGGAAATGTAGGCAGAGACAAGGAACAAGGAATACAAAAAAAAAAATGGTTCAACTGCATTGATTTTGATACTCTTTTAAAACATCTCCATCATGGGGCTGAATTTTATGACTACTAATGCTACTCAGTGGATGGAAAAATAATACAGATATATAGAAACTCTTACGTAGATATACAGTATTTATTGAGTATTCTCCTTCTAATCATCACCACCAACTGAATGGTCACTTTCTGCACTCATTGATCTGGGTACTCACTTTCCCACCACACTGCGTCCTCACCCGCAGTCAGCATGAATCGTTCAAACCCTTTACACAACATTTATACGGTATATAATCACCAGCTCACCCTTCACAGTACACACATCTAAATATCTAACCGCCACTGTCCTGCTGATATGTTCAAAGTAAAACGCTCAGGAAAAGGAGGGTGAGAGAGAACCGCAGGATGCCACGAGAAAGCTGGCATCACACACAGATATACAGACACGCACGCACGACAGCACACACACACACATAAAGAGAGCCCATCTCGTGCCAAAACAGTGAGTCCCTGCTGGAAGCTGCTCGGTGCTCTGGGAATTAGAAATCCCACAATTAAACATATGGGCATTAAGATAATTGTCAGTTGTTGTGCTGCCGTGTGCATGAGTGTGTGTGTGTGTGTGTGCGTGCGTGTGTGATTTGTGTGTGTGTGTGTGTTGCAGACAGATGGATAGGACTCAGCCAAGCACACACACACACACACACACACACACACATTCACCCTTACAGTATTTTCCTGAATACACACATGAAAAACAAGAAGACACACTCGAGCTCAAAAAAAAAAAAAAAAAAAAACTGTAAATATACATGTCAGACATGCAGATATGAACCTGGACTGAGACACACACGCATGCATAGACACACACATAAGCACAGGCAGTTTGGAGGAGTTTGCCTACCAGAGTGGTACTGTACTGGAAAA
The DNA here is from genome assembly GCA_014281875.1 of Nibea albiflora. Classification (NCBI taxonomy): domain Eukaryota; kingdom Metazoa; phylum Chordata; class Actinopteri; family Sciaenidae; genus Nibea; species Nibea albiflora. The sequence goes on from CM024803.1 coordinate 3,642,893, forward strand.
ATGGAGGAAAAAAAACATCGGGCAGGATGGTGTGTTGGTTTGTGTGTGTGTGTGTGTGTCAGAGAGCGAGAGCGAGAGACAGGTGGAGATCTTCAGTGTCTTAGAAAGGCAGATGATGCCCTCAGCAGGCCACTTAGAGAACTACAACATCTGGAGGAGAAAGAACGGGGGAAAAAAAGAGAGAAGAAAGATTTTTCCATTTATAGATCATCACAGTGTTACATTTTATGACCGCCTCGTGTGTTTAATCATTTTGTAATGTTGAACACTTTTTCTTCATTTCCTCCGGTGTTTTTACACTCAGACATATTCAGTACTGTTCACCTCTAGTCATGTCATGCTGGATTAAAAAGTGCAAGAAGCAACAGCAAGAGAGGGGAAATTAATTTAATCATTAATAATAAATCATTTAAATCATGTAAGAAATGAAGGGACAGAAATTCTAATAAAATGATGATAAAGTAGTCAAAGTTTTTTTTTTTGTGAGCTCTGATTTAAAAGAAGAGAAAAACAATGTAATTAAGCACAGTCTAAAGTCCAGCACAGTTCAGACCTGAAATAGGTTCCGACTACATCTGGACTTCAGAAGTCTGAATTTGTTTTGCTTGCATCGCCTGCAGACAGGATCGGAGCAGCTGTTTGTTCCACTGAAAACCTCTTTCTGTTTCTTCTCTCTGTGTTCCAGGTGGGCTCTCACAGAGAAGACGGCAGCAGCGTGGGTGGACTGCGCGCCGGACACTCGATGGCGGGTCAGGTGCCGGTGCCACAGCTGCCCGTTCAGTCGGCCACCTCGCCGGACCTCAACCAGCCCGACCCGTACCGCGGTAAGAAACATGCTGAGTGTGTGTCCGACGGTGTTCCAACGTTTATGGGACAAAATCAAGAAATGTTCTCCAAACGTTTTGTCCGTAACGGTTCACAATCGTTTCATTCCAATCGCTGCCATTCAAACGTAAACAGATGACGATGCGTTCATGTGTCCATTTGTCGTTAAGAAACACACAAAGAGTCAGTGATGGGCAAACTGCATCAGCATCTGTTGTTTTTGTTCATGTGTGTGTGTGTTTCCATATAGCCCACGGGCACCCCACTGGTATCCCATCATGCACTTGTGAACACACAGAACCACACCACATGTACATTTCTAATTGCTCATAATAATTGTAATAACTGTTATTTTAATAAAAGAAAAATAATGAAGAGAACACGAGTAGAGAAGAGAAAAATAAATCAAAGTAAATTCTGAAGAATAAGTCCTAAAAAAATGAAATAAGGAAACAGGAGGAGGAACGAAAAGCTGATGATAAAGATAAAGAAAGAGGTAGAGGAAAGACAGACTGTGAAGGACAGCAAATAAGATGAAGAAAGAAGAAAGAGCACACAGAAAATACATAAGTATTAGTAGAAAAGGATGAGAGGTAAGAGAAAGAAAACAAAGATCGTAAAAAATTAGGAAGATCGAGGAAAGAAGAGGAGACAGAAGATGAGAAGGAAAAAGACAATGTCAGAGAGAGATGAAGTGGACGATAAGGAAAAGAGTTGCACATGAAAAACAAGATGCAGAGGAGGAAAAAATGAAGAAGACCCAAAAGACACAAAACAAAAACAGAAACAAAATGGAAAAAATAAGAAAAATATATATTTTTAAAAAATACAGTGAAGATGAGGAAAAGTGTCCCACAATGGAGATCAGTTGGTCTGGACTTTTCAGGCGCACACGTGGACGTCAGCTGGCGAAGCCTCGGCTTCACTGCCCGAGCGCTAAAAAGCCTAACGAGGAGGGTAAATAAATACGCTACGTGTGATATGAATATGGAAGGGAAAAGTGTATATGAGCGCGCTGTGGAGCAAATTAGCCCTGAGCTCGTTTTTAAAGGCTGAAAATGAGTCTGCTGGCAGCAGAGTTCAGCCTGAGGCAGCCAGAGCCAAGTGTGTAATGAGGTGAGAGAGAGAAACACACACACTCAGGCAGAAGAAGAAGTTGTTCCTTACTGACACACACACACAGAGTTGAGGATGTGTAGAGGCTGTAAATAAAGGGTATTAAAATGTTTTTGGCAGCAAACACTTCAAACTCAGTAGCAGAGCTGTGGCCTCTCTCTCAATTTCAAAATAATTATGAAGATTTATATTATATTGATAGTGTATTATGTTCATATTTATATGACTTTATACTTTCCAACAAGGTTTATCTCTCTGCAGCAGGTTGGGTGATTTTATTTTTTATTTTATTACATACACTGATCAGTGAACTTTTATATTACAGGCATAATTTAAAGGGTGGGTTCACCCAAATTGTACGAAGCACAAAATTTTGACAAGTGTAAATCACGAGGTGTGGAACCATCCAGATATGTAATTGCTTGGACACTGGGCTGTCTTGTCTTTGCATACTGTTTTATTTAGTTAGTGAACCAGAAATCAATGTTCCTTTAGTGTTTGATACTACCAGTGAATGACACTGTGGGTGCCAACTCGTGTCAAGCAAACTGCGACTTTGGAAAACCAAATTACCACTGCAGAGGAAGAATTTTTTATTACACGTGGTGTCGACAGGGTCCTAAATGTGAGCCAGGAACTAGATTAGATCAGAGACAATAAGACTCAGACTGGGATCCAGACTTGCTGCCCTCAATGGGTCTTTTTTCTCCCCCCAAAAATGCTGCTTTCGGCCTCCTCTGGTGTCAGTTTGTGTCTGTCTGGGTTCTGGTCAGACATTCACAAGAACAAAGTCACTTTTCACAGTTTTAAGCCCTTTTTTTTTTAAATGCAGCTATTTATGCGCAAACACACAGCAATTGTATGGAAAGAGCACACACACACACACTCAAACCAAACACAGGCCGTCACTCAAAGCTGCACACAAAATGCCTCCAGTCAGGCAGACGGAGATTCAAAATGGCCGGCAGTTGGTGGCGTGTTTGTGTGTGTGCCTGTGTGTGTGTGTGGGAACAGAGCGGAGTGTTTTGTGTTGACTGAGAAGTTGGCAGCGTCCCAGTGACGGATCCATACAGACGTCAAATAAAGACTGCACTGTTCAGCTGAGGAGAGAGGCAGATAGACGGTTCAGAGGCTTTACGTCTGCATCGTAACTCTGCCGTGTCGCCATCCCTGAGGTCAACTGGAGAATTATCTATGTTCAGACACACCGGTGCTGCATTCACAGTATGATGGGAGAAAAACAGGAGCATATTCTGATTTAGCAACGTTCCCTTATTATTCCAGGATGGCCTACACTCGCTTACAAACAGCGTGATGCTGCTGTTGATTAATAAATTGTTTTTATTAGTTAGTTAATATTAGATTAGATTTAGATTATTTAGATGTAGCTGTCAGTGCTTTGCAGGTGTTTTTCCATGTGGTGGTGAGTCCGAGTGTGAGATGTACTGTCAGAAATGATTGATATGTGTGATATTGATATATGAGTTGAAACTAAGCTGACGTAAACTGTTCTCCCACGCGGACGATCGTAGTAACAGCTCATATGGTAAGGTATGGCAGCTGAATCAAATCCATATTGCATCGGCCCGCAGGCCGAAGTTGGCCCTCCATCAGGTTTATATTTGTCCCAGCAGATGTTTTGAGCAAAACAAATTTATAATTTAATTTTAAAACATTGTCCTTTAAAAAGATGCCCTTAAAATATGTATATATATAATTAATTATTTTTCATAATCTAAACATGGTGACACTTTGCGTAGGAAGCCAGTAAATGAAGCCATTCTAATACCATTTTAACAGTGCAATAAAATGTTTTTGTTTTTTTCCTATGTCGTGTTCTTATGCTAAGCTAGTGTTGTTGTCGATGTCTTCTTGTTCTGTCATTGCTGCTTTACAGTGTTAGCATTGCATGTTACCTGTGCTGTAAAGTAAAAGTACAGTGGAAGTTGAGCTATAGTGAACTGGAACAGGGTTCACTAATATTCTGGTGTGCAGGGGATTAGACATTTTAGTATTCACTCTTTTGTTGAATAATAAAAGGGGGAGAAAACAATAAAATCTGTTTTCTTCTGGGCACCCATCCTCAAAGCAAGCAAATGTTCACGTCCTATTTTTCTGAGCCTCATTTTCTTCTCTCTTTCTTCTTCTTGTGGTCATATATTGATTGTTTATTTACATACATCTTCTCCTTTCTCCTCCATCCTCCTGCAGCCCTGTCCGGAGGCCTTCAGGGCCAGAGCACCTCCTCCGTCAGCTCGGAGATCAAGTCTGAGGACGAGGGCGACGAGAACCTCCTGCAGGAAACGAAGCCCCTGGACTCCAAGAAGGAGGACCCCGACAGCAAGGATCTCAAATCTATTGATAGGTCAAGATCTAGGTAACCCCGCCTAGCTCTCAGACGTTCGCTTCCATCAAAAATCTAAGCTGGGCTGGGACATGCGTTTTCACGAAACACTCACAATGCTCAGAGCCCTTCATTGTTCAAAGTGTCATTGATAAGCAAACCTCTCCAAGAGCCAGAAACTGTTCAAGATGCTACACTTTAAGTGGATTTTGTACAAATCTTTTTTTTTTTTTTTGTCACACAGCAGAAACAAACATGATCATCCATTTTAATGGGATGAAGCAGGAACCGTGAACCTGGAAATTTAGTAGTCTTGAGATTTACTCTCTCACTTGATCATGAGACAGGACTTTTACTGATTAAAAGGTTATCTTTATGTTGTGGCATCGCTTCTCCAATGTAGTTAAATTATATAAATACTTCTTCCACTACGAATCAGTTGAGATTTATTGCTCTCATAAGACAAACGAGTTTTGTAGTTTTTGGAGGGAACGGACACAAAGAAGGACTTCGAGCTGTGAGTGTTTTGGGAACCAGCCTCTGGACTTTGATGAAGTGACCAAGTGTGATGGGAAGCAGTTAAATACACTAGTTAATCCTGAGACATTTGTACATGAAATGTACCGTGTCCACCAGTTATCTCTCTTTTTTTTTAACATGGCTGCTACAAGCCAAGAAAGACAAAGAGAGGTTTTCTGGTGGACATGAAGCTCCCGGTTGATTCCGTCAGTCTCTCCATGGTCTTGGGCCTGGTTTTAACTGTTTCTCACACAACAGAGTAGACCCCCTCGATATTCTCAAAGAAGTGCAGCCTCACGTTGAGGGCTGGGAAATCAACACCCCACAGAAAGAGAATGTTCTTGCTCTTGGCTAGAAACTACTAACCTTCAAAGGTTTTCCAATGGACCAAAAGGTGTAACTATTATATGAACACTTAAGCCAGCTAAAAGATCAAAAGTGCTGGCCTTGGTCACAGTGTTGATTTCACATCCTTGATGCAGCCTTCAACCCTCCAGCAAGAGTTTTCAACTGGAGGACGACTCAAATCAGAAACATTTGGATCCCAAACCCAGATATTATATACATGATGGTGGCGGCCATGATGATGATGATGATGATGATGATGATGATGATGATGATGATGCAAATGATTTTGATGATGAAGATATAACCAAAAAATGTTGCCTATGATGCGTAACAGGGTTTGGGAATGTATCGTCATCTAGAGCTCTTTTAGTTCAGTCAACAAAATGTATATTTGTTATCTACACTGTTATTGAAAAGTGGAATCAAGATGAGCATGTCTAGTTTGGTAGTGTACGTTCTTAAAGCAACTTAACATGTGTAATACCTGTGATTCCTTACCCCAGTTGGATCTGCAGCATAGACTTTCTCATCAATGTAGCGCTGCTGATCTAATGATTTATATTTTGACAGACTAAATTCACAATTGGGGTGAGATACACATTATTTGAATGTCCAACAGCCCATCACTAACATACAGTATATCCGCCCTGGATCGTCTCGCCTCGCCGTCATAGTTTTTATTGTCAAAGATCTACTTTTTTGTTTGCTCGTCAACGTCTCGTCTTAGTCATGGAAAAAAGGTCACTGACAAATATTTATCTAACACTGGTCATGTGATCCGGCAAAGTTGTTGGCAGCTAGTTTTCTGTACTTTCGGCCACCTTATTGACCTCATGGAGCCCATTTTTTCAAATTCAGGTCGCTGTTTTCAGCTCAAGGAAAACTCCACCAGTTTTACACATCTGTTCACAAGTCTGTTCACAAGCCTTGACGAGGACGAGGAATAAAATTGATATGTCTGCTTCTGTTGCATCGAATTTAATACTTTTTTTGAACTGTAAAATGTCCAACTAGCAATTTTATAGGAGTACAGTCCTAACTGAGTGAAGAATTCTTCACTTTTCAAAGTCGAAAAACCTGAAATCATTAAATCATAAGCAGATATCAGGTAAAAAACATGACATTGACTAGCTTATGACTAGTCGAACTAGCTTTTTTTCTTGTATCCTGCATTAACTTGGAGCAGTAGAACATGATGTCCGTTCCCGAGCCCTGTTCCTTTTTGTTTTGTCATGTAACCAATCATCTAACTCTAGATGATTCTTTATAGTCGGCAAAATTCATCCACAACAGGTTCATTTTTAAAAAGCCTCTACACACAGGAATATAAACTGAGCTTTCATCCTCAAATCCTCTTCCTCCTCCTCCTCCTCCTCTCTTACCCTCAACCCCCGCTTCCTCTTCATTGGTCACCGTAGCAACAACGACGACGAGGACCTGTCTCCTGAGCAGAAGATGGAGAGAGAGAGGGAACGGAGGATGGCCAACAACGCACGGGAGCGCCTGCGCGTCCGCGACATCAACGAGGCATTCAAGGAGCTGGGCAGGATGGTCCAGCTGCACCTGAAGAGCGACAAACCCCAGACCAAGTTACTGATCCTGCACCAGGCCGTGGCTGTCATCCTCAGTCTGGAGCAGCAAGTCCGAGGTAAGTTTCATAACATCGTGCATGACCTTTGACCTTGATAACTGTTTATTATTATAATGATTACAAAAAAACATGTAAACTGTGTTCTGCTGACATTTAAATGTATTATTATTGATAACTTGAACAGTTTCAGGTGATAGATGTGATTTTTTTTTTTTTATCCTGTAAAGAAAAATTACAAATGATCTATAACATATTAGACGATCGTCAACAAATCCCATGAACGGACCAAGACAAATAATGAACTGATCCTACTGACTTTGTGTGTATCCAAAGCCTGTTATAACTCATGTTTTATTTAAAACACATCGATGATGCACACTGCTGCACTGGATAACATGTTCCATCATTACCATGACCACACTCTCTAGTTTATTTTGACTCAGTCACACATACATCACTGCCCTGCTGTTGGAGATAGTCACAAGAGCACCAAATGTGGATTAATCCACCACTGAAAATAGTCCCCCCCCCCCCAAAAAAAACCAAAAAAAACGGAACTATCGTCTCCCGCCAACAGTCTGCAGCTGTTTTAGGGAAGTGCGCGTTGTTCTTTTCATGGGATTACTCAGTAATGAGAAAAGCATTAGAATGGTGGCACCCTTGTCCTTTAAAATGGTTTGCACAGATAGAAACATGAAAACAATATGTTGTTTGTGCTTTTAAACAAATAAGGTAACGTAGAGCCCATCCAAACTGATACTCTTTTCAAACTCATGCTTCGAACACAGAACTGCTATTTTAACTTCTAATGGTGGTTTTAAAGTCAAAAAAATGCTAAATTTAACAGGATGAATTTGTTTATATAATATGTTATATGTAGTATTGAAGTTTGAGAGGTTAAGGTGGAAGTCAGGTTTTAATAGGTTAAGTTCCACTTCCAGGATATGTAGTGCCCCAGGATATCCAGGAGAGGGCAGCAGTGGAACCTATTGATTGATTTCAACCAGGCTCAAGTTTTTTGGCTTCTTGGCTTCAGTCTCATGACTGATTTTATGATTCATCACAAAAAATACTTCAGAAATGAAAGAGAAAGAGAAAGAGAGACACAAAATACACTCATTATTTACACTAGAAATAATAACAGTCTCTCCCCTCCCTCTCCGTCTGTCCAGAGCGAAACCTGAACCCCAAGGCGGCCTGTCTGAAGCGTCGCGAGGAGGAGAAGGTCACCGTGACATCGGACGGGGCTCCCCTCTCATTGGCCGCCGCACACCACGTCGCCGCCGCCGCCATGGGCGACGGGTCGAACCCCTTGGGACAAATGTAAAACGCAGCAACATCTCCTCCCCCCCTGAATGGTCAGATTTCACTTATAAACTAATCTGCTGTTGTACCTTTAATTCAAACCAAAGAATCAGAATTCAGAAACCAGTCCAGAAACTTCAAGCAATCATTTTATAAACTCTCCCTTGCCATGAAATTTCAAAGCGATGGCAAACTAAACATACCTCCAGTGAAAACGAGTTGAGGTTAACAGAATATATACTGTAGCTTTTCATATTTTGGCTTCCAGTGAGTACATTTAAAAAGGACATTCCTGTTTTCAGGGTCAAACGTCAAAAAAGTTATTATTTGTCCATCAGTGTCCATTAATGTGATGTCTGTGTACTTTTTAACCATTTGTGTCCTGCAAAAGATTGATAGTAACTGAAATCAAGTTAATTACACTTTAAAGATACATCCCATTCAATTTGTATCACCAAACAACATACGACTTGATGACTTTTATTAGGAATAGGTGCACTAATCTTAAAAAAATATTGCTAAAGAAAAGAAGATTTCCTGTTTGGTGTCCATCTTTCAAAATAAAAGCAACAGATGTAAACAAACTTCCCTTGATAAGTAAAGTTAAAAGTAAAAATATGTCTTGCATTGAAAAAATGCAAGCTCTGATCTGAGATCTGAGCAGAACGTGTTGGCTTCTGGAATGTATTGTTAGGTTTAAGTAAATACATTTGTTCTATTTTATTTGTCTTGAGACTTTACACCAAACAAGTGCAGAGAAAAGGTTAAAACATACACAGACAACATGTGAATCAAAAGCCATTAAGAATAATTTGAATGAATTTGTACAAACACGTCATTCAAACATGAGTTTCTGTCTGGTCTGGGTACATTTCAACAACAGATTGGCAGTTAAGTGTGATTTTAATGTGTGCCTGTGTGTGTTTGTCATTTTGACTGAATTATTGTGTATTGTTTCTGTTCTCCGTTCTACCAGCTCTGTTTTCTTTCAGAACATACAAAATTGTATTTGTGTCTGCATGTTAGATCACAGAGCAGGTTAAACATGTCGCTGAGCTCATTTTCTGATGTTCTGTAGTCTTGAGGTACCAAAGGTCCTTGATAAGAAGCAGGAGTGACCTCGGACAAAACCACACCGAGTTTCTTATCTGCAAAATCTTTACAGTCAAAGAAACAAAGTACTGCCTTTTCTTCTTTATGTATATGCTGAAGGTTTGTACAAGTGTCATGAAAGCCGTGCAGCACATTGATGACTCAACTTATAGTGCAAGGACCAAAAACACAAAAATGTTATGAGTTCATGGCTAGTCTCTAACCCCATGAATGAAAATATACATTTTTTTATATTCTAAATATTTTATAGTCACATATGAATTTCTATAGTTTCTGAAAGATATACATTCCTATAAAGAGTAATTCAGCGGCTGTGACAGCAGCCTGGTATGCTCTGTTTTACTTGTGAGCACACTCAGCAGTGATGTAGTGATGGGGCAATGGGATGTTCCCTTTCCTTTGCCTTCACCATCAGACCAAAAATATCCACAAAAAAACATCAAGGTTTAGCCTTGACTGCAGGTATGTTTTTTTTGTTCCCCAGAACATGAACTACACTACTAGTACTATAGTTTTAGTACTACTACTACTACTATTGTTGTGAGGTGAATGAAATAGTACTATCACTAGGAGCTACTATTATGTATAAGTATAGGTAAGTTCCCTCCATTACTTAATTGTATCTCTTTGGCATTCCAGGTCCAAGGTGCCAGAGTTCATCAAGATGATGAGTGACCACTTCCTCTGACGACGTTTCCATGACAACCCCGGCAATCGATCAAAACCCATTGTTGCTTCAGCCTGACCAATCAGATTCTCTGGAACTTCGGCCTGACCAATCAGATCAGCCTCTTTCCCTCCTCTCGTCTGTCGTCTCTGATCCTCCTCTTCACCTTCGTCTCCTTCTTCTCTCTTCGAGAACACGAACTGCAGAATCACATCAGTCGCTTTCGTCACTTTGCATCTCCAGCTGAAGTGAACTGGATGCTACTTTGTGGAGACGTTCAAATGGCCGCCGTTACATGGCTGCTACAAAGTGGCAGTTTGTGGGAGCTTTTGACACAAAGTGACAGCAATGGACAAATGTCTTTGGAATCACATCATCCAAGAAATTCTTCTTCTTGTGCTACTTGTTTTATCAGCATTCCCAATTTTAAAGAACAAAAGGGTTATATATATATATATATATATATATATATATATATATATATATATATATATATATATATATATATATATATGAGAAAAGGAAAAAATGACAAAAAACTTGTTTAAAAAAGTGCAACTTGGACGCAGGCAGTGAGGAGGGTACAAGTTGGGGAAGGTTGTTGAGAACGGAGCAAAACATATCACAAAGTGTTAAAGAGATTTTTTTCTTTTTTTTAAAGCAACATTGCGCAGCTGTTGTTGAATGCAGCTTCAGCGCGTCTCTGACTGAATGGCAATCTAACGCCACACTGTGGATGAAGCTGTGCCTGATCTCCTCTTGGATGCAAACCAGTCAGATAGATACATGTGGAGAAGCAAAGCAAACAAACAAGAAAATAAAAAAAAAGAACAGGAAAGTTCCAGACAGTACCACACAATTAAGCAAGCTGCCCACTCATACATCCCCTTACGAAACACACATTTTCACAGATTAAATTCCAAATGAAAATGAAGAAGAGGTTAGGAATCTGTTGCAACCCTACTGCTTTTCCGAATGCCGAATTATCTGAACAAAAATAGTTTGCAAATGCTTTTTGACTATCATAGACGCCTACAAAGAAGCGGGGCTAAACAAGAAAAACGGGGGCAACTCGTTCTTCCCCTTCAAATGCATTCCTTCGTAACCGATTTACAATAGATTGTTAGTGTTGAAAAAAGAAACCTGAACATGTTTATGTATTTTTTATTAGTGTTTTATGCTAATAGCAACGTTGACTTTGTTTAACAAAAGGCGAAATTGTGCAAACTGTAAAAATCTTAGTGAATACAAAAGCCTGGACAGTACCCAAATGACCCATGTGTATCTACTGAGAGGAAGAGATTATCTAGAAAATCAATCATTGAATCCGTTGATCAATCAATCAGTGAGCGCCTCCAGAGGGACTGGGGTGTTTAAATTATTGAAGGTAGAGGAGCTACAGAAGACTGGAAGGAAGAATCATGCTGTAATGAAAAAAGTGGACTTCTAAATGTGGCAGGAAGGAAAGACTTCTTGACATCTTCATTTGAGCTCGTCATCGTGGCTGTGTAGTGCAGATGCAAAAACGATGAGAGAAAAGAAGAGCTCTAGCAAACATCCCGAATCAAAGTCAGATATTCGTCAGCATCTGCAGAGCAGGCAGAGTTTGAAATGTTGTCCAGGCTTTTGCTGAAATCGAACGATAACTGGGCAGATGGTTGAGAGTAAGGACAGATGATAAAAAATGATATATAGATAGTTGGTGGATGAGAGGGAAGGGGGGCTGGACTGAGCACAGAAGCGAAATCTATTCCACGTTTAGCACATTCCCAGAATCTCGATCGCTCTACTTGAACTTGAGAGCTCCCGATGTCCTGAAGGCCTGAACTATGAGAGTTTTGGGACCCATGGGAGGGTAAGGAGAAAAGCAGGACTGAAGTGGTTTAACATCCCGAGGAGCTGGAAATAGGGAGGAAGAGAAGGAAAACCAGAGAAATCCAGAGATCTAAATAATGATGACGCTGCAGGGGAAGCAAAGGGAACAATCATCAGGATGAGGGGTGTATAATTTTCTTCTAGGGGCCAAGCAGCAGTAGTCAAAGCATTCCTGTGTTGGATTCATCATATTCCCTGATTTTCTGGTTTAGTATAAGGCTGATCATAACCCTAAACCTCTAACCCCAACCTCAGACCTCCTTGTCCAGAGTAACAACCTTGGGGGACTTTCTGATTGACATTGGTTGTCTGAAAAGTTTGTCGCTGGGACCATTTACTGTTTAGAATACCATTGGCCCTGCGACCCTTTGCTTGATGGTGTTGCAATAAAGTCTGGCAAAATTGCTCTTCCTGTAGCAGACGACTTCAGACTTTGGTTGATTCAGCCTTAGAATCAGCTATAGTTAGATAGTTAGCAACACTCAGATGCTTTGGGTTCACAGAGGTGCAAGTACCAAGTCCAGAATTTCAGAGTGCTCCCTCTTTTACTTAGACTTATCCAGGTTTCTTGGGTAGAAGTTAAGTAGAAGTCAAAACTGACTTGGGAAAGAAACTGATCAGAATTGGATCACACCAAAGCAGGAGTTGCAGACACAAAAATGTTATCATGTCCAGGTGAGAAAATAAATAAATTAGGGCAGTATAGGTCAGGAAGAAAACTTCAAAGGTCCACTCTCCGTCAACAGATGAAGGTAACTGCGTACCTGCAAGAGTGTCCAATGTGCTCTGGTGTCAATCTGAAAGTCTCCTGTCACCCCAGTTTGAGCCTTCCTCAATCCAGGCCTATGTTTAATCCCCAGTCCCAGTGTTGTCTTCTCTGCTGACCCTAGCCTTATGAGCCCTAAACCAGAGCCCTAGCCCCTCTCCCCAGCCTCTTGCCCCACCTAGGCGTTCCCACAGATGCAATTTGAACATTCACAATTCTACCAATGTGCCTTTTTAGAGTTCATATCATTCGAGTTGCCAGAGGAGGACATTTACCTGGTCTTTTAATAGGATGCAAGCTTAGGGAAACCTGTTCTTAGTCGTTAGGTTCTATGCAGTCAGGTTTTTTACCAGACCTGGGAATTTAAAAAAAGCTAAAAAGGAAAAAAAAGTATTTTTTGGATAAAAAAAAAACAACAAACTAAACTGTATTTAATGTACTGTACGCTTATATGTAAGTAGACAGCGTGTTCTGGCTTCGAGCCAGTGAGACAGACGCTTGATTTAGCAAGACGAGCCCCCGTCCCAGGCCTCTCCACCCCCCCCAAGTCCTCCATAACCCCAAACCCTTCCTCTTCCAAGCCCCCGCCCTGTTTCCATGGTGAACAACGCGTCTCTTCTTGTATTATAGCTTATCAGCTTTTTATCAATATTTGAACGGCTTGTCCGTAAGCCAATGTAGTCTTCAGTACAAAGTGTGTGGTCGTATGTTGTAAAACAGATTTTCTTTTTCTCTCTCTCTCTCTCTCTATCTATCTCTTTTTTAAGAAGAATCTTTTCTCTTATTACTTTTTCTTTGTCTGTTCTGGTTTACATGTCTATTATAGAAAATGTAAAAAAACAAAACAAAAAGAAAAACAAAAAAACAACACAATTCGCTATCTGACAGCATTGTTCTCTGTCGGTGGTCATTTTGACGCGGTTAAAATCCTACCCAATCAACAGGAAGGCACGGAAACTGGAAAAGAATCTATTTGAATAAATCAATCTATATATAAATGTACAAAAAATATATACGATATATAAGGAGGGTGCCATTTTCTGTTATGTTTTTTTTATTACTTTCTGTTGCAAAGGAGTGTTTGCTTGGGGAGGAATTATTTTCTCAAAGACTGAACTGGCAGAAGTTGGCAAGGCCCCTCAGTGTTATAAATTTTCAACTGACTTTGTTGTGTTCTCTGTTGTTGCCATGACAACACCCTCTGACTAGTACGGCACTCTGCGCAGGACAAAATGGGACCGGAGTTCCTATCAGCTCCATTCACTGCTATCTATCCAAGGCAACAACACACAGACATTTGTAAATTGTATGCAACAAAATGGCAAACTTTACCATTATTTTGAAATTGTGTATGTAAAAGTTATATTTTTACATGTAGACTGTTGTTATTTTGTGTTTTAGAAATATGTTGTATCGGTTTTTTTGTTAAAAGATGAAAAAGTAAAATTCAGTGTGTGTTGAAAAAATGTGTCACATTGAAAATGTAGTGAGGTCAAAAGTTCAGAATCATTTTTTTTTTCTTCAACATTATGTTTATTATCCGTGGGGAACATTTTTGAGGGTTCGTGGGAGGAATCAGAAATCATAAAAGATATATGACATTTGTTTAATTCTCCATGCCTCATGACATTACCATTTTTAATTGTATTTTTTGCAGAGAAATGTGTAAATAGTCATAAAACATTTTCCGTGGGGTTTCTGTGGGGTGAGGACTTGCCAGTGAGCGGCGATGATGATGAACTTGTTTTGATTTTTTGTGAGGTTGTATTTGTCCAGTTAGTAGCCAGGTGCCAACTTTTAGTTCTGGTCAGTGGTGCTCAGTACTGTATGTGGTTTTGGTTGCAGACCCTCTGAAGTGTAAGTCAAATTATTGTCTTTGCTTGCACCAAGAATCACTTGTCAGAGCCGACGTAGCCATTTTAGCGAAGAGTTAAGTGCAAATGCAAAAACTAAAAATACAGCATATCATAACTCAAAAATAAGCAACCTGATTTTTGCTGTTATAAATATCTGTTATAATAAGAATTGTTAGAAGAAATGTGTTGCGACGCACCTTTTCAGAAATTACATAAATTACTGCAAAAACTTACCTGAGGTAGCCGAATAACATTCACAAATTCAGTACACTTTGTTTCCATGTGGTGCCCGGCTCTGACTCTGGTTTATATCCTTCAAGATGGGTTGTAAATGTTGATTAAATCAAAGACCCTCAGCACCTGATTCAAGATTAATATATGAAAATTTTGTAAAAGATTGGAGTGTCACTAATATAAAATAGCAGGTCGTCAGCGAACAATCTTATCAGCTATTTCCCCAAAAAGATATCAGATCGCGTGCAAGGCAGTTTCAGTCTTTTGTTTTTAGTGTTTGCCATTAAAATTGAGCTTTTTATTGAAAGGAAAAGCTGCTCTGAATCGGACCTAGGTTAAACACTTGGATTGAATCTGTCAGTGTAAGTGCTAAATGTATTTTTTAAGTAATGTTTTTATTTTTGTGATGCTTCGTTTCATATTTTCTCTTTGTTGTATAATCAAGTCATCTCCCGAATTACAGTATCTTCATTTTTATGTTACCCCTGATGTTTCTATTAGCCAAAATGTTAACTTTTTTTCTTTTCCCTCCTTGTTGTACATACACACCTCATTTCTCTTTTTCAGTGACTGTGCCATGAGCTTTGTAATCTGTTACTCTGTACCAGTTTTACTGCAATAATGAGTTGAATTCAAAATGGCCACTCCTGTCCTTTATTTTTCCCAGCAATGTTAGAAAATGGAAGCATTTCTCTCTTTTCTCATAATAACCCCATTTAAAGAGAACAGATACACTTGGGTATACTCCAGACATGAGAGTAACAAACATCAGTAGCACACAAATCTGAAATTTGTTACATTTATATAATACTAAATTTAGTTTGCATTTTTTTTTCCACGCAAAAGGATAAAAAAATATTTTATACAAATGACTATAATGGACATGTCACTCGTAAACAGAGAATATTCAAATTCCTGTGAAAGAAAATGAAATGACAAAATGAACAATCAAAAGAGTCTGTTTTCATGTCTATATGACATGAACATTTCAATTGTACAAATGTCCACTGCCAGAAGAAAAAATATTTAAAACTCCTGCCAATATTTTACCGTTCTTCTTGCCGAGTATTTCACTTAAAGACATTGAATATTTTTCCAGTTTCATATTCATAAATCAGTAGAAATAATTTATACTGAAGCATATGTGTTACTCTTTGAAAACTCAGATTGGATTAATTTATTCTTGGGATCCAAGCTTATTAAACCACATCAGTATTTTAGTTTAAGTTGTGCTAGCAGAGCTGAAATTGAGTTAAGTGCTATAAATAAATTGTAGTTCACAGCTGATTTCAAATCCCAAAGGATTCACGATGATGATCATGTCAAGAAATTAAAAGAAATAAAACATACAGCAAAAAGATTTTATCCTTTTCAGATCGCTTTTTTTAGATTCCTAACTGTTTTATAAAATAATATTTGAAGTTCAGATTTATTAAATCATGGGCTATTGGTGTTCAGTACAGACAGTGAATTAATCACTGTTTGACATTTTACATTTGATTATGTTCAGCCTAATTTAGCACAAAGATTGCAAGCAGGGGGGAACTGGTAGCCTAATCCCAACAACTTTAAGGCTGTCCATAGATTTGTATATTTTAGCTAACAAGCTATTTACATATCCGCCCAAGCTTTTGTGTTTAGCTAGTCAGGACAGAGCGCAAATCTGGTAACTCCAGGGTGAGGATAGGACTTCTGAGATGCTGCATGCAGTCACCGCAACCAGTCGTTGTTAGCTTGAATGCTAATTTCTGCTCTCTTTTTTACATTTCTGCAGCTAGTCAATAACTTCATGTAACGACATGTAAAGGGGGACACTGATTTTCTGGAACACAAACAAACAACTAGGAATACGTAGGAAAGGTTGTATTTGTGATTTTGGTGATTTTGAAACTGACCACATGAGCTGAGTACTGCGGTTACTGTACAGTTTCTATAAAAAGGTTTCAGTTTTACTATATCAAACATGGTTAAATATGTAGATATAAAGTCCATGGCCAACAACCTGCATGGCTGCATCCATCTCACTCATATTCATTGCTATTTTTGTGGCAGTTTTTGTCCGTTTGTCCAACCGGTTTGAACAGCATCAGTGAGAACAAGAAGACAGACAAATCAGATGTGGGGGCAGAAAATCAGAGGTCAGGAAACAGGTTATGATTTAGTATTTGGAGAGTCCAGAATTCAAAAAATGAATATAATAATAATAATTTATACACAAATTAGTAATACCAGATAATAATTCAATTCAATTTTCAAAAAATGTATGTTAATCTAAATGGCATACAGTACAAGGGACTCCAATAACAATATGAACAACAATCACAGTTCACTGCGATGATGTTGACTCATGCGCTTATTCAGTTGTGTCTCTCTGTATTATTTGTCCTTTTCAAAGACATGCTTCATTTTTCAGTACTCTAATCATTACGTGAAGGTAAAAATATATGAACTGTGGCCTTTTTTCTTTCTTCTTGTTCCTCGTGATGCAATTCAGTTGAAAATATGGAAAAGAAAAAAAAATACGTAAAAGCAGAATTACCCTGTTATCAGTGCCTGGGCTTTTTGTTAAAGCTTCCTTTGTCTAGTGCTCTTTTGCTATGGAGTAGACTTAGTGCACCCTATTATTGGCGCAAAATTGAACCTAAATCAATGACGGATAAAAAAATATATTTGGCTTGTTTTTTGCCAGGGCAATCCTTTTATACCATGAATACTGAAAAGAATAAGTCAAGAAAACATAAAGGTCTGATTACTGTATGAAAAAAGAATAAGTACAATAAAATATTCACTTTGTAATTTTTTGGAAATGTTCAAAAGCAAACTATGAAAAAAAAGAAGAATTTGTTACTTTATTTTATTATATTTTAAGATGTTTTATTTGAACCGTGTGTTACTGAAGATGAACCTGTGAGGTTTCGTTTGTGACGGGTCACAGTTAGAGGCCACAGTTGTTGGCGTCCCATCAGAGCCGACAACAAATGATGATAGAAAATATCAGAAAAAAAATTGAATTGAAAAACATACAAAAACACAGCTACAGTTACACTTTTCTTCCCCGGTGTGGCTGAGTGCCTCAGTCTTTATTTTATTGTATTTTTTGGTGCATGTGTTTTTTTCTACACTCCCATTTTCTTAATAATTTCTGATTAATGTTGTATTATT
Source organism: Nibea albiflora (assembly GCA_014281875.1). Classification (NCBI taxonomy): domain Eukaryota; kingdom Metazoa; phylum Chordata; class Actinopteri; family Sciaenidae; genus Nibea; species Nibea albiflora. Next base: position 3,660,614 of record CM024803.1, read on the forward strand.
TGACTTTGTTTTTTTATGTTATATAATTATTATTGTCCTTCTGGTTGTTGTTATTATTGATGTTGTTTTTTTATTCCAGATGAGTGGAGATGTTGGGGAACAGGTTCTTTTTGATTTCTGTGCTGAGGGTTTTTCTTCTCCTCGTACCAGCCCAACGATTGGCCGTTCGTTGCCTGTTGGTTCTCATCTTGTAGTGATTCAATGAGGTTCATGTTCATGACCGTTCTGTAGCAATAAATGTGCCATTTTTATAATGCAGCGATTTGAGTGCCTCTTTCTTTTTATTCTTTACAGCCTGCAGGGAAAGCGACATCATCTGAGTTCATCATCATCTCAGATCAACAAAAACAAGCTAATTCTCCCAGACACAGCTAAATGGAGAGTTCATCATTCTGGGAATTACAGTTATTTACTTTCTTTTGGATTATAGTTTAATCTACAACAGTCCGTCATATATTGTTGTTGGTTTTCTGAGTGAAGAGATTAAATCTCCACTCTATTACATATTCCATACAGTATGTATGGGAATGAACCGCCTGCATGTCAGGTTACGTTGATGCTTCTTGAACACACACCATCTTGCCCGGTCATGCTCTGTAGTTGTTATTGTTATAAAACACCTGTGCTGGCCAAACGTTGGACCAGAGAACCAAAGTTACAATAGAGCCATATGTTCTCATCATCTTGTGAATATTATATATTCCACCCTGCATCAAGTTTATAGATTACGGAACAACAGCAAGAGTTCTTTGACTTTATCCTGAGGCCAGTGTTCCTCCACACCTAAGTCAGGGAACAAAAGTCTCCTATTCCCAGCTGCCATGGATTACACCAAATAAAGCAACATGATTGGTTGTGTGAGATGGACAGAGACACACATTTCTGGCTATTTTTAGGTTACACATGAATATACATGCTCGGAGGTGGGTATACAGTACGTCACACACCTGTGTATACGCACTACTGCACCTCTAGTAACTCCCTCTAAAACCACAAGTTGTCTAAATAAACCACATAGTAGACACACAGAGTATTAACTAATGAGTTTTAGAGCTGCTTGTGGGCATATTTTCCCCCTCCTTTCAGTCCTTGGTTAAGCTAGACTATATCTTGTGTACACACTATTAATAATTACTTTTGAGTACAGCATTACAAAACACTACTTTTAGAACTTCAGGGCAATGTCTGTTGTCTTTGTGCCTGTGCAGGTTTTCTATGGAGGCTCCAGTTTCCTCCCACAGTCCAAAGACACGCGGATTATCCGAAGACTCAAAATGTGGCACTGGTGTTATTGTGATTATGTCTGAATGCTGTTTGCCTACATGTGTCAGCTCTGTGATAGACTGACAGCCTCTCTTGGATGTACCCTTGGGTGCAGGTCTGCAGGTCTCGACACCGAACGGGATAATCACATTGTTAAATATACAAATGATTTCAACTTCAATTAAGACCTTTACATCTCTGTATCAATGGGTGCATATTACTGTAGCTGGGAAAATGATCTTCTTCAATTTTTGTTTGGCAAAAATAGACATTTATTTTTACATGGCTCACATAGTAACATAAGTACTCAACACTAATCCCATAATTTACCTGCTTCACCTTACCAGCCCTTCTGTAACGGGCCCGGACAGGTTACACATCATGTCATGAGTTTAGAGCGACAGTGGAAGGATTGCCTCCTGAGCTGACATGACAATGCAGTAAAAAATGTCTTGATTTTGACTCATCAAGGTAGTTTCATCTGTCTCTCAGAGAGGTGACGTCAGTTTTTTCACATTACATATTTTTATGAGCCGATGAGTGTGCAGTCACTTCCGCACACACTAGATGTTCATGTTGCAGTTTGCCAGGGCCTCCAGCTCTGAAGTGCATGTACGCAGTTGTTTTTTATGTGTCACTGATGTCAGTTAATGCTGGAGGGAACGTGCTTTACACATTTGTCAAAAAATCCATTAAAGACTTCCATCGAGAGGAGGAGAAGAAGATCAGGGACACTTGAAAATGACGCAGGTTTGCGTGTGACATGTTAAAAACCACACCTTTTGTTCTCTGAGTAAAAATGACTGCTTTATAAATCTCTTAATGCTCTTAGTCCAACCTATTTATGATTTACTTCTACCAAAACGTCAAGGGAGGTGTGAGTTGGTTGTTGGGGTGGAGGGTTGGAGTGGGCAGGGGGGTTTATTGTGTGAAGCACTTTGTGTTACATGTTTTGTATGAAAAGTACTATACAAATAAAGTTTGATTGACTGATTGATGACTGTCCTACAACATTCCACTGTCCAATTTTTTATAAAGTCAACTTTGCTTACCAACTTCAGAAGTAAGACGTTTGTTTTACTGTCTTAAGATCTTACGGCAACTAATGTCTTTCCATTTTTGCATAGACAAAGTTTAGATTGGTTTTATCCCCTGTCTGTCTGAGAAAACATGATGTGTGGTCATTCATTTCTATGCAGATGACTGACACATATATTCCTCTTTTGATTCCACCAACACAGTGCAACTAAGTAAACTACAATGTAACCCTATCTGACAGATATTATTGGGAACTAGCTACTACAAAACTTTCCTCAGTTTAACTCAGAGAACTCAGAAGTAGTGTCATAGGTCCAGACTTTTCATCAATCACACTTCTCCCCATTTAGGTTCACTGTCCTTTTGCATTTTTTTCATATTCGGTACTATGGTGACTATGACCACACATATATTCAGCATTTAGACGTATGATGCAAATACACAGACACGTTCCAAGTAACACAACAACACAACTACTATTTGCAGAGGACACAAAAGAATGATGAACATGGCTTGGACATGTTTGGTGTTGCCACTACTTGTGATTCATGAATTGTGCATTATCTGTTTATGTTCATGTTTTGGATTTTCCACTGCACCTTGCAGGACTTTGTAGAGCAGAAAAGTGAAATTTCATTTTATTATTGATTTATCTCAAGCATTCTATTTCTATTTGGCTAAAGTGATTCACCAAAACTTGACAGACTATAATTTGGAAAGACATGTAGTAATTACAAGTATTAAATTACTAATAAAGCTGCTTTGATGACCACAGCCACAAGACACTGCTGCAGGACGGGAGTATGTCAAGTCAAAAAGCCAGTTAGGGGAACAAAAGCTCTATTGTCTCTATTCATCGAGCGTCACAGGATAACTGTCGAGACTCTTGTGTTCGACAACACATTGGTGAGGACGGAATATTTCACCAGTGGGTTTAATGGAGGAAACCTTGCACACCATAAGAAAAGCTACATACAGTATGTGCACTCCAATGTTTAACAAGCTTCAGTCCATCTGTCATCACTGGTCAACCTGGTATGATGTCCCATTAGCAAATAGCAAATGTAACATTTTTTACATACCTTAATGTGTCAGCTGCTACAAGCATGTTTTTTTTTATATTTGGAGTGTGTCCCTGTACTTGCATGTGTTACATGTATAGATCACAGTGTGTTGAGCTTTCAGGACCACTGTACTATACTGTCCTAAATGGTTGCCAAATTGGTGTAGATTAATATATTTAATAAATGGCTACAGTGGACCATCAACAAAATACAACAAAAACCTCAACAAAGCCTCGAAAAGGAAAATGTTTCTAGCGATTTCAGGTGATTATTAGTTGAGAACTTTAGATTTATAAGGCACCCTGCGCCCTCCCTCTGTTTTAATAGAGGAAAAAAGACCCCTATAAGATCACTGGTGGGTGGAGATCTGACCTTGTCCCTCTCATAAACAGTGACCAGAGCTCTGCTGCTTTTCATCTGACCCTTTTTTTCCATGTCTGTTGGAACATTTTAAAACCTGCTGCGTCTCAGCTGATTTTTTTTTTTTTCACCTGAACATAGCAGTCGCAAGGATTTATGTTCCAAATCATCAGGTGTTGCTGGTGCAGGTTTTCCAGCACTTGTGAACTACAGGTTCATGTTTCAGCATGTTTCTTTTCTTAATTTAATATTGTTCAGGTTAAATATCACGCACCAGTAGTTTTTTTTTTTTTTTTAATCTTATTACTAAAATATCTCAACTTACGGATGGATCACCATAACATCTTGACATTCATAGTCTCAGAGGATGGAGCCTATTGACTTTAATGACCACCTGACCTTTTCTCTAGCACCACCAGCAGATTGACATTTGCAGTTTTGGTGAAATTCAATACATTGGTTACCTAGAGTAAGTACAGGCCAACAGAGCTGCTTGCATGACTGTAGACTCCTGTCAGTGTTAACGATCAGACAATCAAACTGCTTAGTAGAGGTTCAGCAGTGAGGGAAACCAGCATCACGGTATCAAGGTATTATCCACAGCATGTGTGCTGACCACAGACACTGCCAATAAACACATATGAGTTGTTTTGGAATTAGTACTGACAAATGACCCAGGAGGAAGGAGGAAAGCAGTGTTTACTGTCAATGCCAGTGTTTTTCTATGTCCATCCATCCTGACTTCCTCAGTAACCACCATTACAGACAAACAGGATGTAACAAGGTGACATTGCCAGTCAAACGTTACGAGTAAATTGACAAAGTAGTATATAAATATACTTAATTTAACGTTTGTATTCATTTGAGGATGGATACAGTCATCAGTGCACGCAGATCTGATGTTGTTTGACGAGTCCATTTCTATTTCACGTTGCTGCATTTCGCACTTCTCAATACACCATTTTTCCACTTCAGCAAAGCATAATACGCTTTTAGTTTGTTTGCAAGATTTTTGGATCTTCCACCTTTTCCTTTCTTTTTCTTTTAATTTGATTTTAAACATTTGTGATTGGAACATACTTACTATGACATAGTCACTGACTTCTTGGTTGCTTGAAGCCATCTGAACAGAAGACCAATGCTGTTAATGAACAGTACAAGTAATATTAGCATAGTACTGTAGTACCATTAAAATAATAAACTACGGTGAAATTACTGTTATAGCTGAACATTAGCAAAATTTGTAGCATTTCATTTAGTATTAGTGTTGATATCAGGAAAAGATCCTGACCAGAGTGGTTTTATCTTATAATATAGCAGACTAATCTGTGTGCGTTGACTTTTATGACATTCACTATTTAAGTACAATGTGATACTGAGAGTTTTGTGAGACCTCACCTGCAGATAAGAATAAACCCAGAACAAATCATCTCTCTGACCCTGCTGTTTCACCATCACAGTTCCCACTTATTTGTTTATGATAGCATTTTTGTGCTCGTACATTGCTGAATGTGATATTTTGCAACATTCATGTTAGTCTTAGAATTATTTTTTGTCTGCCGTCATTCCTGAAAAATCTGCTTTCTTCTGAGCCACCTGCTTAAATAAAGGCTGAAGACCTTTAATGAGTTTCAATGTTTTTTTAGCCATGTAAGGCTTACTGTGGTTCTAGACCTCAGTTTGTTGGTAGATCCGCTGCTTTATTCTGAAATATTGCAGCAACTCTTTGATGGATTTCGTACAGACATCCATAGTCCCCAGAGAATGAATCCTTCTGACACGACACAGCGTATTCTCTTTCCGTGACTGTCATTCCACCAGAAGTGTCACAGTGTGGTTCAGAAGTTTCTCTTTGCTCTATGAGAATATGTATCTGTTCTATTTTTCAAACGGCACAGAACAGACTGAGCTTGCTGAGGTCAGACACAGAAACAGCAAAAGGGAAACAATTTAGCTACGTAGCCTACTTTGTCATGGTGGAAGAACATAAGCCAAAGAAAAATGACCAAATCTGAGCAGGTCAGGTTAATAAAGTCTGCTGGGCAAAATGCTCCTGGGATGTGAACCCGCATGAAGAATAGACCAAAGTAGCATTGCAAATGCGACATCACATGCCCACTAAAAAACAGGGATACTGTACTAGCACCAACCTGTAGCTGACATTCACATGAAGTCAAATTTAACATGGAGATAGTGAGAGAAAAAAAGGAAGCTGTTCATCCTGTGAAAATAAGACATGCTGTCACTCCTGACAGGATTAAAATTACAGGAGGACCACCCAGTTCACAGAAGGACTGTAGATAATTGCAGGTGTAATTATAACTGGGGTTGGGGTGAATAATTACCCACATACACACCCTGTACAGGACTAAAATCACTTAACAAGGGCAGGTAATGTTCACATCACCCCGTGTCCTCGAGAGAAATGAATCCGGTCCAAACAGGGCTTTAGTCTTGTTTTCTCACCTGTTGAAGTTCTTAGCACAGTGGATATTTAACATACACACCATGTCTCACTACAGAAATTTCACCTTTTGTCCTTCAGGCTCATTTCTTTGTGTAGTATTAAAGAAAGCTGGATGATATTTCCAGTGATTAACATGTGTTCACTGTCCCATCATATGATTGGTTACAATGGAAGAAACTTACACAACTTGAACAAGAAAAATATATATATAGTTCTGATGAAAAATGCTGACTTATGGTTTAAATGCATAACTGAGGATGAGCAATCATCTCAGATGTCTTATGTAAGTTATTGCCGCAGTCTGAGTTATCAGTGTGTGAGTAAAGGTTGTGTCACTGGGACGCTCCCATCTGCAGCAGTTTCTTTGAACTGCAGTCACACCCTAAGTGAGCACGGTGAGTGATTCACAGCCAAGAGAAAACTGGATGTGTGAGATGCAGCAATCCCTTTTGATTTCCCTTCAGCAGCAAGTCCATAAAAATCTTCATAATTCAAAATGTCTGACAGTTATTCCAGCTCTTTGTTGAAGCTTGGTGGACATATCATATCATACCGTATACCGTATCGTATCGTATCGTATCGTACCGTACCGTATCGTACCGTACCGTATCGTATCGTATCGTATCGTATCGTACCGTACCGTACCATATCATATCATATCATATCATATCATATCAGATGGACATTTTCTAAATGTCTTGTTCATCATTTTACATACAATTCACCAAAAGTCTGGTCTGGAGATTTGAGGAGTGTTGCTTCTTGAATTGTGGCTCCCCAGTCCTTTCAAGTATCATCATAAGCAGTAGAAAATGCTATATCACTCCTCTGCCATCAGCATATGAGGTTGTGAATGTGTCGTCCAATGAACGGAGCCTGGCTCTGTCACCTGCAATCCAAACTTCTCTTGTATGTTGGTGAAACCGGCTACCAGTTATTCCAAACTGTTTCTTTTGAACTCAGTTCCTACTGTACCAGATCAGGGGCGTCCCTCTTCACCTTCTAACACCTCCTGAAGACCCAGAGTACCTTCTCTCATAATGCTACAGACAACCTGCTAAATCTATCCAGTCCATGAATGCAGAATGCTAGGGACCAAGATTTTGGCATCAGTAGTGTTCTGCTTTCCATTTGCAGTGTAGAGTACTGTTGACCAATCAGGTTTGAGTGGGCTTTGGTTGTATGGAGGTAAACAGTCTGTGTTTAGCGCAAATGAGTCAAAAAACATTGGCTGGAATACAATCTTGAGACCATCAGGTTACTGTGTGACGACAACTTAGTGTTTTATTAGCATTTTTAAAATGTATCTATTCATATATATATTCATATATCTGTTTATAGATATGGACAAAATGTGCCTCTGTGATCATTCTCAGAAATAAAGATGCTAATTGGGGTAGGTTTTGGCCTGTTATCTGTTTTACGGATATCTTCTGGCTTCACTGGAATCCCTGAAATATTGGTCATTGCCCCCAGAGGCAAAGTATCCTCCTTTTTATGTTTTAAACAAACTATTTTCACCAGATATTTGATTCAGAGCCCAGTTATATTCAGATTTCTCGCAGCAACATTTGTTTTTAGCAAATGCTTTTCAGAGCTACTGAAAATCTTCCCACATCAGATGACAAGCTGCAGAGCGTAGAGATCTGCTGAACGTAGAAAATCAGATTATCAGTTTATCAAAATTGTTTCCAGCTTGGAGGTCTGCAGTGACAAACAGAAATGACTGAAGCCAGCCTGAAGACAGTAACAGAATGAATTCCTCTCTCAAGGACATTTGAGCATTCCTAATAAGGTCATGGACGTCACATCTTGGACTTTTTTTTCCCACCACTCTGCAGCTTCAGATTATTAATCAAGTATACATTAACATGTATAACGTGATAAAGTAACTCAGTGTTTTACAGCAAAAAAACCTTAAAGACGTAAGAATATTGTGTTATGGGAGGTTTGAGGTTTACATACCAATTAACTTAGATAACAGTAACAAGAATTTCACTAGGTCAGGGTCTACTAAAAGTTTAGCTGTTCAAACGAAAATGAATCTCAGTCTAATCATCAATTGAGGTTTTTTTTTTCTTTGTGACTGTGATGAAACAGCCGTATCTGAGAGTGTGTTGTATTCTGACTGAATTCATGTGGGGATTTAGGACAAAGTAGACTTTGGACTTTGGTCACATTGAAAAAAAAAATAACATCAGTGTCCATGTAGTACCTTCCAAACACTGACAGCTTTACAAATTATGGCTGATGCTTCTGTTACAATCTACACCCATAGAGCTCACAGGCGTGTGCATTGGTTTGTACATGATAAGGTGCCACGTGTTGAACTTTTATCAGTCAAAAGATTTCCTAAAACCTTCCTCAGGTGAGTCTGACCTGTCTACAACCTGATACCATTCAGACAGAGTAACATATTTATATTCAAATGCATCCATTTGTCTTTTCACAGACAGGTTTGTCTCAACAAAGAGCTTTTTTATAGCGCAACAAAAGATATTAAAGCAGTGCTATTACATCTGTGTGTGTGTGTGTGTGTGTCCATAGTATAACCAGCTCAATGGGTGTGTTCTCAGCTCCAGCACAGAGGAATGTGAGGCGTGGTTGTCAGTGTTGCCCAACACAAAGCAGTGCTGCGTTCAGTCTGACACCTATAGCAACCAGTGGCTGTTTAACCAACAGTCAGCCCTCTCATTAGTAGACTCCAAACCTCAACTGTGAGCAGTCAGTTTATGTACAGGTGTGCTACTATCTGTCACTGTGTTTAGATTTATATCACTTCCAGTCGGGCCTTAACAAACAAACATTAATAAAAATGACAGCACTGGTTGTCAGCCACCCTTCACACAAAAATGTCTTTTACTTTTCATATAATTCATTTGGATGTCTGAGCTTCACTGAGCAGAATGGTGGATGTGCAGTTTGTCTCCACATCCATCTCCTGATGGAAGAAGGTTTCTATTTGGTCCCCTTCACTCTGTTTAAGGCGTGAACCTGCAAGTTCTGTGACATCACAACTAGTCTAGGCAACCAGTCCAGTGTTGAAGTGTGGCATGGAAATCTCCAGTGCCGACTCTAAGTATGGACTTATATTTTTATATTTATATTTATAGATTCAGTCCTGCTTTTATCAATAATTTAAATTAAAAGGTGGATCACACACATGACATGTTTCATCCCTGAATAGTTCCACATTTTTAACATATCTGGAGGGGGACCTTTAAGTTCAGTAGTTTAGCAGGAAACAGTTATAATAGCAATACATATTATGAATAGTTCAAATCATCCAACAACACAGTGTAAATATACGACACACATCAAAAATCATATTGAAAGCAGTTCTGAAAAATTTTGACAGGTCAGTGCAGTCTCTGATTTGTTCGGTTTATGGAGGGCTTTGTGAGTTAAGAGGAGGACTTTGAATTGAACTGGGAGAGCTGATGAGCAGCAGAGTTCTAGATATAGTGGAGTTAATTTAGTACTTTGGAGGATGTGCCATATAAAGTGCTGTTGCAGTAGTGGAGCACAGATTGAGGTTTGAGCGGCGGAGAAGGAGAGTGATGGGTTGAGACAAGCTCTCGTTTTTTAAGGTGATAAAGGGCAGTTCTGGTGATTGGGTTTATGAGTTTGCATGTTGTCAGTGTCAGCGTGGGTTCTCTGCACATAATCCAGCTTCTTCTCACAGTCCAAACACATACCGGTTTATAAGTGACACTAAATTGCCTGTAGGTGTGAATATGAGAGTAAATGATATCACTGATGAAGATAAGGAGTTATGGAAAAGGACAGGTCTAAAGGTCATAAATGAAAGTACTTGTCACTACCAATGAAACGATACTAGATAAAAAGTGACTAGGGATCGGCAAGTTCTTGCAATTGATCGTGTGGGGAACATGAATATTTGTACCAGCCCATCCAATTATGTCAAATTGTTTCATTAAAAAACTAAAAGCAGCATCCTGTTTGTGGTACTTGAAAGTCAAAAGATCGCTAGCCTGGCTCACAGGAAGTAAGCTGTAGGTACAAGCCTGCCAGTGACCGACTGTTTCAGTGTTGATGTCCACTGTCTCTTAATGTTTTAAACATCCCTGTCGCTACAGGAAATAACCTCAGAGCTGTCAACCTTCACAGTATGTTCCCCTAACTCTAACCTGGTTGCTAATACTATGAACATAAACACGCCAGCAGAGTTTCTCTCCTTCTGTTCTGTGTCAATTTAGCCATGTTAATGCCAGCCAGGGCTCGCCTCTCCCACAGTACACAAAATCAAGTTCTTCTGACATTTTTCTGCAAGGTTGATGCAGACCACAGCCTTTTGTAAGAGTGGTTGAAACTTCCAATATGTTGAAATATTTTGGAAAAATCAACATAAATGATGACAGATAGATAGAAACTAAAACTGAAATAGTTTCATGAGTTTAGGCATGAGGCTGGGACACTGCCTCTCCAAACATGGTGAGGGCGGGAGAGAGAGAGAGAGAGAGAGAGAGGGTGACATGCATCTTAAAACTTCCGTAGAAATGAAGTCTTCACTCTTTTCTCCTCTCCTCCCTGTCGTTAATCCAGCTCAGTCGTCAGAGGCGGCCAGGTAAAGCGACAACTATTAGAGCGTGCGTCAGTGACGTCGTGCGCGCGACCATTACGCACGTCTCCGGTGTGCGGCAGGTGTAACCCCGTGGACCCACCCACAAGGCAAACTCCTGTCAGGCAGAAACTGCAGCCTGTCAGTCGCAGAAGGGCACCGCAGAGGGAACGTTAACAGGTAAGAGGCTGATCATTTACCTTGGACACTTGTTGGATTTTAACCTGACTGCTGCCGCGTCGCTTTGTTGTCATTGACTCCGGGGCTGTCACACATCCTGTCGTTCCGCTTTCTCACACTTCCGTGAGTTCACCTTTTTCACGTTTCCTGGAGCTGGAGTTAAGATGATCTGAGTTTTAGAGGGACAGCAGCTGAGCAGACACCTGTAGAGTCCAGTCACAGAAACTATCACCAAAGTGCGACGAGGTCGAGCATAACATCACAATGCAGGGACTGATGTAGGGTATCATTAATGAATAAAGCCAGTTCCATTAAATGTGTAACACACTGGAGATAAGTAAACGTTGGTAACACATATGCTGCTGTAACTTCTCACAGGATCATTATTTCAAGTCAGTTAACAGTTTAGTTGGATAAAAGCTGCATACATCAGCAGTTCATAACTTAGAAAAACACATTTGTTGGAAGGCTTTAGGTTTTTGAAAAGGGAGCTTCCTCAGGGGGGTCCAAACATTTTTCAGGGAGATTTAGTGAACAGGACAGGACAGACCTTCTGTGTATTTGCTGTACTCTGTAGTTATGTCAAACAACAATATTAGTTGTATATTACTTGGCTAAATTGTTGAGTATCTATGGGATCAAATATCATAATAATGATCCCAGAGGCATCCAGGAATGAAGCTTGATCTGAGTGGAGGACCCACAGTCTCAGACTCTGATGATCCCTGCTGCAGAGGAGTACAAATATTTCACACAGATTATTAGATTGATATGAAAGATAAAGGGGCAAAGTGCAAGATTATATCCAAAGGTTGATTAATGAGTTAACTGTCTAACAACATGTAACAAAACATGCAGGATCTTTGTATCTCTGGGGTCAGGGTGCATTTATGGTTTTGGCTGCTGAGTTTCAGTGCAGGGAAATACTGCTGCTGTGTTTGTTGTGGAAGAACAGCCTGACTTCTCAAAAAGCACCGTAGAGTTATGAGTGTTGTCCTGTCCTGTTGACGAAGGATGCAGTTGTTTCCAACTCCAAATTGCAGGAATTGAAAAAAAAAATACTGATAATGAAACTCGCTCGTGATTGATGAAATATTAGAGATGTTGTTTTGCGTTATCTCAAAGTGCCACGAAGGGCGAGACTGACTGTACTCTGCACTGTGCTCTGATAAGAGAGCTGCAGAAAGGAGACGTTATCTTTTTTACAGCTGGGCGGAGGACCGTAATGTCAATTACAGCAGCTCCACCACAGTGTCAGTTATTAGTTAAAGGTCCAGTGTGTAGGCTTTAGTGGCATCAGCAGTGAGTCTGCATGTCGCAACCAATTGAATACCACGCCTGTAGAAGAAACACTGTACGCTGGCCGCAAGGCTTCAACATGTTTAGTAACTGTTCAAGTAACTGTTCAAGTAACTGTGGCAATGATGTTCCGTAGCGTAACAGAAGTTCATGTTGAAGCTGCAATATCTGTGTGTGTGATGTCCATGAATATTCAAATAAATCTGATCTAAATCTGTAGGTGGCCCCTGACCACAGTTATCCACAGTGGACCTCAATCATCATGAAACATCTTTTTTTCTTGCTATATATGGTATGCTATGCTCACATGCTAGTGGTGAAGTTAGACATCCTGGACTTTGTAGTTAGTTGCCAAATAGCTCACTGCTTGGATTGTTTCCTTGGGAAATCCAGAGGTCTGGGTTGTGTTGGCTAAATATATATATATATATCTTCAATGAATCAAATGACTAACAAGAAAGGGGTGACTCAAGAACTACCATCAAACTCTCAGAGCTTTTCAGCCTCTTTTAGTTTCATGACTAATTATTGTTGGAGTTGGTGGAGGCCAAACATTAGCCAAAACAGCTTTATATGGTAAGATAAAATGCCTGCTTGTTGTGGAGTCGTTCATCTCCCAAGTGGCCAAACAGACGACAGACGGAAAAAAACCAGAAGATATCCATATCTGAGAACATGAAACCGCAGAATGCAGAAACACAGCTATAGCTGTGCTACAAGTGATACAGTCTGCTCCGTTATAGGGAGAGCTCAAGCCGATACATTTGAAAATGTGTCTCTGTTTTGGCCTCCAACACATTCTACATGTTGTTTCTACTCATGAAACCAAAGTTTTTGTGCTCTCCGGAGATGGCCACATGTTGCAGTGCTGGCAGGGAAAACAGCTCACCTTCAGTGTCTGCTTCACATACTGTAAACAGTTAAATGAACTTGTGGAGGTGTGTCTCCCGTTAACAGACTGTATGTGTGCTGTCGCTCTGCATTCTGTATGTAAAACACTGTTGTGAGGCTGTTGTCTCACTGACTTCAAAATCAAACAGAGGAGTCAGTCATGCATGTTGAAGTGTTTTCCCAGGCCGAGGAATTCTGAAACCCCGACTTAATATCAGCTGTTAGGATCTCTGACTTATGTTTTTCTGCTCCAGTTGACTTTATTTCACATTCCATGTGTTCTCTGCCTGTCACTCTTACTTGTCTCTTCTTCACTGTATTATCTTTTAAACTTTCTTTCCACTCTCATGATATTTTCCATAACGCCTCATGACAACTTCTATTTTATTTCTTTCTACTTTGACCTTTTGGAGACCGTAGTTTGGGTATTTGATTGAGCATATGAATTCTTTGACAATGACTGATTTGTTCTAATGGTTAAAACCTGACACTTACTTGACTGTGACAGTCACAGGAAGGCATTAGTTGACACATCCGTCCTTGTCATTGTATACTGTGCAGTAAGTAAACCTGACTGTCTGACCACATTTTCTCTCTCCTCTCCGCTCAAACATTTCTCTTGAATTTCCTCACACCTCTCTTTCTCCTTCACTTTCCGTCTGATCACTTTCTCTTCATTTATTCACACCACTTTGCTTTTCCTCTATTCCTTCCCTCCTTCCTTTCACATTCATCTTCATCTGCTGATCGACTGTGAAACAAACAGATTTGATATTAAGACAGTAGGTCGTGCACTGCAATTTCTATCTGTTTATCTTCATCCAAATCTGTCTCTCACATACTGACACACACTCTCAGTCTCTCTCTCTCTCTCTCTCTCTCTCTCTCTCTCTCTCTCTCTCTCTCTCTCTCTCTCTCTCTCTCTCTGTCTTTCTCTCTTTAATGCGTTTTAATGGGACAGCATTCTTTTCCTTGGCTCCGGCCCACTTAACCAACCAGACCAACGAGAAAACACAACTGTACTCTCTCATAGTTTTGCCCAGCACACACCCACCCTCTTTCTCTCTCTCTCTCTCTCACTCACACCTCCTCACAGTCTCTCACACATACCCTCTGCAAATAGAACATATGTTAAAAGCCCGGATTTTAGTCTGGTTAATAAAATAATGTTTTTTCTTAGATACTGTGCTTTTGTGCGCATAGTGCTGTTCACTGTCCTCTTCACATCCTACATTATTTCAGTCAATAAAACGCCATTGACTGAGCTAATTGGCATGATAACAGATACTGTGATTGAGAGGGGGTTGCACCAGTTTCGTAAATCCTTCACAAGTTTGTGTTGTGTTTTTAAGTTCTCAGTAAATACTAGTTTGAAACTAGTGATTTACGAAATCAGGTTGCACCAGTTTTTAAGGATGTCCTGGCTGGTAATAATTTAGCTGTCTAATCAAAGATGTAGACAAGAGCGTCACAGCTAAGCTAACCTTACCAATGGTGATCATTTATTGGTCTGCATTATTGCATATTTTCCTATTTCTCAGTTTACTCATACTGTCAGCATTATTACCTCTTTTACCCCCCAGTCTTAATGCTAGCATTAGTTCTGTCAGTTAGTTGGTTTTGAGTCTGTAAATCTGCACTTGGTAAACAAGTACTATGTATTATAACTAGGCTACCCTTGAATTTAGGAGCAGCTGGTGCACCCAACATCAGGCCTTTAAGCATCACTGTAGTTGCTATGGTTACATGCATTTTCTGTGGCCAGTCTTTCCTCGTGTAAAAACCTAAACGTGGTTTAAAAGCAGCGGTCCTGTCCTGGCCTGCCATAGTGGGCAGTAAAACAAATTGCAGCATCTTCCCTCAGTTTTTTTCAATGAGAAGCATCCGGGAGTGTCTCCCACACAGGATCTATGGGGTGAGTCAAGGGCTTTAGTTAATTTATTAGTCTGTGCCAATAAAGGTCTTTATAAGTTCAAAATCTGTGTGTGAGACAGAGACACTTAAGTAATGAGATGATAGATGATGTCACTGTTTTTAGAAAACTTGATTCCTTTCCTGCTGATACCTGTCTGTGTCAATATCCTTCCATTCACTGAAACTTCCATTACCTTAGAATCTAACTATGTCATAAAGTAGAATGATGATCTCAGGCTTGGCACACACACACACACACACACACAAATTATGTACACACTTCTTGCCAGGTTTGAAGGTTGCACCCTCTTTTTTTTGACATTTTGGCAACAATGTTGATACTTTAAGGAGGCACAGCTTGTCTTATGAAGCTGTGTATTGTCTTTTTGTGATTTATCTCTCATCACAACCCTCGAACATTCATTAATATAGCTTAATCTGAATCCACACACTCTAAACTTGTTAAATGATCAGTGCCATATCCTTCATTTGTGGGAATAAAGAATCTGATCTGTCAATTCAAACCGTGATCCAGAGAGAGGAGCAGAGTTCAGTGACCTTTTCTCTCAATGACACAAAGACAAAGTGTGTATTATCATGTTTCAGTGTACGTCTGTTGCTGTGTGATGAGTTTTTGTTCGGGGTGTTGTCTGTCTGTCAGCTGTCAGGATGCTTTGAAAGAACAAAAGTATGTGTCTGTGTTTGCCTTCATCCTCTTCACCGTTCTTTCTTCGTTCGTGTTTGCAGAAGTGCTCACATAATTCTCACATATAAGTGCACTCGGAAAACTATTACACCTCCTAGACCATCAATGAAACTGAGAACGATCGTGTCCAGTAGGGTTTCAGTGGTTGCTGGGGGTGTGCCAGTGTGTCTTTCTGTCTATGTCTCAGTTTGAAGACTTAACCAGGAGCTTGGCTCTATAAAGATCTAAGTATTTAGCTTCTGCCGCCCTAAAGTTCCACTGAACAAGATGTCTTTTGTGTAGTGCATTCATTTCTATTATAACACAAATGTCAAGTCGTCTGGTATGTGGAACACCCTGAGGTGGCATCTGGCTCCCATCAATCATTAACGCAATGGAATTCATGTATAGCAGGAGAAAGTTCCCATAAACCACTAAAAAAATCCTGATGGTGTGGTTCATTAGTCACTGCGCTCTGTGTTATGTGTTAAGTCTGACATCAGTCAGCTGTTTTATTCTGCACAGGGACAATTGTCAAAGTCAGTTTGAGATTTATTTTTTAGCCATTTAGTTATGAAAAGCAGGACTAATCTAATGCTAATGTGCTATTAATGATGATTGCACCAGTTGATAAATAAACAGGTTTGCTAAAATTCTACTACTATGTACAAATGTGATCAAATAAATGAAAATAACAAGCTTATTGCACAGTAATAACCTAAATTGTACAACACAAGCTGAGCCAATATAGGAAAAGGGAATGTGACATCATCAACAGTAACCAACCATGACCTGTACTAGGTAGTCAACCCGTTCAACACAGTTTACCTTGGTTAAAGGTGCAGTGTGTAAGATCTGGGCAGACATGGAAGATAATATTCATAACTATGTTTTCATAGTACATTTCATGTATAATCACCTGAAAATAGGAATCTTTATATTTTTGTTACTTAAAAATTATTCTTTTATATCTGCAGTGGGGGCGGGTCCTCTTTAATGGAGGCCGCCATCTTGAAACATTGTGTTTCTACGGTAGCCCAGAACAGACAAACTAAATACTGATTCTAGACAGAACCTTTCAACTGTTGTTTCTCCTTTACACAAGGTAGGTGAGGGTGATGTGAGGAGATTGCAATGCAGCGATTACACCATTAGATGCAACTAAATTCTACACACTGGACCTTTAAGCGTTAATTTCAACATGGTTGGTAAACGTTGTTGTATACCATGCAAGCTCCTGACTTGGTAAGTTTGCATTTGTCACTAATGATCTTTTCTGGCAGTCAGAGCACAAAATTAGCACCAGACACCAGCTAAATGCTAATGAAATATGTTTCACACATACTTCATACTGATGATGAACGACTGACTGATGACAAATGAGCATGACAGATACAACAGCAGCATAACAGATATCGATAGCAGGTTAGCTACCATAGACAGTCAATGATAGCTGCCTCCACTATCCTCCAAAAGTGGCGACACAGCCTTGATATACAACGTACCGAATGCTACATTTTGGCAAAGAGCCTGAGTATAGAATTACACGATTACAAATGCTAAACTGTTAGCATGAAGCACTGGAGGCAGTGCACTAATAATGCTGGTGTTCATTCTTTTGTCCCAGAAGAGTGTCAATAAACTCTTGTCATTTTACACCATTTGTGTCTGGCATCACTCAACATGCTGAATGGTAAGGCGTTAGCATGGAGAACTGTCACTCATCGCAGTAGACTGTGTCTAAGCCCAAGACTTAGACTAAGTGAGTCACATGGTGATGTGGATGGTTTTCTCTTGAAGCACATACATTGCAAACAAAACAAACAAAAAAAAAAGAAAAAAAACGCAACTCAACAGTGAATCATGGGAAAGTAAGTGAAGGTGGTAGGTATGTTAGCAATGAGGGTGTGAGGCCTGGTCGGCTGACACACACGCAAAATTGTTTGGAATGGTAACATCACATACCTATGAACACTTCCACTTATGTGTGAGTGTGTGGACGCCTGTGTGTGTTGACATGGTTGACCCTGTAAAAGACTCCTTGATAGCGTGCATGTTTGTTGATGTCATATCAGTGTGTGGGGGGGGGGGCTTTTTCAAGCCTTACTTAGACAGCTGAAGAGCAGTCAGGAATGTGGGCAGAGAGAGAGATGGGGAACGGCATGCAGTGAAGGGCCGCGGGTCTGATTCGAATTCTGGGCCACTACTTTCACACACGAGTGATAGCAACATTCTTTCAGGTTCACTGCATGAGACAGTGTGAGTGATGGGATGTGTGAGTCATATAAGTCATATAAATGATCAGGTATATCAGTGTGATAAATACCTGGTAAGTCAAAGCACGACAATGATTCAAGTAGATACAGGTCATCCGATTGCATGGTCTGTCTGTGCTGCTCCCATCTTTGGAAAAAAGCATTTAGCCGCCAAACATATCTGACAATGTGATCTAGTTGTACAGTTTGTTTGCAATCAGTAGGAAGTGCAGTGAGGATGACCAAAGAAGAAATCTCCAATTTATCAGCAGTTCAGATCTGGGTTGTAATGATTTAGAGTTAATTGGATATAAAGAAAGACTGAGATTCAGCATCTTCTGCACAAACCATAGAGAAGAAGTGAAAGAACACAGTGTTTTAAAAAACTCCACTCATATGAACGTGAAGGGAGAAGAGCTCATGGGAGAACAACAGCAGGCACAGAAAGAAAAGCTGGTGTTGATGTACTTTTCTAAATCAGAAGCAGGAGCATGTCCACATGAAATAACCCTTGGAATGCATTGAACTTCACAGATGTATGCAACTTTTATAGAATCCATACAGGTGATCTGAATTTAAGTATACCGGCCACAAGGCCATAGTACCCATAATTCACCTGGACTCTTCACTTAAAGGAAAGTGTCTTCTTCAAGGAAAAACAAGGCCACAGACAGCAGAGAGGTTTCTGGTTATTGAATCGCACAAAAACATGGTCGCAGTTCAATCTGAAACACGGCACATCTTCAGTGTCTTATCCAAATGATTCAACAAATTTGCGGCTGCCTGAACTAATTGCGTCTAGTCATTGTTTCAAATCCCACCAGAAGTGTTGTGATCCGTTTCAGAAGCGCCCCAGAAGTGTTCCTCTGCTCGGCTCTGCCGAGAACACAGGGCTGTTCAACATTGCAAGCAGACTGCATCAGTCTGCACAGAGCAGGTCGCCCCAACTTCAGATTGCCAACAACTACAAGTAAACCACTAAAGAAAACAATTTAACTATGTAGAATATTTACATTTAGAAGTACATAAATCTGGAAAAATGAACCAAATCTGAGAACGTCTCAGAACCTGGGCGAACCCGGATTCTGAAACGTTCTTGGTGTGGTTTGAAGTGTGTGGAGAAAATGGACCAAAACAGCGCCACGGCAACAACACGATAGAGAAGCGCCCAAGGAGGTTTCACCATGGGATTTAGGAGGGTTGCCGACAGGACTGGACATGACATGTTGTCCTTGTATTTTTATGGGCCACTTTCTAACTGCCAAGATTAATAATATAGTATTATTCTTTGAAGGTTTCAATTATCTTTCCTGTTCCCAGATTTACTGATTACACATAAATTCCACCAGACAGGATATTGATGTTTTGTTTTTTTGTTTTTCTGTAATTTGATTTAAGATGCAGTTTTAGAAGACGTAGAAGTAAATACAAAGAAAAACATATACTTGCAGTATAATGCAGTTGTTGTTTCATGGTGTCATTTTGTGAGATCCTCTTTTCTCATTTAAAATTCTCTTTTCCAAAACACTTATTCATGGCTTCAACTGCAGATTGCCGCATTATCTCGCTGAACTCATCAGAGTGCTTCTCAATATGTTCCTGCACTGAAATCTTCACTTTTCTGCCTTTCATCTCATTTCATCAGCCTTTCCAGCACTCGCATTACCCACCGTAACATAATGTTCAGGCCAAACGGTTTAGATTTTAGGGTCATGAGTGGTGTTTTGGAGCCCATTTTCTACATCTTGTAATTTCTCCTGCTAATGGATGCCTGAGAGTCCTAATTATTCATCTCAGTCATTTAAAAACTGCCACAGAGCTACTCCTGAAATGCATCTAAGTGCATTTTTGCATTTTATGGCTCCTTGTTTTTTTTTCTTCCAAGTTTTAATGAGCGTTGTTTTGCATTATGCAGTACCTCCAGGCTTCAATTTGGCATCTGGGAAAGTTGGCTTGACTCCAAGACTGTGGTCACCCAGTGCTTATTACTCATTAAGCCTCGTCGGAGGGCCGAGTGGGTGCAGGCTTGGTGGGTGCTGGGTGGGAGATGCTGTGCTTGGAGAGATGTTGTTGTTGTTGTTGTTGTTGTTTTTGTCGATGTTCTAGTTATGGAAGTGACCGAAGAAACAAGAAAGTGAAGTTTAAAGTGTCTATCTGTCTGTCTGCATGCCCCTTCTTATGTATGCATTATGGCTGGAAAATGGTGCTGTTTGCTTCCAAAGAGACCTTTTATTCATGAGTTATTTGATATGCCACTTCCTTAGCTAATGTTTGGTTAGTTTGAGCAACTACAGCCATTTATCTAAGGTTCAAAATACAAAGAACTTTACAGACATTTATACTTCCTGCGTCATCTCAAGGACCCGCATGATGTGCATTTCAACCATGTCTGTCCACACACAGACCAATTTGTGGCCACAGACGTGTGACCACCTTTGTGTATGCAGGTTACCTGATGTTGTATAAGCAACCACATTCAAATCAACTGTGTCTGTATATCCAACAGTTTGAGGTCACACTGCTACTGCCCTCACATCCGGAGAGAGGAAAGTCATTGCACGGCCGCGAAAGGTCTCTTGTCATGAAGTCATTCGGCTGACGCTGTTCTTTCTAGACATTCATTCATAGTATGTTTTAGCCGTAGTCCTGCAGCTGAAGTATGCGACCGTATATCTCTGTTTGAATATCTGTTTTCCTTCCTGTCTGTCTGTCAAAATGACAGCTCATTCATTTGATGTTTTTCGACATGTCTTTGGGAGGAGCTCGTTATATGTTGCAAACCTGGCCCTGCATCTGTGTGTGGTGTTCAGAGCTGTGCTGTGCCAAACCTAAAATAACCTGTGGTAATACCTGCACGCAGTGACAACATGTCATTAATCAGTCTCGTGTACATGCTATGAGGGACAAAGTGATGTGACCAGAGCACGTCTCATTAATTGGTCAACTTCCTCTCCTGTGCACAAACTCTCCCGTCTGGGAAAGGGTTTTAGATATCTGTGTTTCGTTTCCGTGTATGTGCTCTTCACACTGGCTGCAGAAGAAACTGGTTGTTTTGTTCTTTTTTACACATTTAATGGTAGTGGAGAGAGTGACAGAGACGTGCAAATTGTTAAACACTGAGGAACTGGTTCAGCTCTGCTTTAATTAACAGGGGAGGAGCAAAGAGGGAGAGAGCAAATACAGGAGAGGTGATATGCTGCTTATTCACCGCATCATCAAGTACAGGCAAACTGGTTCTACTGTTTTATACAGCTGGTGTGTTTATATATAGAGACAAAGAGCTGCACTGCACACTGCACAGTCCAGTTTGGATTAGGTTTAGGATTAACTAATTCAGCAGGACACGCCTGTTCCTATGCAGCAAGGAGCAGGAAATGTTGTTTGTAAGTTTCCAAAGAGTTCCCAAAGAGACCAAGCTGTGTGTTGTAGCTGCAATGCTACAATTATATTTTAGACAATAGTGTGGCAACAGTTTGTGTTTGACCCTTTTCTGTTTGGACATGACAAGGACCCATTGCATAAAGCCAGGCTGCCTCCACAGCTCACCAATGCCCTGCTGAATGGGAATGAATGGGAACAACACCCACAGCCAGGTCGTCCATGTTGGTCAGCCAACATCTGGTGGAAAACCTGAAACCCGAAGAGTGGAGGCTGTTATACAGGTAGCAGGACATCTATGACACCAGGAGTCGCACAAATCTATTTTTCTTCATATTATTTTAGCTTTTGGGTCACACAAATCATAATAGTTGTCATTCAGCCTGAAAGGAACAGAGTCTACATGTTGTCTTTATGTGAAGTCTGTCAACCAGGGACAAAGTTCCATGTAATTCACAAATACGTAGAGCAAGCACTCACATCTTTTCCTTTTTTATTAGAAAAAACAATTGAAAAAAAGAGTTTGTAAGTACTCACCGTAGTTATTTTTGTGTTACTGTCTTGCTACATATTGTATTGATACATGATATAAAAAGACTGATTTGGGCTTATGTTTTTCCTTTTTAGCTTTAGCAGTAACGTGAATGTATTCGATGCATGCTATGTATATGTCATTTGTACAAATTTGCATCGGTGTCAGTGAAGTCAGAGCTGTAGTTAAAACGTGTTTCCATCATGACGAGACATTCCTGGTCAGTAAATAAGTCTGCAGGGCGTTTCCTCCGCTGTGCACTCCCAATTCATAGCTGGTTCAAAGTGCATCAGCACACAAGGTGACATACCATAGCTGTGAGTCATGAACGTGGCACGCTGGTAGAAGAGATCCCGTAGTGTTCTTCAGCACACACAGATTTTGTTTACTGAGTAATGTAACATGTTATCATGACAGTGCAGGTCCACGGTCTCTGACCTCTGACCTTTCCTCAGCTTAAATATGTTGGTTATGATCTGAACCGTTCTGATGATGTGTGAAATAGTTTCGAATTGACTTTCAGTTTTTTGTTTCACAAATCAGCCTCTACTCTTCTGTGATTGAGCAGTTTTAGATATCCAGAGCAAAGACTGTGTAACAAAGCTGGTAGAGTGATTCATAAATGCGGGTGGAGAAGCAGCCTCACCTGAATGCATAATGGCGTTTGTTCAAACAGGGAGAGTCTGCAGTGTCTCATCTGAAAAGAATGGGACACTGAGCTGAGCTGCCTTTCCAGGGAGGGACAGTAACTCTCTTATCAGCATGAAGTAAGTTTTTTTGATTTGATACTGGAGGAGTTTATTATGAAGCTCTTCCCACATTAAGTTATTTTTCAAGAGCTTAATGCCAAATTAATGAAATTCTACTTTAGTGAGCAGCGCTGCTGGCTTGTTAGTTGTATTTGTTCGGAAGTATGTACTGTTTAGATTTCACTGTGATCATGTGGACCTATGCTTTTTTTTCCTAAGATTATTTTTTTGGCCTTTTTGAGCTTTATTTTGAGTGACAGGAATGTGGGAATGACAGGTATTAGTGCTCCTCTGCAGCTCTACTGAACATTTTAGCCTCTTTGAGCACATAGTTTTGGTTACACAGCTTGTTTACTGAGCGGTTCAGTCCAGCCTGTTCCTTTTTGTTTGTGGTGAGTGGATGGGTCAAACAATTAAACTCAGAACGCCACTGTTTCTGCCCAGAGGTCGATGTTGCCTTTTGTTTACTTACATTACTTAAGTTACATACTTATTTTAACCCAAATAGTTTTTACACTCGCTGAAATCTTGTTGTGAAGTTTTATTGTGGTTCATTCATCTTCAGGTACTTTTCAACTTAATAATCTCACCTCCTGAATTATATTGAGTCCATGGTACTTCAGCTTGAATGTTGTAGTACAGTTTGTAGTACATGGTGCTTCAATGCACAGCAGGATGTCACTATCAGCCAGAATCTGCTGTGAATATCCATATTTCCCAGAGGAAGAGTCCCAAAACCACTTGGTGACCTGACCTGACCTGACTTGAAATTAGCCCATTCATGCTCCCCACAGGATGAACCTCTACGATTTTAGTGTCAAGTTGTAAGAATAGCATTTGTTTCTGTCCTTCAGAGAGAGAGAAGCTCACATACTCCCACCCCACAATTTTTATCAACTTATCAACTCATTAACACTGAGTTTACTTCAATTAAAAGTTTAATTTCAGTGAAATAAAGGTCAGCAAACTCTTGTTCAAATATTTTCATGGTCCAACAGTAAATCATATTCATTACTTTGTTTTAGTCAATATTTTGCCCCCTGCAGTGCCTCTAAGTGTCTAAGTGAGAGGGGCCTACCCCCCTACTGTAAGAACCACTGCTACAAGTAGGTTGTTCGTTCTTCCCAACAGTTCAAATATTTTGGTGGAGTGAACGTTGCAGCACCTGGCAGCATTTTAGATGCTAGTCTAGGAGACTCTTCTAGATTCTAGTCTTAGTAGATGTAGAGAGCTGCAGATACGCAAGGAGGCTTCACCCTCCTCATACCTGCCTGCTTATCAAGGTGTGTCTGACTTGGCGCCGGCCTCAGTCATCAGGCCCCACCCAGACACGCCCTGGGTTGGGAATTAGGACTCATCAGACTCAGGTGGGGGGATGAAGACTGGAATTCTGATCCACCCAACCTTAGGTTTAGTCATGGTATATTTTTTGTTAGTGGTGACTTGACAGGACTTGATGACGAGGTTGTTTTTTGTGTTAGGCTGTTTATATTGAGTTCTGTATTTCTGTATTAGGAAAGTAATAGCCTGACTCACAGGAAGTGAGTTTCCATTGGGCGACTGTGTCAGTCTGCATTCTCCTTCCCTCCCGCTACATGTCTGTTTCCATTTTCAGCCCTTGTTGCTATGAAACAACAACAACCTGAGCTAACATGTTGAAAATGGGAAGTTACCTTAATCCTAACCTGGTTCCTAACCGCACAGACTTCAACAAGCTAGCTGCTGCTATCTCTTCTTTTCGCCAGGATTGAGCTCCTTTAATGCCAGGCCTTGCATCCCTACATGCAAATCTTCAGTTCTCACTATTTTGCAAGCACACCATTGCTAGCGTCGCCTAAGACGATTGTGATTGGTTTATAGTAATACAAGCAAGTCAGAGGGTTTATTTTCCTCTCTACCACAACAATGATGGGTTCAGGGCTAAGAAGAGCAGAAGATGTTCTTTTTTTCAAAAAAAAAAAAAAAAAAACATAATTGGACAATTAGTTGTTGTTGATGATGATGTGTATCCATTTAATAAATTAATACATTTATGTTTTATTAATACAGATAATAGATTTTGAGTTTTTGCTAAGCCCAATAATTCTTCATATAAATGCATACCGTTTATACTGTACTGAGTCATTTAAGCAGTTAAAATATGAAAGTAATGACTTTACTGATCAACATCCACACTTTACTTACAAAGGTAGTGGCATTCAACCAAACTTAAACCTAAATCCTATTTCAAATTAGAATGCAGCCTGGAATTGAGACACATTGTCTGCATATTTAGTTTTTGTAAGAGTCTAGGATTCTTCTTTCTCGTCATTTGTAGCTATGTTTTTCCTCTGTCACACACACACACACACACACACACACACACACACAAGTGAGAGGTTGAGTAAACTGATCAATCAAGCACAGAATCCCTGACAAACTCTGGCCGGATATTAACTAACAAACTCACAATCTCTCTGCTTCTCCATTCTGGTCAGTGGGGAGGTTGTAGTTAGGGTCATCTCTATGTACACAGAAGTGCAGCCCACCCACTAACACACACACACACAGACACACACACGCAGACAGACACACAAACCCCCTGTGGTCTGAGCTCTGTCAGGAAATTAGTTTTGAGTCAATCTGTCATGATGAACACTTCTCTCTCTCCAAGTCCTGCAGTGAGTATTTTAGAAACATTTTACAGCTTTTAACGTGCATCAGAACAGTCAGATAAAAGTTAGTTAGCTAAACACTGCACAGGTTTTAGTTGTTGCTTTTCTTTTGAGGTATTTTAGCATTCCCTTCTTGTCTTAAAGCCCCTGTAAGGGGAAATCTACCTATAGTTTGTATTTTCAACGCTGTTTAATGGAGTTGCAACATCTAAATGTAATCATGTGAAAGTCTCTGCACTGAGAATGTTAGCCTAAGCCAGCCATTTGAATGCCTTGAGCATCAATAAGAAGACAACTACCAATGTAAAATCTTAGTAGTTATAGAATTGGCTAATGTTTGTCTTCTTAAAGCCTACACTCATGTAACTGCAGGCAGCCTTTTCCATACCCAAGCATAGAGAGCCGAAGTCAGGACATCATGTCCAGGCCGGCCTCTGCTCCCTTAGCTTCTTTCAGCTCTTCTTTCATTGGTCTTTCTGAAATAATGCTGCATGTTCATAGGATTTGCTTTCTATATTTTAAGACACATTACTATACACTACTACACAGAGTATTACTGTAGACGTCAAACATTTGTGATTTTACAAGATTAAACAAATATTACTTTACATGTGCAGAAAAAAAAAAACTACATCTCCCATGAAAGTGGGCTAGCAGTGCAGGATCATAACTTTGCTTTGTTTATATTAATGAGCTAAGCTAAGCTATCTGCTGAAGTCATTTTTGTCATCTCTGCTGTCTGAATGGTTTTCCAGCCTTCACTCCTCTGTCTTTGCGGTCTGTCTTCATTACAGACTTGTCAAAGCTAACTGCAGCCACCTTTGACTCAGGTTTTTCTGTTGAGTGGTGGCATTTAGCCTGCAACGGTCTTATGGGAAATGGTGTTTTTTTTTTAAAGGATGCTTGTCAAAATTTAAAGCTCTTAAACTTGCACAGGAATATTTCATTTTTAATTTCATTTCAAATCACAGACAAGGTCATGTTACCGTTGAGTTATGTTAGTTAGGTTATGTTATTCTGACCATGTCTTCTTCAAATTATGTTTACACACTAGCGATTTGTTGGTGGGAAGTGTAATTAGGAAAACAAATCAGCACTGTATAAACATAATGAAAGGAGACAGGGTTGGACGGTAACTAGGAGAGAATTACAGCATCCCACATTCATCATTTACACAAGTATGGAAGACTTTATAATGACATTGTTAAAAAACATATTGTTTTTAGGTCTACTGAATGTCACATGCGACTTAAATACTTTACATTGAGATATTTTTTTGTCTTTTTAGCAGCTAGATATTCCTCTTTGCTCCCTCAGGCTCCTGTCGATGCATATCATGTTTCTCAGAGGGATTAAAAACACAATGGACTTGTTTTGATTGCATTTAATCAGACAACACAGACTCACTGTGTCACGAGCACACAGCCCACTCATGTTGTGAATGCATCCACTCATATGGAGACTGAGGGAATTAATTGCCTGCTGTCCATCTGTAGTTTCTGTATATGTGTGAAGATTGATTTGCTCCTTTAAGATAAAAACATACATAAGAGCCGTGCGGGTTAGCTGCTTCAGCGCAACTCTTACAATGGCTCTCTGTGGTGGGTTTCAAACAATGGTGGGTGGGAAGCTTCCACCAGCTGAGAGTCTGTTCAGTAGGCAGACAATTTATGAACCTCATCTTCAGAACAGTATTGAACATTTCTGATGTTACACTGAGAGCTCTTTTTGACATTGAAATCAACTTCAAAGATGTTCTCCTTTTTTTACTTTAACAGGAGCAAATGTTTGTTTTTCTTACTTTTCTTACCTTTCGCACTTTTTTTTGTACAAAGTCTGAGAGTTTGCGTTGCTGCTATATTTGCTGGCACTTTCTGCTTCCGGACAATGACACAGAGCGATGCAATCCATCACACTAAACACAGGGCGAATGTTTGCATGTGACCCCCTGCTTCCTGTCACTCAGCTGACGCGCTGACAGGCAGAAATATTCTCCTCCAGGACACTCTAAAGCACACGTCACCTGACAAACTGCCCTACCTGCTAGCTGAGACGACATTCATTTCAAGCTAAATGTTTTGGGGTTTTTTTCGGCATCTGAATATGTCGGCTCGTCATTGCTAGTAATAACAACAATGGCAGAAAATAAAATATGTTATCTGGTGCACAGTTCCACAGATTTACATAAAATGTTTATTTATTCTTATGGTTTAGTTCTGAAATAATTAGCTGATTCATCCGTTACTCAACAGAAAATGTGTCCGCAAATATTTCTATGGTTGATGAATCATCTCAGTTGTTTACAGAGGTTTGTAGTGTCATGTGATATCATCAGATAACCCACATGATGATGTAGTTAACATAAAGTGTGTGTTGTGTTTCAGAGATGTTGATAAAAGATGCTATTAAGTTGCATTATGGGAAATGTAGAGCACTAATCTATACTAGGGCTAAAAGTCAGTCTCAGCCTCTGTGTTTTGATTTTGACCGTTCTGTTTCTAATTTTTATCTTGTGAGTCCCACAGCTTAATAAAAGTGCAGATTAGATTAATGGAGTGTGAAAACATCCTCTGACTCCAGCTCCCCAGATGTTAGGATTTAAGGCTTCTCTCTGTTATTATTTTATTGTTTTTGTTTTTTTTCAAGATTAAATTAAATGAAAAACATATTTCGAATTTCAGATTTGCTCTATTTTTTAAGTAATTACGTCAAATTAAATGTTTTGGTAAAACAATAGAATTGCAATTTATGCCAGCAGACACTACAGCGGGAAAGATTTAACACATATATTTTTACAGTGTAAAAAAAAGTTGCATGTTAAGTCTGTTTTATTTACTTTGGGAAATCTTATTTCAGTGCTTCAGAGTTTTATTCAGACTTTCTGTCCAATCGGATTTCTCTCTTTGTCTGGTCTACAGACAAAACTTCATTCCGCTCAGGCGTTTGCATATCTCAGTTGTGTGTTGGTATTTGGGCCATCCTCTCATGAGGACAGGATTCATGACATCTCAGCTTTTCTCTCCCATCATTCCTGTTTCTCTCCATTTCACACCAATGAAAATGTTTCTCCAAGAGTCAGAGGAACACCTGTGTTGGGTGTTGTCTTAATTCTAGTTGACAAAGGCATCTAGACACTCTGGTAAAACAATTTGAAGAATGTCCTTCACATGAAAGACATTCGACGACCAAAGTGCACATTCAGAACAGAGGCCGAGTATACAGTATATTTAAAAAAATCTGTTGTCACTCCCTCTGCAGCCAATAGGATCACATTCCCTGCAGTGTTTTTATTACTGCCAAAGCTACCGGTTGCGAAACATGAAACTGATCTCAGGCATGATGAAAGTTGATAAAATGATAAAAACAGTCTGTCTGTCTCTCTTTCCTTAAAGCCTCCCCAGTTCCAGAGAGCCAAAGAGGAGTTCACTGCTTCTCTGGGAAAACTACGACAGCTGATAGAAGCCAAAGTTCACATCCTACAGTCCCCCATCGCTGAGGAGCAGCAGGTAAATGACATGAAACATTTTATTCTTAACATTTATGAGTATTGTTGCGATTAAGTAAGTAAAGAATACATCTCTTTCATTTCTTCAGATGTTCCTGAAGCTGTAGGTGAAGGTGTGTTTTATTTAACTGGAATCTGAAACATGACGCCTGCAGTAAAAACAGTCAGAGGATTTAAGTGTCATTATGTCTTTGCTGACGTTCACACTCGGTTGTGTGTTGTTGTTTTTCATGTTTCTAAAGCATGAATCTTTGCTAGAGGGTCCGGGGCTAATTGCCCAACACTGCCTTAACTGCATTCCTCCTTAACGGTTTATGCCCAGGCTGTTTTCCTTGGCACTCACTTCATGGGATTCGTTTGATTTCTCTTTCATTCTTGTCTGTGGGAATTTGTCCCTTTCTGTTTTAATGGCCCATCGTTGTCCTTTTCCCTTCTTATTTCTCCTGAAGCCACGTATAAATATCATGTCATCACTGAAAATACAAGAAAGAAAAATCAAAATAAACGGTTGAAATGTCAGTTGGTGGGTTCAAGTTGCCAGAAAAGCTCAAAGTTAGCAGCCCGAGCAGTATATTTGCAGTTTAGGATTACAATGATTAATACAAATTTGTGAGATCTTTTTCCTTTAGATCAAACTGGAGGAAAGCTTGTTAATTTCACCAATCCTGACCTTTTTTGAGTCATTTTTCTGAGCTGCGGCTCTGACCTAAAACTATCCATTTGGTTCATGGAGCATTTTTGGAAACGAACTGAGAGGACAAGCTCAACGGAAATGGCTAGTTGGTACCAACATGAACACCTGCAAACAGGGAAATCCTGAGATTAGATTTAGATTAAAGATTAGATATGAGTTCACTGCAGTTATATCTGGTACAGATTGTGTCTGGTGATAAATGACAGAAAGAAATGAAAGTGCAGATGTCAGAGATACATTTCAAACAGTCTTACCAACCTAAAACAGTGTTTGTCCACCAGTGAAAAGATGACTTTTAGTGCAGCGATGTTCTCCTTGAATGTTTTTGCCGATACCATTCATGTCTGAAAACACATGTATCATCTAGCCCCTTGTGAGTTTCAGGGTGGACAGTGAGGACTAACGATGACATTTTTTATCAGATTTGGCTGTGAACATACCGGCAGTTTGTTTCTCAGACTGAGTCACATGCAGACAGACAAACAGAGAGACAGACAGGCGCACGAATGAGGGTGATGGTAATGTTGTGCCAGAATGACTCAAGTCGGTCTGTTGTCTTTCAGCCCACAGACGCTCACTGAAGGACTCAGTCGCCTCGACGAGTTCAGACTTAGAACCGCGATTAGACGTCACACTCTCTTTCTCTTTCAGCTTTATCTCCCCTCAGCCGTGTCCTCGAGTGACTCTTTTGGTTTTTCTTCTCGTCTGTCTGTCTCTCTTCACCTCCTCTTGTCTGTCTGTGTGAACAGTCTGTCTTCCCGGACTCTCTCCTCCTTCAGCTGGTGATTCATCACTCCTTTTCTGTTTTACTCAACATGTTGCTATGTCTGACAAATGGAGACAGCAGGATACTGAGCGCTGAAGTGTGATATGGGTGCATTCTCATATCAGATCCCCTCCAGACTAAATATTATATGATGACTTATGGAGCATTTGTCTGCTGTCTTTTTTATTGAACTTTTATTTCTCTGTGAGATTCAGGATATACGGCCTCCCTTTCACCTGCAAACAAAGGGAGGATTCTTTCTATGGGTGTGTCGTTCAGAGACAGAACTTTAACTTTAAATGCAGCCTGAGGAAAGGCACTGTCTTATATCTGGAATATATACAGAAATGAAAGTGGTCAGTGTGCAGAAACTTTATTCGATTTGCTCCCTGAATTTGGCCATGCTGGATTCATGACTTCTTCTCTCTGTATGTCCTGTCCAGTGAAATGATGGATTTCCCCCCTTTAGATTATAGTAGAGGTGCACCTAATGAAATGTTACCCCAGTGCTCATTATACTCCAACAAGATTAAGAATCCACAGCAGGGGTGGCAAACTCATTTTAGTTTGAGGGCCACCCAATTTGATCTCAGGTAGGCCAGACCGGTAAAACCATTGCATAGTAACGGCTAACTAATGACAGTTTTATTGTGAAAACACTCACAGTTAATAAACCAACCACAGTGCACCAGGAGATCACCGAAGTCAGTGGGATACATCCTCTGGAGAGATTGAATTTGAGAGTCATCTCTGTAAATCAAAATGAACCAGTCAAATTAGCTAGTTCAGCACGTCACGTAAGTCAGTGGAACATTGAGCTGCATGATTCTGCTATAGAAGAATGCATGCTAATGTGCCTCGTTTGTCCAGGATTATCCTGGTTGCAAGCTGTGTGTCCAGAGTCTAGACCGCCATCTTTATATAAAATGTTCCAGGTTTCACCGCAATGATATTGATTCATGGACATTCATCATGTTCTGTCCTACTCATTACCTCATTGTGCTTCTGAAATCAGCAGTAATTATTTAGTCATGTCAGGCCATGCGAGCCCTGTAGTCACAGTTTGTGGTTCTTAACAGTTATCTGTCATGCCAAAGACGAAGTTTGACTTTCTTAAGAGCTCCAGTAGGCTTACTCCTTCTTTCATAACCTATGCACCAACAAAAGTGAAAGGCGAAAGGCGCACTCAGTAGGTCTGCAAAGTCCTCCAATAATAGCCCACAGTCTGATGAAAACACCCGTGGTGCAGACATACATACACACATACATGCGAGTAATGATTGCAGATTGCCTGCTCATTAACGTAGCACTGGTCGAGCCAGAAAAGTTTCGTTGCATCCCTTTCCCAAAAAAAAAGTGTGCCTAGGCAGTGTGAGACATGAACAGACTGTTTACATGCTATGTGTGTCTTTAGCAAGGACACCGACACTTGTGTTAACATGCTAACTTGCCGCGATCAACGGCTGACAAAAGCACAGCTTTTCACAGACTGAAATCATGTTTTCATTAACCATGGACCATGGTCAACAGACCTCCAACATGGCTGCCAGAGGGCTTGTTACAAAGCTCCACTAACCTCGCTGTCTCCTCTTGTGATCAGGGTTTGGTGTGTGAGGACAACGCAGGGAGAGGAGGATTGTGGAGGTTTGCCTTAGTGAGTGAGGAGCTGACCTTTCACCTCCAGCAGCTGCAGAGGCAGACAGAGCAGGAGCTCTGCAACATACAAACACAGTGAGTCAATGATGTGTTATGTGCTCGGGACAAGGAAGCTACTGTATTCTGTATGTGAGAGAGCACACAGAGCCTTCGTGACTCTGTATCAGTATATGCTCTCCTCACATAGACACTTCGGCAGGGTGGATGTTTGCTGACGGCTGACTAGTTTCCTGCTCATAACACAGATGCACATTTCTATAATCATCTATAATCATATCAACCATTATTTTCTAATAATACTAAAATGTGAGTTAGCAATCCTGTTACTACTCCCCAAACTGAAAAATATGATCGTATATAATCCTATGTAATGTTTCACATCATGTCAAGTCACTTGTAACTCTCATTTAATTCTTACTTAATTATGAATATCAATTCTATAAGCAAGAAATGCAGTCGGAGTAATATTAACATCCAAAATTAAACACACTAATCACTGTTTCTCAAGTTTGTAGTCTCTCTTTTTCATCCTTCTCATTGCATCGTACAGTACTCTCTATATTCCTAAAAATCTAAATAGACAAATGTTGCATGTTGATAAAATCTGTTTCCCTCAAACTGGACTCTCCTCCGTGTAAATCAGGACCAATGTTCTGTAGTGTCTGAACATGTGAGTGGGAGGCAGCTCGGTGCTGGTTTGTGGGGTTTTGTCACAGAGCTGAAACACGAATGTGGGAGTTTCACTGTATCTCATAACACCAGCAGGTTCTGCTCGGCTGGAGAAAACAACAGGATCCTGCCTGCTTCTGTGTGTGTGTGTGGTGTGTGTGTGTGTGTGTGTGTGTGTGTGTGCGTGTGTGCGTGTGTGCGTGCGTGTGTGGCTGAGAGTCAGAGACTGAAAACGAAAGTGAACTGTTCTTTCATGCATTTGTTGCCTTGTGTGTATGTTTGCTCTTGGTTATCTATCATTATGAGGACCAAATTGAGACTTTGGATTCAGATTGTTGCATGTACACGACTGAATGCTGCTCCCTAATATAGTTTTTACCTTAATTTATAAATTGTGTCTCACATGGATAAATCATATGGAACTGAGCACTGATATGACAGCAGTTTACAGTGTGTCACCTTACAGTGGATCTGTAACTTCTAGGTAAAATAACACAGACTGTCACTATACATTAAAAAAAAACTATCCAATATAAATTCAAATCCAGTGTGTGTTCACCAGGCAGCGTCTGAAGCTCCACTACCTCACACACCTAAAGTGGAGGATACAACATATTTTTGTTACTGTAAAATCGACGGCCATGTGGAGGTGTGAAAATAAGCAGGGTTTAAACTTTACTCAAGGTCTCGTGTTATCCCCATTCAGTCCGGACTAACTGTACCGAGGGTGAATGTCTATGGAGCTCACCTGTTTAAGTGATATTAAAGCTTGAAGTTGAAGAAACGAGACACAACACCTGTTCTCACGGACTAATTAGTTTGAACCGTCCCTCGGCTTTAAAGGTTTACCACTGCTTCCACTTTAAACTGCATTTAATGTGAAGCACATGCAGGAAAAATGGTAGTATCTGCATGGGCTCTATGCATGAACATTTGCTCATCACAGCAGATGAGCGGAACGGGACAGAAAACTGTATGTAACGTTCGCTTGCAGCTCACAGATGCTACGGCCATCTTTTTTTCTTTTTTTTTTTACCCCGTCAGGCTGGTGAAAGAGTAGAAGTGTCTAAAAAGTTAGTCGCTGTTTGAAGTTCTTTTTTCCTCTTCTTCTAATTTTAACTGAGAAAGTGAGACTTCCTGTTGAAGTTTCAGATTTTGTTACCACTTGTGCTGCGTTGACAGTAAACGTTCAGATGGTAGTAGGTGGCTGCCGCCTCACCCTGTTCGCTCGTACTCTCTGTACTCCTGCCATGACGAGCAGTTTGGCAGAACAACACTTCAACTGGTCTCACTTCTGTCAGACAAGACAAGCTAAAACACATCTCAGGATTCA
Source organism: Nibea albiflora (assembly GCA_014281875.1). Taxonomy (NCBI): domain Eukaryota; kingdom Metazoa; phylum Chordata; class Actinopteri; family Sciaenidae; genus Nibea; species Nibea albiflora. Next base: position 3,694,548 of record CM024803.1, read on the forward strand.
AGGTGTGCCAACAGAGACACACACACACACACACACGCACATTATTCTGAGAACAGTCCAGGAAATCTCATTTCTTCTGTAACACTGGTTCTCATCGCCAAGAATCGCATCGGGGATCAAAGGCTTAAGGGTTGGAGGTTTCTTTCTTTCCTAATAAAAACTCTTACATGTCTCCATCATGTTTCCCTGCCCCCTTCTCATATCCACTTACTGGAAGAAGAAGACGTCACCCTGCTTGCATTTTACAGGGGTTTTCCTCCGCTTTAAGGGAGGCTTATGTGGTAATGTCAGCGCCGAGGCAGGGCTGGATTCTTATGTAGGAAAAGAGGATAGAGCTGCGGCTCTGGAGCAGAGATAAGGCCATTCTTTTGGGGGTTTTTTTTCCCCCCCTAAGTGGACGTTAACAAGCTGCAGGAATCAAGCAGCTTTCGCGCAAAGAGTTTATTTAAAACTCTGCTTTAGTTAGGTTTCTTTGTCGAGGTGATAATGAGTCCTTTTAAATAATTTCCGTCCTCTGACAAGAAAACTGTGCTGTTAGAAGTGAGAGCAAGTGTTAACCTTCACAGCTTGACGGCAAAGCTAAAGCAGTCTTTATTGGTGTTTGGTAGCAAAGTTTTCAGCACCAAACACCAAGCAGGGTGGACAAAGAGGCTTATGTGAGCACTGCCAAAGCTGCTAACTAAACAGACTACACTAGAACATGAACGTACAGTCAGGTCATGTCTGCGGCCAAAGTTTGTTGCGACTGACTGCTGTCTCGACGCATCGCGCTTACCTGTGCCGTTTGTTGTTTGCTCATCCTACCTTAGCTTCACCCGAGCTCGGCTAACATTTGTTTTCTGGCTCCAGTCCAGCTTAATGTGTCGCATTCAGATAAAATGAGAGAAGATGAAGGAGACTTGTTTCCCCGTGTCCGTCAACAAGCTTCTTGTGAGTCTCCAGACTTGTTTCTTTGAACTGAAATTAGCACAGCCTGCCCTGTTGAAGTGCCTTTGACTTTTGACCTTCCAGCCTGTGAAGTACAAAGATATATTATGAACAGTCAACTTTTTTGTTAGAGTTAGTTTAGAGTTAGAGACAAGACATTTTAAAGCTTCAGTCGACCTTAAAACAGCCACTCTATTAATATCTATCCATTTAGTTTTGGTCAAGTGTTGAGAAATCTGGTGAAACATGAAGAATGATAGGTTGGTTTTATGGTCTGCTATTCACTCAGGGAATTTGACAGGGACTATTTCTTCAGTAAAAAGTAGTTCAAATGTTCAGTGTGTTATCCGAAGTAACACGGACACTGTTCCTTGTTCATTAATCTGCCTTAACTTAATTAATAGTTTGTGTGTTATTGATGGAATCGTAGAAAATATGTGAAGTGTGTTTTATGAGGAGCATGCAGATATGAGAACAGCAGCAGAACGCCACGACCAAAACTAAAACAGATACTTTATTCTGATCAGTTCTGATGTTCTCCCACAGAAGTTTAATGACACATCTCAAAACAAACCTGAAGTCCTGCTCCATTTGAAAACAACAAGACTTCCTTTATTATCTGCAACAGTGCGTGATTGAAAGGGAGGAAGCTCTCACACACACAGCAGTACAAACTAACCCAGCAGCACGCGGTGGGGGAAAAAGAAGCCTGATTGTGATGGATTATGTGTTGTTTGGTGGTATTTTCCCATAGATAGACAGAACCAGTCTTTTCTCTGGTTATGCAAGGAGACTTCAGCTTGTTGCCAAGACTAACAGGCAGACTGGCAGTTTGGAGAACAGCCAGCCGAACTCCGTCAACCCTCCCCTCGTCTTTTTCCTCCTCTTCTCTAAAGGATAATCTGTTCACTCCTCTTCAGAAACTTAAATTCCTCTGATATCGGACACGAAATCGATCAACCAAGTGGAAAAGCTCAAATGCTTTACTGATTTATCCTCTTAAATAGGAGGAGGAGGAGGAAACGTGTACGGGGAAATAAGTAATGTTGCCTTTTTCCTGAATGCCCTGCTGCTGAGGTGCGTCTGAGCGATGCACTCAAGAAGTTAAAGTCATCTGAGCACCAACGTTCACCTTAGAAGCTTATGGTCCCATCCACAACCACATCTCATGGTCTTCATCAGTGGATGGAGTTCAGACTCAGTTGCCATCACATGAGTTGCATTATGAGAGACATTAAATATGTCCTATTGAAACTGAGGGAGGCTTTTCTTTTCTTTTGTAATGTGCTTTTAAAATAGAGAAGATCGACTTTATTGAACCTGCACTGGGGAAATGTACTTGTTACTTGGTACACTGCGAAAAATGTCTGTGAATTTTACAGTGAAAAACTGCCAAACCATGACAGTAAAAGACCGTAAAAGGTTGTTATTATTGCATACATTAAAACACAGTCATATTCCAAAACCTTTATTTAAACAGCATTTTAAGGGAATTTATGCAGAATAAAGTATTTTATATTAGAGACTGTTAAGTGTACAGTAAATCAAATCAAAATCAAATCAAATTTTATTTGTATAGCCCAAATTAACAAAACACATTTAGCCTCAGAGGGCTTTACAATCTGTACAGGGAGTGACACCCTCTGTCCTTAGACCCTCGGTTCCAGTGAGGAAAAACTTGCCCACAAAAAAACCCTTTAACAGGGAAAAAAGGTGGAAGTAAAACACTGTAATATTCGATGAGACATTTTTCAGTCTTTTACTGTCGTGGTTTGGCAGTTTTTCACTGTAAAATTTACAGACATTTTAAAATATGGAATAAAATCTCAACCTTAAATGTGAAGCTTATCACTAATATCCTTTTACTATAATATCAGAAAAGGTTATACTGTATTTACTACGGTAAAATTCTGGCAACCACAGCTTTCTTTCTCTCTACTATTTCTTTGTTTGTGTTTGTTCATTTATTTCTTTGTTCACATTCTTTATATTTTCTTTCTCTTTCTCGTTTCATTTTCACACCTGTTTTTTTTTTCTCTTGTTTAAATTTTTGTTTCACTTTTTTTGTTCCCTGCCTTTCACTTTCTTTCTGCCTCTTCGATTTGTTCATTTCTCTCTCCCTCTTCCGGGGTTGTGTAATCGAACAAAGCTAAACATGGTTTCTCCATTCCCAGAGCCATTCTTCATCATATCTGTCTCTCCTCCTCTCGCCCTGTCAAAACATTTTTACATTCCTCTCATCCTTTTTGCCCTCCTTTCACGTGTTCTCGTTTTAAGATGTTTGTCTTATTATCCTCCCTTTCCCCTCAGCTGTTTGTCATTTTCCCTTCTGCTCATTTTTCTAAATATCTTTACATCACTCCTCTTCATTTTCCAGAGGAGCTTTTTATTCTTAACTCTGTAGCTGAGTATTTTCATGAATCATTTCAGGACTGAAACTACACGTTTTTTTTTAACTTTATTGCCAATACACACGTAAAGAATTTTAACACAAACAATATGAAGCAGAAGATTCATTAACATGTGTGTTCATTTGCATACAGGTCTGTAGCATCACCTCTGTCCATGATAGGAACACTTTGTGGAGTTTTATTCATCAAAATGGAGCCTTTCTGCTATAAATACACACGCGGCAGATTCATCCTGTGTAACCTCGACACGGTGAAAATTACATATGTGACAGGCTGCAAGTGGTGAGATACATTAATGTAAATAAATAAATAAATAAATAAGAAACACCCACACATTTTTCACCTGCAATTATGGAGTGAAATGTGTTTGTCACATACATTCAAGCAATTATGGAGCCCTATTCACGCTTTTCTGTACGTAAGCACCTAATCAGAATACACTGACAGCTGGCAGAGTGTGTGTGTGTGTGTGTGTGTGTGTGTGTGTGTGTGTGTGTGTGTGTGTGTGTGTGTGTGTGTGTGTGTGTGGTGTGTGTGTGTGTAAATTTCAAATTGTCAACAACACACACACAGATATTCATTGGTAATTACTGTCTTTTCACACCGATGGATGATGTTCTTTGTCGCTCATCACACACACACACACAACACACACACACACACACACACACACACACACACACACACACACACAGTGTTTTAATGAAGCCACTTGATTGGCTAAGATCATTTTGATTGACAGGTGACACAGTAGTTCATTTGCATGAAGCTTCAAAGTCTTGAAATCTCCTCGAGAGTCCTCTCAAGATGTTCATTTCTTCTAAACATTCAAGTGAAGGATCGCACCGCAAACAAGTTTGCTCCGAAACAAGCGGCAGTCGAACCTGGAATCTTCAGTCATGTTATTTATTATACAGGTAATGGACAACAGACGTAACAGCCCCAAAATGCACTAAAACAAAAACATTTTTCCGAGAATTTTCCCTCGAGGATATTGGCTACATTTCTGCAAATCTTATTCTTTTTATTTCTTATTAAAACCTCCTGTAGAAAAATAGATGTATTAAGATGCTTCAGGCAACTCTAACTTTTATTTTGAAGAGCAATAATGAAGAACAAAGGTTCATAATAGCTCTTTCAATATGGCTGAGATCAAATGCTTTTATGCTGTGACAGAACATTATGTTATGTGTCATGTGATAGCAATTTGACGCTGACACCAGCGTTCAGCCATGATTTGTTATTGTTCAGAGGATTTCAGCAAAATCAGAACGAATGATTTTGCCGTGTCCATTCTGGAAATCATCCACACTGATGTTGACGCGATAAAGAAGTTCCTCATTTATACTTATATACACATTTTGAAACTTCAGACAGTGGTCAGTCATGAAGACAGCTGGAAACACAGATAGAGGCACTGTAACACAGCCTTTTATAGCAGAACCTTAAAGACATATTACAATATTATAATAATGATAAAAGTCCTCTTAGAAAATAGTCCCTGTTTATTTCTTTGGACATTTCTTTATACTGCATGCGTAGACCTCCGACACTCAGTCGTCATCAGACCCTTTCTTCTTCAGTGTTTCAGATCTGCTCTGCTTGTTCCAGTAAATCAGAGATCGTCATCATCTTTTCGGTTCACCTCAGCTTCCTGTCCTTCTCACAACACTCCTTATAACACACACACACACACACACACACACACAGCGGAGTCAGTGGGCCTCCTTGAAAACCTCATTAACAGGATGTTAATATATTTCCCAGAAGGCCTTTGTGCCGTTGTTTGCGTCGTTTCCACTAATTTGTCTTTTCTCTACATGTGGATGTCACTCCTTCAGTCAGTTCATCAAAGGCCTCCCCTCAGATGAGCCTCCTCACAAACAAAACACTTGTGTGCCTCTCATCACCTGCTGTTCCAGCACTCTGCCACAGAGGCTTAGTGCCTCCCAGTGGACACATCCTCACCTACACGCCGCTGCCATGTCTGCCTCTCTAGAACTACTAGAACTACGACTATCACTGCTGTCTAGTTACAGCTGCTCTTACTGTTTCTACCGCTATAGTACAGATACAACTACAGTACTGATGCCGTTACTACAAATAGCATTGGTACTACAGCTTATACAATACTATTGTTTTTTTCTGTTGCTGCTACAACTTGTATTGTACTGCTACCACTATTTCACACTATCACGTTAACATCACAAGTACAGCAATACTACTGCAACTACTGCTACTACTACTATTATTACTAGTACTTGCAGGCTCCGACCACTGCTATTTGTTGTACTACTTGCAACGCTAATATTAAAACTACCACCATGACACTCTTGCTACCACTCTTACTTCTAGTGGTACTACTAATGTCAGTCTGACACACACTATATTTTGTGCTACTACTACAAGAAGTACTGGTACCACAACAACAGCTATTACTGCTGCTATAGAATTACACAACAACTGCAACTACTACACTACGACCAGTAAGATTATTGCTGCTAGTCTTGCTGTTACTATACTATACTTTATACATTAGTTTTACAGTAGGTAACAGGAGTGACTGATAGGACGTAATCCAGATGTAAACAGCAATACACGGTGGTGTGACTCGTGACTTCTTGAATATTTGGCTGCTGTAAACAGCGAACTTCAATCTGCATCAGCTGTTCGACTCTGTGTGTATCTATGAAAACACGGCCGTGTTTGTTCAAGGAAGGAACAGTTCCATGTTAAAGAGTGTTAGAGGAGCCTGCAGGTTAGTCAGGGATGTTTGATGTGGGAAAGTTGGCAGGATGGAAAGTGGAGCACTTTTGAGGGATCAGAAAGTGAGACCAGAGGGTTGATGGTTCCAATCCAAAGACCATAAACGTTTATACCCACTCCTGAAAGAAGAAAAAAAAAAAAAGCAAATGATAATCTGGTTCATTCGTTTCTGCTCTGTCTGTCATCAGTGTTGTCTCAGGCAAATCTCTCAGCTGCGAGAACACAAACAGAACAGAGAGATATGTCCCGGCCTGCTCTCTTCACTGAATGCAGGAGCTGAAAATGTAGAAACCAGCAGCACCTGAGGGATAAAAGCTCCCTTTGTGAGCTTTCACAACAAAACAGCATATGCTCCATGTTAGCTTGTTTACACTGTCTTTATATTAATGTGTGTTTTTATGGACCAAAGAAAAGTTCATAGCAGACTTCTTTTCATCTTAATGCGTGCATTGAAACTCCTAATAAATCTGTCCAAAAGTGTAAATTAAAAAGTTGGGCTGGAAATGTCTCAAAATTATTGAATGTATTGAACATCATCAACCTCTTAGTTCTCTCATGCTGCCGACCAAATGTATGTTAGATTTTAGCTGTCACACCCGACACAGTGTGAACTGTGGCTGCACTTTGTAAACTCTGCGTTTTTTTTTGTATCTGTGTGTTGTCAGTCTCTCTCAGGTTGAAGGCCGCCGTCAGCTGCTGACCACTGAGCTTTGGGATCTTCAGGAGAAAAAGAAACAAACTGAACAAGAAGCGAAGAGGAACTCCGGCCTTCAGGCATCCATTGTGAGTAATACCATACACACTGATCACAAAGAAAAATCCAAAAATAAGTGTGGAAACTAAAAACTCTCAAAATGTGATGTTTGGTTACATATATTGCTAATGTTACAGAGATAGACTGCATTATGATGATATATAGTCAATATTAAACTACTGACACTACTCATAATAATAATACTTTTGATAATAATAATAATAGTAAAGTACAAAGTACAGACAAAGTAAATTCTGGAGTAAACCATCAGAGAACAGACACAATAAAATGTGTGTGCAGGAAAATCGGCCAATGAAATTGCTGTATTTCCTCAGGCCAGCTCCTAATCAATCCATTAGTAAACCCGTCGTCCATTACATTGTTCTCCTCCTCAGTTTCAGCTGTGTGCTTGTCGCGAGCTTCAAGCCTCCATCACCGAGCGTTCGCTCCAGTCAGAGAGGCTGGTGTTCCAAGAGGAGGCACTGAGCGCACTCCATAACCTGCTGACCCAAGACCTGCAGAGGTACAAGGAAGAGACGCAGAGGCTGACCTGTTTCAGACAGAAAATTCTCAGGTACAATCCCACAGGTACCATACTCCACATCCTGTTCAGAAAATAACTGCCAGGAGCTGATTACTTTAAACGATTCAAGCGTTGGGTTGAGTTGAGTTGAGTTTTGCTTAGTAAAATGCTTTGTTTAGTCGAGATGACCTTCGCATCTAAAGATTGCTGAAACATTGCACTCTATACTTTTCCCTCAGGTCAGACAGAAAGGAAACGTTCACCAGCGGACAGAGTCAGCACAGCATGCAGGGAAAGAACGAGACGGAACAGCACAACAACATGGTACAGTTCAACTCCTCTCTAATCCGTTGTCTCTCCTCACTGAAGGTTGTTCTCAGAGTTTTGTTCAGCTTTCTCGATCTTGGCTCCGTCCAACCTAAAAAAAAACTCTGCCTAACAGTGTGTATTGTTTGTATGTGGTCAGGTTTTTGGGCCTAACAAACCAAACAACACACCCTAGCTGTCATTCTGTAGGGTTAGAGATCAGCTAAAGCTTCAAACACGGTAGATCTTTCAGTCTTTGTAAATCAAAAAATAGAGGGATTAACCTGATTGGTCCTGGGATAATCTCACTCTGTATGAAATGGTCTTGTGCTGTATTTACCTGAACGCTGCAGGTGTTGCGCAGGAGGACATTTTGTTCTCTGTTATCTTTATCTGGATTCCATATCTAATGCATGACATAACTGATAACTCATATCTGCAAACACAGCTCATTCAGTGGACATCGATACAGATTCTAAATGTGTCCCACCCAGCATTTTCTCACAGTCATGGTAGTTAAGCTATCCAACAAGGAGAGATCAGGGCGACTTGTTGGTCTGTGGAGTTTGTATAATCTCACTATGGCTGGTGATGGTTTGAGAGATGACTACAAGTAGACTGGTCCTCCATCTGGGCAACTGAGATCCAGCGTTACTTTTTTCAGTAACAAGTAATCTATTTGATTACTCTTCCCATCATTATAACGCTGTTATCGTTACTGCCACAAAATGTGGCGTGTTACCATGATTGAAGGCAGCTGTTTTTCATCAGACCAACTAGATCTCTAAGCCGAGCGGCAAACATTTTTCTTGTTCCTCCTTCCTTGGTGAAGGTGGGGGCACCAGACAATCGCATAAATGATGACGATTGGCTGAGGTTGAGTAAAATTTCATGATTAGCCAATCAGAAGCGGGTTTTGCTTACACAAATTGTCAGACGCACAAAGACGACACAGGACATTCACGTGAGTCAACGAGAAACAGGAATGGCAAGACTGAATAGTCCAAAAGCAGCCTTTAAATGGAAGTATAGTATGTATCATAAATAATGAACACACATGTATTTTACATTGTGTCAAAGTGGGATGGAGATGGGGTCCAAATTCTTTGATACATTTGAGCATTTAAAAAATTACTTGAAAGTAATGCAATAGTTACACTCCAAAGTAACTAGTTACTTTCATCATTTGTAACTCAGTAACTACTAAGTTAACTAGCTAAGTTACTTTTAACTTGCCCAACACTGCTGAGGTCTCTGGTCATAATTAGATGAAAGTTTTATGCAACTGTTCTGGATGTGTTCTTCATGTTGCATGTATATGGAGGACAGTGGCTCCACACTGCCACAGTCCATAAACAAGCCCATAAATACATATTAATCCGTTGCGGTTCCACATTGTTCCAGGAGTAAAATTCAGAAATGTTTGATGACATGACCAATCAGAGCCTTATTTTATTTCTCCATCTGAACCAGTAACAAACAAGATTTACTGAAATCGCTTACACAGTTTCATAAATCTGAACTTTTAGGATAAAAATTTCCAGAATTGTCTGCATAAAAATTACATTTTTGGATTTAAACTGAATCTAAATATTGAGTTCTACAGGGTGAAGTTCAGGATACAGTGCGTTAGATGAGAACCAACAAAGCACAAATGAAACGCAAAAAGAAAGTCTCGTGCAGTTCTGTTGAGGTGTCACTGTGTCTTTGTCTGCGCGTGTGCCTGTGTAAGTGTGTGTGCACGTGTGTGTCTGGCATTGGTCCAGCTGTTGTCAGTCTTTCTCAGACAGCCAGAGTGGAGACAGAGGAAACATCTGCCTGCTCATCTGGCTCTGTCTGTCACACACACAGATGCAGACCTACACACACACTCTTTTAGCATCTTTTCCCTAAAAACAAACAAAAAAAAAAAAACAACCTCATAATAGACTGACACGGTTGTGACAGGAAACGATGAGGGAAGAAACCTGGTTTGGAGTCTTATTATAACAGGAAACCTGTCAAAGTGTCATCACAGTTTAACTCGTGAAGCTTAAACACAAACAGCCGACAGGCCGGCTGCCAACGCGCTGCATCCCCTGCACAGAAATACAGCATGCATCCAGCTTGTGCTTCTCAGAAAACACCTGATTATTCAGGAGAAATTAAAAGTTCCCAAAAAAAAAAATCATCTGAGTAGATTCTCAAAGGGGGCATTTCATAGTTTGCTTCTTCACATTTAACAGATGAATTCATTTGGTGTCAGTTTGGATTAATTTCAGTGGATACGGCGGATAATTAAGAATCAACACATCCGTTACAATCCTCCAGTGTAATCTTCTCTTCGGAATATTTTCATGAAAAGCGCACTAAATGTCACTTTTACACACTCTTATTGCACCATAAGAGTCTTAATGACAAAGGAGTCTGTTAATTTAGAAAGAACCAGAGTCCCATATGCTGCCAGTCACTAGTTTTGCAATCAACAGACCTTCATCACATAATATCACTCTCACAATAAGTCCTGACCCATGTGAGAATCTTTGAATCACCTTCATGGCTGAAAGAACAGCAAGACACATCAGCAGCATATGACACAACCTTTGTTGTGCACTGGCACTTGGCATACATCAACTGCTAGTTCAACATCTTCTGGCTTGGTTTCCACGTGAACGTCTCTATCACTCATCAGTGTCTTTCAAAATGGTCACAAATTACATTACAAAAGTATTTTCTGATTTGACAATATTATTCAGGACAAAACACAAACACCCACGCTTTCCCCCATTTGCCCGTTTATTAAAAAGTAGTAGAGTCACACTTTAGTGTCCTTTCTGTTTGTGAACAGCGTACAGAAACATATTTTTTAGCCCGTTGTCTCATGCGTCATCCTGGCAATCTCGACGGCCTCAAAGGTTCAGTAACCTTTTTATCAGATTATTTGTGGTTAATCTGTCAGAAAATGAGCCAGGATTTGTATCATCACACATCATTTTGATTAGATATAAATGTAATAGATTTAGATTATATTTAATTAAAAAAAATTTTGATTCCGTGATCAAGCCTGGAAGGACTTAGGGGAAAACCCTCAGCCGCATCTAGAGCTTACACAGCAGGTTTAAAAGTAGGATCAGATTGTTGTGAAACAAGTAAAAATACTGTTCCAGTTCCTTCAAAGATTTTCAATAATTATCAGCAACATAAAAAAATTCTCTCACACCTAAAAAAAAAAAAAAAAGAAAAAAAGAAAAAAGAAAGAAAACACGAGATGATGACATCTACTACACAATTACAGTCTGAGTCATTAGGATTTGGCTGATCGCATTTGTAAGACAGAAATTAAAATTACTATGCAGTATGGATAATAATCGATCAAATCAAAATCAAATCAAATTTTATTTGTATAGCCCAAAGTCACAAAATACATTTTGCCTCAGAGGGCTTTACAATCTGTACATGGAGTGACACCCTCTGTCCTTAGACCCTCGGCTGCTCACAAAAAAAAAACCTTTAACAGGGAAAAAATGTGGAAGGAAGAGTCACAGAGGAGGGATCCCTCTCCCAGGACGGACAGACGTGCAATGGATGTCACTTGTACAGAACAATCAGCACAAACATATTGTACAATTACAATGAATGATAGAATGACAATGAATTACAATGAATGGTAGAATGGTTACAGTAGCAGTGGAACCTGTGATAGAGATAGAGAGACACAGATGCACAGCAGCAGTAAATCATCAACTAACTAAACTGTAGTGGAGATATGGTAGCGATAATGACAGTAATAATATATGTAGTGGAGATATGGTAACAATAATGACACTAATAATATATGTAGTGGAGATATGGTAACAATAATGACACTAATAATATATGTAGTGGAGATATGGTAACAATAATGACAGTAATAATATATGTAGTGGACGCCATGCAGGACCACAGCAGCAGCCACGATCCATGAGAACCTGCTGGATGAGAGCTCAGAGAGCACAGAAACTCTCTTGTGAAGAAGTTTAGTTAGTAACATGCATTAACATGCTTTAATGAAGTAATTACATTACAATCTACCAAAATTTCCAAATGCCCAACATGATGTCTTTCTTTGTCTGACCAACAAATATATCCCACAGTGTCACATGAGACAAAGACAAGTGAGAAGCTGGGATCAGGCCATGTTTGGCATTTTTTGCTAGTGATGATTTTTTTTTTTTTTCAGCTCTACATATTCCATGTTCATGTATCGCTGTGTATCGCTTCTAAAATCGCTGTTAAATGTGAACCCTTTCCACTGTTGCGTTATGCATAAAACCCTCCACCCACAACGTACACCCTTTCTAAGCTGTTATTCATTTCCCGTGTTTAACGTATCACTAATAGATTTTTCACATTTGCTACTCAAATAAAATGAACCCACACATCTGAGCTCATTTTTGTTACGGGTACATTAAAAGAAGACCAGACCAGATTTCGTCCTGATTTGTAACAAATATTCCTGCTGAAGGGATAATTGTGGCCTGAGCAAAGTGTGAAAACGGGCAGGACAGAGCGCCCGGTGGTTGATTAATCTCTGTTATTTACAGCCACGGAGAGAGGGAGAGAGTGGGGGGGGTGGGGGGTGGGGCAACAACAACAACACAGGAACATATTGCCAAGCAGATTGCCTCGGGCCAAACTTAGCTCGACGTTTTGCTCTCTGCGAGAGACGTACGTGTCCAACACAAGACTGCTGCCACTAATTGGTTATTTATTTATTTATCTTTTTATTGTGCCATTGTTTTCTCTCTCGGCACCACTGACAGTTTTCCTTTGCTGTAGCGTTCAAGTGCATCTGCCGGTTTACACCTGTGTCACAGACAACTCGGACAGCAGTTCATCTTTCTTTAAGCGTTTGATGTTGAGGTGATTCGTGTTGCACAGTAACAACTGTGTGTGTGTGTGTGTGTGTGTGTGTGTGTGTGTGTGTGTGTGTGTGTGTGTGTGTGTGTGTGTGTAGGAGAAAGTGAAGAAAAGTGAAATGTGAAGTGAGAAAAGTTGTGAGCGCTGAGGGTAAAAGCCATGTTTGTGAGACTCAGTGAGAAGTGGAATCACACACATACGGACACACACACACACACACACGCACATACACGTTACATTGGCAGGCATTACATGCACAGAGAGACTAAAAAACAATCTAAAGAGAGACAACAACCTAAAATAACCACAAACATAAGCGCTGTGAACGGGGAGAACACAACCCGAGGCTGAAAGATGTTGGAACACAATCACGAAAAGCGATGAAAGCAAACTGAAAACAACCTGAAGAAGCTAGACAACACTCTGAGAAGAAGCTTAAAGTACACCAGAAGAAGCTTGAAAATAAAAAAACAGCATGAAAGCATGAAAAGCTACAACACAGACCAAAGAAGGTAGAAGGGAGCTTAAAAAATGACGACCCTTGTGTCCTTAGAGGACCCGGTTCCCGTCCCTTGTGACTGAGTTGCTGCAGTCACTGTGAGATGTTTATTCTGCTAAAATGGACCAAAAGAAGTTTGTCTCCATCATCCTTCTAAAAACCTGTTACTGAAGCTGACAAACACAGAAATAATGAAAGAATTCTAAAAATGGTTTAGCTTTGGCAGGTTTGGTCCTGACAGTTGATCAAATTTTTTTCCAACTGGAAAAGTTCTCGTACTTCCTATTGTTTGGTGTGCAGATGGCCGAGAGCTGAATCTATGTGTGATCTCTGAGTAAACCAGCCTGTCTATCAAAGAAATCCATGTAAGAGCCCACAAACATTTCCAACACCTTCCACACCAAATTAGATTTTTCTTTGTGTAATATTGAGGAGATGGAGCCATGACTGTGCGCAGTTAAAGCGGTTCAGGAGGAGCACTCGAAAGTCTGCAAACAGTTCTATGATGTCTTCTGAGAAAATGACCCCAATGATGTCACGGTGATGTCACTAGGGTTACCAGCTTGGGCTTGGACATGGAGTCAATAAAGTGTTGAAGAGTGTTGAAGCTAGAGATATTCGGACTAAAATGAGTGGCATACCCCTTTAGTAGATGTTATAGCTAAATCTAAGGTTTCATTTCAAAATGTCCAGATTTTTATGTTGGATTGCTCAAAATCAACCAACTAATAATTGAGAAGTACAGATTTTCCTACCTAGAAAGATGTTTACATCTGTCATGACAGGTTGTAATAGATCATATGAGAAATGCTGTTTTAAAAACCTCTTGTCTTTTTGCTCACTGCCTCTGAAGAGCTATTATTCTGGGGGGAAAACCCCCGAGCAGTGCCCTGCATCAAACATCAGTGACTCATCCACTGTATTTCCCAGGATGCACTGCTGTCATATATCTGGGTCAGATGGTGTTCAGCTCTATGCCATATGTCTGTACTGTAGTGAGACCACAGGGAATAGGAGGACCAATGTGTGTATGTGTGTGTGTCCAGGACTTTGGGGAATATGGATCTGGTTTTCCTGAATGAAGCTGCCTGTCTGCCTGTCTGTCTGTCTGTCTGTCTGCCTGTCTCTCTGTCTGTCTGCCTGCCTGCCTGCCTGCCTATCTGTCAGTCTGATTGCACTGTTTGTTGATCGTTAAGTAAATTTTGATTTCTTTGCGGAGGCTTCAAAGGTTAGGAGAGTAAAAAGAAAAATAATTTTAGAATTTCCTTATTTGAGACTGTGCTGTCCAGAACCAGAACCATGGCAGCAGTGAGAGTTTGTTCAAACAGCCTAACAGCAATAATTACTTTATTAAAACTCTTAAGTACAAGTTTGGGGTAGATAGATGTCAGATCAGTACTCATAGGGGTTGTTTGCACCATCAATTACCTATTAGCAGCACTGATGTCAAACTCATCACAATAAATGTACTGTACATAAGGACAGTGTCCCTGTCTCCTCATTCCACGAGTCCAGACTGAGCTAACAGAGCAAAAATAATAAAATTAAAAATCATCAGCTCAGAGCTAATCCCACCACGGCCTGTAAACATTTTAATACCGTGGTGATTAGCAGTGATCCTATACCCCAGACACCCACCCACCCCTCTCAGTCCTCAGAGGCAGCAGCTCCTCTCCCACCCCAGCCTCGGCTCACCGTCCCCGGAGGAGTCGGCCAGGCGAGTCCCTGGATTAAGGCCACTATGTGCTTTGGACCCTCGAGCCCTGAAAGTTAAACCCCTGGACGCTCGCCACTTCATTTCTCTAAGTGGCATCAGCCTCCTTGTTATGATTGTTAATTAAAGTTGGATTTAATCAAGTGGCTTTTTGGCAAAAAACAAAAAAATGCTGCCATTTTATGTGTGCGAGTTGAGTGGAGTGAGTTTTGAGTTTTGGAGTCTCTGTTTATATCCATACATATACATAAATATACTGATCTGTCCTTTCATTATCTGTGTGTGAGAGAGTGGGATGTTGTGCTTCGGGGATAGGGGGGGTGATTTTTCAGATGAGCGAGCAGATGTTGCACTTTCTCAAGAGGGATTTATGTCAGGATAGGAACACTGGCACGTACACACACACACACACACACACACACACACACACACTGGGCTTCATGTCATTATGTATGCATTTCATGTCAACAACATCTACACACTGTAAAGGTGGGAGAAGAAGAGAAACACATACTATAAACATGCTGCATTCAAGGAATCATTGAAAGTCAAAGTGATACAGTTTTAATCTCTTCGTTGGAGATTTATGTGTCTGTGTAAAGGAATTGCTTCCTCACTCGGTATCTAAATGCAACAAATCTAAATATAACAAAATGATGTAAGTAAGTTAGCACACCATATCTTACCGAGGCGGTTCGTTGTGTCCTGCTTGTGGTCACATTCCACTCAGTGTCAATCAAGTTGTCAAAGAGTACTTTTAGGGATGTAGGCGCGCTTCGAGCAAAAATGAGTGTGCTACAGAGGTCTGCTCAGCTCACTTTAATTCTTAATAACCTACCTTAATTTGAAGTGAACTTTTCAGTTTCTTTCTCCCCTTTCTGTGTGTCTATGACATCATCTGGTGTTGAAGTGGACAATACCTTCCAAATGCTCTGTATGAAATTTTCCGTTGCTCTATTAAGATGTCTGTATATTGTGATATACATTTTTTTGGTGAAATTCAGTAAGAGAAACATTTGTTTATCTGAAATCCATTTAATACCTGACCGATCAATGACTTTCAATCCATTAATGCCAGATTTATTCTGAAATCCAACATTGCTCTTTAGCAGCCCTGCTCATTGATTTACAATAACCCGTAATGATCTAGTGCACCCAAATCAAAGAGAAACTTACCATGATTTAAAGTGTATGGTAAATTTATATTGCCTGACATACCACGCACCCCAAAGCTTGTACATATTCTGCTTAGACTCCCAGTTAACAGTGCTTTGGGGATATTTTCACCTCTTTCAGCATGCACCCAAGTCCTCGTCCTTCCACTCACCACTTAGTCTGCACCAGACCACCAACAAAGAAGAGGCAGAATACTCGTGGAGGGCCAGTCAAAAGAAACCATCTGCAGGCCTGTCCCGCAGTTCAAACCTGCATCGAGCCGGCAGCATCAAAGACCTGATCAATAAATTCTCTGGTCCGAATCACGTCTCTTCTTCTGGATCCCCACAGAGCCCCTCTACTGGAACAGCAAAAGTCGAAAAGTCAGCTTCCTGTAGAAGCTCTCGAGACCCCAAAGTCCAAGTCTTCTCCGTCCACACCCGGCAGCGTCAGCCAAGAGAATAGTGTCGCTCCCGACATCACAGAGTCGAGAGACACCAAAACTAGTCCGATCACTGCAAGAATTGATTGTCCAGTAGGAGGCAGCGCGGAGAAGACCGATTCAAAACCAATGAGCCAAACTCAAATCACGGAATCCGGTAGAGACTCGGTGGCTGACTCTGGCATGGGATCGGTAAGCAAAGAAAAAAAAAAACTGCTGGCGACCATTTCGATGTGCTTGCATGAAATGATAAGGCTGCATCTCCTCTGCATGAAGACGGCATGACAGCGTGGCCCTGCAGGTTTTTTAAATGCATGATTAAAGCGCCAATCTCGAATCCGCATGGTGACTCAAAAGCATGAAACGGTGGCGCAGTTCTAAAGCACGTGCTCTTCGATCGCACTAATCAATATCACCTCAACCTGACTGACAGATTTACTTCTCACTCTCCTCTTTGATTCTTTTCTTGTAACTGAGCTTCCCGTGTTTGTTGTTGGACTAAAATAGCAACCTTGATGCTATGACTATGATTTTTTGCTGCATGATAGAATTTGGGGTGGAACTTTTGTGCATTTTTGCATCCTGTTAGCTTTTCTCTCTGATTATTTGCTTGCTAAGTAGTGATAGCCCAGCAGCTTATTGCAGCATGTTGTGTACAGTAGTATGCGTAAAGGTAGGACATGTCATTGTTTTGTTTCTTCAAATGAAAATGAAGGCTATGAAGTCCCAAATCAATTCCAATCAAATGAAGATGAACTTTGTGGAATAAATATATGTGTCTGTCTGCGCTGCCAAACACAATGCGATTGCGAAACATTATGGTATTGAGAAAACACAGTCTGAAGTTTTAATCTATTTAGTTTTGGATCCTGGGTCAACATCTGCAATATCGACCTAGGCTCACGGGTCTTTCCATCCATCGTGCCAAAATGATGGATGAAACATTGGATAAATTTGAGCATTTAGCAGCTAAAGAATTTCTCAGTTGGTGGCTAAATTGGAGCTTAAAACATGCTAATATGTTATAGAACCTTCTAAGTTGATATTACCTGTGTGTCAGCACTGTGTGTTTGCCAGCTTGTTGGGGAATTCTGCTTCCTAGTGGCCAGAAAAGAAGTTATCGCCTCGATGAAGCTTTTTTAGCACGAACATTTTTTTGTCCCAACAAAATTAAATCATTGTGTGAAATAGTACTGCATCTGTTCTTTTTTTTTTATGCACCCTCTGCAACTTTTTCTTCAACCTTACTTATCTTTTCTTTTTTTTTCTACAACATATTCATCTTCTCTCTGCTGTCAATCACTCTCAACACCAGCACATGCTCAGTGCTCACATGCACGTGCTTCTGCTGATCCAGTAGCATGTTTACAGGTTTATGTCATCCCTTCTTCTTCCTTTCTCCTTCAGGAGTCTGAATTTGATACAAACAAGCAGCCTGACAGCTCAGAGGAGGAACCCTCCACACCACGAGCCCTGACAACCACCCAAAACCCCAAATATCAGCTGTTCCTCAACAACGAGATGAGGACCAACGGGGTGAGCGGCAGGGATGCAGATGGTCCAGGAGGCGGCGGGTTGGTGGGGGAAAATGGACCCAGGCTGGCCCGATGGGAGACCACCCGGCTGGGGATGAACCACTACAGAGGGTCCCTGGAGTCCCTGACCTCGCGGGACTGGGACAATATGTCTGACAGGGTGAGTGACACAGACCACAGACTCTGTTTGTGTGTGAATCAAAAAAAAAAAAAGGAGATTCATTTTTATGATAATAAGATGCTATTACACAAACACAGAACAAGTTATTAAACAGTGCCATCTCCTGGACAAACCACAGCCCAATGGTCTCTTGCACTGCTTATTATTATTATTATTATTATTATTATTATTATTATTATTATTATTATTATTATCAAAGGCTCAACATCTTATTTTCTTAACAAGTTAAAACAAGTGAAAAAAAATCTGCTTATGCAGATTTATTCTAGCGCAGTAATCTTATTCTGTCTCCCAAATGTTGATGCTTGAAGAAAGTTTGCATTAGACACAGGTCAGACTCATCTCACTAAAAGACTGTTAGGACTCAATAATAAGTCAAAGTTAGAGTTTTTGGTGTGTTACAAACGTTAATCTCTGATTTCTCATCATTACTCAGCATTTCACTGTGTTTGTATCTCAAAACTCTTGAGTGTGTGTGTAGGATTGACATCAGTGACATAGTTAAATAGCACAGTATGACAAAACAACTAATTCATCTTGAATAACTTGAACAACTGCAAGTAACTAAACTGCGTCTCTTTGCAATGGTGTAACCTTCGCAGGTTATAAAGTCAGAATCCTGGTGAAGTGATAAACGTCTTATTTCATTTCCAGTTTTTGAACAGCGCCATCTCCTGGACAAAACACAGATTTAAGGTTTCTTATTGGCTGTCCGGATGACCTGACACAAGATTGAATTATATCAGACTTTCTCAACTTTTCTCAAATCCTATAATTATGAAGTCATCTAACAATAAAATATTTGCCTAATTCAATTATGGTTGAGAAACTCTGAATTGTGTTATTATAATGAACTCTTTTATCCTGCACCGAATTGAATCTAATCAATATACACACCTTTCAATTTACAAATGAATAAACTTGAATGAATAAACACATAATTCATTATAATTAATATCCAATTTTATCACTGTAATACCATTTATATCAGTAATAAAATGTCCTATTAATGCAGTTATTTATCTGCCTTTAACATATTCCTCTTTTGTAATAATCATGTCAAAGAGCTTTGATGGACTGATTTTTATTTTATTATTATTATTATTAACAACAAATATGAAACCACTGTTATGTTTCTTTACAGATGGGTGTTGTTGACAGCCCTCCCAGAGTGTTCAACAGTCCTTACACCACCACAACCACCTCCATGGAGTACAACCCCATGTACCGAATGTCTGAGTTCAAGGTTTGTCATTTGGTTTCTTGTTTCTATATCTTTATAGATTATTTTATTTGTTTGAATTTTTCAATTTTTAGTGAAATGGAAATACTCACGGCTGGTGTTTGAAATGCAGGTTTAGCACCACAAGTCCTATAGAGTAGATCCAGTGAAAAAGCAAAGGGGGGGTTTGCATCATTTGCAGAGGGATACTGACCCTCTTCTGTGCCCCCCCCCCCCCCCATCTCCAGGTTCAGGGTGGACTCTCTCCTGCCACCTCAGAGATGAACCTGTACAGCCGCAGCACCAGTCCAGTGTGCATGCCCACGCCCACCCTACCCTCCCCTCGACCCCGATTCTCCGCCTATGACACTCTGGTGAAGAGGAGGACCGAACTCAACAACCCTGTACGCTTACTTATACACAGACACACACACACACACACACATACACACACACACACACACACAGACGACACACACTATCATCACATGCACACTATATATGTTTTTCCCTGTTTGAATAGCCACAGGTGGTGTCCACCCACTACAGTATGCGCTCTGCCACTCTGGGGGGCCCCAATAAAAAAGACTACATAGAGGAGTTGACCAAACAGCTGGACACCTGCCGGAAGGTAGGAGTCATCTGATTCATTGGGATTCAAACATATGTAGCTATAGTGTAAGAAGTCAGAAAACCAATGTTGGGATTGGAGCTAACAGTGAAGATCATTTGGGCTTGTACTTGAGTACCTTTGGCGATCTGAATCCATGCATGTGCCACAGCTGTCGATATTCTAGAAAAGAAAACAGCATTTTGACGGTGTGTGTGTTCTCTGTAGCGTAACCAGTTCCTGGAGGCAGAAAGTGTGGAGATGGAGAAGGAGAGGAACCAGATCAGGTCAGACGTGATGTTATTTCACTTTCTTTCTTTCTATTGGCTGTCGTTCTTGCTCCATCCACCATCTTCCTCCATCTTTGGTATCATTAAGTCTTCCTTATGAAACTGTCTGTTTTTGACTACCTCTGCTAGTTGAATTTGTCCTCTGCACTGTCAGTACATGCCCTCTGCACCGTGAGAAGGTCAACAGTTCTGAGTTGGTTTTCTCCTCAACTCCTCTCGTTGCTTGGCTTCACTCCTTCCATTTCAGTGTGAGTCTTGTGTGAGTCTGACTGATGGATGTCTCCCTGTGAAGGTTTGAGATGCGCGGCCTGCTGGTGAACAACGAAGACCTGCTGAGGACCAACACTCAGCTGACCAATGAGTTGAAGAGGATGAGAGAGCAGATGATAGAGATGAATAGAGAGCATCAATCAATGGCCGAGAAGTGCAGAGAGATGGAGGTGTGAGCGGATGGATGGGTGGATGGATGAAATATTACTCTTGCTATCCATGTGGTTGCTTGATTAACTATTTTCTTTTACTGTGCAGATGGAAGTGAAGGAGGCCCGGGACGTGATGGTGGAGGCCAACACTCAGGAGTACGCCTTCAATTTTCTCGAGCAGTCTCTCAAAAACAGGATCCAGGACGCCGAGGTACACTGAGTAGCAACTAAAGTCAAAAACTAGGATGGATGGATGCATAAAAACGCTGATGTTGATTTCTACATTAGAGTAATCCTTGGTTCCTAGGTTCTTGCGTGATAACATGGAAAATTGAATTGCCCAACTCAGTGTGCAGCTGCTTTTTTGCAGCTGAAGGTTTAAAAAAAATAGATATCAAACTTAATATTTATAGATAATATTCTCAAAAAGAGATTAGAGAGAGGAGCCATTTGTGTCCTGTGGAAATTAATGTTAACACTGTCACTAATAATCCATAGATAATAGATAAATCACTGCAGCCTGTGTGACAGTAAGACATGCTATATGAGGAAACAGAGCTCTGAACTCTGTGTGTGTGTGTGTGTGTGTGTTGTGTTCAGGAGAACCTGGAGAAGCAGACGCAGCACGTCCAGACTCTGTCTGAGAAGTTGTGGCGGACAGAGAGAGAGCTGGAGGAGCTGGAGGTCGACAAAGACACCAGAGACAAGAAGACATCTGAACTCCAGAGCACCATCCACAGACTGGAGACAG
This sequence comes from Nibea albiflora, assembly GCA_014281875.1. Taxonomy (NCBI): domain Eukaryota; kingdom Metazoa; phylum Chordata; class Actinopteri; family Sciaenidae; genus Nibea; species Nibea albiflora. The sequence goes on from CM024803.1 coordinate 3,715,934, forward strand.
AGGTACAGACACCTTCACAGGAAACTTTCCTCAGACATTCACTCTAAAAGAAAAAGAAATGAAGAAATTAAGTCAAAGACAAATATTTTAGATTCTGTGGTTCTGCAGATGTTTGCATTACTTTCTGCGGGCTGGTTATCAGCTTCTTAACATCATGTCAAAACTGCTTCCGGTCACCTTAAAGAGTTAATATAACTCCGCGCCGCTCCCTGAGGTGACGTTCATTTCGAGTTACCATCGTAAACCCACGTTATCACAGATGTTTGTATGTATACAGTAAGTTTTGTGTGTGTGTTTCCAGCTGGGTGATGCCCTGCAGGCATCCACGCAGGCTGCAGCAGAGCTCAGCCTGCAGCAGAAGCTGCGCGATGACAGCCATCAGAGGGTGGACGAGCTGGAGGAGTCTCTGCTGGAGAAGGAGCAGGAGCTGCAGAGACTGCAGGCCCTCGTCAGCAGACTGCAGGGAGAGGTACGTCCAGTGCTTTAGTAAATAACGGAATCATTCCCATCAGCCATTTGAGACGTTACACTAACACGCATGTCACATATCCTAGCATCTTCTAATAAAAGATGAGGACCCCTTCTGCAGGATCAGAATCTGTGTGTGTGTTTGCGTGTGCAGGTCTCTGGGAAGCTGAATGACAAGGAGAAGACGCTGGAGGAGGAGATCCAGCTGAGAGAGAGGATACAGCTGCAGTGTAAGCAGGCGGAGAGGATGGTGGACGACCTGCACATGGAGCTGCACACCACCAAACAGGCCAAGGAAGACCTGATGAAACAAGTCAAGCAGGCTCAGGTAACCATTTGAAATAATCTGATGTCGGTCTGACTTCTTCTTGTGGCTCTCAGCCCACTGGTTCCTCCTGAAGATGTAAATCCTTAAAAACTGCTCGCAAATATATAGTTACCTGTTTTTAAAAGGCTCAGTAATTTCCTAAACAGCTGGGTACTAGTTTTTTATCTGTTACTACTCAAACAGGAAGAAGTAGGACATTTATTGTAGACTGTTTTCAGCTGCGGATTAATACACATTAGCTTCTGGGGTCATTTTTAGTGCAATTGAATGTATGTAAAGGATAAATCCGTCCTTTAAATGCATTACATATCAAAATGACTCTCAGCTATGAATAGCATCAACACAATTATATTGTATATATGTTACATTATTGTAACATCAACCTGTGTGGGATTTCAGACTTTTATTATTCAGAGTGAATTTAAAAAGCCTCAAATCCTTTCAGATTTTCTGAATGTTTCATCCTTGAAGTGAACTCCAGCTGTGGATCACACAGTATCCACAGTGGGTTTGCACACGTGACCTCATGATTCAAGCGGAGATGTCCGCTCGCATTAATCAGTCATGCAAACCATCAGAGTTCGGGGTTAACGAGGCATTAATTATGCTAATCCTGTTTAGCAATCAGCGTGCTAACTCCATAATCCCAAATATTCATCATGTCGCTATTTCTGAAGATACTTAATCTGTCCCGTTTCTAAACAACCTGAGTGTGTTCTGCTGATAAGACTGCAGGAGGTCGTCATGGTGAGGACTGACCTCAGATCAGGGCCGCCTGAGGAAAAAAGTTTAGTGTAGTCGTTTGATTTCGATGACTTATCCTGCCTGAACTCTTCTTGTCTCAGGAGAAGATGATCGACCTGGAGAGCGATCTGGAGGAGCTGCACGACAGCGAGCAGAGATGGGCCGCCAAACACAAGAGAGCTATCGAACAGGTAAACACAGCGGAGACAGCATGTTAATTACTTTTATTCATTTACAGGACTTTGAAAACGCTCAGTTGTATTTGATCCATGATATGTATTCGACTCATTGAGATTCATTAAGACTTTTCTGCGTTTGCTGTCAGACTGAGCAGATTCAGCTGAAGCTGCTTCAGGAGAAAGACCTGAACGACCTGTTGGAAACTGAAAAGGCTACCATGGAGAGACAGGTACTGAGTTCACTGTTCATTTAGCATAACAAACAAACATTTTTCATAACTTACATTTGAATGTTATGAGACTGTGACCCAGCGGGATATTTTACAGTGTAAAAAATAACTTGTCAGTTGCCCTCTGGTGGTTAAACTGTGGAATGGAGACATATACAAAGATTTGTCTGTTGTTCAGATTCTAATGATTATGTGGATATACAGATTTGTTTAAGTACTTGCTTTAAAAACCTCACAACAGAAGAATAAAAGAAAAGTGAGCAGACTGCTTGTTCGGCCTGATATCTTCTATGAATCTGTCTGTTTGTCTGTAGCTGCGTGAGCTGCGTCTGGAGGTGGAGGAGCTTCAGAGCAATAGCGTTCAGGAGGACGTCATCTCCAAGGCGGAGAGCAAAGTCAAAGAGCTGGAAAACACTCTGAGGAGCGAGGAGAGGTCAGTCGTGACTTTTTAAAACAGCCTGTGCTCTAACACTGTCTTTCTCTTGTTAAAGAACATGTTGTTCTGTGTTGTATATCATACAGGTCATGGTCACGCCTGTAGATCTGGATTATTTTTAATTTTTCAGACTTATTCTTAACTGCTATCCCACTTTATCACCACTACCATAATCACATGAAAAATACTCGATTATGAGAATTAATATCAGAGACTGCTCACATAATGAATCAGGTCGATTTGTTACAAGAAACAGCTTTGTATTATGATATTCTGGGAGCATAGAATCAATGAAGTGTCGACTGTGTGGGATAGGAAAAACACATCCAAATCTGCACAGCGGCAGTGTGGTCTGCAAAACAGTTAGCGGGGATATGGACATGTCACTAAGTACAGGTCGTGTATGGTACATGGAGCTGATGACTGATGTGTTTGTCTTCTGTGCAGGAACAAATCTGTCCTGACAAACACCGTCAGTAAACTGGAGAGGAGGATCAATGAGCTGAGCGACCAGATGGAAGAGGAGCACAGGATAGCTACTGAACAGAAAGACCTGGTAATACACACACACACACACACACAACATTGTTTTCACTCGTGTTCTTATGACTTCGGAAGCCAAAGGAATCTTTGGAAGCGTCTTCAGGGTCATTTTTGATAGATGATATCTTCTTTTTTTTTTTAATGTATCACTTTGGAATGTTTTTGATCTTCCTGACTTTTTTGAGTTTTATTCATATCAGTACAGTTTCACTGAGTCCAGCTCTCTCTATGACTTCTCAAAAAGGACATTCTTGTGTGTGTGGACAGTTTGTTTTGGTTTGGGATATTCTTTGAGAGCGTTCCCATTTTATTGGAACATTTCTATCCTGTAAAGAGATGTCTTTTCGATGTGTTTCCCTTTTTAGCATTCTGTTTGCTTTACCATTACCCCGGGGCATCTGGCCTGCAGGCAGGCTTTAGCAAACAGTTCACAGCTCCGTATTTGTATAAGGACATATCAGCTCACGTACACTAAAGTAAATACTGAGTGTCTGACAGTCAGTGAGCGCCTTGCGGTGTTAATATGTTGTCATCCAATCCTGTGTGTCCAAACTAACCGCCGTTCTGTGATTGGTCCTGCAGATGACCCAGAGGATCCGCTCTCTGAAGCGTCAGCTGAACGAGGCGGAGGAGGAGGCGAGCAGGAGGGAGGCGCAGTACCGCCACACCCAGAGAGAGCTGGCCGAGGAGAGGGAGACGAGCGGCCGGCTGCAGAGGCAGCTGCTGGACCAACACCTGCAGACAAAGTACATACTGTAACACACACTCACACACACAAATTATAGAGTTAGGTAACACGGAAGCATCAGACCGGTCGTTCTAGTTATCAGTAGTGTAGTGTAAATTTCGCAAATTACACACAGTTCTGTCATTTTCTTCTGGCACAAACTCAAACACCTCGTCTCTGCCTCTCTAACAGGCGCAAGGAGACTCTGACGATTCGTCAGACTCTGGACAACCTGAGGTTGGACCTGAGCGTTGACGACGAAGACGACGATCAGCTGCCGCCGCCGCAGCAGCAGCAGGAAACGAACACCGTCACCAAAGTGTGAACCCTCTGACCGCCCTCGCATTGTCTCATCACAAAACATAAAACAGGTTACATCTTTACACGAGCGCAGTCAGGTTGTCTTGACATTGGACATTTTTTAAAACCTGCCAGCACCACTTTACTTTATGACAGTGATAAGCAGGATGTATCTGCAGGCTGCACAAGACAAAGTCCATTCAAAAAGACTATTGGGGGGGGAAAAAAACAATGTGTTGTTTGATTTTTGAGGAAATAAATCAACTTTTCTGGGGAAAAAAGAACCTACATGTGACCACACGAAAGTCTACCAGGAACTTTTCCTTCATCACTGATGGCTCCATATAGAAAATAATTATTATGCATTTGATCATGGACACTAATGCACGTGTTTAGTTTACCTCCCATGCACATGAGTAAAATACTTATGGAACTTAGTAACTCTTTAAGTTGAACTCAGCGTTCTCATGATTTTCTCTGATTTATAACTACGTTCTAAGTTCTTTCTCTCAAGAAATTATTATGAAATTACAGACCTTACCTAATCAGCAGGAATTACAAGCGTTATCATGTTACATAATGTAATTTAATGTAATGTAAATGTAATGTCAGCCGGGATTGGTTTGCGCAACCCTGCAAAGGATAAATAAATGAATGAAAAAATCACAAAGAGCAGGGATGTAGAGAGGAGCTCCTGGTGGACTCGCAGCCTTCAACAATGGAGTCAAATGCTTCTTTTGACATGTCCTCACCTTTTATCCTTTTCTATTACATAGACTATTAAATAAAATCATGTTCTGCTTGTTTGCCAAAGATAAACATGTACAGGAGCATGGTGCAGAGATACATACATACATGGAGGGAAAACTTGCTGGTGACACGATGAGGATTTCATAAAAGTGCCTTGTAGCTTTTAATCTGTTCTTGTAGTTGTTACAACAGCTGCAAATGACATTCTAGAGTGTGAATTTTATACATAATCCAGGTGAACGGACACTTTGAAGTCCGACAGACTTCAGTTTGATGTCACTTGTTGCGGGATCTTCATCTTTTTTTTCAGTTTTTAGAAAAGAAACTCAAAGAATCAGGCCTTCCTCGTTAATTTGTCAAACATTTCTGATTTTGCAGCGTTATCGTTTGGCGGTCTTTTCCATGTTAGAAGCTGTTCATTTTAAACTGATGCTTTGAAACACATTCATCTACAGTATTTAAACATATCCTGCTGGTTGCTCACATATTACAGGGTAATGACAAACTATGGTCTAACTGTGGAGGAGGGCTCTTTGGATGAGATGTTTATGATTCATACACACAAAATAAGATTATTTATATTGAACACTTTTTGTGTTTGTGTTGTTTTTATGATTTAAAGATTACTGAATTCATGTTTTTTGCAATTGCTTGTGGGAGAAAAAGTGATTTTAGATGAAATTTTATATTTTAGAGTTTAGTTTTTGAGGGGGTTTGCTGCTGCTTATTGATTATGTATTGTATTGAACTTACTGTGCCTCTCACATGCAGCATCTGTTCATGAGAAGGGATAATAACAGCAAAGAAAAAAAACACTTCCTGTTAATCTACATTTTAATCAATTTCATTAATTAAATGAATACAATTTAATTTTACAATTAAATTTTAAACACTTTATCCAAATTTGTTCAAACCAGACCAAAAATAAAGTTTTTATTTTTTAATGTTTAATATCTGAGACGTTTTAGCTCTCAGATAAATCTTGAAATACAGTTTGGCTCACAGATATGTGTTAATGCAACGTGTGGAAGAGGACAAAAAAACAGTTTATATGCTATGTTGTTTTTCTGTGTCATCTGTTAATGTTCTGTATGCTTTTATTTTGGAGGAAATATTTTTTCTTTAAGTGCGCAGACAGAAACAAACAGGGTTAGGGTTGTTGAAGTCAAATTATCAATTCAATGGTTTCATTCATCAAATACTGACAAAATGTTAATTGATACTTTAATTTGAAAGAAAACTCACTTCCTTCTTCTGATGGAGGTGGGAGTAAAGTGAACTCAGCCATGTTTTAACCCTGACATCTGTCATTAAAACATAAAGCTAATATTCAGATACAGTTTGGATTCTCTGATATGTTTACATTTGTTAGTGTATTCGATTTGTTGCATAAATCACAGGTTTTGTCAATGAAACGAGTTTCTGCTGTTGGACACACTGTTTTTGGTTCATCTTTTCTCACAACAGAAAGTGAGCGCGACTACAGATACATAAAAAGGAAAAGAATACACTGACTTATTTTTATAATTACACTACATATTCTACTGGTTCTGCTGTTCTCGGGTATTTATTTTTGTTTTTCACATTCTCTCTTTTGGTGAGAAGTTTCAATAAATTCTTCTCTACTGTGAATTCTGGGTATTGTTTGTGTGTGTGTTTTTTTTTTGTGAGGAATATACAGTGTCTCCAATTGAGTTGATATAAAACTTCTGATACAAACACAGGATCAATGTATTTTTACTTCTGAATTGGGAGGTGACATGGTGCATGCTGCCTCCTCTGCTCGTCTCTCGCCTCATCTCATCTTGGTCTGGATTTGTTTAAGTATAGTATATTTAGGGATGCACCAAAATGAAAATTCTTGGCTGAAACTGAATACCAAAAATGTGGAACCAAGGCCGAAAACACCTAAAGAAATGATTATGTCAATTATTGCATTCATAGCTATGACTGTGTACTATCCTCACAAAAGTCAAGGCATTGCAATTCAAAGAATAAATCAATTAGTATGTAGTATGAAAGTATGAAAATATTTATTTAGCACTGGCATTACAACAATTCACAATATATAATTAAAATTCAAAACAAAATGTTTAACTTGACCTGGTCTGCTGAAAGATTCTAAAATGAAATATGTTCCTTCATAAAAACACAAAGTGTATTTAAGTCAGGTGCCTTTTAAACAAAGTGCATTCAGAACAAGTGCAACTGCTGAAAGATATAATATACATACTATTTTCCCTGCAGGCTTACAACATAACAGTATATCAAAACAAAAGATTGCCATAGCCTGTAGGCCTTTAACAACAACAAATGCACCAAGAATTGTGGATGTGCAAAGTGGAAAACAAATATTTTAAGACTAGACACACGCCCATTCTACTTCTTGGGGTAAAGTGGCAAGTTTTTCTTGATGAAGAGTAGCTTCTCTGCTTTATCAAAGTGAAGTCTGTTCCTCTTCTCATCAATAACATGAGCTGCAGCACTGAACAGTGTCTCTTACTGTCAGTGCTTGTGCACAGAGCAGACAAGTACTTGCGTGCCATCTTTGCCAGGTCAGGAAAGCGGCCATGGTTGTTTCTTCAATAGGCAAGAGGGTTCTCACTTCTGGAGATGCGCTGTGCACCGGTCCGTCTCTGGCAGGTGGTCCGCATCAATCGCGGCCTGGATCATTTTCATGCGCGCTGCTTTATTCCCACATCCAAGTAATGATCCATACAATGCGGATTAAGTACAGTCGTGATGAAGTGCAGAGGATCCAAATAGATCTCAGTGAAAAGTGTGTTCACAGACTCCAAGAGTGTACTTTTCATTGTCTCACTGCGTGGTCCATCACAACCTCTTTGCTTAGAAAACGCTTTAGTGCCGCAATTAACAGATTAATTTTCTGCTACATCCACATACATCCACATCGCAGACATGTTGACATGTTACCCAGATAACCATGTACTGGCTGCACTTCCTGCTTGCGTCATCACAATTCTGTTTCGGCCATGTTGTTTTGGTGATGTAGGTCTTTCGGCTGAACACCAAAAGTGCACTTTTTTGGTGGCCGAATTTTGTACGAGACCGTCCATCGATCCGGAAGTTATTGGACTTGAACAGTACCTTTGGTTGGTGGGCAGTTTCTATACGCTCAGAACCTCTGTCGATCCGGAAGTCTTTGGGCATGTACAGTACCTTTGGTTGTCCGGCAGGCCATCAATCTGGTAGCCACTGAGCATGTGCAGTACCTTTGGTTGCCCGGCAGCCTATGTACATTCAGGCCTTCTGTCAATCTGGCAAGCACTGTGTTTGCACAGTACCTTTGTTTGTCACTCAGAACCTCTGTCAGTCCAGAAGTCATTGGCCATGTACAGTACAGCCCCTGTCCCTGCAGCCCATTTGTCGATTTGGCAATCATTGGTTATGTAAAGTAAGGACAGGGGTTTTACTGTACAACCAAAGGTACTGTACATGGCCAATGACTGCCGGATCAACTGAGGGTCTGAACGTACAGAGGCTGCCGGACAACCAAAGGTACTGTACATGTTCAATGACTGCCGGGTCAACAGGCTGCAAGGACAGGGGCTGCTGACAACCAAAGGTACTGTACATATCCAGTGACTGCCGGACCTCCAGAGGCTCTGAGTGTACAATCACCAGAGGTTCTGAGCATATATCTGACAGAGGGTCCGAATGTACAGAGGATGCTGGACAACCAAAAGTACTGGACATTCCCGATGACTGCCGTCTGTTGACACAGCAGTTATCGGGCATGCACAGGAACCTTGGTCGTCCAGCAGGCCATCGATATGGTAGTCATTGAGCATTCACAGTACCTTTGGTTGTCCAGCAGTCTCTGTACTGCTCAGACCCTCCATCGATCCTGTCCAACAGCCCTGCTCCCTGCTCTGATCCAGCAGTCATTGGGCACGTACAGTACATTTGTTTGTGTTGTAGCCCCTGCCCCCGCACCCCCATTGATCTGGCATTGGCCATGTACAGTATAACCAAAATCATCTTTTTATGTTTCTGTAATGGTTAATACACCAGTATGTCGAATCTCAAAAGAGTGAAAAAAAAATAGTAAAGCACATTTTTCTTTCTTGAACTTCTTGAAGCACTTCATGATGCTGGATGGTAATAATAAATACAACTAATAACATAAAACAAATCAAAATAAATGTGTACACACTGGAATATATAATATAAAAAACTACAATATTCCAAATAGATGTTAATGATCCACTGTTTTGCCTTCATTTTTGTTTTTTAATCTTACAAATGAAGATGAAAAAACAATTTAGTGTAATGTATTTGGTACCATGAGTACCAAGAGACAAATGACTTTTCTGCCCAATCAATTAGTCTGGTGGACTGAACAGCTGTGTCATCACACATGCAGTGAAAATGTGAAGTGAACAACAACAAACATGATTCCAAAGTTATTATAGTACTAAGACATCTTTAATCAGCTGTCAGATCTCACAATGTCTGGATAAATTTAATGCAAAGTCAATCAATTTTCATCTATAACAAATTCTTCGGCTAGATAAAATGCAAACAACTAACTACAAAGATACTCATCAAAACATATATGTTCAGTTCCAGTTTGTAACACTTTCTAAACCAAAAAGCCTCTTTAAAAAACATTTCACAACTTTCATGGGCAAATGTATCTTAACATGTTTAGTTAAACTGGACATTTAAGCATCTATGTCAAAAATAGAAGTATTAAATTTACACTTCATCAATGCCAAAGACACTGAATCAGTGTTTTTAGTGATTGCAAATTTATTACTTTTCTGTTCGCTTTGGTGGCAAATGGCCAAGGATTTATGGCCAGAAAATTTTGATCCTGCTAGTTTGCACAGCAGGGCATTCCTATCTGGAAGGTGACTTCTTTTCTTACATGGATAGAGAGACTGTCCCATTTGTTAGCAAGTAAACATTTAATACATATATTATGATTTCTAGAAAACATAAGCTGTGTAATGCTTGCTTAAAAGCTAAATTATTAGCCCTAGCTATTTTCTGAGCATGCTAACAAATGTGCTTCAGCTGATGTTGAATGAAGTAGCATGTTATGGCTAGAGGGGAAACACTGGAGCCCATGGATGAAAATAGATTTGATAATCAGTTATTAGCTAGTTTATTCAAGTAGCTACAGTTAGCAGCTAACCTAGCAGCTAAGTTAGCTGTATTTTTACATAGGTGGTTTCATTGAAGTTTTGTTTTTGTTACATTGTTGGCATTTACTTCATATATATAATTATATTTAAATATAGTCTTACTGCTAAATACGTATATTAAAACGTAATACATATAAAGTGAGTTGTTTTATTATTAAAGATAACAAACCAAAACTAAGCAGACTTTTAAAATAAAATAAAACAAACCAAACAAAAAAAAAAGCAACAAAAAAAAAAAACAGGATAAAACAAACAGATTTATTGGCAGCTCAGACATCAGATACATTAAACGCATCACAGATCATTTTCATTCTCATTGTGTCAAACATGCTGACGATGCAACAAACCCAACAAACACACACAGGCATCAATACACGCAGTGAAAACCGAAGGAACATGTACAAACCGCAGGCATCAGAGATTTCACACACAAGGTTTCCAAAAATAAAAGCTCTTAGAGGTACTTGGATTTGATTAGTTGTTTTGATATAACTGGGCACGAAAACAACATGATGACTTCTGGTCTCTTTTCTCTCTGCTTATAGTCTATAATCAATGATGCATTAAAATATTGAGTAGCTCACAAACTTTACAGAGGACCAGACAGAAGAGTTAATAACAGGCACAACATGACTCTTCAAACAGTGTAAACTTTTAAAGTGAAAAATCAAAAACTACCTAAACCATTTCAAGAAAAACATGATTCAACATTGAAGATAAATGTAATGTAAATGTCCGATACACCTGTGGCATGACTAAATACTGGATATAACCAAAAAAAAAGAGGAAAAGAGGACAAACTTTTTAAACCTTAAGTCAAATTTGAGAAAATATGATAAGCAACATACACAGAAAAAAGACTCAGATAGAAGTTGTCAAATTGTTTCAGAAGATTGTCACAATTAAAAGGCATTGGTTCAAAATGTCCAGGAAAATGTGAGGCGCACTGTAGAAACAGCATTAATGGAGCACCATTAATTTGATGCTGTTGGTGCTTTTATTTTAGTTAATTGTGTCCACTAGCTTTATTTAATCTAAGCTTATGAAGGATTCATGTTTCTTTTTTTACTTTTTAATAGTTATTATCAATAAGGCCGTATTACATTTATAGTCATTTTCTTCTAAGTCGCAATCTAACTAAACTAAAACATAGAAGTCAACACTTGGTAAGCTTTTCAAAATACATGGATAAGACAATTTAAAGCTGCACTAGTAAACATTTTCATACTAACAATGGATTGTGTACTGTGAAAGGTGACACAAACCTACAGAGAATAATGCAGCACAATACAGAGCTTTTTAGCCTCTTTTAGATCACTGTTTTGGTTTTACCACACATTTAGTGTACGGTCTCATCAGGCAGGAAGTTGTGTCCAGTTGTGTCCATGCTTTAATAAAGTGTAAGCTACCTGTTGAGCACCAAACAGCAGACAGATACAGTTAGCCAGTAGCCACATAATTATAGGGAGATGGTAGAGCTAGAAGGGTAAGACTCATCAGATGGACAAAAACCAGAATCCAATGGAATGTGTCGCAGCTGTTTGTTAGCACGTTAGCTATAACAACTTGATATGTCTGACCACTCTGTTCCACCGCTCCAAAGTGGTCAGAATTTGTAGTTTCAGTTAAGTGCATCTACTAACTAAGGTCAAAGGTCAAGTCCTTCATTAGTGAAAGTTGGAGCAAAGGAAAAAAAAAAATCATTAAAAAATGTGTTCAGAGGATCTCATGAAGTGTTTAGAAATATGTAACTTGTAGATTATAATTACATGATTATTAAATTAGTAAAATATAAGGTCACCTAAAACAGTGCGACCAAACCTAAAGAGATAGAGTATTTTCAGGGATCATTATCACAATTATCCTGCTTAAGGAACCGGGAGAACACGGGAAGTCATCTCTTTATGTCTATAGAATCAGCGAATTAATAGCTTTTGATATGGCACTGAGATCAGCTATTGGCAGACAACTCCGCTTGCAAGGCAGTTCTTCTCGGAGCGCACAGCATAATGAGGTCTGGGTTTGTTGAAAACAAATGCTTGTTTGTGTCGTGTAGTCTTATTTTTTTTTATTTGGCACACTGGCTGAGTTAATATAGGTGACAATGAGGTGAAGCCAAAGCTCTGTGACACACAGGTTTCGTTTATGGATCCAGACAGCAAAATATCTAAAATACTCTGAAGAAAAATATAAATAATCGTTAAAATGACCACAGCTGACACTAATAAGCCACACACAGTATACTAAACATTACTGCTGACCTATTTGGCAGCCACTGGTTTCAGTAAAACCAACCTGCAGTAATCCTAATATTATGCAGCTGTGAGCCGGAACTAAACCTGTCGCTCAGCTCACGAAGGACAAAATAAGGATGTAGCTGCCAGCAGGTGGCAGGCAAGCAGATCATTTCCTCTATTTTTAGTGCACCTCAACTTGGCTCAAGATATTTCATGAAGTAAGGCAGATCAAGATGTTACTTGATATAATGAAAACTGTTGAGTTGCACTTAAAACAAAAGAGATCACCTTGGGCTCTAAGCTGATTTTATATATATATATATATATATATAAACTGTTCTCAAGCATAGCAACATGGTACAAAACATGCAGCAGCCTTTTAATCTGAACTCAGGTGAATGTAGTTTCAATGTAATGTGATTTCATGAGGTTTTCACAGCGACGTTACATGGTCTGATGTTTCATGAAAAATATAGTGTTAAGCAACAAAACACAAAAAGAGACACTAAAAAACTTTTACTTCCCGTGTTGAACCAAAAAAAGTTCAGAGCAAAGACTTCTACTGAACTTCTTTAAGAGTTTAGAATAGTGTATTTTCTTGTTAGAGACACAATTTATTGATAAATGGAAATTTGGGGGTTAATTTGACAGTTGAGCTTTAGAGCACTATGGCGTTTAAAAAATAAAATGAGATCATTTTCTTTTGACGGACGTGAAAATTTTGAGACAAAAACAAAACAAGAGAGGAAATACAAAGAATGTAACAAAAATATGACAACACAAATAATAATCTATGCTTTACATTTCTTTTAATATAAATAATTGGTCACTTTATATTCTAACAACATTGGTCATGTATGGGGCCTTAAAGCGATATTTCACTTTTTACACACGTTTGATTATCTGTTGAGATGGCAAGTCGAACATTAAAATCAGCTGCCCTGAAAAGCTGACCTTTTTTTTTCCATCAGAAAAGTCTATTTTTATGATAATGATGCTGATTACACATTTATCCACACATAAGCTTTTTCAGTTAATCTATATTGACCTACAGTGCATGCCACGTTTGTTCTATCTCTAAAGCAGCCATTATCTTTTCTATTTAGGCCGATTCCAATTATTTCATTTTCTGCAAAGTTTAGCAAGTTACGGTGACACTGCATCCCCAGAGCAGCCGATATTTTTAGCCGACCTTTCTCAAACTCTCATTCAGATAAAACTCTGTTCCTCCACAGTGGAATAACGCTTTAAAAGCCAAGGCAGTAGATCAGTTTGGAACAATACATCTATCCTGGTCGAGGAAACTCTATTAATGATATACAATGTAGGCTTTTTTTCCCTCTCTTCTCTATTCCCCACGTGTCATGCTGTACCCATATTCATACAACCATATAAATGCTGTACTATCCCCAAATCTGTCAGCCAAGTTCGGTGTCATCTTTGGCGAGAGTTCTAAGAAGTATAAGCAACTGGTAACAGAGATCTAGCTGAAGAACATTTGTGTCTGTTGATCCATTCAGGTTCCCAAGCAGGGCTGGTGAATATAAACACTGGATATAATTAGGTAAATTACAAAGTATCCAGTGTTGTCACTGTAAAAGTATCCAAAGTACCCAAACAACGCCTATGTCTAATGGATCCTATGGCAGTCCTCTACGTACGGACAACAACACAAAAAGCGCAGCTGGGTAGGTTTCCTGTTTGGTCCGTGGGTGTTTATTTTCCAATAACTGCATGTCTCCATAGTGTTGCCATCAGCTCTAGAAATGATGAAGTCTGCAGGTTCTCCTATTTGTTGCACATCAACATTTATATCAAAAATGGTTATTTATACACACATAGGCTACTTACCCTCTTCTGCTCTGTGTCAGGGGAATCTCTATGTTGGTTATTGTTACTCTAAGCCTAACATTCATCTACGCAGCTCGGTGTTGATTCAAATATTATAGCTTAACAAAAGAATCACTGATGAACCTGAATCAGAAACAGACATCACAGCTGACAGACAACTTGTATGTTCCTCTCACTCTGGTCTCAAAGACCTCCAAGATGACACCACGGCCAACACAATTTGGTCTAAAAGATCTAAAACTGAAAAACCTGAAGAATGAGCATGTGTGCTAAATATGGGTCCAGCATCCATGTGTGAAACAGGAGGGGGGAAAAAAGTACAAATAAAAACACACTGGTCACACAGTTGCTCAACCTGGTCCAGGAGGAAAGGATTGAGGAGAGGATCATGACTTTCACAAACACAGTCTGGATGACAGCCTAAACAGGAAGCTGAATAATTCCCCCGCAGTCAAATGTTGAACACATCAGACTTTAAAGACTTCGAGTGACATTTTTAAATCTTTTTGCCTGTTTAGATCCTTTTAATCATTCAAACCACTTACAAGCAGAGAAACTGGGAGCATGCAGAGCTTAATTCCCAGGCTGCATGTTTGAACCGAGGCACATTATGCATCTGACAGTGATGAAACTGTCCCCTCCTGCTTTAATTTCCTCCTAAACGGCACCCAAAGTCAAGACAGGTTGAGGCTGTATTACCTTGAAAATCCACTAGAGGGGGACAGGGTCGTTTCATTGCCAGACTGGCAGACAGATTGGGAAGAAGGAAAAAGGAAGGAAACGAGGAGCAGAAGATGGTTAAAAGTTAGTTTTGGTTGAACAGAAGATGAAGAGACATGCAATCAAAGATGACGGAGAAAGTACAAAAAAAAAAAAAAAAAGGATTTGAATGTGGTGAGTAGAAAGGATGGACGACAGAGGAGCGCTGATCGTTTCCTGAATCGCCTCTTGATCTAGCATGCACATTTCTTCTCGTTGGGCTGCCCATCGGCAAGCTTTGTGGCCCCGTTCCCACTGGCAGGCTCGGCGGGTGGTTTGTCGACACACTGCTCCATCCTCTTCATGACCAGGTCCAACAGTGTTATCACTGCCTTGTCCACCTCTGCTCCTGTCGCTGCACTCGTCTCAAAGTACGGGATTCTGTGAGGCACGATGACAGAAGGATTTCTTTAAAGGTTTCGGCAAGGCAAGGTTTCATTACAACCGAACTGAAACAAATACTGTATTACTGTATTATGAATGCCTGTTTCAGTGGGCATAATCATAAATCATTTTAACACCACAACTTCTGAAGATCTGAGCCTTTCACCATGAACACATCTTGAGCGCCACTCCAGATATTTTCACACTGCTGTGTACAAAGACGGCCATATTGATCTCTCGGTTTATTAATCTGTTTAGCAATTAGTTCAACATCAATATTGTCTCTTTCTCTTAAAGGTACCATGTTGTAGGAAGTTAGATCTCCATTTTTTGTAATTACACAATAGGTCTAGGTGCTGTATAAACACTATGGAAGTATCAAGTTGCTCAGTTCACACAGAGATATTCACAGTCACATTCAGAAAATGTGTCTTTGAACAAGCCAGCAGGACTTTCATATGGTCGCGATGTCACAACTATTCAGCCACGCTGATGTTGACTCCGCGAACATCACTGAGCATTTTGAAGTTCCCCGGAACTTAAGACAGAGTTTCATACTTCCTGGAACAGAATTTTGTGCTGGCTAGGTGGAATGACACCAGGAAGTAACTTTTACCTTGTCTAAAAGGAATTCATTCACTGCGTGTCTGTAATGTAGTCTGTTTATCTTACTGCTCATGGTAAAGGAAGTCTGATGATATCATTGAATTTAGGCTTTTTTCTTTGGTCTGCTGGTTAAAACTCAGAACACGTTCATCATTGCTTCACATGGATTCTTACTGCGAAATGAAGAGTGCGAGATAAAAGCAGCTGAACTGCCAGTTAAGACATCGTTGAGGTGGCAATTGGTGTCGAGTGACACAGCAGTTTTGAGTCCTTGTGTTGTGTGAGACGTTTTATAACTATGTCACATTTTCCAGGCAAATCGGGACTGTGTGGAGCGTGAAGTGACTCAAGAGACCAGAGATTCAGATGAACTGAACTTTCCCTTGACTCATCATGAGACTGATAACTGCTGCCTACACAGTTAATGCAGCCCTGCTAACAGTCTTACAATGATTTGTGCCTCTCTAATAGTGAGACCTGTCCCATTTGCAGGCACTGTAAGGCTGAGAGCATGCTATCAGCTGTATGGTATGATACTATATCCATGATATAATAAGAGAAGTATGAAGTTATTCCATTATTTAAGGGCAAAACAACAGAGAGAGTTTCGTCACTTTAAGCCGAGCTCTGGGAACATCCATTAGACAGTGGTTAGCTGCCCTGAAAGACTTTAAATTACTACATGGATACAGTTATTAAGAAATGTACTCATGGGCTACACCACATAGTGCCTGGTTATGACTAAATTTTAATATTTCATTCTAAACATCACTGATGGACAATAAAGTCTGAGGCGAAAGTGAAAAGAGCATATAAAATATTAAGTTATACACTATAAGTCAAGAAACATTGTG
The DNA here is from genome assembly GCA_014281875.1 of Nibea albiflora. NCBI lineage: Eukaryota > Metazoa > Chordata > Actinopteri > Sciaenidae > Nibea > Nibea albiflora. Next base: position 3,732,504 of record CM024803.1, read on the forward strand.
TTTAACTCCCCCAAAAACTCTTAAGTAATCCTTTCTCCACTTAAAATATATGCACCAAATAGAGTAAAGTCAAACCTACCCGTATTTATCAGCCAGCTCCTTGGCCTGTTTCTCCTGAACCTCCCGCTGGTCGGCCAGGTCCGCCTTGTTTCCAACCAACACAATATCTGGATTCTCACAGTAGGCATTGGCCTGTAGCTGGCCTGGAAATACAAACAAACTAAAGACAACAGCAAACAAATGAGATGTGCAGACTATTTTTTACCCAGCTGAACGTGTGACACGTACATCAGGATGAATGCTGTAGTCACCCCAAAGCTAAAAAAAATAGCAGACTCTAAATACAAAAAGAAAACATGACACGAACGACTTACTCATCCAGTTCCTGACGTTGAGGAAGCTCTGCTGGCTGGTGAGATCAAACATCAGCAAGAACCCCATGGCATCCCTGAAGAACGCCGTTGTCAGGCTGCGGAACCTGGAGCACACAGGGAAAACTATTTTTCTCTAGAAATATGGCTCAGGTCTCTTAAACTTAATAGAAATATTATCTCAACTGCAATGCAACCAAGTGCAAAAGTCACTGCCATGTATCTGACACACTGCTTTACACCTGGGGCAAATATGATATGTTATAATAACTGATAATTACAATAACCATACAGCCTGAGTCAGACGATCATAAATGAGCTGCATTGATGCTACAAGCCTGTGTAGGCTTACTGCTTAGCCACACGCAAAAACTTTTTAAACCTAAATGAAAACTGATGTAAAACGATCATTCCCACCAATCGTGAATCATATATATGATTGTTTTGCCATTATGGCCCAGCCCTAGTGGTATTAATTAGCAGCTAAGCAGCTAAAGAGCAATTAGCAGCTAAAGAGCCAGACGCTCGGACATTGGTGGAGTGAAATTTTTCATCAGGTGAACAGAAACGACTCCACGTGAATGACAATGCAACAGTTTGCTAGCAAGTTATTACACCTGCTTTTTTTGTATGGCCAATAAATATCAAACCTTCAGTCGGGGCAATAACAGCTGTAATGCTTAGCTATGATTGGCTCACTGTAACAACAACAGTTTTGACTGCACAGACTTTGTGAAGCTGTCTGCTCAGTGACATGCCGGCCTTTTGGGTGTGACACCAGACGAGGAGCTTAACGTCATGTAAACATTACTGATGAAGCTTTATCGGCAAATATGTAAGACGCAAAGAATCAGGATGGAAAAACAACTACGTGCTCAAGTAAAGTGGTTAGTTTATGAAAATAAGAATTTGCTGCATTAAACTGAGCTGAAGGAATGTAGTTGAAATTATGTAACAGCACTGCAATGAGTCATCACGGGCTTTTACAAACACATTCAACAGATCAAGGCCAGATCCAATTAAAGACTGCACACATATACGTGACTGACACATGCATGTACGGGTAAGAAGACACACATATACACTTATACACACACACACATCACTGATCTGTTGTTTCTCCCTCGAAACATTCAGTCTGAATACACGTGCTACATTTCACTTTACAATCTTTCACGTTTTGAGCAAGCCATAATATGTTATAGTATAACCACAATGTGGCGATGTGACATTTTAAAGTCCGAATGGAGAAATGAGATGCATTACTGCCTGTCAATCAAGCAGAACATTCTTCTAAAGTCTTAACATTTTCTTTCCATCAAGACACACTTGTGTTTCTTAAGACACTCAGGTTTTTCCCATCAAAGACAACACAGTCAGTGCGAGACTGAAAGCCATTAAAGGATTTGCAGCAGAGCGCACTGCTGCTCTGTGTGAAAAAGCGGACGTAGTATAGAGAAATGTGAGCAACCAGTTGTAAAATGGAAAAATAAAGACTCCGTCCCAGTATGACGAGCCGCCCACCTCTCCTGTCCAGCTGTGTCCCAGAGCTGAAGGTGAACCTTGAAGGTTTTCCCTGTGGTCGTCCCATTGGGGTTGGATGCCGTGTACACCTGAGGAGAGGCAAACAGCACTTTGTTTAGTGTTTAGTTCACGGAGGATGAATGGTCAAACCTTTAGCTGCTATCTGCTCATATTATACTGAGGGCTGTTTCTTATATTCTCAATTGTCGAAATGGAATGAACGATGACTAGAAAGACTTCTCGGCGTAAAGCAGCACAATTCAACAGCCTCCAGAATGACCATAAAGCTGAAGCAACACCTCTCTACATCAGCTTCAAAGCAGCTGAACATAAGAGAGGATTTATTGCAGCCACGGGCATTTTGATGTCAAATATCAATCATAAAACTGTCATCTACAACACAATTCACAGACCAATCAAACACGCAGGTAGATTATCAGGGTGATGTTGTTAGATGGCAAAAATCAGCCCAGATTATGTTTGAAAATGTGTAATCAGATTACAGTTACATTACCAAGGATTACGTCTTAAATTACACCTCTCAGGTTGCTGGTTTTAGTTTATGGTGACCTAACTAAAATTTGTTTTTATTTTTAATGATGATTCATGGATAATGGAGTTTTTAGCCAGCCTCAAGTGGACATGACATCCAATTTTATTTACATTCAAAATGGAAGATGAACATGTTGAGCGCTCGTCAACGCAGCCTTTGATTAAAAACAGGAGCAATACTTCATACGAGTACTTCGGACAAGTCTGGTTGATTTAAACTTTGAACATATTGCAATGAATATGTTTTGAGATGTTTTTTTTTGCCTTTTTTTTGTCAAGCTTTATTTTGGAAGAGACAGCTGAAGAGTTACAGGAATGCGGGGAGAGAGACAGAGATAGAGAGAGAGATGGGAAATGACATGCAGGAAAGGGTCGGATTCGAACCCTGGGCTTCTGCAGCAAGGACTGAGCCTTCACACATGGGCAGCTGCTCTATCAACTGAGCTGAACGAAACCTCAATGTTTTGAGGCAAAATATATAATATTTCAATGTTTGATTTTGAAGTAATCCAAAAGTGTTCAGATGAGATAATATTTGTTTTGTAATCCAACTAATTTTGTTACTAATTACTACTTGAATTCAGTAACTGACTACATTGCAAAGTAACTCCACCAATCCTGCAAATAAGTGCAAGAAGAGCTGAAAAGACTGCAGGCTCTCTGGAACTCTTGGTTTTTGTTTGATGACGTTATCGGATTATGAGATGTGAAGTCACGGGACTTGACCGAACAGTGTGACGATTCTGCTGAGTCCAGTCTGCTCTGCCTGGTCAGCTGTCTGCAGATATCAGGCTGACGTCAAGAAGCACAGTCAAAGAATGTGGGACTACCTGTATTTTTTCAATATGCATAACAATGAAAGCCTTGCAGCTATGTTATTTTCCTTGCCCTGCTTTTTTCGGTGATATGATGTTTCAGTAATGCTTTAGTATTTCTGCATTTTGCAGGGGAAAAAAAGATGTGGTTGTGTTTGGGTCATTGCCAGTCTTAAAAAGGTTTGGCTATGTTGCATATTCCTGGAAGATCACCACTTTGTAATTCTGTTTCCCTGGCGGCAGCGGAGGGGAAAGATCGTTAGTGTGACACATTTCCACAATTGTAAAAGCCTTTGTTATAGTATTATAAAGCACTTGTGCAGTGTTTCAGTATCTGCACAGCCTTTAAACTCAAGGATCTGTTACTAACACAGAACCTCCAGGATCATATTTCATCATCTCATCGGTACGTGAAGAAACATGGCACCACTAACACCCTCTCCACCGCTTTATTGTTGTGAGTATCTGGACAGCGATCCTGACTCCTGTCACGATGAACTGTCGTGTGCTGCAGCTGGTTGTGTTTGAGACTCTGCGGGAAGCCTCGGGCGTCATTCACACCTCTGACTCTTCCAGATGAGACACTCTGTCACGTTCTCCGACTCTTTTAAAGCCGCTGCTCTCGCCGATCGGGTTCAGAGCAGTTAGTCTGCTCTCTGGAGTGTTTTCAGTTCAATTTTCCAGGTGATAACTGACTCTCAAGTTAGGCAGCAAATGATGACACTTGTATAATGTGACAGTGTGAGGCCTCTTTCGTGAGACTTGTGTTACATCACATTTTTCAAGTGAAACAAACTTAAACCATAAACAGCTCTGCAAAATTAAAAAAATACAATATGAAGGCAACATTAACGAAATCACAAAGTATCCCAATAACTAAACAGACTCTCTGTCTATTAGGTGTCAGTTCAATACTGAGCACACACGGGAAAAAGTAATTACAAAGAGTTATTACACATCTAACAATATCATCACATGCTCAGAGGATCGATTCTTATTTGTTGAAGATGCGTGTTCAAAGGTACGACAGGACTGCATACTGTAGTTTTTGCAGTAACAAACCCCAACCTAAACATCTAAGAGAAAAGTAGATGGCTTTGAACTAGGAAAGAAACAAAACTGCAGGTATAGATATTTTTATTATGCTGAATTGCAGTTTTTCCCTGCAGAAAGGTAATATATCTACCCCCCCCCCCATAAACAGATAAGACGTATTGGAACAGGAAAACAGCGGTGACTTAAGAGATGTGATTTAGAGGATGTTACTGATTCGACAAATCTCCACAAGTCCTTCAGGAGGGGAGATTCAAGTTGAGAGGCTCACTTTTTGTCTTCAGCCCGAAAACAATGCAGGGAGCTGCGTTGGTGGCGACATAAATATATACATATCATATCTTATCCAGATATGTATCCACATATACATATCTTATCCAGGAAATCCAGCTTGAGTAACGAATGAATGCATTTAAAGGTGTATCAGATGACAAAACACAGGGCAGCAGTGTGTAATGCTCACAGAACAGATTTTACTACTGAAGTTGTCATGGTGGCACTTGCTTTATCTTTTTCTGTGACAGAAAAATGGCACTCACGTTACCAACAAGTGGCAATCTCTGTGGAGGTCAACAGAAGCCAACGTGGAAGTATAGTATCGAAACCAGCAGTTTCTCTGTTCAAATGCCCAACTTCACAGCAGAAATGAACATGTTTACAGCCTGGTACAAAAAACTGTTTTGTGTACTGAGGGTGATTTTTTATAGGACTCAAAGCGGCTCAGAACCTGTGGGTGATGCCACACTTAAAATGTCAATTCTTTATACTGTCCATGGTTAAAAAGCAAACCACCAGGAATGTGTGTACACATGTGATTGGCCAACAGCCAGATGATGTTCATTGACTGCATCGTTTTGGCGGAGCACCCTGGGGCATTGGCACCTAAGCTGTTAGGTGCCAATGCCCCGTGAGGGCTGAGCCCATTAGCTGCTTCAATTATAATCAATACAGTCTTTAAATAAAAAAAATATGTTCACTATATTTAACTCAATGTGCAGAGATCTGGCTTCAGCAGAGCTTACCAGAACCATCCAATGAACTCCCTGTTTGGGAGTCATGTGACTTTTGTCTGGTTCAGTGGCCCTGAGGACGAGCTACTGACATCACTGAACTACAGCTGTGATCACACTTCTGCTTCTGTTTGACTCTCGAAAATGGGGTGTCATCTTAATACACAGACACACACACACAGACACACACACACACGCACACAGAGGAGGTGAGGAACAATGATCAATCCTATGAGTCATCCGCAGCGGTGGGATTAAAGCAGCATTGTCAGTAAAGTATATCCGTTGTGCGAAGGACTGACCAAACCAAAGCTCGCCCACTCTCTGATTCAGAAAACTGCATCTTACACTCAGACGTCTGGATTTATTTCATGAAGAGATTACAGCAACAGGACTAAATCTTATCAACAGTTTAAAGCGGGCGCTCAATCCTTTGAGTACGAAATGTAAACTAGAAAGGTGGCTGTCAAAGTTATTACACCAGTTATTGTTCATTAAATGTGGAGCTATAGCTCACTGCTGCTCTGTGCAAAGTTAAAAATCTGTCCCCTAAAACGCACCAATTAACACATCCTAAACAATGCCACGGACAGTGGCAGCGACAGAAAAAAAACAGACAAAAAGTCTCTCCTCAAAGCCACCAGACTTCGTTGCATAATTTTACCTTGCATATATTTTTCATCAATTAAGTCAGGTGGCTTTGGAAATAGATATATAACTGATTCAGATTTGCAGTTTTGTTGGTGGTTAAAATGTGTTTTGTTGCCGACCCATCCATGGCAGCACATTGCTTTGCTAAGCTGAGGTCCTCCTGTCTGCTTCTTGTAGGTAACACACTGACTATGGCTAATACTTCATCCAACCCCCTTTAAAAAAAACAAACTAAACTATTCCTTCCCCTGGATCAGGACATCCCTGCTACCTATGAAGTTGGCTGATGCTCATATGGGATATTTTGACTCAAGCAGAGAAGAGGAACAGACTACAGAGATCTTCTTCTTTCTAACTCCACACCTGCTTTTTTCTTTCTCAAACAGACAAAGAAATTTATCAGACTTCACACTGTTTTCATTTTAACCTTCAGTACAATGGTTTCCACCCCTGAGGTCTCAAGGCCACCTGGGCGGTCACCAAATTACTGAGGAGGGAAATACATATTTCTCACAAAATGACTCGAACTTTTGCTTTTTTTCTTGGACCCAGAAACGTTGGGAACCATTTCTCTAACCCAGGATTGCCAGTGACAGCATCAGAGATTGAGGCAAAGAACTAGAGGTGTTTCACCCGTTAGAATAATGATTGTGACTCAGCTCAGCAGCAGCTGTGGGAGAAAAGCAGCAGAAAATCCAGACCTGACCTGACCCACTGTTTATTCTTTGATAAGTACAGCCCAAAGAAAATGCCTGGGCAAATGACACCGTAACTATGGCAACTGAGTCTGCATCATCTGTGTGTAAAGTGAGTGTGCGGAAGTTGTCTAGATGAGATTGAAATTAAGATGTTTAAAAACACAAATATCGCAAACATACCAGAAACACACACACACACACACACACACACACACACGCAGACCTATTGCTTTGGATCGGAACTCACCACTCTCTTTTCCCTGAAGTCGATGCCGACTGTGGTGATGAACTTGGGGTTGAACTTGTTGTCTGTGTATCGGTAAAGGAAGGTGGTCTTCCCCACGCCGGAGTCCCCCAGGGCAAGGAGCTTTATAAGGTAGTCATAATCCCCATCAGTCATAGTGATGACCGCAATAAACCTGTAGAGAACAGACACATCTTAACATAGGGACACACACAGAAACTTGTAGCTGAAGTTTGTACAGGCATTCTGAGTATATCTGTGTGCGTGTGTGTGTGTTTGTTTTACTACTCACTGCTGAGTAATGGGACTGTGGTCAAGGGTTCGCTCTGACCAGAACATGACTTTTTCTGGGAAAATCGTAGCTTTCTATATGTGTGGTGGCATTAAGTTCATGTGGGAAAGAGAGTGTGTCTTTACGTCTAAGATCGAGCAGACAAGCACGAGAGAGCATGTAGGTAAACTCATGTCGGTTATTCATTTATATTATTCATCTAAAAGACTTTGTATTTATTTTAATTTCCCCAAAGTACTTTTTGACAGTGACACTGTCACAATTGATAAGTGAAAGATGTTGAACTGGAATATAAAAACAACTTCCAGTAAAATCAGTGAATCATCACCGGCACGCACTTATTTTGGTAAACCCTTCCTGAGCGCCAGTCAGTGGAGATGATATCTATAAAGAAAGGGAATGCACTTTTCAAATGTGGCATTCTTGAATCGGGTGTTCATGTATCTAATGAGCTGTCTGGGGTATGTTTGCCTCATGGCTAAATGTGGTATATTTAGTGAGAGGGTCACAAGACTCTAATTCACTCAGCTGAGAGGAAACACGTATAACACTGTGCTTTATTACAGCGAGAACACTGATTAACCAGGAGCGCTGATCTCCTCACAATAAACTCCCTGTACCTCATATAGAATGGGGAGTGGCCTATTCACTGATCAGACAGAGGAAAAGACAGTACTACACTTTATTTAAACAGTACTCAATCCATAACATATCTCTAATCACAGTTAGGTTTGTATAGCTATTAAAACTTATCTTAGAAATGCTAAGTCAAACAAAAGTTGCCATTCATTTTGGCAGACATGACAAGTCTTTTATCCCTGTACTACATAATGTAAGAAGCCATTCAATGTCTTACTCAACAGAAGAAGCCAATTGATGTCCTCTATCACCCAAGCTACGTTTGGCCGACCTAAAGAGAGAGGACTACATCACAACAGAGATAACTTCAAGAGAGAAGAGCTAAAGAGCTACTGTGCAGACATCCTAATCATTAACATGATACACTGACTCACTAACTTACTACAGTAACATGCAGTTAGCAACTTTAGTATATTTACATGCTGTAGTAACAAATAATGTAATAAAGTTTAATAATGTAATACCTGCCAATACCATAATTTGGGCCATTTCAATAAATAAAGCCAATAACGTAACTTATTAGCGTAGCATTCAAAAAATCGTTATCCAATAATTATTTTGCAGTTTTTGTGCAGTTTGCTCATCAGAAATAGATATACTGGATGGCATAGTTGTCATATTCATATTCATCGAAGTGCTATACAGCACTCTCTCCTTAATTGTGTTTGTAAGAGCCAATTTGATAATTATTTGTTGCACAAAATCTTTATGTAGAATATTGGTTTATTTGTTTAGATATGTAAATTCAGAATTTCATGTATGGAGGAATATTATTTCATTCATTTGCTAGATTCTAGGGAGAGAACAGTGGTCATGTGCCCTACATGTGTTTGCTCAGTGTTTAATGAAAGTCTTATCAGTCTAGTTATTACTAAGTTATTATATTATTGGCATGTTATTACATTATTTGGCTTTCAAAATGGCCCAAATTATTATGTTATTGGCAGGTATTACATTATTGGACATTATTACATTATTGGTTGCTACACATGCTAACTACATGTCAACATAAAACAACAACAAAGAATTTGCTTTTTAGGTGATTATATACTAATGACATCATATTTATGAATGATATATTCAATTTCTGTTAAGAGATTCTCCTAAATCTTACAGACTGAGCCTTTAAGTTTTATAATGAGCAATGGCTCATTTTTTAATCAATGTTTTAATCAGCAGCTTCTTGTGATATTTGCAAATTAGCAAAAGCACTTACAGAAAAAAACTACATCAAAGCTGGCCAATGCCACACCATGTTGTTGGGTGAGAACATACAATTCTGGGAATTATTATTTATTGAAAAATATTAGACCAACATGCCAGTGTGGGGACACTTTGGGTGTTTTTTTTTCTCTTTTCTCTTGCTGTCACACATATCAGTCCTAGCATTGATGAAGCCCTGAAGGGGGGAGGGGGAGGGGCCTGTTGTCATTTGTAGAAAACCTGGGAATGTTTGTAGTGTGATTGGTCAGTCAGTCAGTCATTATTCCCTGAGGGTTGAAACCGTGAACAGCAGCTCGGTCAGCTGACAGCACAACCCACAGTCACCTTGACAACCATCAACAGGACCGAACAAAATAGAATAATGTAGAGATATATTTCAAAATGTATATTCATTTTCTTTAACGTTAGATTCTGAATTAATTTACAAATTTGTAAAACTGATTTTTAAACATTCAGAATTTTTTGCAAAAGGAAAAAAGAAGTATTCAACAAACATCATGCATGTCAATTCTGACTGCCAATTATTGCGTTTGAATGCACCAATGCACCAGTTTTCCTTTTTTGTATTTGTGGTGTGTGTGTGTGCCTCCTCCATAGTGTCCACTATGTTGAACCACCATTTTTCTACAGTAGCCCCAGATGGACAAACTAAATACTGACTTTAGAAAGGGCATTTTACATTTTCCGTTTGTTGCTGAGACCAATAGATTGCAATCTGCAACTACACTTAGTGGATGCCACTTAATCTTACAAACTGTTCTTCAAGTTATTATGCTCATATCTTTTTTTCCCTCATCATTATCATTATGCTGTAGTAAAAAACATTGGATCCAGTTCTATGAAAGACATAATGCATAATACATGTTTTGTCTAAAGGTGGTTGACGAGGCTGTTACGTGACCTCATGCTAAAACTGTTGGACACAGTATAAACATTGTGCATTTTACTTTTAAAAACTGTTTAAAGTGTTTTTCAGATCGAACAATCAGGGAATTTTCATTTGCAGGTCTTCACCAGTTTGCATCCACTCATTTGCATTGATTTTACTGTACATGCACTGAGTTGTACAAGTGTTCCCCTGAAACACCGACATTACAGTATATGTACTTTATTTATACTGACACAGCTGCTAGTTTATTAGGTACAGCTAGCCTACACAACACCTAATGCAGTCTGATACAATGACCAACAATGAATCCTCCTCCTACTACTGTATAATGTTCAGTTTTTGTTGCAATTGTTCTAAAGTTATAGATGTAGGTGTATCTAATGAAGTGGCAACTGAGAACAAACAGAAATACCAGCACGTATGCCAACTAAAAGTAAAAAATGGTTCACAGCTTTGCTACATACAGGTTATGGAGAAAAGGTTTTCCCCGGAGTCTGCTAAACCTCTCAATAACAAGCAAGAACAAAACCATAAAACACACGGCTACATTAAAAATGCATGAGCCATCAGCCACAACAGAAGGGAGAGAAGAAACAAACAGAAAAGAGAGCAAAAGGGAGAGGACAAAGTCTTCAAACATGACTTGAGAGTTTGTGTGAGGACTCTTTATCAGTGTCACTATCAGAACGTCTACCAGGAAGTTGTGCTATGCTCTTCCTCCTTTCTTATCGTTCACATCTGCCACCAGTACTTCCAGTCACATTCTGTCAGTGTCAAAAAGCTTTGAAGACATGCTCACATACAGTCACACTGTTTTTGTTCATCACTCTCTTATTGAATATTACCAATTTTATTTAGTATTATAAGTTCATAAAGCAAGACACACTGCATGCGTCAGCATTATAGATTAACAGATAACAAATAAACAGCACAGACCTTTACACTGTGTTACACCTTACATTACATTGCATACACATACATTATATCATATCAGAATGAAACCACATTAACATCTAAAGCATCAGATATGAAGCAACATGTTCCTCTATATCTGCAACTTCTTGATGTCACTGAATGACCTCAGAGCTCCACAACACTGACACATTTAAAACAGTGACTTCCTGTCATGGAAAAAAACTGGTCCCATCGTTTCCCAGATATTTGTCTCATAGCGGTTTGATGAATAGATGACGAGCTGGCAGAGCATTCTAAATAAAGTACAAGCAAACAAGTGTCATGTTTGCTTGTACTTGCCATGCTGACAGCTCTGTGTGGGTGTACTTAGTATAGTGGTGATTGAGCTAAATGCTGAACAAGTGAGGGGAGTATCATATTGATCTTCTTAGAGTGTTAGCATGCCCACATTTGATTATTAGCACTAAACACAAGTACTGCGAGGCTGATGGGTGTGTCATTTTGTAGGATGATGAGATTGAACCCCAAACCTTCAGTTTTTATGGGCTTTCCTCCCTTCTTATTCTGTAGCATAGCAAGGGCAGGAGCTCAATGTCTGCTTGACTCCATTCCCCATTAATCATATTTGATACATAGATGAACCAGCTTTTTCATGCTTTGCCAAGGCAGTTCTGGTGCACCTGATTTAAATCCATATGAAATAAATAGAAGTATCTTGGATCTTATAAAACCATTTTCTGCTCTACATCACTGGATGTACATCATGATTATATGATAATGATAATAAATAAATATAATATAGAACCATATCCACATAGTGTAGTTTGTATTGCATTGTGCTTTTGCAATCAACAGGTCACATCCTACACTGAACTGCTGTATAAATCAGCTCCAACACCAGAGGAATCTACACCCAAAGAGGAGCATAAATCCTCCCGTCAGACCCTGAGTGTAATTTCCACCATTCAGTGCCGTGCTGCCCTAAACACACACAGATTTATTACACACTGTGCATTCAATCTGAGCAGAGCGAGAAGAAGTAGTGCAGATTGTGTCCTACGAATTGTGCAACAATGTCTACAAATATGACTCCATTATGAGATGAGAACTCAAACCCACTGACCTTAGCAGGCTGGCTTCACTCCATAGCTGCTTACATAATGTAAAAGACTGGATGTCCCCTAACTTCTGTAATTTAATTTTGACAAGGCAGAGGGGATGACTGGTCCTGAACACCTTTCAAAGCAAATACAGCCTGGGCAACCGTACTCATTTAAGTCAGACACTGAATATCTGAGTGTTATCTTTGAGCAAGGCTGAAGCCTGATACATGTAAGAAAGACAGAGTTTTTTAACAACTGAATGTCTCCAAATTTCTGCAATTTAGTAACAGAGAGAGAGAAAGAGAGATGCATGATTATTTTAGAATTCATTTAAGTACTAGTACAAATCTAGTACGTCTTGTATCCGTACATATATAGTATTGCTAAATGCATGTTATACATGTTTATAATAACGCAGGGATGCAATGATTATAGATTTTAGACAATTAATTATAGTGCTTTAGACAACACAGTTTCACACTTTTATTGTGTGTTATTTTATAAAAAATGGAGGAAGAAAAAGAAAGTGAAAACATCTATTGAGATGATCAGTTGGTTGAGTTTGATCAATACATTCAATAAGTGCGTGATTGGTTGAGTTACAGTTTCTTGTTTATTTCTAATTGTTTGATCAATAAATGTATCACAGTGAACATAGCAGCCCAAAACACTAGACAATGGAACATCCTTAATTTCAAGCAGTGACTGAAAGCCCAACTCTGAACTCAATTAATTCACTTGGTATCATTCATTTTGCAGTACTGTATTGGCAAATAAACATTTTGACATGCTGATGGCACTAGAAGAAATGCCAAGGGATCACCAAAGTCATAAGGTTCATCCTCGGGGGACCATGAATGCCCAGACCAGAGGATAAATAATTTCATTTATTGTGAGTTGTCTTTTCTATACAGCTGTTTTCCCACATGTAGTTCTTTTAATGTGTCTTATATCTTCTCTTCTTTGCTTTTTGCATAACAAGTAAGGTACTTAATGAATAAACTATTCCTATAATTATAATGAATTAACAGTAATCTGGTTTGAAGAGAGGTTCTCAAGTCTTAATGATTCAAGCTGGAAAATAATTCAAGAGACAGAGGGACAAAGATGATTGTTCATTACTTTTCATGAAATTGTTTTTCATACCAATCTTTGGATAGTCTTTACTAGAGAAGGAGAGACAGAAACAACCCTCGGTACTTACCCTGTTACCCTCGATTCCTCATTATCTAAAAATGACTGCTGATGAGAAAAGACGGCGTTGTATCATCGGGGTTCATTAGATCTTTATACATAATGCAACTTTGATCCTTTAATTAAATCAATAAATAATTCACATCAGTTTAATACGTTTCCATCCAAATCCAAATTAGATTTTCAAATTAAATTTATTCTCAGAAGACCAGATTACGCTGAGCAACAAAAAAAATGACATTAGAGTCTATAGCTGCGCAGCAATATGTTATATGTGTTATGTTATATGTCTTCACAGCTAAAAACAACAGGAGGCTTTTGGTGGAATTTAAAGGGGGTCCACCAGTTAAACGTTTCCCCATAATCAGTACAGTCCTTCAGGTTTTTAAATCTAACTCTAAGACTGGTTGGTTACTACTGCGTTCAGGAGTAAAAAGGAAATCTTTGAGTCAAATACGCTCAAATCATGAGAGTTAGGGATCACGTCTTTAAAAAGGCAAATCATATAAGGATTACAGAAACACGACATGAGGACAAGTAGCGGTAGTTGATTTAACTCTGACTACCTGGCTTGGCTTCAATTATCATGACAACAACTTTGCTAAAGGTAGAGAGTTTCAGCCCTTGACAGAATAAGAAAGATCAATCTCATTGCTTGGATGGAAACAAGTTGTGCGTATTTCAGACATTTCTTCTCCAGCTGTTGTTTAAAAACCTTGTTGCCCGATAATCTGTTTTATAAAAAAAAGGTCAGCAGACATTTGTCGGAGACCTTTATGTCTGACTGTTGTGGTCTATGAATCATCTTAAACAGACCAGACAACTGATTTGGTTTCCATCTGTTGTGTGGACTCTGCTGAGGGCCTTTGTCATTAACCAATCTATTCTCCAGAGTCAACGATCAATAACCGCTAACATGGATGAAGATTGACCCTTGATTATCCAATTTGTCCGGGCGTTCTCCAGGTTCTAGATTGCCCAAAACCTTTTAGCATTTCAGACCCACTTAGCAAAACAGTGAGGCATGTTTAAGACAACCCAGCAGAAAGATCAATGAAGTGAATCTAAACAGTCAGACGGTCTTGGGCGTACTGCTACTCGCCACAAAAACTGCAATTACTGTGAACACGATTGGTCACGAAAGCTTGCTCTGTCCAAAACTGATTTTAAAGTGGAACCACAGAGGCTTCTGGCAATGGATCAGATAAAATATGACACAGGTGTACTGTATTTATTTATTTATCCATCTGTGAGTCCCACCGGGGCTTCCTCTATCGCTCCCTAATCCCACAGCACGAGGTGGGCTAACATCTTTACAGACAGCACACACAGCTGGATCTGAAAGGTCAGCATGGATAATGGGATACTGGGAGGCAGAAGAGGAGGGATGACGAGATCAAGGATGGAAATATACGCCTGTACAGCAGGTCTAGAGCAAGACTGAGATATTATAGAGCACTGGTTATTTAAATTGTATTAATAACACAACAATCAAGCACAGGTGAGAGGATGATGATGATTGGTCTGTCTTTACATCAATTCGACTGGCACCAAATCAAGTTACTGCCAAACTCTTGTCCAGATGATATATGAGACATGATTTCCTCTGGATACTCTTGGTCTCCAGATGATGAACCCTAATGATGAATCACTGATGACCTGATCTTTCCTCCAGTGCCATCATCATGTGGAAAATGTGTACGGCTTTGCTAGTTGCTCAGTTTTTTGAGCTAAAGGCCCAATAATGAAATGGCCTCCTCGTGTCTCAATGACTACACATAAGGACGAGTGACTGAACAGACTGTGTTTACAGTACTGCAGTAAAAACCTGTGACATTTCAGTCAAAACCAATATGTTCAATACTGTTCTCTGTCTGTGAGATAAATAAAAGCAGTCTGGTGCTTTACTGCCACACAGGAAGTGATGTTTTTTTTCCAATACAGAAGAATAATTCTGCAGTTCTTAGGTGCAGTGATAGTGCTCAGCCAGAAACCCAACCTGCACAACAGAAAGAGACATTACAGTTCAGTGTGTTTGAAGGGATTTTTGGGAACCATAACCCCTAATCCTAAAACTAACCCTAACCCTCCCATTTTCAGTGGGCCTGGCATTCCTCCAACTTCCCCAGTCTTACATCTTACCCATCCCACAACATAAACTGGAGACTGCGAACACACAGGGGGCTCTATGAAGTCACACTTCTGTCTTGATAGAAATAAAGAAACATGTTCAAGTGCAGGACTGAAATTCTACTAAATCCTGCCACATCACACTTGAGTAAATACAATCAGAACAGAACACTGTGAACTTCAAAATAATGTGGATAAACACCAGGGAGCATTGTGCCACAGACCTGCAGGTCTCATGATTCCAATAGTCCAGATTCTTTTTGGTTTAACCCACTTAGATTTTATAGTTGCAGACTAGCTGTGGTGAAAAACAAACAAGCAAGTGTGGGACAGTTGTAATTTGAAGGCTTAGGTGACGAGATTTTTTTTCCCCCTCAGCTGATTCTATTAGTCTTCAGCAAGCCTTAGAGTGCATCATGGCTATTATATCACAAACACTTACTGAATAGAGAGAGAGAGAGAGAGAGAGAGAGAGAGAGAGAGAGAGAGAGAGAAGAGAGGAGAGAGAGAGAGAGAGAGAGAGAGAGAGAGAGGCTGTGTTTAAATTCTGAAAACTGGAATTCACATCAAATGAACAGCTAGATTGTTTTAACAGAGACAACTGACCACTCTATCGTTCTTATTGAAGTACAAACCCATGGTCCACTTGTGGTTGTTAGTTGTGGTCTTCCTCTAACAGACCATCTTTGACTGGATAAATAATGTAAAAGAGTGAGGAGGGATAAAGGTTGATTGAATCTGTCTCTCTCTGCAAATCTGGGTGCTTTGCCAACGTTAGTCTATAAGAAATTATTCATAAATAAGAAATATATAGAAAAAGGTCAGGAAGTCATGTTGGTGTTTAAGAGTCTGGCAGCTGTTGGAATGAAGGCCCTGCGGTAACATTTCTCCTTAGATGGTGGAAGCATATCTGTCTGTATGGATATGGCTCTTTTCCATTTCGCTGTCCCAGTAAGTCATATTAGTGAGCCAGTATACACAACACCAGGGGCCTATTTATTCTATTGAGGATCATGTTCAGTTAACATCCCCTCTTACTCCTCAGGGCTAGGGTCTTACAAAGCTTGGATATCTATTTGATGGCCAGACCTTATTACAGTACCCTTTCAGCAGCTATGGCCTTCAAGAATGTGATTTAACAACCAATGGTGTCTCCTCTATCCTTTGAGTGTCAGATTTAGAATTCCATTTATTGTTTCTGGCCATGTGTGAAAAGCTATTGGTCAACAAAGCGTCTTTTGGGCTCTTCTTACTTCTGTTCTGCACAGCACATTCCTTCAGTATTTGAATCTTGTTTGACTCTTCCCTCCCAAATTCTGCTCAGTTCTTTCCCTTGAATTCACTCTGTTTTCCTTGCACTGAGATGGCGAACATGTGATCAGTCAGCTGACTGAATTTGTGGTCACAGTGGAGCAGTAAAACACACAGCATCATGACCAGCTGGAGGGCCTGCCGTGCTCTCCGGTATGCTGCGCCTTGAGGTAAAATCATTTGGTCTCAATGCTTCACTGCTACAATATATTGACTTTCAATGTTTTTATCACTGTCACTATCACTATCATGACGTTACACTGTTTATTGGCACATGTTATGTTTGATTTGCATGCTTCCATTTTTACATTTTCTGTCCTTAAATTTAGTCCCAATAAAAACTGTGTTTTTCCACGTGTGACTGAAGTCTGCATACCAAGCAGAAGCAGTTGACTGTTGTGTGCAAAATCTAATAATCACTACAACTCTGGTTTGCTGCTGCCTCAATCTAATTAAGGGTTTCTTTGTGTGAGCTGTTTCTGAAACCGTTTTATGTTCTCGTGATCCCTGAAGTTGTGTGTGTTAAATTCCAAGTGCTCGTGGAGCTCGATGGTGGGTGTTGTGGAGAAATTCCTGAAATCAGTGGTCAATGTTGGGGTCAAGGAAGAAGAAGAAAGTGTTCAGGAGCCTCTCATGTCTTATGCTGTAATATTTATTGATGCTTGGCCAAGGAGAATTATAGACACTCTCAATGTACATCGAGAAGTGCTTGAGTCGGTCTCACATTCTGCCCAACTCGTGCTGGTGGATAGACTTTAAACCCTAAGATAACACCACAAATACTATAGGCCCAGAACTAGCCAAAGAGAATGTTTTTACCCAAGGTGTTATTGTCAGCATATTCTAGTCTGGAGACACTTTTGTCTGTTTAAGCAGATTGGACCATCAACGGCAAGCTATCTATTATGTCTAAGCAGGCAGCAATAGGTCTCTTTGACCCTGCCCCACAGTGTTGAGATAGACTGGACACCTACTGTTCTCAATCAAAGCTAAACAATTAATACTGTCGAGGACCTCAAGGCCCACACGTGACCCCATGTAACCTAAGGATAGAACATTTCATATCACTGGGCTGTTACATAGAAAGTGATGGTATAATTCTACTTGCTATGTATTATGTTGTTTTAGTAGAACCAAATCTAACATGGTCTCATGTAGACTCCATGCTAAATGGAAAGAAACCAATCAAATTTCTCCACAAGAACAATACACCATTTAATCAACTATGTCAATTTGTAGCCTCCAGACATCACCTTTGTCTTCAGAAACTGGCCTTTCTGAAGGCACAGGCCAACTGACCAACTATGAAATACAAATATATACACACATGTACTGTGCATCATCATGTAAGATGTTCACAGTCACTCAAATCCAAGACTAGGAGAGTTTACAAGGATATAACAGTTTCAAACCGACATTTCACTTTGGAGTAATTAATCTCATTACTTTCGATCACTGAATGGTGTCTGTGGGGGAAATTGGAAATCTTTTAACCTTTGACCCCAAGTTACTGGTTCGCCCTGTCACTAATTTGGTATGAAAGACAACAGTGGAGAACAGTCAGAAGGGCATGAGTGAGTGTTTGTGTTCGTTTTCTGTGTCCAAACCACAGTAGAAACTATAACTGGCCTGTTTTTTGTATTAGTTTTGTGTAAGAACACACCTTATCTCTTCATGGATCGACAGTGCTAATGGCAACAATTTTGAAAAAAAGGCAACCAATTTTTGGCTTTGGTTGCCATCAGTGCCAGTCACTTTTTATCATCTAAAAAACAGAGACAACAACAACAGCAGAACTCCTCCATATAAATACCTCTGTAATATTTGTTGCATGAGTGATATTGAAATATCGCTGTTACAGTCAGAATCAGATGACGCTTCATGTGCGTTGGTGTTTACTTGTGTGCACACAGAAATTTCACATCAACACTTTTGGTCACATGGTGTGAATGCTGCATCTGCGCTTCAAATGACACAATTTAAATAACAATATTAAAATCATACATTATTCCTCTGCAGTCAAACCAGTTTTCAGTCCACACTGTTTAAACAAAGAAACTGGGTTTTGTTTTTCTTAGATGTCACATTCAAAATGTGTTCAGTGAAATGAGACTGTGCCCTGGATGAAGATTAAATACAGAAAACAAGTACAAATATGTCTGGTATAATGAACTTTAAGTTAAAAGTTAAAGGAAAGGACTGAATGAACAGCAGTTCATTTAGAAAATGTAAGTCTTTTCAAAATAGCTCACAAATGTTTGATTGTGCATTCATTTCTTAAACAGGAAATACAGTAGTTTAATTTATGGGGACTATTTTCAATTCTTTAAACTTTCAATTCTTCAAAAGACAAACAACTAAGCCTGAAAGAAACTGATCATGGTTATGTTCTATCAGTCAAGTGATCTAAGCATCAAAGTTATCTGAAAAACACCAGGAAAAAGAATCCTTAGTAGTCCTGATGTTCAAGTTTTTCTTGAACTGAATTTTTAGAGCAGAGGTTGAGCATCTTTGACTTGAGCATTCTGTCCAGATTGTATTTCACAATAAGGTGTTACACTGCTACAATAAGATTAAATATGACAGCTAGCAGGGATAGCTCCTCTGCAGATGTGAAGCTGCTGATGCTGATGTCCTGCTCTGTGGCTTACTTACTACACACAGGAAATGGTTTACACACCACACTGTCCACAATCATCAGTGAAAACACAAATGTCAGGAAAACAGAACCGCACACAGGCACAGGGTTTTTTTTATTTATTTTTTTTTTAGGTGAACTGAAGATTGCACTCAAATCTGATGACCTTACTGATTTTCTGATGCTTCTACTTATGCCCATGGTGATATGGTTGTGTCAATGCTGAGTTTGTAAAGGCATTATTAATGAAAATACTCCACAATATCTACCATGCACAAACACACACACACTTCTCTGTCCTCCCCTATGAATAGACAGAAGGCAGATTTACTAATACGTCACATGCCTGACTCATTAAAGTCAGACACCGAGAGGCGAAAGGGGGCTATGAGTTTAATATATGACTTCTTCGAAATCACAGGAAGCTGTTTGACACAACTACAGCTGACACTTTGGTAACTGGTCTGTCAATCAAGTATGTCACTGTCAGATAACATTTTTAACTTTAAGTCTAAAAATGTTGAGTCTTTTAAGGCAGTGGTCCCCAACCCCCGGGCCGCGGACCGGTACTGGTCCGTCGATCAATTGGTACCGGGCCGCACACGAAATAATTAATTATTTCCGTTTTATGCATTATCTGAAGATGGACGATCTTTTATTTTGAAAAACCTTATTTTGAGAAATGATTATTTCGGTGACGTCTGGGTCGCTTGCGCTGCGTAACGGTAACGATAGCGGCCGCTCACGATTCAAGGGGGGACCACTGTTTTAAGGCATTAGTTCTGGAAAGCTGGCTAAAATCGGACTCAATAAAACCTCATTATTCAGAAAGTAGGTCTTCCATTATTAATAAAGTGGGTTTATTGATAAAATAAGCCTGCGAGGATGATTAATAATGGCATTTTTAAATCCTTAACATCCTTTTAGTGCTTCGAATTTTGGCCAAGAGCAAGACTTAGAAGGCTTAGTGTTGGCTAACCGCAGGGGGTTTCACAAACTAGAAACAAACACACTTATTGTTATTCTAATTTTTCAAAATGGCTTCAGTGTACCATTAAACATGCATGCTTAAGTCAAATATTTACCTCCAGAACTTCTCTTCTATGAATCATAAAGAAAGAAATGTCTAAATGACAATATTAAAATGACAATATTATTCTTCTGCAGTCAAACCAGTTTCAAGATCACACTGTTTAAACAAAGCAACCGGGTTTTGTTTTTCTTAGACTTTCAGTGCAGTTCACATGATATTCAAAAATGAAAGAGTGTGCCCTGGACGATAACTAAATACTCCAAACATCAGAGAAACCTGACCTGACTGGAGTACAAATTCAGTTGTAACTAACATCCCCAATGAGAGGCGGATTCAACAGTGATTTACTGTGTTGTACATCAAGTCTGGTGACACACATTTATCAAATTAGCTCACAAATGATTTAGGCTAGCTGATGCTTGTCTATATTTTTCTTAATGTCGATACAAATCCAATGAGAAGAGCTAAACCAGTGTTATTCTGTCTCTCAGCACTCTGACAACCTTACTTGCTCCCAGTCTCAAACCCATCAGCTCCTTCTGAAAACATAAATCTTTTAAAGAAGCTCACAAATGTTTGATTTCATTTTTTAAAATGACTCAGTATTTTCATAAAACAGCCGGCACTGTAGTTTTTAGCCTTAACATCACTCAAACAGGAAATACACTAGTTTCATTGATAGGGACTATTTTCAGCAGTGGATTAATACACATTTGGATGTACTTTAGTGAGTATTTATGGCAGCAGGGTGGTGTATTTGGGACTGACTCAAAATAAACTGGCTGCATTCATGGCCATGAAGGACCAAGTCACCCACTGATGTGGTGATGTGGTCTTAAGAATAAGCTAGCAGGCTTTAGCTATACAACAATACTATGTTAGCATAATAAGTTTGGTAGTTGGTAAATGGGCTAGTACTCATATAGCGCTTCTAGTCATTCGACCACTCAAAGCACTTTACACTTCATATCTCATTCACCCATTAACACCCATTCAAACACTGATGGCATTGCCATGCAAAGTGCTAACTGCTCCTCAGTTTGAGGAGCTAACCATTCATACACATTCACACGCCAATGGTGCAGCCCTCGGGAGCAATTTGGGGTTCAGTATCTTGCACTCTGACATGCAGACTGGAGGAGCCAGGGATCAAACCACTGATCCTCCGATTAGTGGACGACCCACTCTACCTCTGAGCCACAGCCGCCCCTAACCTTGGTATTAGTCCATTCATGTTCCGATATTTCAATTAGCCAGGAGGTGGAAAAAGCAGTACAGCCAACATGGCGGCGGACCAGGGCCACATATTTTCGGCTTCAAATCAGCGCTTTGGAACCTTGTGGGTGAGATCACTCAGTATAGTCTATTCTTTCCCAAACAATACACGACGTTCCCACAAAATTTGTAAAAGACATTATTTACCATTGACTCCCACTGACTTACCTTGCAAGCTGCTTTAAACGCAAAAGTGAGCACGCCTCTAAGATATAAAGTGCTGTCTTTTTTTCTACTTCTTGTTTTTTACCCAACAGCAGGAATTTAAATCCTGTTTTAAGCTGCTGTACCATCAAGAAGTCTGTTTAAAGAACACTCATGTTTATGCTTATCAAACACTTGCCTCTTTTAAAGGCTCAAAGAAGAAAAATAAGCTTCTCTTTTCTCTGCAGCTTTCCTGAAATTCTTAGCTCACTGTTTGTGTCTCTTTTACTGCACAGCTACTGTTAATAAATAACAGTAATAAAATGGAAAATGTGCATTGTAACAGGGATCTTGTAATGATAGCATACATTTGTCTGCCAAAGTCTGACAAAACATCTTCATATTATCTTGCTACAACAAGCTGTGAGCGTCCTGCTTTCCTTCAGAACATCATCACCATCATGAGACCGAACATGAGAGAATTTCATGACCAGCTTCTCCAACAACAGACAACAGGAGGATGTTGCAGCTGAGTGCGACCGCGCGCCGACAGTTAGTCAACTTGTGGAAAAGGGTGTGATCACATTCCACAGCCAAAGATGCAACAATATCATATTTCTGTTAAAAACTCTCTTTTTTGGGTGTTTTTGTCTCCACATCCGTAAAACCCCTCCCCGCCTCTCCCAGTTCACCCTGCAGCATGTCACATGTCTACAAAAGTCAGCAAACAGCTCGGAAATATTCCTTAACAAACATCCTGTTGAGCTTCTGAGCTCCTTACCTCTCAGCGGCTCCTCAGCTGATTTAACAGAGTGAGAGATCCCGAGGGAGATACAAGCCGTCCAGAGCAGCTGACCAGCAGCCCCGCATCTACACCCACCGACTGGATGACCGACTGACTGGCGGAGTGGCTGAGTGGGAGGCAGGATGACTGGATGACTAACTACCATTCAGCTGGAGGCAGCAGAGCAAAAAGGCCACTCCCCTCGCTGACCAGCTGACTGGCTGCCTGGCTGGAGGGATGGATGGATAGATGACTAGTTCAACAGCTTTGCCTTGTTGACTGTCTTGGCGCCTAACATGCTGACTGAAATCATGCCTTAATAATGACTACTAACTGAAATAAGTGCTAAATATAACGGATCACTAACTAACCGACCGACCGACTGACAAACTGAACAGCTTACTAACTTCCTCAAAGTAAGTTAGGCTGACTGAATACACGGAGGACTGACTGAAAAATAAAAACTGACACAGTGACTAACTAACTGACTAAATTTAAGTTAAGTTACAAATTGAGCAACTGCCTACTGACCTAAAAAAAACTCACTGTCTAACTAATTCACCATCTGCTCTGTTGCTGACTTAACACTGACTGATAAACCAGTCCAGGTCTGTCTGATAAACTGGTTTCCTTGACTAAAAATAGAGTAGTATCAGTAGACTGGCTGCCTCACTAGCTGAACAGCTGGCTGACTGGCTGGTTATTTACCTGCGGAGGTCCAGATGCAGTTTTTAGGTTTCTCTCTTTCTGTTTTTCTCTCTTCCTTCTCTTCGATTTTCTCTTTCCCTCTCTCTCTCTCTCTCCCTCTCTTTGTTTCTCTGTGTAATGAGAGGGTGGGGCTACAGCTACAGTAAGCTAGCTGTGGACACGCACGCGCGCGCACACACAGCCTTATCAGTTAGTAAGTGCAGAGCAGGACAGCCTCGGGTCATGCTGGTGGAGGAAACTATGTGTGTGTGTGTGTGTGTGTGTGTGTGTGTGCAGTAAAACAGGAAGTATGTAAGAAATGATAGAGGAAAGCCCCAGGTAAATTCAGGAATGGAGGAAATTCACTTGTACTTTATCTGCCACCCAAAGCCTGAATAAAACTAAGTCTACAACATGCTGCAAAACTGACAGCAACTTCAAAATGAAGTACGATTTAACGGAAACAAATATGAAGTTATTCATTGATATTTACTCAGAGGAGATGTGGGCAGAGCGGCTGGTTTTCCCACTGTAGTAATCTATTCAATTTAAATTAAGTTTACTTTTCATGAGAAACTCATGAGACACAGAGTGATTTAACTGTTATGTCATAGTCTGAGTAAATAACTACAATTTGCTATTATTGTATTATATATCAAGTACAAAATTGCTTAATGTCTCCTGAAGCACGGGTTCTCAAACTATGGTAAGTGTACCTGGAGGAATCTCTGAACTATTGTTTAAAAATAAAAAATACATGCATTTAAAAAGATGCTAAATTATCAAAATACTACAGGGTTCTGAATGAAAGGAAAAGACAAGATCTCTGAAATGTTATTAAAACAAGTTTCTGCTACGTTTGTATCGCCATCATCCTGCTATGTAGTCACATTCATGCACATACTGTAGTGCATGCATACATCCATGATTAGTTGCTAGCTAAAAAAGGAGGCAACACTGTAAGCAGACACTCCACTCATGGCTCCAAACAGGAAATATAAGTCAACCTCCATATGGTTAAAATGTCCAACTTCACAGCAAAAATAAACACGTGACGTAAAAAGTTTGAGAAACACTGACTTAATGTATGCAGTCCTCATTTCTGTATCAGATAGTTCCTCATTTAACTCTTCATCTGACTTCACCTACTGGTATTTATCCCAGCCAATGAGAATATTTCTACCTCAATAGCAGTTCTGCCTAGCAACACTCTGATTTGTTCGTTCTGAACAAGAAAAGAACATTTCAGTCCTGAACTTGTGAGTCTGCTCTGAGCGTCATCATAGCAGCTGCGTGTCTCAGACTGGCCGGCAGCTTTCACAGCTTCATTAAAAACGCCAATCAGCCGAAGTGACGATAACACAACGAGACACGAGGGACTGTGATCCTCACTCTGTCCCTCTGCTCCTCCTTCCTCCAAATTCCTTAGCCTTAAATTGGACTTAATGTGAAATTTTAAAAAAAATACGTTTTAGCTCCGGCCTCTTTGTTTCACACTGATTTATTACAAACAAACCAAGATGGCTGACAGGGAACTTCCTGATACTACATGGCCTGGTCAGATCAGAAAGTGGCAAAGCAAAATTCATCTGTGTATGCTGCGTACAACTCTGCAATTACAACAGTTTACTCTGACAGAGTAGGTCAGGTTGGTTGTAAACTACAATAGCAACCTCCATTTTGGACTTTCCTGACATTTCTCATGATCAGCAGATAGATTATGTAAATCTGTCTGATACTACATGTTACAAATCTACCAAGAAAAGGGAGCAGACTCTGATTTTTACTTCCTGCCTGCCTGCAATACAACTAGAGTATGTGTATCCTGAAAGCAAGATCTACACATCTGAGCAAGCTTTAGCTTAAAGGGAAGCTGTTGAGTGGGTGAGTTTCATTTCTGTATATAATGTTACAATGTTGATATTAAGCGAGGCCAAAATGTTAAAGAATGTGTAAACATCTCTGGGAGCAAAGAGCTCAGGTTTTAGACTGCTCTGAATGCAATTTCCAAAGTATTTTTCTACTTTCCAACGCAACAAGCTACTAAGATCATCACAGAGTTCTTTGATTGGTAATCTGCGCCAGGCACAGCACAGCTGTACAAGGACCTCACCCATCAGCTCAGGACCACTCTTTCAAGTTAATTTATGTCTTGCATAATGTTCTTTTTCAGTCTTGAAATACAGTCACATGGTTTTTTTTTCCCTGTGGTGTCCTCTGGCTTCTCTGCCTCCACTCTCTAACAGATAGATACATATAGTGTAGATTTACCTGTAGTTAACATCTGCAGTTAACTACTTTAGCCACTGATTGCTAACTGCTAACAGACGGGGAGCTCAAGACACCTGCAGTCACAGCACCTGTACAAGAGATGTAATATTAAATTAAAACACTCCCCCGGAGCTCTGGACTCCAAGTCTGCGTAGACTCAGTTGACCTAGCTGCACAGCTAACTGGCTACAATTAGTGGCTAAAGCAGCTAACCGCTAAAAGTAAGGCCATCTGTGCATCAGGAAATTCTGTAAATGAGTGAAAAGTGAAGCAGAGCAGTCACAGTGTGCTGTGCTTTTGAGCAGTAATCAGTGAGGCCCAGTCCCCTGAAACTGGTGCTGTAGGGGCATCTATTTTTTTTTTCCAACCTAATTCTTCTCTCATTTGTGGTTTGATAAACAGTAAATTAATCAAATTCAGTGCCTGATGTTATTTTCCAAAGGCCTAAATGAAGGGCCAATGAATCATGCAAAGCTCCTCTAGTGAATGTCTTGTGTTGTCTCCCACATACAGTGCATAGCACATGGTGCGGCACTGGAAACGAGATATGGTGAATAAATAAAGGGAAACTCTCTCCTGCCCTCTCTGGAGTCCACATGTGTCCAGTCGAAGAAGCATCATGCAGCTCATGTTGTTGACCTTTAGGCAACGCTAAAGGCCACCTAACCACAACACCAACAGTTACCATGACAAAACATGATCCATCACTGTGAGGAAACACTGACAGCAAGGAGCTTCAACATCAGAATGTATTCATCTCTGTTCTTTTCTTTAAAGATGATATCAGATCTGGTGTCTTTTCTTCCACTCTCCACAATCTTACAATTATTTTGATATATATATATATATATATATATATATATATATATATATATATATATATATATATATATATATATATATATATATATATATACGATCACATGTATACAGTAAATAGATGAATAAAGTCGGATACATGGTTGAGGGTTGAGATGGCACCCATTAGAAGCAGGACCATCTCTTTTTTTTTGGTAAACCGTATACTTAATTTGGAGTAATATTAAAATGCTCAACGTGTAAAAACTTTTGTTCACTCAGTTTACAGTGTTCAAATATTTAATAACAATTTAAGATTTCTGACTTTGAGTTAAGCTTTGTGGCCAGTGTGCTTGCTGCTCATGCAGCCTCTATTGATTGGCCTCCATTAATATACTTCATTGTCCCCGTGGGGTAACTAGTCTGGGGCTTCATCTCACAGTAGATGAGGCCAAGGAAGACGAACTGCACTAACCCTGCGGCCAAAAACACATTATGTTTTGATGATAGGTAGCTTAGCTGCAATGGGAATAAATTAATGTTTACAGTGAAATGATTAACAAATTCATCAAAAAAGATTAACGGATTGAGGCTAAAGCAGAGAGCAAGTGCAGCAACAGAAGACATAAGCAGCCAGCTAATATTACTGACTTGTCCAACAGAATGAAGCTCAGCCTTTTATTTCATGAAGCTCGTGTCTAAAAAGACAACGAGTCCCAGATTGGTTTTGGTTTGGTCTTGCTCGTCATTATTTTGTTAGCTTTCTCTGTCAACTTTCTCTTTGGTCACTTCTCCTCTGCCATGATGTCCATAGAAGCTGCTGAACCTGCGTACATTGCCTGCATGCCCGCCTGGCTGCCCAGCTCCAGTTCTGGCAAAACACCAGCTCCGCTCACTGTCAGCACTGCCCAACTCTCCAGGACTAAAAACCTCTTCTCAGTGTCCCAAAACAATCAAACGATCAAATCCATTATTTTATGGCAGAAAAGTTGCACAATGTTGCTTTAAATGTAAATCTTTGAAACAACACACTTCTGGACCTTAAACAATGACATGTCACAGAAGTGAGGGAGGTATTCAAATCAGTATGATACAGTATTGCACATCCTCTCAAAAATGCCACCCCCACATTTCTTTGAACATATCAAGGCAAATAACAATATCTTGAATCACATGTACCGAGTTAGCAGTTAGTTTTAAGCAGAGACAGGAGCTACAATCTAGAAGAACATAACATTTCTTATTGTTCTTACTGTTGAAGTTTTGCTAAATGAAAAGAATCGTTCCTCTTAAAAAGCAGCAGTCCGGTCTATTATTGGGTGAATACTGTGGCTTCAGCACGACAGTGACATCACTCCATGTCACGGGTAGGTCAGTCTTCCATTCTGTTCCACATGATTTGTTTAATAGGAAATGCACCGAGGACAGGCAGAGACACGAGAAGCCACTGCACCAAACAATGGATACAACAAAACTCACATCACTGAGTTTGAATATTTAACGCTTTTTTTTCTCTCTTCCGTGCAAAAGCCCTCATGGAGATATTATACATGCATGCATGATGCACACAGCATCAACCGCAGCACAAAACACCAAACCTGACAGCAGAAGAGACGCTTGGAAACATTAACATATCATTCAATCCCTATCGGCTGAATGTGAAAAGGGCAACAGGGTCCAAACTAATCTGCTAAGACTTTGACATGCTCAGAGTCGGGGACAGCAATTCCCAGTGAACCAGAGCGAAGCACATTAATTGCGTTAATATGCGTAACTGGCACGGAGACGGAAATGAATTCACAGTGTGTACTAATGCTCACAACAAACAAACACACATACAGCTAGCACCAGTTTAACAGGGTCCAGTGGTCATACAACAGTAACTGCTCCTATCAATTTAGACAACACAATGTGAATCGGGGGAATGCTGTCTGCTGCCTGACACAGGACGGACACAAATCACTGATGTCCGACAGAAAAGACTGCAACCTGCAACCTAGAGACATTTCCTCTGGTCTTTATGTGTGTTATAATTTACTTCACACTTTTCTGTTAAGCATATATCAAGATACAGACATGACTCGCATTTATAGAGAGCAAAAATAAAGCCTGGATTTTCTTGTGTAAGGAAATTGATAAAATTGTGACTTGTATAAAGATTCCATTTAGTTGAGATTTAAGACTCTTTCATTGACACTGCTGACAGTATAAGGAATAGATGCTGTATCTGTCACATCACCCTGAGATTTCTAGTAGTTTTGAAGCTCAAAATCTGTGGCTCGGGCTGCCGCCATGTTGGCTGTTGCCATGTTGGCTGTCCTGCCTCTTCCACCCACCATCTAATTTGAAAATCTGCAAAGACTTGGATCATCGTTTGAGTTGAGGTGGGCCAAATGACCCCTGGGTGCTCAAACAAGCCATCTGTAACAACACCCCCCTCTCAAAGCGCCCAACACTGTTAATTCTGCATAAAGTCTTAATATAATTTGAATGGGTGAGTTATTAGTTATTATTAGTTAGCTATATACATTCACCATCAGTTTTTTGTAACAGACTGTAAATATGTTTATTTCTGCTGTGAAGTTGGACATTTTAATACGGGGATTTATGGAGACTTTGTTCTTTCTTTTTAGAGCCAGCCTCAAGTGGACGTTTGAGTAACTGCAGTTTTTGGCACTTCCTCATTGGCTTCAGTTCACAACTATGGAGGCTGCCCTTTGATCAGATGTTTGTTCTGAAGTGACTATGCCCTCTACCTGCTATAGTAACTATGATGGGAGCAACAGAGGAAGACAAGTGATGCATGATTGTTAACCTTTACCACGTTTATTAATGTAACAATGATGTGTCCAACAATGTGAGTGTCCCCTCACGCTAACAAAATAGCTATTTAAACCAAAACCATTAGTTTTCCGAAACTTGTTCTAAACAGTTTTGGAAGGCACAGAAAAATGATGTCCTGCCAAAAGTTGATGAGACTTGTGTTCACCCTTTATTATGAAGCAACAAGAATAGCCAATTATCCAGTCACCCCAAATCACTAGCAAAGAAATAAATAAACTAATAGTACTTCATTTTGTAATGTTGAGTAATAATGTGAGGTATAAAGGTTTACTTAGTAGTATTAGCATTTAGTATTTATTTAGAGGTGTACATTGTACAGCAGCAAAAGGACTGGTCTGGACCCACAAAAACAAATTTACGGATGTCTTCTTAATTCAACTAAACTCATCTGCAGTACCACCGGTAAGGTCTTAGCTGAGCAGAAGGAAAACAATAGGTCAGTCATGCAGTTTTTATTACAGCCCTGTTCAAAACACCGAAGGAATGTCCTCTCCTATTTAAAACTGTTTACTGAGGGACAGACACTCAGCAGAACACAACAACTGAGTCTTTCTCCTGAGAGGAGAGAAGTTGGCAGCTTGTAAGCGAAAGGTCACCAGGTTCAGCACGAAGACAAGGCTGCTCCAGATGAACTGGAGAAAAAAATACTATATGGATTATTCTTATTAGTTTTCACTAAATGTATTTAGAAAACTTACACTAGGAGACCCAGACAGCTTACCTGATAGAGTGTGCACCCCATGTACTAAGGGTGAGTCCATACTGCATATCTTTTTATAAATATGCACGGCACCATTTAAGTGCAACACACGACAGGTCAGGTAATCCAGTTTAGAAGTGTTTCAAATCTGACTGGGATAGAAAGCATTGATACTTTGACAGCTACTTTAGTGATACAGCAAATGGTTTCATAAAACTTCAGGACAGTTTTAGGAAGTTGTTGCAAAATATTGAGAAAGTCATAAGATCTTAAATTTGGATTTGGACATGATGGGAGACTTCTTAGAGTTTTTCTTTTCTTAGAAGTAAAGTATGTAACGTTCATACTTGTGTTATGAAAGCAAGGTTACGTCTCACCTGAACTGAGACATTTTCCACGAGTGTGAACACAGAAGCTTCTCACAAACTGAGGACAGGTATGAATTGTTTTTGACGCATGGTGGCGAAAAATGTGACTGAGCGAGCTCTCACATTGTTGTTTCTTGCACAATGGAGACCATTGTGGCCTGACTGCTGATCATCATGTCATAATGTCATGCTTTTCACAGGCAGCGATGAAGTTGACGGGTCAGCAGAAATGGCCATCACTGATGTAATGACAACATCCTGTTTTGGATTAATGCAGTACCTCCGGGCAACAGCAAATCAATGAATGGAGACAACTTGTGTTTACTCATTAAGACATGCTGTGAGGATAATGTTAGCAACAGACACTGCATTGATAGAACTTTTAATGAAGTTTTCACAGTAGCAACTCTTTGAGAGAAATGAGTGCAAGGAACAATGAAAGAGTAATCTCCTACAGTGAACTGTTAACCTTGACTGGGGTGATTCAAGCACTTTGAGGAGTTCAAGTGAAAAAAAACTGAGCTGTACATGTTACTTTGCTCCAGATTGAAATGTCTCAGGCACCATTAGATGTTCCGAGGAAATTTGGTCCCAAAGGACAACTTCTAATGATTTTTTTTCTGGCGCCACCATGTGGCTGATATTTCTAGTTTTGCGTGAACGGTTTCTGTTTGAACTGTTTCTTTGTTCCCCAGAGCATATATTATAATAACTTTAATGACCATGCAACCGTTTACCTAGCGTCATATGGTAAAATTTCACTTTCAAAACTTTTTTCAATCACTACTACACAGAGCCAATAGCATGGCTGTGGCTGAGTTTACATGCACTCCAATAATGTGTTTAACACTGTATTTCAGTGATGTTTACACAAAAGTAAAGTAATCGGTTTTTTTTACATAATTTCATATGATTATTTCATGAGTTTTCACAAAAAATCTAAAAAAAATCTTTATCTATCCTTTTATTCCAGCAAGTCATGTATAAAGATCCTGATTAAAGTCTTATTCAGTGACTTTTCATTCCTGAAAGTTAGGTAGGGGTGACAAATCATGGGCCACATACACCCTAATTTGATCCCAAGTGGACCAGACCACTGGATAATAATCTATAATCTTGATAACAACACCTCCAAAATGTGTTTGTTTTTTTTTACTGTAGTGTACCTAAACATTCATAATCAATGAACCATACATTTAAAGAATATCTTATTGTTTTTTATCAGACTTTCCGAAGAGTCTAGCATGAAATGGAGAAACGTGGAGAGTTGAAATAAAGTCGAACAAGGTAGGGGTGGGGTTGAGCACATGCTGTATCAGCGAATGTGATATATGCCATGTTAGCAGGTTTAGAAAACACAGCCCAAATAATTTGATTGGATGGACTGATAGGTACCAATGTTGAGACGATACTATTACTACTAAAAGATGATGTTTTGAGATGAAAAAACGCTTTTCCTTCATGAACGAAAACCGGTTGTAGTTTCTGTGAAGAGAATAAAACCTATGCTTCACTCGAAAAAAAAAAAAACTCTGAAGCGCTCCGGAGCCTTCCTTGAAGATAAGATTGGATTTATGAACAAAATGTTGCAGGAGTCAGGGACTCTCTAACTCATGATCCAGGCTTCTGACACACAACAGTTTTTACAGTGCCTTGGTCTCATACAGATTCTTTTGTACTAAACTATGACACAGCATTTTACACTAAGTAGGCTACTCGGTGTTTAACTTGCTCCTGAGACCACTTTGCATTGAAGTGCATCCATGTTAGGTGTTGAATCCTGAGCAGTTGCCACACAGTTTTGTTTTATTGACCTTTACAAAAGGCAAATAATGCATTTTTCACACTTTGCAAAGTGATCCAGTGAGCC
The DNA here is from genome assembly GCA_014281875.1 of Nibea albiflora. NCBI lineage: Eukaryota > Metazoa > Chordata > Actinopteri > Sciaenidae > Nibea > Nibea albiflora. The sequence goes on from CM024803.1 coordinate 3,764,531, forward strand.
AGGGTTAGAGATTTTGTCTCCACAACGGTTGGAGTGTTTGAAAATCGACCAAATGCAAAAGGGTGTAGTATCTTTTCCTATACTAGACAATTCATGAAGCTGCATACTCCACCAAGTTAAGTTGCAATGAAAAGAGGAACTGTGTTCACAGATATCAGAAATGTCTGGGCAATTGATTTGGTTCATTCCTCATTAGCCAAACTTAAAAATTGTTAAAGATAGGGTGCTGAACGGTGCCTGAGATCTTGAAGATCAGACTAAGCAGGCTGCATTTGAGGCCTTCTCTACACCCTCTTGCCTGGAAAAAGACTGCACAACCATCTGAGAAAATACTGCCTGGAGGATGAGATGGCAAACATTAAACTCAAAGTATACTACTCTTGGATCCATATCCATCCAAATCCATAATAAAGCAACGTTCTGTAACTTTTATACTTTAACAGATGTTAATTACTCTGTCGTTCCCACTCTGCAGCATGCGACGCGTTTGCCTGTTCATAAACTGAATTCTACGGAGAAAACATTTTCTTGCTTTCCTTTTTCTTCACCTCAACTCTACAGTAAGCAATACTGCTGCAAACTACAGCTGCTGTTAGCTAAGGTTAGCTCAGTTTGTTAGCCTGGCTGGATTGTGAGCTGAGGGCACCGGTGGAGTGTTATTATTTTTCCCCACAGGAGCTGTGGACCACAGAGTAGAGGAGGTATCTATCCTTTATCTTTAAAGTAACCCATATCTACATTTTCTGATGTGACAGGATGCCATTACAAATGACAGTGACTGCATCTCACCCTGCTTCACATTTGATTAGGATCCAGCACAGAATCCATTCAGGTTAGGATATTAGGTTAGTTTTGGCCATGGTTAAATACAACACTGAACTGTGAAAGTCCAACCAATTACACAACCAACTCCTCCCTACGGACAAACTCTGAGGCCCCAAAACAATTTCACACAATTTCAGAATTTGCTCCTCATTTACACGGCCCCTGGAGGTCTTTGTCAGGTAAACATAAACAGGCAATTATTAGACATTTTTTACACAAATGATGGTTGATGTTGATTCTCTTGGAAGGGCCTTCATTCATTAGCATCAATTCATTAGGCCAAAAGACAACATGAGACCTTTTACTCGGGGGGGAAAAAATATACAGAAGGAAAAAGAAAGAAGGTAAGGCGAAGAGAAAGAGGCTGACGACAACACTGCAGTTTAAAAAATGCATGAATCTCCAGCCTCCAGCAGACTGCTTGTATGTGTGTGTGTGTGTGTGTGTGGATGTCTGTGGTGTTAGCATTTAACAGTCAGAATGAAGAACAGATGAAGAAAGGACAGATTAGGATGAGGTAAATATACGTGATAAGTGATAACTTCATTTTTATTAGGCTGCTGTGGGACTGCATCAGGTGTCGCTGTTTCTCTGTGTGTCTTTGTGTGTCTGTCATTTGATTATTTACTAGGGACATTTTATTGTTTCTCACATTTCACACACTCCCTGCTGATGATATTTATGTATGTGAGAGAGGAAGACTGTCTGACTTATGATAAAGGCACGTCAGCCGAAGTTCCGCACAAATCCCCAAATGAGGAGGGGGGAGGAGGAGGAGAAAAACAACACAAGCAAGAAGGGCAAAAGAGATAAGGTGAAGAAAGAGACCAAGGAGGGGGAGAAACAAGAGGAGAAAGAGGAGAAAGAGTTAGAGGAATGAAGACCAGAAGATGTAACAGGACAGGAAGAAGGGATATGAGGATGAGGCAAGGGAGAAAAAAAGAGCAAGATGAGAATAAAGAGGAGGATGAATGGATGTCAACAACATAAAGGACAGAAGAAGAGAAGGACGCAGAAGATGTAACCCGGAGGAAAACTAAGACCAGGAGACGGGACAAAAAGAAAGAGAGGACCGTGCAAAGTTTAGAAGAGGTACGATTAAACAAGTCCATGTGAAGCCTCTAAAGTTGTTTCTCATGTGAAAACATGAGTATGAAAGTGACCCAATGTAGTTTTAACAGGAGAAGTCTGGTGGACTATTTCTTGGCTGGGCACATTCCTGGAGTCACGTTGTCACACTCTCGCACTCGTACTGACTACATGTATACCTGTAGAAATTGGTAATAAATTACTCATTTCTGTGAATGCTTTATTCATTTGGTCGTCGACCATTTTTGTGAAGACTGCTTTCTGCACTTTCTTAAAGTAATATAGAAAAAAAATCTAACGTTTACCAACTTGGTTCCAACCTTGATGGCCAAAGTGCATTACATTAAAATATTACCCTTCCTTGCTCTGGAGAATGAATAAATAGCAATCAAAGTGCGGATGTATGGCTGGAAACTGCAGTGACTCCTGAAGGATGCACCTCGGTAAACAACCTCAGCCATAAATAGTGAATTCCTCCTCGTTGTGTTCAGAGAGCAAAATGAGTCGGTCTGCATTTCTTAAGATGCCTCCTGTGAATCTCAACTCATCTGAAAGTAAACATCTCCATGACAAAGGAAGAAGAAGAAGAGAGAGAATAATCATGTGTAAGATCTCTATTTTAAATGTGATTTATATCAGCAGATGACAAGATTTTTGCCTTATGACCAATTACATTTAAGTAGCTGCCCTTTTCCCCAACATCTAAAACGATAAAATGTGTGATACTCCAAAGGAAAAAGGCAAAGAGTTAAAAAACAATCAACAGAACTTTGTGTTGCTTCCCTTCTTAGCTCATACTCATACTAATAAGAACTATTCTAATTATCTATTAACTCATGCCTGCTCTTTCATTATTCTATCTGCAGGATGTCTCTTGTGTTTGTGTGACTCACTCTGTCTGTGTGTTTTGTCAGACTGATTGTTATTTGGGGGAGTTGGTTTTCTCTCCTACTCTGCTTTCTGCTGGACTGTTAAAGTGCGTAACCATCATCTCTGTTTCTCACAGCGGGCTTTACATGTTTCTACAGTGTCGATCTCTTGCGGTCAATATTAGGCATATATGATGTCTGTGATGCCCTTCTGCACCATATTAGTGAGATATTGACTGGTTGATTGTTGGATGTGTTTGTGCTTGTGTGCAGAACCAGTAGCTTGTACCAATTTAGCTATGTACCCTAACGCAGCCCTCTAAGCTGTGGTTTCTTTAACTGGCTGAAGAAAAATCTGTTTTTGGGAGCTGATGGGTCTCAGCTAAACTTGTACCTGGAGTGAGACCGAGACGGTGCCCACGTAGTTGGTGGGTGTAGAGGGCTGCACCTACTGTGCTCTCAGAATCTGGAGTTACAGTACTAACTAACCAGTCATTTTTTTAAAATTGCAATGGCCAATGGGGAAACTTCAACAGTCAAGACCAAGGGTATAACTAAGACTGCATCTAATGATTATTTTAATAATCAATTGATCTGTCTGTCATTTTCTCAATCAATCCGTTAGTTGTTTGATCCAAACCTGTTAGAAAATGGTTACCATCGTCACCATTGATCAGACAACCTGTCAAAAGTGACAGGTGGACAATATTCATTTATTATTCAACGTTGATAATGTGTCTTTCACCGGGTTGTCCACGTTTATATTTCCTGCATTAAAAACACAGTAAGAACATACGGCGAGCATCTAGTAAGTATCTCAGATGCGCATTTTGTAGTCCATCTTCTGGACTTTGTAGTTTTACCACAGATCACATCACTTTTCGCCGTCGCATCATGACGTAGTCTAGTGTAAGTGCAGTCGGATTCTCTGAACTCCGCGGCCGTCTTCTCCTAACTCCCTTATGAATTCTCCTTCACATCTTTCCTTGACCTCGTGACATTTTCCATCAAGGTCAAGGACAAGTGGTTAGGAAAGGACTTAGGAGCTAATTGTTTTGACTAATTCAACCGTACCCTATGTCTTTAATATAAGAGGAGTTTTTTGGGGTTTTTTTTTGCTTTTTTGTCAGATGGTGAACTATACTAACATCTTTTTGTCCTTAATACTTGTCACATTATTGTAAACGTGATCTGATTGGACAGTGGTTGACCTATTGACGTCTTGATCTGATGTACCATGTAGCAAAAACAAAACATGCTTACACATAGACAGACTCCTAAATGAGCAACATATTCTAATGTGCTCTCATTCTCGCTCTGTGCTCTCATTCTCTAATACAGAAAATATAAATTAAACTGTGTTTAGTTTCTCTCATTTCCTGTTGAGATGAGTGTTAGAGAGGGGGAAAAAATTGATTTTGATTGGATGTGACATCTGTGACGCTTCAGTTGAATGAAGTCAGATATCCAATCCTGAGCCAGCCTTCGTCAAAATCTGACTGCAGTCTGAAAATTTGCTGCCAAAAAAATAAAATAAAAACACCCTCGTTAGAACAATTAAAAGCATAAATCATTCTGTAAGACACAACGTGCAGACACCAAGAGCCAGCACATCTTCATCCTCTGAGAGCCAGAGAGAGCACAGTGGGAGGGATGGCAGCAGCAGATGTAGCATCGTGACCAGTAACTCTTTGCACTTGGAAAACAACTCCACACCTCTCCTCCTCCTCCTCCTCGTTTTCTCTCCCTTCTTCACCTTCTCTCTCCTTTCTCTCCTTCTGCCTCCGTCACCAGGCAACTAGCCTTTCCTCCCTCTCTCTGCTTTTTTTTTTTTTTTTTTTCCTCTTTCTCTCATCTTTGTCAGCTCCCCATTTTCACATGCATTAAACCTCCCTCCTGCCCTGGCTATGCATTACAGACAAAAGAAAAGCAAGAAACATTTCAGTTTTAGGTCATTGTTTACTGAACCGTCAACACTTGTGGTCTCAGGTGTTTGGATCTTATGTCCTGATGGGTTCTGTAACTGGCAGTAACTGGCTGCATAGCTTAAAATGTTCAAACGGTTGTGCTTCCTTTTTGTGGCCTTTAAATGTATTGTGTAATTCATTGTTCAGGTTCTCTGTGGGTGTTTGACTCCACCAAGGTTTCCCCTTGTCTCCAGTCCTTTCATTCATTAATCTTCCATAACCGTGTATTCTTATCAGGCTTGTGGGGGGGTGGGCCTGGAGCCCAGCTTGGACCCAGCTTGGTACACCCTGAACGGATCACTGGTTCATTAAAGCGCCAACAAATAACCAGAGTACTGGTTGAGAGAATGCACACAGACACAGGGAGAACATGCAAACTCAGAGCACAAATGGGCGACAGTGCTAACCACTGCACCACTGTGTTGCCCTATCTCCGATGTGTCTCCAATCCTGTTTGTGGAATTCGTGGACAGGATAAAGAGCAGCTGGGGGTGAAGAGTGCTTTGGGTACCTTGAACTTGCATGGGGGGGATTGCTGCCCCAAGCAAAGAAGATTAAGTATGTTGTTTACGAGTGACGGTTAAATAGAGCATGGGATGGGCAGGTGGATTGCAGCGTCAGCAGTAATGCGGACCATTATGGAAGAAAGAAATGAAAGAAATGAAAAGAGCTTGTGGATACAACAGGTTTCCCCTGTAGTGTGGATGGGCTCAGGCCTTGGTGATGGGGAGTATAACCGATGCCCCTTAACTGCAAAAGGAGCCAGCTGAGCGGCAGAACCCACCGGTATGGGAACACCTTCGGATCTCCCAAGAGGAGCTAGAAAATGTTGCTGGGTGGAGGGGCGTCTGGCATGCTCTGCTTAACCTGCAGCCACCACCACCTAAACACGGATAAGCTTTCCTCTGCCCTTTTTCCTGAAACTTCAATATCTTTAAAAAGTATGGAATATTGAAGGAGCTTTGTTTACACACTATGGCAGAAATGAATTAAAAACTATATTTCCATTAGTGCAGGGTTAGGGTTAGTTTCTCCAGTTGACCGGAGGGCCAGTTGAGGGGTTGCAATCAGCAACTATATGGTCATACACACTGCTTTCATAATTGAATTAATTAAAATGTGTAGACTTTACTGTGTAGGACTTAATACAATTCCATTAAGCTCCTTCAGTTTTGGGGGCCTGGTAATCAGTATGCTGTCTCATTGTCACAAAGCCACAGCATACTCTACACTTCAATATAACAGAGGCCATCTTTAATGTCACAAGTATTAATTAAAATAAGTAATTATGATTAAAGATGAATCCATATTCCTCTGGTCTAGTTATGACAAACTATTATGTAAGCTGTGACTGTGTGTAACTGGAGGTCTGAAGTGGCAGCGCTTGTTCTCTTGTGGTTTGCAGAGCTTTTCAAACTCAAAAAACCTCCTGTCACTCTCATCCCTTCTTTCACCTTATCACTGTTTTCCTGTTCCCATTCCCCCCTTTTCCCTCCCGGTCTCTTTGAATCATATTCATCCCATGGCTCTTCTCTCCCGCTGCTTTCTCTCTTTTTACCCGTCTCTCGCGTTCATCTCTCTTTGGGTTCGCTCATATCCAAACTAGCACGCTTTTCCCTTGAAGCCGTCCTTACAATGAGCCGTGCAGAGACTTCTGACGCACATCAAGCAAACTCCTCACAGCAAGAGAGAGGGGCCGAGGGATCAACACGTAATATAAAAACCTCCCAGCCCTTAGAACTTTGAAAGGAAAAAAGTCACATAGGGTTGATCTCGACAAGGCAAAATTTGTCTTGTTTTGAATGAGTTTGATGTTTGAATACAAATAAATATTCTGATTCAATTAATAAGACATAGAAACATACCAGTTCTGCAGCAGCCTTCTGCCGATCCTTTACTGAGAAATAGTGATGAATCATAATCTTATTCAGGATTCATTTTATGGGAAGTCATTTGAGTTTTAATCTACAAGGTCTCTATCTTTTATTTTAGTGTCAATGATAGCTACAGCTATGGTCATGCTACACAGAAATACCTCTAACAGCCCTATTTAGCCTGATGGAAATGAAGGAAGCATACAGCATCATTAAGTGGGAAATTTAAAAACACATTACCAACAACAAGATGTGAAATCGTACACTCAGAAAAACTGCTTAATATTAGACGCACAAATCATTTACCAACAGCGTAATTGGTGCACATCTGCCAATTTGCAGAAGAAGCACAGGCTGAAACAGAACCACCGCATGCTGCATGCTACGTCAGCTACCAGCGATGATAAATTAAGACAATAACAAAGACTCACACACACATATACACATGCACGCACACACCCACTCGCACACATAGGTGGGTGTGTGTGCGCACACACACACACACACACACACACACACACACACACACACACACACACACACACACACACACACACACACACACACACACACGCGCGCGCAAACACACTTCACTCCCCAGTGTGGCATTTCTGTGAATACAACACATCCACTGCTGCTGGTCACATTCATTATTAATAAGCTGCCATTAGTTTCTAATCTGCTGCTTCCTTTTACAGCACTGATGCAGGCTGATTACCAGACAAATAAATATGTCCTAAAACATTCAAGTATTAATAAAATATGCTCAGTTTGAGTGCACACTGTACGCAGTTGGAGGACTTAGGACCAACTGGTGCAAGAAAGACAAGAGAAAGGTTGGTGGCTCAGCCTTGTTAGGGAAATTAACCTCCAACCCCAGCCTTCCTACGGTAAGTGCCTTGCCGTTAGGAAACATTGGCAGCGTTCATGCACATCACAAGGACCGTTTTCTTCAAACCCCAGCAATGTTACTTATTTGGACGAATTGAACCTTTGATTTAGGAAGCAGTGTCAGCACCTAATTTAGGAGGCTGTACTTCAAACTATGACAATGCTAGTGCCTTGCCTCAAAGAAGAGAACTTCCAAAACGTATGCACTGTCCTAGAGAACTGAACATTCAACTCTAGGGGTTCCTTGCTCTAAAGTATTGAACTTCCCCTAACCATTGCAGTCTTTGGGCCTTGTTCTATGGGAATGGACTTCCGCCTTCCTTCACTTTGAATACCTCACTTTAGATAGCTTGACTTCCAAAACCTGGCATTCCCTGGTTCAATGGAACTGAACTTTCAATATTAGCAGTTTGAGTGCTTGTTCTATGGATCTTCTGAAACTAGTTTTTTTTTTTGCTTGCTTTAGGTAGCTGCACTTTCAACTATGACAATGTTAGTGATTTGCACTACAGAATAAAACCCACAGTTTATTGAAGAGATGTATATGTATAATCAACTGTCTCTAACTGTCTCAGTGACAGAGTTGTGTCAAGCACTCACTCCAACAGAGGAGGTTCAACAAAAGTGGAGCTAATAAGCTATTTGACACGAGAGTAATGCAGATTTTCTATGCCTCCAAAAGCAAATGCACAAATCACTGCTGTGACCAGGCCTTTAGCGCCTGCTCTGGGGAACTGAACTACAGAATCTGGTGGCATCTGTGTTTTGCTTCAGAGAACCAAACTTCTAATCCTGGAGATGTTGGTGCCATGATCCAGACTGCTGAACTTTCAACCTTGGCAGCCTCAGCAGGGTCTTTCTCTGGAGAAGTAAACTTTCAAATCCTAAACCATGTTTGTGACCCATGAACATCTGAACAGCCAATGCTTCAGAAAACAATGCTTCCAGCCAACATTACTGACTTGCTTGAGGGAATTAAACCTTCAACCCTGGCAGGAACAATTCAGTATAATCTGGTGTTGTGCTGAATCTCATGTGTTCAAATCAAGCCATACCAGAGAAAAGAAAAATATATTACTCTCTTATGCATTCACATCGAAGTCCAGTTACAACACCAAGTGAATTCTTGGATAAAGTGACATTTTCTATTTTGTGCCCATTTTCTCCCCTGAGGCTCATTTAGCTCTGTGGTAAATTGTGATGCCAGTTCTGCAGAAATGTCTATATAAGGCTAGAAAACAAACACCCTGTCCTCCCTCACTGTGGAAAGGAAAAGAAAAAAAAAACAAAACAAGGATGCTACCAAATCACAAAATGTCACGGCAGCAGTTTAATAAGAGGATTACTCGCCCTCGCCTGACTGCTGCCTGTCAGAGTGGAGAAGAGGTGAAGAAATAAAAAAAATAATATAAAAATGTAAAAATGTTTCACCCACAACTGGAGGACATTAAAAATACTGTACTGAGGCTCTGCCTGCAGGTGCCCACATCGCTGCATTAAAGCCTGCTTAAAGGTATTTTTGAAAATCAAAATCGAAAAATCTGTCAAAACAGGCAGAAAGAAAAAAAAAAACAGACATAGAATGAATCATTTTTACCCTGCAAATAAAGTAAGAAAGAAGTTGGACAAGTAGAACTGAACAGAACAGAGACCAACAAGAGAAAAGAAGTCAGAAAGAAGCAACCAGAGAGAATGACTGAGAGATGTGAAAAACAAGTACAGATTGTGTTTAGTCCCGTGGTGCATTCTTGGCAGTGACATATAGATCTCATTACTTTTCACTTTATTAATTCATGGTCAGTTTGTCGAAAAAAATGATCTCCTGTTCCCTGGATGATCAGAAGCTTTCATCTTCTCTATCGAAAATGAGTAACGTTTTTAGTTACGAGGAGAATTCATCAGCATACAATCTGTTACATACAAACAGAAGTGATCAGAGTCATTGGCTTGCGCTCCCCTCATCATTTACATCACAAGATTATGCTCAAGGCGGAGACACCTAGAGCTGCAACTAGTGATTAAGCGAGATTTGAAGATTAATTCGTAGAAACGTCAAAAAACTGTGAAAAAATGCAACATGCAGTAGAGAGTGTTGTGCATAAGACAAGGACAGTGTGTCGGTGTTGCTTCACAATTGTCCAATAAGTAAACATTCAAGTGTTTGGAATGTTTAAATCCAACCGAGGTGGAGCAAAGTGACACATTTCTGCTAATGCACAGGTTTTATTTTTTGTTACTGCGTTTGTTTGGGGTTTTTTTAGCCCATTGTGACCCTATGTTGATTTCTAAGTGCCATCATTCAAAATGTATCCTTATGCATTTGTTTTGTATCAAACTTGCATCGAGTAGTGATCCCTAAACCGCTGTTTCTTGTTAACTGTGACTTCTTTGTAGCATTAAGGCCAAAGTCCATTGGGCACGTAAGCGACGCGTTCAGTTTCTCCCACAGTCATCAGAGCTAATCATGGCCACTCAGTGTTTAAACTCCACCTGTCACCATACCTGCGTTTCAGAAGAGCATAGAGAATCTGGTCAGTTTTCAAAATAAAACACCCTGTGCACACTACCAATCGTAAGAACAGCCCAAACGCAGACAATTTAGCTATACAGCATATTTATAGATTTAGAATCATATTTAGGAGCACATGACAACAAAAAATGACCAAATCTAAGCAAGTCTGGTGCTGGTGCAAATGCTATGCTATTCTGAAACTCTGTGGTGTTTTAAATCATGTGAAGAACGAACCAAAACAGCATCGCAGCTGCAGCATGTCGGAGACGTTACACTACCGACTCTGAAAACTTGTACTCTTTAGTAATTATTTTCAGTGACCATTAAGACAAGGCAAAGCAGTTGTGACGTTTAGTTTACATGGACGTGGAAGGATTGAGAGTTAAAAAGGAACTCAGTATTTATTATTCCTTTGGATCATGCATGAAAAAGCATTTATGTTTTTGAAAGTGTTAATTATTCATGAAACAAAGAGACAAACAGAATTTGCTCAAACTGATTAAAAAAGTTTCAGGTTATTCATTTGCTTTTGTCTCCTGCTGTCTGAGTTGATGTTTGGAGACCACAGCACAACCATGGAGAAGCAGCATCTATCCATCTTACAGATCCCTCAGAGAACAATGTGCTTCTGCTGGGTGTAAATCAACATTAGCCTCCATCATTAAAACAGCACTACACGGTAAGGAGTTTGCTGTCATGAGAAGTACTAATCCAGGTATTTATGAGTGAGAATAAAAGAGAAGGTACTGCCGAGCTGATTTACTGTCCAGAAGAGCAGTCTTCATTATTGATCCTACAGTGCTGCCCAGATTTCTCTTCTCATTTTGTCAAGCGACCTGTTTTGCAGCCACAGAATAAAAAACAAATGAGTAATCCAATAAATAGTAGTGATGATAATATATACACACACATATATATATATATTTAACTTTCTTATTTTCAGCTGCTCTGGGATGGATGCTCAAACAGCTCAAAGCATCATCACCAAATGTTTCTGTCCTGCTTTGTGGAACAGCAAAAGAGAAGACCCAGAGGTTCACTAACCAAAAAGCATTCATGAGAGGTAGCCTGGTGCAAGGCCACGTAGTGCCTTATGAAAGAATTTTAAAACCAACATGAAAACTAACAGGGTCAACATCAACGTCAGACTCTTTCTTAACGCAACCAACCCCCCGCGACCTTCTACCTGACAGGTTTGAGGTCTTCCCACATCACAATGTCACTGAAAGGTTTTCCAGACACATTTGAGTCCGTTGAGTTGCTGATCCCAAAACTCACCAGAAACTCCAGTTCTTTATGTTAAATAAATCAATTTGAGCTGATCTGGACGAATGTCTAATCAGTCACCGCCTTTGTATGCAAGTAAACATGGAGTTTCGTTGAATACCGTGTGCATTTCTTTCCATTCAGTTCTCTCTCCCTCTCTCTCCCTCTCTCCCCCTCATCCAGCTGTAAGTCATGCAGACTGACTGGCTGGACTGAGCAACACACTTGAGATCAACTTGTTAACCCGAATGTGTCACAGCATCTCCATCCTCACACCAAAGGACAGCTACAAACACTGGAGAGAGCTGGAAACAATGCACAGGGTTTGGCTGACTGATTTTCATATCAGTTTTGTTTTCAGTTAATGTTCTTAATACGTATCATGACAACTTCACAGTGTCTGTTCACAGTTGAATGCTTTCAAATGAAGCAACTAATAGCATCAGCACTACACTGTCTAATCAATGTGTTAATAATGCTGCAGCATACGTTAACAAATTAAAACGTCATCAGTCATACAGATATGGAGCTAGACCAATCAAATTAGCATATTATGATTTCATGGCAGTTCAATAATATGTAATCATTTGTCCTCTGTATCTGTCCTGTCAACTAAAAGGAGGTGGTCTGATGGTAAAATCAAAGCAGCACAGACAGGAAACAAGAAAGAAAAAAAACGATTCAGCGAAGTTTTCTTTTTTTTAATTGATTATATATGTATAAATAAAACTAGCACTAAGTTCTAGCTCGATGCTAACACATATTGGGAAGTACCATCTCCTACTACAATTTCCCTCGGCATCGACATCCACGCTGACCAGCTACAGCAACTCCAAGGCTTCAAACCTCATCACAGTGCTTGTCAGATCAGCACCCATAGAAGCACATTATCCCAGCAATTAATTAATCTATTCATTTATCGCTAAATATCTGCTAAAGCAAGCCATGTTAGCACAGCTAAGTGTATGTCAAGTGTGTATCATGTTACTCTATAGTCAAACTGTCAAAATAGATTCTAAAGTTTATAGTCAAGACAAAGTCAAGACAATACTGAGGTTTCTTTCAAAACACATTAAATATGTTGGAAGATAGTTGCTGAAAACACGCGAAAAGACTGAAGGATATATGACTGAAATGTGGATTTTGTGGGCGGTCCTTAAAGGGTGGCTTGATGACACACTGAGGCCACCCTGAGCATACCCCTGCACCTCTAGCAGAGAGATAGACATGAATTCATCTCACACCCAGTGTTTCAGAGTTAGTCATGTCATTTTCTGAACTCATCTGACACGTTTCAGTTGCTTCAAAATGGCTGCTTCACTGCACTTGTGAGTGCACGTATGGAGTGGATATGGCGTCAGTACATTCAGACACGCCCCCACAGTCCTGGAGCTGAGAATTCAGCTCATTTTTACCTGATTTTGACGCCTAATTTCATAAACTTGTCGATATTTTCAACAATTCAAATTTGGTCGGGTGGTTAATAATACTTTCTTTTTGGGGCTGATAAACTTAGAACAAATGCTTATTCTAGAAAGAAAACTATAGTTGCTATGTCATACCAGCCTTACTCTGTAGTATGGGGGTATAAAAGCAGAAGGCAGGGAAACAAGTTTCATCTCGTGTGATAAAGCTCAGCTGCAACAGGTCACTGAATTTATTTTGATTGGCATTTATTCATCCCAGGTCTGGTTTGTAATTTAGAAGAAAAATAAGACAGGAAAAATATAGAGGGCTCTTTGTGTGCAACCTGCTATTATGCTTTAACACAAATTACTGCTTCCAAGAAACATTTCAGTCACTAAAACTTAATTCTGCTGACAGCCAAACAGGAAAGTGCCTGCACCACACTTCACTTGGAGATGAGTGTTACTGCAGTCAAGTCCTCGGTATCAGGTGGAAATCTTATTTATGCATTAATCATCTTAGGAAGGTTGAATCCTGCTGCTTCTGGTCAATACACTGCAGGTGGGTGGCAGGAGGAAGAGAGAGAGAGAGAGGGAGGCAGAGACAGAGAAAGACAGGGAGCGAGAGGAAAAGGGCATACTGGTTAGGGAGAGCCGTCCCAGAGTTAAAAGGTCACCGAGAATCATCACAGCAAAACACCTGACCTGTATTCTCTCGGGCTGTAATTCTCTCCGGATAAACCTCAAAAATGCAACTGGATTTTCAAACATTACCATGGAAACTGCTGGTACACCTCATGATAATTAAATGACAACGGCTATGATACAATGATCTGCAAACCTGCACATGAAACGGTTTGACTGTGACTCCAAATGATTCCACCAGACCAGATCAGATCACACTGATCCCTACAGAAAGAGGAGGTGGTAGACAAAGCAGGAAGGAGGAAGTACAGTTCTCACATTATCCGGGTTTCTGATGGCCTGTATCTGTCAGAGTCTCTGACTGGTACTACTGTACAGTAGGTCTGGATAGGATTTAGACACTCTTCAACCTTGGAATTACTAATAGCTTTCAAACACATTTCAAGTAATTCAGAGGTGTGTAAAGTGCCACTGTCCTTGAAATTTGCTTGGTAGCTATAATTCTAGATTTCTGCTAATATGTATTAATATAATTAATATTGTATTAATAAAAGTCTGTGTCCAAGGTTCCTCCTGGTTCTAGCCATAGGGCCTTTGGCAGAAGCTATGAGAACAGACCGTTATATATCGGTTGAATTTAAGTGTGTTCAGGTAACGCATAAAATACGTTTATTTGCAGATGATATCTTTTTGTTCCTTGCAGACCCAGCTGGCTCTGTCTTAGCAGACTTTTTACATTTCACATTTTCAAGACATGAAACATGACACACCCATGGAAGCCTACATCTCCCCAACAAAGTGTATTACTGTGTATCACAAATCTGATTTGTTTCCTTGTCTGTTTTGTTTTCTTTTTGTTTAAACCTGCTCCTGTCACTGCTTGGACCCAAATAGAATTATTTGAACTGGGTGAAACCACTGCATGCAACATTATATACAGATGAAATTCAAAATATATATCTCACTTAAAAATGAGGAATCTCTTTACGATGCATTTATCAAGGTGTGAATTTCACAAATTCTTTGGCTTGTCAGTTAAAACGCCTTAACGGCAAAACACACTCCTTCCAATCATTTTTGGTCGCAAAATATTGAAACTCTGGCATGACAAAGGAATAACTCTGTAAGAAAATTGCTTTTGTCAGCTGTCAGAGGCTCCAGCCACCCCCGCGACCCTTGGGAGGGTAAGTGGTAAGTGTGGTTAAAGATAATGTATGTATACTAGGGCTGTCAAAATTGCTCCAAAATGACGTCATATTCACAGATATTCATCCTAAAAACAACACATTTCAACCAGTTTGAATATCTATATTTTCACATTATGTTAATGACAGGAGGACAAACTAAACGAGACATAGCTACTTGTATAGGTATTTTTATTTCAGTTCTAACATATCTTTTAAAACATACCTACACATTACAAAATAAGTAAATCCTATACTGTAAAACTTTTAAGACCGCAGACCTCTTGCTCGCTCGCCACCCTCTCTCTCTATGCGCAGACGAGGCTCCGCATTTTTGCCGTCTACTGACCAAAATCCGAAGTATTTCCAAACCACCAGTCCAAACCACTCTCATTTTCGTTTTTTCTCTCTGCCATCTGTATCTGCCATGGTTTTTGTCGCGTCTCACCTTCAGCAGTGAGTGATCCCAAACCCCCCCCATAGCTCAAACCGTAGTGATCAAATGGTCTTTGCCAGGTTTATTCCATATTGAACATCTGCTCTGTGATAACTAAGGTCCATACAAATTCATGACCAGAGTGTAATTCAAAAGTGCCCTAAGCCAAACATACATAAATCAAAAGGAAAGGCAGTAATCAGACTTAAACATGACTACAGATGAGATCTTGCTGGCGATGTGAATTGTAATAGAAGTGGAGGCGAGTGCACAGGAAAAATCTGTTGCTTAAACTTGAAACTTTCATTCCAGTTTCAGAGTTATAGGTCACTGCCGTGTCTCCTATATCAGTGTATGGTGTTTGTGTGGAATGTGAGTAACCAGGTTATTCATGCAATGTTTTTATGAGCACATGAAAATGCAAATTAAGCAGCGGTAGTTTCAATTAATGATTTGATGGCAAGTGTCAGCCCCCAGAGTGTCTCCCTGCAGAGTCTGCCTGTAGGCTCTTCTCAGCATCAGCTGTTGCGAGCAGCGGGTGGTTTTCTACAGTGTGGTGCACAAACATTGTTGTGACAGACTTTTTACACCGTCTAAAAACTATTTTCCAAAAACAATTTCAGCGCAACGTCTTATGACCATGTGTCACATGTGACACGTTGCTTGGCTTTAAAAGACAAAAGGTTTAGCCAGCAGAGCACTAAGGGCCTGATGTGAATAGCTTTATCATGTCAGCAGTTTTCAGTAAATCTGACAGGACGTGACAAACAGCCCTAACTCCCCTGCTGCTTTTGTTGATTAATTCATCTCTTTATGAGATTTTAACAAATGAATAGCGATTCTGAGGAAGCTGGGTCCTTCAGTGTATAATAATCCCAGCAAAGATAACAAACCCACAGGCCAAATGTAATCTCTAATTTCCATTATGAGTCCATCAGCGAGGAATCAACTTGGATTGATACCAGAGACGTGAAACAATAAAGCTGGCAGCAGCTCAAGGGACGGCGAGTGCATTACCAAACCAATAAAGGCTGCTTCCACTAATTACCTCTGCTCCTTCCACCTTTGTTTACAAACTGATTTATGAGTCAACAAATACCCTGAGTCTGCCTATGGGACGGACAGAGATGCTCATTACTGTCACAGCGGCAGGGGAGCTGCTCATGTGTATGGATCTGAAATATTATCTCTCATTCAGGGAAACACCTGGCGGAGGACTTTGCGGCGAATTTAGAAACAAGTGGCTGTATTCGATGTGCGATGATGATGTTCATCCTCGACGGCTTTTCATCGGTTTGCACCTGATCGGTTGCGCCGTGTGTGACCGATGCTCCTTACGATATAATACTGAGGCCTGACGCTGTGCGAGATCGGACCGAATGCAAGGACTGATGGGCTGAAGTTAGGGATCGTCTTAAAAGTGCATGCTAATGACCAAGTGGTTCAAATTTTCTTAAGAAAATGATTCAATTCACTAACTCTTCCACTAACCTCCTTCACCCAGTTTAGACGCTTCTTACAATTTGTGTTTTATTATTTGAATAAATCTGGAATTGATTGAAAATATGATGCTGTTTTAGCCAATAAACTAATTGAAATATGAAGAGTATAAATGGAATTATAGAAAACAATTTAGGTCAGACAATCTAAATGTTCCGGAAAACTACAGATATATTTGTGACAGAAGAGTTCTAAAGATACTACTGCTTGCCATGCTAACAGTAAGCAGTAAACTACAGATTACACCAAAGAAAATGTTCAGCCCTTAAACAATTATTTATTTATTTTTTCTACCAGTTGTAGAAATCCTGTACGAGAGAAAATGAGACACATTCTGCATCTGCGATTCAGGAGCAGACAGCAAACTCTGCGGTAACGTTAAAGCGGGAATTTGGCAGCAATGCCACGCGATCAGAGTCGGCTCCGCACACAATACTCTGTCCACCCGTTAATGTTAGCATGACAAATATGTCAACAATATGAAAATATGGTAAGCTGCTTTAAAAGCACATTCATTTGGGGACAGGATCTCCACCTATACTGTATGTTTAATGTCACCATTCAACATTTATATAAAAAAAAATGTTCCAACTTTATAATACGAGGTACAGGATAGGTCCAGATTTATATTTATATATATTTATCCACAGCACCAAAACTGTTCAATGGAAACATGATTCCTCAGAGAGTAAATGATAAGAACTGTCAGCTGTAACATAAAATTATAGTATTAGTATAGTATTTAAAAAACAAAAAGTGTAAAATAACTATACAGGGTCAGAAGTATGTGGACACAAACAAAACTTATTTCCACTGAAAATTTAAGCTTTATAGCTTCATTGTTTCTCTAAATATCTCTCTAATGTGAAACACCAAAAACTTTTTGGAAAACATCTTCAGGTATTTGAAGTTTAACACAAAAATGGAGCCACTCCTGCTTCATCAGGATTGAGTGGGTGTGGTTTGAGATCTAAAAGAAAATAAATAGAGATATCGTTTATGTGAAAGACCAACAACTGTTCAGTCTTTGTCAGAAAACATTGTTTTCATGTCGGCAATCCCTACAAGCTATTTGGAAAAAATAGCTTTTAAAAGACCCATAAACATGCTGTATGACAGCCTCCCCTCTTCTGGTTTCAGGCTTTGTACCAGATTCCTGCAAAGATTTGCTCCCGTTCAGCAACAAAAGCAGCCGCTGACTTTGGGTGATCAGGCCTGCCTCTCAGTCTGTGTTCCAGTTCATGCCAAAGGTGTTGATGATGAGGTCAGGGCTCAGAGCAGGACCGGTCTTCCACAACAAACTTAAAATAATTTCCTCATGTTGCTTTGTGCGCGCGCACACACACACACACACACACACACACATTTTGAAGGGCTTGAACTAAGTTGGAGGCACACTGTTGACTAACATGCCATTCATATGGGGGCCTGCAAGAAACTACAAACTCAGGTGAACTATCATGTCACATACACACACGCCCACACACTCCTTCAAACGCCAGCTCTATGCATGATAGATCACGTCCCCACACACACGCACACACACACGCACACACACACACAGGACGCAGTCATTTGCCTAAACGGCAAATGTGCATGTGCGCTTTGCATGTGCAGCGGCTGATAGAGGACTGTGGCTTTGGAGGCTGCAGACACTTTGCTCCTGAGCAGATCAGATCCTCCGGCAGCCCTGCACCGGGCTATGACTCATACCGCCTGCTTTCTACCGATGCTGGAAACGACAAGTAACACGGAAACGCACCAATAAACAACAAGCAAACCGACCATCTGCACCAGGCGCGAGCCTGCGAGGATGTCCCGGAGACATTTCTTTCGGTCTCTTTTGGCGCTTACCTTTCTTTGACGTTATAGAAACAAACTCAGATCCTCCTCTCAGGTGTCTGCTGCTGTTGCTGCTGCTGCTGTTGCTGTTGCTGCTGCTGCTGCCTGGCCAGTTCGTCTCCTCCTCCTCCTCCGAGACGTCGCATCTCTCCCACAGTCCTGGTGAGGAGGGAAAAATCCACGCAGAGACCACCAGACCTGCCCGGAGCTTCGGCGTGACGGCCCCCGGCGGAGTGCGCGGTGAGGGTGCAAGGCTGAGAGGAGGGCTCGAGCGTACCTCTGAGAGTCCAAGGAGTCTGATGGATGTCGCTCGGCTTCCTCGAGGGGTGGAGGATTGACGCGCCTGCCGCATTCAGGGGCTCCTCGAAAACTCGGGTTTCTCAGGTCTTGCCTTTCCATGTGCTTTTGAGGATTTGGAAGTGAAGGGAAGACAATAAAACCGGCATACAAGCAGTGCTAGGCCGGCTAAACTAACTCAATGTGTTGTTTTTTACATTTCGTGAACACATATAAATTAAAGTATAACATGTTAACAGCTAGCTTTAATGGTACACATAGGCTGACTTTGTTACCTTTGGGCAGAGCCATGCTAGCTGTTTCTCACCTGTCAGTCTGTAGGCTAAACTTATTATGGCAAGCAGCAGTCTCTGTGGCTGTGAAATGTTCTTATGCAGTAGTGCCAACCACTACAGTTCCTCAAACGTCCACTTGAGGCTGGCTACGAAATGAGTCAGTGTCCGTAAGTCCCCATGTTAAAATGTCCAACTTCACAGCAGAAATAAACAGCCTGGTACAAAAAAACAGTTTTGGTCTCTATAGCTGATTTCCCCGTTTATGACAACTGTAGGGTGAATGTTTTATAGAATTCACCTGTTCAAATGATAAGACTTAAAGTTATGCAGAATTAACAGCGTGGCTGCTTTGATTGACATGCGGGTGTCTGTTGCTGACTGGTGCAGTCCATTAAAACAACAAAAAACTAATTAATGCACTCGTCTGTAAGGCACTTTCTACAAGAATAACTTTTAAAAATATTTGCTGGTCAAAACTAAGGTACCCCAGAGATATTTTTCTTCAGTTTATTATCCAAATGTTACTTCATGTCACTAGGATATTGTTTGAGTTTTTTGTAAAGAGAATGTTGCATATTTTGGACAGCCACTGCTGCACTTTTCAGAATTTGGAATGTGTTATTATTTAAATGAATGTAATCTCATTAATGTTATGTCAATGCACTTTGAATGTTTTTGATCAGATCAAGAGTTGTAGACTTTTCACAAGCCCTTGAAAATAACTTTTGTTTTATACCGTTTAATGGTGGTATGGTTGAATATAACAACACAATAACAAACACTGCGCTCTGCCTTATTGGCTTGTAACACCCAAAAATCAATAAACATAGATAAAATTCACATATTAGCATACACACACACACACACACACACACACACGTACAGAATGTAAAACTGATAATTCTTGCATAACGTGAAGGCAGCATCGTGTGTATATGGAGGCTACACATTTGTAATCTAACCTGAAAAGACGTGAGCCCACGGGGTCCTAGCGCCCGCAGATTACTTCTCCATTCACTTTGGCTTAAATGTTCAACAGGTGGAAACACAAACCATCGTTGTCTGGATATTTTACTTGACAAAATCAAAAAGAAGAGCGTTAAATGAGACCGAAATAAAAATAAAATATAGGGACTCCACAGTGCAGTGTGTGTGTGTGTGTGTGTGTGTGTGTTTGTGTTTTTGTTTTTTTTTTACAGAAAATCTGATCATCTTTTTATAAACAGAGAAAAATGTTCTAACTGGAAGTACAGTAAAAGTGAATCAGTACTTTGAGTTAGATGGTCCAGTGAGGCTGATGTATGGATTTATCAAATATATTTTCTTCACATATTAATTGTTCACCAAACTCAGATTTAAATGCATCTCAGCTGTGAAAGGGAAGCAGCAAGGTTTACATGGAAACAAAGTAACAACAATACAAAAAAAAAATGTCCAACATGAATCAAAGACAACTCTTCAGAGACCCCTTTAGAGGAAAGAGGTTGCTAGGGAACAGCTTTATTTCCTGTCACTGCTTGATATTAGCAAACACTGCGATAGGAAATAACCTTAGACCCATTTTGACAAGCTACATTTTTTTAAAGCAGCTTGATGAGCAAACTTAGCATCTTGTGACTGAATTCATTTATCTCTGCCATAAACTGCCATAATTATGACTGTATACATCAAGTCAGCAGTTAGTTCATTTTTACAGTGCAAAATTCTTAATTATTAATAATTTGTCTCAGAGAACTTTACAATCTCTGCACACAGAACAGACAACAACAGTGGCAGAATAACAGGAGGAACTGAATCACAACTGCAAAATACCAGAACAAGGACAGCAGAATAAGAACAACAGAAAAACAACATACCACCAAGAACGTAGCATTTATGCAGTTTGATAAAGTAGCTGTAAGTGTATTAAAGGACTTAGCTGTGGAGGAGTGACCTTAACAGTAAAATTTATGGTTACCAATAGTAATTTTCTGCTGTGCATTTCTTTCTCCAAATGATTAGTTTTTTCCTTGCCACTGTTGCCAAGTGCTTGCTCATTGTGGGAATTGTTAGGTGTCTATAAATAGTATTATATATAGTACGGTATAGACCTGCTCTGGAAAGTGTCATGAGATAACTTCTGTTGTAATGTGGTGCTATGGAAATAAAATTTGAAATGAATTGAATTAAAAATAGAAATGACCAAAACCAACAATGAATTGATCCCAATGACAAGTGTTAGTCTGTGTCTGTGCACCGAAAGCCTGATATGTCTTCTTCCTCTGTGCATAGAGCTCTCTTGTTGTCTGAGAACCATTAAAAACATATGTACAAAGGTCAAGGCCTTGCTGCAATTGACTGTGGTCATTCATTCCCTCTGTCCCTGCTTTCCTGTCTGTCTTATAAATAATTGTAATTTTTTTTAAAACATGATTTTCATTACCAAGAACATACACTGTGGTTTATTTTGACTCCATCCCACATACATGTACACTGTGCTACTGCACAACGTACTTAGGAGATCAGCAAATGTGTATTAATCCACAGCTGAAAATAGTCCCAAAAGAATGCAGTTTGTGTGTGCATTTTGTGACACTATTTTTTGAGGAGTCAGACAGTACTGAGAGATGAACTAACTCATTGTTGATTTTTGTCTTTTCATGGGATTTATTAAAAAAGATTTTAAAGCATTCACCGTGTTATTTATTTACTGACTGACTTGTGTATCAAGTGTGTTTTGCTTTTAACTAATTT
The DNA here is from genome assembly GCA_014281875.1 of Nibea albiflora. Lineage (NCBI taxonomy): Eukaryota > Metazoa > Chordata > Actinopteri > Sciaenidae > Nibea > Nibea albiflora. Next base: position 3,786,142 of record CM024803.1, read on the forward strand.
TTTATTTTGCCTGTCTAGATCTGTTCCTTGTAGAGTCTAATTCCTTCATAAATGTCTAATACTTTTAATTTCAAACCATACCTCCTGGGCTCCGCTTAATCCTTCTATCAAATATTACTGGCTGCATCTTAGTCGTCATGGATACCATGCGCCTCTGCAAACATGTGAGGTGCCAAAGCAAATGCTCTGTCAACTCCTGAGCACACGTACATGTGCATATCTAGAAAGCTTATAGTGACTATAGTTGCCATTAAGTGTATATGTATGTGGGTCTGTGCTGTACAAGTGTGTTACTATGCAATCATAGATGCATGTGTGTCTGTGTATGATGCAGGCATGCGTGAGTGAATTTACATTTGATCATGCACATGCTGATGTCAAGCCGCACTCGGGATCAAAGTTTTACTATCACAACCTGTTGCTATGGAGACACGAGAGTGGATTCACATGTCATGTTTCTCCGGTCTAATTATGCAGTAAACACAAAGACTGTTGTTTCAGTTCTTCATGTTAAATCAGAATAAAACATGCTGAATAATACTGAAGATTTTTTTTTTTTAAAACTGATGTGGAAATGTGGAAAAAAGGAGAGAAAGATCACAACTATTAATCTGCCATTTTGTGAACAATAAGGTTACAACTTTTATCCTGATCCCTAAATTTATCATCGACCTTCACCTCACCACATTTTCTTATAGCAGTTACCTTCACTTTTCCTATCCTGTAAAACTACATATTATAGTGAGTAGCCAATGAAAAGCTCAACTGCCATGTGACCGAGAACTGTCGTACAGTCAAAGTAAGCATTATGGTGTCACCAGCAGCTGCCTCAGCAGCAGTGCTGCATTTTGTGTGTGGGGCATTTGAAGCATAGCCGCAAGCATGGCTAAAAAATCTATTTACGTTAGCCCCTAACACAGGAGACATGGAGAATTTCTGTCGGCTATCATCCACTTGGTGAAATGGTAGAAAGCATCAACGAATGAGCACCAAACATGGCTGCATTGCCTTTGCTGCACCATTGTTGGCTGCGCAAATGAAATCCAGTATTTGCAATAATATAATTAAAAAGGAGCTATGCAGGCCTCTATAGTCAACATATTACTTATACCAATTACTGAAAGGTAACATGGAAGTAATCCAGACAATTCTTACGTATCTGATGTCATTACTAGAAAGCCATCTTAGAATAATGTGGAAGGAGTTCTCTCAGTTTGACATGAATGAAGGAAATGGCCTAAGTAAGACAGGCTTCTGGATAAACACGCATAGAAATATTAATATTAATATTTAAAACTGCATTGAGTGATTTTATGTCAGCCCTAAAGAAATTGAATTAGTCTATTAATAACTGTTAGCTGATGTTGGTGATGTAGTAGTTGGGACCATGGGAAAGAAATGATCTGCTAAAATAAATGAATAATTAAATGAAAGAAACAGGGCTGCAGCCAACATGTACCAGAAAGACAGAAACTGAGCCACAAAGACAAACCCAAACAAACTGCATGACATTGAATGAATGAGAGAGACTCAACACTCAATGTAAATTCAGGCAGGGAGGACACCTGCTGGAGAAACACGGAGATGACAACAGAGATGACAAGCTATCTGATTGGTCCATCAGAAATCATTGTCTTTGTCTCCTTCAGTCTTTCACTGAACACAGAACAGAAGAAATGTTTCAGAAACAATGAGTCTGAAAGGATTACTAGATCTTCAGAACCCATTGACTTATTCATATTGCATTCTGCTATAGACCTACATAAAGCACAACATCTGTTTCACCAGCTCTTACCCAACAAGTTTTTAAATTGTCAAACGCTTCTTTGGTATGAGCATCAAGAGTTCATGATCACAGATCACAGTTCACAGTTCATGATCAGTAGAACACATTTCATGAAACTGTGTCTGCACTAAAGGCCGACATAACAAGGTTCAGACCGGGGTGGTGAGGCAACAGTCCAGTCCAGTTTTATGTCCCTTGCAAACATCAGCTGTAAACACCGCCTTGTGGAAACTGTTCCTCTTCCAGGAATGCATCAGAGTGTAATAACCCCTCCTCCTTTTCCTGCTTTCCAACACAGTCACAGATCTCCCAGTTTAGCGAAGAATGAGGAAGAGAACTAGATTCTGTTGTGCATCGGTTCTCTGTTTTTATGGCAAAAGAGAAAGCGAAACTCTCATATTCACTGTGGCTTCGAGGGGAAATGGCGCAGCAACAAAACCTAATGGATCAGAAAAAACTGTGCTGTTCGATCTGTCTGGATCTACTGAAGAGTCCTGTGACTATCCCCTGTGGACACAGCTACTGTATGAACTGTATTAAAAGCCACTGGGATGAAGAGGATCGGAAGGAAGTCCACAGCTGTCCTCAGTGCAGACAGACCTTCAGAGGGGACAGGCCTGTCCTGATGAAAAACACCATGTTAGCAGATTTAGTGGAAGATCTGAAGAAGACTGGACTCCAAGCTGCTCCAGCTGATCTCTGCTATGCCGGACCTGAAGATGTGTCCTGTGATTTCTGCACTGGGAGAAAGCTGAAAGCTATCAAGTCCTGTCTGCAGTGTCTGGTTTCTTACTGTGAGCAACACCTCCAGCCTCACTATGAATCTCCTGCCTTTGATAAACACAAGCTGGTCGACCCCTCCAAGAAGCTTCAGGAGAACATCTGCGCTCATCATGGTAAAGTGATGAAGATTTTCTGTCGTACTGATCAGCAGTGTATCTGTTACCTCTGCTCCATGGATGAACATAAAGGCCATGAAACAGTCTTAGCCTCAGAAGAACGGACTGAAAGCAGGAAGATCTCAGAATGAGTCGACAAAAATCCAGCAGAGAATCCAGGACAGAGAGAAAGATGTGAAGCTTCTTCAGCAGGAGGTGGAGGCTATCAATCGCTCTGCTGATAAAGCAGTGAAGAACAGCGAGAAGATCTTCACTCAGCAGGTTCGTCTTATCAAGAATCGAAGCTCTGATGTGAAGCAGCAGATCAGATCCGGCAGAAAACTGAAGTCAGTCCGGCCAAAGATCTTCAGGAGAAGCTGCAGCAGGAGATCATTGAACTGAGGAGGAAAGACGCTGAGCTGGAGCAACTCTCAAACACAGACGACCACATCCAGTTTCTACAGAATTACCCCTTACTGTCACAGATCAGTGAATCTGCAGACTCACCCAGGATTAATATCCATCCTCTGCAGTACTTTGAAGATGCAAACTGCAGAGCGGTGTCAGAGGTCAAAGATAAACTGCAGGACATTCTTAGTGAAGTATGGACCAAGATCTCCCTGACAAAGACTGAAGTTGATGTTATTGCCACTGTAATGCCACAAGAAGAACCAAAGACAGAGATGAATTCTTACAATACTCACGTCAAATCACACTGGATCCAAACACAGCACACAGACAGCTGTCACTATCTGAAGAGAACAGAAAAGCAACAGTGGAGAGGAAAATACAGTCATATTCAAATCATCACGACAGATTTACTGACATGTTCAGGTCCTGGACAGAGAGGACTCTGATGGAGGACGTCACTTACTGGGAGGTAGAGCGTAGCAGATATGAAGTTTCAGTAGCAGTCGCATACAAGGATATCAGCAGAGCAGGATATGAAAGTGGATTTGGAAATGATGACAAGTCTTGGGCATTAGAGTGCTTCAACTACAGTTATGAATTCAGACATGACTGTGTTAGAACTTTAATCACAGCCCCCTGGTCCTCAAAAATAGGAGTGTACCTGGATCACAGGGCTGGTACTCTGTCCTTCTACAGCATCTCTGAGACCATGACTCTGCTCCACAGAGTCCAGACCACATTCACTCAGCCACTCTATGCTGGACTTGGTGTTTTTTCTTCAGACAATGGCGGATGCACTGCTGAGTTCTGTAAGCTTGAGTAGATAGCAGTTAAGAGGAACAGTTCACAGGCTTCATGATTCAGGTATTGCCTTTTCTTTTTGATTTGATCTGGATATGATTCATGAACTATAAGCAAAGTCTGTATAACCATTCCCTAAACAAAGCCAAATACATCTTTCAACAGACATCAGTATGGTTTTGACTCTTGAGGAATTTTAGGGGAATTTTATAAAGTTTGCTGTAGTTTGCACTTCTTCCTTTGTTTTGTTTTTTTCAGAAATGAATTTTTGACTGATGATTATTATTTGTGGTTGTTGTCAGTCATGGTTAGAGTACATACTGTAAGTGATTTAGATTTACAGAAACACTGTTTGGTTGTTGTCTTTCTCCACACTAATGCTTTGTTTTTTTTTCTATTATTATTTTTTTCTATTTCTATAAGCATTATCTTCAGGTACAAACTCTGATTTGTAGTGCACTTATTACACTATTTTCTTTTATATGTATTAACTTTGTTTTACAATACAACAGTGTTTAAAATAGTGTTCAATCCGAAATAATGTAACATGTTAAATGCACCCTTACTTAGTGTTCCATTATTTGATGTAAACATTAGCACTTTGATTTTTACATTTATTACATTTTAGGATTTATGATCGTGGTGTAAAATTGTCATGAAAAAGCACTTTGCAAATAAATTAAACTTGGCTCACTTGACTCTGATGCTCTCTTTGGGTGTTGCAGTATAAAAAATTTAAAAAATGAAGTCAGCTAGCTGATTACATTACTTACACTTGATGTCCTTTTTTTTCTTCACTGCATTCAGAGGTTATCCTGTCAAACAAACAAATAAATCTGACAACTGTCGAAAACAGAATAACAATGCAATGTTTAGGTTTAAATCAGACCCGCCTGACACATTTACACACACTCACACATTCATCATAATACTATTTTGCATACCACTTGAATGAATGAATCACATTTTCTCTTATATAAGACAGAATAGCGGTGTGTAATATAGAATAAGTATGTGTTAAAGTGTATGAAATCGTCTCTTACAATGATGCATTGTAATATACAGGTGATGAAATTAATATAACCAATTATATAACAAATACTTTTGCAATGCATGACGTGTACTCTACTCTACTGCAGTGGGGTCTTTGTCTTTGTAATAACATATTATTTTGACTGACATATTTATTCTGTTACAGTATGCTGAAGTCACAGTGGATTCAGAAAGAATCACCAAGTTACCCTCATGAAAAAACAGACAGAACCTATGTTGATTTATGTGCAGCATTGTTAGCGTTAGAGTGGGTAGAGGAGACTAAGGAAGTATAATACTCATCTGTAGTAACTCAGTGTTAGCACCATCAAGTATTAAAAAAGGATCAGCCAGAATCCACTGAAGACTACTGTATGAAATACTGTTTAATAATTCATTTCATCAATTTCATTTTTGAAGATTCTTTTGGGCCTTTTCAAGCTTTATTTTGACAGAGACAGCTGAAGTGCTACAGGAATGTGGGAAGAGAGAGAGATGGGGAATGTCATGCGGGAAAGAGCCACAGATTGGATTCGAACCCTGGGCTGCCACGTCAAGAACCTAGCCTTTGTGCATGGGGCGGCTGCTCTACAAACTGAGCTAAACGACACCCTTTAATAATTCATGTTAACCCATCTGTGATATGGTTATGATGTGGGTATGAGCACATTCAGGAATCCAAGAAAATGAAAAAACTGGACCAGTTGGTAAAGGAGGCTGTTAGGAAAGAAGACGTGGAAATGAATATTAAACTAAAATCAGAGTTTGGAGGGAAATAATCAGACACTGGCAGCAATGAACATGTAGATATAGACATAAACACATTTGGAAAAACGAGGAGCTTCACAGGTAAACAAACATAACAGAAAGACTGTATATAGCGTGGCTCAGGAGGTAGAGCGGGTTGTCTCGATGCCCGGCTCCTCCACCGTGTATGTCAAAGTGTCCTTGGGCAAGATACTGAACCCTGAGGCTCCTGAAGACCACGCCATCAGTGTGTGAATGTGTATGAATGATTAGCTCCTAATTCCTAAAAAAAAAAAAAAAAAGTAAAACCTAAATTGATGACAACTAGTGCATGACCATCAGTGTATGAATGTGTGTGAATAGGTGAATGAGATATATAGTGTAAAAGCAAAAAGAAAAGAAAAGAAGAAGCTTTGAGTGGTCAAAGACTAGAAAGCTATTTTATTTACAGTCATTTACCGTCTTTCCATTATGTATATCATATACCTCATATGTATATGAGGTAATAGAAGTTACAGTATGCATAGTACGTGTGTGAGTGAGGATGTTCACATATTAAAAGAACAAGAACTGAAAGCAAACAGTGAGAATAAATCATCTTATATATTACAGGTTATTGCACAGGTAGTGTTCCTGTGACATGTTGTGTCTGCTTTGAGTGTGAGAAAATGGATATTTAGCGTTTTGAAACTACCACTACAAAAAAGACACAAAAAGATTGTAACAGTGTGTGCGTGAATAAAGCCAGACAGAGGCAGCAATGCAACCAGCGGAACCTTTAGTCGATGGTGTGCTAACACGGAGTGTTTTGGTGCGGCACTACAGAGTCCGGAAGAGAAGCGCTCCTGTTTGTTTACGTTCTCTGATAGAAAGTTGAACTTCTCGTGAAGATGGCGGTGACCTCCGTCCACCTGGAGTCTGACGCCTTCCTGGTGTGCATGAATCACGCGCTGAGCACGGAGAAAGAAGAGGTGATGGGTCTGTGCATCGGAGAGGTGGAGGTCACCCGCATCGTCCACATTCACTCCGTCATCATCCTCCGGCGCTCCGACAAGAGGAAGGACCGGGTGGAGATCTCTCCGGAGCAGCTGTCGGCGGCCTCCACGGAGGCGGAGAGACTGGCAGACATCACCGGCAGACCCATGCGGGTGGTCGGTTGGTACCACTCCCACCCGCACATCACCGTGTGGCCCTCCCACGTCGACGTGAGGACGCAGGCCATGTATCAGATGCTCGACCAGTGCTTCGTGGGGCTCATCTTCTCCTGCTTCATCGAGGACAAGAACACCAAGACGGGCCGGGTGCTGTACACCTGCTTCCAGTCCGTCCAGGCGCAGAAGGGCTCCGAGTACGAGCGGGTGGAGATCCCCATCCACGTCGTGCCCCGTGAGGCCATCGGTAAGGTGTGCCTCGAGTCGGCCGTGGAGCTGCCTCGGATCTTGTGCCAGGAGGAGCAGGACACCTACCGCAAGATCCACAGCCTGGCGCACCTGGACCCCGTCACAAAGATCCACACACGGCTCGGTGTTCACCAAGAACCTGTGCAGCCAGATGTCGGCGGTGAGCGGGCCGCTGCTGCAGTGGCTGGAGGACCGGCTGGAGCAGAACAAGCAGAGCGTGGTGGAGCTGCAGCAGGAGAAGGAGAGGCTGCTGCAGGAGCTGGCTGCTCTGTGAGCCAGATGACAGTGTGGAGACCACCACCAGATGTTTTTTTTTTTTTCTGTTGCTGGACATGGGAGATGACTTTCAGACCTTCCAGACAGGGCGTGTCAAACAACACTTCTCTTGTACATGTGTCAAAAACTGTCTAATACTAAAAGTTGACATTAAATGTCTGGTCAGCCTTGATTGCTTATTATGTTTAATGTGCCTGTTTATAAAATGTCGGAGTGAAAGATGTCCATCAAAAATACCCAGAACCCGGATATCGTTTTGTCATTCTCAATCAAGCTTAGATTCTTTACTGTGGAGCAGATGGAAACTAATCAAACCTAGTCGAATGCAATCTGGTACACCTGGACGGATGATCCCACAGTGGAGAAATGAATTTGTTACAGCAGGTTGGATGCAGAGGTTTAATGATAAATTACTCATAAGTAAGAAATATACAGAAAAGAAGTCATGTTGGTGTTAAAGAGTCAGCACAAGTGAGTGTGCATCGGCTGTTTTCATAGAGAGAGAGAGTGAGAGAGAGAGAGAGTGAGTCCGTGGTGTCAGCCATAGGCTTCTGAGGCCACTGAGAAACCCAAAGTATGGTGGCTCTGGATAGAGCTGAAGTTACCTGAATGGAGCCTGGTTGCTCAAACAAGCCAATTGTGACAGCAGCCACCTATCAAATTAGCTAGGCTCTTAATTATTATTGATTATTAGTGATATATTAAGTGAGAGAATAGGTCATTTTTGCATAACTCTCTGCACAGTCTTCATTTTTTTGCCCCTGCAGGTTTAAGACACCAGCATGGGCATCACAGGTCCCCTTATGGAGAAGCTGTCGGATCACCTGGCTGCTGATCTGATTTCTAAATATGTCTAAGAACCTAGCACTGTGAGCTGATTGGTCAGTCAGAGAGCATCACATCCCTTTTCTGTATGAAAAGTTAATCCTGCTTTGAACCACAGAAGAAGAAGAAACTAAGAAATCCAAAAGAAAAATGTAAAAAGTAGGGTTAAGTGAGTACCTGGGTGAAACGAGGATAATATATATTTTTTTGAATATGATTAGACTAAAATGTGGTAATATCTACTTTGTAACAAACAATAAATATAGCCTCTTTAGATATTAAAAACATGTCCTGTAAAAGTTATCTTACTATTGTGATCAGAAACGTTGACCTGAAGCTACATTTTCCATTTAATTTAATAAATATAGCATATTTTTGATCCAGCAGTTCAGTTATTCCTGCCCACTGCTACAGATAAAAATAATGGTGCCGTGGTACTTGGCCTCTCCTGTTTTGTTGGACTGTTCAGTCATGTCTGTCATTTCACCACCAGGTGTCACCCTTTGCTTTCAGTTCATATGGTCTGTTTCTCATGCGTTTGTCTGCCGCCTTCTTAACTTACTTTGAGTTACTACTCAAATAACTCAGATTAGTCAGGTAAGTTACAGTATTTATTTTTGTTAGCAAATAGTGTAGCATGCAGTGTCTTCCTGACACTGCTACACTGTGCAATAACTCCAACTGGAAAATCTTTTACATTTAGTCATTTAGCAGACGCTTTTATCCAGAGCGACTTACAGAGAAGGGGACAATCAAGGTACAGTGTGATAAGTGTCAGTGCAACAGTAAGTGCTATGACAATTCTTAAAGGGCTAGCTTTCTCGTGTCCAGTGGTAGGCTTTTGAAAGTCTTTTGAGCTCTTTACTGTATTAAGTGTTGAAGTATAGTAGCCAAAGACTACACCCAGAGACTGAACAAACAAGCAGCTTTATCTTGGAAACAAATCACCTTTATTGATTACGTCCACATCATTTTTTTTTTAACTTTTAAAAGTACTCGACCTTTTTTTTTGTCCATTCATATTATCACCTCTTACACAAATACAGTATGTTAAATAAATGTGTCAGCACAATAAATCAGAATACAATGAACATTTAAAAACTACACGCTTGAACACGCTGACAAGGTGACAGAAAAAAAAAAAAGGTCTCCTCAATTAAGGCCCCAGTAATGTTAAATATTACAGCAATGAAAATAGAAACACAAATACCCGCATATAAATCACACAAAGGTTACAGACTTATGTAGATAAATGTCCATTTAACTGAGTTATACTGGTGATTGACCTCTATCTAGTCTGTGAAAGCCCCTTTCTGCCTTCTGATCCAAATAATTGTTGACTTTAGCTCCAGTCTACTTGACATCACACGTTTGGACATCACAAAACTCAGCTGTAGCTCCAAAATAACAAACACCAAGTCCAGCATAGAGCGGCTGAGTAAATGAGGTCTGGACTTTGTGAAGGACAGTCCTCTCAGATGTAGAGACACTGTAGAAAATCAGAATACCTGCTTTATAATCCAAGAATACTCCTACTCTGGAGGACTGAGGGACTGCGATAGGTGTTTTGTTACCGTCATGTCTGAAGTTATAATTTCCTTTGGACGGACACTCCAATACCCAAGACTTGTCATTGTTTCCGAATGCACTTTCCTCTCCCATTCTGGCAATATCCTTATATGCAACTGCTACCGAAAGTCCTAATCCGCTCCACTGCACTTCCCAGTAACAGCGTCCAGTCAGCTGTTTTCTACTCAGAACCTGACGCTTGTCAGTGAATCTGTCTGGGTGATTACAATATGACTGTTCATCTCTTACCAAGGTTACTTTTCTGTTCTCTTCAGATAATACCAGCTGCACGTTTGCTGTGTTTGGATCCAGTTTTAACTCACGCTTGTGAACTGCATAATGTGAAAATTCAGTGCTCGTCTTGGGGTCTTGTGGCAGTAAAACTTCCACCCCAGTCACTGTCATTGAGATCTTTTTCCATTCCTTGATATTAGTTTTCAGTAGTTCAGTTCTGGCCTCCGACACAGCTGTTGTCACATCTTCAAAATATCGCAGAGGGCTGATATTGGTCCTAGGTAAGACAGTGGATTTCCTGAGACGTGACAGCGAGAAATAATCGTGCAGAAACTGGGTATGATCCTCTGTGCGTGAGAGCTTCTCCAGATCAGCGTCTCTCTTTCTCAGCTCACTGAGCTCCTGCTCGAACTTCTCCCGAAGCCCTTTGACTCGACTCACTCAATTTCCTGCTGGGATTTGATTTCACACTTGACATGAGAATTTCTTTCCTCAATGAGACGGACTAGCTCAGTGGACATCGCCTCACTGTCCTGCATGGCTTTATCAGCAGAGCGATTGATAGCCTCCACCTCCTGCTGAAGCATTGTCACATGTTTCTCTCTGTCTTGGATTCGCTGTTGGATGTTTCTCCGATTCGGCCCAATCTCTCCTTTTCTTTTTGTCATTTCTGCTTCAGCTATGACAGTGTTGTGGCCTTTTATGTTCATCCATGGAGCAGAGGTAACAGATACACTGTTGATCATTGTGACAGAAAATCTATCATCACCTCATTGTGCAGAGTACAGATGTTCTCTTGAAGCTTGGCAGAAGCTTCAACCAGCTTATGTTTCTTTAATGGAATCACTTTATAGTGAGGCTGGAGGTGTTGCTCACAGTAAGAAACCTGACACTGCAGACAGGACTTGGTGGCTTTCCGCTTTCTCTCTGTGCAGAAATCACAGGACACATCTTCAGGTCCGGCATAGCAGAGATCAGCTGGAGCAGCTTGGAGTCCAGTCTTCTTCAGATCTTCCACTAAATCTGCTAACATGGTGTTTTTCACCAGGACAGGCCTCGGTGTGAAGGTCTGTCTGCACTGAGGACAGCTGTGGATTTTCTTCCGATCCTCTTCATCCCAGCGCCTTTTAATACAGTTCATACAGTAGCTGTGACCACAGGGGATAGTCCACAGGACTCTTCAGTAGATCCAGACAGATCGAACAGCAGAGTTTTTCCTGGTCCAGATGAATTCCCTCGCTGCGCCATTTCACCTCTCACTGACAGTGACTAAGAGGGAGTGGTTTTCAGGTTGTGCTCTATTCCAACAAGAGGAGGGGTTAGAAGTGACTGATGTGTTTACCCATTCACATTGGAGCTCTTGTTAAATGGGAAAAATGTAAAAAGCTCTATCTTCAGTCTTTATTCACTTAACTTCTCGTTAAGCAGTTGGACTTTGGACTGTCAAAACAATCAAAACATTTCATGTTCTAATCCTATTTGAGGGAGTTCAACATGCATTTACTGCCTTGGAACTGACCGGTTTACTTTAGCAGTAAGATCTCACTTAGTTATACATTTACTTTCAGTCATAGAACTTATCTTACATGATTTCACATACTGGATTTTGAATATGTTTCTAACACTTTAATTACATTTTTGTAATTATGTTTATAATCCACATCTCATTTCTCAGCCTCAGCATTCTAAAGAAGTTAGATGAAGTGCCACTCCTTAGGTTTTTTTCCACTTGCCAAACTTTGGTATGCTTTTCTCAGGAGGTGCCATAAACATTGCATGAAATGTGACTCATGCAAATGAACTTTCGTTGGGCTTGGGCAGTCAAAAGGGTTGTTACACACACCATTTAGTCATTGAGCAATTTAAGGAGTGGTTTAATGGGAAAACAACTTCAAGGAATGGAAGGAATTATTTCAATCTGTGTCTTGTCTGTACTTGTTTTCTTGTAGACTTGAACTGTTTACAGTCACAACAAATCAAATCAAATCAAATCAAATTTTATTTGTATAGCCCAAAGTCAGAGGGCTTTACAATCTGTACAGGGAGTGACAACCCCTCTGTCCTTAGACCCTCGGTTCCAGTGAGGAAAACTTGCCCACCAAAAAAACCCTTTAACAGGGAAAAAAGGTGGAAGAAAGGTCAGGAAGAGGCACAGAGGAGGGATCCCTCTCCCAGGATGGACAGACGTGCAATGGATGTCACATGTACAGAACAGTCAACACAAACATATTGTACAATTACAATGAATTACAATAAATGGTAGAATGATTACAGTAGAAGTGGAACCTGTGATATAGCATAGAGAGACACAGATGCACAGCAGCAGTAAATCATTAACCAACTAAACTGTAGAGGAGATATGGTAGCAATAATGACAGTAATGCTATATATGGTGGACGTCAGCAGCAAACCACAGTAGTAGCCACGATCCATGAGAACCTGCTGGACAAGAAAGCACAGAAACTCGGGGGAAGAAGTTTAGTTAGTAACATGCATTGATGGTAATGATGATTGGAGAGATAGAGAGACAGAGAGAGAGGGGGAGAGAGAGTGAGAGAGGGTGAGAAAGAGAAGAAAGAAAGAGAGAGAGAGAAAATGAGGGAGAGTTTTCAGTAAAGGGAGATGTGACTACATCTTCAACCAGTACCATGCCTGACTAGGCATAACCTAGAAAGAGACGGGGGGGTCCCCCGGCAGTCTAGTCCTATGGCAGCATAACTAAGGTAAGGCCTGAACTATAAGCGCTATCAAAAAGGAAAGTCTTAAATCTACTCCTGAATGTTGTGACTGTGTCTGCCTCCCAAACCCAGAAAGGTAGTTTGTTCCACAGAAGAGGAGCTCGATAGCTGAAAGCTCTGGCTCCCAGTCTACTTTTGGAAACTATAGGAACCACAAGGAACCCAGCATTCTGAGAGCGCGGTGGTCTAGAGTGGTAGTAAGGTACTATGTGTATCTTTTAAATATGATGGTGCCTGGCCATGAAGAGCTTTGTATGTAAGGAGAAGAATTTTAAATTCTATTCTATTTTAACAGGTAGCCAGTGCAAGGAAGCCAAAATGGGAGAGATGTGAACTCTGATCTTGGTTCCTGTCAGAACACGTGCAGCAGCATTCTGAATGAGCTGCAAAGTCCTAAGAGATTTATTGGAGCAGCCTGATAACAAAGAGTTACAGTAGTCCAGCCTAGAAGTAACGAATGCATGAATGTTTTTCTGCATCCGCTTGGGACACGATGCGTCTGATTTTGGTAATGTTGTGTAAGTCGAAGAATGCAGTCCTTGAAATTTGTTTTATGTGGACATTAAAGGACAAACCCTGATCAAAAATAACTCCAAGATTCTTTACGGTGGAGCTGCAGGCCGTCTAAGGTAGCCAAGTCTCCGGAGAGAGAGTTTCTGAGGTGTTTGGATCCAATTACAAGAACTTCAGTTTTATCTGAGTTCAACATCAGAAAATTGTAGGTCATCCAACTTCTTATATCCCTAAGACATGCTTGGAGTTTAGTTAACTCATGGTTCATCAGGCTTGATCGATAAGTATAATTGGATGTTGTCAGCATATCAATGAAAATTAATGGAGTGATTCCTAATAATGTTCCCTAGAGGAAGCATATGTAGACTGAATAGAAGTGGGTCCTAGTACAGAACCCTTGTGGGACTCCATGACAGACTATGGTATGCATGGAGGATTCATCATTGACATGAACAAACTGAGATCGATCTAAGAAATACAACTTGAACCAGCTTAGGGCAGTTCCTTTGATGCCAATCTGATGTTCCAGTCTCTGTAAAAGAATTTGATGGTCTATGGTGTCAAATGCAGCACTAAGATCTAACAGGACAAGTACAGAGATGAGTCCTTTGTCTGATGCCATTAGGTGCTATGATGCACTCTAACTCTGACTGAAAATCCTCAAATAAACTGTTTTTATGAAGAAATTCACGCAGCTGATTAGCTACAGTTTTCTCAAGTATTTAGAAAGAAAAGGAAGGTTTGATATTGGTCTGTAATTGGATAAAACCTCTGGATCTAGAGTGGGCTTTATAAGAAGAGGTTTAATTACAGCTACTTTAAAGGACTGTGTACATATCCTGATAATAAGGAAAGATTGATCATATCCAATAAAGAAGAGCTAACTAAAGGTTAAAATATCCTTGAGCAGCCTGGTTGGGATGGGGTCTATGAGACAGGTTGACAACTTAGATGAAGAAATTATTGAAGTTATTTGATGTTGTTAATGGGAGAAAAGCAGTCTAAATATGCATCAGGTTTTGCAGCTGATTCCAACTTGCTGTATCAAAATGCAGATCAGTGCCTGTCGAAGGTAAGGCATGATGTATTTTGTCAATACATTGAGACAAAGTACTGTCTTAATGTATTAAGAGAACTTGGATGTTTCAAATAATGTCCTTTTTTCTTAAAAGGTGTGTTGTTCTTCTTGGACACAAACATTTTGCTTGCACTCAAATATGTCCTGTGCCCACACAGATCTAAAGTCTGCTCAAATCTAATGTCCTTTTGAGCGCTCTGCTCTGGGTGGGTATATGTAAAACTGGTTCTCTCTTAAAATACACAAATTTACCATATTAGCCAGCTGTTTGAATTGTCACCTATTTATGTATAATTAATCTTAAATAATCCTAAAAAGGGTTATCATAGTTTAGATTTTTCAAATTTTATATTAACGGGATATATTTTATATACTATAAATACTCTTACTGGCACAGCAGTGTTACAATAGTTGAATGGTTAAGTACATTGCTATCTATTGTACTTTGAACCATGGATGTCAGTTCGCATCCCTGGCTCACACACAGACACACCTGGTGTCGAAATAAAGAAAATAAAAAGAATTTAAAAAATTTAAAAAAAATAACACACTGATCATTTTTTTTAAAGTTAAAAAAGAAAATTATGTTGACTATGAAAACTCTTGTTCATTACATTTTGCTTCATAATTGCAACTGCATGTGCTGTATTCATTGTTGCAAAACTTGTTCTATAAATAGTTTTGTTGCTATCGTGATCAAAACCATTGATCTGAAGCTCAATGCTGATGCTGTCCTGTAAATACTTTTCTAATCAGCAATAAATGTAACAATTTCTGATCAACTCAATTGCATGCTTAAAACAACATACCAGTTAAATTTCAAGTTAAATTTCAAGACAACCCAACCCAATTCTAGGTTAAATCCCATCCATTCCGAGTACAAATACAGATACAGATAATTCATATGGTTAACAGATACAGATAATGCTGTACTCACTCATCTCTACTGAGTTACTGATGTGAAACTAAAAAACAACAGAGAAAAGTTAAAAGTTGTTCAAGGTTTTTTACATTTTTCTCCAAATTGTTTCTTTTGTGCAGCTGAACATGTTCGCTGTCTTAAAATCCAAGGGAAGCGATACTGTACATTGTGTGTGAGAGAGCGACAGAGAGAGACTGCAAGCATGCATGCGACTGTGTCTCTGCAGTAGCTTCCAGCTACAGTTCAGTTTCTGTTCAGTCTGACTGAGGGAGGTTTTTGTACGACACTTTTTCACTGTGTGAACAGATGCTGACTAATGTAGTGTTTGACTTTTACAGTAGTAAACTGCTGCATCTTCAGTCTGAACTCCACTGATGGTCAGAGTGAAGTCAGAGTTTGATCCTCTGCCTGTAAAACGATCTGGATCCCTGATGCTCGAGTGCTAGCACCCCAAATGAGCAGTTTAGGAGTTTCCTCCATCTCTCTGTTGGTACCAGGCTAAAAGGTGGTAGTTGTTATAAACAAAACATTCTGACTCGGTCCTACAGTTGATGGTGACAGGGCCTCCCACAGCAGAGCTCACTGCTCCAGGCTGAGTCACTGTGACCTGGCCTCTGGACTCTGAGGATACAGAGAACAAAAACATAAAGCAGCGTCATGGTTTTGTCAGCTTCATTTCAGAGGGACGGATGTTCATAGAGGAGAGGAGTTTGATTCTCTGGACTTTACCTGTGAAGCAGCAGCAGAGGAGAGTCCAGATGAGGACGGAGATCAAAGTCATGTTTTTGATGAGGGAGGATTTCTGTGGCTTCTGTTGTCATGAAGGACAGCTGTCAGTCATCCAGTGTTCAACTCTCAGGACTATAAACTCTCCCAGAGCACTGGAGCATGGAGCTGCTCATGCAAAGTGGCTCTCTATGGAATGCTCTGACTGACTCCAACAGGGACTTGGATGACTCTGATGATGCTGTTTATCAATGGATCAATCACTTTATCAGAGGATTGATCAGGAATGTATCAGTTCTCATTCGTCTTGTCTTTTAGTTTGATAAAAACATTGTCTTGTAGTATATTTTGTGAATTGCCCTAATTCACTCATTTCCATAGAGACTCACTGGGACTGCTACTGTTTTATTCTACTACTGCTCTCACTCGTCTCTCTCTGTGTTTCTCTCTTGACATGTTTCAACCATAACGTCTTCTTTCTTGTTGGTGGTTTTTAACATGTTCAAACAATAAAGAGTTCATCTTGTATATTATAAAAGTGACATGTCTTCTCACTTTATTTTTAACATGTCTTGTATATATTGGAACATTCATCAGATTAATGCACAGTAACAAGTCCATTTACCCCAAATGACCTTTTAATGGTTTTAAGATTGTAGATATTCTTATAGTCCATCATGTTTGATCAATATAAATTAATTTTCATTGTACCACCAAACGAATGTGTCTCGTCTGCATAAAGTAGTAACTCTTGATATCTCTCCTGATTCTCAAGGTAATAATGGTTCAAACTGGAAACAGGTAGTGGTGACACAGAAATGTCAATAACCTGCTGCACTGTGCACTTTAACACAGAAGTTTGTTTTGAGCTTTAAGTAAATACAATGCTGTCAACACATAATTTCATATTTATGATGCTTTAATATGTAGAATTGACTGTTTGTCTTTTTAAAGTCAGAACTGTAACCATTGATGTGCCTCAAACAACTGAATTTATCATCAAAACTTTGTATGAGAACATTCGTGGCATTGATGTTTCTACTAAAATATTCTCATTCTGAATCTGAAAAGAGTTTGAAGACTCCAGCACTGTTTGTTTTCTCACTGATATAATCAGCCAGACAGGTCAGAAACTGTCCATGTCCACCATGAATCTAAAGATGAAATATGTTGCTTTTGTAACTCTGATGAATCTATTTAAAGACAAACTCCTGCATGTAATTATTTCATACTGTAAATATGACTTGGTTATTGTGCATGCATATGTTTGTGTCCTCAGTGAAGTGTATCAGTCTCTGCAGTAGCGTTGTTACTGCTTTGTTTGACACAGTGAATGTCAGAAAAGTAAAAACAGCAGCAGATTTGTTTTTTTCACCATGACAGTAGTGTTCTCTCCATGGTCTGTGTGGGTTCTCTCCAAGTACTCTCTTCTTCTTCGCACAGTCCAAAGACACTTTCCAGGTTAATCAGTGACTCTAAATTGAATGTGAGTGTGAAATGGTTGTTTGTGTCTATGTGGCCTGTGATGAACAGGTTACTTGTCCTCTCGCCGTAAGGGCAGCAGCGATTGGCTCCAGCGACCCGTGATGAGGATAAACAGTTTACATGATGGATGGATGGATAATGGCTTACCACTGCCATCTAATGTTGTGGCTTGAGCTATGACAGCTAACAGGTAAAGACAGTGTGTGACTTTAATACAGAAGTGTACTGTAATTACTTCTTGAATGTGGAGAATAGACAGGAAAAGGTAATGCTTCTTGTTTCACTGTTTTTCCATCATAGGCAGAACATCATCACGGTGAACCGGGTTGCATCCTGAAGCAAAGTCCTTCAGAAGAGCCGTCTCACCTGTGAACAAGGAGCCCCCAGGGGCGGCCAGCAGTAGAATCAGTGACATCATCATTGTGTTTGCTGGCAAACACAATGGCCTGGACAGCCACTGATCAACACTGACCTCCCACGTCTGGGAGCAGAGAGTGAGACAGAAGTGACACTGAACTGTAGCTGTCCTCAACATATCATAGTGTTTCCTCCCTCAGTGCTGAGAGTGTTGGATGTTTCAGGGATCTATGATATGATGGGTTTGAGCTGTGACTGTTTTCATCAGGCATCTGTGCACCTTATAACTGGAGTTCAATGCAGAATGAGAGAACCACTTATTTGGATATGTCAGAATTTCCAGTAAGTGTGTGAAACATCTGCATATCCATCACACCAGGCCTCATGAAAATGAAAAATAATGAGAGATAGAAACAAGTCATTACAACCAGCTGCAACAAACCATGAACAACGACAGAATATATCAGTCTATAACTACATAGTTTGAACAGGGTTTGTGTCATGTTTTGGGATAACTCTAATATCACATTCTTAATTGAACACTAAGCTAAAAGTTGTTCAAGGTTTTTACATTTTCTCTCCAGATTGTTTCTTTGTGCAGCTGAACATGTTCGCTGTCTTAAAATCCAAAGGGAAGAGAGGATGAGAATATTCCTAAAATATCCTCCAACAGGATCTCTGGCACACACTTATTAAAGAGACATTTGAGAGGATTACATGAGTTAATATTTCCATGTGCTGAAATATAAACTCCAAACTGTGGGCTAAAGTGAAGAGGAGTGAATCAAGAAAAGATGCTTTGACTGATCAGATTATGGACTGAAAGATGGGCGGTTTGAGGACATTGTGTTGTATGACAGACTGTTGTTTGCATGAAGATACAGGATGCTCATGTCTACTGAATGTTAGTAAATACATTTGTAATGGTGTGAGGTAACCTTATTACACTCATAAGCTGAATTGTGTAATTATTTTTATTAAAGAAGGGTGTGTGTCTGTGTCTGTGTGTGTCCTCAGTGAAGTGTATCAGTCTCTGCAGTAGCTTTCAGCTGCAGCAGCCAGTTCAGTTTCTGTTCAGTCTGACTGAGGGAGGTTTTTGTACGACGCTTTTTCACTGTGTGAACAGATGCTGACTGTGATGTAGTGATTACTCTGACAGTAGTAAACTGCTGCATCTTCAGTCTGAACTCCACTGATGGTCAGAGTGAAGTCAGAGTTTGATCCTCTGCCTGTAAAACGATCTGGAATCCCTGATACTCGAGTGCTCGCATGGTAAATGAGCAGTTTAGGAGTTTCTCCATCTCTCTGTTGGTACCAGGCTAAAAGGTGGTAATTGTTTCCAAACACGAACATTTGGATTTGTCCTACAGTTGATGGTGACAGAGACTCCCACAGCAGAGCTCACTGCTCCAGGCTGAGTCACTGTGGACCTGGCCTCTGGACTCTGAGGATACAGAGACAAAAACATAAAGCAGCGTCATGGTTTTGTCAGCTTCATTTCAGAGGGACGGATGTTCATAGAGGAGAGGAGTTTGATTCTCTGGACTTTACCTGTGAAGCAGCAGCAGAGGAGAGTCCAGATGAGGACGGAGATCAAAGTCATGTTTTTGATGAGGAGGATTTCTGTGGCTTCTGTTGTCATGAAGGACAGCTGTCAGTCATCCAGTGTTCAACTCTCAGGACTATAAACTCTCCCAGAGCACTGGAGCATGGAGCTGCTCATGCAAAGTGGCTCTCTATGGAAATGTTGACACTGAAGAGAAACCAGTGTTCTTAAACCTGACCTGACTCCTGCTCTCTGTCAGCACCCAGCAAAAATGTGTCTCTCCATATTCACACTAATTTTACATTCAACCTCAAATAGTGACTTTTTAAGCTGTAAGACAATAAACATTTACCCGATTAAATTTTCTGTCATGGTTATTTTTATGTGGCGCAGTTGGTTAGATAAAGATAAAATTTAAATATTAAGAGCCAACATCATTACCTAGGTTTCACTCTTATAAAAAAAAAAAAAAACTCTACAGGTTTTTACCAATGACAGTCAAAAGAATGTGCAGAGCCTGAGTTGTATCACCTGTAGGTTTCTGAAGCGCTGTTCTGACACTGAAAATACGTGCTGTTGACTGCTGCCATGTTGGATGTAATACTCTCCCAGCAACACACCAGAGTGACAGCCATGATGTAAAAAGTGGTTATTAATAGGGGTTGTGTGGCTCACCTTGTGATAGGCGCTGATAGATTTCAGAGGTCCAAAAGACTCTGGAGTCATGGACTGAGCCAGGCCATCTTGCCACAACATTGCTGATCAGACAGCAGTCAGCATTGCAGACCATCTGAAATCATAACATGAGGACTGTTAAGCATATGTAATACAAATAGCAAAGCCATGTTATGTTCTGTAGCTTTAATGTTATGTGCCGGCGCGCACAGGATGCTGTTGTGAGCATGCGCAGAAATAAACGGTCGGTGTGTTTTCCCGGACCAAACGAGTGATGGCGGTCGATTCGTTTTTCTTTCGTACATAGATGCTAGCAAATAGTTAGCCTTCCACTTTGGCGACTGAGAGAGACATTAGACAGAAAGAGAAATGTCTAATCCTACAAGGATTATTAAACTAATCAATGCACATCACAAGCAATGTACAGTGTTCATCAATTGACAATAAAAAAGGTTATGTTCAACTGAAAATGAATGCTGTGAAAGGATTTCCTATTCACAAAATGCCTCATGGGCACCTGAGGGGGATTTTTGTCACAGTCAGTCTTCGCTCCGCCTTCTCCAGCTCCCAGTTTCCCTCCCTGTGTTTGCCACGCCCTGTTGCCTGTGTATTTAAACCCTTGGTTTCCCCTGTGTCCAGTGCCAGATTGTTAGTGAACCACGGTCCTACTCTCCAGCGTTTCTCCTTGCCTTACCCCTTTGGATTGTTTGCCTGCTTTACCTGACTGATTCCCGTGTACCGAACCTCTGCCTGGAATTAAAGACCGGTTACCTCCTTATCTGCCTCCCGAGTCCTGCAGTTGAGTCCCGTCTCTGTGCCTTGTAACAATTTTATCCTGATGTGTGCTCAGTCCAGTGCACCAATGACTTTGGGGAAACCTGTAACACAAAGTAATGAGGATACTACTATGACTATTAACAGCTGTCCTGTAATTTGTAGAATTTTACCTGTGATCCTATAGAACTCCTCTTTGATGTCACAGAGTCTTCTGTGGCCAGGGAAGGAGATGACGACATCTGACAATGCTTTGTTAGCCAGACACACACTCCTTATTGTGCGGTAAATTGTGGCCTTGTTTAGCTGTTCTGCATCCCCCACTGAGTACAGGAAGTCTCCACTTGCAAAAAAGTACAAAGCCACACAAACCATTTGCTCCACACTCAGTGCATGGCTCCGTGCTGTGCGGTGTTTAATCCTGGTACCCAGCAGTCTTGCCTGGAGCATTAGGGTTTTTCTCGGGAATAGCTAGTGCAAGAAGTATGCGTGGCAATCAATAGTTACTCCAGCGAATGGTTGATGTGGTCCAGTCTATGGTGGGTGTTGTTTTCAGTCAAGGCAAACCAAGAATATGGAGACAATAGGGATTGAATAATGTATACATGAACAAATTCCTGGTGAATGCCTGACAAAGTCAACTTTAAGGGTTCAGTTCTGTGACGAGCAGAACTACTGTCAACTGCCAGGACCTCTTTAGCTCTTAGGGGTCTGAATTTTAACCAGTGGGAGGACATAGTGCTTAACAAGATTTGAGTCAATGAAACTGTCATCTGGCCCACGGTCCACTAGGACTGAACTGGAATTGTCTGTTGTGTCCAGCGCAACATACCTTTCACTTATACCCGTGCGGAGGAGGAGGTTGTAGAGAAGGAAGTTTGGTTCACCAGCCACCCCCTTTTCACTGATGAGCCTGCCTTTTCACACCTGCCATCCTGGTGATTCCAGCATGTTTTCCGTCTACATGGCATTCCCCAGGACATTGTGTCAGACCAAGGTCCCCAGTTTACGTCCCAAGTATGGACAGCCTTCTGCCAAGCATTGGGGGCTTCAGTCAGTCTTTTATCAGGATACCACCCATAGTCCAATGGCCAGACAGAGTGGGCAAACCAAGATTTGGAGTCCTCGTTGCGTTTTGTGGTGTCCTGTCTCCCAGCCACAACTGCTTAGTTCGTTCTCGACAACCCCACAGGTTTGCTCAGTTCATGGTCACTCACGGTTTCCAACCTCCCTTGTTCACCTGGAGACAGAGGTTATCTGTGCAAGCCCAGTTCAGATGAGCCTGCAGAGTCTGGCAGGAACCCCAAGGCCTGCTTTACCTGACTGATTTCCCGTGTACCGAACCTCTGCCTGGAATTAAAGACCGGTTACCTCCTGTATCTGCCTCCCGAGTCCTGCAGTTGAGTCCCGTCTCTGTGCTTGTAACAATTTTATCCTGATGTGGCTCAGTCCAGTGCACCAATGACTTTGGGGAAACCTGTACACAAAGTAATGAGGATACTACTATGACATTACAGCTGTCCTGTAATTTGTAGAATTTACCTGTGATCCTATAGAACTCCTCTTTGATGTCACAGAGTCTTCTGTGGCCAGGAAGGAGATGACGACATCTGACAATGCTTTGTTGCCAGACACACACTCCTTATTGTGCGGTAAATTGTGGCCTGTTTAGCTGTCTGCATCCCACTGAGTACAGGAAGTCTCCACTTGCAAAAAGTACAAAGCCACAAAACCATTTGCTCCACTCAGTGCATGGCTCCGTGCTGTGCGGTGTTTAATCCTGTACCCAGCAGTCTTGCCTGGAGCATTAGGGTTTTTTCTCGGGAAATAGCTTAGTTTCTCGGGAATAGCTAGTGCAAGAAGTATGCGTGGCAATAGTTACTCCAGCGATGGTTGATGTGGTCCAGTCTATGTGTGGGTTGTTGTTTTCAGTCAAGCAAACCAAGAATTATGGAGACAATAGGGATTGAATAATGTATACATGAACAAATTCCTGGTGAATGCCTGACAAAGTCAACTTTAAGGGTTCAGTTCTGTGACGAGCAGAACTACTGTCAACTGCCAGGACCTCTTTAGCTCTTTAGGGGTCTGAATTTTAACCAGTGGGAGGACATAGTGCTTAACAAGATTTGAGTCAATGAAACTGTCATCTGGCCCACGGTCCACTAGGACCTGAACTGGAATTGTCTGTTGTGTCCAGCGCAACATACCTTTCACTTATACCCGTGCGGAGGAGGTTGTAGAGAAGGAAGTTTGGTTCACCAGCCACCCCCTTTTCACTGATGAGCACTGCCTTTTCACACCTGCCATCCTGGTGATCCAGCATGTTTTCCGTCTACATGGCATTCCCCAGGACATTGTGTCAGACCAAGGTCCCCAGTTTACGTCCCAAGTATGGACAGCCTTCTGCCAAGCATTGGGGGCTTCAGTCAGTCTTTTATCAGGATACCACCCATAGTCCAATGGCCAGACAGAGTGGGCAAACCAAGATTTGGAGTCCTCGTTGCGTTTTGTGGTGTCCTGTCTCCCAGCCACAACTGCTTAGTTCGTTCTCGACAACCCCACAGGGTTGCTCAGTTCATGGTCACTCACGGTTTCCAACCTCCCTTGTTCCCCTGGAGACAGAGGTTATCTGTGCAAGCCCAGTTCAGATGAGCCTGCAGAGTCTGGCAGGAACCCCAAGCTGCTCTGGAGAGAACAGCTGCCAGGAACCGACAAATGGTGGACTGCCATCAAACACCAGCCCCTGAATACAAGGTGGGTCAGCAGGGTCTGGTTATCATCTCGAGACCTTCCCCTCCAGACAGAATCTCGGAAGATGGCTCCCAGACACATTGGTCTGTACATCATCGACTACATTATCAACCCCAGTGCTGTCCAACTAAAGGTCCCCACAGCCAGTGGTTGACGGTCCTCTGCACCCTCCAGACACATCAATGCTCACCCGGCTTACACTGTGAAATGCATCTTGGATGTCTGCCAGCAGGCCGTGGTGATCAGTACCTTATTGACTGGGAGGGGTACGGTCCTGAGGAACGCTCTTGGGTTTCCAAGTCATTGCTCTTCGATCCTCAGTTGTTTATTTTTATGAAAGGTTCCCTGATGGGAGCTGGCGTTCATTACGAGGAGGGTACTGTTAGGGCCTGGGTTGTGTTTGTTGTGTTCTGTGTACTGGTCTTCCCCGGAGGAGGAGCTGACCCACTTCTGGCAAGGGCAGTGAGGAACACCTGGTCTCAATCATCACCTGATTCAACCTCCCCACAAAACTGGCTTGCTTGCAAGCTTGCTTGCATTTTTCATCCCACCAGGGTACTAACTTTTTTTCCTACCTGTACTTTTAGGTATAGAGCTGGTTGCTGCTGTTATGATCCCCTGCTTTGTTTCCCTATCGATCATTTCCTCTTCCATGTTATCACTTATCTGAGAAAGATTTGTCACATTCCTTTATGAATTCTACCCAATTAGCCTTTTCTAAGATGCATCTTCCCCCTACTCTCTCCGTGGCCTGTACTGTTGCTATATTTATTTTTGGTACACATTCCATTTACATAATGGATCTAATGCATTGGTCATTATTGTCAGATCTCAAGGCGATTCCTTCCTAGTATTTATGTCTATTCTCTATCCCTCTCCCATCATTCACAGAAACCAGATTCTGCCCATCTAACAATTACTCCACTATCTCCCAATTGCAGTCATTCTTCTCACTCCCCCATAGCGTATTATGAGCATTCACACCACACTGTGTTTCCATTACTCATACCTTCCATTTCTTCCAGTTTCTTAATCTCCAACTTTCTGCATGGGTTCTAAAAATTATTATCACCAGTTTCCTCTTTCCTATCCATGCTTCTATTATAATACTCTCCGCCCCAACTCTGATATCCATAACCCTGTAGGGAATGCCCTCTTTTACAAATGTGACACATTCACCTCCTGTCCTTTCTTAGCTGTCTCTTCTGACTGCCACGTATCCTTTAATAATAAAATCTAAATTTGTTTTTTTCTTTTTCTACTTGTGTTTCTGTTACACCCAATTACCAAGTTCCAATACTTTAGTGCATTTAACTTCTTCTACTTGTGTTCGGATTATTTTTGTGATTCTTAGTGGGTCCATCCATTTTCTTTACTCTCCCTTCTCCCTCCAATCTCACCACTACATTAAGTGATCCCTGCTTTCCTTTCTTTGCCTGACACACTTCTACTTGCTTTCCAGTGAACCACTGTTTTAAACTCTCCCATTGCTCTTGCACACCTATTGCTCATCTCCTTGATCACTGCCAAAATCTGCATGTAGTTTGGGGACCATAAGAAAAACCACACACACTAAAAGACTCAAACTAATTAAAACACAAAGTTAAAAACACAAAGCATGCATGGTTCCATAAAACCCTATCACATTTATATTAACAACAGATAAGTAAGACTAACACATTCTGGACTTACATCTTGTACCATCACTTATCCGTTAACTTGCTGAGTCTCACCTGACAGTGTCTCTGTTTAGCAGTGGTATCCTGAAACAGGTAGAAACTAGCTGTGAAAGAACGATGAAAGTAGGACATTTTTACTAAACTATATCAGTGTAATAAATATCAATCATAAAACACTGAATAATACTTTACAGATTAGAAATGTCAGCCTAAAATGCTATTGGATGATATGAATGATAAAAATGAATTTTTAGGATTCAAAATAAAAAGCAAAGTGCCATCTGCAAAACATAACTCTTCAGAGACTCTCTGATTGTAAGTGTCATTTTTGTTGTTTGCAGTAATACTGATATTCTCTGAATGTTAAAACAATTCAGACTATGCTGATAGAGTTGACAGAAACCACAATGACATAATATATTTTCTATGATTTGCAGTACTGTTAGCTGTGGCTTTGAACTCTGTGTTGTAGTGGCTGCTGGTCGACTGTTGAAGTTAGTGAGCTCCTTGGAAGCACCCATTTGGGTGAGTCCAGAGGATCTTCATATCAAGTCTTCATTGAATTTGAATTGAATCTGCCATTAATTACTGATCATATTATGATTCAAAAGCAGAGAAGATGGTGGTTATGTAATTCAATCAGATGTCCTCCACAGATACCTTAATTTTCAGACAAAGTAACTCTGAACGAACATCTGATTTTCCAAAGAAACATACAAAGTGATGGAGATTCACACCATCTATTTTTGTTGTTAAAAGCAGTGGAAAAAGTATTTGTGTGTTTTGGTACTCATATTTGTTTGAGAACCAATAGAAACTTTCATCATGTGAAGATTTCTTTAGAAAGTTAAAGTTAGATTCAATTAAATATAAGAACTGTAGTTTGAAATGTGTGTGAGTGTGTGTGTGTGTCCTCAGTGAAGTGTATCAGTCTCTGCAGTAGCTTCCAGCTGCAGCAGTCAGTTCAGTTTCTGTTCAGTCTGACTGAGGGAGGTTTTTGTATGACACATTTTCACTGTGTGAACACATACAGACTGTTGATGTAGTGATGACTCTGACAGTAGTAAACTGCTGCATCTTCAGCCTGAACTCCACTGATGGTCAGAGTGAAGTCAGAGTTTGATCCTCTGCCTGTAAAACGATCTGGAATCCCTGATGCTCGAGTGCTCGCACGGTAAATGAGCAGTTTAGGAGTTTCTCCATCTCTCTGTTGGTACCAGGCTAAAAAGTGGTTGTTGTCATGAATATAAACATTCTGACTGGTCCTACAGTTGATGGTGACAGAGCCTCCCACAGCAGAGCTCACTGCTCCAGGCTGAGTCACTGTGACCTGGCCTCTGGACTCTGAGGATACAGAGACAAAAACATAAAGCAGCGTCATGGTTTTGTCAGCTTCATTTCAGAGGGACGGATGTTCATAGAGGAGAGGAGTTTGATTCTCTGGACTTTACCTGTGAAGCAGCAGCAGAGGAGAGTCCAGATGAGGACGGAGATCAAAGTCATGTTTTTGATGAGGAGGATTTCTGTGGCTTCTGTTGTCATGAAGGACAGCTGTCAGTCATCCAGTGTTCAACTCTCAGGACTATAAACTCTCCCAGAGCACTGGAGCATGGAGCTGCTCATGCAAAGTGGCTCTCTATGGAAATGCTCTGACTGACTCCAACAGGGACTTGGATGACTCTGATGATGCTGTTTATCAATACATCAATCACTTTATTTTTTATCAGGAATGTATCAGTGCTCATCCGTCTTTGATTTCAGGTTGATTAAAACATTTTACAAGAATATTTTCAAAAACAACTTCAGTTAAACTTTTTCATTTGTCATAATCTACAATAAACATTTGCTGACAGTAATTATTTCCATGTTTTAGGTTTTGTTGGACAGTTTTTCAAGAAAAACATTTTTTAAATTTGACATTAATATTGTTTGTAGAAGTTTAACATTTCACAAATAAAAGGATAAATACATATTCATATATTGATCGTTTTCACACAGTTAAACTAGTTACTACATGAACTGGTAAACTGGGAATGTGTTTGTTGAGTTTGTTTGTGTCAAAGTCAGAGAGCCGTGTCTCTCTACAGTGAGAGGTTTTTGTACGGCGGCTCAATGAGTTTGTATCACTGTGGTGGACTTTTGGTGGAGGAACCAGACTGAATGTTAACTGTAAGTACATTAGATTCTTTTAATAACACAAATCTTAAATGTCTTCTGTTTAAATTTCATATCTGCAGATGTTAGTACAATATTCTGCATCACTGAAATGTTTTTTTAATGTATTTTGTATTGAATTATGTATTTTCTTGACGGCTTCAAAGTGACAAGAAGTCTACTGCAATTAATGATCCAAAAGTGTATATATATGTGTAATTCTATAAATCTATTGTCAGAGACTTCTCAGCATTACTTTGTTTGACAAAAATATGTTTTAAAGCTTAAGGTTTAATATTTCGGCTCATCAACCTTTGTTTCAGTGTTTAATGTGCGAGGATATTACTCGATCTTTCTTCCAGACTTATGATTTTAAAGCTATTCATTTTCATGAGAGTTTTATGAGTTTACTTGTATTTTAATAGTTGACATTATTGATTTGAATGTTTCAGTAATGAAGCCTGACTGTTCACTGATGATTCCTGCTCATATGTAGAGAACAAACACATATCATCTTTTATGAGGTTTCAGCTTGAGGTACTTAAAATATTAAAACAGTAAAAATCACAATCTTCATCCCATGTAGAATATTTCAAACGATGAAACTCAATGGTTTTACTTTGTGATTTTAAAAAGATGCACTGGAGTCAATGTGTCAGCTTTAACATTTATCTTTAGTACTGAAACATGTCTGTTGCCACGCTTCAGCAGTGATGTCTGTCTGTTGTCATAGTTACTGAACCCAGAAAGGGAAGTGAAACGTTTGAGACCAGTTTCATTCAATCTGAGCAAGACAGACTGCAGCCAGCAGGATGGAGTTCAGTTTATCTCATATGAACTTTATTAATCTCTCTCTCTCTGCAGTGGGTCGAGTTGTCCCCACCCTGACAGTGCTGCCCCCTGCCAGTAAGGAGCTGCAACAGGGGAAGGCCACACTCATGTGTCTGGCCAACAAGGGCTTCCCCTCAGACTGGAGTCTGGCCTGGAAGGTGGACAGCAGTAGCAGCAGCATCAGCTGGGAGGAGAGCAGGAGCCCTGTGGTGCTGAAGAACGGCCACTACAGCTGGAGCAGCACCCTGACGCTCGCTGCAGACCAGTGGAGGAAGGTGGACTCTGTGACCTGTGAGGCCACCCAGGGCTCCCAGACTCTCTCACAGACCCTGAAGAGAGACCAGTGTTCCCAGTCCTGACCTGACTCACTGGGACTGCTACTGTTTTTACTCTGCTACTGCTCTCAGTCTGCTCTCTCTCTCTGTTTCTCTCTTTCTCTCATGACATGTTTCAATATTAACGTCTTCTTGCTTGTTGATTGTTTCAACATTTTAAAACAATAAAGATTTCATCATGTATATTATAAAAGCAACTTGTCTTTTGACTTCCTTTTTTTGACATATATTATATATTAGGAACATAAATCAGATCAATGCACAATAAGAAGTCAATTTTCCCCCAAATTATTATTTAATGGCTTCAAGACTGTAGATCTTATTTTATGGTCATCCATCTATATTAATTACCTTTGATAAAAAATACATGCTTAATGCACTTTGGTGGAAAATAATAAAGCTATCTGTCTTTACCAACATCTGCCCTTGAAGAAGATCCATGTGTTATGTTCATATGCTGTTTATTTGTACCTTGAAATAATTCCTGATATCTGAATAAACAATATATATAATTTAAAAAAGCAGGGTGTCATCTGCATAAAGTGATAACTCTTTATATCTTTAGATTCATCAGTTTGATACTTTCAAAATGATCAGTCTGTGCTGCTAACTGACTGACTAACTGCTGTCATGTGTAGCTGTCTTAAACATGAACAAATAAATCCTAAATTGACATCTGTTAGTGCAGCCTGACAGAGTTCTTTTCAGCATCGTTGTTACTGCTTTGTTTGACACAGTGAATGTCAGAAAAAGTAAAAACAGCAGATTTGTTTTTTCCCCATGACAGTAGTGTTCTCTCCGTGTCTGTGTGGGTTCTCTCCAAGTACTCCTTCTTCTTTACACTGTCCAAAGACACTTTCCAGGTTAATCAGTGACTCTAAATTGAATGTGAGTGTGAATGGTTGTTTGTGTCTATGTGGCCTGTGATGAACAGGTTACTTGTCCTCTCGCCGAAAGTCAGCAGCGATTGGCTCCAGCGACCCGTGATGAGGATAAACAGTTACAGATGATGGATGGATGGATAATGGCTTACCACTGCCATCTAATGTTGTGGCTGAGCTATGACAGCTAACAGGTAAAGACAGTGTGTGACTTTAATACAGAAGTGTACTGTAATACTTCTTGAATGTGGAGAATAGACAGGAAAAGGTAAATGCTTCTTGTTCTACTGTTTTTCCATCATAGCAGAACATCATCACGGTGAACCTGGTTGCATCCTGAAGCAAAGTCTTCAGAAGAAAGTCTCACCTGTGAACAAGGAGCACCAGGGCGGCCAGCAGTAGAATCAATGACATCATCATTGTGTTTGTTGGCTTTGAAAGGCCTGGACAGCCACTGATCAACACTGACCTCCCACGTCTGGGAGCAGAGAGGTGAGACAGAGTGACACTGAACTGTAGCTGTCCTCAACATATCATGGTGTTTCCTCCTCAGTGCTGAGAGTGTTGGCTGTTTCAGTGATCTATGATATGATGGGCTTGAGCTGTGACTGTTTTACATCAGGCAGTTAGGGCGGTGTAATGGTACATTTGTAATGGTGTGAGTGTAACCTTATTACATTTATACGCTGAATTGTGTAATTATTTCTATAAAAAGAAGGGTGTGTGTGTGTATGTGTGTATATATGTGTGTTGTAATGGATTTTTCTATTCCTATAGTGTTCTGAGTGACACATATGTGTGGGCCTTGACGTCCTCAGCAGTATTAGTTGTTTGTCTTTGCCATCCTATCTCAACACTGTGGTGGCCAGGGTCGAAGAACTCTGGTGCTGCATGCTCAGACATAATGGATAGCTCGCCATTGACATTCCAATCTGTGTAAACAGACATCTGTGTCTCCAGACTTAGTTATGTTGAGGAAGACACCATCCTTGGTAAAAACATTCTCTTTTACCTAATTCTGGGTGTATAGTATTTGTGGTGTTATCCTGGGGTTTAAAGTCTATCCACCAGCACTAGTTGGGCAGAATGTGAGACCGACTTAGGCACTTCTGATGTACTTTGAGAGTGTCTCTAATTCTCCTTGGCCAAGTGTCAATAAATAATACAGCATAAGACATCAGAGGCTCCTGAACACTTTCTTCCTTCCTGACCTCACCACTGACCTTTGACTTCAGCAATTTCTCCACCACATGTGTGTGTGTGTGTGTGTGTCCTCAGTGAAGTGTATCAGTCTCTGCAGTAGCTTCCAGCTGCAGCAGTCAGTTCAGTGTTTCTGTTCAGTCTGACTGAGGGAGGTTTTTGTATGACGCTTTTTCACTGTGTGGACAGATGCTGACTGTTGATGTAGTGATGACTCTGACAGTAGTAAACTGCTGCATCTTCAGTCTGAACTCCACTGATGGTCAGAGTGAAGTCAGAGTTTGATCCTCTGCCTGTAAAACGATCTGGAATCCCTGATGCTCGAGTGCTCGCATAGTAAATGAGCAGTTTAGGAGTTTCTCCATCTCTCTGTTGGTACCAGGCTAAAAGGTGGTAATTGTTCCAAACACGAACATTTGGATTTGTCCTACAGTTGATGGTGACAGAGCCTCCCACAGCAGAGCTCACTGCTCCAGGCTGAGTCACTGTGACCTGGCCTCTGGACTCTGAGGATACAGAGACAAAAACATAAAGCAGCGTCATGGTTTTGTCAGCTTCATTTCAGAGGGACGGATGTTCATAGAGGAGAGGAGTTTGATTCTCTGGACTTTACCTGTGAAGCAGCAGCAGAGGAGAGTCCAGATGAGGACGGAGATCAAAGTCATGTTTTTGATGAGGAGGATTTCTGTGGCTTCTGTTGTCATGAAGGACAGCTGTCAGTCATCCAGTGTTCAACTCTCAGGACTATAAACTCTCCCAGAGCACTGGAGCATGGAGCTGCTCATGCAAAGTGGCTCTCTATGGAAATGTTGACACTGAAGAGAAACCAGTGTTCTCAAACCTGACCTGACTCCTGCTTTCAGTCAGCACCCAGCAAAAATGTGTCTCTCCATATTCACACTAATTTTACATTCAACCTCAAATAGTGACTTTTTAAGCTGTAAGACAATAAACATTTAACCGATTAAATTTTCTGTCATGGTTATTTTTATGTGGCGCAGTTGGTTAGATAAAGATAAAATTTAAATATTAAGAGCCAACATCACCACCTAATAAAAAAAACACTACCAATGACAGTAAAAAGAATGTGCAGAGCCAGAGTTGTATCACCTGTAGGTTTCTGAAGCGCTGTTCTGACGCCGAAAATATGCGCTGCTGACTGCTGCCATCTTGGATGTAATACTTATCTGCCTCTCGTCTAATCTAAATATCTGCAAAAATGTACATTATCGACAGACCTGAGGTGGATTGATTGACCTATCTACAGATGATCCTCACAGCTGCCATGAATGGGGAAATTAGCCACAGAGTCTAACATCATTGCCTGAACCAGACTGTAAACGTGTTTGATTCTGCTGTGAAGTTGGACATTTTAATACAGGTGCTTATAGAAGTTGACTTGCTTCTGAGCCAGGCCATCTTGTGAAAGTAGGCCATTTTTACTAAACTATATCAGCGTAATAAATATCAATCATAAAACACTGAATAATACTTTACAGATTAGAAACACATCGTAAATGTCAGCCTAAAATGCTATTGGATGATATGAATGATAAAAATGAATTTTTAGGATTTGAAATAAAAAGCAAAGTGCCAACTGCAAAACATGATAACTCTTCATAATTGTCTTTATCAGATTGTAAGTGTCATTTGTGTTGTTTGCAGTAATACTGATATTCTCTGAATGTTAAAACAATTCAGACTATGCTGAGAGAGTTGACAGAAACCACAATGTCATAATATATTTTCTATGATTTGCAGTACTGTTAGCTGTGGCTTTGAACTCTGTGTTGTAGTGGCTGCTGGTCGACTGTTGAAGTTAGTGAGCTCCTTGGGAAGCACCCATTTGGGTGAGTCCAGAGGATCTTCATATCAAGTCTCATTGAATTTGGCGTCATGATATCTGATTTCAAATGTACAGCAGAGGAGGTGGACAGCACCGCCATTAATTAATGATCATATTATGATTCAAAAGCTAGAGAAGATGGTGGTTATGTAATCAACTCAGATGTCCTCCACAGATACCTTAATTTTCAGACAAAGTAAACTCTGAACGAACATCTGAGTTTCCAAAGAAACATCAAGTGATGGAGATTCACACCATCTATTTTTGTTGTTAAAAGCAGTGTAAAATATCTGTGTGTTTTGGTATTCAATTTGTTTGAGAACCAATAGAAACTTTCATCATGTGAAGATTTCTTTAGAAAGTTAAAGTTAGATTCAATCACAATATAGAACTGTAGTTTGAAAGTGTGTTGTGAGTGTGTTTTGGTGTCCTCAGTGACGTGTATCAGTCTCTGCAGTAGCTTCCAAGCTGCAGCAAGTCACTTCAGTTTCAGGGAGGTTTTTGTACGACACTTTTTTCACTGTGTGGACCACATACAGACTGTTGATGTAGTGATGACTCTGACAGTAGTAAAACTTCTGCATCTTCAGTCTGAACTCCACTGATGGTCAGAGTGAAGTAAGAGTTTGATCCTCTGCCGTAAACGAATCTGGAATCCCTGATGCTCGAGTGCTCGCCAAAGTAACTGAGCAGTTTAGGAGTTTCTCCATCTCTCTGTTGGTACCAGGCTAAAAGGTGGTAGTTGTATAAAACAAAAACATTCTGACTGGTCCTACAGTTGATGGTGACAGAGCCTCCACAGCAGAGCTCACCTGCTCCAGGCTGAGTCACTGTGCCTGGCCTCTGGACTCTGAGGATACAGAGACAAAAACATAAAGCAGCGTCATGGTTTTGTCAGCTTCATTTCAGAGGGGACGGATGTTCATAGAGGAGAGGAGTTTGATTCTCTGGACTTTACCTGTGAAGCAGCAGCAGAGGAGAGTCCAGATGAGGACGGAGATCAAAGTCATGTTTTTGATGAGGAGGATTTCTGTGGCTTCTGTTGTCATGATGGACAGCTGTCAGTCATCCAGTGTTCAACTCTCAGGACTATAAACTCTCCCAGAGCACTGGAGCATGGAGCTGCTCATGCAAAGTGGCTCTCTATGGAAATGCTCTGACTGACTCCAACAGGGACTTGGATGACTCTGATGATGCTGTTTATCAATGGATCAATCACTTTATCAGAGGATTGATCAGGAATGTATCAGTGCTCATTCGACTTTGATTTCAGGTTGATTAAAACATTTTACAAGAATACTTTCAAAAACAACTTCAATGAAGTTAAACTTTTTCATTTGTCATAATCTACAATAAACATTTGTTGATAGTAATTATTTCTATGTTTTAGGTTTTGTTTTGTTTGTTTTTCAAGAAAAACATTTTTTTAAATTTGACATTAATATTGTTTGTAGAAGTTTAACATAAAAGGATAAATACATATTCATATATTAATCGTTTTCACACAGTTAAACTAGTTACTACATGAACTGGTAAACTGGGAATGTGTTTGTTGAGTGTGTTTGTGTCAAAGTCAGAGAGCCGTGTCTCTCTACAGTGAGAGGTTTTTGTACGGCGGCTCAATGAGTTTGTATCACTGTGGAGGACTTTTGGTGGAGGAACCAGACTGAATGTTAACTGTAAGTACATTAGATTCTTTTAATAACACAAATCTTAAATGTCTTCTGTTTAAATTTCATATCTGCAGATGTTAGTACAATATTCTGCATCATTGAAATGTGTATTTTGTATTGAATTATGTATTTACTTGACGGCTTCAAAGTGACAAGAAGTCCACTGCAATTAATGATCCAAAAGTGTATATATATGTGTAATTCTATAAATCTATTGTCAGAGTCTTCTCAGCATTACTTTGTTTGACAAAAATATGTTTTAAAGCTTAAGGTTTATTATTTCTGCTCATCAACCTTTGTTTCAGTGTTTAATGTGCGAGGATATTACTCGACCTTTCTTTCAGACTAATGATTTTAAAGCCATTAATTTTCATGAGAGTTTTATGAGTTTACTTGTATTTTAATAGTTGACATTATTGATTTGAATGTTTCAGTAATGAAGCCTGACTGTTCACTGATGATTCCTGCTCATATGTAGAGAACAAACACATATCATCTTTTATGAGGTTTCAGCTTGAGGTACTAAAAATATTAAAACAGTAAAAATCACAATCTTCATCCCATGTAGAATATTTCAAACGATGAAACTCAAAGGTTATACTTTGTGATTTTAAAAAGATGCCCTGGAGTAAATGTGTCAGCTTTAACATTTATCTTTAGTACTGAAACATGTCTGTTGCCACGGTTCAGCAGTGATGTCTGTCTGTTGCCATAGTTACTAAACTCAGAAAGGGAAGTGAAACATTTGAGACCAGTTTCATTCAATCTGAGCAAGACAGACTGCAGCCAGCAGGATGGAGTTCAGTTTATCCATATGAACTTATTAATCTCTCTCTCTCTTGCAGTGGGTCGAGTTGTCCCCACCCTGACAGTGCTTGCCCCTGCCAGTTAAGGAGCTGCAACAGGGGAAGGCCACACTCATGTGTCCTGGCCCAACAAGGGCTTCCCCTCAGACTGGAGTCTGGCCTGGAAGGTGGACCAGCAGCAGCAGCATTCAGCTGGGAGGAGAGCAGGAGCCCTGTGGTGCTGAAGAACGGCCACTACAGCTGGAGCAGCACCCTGACACTCGCTGCAGACCAGTGGAGGAAGGTGGACTCTGTGACCTGTGAGGCCACCCAGGGCTCCCAGACTCTCTCACAGACCCTGAAGAGAGACCAGTGTTCCCAGTCCTGACCTGACTCACTGGGACTGCTACTGTTTTTACTCTGCTACTGCTCTCAGTCTGCTCTCTCTCTCTCTCTGTTTCTCTCTTTCTCTCATGACATGTTTCAATATTAACGTCTTCTTGCTTGTTGATTGTTTCAACATTTTAAAACAATAAAGATTTCATCATGTATATTATAAAAGCAACTTGTCTTTTCACTTCCTTTTTTTGACATATATTATATATTAGGAACATAAATCAGATCAATGCACAATAAGAAGTCTATTTTCCCCCAAATTACTATTTAATGGCTTTAAGACTGTAGATCTTATTTTATGGTCATCCATCTATATTAATTACCTTTGATTAAAAATACATGCCTAAAGCACTTTGGTGGAAAATAATAAAGCTATCTGTATTTACCAACATCTGCCCTTGAAGAAGATCCATGTGTTATGTTCATATGCTGTTTATTTGTACCTTGAAATAATTCCTGATATCTGAATAAACAATATATATAATTTAAAAAAGCAGGGTGTCATCTGCATAAAGTGATAACTCTTTATATCTTTAGATTCATCAGTTTGATACTTTCAAAATGATCAGTCTGTGCTGCTAACTGACTGACTAACTGCTGTCATGTGTAGCTGTCTTAAACAAGAACAAATAAATCCTAAATTGACATCTGTTAGTGCAGCCAGAGTTCTTTTCAGCATCGTTGTTACTGCTTTGTTTGACAGAAAAATAGATAAATACATGAATAGAATTTGGCTATACAATCATAAAATGCTGACCATAGCAATGTTTCTAAATGTTTATGATAAATTGAGATTTTCATGACATTTCTAACGTGTGAGTCAAAAATGAGGTCAGAATCCAGGCCAGCTCCAAGGTTTTTAACCTGGTTCTGATCTGTGATCCTTCACACCACATGGTCTCCCTGCGCTTTTTGTCCAAACATTTTGATTTTGTCTTTAATGAGCTGAATGAATTTGTGTGACATCCAGTCCTTTAGTGCATGACATAAAGTATCAACGGGACCGAGGTCATGAGGGAATACAGAACTATATACCTGGGTATCATCAGCATAGTTATGAAATCTAATGTTGTGCTTTCTGCTGACATCAGCAAGTGGTAGCATATAAGGGCTAAAAAGGTTTACTCTTTATCAGTGTTCATTCACAGTCAGACATCATTTTAAGGTGGATTTGGTTCGATGACTGTGAACGTCTTCTGACTTGTTTCATTTAACATGAGAACAAATCCACTTTGACTTTAAAGCTATGTCTGTGAAAATGTGACTAATTCTGAACAATTGTGGCACTGTTTGATTAATATAATATGAAATAGTTCTTTTAAATACAGGAACTGTTGATGTTGAGTTAGTTCTGTCAAAGTCAGAGAGCCGTGTCTCTCTACAGTGAGAGGTTTTTGTACGGCAACTCAATCAGTTTGTATCACTGTGGTACACGTTTGGTGGAGGACCCAGACTGAATGTTGGAAGTTAAATTTTTGTTGAATTTTTAAACTTTGTGAGCAACATTTTCTTTTCCACATGTACATTTATATCTAGAAATTTAAATATTTGATTTTACATCTTTACCTCTATTTTCTCTAGTATATAGTTATAGTTTTTTATACAAAAGTGCAGTTTTGTATTTGAAATTAAGTCATGAAAGTAACGACTATAATTGGCTGTTGCAGAGGAGACGTCATATATTACATTTTTAAATGAAAGTTGGAACTTGTAGTTTTGTCAGACAAAGTCAGAGAGCCGTGTCTCTCTACAGTGAGAGGTTTTTGTACGGCGGCTCAATGAGTTTGTATCACTGTGGTGGACTTTTGGTGGAGGAACCAGACTGAATGTTGGAAGTAAGTTTCTGATCAAATATTAAATATGGTGTAATTCACTCATACTTTACAAAATGAAAATGTAACCATTAATTCTCTGTTTAAAACTGTTTGGAAGTTGAGTTCAAAGTGTTTTAAATAGTGAGAATGAAAATGTTTAAACTCAATCAAATCTCTCATTGAGTTTAAACTCAATCAAATCTCTCATCTTCCCATGGGCCCACCACCTGTGGGAGGGATCTCGGGGGGCGGGTGCGCAGAGAGTTGGGCGGCAGTCGGAGGCGGGGACCTTGGCGGTCTGACCCCCGGCTGCAGAAGCTGGCTCTGGGGACGTGGAACGTCACCTCTCTGGCGGGGAAGGAACCTGAGCTGGTGCGCGAGGTTGAGAGGGTACCGGCTAGATATAGCCGGGCTCACCTCTACGCACAGTTTGGGCCCCCGGAACCAGTTTCCCTCGAGAGGGGTTGGACGCTCTGCCACTCTGGAGTTGCCCCCGGTGAGAGGCGCAGAGCGGGGGTGGGAATGCTTGTTTCCCCCCCGGCTTGGCGCCTGTACATTGGGGTTTACCCCAGTGGATGAGAGGGTAGCCTCCCTTCGCCTTCGGGTGGGGGGGACGGTCCTGACTGTTGTCTGTGCCTACCGCACCGAACAGCAGTTCAGAGTACCCACCCTTTTTGGAGACCTTGGAGGGGGTGCTGGAGGGCGCTCCCTCTGGGGATTCCCTCGTCCTCCTGGGGACTTCAATGCTCACGTGGGCAACGACAGTGAGAGCTGGAGTGGCATGATTGGGAGGAACGGCCCCCCTGACCTGAACCCGAGTGGTGTTCTGTTGTTGGACTTCTGTGCTCGCCATGGATTGTCAATAACGAACACCATGTTCAAGCACAAGGGTGTCCATATGTGCACGTGGCACCAGGACACCCTCGGCCGTAGTTCGATGATCGACTTTGTGGTTGTGTCGTCGGATTTGCGGCCATGTGTTTTGGACACTCGGGTGAAAGGAGAGGGGCGGAGCTGTCAACTGATCACCACCTGGTGGTGAGTTGGCTCCGATGGTGGGGGGAGGACGGCGGTCAGACCTGGCAGACCCAAACGTTCTGTGCGGGTTTGCTGGGAACGTCTGGCTGAAATCCCCTGTCAGAAAGAGTTTCAAACTCTCACCTCCGGGACAGCTTCACTCATGTCCCGGGGGAGGTGGGGGACATTGAGTCCGAATGGACCTTGTTCCGTGCCTCCATTGTCGAGGCAGCCAACCGGAGTTGTGGCCGCAAGGTGGTCGGTGCCCTGTCGCGGCGGCAACCCCCGAACCCGCTGGTGGACACCGGTGGTTAGGGATGCCGTCAAGCTGAAAGAAGGAGGCCTACAGAACCTTTTTGGCCTGTGGGACCCCTGAAGCAGCTGACGGGTATCGACATGCCAAGCGGAACGCAGCTTCTGCAGTTGCAGAGGCAAAAACACGGGCGTGGGAGTGAGTTTGGTGAGGCCATGGAGAAGGACTTTCGAACGGCTTCGAGGAGGTTCTGGACCACCATCCGGAGGCTCAGGCGGGGGAAGCAGTGCATTGTCAACACTGTGTTCAGTGGGGGGCGGGGTGCTGCGACCTCGACTGGGGATGTCCTGGGTCGGTGGAAGGAATACTTCGAAGACCTCCTCAATCCCACCAGCACGTCTTCACTGAGGAAGCGGAGTCTGGGGACCCTGTGGTGGGCTCTCCAATCTCTGGGGCCGAAGTCGCCGAGGGTAGTCAAAAGCTCCTCGGTGGCAGGGCCCCGGGGTGGATGAGATCCGCCCGGAGTTCCTCAAAGCTTTGGATGTTGTGGGGCTTTGTCTTGGTTGACACGTCTCTGCAACATCGCGTGGACATCGGGGGCAGTGCCTCTGGACTGGCAGGACCGGGGTGGTGGTCCCCCCTTTTCAAAAAGGGGGGACCGGAGGGTGTGTTCCAACTATAGGGGGATCACACTTCTCAGCCTTCCTGGGAAGGTCTTTTCGGGGGTCCTGGAGAGGAGGGTCCGCAAGATTGTCGAACCTCGGATCCAGGAGGAGCAGTGTGGTTTTCGTCCTGGTCGTTGGAACTGTGGACCAGCTCTATACCCTCAGCACGGTCCTGGAGGGTGCATGGGAGTTTGCCCAACCAGTCTACATGTGCTTTGTGGACTTGGAGAAGGCATTCGACCGTGTACCCCGGGAAACCCTGTGGGGGGTGCTCCGGGAGTATGGGGTCCCGGACCCGTTAATACGGGCTGTCCGGTCCCTGTACTCTCGGTGTCAGAGCCTGGTTCGCATTGCCGGCAGTAAGTCGGACTTGTTTCCTGTGAGAGTTGGACTCCGCCAGGGCTGCCCTTTGTCACCGATTCTGTTCATAACCTTTATGGACAGAATTTCTAGGCGCAGTCAGGGCGTTGAGGGGCTACGATTCGGTGGCCTCAGGATTGGGTCGCTGCTTTTTGCGGATGACCTGGTCCTGTTGGCTTCATCGGAGCGTGACCTTCAGCTCTCTCTGGAGCAGTTCGCAGCCGAATGTGAAGCGGCTGGGATGAGAATCAGCACCTCTAAATCTGAGGCCATGGTTCTCAGCCAGAAAAGGGTGGAGTGCAGTCTCCAGGTCGGGGTTGAGATCCTGCCTCAAGTGGAGGAGTTCAAGTATCTCGGGGTCTTGTTCATGAGTGAGGGAAGGACGGAACGGGAGATTGACAGGCAGATCGGTGCAGCTTCTGCAGTGATGCGGACTCTGCGCCGGTCCGTCGTGGTGAAGAGGGAGCTGAGCCGAAAGGCGAAGCTCTCGATTTACCGGTCAATCTACGTTCCTACCCTCACCTATGGTCACGAGCTTTGGGTAGTGACCGAAAGAATGAGATCGCGGATACAAGCGGCCGAAATGAGTTTCCTTCGTGGAGTGGCTGGGCTCTCCCTTAGAGATAGGGTGAGAAGGTCGGCCATCCGCGAGGAGCTCGGAGTAGAACCGCTGCTCCTCCGCATCGAGAGGAGCCAGTTGAGGTGGCTCGGGCATCTAGTGAGGATGCCTCCTGGACGCCTCCCTGGTGAGGTGTTCCGGGCACGTCCCTCCGGGAGGCGGCCCCGGGTAAGACCCAGGACACGCTGGAGGGACTATGTCTCTCGGCTGGCCTGGGAAGGCCTTGGGGTCCCCCTGGGAGAGCTAGACGAAGTGGCTGGGGAGAGGGAAGTCTGGGTCTCCCTGCTGAAGCTGCTGCCCCCGCGACCCGCCCTCGGATAAGCGGAAGAAGACGGACGGACGGACAAATCTCTCATATAATGTCTGCGATGGTCTTTATAATCATTTTGACAGTTTTCTGAGGCTGTTTGGTTTCAGATGAGTCATATGAATATTGTTTATATGGTCATCAGTTATTTGTGGCTCATAATGCTCTTTGACAGAGGATCTGATTAACTTTCATCACCTATTTAAACTAATTTTGTTGTTTAAAAAATATATATTTATTTCCGTTGTAGTTTGATATGTCAGGTCATTCTGTATGATGATTCTCTGTGCTGATATGCATGACAGGTTTCATAAAAGGAAATGAAACAATGTGTGAGTGAGTGACTGGTGGAGCAGAAAAAACATCTGACAGAAACTCCTTAATGGAGAAAATCAACTCTCACACAGTAAAGGTGTCCAGCTGCTTTCTAGTTGATTGACATTTGTATGGTCCCTGTCCTCTAAGTTCATTGGTGTCTTCTTCTAGGTGATGCCGCACCCACCCTGACAGTGCTGCCCCCTGCCAGTGAGGAGCTGCAGCAGGGGAAGGCCACACTCATGTGTCTGGCCAACAAGGGCTTCCCCTCAGACTGGAGTCTGGCCTGGAAGGTGGACAGCAGCAGCAGCAGCATCAGCTGGGAGGAGAGCACGAGCCCAGTGGTGCTGGAGAATGACGGCCACTACAGCTGGAGCAGCACCCTGAGGCTCGCTGCAGACCAGTGGAGGAAGGTGGACTCTGTGACCTGTGAGGCCACCCAGGGCTCCCAGACTCTCTCACATACACTGAGAAGAGACCAGTGTTCCCAGTCCTGACCTGACTCACTGGGACTCTGCTACTGGTTTCAGTCTGCTCTCTCTCTCTCTCGCTCTCTTTCTCTGTTTCTCTGTCTCTCATGACATTTTTCAATATTAATGTCTTCTTGCTTGTTGATGGTTTCAACAATTTAAAGCAATAAAGATTTCATCATGTATATTATCAGTGACATGTCTTTTGACTTCCCTTCTTTGAAATCTTACATATAACATTATTCAGTCTAATATACAGTAACAACTCCTTTTCCTCCAAATGACTTTTAATGGTTTTAAGACTATAGATACTCTTCTAGATCTATATTATCACCTTTGGTAACAGTACCTATACTTAAAGCATTTCAATGGTGAATCACAACACAGCTATCTGATATTACTAATATTGGCCCTTGTAGAAAATCCATGTCATGTCCACATGTTGTTCATTTGTATCTAGAGATGATTCTTACTATCTTATTAAAATAATTCAAAAAAAAAATATTCACAAGTAAAAATAAAAAGCAGGGCGTCATCTGCATAGAGTGAGAACTCTTTATAGCTCACTCCTGATTCTCATTGCAGAGGTAAATGGATTGTACCTTCAGGTCCTAACAAATTTACCAGACCACCTGTCAGAGACCATCCAGCATCAGCTCCATCATTGAATGAGATCCATACAGTTTTCAACATTTTGAAGCATGTGATGATAAATATTGGATTCTACTGCATAGTGTTGGAACAACATGAGCACATTAGCACAGCGTGCAGACATGTGTCATCTCTTTCATTGTGTCACTTTCTGAAATGGCTGGCATGAGCACAATATCACAAAATGACACGTCATTCTCATTTTTATGGGCCTTTGAATGTGTGAGTCCAGAAGTTCAAACCAGAGGGTGGTTGTGCTGCTTACTGACTCCTTGTGCACTTTGGAGAACTTTTTCAGTGAAGGTTACCCAACCTCTGGCTATGTCATTACCAAGTGGCAACCACCAATCTAGCTGGTCTTACCAGAACTGAGGAGTTTTTAGCAGAGGTCTTTCATTCAGTGTCTGTGTGTGTGTGTGTCCTCAGTGAAGTGTATCAGTCTCTGCAGTAGCTTCCAGCTGCAGCAGTCAGTTCAGTTTCTGTTCAGTCTGAACTGAGGGAGGTTTTTGTACGACGCTTTTTCACTGTGTGAGCAGAACCTGACTGTTGATGTAGTGTTCACTCTGACAGTAGTAAACTGCTGCATCTTCAGTCTGAACTCCACTGATGGTCAGAGTGAAGTCAGAGTTTGATCCTCTGCCTGTAAAACGATCTGGAATCCCTGATGCTCGAGTGCTCGCAAAGTAAATGAGCAGTTTAGGAGTTTCTCCATCTCTCTGTTGGTACCAGGCTAAAAGGTGGTAGTTGTTCCAAATATTAACGTTCTGACTGGTCCTACAGTTGATGGTGACAGAGCCTCCCACAGCAGAGCTCACTGCTCCAGGCTGAGTCACTGTGACCTGGCCTCTGGACTCTGAGGATACAGAGACAAAAACATAAAGCAGCGTCATGGTTTTGTCAGCTTCATTTCAGAGGGACGGATGTTCATAGAGGAGAGGAGTTTGATTCTCTGGACTTTACCTGTGAAGCAGCAGCAGAGGAGAGTCCAGACGAGGACGGAGATCAAAGTCATGTTTTTGATGAGGAGGATTTCTGTGGCTTCTGTTGTCATGAAGGACAGCTGTCAGTCATCCAGTGTTCAACTCTCAGGACTATAAACTCTCCCAGAGCACTGGAGCATGGAGCTGCTCATGCAAAGTGGCTCTCTATGGAAATGCTCTGACTGACTCCAACAGGGACTTGGATTACTCTGATGATGCTGTTTATTGATGAAATGTGACGCCTACAAATGTGTATGGTCACAAATTTTGATTTTGATTTTTATGTGTTTTTTGTATGAAAATTTGACTTGTGTTTTACTGAATGTTAAGGTGTAGATTCCAAATTTCACCACAAGAGGGACCATTCCCTTGCGTGAGCGCTTGTTGTGGTATGCTGCGTCGGACTGACGTTCCTCAGCCTGCCATGGACAACGCACAGAATGACTTCTGTCTCTTCTTTTCCTGTAAAAACAGGTTGGTAACGAGT
This sequence comes from Nibea albiflora, assembly GCA_014281875.1. Lineage (NCBI taxonomy): Eukaryota > Metazoa > Chordata > Actinopteri > Sciaenidae > Nibea > Nibea albiflora. Next base: position 3,829,387 of record CM024803.1, read on the forward strand.
GTAAAAAAACCACAACTCAGGTATAAAGATTGGTAGTAACCTGTTGAATCTGTAAATGAAGTTTTGAGGTAGAAACATGATGTTAGCTATGAGAAATGAAAGGAGAAGTAGCTTCGTTTCACCGGTAGAAAGTAACGACATGAAATGGCGGTCTTACGATGATTTTGCTCGGTTTTGTAGCGCTCCCGATCATTTAATTTTGTTTTCTCTTATGAGTGACTGTATACTCGAAGGTACAGAATTAAGAACGAAGTGTAATATGAGTTCTGCGATGGTTAATTAACGTGTTTTATGTGAATGTTCGTGCGAAAGTTTTAATTTAGTTTGAAAGAGTATGCTAACACGTGCTGTACTATTGTTAACGTGTCTAGGATGTGTTCATACGGGCAGTAGCGTAATAGTCTATAAAATAAAAGGTGTTAAAGACACAAGTAAAATATGATTTATTTTGGTTAAAACAGTGAGAATGTAACTGGAAAGACACAAATGTGGTTTGTGATTTCATCCCGTGTTGGGAACCTGATCAAGTTTATTGATTTTTGATTATGTAGGTTATGTAGTATGTTAATTGATTGAAACGATTAAGAGAAAACCTGTAAAAGTAAAGAAGAAAAGTAAAAGTCTGTTAAATAAAAGACAGCTATCAGCCTGCCATGGAGAATGCACAGGATCACTTCTGTCTCTTCTTTTCCTGTGAAAACAGGACATTTATGTTTATCTTCTGAGACCAGGTGACTCAGCTTGAGGCCTGTAACAAAAACAATTTCTACACATTTCTAATGAGTTCAGAATCCAGGCCAGCTCCAAGGTTTTTGACCTGGTTCTCGTCTGTGCTTTCTCCCTGGGCTTTTTGTCCAAACATTTTGATCTCGATTTTTTCTTTATTGGGCTGAATGAATTTGTGTGACATCCAGTCCTTTAGTGCATGACATAAAGTATCAATGGGACAAAGTGTTTTAAATAGTGAGAATGAAAATGTTTAAAACTCAATCAAATCTCTCATATAATGTCTGCGATGGTCTTTTAAAATCATTTTGACAGTTTTCTGAGGCTGTTTGGTTTCAGATGAGTCATTTGAATATTGTTTATATGGCCATCAGTTATTTTTGGCTCATAATGCTCTTTGACAGAGGATCTGAATCATCTCTTTCATTGTGTCACTTTCTGAAATGGCTGGCATGAGCACAATATCACAAAATGACACATCATTTTCAGTTTCATGGGCCTTTGAATGTGTGAGTACAGAAGTTCAAACCAGAGGGTGGTTGTGCTGCTTACTGACTCCTTGTGCACTTTGGAGAACTTTTTCAGTGAAGGTTACCCAACCTCTGGCTATGTCATTACCAAGTGGGAACCACCAATCTAGCTGGTCTTACCAGAACTGAGGACTTTTTAGCAGAGGTCTTTCATTCAGTGTCTGTGTGTGTGTCCTCAGTGAAGTGTATCAGTCTCTGCAGTAGCTTCCAGCTGCAGCAGTCAGTTCAGTTTCTGTTCAGTCTGACTGAGGGAGGTTTTTGTACGACGCTTTTTCACTGTGTGAACAGATGCTGACTGTTGATGTAGTGTTGACTCTGACAGTAGTAAACTGCTGCATCTTCAGTCTGAACTCCACTGATGGTCAGAGTGAAGTCAGAGTTTGATCCTCTGCCTGTAAAACGATCTGGAATCCCTGATACTCGAGTGCTCGCAAAGTAAATGAGCAGTTTAGGAGTTTCTCCATCTCTCTGTTGGTACCAGGCTAAACGGTGGTAGTTGTTATAAACATGAACATTCTGACTGGTCCTACAGTTGATGGTGACAGAGCCTCCCACAGCAGAGCTCACTGCTCCAGGCTGAGTCACTGTGACCTGGCCTCTGGACTCTGAGGATACAGAGACAAAAACATAAAGCAGCGTCATGGTTTTGTCAGCTTCATTTCAGAGGGACGGATGTTCATAGAGGAGAGGAGTTTGATTCTCTGGACTTTACCTGTGAAGCAGCAGCAGAGGAGAGTCCAGATGAGGACGGAGATCAAAGTCATGTTTTTGATGAGGAGGATTTCTGTGGCTTCTGTTGTCATGAAGGACAGCTGTCAGTCATCCAGTGTTCAACTCTCAGGACTATAAACTCTCCCAGAGCACTGGAGCATGGAGCTGCTCATGCAAAGTGGCTCTCTATGGAAATGTTGACACTGAAGAGAAACCAGTGTTCTCAAACCTGACCTGACTCCTGCTTTCAGTCAGCACCCAGCAAAAATGTGTCTCTCCATATTCACACTAATTTTACATTCAACCTCAAATAGTGACTTTTTAAGCTGTAAGACAATAAACATTTAGCCGATTAAATTTTCTGTCATGGTTATTTTTTTGGTTGGTTAGATTAAGATAAAATTTAAATATTAAGAGCCAACATCACCACCTAATAAAAAAAAACACTCTACCAATGACAGTAAAAAGAATGTGCAGAGCCTGAGTTGTATCACCTGTAGGTTTCTGAAGCGCTGTTCTGACGCCGAAAATATGCGCTGCTGACTGCTGCCATCTTGGATGTAATACTTATCTGCCTCTCATCTAATCTAAATATCTGCAAAAATGTACATTATCAACAGACCTGAGGTGGATTGATTGACCTATCTACAGATGATCCTCACAGCTGCCATGAATGGGGAAATTAGCCACAGAGTCTAACATCATTGCCTGAACCAGACTGTAAACATGTTTGATTCTGCTGTGAAGTTGGACATTTTAATACAGGTGCTTATAGAAGTTGACTTGCTTCTGAGCCAGGCCATCTTGTGAAAGTAGGCCATTTTTACTAAACTATATCAGTGTAATAAATATCAATCATAAAACACTGAATACTACTTTACAGATTAGAAACACAATGTAAATGTCAGCCTAAAATGCTATTGGATGATATGAATGATAAAAATTAATTTTTAGGATTCGAAATAAAAAGCAAAGTGCCAACTGCAAAACATGATAACTCTTTATAATTGTCTTTATCAGATTGTAAGTGTCATTTGTGTTGTTTGCAGTAATACTGATATTCTCTGAATGTTAAAACAATTCAGACTATGCTGAGAGAGTTGACAGAAACCACAATGTCATAATATATTTTCTATGATTTGCAGTACTGTTAGCTGTGGCTTTGAACTCTGTGTTGTAGTGGCTGCTGGTCGACTGTTGAAGTTAGTGAGCTCCTTGGAAGCACCCATTTGGGTGAGTCCAGAGGATCTTCATATCAAGTCTTCATTGAATTTTGGCGTTATGATATCTGATTTCAAATGCACAGCAGAGGAGGTGGACAACACCGCCATTAATTACTGATCATATTATGATTCAAAAGCAGAGAAGATGGTGGTTATGTAATTCAATCAGATGTCCTCCACAGATACCTTAATTTTCAGACAAAGTAACTCTGAACGAACATCTGAGTTTCCAAAGAAACATACAAAGTGATGGAGATTCACACCATCTATTTTGTTGTTAAAAGCAGTGGAAAAGTATTTGTGTGTATTGGTACTCATATTTGTTGAGAACCAATAGAAACTTTCATCATGTGAAGATTTCTTTAGAAAGTTAAAGTTAGATTCAATCAAATATAAGAACTGTAGTTTGAAATGTGTGTGAGTGTGTGTGTGTGTCCTCAGTGAAGTGTATCAGTCTCTGCAGTAGCTTCCAGCTGCAGCAGTCAGTTCAGTTTCAGGGAGGTTTTTGTACGACACTTTTTCACTGTGTGAACACATACTGACTGTTGATGTAGTGATGACTCTGACAGTAGTAAACTGCTGCATCTTCAGTCTGAACTCCACTGATGGTCAGAGTGAAGTCAGAGTTTGATCCTCTGCCTGTAAAACGATCTGGAATCCCTGATACTCGAGTGCTCGCATAGTAAATGAGCAGTTTAGGAGTTTCTCCATCTCTCTGTTGGTACCAGGCTAAAAGGTGGTAATTGTTCCAAATCTGAACATTTGGATTTGTCCTACAGTTGATGGTGACAGAGCCTCCCACAGCAGAGCTCCACTGCTCCAGGCTGAGTCACTGTGACCTGGCCTCTGGACTCTGAGGATACAGAGACAAAAACACTAAGCAGCGTCATGGTTTTGTCAGCTTCATTTCAGAGGGACGGATGTTCATAGAGGAGAGGAGTTTGATTCTCTGGACTTTACCTGTGAAGGCAGCAGCAGAGGAGAGTCCAGATGAGGACGGAGATCAAGTCATGTTTTTGATGAGGAGGATTTCTGTGGCTTCTGTTGTCATGAAGGACAGCTGTCAGTCATCCAGTGTTCAACTCTCAGGGACTATAAACTCTCCCAGAGCACTGGAGCATGGAGCTGCTCATGCAAAGTGGCTCTCTATGGAAATGCTCTGACTGACTCCAACAGGGACTTGGATGACTCTGATGATGCTGTTTATCAATGGATCAATCACTTTATCAGAGGATTGATCAGGAATGTATCAGTGCTCATTCGTCTTTGATTTCAGGTTGATTAAAACATTTGACAAGAATACTTTCAAAAACAACTTCAATGAAGTTAAACTTTTTCATTTGTCATAATCTACAATAAACATTTGTTGATAGTAATTATTTCTATGTTTTAGGTTTTGTTTTGTTTGTTTTTCAAGAAAAACATTTTTTTAAATGTGACATTAATATTGTTTGTAGAAGTTTAACATTTTACAAATAAAAGGATAAATACATATTCATATATTGATCGTTTTCACACAGTTAAACTAGTTACTACATGAACTGGTAAACTGGGAATGTGTTTGTTGAGTGTGTTTGTGTCAAAGTCAGAGAGCCGTGTCTCTCTACAGTGAGAGGTTTTTGTACGGCGGCTCAATGAGTTTGTATCACTGTGGAGGACTTTTGGTGGAGGAACCAGACTGAATGTTAACTGTAAGTACATTAGATTTTTTTAATAACACAAATCTTAAATGTCTTCTGTTTAAATTTCATATCTGCAGATGTTAGTACAATATTCTGCATCATTGAAATGTGTATTTTATGTATTTTGTATTGAATTATGTATTTTCTTGATGGCTTCAAAGTGACAAGAAGTCTACTGCAATTAATGATCCAAAAGTGTATATATATGTGTAATTCTATGAATCTATTGTCAGAGTCTTCTCAGCATTACTTTGTTTGACAAAAATATGTTTTAAAGCTTAAGGTTTAATATTTCGGCTCATCAACCTTTGTTTCAGTGTTTAATGTGCGAGGATATTACTCGATCTTTCTTCCAGACTAATGATTCATTTTCATGAGAGTTTTATGAGTTTACTTGTATTTTAATAGTAGACATTATTGATTTGAATGTTCAGTAATGAAGCCTGACTGTTCACTGATGATTCCTGCTCATATGTAGAGAACAAACACATATCATCTTTTATGAGGTTTCATCTTGAGGTACTAAAAATATTAAAACAGTAAAAATCACAATCTTCATCCCATGTAGAATATTTCAAACGATGAAACTCAAAGGTTTTACTTTGTGATTTTAAAAAGATGCACTGGAGTCAATGTGTCAGCTTTAACATTTATCTTTAGTACTGAAACATGTCTGTTGCCACGCTTCAGCAGTGATGTCTGTCTGTTGTCATAGTTACTGAACCCAGAAAGGGAAGTGAAACGTTTTGAGACCAGTTTCATTCAATCTGAGCAAGACAGACTGCAGCCAGCAGGATGGAGTTCAGTTTATCTCATATGAACTTTATTAATCTCTCTCTCTCTGCAGTGGGTCGCGTCGTCCCCACCCTGACAGTGCTGCCCCCTGCCAGTAAGGAGCTGCAACAGGGGAAGGCCACACTCATGTGTCTGGCCAACAAGGGCTTCCCCTCAGACTGGAGTCTGGCCTGGAAGGTGGACAGCAGCAGCAGCATCAGCTGGGAGGAGAGCAGGAGCCCTGTGGTGCTGAAGAACGGCCACTACAGCTGGAGCAGCACCCTGACACTCGCTGCAGACCAGTGGAGGAAGGTGGACTCTGTGACCTGTGAGGCCACCCAGGGCTCCCAGACTCTCTCACAGACCCTGAAGAGAGACCAGTGTTCCCAGTCCTGACCTGACTCACTGGGACTGCTACTGTTTTTACTCTGCTACTGCTCTCAGTCTGCTCTCTCTCTCTCTCTGTTTCTCTCTTTGCTCTCATGACATGTTTCAATATTAACGTCTTCTTGCTTGTTGATTGTTTCAACATTTTAAAACAATAAAGATTTCATCATGTATATTATAAAAGCAACTTGTCTTTTGACTTCCTTTTTTTGACATATATTATATATTAGGAACATAAATCAGATCAATGCACAATAAGAAGTCCATTTTCCCCCAAATTACTATTTAATGGCTTCAAGACTGTAGATCTTATTTTATGGTCATCCATCTATATTAATTACCTTTGATAAAAAATACATGCTTAATGCACTTTGGTGGAAAATAATAAAGCTATCTGTCTTTACCAACATCTGCCCTTGAAGAAGATCCATGTGTTATGTTCATATGCTGTTATTTGTACCTTGAAATAATTCCTGATATCTGAATAAACAATATATATAATTTGAAAAGCAGGGTGTCATCTGCATAAAGTGATAACTCTTTATATCTTTAGATTCATCAGTTTGATACTTTCAAAATGATCGTCTGTGCTGCTAACTGACTGACTAACTGCTGTCATGTGTAGCTGTCTTAAACATGAACAAATAAATCCTAAATTGACATCTGTTAGTGCAGCCTGACAGAGTTCTTTTTAGCATCGTTGTTACTGCTTTGTTGACACAGTGAATGTCAGAAAAAGTAAAAAACAGCAGATTTGTTTTTTTCACCATGACAGCAGTGTTCTCTCCGTGTCTGTGTGGGTTCTCTCCAAGTACTCCTTCTTCTTTGCACAGTCCAAAGACACTTCCAGGTTAATCAGTGACTCTAAATTGAATGTGAGTGTGAATGGTTGTTTGTGTCTATGTGGCCTGTGATGAACAGGTTACTAGTCCTCTCGCCGAAAGTCAGCAGCGATTGGCTCCAGCGACCCGTGATGAGGATAAACAGTTACAGATGATGGATGGATGGATAATGGCTTACCACTGCCATCTAATGTTGTGGCTGAGCTATGACAGCTAACAGGTAAAGACAGAGTGTGACTTTAATACAGAAGTGTACTGTAATACTTCTTGAATGTGGAGAATAGACAGGAAAAGGTAAATGCTTCTTGTTCTACTGTTTTTCCATCATAGCAGAACATCATCACGGTGAACCTGGTTGCATCCTGAAGCAAAGTCTTCAGAAGAAAGTCTCACCTGTGAACAAGGAGCCCCAGGGCGGCCAGCAGTAGAATCAGTGACATCATCATTGTGTTTGCTGGCAAACACAATGGCCTGGACAGCCACTGATCAACACTGACCTCCCACATCTGGGAGCAGAGAGGTGAGACAGAGTGACACCGAACTGTAGCTGTCCTCAACATATCATGGTGTTTCCTCCTCAGTGCTGAGAGTGTTGGCTGTTTCAGGGATCTATGATATGATGGGTTTGAGCTGTGACTGTTTTTCATCAGGCAGTTAGGGTGGTGTTGATTCTGTGAAATAATTAAAGCCTGTTAAACTGAAATGTCTTCGTCACCTGGCCACAGAGCTTTTTATGTTGTTCTGAGTTACTGATGTGAAACTAAAAAATGTAAAAGCAAAACAAGGATCTGTGCACCTTAATAACTGGAGTTCAACGCAGAATGAGAGAACACTTATTTGGATATGTCAGAATTTCAGTAAGTGTGTGAAACATCTGCATATCCCTCACACCAGGCCTCATGAAAATGAAAAATAATGAGAGATAGAAACAAGTCATTACAACCAGCTGCCACGAACAACGACAGAATATATCAGTCTATAACTACATAGTTTGAACAGATTTTTGTCATGTTTGGGATAACTCGAATATCACATTCTTAATTGAACACTAAGCTAAAAGTTGTTCAAGGTTTTTTACATTTTTCTCCAGATTGTTTCTTTTGTGCAGCTGAACATGTTCGCTGTCTTAAAATCCAAAGGGAAGAGAGGATGAGAATATTCCTAAAATTTCCTCCAACAGGATCTCTGGCACACACTTTATTAAGAGACATTTGAGAGGATTTACATGAGTTAAATATTTCCATGTGCTGAAATATAAACTCCAAACTGTGGGCTAAAGTGAAGAGGAGTGAATCAAGAAAAGATGCTTTGACTGATCAGATTATGGACTGAAAGATGGGCGGTTGAGGACATTGTGTTGTATGACAGACTGTTGTTTGCATGAAGATACAGGATGCTCATGTCTACTGAATGTTTGTAAATACATTTGTAATGGTGAGTGTAACCTTATTACACTTATAAGCTGAATTATGTAATTATGTCTATAAACAGAAGGGTGTGTGTGTTTGTGTGTGTGTGTGTGTGTGTGTGTGTGTGTGTGTGTGTGTGTGTGTGTGTGTGTGTGTGTGTGTCCTCAGTGAAGTGTATCAGTCTCTGCAGTAGCTTCCGGCTGCAGCAGTCAGTTCAGTGTTTCTGTTCAGTCTGACTGAGGGAGGTTTTTGTACAACGCTTTTTCACTGTGTGAACACATATGGACTGTTGATGTAGTGTTCACTCTGACAGTAGTAAACTGCTGCATCTTCAGCCTGAACTCCACTGATGGTCAGAGTGAAGTCAGAGTTTAATCCTCTGCCTGTAAAACGAGCTGGAATCCCTGATGCTCGAGTGCTCGCACCCCAAATGAGCAGTTTGAAAGTTTCTCCATCTCTTTGTTGATACCAGGATAAAAAGTGATAATTGTTATAAATCTTAACATTCTGACTGGTCCTACAGTTGATGGTGACAGAGCCTCCCACAGCAGAGCTCACTGCTCCAGGCTGAGTCACTGTGACCTGGCCTCTGGACTCTGAGGATACAGAGACAAAAACATAAAGCAGCGTCATGGTTTTGTCAGCTTCATTTCAGAGGGACGGATGTTCATAGAGGAGAGGAGTTTGATTCTCTGGACTTTACCTGTGAAGCAGCAGCAGAGGAGAGTCCAGATGAGGACGGAGATCAAAGTCATGTTTTTGATGAGGAGGATTTCTGTGGCTTCTGTTGTCATGAAGGACAGCTGTCAGTCATCCAGTGTTCAACTCTCAGGACTATAAACTCTCCCAGAGCACTGGAGCATGGAGCTGCTCATGCAAAGTGGCTCTCTATGGAAATGCTCTGACTGACTCCAACAGGAACTTGGATGACTCTGATGATGCTGTTTATCAATGGATCAATCACTTTATCAGAGGATTGATCAGGAATGTATCAGTGCTCATTCGATTTTGATTTCAGGTTGATTAAAACATTTTACAAGAATATTTTCAAAAACAACTTCAGTTAAACTTTTTCATTTGTCATAATCTACAATAAACATTTGCTGACAGTAATTATTTCCATGTTTTAGGTTTTGTTGGACAGTTTTTCTAGAAAAACATTTTTTAAATTTGACATTAATATTGTTTGTAGAAGTTTAACATTTCACAAATAAAAGGATAAATACATATTCATATATTAATTGTTTTCACACAGTTAAACTAGTTACTACATGAACTGGTAAACTGGGAATGTGTTTGTTGAGTTTGTTTGTGTCAAAGTCAGAGAGCCGTGTCTCTCTACAGTGAGAGGTTTTTGTACGGCGGCTCAATCAGTTTGTATCACTGTGGTTCACGTTTGGTGGAGGAACCAGACTGAATGTTAACTGTAAGTACATTAGATTCTTTTAATAACACAAATCTTAAATGTCTTCTGTTTAAATTTCATATCTGCAGATGTTAGTACAATATTCTGCATCACTGAAATGTGTATTTTATGTATTTTGTATTGAATTATGTATTTTCTTGACGGCTTCAAAGTGACAAGAAGTCTACTGCAATTAATGATCCAAAAGTGTATATGTATGTGTAATTCTATGAATCTATTGTCAGAGTCTTCTCAGCATTACTTTGTTTGACAAAAATATGTTTTAAAGCTTAAGGTTTAATATTTTAGCTCATCAACCTTTGTTTCAGTGTTTAATGTGCGAGGATATTACTCGACCTTTCTTTCAGACTAATGATTTTAAAGCCATTCATTTTCATGAGAGTTTTATGAGTTTACTTGTATTTTAATAGTTGACATTATTGATTTGAATGTTTCAGTAATGAAGCCTGACTGTTCACTGATGATTCCTGCTCATATGTAGAGAACAAACACATATCATCTTTTATGAGGTTTCATCTTGAGGTACTTAAAATATTAAAACAGTAAAAATCACAATCTTCATCCCATGTAGAATATTTCAAACGATGAAACTCAATGGTTTTACTTTGTGATTTTAAAAAGATGCACTGGAGTCAATGTGTCAGCTTTAACATTTATCTTTAGTACTGAAACATGTCTGTTGCCACGCTTCAGCAGTGATGTCTGTCTGTTGTCATAGTTACTGAACCCAGAAAGGGAAGTGAAACGGTTGAGACCAGTTTCATTCAATCTGAGCAAGACAGACTGCAGCCAGCAGGATGGAGTTCAGTTTATCTCATATGAACTTTATTAATCTCTCTCTCTCTGCAGTGGGTCGAGTTGTCCCCACCCTGACAGTGCTGCCCCCTGCCAGTAAGGAGCTGCAGCAGGGGAAGGCCACACTCATGTGTCTGGCCAACAAGGGCTTCCCCTCAGACTGGAGTCTGGCCTGGAAGGTGGACAGCAGCAGCAGCATCAGCTGGGAGGAGAGCAGGAGCCCTGTGGTGCTGAAGAACGGCCACTACAGCTGGAGCAGCACCCTGACGCTCGCTGCAGACCAGTGGAGGAAGGTGGACTCTGTGACCTGTGAGGCCACCCAGGGCTCCCAGACTCTCTCACAGACCCTGAAGAGAGACCAGTGTTCCCAGTCCTGACCTGACTCACTGGGACTGCTACTGTTTTTACTCTGCTACTGCTCTCAGTCTGCTCTCTCTCTCTGTTTCTCTCTTTCTCTCATGACATGTTTCAATATTAACGTCTTCTTGCTTGTTGATTGTTTCAACATTTTAAAACAATAAAGATTTCATCATGTATATTATAAAAGCAACTTGTCTTTTGACTTCCTTTTTTGACATATATTATATATTAGGAACATAAATCAGATCAATGCACAATAAGAAGTCTATTTTCCCCCAAATTACTATTTAATGGCTTCAAGACTGTAGATCTTATTTTATGGTCATCCATCTATATTAATTACCTTTGATAAAAAATACATGCTAAATGCACTTTGGTGGAAAATAATAAAGCTATCTGTCTTTACCAACATCTGCCCTTGAAGAAGATCCATGTGTTATGTTCATATGCTGTTTATTTGTACCTTGAAATAATTCCTGATATCTGAATAAACAATATATATAATTTGAAAAAGCAGGGTGTCATCTGCATAAAGTGATAACTCTTTATATCTTTAGATTCATCAGTTTGATACTTTCAAAATGATCAGTCTGTGCTGCTAACTGACTGACTAACTGCTGTCATGTGTAGCTGTCTTAAACAAGAACAAATAAATCCTAAATTGACATCTGTTAGTGCAGCCTGACAGAGTTCTTTTCAGCATCGTTGTTACTGCTTTGTTTGACACAGTGAATGTCAGAAAAAGTAAAACAGCAGATTTGTTTTTTTCACCATGACAGTATGGTTCTCTCCGTGTCTGTGTGGGTTCTCTCCAAGTACTCCTTCTCTTCGCACAGTCCAAAGACACTTTCCAGGTTAATCAGTGACTCTAAATTGAATGTGAGTGTGAATGGTTGTTTGTGTCTATGTGGCCTGTGATGAACAGGTTACTTGTCCTCTCGCCGAAAGTCAGCAGCGATTGGCTCCAGCGACCCGTGATGAGGATAAACAGTACAGATGATGGATGGATGGATAATGGCTTACCACTGCCATCTAATGTTGTGGCTGAGCTATGACAGCTAACAGGTAAAGACAGTGTGTGACTTTAATACAGAAGTGTACTGTAATACTTCTTGAATGTGGAGAATAGACAGGAAAAGGTAAATGCTTCTTGTTCTACTGTTTTTCCATCATAGCAGAACATCATCACGGTGAACCTGGTTGCATCCTGAAGCAAAGTCTTCAGAAGAGAGTCTCACCTGTGAACAAGGAGCCCCAGGGCGGCCAGCAGTAGAATCAGTGACATCATCATTGTGTTTGTTGGCTTTGAAAGGCCTGGACAGCCACTGATCAACACTGATCTCCCATGTCTGGGAGCAGAGAGGTGAGACAGAGTGACACTGAACTGTAGCTGTCCTCAACATATCATGGTGTTTCCTCCTCAGTGCTGAGAGTGTTGGCTGTTTCAGGGATCTATGATATGATGGGTTTGAGCTGTGACTGTTTTACATCAGGCAGTTAGGGTGGTGTTGATTCTGTTAAATAATTAAAGCCTGTTAAAATGAAATGTCTTCGTCACCTGGCCACAGAGCTTTTTATGTTGTTCTGAGTTACTGATGTGAAACTAAAAAATGTAAAAGCAAAACAAGGATCTGTGCACCTTAATAACTGGAGTTCAACGCAGAATGAGAGAACACTTATTTGGATATGTCAGAATTTCAGTAAGTGTGTGAAACATCTGCATATCCCTCACACCAGGCCTCATGAAAATGAAAAATAATGAGAGATAGAAACAAGTCATTACAACCAGCTGCAACGAACCATGAACAACGACAGAATATATCAGTCTATAACTACATAGTTTGAACAGATTTTTGTCATGTTTGGGATAACTCGAATATCACATTCTTAATTGAACACTAAGCTAAAAGTTGTTCAAGGTTTTTTATATTTTTCTCCAGATTGTTTCTTTTGTGCAGCTGAACATGTTCGCTGTCTTAAAATCCAAAGGGAAGAGAGGATGAGAATATTCCTAAAATTTCCTCCAACAGGATCTCTGGCACACACTTTATTAAAGAGACATTGAGAGGATTTACATGAGTTAAATATTTCCATATGCTGAAATATAAACTCCAAACTGTGGGCTAAAGTGAAGAGGAGTGAATCAAGAAAAGATGCTTTGACTGATCAGATTATGGACTGAAAGATGGGGCGGTTGAGGACATTGTGTTGTATGACAGACTGTTGTTTGCATGAAGATACAGGATGCTCATGTCTACTGAATGTTTGTAAATACATTTGTAATGGTGTGAGTGTAACCTTATTACACTCATAAGCTGAATTATGTAATTATGTCTATAACATAAGGGTGTGTGTGTGTGTGTGTGTGTGTGTGTGTGTGTGTGTGTGTGTGTGTGTGTGTGTGTGTGTGTGTGTGTGTGTGTCTGTGTGTGTGTGTGTGTCTGTGTGTGTGTGTGTGTGTGTGTGTGTCTTCAGTGAAGTGTATCAGTCTCTGCAGTAGCTTCCAGCTGCAGCAGTCAGTTCAGTGTTTCTGTTCAGTCTGACTGAGGGAGGTTTTTGTACGACGCTTTTTCACTGTGTGAGCACATACTGACTGTTGATGTAGTGGTCACTCTGACAGTAGTAAACTGCTGCATCTTCAGTCTGAACTCCACTGATGGTCAGAGTGAAGTCAGAGTTTGATCCTCTGCCTGTAAAACGATCTGGAATCCCTGATGCTCGAGTGCTAGCACGGTAAATGAGCAGTTTAGGAATTTCTCCATCTCTCTGTTGGTACCAGGCTAAAAGGTGGTAATTGTTCCAAACACGAACATTTGGATTTGTCCTACAGTTGATGGTGACAGAGCCTCCCACAGCAGAGCTCACTGCTCCAGGCTGAGTCACTGTGACCTGGCCTCTGGACTCTGAGGATACAGAGACAAAAACATAAAGCAGCGTCATGGTTTTGTCAGCTTCATTTCAGAGGGACGGATGTTCATAGAGGAGAGGAGTTTGATTTTCTGGACTTTACCTGTGAAGCAGCAGCAGAGGAGAGTCCAGATGAGGACGGAGATCAAAGTCATGTTTTTGATGAGGAGGATTTCTGTGGCTTCTGTTGTCATGAAGGACAGCTGTCAGTCATCCAGTGTTCAACTCTCAGGACTATAAACTCTCCCAGAGCACTGGAGCATGGAGCTGCTCATGCAAAGTGGCTCTCTATGGAAATGTTGACACTGAAGAGAAACCAGTGTTCTCAAACCTGACCTGACTCCTGCTTTCAGTCAGCACCCAGCAAAAATGTGTCTCTCCATATTCACACTAATTTTACATTCAACCTCAAATAGTGACTTTTTAAGCTGTAAGACAATAAACATTTACCCGATTAAATTTTCTGTCATGGTTATTATTATGTGGCGCAGTTGGTTAGATAAAGATAAAATTTAAATATTAAGAGCCAACATCACCACCTAATAAAAAAACACTCTACCAATGACAGTAAAAAGAATGTGCAGAGCCTGAGTTGTATCACCTGTAGGTTTCTGAAGCGCTGTTCTGACGCCGAAAATATGCCCTGCTGACTGCTGCCATCTTGGATGTAATACTTATCTGCCTCTCGTCTAATCTAAATATCTGCAAAAATGTACATTATCAACAGACCTGAGGTGGGTTGATTGACCTATCTACAGATGATCCTCACAGCTGCCATGGATGGGGAAATTAGCCACAGAGTCTAACATCATTGCCTGAACCAGACTGTAAACATGTTTGATTCTGCTGTGAAGTTGGACATTTTAATACAGGTGCTTATAGAAGTTGACTTGCTTCTGAGCCAGGCCATCTTGTGAAAGTAGGCCATTTTTACTAAACTATATCAGTGTAATAAATATCAATCATAAAACACTGAATAATACTTTACAGATTAGAAACACAATGTAAATGTCAGCCTGAAATGCTATTGGATGATATGAATGATAAAAATGAATTTTTAGGATTCGAAATAAAAAGCAAAGTGCCAACTGCAAAACATGATAACTCTTCATAATTGTCTTTATCAGATTGTAAGTGTCATTTGTGTTGTTTGCAGTAATACTGATATTCTCTGAATGTTAAAACAATTCAGACTATGCTGATAGAGTTGACAGAAACCACAATGACATAATATATTTTCTATGATTTGCAGTACTGTTAGCTGTGGCTTTGAACTCTGTGTTGTAGTGGCTGCTGGTCGACTGTTGAAGTTAGTGAGCTCCTTGGAAGCACCCATTTGGGTGAGTCCAGAGGATCTTCATATCAAGTCTTCATTGAATTTTGGCGTCATGATATCTGATTTCAAATGTACAGCAGAGGAGGTGGACAGCACCGCCATTAATTACTGATCATATTATGATTCAAAAGCAGAGAAGATGGTGGTTGTGTAATTCAATCAGATGTCCTCCACAGATACCTTAATTTTCAGACAAAGTAACTCTGAACGAACATCTGAGTTTCCAAAGAAACATACAAAGTGATGGAGATTCACACCATCTATTTTTGTTGTTAAAAGCAGTGAAAAAGTATTTGTGTGTATTGGTACTCATATTTGTTTGAGAACCAATAGAAACTTTCATCATGTGAAGATTTCTTTAGAAAGTTAAAGTTAGATTCAATCAAATATAAGAACTGTAGTTTGAAATGTGTGTGAGTGTGTGTGTGTGTCCTCAGTGAAGTGTATCAGTCTCTGCAGTAGCTTCCAGCTGCAGCAGTCAGTTCAGTTTCAGGGAGGTTTTTGTACGACACTTTTTCACTGTGTGAGCACATACTGACTGTTGATGTAGTGTTGACTCTGACAGTAGTAAACTGCTGCATCTTCAGTCTGAACTCCACTGATGGTCAGAGTGAAGTCAGAGTTTGATCCTCTGCCTGTAAAACGATCTGGAATCCCTGATACTCGAGTGCTCGCATAGTAAATGAGCAGTTTAGGAGTTTCTCCATCTCTCTGTTGGTACCAGGCTAAAAGGTGGTAATTGTTCCAAATCTGAACATTTGGATTTGTCCTACAGTTGATGGTGACAGAGCCTCCCACAGCAGAGCTCACTGCTCCAGGCTGAGTCACTGTGACCTGGCCTCTGGACTCTGAGGATACAGAGACAAAAACATAAAGCAGCGTCATGGTTTTGTCAGCTTCATTTCAGAGGGACGCATGTTCATAGAGGAGAGGAGTTTGATTCTCTGGACTTTACCTGTGAAGCAGCAGCAGAGGAGAGTCCAGATGAGGACGGAGATCAAAGTCATGTTTTTGATGAGGAGGATTTCTGTGGCTTCTGTTGTCATGAAGGACAGCTGTCAGTCATCCAGTGTTCAACTCTCAGGACTATAAACTCTCCCAGAGCACTGGAGCATGGAGCTGCTCATGCAAAGTGGCTCTCTATGGAAATGCTCTGACTGACTCCAACAGGGACTTGGATGACTCTGATGATGCTGTTTATCAATGGATCAATCACTTTATCAGAGGATTGATCAGGAATGTATCAGTGCTCATTCGATTTTGATTTCTGGTTGATTAAAACATTTGACAAGAATACTTTCAAAAACAACTTCAATGAAGTTAAACTTTTTCATTTGTCATAATCTACAATAAACATTTGTTGATAGTAATTATTTCTATGTTTTAGGTTTTGTTTTGTTTGTTTTTCAAGAAAAACATTTTTTTAAATGTGACATTAATATTGTTTATAGAAGTTTAACATTTTACAAATAAAAGGATAAATACATATTCATATATTGATCGTTTTCACACAGTTAAACTAGTTACTACATGAACTGGTAAACTGGGAATGTGTTTGTTGAGTGTGTTTGTGTCAAAGTCAGAGAGCCGTGTCTCTCTACAGTGAGAGGTTTTTGTACGGCGGCTCATGAGTTTGTATCACTGTGGAGGACTTTTGGTGGAGGAACCAGACTGAATGTTAACTGTAAGTACATTAGATTCTTTTAATAACACAAATCTTAAATGTCTTCTGTTTAAATTTCATATCTGCAGATGTTAGTACAATATTCTGCATCATTGAAATGTGTATCTTATGTATTTTGTATTGAATTATGTATTTTCTTGATGGCTTCAAAGTGACAAGAAGTCTACTGCAATTAATGATCCAAAAGTGTATATATATGTGTAATTCTATGAATCTATTGTCAGAGTCTTCTCAGCATTACTTTGTTTGACAAAAATATGTTTTAAAGCTTAAGGTTTAATATTTCGGCTCATCAACCTTTGTTTCAGTGTTTAATGTGCGAGGATATTACTCGATCTTTCTTCCAGACTAATGATTCATTTTCATGAGAGTTTTATGAGTTTACTTGTATTTTAATAGTAGACATTATTGATTTGAATGTTTCAGTAATGAAGCCTGACTGTTCACTGATGATTCCTGCTCATATGTAGAGAACAAACACATATCATCTTTTATGAGGTTTCAGCTTGAGGTACTAAAAATATTAAAACAGTAAAAATCACAATCTTCATCCCATGTAGAATATTTCAAACGATGAAACTCAAAGGTTTTACTTTGTGATTTTAAAAAGATGCACTGGAGTCAATGTGTCAGCTTTAACATTTATCTTTAGTACTGAAACATGTCTGTTGCCACGCTTCAGCAGTGATGTCTGTCTGTTGTCATAGTTACTGAACCCAGAAAGGGAAGTGAAACGTTTGAGACCAGTTTCATTCAATCTGAGCAAGACAGACTGCAGCCAGCAGGATGGAGTTCAGTTTATCTCATATGAACTTTATTAATCTCTCTCTCTCTGCAGTGGGTCGCGTCGTCCCCACCCTGACAGTGCTGCCCCCTGCCAGTAAGGAGCTGCAACAGGGGAAGGCCACACTCATGTGTCTGGCCAACAAGGGCTTCCCCTCAGACTGGAGTCTGGCCTGGAAGGTGGACAGCAGCAGCAGCATCAGCTGGGAGGAGAGCAGGAGCCCTGTGGTGCTGGAGAACGGCCACTACAGCTGGAGCAGCACCCTGACGCTCGCTGCAGACCAGTGGAGGAAGGTGGACTCTGTGACCTGTGAGGCCACCCAGGGCTCCCAGACTCTCTCACAGACCCTGAAGAGAGACCAGTGTTCCCAGTCCTGACCTGACTCACTGGGACTGCTACTGTTTTAACTCTGCTACTGCTCTCAGTCTGCTCTCTCTCTCTCTTTCTCTCATGACATGTTTCAATATTAACGTCTTCTTGCTTGTTGATTGTTTCAACATTTTAAAACAATAAAGATTTCATCATGTATATTATAAAAGCAACTTGTCTTTTGACTTCCTTTTTTTGACATATATTATATATTAGGAACATAAATCAGATCAATGCACAATAAGAAGTCAATTTTCCCCCAAATTACTATTTAATGGCTTCAAGACTGTAGATCTTATTTTATGGTCATCCATCTATATTAATTACCTTTGATAAAAAATACATATAAATGCACATAATGCACTTTGGTGGAAAATAATAAAGCTATCTGTCTTTACCAACATCTGCCCTTGAAGAAGATCCATGTGTTATGTTCATATGCTGTTTATTTGTACCTTGAAATAATTTCCTGATATCTGAATAAACAATATATATAATTTGAAAAAGCAGGGTGTCATCTGCATAAAGTGATAACTCTTTATATCTTTAGATTCATCAGTTTGATACTTTCAAAATGATCAGTCTGTGCTGCTAACTGACTGACTAACTGCTGTCATGTGTAGCTGTCTTAAACAAGAACAAATAAATCCTAAATTGACATCTGTTAGTGCAGCCTGACAGAGTTCTTTTCAGCATCGTTGTTACTGCTTTGTTTGACACAGTGAATGTCAGAAAAAGTAAAAACAGCAGATTTGTTTTTTTCACCATGACAGCAGTGTTCTCTCCGTGTCTGTGTGGGTTCTCTCCAAGTACTCCTTCTTCTTTGCACAGTCCAAAGACACTTTCCAGGTTAATCAGTGACTCTAAATTGAATGTGAGTGTGAATGGTTGTTTGTGTCTATGTGGCCTGTGATGAACAGGTTACTAGTCCTCTCGCCGAAAGTCAGCAGCGATTGGCTCCAGCGACCCGTGATGAGGATAAACAGTTACAGATGATGGATGGATGGATAATGGCTTACCACTGCCATCTAATGTTGTGGCTGAGCTATGACAGCTAACAGGTAAAGACAGTGTGTGACTTTAATACAGAAGTGTACTGTAATACTTCTTGAATGTGGAGAATAGACAGGAAAAGGTAAATGCTTCTTGTTTCACTGTTTTTCCATCATAGCAGAACATCATCACGGTGAACCTGGTTGCATCCTGAAGCAAAGTCTTCAGAAGAGTCTCACCTGTGAACAAGGAGCCCCAGGGCGGCCAGCAGTAGAATCAGTGACATCATCATTGTGTTTGCTGGCAAACACAATGGCCTGGACAGCCTCTGATCAACACTGACCTCCCACGTCTGGGAGCAGAGAGGTGAGACAGAGTGACACTGAACTGTAGCTGTCCTCAACATATCATAGTGTTTCCTCCTCAGTGCTGAGAGTGTTGGCTGTTTCAGGGATCTATGATATGATGGGTTTGAGCTGTGACTGTTTTTCATCAGGCAGTTAGGGCGGTGTTGATTCTGTGAAATAATTAAAGCCTGTTAAACTGAAATGTCTTCGTCACCTGGCCACAGAGCTTTTTATGTTGTTCTGAGTTACTGATGTGAAACTAAAAAATGTAAAAGCAAAACAAGGATCTGTGCACCTTAATAACTGGAGTTCAACGCAGAATGAGAGAACACTTATTTGGATATGTCAGAATTTCAGTAAGTGTGTGAAACATCTGCATATCCCTCACACCAGGCCTCATGAAAATGAAAAATAATGAGAGATAGAAACAAGTCATTACAACCAGCTGCAACGAACCATGAACAACGACAGAATATATCAGTCTATAACTACATAGTTTGAACAGATTTTTGTCATGTTTGGGATAACTCGAATATCACATTCTTAATTGAACACTAAGCTAAAAGTTGTTCAAGGTTTTTTACATTTTTCTCCAGATTGTTTCTTTTGTGCAGCTGAACATGTTCGCTGTCTTAAAATCCAAAGGGAAGAGAGGATGAGAATATTCCTAAAATTTCCTCCAACAGGATCTCTGGCACACACTTTATTAAAGAGACATTTGAGAGGATTTACATGAGTTAAATATTTCCATATGCTGAAATATAAACTCCAAACTGTGGGCTAAAGTGAAGAGGAGTGAATCAAGAAAAGATGCTTTGACTGATCAGATTATGGACTGAAAGATGGGCGGTTGAGGACATTGTGTTGTATGACAGACTGTTGTTTGCATGAAGATACAGGATGCTCATGTCTACTGAATGTTTGTAAATACATTTGTAATGGTGTGAGTGTAACCTTATTACACTTATAAGCTGAATTATGTAATTATGTCTATAAACAGAAGGGTGTGTGTGTGTGTGTGTGTGTGTGTGTGTGTGTGTGTGTGTGTGTGTGTGTGTGTGTGTGTGTGTGTGTGTCTGTGTGTGTGTGTGTGTCTGTGTGTGTGTGTGTGTGTGTGTGTGTCTTCAGTGAAGTGTATCAGTCTCTGCAGTAGCTTCCAGCTGCAGCAGTCAGTTCAGTTTCAGGGAGGTTTTTGTACGACACTTTTTCACTGTGTGAGCACATACTGACTGTTGATGTAGTGTTGACTTTTACAGTAGTAAACTGCTGCATCTTCAGTCTGAACTCCACTGATGGTCAGAGTGAAGTCAGAGTTTGATCCTCTGCCTGTAAAACGATCTGGAATCCCTGATGCTCGAGTGCTAGCACGGTAAATGAGCAGTTTAGGAATTTCTCCATCTCTCTGTTGGTACCAGGCTAAAAGGTGGTAATTGTTCCAAACACGAACATTTGGATTTGTCCTACAGTTGATGGTGACAGAGCCTCCCACAGCAGAGCTCACTGCTCCAGGCTGAGTCACTGTGACCTGGCCTCTGGACTCTGAGGATACAGAGACAAAAACATAAAGCAGCGTCATGGTTTTGTCAGCTTCATTTCAGAGGGACGGATGTTCATAGAGGAGAGGAGTTTGATTTTCTGGACTTTACCCGTGAAGCAGCAGCAGAGGAGAGTCCAGATGAGGACGGAGATCAAAGTCATGTTTTTGATGAGGAGGATTTCTGTGGCTTCTGTTGTCATGAAGGACAGCTGTCAGTCATCCAGTGTTCAACTCTCAGGACTATAAACTCTCCCAGAGCACTGGAGCATGGAGCTGCTCATGCAAAGTGGCTCTCTATGGAAATGTTGACACTGAAGAGAAACCAGTGTTCTCAAACCTGACCTGACTCCTGCTTTCAGTCAGCACCCAGCAGAAATGTGTCTCTCCATATTCACACTAATTTTACATTCAACCTCAAATAGTGACTTTTTAAGCTGTAAGACAATAAACATTTAACCGATTAAATTTTCTGTCATGGTTATTTTTATGTGGCGCAGTTGGTTAGATAAAGATAAAATTTAAATATTAAGAGCCAACATCACCACCTAATAAAAAAAACACTACCAATGACAGTAAAAAGAATGTGCAGAGCCTGAGTTGTATCACCTGTAGGTTTCTGAAGCGCTGTTCTGACGCCGAAAATATGCGCTGCTGACTGCTGCCATCTTGGATGTAATACTTATCTGCCTCTCGTCTAATCTAAATATCTACAAAAATGTACATTATCGACAGACCTGAGGTGGATTGATTGACCTATCTACAGATGATCCTCACAGCTGCCATGAATGGGGAAATTAGCCACAGAGTCTAACATCATTGCCTGAACCAGACTGTAAACATGTTTGATTCTGCTGTGAAGTTGGACATTTTAATACAGGTGCTTATAGAAGTTGACTTGCTTCTGAGCCAGGCCATCTTGTGAAAGTAGGCCATTTTTACTAAACTATATCAGTGTAATAAATATCAATCATAAAACACTGAATAATACTTTACAGATTAGAAACACATCGTAAATGTCAGCCTAAAATGCTATTGGATGATATGAATGATAAAAATGAATTTTTAGGATTCGAAATAAAAAGCAAAGTGCCAACTGCAAAACATGATAACTCTTTATAATTGTCTTTATCAGATTGTAAGTGTCATTTGTGTTGTTTGCAGTAATACCGATATTCTCTGAATGTTAAAACAATTCAGACTATGCTGATAGAGTTGACAGAAACCACAATGACATAATATATTTTCTATGATTTGCAGTACTGTTAGCTGTGGCTTTGAACTCTGTGTTGTAGTGGCTGCTGGTCGACTGTTGAAGTTAGTGAGCTCCTTGGAAGCACCCATTTGGGTGAGTCCAGAGGATCTTCATATCAAGTCTTCATTGAATTTTGGCGTCATGATATCTGATTTCAAATGTACAGCAGAGGAGGTGGACAGCACCGCCATTAATTACTGATCATATTATGATTCAAAAGCAGAGAAGATGGTGGTTGTGTAATTCAATCAGATGTCCTCCACAGATACCTTAATTTTCAGACAAAGTAACTCTGAATGAACATCTGAGTTTCCAAAGAAACATACAAAGTGATGGAGATTCACACCATCTATTTTTGTTGTTAAAAGCAGTGAAAAAGTATTTGTGTGTATTGGTACTCATATTTGTTTGAGAACCAATAGAAACTTTCATCATGTGAAGATTTCTTTAGAGAGTTAAAGTTAGATTCAATTAAATATAAGAACTGTAGTTTGAAATGTGTGTGAGTGTGTGTGTGTCCTCAGTGAAGTGTATCAGTCTCTGCAGTAGCTTCCAGCTGCAGCAGTCAGTTCAGTTTCTGTTCAGTCTGACTGAGGGAGGTTTTTGTACGACACTTTTTCACTGTGTGGACACATACTGACTGTTGATGTAGTGTTGACTCTGACAGTAGTAAACTGCTGCATCTTCAGCCTGAACTCCACTGATGGTCAGAGTGAAGTCAGAGTTTGATCCTCTGCCTGTAAAACGATCTGGAATCCCTGATGCTCGATTGCTAGCACCCCAAATGAGCAGTTTAGGAGTTTCTCCATCTCTCTGTTGGTACCAGGCTAAACGGTGGTAGTTGCTATAAACAAAAACATTCTGACTGGTCCTACAGTTGATGGTGACAGAGCCTCCCACAGCAGAGCTCACTGCTCCAGGCTGAGTCACTGTGACCTGGCCTCTGGACTCTGAGGATACAGAGACAAAAACATAAAGCAGCGTCATGGTTTTGTCAGCTTCATTTCAGAGGGACGGATGTTCATAGAGGAGAGGAGTTTGATTCTCTGGACTTTACCTGTGAAGCAGCAGCAGAGGAGAGTCCAGATGAGGACGGAGATCAAAGTCATGTTTTTGATGAGGAGGATTTCTGTGGCTTCTGTTGTCATGAAGGACAGCTGTCAGTCATCCAGTGTTCAACTCTCAGGACTATAAACTCTCCCAGAGCACTGGAGCATGGAGCTGCTCATGCAAAGTGGCTCTCTATGGAAATGCTCTGACTGACTCCAACAGGAACTTGGATGACTCTGATGATGCTGTTTATTGATGAATGAATGAAAACAATTTAGCAAAAATAGATAAATACATGAATAGAATTTGGCTATACGATCATAAAATGCTGACCATAGCAATGTTTCTAAATGTTTATGATAAAATGAGATTTTCATGACATTTCTAACGTGTGAGTCAAAAATGAGGTCAGAATCCAGGCCAGCTCTAAGGTTTTTAACCTGGTTCTGATCTGTGATCCTTCACACCACATGGTCTCCCTGCGCTTTTTGTCCAAACATTTTGATTTTGTCTTTGTTGAGCTGAATGAATTTGTGTGACATCCAGTCCTTTAGTGCATGACATAAAGTATCAATGGGACCGAGGTCATGAGGGAATACAGAACTATATACCTGGGTATCATCAGCATAGTTATGAAATCTAATGTTGTGCTTTCTGCTGACATCAGCAAGTGGTAGCATATAAGGGCTAAAAAGGTTTACTCTTTATCAGTGTTCATTCACAGTCAGACATCATTTTAAGGTGGATTTGGTTCAATGACTGTGAACGTCTTCTGACTTATTTTATTTAACATGAGAACAAATCCACTTTGACTTTTAAACAGATTTAAAGCTATGTCTGTGGAAATGTGACTAATTCTGAACAACTGTGGCACTGTTTGATTAATATAATATGAAATAGTTCTTTTAAATACAGGAACTGTTGATGTTGAGTTTGTTTGTGTCAAAGTCAGAGAGCCGTGTCTCTCTACAGTGAGAGGTTTTTGTACGGCGACTCAATCAGTTTGTATCACTGTGGTACACGTTTGGTGGAGGAACCAGACTGAATGTTGGAAGTAAGTTAAATTTTAAGTTAAATTAAGTTAAATTGAATTTTAAAACTTTTTGAGCAACATTTTCTTTTCCACATGTACATTTATATCTAGAAATTTAAATATTTGATTTTACCTTCCTTCCTCTATTTTCTCTTTAGTAATTTTTTATACAAAAGTGCAGTTTTGTATTTGAAATTAAGTCATGAAAGTAACGAGTATAATTGGCTGTTGCAGAGGAGACGTCATATATTACATTTTTAAATGAAAGTTGGAACTTGTAGTCTTGTCAAAGTCAGAGAGCCGTGTCTCTCTACAGTGAGAGGTTTTTGTACAGCGGCTCAATGAGTTTGTATCACTGTGGTGGACTTTTGGTGGAGGAACCAGACTGAATGTTGGAAGTAAGTTCCTGCTCAAATATTAAATATGGTGTCATCAGTTAACCTTTTCTTTTCTATGTCTAAACACTTGCAGTAACTTTAAATTTCAATCGGACTGGTCGAAATCACTTTAAAGAATGAATTGTATTCTTTGTTTCTCCTGTTTAACCCCAGTGTTGAACTCAGAGCAGCTTAACTGAACTTTTTATGACATGTTCCAGACTAATTTGTGAAATGTGAACAGCTCAAAATGTCGGAAACAAGAACAATACTCATACTTTACAAAATTAAGATGTAACCATTAATTCTCTGTTTAAAACTGTTTGGAAGTTGAGTTCAAAGTGTTTTAAATAGTGAGAATGAAAATGTTTAAAACTCAATCAAATCTCTCATATAATGTCTGCAATGGTCTTTATAAATCATTTTGACAGTTTTCTGAGGCTGTTTGGTTTCAGATGAGTCATATGAATATTGTTTATATGGCCATCAGTTATTTTTGGCTCATAATGCTCTTTGACAGAGGATCTGATTGACTGTCATCACCTTTTTGAAACTTATTTTGTTGTTTAAAAAATACGTATTTATTTCCAGTGTAGTTTGACATGTCAGTTCATTCTGTATGATGATTCTCTGTGCTGATATGCATGACAGGTTTCATAAAAGGAAGTGAAACAATGTGTGAGTGAGTGACTGGTGGAGCAGAAAAAACATCTGACAGAAACTCCTTAATGGAGAAAATCAACTCTCACACAGTAAAGGTGTCCAGCTGCCTTCTAGTTGATTTACATTTGTATGCTCCCTTTCCTCGAAGTTCATTGGTGTCTTCTTCTAGGTGATGCCGCACCCACCCTGACAGTGCTGCCCCCTGCCAGTGAGGAGCTGCAGCAGGGGAAGGCCACACTCATGTGTCTGGCCAACAAGGGCTTCCCCTCAGACTGGAGTCTGGCCTGGAAGGTGGACAGCAGCAGCAGCAGCATCAGCTGGGAGGAGAGCATGAGCCCAGTGGTGCTGGAGAATGACGGCCACTACAGCTGGAGCAGCACCCTGAGGCTCGCTGCAGACCAGTGGAGGAAGGTGGACTCTGTGACCTGTGAGGCCACCCAGGGCTCCCAGACTCTCTCACATACACTGAGAAGAGACCAGTGTTCCCAGTCCTGACCTGACTCACTGGGACTGCTACTGGTTTCAGTCTGCTCTCTCCCTCTTGCTCTCTCTCTCTCTGTTTCTCTCTGTCTCTCGTGAAAACTTTCAATATTAATGTCTTCTTGCTTGTTGATGGTTTCAACAATTTAAAGCAATAAAGATTTCATCATGTATATTATCAGTGACATGTCTTTTGACTTCCCTTCTTTGAAATCTTACATATAACATTATTCAGTCTAATATACAGTAACAACTCCTTTTCCTACAAATGACTTTTAATGGTTTTAAGACTATAGATACTCTTCTAGATCTATATTATCACTTTTGGTAACAATACATATACTTAAAGCATTTCAATGGTGAATCACAACACAGCTATCTGTTATTACTAATGTTGGCCCTTGTAGAAAATCCATGTCATGTCCACATGTTGTTCATTTGTATCTAGAGATGATTCTTACTATCTTATTAAAATAATTAAAAAAAAAAAAATTCACAAGTAGAAATAAAAAGCAGGGCGTCATCTGCGTAGAATGATAACTCTTTATGGCTCACTCCTGATTCTCATTGCAGAGGTAAATGGATTGTACCTTCAGGTCCTAACAAATTTACCAGACCACCTGTCAGAGACCATCCAGCATCAGCTCCATCATTGAATGAGATCCATACAGTTTCAACATTTTGAAGCATGTGATGATTAAATATTGGATTCTACTGCATAGTGTTGGAACAACATGAGCACATTAGCACAGCGTGCAGACGTGTGTCATCTCTTTCATTGTGTCACTTTCTGAAATGGCTGGCATGAGCACAATATCACAAAATGACACGTCATTCTCAGTTTCATGGGCCTTTGAATGTGTGAGTCCAGAAGTTCAAACCAGAGGGTGGTTGTGCTGCTTACTGACTCCTTGTGCACTTTGGAGAACTTTTTCAGTGAAGGTTACCCAACCTCTAGCTATGTCATTACCAAGTGGCAACCACCAATCTAGCTGGTCTTACCAGAACTGAGGAGTTTTTAGCAGAGGTCTTTCATTCAGTGTCTGTGTGTGTGTGTGTCCTCAGTGAAGTGTATCAGTCTCTGCAGTAGCTTCCAGCTGCAGCAGTCAGTTCAGTTTCTGTTCAGTCTGACTGAGGGAGGTTTTTGTACGACGCTTTTTCACTGTGTGAGCAGAACCTGACTGTTGATGTAGTGTTCACTCTGACAGTAGTAAACTGCTGCATCTTCAGTCTGAACTCCACTGATGGTCAGAGTGAAGTCAGAGTTTGATCCTCTGCCTGTTAAACGATCTGGAATCCCTGATGCTCGAGTGCTCGCAAAGTAAATGAGCAGTTTAGGAGTTTCTCCATCTCTCTGTTGGTACCAGGCTAAAAGGTGGTAATTGTTCCAAATATTAACGTTCTGACTGGTCCTACAGTTGATGGTGACAGAGCCTCCCACAGCAGAGCTCACTGCTCCAGGCTGAGTCACTGTGACCTGGCCTCTGGACTCTGAGGATACAGAGACAAAAACATAAAGCAGCGTCATGGTTTTGTCAGCTTCATTTCAGAGGGACGGATGTTCATAGAGGAGAGGAGTTTGATTCTCTGGACTTTACCTGTGAAGCAGCAGCAAAGGAGAGTCCAGATGAGGACGGAGATCAAAGTCATGTTTTTGATGAGGAGGATTTCTGTGGCTTCTGTTGTCATGAAGGACAGCTGTCAGTCATCCAGTGTTCAACTCTCAGGACTATAAACTCTCCCAGAGCACTGGAGCATGGAGCTGCTCATGCAAAGTGGCTCTCTATGGAAATGCTCTGACTGACTCCAACAGGAACTTGGATGACTCTGATGATGCTGTTTATTGATGAATGAATGAAAACAATTTAGCAAAAATAGATAAATACATGAATAGAATTTGGCTATACGATCATAAAATGCTGACCATAGCAATGTTTCTAAATGTTAATGATAAAATGAGATTTTCATGACATTTCTAACGTGTGAGTCAAAAATGAGGTCAGAATCCAGGCCAGCTCCAAGGTTTTTAACCTGGTTCTGATCTGTGATCCTTCACACCACATGGTCTCCCTGCGCTTTTTGTCCAAACATTTTGATTTTGTCTTTTTTTGAGCTGAATGAATTTGTGTGACATCCAGTCCTTTAGTGCATGACATAAAGTGTCAATGGGACCGAGGTCATGAGGGAATACAGAACTATATACCTGGGTATCATCAGCATAGTTATGAAATCTAATGTTGTGCTTTCTGCTGACATCAGCAAGTGGTAGCATATAAGAGCTAAAAAGGTTTAACAAATCCACTTTGACTTTAAAGCTATGTCTGTGAAAATGTGACTAATTCTGAACAACTGTGGCAGTGTTTGATTAATATAATATGAAATAGTTCTTTTAAATACAGGAACTGTTGATGTTGAGTTTGTTTGTGTCAAAGTCAGAGAGCCGTGTCTCTCTACAGTGAGAGGTTTTTGTACGGCGACTCAATCAGTTTGTATCACTGTGGTACACGTTTGGTGGAGGAACCAGACTGAATGTTGGAAGTAAGTTAAATTTTAAGTTAAATTAAGTTAAATTGAATTTTAAAACTTTTTGAGCAACATTTTCTTTTCCACATGTACATTTATATCTAGAAATTTAAATATTTGATTTTACCTTCCTTCCTCTATTTTCTCTTTAGTAATTTTTTATACAAAAGTGCAGTTTTGTATTTGAAATTAAGTCATGAAAGTAACGAGTATAATTGGCTGTTGCAGAGGAGACGTCATATATTACATTTTTAAATGAAAGTTGGAACTTGTAGTCTTGTCAAAGTCAGAGAGCCGTGTCTCTCTACAGTGAGAGGTTTTTGTATGGCGGCTCAATGAGTTTGTATCACTGTGGTGGACTTTTGGTGGAGGAACCAGACTGAATGTTGGAAGTAAGTTCCTGCTCAAATATTAAATATGGTGTCATCAGTTAACCTTTTCTTTTCTATGTCTAAACACTTGCAGTAACTTTCAATTTCCATCGGACTGGTCCAAATCACTTTAAAGAATGAATTGTATTTTTTGTTTCTCCTGTTTAACCCCAGTGTTGAACTCAGAGCAGCTTAACGGAACTTTTTATGACATGTTCCAGACTAATTTGTGAAATGTGAACAGCTCAAAATGTCGGAAACAAGAAAAATACTCATACTTTACAAAATTAAGATGTAACCATTAATTCTCTGTTTAAAACTGTTTGGAAGTTGAGTTCAAAGTGTTTTAAATAGTGAGAATGAAAATGTTTAAAACTCAATCAAATCTCTCATATAATGTCTGCAATGGTCTTTATAAATCATTTTGACAGTTTTCTGAGGCTGTTTGGTTTCAGATGAGTCATATGAATATTGTTTATATGGCCATCAGTTATTTTTGGCTCATAATGCTCTTTGACAGAGGACCTGATTGACTGTCATCACCTTTTTGAAACTTATTTTGTTGTTTAAAAAATATGTATTTATTTCCGTTGTAGTTTGACATGTCAGGTCATTCTGTATGATGATTCTCTGTGCTGATATGCATGACAGGTTTCATAAAAGGAAGTGAAACAATGTGTGAGTGAGTGACTGGTGGAGCAGAAAAAACATCTGACAGAAACTCCTTAATGGAGAAAATCAACTCTCACACAGTAAAGGTGTCCAGCTGCCTTCTAGTTGATTTACATTTGTATGGTCCCTTTCCTCTAAGTTCATTGGTGTCTTCTTCTAGGTGATGCCGCACCCACCCTGACAGTGCTGCCCCCTGCCAGTGAGGAGCTGCAGCAGGGGAAGGCCACACTCATGTGTCTGGCCAACAAGGGCTTCCCCTCAGACTGGAGTCTGGCCTGGAAGGTGGACAGCAGCAGCAGCAGCATCAGCTGGGAGGAGAGCATGAGCCCTGTGGTGCTGGAGAATGACGGCCACTACAGCTGGAGCAGCACCCTGAGGCTCGCTGCAGACCAGTGGAGGAAGGTGGACTCTGTGACCTGTGAGGCCACCCAGGGCTCCCAGACTCTCTCACATACACTGAAGAGAGACCAGTGTTCCCAGTCCTGACCTGACTCACTGGGACTGCTACTGGTTTCAGTCTGCTCTCTCCCTCTCACTCTCTCTCTCTGTTTCTCTCTGTCTCTCGTGAAAACTTTCAATATTAATGTCTTCTTGCTTGTTGATGGTTTCAACAATTTAAAGCAATAAAGATTTCATCATGTATATTATCAGTGACATGTCTTTTGACTTCCCTTCTTTGAAATCTTACATATAACATTATTCAGTCTAATATACAGTAACAACTCCTTTTCCTACAAATGACTTTTAATGGTTTTAAGACTATAGATACTCTTCTAGATCTATATTATCACTTTTGGTAACAATACATATACTTAAAGCATTTCAATGGTGAATCACAACACAGCTATCTGTTATTACTAATGTTGGCCCTTGTAGAAAATCCATGTCATGTCCACATGTTGTTCATTTGTATCTAGAGATGATTCTTACTATCTTATTAAAATAATTAAAAAAAAAAATATTCACAAGTAGAAATAAAAAGCAGGGCGTCATCTGCATAGAGTGAGAACTCTTTATAGCTCACTCCTGATTCTCATTGCAGAGGTAAATGGATTGTACCTTCAGGTCCTAACAAAATTACCAGACCACCTGTCAGAGACCATCCAGCATCAGCTCCATCATTGAATGAGATCCATACAGTTTCAACATTTTGAAGCATGTGATGATTAAATATTGGATTCTACTGCATAGTGTTGGAACAACATGAGCACATTAGCACAGCGTGCAGACATGTGTCATCTCTTTCATTGTGTCACTTTCTGAAATGGCTGGCATGAGCACAATATCACAAAATGACACGTCATTTTCAGTTTCATGGGCCATTGAATGTGTGAGTACAGAAGTTCAAACCAGAGGGTGGTTGTGCTGCTTACTGACTCCTTGTGCACTTTGGAGAACTTTTTCAGTGAAGGTTACCCAACCTCTAGCTATGTCATTACCAAGTGGGAACCACCAATCTAGCTGGTCTTACCAGAACTGAGGACTTTTTAGCAGAGGTCTTTCATTCAGTGTCTGTCTGTGTGTGTGTGTCTTCAGTGAAGTGTATCAGTCTCTGCAGTAGCTTCCAGCTGCAGCAGTCAGTTCAGTGTTTCTGTTCAGTCTGACTGAGGGAGGTTTTTGTACGACGCTTTTTCACTGTGTGGACACATACTGACTGTTGATGTAGTGATGACTCTGACAGTAGTAAACTGCTGCATCTTCAGTCTGAACTCCACTGATGGTCAGAGTGAAGTCAGAGTTTGATCCTCTGCCTGTAAAACGATCTGGAATCCCTGATGCTCGAGTGCTAGCACCCCAAATTAGCAGTTTAGGAGTTTCTCCATCTCTCTGTTGGTACCAGGCTAAACGGTGGTAATTGTTCACAAAACGAACATTTGGATTTGTCCTACAGTTGATGGTGACAGAGCCTCCCACAGCAGAGCTCACTGCTCCAGGCTGAGTCACTGTGACCTGGCCTCTGGACTCTGAGGATACAGAGACAAAAACATAAAGCAGCGTCATGGTTTTGTCAGCTTCATTTCAGAGGGACGGATGTTCATAGAGGAGAGGAGTTTGATTCTCTGGACTTTACCTGTGAAGCAGCAGCAGAGGAGAGTCCAGATGAGGACGGAGATCAAAGTCATGTTTTTGATGAGGAGGATTTCTGTGGCTTCTGTTGTCATGAAGGACAGCTGTCAGTCATCCAGTGTTCAACTCTCAGGACTATAAACTCTCCCAGAGCACTGGAGCATGGAGCTGCTCATGCAAAGTGGCTCTCTATGGAAATGTTGACACTGAAGAGAAACCAGTGTTCTCAAACCTGACCTGACTCCTGCTTTCAGTCAGCACCCAGCAAAAATGTGTCTCTCCATATTCACACTAATTTTACATTCAACCTCAAATAGTGACTTTTTAAGCTGTAAGACAATAAACATTTAACCGATTAAATTTTCTGTCATGGTTATTTTTATGTGGCGCAGTTGGTTAGATAAAGATAAAATTTAAATATTAAGAGCCAACATCACCACCTAATAAAAAAAAACACTACCAATGACAGTAAAAAGAATGTGCAGAGCCTGAGTTGTATCACCTGTAGGTTTCTGAAGCGCTGTTCTGACGCCGAAAATATGCGCTGCTGACTGCTGCCATCTTGGATGTAATACTTATCTGCCTCTCATCTAATCTAAATATCTGCAAAAATGTACATTATCGACAGACCTGAGGTGGATTGATTGACCTATCTACAGATGATCCTCACAGCTGCCATGAATGGGGAAATTAGCCACAGAGTCTAACATCATTGCCTGAACCAGACTGTAAACGTGTTTGATTCTGCTGTGAAGTTGGACATTTTAATACAGGTGCTTATAGAAGTTGACTTGCTTCTGAGCAAGGCCATCTTGTGAAAGTAGGCCATTTTTACTAAACTATATCAGTGTAATAAATATCAATCATAAAACACTGAATAATACTTTACAGATTAGAAACACATCGTAAATGTCAGCCTGAAATTCTATTGGATGATATGAATGATAAAAATGAATTTTTAGGATTTGAAATAAAAAGCAAAGTGCCAACTGCAAAACATGATAACTCTTCATAATTGTCTTTCTCAGATTGTAAGTGTCATTTGTGTTGTTTGCAGTAATACTGATATTCTCTGAATGTTAAAACAATTCAGACTATGCTGAGAGAGTTGACAGAAACCACAATGTCATAATATATTTTCTATGATTTGCAGTACTGTTAGCTGTGGCTTTGAACTCTGTGTTGTAGTGGCTGCTGGTCGACTGTTGAAGTTAGTGAGCTCCTTGGAAGCACCCATTTGGGTGAGTCCAGAGGATCATAATATCAAGTCTTCATTGAATTTTGGCGTCATGATATCTGATTTCAAATGTAGAGCAGAGGAGGTGGACAGCACCGCCATTAATTACTGATCATATTATGATTCAAAAGCAGAGAAGATGGTGGTTATGTAATTCAATCAGATGTCCTCCACAGATACCTTAATTTTCAGACAAAGTAACTCTGAACGAACATCTGAGTTTCCAAAGAAACATACAAAGTGATGGAGATTCACACCATCTATTTTTGTTGTTAAAAGCAGTGTAAAAGTATTTGTGTGTTTTGGTATTCATATTTGTTTGAGAACCAATAGAAACTTTCATCATGTGAAGATTTCTTTAGAAAGTTAAAGTTAGATTCAATCAAATATAAGAACTGTAGTTTGAAATGTGTGTGAGTGTGTGTGTGTGTCCTCAGTGAAGTGTATCAGTCTCTGCAGTAGCTTCCAGCTGCAGCAGTCAGTTCAGTTTCAGGGAGGTTTTTGTACGACACTTTTTCACTGTGTGAGCACATACTGACTGTTGATGTAGTGTTGACTCTGACAGTACTGCTGCATCTTCAGTCTGAACTCCACTGATGGTCAGAGTGAAGTCAGAGTTTGATCCTCTGCCTGTAAAACGATCTGGAATCCCTGATGCTCGAGTGCTCGCATAGTAAATGAGCAGTTTAGGAGTTTCTCCATCTCTCTGTTGGTACCAGGCTAAAAGGTGGTAATTGCTCCAAACACGAACATTTGGATTTGTCCTACAGTTGATGGTGACAGAGCCTCCCACAGCAGAGCTCACTGCTCCAGGCTGAGTCACTGTGACCTGGCCTCTGGACTCTGAGGATACAGAGACAAAAACATAAAGCAGCGTCATGGTTTTGTCAGCTTCATTTCAGAGGGGACGGATGTTCATAGAGGAGAGGAGTTTGATTCTCTGGACTTTACCTGTGAAGCAGCAGCAGAGGAGAGTCCAGATGAGGACGGAGATCAAAGTCATGTTTTTGATGAGGAGGATTTCTGTGGCTTCTGTTGTCATGCAGGACAGCTGTCAGTCATCCAGTGTTCAACTCTCAGGACTATAAACTCTCCCAGAGCACTGGAGCATGGAGCTGCTCATGCAAAGTGGCTCTCTATGGAAATTAGTACTGTAATTTGTCTGTTGCCATAGTTTAGATGAAAGCAAAACATTTAAGACCAGTTTTATTTAATCTGAGGAAGACCAACAGAAATAGGAGACTCCCCTGCTGCAACCAACAGGATGGAGTTCAGTTGATCTCATATAAACTTCCATCAGGACTGTCCTGAATGGTGTATGTAGAAGAAGTATATACTGTATTCTTTCTATTGATCCTGATAGCATCGTCAGTGAAGCAAACACTGATAATGCAGATGGAAATGATGTCAGTGAGAAAGAAGACAGTGCACACCCATGAAGGCATTTATGGAAGTGCAGTTTCCCGTGTTAGAACCTACATGCTGATGGTGACACCTGGTGGTAAAACACAGCTTCTGCTTCACAAATATTAGAATTGTAGGCAAAGAGGATATACACTTTATTAGGCACACCTGACCAACTGCTCGTTAACGCAAATTTCTACTCAGCCAATCACATGGCAGCAACTCAATGCATTTAGGCATGTAGACATGGTCAATACGATCTGCTGCAGTTCAAACCGAGCATCAGAATGTTGAAGAAAGGTGATTTAAGTACAACACGTCGAATCTTGAGGCAGACGGGCTACAGCAGCAGAAGACCACACCAGGTGCCACTCCGGTCAGCTAAGAACAGAAAACTGAGGCTACAATTGAGTGTAGCACCTTTAGTCCTTACTTAGATAATTAAAGAATACTCACATCTCTAGGTTCGGTAGGAGTTGGAAATGATTTTCACAAAGGAGGGTTGGTATACAAACAGATGATATTTTATTATCACTAGAAATAACAAAATAATAACCATTGACAGCGTAGCTGTACACTTGTTCCAAATTAATTAAGAAACGAATAAGGCGCCGTAAAATAACAAACAAAACCAAAAGAATGGAGAATCCTGGGACTGAGCTATCCTGCTCAGTATTCGGCAAGTTCAGTTCAGGATGGATCCAATGTCCGTCCGTCCGTCCGTCTTCTTCCGCTTATCCGAGGGCGGGTCGCGGGGGCAGCAGCTTCAGCAGGGAGACCCAGACTTCCCTCTCCCCAGCCACTTCGTCTAGCTCTCCCAGGGGGACCCCAAGGCGTTCCCAGGCCAGCCGCGAGACATAGTCCCTCCAGCGTGTCCTGGGTCTTCCCCGGGGCCGCCTCCCGGAGGGACGTGCCCGGAACACCTCACCAGGGAGGCGTCCAGGAGGCATCCTCACTAGATGCCCGAGCCACCTCAACTGGCTCCTCTCGATGCGGAGGAGCAGCGGTTCTACTCCGAGCTCCTCGCGGATGGCCGAGCTTCTCACCCTATCTCTAAGGGAGAGCCCAGCCACTCCACGAAGGAAACTCATTTCGGGCCGCTTGTATCCGCGATCTCATTCTTTCGGTCACTACCCAAAGCTCGTGACCATAGGTGAGGGTAGGAACGTAGATTGACCGGTAAATCGAGAGCTTCGCCTTTCGGCTCAGCTCCCTCTTCACCACGACGGACCGGCGCAGAGTCCGCATCACTGCAGAAGCCGCACCGATCCGCCTGTCAATCTCCCGTTCCGTCCTTCCCTCACTCGTGAACAAGACCCCGAGATACTTGAACTCCTCCACTTGAGGAAGGATCTCAACCCCCGACCTGGAGACTGCACTCCACCCTTTTCCGGCTGAGAACCATGGCCTCGGATTTAGAGGTGCTGATTCTCATCCCAGCCGCTTCACATTCGGCTGCGAACCGCTCCAGAGAGAGCTGAAGGTCACGATCCGATGAAGCCAACAGGACCAGGTCATCCGCAAAAAGCAGCGACCCAATCCTGAGGCCACCGAATCGTAGCCCCTCAACGCCCTGACTGCGCCTAGAAATTCTGTCCATAAAGGTTATGAACAGAATCGGTGACAAAGGGCAGCCCTGGCGGAGTCCAACTCTCACAGGAAACAAGTCCGACTTACTGCCGGCGATGCGAACCAGGCTCTGACACCGAGAGTACAGGGACCGGACACCCCGTATTAACGGGTCCGGGACCCCATACTCCCGGAGCACCCCCCACAGCGTTTCCCGGGGGACACGGTCGAATGCCTTCTCCAAGTCCACAAAGCACATGTAGACTGGTTGGGCAAACTCCCATGCACCCTCCAGGACCGTGCTGAGGGTATAGAGCTGGTTCCACAGTTCCACGACCAGGACGAAAACCACACTGCTCCTCTTGGATCCGAGGTTCGACAATCTTGCGGACCCTCCTCTCCAGGACCCCCGAAAAGACCTTCCCAGGGAGGCTGAGAAGTGTGATCCCCCTATAGTTGGAACACACCCTCCGGTCCCCCTTTTTGAAGAGGGGGAACCACCACCCCCGGTCTGCCAGTCCAGAGGCACTGTCCCCGATGTCCACGCAATGTTGCAGAGACGTGTCAACCAAGACAGCCCCACAACATCCAAAGCTTTGAGGAACTCCGGGCGGATCTCATCCACCCCCGGGGCCCTGCCACCGAGGAGCTTTTTGACTACCTCGGCGACTTCAGCCCCAGAGATTGGAGAGCCCACCACAGGGTCCCCCGACTCCGCTTCCAATGTGTGTTTCGTCAATAAGTCAGTCAATTCAGTTTCCTTGTCCACAGTTTCTTATATTTCGTATATTCGCTACTATCACTACTACCCTGGTAGGTGCGTGTGTGAGTGTCTTATCTGTGTTTCTCTGTGTGAGAATCAGAAGGTCTGGAGTCGTCGAGGAAGGTTCTGCAGCTGGCCACACTGCTTCTCGAACTCTCGTTCTCTCTCAGATCCGTTGGGCTGGGCTCGCCATCTTAATCATCTCTGTTTCTCGGACAGTAGTTCAGACTAGAAGAATAACTAAACACCAACCTACACAGAAAATGCATAGGTGTAAGAACTAAATCTGATTCTGTCAAGTTCTATGAGACCTCATCTTTTCTGTTAATCATGAAATATCTCACCAAAAATCAAGGAAATACATTATCACACAATAAATGAATTATTATGAATTAAAACAATTTGCTTTAACCATAAATGTAATCAATTATTCATGAATTCCTATTAACAATAGTATTTTTTAACAGACACATTATTTATGCATCTCTTTTTAACCTCTATTTATCTTATATCATCAGTTTTTAACTATTTGAATTCACCTTTTAATTATTTAACTCTTAAACATCAAATGAACTACAGTTTTTATACACAAGTACAAATTCCTTAACAAAAAATGAATTATACTACACCTTAAATGGTACTGTTAACCCTGTTCAATGGCTAACAACACAATTAGGCAGTTTTCAAATGGCACAAAAGAAATAAACTGCATCTTCTATTAGCAATTAGCTTGGCTTAACGATTAGCATAGCCATTAGCATAGCGATTAGCATGAATAAGCATATACAATGGACAGACTAGCAACTAGGAGCTAGCGATTAGCATGTTGCCGTCGCTATTAGCATTAACTAACAATTTCTTTTCCACAATAAACTACGGAAAAGGTGCACGAAAGTAATTTTAAGCAATACTGACTACCTTAAAATAGGCAGATAACACAATAAATGCAACTTTTCCGTCTAAATGGCTACCGAGCTACAGGCTAACTGTATGCTAACTCACCAGAGTCTCTGCATTTCCTTCCACGAGGGGGATTTTTCCTCCTCGGCTCACAGCTTACCGGAGTGAATCTGGGTTTGCCCCGTGGCTACCGGTTCTTTCGGCGGACGGTTCAGACTTTGTCCGCAGCACTTAATAACTATTTTCTTCGTGTTTGCTTTGCTCTTTTGTTCTACTTTTTGCTAGCGACTCACTCCGTCTGGTCTGCTGCTATCTGTCTCGTGTCTGAGAGAAAAAATGGCTTAATGACTACATTGTACCCATCTTCTGATGACTACTTCCAGCAGGATAGAACCTGACCTCACTGTACTCAAATGGCCTCCACAGTCACCAGATCTCAATGCAATAGAGCCTGAAAAACCTGAAGTAAAGCTGACTAAAGCTAAATCCTGGAATGGATATATGGAAAACACTGAGTTCATTTCTGTGGATAAAATAATGTATTTGTACATGTCCTGGTAAATAACACAATATTTCTATGTTTATCATTCATCATACACCACTGTGTTCAGAATCATCCAACTGTCAGGCAAAGGTAGAAGAGGCACATCATGTCAGCAACCCAGAGGAAAATAATACAGCGTACAGAGGACAACATGACTGAAACACAATGAACAAAAATCATCTGTCTAGATGGTATACAACAAATCAAACAGAGCAGATTAGTTTACTGTTCTGTCACCACAGTGACAGTAGCCAACTTAGACTTAGACAATGTCAATAACTTTTGTCTACTTGAGTTCACACAACTCGGCTGTAGATCCAAAATAATCAACACCAAGTCCAGCATAGAGTGGTTGACTAAATGTGGTCTGGACTCTGTGGAGCAGAGTCATGGTCTCAGAGACGCTGTAGAAGGACAGAACACCTGCACTGTGATCCAGGTACACTCCTACTCTGGAGGACTGAGGGCCAGAGATGGGTGCTCTGATGTTGTTATTATTTGAATGATAATTTCCATTAAAGGAACACTCTAATGCCCAAGATTTTTCATTGTTCCCAAGTCGACTTTTGTCTCCTGTTCTTCTGATATCTGATCTGATATCCACTCCACCTCCCAGTAACAACATCTGGTCAGACTTTCTTTACTCAAGTCCTGAATTGGTCAATGAATCTGTCTGGGTGACAAGAATATAACTGAGATGCCTCCATATTTGTTGCTTTTCTGTTCCCTCCAGATACTGAGGACAGCTGTAGATTTCTTTCTGATCCTCTTCATCCCAGCGCCTTTTAATACAGTTCATACAGTAGCTGTGTCCACAGGGAATAGTCACAGGACGCTTCAGTAGATCCAGACAGATCGAACAGTAGAGTTTTTCCTGGTCCATCTGAATTCCTCGCTGTGCCATTTCACCTCCGTTGACAGTGAACGAGAAATACTTTGGTTCCAGACTAAAACTGAGTTTCCTACTTCATGTTCACTCACTTGTATGCATAGAATGGGACGTGAGAGCCTTTGCACTTGCACATTTTGGTTACACCCATCTGTAACCTTGCAAAGCAGAAAAATGTGAACAGACTAGGAGTGGTTAGACCTGCTCATGTAGAAACAAACAATTTTAGGATTGTTTTTTTTTTTTTGGCCTTTTCAAGCTTTATTGATAAATATAGCTGACAAGTGACAGGAAATGGAAGGGGAGAGAGATATGGGGAATGAGAAGGGCCACAGGGCGGGACTCGAACCTGGGCCAGCCACAGCAAGCCTTCACATATGGGACGACCGCTCTACCAACTGAGCTAAGCGCCACCCTAATGTTAGAATTGTTAATCACACACTATATCAGGCAGAGAGCAGTCAGATGATTAAACACAGAATAGCTCATTACAACTTTTCTGTGGTGGTTTTGTTTCTAAAGAGCTGCGAGTGAACAGAGAGTACAGTGCCCAACTTTCTGTTTTCTTTCTCTAAAAGTTTTCCTTTCGACTTTAAACTACAGCACGACAGCCTGTCTCAGGAAGAGCACCTACCCTCGAACCACTATGATCCAAAACAAGGCCTTGGACTGACAACAATATAGAAATGAAATGTGGTCTCCCCCTATAGACAGAGAGGTGAGAACCACATTTCTTGACTAGATCATGTACACAGTGTTTGTTTACAGGGTGCTATGTATATCTGATTGAGTTTGGCTTGGAGGTGTGCACTAATTCTAAATATGGACAGGAGGTGTATTCAGTGACACACACACAAGTTAACATGATGCCTCCGTACCTGATGGAGAGCAGACCTGACCTGGAAACATCGTACTCTTGCTAAATGAATTAAAAAAGCGTTCATTCAAGACAAAAACACACATTTAAGACTATGACATTTAATAATTGTGCATCAACACAGCAGTGAACAACTGCAGTATTTTTTTTAATCTTATGAATAATAATAGTGCTAATAGTGAGGAGAGCTCTCTCTGCTTGTTAAGTTTGGTCTTTTAAGCTGTGAGGATGGATGCCCTGTGTGGGTGTGGTCAGTTGGGGTGGGCAAAGGGGCAAGTGGGGGCAGTGGAGCATGGCCGGGGGGCAGGACGTGGCCTCCTTTACGGGACAGGACGTCAATCTCCCTCCCGAGGCCCTCAGCCTGCTGCGATTGTATCTGCACCAGGTTCTGAAGCCTCTGGATCTCCTTCTGGTCCATACGGCTCCTGTAATCCTGGAAATGTCTGCCCTGATTACACAGAAACACGTCTGTGAGAGCATGCAGCAATAAGAACACTCATAGCTCCATAGTCACAAATGCAACTTGACTCCGTTGTGTGCACAGAAATGGAAGAAAGCAGGCTGAAGTGATGACACAACAACTTTGTCCATACAGTCATTGGTTGATCTGTGTCAACTGGTTGTGAAAGTGTGTATGCTATGACATAAAACTTAATAGTGTTATGTCAGAGCTCTTCTGCCAGCTCTTCCCACTAGTGGCCTAAAAAAACATTGTTGTAGCTGCTTATCTGAATCAGCTTGAAAAAACTCAATCTAGCCTGAGGTGTAATATACCAGGGTTATATTGCTATGCAACGATAAATGTATGATTGTAAACATAACCATTTACTTGCATGCATTTTATTGTGGATCCCAGCTTTGATTTATATTACACATAAAATGAATGGAAGTTACCATTTTATTCTGCCTAGCGTTGAGTTTATGCTCCAATTCTCTCTTCTGGTCGAAGAACATCGTTGTGCTGGAGAGACGCTCTGTGTTACATCTGGTCACCTCCATCAGAGCCTGATGTGCCTCTTCTACCTTTGCCTGAACATCACACACACACACAATCCAAAAAAGATCAATCGACTTACTTAAATCTAAGCACTGACATTTTAGTTTAAAGAGAACCAGAACAAAATGAGGCAGGGAGGTGAGCGTACATCCCACTCTTTGATTTCCTTGGCATATGCATCTTCTCGGAGGAGTTTGTCCTGCTTGAGCTCCTCCAGCGCCCTGTTCCCAGACAGCGTCAGTAGGACCTCCAGATCCACCATCCTCCCAAACCTCAACATCATCATCTGGTCACACTGATTCTCCAGCTCTACACCAACACACATGAAGACACACACCAACACACAGATGAGTATCTGAGAATGTCACCTTCTGCGTCTGGCAATATCAACCAGCAGAGGAATTTTGCTCTGCCACTTTTTGGTGGGAAGACACCAAAGAAGAAGAATCACAAATCACATCTCTTTGACTTGTGTGTGTTTATGTGGAATCTGAATGTTCATCAGATGTTTCACATTAAGCTTGAATGAGAACTTAAGGCGCGGATCTCACCCTGGACACTGCTGTTCATGTCCTTGCAGTCATGGATGAGTCTGACGTGCTGCTGGCGGGTCAGAGCGTGCAGCTCTTTCTGCTGGCTCTTCTCCTCCTGTAACTGTTTGATGCGCTCTTGCAGCCTGCTCAGCTCCATCCGGTTCAGCACCAACGCTGGGCTCAGGTCAGACGGCACCGAATCGTTGGTGACAAACTCAATCTGGCAGACGAATGGAGAAAGTGGAAGCAAGAGAAAGGGACAGGGAGTAATTACAGGAGATGACAAAATTGGGATATTCTCAAGTATTTCACCTAACAGATCTCAAGTCCGTGTTTTTGGCTGTTTACCTGGTAAAGTCTGAGAGGAAACACCACATCCAGCTCATTCATTTTCTGATGTTTCTCTCTGTTGACTTGCTCCAGTTCATCCTCTGCAGGCATCCGAATGCTCTTCACTGATTTCTCCTGCACAGTCAAGTAAAGAAAGAAACACACACCAGGACGTGAGACAAAAAGCGCAGATGATAACAGGCACATCTATTGAGATGACGGGACGTGAGACATGAGACAGAGTGTGACCTTCTTGATGAGGGGCTCACACGCTTTCTTCAGAGCTTCAGCACTCTTCCTCTTCTCTGCAAGCAGTTCCTCAAGGTCCAGCCGACGCTCACGCAGCTGCAGTGTGTTCTCGAACAACTCTGGATCACAGCCTGAGAGAAACACACACACAGAGAAGTGTGAGAAAATGATTTCATGTTGCAAATGTGATGCAATTAGTCCATGCTTTGACTGTCCTCTCTTTTTTATGCATCAGATCAACTTTTTAAAAATGTTTGGTAAAAATGGTGAAATTGGATCATGTTTTCTGGTTTTTCCTCTAATGTCTTCAGGCATCAACTCTCTGTGAGTTCCCTGATGGACAGTAACGTAACTGTACCTGCTGTCAGTTAATATTAGCTCAGTTTGTTAGCCGGGCAGCCTGCACTGTGAGCTCAGAGCACCGGGGGGGGGGGGGGGGGGGGTCATGCACTGGAAATGATGATGGGGAGCTGAGCTATCAATCAAGAACTGAAGGTTGGCAAGCAGGCGACGTAACTGGACTCAGCAGCCTCAATGGACAGAGGTGAAGAGACCGAGGAGGACGCTGGCGGGTAAAGCTAGTAAG
This sequence comes from Nibea albiflora, assembly GCA_014281875.1. Lineage (NCBI taxonomy): Eukaryota > Metazoa > Chordata > Actinopteri > Sciaenidae > Nibea > Nibea albiflora. Next base: position 3,871,575 of record CM024803.1, read on the forward strand.
AGGTAAGCACGGGTTGAGAAAGCAAGAAGCCGCGGGACAAGAGTGACTTTTAGTCGTTGGCGAGAGCTTGGTGACGCCGAGCTGGGCTGACTGCTGTTGGGCTAGTCAGTAATAGTAGCTGGCTGCTTTGTATTGTGTTGTTGCACTTGATTGATGTTTCGCTGTTGGCAAAGTTGAATGGTATAACAAATGTACGTCAATCAATTCTAGTGACCTTGCTGCGTGCTGATTCTTCTCTCTTACTCTGTGCTGTTTGCCACAGTGTTGTAAAATGTAGTTCACTCTGCTGTACAAACTTTACAGTGACAACAATATATTACCACAGCGATCCTTTCATATCAGATAACATATATGATTATACGAGTGACTGAATTGAAATACTGATTGAAAACTATCTTTATATGTTTTGTCCGGTCGTATATATTTTTTTGTCGTATTATATTCTTTATTGGCCTGAGGGAAAATCAGTCAACACACTGTAGATCAACACGGGCAGATCGTGGGGGTCTTCAGTTAAATGCTTTGACACATTTCGTCAGTCAGTCAGAGTTTTTTGTGAGAAAGGATTTGAATACTTTCCCGTCAGAACACTGACCTGGAGGGCAAGTATTGGCATCAGCTGTGCTGCTGTCATAATCATCATCGTCGTCATCATCTTCATCGTCATCATCATCATCGTCCGAGGATTTGTCTTCATTAGAGCTTTCACCACTGTCCATCTCTTCTTTCTTTTCTTCTGCAAACACACATTTGGATCATCAAGGTCAGACACACACGTCATCATACAGTCACACTTGCCACACTGTTGTGTTCCTTCCTGTCACCTTCATTCGCCGTCTTCTTCTCCTCCATCTTAACACGTTTGATCTTCATCTTGAAGACTCTGGTCAGAAGCTCTCCAAACTTGTTGTCATCGCCCAGTGAAGTCTTGAAGGCGGCGGTCAGAACCTTCTCTCTCTCCTGCAGCTTGGCTATTTCTGCCCGCTTCAGCTCCAGCTGTTCATTGTACTCCTCCAATTCACACTGTCAGGAGGGAGAGCGTTACTTCAAAACTCAACTAATTCTCTAACTGATACGCTTAAACACAGAATAGCTCATTACAACTTTATGCATTACGGTTACAGTGCCATTGCTTATAATTCAGTGTTAAATGAATTCACAGAATGAGCAGTCTGCAATAACAAATAAAACCACAATGCATGCAATGTTCAGTGCCGGATAATTTGGGGCTCAAACAGACAAATGCAGTGGAGTAATAAGTACAACATTCCATCCATCCATCCATCCATCCATCCATCCATCCATCCATCCATCCATCCATCCATCCATCCATCCATCCATCCATCCATCCATCCATCTGATATGTAATCCTTCCAGCGTGTTCTGGTTCGGCCCAGGGGTCTCCTTCCAGTTGGATGTGTCCAGACAACCTCCAATCGAAGGCCTGAGCTCATCCACCCAACAGAGCAGACTCATTTTGACCACTTGTATCTATGATCTCATTATTTAGGTCACTGCTCAAAGCTTCTGGCCATAGGTGAGGGTTGGAATGTAGACTCACAACAGCGTGATACAACTCATGCATTGCTGCTGACACCGCACCAATTCACCTTCTGCCTGAAGGAACACTAGTACACATGAAATAAAAAAAGAACACAGTCCACAGTCTCTCTCTCTCACCGTGATGCTGTTCTCCTCTTCAATGCATCCATCGATCGTCTCCTGCAGTTTGTCTTCCCTCCTCTCAAACTCCTTGAGGAGCAACACCTCCTGATACAGTGTAAGCTGAGAGAGGTCTGCCTGCTTCAGCTGCCAATCCAGACGCAGCTTCTGGTGACGGAGCAGCTGGAGCTCAGCATCAAACTGACACACCAGAATCTCCATCTGATGATTAAAGACATTCACAGATAATATTACTATTATATTACTACTCAAAACATCACTCTGAGATGTTCAGTAGAGTGTAGAAGATGGAGCAGACCTGCTCCAGCAGAAAGTCCTGCTCATGAAGCAGTCTGATCTCCTCCTCCTTCTGGAGCTCCTCTTCCCTCTGGAGCTCCTCTTCCCTCTGGAACTCCTCCTCCAGCTCACTCAGCTCCGTTCCTTCTGCTACTGCTGTCTTTTCTTCGTCTCCTGTGCTTGCAAGTGAACCCGACAGGGTCAGAGCCCCTTCCTCTCCTCTCTCTTCCTCTTCTTCTTCATCCTCTTTCCATTCCTCTCCTTCCATCTCTTTCTCCATCTTCTCCAATAAACTTGTGGCTCCCTCCTGCCCCATGGTCTGGAACCTGTTTGAAAATTAAAAAATCTATTCTGGTCTATTTAAAACTAGAAAACATGTAAATAAAAAACTTTCTCTGTTGTTTGCTAAGCTGTGGTTTAAGGTTTAAACCTGTGTCGTCTCGGTTACATGATCTTTTAAACTCATTACTCTTGACAGAGATCAAACTAAAGGCTGTACCTCTGTTGCTTCAGAAGAACCCTGTATCGCTCCAGGATAGCGCTGCTGTACTGCAGCTTCTTCTCTGGTGTTTCCTCTGGCAGCATGGTTGGCAGAACAGGTATAGGGCGGTGAAAATGGGTCGCCAGACGCTTCTGGACCTTCTGGACCTGCTTAGCCAGTGCACGCAACTGAGACACCAGGCGAACCTTGGAGTCCCGCAACACTCTGATCTGCCTGTTGATCTCAGTCTGCTTCTCACGGATCTTGTTGGATAGACAGAGCCTTTGAATCAATTGATGTTTGATTAATTTGTTAGTGACTGAATGCTTACACTGAGACAAGCAGCAAAACCTCGAGGTGGCAACCAACGTTTGACATTTTGCTTTACAAATGATGTTATTATTATCAAATGTTATCCAAAAAAGCAGCAAATGTCCACAGTTAAACACTAGGAACTGGAGATACTGAACTCATTACCCAAACCAGATAAACAACCCCAAATCATTATGAAATGAGAAAAAAATCAACAGAAGTTCATGCTGTAAAGAAGCAGAGATATGTGTGTGTGTGTGTGTGTGTGTGTGTGTGTATACATTTTCCACCAGGCCAATCAGCTCTGCTCTCTTCCCCTTCACGTTGGTCCTCAGATGTTTGGGCACTATGAAGTCTTTAGCTGACTTCAGCTTTAAGTCTCCCATGTTCTCCTCGGCCTCGCGGATGGCCTGCACATCCTGCGGATCCACAGAGTCCTTGCTCGGCTTCTCTGCGTAACTGAAACACCAACAATCAATCACAGTTTTGCACCAGCAGCCCAACAGTTACAGTAGAGGGTCTAGCAGGTTAGTCTCAGTATAGGGTGATACTGTCGAACACGACACTCACAGTTGGGCCCATTCCTGCTTCCTCTTCTCGATCTTGGCTCGAGCTTGTTCAGCTTTCTCTGCAGCCTTTCGCAGCCTCTCAAGCTGCCGATATTCCAGCTTTACCCCTGCTGGACAAGCCGCCAGGTGGCGTGGTACCTCCTCGTCTGGAGAACACGCATACAGCTGGTAGGTCAAGCGTGTCTTTAACAGGTGACAGGTGAAACAAACACACAAACTCTTTGCTACCTTCGAATGTGCTGCTGTCTTTTGCAGGCTCGGACTTGAGTACTTTTTTTTCTGGTGCAGCAGCTCCGTCATCGGGCTTGGTCTGATGTCTGTGCTGGGCTGAAGACTCGGTTAGTGCTGGCAAACGGTAAGTAAAGACTCTGTGGTCGGTGCAGATGGCAACCACAGTGATCACGTTGGATGTTGGAGAGTCTGCGAACCTGAATACAAACACAAGTGGTGAATGAAAACATCAGTTAGAACATTTAAACTCTCATTTAAAATATATTTAGTTAGTCGTCTGTTATCAGTAATAACTAGTGACTCCAAAGACAAGATAATGATTAATAAACATTCTTTATCCAGTCAAATGTGATTTGCATTCAAAACAAGTGAATCAGTCTGAGCTTCTCTTTCATAGAAGAACATATGGAAATATCCAGTCTTCAGTTCTTCAATTAGATGTCTGTGTGTGTGTGTGTGTGTGTGTGTGTGTGTGTGTGTGTGTGTGTGTGTGTGTGTGTGCGTGTGTGTGTCAGTACCAGGTCTGTAGCTTGCTGAGTGCCACGCTGCAGCGCTCCTTCTCCCAGGCCATGTGTTTTCTGATCTCCCTCACCTGCTGAGCCTTCAGCCTCTCTGCCTGCTCAATGAAACGCCGGTCCAGCTGCAGCGTCTACACACACACACACACACACACACACACACACACACACACACACACACACACACACACACACACACACACACACACACACAGACTGAGGTCAATCCATTGATATACATTCATTCCCAGGAATCTTATCCAAACATTAATTATGACCATAAATCTGACCATATTTAACCCCTAACATAAACTAGGTCTTTATGTTAAACTTTGGTGTTTTAGTTTGTGAGGAGCAGCTTTTTTATCCTGAGTCACTGATCGTTCAATCCACACCGTCTTCTAATCTTTTTTTTTCTATGTAAGATGAGTGTAATTTCCAAAGGCCAGTCATCACACAAATCTGCTTTGTCTGCTGGATGAGGCTTTATCAGTCAGTCTGTGATGACGATTGCTAAGAGGACAGGAGGGTTATAGTGGAGGTGAGGCTGGACAGGGGCAGATATTTACTCATTGATGTGAATTTTGGATGCGTTTTTTTTGTTGCTGTTTTACTAAACTAAACCTAGATACAGTATCTGCAATGAAAAAAACATACAACAACAAAACGCAACTAATGAACTGCAAAACCAGGTGAATGCCCTTAGTATGTGTGTGCGTGTGTGTGTGTTATTACCTGAGGTTTCTGACGAACATGCTCCACCAGACTCTGGTTCTTGTTCAGCTGCTGTTTAAACTTCTTCTGGAGCTCAGACAGCTTCTTCCGCTTCGCTACAATCTTCAGCTCGGCTGCCCGACGCAGACGGTCCTTCTCCAGCTTCTGCTTAGCTGTCTCTATGCTGGAAGGAGTCAGGGTGGGCGTTAGAAAGTTAGAGGAGATAAAACTTATAAAGCAGAGTTACAGTGACATGTAAATATACAAACAAGTGTAGGGCTGTCACGATGCATTTTTACTGTATTATTATCACCTGCCGATGATTTGCTAAAAAAGAGAAACATGAGATAGACGTAGAAGATGAGAACAGACTGACAGAGAAAGAGGAGCACTAACCTGTAGGCTGCTGGGTCCTCAATGTCCTGTGCTAACGTCTCGTTCTCAAGACCCTTCTGTTATGCACACATGTGAACAAGCTTTAGTCAATTAATCCAATACTTGCTTTACTCAAAATCACAAATGTGAACCTGAAAGTAAAGTAAAAGTAAAAGAGTAGGCAGTTCACAACATCAGTGGGCAATAAAACGTGGACTGACCCTGGGTGAAGGAACCTTTGCTCGCTTTCTCTGGAGGTCTTTCTCTAGCTCCTCCGGAGGAATCAGGCTGAAGGAGAAGATGTTCCCGTCGTCTCCTGCGGTCAACACAAAGTGGTCGTCGTAGCTACAGCGGATGTGCCGCAAGTGTCCGTACTGGTTGTCGTGGGCGCTGAGAGCCCAGTACGCCTTCATGGAGGTGAGGCTGTGGTCGCTAGGCTGCAGAGGGTAAACTCTGATGGAGCCTGAGTGCATGCCGCAGAGCAGCAGCTGCCTGTTGGAGCTACAGAACACCAAAACAAACAGGAAGGTATATTTATACCAGGTTATAGTATGCTCTAAGGTTTACCTCCTTAACTAGAGTTGTTTTTTATTCTTTATTTTAACAGTCTTTCTGTGTTGTTACATTTAGTAAATATGCCGGAAACAAAACAAAACTATGAGCTGCTGCAAACAAACAAAAATACTGCTTAGCTAGTTTGCTCTCTGGCTACCTGAAGGTGATGGAGCGAATGGGGTCATTGTCTGTGTCATGGACAGAAAGCCAGTCAAACGGCTCATCCTGCCGCTGGTCTAGATCCTGGTCCTGCTCCTCAGAGAACTTACAGTGATACAAGAAACCTGAGTCAAAGCCTCCCTGCAGGAGAGAGAAGAGGAAAACAGTGTGAGTTAGGAGAAGGACTTTGAATTGGATCTGTTGTGGGACAGCAAGTCTTCTTGAACTATATATACCTTCCATGTCAAGTGATGGAAACAATCGTCATGTGTATGAAATCAGATCAAAGAACAAGTTGAGATAGGATTATGAATTGGATTTTGACTGTTGCACATTTTAGGTGTGTGTGTGTGTGTGTGTACCATGGAAAGCCAGAACTGGCCAGGCTGTGAGTAGAAGCCACAGTAGAGAGGACTCGGAGGGTCAGGGATGTAGATAGAGGGCAGCTCTTCCTCGTCCTCCTCCTCTTCCTCTTGCCCTGCTGCTGGCTGCTCTTTCAACCTCTCCTCTCTCTCTTTCTTCTTCTTCTCTTTTGCAGCTTGACGTCTTGCGATTTCCTCGTCTCTCTGAAATACACAAACACACACATTAAAAACAAAAGCATGATCTGAGAGTAAAATGACCTCATTAAATTTCCCAGTGATTCTTTTCAATAAAACTTAAGACAGCCGGAAATGACAGAAAAATATTTGAACCCTAAAACAAAACATAAAATGCATAAAATGGATGTATAGCAGACCATGTCCTGACCTTGACTCGAGATTTGATGCTCCTGAACCTGAAATATCTGCAGGGCAGCTCAGAGAGCTGGAAGGTTTTGGTCGGCTTTTGGGCCTCTGGATCGGGACTCTGCAACTCGACCACGTGACCGCTCTGACACAGGACCAGCAGCCTGTTTTCACTCTGGGTAAAACCATAACAGAAATCGGCTAAATCATTAATGTTCCACCACATATATTTACAGGGAGATATTTGAGTGCAAGACAGACTCACATGTGAATGAGGTGACCACTGCAGCGCCTGCACCGGCCCGGGAACACGGACAAATCCGATGGGGTTGTATTTTTCCCCAACAGTGAAGAAGAAGATGGTGCTGTCTGTGCTCTGAACAGGAGAGGTCAGCCAGGTCAGACAAATAACAGAAAAACATGGACCAATAGCATCCTCAAACCACTCTCACCTAAACCACATCTCTACTGCAGTGCTGAACATGATGCCTGATCACAGGACAGGTACAAATATTTCTGTGCTAGCTCTGAATTTATGTGAATTTAGATTTTCACACAATTTTTTTATAAAGTTTTTATAAAGTTTTATCTCTGCTTGCAAAGTAAAGACGTAACATGGTATGACGTAAACATTGCCTCAATTGAGTGAATACTCTATACTACTCTATACTATCAATACTGTCTTTGGTTTGTAGTTAGAAATAAGCAGTGAGGACATTTGTCAGTAATGTTTGTTTTCCCGAGCCTGTCTTTGATGCAACGTGGGATTAACATTATTTAATGTTGTTTTCCAAATCAGGTTTTTTCTATTTTTATTCACACTTTTCACAACTTTTCCCAGGAAAATGTCTGTGCAACTTAAATTCTTACAGAGAGCAAACATTTTCTGATGCCTGAAGCAATCAGCCATGATTTTAAGTCTTACCTTACCCAGAATTCATTGTCAATTAGTCCCAATGAAGACAATGTAGAACAACCTTAGGGCAAATGAATTTAGATGTCTACCTGACTATAAGCTAGATCTTAGCCATAATCAAAGGGAATCTTTGTGTGCCCTGCAGTGCTGCAGCTTTCACCATAAAAGTCCCACAGTACTAACAGTGAATTGTGGGAGATAAGGTTTCACTCACTACTACTTTTTTTTGTTAAAGATATTTTTATTTGACAGAGACAGCTGAAGAGTGACAGGAATGGGGGAGAGAGAGAGAGAGATGGGGGAATGAAAGTGCCCGCATGTCGGATTCGAACCCTTGGCGGCTGCGGTAAGGACTGAGCCTTTGTACATGGGGAGGACGCTCTACCAACTGATCTAACCGACAGCTGGTGCGGCTGTGTGTGTGTAGACTTGTTGTGATCTTAAGGAGACCTCCTCCTGAATAAATGAAGCTTAACTACTTAAGAAAGTCCAGGCTGGGGATTCAGGGGTGTCGATTGGCCCAGTTGCTAGAGCACCCGCCTCATGTACGAAGGATCAGCAGCGACCCAATGTTCGAATCCGACCTGCGGCCCTTTGCTGCACGTCATTACCCATCTTTCTCTCCTCACATTCCCGTCACTCTTCAGCTGTCTGTATAAAAAAGGCAAAAAATATCTGTAAGAAAGAAAGAAAGTCCAAGCTGACTAAAGCTGCTGTCCTCAATGAAGGAGCTACTTAAGTTTTAGTGCTCAGAAGAGTTTTCAGGTGTTTAACTGTGTTTGGTGAAAGTAAACAAGCATTTTGACAAACCTCATAGTGTAAAACATGAGAGCACCTTTCTTTCCTAGAAAACCTCTTACCCCTGTGGCTAAGATCTCCCCATTCCGCTCATATGCAACAGCAGTTACAGGAGCATGATGGGGTTTGAAGGCCTGTTTGAGTTGCAGCTTTGCATCTCCTTTGGGGCTGCGCCCGGCGACCGCATGCAGCCTCTGGGGGTCGTACAGCTCCAGTAACCTGACCACCCCGTCCTTAAAGCCTGTCACCAGTAAACCTCCACTCTGGTTCACCTTAAAAAAGAACCACAGAATCCCAGAGGTCAGTTTTCTGTCAGAATACAATCATTTGAGCTAGCTTGATACATTCTCCCACCAACACGCTTACCAAAGATGGAGCCCAGCTGAGACAAGTTCCACCCTGACTAAAGCGAATGGTGGTCAGTTCTTTTTTTGCAAGGAAGTCAAAAACTCTGATTGAACCTGGAGAGCAGAGACAGACTGTTATAGTGTCTGTGCGTGTCAGTATGTGTGCAAACATGTGCAGTACATGTCCAGGTGTGGAAATTTGTGTGACTCACGGTCTAGAGAGGTTGTGGCCATGAGGTGGGATTTCCTCGACACATCCAGGCCCTGGATCGGTCCAGCGTGGAAGGAAAACAGGCACTCGGGATCAGGAGTCTGCACACACAGACCAAACATCAACTGTTATGACACTGTGAGTGAACACAGTGATCATATAGACTGTATCTTGACATGGATGTTTTTGTATATGAATCACAGATGTCTAGCAGCACTAGTGACACTACAGCTGACCACGAGTGAGTACTTTGTATCATATGAAACTTGTAACTTGTCAGCGTAGCAGACTCACTGTGTAGGTGAATGACAGATCCAGTTTCCAGATGGCTCCGTTTGAATCCTGCAAGAACACATTGTGGAGAGATCAGTATTTTTGATTGAGGCCACATTCTGTATTACAAATGGCTTTATTTGTGACCTTTGCCCTTTTACAATCTGACCTGAGCAAACCAGACGAAGGAGTCATTCACAGAACTCCTCACTATAGAGAAGAGGCAGACGTTATGACCGACCACCATCTCATTCATTGGCTCCATCTCAAACCTGCTGCTGCTGCTTTTACTATTAGCAGTGTCGATGCTCTCAAAGTCCCAGCCCTGCAGGAGGCAGAGGGGGGTGATTTACAGTGTCATACTGATTACGTGATGTGGATCATATCATATTTAAAACTGATTACAAATAAATCTACACCTCTTCCTGCTGCCATCTCAAACAAATACATTACTAATACAAAGAGTTTCAAATTGCATGTAAAATAGAGTAAAAAAAATACTTACTGAGATTACTGAGTTACTGAGGTCATGTTATTCTAAGTGTCTTACCCGGACTGCTCCATCAGAGCCCATCGTCATCAGCTGTCCGTCTTCTAGAGCAAACGGCTGAACAATCCCGGCGTGGCAGTTCCGCCCACCCTTACGGCAGATCTCCACTTTGACCATATTCCCTTCCCACAGCAGCAAGTTGCCCCAGTCTGAGCCGGACACCACCTGACAGAACGAGACAAAAGGTGACGTGGGTCAAAGATATTGCAATGCAAAATATTTTTGAGATTGAAAGTTTGACCATGCAAACAAACTCATCACAAAGTTCAGCCAGTAGCTGTTCTGGAGCTTTCAATCACACTATCTTTAAACGATATCGAAATTTGGACTTTCTGGTGAGATTGTTTGCATAGAAACATTTAAAATAAACAAAAAATAGTTTATTTTAGTAGTTTTTTTGTACAATTTTACTTTATGTATGTACTTCATATTTACTTACTATGTTTATTTAATGTCTAGATTTGTCTATGATTTACAATTGTCATTAGTCTTTTTGTTGCCATTAAAGCTTTCATGTTCTCTCAGGCAGAGATTACTAAGACCAATCATCGTACAAGATCATTGATCTTTCCTCCACCAGTTTTGGTCAAGACTGAAATATTGCATCAAAATATTCACGCTTTGTACAGGATGAATTATGATACGTTTGGTGAGCAAATGTTTCATTTGTAGAATACTTTGGTTTGACCAAATCCATGCAAGACTAACAGCTGTTAGCTTGCCAATGTGCATTAACATGATGATTATTTAGCTCATTTCCAGCCTCCTAGAGCTGCTGGAGTGGCTGTCTGCTTCATTTCCAGGTCTTCTTGACCTGTGTACAAACCCAACCTGCTAGAACAGCAGGACACAGACCTTTCCATCAGGAAGCTCCATGTAACCCTCAATATTAGTTGCTGGAATATTCCCAAAAGGTCCCATAACACCTTGCAACTTCTCACTGGTGAATGAGCTGCCAAATTTACAAAACCTGAGAAGGAGAAGGAGAGACAGAAGTTATTTTCACCTTATTTGAAAACATAAACATATTTAATATCAGGACAGTGGCAGTGAACTCATGGAGTGGTTGCCAAGCAACCTTCCAGGGACAGAAAGATTCACTTGAGGAAATGAGAAATTAAGTGGGACTTTAAATCAGAGCAGTGTTTGGAGGTGTTCACAGGGTTTTAGCGGGATGCAGTATGTCCTTTACATGATGTGTCCAGCTCCTGATGATGTGAACAGTCCCGGGTTGTATGGAGAGAAGCTGAGTCGGTAAACCTCCTTTGAAGTGGCCATGCAGCTGTGCATCATCTCCTGCCTCCAATCCCACAGCGTCATCATGAAGTCAGGCGCGTTGCCCACGCTGGCCAACAGGCTCCCATCACGGTTAAAATTCACAAAGCTGTACGCTCTCTCTGTGCCACCTGAAGGTTACAACATGAAAGTTCACACACGATCATCAATAATACAGAAACACAGCATTTGAAAAAAATATAATGACCTTTATAATATTTACCTCTGAGGATGCGATACGGTCGTAACGAGGGATATTCATAGACTATGATGTCAGGCTTGTTTCCCTTCTCAGCTACAACAAAGTACTCCTTGCTAGGGTGTGTCTTCACACACACACAAACACACACACATACATCAAGGAATAAGACATGCATTGGTTAAAATAAGTGAAGTGCTTTTACATTGTATGTGATATTCTTTATGCCTGTACAGTCTGTCCTCAGCAACTCAAGTACCACATTTACAAAGCTGTACTTGAGTTAATATGAACATCTCCTCATCCATTTCATCAGTTACACACAGGCTGCAGCCTCAGATTGACTTCACCTACGTCACATGTAGTTTGTTAGCCATCTTACCGTGATAGCACCAATTCCTCCTCCGCTGCAGGAGCGGATGTATCTCTGTTCCTTGGTGAATACGTCCAGCAGGATGAGCAGGTTTCCAGCTATAAAGATGAGAGTTCTGTCATTCAGCAGATGCAGGTTCCCCCTGCGCCCACTGTCAAAACCGAAGGAGTGACTGAGTGCAGGACAAATTAAGGATCAATATCAGACTCACTGATTAGATTTACTTTAGATGATTTCATAATGATACCAAATGTCCTATATAATAATAATAATAATAATAATAATAATAATAATAATGCTCACCATCATCATCCTCATTTCCCCTTAATAAAGTAATCCGTATTCGTATTTGTATTATTGTTTACAGCAATACACCTGCACATTCTTAGTATTACTATGGAAGTAGTAGTATGCAGTCGCAGTGACACATGCACATTCATATACTATACTATCATATACTATATGTAGTATTACATCATATTACAGGTTCTTGTAATAAACTTTTTTAACTAACATACAAAAACAGAGAATCAGTCAGTTAGACAGACAAGCAGACAGTCTGAAAATTATGTCTTGGCAAATAAAATGAGGGAGCCAGACTCCCATGTCAAAAACAGAAACTATGTGGATTGCCCTTGTGATAGGCACATGTTTTTCTGTATATGCTAAGTATGATGAGGACATTTTCTTAAAAAACTCATTTTCAAAGGATACGAGAGGTGCAGGAGGTTCTCTGGGATTTCAGAGTCGGACGTTATGAACGGTCTCGAGTGAAGCTCTTCATAATTGTAGTACATGTCTGCAGGGAGCTGCTTTTTTGATTCCTCCTCATCCTCCTCAGAGTGTTCAGTGACACATCCTACGAGGGAGAAAACATTTGAAAGCAGCTTTTTGAGTCACAAATGAATGAACTTGTGCATCTTTGCCTCAAATATTGCACCTATTGGACAGAAAATAAAGAAAAAAGTCTAAATACAAGACCATAAAAAACATCAGCTCACTGAGACTTTGATGGATTGCTAAGGAGATGCCATTATAAACATTAAACTGCTGCTGTTTTTGGTGTGATTTTTATTTGATCTTCTAGTTCATACATTTAAACTGTTCCAACTGCTTTCAGCACACACCCTTGAACTGTCTTCACCACTTCAATGAGTTTTTATCACTTCCATGTCAGCTTCTTATAACAGAGAGTTCATTTGCTTTCAGTGGGTACACTCCACCTGATACCTCATTGCCTTTAAATGCCTACACTTCTACTGACTTTTCATTCACAGCTTATCTTACATTTAAACTGAAGCTTCAACCCTGATAATTGCTGCCACTTTAAATGTAACCTCAACTCTTAGCAATTCATTAGAATTCTTCAGAAAATTCATTCATTCCTATACTAGTTGTATTGTAACTAGATGTTCATTGTTTGTATTTTATACTATGTTAACAACGTCTGGCGTGAATAAAAATATCAAACGTGAAGCATTGTAGCTAGCTTTTAGCCCGGCGTTATTGTTCTTCATATATTTTGACATTGGTTATCAGGCGTAATTAGCGTTAGCATGACGCTCTCTACCTTCATTGTTTTCCTGTGAGATTTCTTCCGACATTTTCTCTTATCGTTAAATCATCTGCTGCTCTGTTTTTTTATCTGTAAAATAAAGACAGCAATTTATTATTCAAAACTTATGTATTTGTGAATGAGATAACAAAGTATAAAATACAACGTTAGCAACTAGACTTTCAATTCTTCCGTGTCCAGCTGGCACCTACTAAAACGTTTTTACCTTAACTTTGACTTGTGTTTTGCAGCCTTCAACGTTTAGCTACGTAATTTCTCTCTCCGTTTAAGTTTGGAGGCGTTGCCAGGCAACAGGAAAAGTTACTCCGCTGCAACGCCTGTCGGTTAATGTAGTTCTAAAACCCATGGATTCATTGCATTTATCGCACATTTTGAATTAAGAAAAATGCAGTACGCTTTCAGTGAATTGTTGAATTATAATTATCACAAAACTATCAGCTATATAATTATGTAATTAAGATAAACGGTTGTGATATTTCAGTTGATAAAAAAAATGAATAGTTATGAATCGTTTTGGGTTCCGAACCCCTGAATGTGGTATGTTCCACGCAATCACAGTATAAAGAATTTGGTATGGTCCCACGTACGGTAATGACGTCTGTCCCTTTAAATGCCACTTGTAAACAAACATGGCCGTTACACAAACCGCGCAGAAAACGCCAGAAAATACCGATAAAGATTTACGTTGTTATCGATAAACTGTAGGACTGTCGACTGGTACAAAATATTTAAACGATATAAAAACTACAAAGTTCACATTTTACTACTTTTCGGCGATAAGGAGTTGTCGCAACAACCGACGTTTTACGACAGCGAAGGTTGATTTCGATTGGACGTTGTGTGCCGTAAACCGTGTCAGTCAGAGAACGCATGGGACTGAAGTAGCACGACGCGTGTGTTCTTCTAACATGTGAGTAACACAGTTTAACTGTTTTATATTGTGTTATTCTTCGCGGTATGTACACCACAGACGCGCGTGGCGTCATTAGTAGTGTAATAATATCTGCTGACGTTGGTCTTTTTAATGCTGTGAGCTAACTAGCTGCTGAAAAAGTACTCGAACGTTGAATACCAGTAGAAGCAGGGACAACACAACCTACAACTATTCCACATAAAGTACATGTACGGCATTAAAGTGGGAAATGAAATGGCTTGTTACCAGTAGAAGTATCAAAATAATGTGCGTTATTCGTGCAGTCTCAGTTAAAAGCTCAACTGACAGATGGAGTGAATTATGAGAACTACATGTTCCTCTGAATTGTCAAAATCTCGTAACGTGGATACACTGAAGAGAGAAATTTTGGTGTGTACGTTTTTGGAGCCTGGATTTCTGATCACTCCGGTGTCTGTCTTACTGCTCTGTTTCATGTTAGGATGGAGGCTAAATCCAAAAAACCCTTCTCCCCTAAAGGTGGAAAGAAGCTGACACAGAAAGGAAAAGGTAAGCTTTAGTCAACATTAACCAGCCGTGTGCACCATCCCTGCCAATGATGTCTGTCACTGACGCGTCTCACTCTGTCCAGATTCCATAGGGACCAAACTTGGTGGAAAACCAGGCGGTAAAAAGCCCTTCAAACCATACAACAACACAGAGAGGAAGGGCAGACCGTGGAAGGGTGGAGAGGGTGACAAAAAACAACAGAAGTTTGCTTTCTCCAAAGCCGGGAACGGACCACAGAAGCGGAAACTGCCACATTTTAAAGGGAAAAATGAAGAAGACAGTGGTGAAGGTGAGAAACTGCCAAGCGCTACATGTCACATGATGCTAAACCTAAAGTAACAGAACACACAATTGGTTATTTAGTTAGTAAGGATGCACAATATGTATTTCTTTTTAATAAAAATAATATTTCATCGGTTTAAATTTTTTGAATAGTTAAGTTTACCTTTGTCCATTCTGAACACTGTACACACTATCTGAGGACTGGCCAATCTAACTAAAGCAAAACAATGACTCTGCATCTTTCTCTGTTGCTCTGCTGTACACCTTCAATGCCTCTTCTTCCACTGCCCGCAATCAGCCTCAATCTTTTCTCAATGATAATCACTTTCTGTGTGTGTGTGATCAGGTCCAGTGGCTAAAAGGACGAAGAAAGGCGAGTTCAAGCCGAAGTCGAAGGAGCTGTCGAAGGAGGATCTGAAGAAGAACAGACAGCAGAGGAAGAAAGACCTGAAGAACAACAGGCAGCAGGCGGAGAGGAAGGACATGTTCCAGATCATCTGTCAGGCAAAGCGAGTGTGGGGAGACCTCAGGAGGTACACACACACACACACACACACACACACTCACTACTGAAAAAGCAGGCTGAGTTTGGCAGGGAGTACTGGTAACAGTTTATGCAGCGCTGTCCAGAGTTAGACTTTCTGCTGTTGTCCATGACGGATGCGTAGCTTCCTCGCACAAGAGGCAAACACGGTCTGGTCTGGAAAATTCCTGTTCTGCTGCCTGCTCGCTGACAGATGATGCTGCGTGTTTGTCAACAGGAAAAATTGTGACAGTGACTTGAAGAAGAAACTGATGAAGGAGCTTCATGATTTGATCCGCGGGAAAATCAAACAGGTGAGTCGCTGTCTACCTTCTCATCCATTTACTGCAGACATGACAGACTGAAGGTCAAACAGTGTGGTGACAGGTTCCTGTAGGTGGCCCTCCTTTGTTTTTAAGCCCACTGCCAATAGACCACGTTAACAGCTGAGATTTAGGAACATGGAGCCCGGAATAGAAAGTCTGAATGTTGAGAACCACGAGCAGTCAGACAGGAAGGCTCCCACATTGTGGTGACGTTGGTGTTCTAATGGCGCCTGACTGCTCTCCTGCCTCCAGATGGCGTTTGCTCACGACTCTGTGAGAGTGCTGCAGTGTTTCATCCAGTTCGGCAGCCACGAGCAGAGACAGGAAACATTTGAGGAGCTCAAAGGTGAGCAGAAGTTTGCTTTCTTCACCTGCTGCTTTTTTTAACCGTCTGTTTATGTGTCTGTGTTTGTCTGTGAGTCCCATGTTTTACACTCTACTGCACGAGTGTTCAACATGGCAGCTGTGCAAGCATCACTGTGCTTGTTTCATAAATGGAGGTTTGAGCTGTGTAGAGCTGCCGTCTTACTTTCAGCTGATCTAGAAGTGAAAGGATAGGATGAGTCTAAAAAGTAAATCTTAGAGCTGCAATCATTAATTAATTAATCGATCAGTGGACGGCTATTAAATTAAATGAATCAGCTGTTTGTGAACAGGAAGCTCGTCAGTGATCCAGGTCACGTTATCACCTGACTCTAGTCCACTTCCTGTTTGTTGTACAGAAGCTAATTACCAAACATTAACTGTGTGCGCTTTGCTGTCTCTCACAGATGACATGATCGGTTTATGTAAGTCGCAGTACGGCAGACACGTGGTGAAAAAGCTGCTGATGTACGGGTGAGTCAACTCTGATTGGTTTCTTCTCCTCCTTTCTTTTAGCAGACGTCCAATCAGCAACTCACAATCTGCGCGTTCAACTCTCGTTATTTATCAGGCATGCTTTATTAGATTAGATCAGGCTCGCAGGATTTGTTGCTCTTTAGTTTGGTCCAGTCGTTTCAACAGTGTGCGTGTGTGTGTGTGTGTGTGTGTGTGTGTGTGTGGACCTATTTCCTCCACAGCAACAAGGAGCTGGTGGCGGCTGTGATGCAAACATTTAAAGGTCACGTGAAGTCGATGCTTCGCCACGCCGCCGCCTCGTCCATCATCGAGTACGCCTACAACGACAAAGCCGTGCTCGCACAGAGGCTCATGCTCACTGAGGAGCTGTACGGGAACACCTTCATCGTCTGCAAGGTACACGCACACGCACACACACACACACACACACACACGCACACATACACCTACATGCGTCGGTCACTTCTAAACATTATTAGACCATGATGTTTGTCCATGTCATGGTGTGACACTCTCCCAGTGTTAAATATTGTGTGTGATGAGTGCAAAATATCTCACTGATTTAACGGTACATTTGTGTGTGTGTGTGTGTGTGTGTGTGTGTGTGTGTGTTCAGTCATCAGTGTGTAACACCATTGAGAAAGTTGCAGAGGGGAACCCGGACAAGCTGAACAACATCATCGATGAGATGAAGCAGATTCTCACACCCATGGCCCAGAAGTAAGACGAGAAGACAAAAAAACTTGCTGATTATTCAAATTTTTGATAATAATAACTTAACAAGCATAACTTATGAACAAATGTAAGAAGCTTTATTTTAGTTTTATATACTGTTATTCCTTTCATTTTCCACTTTCTCTTCTAACTAAATATTTGAATGAATATTGACTTTGTCATTCACATTTAACCCATGCTGCTGCTGCTGCTGCTGCTGTGTTTCAGAGAACAAGTGATCAAACACTCTCTGGTCCACAAAGTCTTTCTGGACTTCTTCCAGTTCGCACCTGACAAACAGAGAACGGTGAGCAGCTCTTTGACCTCACACGATGTTCTGTTCAACTAGAGCATATTTTTATTACAGCACATTTGACCAGTGATGATCTTAAAGTTGGGTGTGGTGTGAAATGAAACCAAAGAAAGCAAACGCCTCAGCAGAAATATCGGAGCTTCGGGTTTATGAGTTCATCACGTGCCGACTGTAACACGCTCCCTCTCTCTGTCTGTTTGTGAGCAGGAGATGATCGAGTCCATCAGAGAGTCGGTTGTCTACATGGCTCACACACACGACGGCGCACGAGTGGCAATGCACTGTCTGTGGCACGGGACGGCCAAGGTGTGCACGCACACACACACACACAGAACAGACAGGACACCGCTGTAGCCAGACACACAGACCAGTATAACAACAATGTATTGTCAAACATACAAATATTTGGAATGATCCAAAGGTACAAGTCAAGGATAGACCTGTTGTACTAACATGAAAATGAAGACACACTCTAGATACTACAGAGCCAAAGTGGTATGGGAGGTATGAGGTGTGAATAGTGCCCCACATGACCAACCATAGGCAGCGTTTCAGCAGTATGTACGAGCCAGAAAGCTCTTGAATACACACGTCTCTGTATTACCTCAAACCATTTCACCTTTCAAATGCAGGAACCAAAAGCATGAAATGAAATAAATGTCTGGTGTCTTTGTGTTTCAGGACAGAAAAGTCATCATCAAAACTATGAAGACGTACATGGTGAAGTTTGCCACGGTGAGTTCTCAGTGCTGCTCCATCATTCATTCATAGAACCAGGCTGCGTGGATGTTTTTGTTTTTGGGTTTGTGTTAGTGTTCAGATCAGAGGACGTGTGCAGAAATATCTGAGCTCCACACTTCATTAGTTCACTTGTTTTCACATGGTTTGCACTCGTGGCTGACTGAATGTGTCCACAGGGGGAGTTTGGTTACCTGGTTCTTCTGGCCATGTTCGACTGTGTGGACGACACCAAGCTGGTCAAACAGGCCGTGCTCTCAGTAAGTGTCGTCTGAAGATGCTCCTAAACACTGAGGTTTCCTAAAAATCAAACACGAAGATGTGAGAAAGTGTCTAAAGACTCTCGTCTATCCCGTGTCTCACCTGTTCAGGAGATCCTGACGTCTCTGGAGGAAGTCATCGGTAATAAATACGGTAAGAAGGTTTTGTTGTACCTCCTGAGCCCCAGAGACCCTGCACACCTGCTGCCGGAGATCATCAAGGTGCTGGAGCAAGGAGACGGAAACGCACACAGGTAACAGGTGTATGTGTGTGTGTGTTTGTCTTGATTTAGTTGATCTTCCACAAAGATCCTGTTGTAGCTAAAAATAAAGATCGATGTCACAGTCAGTGAACGGGTGAAGGAAGTACGATGTTTACTATACTGAATGTGATGAAGTGACGTCGCTCCTGTCTGCCTCTCATCAGTAAAAAGGACATGGCGCTTCGGAGGAAGGAGCTGCTAGAAGTCGTCTCCCCACCACTGCTGGAGTATCTCCGTGACAACGCCGCCACCATGGTGACCGACAAGGCGACCAGCGTCACCGTCAGTGACATCTTGGCGTCAGCCTGCGGGGACCTGCAGCCCGCCATGACGGCTGTGGCTCAGCTGGCCAATCAGGAGTTGTTACCAGGAGGGATCAGCGGACAGGTACGGCGTGGCGCTTTCTCACCGAGTTATATAAAGTTGATATAAGTCATAGAATAAAGTAAACTAGATTATAATTCTGATTTGAGGTCAGTTTCTTCTGAAGTGGTCGGCTGTTGGTCGTCTCGTCTGAGCTCGTTTTTTTTGTTTCTGCTGCAGCTTCACATGGCCGAGCATCCAGCAGGACACCTGGTGCTGAAATGGCTCATAGAGCAGGACATGACGCTGGCAGAGGCTGGCAAAGAAGGTAAACACACACACACACACACACACACACACACACACACACACACACACACACACACACACACACACACACACACACACACACACACACACACACACACACACACACACACACACACACACACACACACACACACACACACACACACACAGGACTTGGTGTGCTACAGTGTGCTAGCTGATGTTGTGGTCATTTTGTGTTGTACATGTTTGAGCTCATGTATTTCAGATGACAGCAACTTTAAATAACTGCTGGCCCTTTTCTAAAATCATTCCACCAGTTTTCCGGAGTTTACCAGAGTTTGAGATACGAACGTGTAAAATGATTCAGTGACCACACGAGGGCGCCAACTGCTCCAAAAAGTGTTGATTCATGGCCCAACTTCCATCAAATTGCATTGAAACCAGTTAAGCTTTTAAGACAAAGACAATAACTTCAGTTTTTTCTTTGTCCTCCTCTCGCTCCCTCTCTCTCCTTCTCCCCGTTCATGTCGGCTTCACTTGCCCTCTCAGAGCGCTTCGGCAGGATACTGGTGGACACAGTGGGAACAGACAACCTGAAGAGCTGGATCAAAGTCAACAGAGGAGCCATGGTGCTCTGCAGGTCAGTGTACACACACGCACACTATTAAAACACAGAGCTCCAGTCAGGTTTTGAGGTAGAGGCACCTTTTTTTCTATAATTAATCAAATCACCAACCTCACTGTCACACAAACACAGAGGATTGTGGTCACCAGATCAGTAGGCTGCTGTCTTAGATGACAGAGCTGCTATGAATTATTTAATCCAACCTGTCGGGCTCAAAAACTCGAAATAAATTTTAGTTCTCTGTACAAACCTGTCTGTTCTTGTGTGCAGCCTCCTGAACAGCTGTGACAAGTCTGTGGCGGCTGAGGTAAAGTCAGCGCTGGAGTCCGTCAAGTCAGAGCTCAGCAGCATGAGCAGCAACAAAGGAGCTGAAATCCTGCTGGAGAGTCTGAACAAGTAGAGACTTTTTTTTTTTTTTTTTTTTTTTTAATTTCAAACAAACTGGTGATGTCAATCGCATCACTTCCTGTTCCTACGAGACTGTGAGTGTGTGAAGCTGCAGATGGGAACATTTTCAGGAAGCCGATACAGCCTGTAACCTTAGCCTGTATCCCGGATGGAAAAATGGACGCGTGTTTGTGTGGAAGTGCTGACAGCTCTATGTGTTAATAATAAAGTCAGTGTTTGGAGGACAAAGTGATGCTACGAGAAAACAAGGTTAAAATGCACACATGCTTCTGGTGGGTGAACGTGAACAGACAACATGAATCCTCAAATGAACTTCATCAATAAAACGCAACTAATGCCTTTCACATTAAAAGCTCACCTGGTAAAATAAGAACTGCTCTTTGAGCTGCTGAAAGCTTTTAAAGTGAAACTTCTGCAGGAAGTGTTGAGTTTTAGCGACCACGGCTCAATGCAGAATAAGAACTGCTGAATACAATTTAACAGGATGACTGTCAGAAAAGAAAATTAAAATAGAGCAGATCATAAACCAGAGACCAACAAAGACCTGGGTCCATTAAAGATCCGGCTCCCGTCGCAGTTGAGGTAAACGAGGAAAAACTGTTTGAGGATTTATGGGATACACACAAAGCAGCGTTACGGGGTCTGTTTGCCCAAATCACAGAACACATCGCCGTCCTCTTTATGGTTTCTATTCATGCAGATAGTTTTCAGATTTCTGTCTGAGTCCTTGTTTGTCAAAACAGACAGAAATCTCCAAATCAGTGAAGTGGTCCAGTCAGTCCTGACTGTTTGTTCCATCCTGCTTCAGAGTTTTTTTTGTAAGATTTTGTACTTTGTGAGAGATAATTGTATCAGCTAAGAAGAATAAAGATGATTATGAGGACTTTATTGTAACTCATACTTTTTAAATGGCTTCAGCAGTTTGTCAGTAATCTGTTCGCCGAGAACTAACAACATACTGTGTTTGGCAGTGAGAGGTCTGATGACTTTGTGTGATCAGTTCAGGCTGTGTGAAAAATAAGAGCTGCACAGCTTTCTGATGACATGATAAAGAGACATAGGTTTATTATTAGAGAGAGAGAGAGCTGCGTGGGGCAGATAAACATCATCCAGATGTCGACACTTTAACTTATGATTACCATCGGGCCTGGATTACTTGTGAGCTTTAGAGACTAATGGATCAAGTATGGATGGAGAGCAGAGATGTATGTAGATTCACATACCTTTCTCCCAGTGCATGCTGGGATAGGTTTAACAGGAATAAACATGTATAGAGGATGGACAGACAGATGTCCCTTAAGGAAAAATTGACCTTGGATCGGGGGTGCGGGCAGTTTGACCAACACGTCTATCCTCGTCCCAGCATCTAATGGGCTGTTACAAAATCTACAACGTGGCTCACAGCAGGCGGGCAGTCCTCGGCTGAACGACGTCCTCGCAGCATTCGGCCAACCTCTTTGCCGCCCTCTTGGCAAAGTGCACCTTCCCGCGGGCCTTGGCGACGGCGGTGCACTCGTGGGACTTGAGCGTGGTGTAATAGTCGGAGAACTTGTTGTAGAGGATGGAGATGGGCATGCCGTTGAGGATGACGCCGAAGGAGATGCAGGCGAAGGCGAAGAGGCGGCCCAGGTTGGTCTCAGGGAACATGTCGCCGTAGCCCACTGTGGAAATGCTCACCTGAAGGACGAAAACCAGGAAATAATTTTACTTACACACAGCGGTTCCTGAAAGGATCATTAAAAACAACAGACTAAAAACTCGATTATAATATCATATCAGATCCACAGGAGACATTGTATCACTGTGTGTATGTACAGCTGTATTAGAGAAACATAGGGTGAAGCAGTCACAGGAGACAATGTAATCTGTATTTTTAACAGTGTAGGTGTTTAAGTAGGGTTTTATACCTCCAGAATTCAGACATTTTGACATAAAATTGGGTGTTACCAATGATACTAATTAAAGTTTTCATTCCATTCAGGTCAGACAGAGTCAGGGCGAGGCTGTGGTGCACGCTGGCTACGCAAAAAGAAACGGAACCTTAAATAGTATCATTGGAAACACCTGACCTACTATTTCATGTCAGAATGGCCGCTGTGAATCAGCAGGTGTGTAAGGCTGAGCTTACATACCACCGCACCAACCCCAGTCACTGTTGCGTACATTCATCACCAGCACCAGATGGCGGTGGCCTAATTTTGGCGCTTCACGTTTGCACGGCGCACGACAGAAAGGAAGCTGACTGACGGCTTGTTTGAGTACACGTTCAGTGCATTTGTCCACTCACAGCGGCCCACCACCACGCCTGCGGCATGGAGGTGAAGTTGGTGTTGTACGCGTCGTGCTCCACGGTGTACACCATGGCTGAAAACATGAAGATTCCCATGCCGATGAAGAGCAGTAAACAGCCCACCTGCACACACACACACACACACACAGACACATTCATGAGTCATGTATCTGTACACATGGGCCATGCTGAAACACTTTCTTCACCACGCCTACAAATTTCATCTATTTCTCTCTAGATCTGGTTCATACTTCTGTGTGAGAATATAAACAAAGTTAGTCCTCTGTTTTTTCAATCCTATAACTGGCTTGTAAGAAGTTGTAGGTGCGGTCAGACCTGCTGGTAGCACTGTCTCAGTGTGAAGCCAAAGGCTCTGAGGCCTGTTGAGTGACGGGCCAGCTTCAAGATCCTGAAGATTCGCATCAGACGCATGATCCTCAGAACCTGACCCACCTAGAGAAAAACAATAAATCTGAGAGAGACACATCTTATAATCGCTTCATCATACCTCCCATTAGCCCTCTCGTTTACCTTTCCAACGCGTCCGACAGTCTCGATGTCCCCCGAGTGCAGGTGCATGTCCTCGTCGTCGAAGCACTCCAGGATCATCTGCAGGTAGTGCGGCAGGATGGCGACCAAGTCAACGGTGTTCAGCATGCTGCGTCCAAAGCACCTGAGGTCGGGGGTGGACACCAGGCGCAGCAGGTACTCCAGGGTGAAGAAAGCGATGCATAATGTCTCCACGTGCTCGCCGTAGAATCTGCCGCTGAGCTGGCCCGACGCCGTCTGGAAAAGAAAATGATCTAAAATAGTTCTGTTTGCTTGAAATCTTACTCCTGTGTTCAGATATATTGAATCAGAATGCTCTTTTCCAATGACACGGAGGGACCATTGAGTGTTTGTGAATGATTCTGTCTATTAATAGTTTGAGTACTTGATACTGCCACAACCCATTGAGGCATGGACTGCACTATACTTCTGAAGGTGTGCTGTGGCATCTGGCACCAAGACAGCAGATCCTTTAAGTCATGGTAGTTGCGAGTTGGGGCCTCCATGGATCACACTTGTTTGTCCAACACATTGCACAAATGCGTGATTGGATTTAGATCTGGGGAATCTGGAGTCAACAGATTGACCTTGTTCCTTTATCCATTCCTGAACCATCTTTCCTCTGTGCCATGGCACATTATGCTACCGTTTCCGTGAAGGGTGTACATGGTCTGCATCAGTGCTTAGATAGGTGGTACATGTTAAGGTAACATCTTCACAAAGGTTCCACAGCAGAACATTGCCACACTGCCTCCACCAGCTTCTTCTCTTAGTGCATCGTGGTGCCATAAGTGATGCACACATTGGCAGCCAGGCACATGTGAGCCTTGAGCACCCATCGCTGCTTTCCTTCCATCTATCAGATCAACTTTGAGGACAAAATGTTCTCATGCTACCTAATATATCCCGCCCACTGACAGGTGCTATGATGATGACATAATAAGTGTTATCCACTTCACCTGTCAGTGGTCAGAATGTAAATGCACACCAAGGCACTCAAAGTACACACACCTTGTACTGCATCTCCTCTACAGTGTTGAGCGTCATGGCGACCAGCGAGACCAGGACAAAGATGGACGAGGCGACCCCCATCAGCTTGGCAGTGACCGAGGAGAACGGCTTCTCCATCAGGTTCCAGATCGTCCTTCGGGTTGGCCCGAAGGCCATGCCATGGAACAACGCCTCGTTCTCCTCCATCTCCACCTGGACAGATGTGAAATGTAACCTTTACAACAGAACACCCATTAAGTGTGACACAAAACAGTAATTCATAAAAACGTAATATATATGTGCGGATCATAAAACAAAACTGAACTAAATGTCAAGAACACACAACAGGGAAGAAACTGGCACGGCAAACTGCTTCGGAGTGGGACCTCTGTGATGGAAACATCTGTCCAAATCTGTGCCAAGAAAAAGCTTATTCTCCACCCTCCATCTGTCAAGACGACGGAGCGGAGCGGTGGTTTATAATGTAGGTCAGACAGACTTAGAGTCTGTCAGCAGATTACGAACAAATTCCCA
This sequence comes from Nibea albiflora, assembly GCA_014281875.1. Taxonomy (NCBI): domain Eukaryota; kingdom Metazoa; phylum Chordata; class Actinopteri; family Sciaenidae; genus Nibea; species Nibea albiflora. The sequence continues at coordinate 3,896,384 of CM024803.1, forward strand.
CAGGTGAAGATAAAAAAAAAACACAAAGTGCTTCACTGGTCCAGCCAATGAACCATTGAGGTGATGACTTCTTGACATTTTCATTTTAAACATGTGAAGCCTGGAGGGAAGAAAAGTAATAATCAGTGCCACAAAATACTAATTCATTACAAAGTTCTGGAACTGTCAGTGACTGGAACTGACTGACTCAGAGATGTGGAACCGGCTACACGTACACGACACCCACAACCCACCTCTGCTATCAGCTGTCTTTGTATTTTCAGCTGCTCGTTCAGCTCGTCCTGCCTCTCTTCGAAGGAGATGCGGCAGCAGCGTCGACTGTTCTTGATCCTGACGCCCCAGTAGTTTATCTCCTCCAGGAAGTTGCGAGGACACAGCTCGTCTTTAATGCACAGCACTCCGGTTCTGGTGGAGAGGACGGAGACAGGAGAACAGGGTCCAGATTGTCTCTCAGTTGTCTCACTGTACTTTCTTGTACGACCATTTTTGTATGTGTGTTTGCACTTCACCTGTAAAAGTTGAAGATGTTGTGGAAGATTTTAGGGTCCCGGTCAAAGAAGAACTCGTTGCTCTGGACGATGTAGTCGTCACACAGGTCCAGCTTCCTGCTGTGGTCACTGTAAATGGCCAACCGGCCGATCCTTGTCTTTGGATACCTGGCAGCTAACCTGTAGGGCAAGTGGTACACCTGCAGAACAGAGTACAGTGACATGTATTATAGTGGAATTTTTTTTTAAATTAACAGTTTTTCTTTTGATTAAAATGCCAATTTCTGACCAGCGCAAATACAACAGTCTCCAGTTCATAAAAAACGAATTATATTTTGATATTCTCATTGATTAAAGCTACAACCAAACAGATCAATTAATTATGTAATGATCTCTTGATAGTACTACCAATAACTAGCCATTTCTTTCTTTGCCTGTAGGAGGCGACATCCAAATATCGCCACCTACAGGCAAATGTATCCAGTTACTTTGCTTTCCTACAGGTGGTGCTGGCGTAGCAGGTGTAGGACTCATACAATGACAATGAACAGCTCCACCTGGTGAAGTCCACGGCCTGTTAAAGTTCGGCGAGGTGTTTCACGTCTTTTAATGAAAAGGTGGTACCCATCTGGTTTTCTTTGTTAAGCGGGATGTTTGTGGTAGACGCCGAGTAAAGTTACCGTTCCTCCGACGTTGATGTTGAGAACAAAGTGTTTGGTCGGAGAGAGCAGCAGATGGGAGGGAGACACGGGCAACCGATCCTCCTCCTCTTCATTTTCATACTCGGCATAGATGTCATAGATGTCTCTGCCCAGGTCCTTCACAAACAACACAGAAGCTTTATGTTGGTAAATTCAGACGTTTAAAATAATAGTTCCACGCACCATCTTCAAAATCTTTAGAAACATGAAGCTTCATCCAAACAGCTGGTTTTCAGTGTTATACAGAGGACAGAGCAGTTGGAGGTTTTACGGTTAGTGCCACAAAGATTTTTAACAAAGCACACAGTTAAACTGACTCTATGTGTGATTCTGTTGACTCCGTCAGTTCATAGCTCTGCTTCTCCGGTGGAGGTGAGCTGGTGATGATCAAACTAAGCTGAGCAGCTGAGATAAACTGGGAATATGTGAATAAGTGAGTATGAAATAGAAACATCCTGAGAAATATGATGAAGAAAAGGAATCTGTGATATTTACTCTCAGATTTAAAAGCAAAATCCCACAAGAGCAGATGAAGTTAGAGAAAGACTGCAACAGCAACAAAAAAAAAAAACAAACACCTGAAGTGTTAATAAATAAAAAGTCTGACCTGCATGGAGCTCCATGGCTTAACAAATGTGTTGGTGAAGTCCAAATAGTCATCCGGTTCTTTGACTTCTTGAGTCCGGCTGCCAGGCTTGTAGCTGGGGAACAAGCTCCGGCTACGGACTCTGAGTCTGGTCAACATGTTCACCGCTGAAGGTTTTGTGACCTAAAAATACTCAACCTGCAGGGAGAAACATCCCGGCAACAAACACCATCTACCACTCAGACACACAGCTGGCATCTTGTGACACACACATACATGACGAGAGCATGAGTGAGTAAACATACATGCAAGGATGGGAAATGTTTTCACACAAATTCAGACCAGGTCAACATACACACAGCTGACACACACACACACACATAGAGGAATGAGGTGGGAAGTGACTGTCATCATCTAATGCAGCTGACTGAGATGATCTGGGTGCTTAAAGTTTTAAATACTATTATCCTCTTATGTATGTCTTGATCTCTCTCTCTCTCTCTCTCTCTCTCCCCACTGATTGCAACATCTCATAACTTGGAAAATCTGACATCATAAATAAAGTCAGAGCACTGTGAGGCTGCACGTGGGCAGAGTGCTGCTTTGAGCTAAACTGTGCCAACATAGACAATGTTATATGTTATATGCCATTTAAACTATGGCACCGCCTAGTCAACATTTTAGCTGAGCGTGCTAGTATGCTAACATCCACCAGTAAGATTTACACTACACACACACGGTACAGTTTGATGGGAAGGTATTAGCAAAGTTGACTTCATGATGGCACTGCACGCAGAATAACCAAAATGGGAAGCTCTGTATAAAATCTCATGTCATATTATTATCATATTATCATTATCATAGCTTCTGTCACCGCTCCTATGTGTAACCTTTCTTGCAGTGTTTATTGTGTAATGCAAGTTAGGCTAGCATACACGTTAGCCGCCATGATTTTAGGTTGTCCAAACTTCGAAAAAAGGTAGTCCCACAAATTGCATTTTTCAGATTAAGAGGACCAGACCAGGTAACGCTCCATTCCCCTCACCAGCAGGAAGCAGTCAGGATCAGAGGACTACATACCCAACTTAGATACAATAAACAACAAAAGGGTCATAAACGGAAGCATCAGCTGAAACTGTAACTCAATATCCTTTCGTCAGTTCAATGTCAAGGTGGACGAGGTGGACTGACTGCTAGAACCAAACTTTATAGCTAGAAAGGATTCAGGTTTGTACTTTTTCAAACATAAATAATACAATAGTTTGTAAAGTTTGTTTCATTTAATTTAATGCTTTCGGTGTAAAAACATGAATATTTTGTAATATACAATATTTTGTATTTTTGTAAATGTAAATATGGAGCCAGACTGCCAGAGTCTTCTTTGTATTTTAGACCTTCACATCTGACATCTGCCTTAATCCAAGTGTGTGTGTGTGTGTGTGTTTGTCCAGTTTGTCCCACTGATAACTGAAGCAGTCAGATAGGTGGAGATTAATCTTGGCTGCAGTTAAACGGGGATAATGAATGGACGGAGCCGGACTGGTTCCAAATAAAAACGACTTAGCGGCCCTCCTACCATCGCAACCCACTTTCTTAACTTGGCAAACACCTGTTCCTCCCTCAGCTTACGTGATCCAGCCGTGACAAGTCAGGAGCAGTGATTTGTTTTTAGTTGTTGCACAGATTAAACTGCGTGCTGGATCCACAGAGGATGGAAAGGTTTCGTGTTTTCTTTCTCCCTCTATTTGCTACTTGGAACAGACAGACTGGTTTAAATTTGCCTTCTGACCTTTGAGTCGTCCTTTTCGGATCTCCTTTTCTAGACTGAACAGTTTGTTGTCAAAATTCATTCCTGACCTTGAAGCAGTAGTTTGACCACTATACGTACAAAACGTGCACACCTGAACACTCATTTTCCTTCTGGTAGAACTGAGCCAGCTTTGTGTCACCAGGCAGCAGGAGGTTCCAGACACAAGAGCATCAATGAGTTCCAACGCTGATCAGGTCTGGCATTCCAGTTTGTCCCAGAGGTGTTGGATACAAGAGTCAAGCTCTTCAACACCAAACTGAGAAAACATTTCTTCGTAGACCTGGATTTGTGTATGGGTGGAAAGTACATTTATTCAAGCACTCTACAACTTTGAGGTACTTTTATTGATCCTGAGTTTGGAGGAAATTCTGTACCTTTAACTCCACTTTATCTAATAACTGTAGTCACTAGCTAACAGCTGTAGTTATGTGACAAATTATTTTACATAAATAAGCTAAGCAAACATTTTTAAATATTAAGTTAGTTCTCAAACATGTTTTGTCATGTTTCAGAGGTCATCCACGCAGTTTAGATTGTTTTCAGTAAAGGTTCTCAGTACTCGTTTTACAACTGAATGCAGTCCCTGACCACACACACACACATGATAAAAAAAAAAAAACACAGTAGGGCGTATTTTGAACAACGTGGTGGATTAGGTTTTAATTCTTGAGTGATTTGCAAATCAGTTTCTTCACAGATACAGAGCTTGTAAGTCTTAATAGTGTTCCCCCTCACTGTACAAGGCTAGAAAAAGTTCACAGCAACAGCACACAAACATACAAAATAGTTTTACCAAATTCAGTTTCTTTTTGTGTTTTTTTTTTTTTTTCCTTTTTTCAGATTTTTCTTTCTTGTTAAATACATCTGATCTCTAACCCTGGTACGATGCCCAACCATTAGCAAAAAATTGATTTCAAGTCAAATGTATACAATCTTATTTACACAAGGAGCATTTGATCAAAGTGCATTGAAGAGAGTCCTGATTGACCGTCATGTCTTTGAGGGATGATGGGTAAATATATACAATGTTTACAAATGCTGTAACCATGGTGATCCTTACACAGCTTTAATAATAATATTAATAACAATAATAATAATAATAACACTGAGTGAAATAACAACTTGTAAGAATGCACTCCCGGAGGTACTGTTGGGAAGAAATCAGAAAAATAAAAATCAAACAAAAGAAAACTTACATCTTAGATATTACTGCCCAAACCAGGATGGTGCATAAATATTCACACGTCTGAGCCTGTTGGAACAAAGGCAGAAAAAAAAGAAAAAGTTTGGACCAAGTTCCCCCGTGAACGCCTCATTCTTAAAGAACCCTCGACCCCTCGTCTCTCTGGGTACGGTCAGGAAGGAGTCTCTTGCTGTCAGACGCTGACAGCTCAGATCCAGTTTAAATCCTGTCCAGCAGAGTCCATCTGTTTGGCAAAAGAAACTCTGAAGGTCTTCTTGTCAGCGTTCCGGTTCAGTTTGAACGCAGAAACCCCGTAAGAGACGATCAAATTATGAATATTCACCACGTTTCTCTCATCTGTTGTGAAAAGATGGTGTCAGGAAGCCATCTGATGCCCGAAAATAAGACGAATAAAAGAAAAAGAAATCCTTGAACACTTTGGACACACTGAGTGAAAACAGTTATGACACAGAATTCATTGTAGTATTCACATAATAAATAACATTTCTTCCGGTCATCCTCTCCACAGATGATGACATAATGCACTTCAGAAGGCATGTGGTCGTACTGTAAGGGCTGCTGTTGCTACAGACAACCTGCATCGGCATGGGAATGAGGAGGCACCATGCAACGCTGCGGGTCGCCGTAAAAACCAAGACGATCATGATAAATCGTCTTCTGTGCTCACTATTGAGATCTGGAGACAGACAGATGGAGGGGAGAGAGGGGGGAGGAGAGAGAGAAATGATTTAATGAAATGTTTCATTTATTTATTTGTTCTGTCCTAGAGTTCAGTTACGACTAAAGCAGCAGGGGGTCAGAGAAAACAGCAGTAAATGCCTTTAAAGTCTGTGTAAAGTAAGAATAAGTATTTGTTCTGAGTTTGTCAGACCAAAGAGGAAAGTATTAACCACCGAGCCAAATTTGAATGATTGAAAATATCAATTTATGAAATTAGGTGTCAAAAATCAGGTAAAAATTAATTCTCAGCTTCAGGACTGTGAGGGCGTGTCCACTGAATGTGCTGAAGCCACGTCCACTCATAGGTGCAGTCAAGCAGCCATTTTGAAGTGACTGAAACGTGTCAGATGAGTTCAGAAAATGACATGACTAACTTTGAAATGAGCGAGATGAATTAATGTCTCTCTCTCTTCTAGGGGTGCAGGGGTGTGCTCAGGGTGGCCTCAGCGTGTCATCGAGCCACCCTTTAAGGACCGCCCACAAAATCCTGGACTGAAAACTGTTTTAACCTCTACCTCCACATTTCAGTCATATATCGTTCAAAGTCTTTTCACGTTTTCAGCAACTATCTTCCAACATATTTTATGTGTTTTGAAAGAAATCTCAGAATTGCCTTTACACAGACTTTAAAGTTCAATAATTGAAATGTTCTATTTTTCAAAAAAAGGGAGGTGTAAAATGAATTTATTCATCTCAGTGATGTGTGTTGCATCTAGTTTGCTCTTTTTGCCTTCTCCCCGGCTGAACGGAGACGTCTGCTGCAGCTGTGAGGGTGACGGCAGAGGTTGGCGTCTATCTTATGGCTCTTGCTGGGCTTACGTTAATCTGTTTAATCTGTGTACAGAGAGATGTGCTCTGTGGACGGCCAACAATGCATTAAGGATTACTAAAGGCAACGAGGGTCAGGGTGAGAGTAGAGGTCATGCTGTCTCCATCCCCTGTCAGGATCAAATTATTCAAGCTGCACCGGATTTGTGTTTTTTTTATTTTTATTTTTTTATTGTTGTGCAGCAAGTTCCTCTTATTATTCAAGAGAGCTTGTCAGGATTTCAGGGCTTAAAGGTGCATGAGTGTGTATGTCTGTTTGACCCTTCTTATGCCCCGTGCTCAGAAGTTGCTTACTCACCGCAGGGTAGGTGTGTCCCACGTTGGCGCCGTGCCGGGTGATGTCAATGTTGAGGTCTTCTTCTGTGGTCTTCAGGTAGACGGGGTTATCGAAGTTCATGCTCTTCTGGTTCTTCAACTGCCAGTTTCTCCACATCAGGTAGCCACCAGCTGCCGCCATCGCCAGCAGCACTGAACAGAGAGACGCGTGTTAGCAGGAAAAATAACTAGAGCCTACCATCAGAGTCTTTGTGTAGGATTTCCACTCACAGACAGGCAGTATGGCCCAGGCAGCAGCAGACCCTCTGGCTGTGGAGTCCACCTGGATCGTCGTGCTCATGTTGGCTTCTGAAAGACCAAATCAACAAAAGCACAGGTCAACACTTTATCACACACAGTAGTTTGAGAACGCACACGTACTTCAACATGTTGAAAAGGAGGAAAGTTTAGTCAGACGTTGTGACAGACACAGGCTGCATATTAAAGATGATGGCTGAAGTGTTGATCTAAACCAGGGATGCTGCTGTTATATATCTGTAGATGTGACGAACACGAAATGTTACTTTCTGATTTTGTTAAAGACAAGAGAAAGAGTGACACCTTTTAACCTTAAATGTTAACAGACTTTGTATTACTCATAAGTCATGTTTACAGTGAACATGAGGTTAAGCTTTACATGGTAAGCTGGTGTTTAAAGGCTTTTGTTTTAGATTCACCATGAATACCTGCTAAAACCTAAAACATAATGATGCTGCAGTCATAATGGAACCACTTGGCATTACTATTGAGAGTTTGGACAGGTCGCTATACAGTTAGACACACATACTTTGTATATTTGCCCTGCATCAATGCCACAAATGTTTGCTTGATAAAAAAAAAAGCGCAAAAAAGTGAAAAAGATTCTTTCTAAAAAAAATGTTTTGGCATGAAAACAGCCTTGGGTAAATGTTTCTACAGATAGGTGTTAAAGTTTGTTCCAGCACTGTGTAAAGAACTGTTTGATTCTTCTCCCGGGTCGACATTATCCGGTCTCAGGGTGTTCGTGCAGCGGGCCGGAGTGTTTTGGTGTCAGCAACGGGTGAGTGACATGACTGGCAAACAGCTCGGCTGAAAGCAGGGACGGAGACTTCAGGACAAAAAACAGGGTCTGTTAACTCCACTTCTTCCTGCCAGTCGCTGTGCTCGGCTGCCAACTGACTTAGTGATGTCGTCTACATGCACATGCACATATTTTGAGACATGTCCTTGTTTCTGCCACTAGGTGGTGCTCCTGAGCTGTGCTGGTGTGGCATTTAATGCTGAACTGTGGTTCGCTATCCTGCTAATGCTTCAGTAACAGAGGAGCAGAACATAGAAATGCTCAACACGCTGTGCCTACATCAAGTGTCCAGCAGCGAAAAGGGAGACTGCTTTTACCAACATTGTGGCTTAAACACAAACTCCAGGGTCAAACTAACTGAATAAAAGTCATGAGAACAAGTGCTGTAATTAGAAACAAAACAGGAACTCATTAGCAAACTGTGTCGGTGCTCATGTTGTTGATTAGAGTCCCTGTTTGTGAAACTCATTCAGCTGCTGCATTTTTCAGAGGATTAGGACAAAGTTAGTTAGCAAACATACAAGTTTACCATTTTAAACCTTGTGAGTCAGAAATGTTTACAGGACTCCACAATGTGGCCAAATCCACATACAGCTGAAGTCAAGCCAGAAATCTGACCCAAGAGAGACAAAGCACATGCACAGGTTACAGCAAAACTGAAGGAACAAGAATCAAAAGAGAAGACTGGTAGAAGACTGCTGATTAGATTTGAGTCTCACATCACAGCAGGTGGAAAACACTGTGGTGGATTCACAACTCGAGACAAAGAATTTATCAGCTGAGAGAAATTCTTCAGAGCGACGATCACAAAAAGCCTGTGTACATCTCATCTGTGTACAGATCAAATATGGATTGTGTTCAGTGAGACACAAGAAAGCAGCCACAGGTTTTCAACAGCTGAACAACACACTATACACCTAAACACGGATTTATTAATAAAGAGTTAAAGATTAAAGTTGAGTGCAGACCAGGAGACAGCTGAGATTCAATCGCTTGACCTGTGTTAGAAATTAAGTATAAAAAGTCTTGAAATCAGTTATCTGACATGCAGCCCAGATATCTGAATCTGCGTCATAACCCAATAAGAAACACCAAAGTACAGAGAGAAGCCAGTGTTACAGATACAGCTGGACAGGAAAGAGACAATCATCCCAGAATGCTAAAAGTGTCCATACAGCACCGGACACCAGAAGTGATTTCAGCATTTCAGATTGTCAAAAAGGCAACTGCAACAGACTGCAGACAAAAAAAAAAAAGATTTTCCCTGTTTAGCAATTAAAACGGAAAAACTCCACAGTCAGGGAGGAAAACAGTCAGTGTTATTTCATTTTTGATCAAAGCACAACATGCTTTAAAGCAAGTCACCGTTCCCAGCAGAGTGGGCTACAGCTGATGATTTTACCTGTGGGTGGCTGTTTTACAGCTTTCTCATCATCCTTTGTGGGACCTTTGGGAGAAGGTTCTGTCACAGAGAAAGTCAGGAGTCATGCTTTTGACAACAGAAATTGGGAAAAAAAACAACAACAAAAAAAACAACAACATAGAAGTTGTCCTATTTTTATGCTGCATACATGCATGTAGGTCTTCTTTGAAAATAGATCAGATCTCAGGAGACTAAACTAGTAAATAAACGCTTGACAGATGAAAGTGGGAGAAAGAGGACGAGCCGTCACCAGACCGAGATACAAGACACAACAGGCATCGCGCTACCAGTGATGTGCAGAAACCACAGCAGCAGTACATCTTTACATCAAGACAATTTCATGCTGTGATAACGGCAATAAACATTCAAGCCAGATGCCCACAAAACTGGAGAGAGAGGGGACGACATTCAGAAGCACTTAAAGCTACATTATGCACAGTAAACAGCATCGATCAGGAAGTCCCTATCAGCATCTGTACAAGCAGGACAGGCAGCTGCAGCAACAATAAAATCCTTACAGGCTCATCAATACAGCCTTGATTAGCTGCAGCAGCAGAGTGTTGCTGTGTTTACTGTAGAATCAAAGGGTGGTTGGGTCTGCTGTGTAGGAGTTGCAAATGAATGCATATAATGCTTACTGCCAAACAATACAACATTAATCACAGACAAACTCCGAGCAAAGCGGTTTCCAAAGCCTTTATCTACAGCAGACTACGCTCACACTGATTGATTGGTTGAGAAAGAAAATTAAAACAACATTAAAAGAGCGTTCTGTTCTGCTCTAACAATGTTAGACTCACAATGGACAGTTTTTTTTTTTTAAAGGATCCAAATCAACACACCAGGACAAGAAATTTCCACACATTCATCTTCCTTGTTGTAACCAAGCAGCAACCTCCATGTCTGAAGTGAAGCTGATGACAAAGTGCCAAAAACTGCAATTCCTCCAACAGCCACTTGAGGCTGACTACAGGACCAGTCGGTCTCCATAAGTCCCCATGTTAAAATGTCCAACTTGAGAGCAGAAATAAACATGTTTACAGCCTGGTACAACAACAAAAACTGTTTTGGTCTCTATAGCTGATTTCCCCATTATATTAAGGCTTAAAGTTAAGCAGAATTGACAGCGTGGCTGCTTTGATTGACAGGTGGGCCATTACAGATGGCTTGTTTGAGCACCCAGGCACTTGTTTTAGCCCACCTCGTGTCCTGCAATTATCCACATCATTTTTAGATCAGCCAGGAAACGGCAGAGGCATGACTACTAACATGGCAGGCACTACAGTCAGAGATTCTGAGCTTCAAAACAGCAAAATGTCAGTTTGATGAATGATTGAGGATATTCTGTTGTGTGTACGTGCTCATCTTCTAGCAGCGCCCGAAACTGGCTTCATAACAGCAGATTGTTTGAAAGCAGACATCTGCCCAGCTGTGTGGTTCAATTTTCTATTCTCTTTTTTCATTCTTCAGACAACCTTCTTCTGTCACTTCATGTGTACAACCCAGTGCCACACCATCAAGGAGACTCGTTCAAGAAGACTGCCCAAAAGTCTGCTCTGTTCGCAGGGTTTGTATGATGTATCAGAGAGACTAAAGAGACAGAAGAGACACAAACTTCATAGAGAACTGTCTTTCAAACTTTTGGAAAGGGTTAATTAATCCAATAAGGGATTGAATGATTTGTATTTTATTAGCATGTTGGATTTAGAATTGAGCTTTGATAAAATATTGAGAAATGCCAACTTGAACTGTAAATCATTCGTACCTAAAACACTGTTTTACAGGCGGGTTGGACTAATGATGGCTGACATCAAACTGGAACTAAGTGGAGTCCCAACAGTGTCAGAAAAACCCTGAAAAATCCTCTATTTCAGCCAGAGATCGTTGAGCCTGAAGGAAAACACTCCCCTATTGCCTCTAAAGACTGTTATATGAATCCCTCAGTGGTAGTTTCAGGTTCAACTGTGAAGTGAAGAGCACTGCTTATTACTTTCTTTCACTAACAAGATTAGAGCCGGTCAAAGCTCGAACCACACAATGCACTACAGTCCTTATTCGTTTCGGCTGCAAAGGCTGTAAAATAGGATAAATGTTAGCTGGAGGTTTAGTGAAGACCAACGAGGTCTTTGGCTACAGACCAACTGGGAGGAAGGTGGAGGAGCATTCAGCGAGTGACAGCCATCTCTCTTGAACCCCTCCCACACTATGATCACCCTTAAATCGCACTACAAACACTGACGGGCGTGTAAACAGCTGTAGAAATGCACATATGCACAAGAACTTGCAGAAACTCTCTCACATACACATCCTTGTATAAAAAAAAACGCTTTCACTAATTTACATGCTCAGAAGCACAACGCACTCAATGTGCACACACACGGCAGTCTGGGTGGTACATTCAGTCATTACAGCAGCTGTAGAGAGCCTGGAAGCAGCCCCAGGTTCCCCAGCAGCCCATGAGGTAGTGAGTCAGGCTGCAGACGTTCACTATATGAAGGCCATTACACATTTGTGTAGACCAGGCAGGCTGTAAAGTCTGCTACAGCACATCTGAGAGGATTTTATGACTCAAAAAGGTCTGGTATGGTGGAATCAATTCAGTTACTAAAAAGGTGTCAGTATGCTTCAATCAAAGTGCTTGTCACATGGTCAAACAGCATCTCAAACACCCTGCACCCATCAAGGTATCACAATCTTTTGGTAATGCAGCACTAAAATTTCTCTGCATGCGAGTCTGAGACAGCCGAAAAATTCAACTAATTTCACCAATATACAACATGAAACAAGCACACTTGAATAACAAATGTAGTACTGCAGAAAAAGAAATCACAAAGGACAGGCTGCAAAAACTGTCAAAAAGTGCTGAGAACTGTCTCCGAGTTCTCACATGGAAATTGAGGAGAGTAAAGAGGAGAAGTCCTCAAGAAAACTCAATGGGCTAACTAGGCAGACTTTCATTTAGGGGGGCAGGAGAACTGTGCTACAGAGAGTTGTCAGGGAGATGTTCCAGCACTTTGTGTACGCCAGTGTCTCGCTTTACAGTTTGAGTCCAATTAGGAGAGTATGTGCGCTGAATTCAGCTGTCAGGTTCCTGTCCGACACCGCTTTGGTATGAAAAGGCTAATCTGTGGGAGCGAAGAAAGGAGCTGGGCGGCCCGAGACAAAAACTATGGCAGAGTGGATTAGAGACGACGGCGTTTCCCGGCAACCTTTTTCCCCTGCCCTCTATCAGTCTCGGCAAAGAGACTGATGGAGGGCAGGGCTGCAGTACAAGTCAAAACAAATAAAATTATTTTATTTTATTTATTTGTATAGCCCAAAGTCACAAAATATATTTGCCTGGGAGGGCTTTACAAATTGTACAGGGAGTGACACCCTCTGTCCTTAGACCCTCATCCAAGACCTAAGTCTTAATAAAGCTTTAATTTAAAGGAAAACAATCAACATGATCACTTACGTTCTTTCCTTGCAGTAAATATACAGTTAGCAAAATATTCAGCTGTGCTACGTAGATTTAAACTTATATTTTACCAGCAGTAAGTAAATCTTACAGATACAAGTGGATGAAAGTGGACAAAAACCAACACAAATTTGCTCTGGGTGAGACAAAGACATTTGTGTGTGTGTTTAATGTTAATGTATAATCTGCATTTGTTCTGGAGCCGTTTTGTTCTGTAAATGTACAAGTCAGAATAGAAACTGGGGGAATCCAAGTGGAGAACGAGTTTCTGCCAAGTTGGAGAACAAACATGATGTGGAGTTCCCCAAGGCTCCATTCTGGGGTCTCTTCTGGTCAACATCTAGATGCTCCCACTAGTTCATATTATGTAAACAACTATATATTTGACCATAATTATGCGGCTGACACAAAGATTTACATCACGAAGAGACTGTGGTCGCATACAATCACTAAGCAAGTAGAAATAAATACATTGATTAGTAGGGCTGAAAGTCCACCCAGTTAATCAGGCTAAAAATGAAATAATTACATTTTTGTATTTCTGTTTTACAGGATTAGATCACAGCCCTTCAGTTTCAATAAAAGCAAATCGTAATGCTACAGCATGTGATTATATGCTTCCAACCTTGTTTAAAGTTTTGGGAATGTGACAATGTCACTGTACACAAAGCCCAGCACATAAAGAAATTGTTTTCCAGTTTGGATGGCCTGCATAGAGCCCTGATTTCACCCCCATCCAACAGGACTAAGCTGAGCAGCTACAGAAAGAGAAACCCTGCAGCCAGGTTACAAAATGTTGTGGAAAGCTTTCTCAGAAGAGTTGAAACTGTTATAGCAGCCTGTTATTCCCCATGATTTTGGAAGATGTTTAACAATGATACAAGGGTGTTTTGCCTCATAGATTCAGCTGTCACAGCACTAACACAGTCCCACTCATTAGCCCAAAGATTTAAAAAGGCAGCTCAGACCCAGACTAAAGGCAACAGGCAAAAAATGAAACAGAGGACCGCCCAAGAATAACTGGGAGAAGAATCCCCCTCTGGAACTTGCACCTTTCAGCTGTCAGGACGAGACAACAAAGACACTCAACAGAATGAGGGAGGAGGCAGAGCTGCAGCTGAGATGTGAAGGAGGATGGTGTTGAGACTTGCCAAAGAGACACTGAAAAACTGGATCACAACACCAACTGACTCTGCTACCATTTAGCTGTCAGACTACCAACACAAACAGACAGCTGGGTTTGTGGCTGGCATGGATACAGTCAGACAGAAGACTTGACTTGCAGGGGTACACACTAAAGGGAGGCAGTGACGGAACTCTTTTTGGATCAAAGCCAGTCTCACCCAGAGAATTAGGAATTAATTCAATTTCTTACAATTGATTCTGTGTTTTGGCGGGATCCATGGTGAAAGCCCAGCTCTATTTAGCCTTTTCTTTTTAATCAATTCTTCATGAGGAGGGTTAGAGACAAGCAGCACAGTAAAACGAAACAGGGGAGTGCACCTTTGTGTGTACAGTAATTGAAATGCACATTAGAACAATGAACAACCACAGGTTTACCTGTTTACCTTTTGGTGGTTTAACCCACCCAGTGTGGTTTGTACTCCCCTAGCCATACATCTACCAATGTTTTCCAATGATGCCAAGCACACTGGCCTGAAGGCAAATTAAAATCATGCAGCTGGATTAGTGGCAATGTTTCCCCCAGGGTCCCTTTAAGTTTCAATTCAACATTTTCTCAAAATATTCTGTCATAATTCTCTCTGGATTATTCTTGCTAAGGACAGCAAGACACAGAATCCACAGAAGAACTTAAGAAGTCATATGTAAATTAGGTTGTATACATTTTTACATTTTAGTACTAATCAAGAATCATGTCTGAAAGCTCACTGTGCATCTGACAACTTGTCTTTGCACTTTCAATTACACATCACAAATCACTCATGTTCTTTCACAAAGCAGCTTGGGAAGAAATTAGGATCTTTACAGTAATGCTTTAGAATCATCATGCCACTGTATAGATGTATGAATCAATGTTAAACACTGTTTCCATGCAGGATCCCAGAACCGACTATGTGACATGTTTATAAGGCTCAATTTAAGTAATTTGCAAGCCATGCTTGCACGCAGACCACCAAATGGCAGTTTCACTGAGGATTGTTGCAAATTGCAGATATTTGTGTGCCTTATCACATGGTCGGGCTGCAAGTATGGAATTTGTATTGATTTTATAGGTATTCACAGTAAGCTGCCTGTTTAAACAAAGTTTTTCCTTGCCGCTGTTGCAAAGTGTTTGTCCATGGTGGGAATGCTTATGTCACTAAAGAGTATGGTCGCTGTGGTGTGTTTGACTTACCTGGTCTGCAGCGCAGGCCATCAGCAGCCAGTTCCTGTCCTTCTGGGCACACACAGGTGTACTTGGGGGAGTGTTTGTTGATTTGCGGTGCGGGCAGACACATGTAGCTACAGCCTCCATTTATACCTTTCTCTGTGCACCAGTTCGTACCTGCACACAAGAGTCAACAGGTCTGATTACTTTGACAAACATATGGAACACTTGCATGTTAAAAACAACATCAAGTAATGTGCCTCTTATTAATACTGAACAAATCAAATCATAATGTGAAACTGTTGCTTTAGCTGCTGAGAATCCAAGTCGAGATAGACGAGGGCCAGAAATCACTTGTCACATATGATTAAGCCAGCATGGACAGAGGCAGATATAAGCATGAAACATCTTCACCAGCCTCTTCTGTTCTTAGTCAAATACAGATTTACTGTTTGACCCCAAAAAAGGAAATTCAGTTTGAAATCTCATGTGTCATGCTCTAACTTCACTTTTTTTGTCTAAATGTAGAGCAAACTTAGTGTTTCATGTTAGTAGTAATATCAGTGGTTAGTAGACTTGTCCGTTATGACTGCATGGTTACAGCTAAAATGAAAAAAATGAATTAAATCATTAGTACTCTCTTCACCTCAATCGCCTCTAATTACAGTAATTTCTGCTAAACTTTTTTCTGATAAATGTCACTGAGCCGGCAGTACGCTCAGCTCAAACAACATTAATGTCCTGTCTGTTCCTCCTGCCATCTCATTTCCCCTTCCTCCGGCTCCTCCCATAAGGTTCTCACCCGACAGCTGGATCAGCTCATGGTACACTATGATGTCCTGGGGGTCATTCAGGTTGCTGGCCAGCGTCACCACGTCAGAGCCGGTGAACTTGTTTGCACCGTAGATTGCTTTATTTTCACCATCTGTCCAGAAAACGCGATCCTAGAGAGACAGAAAAACACAGGTCAGTTTACTATAGGTTTTAATAACTGCTAAATAACAGATTTACTTTTGTACCACTGTATCAGCATACCTCAGAACAGAAAGGACAAACTACAACCATTGAACCAACCAAAGTTAGTTTGACCTTGAATAATCAGTTATATACAGTTGGGATACCATAAAATACAGTTATCCTGCATGACTCAGCAAGCCTGGTCACTGCTACCTAAAGAAGTGATTTCCACAAACAATACCACCACTACATTTAGCTGTTTTGTTTTGGTTTTTTTAATGTACACAACACACTTTGAAAATACTACACTAAAATACTTTGAGCTATTTGATTCTTTTCTTCAGATCACATTAACATGCATATAAACAGAGTGCAAAATGACGTTGGGGAGATTATACATCACAATCATCACATTCATCCATCTGTGTTCCAAGACCATCTGTGTGGTGTTCCTGCACTGCACTTTGCAGAGACCACCTGTCAATCAAATTTACATCTCTCTCTGTGGGTTTTTCCCGGTGCCTCCAACTGCTCAGGTTAACATATTAATTCTGTTCTCTTCCTGTCAGAAGACAATGTTTCCTCATAAAGAAGGTATGACAAACTGAAAGTGATGAGAGCTCTGAACAGAACATGTTTCATTGATTGACTGCATGCTGGATCACACTTCTATCAGCTGTAAAATAGAAGCCAAATGTAAACTCTTACCAACAGTTACTGTAAGAAGGGTTACAGTGTGCTGTTTAGTCGAATTCTCTTGTTAGAATTGTGCACTGCAGTGTTCAGACATGAGCTGTGCCTTAAGCGCAGCGCCTGCATATGAATAAATGTGTCATCTGTCTGAGAGGGAGCCAGTTAGCAGTGATATGAGTGGGTGTAGGTGAGAGGCAGTGAGGGAGCCACATGTCCATGATTCTATGACTCAAAGATGTGAAAGCACTGATATATGAAGAGTGCAGCTTATATTGGTAGTACTTGATATTAAGACCGAGTACACACACGCACACTACTACTGTAGTTTTTGTGCGCCATCTGCTTTCTGTGAGTTGAGCTAAACATGCTAGCCATGGTCTGGCTGTTTCACAGATGATGCGATGCAGGCGCATTTCTTTTTCTGACGTCCTAAATTTCCTTTCACTTCAACCAGAAAAATCAAACACTGGAGGGCTGCACCGTGGTAACGTGTCTCCTTAAGCTAGGATCACAAAACACACTCCAAGAAAGGAGCACACATTGGACAGCTGAGTCAATACAACACAACGAATGACATGTAGACCATTAGCAGAGTCGGATTTGCTAGGCGACCACCAAAATCCTGAGAGAACACAAATTCTTGTGTGACTGTACCAACACAAACAGTCATTGGAAATGTTTGCCTTGCTAACCTGTCTGTGCAGAGACACCAAACAAACAGGCACTTTAGATTTTAAAGGAGAGACGTGGACAACAAGAACTGTAAACTTGAGTGAGGTGAACTTTAGGTGAGCTGTGACTGCACAAAACACTGATGAACTAGACAACAGAATACTAATCTGGCACAGCATCTGCTGGACTGACAGATCGGACTAGATACATGGTACAATGGTCCTGAAAGTATGTGACATCTATCCAAACTGCTGACACCAACTGACCCACAATGGAACAGATTCTGTTCAGCATAATCGTGATGTGTCAAATAGGATGAAAAGTGTGTGAGGAAGCGAGAACTTAAGAGCAGCAGTACCTCAAAAACAGTGAGAGCGAAGGGGTGAGCCAGGTAGTCTGGGGACTGCAGTACTTTCTTCCTGTTGTCTCCGTTCAGGTCGACGCTACAGAGCATGTGCAGCTTCGAGTCGACCCAGTACAACCTGCCTTTGATCAGATCTGGGAGGAAGATTAAGTGTATGAAGAAACAGGAGACGAGAGGTGAGAAGTAAGGGAGGGAGGGAGAGGGAAGAAATAAAAGAATGGATAATAAACAGGGGGGAAGGCAAACAGAGGGCAGAAAAAGACGAGGGGGAAAGAATAATTACACAGTGAGCGTGGAAAGAAAGGAGCGATACGTGAGAGAAGCCCAGATGAACAGTGAATGATAGTGTGTTGACAGAGGAATTGAGATCAGGGAGTTGAAGGAAGAATAGAGGAATGAAAGAATAGAAGTACAGAAAGAAGATGAGGCATGGCGGGCAGAGAAAAGAAAGAAAGAGAAAATCAATACAACATTTCATTAACAAGGACAAATCAATGGCGTTGCACAGTGGTAGAGGCAAGTACAGAAAGAGAGACAGAACAATGGAGAACATTTGATTATATGATCTGCTCAGGTGTTATAGTATGGATTAAAAAACAAGTAAAGTTCAATGTACTCCAGGAGTTATTTTAATAACAAAGGTTTGACTGATTCACAATAATTACGTTCCGAGGCCACACTGCTCACTCTTTAAATGTAAATTCATGAAGTGACAAAAAGGCAGACCGAAAAGCTACAAGATGCAATTAAAAGCTAGAAATGGCAACATGTCAGGGGAGACTGTTCAGACGTGGGTTGAAGAAACTGCATTGAACAGAAGTAATGAAAGAGGTTATAGCACTGACACAAGTTAATGCTATGGACAAAAGATTAAACAGATTAAATGTAAGCAGAGAAAGGAGCTGAACTGTCGGCTCGAAAGTTAGGGCTAACATTTAGACATGAAAAATATTTTTTCATGAATAATGAATAAAATATTACAATTTATCTGCTGCATACTTTTCCAGAAACCTCTGTCTGACTTTAGCTCTGACGATTGTAATTTACGAGCTTGCAGGTTGAAAATGACTGAAATGAAACGGATGAGTTTAAACTGAACATTAACTTTGTTAGTAAACACGTGATTACCTACATTTCCCAGAATACTTTTTGACCATCAACAATGAATCAGACGCAGTATGACTCTGGTAACTAAATTACAGATACTGGGGTGAGTCTCAAACCAAAGCAGCATCATTACATGCTGATCATGTTCCTAATCAATGGGCATGTAATGTATCATTTTGTGAAGTATCGTTAACTCCCTCTTTAGATGGTGACAGTCAGAGAGGTACTGACATCAAGACATTTTACATTGTTGGTTGAAATATGAAACAAAAAACAGCAACAAACTAAAAGCACACAGAGCAGCAGAGGACTTCCCCAGCAGCTGAGTCACTTTAATTGTTGGGTGGAGCTTTCTTTTTATTTAGGAAAAAAAAAGCTGATGAAAACTGATGATGTGGACTAGGGCTGGGTGATATATTGATATTAAAAAAAATATTGCTATATTTTTAAACGTGATATGGAATTAGACCATATCGCATATATCGATATAGTTCAAATTTGCACTGTGATCCTTGTGCCAGGCAAGCTGCTGACACAGAGCTCTCTGCACTGCTCCCCATGCCCCCATCCCTCCTCTTCCTATTTTATAGGCTATTTTAATGCTGTCAAATGAAAAACAGGTGAAACTGACATGCACCTCTGAGAGGTGTGGACTGTGATGAGAAGCTACCGGAAAATGTTGACGTAGTTTTATGCCAGTAGATGAGACTTCCTCGTTAAGATGAGCACTCATTACGTGACAAGGACTTCATTAAACACTACTGCTGTGATCAGAAGCAGTCATGTTACAATGTTCTCCGCCACTGAGTCTCACAGTCCACCATTTCATTTTTAAATGAGAGCTGTCACTTTGGAAAAAATATTAGGACATATACTGTATATTGATATTCAGCCTAAATACATCAAGACTTTTGGTCCATATCGCCCAGCCCTAATGTGGACACTGTAGATGAGTCACTGATCCTTGAGAAACAGAGAGAGAGAGAGCGAGAGAGCGAGAGAGCGAGAGAGCGAGAGAGCGAGAGAGCGAGAGAGAGAGAGAGAGAGAGAGAGAGAGAGAGAGAGAGAGAGAGAGAGAGAGAGAACTCGTACCCAGTGTGATTCCATTAGGCCACTGGATGTCAGATGCCACAAGAACATGTCGGTCCACTCCGTTCATACCAGATTTCTCAATCTTGGCTGGCTCGCCCCAGTCTGACCAGTACAGAAACCTACAGAAGACACACACACACACACAAATATAAAAACAGATCTGTAAATGTACCTGTGAAGTGGAAGACAAAAGATCAAAACACAAGCTCGCCACCCACCCAGACAGTGGATCCACGGCGATGGATGCCGGCTCTTTGAGGCCTCTGTTGAACAGAACTTTCTGCTTGGTTCCGTTGAAGTTGGAAACAGAAATGGTTTTGGTGCTGAGGTCAGACCAGTACAAGTTCTTATAGATCCAGTCCACAGCAATTCCCACAGGAGTCTGGACGTTGTCTGTCACTTTGTTATGTGTGCCCACTTCCCCTCGTTTGTCCAGCACAGTGCTGCAAGGAAAAAAAGAAAGACGACGTCACGAGACTCTGAGGAGTCAAATCATCTACCAGAAGTAGAACAGATCTGACAGCGGTGTATGTTTCAGTGATGGTTTTGTTACATGCGTCTGTATGTATGCTTGGGGTGTGTAAACTACCTATAAATGGCCTTCTGACCCAGGTCAGCCCAGAAGATCAACTGCTGGTTGAAGTCTGCATCCAGAGCCACCGTGTTCCTCTGCTGCTCCACAATCTGGGTGTACTCCTTCCTCTCCAGACCCAGACGACGGATGTCACGGCGGTTGGTGAAGATCAGGCAGGGCTCCTTGCCTGAGGGCAGGAAAGAGTCGGCTTAATGAGACAAAAGAAGGTCAATCTGACAGCTCGCCTCTTCAAAATGTACCTCAGGTCGCCCAGGTCCACTGATGCTGGAGACTTTCACTCCTGATCAATGTGACTGAATGGCCTCATTAAATGTTTATAACGTGCTGTGTGGGTTCTCTCTTATCTGTCTGGAGTGTATGACCAGAAACAGAAATGACTTCCAAGTAAAACCTAAATCAGGGACATTTTTCATGATTCTGATAGGAGGAATTCTATTATATTATAATAAAAGGTTGAAAGGATCTCATTTGAGGAAATCAAAAACACAGACCGAAGGACACAGTGATGGTCTTTGTCAACAAGCAACACAATAAAGGCTTTTCACTGGAGAGACTCGTGATCACCAGACTAGAGGATGACATCATCTCCTGCTGTGCGACAACTTCAGAGCCTCTCATGACATTTAATGAAAAGCACTTGAACATATTTGACTGTCACTGACCACCTGTTGTCACTGCAGAAATGTTAGAGTGAAAAACCGGTGCCGTACTTCACCACAGTTCAACTTTAAGGCTGAGAGTTGCCGTTGCATTGCAGGGAGTTGCACTGTATTCCCGCCCAGCTGTTGACTCACCGACAGCCTTGCAGACTCCGGTGGTCGGATCCATCTGGTAGCCGTTGTGGCATTCGCACTTGTATCCTCCCTTCAGGTTGATGCAGATCTGACTGCAGATGCCAGGGTTCAGACACTCATTGATGTCTGCGCACAGAGAGAGGAGGAGGAGTGCGGGGTGAGGAAGAGAAAACAAGGGGGATACAGCTGCTATCTGTCATGTTTAATTAATTAAGTCTGCTGAATGCTTCAACTGGTGTAATCAGACGTTTGCACACAGCTCTGCTATAAAAACTGTTCCACTCCTGTCTAGAATAAAAGGTCTTAAATTATATCTACCTATTACTTTTCTGAAACACTCCCATGATTCCTGTTGCCTGAGATTCTACCCTGATGTGAGCTTATACGATACACTAAACGAAAATTAAACCAATTACTGTTGATGTCTTTTTGCTCTCACCAAAATTAAATATGAATGTTTTCTGGAGTTTAGTGCTTATTTTACACTCAGGAGTAGATTAAGCGCCTCTGTGCAATCAGTGGAGTTCATTCCAGATGGGATTATACACATTTCCCAATCACCATAGCAGCGTTTGAGGCCAACATTGGCTCCATAACAAAACTGTGTCGGATCAGTGCCTCCTGAACATAAACAACAACAAAAAAAAAATTACAACGCAGCCAATCACATTACACGCTGAGCCCTTGAGAGGCACAATGAGAACACGTCTCAGCTGTAAGAAATATCGGTGTACAGTAGGTCTGACCCCGCCTGCTGGAGTAGAGCTTTCTAAGAAAGACAAGAATAGCAACACGTCTACAGTCTGAGTTTCTCCAGACTTTTCAAAACATGCGGACAAACATCCTGCTCAAGGACGTCCTGATTTCAGACTGCTTCTGATCAGTTCTGTGTGATCTACTTTTCAAAACAACGTTTATTGCTGAAGAAAGACCTGAATTATAACACCCAATTAATTTCAGCAATCTTTGGATCAGGCCCTGTTCTATTGAGTCAATGTCTACCATCCAAACAGACTGTCAGAAATTTTTCTTTGATGCAAATGGAAATGTGAACTGAAATGAACAACATGACATGAACTGCTGCCAGCGCTCTCTGCTCTGTTTGTATGGACCCTCTGCATTTGGATCAAGGTAATCTATCCCATCAAAATTAACACATCACTGTTGCGGTTGGGAGGTTTTCCTCGGATCCGTTTCATGTCTGTGCCTAACTTAAGGACCTGAAACTGAAAAATGGCTTCATCTATTGCTGAGCTAAGTTATCAAGTTATGAGTGATGCTACTTTTAACAACAATGCCAAGTAGTGCACAACGATGCTCTCTAATGTCACCTACCTCCGCAGGTCTTGTGGTCTATGAGCTGAAGTCCAGGTGTGCAGTCACACTCAAAGCCAATCACCATGTCTTTGCAGATGTGAGAGCAGCCGCCGTTGTTCAGGAGACACTCGTTCAGATCTGAAGCACATGAAACAATTTGTTGGAGCTATGATGTCTCAAAGGACTGTTATCATGTAGATATCATGTCAGATAGCAATCCTGTTGTTAAAAGGTTTCACCTGGACACTGACAGTTTAAGATAGGAGAAGCAAACAGAAGTGAAGGATTAGACAAACATCAGTCTTCAAATAGACGTCGTTGAGGATGGCGTGTTTTGGTCCACTTCAACTCTGAAAGTTATATTTTCTGATGCCATTTTGTGATCTTAACAGACGCTGTGACACAAATATTGACTGGCAGGCAGTAATCTTGATCAGCTACATTTTAAAGCTAAAGGCAAAGATTAAACAACATGAACTGTAGCATTTGTGTAGTTAAGACAGGACAGGCAACCAGAACAATTACATGCTGATTATTAACATTACAGCAGCAGAGTGCAAACATGTTCATTTAGACCATTTCGCTGCAAAGTGTAGCGCATTGCCGGCTGGTCTGAGCTTCTCATCCTGTCGCAGAGAGCCCAGACAGACAACTCAGATTAAGCTGCTACAAGTAGTTATCTCACTCTTTGTGTCACACAAAGTTAATGACCACAGGCGAGGATTGAAAAGTAATCTAAACACCACACATTTCCATTTTTTGTTATCTAAATCTGCCCCAGTTATGGATGTACTGTACTAATGTACTGTAGCCGAGACAGCAACTCAGTCCTCAAAAATAAGTACAGACAGAAGTTGACTAGGTAGTAACCTAGTAAAAGTTTTTTTTGGGAAAATTTATAAGAAAGTTTGACTTTGTACTACATGCTACTCACCATGCTCTTTGACAAACACTGAAAAATCAATTCAACAAAGCGGGCAGTGCACCAATACATGAAACAGATTTATTCAAGACATCACTAACTGAACAACACTACACTTTAAAATAAAGAATAGTGCTCAGATTTTTAATCATAACATTAGATGCAAATCTTTTCTTGTAATGTTCTGGCTCAGACTTTTAATACTGTGATTCTTTGATCCATCAAACAGAATTATTTAAAAGCACTTTGTTCTGTCACACTGAACTGCAGACATATCAAAGCTGCACAAGGTACGATTTATGTAAAAATCCCTGTATTATCAGCTTAAATCAGTGTTCTGCAGAGAGGATGTCACGTCATGGACACTCCTGCGTGTAGTGAAACATCTGAACTTACTGAAAAGCTGCTAATCTCCAGAACCGCGATCAAGTGGCCTGTCGAGAGAAACCTGAATGTTGGAGCTTCATTTTTTCGCTTTGCTTTTTACTTGGTGTAAAGCAAAATGAAACTTCAAAGTTCAAATATTTCTCGTTCAAACAGTTTCACAGCGCTGACATTCAGAGCTGCCAGCTGGGGGAACATGTACAAGATGTTACAGCAAGTGACATTTGCAGATTGCAGTAGGCAAACTGTGGGTTGATCACAGCTCAAACTACGTCATTCATATTTGCATAGACACTACAGAGCAGGCATTCACACAGCATATGAAAATAGAAAAATTAAAACGTTTAATCCTCGTGCATTCTGCCAGCTGGGAGGACTGTGGCAATATTTTAATAATCCTCTTAAGTGTCACCTACACGTGTTTGTGTTAACACAAAGCTTCCCTGTGAAGGCACACCGCTCTGCAGCTCTTCAGTCATTCTCATATTTATGCTAGCTCCAGTATTCATTAACTGCGCTCTGAATATCACAACCACAATGTGGCCCTCGGGCACAAAGCCTGGTGACCTCACTGTGACTCCAAGAAGCTGCACACACTCACTGCCTCAGCACACTGTTGTGCCAAAAAAATAGTTCCAGCATGGACAGTATATCATCTAAATGTCTATTATAATATAATATTAACACAAAATGGCCTCAGACTGGGAAGTCTTTCCCCGGAGGACTATGTGGACGTGATGGCTCTGTTGCTGTGACTGAGCCGCTGCTCAATGATGTTTGGGCGGATCAACCATCAGCACATATACTGCATCAAACATTCTAGAACATCTAGAACAGCTGAAAATGACTTCCTTTGGTCATTCATTCCACAGAGCAGACTAATGAGTCATGGAGGAAATCATGAAGACAGATAAGATTTTGTTTTCCCTTTTACTCACTGCATTCTTTGATGGGTTCATCGCTCCAGTCGGGACAGTCCCGGGCCTTGTTGCACACTTTGCTCATCTCGATACATTCACCACTGCGACACTTGAACTTCTCCGGCCCGTTACACTGAGTCACTGTGGAGATAGAGTTTCACAACGCCTTCCATGAACTCACAAAAATCTACCGATGCATCATTGTATATCAGGATATAATAAGCTTTTACAGGTACAATTCTTAGATCTTAGTAGATCCTTCTACTGTATTGCATGTAAAATACATAGCATCAAACTCCTAAGGAACTATTTGCTTCCTTGTCACAACTATTCCTTCAAGACTGAAAGCTCCACATGAACTTCAGCAGGTGAGAAAGCAGACTGTCTACAGTCTTAGAGCAATAGGTCTTGGAGAAGTTTGATAATAATCTAAAACTCTCAGTCTTAAGAATAATCTAATCCTTCAGTTTGAGTGAAGTTGCTAAAACAGGCTAAACTTGTCGTCCTTTAAAGTCAGTATTCAAAGCAACATTTTATACGACTGCATCAAAAACGAGCTGTTTTTGGTTCGCTCTGGTACGTTTATGTTCCAGATGAGCACACAAAAAGAAAAGGATGCATTAGGACAGCCTGAAGTGGACTGAGACCATGTTAGAATGAAAAGAAGAGCCTCTAAACGAATCATGTTCAGTAAGTAATTCCTCTGCTTTGGTACCTGAGCACCACCTGAGGTGGATTCTGATAATTCTCTCTGTAAAAACACATCTGGAAAATGTGTAATGAACGCACACAGACACACACACAAACCTCAGGCAGTCCTGAGGACCTGAAACGCACATAAAGTACAGAAAAATAAGAAAAATGCTGCTTCTTCATCTGACAGTGCCTGAGGATAATTAAAGAGTAATCTGTAAAGCTGCACACACACACACGCCCACATGAGCACACACAAGGAGCACACGTACTGTTTTTGCAGTTGACTTCATCTGAGCCGTCGGTGCAGTCTCTGAGGCCGTTACACTGTCTGCTGCCCAGGATACAGTTTCCATCCTCACATTTGAACTGATCCGGTCCACAGGTGCGTACAGCTGCCGACAACACATTTAAAGTTTATCAGTTATGATAAGATAAAAAAAGGCTCCAGCTTCTCAGATCTGAAGATCTGCTGCTCTGTTTTATGTTGTAAACTGTACAATGGTAAATTGGTAAAATTAACACCATATACAACAAGTATTTCAAACAGTGTGCTGTGCTATGAGAAAATGTGGTTATGATTTTCAATGACAGCTGGTCTGTACGTACGACAGTTGGCTTCATCGCTGCCGTCCTTGCAGTCAGGGTCTCCGTCACACCGCCACTTCTTGTGAATACACTCTCCTGAGCGGCACTGCATCTCACTGGACGAACACTTGGCCGGAGGCGTTGGGTGACGGCCACAACGAGATGGAGACTCATCTGACTGGTCCTGCAGGGCAGCAAGAACAGATGTGTCAGAAAGAAAAAAATAAATAAATTGTGCCTCGTCTGAAAAACTACAATTAATAATGATGGCTTTTTGATGAAGAAACAGATGCTGCTTGTAACTGTAAAGATAATGTGACCATTTAAATGAGAATGCCAGTTTTGCTCTGTGTATTTTTAGTCAATACTCAGATGGTGGCAGTGAGTGAGCAGCAGATAGAGAGGCTGCCATCCACACTTTTTTAGGCAGTCTGTGGCAGCGAGCCTGTAATTTAACCTTTAAACTCAAAAAGCGTGTGATGTTCTTATGGCTGAAGAGAAATTTGTGGGAGAGAACATAAACAGATAACGTAAATATACAAAGGGCAGGGCTCATTATTGTCAGTTTTTGTGTGACTAACAAACCCCCTGTAAGACTGAAACAAATGATACATAGTGTGTTAATTAATGCGCTTGGAGGTGCTTGCAGGTAGATTTTGTTACCTAGCAAGCCGTTTCCAGGCTTTATCGTCAGCTACACTAACCAGGCTGCTGCCCCTAGCTACATATTCACCGTACAATGGTATCAAATGTTTCATCTAACTGTCAGTCAGAAAGCAAATAACCACATTTCCAGAAAAGAAAAATACTATTTCTTTGAGGGCTATTAGTCAAAGTGGTAATTTTCAGAATTTGACAGTTTACTCACCCTTTTCTTTTTACACATTTGGAAATGTAAGAATGCCTTCAGTGATTGCATCCTCCTGCATTTAGCCTGTGATTTTTTAAATTAGGAAATTTGCAGCCACATGCCACTTACTGGCATTTGCTACTTCTCTAGCACACACAAACATGCACGCAAGAAGGCAAACAGGTAAGTTAGCCAACAAGGTCACCAGAAAGTGGATCTACTATGCTGTGTAGTTTGGCAATATAGCTAGAAGTTACCACAGGGACTATTTTCTGTGTTTACTTTTCAAGTGCTTCAGGTCATTTCTGTCTTATTTCTCAAAGCTGTGCCAGGTTTGCTCTCCTCGCCCTGATCAAAGTCATTCTTGGCAGTCTGTTTCCCAGAATGTCTATAAGGAAGTGTTGAGTTAAAGGTTACGACCAGCAGGCATAATGGACAAAAGGATGAAAACATCAAGTTGACAAATAAAGAAGAAATTTCAAGAGTTTTCCAGGCTTTGCTCAGACAACCACTGAAGGAAAGAGCCATCACCACCAACAGAGGATCAAACCACAGTCCACCCACACAGTTTGACTGACAGCTGATCTCGGGGGCGTGCAGGGCAGATATGATGCCATCAACGTCACGGCAGAGCTTTTAGGACTTGGATATCACAGATGATTACCACTTTAATTAGAGTTTAAACTGAGCAATCAGACAGCATTGGATCAAGAGGAGCAGCAGGAAGTGTTTCTCACACTTTCATCATCTCAGAAAGTCACTGACTCATGTGGGAGCAGATTAATGGAGTGTGTGAATGTGTGTGCGTCTGAAGCTCCACAACTGTTAAACACCGATACAGGACTGGCAGGGTGTGAGAGAGGGAATAACAATGACCTTCCGGCTGAACGCGGCGGTATAAATATTTGAGGGCGTGAGCGTTTGCAGTTTTTTTTTTTCCCCCTTCTTCATTTTCCTGCGAGGCCGTCACAGTGATAACCACACAGCCAATTAGCAGGTAATGCAGCAAAGCGCCGACTCAGTGGAACTTGTTCTGCCGTGTGTGAAAAACGTGTTAGGAGTGTCAAAGTCACTGTGTGTGTGTAAGCCAGATCATGTGCATGTGTATAAGGCAGGTCAATAACCACAGGGCATAGTGAAAATTGAACTTGTGGAACCTGTGTGTGAGTGTGAGAGTGATATTTCTCCCCAAGGGAGATAATACTGGGCAGTTCATTATAGTGAGGCAAAATATACTTACAAATGAGGGAGTGTGTGCTGTCAAGGGGTGTGTGAACATCCGAGTTTCAATTATTCAACTATTCAAGGACTTTATATCCTGGAAATCTCTTGAAATACACGATCACATTACAGGAAAGGAAAGAACAAACATCACCGACACAGGATCCAAAACAACAGATACAACAGCTTCAAGACCAGAGTAAATTTATAGCTTTTCTAACCGAAGAGAAGGTTTTGTGTTTTAGAGACTGTTAAGTGGACAACAGTAGCTGGTGCGTGTGGCTGTCAAACAGAGGCCACCAGAGGTCAAACTTACTTTACCTCATCCATGCACGGTGTCAGTGGGTGAAATTACTCTATTTACCACCATACTTCAGGTTTAAATTCAGCCGAATCTTTAGCAACTTTAAGTGATTTTTTTGTTTGTTCGTTCTACAGCTTTAGCCTTAAGCTTAAATGGAAGCTTCAGCAAAACTATCCATGCTGACTGTGCCCAGACTGAAGACTAGAGACATTTTTCCTGTCAAGACTCAGAAGCTCAAAATGCCTCAAGAAATCATCATGTACCTTTAAACATTCTACAAATCTCTCATCTTACATCAAAACATAATACATCTATAAGCATACAACCACAACAACCTGGACCCACACACACAAAGATCTGTCTTTTGGGAATAATTTGTCCTTTATGAAGTTTAAACTGTTTAAAAAAAACCCAACAACAACAAAAATGTTGGCCTCTGTGAGGAACTTATTATTTCTAACTGGAGTCATCTTTCGACTGTACTGAATGGATCTGGCTCTTTGCTATCTGGTTTAATGACTGACTGTACTGACAGTGTCACAAAGCAGGCAGAATTATGCAGTCGACAGACGGGATGAATCTGTTTAAATACCTTCTCCAAGGTTGTAATGAGAATTTAATTTCAGTAATTCCAGGCTATGTTTGAGAATATGAGAGTATGAGAGAATATCGCTGGTCCACATTCAGTGTAGGCTCAGTGACACCCACGATTCATACAGACCATATCCAGGCCAAGTAAAAATAGCTCGCCAAATTGCCACTTCTGTCAATGTCCTGATGGTGCAAGAATGCAATCTCTTGTTTAAAATGTATTTTTATAACACCTTACATGAAAACATGCAGCCCAAAGCAAGATAAAAATGGCTGTGAATGAAGAAGAAAATTTGGCCATTAAATGATAAATTAAATAAAAGCAAATGAAACAAACATGCGATAAAAATATTTGAGCATTTGAGCAGTGCTTTCCATTGATTTCACTTATTGTGTGACAGTAGTGGTGTGTGTGTTTTACCTGGCAGTCAACGTCGTCGTCACACACCCAGCTGGCCGGGATGCACGATGAGTTTCCACACTGGAACTCACTGGGGCCGCAGGAGGACGGAGCACAGTCCACCTCGTCGGAGCCGTCACCACAGTCATCCTCTCCGTTACACACAAAGTTTTGGGAGATGCAGCGGCCGCTGGCACACGTGAACTCGTTGGGAGCGCAGGTGATGTTACCTGGGAGTAGAAGAAGAAAGTGAGAGTGTCTTAAGGACAAACACCTCAGTCTCTATCTGACTAATCCTAGAACGTTCACTCTGAGGACAGGTTACAATTTAAACAAGGCCTGAATTCATCCACTGTCACTTTGCAGAGAGCAGATCTGACTTTTTTTTTTTTTTTTTTTTTAAAAGGTGTCCTAGATAGAGCCAAAGTGATCTGGGATTTGAGACATAATGATTTACCTCACCATGCTCTACTATGTGCTGACAGTGTGTATTGTAGCGACAGGGATGGCCCACATTTCCCATCATGCCCTGCCTCCAGCTGAATTGACTTTGTTTGCGGTTTTATTTTTCAAAATGCAAATGTTACCTTTTGTTGATGCTTGTAATGTGTGTGTTAGCCTCTGACAATAATGGTGGTTTATGGCCATAGCTGTCAACATTAGTGAGGTGGTTGTATTTTTACCAGTATAAATAAGAAGTATTTAGCCCCTATGGCTCAGAGTTGTCATTCACTGCAACCTCGATGACTGCAGTACACTTCACTGGATAACCACTTGTTTTTGCTGCACTATACACCAGAAATATATTTTCATCAGTGGATATCGGAAGTGCTAATAGTGGTATTTCTACAATAAGCCAGTGCTGGCTGTTAACATCAGCTAGTCGATAAATGGGTCTAACAGTATCACTATAAAATAAGTTTTATTGATATATAAATAAGCATATGGAGACACTGACACACAGCAAAGGAAGTGTCCGTGGTTGCAGTTTGAGGGACTCAGCCTTTCGTACATGGCGAGCCCACTCTACCAGCTGAGCCATCAGAATACCCATACTGTATTTATTTATTCATTTATGAGTATTTTATTATCCATCTTGTATACTGTGAGCCACTAAAACAATTGAAATTCCCCAGTGTGGGATCAATAACTTTTCTTCTAATTAGTGGGTTTAACTTGAGTACAAGAGCTGTTAGAGTCAAGTGGAAGCGTCAACAGCTCAGCCGTGAAGTGGTAGGCTGCACATACAGTACGTAAAACTCACTAGTCTGTTTTAACACTAACTCAAAGGTCCAAACGGCCTGAGGAGCAAACAAGAAGCGTTCATCAGAAGCTTCATGCACGATTTCAAGCTTTGGATGAGGAATGTACAGCACACTTCAGACAGGATGGTCAAACAGTGTGAACATAGCCTTCTGGCTACAATGCCCATTGAGATCGTGATTACAGCATATTTGAACTTCGCTGCTTTTCTGCCCGCGTGTCAGGAAGGATGCAACATAAGGATGAGAGAACACATGAGGCTGTGGCAGCTCACTTTAAGAGGTAGCAGGGGTTGAAAACATGTAGCACATTACACTGCGCTAAACAAATTTAATTTGAACTAAATGAACATCTCCCTCTTAAGCAGCTAATTTCTCTGATTAGCATCTACAAAGTGATCTGCTGCTGCTGTAGAGGTTAAACTATACAGAGTGATGCACTGCAACAGCTGATACAGCTCCTAGTCCCAACTCTAACTCACTGATATAGATTTTTGTAAATTCAACTTGAATCACAAAATGGATGGATGGATAAAATTCACCATCGTGCTAATAGGCTGCTTCAGCGTTTTCTGTCAGATCCAATTATTTTTGTTTATAGTTTGTACAGGCACAGCTTCATGCGCCGCACAAAGGGCCGTTAGAGTGTTTACGCTGCACATTATTTACTGGAGATAAACAGCTGGAGGATGAGAAGTAATTGATACATGCAACCATGAAACAGCTTCAGTGCAAGACCTCAGCTGTTACACTTAAGTAGTACTGGATCACTTCAGCAAAATCGTATCATTGCACTTCTCCAAACCATAACAGTGCAAAAAAATTGTCTGTGCCTGCACAATGTAAATCAGACAGGGAGGGTGAGCCGGAGGAGGCTGTGGCTGGAGTCCAGGATGATTTGATTTGAGGTCCATTCAGTGAATCAGATGCTACGGGGAAGTTAGGTTGCTGCAACAACTCCGTTTCTTTTCCGAGGCAGCATCCTCTGAAGACTGCTTTTTAGGAACAAACGTGCCATCACAGGGAAAAGTGCAACAAAGAAATTGACGGGACAAGTTTTGCAGCTCTGAGTATCCCATAATCCATGGTGCCCATAGGCAGTATGATTGTTTAAAGGAGCGCTTGTGTACTCAAGGTCAGAAAGTATCTTGTGACAACATCTTGGATCTTAAGTGCTCAGTGATCAATTGCAACTGCATGCATACATGTCTGCATGATCTGGACAAATAAAAAGCCGCAGCAGGATGTGAATAATGGGAAGCAGGTAGAAACTCCACTGGTTGTTCTTGACAGCAGCTCTAACATGTTAATCACAGGGTTGGACATAAGCCTTACTGCAAACATGGCTAATTATGAGCTTTCCTACGGCATTCACCATTTCATCATTAACAGCAAGTGCCTGGTGATAAACGACAACAAGACATGTGACTTTACAGTGAGCAGAACCTGAAAGAGTTCCCTCCAAGAGGTCCTCCCCTGTTAGGGGAGAAGGCAAGATTTCAGCCTGAAAGACACACCTGGGTGCAACACATGGACAGCTGCTGCCTGCAGCATATCATTCATTTCAAAGATCTCTCATATTTCCTATGTAGCTACAAAATAATACATATACACAACATAAGTTCATGTTTACAACCAGACATTTAATTGAAATGATGTGTCCACCTACCACAGTTGACCTCGTCCTCTCCGTTGTCACAGTCCTTCTCTCCGTCACATTTCCAGAAGTTGGGGATGCACTGAGTGGAACCCGCTCCGCAGCTAAACTCGTTCACAGCGACACGTCCTCATGTCTGCATGAAGAAAAACACAGACACACCGTCAACAACGCATGGTTTCATTTGTGTCACTTTAATGTGATTTATACTAGCTTTGTATTTGGAGAAACCAAACCTGTACTGTGGTTATAACCACATCTCTAATCTGATTCTTGATTTCCCTTTAGTTTTTGAACATTTTGGGGAGGTGGGCAGATCTATTCACCTTTCATAATGTGCCAATAAGGACCAAAGACATGGATTTGTACAAAGTGGCGGCTTAAGCAGTGACATGTTCCAAGTGTTGTCTTGTATGGTGTCATCACACAGCTGCAGTGGGTCCTACTTGTTGCCTTTTGAAGGCAGTTCCCTTGTGACAGCAGGCCACAATAAGAGGACAGAACAGGGTCACAGTATAACAGACATTTGTGTTGGGAATGGTGAACAGCTTTTGGCAGATTAATGGAGACGTTGGGCTACAAGCTACCTGTCAAGAGAAGGCATTTTATTGAGGTGTGATGGGGAACACAGTCCTCTTCTGTTAACTCGATGCCCAGACAACCAGAAAACTGCAAGCTGTCACATAACCCAGTTTGCTGGAACATCAACAGCAGAGGTCTGGAAAGTCGGATTTCTACAACAATGTCATGGTTTCTTTCAAGTAATCGTACCGCTGAGCACTGCTAGTTCAACCTAATTTAAATAATCTCGTTTGAGTTTGTAGCCATTTGACTTGTTGAGCTTCATTTCTGCACCATCATTTTAAGCATTTTGTCTTTGCTGTGTAGAGATCAGTTTTAGTATTATACTGTGCATATTTCTTTCTCTGTCTCAGTTCTGAATTAAAAATGTAACAAAAAAAACAAAGCCCATATTCTGTCCAGATAAGAAGCACATCAGTTATTAAAGATCCCCTCGGATCATTAGGAACCACTTCACCGCTCGGCGTTGATATTCACCCCGCAGTACGTGTTTCCAATACATTTGAGCTTCAAATGTCTGCTTTGCCTCTTATCCCTTCAATCTTCCATTGTGGAAGGCGATACCAAGCCGTGTTGCATATAAAAACGGACTGTGCCAAGATAAGAGCCGCTCAGTGGAGGAGTAGATGAAGGTGAACTGAAAAATGGCTCCTTCAGAGGTTTGAAGTATTGACTGACTACAGTATGTAGTTTTGCAGATAAGCCAGGTGACAATATGCCACCATATCTCTACAGTCCAGTTCAGTGTGTTAAGAGCCTCAATGACTGTGTTACAACAGCACTTAATCCCAGCACTTCTTTCTGTGCATAACACGTGTCTCGTCTCCAGCTTTATCATGCTCCTTGAAGAGTTATCATAGTAGTGTGGCAATTCAGTGATTTATTGCCTGAGCATATACTGCCAACGTGATTGTCTCTGTACACACACAACCAACACCTCAAAGTATGTCAGGTAATCTTTCTTTAATGAGTATTATATATCGTTTGTGTACAGCACAGTTCAGTGACCGCAGAGAAAATGTTTTAAAGACTAAAGGTCAACGTTATAACTACTAATATGGACTGAAGCTGAATATTTCATTAAAGAAATGATTAGACTGATCTCTTTTCAATATACTTTGAGTTGACATTACGACGCTGTGGAGTTATTGGAAAGGTTTAGATCACATCCTCTAGCTGTGCAAGGAGTTGCTGACTCGGCACTATTAGCTTAAAAATACATGTAAAGTGTGCAAACAGGTTTTTGCAAACAGCTAAACCTGTTCATGGAAAAAATCTTTTTCAGCAGGTATCTTAGTCACTACAAGACTGAACTAGTAAAGCAGTTTAGTGTATCAAAGTCAAATCAAATTTTATTTGTATAGCCCAAATTAACAAAACACATTTAGCCTCAGAGGGCTTTACAATCTGTACAGGGAGTGACACCCTCTGTCCTTAGACCCTCGGTTCCAGTGAGGAAAAACTTGCACACAAAAAACCCTTTAACAGGGAAAAAATGAGGAAGAAACCTCAGGAAGAGCCACAGTGGAGGGATCCCTCTCCCAGGACAGACAGACAGACAGTTAGATGTCATGTGTACAGAACAATCAACATATATGTGTATGTGTGGTTTATACAGTTTTGTAAACTGTGATATTTAGAAAGCTTTGCCGTTAGTTGGCTGGGACTAGACCTCGTCTCTGTTGCTAGGTCATTACTAAAGCTTGGACTACTTGCTGGAGTAGTAAACTGGGTTCCTTTACATATGAGTTTACTACCCTGACTGTTTTCCAGGTATTAGTCAGACCCCATGTATCACCATGGAAACAGATCAGAACTGAAAATGTGAGCAAAAAAAAAAAAAATGTTGATACTGAGAACAAATTGCCCTGAAATATAAAACACGGTGATGATACATTTTCTCTAAGTTTGTAATTGTTGTATAATATATTATTGTATAATACATTTGAGGGTGAGCTGTACAGTCATCGTCACTTCAGTGACGCTTACGGACCTTGGATCAAGCGCCTTGGACCTGTTGTGCCAATAATGACAGTGAAGCACACCCTCTCATGTAATGTTGCTTAAACAAACAAAAACAAACAATGCAGCAGCAACAAGGAGGAAGATGACGCTAGACAATGTGAAATTGGATGTGAACCATGCAGGTTGAAAATGTTTTAGATGCATACAACACATCTGTCAGCCTTTAAAGATACTCCTGTCTTATAAAACCTTTCAACATCTATTTGAATAATTACACAACAGTCTATTTGAATCAACATCCTGTTATCAGGTCCCATAGAAGTTGGCACTGAAGACAAAGATTTTCACACGGTGGCAACACTGTGAACCTGTGTAAACAAAACAGATGGCCAAGTCAAACCCAGGTTGTAACGCGAGTATTAATGAAGGGCTGACATACTGGTTGTCTAAGTGACCAGAAACTGCAGCTCACTTCCTTAATGCAACGCTGATGCAAGAACACTGACGTGAACACAACCAGTGTGCCTCCACACAGGAACTGTCAGGAGACACACACACACATTAGATTCCATTCCCTGGTGCCAAGTCATGTGCAACAGCTGGTCAAACAGTACAGTGATATAACACCTATAGTAGCTGAGTTGACCTGCACGTACGCCACTGCAGCTATGAATGGAACTTAACACAGGCTCTTAAAACACATGCGCGCGCGCGCACACACACACAGAGAACACTGTTAGGGACCTTCAGCCGACCGACACACTTTTTCAGGATCAGGTGGAAACATGCACACACACGTTTTAGCATTTAATCAAGGCAAGAACAGGCGGGTGTCAGAGAGCCTAAAGAGGGAAAGCTCAAATGGCACAGCGGGACTTTGAGTCATTCAAGTTCAACAGGCAACTTTTCTGAGGCAGAATTAAAAGAATGTTTCAACGCAGTGTGGAGGAGAAATTTAATAAGAAAGCAAACTAGGAGATAGGGCTCAGAAAAAAGTTATCAAAAAAGGTCCATAATTAACTGAAAAGGGCTTAAATTGTCTGTGTCTTTATGATATTCTCACTACCTCAGGCAAAATCAGAAATATTCTCACTTCTAAATATCTTAGAGTGGCTGTAATCAGTTCATCCCACTGAAAGTATATAATTAGTTGACAGAGCTTCCAGCTCTGCCAAGTGAAGCCAAAGCACACATGTATTAAAACTACATTCTGAACAGTAGGGGGCAGCACCACAGACTGTATAAAAATAAGTCAGACTGTATTGAGTCTAATGGGAAAATGACACACCACCCTCCATTGATTTATTCCATCAGTAAATGGAGTCTTCATGAGTTTATGGTCTCAACCTCAAGTCTTATTTCAGACACATGATGTTAATTTAGTAAATTATAGTCCCATTTAGAGTGAAAAAGACGATAAGGCAGGGTATGATTTAGGCCATGGCTACCTTGTGATTGACAAGTCATTTCCAGTGAGTGCATCCAGTTCAACACAACCGGTTCACACAACAAAGATTTAACGTTAAACTAGGAAGTGTTGAACAAACATGAAAAAATATTCTGTTGCTGTGTGAGCAGGTCGGACACTATTTTTACTACTCGAAAACAGCCTGAATGTCAGAATGCAGCTCAACTTGCAGTGCGTCGCCCATTAGCTCAAAGCTCTCACCCAAATATAGTCACTTCTAACCAATTCAACTCTTTCCATTTTAGTTACAGTAAAAATGATGATGCATGACATGCTGACATTGTCCAACTTAAATCTGGTGAGTCTGTAGAAAGCCGTCAAAAGTGATTCATCCAAATGAGTCAGTTAGCAGAACAAGACAAACCTGACTTCTCCTTCCTCTTCCTTCGGCCAACATTCATCAAGCATTAGAGTGAACAGAACAAAGATTCACTGGTGGTGAAATAAAATGAGACTAGATCTTGCCTGCTACAACATATTCTAATCATGTGTGGTTTATCAAAGTTTTTTAGATTGTAACATTTAAAAAGCATTTAGATGATAGTTCACCATGTAACATGTTCAGGATCTCATGGCCATATTTCATGGCAAAAACAGTTAACTCTTTACAGTTTCAAGGATTTACAAATGAGATGTCAACACACCAACAGTAGCTTGTTTACTTCTTTACTAGCCTCCAGCTAATCTATGGACTAATACTTTGTGAAACTCCTCTTCAGACAGACATGTTGTAGTTTGTAGTGAGTGGACTATTGGCGTCCTGGTTTGCATTAACCTGTATACCATCAGGCACGCAAAGAAAGCCCTTCAGCTTAGATGACTCAAATGGTTCCAAGTAGTCGGTCAGCAGAGTTTGCAGAGGATGGATTGTCCAAAAGGATTATTGACCTAAACAAAAACAGATTCCTCCACAAGGTTTTCAGTCTATACATGCTGGGACAAACCAAAGCGCCATCCACTGTCTATGATATTAGCCCAACATTAGCATAGCATTGTCTAAAGCTTATTGAACAGCTGCTTTTTGAGGGCACCACACCCATTTATTTTGTCTTTAAACAGTGCAGGAGCTTGAGAAGGTCTTGGCAACAGCACACAGCTAGCGGCTTTGAATAACTGGTGCTTTAACCGCTCTCCAAACAGCACCGCTCTCAATTTGGCAGCATCGCACCACAGATCCCCATTCAACAGTGCAGGAGGGATTTGCCCCGACTAAGACGTAGTGCTGTTTTCTTTCCTGCCATGGGTAATGAATTTATTTTTGTATTGTTTTCAGGTTTGTGCACTCAGCCTGCTGTGTTGACACAATGCAGCGAAAAACAGAGAGGACTGTTCTATGAAAACTCAGAGTTTGAGTATAACCCTGCCGTGCACACCAGAAACCCTCTGCTGCCTCTGCAAATATCACTTCACAAACACTGAGATGAAGCCTGGATCAGTCATAGATTCGATTTTATATTCAGTGTCTGGTTGTATTATTTTTGCATTTGTTCACTGGGAGGT
Organism: Nibea albiflora; assembly: GCA_014281875.1. Classification (NCBI taxonomy): domain Eukaryota; kingdom Metazoa; phylum Chordata; class Actinopteri; family Sciaenidae; genus Nibea; species Nibea albiflora. Next base: position 3,934,206 of record CM024803.1, read on the forward strand.
TTGTTAGATTTTACACTGCTAGAGTCTTCCCAAAAGATAATCCAAGGTCTAGAGGGAAGCAGTTCCCACTAATAGTGCATCAGGTATCAAGGCTTCTTGGTAACATGCCATTTTGTCACGATTAATAAAAGTGACATCCAAAACCAAAAGCCAAACGTCATGACAGACAATTACACGTCATGCTCCAAATAAATCCACTGTGTAACATTCTATTGCTTCCTTCACTGATTCAGTTCTCAGAGGCAGGTCCTCGGCTTATCCTTTTTCAGATGAATTTTGTGGCCCACAGCAATTTCTATTTTATATTGTTAAGACTTCTATTGTGCCGCTGATCCATTTTGAATATCAGTTATATATATCCAGTATGTTTTACGTGCAGTACTAGTATACTACATATGTAGTATGTCCCAACGCACATCTCGACTGCTTTGGACATTAGATACTATTAAGTCAATGACATTTAGTTAATACAGAATGTGAAATTACTAATCATACATTAGTCTCTAATTTGTCCTTACTTTTCATGATGATGTGCACCTCACTGTCACTTGTTAAAAGCCTAATGGAGGTGGTTGTATTAAAGCTATTTATTTTAAGTAAATGTATAAAACTGCTTCACCTGTCTGTTCAATGTGCAAAGATTACTTTCTTTTTTTAAATGGTGATTTACCAGTTTCTTTCAAACTGCATTCACTGCAGCCGTTTATAAAGCGTATTTCATTGTCTTTTTATTCTTCTGTGCTGACGCTTTACTCAGTTTGTATTATTTTGTACTGCTAATATGAAAGAAAGATGCAAACTCTCATCAAGCCTACAGCAGTCTCTCCTCTTTGTCTTTTACTGACACTGGTTACAGTTGGGTATAGACCTGAGGTTCAGTGTTTACCTTTAAAAATGCTTTAAGCATGCTGGAAGATTTCAGTGAATATCAAACCAACAAGTGCTTGATGACGCGCCTTCATCTTCCCTCTGATGTTTATCTCTGTACCTGAGGAGATGCCAAAGATCATTTGTCTTAACAACAGCGCAGTGAAGCCAGCGCAGATGAGAGCTTCTCATTAAAAGGCAATTCAGTATAAGCACTTTCCATCATCGCTTATCTGCAACAAGCATCTCGGCGAAACCTTGCATCACAGTTAGACCATTTAAAGCTCAACAGCTCTCCTTAGTTCAATTTAGAAAATGTATTTATTTGACGGGGCTGCACACAGGGGACTCCCCCTCACTGATTTTAAGTGCCTCGCTTCATTTCTGCTGTTAGACACAGCAGCAGCCTCTACTGTGCACTCAGATGGTCATGTTTGTAAAACTCTGCAGCTGGTTGCTAAGCCAGCTCTAAGAATAATCAGCCCCATGTCTGACACACTTTATGGGCCACAAAGAAAGTTTCCACGACGTGTTCTCAGTGGCAGAACAAGTATTCAGAAACCTCATTAAGTATAAAGCAATACAAAAACAATCCATGACAAGTACTGCCATTATACATTTCCTGAATGGAATTAGTATTAATTAATTAGCCTCATTACTTTTTTTAATACTGTTTTTTTCATTATCATCATTACAGATCGCTAGCTGGTGGACGAGGAGCTAAAATTAACCATGTTAGTGTTAGGTAATTCTTATTTTTGACTGAATTATCCATAGGAAAATATCAAGTACTTCAAGATGGCACCAAAGTCTTGCTCACATTCATGGTCACTTGTTCTTTGATTCGACATTTTATTGATCTCAATCATTTTGTTGCTGTGAAGCTGAAGCACAGAGTTGCATCGATATCTTTACTTCAGTCGTTTTTTTGTATCCCGATCAAATATGTACTTACATAATACCTGACAACAACAATGAAGGGTGTATTGACCCCTGTATAAAGGCTTTGTTATCCCCAAAAGAGCATCTAGGAAACACCTAATTGGAGCGTGCATACGTTGGATAAACGGTTTTTAGGTCAGTTTGTCCTTGCAGCTTATTGCTTCAGCCTGAACCTGTCACAGAGCCTGCAGTAATTACGGCTGCTCACACTGTCTGACCTCCTGGGAGACGAGTGTACAAGAAGCCGTGGTTTCATACTGTAACAACAACAAGGTAGAGCACGAAGAGCATTAACGTGCATTTGTGTACCTTGCTGCTCGCAAACCTCTGAATGAACCCATTAGTTCTACGCAATTCATAAATAAGAGAGGGAGTAGCTGGCCTGTCTACAGCATTGTTCTCTCAGGTGGCAGATACTGCAGGAATAATAATAATACAGTATCATCACGTATCATATTTACTAAACACTACATGCACTTAGCTCCTGAGCACTCTGTGTGCCTTCACATACATACCCATCCAAAAAGAGGTTGATTATTTGAATAACAGTAACATGTTTGCTTCATTTCCCAACCTAAAAGCATACCTTAGAATTTTTAGACTTGTGTTGTTCGTGGTATCAGAAATCACCCTGAAGTAATGAACTTCACTTTTTTTTTTAATAAAAGAAAAAGGAGAAAAAAAAAAGAAAGAAAAAAAAAAAACACCTCTTCCTCAGTGGTTCATTCAGGCTGCTGAAAAGCACTGCATTCCAAAGTTAAGTAAATCCAAAGATTATAATGCCATGACTTGATAAAATAACTTGATAGTCACACAAGTCTTCTTTTTTGGCCTTCTCAAACTTTATGTCCGACAGAGACAGCTGAAGAGTGGCAGGAATGCGGGGAGAGAGATGGGGAATGACACACGAGCAATAAATTAAACCTGAAGTTTCTAACATCACTCAGTTCCCAACAAAATCTGATTAGAAACCTGTGAAGTTCAGAGAGGAAAGCATCTACTCACGGCAGATTTCTACGCTCTCGTCAGACCCATCCTCGCAGTCCGGCTCCCCGTCACAGTGCCACCTCTTCGGAACACATTGGCCGTTGCGACACACAAAGTCCACCTCTGCACAAGTCTTTCTGACTGGAAAGGAAGACAGAAGAGAGATGGTTTTGTTAAATGTGGAAGAGGAGACATGTTCAAACATCTCACAATAGATAGAAACGCAAGAATAATAAGGGGAAAGACCTGAAGGACCAAAGCCATACACTCACACCTCATTAATATGAATTTCAGTACAGTCAACCTGAACATTCAACCCCTTTGAAAAGGTCACAAGTTTACAATTTGCTGCCTTCTAAATAAACAAAGCCTGAACTCAATTTGCATTGAGAACTGGTGATTTGACTGCTTCAAGTTAGAAAACACTAAATCGAAATATTAATAAAATGAAAAAGGAAAACTCTTGAACAGGAACATGTTTTGCTTTATAAATGATGGACACAGCAAGAACATGGCAGATAAGGATTAAGAAAAACACTGATGACCTCCACAAACCACTGGACATCTCAAAGATGGGCTGAACTACCTGAGCAAAATATCTGACATTTTTCTGACCAGTACTGAAACTTATTTACACAAACACAAATAAAGTAATTCTGTTGCTTTTTTTATGTAAACTATAGACAAATGTAGCAATTAAATGGATGATATACTTAACATTATTTTCTAATATTCAGATATACTGTATTCATGGGATTTCATGGATTGAAAAGTGCCATGTTGTCGTCCACAGCCTTAGTTCACAAACAAAGATGTCAACGAGTTAGGAGCAGTTTGATTTATTTGAATAATGTTTTAAGCCTGCAGGCTTCAGGTCTTAAGCCTTTTAAGCCTTCAGGCTTAAAACATTATTCCACCCCATCCATTAATTTACACAAAAAGCATGAAAATATTGGGGCAATTGGAGAGAGCCTGACAACTCTGTTCACCAGCTCTCAGGCATTTCAACTCAACACCAGCTTTGTGACTGAAATAGACACGAGGTGATCTCCTAGATTGTGGGCAGATTATTGGAAGAGGAGTGACTCTTCATCGACAAAACCATCTACAGCCCAACATAGATACAGCTAAAGGTCAGCAATAAGTTCAACTCTGTCTTGACCTGTGGCTTGTTCATTTTTTCCTTAAGGGACCCACTAAGTGACATATACTTTGGATATCTCATCTTTTCAATGCAAAACAATAACTGATAAACTGTACAATTAACAAATGGTGAACTGATGAGAAGTGTTTTCTGACTGATCTGCTCAAATGTTTTCTTCAGTTCTGTGTTTTTACTTTTAGCAATCAATTCTCCCTGACACTTGGCCATTCTTTGGTTGTATTAACTGTATGTTTCTAATGCAGGACGAGACAAGAGTGACGGCTCTGGTACTAGAGCATGTGCTCAGGTGTTCAAAGCGTCCTTATTCTGTGAGTTTGAATAAACTTTGCGTTCAAATTAAGAAGGCCTCACAACCCCGTGTGAAGCCTTGGTGACCACTAGTGTCAATGGGACCCCTAAGTTGGGCTGGATCAGAGTGATGCTCTGTGGTCCATATCCTTGGCAGGGTCAAGATTAGCTTTATTTTATTACAGGCAGACCGTCTAGCTCGCTGTAGAAGATGCTGTGTGTGACTTGAAGTAACACACGTCTCAGGCTAGACTAGGTAATCATTGCGTCTCATTTTGATCCAGTGCCAATAGAAGCATCACACGTGTACAGGGTGAAGAATGACCTTATTTGGACACAGTAAATCTCTGTAGTTCTAGTAAGGATAAATACTTCCAGCCAGGAAGAAAACCTTCTGCATTGGTTTGGCATTGATACAGTGGTTCACTTGTACTGCTGATCTCCATTCTCTTTGATCAAGCTTCAATAAACACTGCTGCGTAAGTCATCAAGGTCTTCTGAGAACTTCTTCAGACTACAAGTGAACCTAGACAGCAGACAAAACCATCTCTGACACAGCGTAACAACATGCAAAGAAAATGTAGTGGACAGCAGCCGAGTGTTTCTTTGTTGTTGTTCAGCCAACTCGCCAAATTAACTACAGCTGAGTAAATGTGACTGCAACAGTGTACGGCTGAAAAATTAAAGTCTCCATCTAATCCTTTCATCTTATTAAGACAGCTAATTATGAAAGCCCTGAATAGAATCGAGGCTCTTGCAATTTTAACTTGCAATCGTTGATTTTGATATGAATCATTAATCATTCAGCCCCATCTCCAGGTTATGTTGGTCGTGTGAGAACTTGAGAAAGTATTCCTCATCAGGAAAGGGAAAGAGATGGAGTGTTTCAAGATGTCTGAGGGTTTTCAAAACAGTCCATAACACAAGACAAACTCCTCTACCCTGCACACAGAGCTCGAGTGTCTCCTTGAGGCCTTCCCTCAGCCTCTCTGACCAGAATACAAATATGTACCCGAGAAAACAACCAACTCCAATTTGAGCGACAACAGTCACAATGGGCCCAATTATCAACCTCCATTTTTATGGATTCACAAACACTCTTAGGACAGACTAAGCTCTTCCACTGGTGAGTACAAATGCCCTCTTTGGTTTTAAAATGGTGGCAAAGAAATTCCCCGGGTTGACTGATGTGTGGGTGCATGTGTGCACCGATTGCTACAGTATCTCCTTGCATTACTCGTGGAGCCATTATTGATGGATATTTGCACAGATAACGATAGTATGCACTGAGACAAAATGGCCGACTGTGTTCCTCTCCCTTAAAGATATTCACCTGCTGTAGAGTTTGAACACATGCTGAATCAGGAGGATAGTTTTTCTGTCGCTGCTGATTAACTTTTAAAATTCAACATTTTTGTCAGACCATCCTCACGTCACTCAGGCCAGTTGTTGCAACTAGAATAAATGCTGCATTTAATTTAGATCCAATGTGTGGGAAATCCTAGCTTCTGACTGGGAAAGATGGCCATGTTTACACGTTGCATCTTGTCACCCGTGGTTCAGTAGACAGTGGTGGCGGTTTAATCAGTCGACCTCTAAATACTGTCACCATTAGCAAAGTCACTGCTCTGATTGGCTGCTGATGGAAGCTCACTGCCAGGTTTACCTGTTGTCTGAACACCTGGTCATGTTATAATCATTTTGTTGTACGCAGGTTTCTGTAACTGCCATTTATTTTCAGTTGCCTCCATTTTGCCATTTTTGATGTTAAGTGATCAGTGAAACAAAACTTCCTGCAGTTGTTTTACTTTAAAAGTATTCCAACAGCTCAAAGAGCATAATCCTTCCCACTGGTGATGGGCTTTTATTTTGATACATCTGCAGGTAGTTTTATTTCATTTCAGTGACTGTCATTAAATGTACACAGTGAATTCTCTTTGTGAGCCCTTCAAGTAGAGTAACTGATGTTTTATCACTTTTACCAATTCATTTCCTGCAGGGAAACCTGTACATTTCTATCTGAAGGGGATCTTCTGCTTCTCAGGATTTCTTCTCTCTTTATCGCTCTGCAGTATGATATCTTCTTCTCCTCCATCCCTTGCTTTCTCACTCATTCCCTTCACTTGTTCTTTCCTCCCTCCCTTCCTCCCAGCCGCATATGACCCACATAGAATGAGGGACAAAAGAAAATGGAGAAAGATCTGAATGTATTGGAGACACACATACACCTCTGTCGTATCCAGATTTAGCTCTGCTCTAGCTGTTACCTCCCATCACCAGGTCACGGTGCCCTAAGGGATGCCGGGAAGGCTCCTGGTTGAGCCAAGCTAACACGATGGCTTCTGAATGCCATGTAATATCCATCTGTGTAAATGTGACGTGAGAACATGTGCCATCTGGTCTATACTGTCTGTGGGGACTTTAAACAGAATTCTATTAGAAAAGAAACTTAGTACAACACCGCATCTGCTAGTCTGTATGACAACTGAATGGGAAAGTGTGAGAATGAGGAAGGTTCTTTAAGTTTTCAAAAGGTTTGTGAGTGATGTAATACACTAGGGGCCATAGTCAAATCCTTAAGATCATATTCAGTACTGCTGAAACGTAGCAAAGCTAGACAGTAGATCCGACCTGTTCAACTGGTAGCCTGGAGACCACATCAGACATTTAATGGAGCTAGTGAGCTCCCACTTCAGTCCTATCTTTGCACAATGCCAATCAGGCAGATGTTTATGCATGCAGCAGTCATATCTTTCACGTTACATTTTCTCACCACGCCACCAAAAAAAAAAAAAATGCAATGCCAAACCAATGTGTTTCATTTACAATAAGTGTGTTAAAGAATATAATATTTGGAGGCAGCACACTGAGACAGCAACATTCCAGAGGGACCACAGAAGTGGAACGCTGCATGCAAAGTTTAATTGCATCTTAACGTTATGATAGCACAAATCAAGACAGAGCTAATGTTACAGAGGCGTGCGTGCGTGATATGTGGCTGGGGGTAATGGTAGGGTGGCATTATTGGTCACGGTCACTGAGACTTATGATTGTGTGCAATCATAGATTCTTTTTTATATTTTTCTACACTTTGAAGTGTGTTGCTCAGATGTGTGGGCAGAAATTTGTCTATTTTGTTTCAAAAGGTGAAGCAAGACATCTGTTTTATCAATTAATTTATTAATATTAATCTATTATCAATCTATTAACTTGCATATTAAAATTGAATAGATAAGCCCATAAACATTTGCTGGTTTTAAAATCTGCCCAGATTTGTAACTTTATATCTTTGCAGTAGATGTCTCCCCAGTGTGGGATCATTAAAGTGTCTGAAATTGCATGTTAGCATTTGCATTAGTAAGTAAACTCAGTGTGCTTGACACAAAATTGCATGTGCATGACCATAAACTGAATATTTTGGGGTTCTGGACTGTTCGTCAGACAAGATCAAATCGGTTTAATCAGCTGTATACTGATGTGAATGCTTTATAACTTTATAAACAAAATGATTCAGGAAAAGAAATCAATAGATTAGTTACCAAATAAAATGTTGCAGTCCTATAACGATAGAGTACAGAGCAACTCACAGCCAACTGCAGCAAGTCCAAGTCTTGTATGTATCAACACTGATGTCACATAGATTATCTTTTATCTTTTTTTGGCTAAAGGAAATGCATCTATGGTGATGAATGGCGGCTCTCTGACATAAATAAGCTTTTCTGTGGTGCTCCATTAAATGTTGGGGTGTAACCAGAGCTTTGTTCTGTTGTGGATTAATACATATTTGGTGTTCCATCAAGTGCATAAGAAGCAGGACAGTATGACTGAGGCAAAACAAACTACAGTGTGTTTTCATGTTATACAGTGCAACAGTGTGGCTCATTATCATCATGTGGTTTTGGGCAACAATGGAGCTCTATGGCACAGAGGAAGAAGACACTGTATATCAGGATTTAGCTACACAGACAGTACTTGTTGGGATGAATCCATAGTTGGTTCTTTTCAAAAGATGTGTTTAAGAACACTAACACGATGCATTCAGAACAATACATTAAATTATTCATATATGAACATTATCACCAGAGTTATCCTTAAAAGGAGAGAAATACAACAGAGTGATGTGTGTGGCCATCTGGTGAGGGAAAAGAAATTTCAGTGGAGACTAATTACAGTCTTACAGTGAGCTACATTTGGAGACAATCCACCTCTGATTATTCACTCACTGACATTGGCTAACTTAACACAAACATACTTCCTTGAAGTGATTTGTTGTTCTGTTTGTGCACATGCGTGTCCAGTGGTGTATACTGGCATTCATGCAGTCTTAATCCGATTTAGCCTCTAGGGGTAGAGACCAGTTACTTTTAAACAAACGGAAGGCAGAAAACTTTGCCCGCCAAAGTCTTCTTTTCCTATGGATTATTGCATTCATAAGCAGATGCTGAATGCAATATGTCAGGCAGTATATGTCAGTGAGGCAGTGATGAGTTTAGCGTCTCACCACAGGAGTTCTCGTCGCTGCCATCGGTGCAGTCCTCGTCTCCGTCACACTGCCAGACCGACGGGATGCAGCGACCGTTTCCACACTGAAACTGGCTGGCCTCACATTCTGTCTTCGTACCTACAGAGGGAGAGACACAGAGAGGGGGGTGTGAGCAAAACTGAAGCGATTATGGTCCCAAATGTTTTCATAATCATCGTTTACTGTTGGTTTTCTATGTAATTTGATTTTCGGTGTGGTCGTAGCACGGCTCCCCTGCGGTGCTGTAATTTCAAAACAAATTGTTTTCAACAGATCTAGCTGGCAATCAGAACACATCTCACCCACCACTGAGCCACTGTGACTGGCTCAGAAAAGCTGATTTCTCCTCAGCTCTTGATCAACCTGTCACATTTTCCCCAACTGTACCTCTGCCAACACTGCAGCCACAACCCTTATTTAGGGTATGAGCAGCAACCAGTCACCTAGTCGCTGAAACGGTCATCTATACACCTCTATAAACACAAAGAAGCACCTTCCTCGAATGATACGGTGTTGGAGCTCTTAAAAGACACACAGAGCTGATCTCACAACCCTTATTTGCAAGCTTTTAGTAAAGAACCAAACCTCAGTGTCCTGAAAACGTCTACAGGGTGCCATCTGTTCAGCTGTCGTCTGAAGGACTCACATGTACAATAAGTGTCATGGAGGAAAAAGAAACTTTCCACTATTATCAAAAATCACAAAGAAGCAGATTTCTGAATATTGATCGGACGAGATGATTAGGCTGATAGCCTGCTGACTTTGGAAAGTTACTGACAAAATGAAAAAATCAACTGATGGATTTATTCTGCATTGTAGATGAACCATATGTAGGTCATGGAGGGAAGGGGAAAAGAAGTGCTTCCACTAAGAAAAGCCATTCATCTACAAAGAGACTAAAGCATGAGTCCAAATGAGAAAACTTCTCATTTTTCTGTGGTTGGTTCAAATACTTGGAAGCTGAATCTCTCTTGGGTTTTTTTGGATCCTGGAAGGAGTCGGGCAATTTCCAGGTGAGACCTGAGTCGCACAGCCTCCACTCCACCGTGGAGACCTGGAAAGACTACACAAACATAAGAGGCAGAGCTCAGCACACCTTTCACACAGGAGAAGGGCAGCAAGCACAGGCTGGTGGTTCGGCACAGAGGAGTGAGTGAAATGAGGACAAGGGGAATCACAGAGGCAGGCAGTATGAGCTTTAACAGATAGAGACACACAGTGATCAGCCACTAGGATGATTGCGAGCTGTGACAGGCCGGATGTAAGCAAGGAATAAGAATCGAACTGAAAGTTAAGCTGAAAGATGACTTTTAAGTTTGGACTCAGTTTGGTCTTTCTGATGTCAGGAGGGAGGTTATTCCAGACCATCTTGTAGAGAAGTGAAAAAAAAAATGCATCACAGGAAGTGACAAACCAGCACTGCAGTGTCGAAATATATTCTCAATTCAATTCTCAGTTTTCACAGAAATGAAACTAGTAAAAGGAAAAAAAAGAAACGGACCTAAGATTTATTTCCTCTTCAGCACAAGAAAAACTGGATTTCCAGACTGTGTAGCAGGTAGTTGTCATTGCAGTGCAGTGTGCACTCTGGAGGTAGTGACGACTCCAGGACTTAAAATAACACCGTCTGACCTTGACGCTCACTTTAGTCTGGACTGCGAGTCCAGGTGGGTAAATGGAACACACGGTGGTAACACAGTGGAACACGCAGCTGAGTGGCTGTGCTGCTGAGAGGTCAATTACTTTTTATAAAAAAGGCCAAGTCTTCAGTTTAAACTCTTAGGCATTTGCCAAAATTAAATTAAACAACATTTGGGGGCTAAACGGATTTCAGGCATTCACACCAGACTCTAAAGTCTCTCAAACTGCTTTCAGTCACTGAGACACCGTTCTAAAGGAAGTGTTTTAAGTGGGTCAGCGGCTCCTTTAGGGAGACAAACACCACCGTGCTGATTTGATCTGAACCTGAAGAGCTGCAGGCCTTTAACTGAAGCAGCGACACATGACTGAAGACCTGCATGAATGGAACTGTGCCAAAGTTAGAAAATTTATGGCTCGACAGACTTGGTCTGTAACTGTGGCCTGTTAGGAATCTCTACCACAACGGGAATATGGCTGACTGATCTGATGCTCAATCTGAGGCTAATGAGTTTTATACTGTAGAAGTGATATTACACTGATGTTTTATATCTGGCAGTTGATTAGCAAAGTAACATTTAATAATCTGATCAAGATAAAATGCCAAACAGCATCCACTTTAAGTAAGCCTGCTTCATCCTGAGTTGATCAGAAATGCCCACGTGAACACGTACGGCACCCTCCAGGAGACTTTTAAAGGTGGTAGGCCACCCTCATATGCATCTTGTTTTGTGATCAATTTATTTTGTACACAATGATCTAAATAGCTACTCATTACATGCGTTTTTTTTTTGTTTTTTTTAACAATTAACTTTTTGTATTTTAGTGCAGCGTTGCTTCAGGCGAGGTGGCCCACTTCCATTATAAAAAACATTTCATGAAGCCCAGCAGATTTCTAAACTACTGTAAGTGCTGCAGCGTTTATATAAGAAATGTCCACGTAAGAAATCCATTTATGTTCAACCACATTTGCTGTGGTTACCACAAGGATCAACTGTAGAGACACGGCTAGCTGTTAAATGATAAATCGATTATTTCCTCATTCACTCATTTTCTGGTGCCAGCTCTGTCAGGATCAGCTGCCTTTATTGTATACCATTGTATTGACATTTTCTCAGACCATTTGCACAAAACGATCACAAGATTTGTTTGAGCCTGAATGTGTATTCTTTGCTTACACCTCACTGGAAAAGTGATGACAATCCCAGTAAACCACCTGCCACCGAACTTAATACACATGAATGCTGCCATATTGCTCCTCACATGTTGTTGGCCTAAAGGGAACTCTTATTGGATCTGGAGGTTGGGTGTTTAGGCAGTATTTTTCATGAAAGACTCACATTGTGGAAAAAGTACAATGACTGTCTTTGTAAAGAAAATGAGCAGTTATTCTCTTTTTTTTCCAATACATTTACAATATTATCAAAAAACTGCAAGCACCTTCAAAAGCTGTCCTTCAAAGTGTCTTCATTTATTTTGGCTACGCCTGACACAAGTCCACAAACTTCACAGCACAGGAGGAGGCGAACACTCAGCCCCCGGTGCCAACAGCCTGAAGACTTCCATTCAGCCAAGACTCTGGCAGCTGTACCTCCAGCCCAGTCAGGTTACACAATGGAGAGTATGCTGACCTTTCATCCACATTAACATTTCAATCACCACAATCAAAGCATAATGGATCACAGCGCACCCACCTGCATTTCAATCAGAACAAACGGAGCACATCAACCCATCTAACAAATAACTCTTCACAGATAATAAAGGAGAGGGACACAAAACAGTCCCTGCGTTCAAGTGCGTTCACAGTTCAGGAAAACCTCCCACCTCACTAAGGTTCATCCTGCTCAGCATGTTAGCTTCCAGCCAGCTGCCGGCTTGTATCACTAACTAACAGCAACAATGGAGGACTGCCTCCACTAAAGCTAATACGAATGCCGCTTTTTATTCCTCCATCTTATTTTTCTATTGATTGAATACAGGGTGCCATCTTGCTTCCTGAATTAAAGTCAAAAAGCCAAATTTGTTTGTTTGTCTTGACAGGAGTGAGAAAAGGTGACTTTAAGAAGGTATTGTCATCTTGATCCATTACAAGAACAATTATTTCAACAAGCTTGTCAACATAAAACTCAATTTAACTACTTAATTTCAAATGAGCAAAGCACTTCAGTGGAGCCATTGCAACGACAGGGTTTGGGGAAAAACTGTAACTACAGTATAAGAGCCTGTTTTCCAGTGAAAATGAGTCGGTCATTACCAAAGACCAGAACGTTGGTGCAAGGAGGAATGCTCAGGGAATTACAGGGACAAACAATACAAATATAGAGTCACAGAGGGCATCGAAGGTCTCATTTCTGCAAGTATAATGGGAAAGTCCCGTTTAGTTTCTTTGAAATCTGAGCAAAACTAAGACAGCCTCACATGTCCACATAGCGCACTTTACTGGACTCTATGGTAGCACATCGACACAGACACAAAGCAGGAAGTCTGACTTAAATGTGAGAAATTGGCTTATTTTAAACACATTTCAGAGACAAGGAAAGAAAAGCAACTTCACGTCACTTTGTGTTATACAGTAAGTGTCAGCCAGATTCTCCTGATAAGATGACACCTGTTTATGAAATAAATCAGACTCCTCAAACTACAGGACCTCAATCTAAAGTTTATTCATGTCAAGATGTTTCTTTAGAAGAGTGGAAGAAAACAATGATCAAAACATTTCCTGGAAAAAGGGGAAACGCACACGAGTCATGGACTGGCATAAACTTCCTTTTTCCATAGATTTTTTTATAAGATGCTTCTGAACACCAGAAAAAAAAAGACCAAAGTAATGAAACAAAGTGCTTTGAGAGCCTCTCTGCCGTCATGCAGTGGGTAGAGCTCAGTTGCACTGTGGGAATTCAGTGAAATGTTGAAAAATCACTGCCAGACAAAAATGTTGAATTAATTGAAGTACAGTTTTGTAAGCTTTTGATCAGAGTATCCCACTGTTAATGGAAGCTGGGCCTCGTCCAGCACCTTGCTGCGTTGTATAGTGATCTAGATTTTCCACACACACTGGACCAATTTAAGAAATTTGGTACGTCTTCTTGTTTGACATCCAAGTTTGCCCATGGTGCCAGAAACACTTGGAGCCAGCCCAATGATCTACAGAGGAAATTTACATTTTACTTATTAGCCACAACTCATCCTAGAAAATCTGCAGAATAAAAAAATAAACCCTTTATCCAACAATATCCAAGAAAACCTAAGACGAAACACTGTAGTTTACCAGCCAAATTCAAAAGCCTTGCTTTCAGGTTGTCTACCACCGTTTATCTGGAGGGTTTTACTTTTGAGGAAACTTTCTGACAAAGCTACAGCAAATTCTCAATCATTTGTACTTTCTTGTTAATTCAGCTTTAATTGCAGTGCATCAAGAGGTTTTTTTTGGCATCACTGCACTGTTGGTTACTCTGAAGTTCAGCAGGTAGGTCTTTATTATTTTATGGCATTTTTTACACTAAAGACAACAACAAATACAGAGAACTCTATCATAACTAGGCTACTTGCTAGCGTGTATGCTCGCCCGTAAATGACACTGAATACATTTAAATTCACAAGACAAAGGACACACCGAACACAGAGACAGTACTTTTAGCAGGTAATGTTAAGTTGGTACAGCTGACCTGGCATTCATGCAATGAAGGTAGTTGCTTTTTTTGAATGTGAAGCTGAGACACTGACATGTATAGAAGGAGGAAATCTAAGTTGTTAGATAACTTTCTCATTGTGGGAGAAGCCTAACAGTTGAAATTTGTCAAGTTAATCAAGTACAGATGGGGCATATGCTCGACTGGTCAACTAGTCGATTAAATGTAGCTACCCTCACTAGTCAACGCCGAGAAATACTACACACGCGCACCTCCCCCCCCCCCCACACACACGTCATCATCATGAGTTGCTACATGTAGGAAACGGTTCACATCAACAGTAAAAGTTCTGACTCATCACATCAGCCTGACCTACTGCTCAGTGCTGACGTGCATTTAATGCTGACAGAGCCAAAGAAAGAGGGGGAGAGATCGGTGCCGGTGGCGCCCACTGACTGCTTGGTAATGTGTTCATCAAAAACAAATCACCATGTGAACCAGACAGGTGCGGCAGGGTGAGAACGAAATAAATCAGCGTTTATAACTCTTCAACATTCACACGTTTTTTTATTTTTAATTTAAGAACAGAGCAGTGCTGATGAGTGAGCAGATAACCAAGGTAACCAGATTTGTTGATTGACATAATTTATCATCTTGATTGTCAGTTTAATAATTTATGAAAATGGCAAACATGGAAAGCTTTTGACCTCATATTACAAACTACTGGAGAAATCTGTATAAATTCCATTAGACAAGAGCAGGATTTTAGTGGACAGAGTCAGGGAGCCTGGAACAGTCAGTATTAGTCTGAATGACAACATAATAAAAACTGATTTCTTCAAAAATTAAGAGGCACTTAAACAAAGACTTATTGTAGTTCAGATACACTCAATTTTTAGAAAATGGACAGATTTACTGGAAGGTATGATTAATTACTGACATTTCTATTAAAAAGCAAGCATGTTTGCAAGATTAAACTTGTCAAGTACAAATCATGTTAACTTCACACTGTTGAACAGCGACACGCTGTAGAGTTGCAGGATTTTTGATTTTGCAGACAGAGAGGCCGTCTCTAGTTTCCATATTATGAAAAAATCATTGAGAAGGCTCTTGAGAAGTGATTATGGAAGCATTTTCATTTAGTGACTTTATTGTGGGGTGATAATGCAGATTAAGTGCGAACTGATTTGGTCTGTTCAGCATTATCTAATAATGCTAATGTAACATTGGCACTTTGAGAACACTTAACACCTCCACTCGGTTTCCTGAGGGACACCGGGTACTGAATTGAATAAAACAGTAGATGTAGAAATGTAAAGCGGGGTGGTTTGCTGTAGTGGAAAGTAAATGTGAGATGTAGCCGCTGTAACTAAAAACTGAAGCTTCAGGCACTAATATATTCTGGAGTTTTGTCTTTAAGGGCGTATTCTCTTGGGTTACGGCTCCAATATCTCGACACAAACCTCACCGACTTGCTGTCTGGAAAAGTGCACACACTGCACTTTGATCCAATCAGCACAATAACAGCCTTCAATAGCGACCTGAAGTATACAAACCTGTGCGGTGATAGTCCCTGCAGTGTCACAGTTTTCAGTTGACATTTCAAGTCTGAATTCTCCAAACACAGCCGTCACATAATTTGGACTGAGGAAGCGTTCACCACTTTGTCTTGTCAAAGTTATGAGAAATGTCGCTGCCTCTACACCCTTCAGAGCCTTTTGTACGGCTCTTTGTCGTCATTTTGCACACATTATCTGGAGGCAGCAACGATTCTACCGTGACTGCAGCGCACAAGGAAAAAACTCAAAAATGTGAATTTAAAAAAAAAAAAAATTTTTTTAATTCAGTGCCACAAAGAAAACAGGTTTGTATACTGGATAAAGGTTTACTGTCAAAATATTTCAGCATTTTGGTTGTATCATTTTCTCAAAGTATTATTTTTCTCTGAAATTGCAGATTCTTCTTCCTGACAGTGGACCTTGTGCACTACCTTACATTTTGATGTCACTTACGCATCAAATGATTTTGATTTGATTTTGATTAAAAAGGTCTGCTTTAACTTAAAGAGCCAGTTATCTCAATTCAGCAATTAACCCGATGTGATCTTGAAATTACAGACTATTCCACATGATAATCTTAAAACTGACGAACTCCCCCTGGCTCCATAGATTCAACAGGCGTGGAGCTGCGATCAACTGTCTGCGTCCTAAAACAGTAGATCATAGTGGGCTATATAAATGCCGTCATGCTGGAGGTCATGGTAATGTAATTTTCCCCAGTAACAGAAATGGTTGCAGCGTACTCCTCCTCCTCCTCCTCCTCCTCCCTCTGTCCGCCACCCCGCCCACTTCAAGAGCCAAGCGCACCCTCACACAGCCGCCCCCCCTCCTCTCATATAGCTGAGGATCTGGGTCTAGCGCATGGTATCACAGTATCCGTGGAGGGAAAAATACATCCATTTTAATCAGGCCAGCGTTGCTTCTGCTGTGCTTGTCGCCATCTAATCTGCGTGACGTCTTGCTCAAATAGGTTCACACAAGACACATACATGTGTGTTTGGGTTTGAAGCTGTAAAGGAGGAAGAGGTGGTGGGTGTATGCTATAGGGAGTGTGTGTGTATATTAAAAGCACTAGTTTTGATTCACCCCCCCCCCCCCCCAAAGGCCATTTTCCACGGTAGGAATTCAATAGACTGAAAGCGTTGCGAGACACAAGCAGCCAAACGCAGCTCTCTGCCTCTCTCAACTGTTTTAGAATTTAGCCTACGTGCGAACAAGCACTCAAATGATTAGTAACTGCATTAATAAAATCATGCCAAAGTTATGTAAATATTTTGTGCACCCAGGGCTCGAAAAGAAGATCCACTGTGTCAGCAATGAGCTCTGACCCAGGACCCGGTCATATATTGTCATATACTTCCAGTACATATAAGTGCAAGAACTTGGACATTTCAGTCACTGAACAGCCCATAAAACATACAGTAATAAACCCGCTGGACTGTTGCCAATTTTAGCATCCTATATGGAGAGATAAAACTGTGTTAGGTGAGCGCAAAGTAACTGAAATCACAATCTAACCTGACCAAGGTGACTCAATGTAAACCATGTCCTTTTCACTTCATGCGACAGGACTAGCTGACATTTCATATCGTGAATAAAGTTTTGTGTTGGTAGTCGACGCTACTAAAAAGTACAAGGGTGTACATCAGAGCAGAAACGATTAATCTACAACAAAAAAAGAAAAAGGAGTTTGGAGCTGCTGCTACAAGTATTAGTCTATTAAAAAGGTCACCGTTTGTCAGAGCCAAAGGTGGTCTCTTCAACCAACAGTCCAAAACCCAAAGACGTTAAAGAAATTATGAAAACTGACACACAAAAAACAAAGCAGGAAATAGATTTTTTTAAAGATTAAAATCAGTCATTAAACTAATTTATATTCATATTTCTGCACTCATTTTCTGCTGTTCGCCATTTTATTAAATATCAATGTGTTTTAAGGCTGTTGGTTGGACTTAATATAGTAACAATAAGGAATTAATAGTAGCGAATAATGGAAGTTATCTATAGTTGCCGCACTTTGTCAGTTTGTAGTAATAACTTAACCTTGGCCTCTCCGGTCATAATTAGGCCCTCATTGAAATCACCTGCGCTCGTTAATTAGCGGTGGTCACTTCTCCGCCTCCGCGCCCTCAGCGGCCGCTGCCCTACCGGGACTAGCCCGAGGTGCTGCTTCACCACCACCTCCTGTTGCCAGTTTAATCACTCCGTATCAATCCACCGTAACCCTCTTTTCTTCTCCCCGCCACCCCTCTCTCCCTCTGCCGGCGTCCACTTCAGGAATAAATAAATACATTACCGACCTCGCTGGGGGCGGTGATGGCAGAGGAGAATCCCACAGTGGAAGTGAATGAGAAATCAGGACATGAGTAGTCGACAACACAGCGCATGAAGCAGGGGGGGGGGTTATCCGTGAGGGCTGCGTGTTTTCAGGGTGAAATTAATTGACCGCAGGGCTAATTGGCCATGAATGAAAAATGACTGGCAGTTTCTGTACAGCAGAAAAAAAACTAAACGGGCCTCTCCATCCCCCCACCTTTTCATTACAGTAACATATTGAGCTAAAACACCCAGGCTAAATCAATGACTGACTGAAACAGACGGACACGCTCCTCATAAATAAATTTAAAAGCACGCACGGAGCAGTAAATGTGTCGTTTGGGTCCCCGAGAGACGTCATTTCAAGAGGTTTCTTGTCTAAAAAAGAAACGCAAGGTTGACTAGCCCAAGGTGTAGCCAAGCACGGTCGTTCCTTCAAGGAGCAGCCAAGACAGGTGTACAGCTCGGTAATGTTAGCTAACCCCAGCGTACACAGAGCGTATTCCCAACACACACACACACACGGAAAAACACACACGCTAACAAATACACACACTCACAGAGCGGACTTACCGTGGACGTTAATGCAGTGCTGGAGATATATTAGCATCGGCAGCAGAAGGATCCCCGGTGTGGACGTGACCATCTCTCGCAGTGTAACGTACGCTTGCTAGCAGAGCGCTCGCGGGCTGCCTCTCTGCCCTGCCTGCCTGCGTTTCTCGCTGGCTCGCGCTGGCCTGCTTGGTCTTTGATTTTGCCGGTTCACGCGCAAACCACACATACATACACTCAACAAACACGCGCGCTCACACACACAGACACGCACACACAGTAGAACAGCACAACACAACGGCCGCTCCTGCCGACGCCACCGACCGACCGACCGACCAGCAGCACGCGCTGCAGAGAAGTGAGCCCGGAGAGGTTCAGTGAGGATAAAACGGAGGCGGCCGCCGCGCACACCACGCGCCTTTTGAACTCGTCCTACAGCCACGCGCAGTGGGGGCCGTTCGGGCTCCCGTTGTCTCCTCTCGAGCTGAAATCCATTTTCTAAAATTGACGGTAACGAGCGGCCCCGGTGAACGGTTTGTTAGTGGTGCACAGAGTCCGTCACAGCTGAGGAGGATTTTTTTTTTCCTCCTTCAGCACGTCTTTGGCACACTGTTAACCCTTTACTGTCCGCACGGAATAATAATAAATAATAAAGTGGGTTTTATTTATTTACAGAATATCATAATTGTATAATTGCACTGTTTTTTTTATTTCTATCTATTTATCTAGGTTATTTATGTGTGATTCTCAAACTTTTTTCTGTCATGCAAAAAATAAAAAATCCCGCCCACAACACATAGCAATGACAGGGAGAGGATCAGAGATGATCTGGTGAACTCCTTAAACATAAGTAAATTATGTTTTTAGTGGACATTAGAACTGATAATAGTAATTCATAAAGTTAACATAAAGTTGATCAATGACAGTTTTGATCATTGATTATCTATTATTATTATCAGACCAGTAAAGCTACCTATTTGTGTTCAGAGGTTCTCAAGCTGATGGGCAAACATGTGGGTTGCACATTCCATGCATAAGAAAATAACCTAACGATACATTTTTTTTTCACGTCATTAAAGCCAAATTCATCAAGCAGCATCAATATAAAGTAACTGTATATTCAAGTTCCACCAGGATAACATCAGTTTGGTATGCACTCTAAGAAAATCTGGTTCTTGGGTTTTGTGGAGAATCTTTTGTGTGTGTGTGAAAAATGTTCCCAATGGCATCACCATGAAGAACAATTTACTTGGCTTGAACCTTGATTTTTAAAAAGTGCAATCTGTTTTTTAATGACTTTAGTTTTCTTCTAAATTGAAAGATCCTTTAATTTATTACTGAACATAAGTCACGCTTAAAAGTGAGCCCACAGTATGTTTTGGCTAAAACTGTGACCCCAAGTGGTGATTACAGGATAATGGTACTTTTTATATTTCCATTCTTTGATCAGTTGTTTGCAGGTGGGAAACCAATCCTTGTCTAATATTTATTTTAAGAGTTAAGGGTTATGTATTTTATCCGAATAGGAATCGTAACAGTTACCTGACCTAACACTCAATATGTCAGAAAAAAAGGAGATCAAATGTGCTATCATTTTGGCAGCTAAAGATGTTAAAGTACCAGAGACTTCAAAAGCACCATATGTTTTTTTGGATTTGATGGCTGATCATTTTGTTAGAGCAGATGTCCAGCATTTCAAAGTGTGAATGTCAAATCTTGGAGCCAAACTCAGCTCTTACATTTTCTCCCTTCTTTCTGTCTGAAGTTATTTCTCTCCATTTTGATCACCAGGACTTCAGATTTTCCAGAGGGCTGAGCGCTGCCAGGTTTCATAGGCTCTCTGAGTTCTTATCAGAGGATTGAACCTCATCTTCAGTGATAGCTGATGGCTGCTGATACACCCCAAGGCTCATTCTGTCCCAGATTCACACATTCACTGAAAAAACACACACACTCATACATACACACACACAGACAAACCACTGTACAAGTCTGTATCTCTCTCACTGTCAGTATCTCTTTCTTGCAGTCTCCACCAAACACTGATTGCAGATCTAATGGTTGGAAAGGTTGGTCAGTCTCTTCACTGTGAAAATCATTATTTGCAGCCACACCAACAGCTATAGTCAGATCTATAACTGATGGATCGAATTACAGCTTTGAAGAACCAATAAGTAAAGTTGTTATTTTATTTTTTATACATATATTTGCATGGTGACATGGACATGGTAACACAAAAACCTAGAAATAAAAAACTAGAAACATTAAACACAGAATGAAGTGAAATCAGCAAATCTTTTATTATTAATTGGGTATTCAGAACAAAAACAGCGCTTCTTTGGTGTGTTTGTGTGTGTTGCTGCAGGTAACTATGAGACAATGAAATCTAACCAAGGAAGTCCAGCTCCAATTATAAACACTGGCACCAAAACAATGTAAAGTGGTTTATGGCACTGTGAGCAGTGATCATTTTATCCTCTGTTGTAAAACTAAATTAAACTGCTATAAAATAATCTAACAGGAATGCGTGTTTCCACATACTCGATTGGCCAACATGACATGCACCCACACAGTGCACGTTAATGTCAATGCGAACACATCGTGGTGTTCAAATGCAAATCTAAAAGAATTTGGACATAGCTGGACAATCTGTGTGCCCCTACTGCAAAAGCTCTCTCAAGGAGTTCTAGAGAAGTCATTCATTCTATTTTTCAATAAAAGGCACTGATATTCCTGATTTGTTCACTGGAGATTCTGCTGTCCTAATAGAAATAGCAGAAATACTGATGACGTGTTGGACCATAGATTTCACGTGTTTATGGGTGACTCAACACTGTCAGGTGCTGGATACTGTTCATGCGGGAACAGCTAGAGGAAGAAAGGGCGGATTGACAAAAGCGGGCACATAGTGTTGGTGTCTCCAACGGTGTCTTCAGTGGACCAGTTTGTAAGGTAATCTTTCAGTGCTCAAGGAATCTAATATTCAACACTACTGTTAAACTTGCCATGGTGAAATATGCAACTGAGAACAGAGCAAAGCTAACCCACTGATGTCCAAGCAATTGGCCACAACTGTAAAAGAAATTGACAGGGCCATTGATAGGTCCCTTTAGGGTTAAACACAAAGTGATTTGTTGTACTTTGGGTTGCAACTGATGAGAGCACAGACATGTGTTGTCGTATTCATCGGCCATTCGTTTTTAGAGTTGGCAGACATCCCAGCAGTAAAAACTATCTATACTGTCTTCATATTTAAAGATGCTGAACACTGTGCATGCAGTTTCTATATGTCGGTATGAAATGGTTTACTGGCCCGGCCCACCTGACATCAGGCTGGGCTGTATGTGGCCCTTGAACTGAAGTGAATCTGACGCTCCCTGCTCTAATTGAACATGGCAGACAGATGTCACTGCATAGTGTCAACCGGCACAGAACCCAGGGTGAAGACTGACAGCACCAGATGGCTCCAGTTCAGCTCCTTTCCCCGACATGCATGTTGAGCTGTAGATGTTATGGCAACTTTTACAATGTCAGTGTCACGTGTGAACAGCAATCTACAGAAATCTGCCACCGTGAAAGAAGAAGCACAGCAACCATGTTTCATATTGTGATTATTGTGTTGTGTAGTTACCAAGGTGATTCAGCAGCTTTACAGCTGGTTATAGAAGCAAAAAGACCAAAAACCAAAAACAATCCGAGATTCATCTAGATCACAATAAAATGAAACAAAACAAACAAACACAGATGGTTCATAAAACCGGGCCCCTGGCAGGGTTTTAGTTTTTCATTTTCATCTCATCATGCAGAAAATACGACTTAAAATCCAGCAGAGAAGCGACATTTATAAGGCAGAGAAGTGCACACAGCCTACAGATATGAACACTTTGTCAGACCAAACAGCTTTATTCTCATCTCGCTAGGAGGCGGCGGGGATTCTCACCACTGGCTGAGAGCAGATATTTAATCATGCCCAGATCTGGGCCAGGTTTCTGAAGATGTTTGTAGCCAAAGGGGGAAGTGTTAGTGAAGGAGAGCTGTTAGTCCACTCTTTTAAGAGTTTTATTTTCCTTACTTAGCCCCCACAGAAGGCAGCAGAGAAGAGTGAGGAGCTTCTGCTCTGATTTAATACCACACGGGGATGATTCATCTTGGCCAAAATGAGCTTTAACCTTCTGCAAAATGATCCTAATGATCGGTACTACAAGGATGAGGCATATAAAAGCAATATATATCGCTTATAAAATTGAAAAAACAGCTGTGAGCATCCCTTGAAGCACCCTCCTTCCACGTTGACTCAAAGCAGATGGAAGGAGTGACTGCTTTGACCTTCCACGCTGAAAATTTCCTGTTTACTTCAAACAGAAATGAGATCTGTCAGTAAAAAGCATATCCGTGAAGATATACTAATGGGTGGGTAGATCATAAGATTCATGTTCTCACACCGGTTAGGGATCAGTTTGGAAACATCTCGAGATCTCTGTGCTCAGATGAGATGCTGTTCAGCACCACAGACAGCGACACTCAAAGCTGGTCAACGTCTCTGGTTGTTGTTGAACACGTGTACAACACATTATTTACTGAGACATCTACTCCACGTCACTGAGACTTATGTGAGAGAGGACAAGATCACGACGAAGTGCTGCTTGGTACGAAGTCGGGTCTCTTATTTGTCACATACTCAGCATGTGTCTGCGTTGTGCAGTGAAATGCGTATTGCCCCCTCTGGTAATGTGCTCGGCAAAAATAATATCAGATATATAAAAAAGAACAGTATGTACAAGAAGAGGGAAGAAAATACACACACACACACACACACACACAAAATAATGTGCAAATGATTCAAGTTTTGGCTTTCCAGACTGCAGCAGTTCAAACAGACCATAGTTCAGAGGGTTTGAATAAGCCAAGTGACCACTCTCTGCTGCCATACCAGGAGGTAAATGGACTTTTGTTCCACATCAAGGTCTTTTCAATAGGTTTATAGACATATCTTGTCTAATAATGGAATATTATACCGAAAACTATTAGTAATATTTCTTTCAGACACTGCTAGAAGAACATGGCCAAAATATACAGTACATAGAGGTATTTTTTACTACACTCTATTTGTGTCTGTAGGTTTCATCTAAAATTGCCTTAAGAAACAAACAAACAAACAACTGATTTCCATATTTAAAGATGAAATCTCAGAAAACTCAGAAAAAAAAACTCTCTGTATGTAATCTACTGAGAAGTTTCGTCTTTAAAGGAGTGCTGTGATGAACTGGTGACTCATCCATGGCGTACCCCGCCTCTCGCACATTGCCAGTCCCCCGCAATCTTAATAAAGCGGTCATGGAAAATGGAGTGGTATATTTGTAATCCCCACTTCAGTAGACCTTACATACACCAAAGCTTCCAGTTTTATTGCTGTCTATATTCTGAAGGATTTTACAGAGGGGCTTGTTCTTTTTATTTGTAATATAACATGATGAGTGATAAAATGAGATTCCCTTTGGCTGCAACATGTGAACAAAATGAAGAATGCTGGATCTGGCTTTAAGTTAAAGTATTTAAATTAGTGCATTTTCATTGAGAGAATATCTCATTTGCATATTTAAACATAAAATTTCCAAAAACCTGAATACAAAAAAAAAAAAACAGTTTCTGATGCTTCCTATAGAAGAGCTTATGAAACTGGATGTTCATTTGCCAAAGCAGTCAGTCATCCTCATCCTTTAAGGCTTTTCTCACTTACACCACAGTGCACCACCTGTCTTTGTGGTTTGTGAACGTTTGTTTTGAATTGAGAAATAACTAATTGCTGCCCTCTTGTGGCCGATGTAGGTAAAAACAGCCAATACAACTGTTGTTTTCAGTAACAGCTGGTTGTTTTCTGCCGTCCCACCACAGGGGGCAGTAGTGAGGCCATTATGTTCAGAATGAGGCAAAGCCACACTCCAGTTTCCTTACACAAAGACAAAGCATGAGAAAAATCTTTAGAAAACCTTTGCTTGAGCACTCTCTTCTGCTTTCAAGCATGCTGTTTTGTGTTTTATTTATTGACTTTCATGTATTGCCTTGTGAAAGTGTGTCTGAATTGGATCATTTTTCACTGAGCTGCTATTGAATCAAAAAAAAAAAAAGAAAAAATAAATGTTCCTCCAGTTCTCCCTCTTCCATTATAAACTCATCTTTAGAGCACCTGCACGTAACTTATTTTCTTAACCATCTCGACAAAGATTCTCTTTTCTGATTTGTTATCAGACTTTTTTTGAACACCAAGTTTCGGTTTCGAAAGAGAAAAGGCTGTGAGGATGAGGCGCTGCTGTTTGTTTACAGTTTGTCTTCACCCCCAAATGTCACTGCTTTTATATATTATGTACAATGTAGAGTTTAATCAAACACAGTCTGTTACAGAGGCTGAAAACTGAATGAAGCTCCAACAGGTGACATCTGACAGTCCACATTTTAACTGACACAGATTCTCAAATCATCTCATTTCCAGCTTCTATGGTGATGTTTGAGTTTCGTGCCAACGCAACCGACATCAATAATCAATTTAGCGCTGAAACAATTTGTCCATCACTTGCCAACTTTTTAATTTTATCTTCTTGATAGTGAAAATTGTAAATGTGTAAATATAGACTTTATATAGACTGGTTTCAAACTCACAAACTTTGCGCTCTGGGAATTTCCCCTCATTTCCTGACATTTAATGGACTAAATAAATAGTTAATCATAGCGTTACAACTTAATTAATCACAGCTTTTTTTTTACACTGGGTGTGGTGTCCTGTGGTCTACACAACGCAGGAAGCTGCACCCTCAGCGTTTAGATACAGAAATATTTTAAAAGATGACAAAAAAACAGGAAGCTCTGAGTAAATTTTTATACTTTCTCAACATATATTTCTGTAGAAAACCAACATATTTACATTTTTACATATGTGTTGTTTTTTTGTTTTTTTTTTACATACATACAACATTTACATATAAATATAGAGCGATTTACAGCATTGAAGTCTGTGCAGACTGTATTTGAAGAATGAACACGTTTGCAGTCCGAAATTCTTCACGTTCAGTCTGACATGTTGAACCATTTTTGGTCTGGTTCTGTTTCCTGTTAATGAATGGGAGGTCTCTGCCCTCAGGAAAACAAAAAAAACAAAAACCTTTTCAAGCCCAAAAACCTGATGAAGAATCATGCTGGAAGGTATAAATCACAATTACACTTCCTGGACTCTCCAGCATCGGACACGGCACCCAAACAAGAAAGATGTGAGATAATAGAGGTACAAAGTCTGGACAGGAGGCTGCTGCCTTTTTCACTCACAACTTTGACATTTGGGATTCAGGGTATCTATGTCAGGTTTAGGATGACACATCTGTGTCATTTAGTCCTGAAACTAGAATGATTTGAATAGAAGACTGTCTCTATACCCACACTTTTGGTCTGTATCTCTGAAGTGCTTGCCCTTCACCACTGGGTGGTAGGAAAGTGTGTTCCATGTATGAAAAATGATACTCAGAGATGAGTTTATCCAACAACAGTCTCACATCAGTCCAGTTGCTGGTAGTAACACAGTCATGCGTTAGTTTCATGACTGACAATAATCATTACAGTGCAATTAAAAAGTCCAAACATTACACAGTTATAGCTTAACCTTTAGGGACGATCCATTAATCTAGATATGACTAATGAGAATGATAGCACATCTCTCCATGTCACAGTGACTTCTAACACACACTGGGACAAAAAACACAAAGGAACCACCAAGTGAACTCGTCATTTATCCGTTCTCACTTTCCAGCCTTTGCTCTTTGATTGTGCTTCACCACGGATTGTTCAGTTTGCATGGAATGGCAGAGCAAGTGTCTGATTAATTCAAATTTTTGTTCCACTCAAGAGTTTTGAAAACAGGCTTGTCTTATTATAACTTATTAATTAACATGTATTTACAGAAACTGACGTTTTTCAGTGCACATTAGACGATTAAGATGACTTGCTGTGATAAAATAGCAGTCTAGTTTGTCTTAAAGTTAATTCAAATACGGCTTTTGTTTTCGTCATTATGATTGACATAAGTCTTTTTGATGCATTCTGGTGCAACAGCAGGTTAAAAATGATCTGTTTTCTCTTCCACAGGATAGCTACAATCTGTTTTTAACCTATTCTGACAGTTAGTTTATTTGGTTTGTCTCCATGAGATGAATTTCAGTTGCAGAGACGTCCCCGACTGTTCGTTCTCCCTTGGTTTCAGTTGACTCCGATGATCAGATGCTCTTTGTGTAGGGCCTCTGCAGGCATAGTGAGCCGTGGTGAGGAAGTGGGTGGATGAAGTAGTGTTTGATCAGAGCTGACAGAGAGGGGAAGGTCACTTCGCTGTCCAGATAAATGATGCCGTTCTGTCAAAACAGCCACAGCGAGCAAAAGACTTTAGTCCAGAGTTGAAAATGTTCAATTCATTTTTATTTATATAGAGATAGTCTAGAAAGTTCTCTTTAATAATAATATTATTTACAGAGACCCAACAATTTCCACCATGAGCAAGCACTTGGTGACAGCGGAAAGGAAAATCTTCCTTGTCAGTTTAGTGACTGGTCGAAAATGTTACACTCTCATTATTCTACACATGACCGCTGCCAATTTTATACGTACATGCTGTATAACATTAATATGAGAGCACAGAGAGCAGCAGGTTCCTTACCTCTTCAAACAGTCGGTAGTTTCTGGCTTTGTTTATGCCGACATCCCACACCACCAGCACCTGGACAGCACACCAACATGATTAGAATTAGGACAAACTTTAACTTTTACACCGGCATCATAGGCTCCAGTGAAGACATCTGAAGGAAAAGACGTTTATGTTTTCTGTCTATCTGTAATGATCTTTGGTAAATGTGAATTATAGTCAAGTACAGGATTGACCCAATGACAACCAATCATTTAAGACTATTTGAGGTATTACACAATACAATGATTCACACTGAGGGAGCGGAGGGCATTGTAGTTCTTACACAATATTAATTTATATCAATTTTATGAAGATCAGGCTGTGCTCAGAGGTGCTCAGAGCTAAAAGCTAACGTCAGCATGCTAACATGCTCATAATGACAAAGCTAACATAGGAATGTTAAACAGGTGTAATTTTATGTTCAGCACATTAGTTCAGTGTCTGCTATGCTAACATTTGCTCAACACAGTTCATTTGAGGTTATTTCAAAACTAGTTCCCCGTGATAAATTTGACCTGCTGGTGCTGCTAAAGGGAACGTCAGACATATTTCAGCATGGAGCGAAGCGTTGGACAGACAGACAGACAGACCAGCATTGGCATCCCAGAGACACACTTGTTAGCGTGGCTTAAAATGATGTCAGTTAAGTTTTAAATGTACGTTTTAGTTATTGATGCGATCAGAAGTCAATTATGTAACATTGTCACTGAGGGCATGACACTTTTTCTTTGGTGGAGGACAGAAAGCGTATTATGACTGACCACAGCAGCTTTGAACTTTTTACCTTCGATGTTTTGGTTGAGTTTCGGATGCCGTACAGTCCATCCTCTGGACGCTCGGGGCTCTCCCTGAATAGCCTGCAGGGACAAATATCATCACAGGGTTACAGGTCAGCAATACACACACACACACACACAGATCACAAATAAGAAGGCATGAACAAGAACACATGTAGCATATTTTTTCTAAACAAAGCAGAAACAGGAAGCAATTTTATTGTTTCCCACAAGGGGGCAGAAATATTGCAGTGGTCAGCACAGCTCTGTATTATAACAAGTGTATGTGTCGTACTTTTCAACAAAGCTGGTTTCAGTTGTGTCGATGAACACAGAGTCTGGGAGCTGCATCTGCAGAGAGAAACAACACAATGTAAACAATGTGCAAATCGCAGCACTGATAGTAAACACATGCTCAGAAATAATATTTAAAAAACACACACACAAATCTGTTTGAGAAATTCAAGTTTGTTGATGGCTCTAAAAGAATTTGAGATCATGATATTAGTGATGAGGTCGCACAAAGACACTGAAGTTACGAGTGTACATTTCAGCCGCTCCT
Organism: Nibea albiflora; assembly: GCA_014281875.1. Taxonomy (NCBI): domain Eukaryota; kingdom Metazoa; phylum Chordata; class Actinopteri; family Sciaenidae; genus Nibea; species Nibea albiflora. The sequence goes on from CM024803.1 coordinate 3,962,725, forward strand.
TCAGCCGTAAAAGCAATGCTAAAGGTTGTGCTTATGACAAGTATGTGATCTATAAGGATTCAGAACCTTAGACTGAGAATCTTGGTGCTCCAAGAAGGTGAGGCCATAAACTGTGTGGAAGGTTCAGACTCATCTCTTACATTCTCGTAGTCTTCATCGTCATCATCCTCTCCGCTGTGTCGGTCTCGCTTCTTCCTGAACTCCATGGGCGTCTCTTCTCCCAGCGAACGGAAGCTCTGGCCTTCTGGTGATGACCTTCTGAGGGAAAACACATCTTCGTGAGTTTATTTTTCAGAGGATGCCTATTGTGTTGAATGTTTTGTCTTCTAGGTCTAACTTACTGAAGTGAGGTTCCTGACTGCTTCGGCTTGGCTGCAGGCAGCTGTGGTTTGACTAATGGTGGAAGAGGTTTGGGTAACCCTTGCTTATTGTGTGGCTGTGGTGGCAGTGGTGGGTGATTGGGGGGCGTCTGGTTTAAGGACAGAGAGTTTTGAACCACACTTCTGAGGGCAGACACGCCAATACCAGCGGGGAGAGGAGTCGGCAGACTCGGCTTGTTGCGGAAATTGCTCATCACTGTGTGGTTGTTGTTGCCCAGCGACTGGACCCCTCCAGTAGTAAGAGGGCAGATGGGACCGTTTAGGACCATCCTGGCTCCTAATTCTTCGCAGATGGGCAGAGTGGCAGGGGACTGGATCGATATGGCCGGATTCCTCCAGTCTCTCTTGTCGGCCCCAGCGCCCCCAACAGACGTCGCCCTGTTCGTAATAGTTCTTTTTGCGTTGGGTGGAGGAGGCGGCGGAGGGGACGAAGACAAGGACTTGTGCAGGTGGGGGGCAAAGGGGAGAGGAGGAGGTGGGCCTTTGTTTGGTTCCTTTGGTATGGAGGGTGGAGGGATAGAGGGCGGTGGTTTTTTGGGGAGTGGGCTGGTGGGGATTCTGTGCTGTGGAGGAATAGGAGGAGGGGGACCTTTGTGGAAAGTGGCACCGGAGTCGGGACGGAGCTGGGACCCTGTGGGCACTGGAGGAGGAGGGTAGGATGGAGGTGGCCCTGCGGGTCGACCTGAAGAGGTAAAAAAAAATTTTAAAATCAGTTTTCTTGTTTTGTTTATTTTTTGTTTCCCCACATTTTTTTGTCCTTTATGCTTCCCCTACATGTAGATGTTTGAATGTTTAAAAGGAGAACATCTGTGTCATTTTTATCTGTATTTTATGTCCTCATGCAGCCAAGAGTTGGGTTTCGTTTCCTGATTCACAGTGAACAAGGTCCTCTGGTGCTCAGCACATCACACTATACACACAAACTGATATCAGCTAGGGTGCCAGAGTCCCTCAAAGAACTAGAATAAATACATAAACTTTAAAGCTGAGGCACTGTGGGGTGTCTGTTGAAGTTTATTGTGTTGTTTCCTTCATTCAGCTAAAATAAGTCCACATCGGCGTCACCTGTAGATGTCGGCGACAAGTCACTGTCTGGCTTCACGTAGTCTTCCTCATCGTCATCATCGTCATCCTCAGCATAGTCTATGGTGAAAGGAGAGATAACACAGTTTAGTAACACACAGTGTAGTGTGGATGTGTGTTATGTGCATGAGTTGATTCAGCCGTCATTCTTACCGTCTTCTGGGTTGTCGATGAGGTGTTTGATATCCATGGGCTTCTCAATCGTGCCATAGAAACTGTCTGCATCTGAATCTGGGTCGCTATGGCGACAAAGAACATTTTATCATGAATAAATAGTATTATGGATATTTGCAGATGACACCATTTAAACTTGTTTATCATCGTAACCTGTTGTGTTGTTGTAACTTTTGAAATGTTTTTGTGTGACAGCAGAAGCTGAAGGTATTGAATAGATTGTTGAGCCAATGTGGAATCTGCAAAGACACTAGCCTATCTGCTGTTAGCTGATAGTGCTACAAGCTAGTTTTCAAGTTTCAAGCTAGTTAGCCGAGCTTCCAACACCATGATTGCGGACTCATTTTTTCGTTATTCGTTATCCATTATGTCATTTTCAATCCCAGTTTGCCAAAGCTAGCCAAAAGCTAACATGTAGTCCAAACTTATTTGGGCTTCTTTAGCTCTGGAATTTATGTTTAACAATCTCTGCCTCACAGTTATATCCCACAATATTTTTGTTACAGAAGTACAAGAAATGTATATTTCTGTCAAGGTTCAACATAAGGTATTTTAGTCTAAGGTTACAAAAAGAAAGCTGACTTTGTCATATATTTCCCCGAGCAGCTCAGAGACTCTATAATCAAAAGCTATTAAATGAGCTGCTAATGTGACCAGGCCCAATAACAGTATGTGTTCTGAATTTAAAAAAAACATCTCAGGCTCATAGATTACTAATCAAAAACAAGAAGCTAATTGCATATATAAATTGTTCATTAGTCTGCAGGTTTCCGGCACTTAAAAAACTTTAAGTGCCATTAGTCTGCAGGGAAAAGTTTCTCAGCGAAACATTAAAGGATGGCCGAGTTCACACTGACAGAGGAGGCTGGCTGTTTGTGGGAAAGAAGTGTGTGTTGACACAGTTAACACAACTGTAATTTCTATGTTAAAGATATTCTGTGTCTGCAGCAGTGCTGTGAAACATGACGTGATTTGCTGACGTTACCTTGGAATGTTGCACTCTTTTCTTTCGTTATAGTGATCTATCTCCCTCCGCAGGTATCGCATCCAATTCTGCAAAAGCAAAAAGCATTATTCTACTGTAGACGTTTGTGTCTGCATGTGCAGGTGCATGTGTAGATGTTGAAGTACATGCTTAGCACGTGTTTGTCTATTCTCACCCTCCTCTCGTCTTCGCTGGCTGCAGAGAAAAACCACGTCCTGTGTTTTTTACTGAAGTGGACGATCTTGAAAGGAAACACATTGCTGGACGTTGTCTCCTCTGCTGCTCTCATCACTCTGTGGAAGAGAAGAAATGTGTTGTGCTGCAGCATTTCGCATGAAATACGACATTTCAGCTCTGTGTATGAGCCTGTATTCATTCATCTCTGTGACAATAAGGCAAGAATTTCAAGCTCGCATGGAAACTCTGGAACTCTGCAAATGAACTACTTCATTGTAGGCATTGTGGGATAGCGAGACCACGAGAAAAGAACTTTACATTTAACTATGCATCTATCAGAGGTTTACTGTACTCACAGTAGACAGTTGGTTAGAAAACACTAGTCTAGAAGTGTGCTAAAAAGCTATATTAGTGATTGAGGTAGAATTTTCACTGACCTGTTGTAGCCGTTGAGAGAGAATGCCCCCTGTGGTGTAGGAGAGGTACTGCTTTTAAAGTAGTACACACAACCCTTGTGGATGATGGTGTACCTCAGAGGCCCTGTAAGACAGGCAACAGATATTAAGAATGTTTTCATCATCAATACAACTCAGCTGAAAATGTTTTTCTGCTTGACCGAGGTGTGTAAAAGTTGCTGGATCAAGAAGAGGAACGTATTTAAAGACGGCATCATATTGTCAGACACTTTTTATTATGAACTCACATTTCAGGAGGCTGAACTGGCTGCCTCCCTTCTTATGCAAGTATCCTGCGATGGAAACGCCTCCTGGCATGGTGAGGAGGTTCTGAGCCCCGATGGCTCGCATTGGCACGGGCCAGACCACCTCTGGAGACGACATGGTTCTACGGGAGGGGAGAGAAGAGCGGAGGATGTTATTGGCACCTCAGGAGTCACTCAAGATCATGGAAATGTTGGATTGAATGCCAGTAGACCTTTATTGAAGAATTAGCTCTGTTTCACCTGAAGGGAATGAGATATTTGAAGCTCAAACTACATCAGCTCTCACACAGAGAACTACAAAGCACTCAGAGAGCTATGGACCTTCATAAAAAAACCGCTTAGTCATCTAACTCAGTACATACTCATAGCGGGATACCTTTTAGTCAAATAAATGCAACAGTTCATGAGAAATAAGTAAAAAACCTTAAACCTGTCCTGAACTATGCCCTAATGAATTTTAAAAATAGATATCTGAACATGGAGCTGGTTAGCAGTCAAAATCATCTTGTTCCTCATTCTGCTGTTTTCATGAAATATAAAAATAGCAAAGATCCTCTTTAAGCTACACATTACGTGACAAACTTAGCGATTGTGTTTTTCCTCCCCCTCCGTCCCTCTCCACACTTTCTCGGGTGCTCCTGATTGGAGATAACTGGTTGGTGGTCTTGTCCCACATGCTTAAAGGAGGCTTGAGAAGCAGGCTCTCTTTATTCTTCGAGGAGGGAAGTCTGATAGTCCAGTTTTGGGTATTTCGGACATTTGGTCCCTATTGCATGGCTAGCCACGACTCCCTCCATCTTTGTTTCAAAGCAAAATATTTTGATTTGAAACTAATCATCTAGTTATGAAGTTAAGTTATGAAGTTATCACCATGAAAGATAAAGGCACTTTATCATTTTGATTTGAGAAGGTTTTGTGTTAAGGGTGAGGAAAAAAGAGAACAAAGAAATGAGTCAGTATATAGTATCAATACAGCTATGGTAAGTCTTTGCGATGACAAGGTGCAAACTTACTCATGCGGTAAACTGTACTGTAAACTGTGTCATCTTAACAACTCAAACCCGTGTTCTGCAAACCTCCTGATCTGAGATCACACCGCCGAGACACGTCCACTGACGGACAAGAACCAAACACAACAAAACTGGACCGAAATGCCACAATGTGACTGCTGCTGTGAGCCACAGCGTGCCCACATAACCCCCTCTCTCTCTGGAGACAAATCCAGCATGCACGACACACACATGGGGTGTTAACCTGTCTATCGTGAACACCTTTCCATAATTCCAGCTGTTCTTATACAGAGGGCAGTAAAACTTCAATTGACCCAACATTAACAAAAGTTAACAGACAGATGGATCCAATGGCAGCTGATGTAAACAGTTACTTTATATTCACACAGGGGGGGAAACATCTGAAGTTCATTACACCCTCTGAAAGTCATTTTTCTTTGTAGAGGTCACGGCTAGTGGAAGTGTGACCTGCTCAGGTGCCTCCTACCTCCTGTTGAGCCTCTTGGTGACGCTCTGAACAACAGCGCTCTCCCTCAGCCAGTTGACTGTGGAACCTAACGCTGTAGCCGCCAACCCCGGCAGTACGTCCATGACAGAGATGTCCCACAGACAGGCTCACCCGACTCAAACTTGTTCTTTTCTTTCTGCCCTCAATGGGCTCACTGTTGCGTCTCATCAGGTCCAAACTGAGAGGGATTTGTCTGTCCTCCTCTGATCTCTCACTCTCTTTTCATTTCACTCTCTGATGCTCTCCCTCTTGCTGCTGATCTCTCTTTCTATCTCTTTCCCCCTCCCTGGCAAATAAACACGTCTCGAGCCGAGATAGTGCACTTACGCAAACACAGTCACACACATTTGTACATGCGGACCGACACGCATGCACATGCAGTTCAGACAGGAAGCACATAATGAGTCATTTAGCTTTGGTTTAAGCTTCATGTAATAGGTGTGTTCGTGCATGTGTGTGTGTGTGTGTGTGTGTGTGTGTGTGTGTGTAAGAGAGAGAGAGCAGTAGTCAAATAAACATTCCAAGTGAAGTTCTTCATCCTCTAATGTGTTTATGAGTAACTTCCAGTCTATCAACAGCATCTACTGACCTCAGAGGGATGGAGGGGGAGGATGTGTGTGTGTGTGTGTGTGTGTGTGTGTGTCATTCCTCTCTGAGATAAAAAACAACCGTGCAGGAAAGTCTAATTGCCACTCAGTGTGCTGAATCAAATCTGCCTTCTCAACACCTGCTTTAAGTATGAAATAATCATGACATGCGGGTCACAATGTTGCGACGGGGATGAGATAGTGGGAACCAAAGAAATGAGGAGGACAACAAACACTTTAGGACAGTCTGTCCTCCAGGGCATTCATGTCTCGCATTCAAGCACTGGAAACAGAAAGAGAGCGCTCGACACAGAAGCTCAACTCCTGCCTACTTCAGATGGTCTCTTCAAATTACAGTGTCAGACGCCGCCCCTCCGATTCTCTGTTGGGAAAGCGGCTCTCACATCTGTTCAGATCTGACAGAGTACAAACGATGGACACTGCTCAGGATTTTTCTTGCTTGGTCTGAGTTTCAGTCTCATGCACCTCTCAATACTACTGCTAGGTGTGCAAGACACACTGTGCACACAAGTGCATGGCCTGCTTCTTCACATTAACCTCTTCTCTCAGTGTGTTTCTTGCGAGTCCACTGTCTGGATGTAAGAAAACTGAGAACCTTTGGAGCAAAATCAATTAATTGAGTGGATTCACTGCAACCTGTGGACTTGCCTGTAAAGGGCAAATAAATCTGGGCAGGTCTTCGGCTTCAACATGCAAATATGCATCACTGGTCAATAGCAAACAGTTCTGACTTTTTGATGCAACGTAGAGCCAGAGAGCTCATGACAGAAGGGCCAACTAGCCGTGTAGTCACTTCATCATCGCGCTACGAGCAGACGCCTATTTCAGGGGGATGCATTATTGAATTTTGCAGTGCTATGCTGATTGAGCCTAATGGGAAATTGCTTTGGTACTCTTTTAAGTTTTAAATTTGAAACCAGATCTGTCAGCTTTTCATATGCACAGTCTGGACCCTGGACAGAGAGAGTGAGACCAGAAATTTGCGTGAGATGCAGTAAATCACAAGGGGGGAGCTGCTGCTTTTTTCTGACCTCCGAGTGCTCTGTGTGTGTGTGTGTGTGTGTGGACTTCAAGAGGACCTACAAAGGCTATCATGTGGTTTGTTTTTTCCCCGAATGTTCAGTGTAATGTTTCCTGATAATCAGTGGACAACACAGTCAAAGACGCACACTTACACACACACACTCACACACACAGATAAATAGTGTCCATTCTGCGGTTAACTAAACCTCAGCTCAGTGTGAGCAAGGTCAGAGTTCACCGGCTGCTTATCGTCGATATAAGCATTTCCTGAGGTCAGCTACGGCTACAGACACGACCAGCAGAAAAAAAGTGAGTCAGCGTGACGACATTTCATGTTTTCTAAAGGAAGAGGGCTATAAAAGTCTCAGCTTCAGCTTCATTCCCGTTTCCACTAACGGGAGAACAGGTCGGGGCAGCAGACACGCCAAAGTGTTTCTTTCAACCATAATTTCGCCTACTTTCAACTTTCATCTTTTACTCCTCAAATGGGCAAAATCCAAATGCTTTCCACAATTACACTTCAAAGGACACTTCAAACTCTTTCAGTGCTTCAACTGATAGTTCAATTGTTTCAGGGCTTCAACAAAAACAGCATCTTCCATGCCGTGCACTTAGTACATATGCATATTTTGTTTTGTATGAAAAAATGATGAAGGATATTTATTCCTGAGAATAATATTGCAATTTTTCACGAGATAAAAAAGTATTATTTCACAAAAATAACATTACAAGAAAAGTCACAAATTAATGTATTTAAATTAGTTCTCAGTCTTTTCGGTCTTTTCCTCCTGTCCTGTCCTGTGTCCTCTAATACCCTGTCATAGTTCTTCCAGTTTCACTCACTAATAAAAGAAGCCTTTTTCACTTCCTTCACTCTGAAGAATCGATGAATGAAACAGAAACACAGTCCTTCTGTGTCAGCAGAGTTACAGGATTTCTGATTACATGAGATCACATCACTTCTTGCAACAGAGTTTATGACTAAATAATGCTAATATACTAAAAATGACCGGTAAAATATAAATGTTGGTGTATTTCCTTCTATATGGCCTTCTATTTAAATACTGTTCGATTGGCTGATGCTTTATTTAAAGAGAAGCGTTGAGACTTTGAACCCCCTCACCCCACCACCGTTTTTTTAACTTCTCCATCCTGAACTCGGCTGGAGTTTGTGTGCCAGAGATGGTAATCAGACAGCAGCTGTTTGTCAGGAAGGGCAGCACAGGAGCTGCTCACATACCAGACTCATTCAAACATATTTCCTCCCTGAACACACACACAACACACACACACATAGGGTAAAACAATGTCTTTGTTCCACAGTGATATAAAGTCGCTTTCATTTTAAATTTTTCATGTTTTTTTTCATGATGTTGAAACCAAGACATGATGCTCATAAACGGGGGGTGGACGCCTGTGTCTGACCCGAATGAAAGCTTAATTGGTATTTCAAAATGGCTGCTGTGAAACCGTAAACCTCAAAGTAGGTTACAACTTGTTGCTGATAGTTAACAGGTGTTGGTGTGGGAACTTGACCAACAAACCCCAGAAATGGCTTTTTAAATATGAAAATATGCTGTGGCGATCTGAAGGAAGACATAGAAGCTTCTAGACTGCAAAAATCAACAGCTTGATATCCCAGGGTGTTGACTTGACACTGACACAGGATGTGTCTCCTAAGTGTCTAAGTTTGTAAATGTATAAAATCTATGACAAATCTAAACCACTTCTCAGAAGGAGGCACTGCACTGGAACTGAACAGACCGCTGACAGCAGAGTGACCAGTGTCACTTGAAATGGAAACTAACACAGCTGTGAGATGGAAAACCCCTGAAGAATGACATCAGAGGACAGTATTCCTGTTAAATTTTGATGTATGTGGATATCGACAGTGGTCGGTTTGACTTTGTAGGAGCTTCTGTGCCTTTTGACCTCCAAATTTGTCATCTAGGAAGCCCTAAATATCGTCTGCAGACTGTCCAGGGTAAAAAAGAAGCCTACGGGAGGATTATACGTAATGGAGAAAAGATCATCACATGAATCTGAATTGCAAAAATCCTTCCTTTTCTTGATAATTCTGACAGTTCATGTGGCTTTTGGTGAGACTTCCAGTGGTCAGTGTCTTCTCTGTAGCTGTGAAGTCATGGCACTGGTTTCTAGAATGACCCTGACCAGAATCAGATGACCCATCCCATGACAATGAAGTCACTGATGAACACTGTGTGATATCTATACTATAAATGGCTATATTTATATAAAACCTTTTATCCTGAGCAGTTAACAACACCCATTGCAAACACTCACTTACTTATGGCTACCACACAGGATACTAACCTGACCATCACAAGCAACCTGGGGTTCAGTGTCTTACCCAAGGAAACTTTGACATAATGTTTGTAGTAGTCAAGATTGGCCTCAAAACATCCTTTTTAAGGTCTCGGTCTCCTCTCTGAATTGACAGCCAAAGAGGACTCAAAGAGGATTTTATGTCAAAACCAGTCAGGCCCAAAAGTGGCTGCATAAGTAGCACCTAAGTAGGTGATACTGTGTGGTCTTGGTCTCTACTTTGAAGGTCTCTACTTTGGTTTTGTCTTACCTTGGTTTGGCCTTGGTCTTGTCCTTGTCTCAGTCTGGGTACACTCTGGTCTTAATCCTGACTTAATCTCGGATTAGGTGGACTTGATTACAACATTAGAGTTTCGACATGTGGACCAGAGAAGATCAAACGGCCATCCCTGCAATCAATGGGCGACCCACTGTACCTACTTATCTCCGACAAGTGATTGAAACTGCTTCTGTACCCGTGTATAATTGTTTATACAATTATTTATGGCCCAAGTACATGCCTCCTCGGCTCCTGTGATGATGTGACACAGATTTGAACACCTGCAGCTGCTTCAAAAGTGGTGTGTGGCTAGCCAATCCCCATGCTGTTCATTGACCGAAATGTGTGGTTTATGCTCAGAGCTGATTACCAAGCCCCGACACAAGCCCAGGCAGATGTAAAGGTCACCGCTGTCACAGGTGCCCAGGAAACAGACAAGTGGCGAGAGAGCTGCGTTTTTAGCTAAAAGCTCACTTCCTGTTCCCCCGCGACGACCGACCACAATGATTCCACTGGTTCAGCTTCACACCTTACTGTGACTTTAATACGTGCGTGTTAAAACATGAATAGAAAGTGTGTGTTTAGAGAGCTTTAGCTGAACCGTGGAGTGTTCCCTCTTCCACATAGCTTTATTTATCTAGGTGACTGATTTAGAAGGCTGCGACTGAACGTGTGCACACGTGTGCACAACACTGAAGGGACGCCTTCTTATTTTCTTTCCTTTTCAGGAAATAGCCACAGCCTTCCATTCCAATGCTGACAAACTTACCATACTAATTTACATGTGGTTTTGTTACTTTGGCTTCTACAGTTTTTGTACCAATGTGGTTCATCCAGAGACATTTAGAAGCACACCTGCTGGAGAGCTCTCCGACCTCCAAACTGGAATTTCATCAACGAACAATGCCCAAGAAAAAACTGTGCACTTCCTGTGTTCAATTCCTTCTTTTCACACAGGCAGCAAGATATTATAATTTGCATGTATGCATGTAAATTTGAACATTAACCTGTATAGATATTTAGTGGAATCTTTCCTGCATGAGATTGAGATGGTGCTGTTTGATTAAAATGAAAGGTTTTACCTCACATGGTTGCACGGACCATTAATAAAGTGAGTGACCGTTGTGAAAACAGAACAGAAACAGAAAGTCAAATTTGACTTCACCATCACACATTGACGCACGCACCTGCAGCAGTTGACTCATTAGAAACCTGTAATAGTAAAACCATGTCCTCTTTCTCTACCTGTGGCTCTCTCTAATACATCATTATTTCCTACGGCCAAATATGGCAATGCCACTCCACAGGAACTGCACAGCCGTCACAGTTCCAACGGCTACAGGAAGGATTCCAGTCAAACACACACACACACACACACACACACATGCATACACACTGTGCAGGTCTTCCACTGTGACTTTTCAAAAATTGTACTGTAGCTGCATTTCATCTAAACTAAAAACCACAAAGACAACAAAAATGCACAGAGAGGTAGAGAGAGAATAGGAAGCATGAAGAGAGAGAGAGAGAGAGAGAGAGCGTTGAGATTTTGCAGTGACTGCATGCGACCCTGCCTACCCACAAAACAGGGTCGAAAAATGAGAACACATTTCCTGTAAATGTTTCCTCTTCTCTTCACCGACAAACTTTGCTGAGGAACAAGTGATAGCTGATGTGATTTTGGTACCATCATGGGAGTCTTGTTATTATTTTAATTTAAGTTATACTTTAATAACGTGTAATATACCTGCAGAAAACTGGGCCTTCACTTAACTTTTTGCTGTAAATCAGAGGCAGTTTCTACTTTACTCAGTGATTTGGTAACATTGCGCTCTCTGTTCAAATCTCAAGGGAAAAACAAAAATCATGTTGGCATTTTGGTGGTCTCGCAGATGTCAACTGTCGGCCCAAAATGACTAAATCTTTGGGTCTTGTGGGAAACAAACCTGTGAACTCCCCACAGTGTGATTTTCCCTCCATGGTAGATACTGTATTTACTCTTAGATTTCCCTGCCGCAGCGGTGGAAAGTAACAAAGTACATTTACTGGAGTACTGGAATGAAGTTCAAGTGTTTCCATTTCATGCCACTTCATACTCCACAACAATTCATTCATTTATCTCAGAGTGGTAGTGACTCATTACTTATCTGATTTAGATTTTTTTAGATAAAAAAGCACAATAACCTCCATAAAGTGCAATGCTTACTGGACTTGTGACCTCTTACAAAAAGTAGTGCCCACTTTGTCCCCCCTTATCACGTTCCCAGGTCTATAACTTATTAGCGTTCCCCCGGTTTCATATCAATAACTATTCCAAGTTCAGTGATATATGATATATATACATACACATCACACACACACAAATAGAAAAAGTACCATTAAACACTGGACAACCTATTTGCGTTTGCAGTGATCTACTTTGCAATGTGGTTAATAACTGACCTAATTCAGTGTAACCTCATGGTACACTCAGGTTTAATGCCATCTTCCCCTTTTTGGGTTTAGCTCAATTCTGCTCTGTGCTAGTACACTGTCTCAGTTTGTTTTATCCCACACACTTGGAACTATTTTCTCTACTCTACCAATGAGGAGTCAAATGTTGAGAACAAACGTTGATTTTTAATAAACCCGACTTTACTTGGCCGTGCTGTACTTTGCCTGTAGTTTCTTTACAGTGCAGTCTTACTGCTTGACTGCACAGCGAGTGTAGAACATTCATGTTTACTTCAAATGCAGTAGACTGAAAGGTTGCAATGGAAACAGCGGACATCAAATGAAGTTTAAGATGTCTCCAACTATGATTTACAGCTTCCACACTCCAATCAACAGGCAAAGACAAAGTTGATGGGAAATCCCACAGTTACTTCATTGACCTCTTGAGTAACCGGCAAGAAGCTTTACCAAACTGAACAAAAAGCAACACACTCCAGCCGAGTGCTCTACAGAACACACCTAATACCCAGGTTGTTAGAAAGAACCACTGAATGACAGATATCTGAAAGCAGAATGTAACCCAGGCAAACACAGAAACCAACCTACGAGATATACCTTCAATCCCTCCAACAAGTCTCAGGACTTGTCAGCAAACCAAGACAGGTAAGTCCAATCTCCAGTCAACTTATCATAGAATACATCTGCACAATAATTTACAAAAAATGGAAGTCAGAGAAAGACAACAATAGCTAAGATTGAAAAGCACAAAGTGCGCCAGGCTCACAAAGACAGCAGGTAACTTACATGAAATCCCGATGTTCCCGGATACACATCCTTACGCTCGGATTGGAGCTCCGTGCAAATGACTTTTTCTTCCTCAAGGATGGAGCGGACATGTCAGTGGACATGACAGCAGCAGCACAATGCAATAAACCACCATAATTTTCAACCTCGTAGAGCGACAGCTGACGGATACACGGTCGGATGGACCGATTGCAGAAGAAATCGAGACACTGAATCAAGATTAAAGGAGTAGTTCAGATTTTGTAAGAACAGAGTAAAACTAAAGATGAAAGAAAAGACGCATAGACGGGAATGAATAATAAATATTAGCAGAAAACAAAATAATCACAACTATTAAAGAAGTACAGTCGTCTTGGTTAGGAAGTCTGATGGAGGTCTGAACCTACTCCGCCAGTCGTTTCCTGATGGGGACTGCTCTTCCAGCCCCCGCTTCTCATTGGTCGAGTGGCTGCAACAAGTTCCTTCCTGCTTCCTGAGAGCTAGTATGCAATTGGCTGCTGGTTACAACCCACACCATACATACCCCACGCATTCGGACACACAGGACAGGCTGGGGGAGTTTCCACCTCTTAAGAATGGAACAATACGGAGGTCAAGCTCACGCACACATATATGTATACGGTAAATACAACCTGAAACTTAACTGTTCCTGTCTGAGGTGAACTCTCATGCTACTTTGTAGTCTGTAAAATCTGAAGTGTGTAACTGCAAGTGACCTGTACTGTTTCTAACAACCCTGTGTCGTTTTACATCCTCATACACACTCGTTTAGTGTTTATACAACTTATTATTTATGTACCATATACAGTAGATCTTGTATCCATCTTCCTTAGTGCCCTTTTAGTCTTCCGTCCTATGTTCCCCAACATAGAATCACAGGAGTCTCCTATGGCAAGGACACTAGGTTATGTCCATAGGTTTTAAGTAGTTCTGAGAAATGGTGTTTCTTGGTCAGTTTGGCTTGGCAAATTACTCTAAATAAGCTTTCTAAAACTGCTTGGGAGTTGTGGTTGACTTCTCTGAACTTCAGTTTTCAAATACACAACCTTGTAGCTTTGACCTTTTGCAGAAGATATTTATTTATTTATATTTCCTCACAGTTGTCAATCTTCTGCACTGATGATTCAGTCATTTGAAATTTAAAGTACATTCAAGTGTCATGCCTAACACTGCTCATGTCCAAAATGAGGGGGAGTTTTACTTCCAGAACGCTGGATGACTAAAACAACTCCCACTTACGATAGATAAATCTTATTACATCTTACTTCTCGCCTGATTTAGCACTGCACTGTTGGACTCACAATAGACAGTTTACAAGAAAGGACCTAAATCTTAGTGCCTTCATTGGCCAAGATGCCACTTGACCTCTGACAGATTGGCCAGAATTTTAGGTGTGTTATGCTAGTAGAGGCTCAGATATGGGTGATGAGAAACAGGCAGTAGAGTGGTAAGCCCACTTTCTTCTAACTCCACATTTCCAGATTGATTCCGGTTTTTAAACATCCACAAGCAACACTGACATCTCTTGAAGACTTCAAACAGCTCCCCCTGCAGCCACAACCAGCTTGTATACTAGTTTGTATATGTGCAATATTGGCTCCTGACACTACTGTGCAGTTGCTATCTACACAACTGTACAATGCACAGTCAAATATGGAATTCAAGTTGAAAGAAATATGGCAACAAGCGCGCACATAGGCTGTTGTGATGATTTTCACACTCAGGCCTCTTTCAAACAGCAGCACACAAGTCGTGTCGGCTGCACATATTTGGAACAATTCAAGCGCTCCACTATAAATGAAAGAAGTCATGTGAACCCGATACGACATTATGACCTGTCTCAGTATGAAAAGGTGCAAGCGATGAAATGAGTGATAATGATTTAGCTGCTTCAGTTTCAGGGTTCGGTTATGCATACGGGCTCATTGTTGACTGGGACATGTGAAAATGTCTGCTGTAGCTTTCCGGCTGAGCGTGCATGCTGAGGAACGGGTCAAGTAAAACGTTTGTGCTCATCATTCTAAGAATAAACACAAAGCAAATGTTACCCTCAAAAGACTATTTTCTGCCGCCTGAGGGAAGTGTGTGAAAGTGTGAACCACTACCTTCAACTGAACTTGCACATGCAACAGGTTATGTGACTTAACTGCTGTTGTACTGCAAAACTTTCTTTGATGGGGTGTTGATTAGCTCAGTTGGTGGAGCATCTGCCCCATGTACGAAGGCTTAGCAGCGGCCCAGGGTTTGAATCCGATCTCCGTCTGCCCACATTCCCGTCACTCTTCTCCTCTCTATCAAACATAAAAACGCCCAAAAACATCTTTAAAAAAACCAAACAAAAATAACTTTCTTTACTTTCTTTGATAATATAAACGTTTTCTCTTGCTACCTCTCTCTCTTGCCCCCACTATATATACGTGCTGGAAAGCAACCAAGCACATTTATGCAACTTTATACCTCCATACACCACATTCATCTGACAGCTATAATTAGCCTACTTTTTACATTAAGAATTTACATAATCATATGATGCTACAACAGCACATAACTTTTGAAATATGTGTTCGGCCTTCAATGCACAGCTCATATTTTACACATTACATACAGCGGCACCCCCTGCACATCTTGTATAAGGTAAAATGTAATCACCCACTATTGCTTAAGTACAGTCAGTGGCGGACTGGCCATCGGGAGCACCGGGACATTTCCCGGTGGCCTGGCCGCTGAACTGGCCCACTGAAGCTCACACAGACTGAGCAACAAAGTTGGGCACAAACACACCCCGTCCTCTCTTTTTGTGAGGCTCTCTGTACTGAAGTGCAGGCACACACACACACACACACACACACACACACACCAAGCTGTGCTCCCACACCGGGGAGAAAAATGGAGCGAGATTGACAGCCCAAGAGGAAAGGTGGAGCAGAGAGGGAGAGGCTTTAAAAGGCGAAGCGCTGTAAACTGACATGACAAGATATGGTTGACATAGTGGTCAAATTTATAACTAGCTCTGGTACCTGTTAGATTAAAAATAGGACTGGTCTCAGCTTTAGGTGGTTGATGGACACGGTTAAATATGCAGGCCGCACATTTAAGTAAATGAAATAAAATAGAAATTATGCAGGTGAACATAATTTCAGTGTATGTGTATTTATTTTACACTCTTACATCAGCAGGTGCCCAACCTAACTCATTCTTGGTATTTTGCTTTATTTTGCGGTCTGAATTATTGTCCCAGTCTGCCCCCGAGTACATTATACACATTATGGTAATATCTTAAATCCTATACATATTACAGTAGGCTGTATTTATTTTATATTACCGAGGAATGACTTAAGAGGCTAGTAGACCAGTGGTGGTACACCACAACAGACTTAAAGTGTTGTGATAAAAAACTTTTTACTCTTCTTTGAGGCCCAGCGGGATGTCTGTTTGTCTGTTTGGATTACTTTTCTTCAAATCATGATCATAACTCACAATTGTTTTGCTGCTTTGTGCCAACTGCTTACCAGGAGCGGCACAATGCTTTCATTCCAAAACACTGATACTAAACTCACCCATACACACTCAATCACACACTGAAGATCATCTTGAGTATACAGTCACAGTGTGTTTTTCACATGGCTAACTAAATACAGTAAATTGGAAAAAGTTTGCAAAGGCTGCTGGAAAGTTAACAAATTGCTGTACATGTATGTCACTTTATAGTGTATTTCTATGTACACTATACTGTAGCTAAACTTAATGGTTACTTAGAGATATACAGATATAATTTCCTATTGTTATTATCATTATTATAATGTTACAACCCATCATGTACACACTTTACATGCAAAATAGGTGTTCTGAATTCACATATATATTTTAGATACACCTGTACACCCTGTAGAAATGTATAAAGAAACAAGTACTCTGCACACACACATCAACACTCTTTCATAAAATTTTACTCGGACCACTGAACTAGGGAAAGAGTAAAGTGGCTGGTAGATCAAACAAACGTCCATTTCTGTCTATTCTTTTTTTAGAAATCATAATCGAAACTCATTTTTGCTGCTTTGTATAATGTGAGCTGACTTCTGTCATACAGAAGAACAAAACAGCAGCACAAAGTCTCACTTGGGTTGCGAGACCTCAAGCCACTGTCCACAGCAGTTGAAACTGTGAGGCGTTATAGCGGCACTAAAGTTAGAATTTGAAACTTTCGACAGCAGGTTCTCATGCTGCTGCATCTCAGCTCCATTGCCACATTTAAGATGTCGAAGATTAAGACTGAGCCAGATCTCCATGCAGTATTAGACCAAATTCAGTCCAAGAATCACGTGTTGTAGTGATTAGCCGCAACAACACTGTGTGAGGATGTTTTAATTTGCACTACCTGCGCTCCCTCTCACTCATTCACTGTGTCACTATGTCACTTCACCACAGCTGTCGCTCAAATAATGGAGGTAACCCAAAGGAATCTTCTTTGTGTCACTATTTTGAACCTTTGATAGCTGGGGCGTAACTGGGACGGTACCATTGTTCTTTGCCCGCCTGGATGGAGCCCAGTATCAGGTGGAGCAGTTTGACAGAATGGTGAATGTGTGACAATGGGTTGTGTTTCTCCAAAAGTTTTTTTTCTTCTTTTGCTACACCATGCAGTATTGCATTGTATAAGCATTTATATAAGGTGGTTGACTGAGAGGATGTCTGATCGGTAAATGATAAATAGAAGGGGCTGATGCAAGTACTAGCTATATCCTGTCTTGATCATCCTGTCCTACTGCGGTTGAAGAACGCCAGTTAGTTCATTTCGATTGGAGCTGGAGGAGTCCAAGGCGTTAATATTCTGGCCCCATATTTGGGCATGACGTCCAGAGTGGTGATCATTCAAAGACCCCAACCAGAAGTTTCATACTTGTGAAATACTGTCTAATCAGGAGAAAACAGTATCATGTAAAAAAGATGACAACGTTTTTGCAGGTCCATCAAGTGGAAAAAATGACAGTGAGAATACTTTTGCAGGATATGGATGACGGACCTCAGGAATTTTTTATTTCAGACCTTAAAGGTCAAGTGTGTGAGATTAGAGGAGCGGTTGGTAGGAATGGATTTCAGTATTCATAACAATGTTTTTATTAGTCTATAATCACCTGACAATAAGAACTGTTACTGACTGTTAAGAACTGTCCTTAGAATGAGTCTTTTTATATCTACAGAACATGGCAGTCCTCTTCCACAGAGGCCGCTATGTTTCAACAGTATCCCAGAACGGACAAGCACTGAGTCCAGATAGGGTCTTCACAAGTGTAAGTCAGTTTTCCTACATGCTTTGAAGGGAATGGTGAGACGTGTGTATTTAGTTGGCTGCTTTCTGCAGCCTTAAACTGACCTTTAGCTTTAGCTGATTAGTGTGTCGCAGCAATGACTTAGAAGCATGCTGGTTAACCACACTATGCTACGGTAGCGACACAAACTAACAAAGACAATCAGGTTTAGTGAAGGCTGTAGACCACAGAGGAAGACTGTCAAGGCTGTTTCTGTACTGTAACACAGCGCAGACACGGTGCAGTGTGCGATACAACATTCATATTAGCGAGGGTTACCAGTTCCTGTTACAGTCAGTCAGCAGCCCAGTCTGAAACCAGCAGCCCTTTTGTTTGTCGGCAAGCAACACAATCAGACTGAGTCACAGCAAAACCAAGCAAGCTTGACGCACTATCCAAACTTCTGGTTGCGGCCCAGCATGAATTCAGTGACTAATAGCAGCCTACATCTTAAATCAGTGTGAGCTGGCAATGAGAGAAAGTCTAAAAATATAATCTGAAGATTTCAGCACAACAGAAATTGAAAGTTTTAACGGCTGCAGTTGTAAACACAACACATGAATCTCAGAGGGACCACAGACAATTGAATGTGACAGAAGGTGTGATTGAATACACTTTCTGAATTCTGTTTCTTTTTGCTTTTGTTTCTTTTGTTTTTTCCTTTTAAAAGTTAGTCTGGTCCATCTGGGCTGTTCTTTCTGTATCTGACTGTATCTGTAGATGACTGTCATCCTTAGATCCTCCTCTGCTGCCAGCATCATTGCACAGGCCATCATAGTCTTGTTATGACTTGGCTGAGAGACATAGCAGATGATGTCTTAAGCCCAAGCCAATCAGAGCTCATGACATAGGTGATCAAGAAGGAGTTACAGGTTTCAGATGACAGATGGGTGTTCATGTATGTAAACATGGTTTTATGAACTGAAGGTTATCTCTAACTGTTTATCCTGATCAGGGTCATAGGAAGCTGGAGCCTGTCCCAGCTGACTTTGTGGGAGAAGCAGGGGACACCCTGGACAAGCCACCAGTTTATCACAGGGCTAACAGATATACAGACAACCTTTCATTAACCTATAGAGCACCTGTGCTCTGGACTGTGGAAGGAAGCTGAATCAACTGGAGAGAACCCACGCAGACACGGGGAGAACATACAACCTCAGCATAGAGAGGTCAAAGCCGGGTTTGAACAAAGAACCTTCATGCTGTGAAAAATAAAATTAAAAAAAAAATATTCTTTTATTTAACTCAGGTTCTAAGGCACCTATACACTTGTGTCATACTCTGGTCTTGATACTGAAGAATGATACTTCGTTTTAAGTACACTTTGGTACAAAGTGCAAATAAGAAGTCCATCAGCCCTTGTCAAAAGAATCTACAAACTCACGCATGATCAGCTGTCGGTCTATATCATGTCCAAAAACTATGAAACAGGACACTAAAAGTGTTGCTCATCATGTTGCACACTATACGTGAAAACCAGAACAAATTGCATAGACTGGAATTGGTCAAACTTCACAGCTCCATTGATTGAATGACATCCTTGAGAGGCAGCTAGAAGCTAGAAGACTTGCCTGATGCCTCCTTTGAACTGCATCAAGAAAAGTATTTGGGTTGACTTAATCAGCTCTGTATTACCACAGCAAAGTTTAATGAGTTAAATCCAACTCTACCTTTGTTTTACCGCTTTACATTCACAAAGGGCCGGCATGCCATAGAACATTTGGCATTGATTTATTTCACGTGGCTGCAACCCAAAGTTGTGTGTTCAAACACAGTAAATAAAGTTTATAACCATCTTACCACAAACTACTCAATAAAAGCACACTACTGTAAGCCCACCTCTTTGAAGACATGTAATATTTTTAAGTGAATCCTTAGACTCTTAAATTAAATATGAGAGCAACTGATGCTACATAGAATCTGTTTTGAGTGACACAAGGGCTGTGTGAAATGTCAATAAAGATAAGATAAGGTCTTACAGTATTACAATGTAACATTACAGCTAACAGGCTTTACCCTGCACAACAAGAACACATCACGCCTTAATATCTTTCAGTCAATCTGCAGTTGTCAAATGCATGTCGCCTTTGACAGGGTTCTCACTTTCTTGTCCGTTGGCAAGTCAGACTCAATAGTTTCCATTCAAAATCACCGAGCTAACATTAAATAGCCGGCTAACCGCATTTGACAGAACCTGCCAGTGTTGGCTGTTACTTTAGTTTTCAAAGTGTATGGTTACAGGCTAAAGTTGAGGAGCTAAGCTGCTTTTGTCTACTTGTGTCTGTAATCAAGATCCCACTGTTTGAGAAATTCAAGTGATTCATCTGCCAACATCAGTGTAACCAGCTCCGGTCCCAGGGAACTATGCTCAACATCCTTTTGGATCCATGCTCTTCACTTTAGGGTGAAGTCTGACGGTCTACAGACAGAGGCAAATTTAGGTTCGTGACTCTGGGATAAATTTAAAATTAATTGGACTTGATGGCTGCAGTGCTAGACTGAGAGCTTGACAGTTACAGTGTAGTAGCTAGGCAGACATTGCTCAACAACTGTTTCATGGTTAAGCATTACAAGAGACAACTCTTTGTGTCTTTAACTCAACTCGTGTCTTAATATATATGATTCTTTTAATGATTCTTTGATGGTGATCATTCATTTGAACTGCCATGTAGAGCGATTAGAAAATCATATCGTCATGATTAGAATCTGCTGAGTTGGTGAAAAGGATCAACCAGCCCTACGCTCCATTGTACAGGAGCTAAGTTAGTTGTGTAGTTATGTTCTGATTGGTCCATTAAAACTAACAACAACAACAGAATACCAATTGTAACAGCACATAAGCACATAAAGCAGATAAACTGTATGTGAATGACTTGCACGTCTGTAAAGAGCTGCACTCACTGTGTGCCACTGTTGTTGTCTGCTTTAACAAACCAAACAGCACTGCAGCTCTTCTCTAAAATAGGAAAGAAAGGCACACAGCTTGGATACTCTTGTTAAAATGTTACGTTAAACTTACCCATGGAGTGCTGTGTCACTGGTGTAGCTCCTCTGTCCGTGTCTGTGTCTGTGTCTGTATCTGTGTCATCAGTGGTTTGAGCCCCACAGAGCTCCGCTTCAGCTCTGTTCACTTCCTGGCGTGGCGTTTCAGAGCTTCTGTATGAAGTGTCATGACACCCTCCCTCCAACCACAAGAGAATCCGGCTGCAGCGCTCATACAAACACAGACTGACTGACATGCAGACCAGTGAGGAAACTTAAGAAATAGAAACATAGTTCAGCTCAACAACAGGACCTCCTCGGCTGCAACTTTTTTTAGTGTTTGTCTATAACGAGCCCTGCTTTGCAGAACTGTGGTAGTTCATTACAAAACAGTGACAACATTCAGCACATGCATGTATCAAGTTTCACTGCAAACAGAACTTCATGACTAACTTCCCTTTTACAGTGTAGGACCACTCCTTCTATCTGGTCAGCAGTTATTTCAAAACAAACACCCATGAGTTAACCTGAACCCTGCTATACAACCAGACTAGCCCTGTGTGTGGTGACTAAAGCCGACCGGTTGGAGAGTATGAGTATATTGTTGTAGATGAGGTGTTACTATTCTTACATCCTCGGTGGTGGGGTTTAAAAACCTCATCTGTGTGGGATGAATGAATAAATGAATGAATGTGAACCACTCCTTTAAAGTCAACACCTAAAGTAAGTAGCATGTTTTTGCTTTAATGTCAGAAACTAAAAATTAAATTATATTATTATATTATAGTATTATATCACATTTTTTGGTTTCATAACTGCACACCCTATTTTTACATTAAAGATCCAGTGTGTAGAATTCAGTTGTACCTAGTAGTAGTTGCACCCTCACCTTCCTACTGTATGTCTTCCTACTGTGTATGTCTAGAGTCAGTATTTAGTTTGTCTGTTCAGGGCTACGGTAGAAACGCGTTTCAAAATGGTAGCCTCCATGAAAGAGGACCCACTCTCATTGTAGAAAGGATAATTTTAACAAAACAACAAAAAACAAAAATATTCTTATTTTCATGTGACTATAAAACATAGTTATGAATATTATACTTCATGTCTGCCTTGTTCTGAAAATAAAAGGCCTAAATCTTACACACTGCACCTTTAAAGGTGCTCTGTGAATTTTTCTTGTAAAAAACAAACATTTTGTTAAAACACAATAAGTGTACCTTTAACAAAGGTGTCCAATGCATTTCTTTCCTTACTTACATTTCTTATGATGAAGTATTCATGTTTATCAGCTAGTTTCTTCTCCCCCGTCTTTGCTGGCCACAATATCTTGTGATCACACCACTGTAGATTCAAACCATTGGCAGTGCTGTGTATTGTGTGATCAGTGTTGCCTGCTAAAGTCTTTCTCATGAACATGCATCTTGTTCTGCACCTTTGCTTGATAATGAGGTGACTGAACACTGACTAAACACATTCACCCAGGAAGAGTGTACAGCTATCATCAGGCAGGCTGTAGCTAATTAGCAAACCTTCTTAGGGACCTTATTTCTAAAAAGTGACCTTTGCAAACCATCAGTCTGCTAATATAATAAAAATGTTATATTGCAAATAATTCCTATGGATGCTCTAGGGCCTCCCTCTCTCCCCTTGCTCTGTACTCACAGGTAGCAGTAATGAGTTGTTGGATCTGGATCCCTGGTTTAGGATGTTCCTGTAGCTTGTAAATATGTAAATGTATCATTTTATCTTGTACACTTTTAAAGGTTCAGTGTGTAAGATTTAGGGGGAACCATGGGCAGAACGTGGCACAGATATAATATAATATGCAGAAGTATGTTTTCATTAGTGTATAATCACCTGAAAATAAAAATTGTGACTGTTTGTTACCAAGCCATGTGTTTATAGCTCAGAACACACAAATGAATCACAGGCTCTAGAGGGCCTTATGCCTACATGCTTGGAAGAGAAAGGTGAGACGAGGGCTATTCATTTGGTTGTAGACCTCACTGTTACATGGCACTAAATCCTACACACTGGACCTTTAAATGGTTTGTTTGATCATCTCCCTTTTTTAAATTAAAAAAAAAATGAGTGTGGAATTGCTTACTTCAAATGTGCAGTACGATATATGCTATCATGTATATGTATCATATATATGATATATATGTATATATATATACAATATGCAGTATCCAGTGAGTTTGTGATCATATGGCTCTCTAACTATGATCTCATCCTTACCGCAACCAACACACCACAAAGCTTTATGCAAATGAATGTTTTTAATGCTCGGGTTAGCTACTTTCGGAGGAAGAGAGTAAGCAACGTTTCTGGCATGGATACTGCAATTAGAATGCATGTAATTCTGCTTTTGACACAGCTTTTGTGTGTGTTGCCCGATAGCCTGCTTTTGAGCATGTTTGACTGGCCTACTTGTCAGCTTGCAAGTCTTATATTAACATATCAAGCTGAGTCTGGTCCAGAATAATTGCAGGAGTCTGCAAAATGAAATGACATCTTTCATCTTCCGTACGAGACTATTAAAACATTGTCATGAAAAATGGTGTTAATGTGTGGCAGATGCTGACGCTGACAATTTTAGCATATTGATAGAAATCTATTGGACTTCAAAGCACCACATAGCATGTTAGTGTCTCACAGATCTAGTGTGGTGGTGTCAATTTGAAAAAGCTATCAATCACAATGGACGTTGCGTCTGCCATAAATCCAGCTCCGCAGCGGCAAAATCATAAGAAAGACAGACTGCACATCCTTTTGATAAATATATGGGTATCATATTGGTCACTCTATAATCTGAACCTCACATTATCCAGGCAGAGTATATTTACAGTGGCTTGTCTTTGTCAGTACGCTGTCTCTCTGACCGCAGCTTGTCTGCCTGCAGTGTCGGTGTAGTCCGGCCTTTGTGTTGGTTTGGAGAATTTGGAACGCTTTGCCACAAGATCAACAATCCCTCTTCTAAATCTAGGAACACACTCCATCTCGGTGGAGATTAAGAAA
This sequence comes from Nibea albiflora, assembly GCA_014281875.1. NCBI lineage: Eukaryota > Metazoa > Chordata > Actinopteri > Sciaenidae > Nibea > Nibea albiflora. The sequence goes on from CM024803.1 coordinate 3,986,548, forward strand.
CAAAAATATCCCAGTAGTGTACTGTAGATAGATAACAAATCCTTTCAAATTTAGTGACTTTCTGGGCTCACACACACATGCACGCACACCTAACCATTATGAAGCTAAAATTAGAGATTTAAATACCTTTGCTTAGACGGGTGACAGACTCCGGCCCCTGTGTAGCTGCTTGGTTTAACAGAAAGCCAGAGACTTTTAGAGAAAACCATATACACGCCCATACAGCATGGTGACCACAGCTGTTTGAGCACAAAAATGTTTGGCTTTAAAAAAAAAAAAAGAGGACAAAAGTAAAAGCAAAAGTTCACCTTAAAATCTCAACCTACACAATACACAGCCTCTCTGTCTATGATGCAGTTATCTTTGGCTGGGTTTATCTAGTTTTCATCGTAGGAAAATACAATGACTCAGGACTTGTGACGATCTCTGTAAAATGTTGTGGTTTCATTTTAGTTCAAAAATAGCGTCGGAGCTACACAACGGAACCGGCCAGTCCGACCAGAGTAGACATAGCACATGGATTTACAAGCAGTCATTATATTTCCTACAGCTCTGCAGTAACATCTGTCTATGCACTGCATGAACTTCGCTGCCTCAGAGTTAAAGTGGCAACCCACAAAACTCTCAGTTTTATTTAGTTTCCCCATCTTTGGTGCAGAGCTTTCGCTACTGCAGCGACGAGCCATGATAGGAAAACAAGAAAGAGTGTACACTTGTGCCTGCTTTCATCCTCACGCAGGGAAATTCCAAATAATGCAGACATTACTGTACTTGATTTTTTGCTTGGTTGTCAAAAGCTATTGTTCTCACATGGCAGTACTATCTGTGGATGCACCTGTTTGATAGTGAAACAGTTATGGTCACCTGGCATGCAACAAACAAGTGTGTAAAGCTGTCGCAGTATAAGGCCTTTTCAGACACAATGAACATGCTTTACTCAACAGAAGAACATACAACTGTCAAATTAAAAATACAGTCTTGTTCTACCTTCGCCCACCTAGAGGGTCCATTTTAAAATTCTATTTCCAGGAATGGAATATAATATTAATTAGTATGTTTTCATGAGTGTATAATCACTGGAAAATAAAAACTGTTGTGTTTTCATTGTCTTAAAATGAGCGCTTTAGATGTACAGTGAGAGCGAGTCCGCCATGTTGAACTGACATTTTTCTACAGTAGCCCAGAACAGACAAACCAAACACTGACTGTGCAATTCTCATAAAAAGCAAAAGTCCATATCTAGATCAAAGTTTTTCCTACATACTTGGAGGGAGAGGACACGGAATGGGACAGTATCCATTTGCAATCTCTAACTCACTGCTAGGTGCCATTAAATTCTACACACTGGACTTTTAAAGCAGCTCAATGAGATTGTCAGTGACCTCACAGTGCACTACTGTGTGTGAAGCTAGTAGCTAGCATGAAAAGAGGAAACGAGTAGTTAAAACAAGTAGCATCAAAGCTGGAAAAGACAGGAATCAATTCAGTCATTTAAATTTAAATAATTTCTTCATTCAATTCACTGAAGCATAGCTGCTAGCCTGCTGCTAACTGGCTGCAAAAACCACAACTGTAACTCCAGTTCTAACTACAATAATCTATCAAGTTGAAGTACTCAACAAATTTGAGTAACAACAACATTTTTGCCTCCGGGAGGCAGGTGGTTGCATTTTAATGAATACACAACCTCCATCACATCTCAAATCAAAGATCTATAAATATGGATAGCTACATATATCACTTGCATGTCCAGCATCAAGAGACGCTGGACATGCAAGTGATATTGGCTTGCTTCTGGCATGACACCACCCCCCGGGCCTGAAAACCTGCTCTTCCCGATCGTCTAAAACATCTGTGCTACAAATACTTAACACTCACTTGGTATTCCACACTCACATTCCAGGTATAGCCCAGCTATCAAACCGAGCTAACATTAGCTCATAGTTCATCAGCTGTAGTTAAAAAAGAAAGTTGAAGCTGATCATCTGGAGGACATCAGAGGGAAAACCGGAAAATAATTTCTCCGAAACATATGATAACACTTGAGGAGCAGGCTACGGAGATCTTGTAAAGTGAATTATTCTAACTCCACACCCCCAGACTTTCAGTGAATGTTAACTGTGTATTCCCCAACACCTGTAAAGACACTGTGATGTGAAAAATCACTGGAGTTCCCCTAAAAGAGATGTGAATAAAGCCAGTCTGTTTTCATTCCCAGGCTGTCAAATACATGTTTTGTCACAAAGGAACGCACCGGGCTTCATTCTAGTTTAGCGTAACATGCTACGTATGTGACTTGCAAATTGCAATGGCGACATGACCTGCTCATAAAATTGTACATAACATGGATATTCATCCCCCTCAAAAACCACAAACGGTTGTGGTTGCTTAATTGTATTTTAGTAAGATGAATACATACATATATGACCAATACTGTATACTATATATATACATATATAACACTTGTGAAACTTGGTGACCACAGTCAGGTTGTCACATGAAATATACCATTAGCTGTCTTGTGTTATTAGTGGATGGATATTAATCTGAAGTCTACAAAATAATTGGCATAGTTTACCTAAGATCAGGAGCAGGCTACACAGATCAGAGTCAGTGTTCAAATTGATTAGCATGAGAATGAGGTCAGTGTTAACTACATACTTCCTCTTTGAGGAGTTTTGTCAGCACTGCAAATGCTGTGTTAAAGGTTTTGTAGATTTGACAAAACAATGTGTTGCTTAAAAGATTTTTTTCGTCTGTGTGGGAGCTACAAAGGAACAACGACTAATTTGCATGTTGCAGTTTTCTTCTGAAAAGGGGCCTTGGGGAGATAGATTTATGAAAGGTGTAGGTGTGTGTTTAAACATGTGGTGGCTATGTTGGGAGGTGGGTGGTATGTGGAAGTATTGTAGGTGGGAGGACAGACGTGTATTCAGAAATTATAGAGATTTCTTACTGTTCAGCAAATGATGGGAGACTGACATTTATAGACCACATCATTATATTTAGGGTCTGCCTACATATCTTGATGATGCTTGATGTCTATTTTTGTTTATTCATCCATGCAGCAAATTCTTTATATTTAAACCTACTGTGTATCCTCAGCTGGACTTCTAATGTCCTATAGATATATATGCAATCATAGAACTATAGTCTGTATCATCCTACAACATTCCAGCTCTAAGGTTAGGTACGGAGTTCCACAAGGATCAGTACTTGGACTACTTTTGTTCTGTGTGTACATGCTGTCTTTGGGGGAGTTGCACAGCATAAATTTTTACTTAACAGATGGACTTGATAATAATAACAATGGCTCAATTCTAGTCAATGTCCCAGTATGTCATTTCTGCTGTGCAACTAGACCATTGGTCACATTGGTCAGCTACGCTGATGACATACAGATATCTTACTGCAACTGCAAATGACTCATCCCAGCTTTTGAAATGAGGGAAGAGATTATCAGAAATCTAAAATTGGATATGTAACAACTTATTTCAATGCTCAGTTGTTTGTTCAGCCAGATGTAGATCAGGATTTCTGCTGGATGTTTCCATTTATGTTCATGGCTACTCAACTATACAGTCAAGAATTTGGGTAAAAAGTTTTTGATCTCTTTCCAAATGATATATCAAATGTGACCAAATATGCTTTTTTGATTAAGGTTACATTCATTCAGTACTGTGGCAAAATCACAGATTTTATCATTCATTTGAGTGGGGGTTGTCTGTTTCCGGCTTATCCAGGTGGATTCATGGAATTGATTTTTGCTATGCACTCTTGCTTATCCATGACTGTAACAAGGTGTCTGAAATGCAGTCCATAGATGTCTTTGCAATGGCGGTTCATACAAGCCCTCTGATAGACCCATGTAGGAAAAAGTAAGCAAGTTTTTAATATTACTTTTAGTGGCCCAAGCCAGTTTTAAAATGTTTTACACATCTGATGATGTCAGTTTCAGATGGGTTTTTTGTTTTTTTTGTTTGTGTTTAACTCAAAGATATATTTAGTTGCCGGAAGGTTAATTCTGTGGGTGGGGGGAGACAGGCTCATATGTGCTCGTATGTGTGTGTAGGATGTGTGTTTCCATGTACACAAGAAGACATACAGCACCAGAATCATCACAAATGTATTGACTTCCTGCATTTGAAAAGCTAATGGAAAACAGACTGCTGTGTCACATCTGTCCTTTATAGTATCACTTGTATCTGTGAGTGATGCTGTAGTAATTATGATTGTGAGTGTATTGTTTTTCATCAGTAACAGCTGAGATTCAATTCAGTTTGATTTCAGAACAGAAGTGATCTAATGACACTTTCCATAAAGAACAGGTTTAGACTGTAATCTGTCTGGAGACCCAACAGTTCCTACCACGGGCAAGTGCTTGGTGACAGTGGCAAGGAAACCTGGAGCAGAGCCCAGCTCATTAGATCAGATTATACTTTAATATTCCCCAACGGGGAAATTCACTAATGGTGGACGGATGCACATCTTGCATCATTTCCAGTCGACACAGCAGCTGCAGTTGCATTAACCTTTTGGTATTTACCGCATTCAAAGTCATCTGTTGATCAGAGCTGACTTACAACAACCTAAAGCTGTGTCATTTTCTGCCACAATTCCAGTCTCTATTTTACTGCAGCTATTTTTCAAGGATCTGGCCAAGTAGCTAGCTAGCCATGCAATCTCACCTACAGTGTCGTTGACTGTTTCTCGTGGTAGAAATGAGCGCCCTGGTAGCTCACTGAGTAGCGCGTGCACCCCATTTGCTGCATGTCATCTCATCTTTCTCTACAGTTGTCCTACCCCAAAAAGGTTGAGTCCGGTTTAGTCCGTATGTCGAGGTAAGGATGTCAGATCGTCAGAATCACTGAACAAACTGGATCTGTGCTCTTCCTGCACAAAACTACAGCTTAAATGCATTCTTACACAGAACAAAGACCTGAACTGGAACCAGACCAAGACCCCCCTTTTTAGGTTAATTCTGTTGGTCCGCTCTGATTGATGGACAAATTTCACACCAGCCTTAAATGAACTGAAAGAAACATGCAAATGAGTGAAAAGTCAAAAGTTTTTTCTAATATCCCCAAACGAGATTCTAAAGAAGCTGCACAAAAATAACCACGTACGTGTTACAGCGGACTACGTGTGTTTGTGTTTGTGTGTTAAAGGGGATGTTGCTGTTTCCCCTGCAGTGACAGTAACAAGCAGCGGTCTCATGTGTCACGTCACTGCTCTTCCTCCCACGCTTCTCACAGAGAGGAACACACAGCGCTATTATTATCACTGACAGGAAACATGTTGAACCACACCAGCGATCTGAGCCTACTCTCACTCACTGTCTTTGTCTCTCTGACTCATGTCTTCCTTTCTGTTGTTTAGCGGATGCTCTGTTCGTTCTTTCTTTTTCTGCCTCAGTAACTTTCTGTTTCCTGAAAGTTTTTTCCCTTCTTGTCTTGGTGTCGCTGTAAATGCATCCAGTCTATCTTTTTTTTGTTTTTTTTGTTTATCTTGCAACTTTTACATTAAAGGATCGGCTCATACAAATTCCCCTGATCGTCCCACTTACTTTACCACTGGTGGTATATAACCATGCAGACAGTTTTGGTTTTCTTTTGTTTAATGTATGAGATATGCGCCTGTTCCACTTCTGCTGACATCTGAATACAATGGAGGTTAATGACTTTGTTTGTGGTGCTCAAAGCATAAAAAAAGACAAAGGAACAGAAACAGCGCACCTCTCACTCTCTGAAAGCCTGAAAAATATGCATTCATAACTAATATGCATGAGCAAATATATATATATTTGTAGGAAAAATAACTTCTCCTGATGAACTTGTGCTACAGAACACCGCATGTCAAAACAACAGGACACAAGAACAGTTTCTTCTCCCAGGCAGGACCAGACAGAGCAATTCCTGCATATTATAAATGATTATTCTCACTGTTTACATTTAGCATTTGTTCTTTTAATATGTAGATATCATTATATGTACTGCATGCACACTGGGAGCAACATGCAACCAGTCATATTCCTCATGTGTGCTCTGCATGGCCAATAAAAGTGATCTCTCTCTCCCCTACTCTCTCTCTCTCCCCACATTCCTGTCACTTCTTCAGCTGTCTCTGTCAAATGAAAGCTTTAAAAAAGGGCCAAAAAACAAATAAATAAATAATTTTAATAAAAAATGATAAAAAATAATAAAATAATAAAAAAGAAATAATAAAATAAACATTTTGTGCATGACATTGAGAATCACCTGTTTAAATCTGCAATAACTGATTGGCCACTTGAGGGCAGCAGAAACAGGCTGTAAACACATCTTTGACATCACCTGATAAAGTTGTTGTAGCAAGCTTGTTAGCAAAGTGACACTAATTTACACTTCCAACAGACACTGAGCTACAGTAGCATTCATTTGAATCATGATTCTGCTCACCTGATGAATGTAAGTGCAGTATTCATTCTGTTCTAGCTCTGTTTACCTGCCAAATACTCCAATATGTTTACCAGCTAGTGAGTGTGTCTGCTGTTTGGTTCTGAGCAGATCATGTACGATCAACTTCATTTAGCTTTTGACCACGCACAGCTTCTACTTCTGTAGAATTACGATGCTGAGACGACGGACTGGTGAGAGTAAATCAATACATAGTCAAAATGAGAAAACCAAAGAGAGAAAGTGTGTCCAAACTTTTGACTGGTACAATATAGGGTGGTGGGGTCTCTGTGGATGGTCACTACAAGGAGGGTGGTCTTGCGAAGCAACAGGGAGGAAGGAGTCTGACATTATATTGTTGCCCAGCTGGCAGCGTCTGGTGTTCCCCACAGTGGAAAGCCCCAAGAGCTGCTGTGCCAAGCACATTTCCAACTTTGTAGATCAGACCTTTGCAAACTACGGGACTGCACCTGATCTCCCACTCGCTGCTCTATTGCATCACAACCAACTTACAGAATGCTTCAAAAAAAAAAAAGTTTGCACAGGCCGTGTGGTTATGCTTCGTTTGTTTACCACTCGGTTGCATCACCTCTTCTTTTAACAACACTCTGTAAGGGTCTGCACGCTGATGATGAGACTGCTGAAATCTTGAAAGTGAAATGTTTTCTCATTCTTGCTCGATGCCCACAGTTTGTCGTGCTCTCTGTTTCATAATGCGGCAGACATTTTCAATAGGTGATAAGTATGGACTGCAAGCAGACCAGTTTAGCACCGGCCCTCTTGTACTGTGGATGCGTGGTGTGGTCTGGCATTGTCTTGTCAGAAATAAGGGTGTTCGTGAAAAAGGCGTCCACTTGGCAGCATGTTGCTCCCAAACCTGTATTGTTCCATATTAATGGTGCCTTGACAAATATTGAGGTTACACATATCAGACCACCAGACATCAGTTTTACCTCAGTCCTTTCCTACAGAAAGTGGTGTTTTTTCTGGATTTGGGTTATATATAGTTTCCTCCCTTAGACCCTTAAGTAGAGTTTCAGCTTCAACTCAGGCTGGAGAAAAAATCACCATAGAGAAAAAACATTACAATCAATGTGAGAGTGTTCTCACACTGTAACTGGTTTAGATTACGGAGTGTGTTTGAGCTGTGGATGAGGAGGAAGAGGCTGCCCTCTGTTGGCAAACTGAGTACAGGGTCCAAACAATGAGGATTTCAAATGAAGGTTAGTGAACAACAAATGAACGTTCAAACAATAGCTCCATCTAGAGGTTATGTTCACGTACTTACAGTACATGCTCGAAAAATGATCTGCAAATGATATAAATAAGGATTCAAGCACACCTCTTTTTAATAGAAAATAATTAAACAGCACATTGGACAGTTTACAACACAAACCTGCACAGATGAAAACAGTGAAATAAAATAATTTAAAATGGAATAGTTAAGATTAGGTCCAGTGAGTCAGACTTGGGGGATTGACAGAATATGACAGAAATGGAATATCATATTTGTAACAATGTTTTCATTAGTGACTACCACAGTTTGTCCTTTGTTCAGGAGTAGGAGAGGCTGCACAACAGATGACACTAAATCCACACTGGTCCTTTAAGTGAAGTGATCCAGCAAATCTGGATGAAATCTATAATAATATTATTACAAAGTCAAATGAAGAGGAAATAAACAAATTCATGACAGCCTCAACTGCACAATAACATGCTAAAGTGTGACGGGATGCATTATACCTATATATAGATCTGAAGGTGTAAAATATCTCAATATTTTCCCAGTGGAGATGGAACAGTAGTGCCACAGTGTTTGACTTGACATGCAAGACACCAGTATTGAACTGCAGTGTGACCATGACCTAAATATTTGAGTTCAATTCAATGCAGATTATTTACAGTAATAAACTAGAATCCACATATCTATGTTTTGCAAACTTACTGTACCTAAAATGGGTCAAATGAGATCCATCCTTCTTTCCCTCCTTCCCCCCCTTTTTGCCCTCATTTTCATCCCTTCCTCCCTCGTCCCTCGGATCTCCTCAAGATCTTTGAAACAGATTTTTTACAAGCCTTGCTAAAACATCTAAATACACATGTCAGGAAATGGAATTAAGACCAGCCAGAGAGCCATCAGTGATTAAAATAGGAGCTTCGTGGAGCCAGTGTAGCATCAAATAAAATGGGAAAAGCCAATAAAAGCCGCCATGAAAAGACGGTGTTTCCTCTCATGAAACTTTTACACGCTGAGCGTATTCTGTAAACACCATTACAGCGTGACCAAACAATATGTCTGTGTCTAGTGTTAAGAAGGGCCTAATCCCTGAAAAGCTCACACTCTGCCATGCACAAATAGCATAATTGTCAATTAACAGATTAATGAGATGGAAAGTAAAGAAAGAACGACTAATAATTGTTGATCTTATTAACTTGTTTGCACATGCTTAAATCCTCTGTATCTGCAGCTTAGTTGTTCTGTTTCACTTTAAAAGAAATTTTAAACACAGTTTCACTTTTTTAGTGCACTGAACAGAACATATAAGCCCTGCAAAAATGTTATATGATAAAACTTCTCAACCTGCGTGAAGTGTGAGGTCTCATCTCAATCCTACAGCAGGATACCCCACACAGGAGCTGCTGGCAGATATAATGAAGATGTGGCATCCACCCAAACCTACCTCCATGTGTTCACAGGTCCATGCTCAGACCTGACATTAAAGACTGTGTATTTAGCTGCCTGTCTCTCTCTCTTTCTCTCTCTGTCTGTATGATTCTCTCATGTCAACCCTTAGTATCACCGCGTTAATGTGCACAGCGTGAAAAGAAATGTCATTTTATATTCTGTCTTTAAACTCAGATGACACAATAAAGTTTTCTTTTTCTTTCCCATCAAACAATTCTTATTCTTACTCTTAATTATTATTTTTACATCTCTTTTCTTTTTGCATGTTAAATAATTTAGCTCTTTCCTATTTCCTTGATGCAACGTTTCCTTTTTGCACATGATATTTCCAGTGTTTCCTGTGCATACAATATATAATGACATGGGTGTGTCCATGCATGTTCAGAGCTGTGATTAGTCCAGGATATTTGTGCATTGTGCAGTGTGTGTAGCCTGTGGAAGACCTCAGACTTGTAGACTGTACAGAACATGAATGTAGTCTCCATGATGTCACCCACAGGTTTCTGAAGAGTCCTTGGGAAACTGTGGTGGCTCTGGCTGCTGCCATCTTGGTGCAATCCAGCGCAATCCAAAAATGAGCAAAGTCCCAAAGTCCTGAAATAATTTGAACAGGTGAGATATATAAAGATGCATTGTCCTTACAGTAACTTTGCAGTTGCTAACTAAAGTTCTGCAAAGTATTTTATAAAGCAGCTGTTCTGTTTTAATTTAATTAGTATCACTGGTGACTCCTGTGTTTAGTGTTGCACATGTTGCCTGCTGACAAATAAACTGCTGTCAATTTAGGATACTTACTGTAATAATTTATTTTAATATGTAATGTGTTGTTAATAATAATAATAAAATAGACCCTGTGAAGTATGGCTGCCAGCAATCAGTGATCCAGAGCTGCTTTAATATTAACCATCATAATGTACATATTATGATGCATTTAACTTTAAAGTGTACAGCATTTCAAGCCTCTGGATCCTCCTAAAGTCTGAGGTCTACCCACCATAGTTTCACAAAGACTGTAGGAAACACTGCATCACTAAATGTGCCTGTGCATGCAAATGAACTTCCTGCTTCATGAAACCAATAACTTGACGCATTTGTAATTTAAATTTTCTGTTACTATTAACAGCTGTCAGCGGTCGTTGCCCTCTTTCACGCAAACTCCTAGAAAGTGATTGTTTGTGTCTGTGAGGAGACGTCAGCCAAATTTGACTTCCTGAACGTCAAACAGTCCACAATAAAACACACAGCAGTCTGTAAATCCTGCACTACGCTTACTGAGAAGGCTCTCACCCAAAGAGATTTGGTGTTATTAATTACATGTTAGCTACCTAAGTAGGGTATATACTGTGTGCTCTTGGTCTTGTCTCAGTCTTGATACACTCTGCTCGTAGGGTTTGATCTTGGTTTAGCTGGTCTTGACTATACGGCATGTAATGGACTCCATTCTTGAAAATATTATACTGCTGCTGTGTTCCTGAACCACAGAAATAAACAAATATATGATAAATAAATATGATGGCTACTTTTATTTGTGAATGATCTAAACTCATTTATTCCTGTGCTCTCCTTTCCTCTTCTTTTTTCTGCCCGCAAAGATTCACACCTACGTCCACAACATGGTAACTGTGGAGTTTAAAATAGACTTGTCTGGGAAAGTCATTTTCGCAGCAGACTTTAGTGCATTTAGTCACATAATGATGACATAAAAAACAAAACACGTAATAACCTGTGATGTTATAAAAATAACAAGCAGTAACATTAATGTTTACACAGTGGAGTATTTTGGGGAAGAAACTCTTCCCCCGAGTCTGACCCAAACCTCCCTGCTGACGACACAGAGGATCTGAAGCTCCCACTCACATAAACAAAGGTGAGAACACGGAGCCCATACCAACTAATGGAAAACATCTCATCATGTGTGAGGGCCACAGCATGAAAAAACATGGTGAAAATAGACTGGCCACTGTCTGTTCAATCTCTCCATGTCTTTCTTTCTTTCTTTCTTTCTTTCTTTCTTTCTTTCTTTCTTTCTTTCTTTCTTTCTTTCTTTGTCATGTGTCTGCCAATGGTAATGAAAAAAGTTTGAGCCTTTTTTTTTTGCATGATAGCATCAAATAGCTATCATTAGCATTTTAGCTCGATCTTAGCATGTCATTTAGCTTATTGCCATTTGTCACATGTAATAATAACGCAGTGATAAACACTGTAACCTACCACAGGTGGTATGATAACATGACTTCAAACTCTGATCATAAGGTAATAAAATGTGCAACACCGCGTCATCTTTTATCTTGCACTGCTCAACAAACCGGGTGAAAATTGCAGCGTAACCACGATGTACAGACCTGTGGAAACAGACGTGTGGAAACAAAAATAACTATTTTCATTATCTGTTCATATCCAGCTAAAGTGTCCATATCATGTTACATCACTTCATGCCACAGTACAAAAATATTCAGGTTAGGTTTATTTGGAACATTAAACTGCAGTATGTGCCTCAATCTGTGAATGACTAACATAGTGGAACCACATTTGTTCAATGTGAACAGCCTTTTCTTTATTGATTTGCACAGCATGTGATGTTATCCTGCAGAGATGTTCTGTGCTGTACTGTGCTGTTCTTGTGCTGCTCCTTCATCCATTGTCCCTTCTTCCTCTGTTTTATCAAACAGCTTTTTTTTTTTTCAAAACCAGAATCCACACAATACATGCATCCTGGTTGTTACAGAGTCACAGAGGGAGGTTACTGTAGGTCAGCAGTTCCAGTGAAACACAGAGGCGGACTTCAGACCCCAATCCAGAAGAGTGCCCATGTAAGGTCACTTCCTCCAGTCAAGACTGGGCCTCTTTGACTGGGCTCGCTAACTGGGAGTGCCAGGCTTCCTCTGCCTGGTACTCTGTAATTACTGTAGGCTGGTCCAGAGGGCCGGAGTCTCAGAGAGCCACGTTGGTGTTAGTTCAGATGTAGAGGAGCTTCCTCCAAACATGTTTCAAATTAGAGCTGAAACACACGTGTGTAAACATGTAATCACATGTTCACACATGTGGAAGACTGTGTTTAAACAAAATATATGTTTACACTTATACATTCAGGTACATGGACATAGAAATGTGCATGTACAAAGTGAACACATGTATACACTTTGACATGTTCAGACACACAAACAAATCCAGATTCCATGTATTTGAGACATGTGAGAAGAGTTTTATATAAACAGAAGGTTTTTATGTGTCTTTAAAATGATTTTCTCTGTTCTCCAGCACATAGACTTTGAAATAAAACAATGATGTTCAAATACTGACTGTCAGCTTTAATCCAGTGGTGTTGGTGTGAACAATCTTAAGATAATCAATGTAGAAATCATAGTTTTTTTATTAAATCTTATGGGACAGAAAGTAATAAAAAATCAAATTATTTCAAATCAGTCCTATAATCAATATTCTATTTATATATTCTATTTATATATCCAATATTTATATTTTTGGAGTGTAAGATGATGACACTGCAGCCTCCATCAACCTGTTAAAGTGAAGACTTTTATTATCAATGTCTTATTTTATAAATAACAATAAGAATATTACCAGATTTCCTTCACTTACAGTCCTGCTTGGAGAGAACGAGGTCTGCTGCACACTGGTGGCAAGATATATAACAACATGCTATGAGCTCCACACTGAGCGCCCTGGCTAATAAAAATGTGTTTATATGTTTATATCTTAAATTACTCTTGCCTACCTTCCATGGCCATGTTGTTCTTTGTGTTATTGGTTTGTTTATTTATATGTATTACAAATGTAAAGTTATTTTGCTTTGGCAACATTGTATTGCATGGTTAGGGACATGTCAATCAAGCCACGTGAGTTGAATTGTATTGAGAGACACCGGTGAGTAAAAAACATTATATTAGCAAGGCGAATTCACCACCTTCAGACAAAAGCAAAAAATATTCACTCCATAATAAAGAAATCATTCTCACACTTCTTTCTAGCTGTGTATAGCCTTTTTCTGTGGGTATCACTGTTTTCAACTTCAGTCAAGGTTCAGATGACATTTTTGTACTGTGAGTAACAACCTCTTTCACATGAATGCTCTCTTCATGATACCAGTCATCCAGGACAGTCAACGTCAGGTTCAGTCAACCCAAAGAGAGCCAGGCTAAGGAACTGGCCTCTACTGATAGAATCTACTGTTGCAGGATTTTCTCCTTTTGCATAGCAGGGAACATCACAGCCTTTTTATTTGTTTTCTTTACTCGATGAGCAATCTGAAAAAGAATAATTACACCTTTCTGCTTACTGATGCACAGTTTTATGAACTGACTCCCTTTGCAGTGGTGAAATCTCACTGGGAATTTCTGTTTCTTGTCCTTTAATTCAGAATCATGTTATTAATCATGTCAATCAAGTATTTAACTAAGACCACCATTTACCCAGGTGTGTGTTCTTTATGCTTTATTTTACACGTAAGAGAATTAATATAAAGGAGAGATTTTAGAAACATAGCGACACGTGACACGGACGCTTAATACACCATATAGCATATTCAACTGTATGAACTGATGTAGCCTACTATATATACACCATCATCTGTACTGCCTAATTCTGTGTCTAATTATTGAAAATTTGCAGATTCTTACAGAATACAAATAGAAATTGGTAGAAATGTTCTGACCGGTCATCGAGGGCACAGCTCTGCACTGTCACAGTGGTTGGTGGTGAATGACAGAGCATGTATGTGTGTTTCTCAGACTTTGAAACTCACTGATGCATTTACAACAGGTCTGAAAATGGAGGAGCCTCCCAAACCATGGGACAGTACATAGACCAGTCTGGGTTGAATGGGGTTACGGCTGAGTCAGTCACAACCGTATCAGTGGTTTTCTACTACGTTTCCCAGAACAGATGGCTTTACAGCTGACAGGTCTGAGGTCAGTGCTGTAAGTCTGAGGAAGAGTACTATTTAGAGTACAATGAAGGAGGCTAGAGACAAGAGGGAGACCCTTACACTTACTATTCGCGTATGCATACAGATATTTAATATGCATATTTACTTATACATACATATTAAACAGATTTCATGCAGCACAAAAAATGAAAATAGTAATCGAAGACTACAAACTGAAATCAGAGAAGGCAGTCCTTGTGTTGATAATTATTTTATAAACATCCATTATTTAATCCAGATGATCATCAAATACACAGAATGTGGTGCTATACAGATCTAAATCGACAAACCCGTCATCAACAATGGTAACATTGTTGACATGAGCAAAGAAGAAATGCAGAATTTACAGCAGAAGAAACTTACCGTGAGACTCAAAACAGGTGAGTTCTACTTGTATCAGCGGGAAAAAAGGGGAAACATTGGGGGCACTGATTTCCAACACTTGGGCAGTCTTGGAACTCGTGATGGAGGATTAGCTTCCCTAATGGGCTTCAGTGGACATGCCTCGGATAAAGAAGAAGAACAACAAGTCCTTGCACTCACTAAAAAGCCAACATTTGGTGCTAAGAGGGGGGCAGTCTAGAAGGACAAGGTTTTTTCACCGCTTTACCTCAATGAGTATGAGAATGGATGGAAAGAGCATGAGTGACGTCACCAGTAGGTTTTCGTAGTGGTGCTATGAAGTGCTGGCCATTGCCACCATGTTGAATGTACTGCTTCACTGTCACTTTCAGGAATACCCTGCAGTAGAAATTCTCCAAGAAACACTCTAGGACAAAGTGCTCCTTATGTCCTTTCTCACTACTTGTCTGGGGACTGGCGTAAGAACCAGCGACCGGAGGGAGAGGATTTTGATCACCAGATGCTGAAAATGATCTTGGTCTTAGCTACTTCAGTCATGCAGGAGGGGTGGACACCTGTTAAGGCCCATCAAGGTGCTGTGATCCAGCATCACTAGTTTCAACATCGCCCAGTCATTGGAACTCAATGTCCATACGGTGGCCAAAGTGGCCAGTTTGTGTTCCACCTGACATCTGCCTCTCATTCCCAGTCGGTGGTCCATCTGATGCCTGTTCCTTGCTCCCAGTCGCCATCCTACAATGAACAAAAGCCTCCAGTGCGGTCCCACCTAACCTCTATTCACAAGACCTTTGGACAAACTGCCAGTCTTCAATGGATCTTAGTACTCCTGGTTTTATTTAAGCATCCTGCTGAGAACCAAGTTTATTTTGTACCAGTGTGTGGTAGGGTGATGGCTGCCAGTCAGTGAGACATTTTCTCTGCCTCAGGATTATCAAGCCTTCGCCTGGATTCTTTCCCCTCACCTCAGCCTGCCCCATCTCTCCATTCCTGCTAGTATTCTCAATAGAAGTCTTTTTTCACCTTACCTGCCTGTCCAATGTCTGCCTTTGGGTTTAGTTTCACTAAATCATGACACAACTTGCTTTAATTTGTACTTAACCCTGCAGGAGCTCTGTGAATTTTCTTAGAACTAACAGCCTGTCTGATTCCCTGCATTTCCGCTGGTTTGCATCAGTGCGTCGGGAGTTAGCCGTACATATTTTCTCCAACTTGAAAGCTGTTTGGCAGCACAGGATGTTTGCTGGACCAGTCTCGTAAGGGACTGAAAACATGAGGTTTATGTGAGGTCACTTGCAGGTCTAGAGGCAACGGCTCCTTCGCTTCCTGCATTATTTTTGGATGATGCATACACACAAGTGTATGGAGGCCCTCTGTGGTCACAACAGAAATTCTTGAGGCCACGTCAAACTACACTCATCATATGATATGCTTATGCGCCTACATGAGATGCCATGATTATGGCTGCTCTGTTTCCTCTGCCTTTCAGTGGACGGTGCAAAAATGCTACCCTCAACCTAATCATGCTGTGGTCCGGAGGCTACAAAACCTCGAAATATATTTTTATTCTTATATTGAGATCATTTATGGATCAGACTGAACGTAACGCTGCCGTCTGCACGAGCAGCTGTCAGAACTGGCAGACACAGCCTGATGTCATAGAGATGAGTCTATCAAACACTGGTGGCACTGTATGAGGTGAATGTATCATTAATGTACTCTTTCAGTTAGTTGTTTTTGTGGCCTTTTGTTGTGACTATAACACTTCTTGTCGTGGTCATTTTACCAGTTCTGAATATGACTCAAGTTGGAACTTAAATCAAGACCCAGTGGGCAGATGTATTAAATGCTTCTTACTTGTCCAAAGGTATGATCTCAAGAGCAATGCAACTTGGGTATTTCCAGATACACTCAAATCAGCCAGCCCTCCTTTAGTTCAGAGGGTTGTGGTCATGAACCTGAAGCTCTGTTGGCTTTAGAGGCACTTCTGCACCAGTTACAAAAATTAGCTAGAGTTAGCTAACGACTATCTACGGTACAGCAGCTTGGCGTGTCTTGTTTTTGTTCATATGTGTAGCCACGCCTGCTGATAGGGGGGATAAACAATAAAATAGGCCTATTTGTGGAAAAAATATGTAATATTTGAGTTACATGAAAGCTTTGTATTTGTTTTCCTCCTAATTGTCCTTGAAATAGTGGTCAAGAACCCCATCCAACCCCCAACACAAAAATGGCCGTGATCAAAATTTGATGTTGCCATTAGATTTGAAGTTCAGTATGCTCAAAATGTCTGGTCAGTACAATTCTGGTGCTCAGAAAAGTGAAGAAAAGAGAGGAAGAGAAGAAGAAAATAGAGGACTTAAAGATTTTCTTACCAAATATTTAAAAAAAAGAAAAAAAAAAGGTGGTGACGGTGAAGCTGGGACTAGTAAAGGTAAGAAACAGCGCAGCCAACGTTTACCTGCCTTGTAATACTAGTAACCTAGTAGCCTTTAGTAACCTAAAAGGCTAGCTCTAATGTTAACGTCCATTACAACGTCCGACACAACACGTTATCTTTGAAAGAAACAACAAGAGTTTGGTAGCTCCACCAGAGAGGATGAGACAGAGAGGAGAGAGATCCAGCTGACAGAGAGAGTGATGCGGGGGGGGCCTGCTGTCCCAGTGCAGAGGGACAGAGTAAGGCTAGCGCTGCCCCGTCGGAGAGTCTGAGCAGCATGTAACTTTAGCTGTACACACAAACAGAGAAGACAGATCATGAATATATGTATTTCCACATTACACATTTCCACAGACTGCTTACTGACATAGTTACAGTAGGGAATGAGTAAAGAGTGCGCAGTGTTCATCAGAGAAAGTTAAAACCTGGTTTGAACAACTGAATTTCAGTCCGTCTTGAGCCCCTCTTGCATGCGCTGACACTTTTTTGAGGTCAGGTAGCTATCTGGTTCACCCAAACGCATGAGGTGAGTGTAAATGAGGTCACGAAGGCAGTCGGAGCAACAAGTTCTCACACTTTAACAACGAAACAGGCTGCTTGTCAGTTTGACAGCTTCAAAGAAGCTCTTCAAAGCCATGAATCAAGGCCAGAAAGAGCAGCCTGGAGCTCGTCTTTGATACCGATCGACCTTGACCATGTAGCAGACTCTGTTCGTTTTTCACACTTTCAAACAGTTAGCTCAAAGGTGAGACACAAGGATAATGCATTGTGTCAGTAAACAGGGCCTTGGCGGGTTATAGATAAATGGGAGATGCAGACACTTGTCTACTCTATATCTGTATGTGTGAGAGCATATCAAGTTGCATGGATAAGGAAAGAAAGGACTTTCAGTCGTGATGGACAGTAATGGTGATACAAGTAGCAGGATTTCTAGTTTAATCACATTTCTCAGTAACATGGTGATAGTGTCAATGGATTCTGAATCAAATAGCCTTTCAGTAGCTTGGCTATTGATTGGGCTGTGCAGTAGCACATGTTGTTTCTTTTGGAGTTGTAAGAGCAGTGTGCATGTCAGGGAGCTACTGAGTGACTGATTGGTCTACCCTTGGTTCAGTTTTAGCCTCTGAAATATCAGTTCTTTCTAAATTAACTCATAAGTATGATGCGCTTATGCAGAGAGGTAAAGTTTCTTACCACAGAATAACTGACATGAATGGCGTCAGTGACATACCTACTGTGCGCTTGTATGCATGCTTATGCGTTATGTATCACCCGCAAGAACAACGTGAGGCTTTACGGTACTAAGTCACACACCACCAACTATTTATTGAACATGATCTATCACTGTCCAGATGTTTCCACAGCTTAGACCTTTACATCATCTTAAAGATTTTCCTCCATGCATATAAATAAACCACGCTTTATTGTCTGAATGTGGCCTTCATTCAATCCAAAATGAGAAAAATAGGTTAAAAAATAGATTCTGCCCATTGTACAAATATTTGATATATTCCTAAATGTAGTTTTAAATAGATTCAATCCTTCAGCTCCATCTTAATAAATGATTTCAGTGACAAAATACAAAACAAAACCTCATAAAATGATATTCATGTGTCATGTCTTGTGGCAGAGAATAAAGGCTCGAGTGACCACATACACAAATACACACAAATGTGATACCTTGAATGCACATACCTGTGTTCACTAACACACACACACACACACAAATGCACGAAGGCTCGTACACTTAAGAAAGACAAACATTTTATGGTTCACAAAAATACATTTGACATTTACAGTGTTCTGCATTTTTTTGGCCACAGACACATAAAAGAGGATGAGTCTGCTGTCATGTGTCACTGACCACACATCTGCACACACACACACACCACACACACACACACACACACTGTAGGTCTTTTTGAATTATTCCCACATGCAGCGAACTTTCAACCGCCGAAGCAGTGATGTTGTTTAAAATATACACACGCAAGCAAACACGCCACGTCATTCACATTCATGCAGGTGGCAGAGGGTTATTGAACTCTTAAACACTGAAATACACACAACATTATTATAAATTGTGTTTGTTGAGATGAAATTTGAAAAGGAATAACTTTAAATTTAATACTCGGTGGAAACGTCACATGGCTTTGTTGATGATCTGGAAAAAAGCTGATGTAGAAAATCATCATCAAGCAATGTGGAAAATAATAATAAGAGGAGCATCATGAACTGCCTGAACCGTCCTGACACATAAAGTAACAACTGAAGGACAATAAAATCTATTAAAGTTTCTCCCATGTGACTTTCTCACACAAAGTATGACTCCTCACTCATGACTTCTGCACATGTTGCATGAATAAATAAGCTTTCTGGGTCCTGTTTTTCTTGATCTATGGTGGCTTGTAACTTGTATAGTTCATAAAACCATATATTCATAATGCAGAGGAGTGCACTTAATATATTATTTATTATTTTTTCATGTACTGACTGTGCCAGATGGTTGGATAGACAGAAGCATATGGGAAGTTGTTGGAAACTGTCGACTTAACCATATAATGTAATCAAACATCTTTTCCATCAGCAAGGGCCTTCAGTGTCGTTCTTTGCTCTTCTTTCTTTATGCTAACTTCTTTTGCGGCTGCCATTGCTGCTCCTGAGCAGTAACATGCCTACCGTGCCTATAGTTCATGCCGTAGCTGCCAACAGTTCATCACAGGACACTCACTGGTCCAAACACTGTGGTTCAGACTCAAACAATTAGCTTCACATCTGTTAAGATGGATTCTCTTGGGATTTTTGTGATTTCACGTCCAGCTGTGCCGCAAGGTTGTTCTGTGGCCACAATAGACGAGGTAGAGAGTTATAGATTCAGTACGCTGACGTACTGAAGTTTTCTAATATCACATTAGCTACCATGAACACCAAAGGCAGCAACCCCCTGGATGTATAACTTCTAGATAACTTCACGGTTTCATAAGTCACCCATAAAGTTTATAGACATAATGAGTTGATGTTTTTATGAAACATACAGATAAAGCAGTGTGAACAGATGGGTACTGTCATTGAGAACTGTGATTTATATATTTATATTTTCATATATTGTATTTGTGGTAGTCTCCCTTGTGGTAACAAGCTGCTAAGGTCACCTCTGTGTATGTCTGTGACTAACCCTCGTCTTCCTGTGCTTCAGGATCCCTGCCACATCCAGCTTGGTCTCGCTTTTTCTGCTCCAATTTTTGGACAAGTCACTGCCAACCCTGCACCGCCCAGAACTGTCAGTCATCTCACGTTCACCCTGCCGCCCAGTCCCTGAGTAATCTGTTGAAATCTCTACTTGGTAAAACAAACTGGGAATTGATTCTGGTCTCCAGGCTTCCATACTGGGTCAGCCACCAGTCATTATAAAAGTGTTTAACCTTGCATCACTCTTACCCTAAATGGCTTCCTGGTTCACTGTCATGGCTTAGAGAGAGACCCTACAATGAAACAAAAGCATTGTTAATCTTAGTAATACTTTGATTAAGTACATTAGTAAGTGCCTTAATGTGAATTAATATGAGTATTATGAGGAAAATAGTGATGCTCCAGATTTCCAGAGCAGCTGGTTTAACCACTTGTCTGCTCTGAAGTCAGCACGGTCAGAGGAGGTGAGGCAGCTGCTGTTGTTTTTTACTGTGGTTGACACACTCCTAAACTCCTACATCAGTTCAACTGTAAGCAAGTGCAGCAGTATACGACCTTTACATTAACTTCACATGCAGAGATAATGCAGGAGTGGCAGTCAAACGTATCAGTTCCGCTGGCAAAGTGATGCGCGACATGAACGTTTGGATATGTTGCCAGAAATTCAGACATCCATTTGTTTTCAATTAGGCCAATATGTTTATTGCAGGCCTTGTTTATTTGACTGAGATAAGTTCACACACTTCTCCCATTGACCTTTAAGGAACACCTTCTAATTAAAGCCTGTGTGTGTGCGTGTGTCTGCGTGCGCGTGTGATGTCTTCGCGTGGGGATTTAATAGCAGATACAGTAAATGAAGATGCAGCTGACAGCAATAAGGTTACACAGAGTTTAGGAGGCTGTAAAGATCTAAATACAAACACTGGCTCCTCACAGTGCTCTGTGTGTGTGTGTGTGTGTGTGTGTGTGTCTGAGTGTTAATATTAGATACAGCATTAAAACGGCTGTGTCATCCTTAACACAGTCATGTGTCTTTGGAAAAAAAACCACTTGAGGACATCAGGAACGGAAAGAATACAGAAATACTCCAGTAAAGTTAAAGTCATGCTGTTTTGCTGAACACTTTAAGTTGAAGTCAGAATCACCCACCAGGTTATTTTTCCAAGTGGGAAATGTTCCACCTTGGCTTTGTTGGAACTATGTAGCCATACTGTGGTGGAGGGCGGAGTCTTTATTGGAACACTGGGGTTACCTGAGTATCTTCCTGCCACAGCAACGGTAATGGAGAAGAAATTTATTTAGAAAATGTAACATTGTAATAATACATAATTCCATATGTACCTACCATGCCATATATATTTTTTTGCTTTTCCATATTTTTTATGAATATCTTAATGAGAAAAGCATCAACTCTTCAGTTAGGATAACGATAAGCATTAATTATGAATGTCATCATAATCCATCTATTTTTCTCTGAATCATTAATTCATTAAAATAAAGATGTTGAGGACTCGGTTGGGCACGTCTCCGTCACGTCATGCCCAACCGAGTCTGTCGCTTCTGTGTCTGACTGTGCAGATTGCTCGAGTGGGGGGCTGCCGGAGTGCAGTCATACAGAAATAGCATCAGTAAACATGAGTTTGCTATCAACAGGTTACATAAAGACAACACTTGATTCAGTCAAATACGTATGGGTGTCCAGAGGAGCACTGTGTGGCTACTGTGTTACGCTGCTCTGTTGTCATTGATCCTACTGGACGGGGAAGACGGGAGGGGCAAGACTGCCGGTCAGTCAATCTCAGTTTATTTAAAACATCGCAAACTGATGACACAACACCTATGAGACTATGTCTATAAAAAAAGAAGCTTGTTTGAAGCTGCAATCGGCAATATTTGAACATAGACAGTGAAAAACCTTCTACCCCAAAGCCACAAGTTGAATCATAGCAGACAGACTGTGAAATCTCATCTTTTGTATGCAAGGCTCAGTCTCCCTCTCACCGTGAATCATCTTACAGACACGGTGCACGCTTTAAGGCGAGAGCCGAGTGCCACCGACACACAAAACGCCACGATCCCCTCTTAAAAGCACCCATGTGTTTTGGATGTAAGGATGGTTACATATAGGGCTCCTTCCGAAGCTGTGTACAGAAGATTTCAAGCTTGATCGAAAGAAACCTGAAGATGAAAAACTGTAATCCGATCACGTCAAAATGAATTGACACCTATGGAATCTTTAGTTTTCCATCTCCCCAAAAATGACATGATGTGTGTATGAATTTTAACAGCAGACAAGTCAAAGAGCGATTTGTTTCAAAAAAACACCGTCTCTCATAAAACATATTTCTCTCATAGTTGGTGTCTCTTCCCCCACGGCTCAGTCATAACAAAAATCCAAACAAATTACTCGGTAATGATATAAAAGCAGGCCCTGCTCTTTTTTCATCCTCTTCTTCTAGGAATTGACTGAAAGATGTAAACACGTTGAAGCTCAGCCCACTCACTTTGGTTTCTGAGGGCTGGCACACAGCTGCTGTTGTGCTTTTTGTTCTAAATGTTTCCACCTTTCCGTCTGTGTGCTGTGTGCTGCCGTGGCCGCACGCTGACTGCTGCAACAGGTTTAATAACTGCTTTGATTGATCGGGAAATCGCTGCTGCAGAGTGTAGAAGTCGTGCAGTTTAACACCACACCGTGGCACCTGATGAGAAATGAAGCAAACTGGTAGATTTGAGTCCCTCGACAGACCTCTTAACAACAGTGTTTTTATTCTAACCATCATTATAATTGTGAAGATATTAATGATGAAGTTCGGCAGGCAGCTGTTTTCAGAAAAAGCCGCTGTACACGACCTGCTCAGTGCCAAATATCAGACAGACACAGTTAGTGGCTTGCTGGTGAACAGAATTGAGCATTTAGTGACAAAAATGTTAAAAGGACATAGAATATTGGATTTAAATTTATCGAGTGGTCAGAAACAGGATTTCATATCAGTGATAATGTTGCTCACTATCTGCTGTATGTATACTATATATAGTATAATCAGCAACTGTTTTCTAACAAATGTATTATATCATCTTAAAAGAGATATGCCATATGTTGAAATGTATCATGTGACAAAAGGAAAATACTACGCTGGAGTGGTTGTGAAGAGGAGAAGGACCAGCCAGAATGAAATGAGGAGCTCATGTTTAAAAGAGGGGCCACTTCTGCCACATGGACACCATTTGGGTAAAATGAGTATGAAAAATGTGCCACAGACCAGAGAACCATAACAACTGTTACTTAGCAAATTATGCTGCAGACCGATCTCCACAACAGACACCACGAACACCACTAACCTCTGTCACCACCTGTGCATGAAAGACACACACATCGACAAGTGTTTTACTATTTTTAGGAACCTAAATATAAATGCATGCAAAATCAAAATTACAATAGTTCAAAGCTCCTCTTAAATTTCTTAAATGTTTTGAACTCTGTGAAAGTAGAGGTCATCCACTCAGATTGCAGCTGATTGAGATGCTTTAACATGGAGAGAGGATTTCAGCAGATTGTATTGCCTGTGATTTCAGCAACATCAGTGGTCATTCTAGCCAATGTATGAAACCCAACTGGCTCCGTTGTGGTCCGTTCCAGACGCGTCCCAGAAGCATCTCGACGCTCGGCTACGCGTGAATTACGTGTCTTTACAGTACATGGACCACCTCGAGCGGGCGGAAGCCAGACAGAAAAGGCAAAGAGAATCTGGTGGATTTTCAAAATAAACCAGTGAAAATCCACATTTACTATCTCACGGCGGTCAGCTTCACTGCTGATATTACATATAGAGCATGTTTATTGGAAATAAATGAATTAGTGGGGTCAGAAGCTGGTAGGAAATCTCATGTGAATATTAACGAGGTTTAGGGTCACTTTGAAATGAAAAGATGTTTGAGGAGCAAATGTTTATAGGGAGTGAGTGCATGAGGCAAGACTCTATACATAGGTTTTAAATGAGGGAAAGAACATAAGTTTTGGAGCTATGAAGTGTTTTCTTTTTCTGGTTTAGTCAAGCCTTTTACGACTGTGTGTCCACTGAGTGCATTAGAGCAAAACACTGGAAAATTGACTGACATATTTCCGTATGTACTACAGCATTCATTAAAATAAACTCACTATACCAACGTTTTCTGCCTCAGGGAATCTTCCATCCATTCATCCATCCATCATCTATACCTGCTTGGGGTGAGGGAAGTCTGAGCTCACAACAGGCTCAAAACATTAGCATAGGGCTGACTCTGATGAGTTCCACCAGGGCCGGATGGTCTTCATCATAGGCTTTTCCTGTTGAACCTCTGCCTTCATGGAAATTAGTGTTAAATTGTCAAATGTGTTTCTTGCTCAAAAATCGCTCCTGCTATGTTGGTTTAATCTAACTTGGTAGAGCTTTTCTTAGATTAGCTTTGTTTAGCCACAATAAAAGCAGCCTCTGAATGTGAAGTCTTGTACTAGTTGATGACCTTGTACAGCTCACCCAATACTAACTTGGTATCAATATGTGATGGAATCCACACTGCTCATGAATTAGCCCAGGAACTGTTTTGGATGAAGATCTGTCTGATTTGGTTCAGGAACATGTGAGTATTCATGTTCTTGAGAGATCTTGGCAGTTGCTCAGTCCTTCAATATCCGCTCCTTTCAGACTGTCAAGACTACAGACGATGAACAGTCACCATATGTGGTTTGTCCAGTCTTTGTAGGTTTTAAATCATCAGTTCTATCCCCTTCTGAACTTTCATGTCTTTTGACTGTGGGAAAAAGCCCACACAGACACAGGGAACGTTAAAACAGAAAAGCCTCAGCCCGCTGTCAGATTTCAGAGAATCATAACTGGAAATTTCCACAACATCTGAAATATGGAAAGAGATTTCCCATCAGAGATCATTAGAGTTCAACAAAGTTTCTTTTAGCTTTAATTTGATATGCATGAGGGAAATTAAGAGTCACGGCACCACAAGAAAGAAAGCAAAAAGTTTGTCAGAGAGACAGTGGAAACAAATCAACAATTATGCTAGCAGCTCTGCTGCGCTTTATGCTAAATGCGAACACCAGCATGCTAACATTGCTTACAACGATAATATGCCAATATGCTGGTTAGCTGGTACAATGTTCAGCATTTTATTTCAGTGTGTTAACATGCTTTGATAATTACCACTAAACCTGAGGCCTGAGGAGTACCTAAACTCAAATTTATTGGCAATCCACTAATGACATGGTTGTCAAGACATTTTACATGAACCAAAGATAGAATCATATGATCCATCATCTGGGGACCATGAATGTCTGTGTCAGTTCCTCTACATGTTGAGATATTGGCAGCTTAGTAAAAATTCTCTAATCTACAAATGGTGCCTGACAAAAAGTCATTGGGTCATCAAAGTCAGTAGGATTCATCCTCTTTGACCATTAACACTCTGAACTAAGAGTTCAGACTGACGAGAGGCTGACAATTAGACAAACCTATCAAAGTTAAAACTACAGTAAAATACCCTTGACTAGTGTGTATTCATTCAATACAAGTTCAAAAGCAGTTTCTTGACCAACTCTGATGTATTACTCTGGAAACTGCTGTGAGTGGTGAATGAACCTGACAAATCCAACCTAGCTGCTCTAGTTCTACATTAAACCAAAATTACAAATGCAGCATCTTAAATAAATAAATCTTCATCCATCCGACAGTAATTCTACTTTAACCTCAATATATACAGAGGCTATGATACAGTCAACTCACTGCAGGTCAGCCTGATTTTCCATAACACACCAAACTGGTAAAAAATCACAAAGAGGGGGTTTTCCGACAGTAGCTACCGCAGTTTATATTGTAGGTTTGGAGAACAATAGGTAGGAACCCGTGGTTGGCGTAGTGTGTGCCACAATGATACTGTATCACACACCACAGTGAGACTGTGTATGACATGAGGCTGGATTATTGTTATAAGGGGACTAAACTGTATCGTTTAATGCCAAAACAGAATGCAGACTCAATGTAACCAGGTCACTGAGATGCACATTCAACACGTTTACCAGAGGAGGTCTGGTATTGCAATTATGCTTCAGTACAGCCTCACAGAGCCACTAATTTGGCTCTACACTTTGGTCTTTTTGGATCTGCCAATCACTAAATAAAGCTTATGGGTTAAAGTTAATTATGCTGCAAGATTTCCAAAAATATAACTGGCTTTTATTTGTCACTAGAGCGGTTGGTTGTTTATGTTTGCCATTTTTGTAGGTGTTTAGTGGTGTATTCCTCATTATACATACAATGCTAAAGACACACAGTCAACGTCGCAATTGAGCATCAGTCAGTGGAAGTTTTTCTGTCCTGTCATCCATCCATTTTCTGTTTTCTGTATCCTGATCAGGTTTGGAGTCGATCCCAGTTGACATTGGGCAAGAGGCCGGGTACACCCTGGACAAGTCCCCAGTTCATCACAGGGCTGAAACACAGAGACAAACAACCATTCACACTCACATTTCCACCTACAATTTAAAGTCACCAATTAACCTGCATGTTTTTGGATTGTGGGAGGAAGCCGGAGTACCTGGAGAGAACCTATGTAAACAATCGAAGAACATGCAATCCAACAGAAAGATTGCAGCCTTGAAGCAGAACCAGGAACCTTCTTGCTGTGAGCCAACTGTGCTAACCACCACACCACCATGCTGCCCAGAATTACAACCATCAACATAATTAAAAAGTAAAAATTTGAAAAAAGGACTGTGAAGAAAAACATTGTAAAACCATTAAAATAATTTCTGTCCTATCATCCTCTTCTTGTCCTCTACCTGTTTTCATTTGTCTTTCTTCTTATGCCCTTCCTCTCTCTGAGTAAGTGTCTGGTCTGATCGGAGAGTTTGACCACAACATGGCCACAGCCGTCCATCTTCACAGACAAAAATACCCCATGCAGCCCTTCTGCAGCCACACCCTTGCACAAATATAGTACAGCAGGCACTTGTGGGGAACTACACTGCTTTTAGCCAAAAATATATGCAGCTACAATATAGCTAAATCTCAATCTTCTCAGAGATGCGATGACAAAAGTGGTAACTTGATCTAGCATCTTGGAACGAGTCTTGGAATGAAGCTTCACAAACAGTACTAAAAAGCACAGTTATATAACACATTTGTTTGGTCAGGTTCAGGAGTGCCAATAACCAACATATTTCTTTGTTTTATTGACACCACAGTGTTTTTCCCTGTTCTGGTACAACAGAACAATGTCAGAGATTAAGTTTACAGTTGGTTTTACCATGTCACCTGTTAAATATTATTGGTGAGCAGAATACCCCAAAACAATGACCAACACCCTCCAAGACAGTAGCCAACAAGATCAGAAATCACTGGTGCATGAGCTGAATTGCATTCACAAGATGTTTTGTTGGCGGTACAACCAGTTTGTGTGCCTTCTGGCAGCCTCTACTATTCCTTCTCAACCAAACCCAAATGTTCCACTCTACAACCCCGAACACGCCTTCATGAGCACATCAGTTACAAACACACACCACCCTGATGGAACTGACTGAACCCTGCCAATCTGCATTGAAACACTGATACAAGCTGTTCATGGTGTATCACAGATGAGGAGGTGGTGAGTGGCACGATCAGTCCAATAATCAAACTAGTGCACATGAAAGATATGAATCCCGCCTCTTATATCCTGTGGCTTTGGAGGACTTATTTATTGTTTCTGAAAGCCTGGTCATCTTTCAAATTACACCAAGAGCTCTTTTACCCTTGGAATTATCACACAATCTGCATCTAAAAATCTTATCTGGATATGGAAAATATGCATGTGCAGGTGTAAATAAAATGTGGCTTGTTGGCTGCCAAAAGTTGGTCTACTCGGATGCAACTATTAGTCGGTTAATATGGGAAAGGAAGAAAAACATGAGCAGTAACCACTCACCGTTTGAAGGCACCATTAATGCTTCTGCCCTCAACACCAGTACCTCACAGTGACCTTTCAAAACAAAACAGAAACTGAGTTTCTTGGATATTCTTCCAAGCTGGAGTCATTTAGTAGTCTAAAGGTCTGAGTGGTGCAGAATAAAAATACTCAACCACCCATGAGTCTGGGATCAATTCCTCTGTGTTGGTGGTCATGTTCTTCACGTCAGATCATCTATGCAGAGCTTACGGTAAACGTATGGTTCTTGTTACCTTGTCCTTTATTTTTCCCAGCGTGACTGGTTGACTCACTGGACTGCCAACAGTGGATGAGCCAACCCTGGCTCACCATCCTCTCAGCATCACAGTGAAGCTTCTAATGAACTTGTCCATAATGATTCTTTCCAAGACACTCACCACATCTGAATCGTAGCTCAACTGGGACTTGGACAGACATCATAAATGTGGCCTTTGGCAGAGTATTGTAAACATATTTACCTACTAAATCTCCTTTTTCATGGCTTTACTTAGACCTGGTTTCAGGAGAGCTTAATGGGAGGTTGTTGGCCATTCACCATTCACACGACAGCTGTTTTCCTATGATGTCTGAACTGCTGTAGAAAGGTGGACATCTGACAAACTGTTGTCATTTCATCACTTCCTGGTCAGCAGCTGAAAAGACAGATGATAGTGAAATCTAGATGGACATTGGGCCATATTTCAAGCTGAAACATATCTGCTAACCCATGCTGTCTAATATTAGGCAGCAGATAATACTAGCAGAAAGTAAGCATAATGTTTCTGGAATGTTACTGATTTAACCAGAGCATTTCAGGTCAGGTGAAGAGATTTTGACATTGCAAGCTTGATTACATACAGTGTGTTTTACTTCTTAGCTTAAATAAATGGGTCCAAGATGTGTGTTGATATTTCAGTATTAACTGTCAGTTCTCTGTTGTTAAACGCAGGTCAATGAAACATCAGCGAGAATCATAGCTACAGAAAATACCATACAACGCAACAACACCCCTCTGATGGTATTTCTTGGGTGACTCTGTGTTGGTTGCCTTCTTGTTCATTAAAGCTCTGACCTCACTTGCTACTGCATAAACATCTTGTGGTTGTGCACAATCAGATAGCGTTCACACTCTAAAGTTAAACGGAGCCCGCAAACGCAGACCCTTGTAACATTTTAATGAGACACACATGCACAGAACGCCTGAAATGATATCAGTGCTCTCGCCCTCAGTTCTAATCTGGTTAAATGTTTGCTTTAACAAAGACTCTTAATATCCGTCTACAAGTGTAGGATTAGCTGTTGGGCCTTGTCCCATATTGATCTAATCCTGCAAGCCTGCAGCAAATTAAACCACAACCTCTCAGGAAGCTTAAAGGCCTAACAAATAATGGCCGTGGTGCTCGCTAACGAGTGAGGAACGAACTCTAAAAATGACTAACATGCATTAAAAATAATGCTAATGGGTGACATAAGTCTATAAGCCGGCAGCCAAAGAAACCACATAATTGTCTAGATCCCTGAAATGCTGGCAGCATTAAAGTATAAAAGTGATAAAACCATGTGCAAACATAATGGTGAAGTCACATAAATTCCATTTTTCCCAACATCAGCACTGATACTCTCCAGATCTACAGTACAGAGGTCTTGAGCCTATTTAGCTCATTGGTTTGGATTAACGGCACATTTACTGCATGGTTCACTCTCAGCGCTCTCACCTGTTTGCAGCAACAATCTGATAAAACCACTGTACACTACATGTTGAGTACAAAAACGGCAGACGGTCAGTTAGTAACCAGCCAATGAAGAAAGTAAACATTTAGTACATAAAGAGCCAGATAGTTTCTCAGGAGGCCGTATAGACCAAACCAGAGCTACAAGGAGAGTAAATATTGGACTCCCATTCACCAGGTGTACTGTACATAAACACGTGTCATGTTAAACATGTTGTCTCTACTGGCTGTGTCAGTCAACTGATAGCTAACACATTAGCCATACTGTAACCAGATAATGATGTTGCTACAACCACTATTCCAAAAACAATAAATACAGCATAAAAGACAAAAAAATACATATTTAATGTTCAAATTGAGGTCATATAAATGGTTTTGTCTATAAATGCTTGATGCCTGCAACATGTTCCAGGGACTGGAGCAACAAAGGCCGTGAAAGTTGTTGAAAACACACAAAAAAAGACGCATAGTGTCATACTTTTTACCTTTTTACGCTTTAAAGGGGCGTCCTTGAAACGCTCAGTCATTCAAGCAAAGATGGGGCGAGGTTCGCTATGGGAAAAACTGTGGACAAATGGTCCAACAGTTTCAGAACAATGTTTCTCAACATATAATTTCAAGAAATTTATGGATTTCACCATCATGGTCAACATTTCAGATTGTTTTGGAAATATCTTGTGGCCGGCAAGTCAGTTTTGTTTTGTTGTCTTTTTTGCTGGTGAGGTCAACAATGGCTTAGACAGCCTAACGAGGCCGACACTACCCATGACAATACGCTGTCCCCTGGACTTAATGAATTAACCGTGGCAATAATTGATCCTTCAATCAATTCATTTGTTTGTTATGTTCCAGAAGGTCAGAAGGTCAACTGCTGTCTACCACTGAAATGCAGTAATTGTGGAGCACATTCCCGGCGTTGTGTAGTATCAGCGTTACACATCGTTGGCTCACTGCACAAAGTGAACAGAGCAGGACAGAAAACTTCAATTTAATGTGGTCACGTCAGTCGCATACCCCGTCCTTTTGGTAAGGTCCATTTCATCTGTAGGTGGCCGCAGCCCTGAAGTCATCCATCATGCAACAATATCTCATACACTGTAGCACCACAAGTTAGTCAAAAAGGGGTGTTGCACAATTCCCATGTTTATACGGATGTGGAGACATGGAAAGTTGAGAGGAGCTTAAATCCAGCTGCAGCTTAACTATATCCACAATACTATGAATGACATTCCCAGACTACAAAATACACAAAAGACATGTCTGAGACACAGGCCAGACGATTGTGACATAAGAGAGAATGTAGAGCTTTGCATCTTGGCAGACGTTACTGTTTTACTATCACTGTACATAAGCCCTGTCAATCCCCCCCATCACACACACACACACACACACACACGCACACTTTCTTCTCAGGTATAATTAGACGAGGAATGTCTGAAAAAGGTTGTTAGGGAACCACCCTGAGCTTCTCACACAGACAGGAAGCTCAATGTATATTTCAGGCCTGTAATTCTGATGCTGCTCTGCCCTGCGTCTCTGTGCATTACACTGACGTACATCCAGATGTAAAAACACTGAGTAAATATACCTCAAATTTGCACCTTCTGCTGCATTCCCATTCTCTCTTCAAAGCGGAGATTCACCAGAGCTGGAGAAATGTCCTGAGAAGTCTAGAGAAAAGGCCGTTTCTATATTTAGATTGTCATTACAAGCAACCATTAAGTAAGACCATCAAAAGTCTGAGCAGAACTCCTCTGAGAAAAATTAAAATAAGAGAAGTGGAAGAAAATGTAAGATCAAAAGCTGAGGGGAGCTTTGAAAGAAATTAGAAATTACAGTTATTTCATGGACGATTTGAAACAGGTTATGATTCATGAAATGATGATGTGATGAGTTTTGACTGCGAGGTGGAAGAAAGGCAGTAACTTCTTACTTTTTCAGACTGTCAAGAGAACAAAAGACACATTGCTGACACAGCATCTCCACATGTTAAGACAGTAGCTTGAAAAAGTCATGATGTGATTACTTGAATTGATTGAATTGGTTGAATTGACGACATATCTTCCCTCATTATTTGTCTGGCAATAGTCAAAACTTTAAAACTGTCAATCATATAAATCATACAAACCACAATCTTAATTTTCTTTGACCTGAGCTCCTCATGAGTAATTCCTTATGTCACATTTTTTGCCCAGATGACTAATCTTAACTCATTACTGTGTTTTTTCAACACAACGATCAAAGCACTGCAAAATGCTCATCAATGTCCTCTTAAACACGTTGATACAGTGATGTTGTGGGCAGCAGCTCATCATACACTTCTGCAGGCTTGACTCTTTTACTTCAGTTGCTACCCACAGGCCTGAGGCGGATGTTATTTTATTTCCAGGTTCTTGACTTAAGCACGTTGGATCACAATTTTTGTTGGACGTACTAACTATATGAGGCATTCCTGCCTCACAAAGCCATAAAACACTAGGACATTGTATAACTCTCATCTCACCCAGTGCCAGTCCAAACAGGCAGTAGAGTACCATCACACAGCAGCATGCACATAGCTGTACTGCTCTATATACAGACTGTACAGTGGCGATTGGCAGGAAACTCAGTGGCCTGGTTTCACTGCCAGAAGTACTGCAGAAAAAAAGAGCATCTGTAATTAGTGACAGGCAACCTGCTGTAATGTCAGAGTGAATCTAAGAGAGAGGAAAAACTACACTCTGCAACAGCAAAGATGGAGGTGATTATATAGTAGTTACAGTAGCTGAAAATGAAACCATGGTTAAATCAACATGTGAAAAAAAAACAAGCACAAACCAAAAACTTAAAATAAACCTCTAATCTATATCCCGAGAGTGAACTGAGGAAACTGAACCTGAACTCTTGAGGGAGAGTTGTGAAGAAATATGACTGCCCAGTTGTTATAATTATATACAATATTCCATCTCCACTATACTATAAACACAAGTCTTCAGCATTCAGTTTCTCCATCGAGTCACTTCAGTTTTCTATCTATCTATCTATCTATCTATCTATCTATCTATCTATCTATCTATCTATCTATCTATCTATCTATCTATCTATCTATCTATCTATCTATCTATCTATCTATCTATCTATCTATCTATCTATCTATCTATCTCAGCATTCACCAACAGAATCCTTCTTCTGCCAGTTCTCTGAGTCTCAGTGATTCATCTCAGGCCTCATCTGTGGTTCATAATGAAAAGAGACGACGGCCTACAGAAGAGATTATGTTATATTGTTTTTTACCTGCGTGTGATGTTCTGCCTGCCTGCGACATCGTAATTACCCCGAGGGACATCTCAGTGTAGAAAACAAGGCCACCTATGAATTCACCCCAAACCTTGAAAAAGATCCTTCATGAATAATTATAAAACAGAGATGAGTTCGACTCAATTCTAACCACAGTAACAGTATACATTGGGTTTGCAGTGATGACAGGAGTACCTGACAAGATGTAGGAAAGGCATTTAAAGATGGCAGACAACAGGGACCATTTCTTTTTTTTCTTTCACATTATAAGACAAAACATGTTCAAATGATGTTCTTTCATCTGGATCTGCAGATTCATACTGTAACTATAATCTCAGGGTGGAAGGCAAACTCCAGTTTTAATCCTGTTATTCCCCTCTGATTAACAAACCCGTCAAACACCGGTTGCACTTCCCCACATGACAATCAGCCAGACAAACTGAAGGAATACAGCATCCTTCTCCCTCCCTCCCAAACATCAAGCACCAGGCATCTCCACCACCCCTGCTATTTAGCCAAAGCTTGTTACCACTTAAGTTTTATTTTCTTTGGCCCGAAACAATGTTGACTATAGTACTGTTGTCATATTTAGTCTGCCTCGGTTCATGGTGCTCATCTACAACCCAAGCAGTGCTTGTAAACAGAGGTCACATGATGCATAAGCAGAGCCTTTATTGGACAGAGTTGGGTGACCTGTCATGACTTTTTTTTCTTTTTAGTCAAAAGAAGTCCAACTTTCTGTAACGCGAGTCGGAGCATGTCGCATTTGAAGAAGACACAACTGAATATTAGAGTCAACCTGAACTTTATTTTTATTTTCATCTTTCTAGGGAATATTTAGCCTTTAAGCTGTTACCCATAGTCTCAATGTTTGAGGTTGTTCCCTGTTGTCTGATCTATGGTCTTAACAGCCTGACATTTCTCACACATTTTAGCCCAGTGAGTGCTGTGTTTGGAGCCATCCAAACTGGAATCAACTGGGAGTGCAGTAAGTGCTCATGCACCAGGGACAATCTTTCTGCAGCGATTGTCTTTTTCAGCAGCTAATTTGCTTTTTAATTCACACAGTAGCTTCCATCCTGTCGACTGTTCTTGGAACAAGTCGAAATGTCTCACCTCAGCTCATATGAACAGATTCCCTCTTCAGTGGCAGTTTAGTCTGTAATTTTCTCATGTACAGAAACCATAGATTTATGGTTTCACATACCTGCAACCATAAATCTTAAACAGAATGAGTTTCAATATAATACCAACTTAGCTCAAATAAACCAGACAAATCTAATTCAAAGTGAATATTCTGTGCACCAGATCATCATCAGAATGAATCCTTTTCTATATATTATATCTACTGAGAGTTTTGTTAGGGCCCGAGCATGCACAGTGATGCAAGGCCCTGTTGTATTTCGAATGTTTATTATTTTTTTAAAAAGTAAATCGCATTTTCGACGGCATATATGTACTCGAAAACTTTTTAAAAAAAAATTTGCCTACCCCCCCAAAGTCCGGCGTAAAATTATGTATTTTGGGGGTCTCACACATGGACGTACTAAAAATGGCTCTACGGCGCCACCTATGTTTAAGTTGTCGGAGGAGCCCCTCGACACCTCTTTCAACATTTTCCTCAAGGATTCATGGTCTCAATTCCCAGGTCTTCTTCCATACAGCATGATGTTCAGTTTAAATAGATAAAGTAAATAAATTAGACAGTCAAGCAGGGTATGCTTTGGGGTTACTTTGCGTTCAAATTCAGTGATTTCCTTCACTGGGCTCACAAAACGCACGGTCAAACTAGGCAGCCTGATGTTCACCACCCCAGAAAGTGTTTTGTCTTCTGTATTAGGAAGCAAGCTAACGTTAGCCAGCGATGCCACCACAATACATTTCAAGTGCTTTGCAGTAAAGTTAGATTTGACTTTGGCCTTTGTGTCAAACGCTGACATTAGTTGACTTCATTTCGAAGCTAACATTAGCTAGCGTTGAGAGAGAAGGCAACATCACATCGTTGGGATTTTCCTGTTATACGGAAGAACTGTTATGTAACTGTTCATAATATGAATAGAAATTACATAAAGTTGAAAATGATTATTCTGGGCCAGGCCAGGGAAAACAGATCTTATGACAATGTGTCGACCTAAAACGTGTTTGTGTACATAACACACACGTACATCCACAATATTATAAGCTGTTTTGTTCCATGGAAACTTGCTTCAGGTTCCAGGAAGTGAGACACCATGGCCAAACCAGATACAGGAAGTGAATGGCCACTCAGTCATGGTGGAAACTGGAGGTGGAAGCTAAGAATACTGGAGACATGTGTATGTGCATGTGTGTGTGTGTGTGTGTGTGTGTGTGAACCTGTGGTCTGCAAGAAAAGAATCACATCACAAAGTGATAAAAAGTCTGAAAAAACTGTTCTCATTTTTCTGTTTTTCAAAAACATGTCTGACTTCAATCTGTTTGTTCCCCACTCACTTAAATCTCACTTAAAATATGAAAACCATGTCTGCTGTAAAATCAGCAACAACATTCTCAATGAATTGTCTCTCTCGGGTTTCCAGGTTTGGTCCTCATCCAGCTCAATTTTGGAGCCCGTCTCAGAGAGGCGACGTTTTTATTTAAGAGCTTTCTACCAGATTAACTCTATTATTCTTACTGAGCTCTGTGTTTGTGCTGCAGAACTGCAACAGTTGGCTGTTATACTCAGCGGATAGGCAACCCCAGCCACATAAAGCCCGAGGCTTGTCTGTTTCACAATGTATTTATTTCCTGCCTCAGCAGCCGCGGCTTATCCAGACTTTGTTTATGGAAGATGCAAAATTTGGGCAGAAAAGATCCAAACTGTGGCCGGTTTCACCATTGCTTTAGCTCAGTCAGTAAAACAGAAAGCAATTAGGTCTGAAGCGCTCTCTGGGAGAGATTTTTTTTATTTTATTTTATTTTGCCAGACAAAATTTTGTTTTGTCAAAAAAAGGAGGAGGTTTGTTTATCGTGCGCGAGTGTGTTGTCTGCTTCTTTTCCTGTCTGCTCTTCTCTCATTTTGTTTGTCATCTTTTTGTCTGCTTGGCTCTGTCCAGCATGCTACACATTATACAGATTCCATTTATCATTAACCAGCCTGCATCAGGCTACACTATCTGATCATGTTTTTTTTTTTTTTTTAGGATTACCTTGTTTTTGTTAATTCATTTCAACCCTTTTTGGATTAAATCTTGATATGCAAATCTAATATAATATAAAAAGGTAATTCGACCCAGTGTAGGGGTCCAGTCGAATAGTCTGCTTTAACGCAGCAGACATGACAAGAATTTGAGCTGTTTGAATTCTCTAAATGTTAGGAAAGGTGCTCCGATGCTTCCTTTCTTATCTCCTTAGCATAGAACACATTTAAAAAATGTGATGCAGACTGCAGCGCAGAGAGTGTGTGAATATGGACAGACGTGATGGCGTGATTTAAAAACTTAGGTCATGAAGCCTGTTCTGTGTTGTTGACTGCAGAGCTGCTTAACACACAGAGGTGTTCATGCACCCGTATCTCAGATGCACCTTCTGAACATAAGTAAGTTTCACAACAGACCACGTCAATAACATCCGCCATCACATAGTGATGTAGCCAATAGTGGAAGTGCAGGCAGATTCTCTGAACACTGCGGCCATCTTCTCTAAAGTCCTTATGAAGTCTCCTTCACATCCTTCCCTGACCTCGATGTAAAAATATCCAGTTATATCCAGTGCCCAGTTAGGCACCTAACTTAGGCACCTAACTGGGCGCTGACACCTCCTATGTTTGCCCACTGGTGGGCAGATCTACTGAGCAGCAGGTCCAAAAGGCGTTTATTGCTGCTTCCACTGTTGTTGCTGTTTCATAAAGGTGTGCAATGAAAATCTGACGAATCTGACGGATGAGATGCAACAAGAGGACAGTCTTTTTCTCATCCTTCTAGTCTTGTCCTCACAGAAATACACACACGCTCTGTACCACATGCAGTCTGGGAAGGTCCTTATCATAGTGAAATTTCACCCTCTGCTCATTTATGTGTTGTTCCGCTGTCTGCCAGCCAGCGTCCCACCACATTTATAGGCTGGAGAGTGTGTGGACGTGTGTTTCTGTGTGTGTTTTTGCATGCATTGTACATGTACACGTATTTGTGTGTGTGTGTGTGTGTGTGTGTGTGTATGTGGGTGTGTGTGCGTGTGTGAAACGCCACAGAGAGTTGTTCCATCTCCACAAGCACTCGGACCACATCTGATCTCTCCCAGCATCCATTAACACTGCTATATACTTTTATGATAACACAACTTGGGCTGGGATGGGCTAATGTTCTGTTAACGTTTGTATGAACACACAAATATCCCGAGGTTGCTAATAAAAGGAATATTTCCACACGGAGGCGACCGCAGAGTTCGGCCATGCATTTAACACCACGAGGCCACGAGCAGAAAATGACAGATGACATCAACTTCACAATGTGTGTGTGAGTGAAATGTGAGGTTGCACATGAATACATAACCTCTGCACTTCACTAATCCACCTGTTGCATGCTTGTAGTAGTTTAAAGGGATAGTCTGGATATTTTGAAGTCGGGTTATGTGAGGTACTTATCCATAGTCAAGGGTTCACGTCACAAAAAATGGATTGTGGCCGCTGATAGCAGTGTGAATTGTGCATCACTTGCCACAGTTTTCTACTCTCTGTCGGCCATATTCACTGAAGACATTGTGATAATATTATCACAGCATAAACATGACATACGGTTTTGCATCTGGCTGCTATTTGTTCTTGTTTTGTACCTATTAAATGTCCATCTGCAAGTCATTTTTGTTCTTAACGTGTAGCACATGACATGCCATGGTTCAGCTACATTTGAGGCAAAGCCTCTTGCTTCCAATTAGAACTATTCTAATTATGTATGACTTAGTCTGTGTGTGAGTGTTTTGGCAGACTCATTGTTATTTGGGGTAACTGTGCACTCTCTCCGTCATGCTCCTCTGTGGAGCTGTATGTGTATGTGTAACCTGTCGTCTCTGTTTCTCACAGCAGCTGGTTTAATGTTGTTGTTTTCCTTCCCTCATGGTGAATCAGGCATTGTGCTGTCTCTGTGTCAGTACAGTATCTGCGACGCGCTCCTGCTTCACCTTGCTACAATCACTGCTGCCATGATCACTCTAATCTGTTTGTGAATGGAAAATTCTTTTGCACGGAGACTCATTTGCATTTCACTTCCCTTTGCGGAAGCTCTGTGAATCACTGAGTCTCTCTTTTCAACGCGCTTTGGCTGTGCCGAGGCCAGCGTAGCTAATCATAGAGAATGCAAGGCTGTTGTATTTTCGACGGATGCTGCAACCAGCCGTGTCAAGCAGTGGAGCACAGATCGAGCTGGCTGGACGTACAGATACAAAGAGAGAGTCCAAATCCAGTCAATTTTCAAAATAAAACACCCAGAGCACACACTCTCTCATAAAAACAGAAAATAGAGAAAGAATCCAATTAAACTATGTAGCCTACTAACTTATGGTAGAAGCACATCAACCAAAGGAGCAAATCTGAGCAAGCTTTGGAGACGCTTCTGGTGGAATTCAGGGTTCAGTGTGTCACCAGCTGTACACAGCAGTCAGAGTTACAAACACAAGCACAATTTTTAGACCAGATTTCAGTCTGATCAGCAACTTTCTGATACAAATGGCTGATTTCCAGTCCAATACAATTGGCTATGGTCAAGGCTAGATATTCTATATAGTCCCTACAGTGGGTTCTGGGTCCGCCTCCGGGGTCTCCTCCCAGTTGGACATGCCCTGAACACCTCCAAAGGGAGGCGCCTAGGGGGGCATCCTAATCAGATGACCGAAACTGGAGTAGAGCTGCTGCTCCTTTTTGACATGAACGAGCAGCAGTTCTACTTCAAGCTGCTTCCGGATATCCGAGTTGAGGAAGTCAATTTCGACCGCTTGTATCCACAAGCGCATTCTTTTGGTCACTATCCAAAGCTCATGACCACAGGTGAGGGTTGGAATGTAGACGGACTGAAAAATCGAGAGCCTTGCAGTATGCATTTGGCGTCATGTTTGTATCCAACTAATGAATATAAGTCCAGTTTATAACCCTTTTATTTCTGCTTTTAGTTTCAACCAACCCCCGAGGACAATGTCTGGCTTTTTAGCTGCTAAATTTTTGCTGTGTTCTAAACCTGCTGTTTGGTGCTGAGCAGGTCATGTCGAGCGGCTTTTTCAAGCTTTTTCTCCGGCTGACAACAACGGCGTGAGGACTATGAGCGTGAGCAGTGAAGTTATGGCTGGACAGCTAAACAATGAGAGAATGGACGAATGTGACAGTGTTGTAAAGTGCTTCGAGTATTCAGTAGACCAGAAAAACACCATATGAACACGCCGAATGAGTCCATTTACCATTTACAACGTAAGGAACAAGTCCAGAGGAACAGCCAAAGTTTCATATTTACTGTAGGCCTCTTCATTTTATTGCATTTTGAATATCTTTATCTGGTCTGTTTTCAACTTCTGTTTCTTGACGGATGTGAGTAAAAATGGAGACACCATGTTACAACAGTGATCAAACTATGAGGTGTGTGTGTGCGTGTGTGTGTCTGTGTTATCTTGT
The DNA here is from genome assembly GCA_014281875.1 of Nibea albiflora. NCBI lineage: Eukaryota > Metazoa > Chordata > Actinopteri > Sciaenidae > Nibea > Nibea albiflora. The sequence continues at coordinate 4,026,165 of CM024803.1, forward strand.
GGTCGTCTTGCGGGCCCAGAAGGTGAGTTCATTGAGCGTGGCAGACTGTCACTGTAAATCATTTATACCTATAATTATTGCACGCACACACACGAGGAATGCTCTAATATGGGCACACAGACAAAAGGGCAAAAAAATGAGTGAATGAATGTGACAGAACACATCAGATACACGTGCACACACACATGAACCGAGAGGAAGAGATACAAACACACACATACACGTGCACATTTGAGTGTAAATATTAGTCCACTTGATCTGGTTTTAGTTGCACTTTACTTCTATTTTGAGGACAATTTTATTGAACTATGAAACTACACTTTGTGTTTTTCCAAATAAACGCTTCACAGCAATCACATTTGTTTTTGTTCTCGACGTTGGAAACTGGAGGAGGCCGACTCAGTGTGCCAGACCAGTCCGTCCTCTCATCACGTTTGATGTTTTTACTGTTACAGCAGCGGTTTTGCCTTAGTTGACAGTTTCCTTCTTCTTCAGGCTGTTTGGTGTCGCCTGGTTTCCTCTTCATGACTTCTTTTGTAGTTTATTTTCTAATCAGAAGCCGCTCTGTGTCCCACAGTTCAGTTCACTATATTCACCTGTTCAGTATCCACACAATGGGCTCAAACTCAGTCTCACCAGATATTTAAAATCAACAGAAAACAAGTAGAAGAAAGTAAGCTGCTAGTCTGGGACCTGTTATTTGTCTATAATGTCTCATTTTTTGGGCAATTGTTTTGGTTGTTTTGGCTGATGATTTATGACCCTGAAAGTCATGCACAGACAGCAGATCATTCACGCTGGAAAGATGAACTCAGATGGCATTTATGATTTCAAGTTTAAAATCAATTTAAAAAGCATTCTTTTCTTTTTTTTAAAAAAGAGGACAGTGATCCTGGGGGAGAACCTTCTACCATCAATCAGTGCTAAAGGAATCAGCAGGTAACCAATGTGACATACTGTTGCTTCAAGCTAATCTACCGGTTGAGGCTGGTGCAGCAACAAACACTGAAAACATTAAGGTCTATAGTGTTCAATTATCAAACAGCAAAGTTCTCCAGGGTCATTCAAGACCGAGCAGAACGCTCCTGCTGCGTTTGATGAGCAACATACCTCGGTGTGTCGGCAGAAGAAGAGAGCTTTGAATTGAGTGGCGGCGTAATTGTACGTTTGTAACTATGAGGCCCCAAAACTCATCATGCTGTCAGAGTTCAGCATGTCTGTACGATCAGCGCGATGTGTTACTGTAATCAGACTGTCTGTCAGTGTGTGTGTGTTGACACAAAAACATTAGTGTGTATGTTCAAGAATGTCAAACGCATTAAATGTTATTTGTGCGTGACTTCAATTTCGGTATCTTTTCATGTGGCTGTGTTTATATTCAGAGCTTGCATATGTACAAATTAGGACACATTCTTATATGCTAGCTTCATTTATGTCTTATTCTGAATTACTGGCTTAAGCTCATTAGATAGAAAGCAGGAACTGCAGTGACCATATGCTGTGACCTTATATACTTTAGACTATGAATCGACTATTATGTGTTGGTAAGGCTGTTCTGAAAGTGTAGTAATGCTATCTAAATAATTTCCTAATCCTAAACACAAAGTGGAGATTTACATTTGGAATATGCTTTTTAATTTTAGTGGAGTGCATAGCTTGATTAATTGATTATTTTGAGCCCATTGTAGGCAGAGAAACAAACTCTGTACAACGGTGTATTATCACCTTATTAAGTTGATATGGCTAACGTGTTAGCGTTTGAGTCCAGTATTCACTCTCTTTTGGCTCTTTTGGCTTTTGGTCACCACCAACTCCTGAGGAAAATAGTGTTCACTAGCTGGTTGCAAACTTTGTTCAGTGGGTTACCTGAACGTTTCATTGAAAACAGCTGCTTCAAAACAGAAGTGGACAAAGTTTATACGAACTGATCAAAACTGAGACTACTGACTTGTGTTTAATGTGCAGTATGACTGTAGCTGTGAGAGTGAAAGGAGCTGGAAAGGAGTGTGTGTGAATGTCAGGGTGATGGGCTACGAGCACGTGTCGTGTTCTCCCCTCAGCAATTTTATAAAACCTGAGATGCACATACCTAGTTAAAAAGGTGACAGTAAAGTTTCCTTTAGACGCTTTATTTATCAGTGTTTGCGCTGAACTAGAGCTCTTTGGCGCAGATGAACTCAAACATCAGTTATGTGTGAATATCAAGAAAGGTTGGCTATCTTAAGAAAGGCATCGTGTTTCTGTTCAGGAGGGAAAATCTATTGTGGTGTACTGTGTTTATATATTATGTGTCTGTTTTTCAATCATAAGTCTGAAAAGTCTGAAAGTGTAGCTATGTGTTTTCAGCGTTTATGACTTTAGACGTAAACACCTCTGCATGTGAGTGTTTATGTGTAGTATATATATAAACAGCCAGTATGTAAGCGTGTCAGACATCAACACACAGACTCAGACATTTTATGAGACAATCAAGTTTAATGATTCTGTAGTCTCAACGATGCTGCAAGTGTAATATATAAATTACACGTCTGTCTGGATACTACCCACCTGCAGTAACCCAACGCTCACTCTTATTTACATGGAGCTCAGCAGGATGTAAGACTAAATCATTTAAGGGATCTAAACAAGAACAGATTTTGTCAGGGAATATTTAGATCAGAATAAAAAAGCTATTCAAAACTATTTTTAAAAAGCAAAACCTTCTATGTAATTTAATGTACCATGCAATGATGTAATCTAATCCATTTTCCAGCAATTAAAAGAACAAACTGTTACATGAACATACTAAAAATAAAATGATATATTTCTAAGGTGAAAATGAGTTACAAAATGTTAGCCGTTCAGTACACAAGTAATATCAAGTCAAATAGTCAATCAAATAGGACTAATGAGTGAGATCAATCTCACACCAGGGAAATCTATAAATCACAGTGAATATAATTAACACAGTAAAAGGTAACAGTGCTACATGAAGCCATGCTACCTGTGGTAGCTCCTTCTTACATGGTGGAGTATCAGTCTGTTGCTGAAGGAGCTGTTTAAGACCCCCACAGTCTCATGCAGGAGGTGAGAGGAGTTGTTCATGATGGATGTCCGTACTGTGTCTGATCAATACACTGCTCTGTTTGGCTGATTGTCACTCACACCTCACACTTGGTAGGCTACCACCAGTCCATTGAAGAAAGTTACCCTGCATGCATCTGATTATTTATATTTACCGTGCTGGTCTACATTCATTCATTATGTTCTGGTAGAGTGATCACCACTTTGTTGCTCTTGTTGAGGTTTTTCCATTCTCTTCCCGTTAAAGGTTCTGTTGGAGAGCTCTTCTTTGTGCGAATGAAAGTGGTCTAATACTGAGGGCGTGTGCTCTGTGTGATTTTAAGCTATATACATAAAACGAACTTCACTTGAAAAGGACATTATGACATGGTGATGAATAAATATTGAAACTGTAAACAGTTTGTGTAGTAGTGTAATGTTGCGCTAAACATTGTGATGAGCTACATTAGAACAAATCATTCAAACACGGTGCATTGTGCCTGAATTTGCATTTGCATGAGCACATCTGAGCTCCGAATATGTCCATATAGTTTGATATAAACACACACACACACATATAGCAGTGAATAAAAAGACAACACAGACTGTTCTACACACACACACACACACACACACACACACAGAAAAAAAAAAAAAACATGTCTCTGCGCTTGTTCAACAGTTTAAGACAAATCAGTCTGGTCTCGCAGACAAATTCTCAATTATCCAGAGACCTCAGTCAGATGAGTTTCTTCTGTCTGTGAGGAAGCTGAATCACTGACATCCCACCCGCCACTATATGCTGCAGTTTTTCCCAGAGCCTGCCACTACATGTCCTTAAATTAACTAAGGAGTGTGTGTGTGAGGGGTGTGTGTGTGTGTGTGTGTGTGAGGGGTGTGTGTGTTTGTGTGTGTGTGTGTGTGTGTGTGTGTGTGTGTGTGTGAGAGAGAGAGAGAGAGAGAGAGAGAGAGAGAGAGAGAGAGGAGAGTAAAAAAAATACATTCACATGCTTCTGTCTGGGCTGTAAATGTCTGCATGTTTCTTTATACATGTATTTGTCTTTGCATTGTGTGTGTGTGTGTGTGTGTGTGCCCCCACATCACCACAGGAAGAGTGGGAGAGAGAGAGAGAAGAGGACCACAGAGCGGTTAACCTCATGACATCACAAGCGCCGTGCCGATTGGCTGCTGCCAGAGGCTGGAGGGTTTATAAACCAACCGGGAGCCTCGATTTCAGCAGCAGCAGCATCACTGAGGAGCGAACAACATCCAGGGAAACCCAGGAGATAAAACTCAAGACAAACCACGTCTGTCTGTTTGTGTGCCGCAGTCTGCAGCCCGCTCAACTCCTCAAGCTTCCTCCGACTGCAAACAAGGTCAGAATGAAAATATGACAAACTGAACATTGTGTTTACTGTGCAAAGTGTTTGTTCTGAGTGGCGTGGTGGCTCATATTTGCAGAAGCTGCTGGAAATATGCTTCATTTAGCTCAAAGAATACAATTCAACATTTAGAAACTTGCAATAATGCATGAAAAGCTCTCAAGTTCTTTCATTGCATTTGAGAAACACTTTGTGGCCAAAAGTATGAGGACACCTCTCATACATACTTTTGCATACTTTCAGAAATCATCAGAAATCTTAATGTCACAACATGCAGTACTCTTTTAGACAGTAATGTGGAGAGGGCTCTTTACTGTGCACAGAGCCCCATCCAACTCACGAACTGGTGTTGGACCTCACTAATGTTTTTGTGGCTGAATGGGAGCAAATCCCCGCAGCCAGCTTCCATCAACTGGTGGGAAGCCTGAAACCAGAAGAGTGGAGGCTGTTACAGCAGCAGATTGATGCCCGTGGTGTTTGGAATACGTCCATCTGTCATCTGTTGAACATTTCTGGTGTCCACATACTTTTGGCTATGTAGTTTATCTTAACCTTTGTTAAGTCTTTAGTCTTAGACTTTAGTTTTTAATTCAGACCAAAAAGTCTCAGTTTACTCAGAAACAAGTGTAACTCTCTAAAGTCTCAACTCATATCCAATACAATCAACTTATTATTTGAAATCTTTTTAGTGCTAATGTCATTTGTTCTGATTCTAGCGCTGTAATCTGCTTTATACAGTGTATTTTCCAGATAGTAACTATTCTTATAACACGTTCTTCTGATTTTGAAACAGGTTGAAAGTAGGTGTTTTATTTAGTTTAAGTAAAAATGAAAACATTTAGAACTTATAATTTGCGGCGCACTTGGTGTGAACGGTCACTTCTGCAGCTCTACATTTTCTAACATCCTCCAGCTTCCTTTTGACTCATTCTCAAACACTTGCTCAACACGATCAGAAATTAAAAGTCTGTGTTGAGTAAACCCTCATTAAACCCACAGGAGGGTTTGGTTATCCGCCCATTAAGCTCTGCACTTTATTGCACTTAATTACGAGTTCTTTTTTAAGACTTTATGGCGGAGGAAGTACGCCTTTGATTTGTCCGAGGTGAAGCTGGGGCGGCTGTGTTTGATTGGCTGATTAGTGTCACACTGACACCAGGGCAGGATTGGCTGTGGGCAGCAGGAAACTAACCTCTGGATTATGACATGACCAGGATCAGCCCTGGCTAACCACGCTGAGTAAACTCTGTAATAACTTACTCCAGCTCCCAGTCTTTAAGCTAATCTAATTCCCTTCTAGCTTTAGCTAGCTTTTGCGTGCAGATATGAAACTGGTATAAATGTTCTCAGTTAACTTGCATATTCATCAACCTGTCAAACATTTTCTTTAACTGCCACAAGTACATGTCTAACACTCATCCTTACTGTAACCTAAACCTAAACAGACAGACAAGAACAGAACACATTCAGTAGCCCCTAATCCTAGAAATTATCCTCAACCTAATTCTAGCCTTAAATCTACAACCAAATCCTAACCCAGCCCTTGAGGACTTGAGGACCGGACACTTTCTAAAATTGTCTTCTCTCATGGTCTGAGACTCACAGTCCTCTTGTCCTCACAAAGACAGATGTACAGAAATACACACATGCGTACAGCAATATGGGCGTCTGTCATGTTTCTGCTGCTTTGTGGCTTTCCAGTTATAACCTGGTGAATTACACAGTATAGGAAGAGTCCATCATTAAAGACAGAAAGCAGACTCTCAGACTGCTCCTCCCGCGGCATACATATAACCATCTTGTTATAGTGGTAGAGGGGAAAAAGATATGTTTTTAAACCTTCTGTTAGCAAGCTTTAATACCTGCAGTGAAAACATGCTGATATCATGCTGATATTTCACTGATGTAAAGGTAAAAAAGAACTCAGAAACAGCTTTCTTCAGTAAAAGTTATTGTTGCCCATGAAAAGACCAAAACCAACAATGAACTCATCCCACTAACAAGGACCTTGTCTGTGAAGACAAAGTCTGATATAGCTTCCTCCTCTGAGTTGTAGGGCTCAATTGTTGTCCAAAAACTATTTCAAAAACCAAGCCACTGCTGCACTGGGTGGCCTATTCACTCATTACCACAAACACACACTGTGTTTTATTTTGATTTAATCCCAAATACAATATTTTGCTACTGTGAATACTCACTAGAGCACACATTGTGTATTACTCCACTGCTGAAAATAGTCCCCAACAATTGCACCAACACCATTGCACCATTTCCGTCTGTTTGATTAATGTTTATAAAAAGCACAATGTCCAGCCCAATGTTTTAAGAAAAGACTTTTTTTGGAGTCAGATTGAGTCAGCATTGAATTGTTTCCACGCTAGTTTAGATTTTTGCCTTTTTTTCTGGGATACGTATTTTCTCGCACCTTTTGGACCAGAATCGTCCAGAAACATCGAGTCTCATAGTTGAACAAACCACGAACCAAAAGATGTGATTTTCTGTCTTTGATGGCAGAGAAAATGTTTGTCTGTATCGAACAACGTTGTCAGAGACACATAACCACTCGCTTAGGTCTGTAATTAAGGACTTAATGACTTCCCGTGACATACATGGTCCCAGGAAGTGCCACTGCTAGTCAACAGTCATGTGACCACGCGGCCTCCATTTTTAGGAAGGAATCTGGGCGAGGGGTTTTTACAGACGAGGCTTGCAGCTCATTTTCACTTTGGCATGTCATTGTGTTTCCTGTGAAGTTATGACCTCCAGACGAGTATTTTGGTGTCGTACGAGCCCAGCGTATCGTGATTATGTTTTATTGCTTTTATTGTCTTATACGATGTTGTTTTATTGTGTGCCTTAATCCTGCGTGTTTCTGGTTTTCTCCCTGTCCAGACACCAAACTGTGACACAATGAAAGTGGCCGTTGTTTTTGTTCTGCTCTTCGCCACAGTTCTCTGCCGGCCGGTGAGTCATTTTCCCTGTCAAGTCAAAACTTCAAAATAACTTTTGCTGAACTGAGCACGAGCAAAAGCAGCTTTGTTCCTTTCACATTCCATTTCTGACATTAGTCTATTTTGGTGTATTTACTTCCTTTTGATTCAATTTGTGTAAACCTTGGTTTGCTTTTTAGGCGAGAAGAGTTGTTAACAGTTCAGAGAGCTCTGAGGAAGTGGTGAGTATCTGAGAGAGAGAGACGGAGACACTGACAGAAACACACACATAGAGAGACTTCCATATTGACTAATGTTGGGCTTGTACACAGGTGAGACGACCTCCAGCCCTCAGGAAACAGACAGCAGCGGCTCCTCAGGCCCCTGCAGCACCTGTACAGGTAAAATATTCCTTCACCCCAGGAATTTGGAATGTGCAAAAGTAAAACACAAATGAAAATGGCCTTTGTACATATGAGACCCACTATATGCAGTGGTCCATGGATTCAAATATAGATGTACAGGTATGATGTGGGCCTAGTGGCCAAAATGAAAAACGTGCATTCCCTGTCAGTATGCCACCACTATGTGGACTCCCATGTCACCTCAACTGGAGTTCTCTGGAGTCTCTGAACATTTCAGAGACCAAAGAGCTGCCTTTAATGGAGATGCTGGTGATGCTACAAAGGAAAAGAGCTTCCACTAATTAGTTTTCTATGGCTGGACTTTGCCCGAGACATGAATGAAGATGCAATAAAAGAAGAAGTCAAAGATAAAAAGAGGATCAATGAAAATTAATTGTGTCTGATGTTGCAGAACGTTGTGGCAGCAGCTGCAGTCGGTTCGGACGAGAGCACAGAGACTTCAGAAGAAGATGAGGTAAGAGAATCAAATCAATAATTGAAATCAGGTTGGTCATAATTTATCAGGACACATCTTGTCACATTCTTCTTTTGACTTTGTGTTTGAATGTTTTTTGTGGCAGGTGGCCGCAGAAGCTCCAGTAGAAGTCAAATCTGGCAGCTCAGACAGCTCAGTCTCGACCTCAGACACAGCCTCGACCTCGGACACAGCCTCGACCTCGGACACAGCCTCAACCTCGGACACAGCCTCTGTCAACAGCAAGGACAGTGAAGACGATGATGACGATGAAACAGAGGAGAGCGTGAGTAAAACACACACCAGTAACACATTATTCAGTTTCATGCAGAATTATACTCTGTGTCTGCACAGTATATATGGCTCACTCAGCAGCTCTCTGATAGCTCACCTCCCACCTCTGTCTCTCCAGGACACAGACGAGGATGAATCCAGCGACAGCTCAGAGTCAGGCGAGTCCTCCACCCCTGCTCCCTCCACCGTCACCCCTGTGATCGTTACAGAGCAACCCGTGGCTGAGACCACGCCCGAGTCCATCGAGCCTACCATCGTCACCGACACAGCCCGTGGCGACAGCTTGGGAGGTTACCCCAGCGACTATAAATCCATTGTGTACGTGGAGGACAAATCCTACCACAAGGTTCCTGCTGACTACAAGTCCTACGAGTTTGTCGGCACAGGGAAAGAAGATGGCCTACGACATGACGGGCGGCAATGAGGTGGAGAAGTCACTGCAGGTGTACAAGGTACAGGTTAGTTTGAGCTTCCCGAGAATGTTTGGCTGTCAGTACAGTCCAATCCAACTTGGCATTAGTCAGCCTGCCCAGTAACCACACATTTACTACTTCCTACCTTGTACTAAAGAATGCATGCATTTATTTGTATTCAGTGTTAAAAAATATTATATGGCTCTCACAAAAAGACATTTTAAAATATGTGGCTTTCATGGCTCTCTCAGCCAAAAAGGTTCCCGACCCCTGCTATAGACCAACAGATTTCCTCCTCCAAGTGCCATTTTTTATGTACTGTTAACAGACAAACAAAACTTACCTTCCCATCCCTCCTCTTTCTCACCTCTAGGCTATTCAGGTCCACACCGATATCCTGGAGGAAGACACCAGCACCCCTGAAGTGGAGAGCCAGGGCCTGGACGCCTCTTCTGGCACCTCTCAGGACCAGGACATCACCGCCCGTCAGGCCGCCCTCCCAGAGGAGGAGAGCACTAGCACCAGCGACGCCACCACCAGCGAAAGCGAGAGCTCCAGCACCCCAGAGGAGGAGGAAGAAGAGGAGGAGAGCGCCAGCACCACCAGCGACAGCGCCAGCGCCAGCCAGGAGTCAGAGGACGAAGAGAGCCAGAGCAGCGAGGAGGCCACAGCCACGCCCGGAGCCGCTGACAGCGACTCAGATGAGAATGACAGCGCCGAGAGTGATTCAGATGAGGAGGCAGCAGTAACTGACACCGTCACTGACATGCCAATGGTCGTCACTGCCAAATAAACCCTGATCATCCAGGAAGGGCTCTTTGTGTGAATCAGTTTGATTCACACAAAGAGTGCATGCTGCATCCAGGTGCAAAAAACCCCCTCCAGAGCCACCTTCCACTGCCGGGCCAAACAGGGACGGCCAAGGTTTAATTATTATTGATTGATGATCAGCCAATGTTTTCGTGATTATTTGTGGAATAAACCAATAACTCCTGCACCCTGTGGTCTAGTTGCCCTGGTAAACCTCATGTTTGACCCCGCAGGGGACAAGTGGTCAATGTAACTCGTCAATGTAACTCTATAGGATGCTGGAATTGACGACTGCTACCTGCAACAGGAGGTTGACGGACCTCATGACCTTTGCCCTCTCCCCTGTCCCCTCCGTTACTGCTGGGTAAAGGTCAAAAAAGAGAAAAGAACAAAGAAACCAACACAGCTGAGTCCTGATATCTACACTAGCACAACACTGCATTTAATCAATAACCAATAACTGCAATATGCAAACCTATGTTGTTTTTGTGCTCATAAAATAAGTTGCACAGTTTATTTAAATATGTGTAATCATTTCATGCATCATAGAATTTAAACTTGACATGAAGCCATACATGCTGCCTGTGTGGCTTAGCTTTGTTGCTCGCTAGTATCAAACTTGCTAGTGTAGATAAAAGGATGTAAACAATGAGAAACTCACCACACACAGTCCTATTCATTTGCACAGTTCCTGCCTACACTACATGTTGTTTGTCCCATGTTGTTTACTGTAATGTATCATAATGTATCATTTCTAAAATATTAAAGTTCTTTTTCATAAAAAGACATGCTGGATCTTCTTGTTTTTGATGTAAGGATGGGGGCGATGAATAAAACAACAGTCATATAATAACGATAAACAGAAATGCTCAAAAAAAATTAAAGTGGACTAAAATACAGAATTTTGTATTAAAGCATAACCCAGCCCTTATTTTGAAGGAATATTTCAACACTGGCATAAATTAGGGCCAGGTTCTGTTCAAAGTTAAAAAATAATGCTACCAACACCCCTAAAGCTCACCAATAAATATGTAAAAATGAACGAGGATTGAGGGTGACTTTGGTAGTGTTTATCCATCAACCATGCCTTCTTCACAGCAGTGTGTCTGTTGGTTGCCTGGGAACATTGCAGCAACGTCAAACTCCAGGCTGTTGCAGGGGAAGATGCTAAGTACGATGCTTCTGCGCTAATCTAGACTACTCGCTTCCTAACTCCAACTCCATGTCTCCATACAAAGACATGGCATTGAGATGATCTTCAATCTCGCCAATAAAGCAAATGAGCTTTCACACATGTTGCAAATTTTGGCCTCCCATTGGCTTATTTCAGCAAGAAAACTACATAAATAAACACGAATAAGAAATTACATTTCTCAGCAGGACAGATATCTAACATGTCGGTACTCAAGAACCGGCTCAATTGTAGTGCTGCATGCAGGTATACAAAGAGTCACAGTCTTGGTCTAGACTGTTGTTATCATCCCATCCATCATGGTGAAATAAGTAATCAGTGAATGGCTCTGGGAAATAAACAATGGTAACTAAAGATTATGTGACTGAGTCGACTTCAGAGTTTAAGAGTACGACATGACGTTGGAGGGTGGTGACCTCATCTGAATGGTGCAACATCTCCATGTTCTCGTGTGAGGCTGTAGTTTTCTCCGGGCCTGTAATGGAAGATTGTGTTTCTTTTTTGGTTGTAGCCATCTCTCAGCACAGTGTATCCAGTCTGTATACGAGCATCGACAGTGGCACATATGTCTTCCTTAATCTGGGTGACTTCATTTAGCGCAACAACAGCGGGCAGCACAGCTCGGTTTAGTGGGTCTACCTCCTCCTCAGTCATGTCATCGGGTATCACCGCATCCGTCGGGTGCAAGGCTGGATCTAGGCCTAAGTCTCAGACACATGAAATACTTCCGAACACATGCACAGGGTTAGGGTGAGGTAAAAAAAAAAGAAAAGAAAATCAACCATAAATCAGTAAGCAACTTATGAGTTCTGCTCTGTTACAACTGTTAGAACTTCTTCTTTGCATATTTCCATAATTTCACCCATTAATAACCATCTAACACAGAGCCAGGGTACAAGCAAGTCATGACTTGTTGCAAAAATGTGTGCTGATCAGGAGCAGGGCGTGATTCTGCTGCTGTGTGACACAACTATCAGTTCACATTCTGATCAGTGTATAGTTGTAGTTTTGATATATAAAGATGAAATATGAGATTCTGAGACAATTTATGTATTTATCCAAAACTTCAGTGAAGACCCATCTGTGTCCTCCGCAGGCATACGTGTTCAGAACAAACAGCAACATGAGAGTGATTTCTCCATAAATCTCATATCGAAGCGTCTAGTTTTCGTCTAGACTCCATCCCCTCATCTGTTAATGTCCTCACCTCCTGTCAAACACTGCACAGACACATAAACACTGATTACAGCCTTCGTACCGACAGTGCCCCCAGACTGCGCCTGCGGAGCCCCTCAGGTGGAAAGACGAGACAGGTAAACATGTAAGATTGATGTCGTTCGTGTCGAAACGCTGAACAGTGAATCTGAGGATACGTTCTTGAGCTGACAGGGATGTTTAGAAACACAGAGCAATTTTTATCATTTCTCTTTCAGTATTGGTAGGATTGCTAACAAAAAGGAACACAGCTGGAACACTTTCTCATGTGATGTTTGTTTGTTAAGACTCAATCATGACCTAGCATATATATTCGATAACACTTCTAAAATTAACCCATGTTAAGTCTGCCATGACAAAGACTTAAATGTTAGTCAGTTAATCATTGTAACTGAGATGTCACGATGATTTATGTTCAGTTGTGTACAGACAGGCCATGCTTTGATTTATTATCCCTCAGGACAAAATAAAGACAGACACTGTAAAAGGTGTCATTATTTAAGTGAACAAAGGCAACATAAATGTGCAAGAAGACACCACTGTGACTATGAATAGCAAAGGAGGTTCCTCTGTGTGTAATTTATCAGAGGAACAAAGACAAACCAGGACTCGCTGATATTCAGAATAACCACCGTTTACATGAAATGGACACTTCTTCACAGCAAGAAGGTTTTCCTGGTTTAAACCTCAGCTGGGGCCTTTCCGTGTGGAGGCTGCATGTTCTCCTAGGGCACTACAGCTTCCTCCCACAAAAACCCTAATGGGTTAATTGATTACCCCAAATTGTCCATAGATATGATGTGAGTGTGAAATGTTGTTTGTCCATGCAATAAGCTGGTGAATGGTCCAGGGTGTGTACACCCTCTTGCCCTGAGTCAGCTGGGATAGACTCCAGCTGTGGATGGATGGACTAAAAGGCGGGAAACAGCGCCCTCTAGTTAATGGCAGACTGTCTACCACCTGTGAAGGTGCTAACTGAGGCCGCAGGTTGTGTCTGCTCAAGAGAAACTACAGCAGCTCGTCAGACAACCACACATTTAGAAAAACAGCTGTTCTTGTTGAAGTCTGAAAGAACGTTGAAGTGAAGTCTGTCTCTGTCTGTCCACACAGTAAACTCGTTCAACAAAGTTAGCAACGCCATTTCAGTCAAACCAATAGCTAATAGCTCTTGTTAGCTAGCAGTGATGGAAGGAGGAGGTGAGCTCTGTCAACAAACAAAATGAAATGGCCGGTGAGACGACATAAAACATTTATTTAACCACTTCACCTCCATGAAGGGAAGAAGAAAGGGGCCCAGCATGAAACGTGAGTGAAATACCCTGTCTGTCTGTGTGTGTGTGTGTGTGTGTGTGTGTGTGTCTGTCTGCTCCCTGCTTTTTATGCTGATAGTTAAATATCTGACGCTGTGTGTATTTTTGCTGCACACTCGTTGTGGAGGTTACAGTATTTAAATATTTAAGTTAGCTGCTGTTCACACAGACAGCAGAGGTCGAAAAACATGTTGAAGTTCTCCAGTTTAGTTTAGTTTGTTCAGCCTCCCGTGGACTGTGATTTCAGATTGTTTGTTGTTGTGCAGAGAAACTGGTAGCTGCTTATGAACTTTTTTATTTAAAACGTTATCGATGAATGTATTTAATGATATACTTTTGACTTGTCTGGTGTCACTTTCTGAGCGCCGTGGACATCGTCGAAGCAGGAGACAGATGGTGGGTCACTGCGCCGCTTCCCCACACACTCCTCAGACTATAAACTCGTGCATACACAAACAATGTGTGGAATGAAATACAATGTTGCGTGCTAAACGACTAGTGTGATCTGAGGTCTTATGTTTTAGCGTGAAGTATTGGAAGTGTAGGTGATGGCACACCTAGTTATTGAATGTTGTTCTAGTCCTGCAAGGGTTGTTGTCAATCCCTCTTACCTTATAATTCACCTTGGCATCAGGCCCATTCCTTCAGGGTGGGCCACTGACAGCTCATCCAGCAAAAATATGAGCTGAGCTGAGCTGAACTTTTACGCTGATGACTAAAATGAAACCGGATAATTGGCTAATTGTGATTACTACATGAGGCATCGTGAGTGAATGAATCATGAGATTTGAGGCCTGAAGAACTGATCAATAAATCATGTCTTTAAAAACGGTCATTTTTTAATGGACCTACCACAGTCTCTCTGGTGTAGCGCTCCCCTTTATGGTTAGAAAGTCTCTAATTTACTGAACTCTGGTTACTGTCGCCGAGCTGACGTCACTGACTGAATGACACTATCCATGTTTGCAGATCAAAGATTCTTGTGTACTTTTTAATTGGATATGATATAATTTGCAACTTTTTGAACTTTTTTTTTCACTTTGAATGAAGTGAACCCATTCTGTGTTGGATTCATGGAATTAATCGTCTTTCATGTAAGTAGGTGTGCTGTCTCTCCTCTTACTCATTTTGCACGCCACAACAAAAATATAAACGTATGATTACATCTTTAATACCCAGATGTGATTGTGCAGCATGTCATTCCAAAACCACAGACATTCGCCTGCCGTTATCGCAGCCTCCAATCTTCTGGTTTCAGTCAGTTTTTGGGACCTGGTTGCAGCAATTTGTTCTCATTCAGAAGAGCATTTGTGTGGTCTAACGTCGATGTCGGGTGATAAGAGCTGACTCACAGTTAGTGTTACTGTTCATCCTAAAGGTGACGGATGAGGTTGAGATCAGAGCTCTGTGTCGGACATTTCTTCATGGATCTGGCTTTGTGAGCAGGAGCAGACAGAAACCTGTTTGACGTCCCAGAGATTGACAGGCTGCAGTAAATGACTTTCTCCACTAGATGGGGCTTCTGGTCCACCCTGCTGGCTTTGAAAACATGATTCGAAGACTTGAGGGAATGAACAGGAAGCTTTCCAGTGATCATGTCCTTTGAGAAACAAGAAAATATAATTCTTTTAATTAAAGGCAGTATGATACAACAAATGGAGCAAGGTCTTTGTTAGGACACTGAAGCAGGAAATAGTCTGAGGCTCGTTTGACATTTACAGTACAGGACAGTCTGTCCCTCACATGAAGAAGTTCTCTCATATTTCATTAATCCATATTCTCACTTAATCTAGCAGATTAGTATTTTCAGTACTTTAAACTCTGTTCATAAGGACCATTTCTTTAAAAACAGTGAAATCTGTGGATCAACCGTATATGAAGACATATGGAAGGATATGTTGCTGTTTAACCATCTTAATGCATTTTTTCAATGCTGTGAGGCCCACATTTTTAATTTTTTTTAAACTTTCACTGTATTGATGAAGCAGCTATAGATATAAAACATACACATAACCACATATAAAACGCCTTTGAAAAAAAAGTTGACCCTAAAATGACCTAATAAATCTCGTGTTCATACTATAAAGTTGAATCATCTTTATGAGAGCTTAATTGTAAATGAGTTTTAAAATATATTATTGTTTTCAGCTCCCTCAGAAATAGCCTCTATTATTACACTCATATTCACGTTACCTAATTGGTAGCCAGAGTACATATAGTCCAGAGCCAAAATAGTTTGACAAACCTTTGAACCTAATCAGTAACCCAGTGGTGATTTTACAAATATGACAATATCAATATAATTTCAATACTTTATTCTTTATTAGAAGACAAAACGATACGGTTACAGAACACATTCAGTCACGCACATCGGATCCAGTTCAACAAAATAAAGCAAAACACATATTTAAGCAGAAACAAACCAACAACATTAAGGTATTGTCAAGCCCTCTAAGCCATGTTTAATTTGGGAAAAGATGAATTCACCAACCATAATTAAAGCAAGCCACTGCGGCTATAACTCAATCACTTTTATTCAGCGTGCGCAGACAACAGACGAGAGCTAACAAGACAAACAGGACGCACCCACCACAGCCTATAAACACACTGCTGTGGGATGCATGCTCAGGATGCTTCATGCAGGTCCACTCTTATTGTGTCTTACGATGCAGTGCATGTAGCCACAGTCATCTGCTATCATCTACTCGTTTTAACAAGCTTGTGCAGCAGGTCAACTCAGAAAATCCTTGTGTAACACTAAACAAATCTAAATAAATACTTTAAGCATTATTCCAGCACATTCATGTAGAAGCACTGACAATACAGCAGCTATTTTTGGCACACTGGAAGAAAACCACCAAAGTATCCTCCCCGTACTTTCCCCACCAGTTAATACTCAAAGATAAACACAGCAGAGCCGCAGATTTGTTCATGTTCTGTTACCACGAGTGGTCGATCTTCGCAGCTAAAACACTGCACGTCTTCATGTCATATCAGACAACAAGAAAAAGAAACAAAAACCTGAAACAATGTAACAATGAAAGAGTGTATCTGAAAAACAACATGCAAAATACAGCATTTAATATTGACTATGTATCAGTAGACACAGGAAAATCAAAGCATCAGGTGTAAAAACTGAACCTGTGAATCAGCTGAGCGTTTTTAACACCTTGAATGTTTTTATGCACAATCTTAGAAGATACTTGTATCAACAGAAATAAAAAATGTGACAAACATGTAAGAAAATATGAGTTTAGCACAATAATTTTGGTCCCTGCTGTACTGAAAATGACCCACACCTAAAGAAAGGACTTCCCAAAAATGGTTCTTTCTAGAAGCTCATTATTTATGCTGTAATTCATACACATATATCTACACATTTGAACTTTCCCTCTTTAGGTCAGTGTTGGTTAGGTGTTGGCTGTTTGTCAAACTAAACCATGATTTGCATTTTAGTTGCAGAGATATTTTCTGGGGGATGTTTGAGTGGAGCTGCTGGTTGGGATGAAACCACATCTGTGGAGCCGAAGACTTCCTGTCGCTTATCTTTGTCCATTACTGGAGTTACCGGAGCACATTCAGATTTGGAAATAATGCAAGGCACAGCCTAGCTGGTGGCATATGTGTGATGGGACAGCAGAGACTTATGCTGCAGAATGTGATAGGTGATAGCCTTATTGAATATCTGTACTTATGTTACAATATATTTATGTCTTTGCTTCTTGAATTGATGGACTTGGTTGTTGTTGGATGTTAGTTGTTGATTGGTGAACAGTTTCTTAGTTGTCTCCTCTTTTTTCTGTGATGGGAGCTGCTGTTGGGATCTCCACAGTAACACAATGAGTCACATTGTTGGATGTGACGTTGGGTGTGACATCGGGTGTGACGTTGGGTGTGACATCAGGTGTGACGTTGGGTGTGACATCAGGTGTGACGTTGGGTGTGACATCAGGTGTGACGTTGGGTGTGACATCAGGTGTGACGTTGGGTGTGACGTCGGGTGTGACGTTGGGTGTGACGTTGGGTGTGACATCAGGTGTGACGTTGGGTGTGACATCAGGTGTGACGTTGGGTGTGACGTGGGGTCTGGTCGTTGTTGCTGCTGGGGGCGTTGTTGCTGCTGGGGGCGTTCCAGTCACATTTGGTCCATCCGTGCTCGCTGGACTTGGTCCCAGGGTGTGATCACTCCCTCCTCCTGTCGTGGTGGTTGTCATGGCAGTGGTGGCCCTGACCGTTGTGGGCTGATCAGTGAATTTAAATTCCTCACTGGACTCTTCTGAAGACTGACTTTGTGCGCTCTCTGAAGATTCAGGTGACTCTAAAGATTCCTGTTGCTCTGAGGATTCCTGTGACTCTGAGGAAGAGTCTTCGTAGCTGGAAGATTCATTAGGCTGCCAAGACCGCAAGTCGTGCCTGTCCGGCGATTCCTGTTTCCAGTCATCATCAGAGATGTCAGCATCATAATACCGATGCCGACCAATCTGTGGAGGTGATATCAAATGTTAAGTTAGACTCAGATAAATACAATTGATAATTATCTGTCTGATTTCCCAGTTTAATATATGTAGTTTAATGTATGTAGACATGAAGATCATCTGTAGGCATTTCAGGAATATTTCATTTTTTGAATGATGACTTTGAAAGTCTTAAAACATCATTGAATGTAATGACCATCTGACAGCAAGCCAGAGTTCATAATTCGATGACCGTCAACTTCTGTTGTGTGCTACTGACTCTGAGTTTCTGACCAGAACCCTGTAGCGTATTACCAATGAAGTTTTCCCCCCTTTTTCAATAAGCACACATGCTGAGGGTCATGTACAATCAGAAATTAAAGACACAATCTCAACACCATTGAACACCTGCTCAACACCTAAAGACTGACTTGTCTTGTACCCAGCCCTAAATGGTCAGGGCCTACAGTTTTTGCCACTGCCATGCTAGCTTCAATCAGCCACTCAGAGTCACCAGCTGACCTATGACCTGTGGGAGGAACCCGGAGTATGAAGACACAGGGAGAAAGGCTGGATCCTTCGTGCGAGGTGACAGTGCTAACCACTGCTCCACCGTGCCGCCCTACGGATTAATATATTTAATCGGTAATATATTTTTACAATGTTTAGTGGAAGGTGCCCTCCAATCTGAACTAAAAATATCTTCTTCTATCTATCTTCTTCTTCTTTCATTGGAAGCATTCCGCTCTACTTTAAGAACCATCAATGGAAATCTTTTGAACAGTGCCTATGTTCTTAATTTGTTACTGTATCTATAACTTCTGCACTTTATTTGCCCATTTACTCACACTTCAGTCTTTTAATAGCTTTAATGTTTTTGTGTTTGTTTTTTTGCGGCTTGTTTGTTGTTGTTCATCTGTCTTGGTTGTTATAATGTGTGCTGCCACCTTTCTTGGCCAGCAGTTTTTATAGTTTGAGCAGTAATGGGATAAAAAACAAAAACAATGTAACGGTGCTGTGATAATTCAAATCTAAAAGTATAGCAGGTACGCATATGCAATCAACTACATAAAATGTCCCAACATTCCTGATACAATACAAGAAATGCAGATGATTTAAACCAGAATATCTGAAATATAATGTGCAGCTGTGAGACTCGCCACAACAAAACAGAAAAACACTGAAAGAGAAAGAGCAGTGAAGGAGGAGCATAAGGGAAGATTCATATGTAGGTTTGTAGTTGGCTTACTGGCTTAGCGGAGGCTGTTGTAAGAAGGACGATGACGACAGCGGTTGTCAGTAGCTCCATGTCTGATTGGTTCTTGTCTGCGAAGGAGGGAAGCCACAAACAAAAACACAGTCACTTACGCACAGCCAGAAGCAAGGCGTCTGTCAGAGGCAGCGAGTAATAAGACACTGAAGAATTACAATGAAACGGTTAATGTAATTGAAATAAAAGCTTCTGTGTTTTCTACATATTCACATACTGTGCGAAAAGTTGCTCATGAACCCAAAAAGAATCACGAGACACATTAAAACATAATCAATTTCAATTAAAAGCTCTAATAAAATTAAAAAACTTACCTGTTAACTGTAGAAACAGATCTGACCTTTTACGTCTTTCTAACTTTTCTTAAATCCGGTCTCTGGGCAGCTGTGATCTCTGTGTGTCGGTGCAGAAAGTTGTCTGCACTGACCGGCTGCTCATATATGCTGCCCGGACAGAGAGGCTGGGCTTGGCAGGGCTGTGACGGGCAGGGTACCAGTGGGGAGGATTGGGCAAGACTGGGTTGCCCCGGGCTCCAGCACGGAATAGGGTGGGGATGTGGGGGGGCAGGACAGGAAATTTACCACACGTTTACACCCACGTGCTGAATCAGAGTTATTTATTTTGTCTCATGAATTATGTATTTTTTTTGGCAAATGCACAGATATTTTAAGATGCGGCACCACACCAGTTGTCTTTCATTTGTCTTGGGGAACACACCTATGCGGTGGATGAAATGGTAACGACTGAAGTACAATCTAATAACATGTCCCTGCAGCAAACACCACCTTTGTGTATCTTAGCATCTCAGACAGGTGTTGATTCAGCTCATAATTTGTTTATAAAATACTGTGTTTAATCACTCTGTGTCAACTTGTCCCAGCGGATGTGTGATGTTTACATTAAATTATATGTTGAGCCCCAACACTCAGGGATCTCCACAAGAATTTCAAATCATTTTCTCTGGATTTGAACTGTGTCTGGCCTCACAGCACGAGTGTGTTATTAAGGGTAAACCCTGCGAAAACAAAGCTGCGGCGGCGGGGATGGTGGATGGCAACACATTCTCACATTCCCAAATTGTTAAATATGGCAGCTCGGTCAGTCGTTCACTATGATGCTGTAGGTAACATTCCGTCACGTGCAGGGCTCTGCTGTCAAAACAACAAATATGCAACATCTGGTTAGACTTTTAAAAATAAAGCTTGTTTACAAATATTTCACATTTTATGAGTTTAAACCGTCTCGGTTTAGTTAGATTTATGCACAAAAATGACCTGTGGTTCGGGCACAAGTACATAACATAGCATGACATTACATAACATAAAATAAAATGACATTTAATTTCACATGGGAGATTAATAACAGTCTCCAGAGGTCTGTTTCTGTAGGCCCGAGCTCACTTAGGATGGACTGAGGTGAAGTGGAAAACTGTCATGTGGTTAGGCGATGCGAAATTTGAAATTGTGTTTGGACACCACGTCCTCCCGGGTAAAAAGGATGGGGAGTATCCAGCTTGTTTTCAGTGCGCAGTTCAAAAGCCAGCATCCATGATGGCATGGGGGTGCATTAGAGATCATGGCATGATGGGCTATTTATACTTGGGGTGAACATGGTGGATGGACATACCGTAGAGCATCTCTTATATAAAATAATACACCAATGATTGCAGTTGCTTTTTCAGTGTAACTACAATCTTTACCAAACATTACCATAATGGGCAATGTGCAGATATTGTAGAAAGAAAGAATTTGAATCGTCTTTTCTGATAATAGGCTTGACGCTTCTTGATGACACTGTGTTGGAGCTGAACTGAAGTTTGACGTGACGATAGGGCGACGTGACTGAGAAATGAAGTCGGAAGTCTGAATGAGGTAATCGGGACATGATCCAACATACAAACTGACACTGGGGAGTGCTGAATAGTGGAATGTTACAGTAGAGTCAGAGCGGGCAAGCACTTTGATCATACCTGTGTGTGTGTGTGTGACACCACCATGTTAGTTCATCACTCCCAAACTTCCCCCTCTTCTCCACTGCTCTGTTCTCACGGAATGCCACACAATCACCCCACGATGAATCAGAAACAAAATGAATCATAAACCCTAATTACACGTTTAAGGACACGGAGGATCACCCAGCCAAACATTCTTTATTGCAGCTTTCAATTGATCGAGATGTTTGATTTGCTGCTTTAACCTGAGGTGATGGTGTCATTATTGCTGTGAAATGTCTTGGTAACTATCGGATGGATTGCTCTGAAGTTTGGCCCCAGTTGATCCATTGCTGGTCTAATTTTTAGCTGTGAAATATCTACTTCATATCTTCTTAATGGATTGGCACAAAAACTATACAGACAAGTTCCCAGAGGATGAATCTCAATGACTTTGGTGATCCCCTGGTTTTCCTTCCCCACCATGAGGTTGATGTGATTGGATATATAATTGGATTACTGTGAAATGCGGTTGCCCCCTCAAGATGAATTGTATTAAGTTTAGCGATCTTCTAACTTTTCATTTAGCACCATCGTCCAGTTAAATCGAATGCTTTGGTTTATGATGAAGTACCTGGAAAAACTGATAACATTCTGATAACATTAGCCTCAGCTTAACTTCACTTTGTGTTTAGTGCTATTTATCATGCTAAGCTGTTAAACTAAGATACTAAGAACCATGGTAAACAGCATATGTGGTAAAAAATCAACATGTTAGCATTGTCGCTGTTAGGATGTTAATATGATGGCATTAGCACTTATCTCAAAGCACTGCTGTGCATGCGTGGCTGTAGACTCTTAACTACATTCACAGTTTACAGGCCAAATGATAAACTCAATTCCAGGATGCCTGGCATCAGATATATTAGTGTGCTACAAGTGTTGACACAATGTCAAAGCTATTAAGCTGCATTGAGAAATTAAAAAAAGTGCAATCAAAACACACACTGCTTGTCTCCAGCAGCATGACACATAAAACCACTTCCTACTGTAAACACAGTGTCACTCGGGGATCATATGTAAACGTTTTATAAATTCAGCAACTCTCTTCTGAGTCAGAGTCAAAAATACCATAACACTGAAAGCCGCCTTAACCACATTAGTTATATTTTATCCTGAGGGAAAATCCTGACCCTGACCCTAGTTATTACTGTCATCCAACCACAGTCTACAGGAAGTGCTCATTTGTTTGTATGTTCACTGAAGTCTAGGCAAGTAAACTTCAATCTTGTGAAAGTTAGACTGCTAATACAGTATCACCAAACATGCTCTGAACAACATTGCAACAGAAGGTTTGATGATTTGTAGGAGTAGACCATAAAAGTCTCCCTCCTCTGCCTCCATCACCTATTTTACCCTGTGATACTTTATGGTCAGATAAGCAGCTGTAGCTGTAGCTACAATCATGTAGGCATGTTCTGTTTTTTACATTATAAACAATGACAGAACACATATAGAATTATGTGGTAAACAACAAAGTGTAAACAAAGCAAAATATGTTTTATATTTAAAATTCTTTATATTAGGCTTCTTTTGTTTTGATGAAGGCTTTGCACACTCTCAGCCTTATCACAACCAGCTCTCTGAGGTAGTTACCTGTAGTAACAGGTAGTTTTCCAACAGCAGTGAAGGAGTTCTCATATATGCTGACCTCTTCTTGGCTGCTTTTACTTCACTCTTTAGTCCAGCTCATTCCAAACATATTGCTATCGGGTTTAGATCGGGTGATTGTGGAGGCCATGTCATCTGATGCAGAACCCCATCACTCTCCTCATTGGCCAAATAGGTCTTCCATAGACTGGAGATGTGTTTTAGGTTATTATCTGGTTTAAAAACAAATTATGCTCAAATTATACACTCGTTGAAACCAGCTGGGTTGCCATGTTGCTGTAAAATGTTATGGCAGCCAGGCTCGCCTTGAATTTAAAAAGAAAATACCAACACTGTCACCAGCAAAGCACCCACAGATCACACCAACTTCTTCATGCTTCAAGGTGGGAACCACACATGCAGATACCATCCATTCATCTTCGCTGTGTCTCACAAAGACAAAAATCTCATATTTGGACTCATCATTTACACTGGTCTAATGCCTTCCAGATTTTTCTTGTCCCAAGCAGTTCTCCACCAAATAACTTTTGATATGATACAACTGTATAACTCTATATAAAACACCACTGCAAGGCAGAAGAGGTGGATGACAGACTTTGTGAGCAACATAGACAGAATTTTCATCAGCATATGGACTCTAATACAGTGTTGTTTCTTTTGTGGATAAAGGCTGACAGTAAAAACACGCTCTGATGATAAATTATACCTAAACATAACTGAACAGACACATTAGACATTCCTATCAGCATAAGTAATAATGATGGTGACTGAAAACTAGTGACTCATGCCAACCACTTCAGTCCAGTCATGGGACTGGCAGACAGTGTCGCAAGAGTAACATTTGCAATAAGATTTTACTTGATTTGGATATCAATGGAAAATCAACAAGGTGTTATGCTGTTCTTTTTATTTTTATCATATGGAGAGTATAATAAACCAGCATCTACCAGTCACCCATACAGTATATTTGATCACCCAGTTGCACATGCAGCCCTGCTCCACAGACGCATCAGCTGCTTCGCCCAACATGCTTTGTCAAGATGCTTTTGAAGCGGTGTGTCTGTATCGTAGCATCTCAGTTTGATCAGCTCCTAACTGGTGATTCTGATCATTTCATTGGAAAAGAAAATCAGTGCTCCTGCAGCCACACTAGACCTGCCACAGTAAATGCACATTTTAGAGCTACTCAAAAATCAATCAAGTGACCAAGGATATGATAACTTCTAATGGCCAACGCCACATATTCAGCTTCAAAAGCGCTACGGAGACCTACAGGTGACGTCACTTAGGCTCTGTCCATTCTTTATACTGTCATTTTCCTCGTATATAAAGTCTACACATCTATCAGGTTTTGGGGAAAGCGGACTGTGTGCTTTAATGAAACTATCAAACATTTATTTTAATCTATGCAAATAATGTTGCAAATAGACAGAGAATAGTGACAGAGACCATGTGCTTTGGACACTGTGCAGGATATCCCATGATTGTTTACCAATTTTGGATGTTCAGTCCTTTAAGATTGTGGAATGATATCTTGTTTTGTTTGTCACAGTTCCACAGTATCCGCAACTATGGCATGCTTAAGGTCTGGCAAATAATTAAACAGTAAAGATTGTGTTCTTGGTAAAATATTTGAACTTGTGACTCTTCAGTAGAGTGAAGAAAAGAACAAGAAGATCCTATGAAATAATACATGAGCATTCATTTTCCGGTGATGATAAGACAGTATGAACCTTTTTTAATAGAGGCATCAAAGACAATAATGATGGATCTGATGAAAATTGCCACTGTAGATATTTCTAACAATCATTAATATGAATGGGCTACTAATGATTTTCATTTGTAAGCCTGACAACATGTTTGGCTTGTACCGGTTCCACATTCTACATGCTATAAATGTAGGGTAGCTCTTTTAGTAGTAGGGCAGTGCATAATGTGTATGAGCATTATGTTTATAAGAAGTAACACTGATTACTGTACTTAACTGTGTGTCATTGCTGCCTACTTTTCCAGTGTCAAAAATGTCAGCTACTGTACAGACTTCCTGGAAAACTTTGAAAACAGCTGACCAGTGACCATTTCCAGTCATGCAAACTACAGAAAATGCCAAAGTTTGTTGTCCTGGAAAGTCATGTTTTGTTCAGCACTTCATCTGAGGATGAACTACAAATTTGCCTATCAGAGTTCCATAAACGGTTTGAAGTGATGGCTCATGGTGGGTGTGATCAGCCTTGTTAACTTCCATTTTGTATCACTAATATAGAGGCCAAGGTATGTTGTAATAAACCTGAAGACTCAGTGGTAATGTGTAATTCTTTAGAAAGTAAGGCTTCAGGTTATACACTTTTATTCACGTAGCACTTGATAAGCAGAGGTTTCATCATCAACATCGTCTTTCAAGTTGCCCAATCATACGGTCACTTGCTGCCTTCGGTGGTATGTTAAATCAAGAAATTTACCTGTACTTAGACTCAGAGAAACCACTCGGTCTTTGTGCTGCTTCCACAGCTAAACAAATCTTTGGTGGCACCAAGACATCTTGTAACATCTTGTGGTCAATGGACTTGTCAGCAAGTACAAACCTCCCCAACGCCCTCATCTAGCCCGAGCATCATGTCCCGAACATGTTTGTGTTTCTCCAGCACTCTGTCACCAGATTTGTAATTTTAAGGGGAAGTTTACCAACCTTTCTGCTAATGAACACCTTTGTGATGACTGTCCTCTGGAATATGGAAGAAGAGATGAAGCAGCAGTTTGAACTCATAGGTTTTTTTTGTCTCCATAATTCAGCTTTTAAGAAGGAACCAGTAACACATGCATGCGTTGTTTTGATGGCTGTTTGTAGGTAACAATTCCACCCTGTCCCCCTTTCAACATTTCAGTGTTATGGAAGTAATTGCCCCTCCAGCCTACATAGACCCTGTAATATTTGTCAGTGTTTATTTGATGTTGGTGGAGGATAATTTTTTCAAATTATCCTCCACACTTTTTCAATGGTGCGTTTCATTTTTAGATGCAGTATCATTTGGTTTTCTCTGGTTTTCTGCATTACACACAGTAATGTCTTGTGTCACTTTCATTTTTCTCCCCTGAGGCTGCTGTAATTTGTC
Organism: Nibea albiflora; assembly: GCA_014281875.1. Classification (NCBI taxonomy): domain Eukaryota; kingdom Metazoa; phylum Chordata; class Actinopteri; family Sciaenidae; genus Nibea; species Nibea albiflora. The sequence continues at coordinate 4,052,067 of CM024803.1, forward strand.
ATCCACCTCTCTTGAATCTTAACTTTGTGTTAACTCTCTGACAGCAGTTTTCATCGGCTGAGAAATTTGAGGACAATGGGATTTATGTACTCCAAAGGGCATGACGGGATTCTGATGGAGAATCAGCAGCAGCACAGATTCCCTTAGAGGAATGTACAGAGCAAAATATACCTGATTCATTTCACTCAACCAAACCTAAAACTACTTGCTTCAAAGGTACATTAACTTACAAACCAAACGTGGAAGATCAGTTTTGGGCCACATGAGCACAGTGTGGCTGCGCGTTGCAGCTTGTATGTGACCAACCCTGCTGTGTAGTGACATCTGCTGGTCTTAACAGTCATGTACAACTTCAGGGGGTTGACAAATGAAACAAACTTACATTGCCAACATCAAAATTGAAAGAGGACCATTTGCCCTAAATGCTGTTTTTTGGAACCAAATATGGAGTGCTGTTTTTGGCACGAGTAGCAATATTGTTGAACTGATTCAATACTCATCCACACAGGAAGCATTTAACTATTCCCTGCTTAAAGTTTAGTTATGATATATGCTCATTACACACTGGACACACTATAGATGAATTTTATTATGCTCTTTGATTATTCATATCCATACTTCATGTTTAGCAGGGTTGTACAGATGAATGATCTACTATGCTTTGGCATTCGTGCACGCTGTAAGTAATGAACAGGAACAAAACTATTCCATTCCAAGCAAAGTGACACACTTATTGCCCTCATGAAAGTAGTCTTCATGAAGTCAAAGTGTAAAAAGAAAACAACAGAAAAAAGCTGGTGCAGGCTGCAGCCTTCTCCAGTCAAACATCAGCTGTTGCAAATTAGATCAGCTGTCACTAATTAAATCCATTATGTAACTTGAACATTCGGCCGTCGTCTGGTTAAAGTTCAAAAATATGTCTTCTCTCCACTCTCCACAGCTGTTATTTCAGTGTGCCTGACACACATCTAAACAACTTTTAGTGTAAGTATAAGTATCACATTGGACTTTCTGTTTTACTCAACTCAAACGTATAATCAATAATTGAGACTGTAAATCACCATTACAAAGACAGGCAGCTGGCCAAGGGAACTGTTTTTTAAGTCAGGACAGGTATGAGTGTGTTTCAGGGCATCACAAGTTGCTGTCAGAACTTCAAACCGCATCAAAATAAAACCAGAAAAGTTTCAGTTCATTAACAGAAAATCCCCAGAGGTGCTCTACAGTTCTGCCTTTTTAGTTGCCACCACACCACATGTGGTTAAGTTTGACTGGACACAAGTGAGATTAACACATGACATGATAGAACAGCCACCAACCAAGTGTTGTCAACGTAGCTCTAAAATCACTCCAAGGTTCTTGTTCTGTTTCTCCGTCTCGTTGTCGTTTGGCTCTCTTTGTTTTATAGCTTCCCCACAGTCTGCTTTGCTGTTCATCAAACAGGTCACAAAGCTTGAGTGAGGCAGAAAGTGAAACCTGCAGCTTGGTTTTCTATATAAATATAACTGAACGGTTTCCTTTCTGTTGGTGGACCCTGGCGTCTGTTTGTGGGCAAATGGTGTGTGTGTGTGTGTGTCTATGTTAGTCAGACACGGACATCAGACAAGGGTTAACTTCACTCATGCAGCTGATACATACTCAAGATTACCAAATTAGATGGCAGTGTCAGTCTGTTTTTTATTCCACCACTGAAATATCTCAACTACTATTGGATAGTCCCATGAAATGAAGTACAGATCCATGGTGCCGCCAGGATGAATGGTGATCACCTGACTTTTCCTGTAGCTCAGACCAGCAGGTCAAAATGTTCAAAAATCGAATCAAGATCCGTCAGACTGTGTCAGTTTCTCATGAGAATACAACGTATCATCATGTGCTTAACATATTTCTGTTGTCTGTTGACATAATCATGCTGATATACATGAGCAGCAAACAGATGGTTTTGGTGGCGTGAAGTAATTAATCTTTGGGAGGAAGAGGAAGAAAAAAGAGCTACATTACACAACTAGGACCTCACACTTCATCAATTCATAACTACATGGACTGCAACATAAGTGGTGAAGGCATGTGATCCAGTTCATATGACAATGATGACACGGTCCGCGGTGACAAATAATCACATTGTATGTTCATTTAGATGATGCAGAGCAGCATGTTGCAACAAGTGAAATAAGAGAAAACCTTGAGTGTTTAAATTATGTTAATATCATAACTAAGCTTTATTGAGAGAACATGAATATTATCCTGATAACAGTCTGTATCCGTTTGTATGTTAAATGGTGAATGTCTGCAGCATGTAAGCAGCCACCTCTGCGTTTTTAGTGCATGATATGTGGCTGTGGTTTCATACAGTTCTGAGTAAAGAATGAGAGAGGAAGAGGCTTCTTCCTGTTTCTCAAAGTCTAACACAGTCTCTGTATAAGGCCAGTGAATGAGCTAAAAAAAACACATCTGGTTATTCACTGCACTTCACACATAATATGTGTGAAGCATCACTGCGAGTGTAGCAGTCACTCTTAAGGTCAGTATTTGTTACGTAATTTGCCGGATAGTCATTTTCAAAGTAAAAGTGCAGTATATAATTTTGGAGTTCTTCTGTCCAGATGTTTCTAATGTAAAAAATGGTCCCGCCCATCCCTCAGTGTAATTATAAAGAAGCACATATACACACACACGCACACACTGCTTAGAGTATTTAGGGACTGATAATAACAGTGCAGCACGAGAATCTGCTCCCTCTATTATTACCGCTGCTGCCCAGTAATGACGACAAACACAGAGGTGATGTACCAGTGGTACATTTGAGGTACTTGTATCTACTTGATAAATCTACAGTAAGTAAGTAAGGGCAGCCGTACAAATATATTTGTTACAATTGTGTTACTTTTGATAAAAAACTAGCAGGTTTAAAACTTTGCTAACAGCTAAACAGCAAGCAAGGTCAGCAACACAAGACATAGCAGCCAGTTAATATTACTGACTAGTCCAACAGCTCGCCGTCTGTCTTTCAGCCTTTTATTTCACCAAGCTCTCGCCAACGACTAAAAGTCAGTCCCAGATTTTCTCTTTGGCGGCTTCTTGCTCGCTCCCTTTCTCCTTTTCTTCGTAGCTTCTTCCATCCTCTTTGGTATCCTCACCTCTGTCATTATATCCATAGAGGCTGCTGAGCCTGAGTTTCCCACTTTCCTATCTGAAGATCTGGTACAACACTGGTTCAGCTTCCTGTCTGCATCCCCCTTGCCCCAGGTCTGAAAAACTCCACCTCCCGCTGGTCAGCCCGGCTAACAAACTGAGCTAACAGCAGCTACAGTTGGCAGTAGTTTACTGTCCATCAGGAGACCCTGCAGCAGCCAGAGGACATTAGAGGAAAAAAAATTTCTCCAGAAATAATAATCCAGTTTCACCTAGATAAGTGAAATAGTCAGTAGTGGCTTTTTTAAAGTTTAAACTTTTTTTTTTTTTTTTTTTTTTTTTTTAATTGTCAAGGGGGGGGGGGACTGGTCGCTATCGTTACCGTTACCGGGGGACTGGTCGCTATCGGGGGTTGGGGACCACTGGCGTAAAACATTGAGTACCTCTCTCAGGTGGCCGTACCCGGAGCACAGAGCTACACAGCACAAGAACAGGCGTGCTGGCTGCAGAATGAGAAGAAAAGAAACACTATCCACCTGATTACCAGCAGTGTATCATCAAAATGATATCATCAAAAAAATTTAGAAGTTATTTTATGATTGAAAAGACACAAATGAAGTTGCTTTTTGTGTGTGCTTTTTTCAATAAATTAGGATCAGGTTTATTGCCAAGTAGGTTTTCACATACAAGGAACATACCTTGGTGCTTCTGGTAAACAAACATGAAGTAAGATTCAGATTTCAGCTTCTCAGATATGAACATTTTTTGAGTAAACTGAATATTTTTGGGCTTTGGACAAAACAAGATAATTGAGGGTGTCACCTTGGGTTTTTGGAAACACTGATTAACATTTAAGTTTTATTTTGATTTTGCAATGGATTGAATATTCACCTCATTAGAATTCACGGAGACAGAGTTAAACTATAACACAGGTTAGGAAAGCGATGAACAGGTGACACTTCCGCACACTGCTGAGGTTAATAATCAGTGAGAGTCCTGTTACAGTACATTGTTATAGTAACATGCAAGCATGAATGTTTAATTCCTTTTAGAATATTAACTAAATTACAAGACCAGTTGACAATTTAAGAATCTCAGTGGAGATAAAGATAAAAGACGGTAGATTGGATAAAAACACGAGGAAGCTGCTGTGGGGTGAAGAAGCGTGCGAGCGTGGGCAGGAGAGGAGGTTTAATGGAGAAGGGTCTGAGGAAGAGGAAGAATTGGAAACAGATAGGATGGGAGGGCAGCGATGACAGGACCGTGATTAAAGCTTCCACTAATAAATGCTCTGCAGCCCATTGAGGTGCAGAGATGAAGACATTGTGCTGAACCTCAGCATCCGTGTGTGTAAAACACACACGCTGTGTTGTCATAGCATTTTATTTGTTTCACATGTTTTTGAACGGCTTTCATGCTTGTGAATTTGAAGTATTTTATCCACTATGTTAGTGGCTAGCTGATACAACTGTTGTCCTGTCAGACTAGCAGTTTGCTGCAAAGCTGCAACTGATTATTATTTTTAGTATTGATGAATCTGTGGATATGTCTTCAGTAATTGTCTAGTATATGATGAGTCAAGAGTCCAAAAAACCAAATATTTCATTTACAAATTTATAAGACAAACAACAAGCAACAAAACTGAACATTTTAGAAACGGGAAATGGAGAATGTAAAGCAGATAATCCCATCAGGAACTTTAATGTGGGACAGATTATGGATGGATAACAATTCATCCAACAGTTGATGAGAAATTTCATTAAAAGTCACAAATGTCAACCTCATGATGACACCAGAGGAAAAGTCAAGATCACAGAATTCAGTAGGGTTCATCCTCTTGGCACCATGCATACAACACTTCACGTCCATATATCCATTTTTGTTGACATGTTTCTGTTTGGACCAAAGCTCTGTGCTAATATTTTTATCATATGCCCATCGAAGGCACCATAAAGTATCTCTCTGAGTTTCCTCTGTTCAGTATTATACAGTATTCTTTTATTCAGTTCTGAACAATCATTTAAAACTATAAATAAAATTTCATCGTCAAACTGTCATTATTCTTTACCTGAATCCAAACAAACAAAACAACATCAAATACTGAAGAGGTGAAAATCACAATCAGAAATGCAGCAAGAGCACACTAAATATTTAACAAAATTCACATTTATAACATTCAATAATAAAAACACTCACTCATAAATAGCAGTTGATGTTGATTAGGTGTGAGAGAGATGCAGTTTCCCGGCCCAGTATTTTATTAAAGACACATTTAATGTTTTACTAAGAACTCCAGTTTCATGCTAAAATGATTGAAGCAAAGAAATTGATTTGTTGATTCCTCCACAGGGAGGTCAAAAGTCAGGCTCAGCAGCAGATCAGTGCATGAAGCAGGAGGGTAGTCAGTGTTTTGCTCAAGGACACTTTAGCAGGATGGGGTTTGAACCATGGTTCTACCTGTTAAAGGCCAGTCTCTCTGCATCTGCACTCATTGTTCAGTTTGTAATATGGAAACAATTCAGAGTAATATTCAATGACTGTGTGTGAAAATGAATGAATGAAACCTCAAACATTTAGTCACCTCACCCCTCATCTTAGCTGCTAACGCTAGCTTCGCCTCTTGGTGTTACCTAAACACTCCCTACTTCACTGCTTATAAAAGAATTCAAGCAAGCATTCGCTGTTGGCGCTATTTCCATTTGCTCTTCACCTCCTCCTAAACTTTAAGTCAAATTTTGTTTGTTTGTCAATTTTTTACCTCTTCTTACGATAAAGAAAAGTGGTTAGTTCACATAATCCACTCCATTTTATACATATCAAACGGAAAACTTCCATTATGCTACGTTTGTCTTCACTGTCACTTAACCTTTGACCTTTCCGATCTTTCAGATGTGGTAATATAATTATGCATTACATATCCATGCGGTGTCTTTGCTTGAAAATGTACCTCGTAAAAACTCAGTCAGATTTTTTTGTTTTTAGCATTTTGCAATCAGCACCATCAAACTGAATGTCACTGTTATAAACGTCCTGAACTCTTTGTGCAAAGACTATAAATACACTCTGTTCAGAATGCTTTCTTCTGCAGACTGAGGCCATCGTGGGTTTAGGTGATTCAAGGGTCATACATGGGGTTGTTGAAGTTTCCTAAACTGCTGTGTTCGTCCAGAAGACGTCCGTAAGATGCACGTCTGGAACAGAGAGATGAAGTCAAGTGGAGAAAGGGAAAGAAAGAACTGTGACACTAATCAGTCTAATGTGTTCACTAACACAGATCAGAGGTCTATTATACAAAGAATAATGAGAAATAAAGATACCTAAACACTGAACCCTGAAATGATATCTGAGAGACAAGTAGTTAAATGTAACCTGACAAATAAAACTAAACTGCAGAAAAAAAAAAAGTATTGTGGACTCACTCCCTCTACTCAGCAAGGCTACGAGCAGGGACACAATTGTTATTGCCGTGTTGCATGACTAAATATCATCATGTGAGCTTTAATATATTGACTGTAGCATGTTGATGTACTTTGTAGGAGATTTGTTTGAGCTCTGGACTCACCGGATCCTGTAGTAGTACAGTGCACCTAGCACGAGGATGGCGGTTATGATGAACATACAAACAATGGCTACAATGCTTCCTGGAGAGACAGAGAGAAAAAGAGAAAATAAACACGGTTAGACAGAAAATATGTTTTAGAACTACAACAGAGCAGTGATCTGTTTAAAGTGTATTTCTTTCTTCCTAATGACCTTTCTGATGTTTGCACAGTAATTCATAATTTGACCCATTTTCAGCTTGCTTATCGCCGGTGTCGATCACTCATTAGCTACATCTATTCATAGAGCCATATCATGAGCAAACATCAGACAAACAGCCTCCATGAAATCTAAAAAATGCCCAAAAGTTCTTAGAATCGTCTTTTGATTAAAATATATATATATTGATATTCAACTTAATAGTTTAGGTTTTATTCTGACATCCAGCTGTTTCATGAGGTTGCAAGTCATGTCATCTAAACACGCCTCATACAGTAAGCCCATGATTGGACCAGCACATGTAGCATGATTGGCCTCAATTGATTATACTCCTACAGTGTGCTACTGACTTAAATCTTCTACTGGTAAATCGCTAACTCCGTAACAGGTATAACAAACCGTTGGGCTTAAGTATTAACTTGTACGTAATCTCCTTGTGGGGAAACTGGATGAAACACATTGCGGAATATCTATTTTAATGTGTGTGTGTGTGTGAGATGGTGCCAGGCCAGGAGACAGATTTCACACTCTCGCTCTAAGGTCAACGTTTAAATCACTTGGCTTACAGTCCACCAAGTAATGGATAACAGTATTTATTATGGGGCCATATCGTGAACAACAAAGGACCCACTAATTTTTGATCTGTTTATTGTAGATTATCAGTTTTGGAGTCAACATGGAACAAAGTTCATCTTTGATCTCTTTGAACGTGGGTCAGTCCATCTTGTAACTTATTTTGGTCTTAACCAGGATGGTGTACGCAACCACAATTGCCCTCTGTAGAGCTGTGCCACTACATAAAATTGAGGGATGAAAAATGAGTGAAACTTCAGTCACAATGGAATTATTTCTTCAAGGTTGGAGAAGTCACTGTACTGAATGGAAAAATCTCAGCTACTTCAAGAGTGTTATTAAACACTGGAGGCAGCTCATCTGAAAATGTATTATTCTGCAATGTACCTTTTACTGCAGGAACTCTTCTAGAAACCTTTGAAGGAATTTAGGCATTGTATTTTAATATTAGCCTAAGTTCCTGGTCCTGTGCAAGTCCCTGTTTGAGGGTGGGTACTGCCCATGGACCAGAAACCATTGCTGTTTTTACTGTTATCAGTCTAATTTGCCTAGTCCTCAGTTTTTCAGGCATGACGGGAAAGCAAACATGAAGTGTGTAATGGCAGGGAAATCATTCCGGATTTAGTTCATGGGACTAAATGGTCAAAGGGGACATTGGGTGACTCATAGTACTTAACACTTTCAATGGAAGATCTAGCCTAGAAGAAGTCAAGTTCAAAAACCACCACCCTGAGGGATGCCATAAAAGTTCTGCGTCATATGTATTATCAGATACAATGGTAACTGATGACAGGAAGGAGGTTCTTTTTACACTTTCTGCGTATGAGGGACAGAGTTCAAACCTGGAGTTGTTGGGTGTAGTGCCCTGATAAAGAGCACTTAAACAAGGCAAACACATAGACTCAGAAGTAGACTAAGAAGTATAGATGTAAGACTTACTTAATCTTTGCAAAGGTTATGGTAAAACGATAAAACTGAGATTCACTGAAAAAAGTGAAATGGTTTCTGCTCTGTATGGAGCTCATGTATTTTCCTTGCCAGTGTTGTGTCTGTGTGGCATAACACGTCTGTGGTGTTATTCTGCCACAATGAATGACATGGTGAGAATGACTGGATGTCATATTAAAAAAAAAAAAAAACAGGTCAGTGGCTGCAGAGCTTTGTCAACGATAGACTGTACAGGACGGCAGAATGTCTTTTGTTCAAACAACTGCTGTTTTCACTCATTCTGCTAGTAAAGACTTATCTGCAAAGTAAACAAGGAAGTGTGAGAGGAAACTGTTCGGTTCACATATTAACCACAGATTTATGGGGTTTAAGGTGGTCATAGATGAGGAAGAGAAAGTCTTATGCGTTAACTGTGTTTCCCCGTTCAATCAGGGCGATGACCTGCTTCTCTGTTAGACATTGTATGTTTGACACACTCACATTTGGAGTTTGAAAGAAGGACAGACAGTTTACATCATAACCTGTAATTTCCCAGCAATATGTTTTGACTGTACGTTCATAAAAAAGTTAAAGTCATCGGCACATCAGAGGGCATCTCATAAGCTCTAATATTATATCTATACATTTAATGACTTAACCAGAAACAAAGCGATGATTAAAAACTGAGGTTAGCACAATGTAGAGTGACTGTGTTTCTGGCTCTGTTGCTTTCCCGATGTTAACAGTAAATGCAGAAAAATGGTCTGAACTGTCCCAAAAAACTTTTTACCTGAGCTCAGAGCCTTGGATTTGTGTCCCTCCTGTGCCAGTGTGGTGGTGGTGGTGCCACTAGTGGTGGTGGTGGTGGTAGTGGTGGTGGTGGTGGTGCCGCTAATGGTGACGGTGGTGCCGGTGCCACTAGTGGCGGTGGTAGTGGTACCGGTGGCGGCGTTGCCGCTAGTGGCGGCAGTGGTAGTGCCGGTGCCACTAGTGGTGGCGGTGATGGTGGTACCAGTGGTGGTGCTGCTAGTGGTGGTGCTGGTGTTAATGGTGCTGCTGGTGGGGGCGGCAGTGTTGGTGGTGGTGCTGCTGGTGGTGGTGGCAGTGTCAGTGTTGTTGGTGGTGGCAGTGTCGGTGTTGTTGGTGGTGGTGGCAGTGTTGGTGGTGTTGGTGGTGCTACTGATGGTGGTGGCAGTGTCTGTGTTGTTGGTGCTGCTGATGGTGGTGGCAGTGTTGGTGTTATTGGTACTGGTGGCACTGTTGGTGCTGTTGCCGGTGGGTAATTGGTTGGTTTTGGGTGTGGTTGGTTGAGTTGTCGTAGATGCCGTTGAAGGAGCGGACGTGGATTTGATTTCTGTTGAATTTGAAGCTGCCATTTGGTCGGAAGTCAGGGTGATGGTCATTGCTGTGGCTTCAGCTGTTGGTGGTATTGTAGATGTTACTGTACAGCACAGTAGACCTGTAGTTAATAATAAGATGTTTGTTATTGTAATTCCTGCATTTTTCAACTCTTGACAGTCATTCTTGTTGCCCTGATCAGCTCCTTTTCATAGAACCCACAGTCTCAAAGAAGACCACAGTGGAATGATTATTCACATTTAAAAACAGCTGTATAATGACCTAACTCGTGGCTCTGACTGAGCTTTCTGGAATACCTTTAAAATCATTTGTATTTAGTGACGCTGTCCCTGATTCGTTTCTCCTTTCAGAAATTTGATTGGTGTTATAGTCAGTTGTTCATTGTTAGTTATGCTTTTGTCATCCACTTTGCTTTTACAGCTGAACTCTAGAACATGCAACATGGTTCATCTGTTATTTTGGACAGATGTTGATCTGTTATGTGTGGGCGCTGAAAAACTCCTGGCTGATTAATACTAAGCTGATAACAGATGGCCAATTTGGAAGTTAAGAAAACACCAGAACATTTCTGGGCTAAATAATTCACCAATACCTGTGCAACAGTAATCCCTCCATCAAATGCCTTGAAATCAAGTTCACTCATAAAACAAGAACAGCAAGGCAGAAGAATAAATTAGTGAAAAAAAAGAGATTAGTTGTAAAGTCAGCTATTGTAAAATAGTTTTATGTGAGTTTTAAACATATTTTGGCTGTCAAATGTGTATTGATCTACTGCTGAAAGTTGTGCCTCCTGCATTGAAAGTGGCCAGGTTGTTTGTGTTTGACTGAGCTGCTCTTTGAAATTTGCATCTACAATATAATAGCTACCAATGGGAGTTGAGTGCCTCAGACAAGATATGGAAGTCAGAAAAGCACAGACTAACACATTGTTAGCTTTAGTCTTTCCAGAGAATTTGTTGATGGAAAGAAAAATGTAGAATAACGACTGCCTTATCCTCTGACAAAGCAGTACGTCGAGGTAGCTGCTGCGACTTAAGCACAGCTTTATTGGCTCCTCACTCTCTAACCTCACTCTTGTTGCAAATAAAAGACTAGAGACAGCCATAGTTACCAGTCATAGCAGAGTTATGTTCTGTTGAGAAGGATCACATAATACTTGATGAGAAGTTCTGTTATCAGTGTTTCAATCGACAGGAAGTCAGCGCAAAGATCACATATGACGCAAGGTTTCCTTGTCTTTGTAGTACTCTAGTAACAGTTTTAAATATAGTCTTTTTAAAAAGATCAGAGTGAAAACTGCTGCACAGCTCTCCTGAAAATGAATACAAAAAGTTGTTCAGCGTCACCATGTGTCACAAAGTGTCACAAAGTGTCATTCTTTCAGAGAGAACTTCACCGATAACACATCCTGTGTGTAAGACTTCCACCACTACCCACAGGTTTCAAAAGAACACACTGTCATTCACAGTTAAAGTCAGTGTATGGACACAGACAGAAATTTGTTTAATCATCCCTAAGTTATGACACCAGTGAAAATATCCATCTGTGAAAAGAAGCCCGTTGACATGATTTATAATCCGATTTAAAAAAAAAAAAAAAAATGTAACAAATGTCTGAATGAGAGAAACCACACAAATTACCTCACTCAAACTCCAACTTAGATTAAAATGTTGAGGTATCCAAGATATCCAGTTTTCTGAATATTATTTTGAATTTACATGGCCAGTCGTCATGGAGGCGCCTTATCAACTTCTTAACATGGTATATCTGCGTTCCCTCCATTTCCCTGAGCCAAAATCTCACCCTGCACTGTAGAAATTCAACTCATTTAAAGTATTTTCTTAAATTTAGTGATCTATCTTGATACTTAGGATGTGATCTTCCCCATTCTCTGACCATCCAGAAATGTATTTAAAAGAAATACGCTACATGAAAAGAGAACGAAAGCAATCTGACTTAAGACTAGTCACTACATTGCACACATTGACGTCAAAGCTTACTTACATGTTAAAAGAGTGCACAGGATGCCTCTCATCATCGTGTTCCTCTTATTGTATGTCTCCGCAAACACTTGTGTAACTGCAGCTCTGCGCTCTGTGCTCCCTGTGGACAGCTGTAGTGTGTGTGGCTGCCTGTGACTGTAGGTGACTGATTATAAGAGCCTGGGGGCGAGGCTACATGATGACTGAGTCACACTGCAAACCTCACATGGTGGCCCGGTCATGGTATAAAGCTGTTGCAATGACTAAGTCCTCTTAGGTCAAGACTGATATTTCATGTTTTTATCATATGTCACCTATACTCTGCATCTGGAACAAAACAAAAATTCTCAGATATTCTTCGTGGTTTTTTAGAGTTTATTTCTTGATAAATGATAAAAAGTTCTTGATGACTCTTCTGCCCTGGGTCCTGATTTTATAAAGAATGAAATTCTTTATAACTTATGACAGCGCCATCATTGTCCTCCCTGTTTGATATAATCTGTGAGGGATTTTGGAAGCTGCTGCATGCATCTATGGCCAAACCTCATCATGCAAAGCTGATAACCAATGACAGTATAAAGAATGGACAGAGTGTTGTCTGCCGCCGTTTTGAAGCCCACCTGAGGTTGGCCAAATGAGTGCCCAAACAAGTCATCTGTAACAGTTCACCTGTCAATCAAAGCATAAAAAGAATATGCGCAGCTTTGAGCCTTAATATCATTTAGACGTGTGAGTTAAAAACACATTCACACTCAGTACAGTTGTCATGAACAGGGAAATTAGCTATAGAGGCCAAAACAGTTTTTTTGTACCAGGCTGTAAACATGTTTAATCCTGCATTTTAATATGGGTGCTTGTAAAGATTGCCTCAAGTGGCTGCTCAAGGTATTACAGATTCTCCACATTGGCTTCATTTCCAAGCCACGGAGGTTGCCGCTTGCTGATAACTGAATCTGCTGTTAGCAGGCAGCATAACTGAGCTCAGTAGCCAGACTGGACAGTGTTCGAGCACAGCCTCTAATACCAGCAGGGAATAACATTACACTATCGAGGCAATTTACAGACTAACTGTCATTAGTCACTATCGGTCAGCCGTGCAGCTAACTGAACCGACTGAATCGTGTGGGTTGCCAGAAGCCAAACCAACTTGGTAGGCTACTGATTCCCTGCCACAGAGCTTGTGTTCGGTCCCAGATCCTGCTGTGAAACCCAGTGCTGACCCCTTTTCATACCGCTAGCTGCAGTGCATAGCCGTGAGTGTGTAACGCACACTTGCTATTGGCTATTATAAAACTCTTATCAATATCTGCAACAAGTCCTTCCCTCTCTGACAGGAACCACATAAAGCTAAGGAAGTAAATGGCACTCTGCTTCCTGTTTCCTGGGGACGTTATTAAATTGCCAGTAAGTTTATTGCGTGTGATAGTGTCCAGTGTGGTTTCACTAATGTCCCTATGGTGCCCACACGGGAAGCAGGTTTGATTCGAAAGTCGGAATGAATGCATTACCACCAAAACACACAGAGTATTAGATAATACCGTTGCCATTCAAATTGCATTAAGGGTACTTAGGAGGTGTTTAATGGTGATGGGAGCTACAGCATTACCAATGTTGTTGCTTAGTCCAGCCCTGGTTGTCTCCTGGTCGTAGGTGAATTGAGTTGAAACTGAATCTGAAGCAGCATCGACAGGTGACGTGGCAGGTTGGGCAGATGAGTACTGGACAGCTGTTTCTGCTGAGGTTCTCTCTGTCAGTGGAGATGTGGGAGGAAGAGAGGTTTGTTGTGCACTTGAGGATGCTGATGGCATTAATGAAGAAGGGGGTGAGATGGCGTATCCTGTTAGGGCATGGGAGAACAGCAGTTCAAGTTAGGACAGTTGGCGTGACCTGGTTTATCCATAACTGTGCCCTGAAGTGATGTGGTAAAAATGTAAGTTGAATGAGCTGGACTTTATTTTTTAGGTCATCAATAAAATAAATGTGGCTTTGTGTTTTTGACTAACCAGCTGTCAACAGAGAACCAGTTATAGGAGAAAGAAACTATTTTATTGAACTTGATACTGATGATGGTGATGGGACAGAAGAAGCATTTTTCCCTGTCAAGGCACAGCAGATCAGCAGCCCTGCAAAATGTAAAGATGTTTGATTAGAAGAATTATAAATGCTCTACACACTGACGGAAAAGGTTTGTACTTGTAGAGCTTTTAACGTGGCTCTACACTCTATCTATGTAGATATATATAGATATTTCTCATGAAAATGCCTACATATTACATAACTGTTAGATCACTGGATGTAATTTAAAGCACATTTTGCATTTCCTGTAATTATTTCAATATTAGCCTGCCACATAGTCACATTCATGCAACAAAGTTGATGAAATAAAATGTGATGGAAAGATAGTAAGTGCAGGTAAAATGAATTAATCAGAAATGCCTCAACTCTGGACCAAAACAGGAAGTATTAAGAGGGAAAAGTGCAAATTATGAGTACTGTTATTACACCAAATTAGTTTTGGTTCTTGAACACTGCTTTAGTGAGTATCTCCAGGAGTAAAACTTAAGACAAAATGAACTAGATTTTGAAGGAACGTGTGCAACAGTGTGACTCACTGATGTGTTTTAATAGTTTCTGAACAACAATGGGGTTCTGAACAGAGGAAGAAGATTGAGTGTTGCAGCATTGAATAAAAAGGCTTGGTAATACTTTATTAATTTATTATAATTGTTTTATTTATCACAGTCAGTTAATTATTACAGAGAGAGTGTGTGATCTGATCTTTCTTTGAAGGACTCACCCAGTTTGCCCAGCCTGATGTTATGTAACTGTTTTGGCCATACAGTATGTGACTCTGAGATAAGTTTCTGTTTCCCAACAGTAATATTTCTGGGAAACCACAAACTGAAGATAAACTGAAACTGCAGATTTATTCTGTTGGTCTATAAAGGTCCACTCAAATGAAGTTTCACGCACACTTTGAGTTATACACAGATGAAAAGTCTGTTATCAGTGAGAGGATTTTACATCCCAATGCCTTTTAACAAACTGGGTTATAAGGGATTAGATTGTATTAGATTAAACATTAAAGGGCGTTACCTTATTAAAAGGTAATGTTGTACTGATTTAAGTGACAAACAACACTTTGAATTGATAGAACAAATGTACCCATTTGTAATGAACTGACTTCGTAAAAATCTGATTTTATATCTCAGTTTGCTGGAAACTGTTCCTTTTTAGAGACTAAAAAAAACAGATTTCAGTGTTTAGCACCAACCAACCACCAAAGTTTACTTACATGTTAGCAGAGTTTGTGGGCTGACCCTCATCACTCTGTGCCACTATAATGGATATATTTCCCCAAATTGCAGACTTTGTGTGCGGCATGCAGCCCTGTGCTCTCTGCTTCCTGTGGTTAGCAGTAGTGTGTCTGAGTGATTGTGGCTGTAGGTGACTGATTATAAGATCCTGGGGGTAAGGCCAAATGTTGATGGGAAATGACCTTGTCACGTTTCGATCTGACATCGGCACTCTTCATGCCATGATCGGTCAGGTGTGTGAAGGTGAGAAAGAGACCAGGTTTGAACTTTTGCCTCTAGCTCTTTTCATTCTTGACACAACTGTTTCTTACTTTTTCTCCATATAAACAACCAAATAATGGTCCAGCTTTGGTTTTGAGGGCTTGCACAGACCAGTAATCTTCTTGGATAACACATCATACACTTTCACCTGCTTTCAGCACAGTTGAATGTGTTGTTTTTATAGGACTGCAACTCATGATTATCTTTATCACCTGCTTATTGTTTAGTCTGGAAAATTTTACCCCAGGCTGATGTCTTTAAGTGCTTGTTTTGTTAGACAAACATAAAATATGATATAAAAAGCAGCAAATGCTCACATTTGAGAAACTGACACAGGCAAATGTTTGGGATTTTTTTCTGTAGAAATGACTTCAATTATTAATTATCAAAATTGATTGATTTGGAAATCTGGAAATCAGGATTGATTGATAGGTAGAGAAGTACATTGCTGAATTTACCCCACTAAAATTATCATGACTAGAGAGACAAAAAAGCATTGTGGTTATTGTGATTTTTTTTATTATTTAAAAAGATTCAAATCTGTATTTTTCTTCCTGGATTTTGATTTCATTGTTTCAGTACGTGCTCACAACAGATTCCCTGTGCTGGTTCAGGCTTTAGACTTTGGTGCTGAAGATCTTGTGTTATAAATTCACCATTTATGGTGAGCCTTGAGTATTTTTCACGTTACTGAAAGAATTATGTTGCTGCTTGTAGTTCATACTTTAAGCCAGAAGAGAGCAGTATATTCATTCATAAAGTGGCCCATGACTTCCAAAAAAATACCACTGTATAGGTCCCTATTGGCCCCTAATCAGTGACTCCCTACAGGATACATAAGACCAACATCTCATCGGCAACCCCCAGTTGCTAAGGCCATGCCTTTTTTGGAGGAAAGAATCACGCTTTCATGTGACAAGAGAACAGAAAATGGAGAAAAGGCTGGAAATACAAACTCAAAGGTAGCAGTCAGAATGAGCATGTATGACAATAGTCTACAATTTGTTACTCTGGCAGCAGTATGAATTCGTGTTTTGATGACAATTTTGAGCTTCTGTCATTTAAATGACGGTGAATTAGAAACTAGACACTAGACACACGTCAAATTGTATTCTAAAGAATCATTTTCTATCTTCAAAAAACGGTGTGCAGCCGTGATGTTTTAAAAAGTACCTAGTCTAGTCAGGATGTCCGAGATATTATATGCACAAATTAAAAATCTAATTAAATACTGTAATGATTATATTATAGTATTGTATTGTAGGAGGGGCTATATTTACAGAATAGAGAATAAATGGCCATAACTATGTTTTTATTAGTGTAAAATCACCTGAAGAGTCCTGTTTGTTACCTTGTTATGGCCAGAATGGATCAATCAGCAACTACACCACTAGATGCCACTAAGTCCTACACACTCCTTTAAAACCTGAGACAAGTAGCCCAAAACCATGATCCTCTCTAATCTGTCATTTTTCAAGTGTTTCACTTACCTAAAACCTAGATCACTGTCACTAAAATCCCATTCTGTTTTTTGTTTTGTTTTTAGTTTACTTTTAGGCAAATTGGCGGCATTAAAATATGCTGAATCATGTACTTGCAGACCAGTTCCAGAGTCATGATTCACATGTTATTTCAATTTTTCTAAGCAGCTACATGGTTGCCTTTACCTGATGGACATAAAAAATGTATATAAATGAAACAAAGAAAGAAAAAATTATGAGTCATGATTTTAATTAGTTGGGACTCTAAGATGGTGATTTTTGATGCAAATTGTGGACGGGCACTTAGTACCTTAGTTGTACTGATGACGTGGGTTCTACAGTCGCTGCTGCTGCTGCTGCAGCCACTGACCATGTTGGTAAGATGGCCAATAGACAGGCCAAACTACAATAAACTTCCTGTTGTTTTCATGAAGCACACCTGTTGCTTTCATTTAATGCAATACAGATGCCTCGTCCGCCACTCTGAAACATCCCATCTTACCAAGTGGCAGGACATCAACTCATGTCTCCAGTGTCTCTAAACAGTCCATCTCCATGATAATATTGCAATATCCCAACTGATATCAATATAGACACAAAATTAGTCAATAATAATTGCTAAATTGTTTTAGTAACTTTTTAAGCATAAATGGCAAAACCTCTGGCTCCAGCTTCAGACCTGTCCTAATATCCTTCAAAGTACTGTAATGTTAAGACATCCATCCAGCCGGTGTGAATCAGTATTGTTTTCAGTGTTAAAGGCCAACACTAAGAGGTTTACATACACCTCAGTGGGAGATGAGAATAATGGACACCTCATGCAGTGTCAAACTCCCTCCGCTCCTGAATGATTGCCTAATTAATCGGCCTGGCTGCTGATAGCCCTGAATTAGTTTGCAAAACAAATGAGGACGGCTGCCGTGCCACTGAAACCTCTGTGAGGAAGGGCAGTGAAGGAGAGGCTGGTACAAACAAATAACAAGACTTCCCTAATAATTGCAGATTAAGTTATTTTAACTTAATATATAACTTATATTCCTTGTATGGGGGTTTCATTGAGAGCCATAGAAGGTATAAGAAAAACAGCAGGTGGAGTTGTAGTAGTAGTGTTTCTTTACCACCGTTTTGGTTCTTCTGGAGGTTGATCCAGTGCCCATGTCGTCATTATGACCTTTTTTTTATTTTTATGAAGAACTTTTTGCTTCATGCAGCACAGGAGGCGTGTTGCTGCATGCTGCAAAACACAAAGAGGGTAAAACATTAAAGGGATTTTTCAGGTGCCACTTCATCAATAGAATAATGGGGGTAATTATCCCTGGAGTGGAGAAAGGTCTGCAATTTAAATGGACTGTTTGATTGAGGCTGGAGTTTAGCCACCAATAGATTAAACCCAGAACAGAGGTGTCCACGTGTGTGTGTTTGAGAGTGTGTGTATGTTTCCGTGCATTGTCCATTAAACTTACAAAAGAACAAAAGGAACAAAAACAGGTTCTTCTATCCCTGTAGCCATACAATGTGAAGCCTTAAAGGTGACACTAGAGGAAGGGTCTTTAAAATCATAGGGGGCATCCTCCAGGGAGCATGAATGGGCTTGTTTTTCACACTTGCCATTGCAACATTACAAGAGTTTACAGCCATGCTACTTTCTTTGAGAGGCTATAGTCTACTTAGCTAAATGCTAACGTAAACATTCTAGTACAGCTGAGGCTTGTAGGAATGGAATTAGTTTTGCAGGAATTTTGCAGCAAAAAGTGGGGACCTAAAAATGCTGACTCCTGATATTGCAGACTGGTCCTAATGACATGGAATCAAGTCAAGTTTCTATCAGGGAAATGAGAGCTGGTGCAGGAGGTAGAGCAGTACCAGCTAGTTGGACATATACACACAGCACTGGTTCTGGAACCAAACTCCTATAGAGAGGCTGGACTCTTCTTTTCTGGAATTGCCCAGGGTGAGAGGTGCAGGGCAGGCATGGGTTTTCTCACATGCCCACATCTGAGCAAAGTGTTGGAGTTCTCTCCCGGAGAACAAGAGGATTGCCTCTGTTTGACTGAGTCGCTGTGGGGAAGACTCTGACTGTTGTTTGTGCTTTTGTGTGTGTGTATATATATATATATATATATATATATATATATATATATATATATATATATATATATATATATATATATACAGTAGGTGTTTTCATTTATTAGTCAGTCAAGTCATGTGCTTTCTACACACTGTAAAACTGTTCTCCTCTTGAATTCCTATCCCCAGTCCTAGAAAGGAAACAAAGAATAACGACAAAAAGCAGATCAAATTCACCTGAAGGAAGTCGTGCTAAAGATGAAACAAGGTGGAAAATTAACAGCGTTTGCAGTGTATATGAAGATCAAATCAAATGACAAAAGGTCACATAGTTCTCTTGGGTAGGTTTGCCTCACTGTAAGTGATTTGACACATCATACAGCTGCTACCCAATGCAGTCCCAGCTCTGCAACATCTAAAAAAGGCTCGGCAATATTGTTGGTCTTTACAGTGTACAGACGAGTCAGCTCATCCCCTTATGCTCCCTGTTCCAGTCTTGGCAATCGCCTGAACTTAATGAGCCAGTGACCTTTCACAGCATCATTTTGCACAGACACTCTACTGCTAAGTCATAATCCACACAGCCTTACCAGATTGTATGATTTGCATTTATATTGACGGGAGGAATGTGATGATTGATGCAGCGGTGGTTGCAGCAGCTGCAGCCTGAACGCAGTGAGATAAAATGACATATTGGATCATCTGGGTGCCTTTTGGTCTTTGCGGCCAACTTTTCTGTTGCACACATTGTTCTGCTGAAGTCCCAAAGGTCCTGGGGTCGATGATGATGACCAGTCAATAGGAGAAGGTGCTGTGGGAAGCTACCAATATGCAGGGACATTATTAAAGAGTTTGTCTCTTTCTAACATTGCTAATGAGAATCAGAACGGGGGTTTGATCGGGGGTAAGAGCAATATTAAACACATAATTAACTGCTAGGACAGACAGAAGATTTCTATTATTTTGAACATTATTGAAGTAAGTAATTATTCTGCCGCTGTAGCCCATTTCAATAATAATAATAATGTATTAAGTGACATTGTCAAAGGGGGTGTTTGTAGTGATGAAGCAGAGCACATCCAAATGAATGATAATGTTTCTTTGTAACAGATGACGGCGTGAATAAGCAACTGTTGGCTCACAAGTTAGCCAAAAGGTGATTGATACATCAGTCGATATGTCAAGTTCAACGCATTGATATGTCATTGTGTTGAACTTGTTTCCACGGCCACCAAGTGGTCAAAATAAACACATCTGTATTTGTAGGTGTACATGGAACAAAGCACAAATTTTGATTTATGTTACGTGTTTGCCAGATGAGTCAGTCCCTAGTTCACTTCTACAGGGAGACACTTGGGACTGGTTTTCAGTTTTTATGGATATATGTCCTGTGGCAGCAAAACACGTCAGACAAGTCATCAGAAACTCTCAGGGTAACTAACTACCTAAGTAACTGACAAAAACACTAGGGAGGGAACTAATGAGCCTAGCAGCATTAAATTTGAACCCATCCAAGGAAATTTCTACATCTGTTGAATGTGTAGAATGGCACAGTTTGTAGGTAGGTCCACATTTATGGTTTTTAGTAAAATATCTTGACAGAGAAATTTGGTTCGGACATGCATTTCCCCCTCACAATCACTGTAACGCCGTTTTCATCTCGTGCTATCATCAGGGCAAATTTTTTCAATTTGTCCAGAACTTTATTAGGTTTATCCCTAAATACCTCAAATGACTAATGACATTCTGATCAGCTTTAGTCTTTGTGTTTAGTGCCGACAAGAAATATTAGCATTTTAACCCACATGGTAAAGATATATAAATATGTACACTGTATACAAATGTGTGAAACATCAGTATCTTAGCATCGTCATCTTGATTGTGCTAACATGCTGACAGAATTTAGCTCAATTTAGCCGCATAAGGCTGCTAGCATGGTTGCAGAGAAACTGTAAAAACAAAGTTTAAAAACTGTAAAGAGGTTACAGCAAATTGAGTTAACATTTCCAAACCAGCATTGTGCAGGCAATATATTAAAAGTGAACATTTTCTCTCTACTGTATCTGTGTGTGTGTGATTTGACACATTTAGCTAACCATTTGCTGTGTCAATGTCCGTTCGTTTCTGACATTTTATAAAAAAGATTAATTGGAAAAAACATTCACTGGAGCAATCGAGAATCTTACCACAGTGTAGGAGCATACTTGGCATACAGATGCTTATAAATGTCATCAGATTCAAGACTTACTGTTTCTCATTACCAACACTTTCTACCACTGTCCTTGAATTTAACAAAGTACACATAGTTTTGTCCTGGATGTTTGTTAATCTAATCTCCATTATGCTAATTACAGTCCTATTTTATCTATAGCTAGTTAAATTATAGGCCTATGTGAACACCATTATCCTTATCAGTGATGTCTGATATTTAATTAAAGCCCTATATTGTCATATCAGTCTACCCCAGTTACCTTTAATGGGTTAGTTTTAATTGTTTGAATGTGATTTTCTCTCCAGGACCTGAGCACTGGATGAACAAACCCGAACACCTACTGGTTTATAAGTGCTCACACCGCTGTGTTATTTTTACTTTCTCTTTTAATTACACCCACAGTTTTCTCACACAGCTCATAATGATTCTTGATTTCCTTGAATGACCTCCAGAAAGTTTGATTCCTCTGATATACAGACAGGTCTAATTCAGTTAGTAAGTTTTTCTATGAACACATTTAGGGAAGGTTTCAGATGATTGCTTCAGTAGCTGCTCCTCTGTTCTTTTTCCATATGGAAGCAGATAGGTCACATGACCTCTTCTGTAATGTGAAAACCTGCTAACCCGTGTCAGGCCGGTGCAGACTGGCAGATGGTGGTCGTGGGTGGTGCAGTCTGTTTCCCACTGCAGAAATGACTGGAAGGCACAAATGAGCAGGTATCTGTGAATGACAGGAACTGTGGCATTTTGAGATTATGAAGAGGTCAGGCTTTCTTCCAGTGAATAAAGCATTTCATTGCAGGTAATCACTCTTTTTTTTTTTTCTTCGTCTTTTGAACCTTTCCCCATTCTGTAGAACTTGAAAACAGACCTTGAAAATGCCACAGACTATGGGCTTTTGTCTGTACTTGTATATGCCTGGACTTCAGCATTTCAGGAGGATTCTGCCTCACTGTTTGGTTAAAATACACATGAATCGAAGTGTTGAAGTGGAGAATTCTCTTCATCAGTGGCGAGTTCAGTCAGTGGAGAAAAACTGCACAGGAGTCCAAGAAGCCTAGCACTGAAAGGTTTACTGAAGCTTGATTAAGGAGAATGGAGGATTTATCAATACACTTGACCCAATGCCGCCTCAACTCTGAAGAAGCTGTCCTCTTTGGTTAGTCTATATGTCCTCTGCACATTGCCAAAACTACGTCCACAAATGTCAATTAGTCTAAAAACAAGGAAATACATTTACCCTTCATGGTCTGACTTTATCTGACTTTGTACAGTCTTCTATGTTCTGTACCTATCTGCGGAGAGACAGCCCTTTCTTCTGACCTTGGTTACCGCTTTAATGATCAGAATGATGTCTGCTTTCCTAGACATAAATATTCAGCTGCTCTGCATCTCAAGAGGAATAAAGCCTAACTCACACCGGGGACGTCAGCGGCGCGTTACGGCTGCGTCGCGTCAGCCGTTGCTGATCGCTGCCATTATAATCAATGAGAGCACTCACACCGGGCGCGCTGCAGAACGTCTCAGCAGCGTCCCAGAAGCGTCTCTCCGCTCTGCAGTGCTATCTTTACGTAGCACTTCTATTTTGACGCGAGCCGTTGCTAAACCGCGTCAATTTCAACAGAGCAGATAGCACCAGACAGGAAATCTGACACAGAATCAGTGTAATAAACTTCCTCCCCCTTTCAAAATAAAACACAAAATGCAGTTCATGTCGCCTGTCACAGCTTCATGTCCACATTACGTTATGACCGGTGGCACCAGGTCATCTGTCAGTCAATCAAAGAGTCTCAACATGAACAACGAGAGACTAATTGTTGAAGTGGAACAACACACAATAATTTATGACACGACAGATCCTTTTTATAATCTCTCCCACGTCGGAGAAGCAAAGTTAGCTGTTTGTTGTTGTTGTTTCTTTTATTCACAGTTTATCGCGGGGACTCGCGTATGTTCGGGATTCTCGCGTGATCTCGTGATCTCGCGTGAATACGGCTAGTTCGCTACGCAGCCGTAACGCTGCCGTTCGCGCCCGGTGTGAGTTGACGCCGGGCAGAGGACGGAGCTGAACCGTGGCGCTGCCGTGACGCTGCCGTTACGCGCCAGGTGTGAGTCCCATGTCAGTCAGTGTCTCACACAGACCAAGACAACACCTCTGTCCCGTCAGTGACCTCAAGACATACTGTATGCTTGACCCTGTGAAAACCTCATATGTGGTGTGTTAGAATAGAAAAGTCATTCTGAAAGTTCACTACTCAGCACCAGACCCTCGATGAGTAGCAGGAGACCCGAAGTATTTTTCAAACAGTGGCAATTTTCCATGACTAAATAATGTTGACAGACAGGGATGATATATACTTTGTCATAAAACTCCACCAAAGCAAAACTGCGTTTCAAAGTTTGTTACTGAGTCACCTTCTTGCTAAATTTATTGTGTGCTCAAATCCTGAGTCACTTTTAATTTTATGACCTTTGTCAGCAAACTAATAATGAGTGTTTGGCACCCTGGGATATTCTTTATACAACAGTTTTACATTGTAGAGTTTGCACTCCGGGGTGACTTTTGCAGTCACAAAGACAGAAAAATGCAAAACATGCCCACAAGAGGATGTTTGCCTAAAATAATCTTGGCCAGACTTAACATGCTGGTCAATGCAAATAAGAGGAACAATTGACAAAGAAAAAAACATTTTATAATGGTCTCTTTCTGAACAGTTTTGCAGTTTGCGTCAAATATGTTGCCAACAGGAACAGCCTTTTATGTGCATTATGAACACATCTATAGAACCTCTCCCCGCACAAAAAATATATATGTGAACCTGTATTCCTGTAGCCTTAATTATGGAACAACTTAACCTGAGTAAGTCTTGAAACTCAAAGACTTGGCTGCTTATAACTATTGAGCATGTTTGTTGGCTTTGGTCTTGGTATTGATATGATAATAGGTTCTTGGCCTGAACTATTATTCTAGTCCAGTTTAGCAACATCAATACGTTTTACATACCAGCCTGTACCTACAAGTAGAACTTATCCTTTGATTATAGTTCCTGAGTTTGTCTGTGTGTTCAGACAAACAAACATTTGTTGACTTTGTGTATTACAATGAAAGAGTTTGTGTATTCATATTTCTTAAAATAAGTGTTGCAAAAAGTATTTCTTTGGTGCTGATATGGAAACCCAGCAGCACAAACACTGAAAAATGTTAATATTCATATCATATCATATCATATCATATAATACTGTATGAATGAGTGAATGATGAGCCTAGACTGAGCTCTCCACAAAGGCCACCTTTGCCATTTGTTCACTTCTCATGCTATAATGTTAAGCATCTCAGAATATCTTTTTTTTTCCAGTACTGATATTTCGAGTATAATGAGCATTTAAGCCTTAGAGGGCTGTTAGTGTTGCTAAAGACTGTTAATGCTTTTGCCTTCGCTGCTTTTCAGAGATCTCTGAATCCCAACTCTGCCATATTTCTGTCTATGTAGTCCAGAGAGGATGAAGCTTTGGGGGGGGGCAAGCAGAGGCTTTGCACACGGCCCTCACAGGTTTATATTCCCAGGCCAAAACACCTACAGGCTTTTTTTCTCCAGCCACCGGCAGAGCAGCTGGGTTCTGCTGAAAAACTGGGAGAAAATAACTCATACTGATGTGAGAACAGGCTACATACTGAATTAAGACAGGCAGCTCCATCCATCCATCCATCCATCCATCCATCCATCCATCCATCCATCCATCATAGTTCTCCTCAGCCACATGCTTCAGCTCCACTTGGTGTAAACTGAGAAGCCCTCAGGCCAAAAACCCAGTGTGAGCTCTGTTCATTCATACTTTGTTTCAGAATGTAAAAGTATATCCAGAATTTACATTTTTTATTAGTGTTTGAAGTGCTTGAAAGATATACAATGGAATTTACCATCATAAATTTTATAATTCTGCATTTGAAATGTATTATGTCTATAAGCACACACAACAGAATTGTTGAATTTATTTGGCACAGGCTAAAAATCTTCAGCTTCATATGACAACATCAGATAATATTAGTATGATCCTGGTCATCTGCAAATATGATTGCTTGCAGCACGCTCAGCTGGGTCAGGCCTTCTACGTTTTGACAGCTCCATTATGCCAGAAAGATTTTTGGGAAACTGCCGACATGCTGCGAGTAAAAAAGCACCAGCCATCCATTCTCATCAACAATCATGAAAATAGGGCCCCAGCAAACAGTGGCACTCAAAATAGATGAAAGTTTTTTGTTGTTTTTATTATTTTTTTCTTTTTTTATGGCTAAGAGTACGTGGACACATATCGAGGTGTTTTTTTTTTAGGATTTGGGCCTTCAGTTTAAATTGCTAAATATTTTCTGATATGTTTTGGTTTTTAACCTTACATCAGTAAATGCCTGCAGCCAGAATTTAAATCATTGCCTAGTGAAATATTTGGTCACACTTTTTATGAATGTCACATCTATTGTGGGTTATGGGGGCATTCATAATGAGTTATGACTATTCTCTATAAACGCAATGCTTTCAACGTGTACCTTTATTTACATAACACATGCAAAGCTTGTGCATAACTTATGACACTGGATGGACTATTGGAACATTCATAGTGCTTACTACATTTGATTGATGAGGTAAATACCGTATAGGTCATAAAGTATTATAAGCCACATCAGTCAACGTCTAGTCACAAGATGCTGTAAGCTATAATTAATTATAATTCACATATATAATGTTTTGTGAATGTTGATATAATGCATCATAAATGTGTATGTTTCCTTATGAATGCATTATAGTTTATTATCAGTCACCCATAACCCCTATGCCCCATTATAATTCACTGTGAATGCCCCCATAACACAGTATAGATGTGATCTTCGTACAAAGTGTTACCATGGTGCTCCCTGGACTATTTTATATATATAATATTTATATTATATATTTATATATATTTATAGTCCATACTACAGTTGAATGTTGAGGTGTTTATTGATGGTTGAGGTGAGTATAGGTAGTCATAATGTAGTATAAGCGCCATCAGTCAAACCTATAATGTATAACCAGTCAGAGGCAAGTTATAATTCATTTCATCTATAATGTTTTATGACTGTTGATGCATCAGAAAGTACAATGCTAATTTATTGATGTGGTCATTAAGCATTATGAATGCATTATTTTTTTAAAATATGAATGCCCTCATAACACACTATAGATGTGGTCTAGAAAGTCCGTTTTTGACACAGAGATCTTACTAAATCACAAAAGGTCCCAAATCCCAGGTTCAGTTGTCAGGACTACAGTATATGTTCTGTGCTGATGGAGTCACTGTGAATCTAAAAAGCAGCCTCAGCGAAACGCTCCCAATGTAAATCTATCTGTATGTATGTATCTGTTTTCCCTGCACACCTCATCCAACATGACATGAGGTTGAATTTCTTGATGGAAGGACAATCTGTGTTTACATTTTCCAGCCCGAGTTCTTGACTTACACAAACACTCACATCCTCTCCGTCTCTCTTCGCTCCCTCGCTCTTATGAACACACACATGAATACAAAACGGCAGAGATCCTCAGACAGCACACCCGGACAGGCACTAACCGAGATGACTATCATTACAGTGCATCTTCTAAGTATTCCAACTCAATCAGAGGTGATACAAAAGGCCTTATCAGAGCTGACGAGCTGCCCTCTCGAGTCCCCTTCTTCCTTCTTCTGCTGATTGCAGCTATCAGTGGCTGTGTGGGCGAGATGCCGCCTGATAACTCGCCTTTCTCAAATGAGCCCATCTTCCACGTTTACACCCGGGGAGGTGAAGTCCCCAGTAGGTGTCACAGCGAAAACGCCGCGCGGTGCGCACACATGGAGGCTGAATGTTAAATGTAGTGCTCTTTATGGTTCATTGTCACACGTCGTGCACTGAAAAATCACTTCATGTTTTTTATCAGCTCATTTTTATCATTCCTGTTCAGCATTTGAAATGACACAGTTATGCATGTCATTCAGACCTTTTAGCACATCTATTCTGTGTGGTGGTTAAAAAGCGATCATTTAGATGTATCAAATCATTAATGGGTTGATGAGCAACAAACTCTGCTTTGCTGCCGTTTCTCAAGTCTCTCAAGTGTAGGAGTGCCTTAAAGGATAAACAAGAATACTTTTATATCTCCTGATACTTGGTTACAAACATGACACAGCAAGTTCATGTCACCCACTCAGTCTAGTGAGCTTATAATGAACTCAAATACAAAGAGCTCTCATACAGCACTGACCAGAACATGCAGCTCTCCATGACATTAACACTGGAATAGCACCTACTTACAAACTTGAAAACAATAATGATTGTGTCACAGAGTTTCCCCACAAATGAGCTTTGATCAAACAATCTTCGGTTCATTCAACCCGACAACAGCCATTTCATTTCGGCTTGTTATAGAGTCACAGAGGTATTGTTAATCAGCTGCTTAACCGTGAAAGGGAAAGTCAGGGGCAACAAATCATTTTTCACACAGTCTAATTTTCACTGTTGAGCCCGGCTCCCTAGAGCTCCTTAAATGCACTGGCAGCTTTAGTGTTTGCCCGTGCAAACACTTAAGGTCTGCTACCTGCAGTGTCAAATAAATGTGTATAATACAGCTACAACATCTAATGACATCTAACCATAATAGAGAGATTGTGACACCTAAACTTGGGATGCTAAAACATTCCTGGCATGTAATGAGTACGATAAGTATTATGTACCGGAGGCTGAGGGGCAGCCTGTTGTGACTGAATCAGCTGTAATGACGCTGAGGAAGAAGTTTTTTTTTTTTCTTTTTTCTAATTTGACGTGTTTGAAATTGTATACTGTATATCCATATTTGTGCCAGCTCCACCACTTATTAGACCAGTCAATGAGAAGAAGTGCAACTTCACTGATTGTCGGCAGCTGTGACTTCACACAGCTATGGATATCTATAGCACCAGTGGCACTAATTCATTGCATACACCTGTAATTGCGATGTTATGCAATATCTCAATTATCATTATTAAAGTTTTCTATTGAAGATATATTTTTTTTGCAATTTGGTGCTTTGGCGTGCCTTTCACTAATACAGTGCTGTAATAAATATGGACACGTACATTCATTATTATTTTACTTACTTACTCAGCTGCAAGTTGACAACTTTGCTTACAGCCAAATATCAAGCAAGGTCAACAACACAAGACAGCTAGCTAGTATTACTTACTAGTCCAGCAGCAAGAAGCTCAGCTCTGCGTCTGTCTTTCAGCCTTTTAAAAGTCAGTCAAAGATTTACTCTTATCTGGTGGCTCTTTGCCCGTTGATTCTCTCCTTTTCTCCTCTTGGCTTCCTCCATCTGCCATGTCCACAGAGCCTGGTTACACTTCCCCCTCAGGGGGCTCTGGATCTGGCACAACACCGACCTCGCTCTCCGTCATCATTCCCCGCTGGCCCTCCCTTGCCCAGACCTGAAAACCTCCTCCTCCTCCTCCTGGCAGTCCAACGCTCCTTTGCTAGCGGTGTAAATACCAACACTTCCCTGGTGTTTTGAGTTCCTGGGCAGCCAGAGGACATCAGAAAAAAAAAAAAAAAAACAGAAAACTTTTTCTCCTTTTAAAATATGATCCAGTTTTATGAAAATCAGTCAAAAACTTGGTGGCGGATGACTTTGTGTAGTAAAGCACAAACTCCTTGCGGGATATCATACCCATATCCCCTGTATCTATCTTTTTACCTGAAAATATGTCTAGAAAGCTGCATCTGCTCCGTATACATGAGATGCTCACATCTCCTTTATAAACAGCAGTTTGTGTGTTATGTGTATGGGGAAACGGCGTGTGCATGTTGTTTTTTTTTTTTTTGAGGCCTCCTGGTGTCTTTGTGTGCAAACTCAAAATGTACATGAAAGGAGACGTATGGGAACACAATGACTGCATGTGTTTACTGCTGTGTGCATTTCCTTTGTCACTTCAGATTGAGACATCTTGTCCGTGGCAGACGCTACCATCGGTGATGACAGATAATTAGCAGCCTCGGGGGGCTTAACAAAGCACAGCAATTTTAAAACCTGAGGCTAATCGCAGCTATCGCCGTCGTGTTTAGACGGCCCCCATCATAACTCGGTGGACGTTCCTTGATGTGAGCTGGTGGAAGAAATTATCCGTGTGTCATCTCGTCGGAGGTGGTGTTAGCTTCCGCGCGTCCATCATCCTGAGGTTCACACAGGAAATAACCACACATGCTTTTCATCTGCTGTGCAAGTCCGGGGGAAATGTATATGAACTCCTTCTGTCTCTCCATCTGCGCTCAGTATTTCTCTTTTTTACTTTCTTTTAAAGAAAAGATGAAAAACAGCTTTTTATGCAGAGGTTTAAATAACAATTCTTTTATTTTCTTTCTGCATTTTTACCATTTCCACTCTGATGCATTTACATACATCTCCAGCCTCCCTTCTTTTGATACATCGCTGTGTCTGGCCAAACAACTCAACAGTTTTTGGATAAGGCTCTTTGGGATTCTGTTATTTTGCTTTTCAAATGTTACACAACCCTCTTCAGGTCTCATCAGCTTTTACCGTTATCCACTACGATTATCAGATTCTCTGAGATTCAGCTGAGGAGGTTAAACTCCCACCTTCTCTCTTGGCCACCTAAACAAAGATCCCGTCCTGTCTTCGGCCTTCGCTGATAGATTATATGACGTTAACGTATCGCATCGGAAATGTCAACAAATGAGGAGGTCAGTAAGGAGGAAGTTTTCAGTGACATTTTGCCATTCTTCCTCTTTTTGGTGAAAGTTCTTCCTGCTTTAATCTTCTCTGCTGCTTCCTCTTTCTATCTTCTAATTATAGATATTATATATATCAATATAGATTAGATTAGATTAAACTTTATTTATCCTACAATGGGGAAATTCTCTTGTCACAGCAGCAGAAAGGGTGTAATATACACTATAATATACAGCCATGGTGAGTAGTGGTGATAACTGAAAAACAGAAACTACAGCATGATTCAGGTGGTGCAGGTGTTGTACAGTCTGACAGCAGTTGGGATGAAAGACCTGCAGAACCTCTCCTTCTTACACCGTGGGTGTAGCAGTCTGCTGCTGAAGGAGCTGCTCAGGGAGCCCACAGTGTCTCCACCCCACTTCCTCTATGGAGTCCAGAGGACAGAGCTCACTGTCCTGATCAATCTATTGAGCCTGCTCCTGTCCCGGTCCGTGCTGCCCCCCTCTCCAGCAGACCACAGCATAAAAGATGACTGAGGCCACCACAGAGTCATAAAGTCCTGAGGAGAGCCCTGCACACTCCTCAGGACCTCAGTCTCCTCAGCAGGGGGAGGCGACTCTGGCCCTTCAAATATTGTAGTTCAACCTGAATCCACATGTCCAGACACCTCCACACTTGCAGACCTGCACTTATTGGACTGATCTTTATGTAAAACGTTGGTGTGACAGTTGAGTTAAGGCTTGTCGATCTGCTGCACTCAGTACTGTTAAAATTGTGTCTTTTAGCTGTCCAGTTGTAACCTGAACCCAGTCACATAGTCAGTGAGGATTCGGGGTGGTTCTGGTAAACGTTATCAGTCTTGTAAAACTGTTACATGCACAGTCATCTGAGCTTTCCGAGACAAATTCACAAGTGGCAGTAATCAGGCGGCTCTTCCTCCCAGTCACCAGACAGATCTGTACAGAAAGCAGGCAGGAATGATTTAAAGGTCCCCTGTGGAGTTTCCCTGTAAACAGACAGAGTTTCTGTTGACATTCAGTGTGTGTCCTTGAGGACTATGTGTTAAAACCCTCAAATATCATTTCCAGAGCTGATATTTCCTAAAACCTTGAAAGCAGCATTATCTGCATGTTTAGTAGCAGTCCCCTTCTCCCGCTGCCTTTGTTGGTGCATTTGTGTTTCTCAACATGTAATTGCCACTTGTTGATCAATGGAATGCATCAATCACGTGAATCCACACCTGCTGATGAAGTGTTACCGCTCACACTCAGTTCTACAGTGCATATCAGTCTTTATCCTCTTATTTATTCTTCAGCGTCTCTCTGTTATGCTATATGAAGCACGAACATGTAAAGCAATAGACCCTGATGGCTCAGTGCACTTGCAAACTTGACGTGATGACAGTGAACATGCGAAGATGCACAGCTGAGGTATGAAAGAAGTACAATGTCCCTCCATCCCTGTTTGTTAAATGTTTAATCGAGGTTGACTTCTTCCTCATTTCAGTGACTGCCGAGCACCTCAAGAGTTCGCTTTGTTGAGCTACCAACACATTTGTGAGCATCCTCATTCAGATTTCAATTGTAAAGGAAAAAAATGTCTTGTACACCAACAGTTTCTGTTTCTATATCTATTTTTCTTACTGCTGGAAAACCAATCATTTGTCTCCACTCTGTTAATGAGATGTCAAACCTAGGGGACAGTTGTATCGGTAATTGATCTAATGGGCTTCCTCTTCCTCTAATTGGCCAAATTAATCAATTGAATGATGTATCATTATGCCTAAACCCAAAATCAAGTGTTTTCATATATGTATATATGCATTTATGTTTTTAACCAAAGAGCTATGACAGAATTATAATTGTATCAGGGGAAAAAGGCATAAATGGAGTTGTAATAAACTGAACTGACATGTGGTTTGGGTCATCATTTGCATTTGCATGTTGAACTCATCTCACTGGCCTTTTTTGGAAGGCTGGAAATCGCCCAGATTATCAGTCTACGATCACTATCTGCTTAACAGTGACATT
Source organism: Nibea albiflora (assembly GCA_014281875.1). NCBI lineage: Eukaryota > Metazoa > Chordata > Actinopteri > Sciaenidae > Nibea > Nibea albiflora. The sequence goes on from CM024803.1 coordinate 4,083,902, forward strand.
ACAGGCAAAGAAAGTAATAAGAACTGCATAAAAGTTGGATACATTTTGACGGATATCAGAAACCAAATTGTTTGAGTATCAAACTGATTTCTCACTTTTGGTTTACATTATTCAGTTCAAGATGACAAACCAACTCACTCAGTCGTGGACCTCTTTGGAAATCCTTACTTGACCTTACGAATGATAAATCTATCACGGAGGCTGATGATCCAGTCAGCAGATGTCCAGGCACAACAAGGCAGCTGCCTTGAGCCAGAAAAAGTGAAATGCTGTTCACTTCTGAATGTGCTAGACTCAGAGATGTAGAAAAAAAAAAATATGAACAGAATAAAAAACACGTCCGTATTACATTTTGTCCTTCAGCTTTGGTAAAAGATGTTGATTATCTCCTGGGATGATCACAACAGCATTTGAGGCCAAATCAATTAAATTCTAAGGAATTGCCACGATTAAAGGATTCTTTCATGGGATAAAAGATCTGCATAAGTTGTCCATCAGTTTTACTTTGGGATACTTTGGGATCTACAAATTTGAGTCATTGACTGTGGAATAATGGTGTGATCCCCTGGAGAAATATCAAAGAATGGAGGAAGCTATAGTAATTTATTAGCTGTGTGGGACCAAGATAAACTGCTTCACAAAAGAGGAGTGCTTAAATGACCAAATGCAGAGTAAAGACAAAAAAAAAAAAAAATACCGCAACTGTGTAGCGGTAGCATGTCCAGACTGGCTAGTGTGTTAGCAGTAGCACCAACTAGCCATTCAAGTTGTCCCTACATCACCATTTTTTCTAGAACCACATATCCAGTGGAGACACGTGGATTCAATTCTCAGGGACCAAAATCAGGCCGGGACACTCACACATGAGACTGTAAGAGTTGTTACAGGCCTGCCTGCACGTTCAATCAATGAACCATTCCATTGGCGGTTCATGGCAAAAAATAGATGAAAAAAAACTTTGACAGTGGAGCCGACTGTACTGCAGCTGAATGCAGACTCTGAATCAGAACACTGATTCTTCGACTTTCAAAAAAGCAGCTTCACACTCCAGGCAACATCGCTCACACAATGTGGTTCCTGGATGCTGTATATCATATCAGGTACACACAAAGTGGTGCTGGTTTGGCGGGGGCAGTTGGTTTTGCCCGGGGCGGCATTTGTCCGACGGACCTGTCCTGGGTCCGTACACAGCAGCTGCTCTTCTCTGTTTTCAACACTCATCCACAGCACAGGACAAGAAAGTCAGTGTGGACTCCTCTCACTCTATGTGAATAACAAACTGTCTTTTCACTGTAACATTACAATACATTCAGAACATTTGAGTTACTGTCACATGTTGTGCATCAGCTTAATGCCTGGTATGACGTGCTGTAATTTCACCAGGTCTGCAAATACAACTTTTTCAAATGAAAAAGCATTGTCAAACCATTGTCTTGTTTAATAACTTTATAATTAACTCTTAACCAAAATGGTCAACATAAGTTTTCAGAATCCAGAATCGCTCATTTTATGTAAAATCATGCTTTTGTTCGTTCAGTTATTTATTTTTAGATTTCATTATGTATTTATTGATTTTTTTTTTCTTCTCTTGTGCTAGTGCACATTCATTCCTCTACCTCTTCAGTTAAAACAGTCATTGATTATTTTGTTTGTTGAGTAATCAATTCATTGACTGGCTGCTTTGGTATTATGTAGGTTGTATATACATAACCCTGCACATTACTGAAAATTTCTGTATATGGTCAGACCTATATATAATTCATTATACAATCCATACACTATTTATCCTGACCTATTTTTTCATGCACTGTTCTGCAGCAGCACCTTGTATAAATACTTGACCTTTAAATAGCAGCTGTGTACTTGTTGTTGTTGTTTTCTCCATAACAAATGATAAATTATTTGTCAGTGCTACATAATGTGCCCCAAAACCCTGTGAGGAAAGTTTCTATACCAGCATGCCACACGTTGAGGTTACACAGGATCGAGCATATGTTCCGAGGTCTCTCTTGGGAGAGTCTTAAATCTTGGGTCGTTCTAGGGACGGTGACTTCTCTCATCGACACACAGAGCAGCTATATGTTTATGTTTAGGAAACCATGCTAACCAAGGTCAGAGGCTATGACTGCCTCACCCACAGGCCTTTATGGACATAGAGTAGGTGTGTCTCTGCACTAAGGGCATGTAGACAAGCCAGAGAGGACCGCTTCAACAAAACACGAGACACCCAAATCCACAACAACCTTTTAACTGTCATTTACAGTCTTGTGTATATAATCTAAAAGTTGTGAGGAATTAATGAGTTCTGCCTGAAGTGTAAAAATATTGAAAATAATTTTGGTTTATTTTGACACTGTGGGGAGACAAATTAGACTATGGCGAGCTTCAACAGCATTGGTAATAGATGGTTGATACGTCTGGTGTTTTTTGCTTTAGGATGCTAAACTCCACTTTCTGCTCCTCCATCCATGGCACTACATCGTTTAGCTTCCGTCCCAGTACTCACAACTTCCCTCAGATTTACATTTTCCACATGCGTATGAGACACTTAACTTCATCCTGTATGCATTTTTACTATTCCAGGCCACATTCCGGGTTTTCATACTTTTTGTTGAAAAGTATTTTTTTCCCCACTTTGGATTTCTCTCTCTCTCTCTCTCCTCTCTTGTATTTACTCCTCCTCCTTCCTCTTTTTCTCCTCGTCCTTGGAACAAACTTCCACGCGATATTCCTTTTGTACTAACTAATTGGTTTTCCTTCCTACATGTACATGCGTTGTTGAGGATGTCTTTTCTGGTCTCTGGTGGCTAAATGATTCTAAATGGATGCACTCAACATGTACTGTCCTACATTTTTTTTCACTCGGCCCATGTTTGTCAGGCATGTACCATTCTCACCATCATCAACGAACCACATGACCCAAATTTCACTACGTCTGTCTCCGCATGTTTCATTGACAGAGCCAGACCATTCACACTGTAACCATGGCAACTAAAAGCATATGACTTTCTTGTCTTTGTCAGAGCATTTACATGCCCACTCCTCACTGGCCAAAGAGCATATTTTAAGATTTTAAAAGCCTGTGTGATGGAAGCCATGTTATGAAAGAGCAGGTTGAACAGCTCGGCCTTTTTATAGTGACCTGACCTCCTATGTAAGGCAGATACAGTACATGCTTAACATGCATGTCATCTGAGTTTGTTACTGTAACTGTTCAGAGTCAGACACCGTGTTCCATCAGTGAGTCGACTTCCCTTTTCAAAGTCAATGCTGTGCTGCATTTGTTAGTTTCAAACTTAATTTTCCCTCTTTTTAATTGTACTGTTGTTCCCTCATGAGAGAGGCCAGCTACAGCCAATTTGCTTTCAGAACAATTCCAATGGATTCCATTTGCGACTCAGACTCAAGGTAAAACCCGTCAAAATGTGTCCATTGTATTGGGTGGATATTCCACATGTGTTTTGCTGCCTCGCTCTTTGTTCTGTTCCGCTGTTGGCTCCACCAGTCGCTACACATGACATTCCGTTAATTTGCCACAAAGAGCACAATGCAGCAAACAGAACGAAGTCTTCTGCAGGTCTGAAGGGAGCAGAGAAAATAAACCTCAATTTTGATTTGTGACTTCAAATTTAGAACAGAGATTATGAACTGGGTGGTGGGTTTGAATGTGGCCAATTATCAGGTGCGGAGAGTCTAATGTAGGACACAGTTGATTTGCATTATGGGTCAGTGTGGTGTGTAGGATCCAGTGTTTATGGAGCTTGATTCAATCTAGGAGCTGAAAGTCAAAACATTGCAGACTTTGCCCGATCAATTTTGCTCAATTCTTTTTTCCAATCCGTTTCTCACAAACCTCCAGAGAAATTGAAAATACAATACTTAATCACTGGAGCATCCCTTTAATATAGCTATAGCTATTGAACAGTGTTCATTGTACACCCGCAGTGACTGTTGCTGACAATACCCCCTTTCTTCTGCTCTCTTAGAGGAAGTGAGAATTAAACGGATATTTCACAGCTGGAAACAGAGTTTTCATGAAACTGGGCTGTCTGTGAAGTAGAAAGACTCAACTTTCTTTTAAAATTAGTGTTACATGACCAGAGAAAATAGAAAAAAAAGTGCTATGGTACTCCCTTTGGGTTTTGACTTGTCCTGGTTTTCAACGGAACATTCATATTTGATCTGAGCTTCAAGGGCAAGTATTAAATAGTGATCCAACAGGCTCTATGAACCACCATGATATTCTTATACTAATCCTAATCCTCATCGCATACTGCATATGACCTCCCCTCACTGTCGGTGGAGGTGGGCATGTAAAAACGTTTAGGTTAGCTGTAGAGCAAGCCACATTCTGTCTAATGACGTTTGCCAGGAAATAAATGGGGAGGTCTGGCTGCTGGCAACATGCATGTGGCAGGCACACATTGGTTGTGGCTTTTAAGTTAGATGCTGGCTTCTAGCGATTAATGCTCCTATCATATGGATACCCACAGATGGGCATCTATTTTAAGGTAAACTGGTTTGGACCTATGTAATGATTTGAATTGCTAAAATACCTCTGTTGTTGCATAAAAAGGCCTGTAAGCACACAGTGACAAATCCCAAGGCTCTGGTCCAAATGCTCCTCTGAGCTTTACACCCACTGGTTGGCTGAAATCAAGACAAGAGCAAGCGATCTGCTCACAGAGATGGTCAGAAACATGGTGGAATTGAGGACCTGTGGTGCTTCAAACAAGGTTGTCATTTGTATTTTAATGTTTAAAAAAAAGAAGCGAAGTTATAGCACCATGAAACCTCTCAGGGAGGAGGACGGGGTGGATGTTTGGACATACAAACTGTACAAATGTCTTACTTTGACATAAGAGACTGCTTTTTATAAGCCATCTCCTACTAATACTAAAGTTGCTGTGAACTTTATTTCTTTGGTTATCATAAGGGTTAAATAGCTCTACATTCATGTATGCATACATACTATGTTCAGTCAGGAAGATGGGTCCCAGAGTCCCTCCTTTCGGCAGTAACCAATCAAAGGTTAACTAGTGCGTTCAGATCATTTGTATTAATCAGTTTGGTTGTAGGGTTGTAATCATGAAGGCTCAACTGTACTGAGTGTTTCTGTCACTTACAATCAGTGAAGCAGCAGTGAGTTAAGAGTTTTCCAATGTTCCAAAACACACTTCATTTTTATAATGACTGCAAAAACCGAAAAAATCATGGAACATGGATTTTTCCTAAGACCTAATCTGTAATTGTTGCATCCCTATTATATAGTTTTAATGTGTACCAGTTGTGGAAGGTCCAGGCGAACACTGTTGTTGATGCTGTCTTTGCTATGGAGACATCACAGTTTCTGTTACTTGACCCAGGCAAAACAATCTCAAGCCAAGCTCCACTTGACCCATCATCATGGATGGAATCGTCTGTGTTAAAAGTTCAATCTGAGCAATTTTGAAATGGAAGGTTCACTCTGGACCGTGGAAGCAACCTTTCATCCTTTCAGCCTCGGGCTGTCTGACTTCCCCATAGAGCCATTTGTGGCCACATTTTGTTCAGGGCACACGCAAGACAACTTTGAAATCAAGGAAATAAGTCTTGCTGGATAACGGGGGGGGGGGAAAGTGTTCCTTCTCTTAAGATTCGCGTAGAGACTGTGCTGCCAACGCTGAAGTTCAGGCTAACCTCCGCACCTGTCCAACTACGACCAGACTTTACCACTGCGCACCTGCTCCTGATTTCTTAATAGCAACCACTTTCCATCTTTTCTGTGCCAAAACGTCAGTTTAGCCCATTACTTGCTCTGTGATCCGTTCTTGTGTTCAGACCTGCTGCCTTTCTGTGCTCGTTTGCTTGCTCGCACTTTATATCTGAATTATTTTAACGAAAAATGAGTTAGTAAAGATAAAAATAAGTCAATAACTACATTTGTTTGCATGTTTCTTCATACCAAAGAGCTGGTAGGTGCTCGGCCACCTGCGTTGTAGCACTGTAGTTCTGTGTGCAGTATTATTAAAGCCATGAGTCAGACCAGAAAAGACGCATTTGATTCAGACCTCAGTTGAAAATACACATAAAAACATTCTCAACTTATTAATCTTGTACTTATTAGTAAGTAAGTAAGAGTAATTAGAAAAAATACAAAGTGATCATTCACAAACTATATCTGCTGATGACATCCATGTGATATGATCAAAAGTCCTGGAACAAGCTAGTAAGTAGAATGAGACAGTGTGTGAAGGTTAATTTCTGTCCTTGGTAACACAAAATGTAATTTTGTAAAAGTTGAGTTTTTAGATTTCTGTCTGTTTCGCAGAAGAGCAAAATGAAGCAGACACAGTCATCACAATAAGTCTGTCCAAAGGCACCTTGACAATAATTCAAACTCTGACCTCTGTGACGGCCATGAATATGGAAATGAGCTCGGAAATGATGAAGTCGACTGAACCATCGCTTGATGAGTGTGACTCATTTACTAAGCATTTGGTTAGAGTGAATGATGATGAAATAATGAAAGCCTTTTAACCCACATCTCATCTCCACATTCAAGACAAACCAAATCTGACACCAGCGTCCACGTCGCGTCATTGTGGCGTGAAGGCTGATTCTAAAAAACACACTCAGATCTCTCGGAGACACGAGGTGTCTAGCAAGCAGCGGAGATAAAACTTCTCATGGAGTATGGCTGTTGGAAAATGTTGCTCCCATTTGTAAAGCGTGCTTTCATCAAGCAGCAACGTGGCGATGATGTAAACGAGAAAGGAGCTCTTTCACGTCTCCATTTTCATTGGCCATGCCATACATGTTGATTACATTACTGTTGCGATCAAGTCCATGTGACGTGGGGCCATAGAGGCCGATGGGCATATGATGTGCAGGATGACATCAAGGACAGACTGAGCCTTTAGGAAGAATTCCAGGCTTTGAAGCCAAACTGTGCAAGCAACGGTGTCCATCACATAACGCACACTGGCCCATAAGCTTTCATTGTGAAAGAAGCAGCCCCCTTTAAAATGACTTGTTTTCAGATCCATTTAGTCCAATAACATTTGGAAAGTCTAGAAGAGCTTACAGTATGATGAAATAATTTATCCTCATTCATCCATTCTGGCTAAACCAGAAGTTAACAGCTCAGCAAGTGGAAGTCTCTGGTGCATGTGCTCTATGGGCGGCTACACAACGTAGAATCATCTGTGGCTTCATGCGACACTGAGCACACGAATGAAGCCCTGCCTCCAACATTATATCTAGATCTTTAAAACGTTTTACACTTTATGACATGAGAAAAGTCAGGCCAGACCTGACTTGACCCAGCTCCTGATACAGGCTGTCATCTGTCATCCGGCGACTTGATTACTGTCACACCTTCCTGACGAGCCTCCCAACACAGTGCACAGTGGAACCATTTAGATGATCCAGTATGGGCGAGCCTGGTTTTGGCATGTTACCCCCATCGAGCCCCACTAGCTACCTCTAGCAGCCTGCATGGAGTTTAAATCACTAATGCTTGCCTACAAAGTAGTCACCAGTTCTGCACCCATCTATTTGACTGCCCATAGACAGGCATATGTTACCTCCAAACCATTGCGCTCTACCGCGAACGATACCTGGATCTGCCCTCGGTACAGTCAAGTCTGCACAATCCAGACTTTTCTCACCTGTTGTTCTCGGCCGATGGGACGCGCCACCCGTTCCTACCAGATCAGGGTAGAACACCCAGCTCTTTATCTCTTCCTCTCCTAGCGCTTCCAACAACTGGACATGCTGAATCTGTCCCCCTCTGTAACTTAATTCCAAATTTATTGCTGCACTAGCATGTCCTTGTCACACTGTACCTTCATTGTTTCCCTTATTTGTAAGTTGCTTTGGATCAGCTGAATGGCCTGGCTGGGTGCACACTATTCAGCTTAATATGACCTAGACTTTACAGTCTTTGTACTTTCATACACTTGTATAGCGTTTATTATATCTAAACGTGTCATGACCAGTGCAGCATGTTGGGGACATCAGCAGACGTTCAGTCTATCGTGTGTCTGTGTGGGTTATTCGTGTTCATACCACATTCAGTGTGAATTCAAGGGTTTGGAAGGTCAAGCTCTCTCCAGTGCTCCTCAGTGTTTTCTCTCTGACACGGAAACGCACTAAACAGTAACACCAATTTCCAATCAAGCTGTTGGCTGATGGCTGATGATTGCCATCAAGAGTCCAAAACATCTCACATTCTGCCCTCTACTAGCCTGTTAAGAGTCTGTTCATTCTGGAACCACATGCGTATGTGTGTGGGGGTTAACTCTTCACTGCTGTGCTGGTGTCTCCGTGACAGACGACAATTACCTGAGACGTGCAGTGTTATACTTGGTAAGGATAATGACACCTGCTCAGCCTTTTTTTTTTTTTACAAATTTGTATCTATCTATGTCTTCCCTCCTATATTCCATCCTCACATTAAAGTGTCACAACCAGGCTTTATGGGTGATGGTGTGCATTCTAACAGGTCATTTTTACGCTTAGCTTTTTTACACAAATGAGGAACACATTCAAGATGTAATGATTGAGAGGTGCTCGTAGGAGGATTATTTTAGGCTAGCCAGGCTAGCAGCTTCTTTAGGCTAAACTAAGCTGTAGCATCACATTTATCGGACAGATGTGAGAGTGGTATCAATCTTCTCATCTAACTCTTGACAAGAAAGGAAAACAAAGCCCATTTCTTAAATAGTAACATTATTCATTGACACTTGAAAAGAGGCTGTCAGTGGCTCGAGGATTATAATCTCTTCTTTGATATGAAAACCCTTTGAGTGGCTTTTCTTTTTATGGAAAGCTTTTAATTTGAAAAATATATGCAGCAAGAAACTATTAAGTCAATCACTGAAAATATGAATACATTCAAGTAATAGACACAATTAGCCATCAAGATTTTTATGTCTATCTAAAGAAGAGAAAGAGGAGTTGCAGAGTGAGCGAGGAAATGGCCGTCATGTCCTGAATGTACACTGGACTGAATTTATCATGTGTATTAGAATAGAACAGAAATAGTTAATCAATTAATCATTCAACAGTGAACTACATGCATACATACATACATGCATTATCTGTAACCTGCTTGTCCTCCATAGGGTCACAGCGGGGCTGGAGCCTATCCCAGCTGACATTGGGCGACAGTAAATTAATCTGCTGCTATTTCAGTCAGTGATTGTGTGGCATTTTTTATTAAAAAAAAAAAACAGCAACAATATGGTTACCTTTTTCTAGCCTCTTAATTATGAGGATTTTCTGGTTTTCCCGTCTTACTGTATGTGACGGTTAATTTGGACTGTTGGTCAGACAAAGCAAACAGCGACATCCATGTCCAGTGGCCAAATTCCACTGAGCATGGATGTGATGTGTTCCTTGCACCGTAGCCAGTGTAGTCAATGTTCCAAGCCCACCAGGTGCGCCGTGGTCCATTTAAGAAGAGCCAAAGAAAAGCCGAAAAAGCTCACCTGTTTTAATTATTGACAGACGCCACAAGCAGCCTGTGTCGAGGTGGCCGAAAGTCAGACACAGTACCGGCAAGAATGCAGTCGATTTTCAAAATAAAACACCCTGTGCAAACCTCCAAACATAAAATTAGCCAAAAGGGAAACATTTTAACTAGCATATTTACATATTTATGAGCACATGAACCAAGGAATATGACCAAATCTGATCAAGTTACGTAGTCTGGCAGGCAAAATGCTCCACTTCTGAAGTGCTGGTGAGTATGTAACATCATTTTGAGCATCTGGACAATTGTGACATGGCATTTTGACATTTAACTCAACATATTAAAGACTTAATGATTAATTTAGGCTACAATCAGAGGATTAATGACTTGAATGAAAATAATACCATGCCCCCCCTGAGCTGCCTCTGTGCTGTGACTGCTTAGAGATGAAACTGAGACGATATCTAACCAACAGACAGACAGCAAATCACGATGACGTTCCCAAAATGTCAAGAGGAGCTTTTAGATGCAGATCTTCAGCCGTGAGTGCGTACGTGTGGACAGATGAGGAGTTTGGCTGTATAACGGTGCCACCCTGACGGCTGGTGAGCGCAGGACAACGGCTGACTGAGAATGAATGTGGACAGCTGAGCGACCGCCGGGCAGCCCCAGCCGAGGGTCGGCGTCTGATGACCTTGTGCTGTCTGCCGTGGAAAGCTGATCTGACAGCGCGAGGCCGGAGGCCGCGGACACACATGTGGGAGAGTAGATAGCCATCAGGACGCAGGCTGACGGACATGGTGTCAGGAGGACTGTGAGGCGTCGGGGCGTTAACAACGATGCTTTGCACGTCAATTAAACAATTAGCGCTCTCTTTAGAATTGGCAGTGCAGATCTATTCTGGTGAGTGATCCACACTGTGACACATTAGGTGGGTCAGGAGTTCAGTCCCTGCAGGTCAACCTGGCCTGAGATATCCAGGAGTGAGATACTGAGCTTCTGAGGTGTTTGTCTTGACACTTATACACAACTGTAGATAGATGAGAAGATGCAAGGCTGGAAATTATATATTCATATGACACAGATTAAAGGTAACAGCCACTTTGTGATCGACAGCATTATGTATGTGTGCGTCATACACACACAAGTGAAATGGACATCTGATCTTGACGTTTTGATTTTAATTGCATCCATTCATTTGATTTATATGGGCTGATTATTATTAATAATAATGTTTTTCTTATGTTTCACAGTTATAGTTTGAGAGTTAACCAGACTGCAGGGCATCACTGAGGACACCAAGGTCACGTTGTCATTAATATTTGAGTTTAGGGGGCCTTGCATAACATTCTGTTCGGTAACTACACACACTTAGAAAACATGGCCATTTGCAGCCTAAAACGTGCTTCAGCTAAAAACACTCACACACACACACACACCATAACCACGCGACTGATCACTGACACTGACCACGTGTCAACACTGACAGGATGCTTTTAATGGCCAATTAAAGGGATTCATTATTCTCGGAGGGGATCATGTAGAGACGCATCATTTTGATCATGTAGGGAGATAAATATATGATTTCAAAAGTTGAATTGATACATAAAAGATTGAGATTTTTCAAAAAATGTTGATCAAAAATGTCTCTTTCACCGGAAGAATCTCTAAATGTTGTGGCTATTTAGAAAATCAACTAAAATCGTGGATCATTACTCGCATCAGAAGGCATTAGCATCGAAGTTTGAATGAGCCACGTTGTGTATTTAATATGAACGTGGCGGACGCTGTGGGAGAGGAGCCACTTCATCTGTAGATATAAAAGATATTCTAATGTAATAACAAGGTGAATTAATTAATGAAATACTTTGTTCAAGACTGTTACTTTACAATAATGACCGTAGTACAGTACATATATATTATATATAGGCCCCTAAATCTGACACAGTGGACCTTTTAAAATGATTTGAATGGGAACATAATGATGTGTCAAAAACATGAAGTCACTGCAGGGCATACTGTGTTGAATAAAACATGGAATGAAAAAATCGAATCCGTTTCCCCTTAATTCCTCTGAGTCGTGAGTCATGTCGCAAAGTGTTCGAAACAATAAAGTTTTGATTAAGCACACTCGCTGTCACGTCCATTTATTGTATACAAGCACAGCTCCGAGTTATTAAGCTCAGCATTAATGGCCACTTTGCTCCCAGGCTGAGCTCAATAATTTTAATTTCCTGACATCAACGTAACAAATGCATCACAGAGTTTATCATTTCCTTCCACAAACACGTTCTCTATCTATCAGCTGTACTTGAAATTATTGACAGTTCAGACTCACAGCATGCCACTGTGAATGGTATATTATGTTTGTGTGATATATGGAGGCTGGTCAGTGATCAGTTCAGTCATGTTACGGCTGACAGATGAAGCCTAATCACTCCTCCTCACTGTGAAGTAGAATTCAATTACAGGGTTCACTTTTATGTAAAATGCTTTTATTAATAAATGCGTGCAGCTCAATATTTTTGGAATAAATGCCATACTGTAGTTTGGAATTGTTCATATACAGTAACTCTTGTAGAACATTTATGGACTTACAAATCAAAAGAAGCTCCTAAACCGTCACAACAGCAGTGGTACACTGCTAAAACACTTTCTGTCATTTATGTTTTGTATCTCAGTATAAATGTATTAATGAAAACTTTGCCTTCTTCTGTTAACAACAACAAATACTGTACATAGTTCATTAAATGTATTATAGTAGGCGTGCGGTCTTTATTTAGGTGGAAGCAGTGGCTTAGCCAGAACCCCATTAAGAAACCTTGACCTGACAATGAAACACACATATTTATATCTGTTTACTGTTCAGTTACATTTCTGAAACATTTTGTGATGATCAAAGACTCCACAACACTGCCGCTTCTTTCACTTTCAACGTTCATCTGCACTCAATGAAATTCATTGATATGAAATTCATTAAATAAAAGACCCTTCAGTGTGTGAGAGCGTGTCTTCTGATCAGATAAATCAACTTGACCAAGTTGTTTAGTTCGTGTGCCTCAAGAAGATTTGGGTATTTTATTTTTGCCTTGAAGGCAAAATGTTTTTCTCAGCCACTCAAGGGAACCCTGCAGGGATGCTTCTTCTGATCCCTGTTGAATTAGCAGTGTCCTTGGTCTCAAGCTCAAAGAGGATTTTCATCTTCCACGCCTTGTACACGTTGACTCGGCGTGACCTTCAGATCGGCACTTGCCTTTTGAAAAAAAAACAAACTTTATCAAAGTTTTTATCAGAACAGAGCAGAACATAACACTGCATTTCATGTGAATTGGTTTGTCCAATTTCTGGTCCTCGTCATAAGCTCCTTCATGAGCAGTACCAGTGGGTAAAAATGATGTCCCTGTTTAAAATGAACCAAGAACCAAGTTCATAGTCTGTACTTCAACATAAAATCTCTCTTTCCGCCTTTCTTCCCCCACACTGCGTCATACTTAAAGACTTAATCTGATGGACAGACTTGTGTATACGTGTGTGGGTTAACAGTAGATGGCCAGTCAAAGAGCACTTAACAGCTCCCTGGTAGTCTTTAGTCATACGCACAGAAAAAGAAAAAGTCCAATCACCGAACTCCTACTTCAGTCCGTCGGCGAGTCAGAGCGGCTCCATGCTCGGGATGGCAACGGCCACATTAGCTCTTCACATTAAGAGCTCATGAATAGATTTCCATCTCCGGGATGATTAACTGGAGGATTCTCTCCACTGCTTCTTACCCCACACTGTCTGCATTACACATCATCTTCATCCTCCTCATTCAGCATCCTCAATATCGTTATAATCTGCATCATCCTCATCATTTTCCTTCAGCATCACTATCACAATATCACCATGCGCCTCGTTATCCATGTCCCATTGTCATTACCCTCCTCAGCAGCCTCATCATCATCATCATCATTTTCTAAATATTTTTTGGGTATCTCTCTTTACTGACCGTGACAGTAGAGATGGACAGTAAAGGCATGAAATAGAGAGGGAATGACACGGGTGAGTCAAAACTGCCTCGTTGGGCGCCTCTGATTGGTTACATCATTCCAGGCATCTGCTAAATGCTAGCTAAATGCTAACCTTAGTCTAGCTATGCTAAGAGATAGACGATCAGAGATGGGGACTCACAGCGGGGTCTGTGCTGGAGTTTGCACCAGTTTGTGGAGCTTCTCTTTGCTGCTTTGGTGCTATGGAACATTTTAAAAAAATATATCAATAGCACTATGAATTGCCTTTGCAGTTGTGGGTAATTGCTTGGATCCCAGGGTTAATAAACATATGTGTTGTGATGTTTTTAAACCAATAATGTGTCATTAGGGAAATAAAAAACTTGTCTATGAGGCCAGCCTCTAGAGAGAGCGGGCTCTATGACCGCCTGGCTGGCTAGCAAGCAACTCCTGCAGGGCTTTACTGACTGTTGCACCAGTTTAATGTTTCTCTGTGCTCCTCTGGTGCTAGGGGAACAAGAAACGTGAGCTGCTGTGGCTGAGTCACTCTCCTCCTGGTCTGGTTTGTAGAGCTGGATGGAATCAGAGCAAACTATCTCTCATTATAGCGTGACTGACATTACAATTTAGCTAGCCTGGAATGGTGTATGGTGGCCTTCCCACAAGGCGTACTGGGTAGGCAAGTCCAGCGAGTCAGTTTGGTCTCGCTTGGCGACATCCAGCAAAGCTTTGATATTTATATTTTGATAGATATTGATTAAAAAAACATAATTCAAATAATGTTACACTAACATAACATTAGATTATTTCCAAATGATTCTGATCAATCACCTTCAATAAAGGGACAATCCTAAAAGTTCTGCAGGTAAATACCGTTATTTTACAGATTTTTCAGGGTTTATGCAGGAATCCTGAGGTTAAATTTAATACCTTCTAAATATTTTTTAAAACCTCAGCGCAACTTGCTTCTAGTCTAGTATAGTAAAAACAGGATCGATAAAAGGGAGGGCACACACACTGTTACCGTCAGCCCCTTGGTTAATTACATGTACATTTAGTCATTTAATTGATGCTTATCCAAAGTGACTTTCAGAGAAGATGCGATGGCTGCAGTGGAAGTTTGACTGGTTCGGACTCCATTGGAGCGGTGTACTGGGCATACTAGCAGCACAGAAATGTGATATAATGGCTGCTCCATTTACTCCAGCAATCAACTGTCCTACTAACCACAAACTTCTTGAGAATCATTACAAAGTTTCAGGGCGTTCCCATAACCGTGGTAGCACACAGTGCCGGAGGAGAGGGAGCGACGCTGAATGCCATGTTTATACGATAATGTCTGGACAAAGTCCAGAGGAGAGTTGTTCTTTCACACATGAAGCAACAACAGGAGACTCTCCATGTCAGACGGGTTCTCACATGTTGACTAAACTTTACTCAAACTCAGTCTACTGCACAAGTGGCATACTTTTAACAAACTTGCAACAAATCCATGTGCTACTCTTTAAAATAAAAAATACAAACTCACAATGAGACATTTAATACCTTAATACTTTAAAGGGCCTACATTTTCATTTACAACAGTTCTTTAGAGCCCCCCATGAGGAACTGAACAACTAAAAATGGTATTTGTCCATGTGTGTCTGTGAGCATTTCTATCCAAACGAGTTCAAGATTTCATCTCTGAAATAGATAGAGAAACCACAAACTGTACTGTACAAACAAACTGTGCTGTTGAGCTGAGTGGGTTGTGGTCTTGTGTTTTTTTTAGCTTTTATTTTTCACTCAGGTTTTATATTGTTTCCACAATGTTCTCCTTACCCTTGGGGGCTCTGTTTAAGGTAGTTCTGCTAACATTTGTGAACAAACATTACATAGTTTTAATAAAAAATCCTAACTACAATGTCTTTATTATTTAGTAAAATCGAAACATACCACAAAAGGTCAATGAATCTGTAACAGAGGCGCAACACAGCAGAAAAGACAGAAAAATCTGAATCCTCCTCCAAATTGCCAGTAATCGTCTGGATCTTTGGTGATTCAGGAGGGGACACACACACAAACCCACTGCCATCGTGTTACAGACACTACTGGCCCGCATGATGGAATGTAATAGAAAACGGGGGTTCATATAGAAAACACACAGACAAACAATCATTAGCCATCTTACCAGTGGAGACATAGACATGCAAAATATTACTCAACAGCCTCACACATTCATTCTTCCATAATATTCTCATAATGACTGGTGTGAACTTGGTTTCATAAAACAAACCCATTCCCTGCATGTTTTGCCTCTGCTTGCCTACCTGTCCGGGTTTGCACCCCAGCAGCGGGTGATATCTTGTCATACTGGTTCTTCAGCCTTCTCATGATCACACAGGTCATGCACAGCTGTAGGTTCTTTGCTGTGTGAAGTACAGGGACACAGTGAAGAATGTGGTACATGGATTGTTCTTGCATTTAAAAAGTGCTTTTTTTCGTAAGGCTGTTAGCACTCACCAAAACACTGTCACCGTTATTACACAAGCACGTACAAAACAGACAAGGTTACAGTCTAAACTGTGGATATGAGCACAAACATTATGTTAGGTTATTAACTTTAAAAAAAAAACTGACATCACCAGGATAACAGTTATAATGTGTCTTGTTGTTTTGTTCTCTGTTGAAATCCCACAACTCAGAGTCACTCAAATAAGAATTTGGCGTGCAGATGTCAAACAATCCAGGTAATGATCCACGTCATTAATTACAAGGGGGACCGACAGAGTAGCGGTAGCAAGTCCTGCAGCATTCAAATGAAGGCGCGCTCAGTGCTCACTGGCCTCCAGGACGACAGCCACATTGACCAATCCTACATGTGTGTCATCTTCATCATCAGCGCTGCCTACATCATCGTCCTCATCACATTATCATTATTTTCATTTCCATCCTCATAGCTGTCATCGTCATCGTCATCGTCATCATCACTGATGTTTGAACCCATAAAATTGCGAGTACATTTTCCAAAGTCCAGCTGCGATTTCATGGCATTCTCCTGGAAGAAAAAAAGGACATTTTTGTTCCATTACTGATGATTTGTGCTGATGAGAATCATGTTCATCCAGATAATGACAGTAACCACCCCCTGTATGACCTGAATTTAGCCAAATTAATCTAACATTTAAAAACTGAATCTATCTGAGCGAAGGCACTCTAATTTTCAGCTTTGTGGTTTTAAGAACGAGTACAGCTCCTGAGTCCTTTTCCAGCAGGTTGTCTGGGTGGATTACCTCCCCACTGAACTACAATTGTGCCTCTGATAACAGATCTTTTAATATTACTCTCTTCTTCGATATCAGACTGAGAGAGTGCCAGGCAGGGATATTGAGCGAGAGCTAAGAGTTCCTTCCTTTTTCGGCTTGGCCCGCCATCCAGAACTTATTAGACAGATAAATGAGAGGTGGACTTACGTCGGCGCTCGGGCCTTTTTCTGTGCTGGAGTGTCATTTATTCGTCCCCTGAATACTGGCTCAATCAGATAGCGGTCAGCCTTTCACGGTGGCCTTCATCTCTCTGCATCTGTTGACCCCAACTGGCACAGCCGGGTATAATGTGGGCTGCTTTGGTGGCACTGAAGCAGTTGTTTCCCTTTCACTTTGGAACTGCTTTCGTTAGATTTGTTCTTTTTTCCCCACAGATCAAGCTCCGATATGAAGGTCAGACTGTGTACGTGTGGTCCTACCATTCTATATACTGTTTAGTCCCCTGATTTATCGAAGTAAAGAAGCTTTGTAAAACGCCTAACACAGGATTTCTTTTTGACTTTCATCCTCGTGTTCCAGCTTCTGAGACGTGTGATAAGAGCCTTAATTTGCTTTTTTTTTATCCTCATGCGCAATAATATTATCACAGGGATAAGAAAGACTTGAAATATGAGTATCTGTTCTCGTCAGCAGACCCGTGTGTGTGCTCGCATGTGTGTTTTGTTCAGACCCACACTCAATTCAAAATGAAGTCCTTAGGAAAAAAAAAAAAAAAGGACATCCTTGACCAGTTTCCTGTAACCATGGCAATGGGAAGTGCTCTCCAATCACATCTCTGCGTTGGAAGGGAAGTATACTGTTTCCTGCTGTTTTCACTGGCTTCCTCCCATTGGTTTGCGCTCAGGATTCTGCATTTGGTCCTGGAAAGTCACACAGTCCTTTAACGAGAGCTCCTGTTTTTCGGCTCTGCTGTTTTGTACATTTGTTTCCCTAACCAGATGTGCCCGCCACACAGCTGTCAAATTTGAAAAAGTAAGTTGAACATTTTCTTGTCAAATTTTCTTCGTGAAAAACATACTGGATGCCAGGGGGGTGCACACGATTCACAGTTCAGTATGCACCTCAGTTTTGGGGTCATAGTTCAGAACGCTTCTCTAGAAATCACAGAGAACTCAGCAAAGAAATGCAGATGATAACATCTTTGACATTTATTTTGAAATTGCTAAACATTTAACAGCAGTTCATTTTTCTTAGTATCAGTTAAGGCACTCACACACTGGCATGCCAGTAAGAAAGGACATGATGGTGTGTTTGCACTAGTACATAACTGAATTTATGTTTCTTTCTTTAAAAATCCCTGCAGAAGGTGAAGTGACGGTGGCAGAGTGAGGATTTATCACAACCCGATTCATTCTATAGTCTGATGACATAATTCTGGAACAATAAGAACATGTTTTTTGATTGTTGAGTTAAAGGAACATGCGTCAGAAGTCGTGACTCATCCTTTGAAAGAGTAGTACCCAGAGTAAAGTAAATGTCAGTGTATCAAGGATGAGGGGTTTGTAGCAAAGCCTCCTCCTTGCAATCAACAGATAAAAAGCAGGTCCTTGCATGCTGTTTTGTCATTGATCAAATGGTCCATAAAAGATAAAAAAAAATAAATAGAACGGATGTTAGCAATTCTCCATTATATGCCTCTGATCTGCTGATAATCCCTGCACAAGTGCAGCTTTTATACAGAGCAGCACACCAGAGTGAAATGTGAAAGCACGTTGTATCGGGGCTTGACCACTTTGACCATGTACGGCCGAGTACCGTCACATATCTGCACCAATAAACACTGGCTGTGGCTTTAGTTACTGCTTTGGTCTGAATCCGCAGTGAGAGGCTGCCTGAATATTGTGGGTAGAAGCACACACACACTCGCCCTCTGTTCTGCTTTTGTCTTGTTTCGCTTATCGACACATTCCATTGACGCCATCTCAACGTGAAATATTTCCACAGTCACTCCTGACTTCATTTGGACAATCCCGGCTCAGTTGATCTAATCTTCGTGGGAGAATCCTCCAGCTCTGATCTCTCATTTCTGCTTACTACATAAGCTTGACTAACCTGGCCAACAGTGCTTACCACGGACGCACTGAAATCAAGTACACACACGACCACAGTGAACGCCCTGTACCAAATGCTTTGGAGCGAACACATGATTCATTTTCTTCAGAATTTTTTTTCAAGGATCAGTTTGTGTGATTTAGTGGCATTGCCGTGTCGTTGCAGATTGCAGCCGCCTCCACTCACCCTCGTGTTCCAAGTGTGAAGGAGAAACTGTGGTGGTTGTGCAAAGCATGGAAAATGTGAAATGCCCTCTCTTGAGCAGTCCTGTTCCTGCAGTTGCCCAGAAAAAACACTGGCTTGTGTCCACTGCGGTTTCTCCATCACACTAGGAAAGACACAACACAATACTTTAGGTCTCAACAATGCACACATTATATTTAGTGAGAAAGACTGCATGTAATACTACATTGTTTCTCCTTCACAGGATGCCTCAATTTTTTAGAACACCCATGATATAACAATATTCCAAGAGTAACTGAACACCAGCCTGAAAAACATCATTTCAATGCCTAAAAATTTTGTTTTTATGGCTGTTACATCTGTGACCACAGTGAGGTCATCATGTGCTGGCACATGCTCGAGTAAACTTTTAAGTCACTGCAGCAAAATAAACCACTGGAGGTCAACAAAAGCTGGATTTTCAGCCGCTCTTTATTTGCTCTGTTCCTCTTTGAGTAGGTCGTGTGTTTTTACAGTGTGTATGCTGTTCATTTTGAAACATGCAGAGTGCTACTCAACATGGGCAAATAATTGACATCCAGCGATCCGCTCTTCTCCACAGGATCGAACCTGGCAGCGATGCAGGTTGGTCGTCAGGTCACCATCAGCACATCTCTCCAGATCCCTCCCCAGCCTGGGACTGCTGTACACAGAAGCCGACGCCCAACCCTGCTGGACACAGTCCACCCCGTCCTGTTCCAGGCCGTCATCAATCCCAAGCGGGGTATGGAGGGATCCCCTCAGACGCCGCAGCCCCCGAAGAGCTGCAGCTCACCTGGACCTGGTGGGAAGTCATGCTGGAGCTTGGATTTCAGGGTGGCCATGCTTCTGATGACTCTGGCTGGAGCTATAATCCTGCTGCTGCTCTACAGGCTCTTGCAGCTGAGACACAGGTGTGCACATGTCACAGAGTAACGCATGATGTCACAAATCAACCTCATCCACATGAGATCCCATCTTTCTACACCCTGCTTCCTGTTTGCCTGTTTTTTTCTTCACCTTTTTCACACCTGAAAACTAAAACATGACACTATGGTATAGTACAGGCAACGTAAATCACACCAAGTTCCTGTCCTCTTCAAATTTAACACTGACATGCGACCCATGACAATGCTGACCTTTAAATCCAGTCCAAAATGGAGGATGCTATCGCAGGTTATTCTACTTTTACTGAACATCGTCTGTCAGAGTAAGTTGCTTCACAAAAGAAGAATGTATTGCACAGTAATGAGACAGGAGCTGATGGAAGAGCTGGGAGCCAGGAGTCAGTCTTTAAGCTTTAAGCTATCAGGTACTTGTAGTCAGTGTATTTCTTAGAGTAGACAGTGGAAATGAAGATATATTGAAGTGTATGGTATAGGATGTTCTCACCACTTTGCCATCTCTTCCCCTTGGTACTACTACGATGGTGCGTTTTTTTACATCACTAAAACATGTTTTTCTCCTGACCCTGTGCACTGCAGTGCTTTGCTCTACTTCCTACCTGGACTTTGACTCCATTTAGAAAAAAAACTATCCCTTCATTCAATACAAAGTCATTCATTTACCCAAAATGTTGAATTATTTGTTTAATCTCAAAAATAACTGAATAAATAACTGAAGCCAAGATGAAGAAAGTATCTTAATTTGTGTTGTGTCCTGCAGGCTGAAGTTGGCCAGGGCGAGTCACGCTCTGGAGTATTATAGCTTCTTCCACACCTCCACCTACACACTCAAACACCCTACGCCGTGTCAGGAACTTCCAACCAAGAACGGGACGGTCCCTGAAGCTACACTGCCTGTCCAAACCGTAACCGCAGTGACGCCCACCGTCATCACCCCACTTCCACCGCCAGCGGTGACTTCTCCACCCCCACTGCCACTCCCCCCACCCCCTGTGCTACCTCCACCGCCGATTAACGCTCCACCTGCTCTCCCTCCAACACCTTCCGTCCTGGCCTTCCCGCTCCCCCTTCCTGTGATCCACACCACCCCGCCCAGCCCTCACCTGTCGTGGGGCGCCTGCTCAGACGCAGATGTGTACTCTCGGATCGGAGCTTTCAGGCCCTCCAGGCTCTCCAGCCTCTCCAATCATTCCAAAGTCATTCTGTTTGAGCACTCGTCTCTCTGATGTCTGATGCAGAGACGTCAGTGTTTGAGAAGACTCTAGTGATTACTAAATAACGTGTTCTGATGGACTGATAAGTGTCTGGCCTGGGATGAGTAGGTATGTACTGCATGTATACTGTGTACATGCAAGGCATCAACAAGTTCAAATAATCTACTTTCAGGCAAGACTTATGTGAGGCACCAAATTGATTTATTTGCTTTAAAACGTACCAGACAGGGCGCCAGACCTGTGATTATGTTTTGATCCGGAGTGGGGTTGTCTCTTAATTCAGACTGGTGGACAGTGGAAGTGCTTCTCCCCTGAAGAACCTTTCTACAGCTTCATTTGGGCGTAAAGAAATTTGAGAAATCTGACTAATTTCGGTTTGTCGTGTCCCTCACTGCCCGTTAAGTTCTCATCATTCAGAGAATGATGGTTGGATAACTCAAAAGGATCATAGTTCATAGTTTGTTCATAGTTTGTTCTGATAGATCTGAGTGTAATTTGTCTGTTGGTATTGAAATTTTCATATGCGCTGTAAATACAAAAAAGTTGGGAAACTTGTAAACAGTTCAATCTTGCCTTTGAATTTTACGTTGATTTAACTGAACTTTGACAAACTCATTTGAAGTTCACACAGCAACTCCTTAGTTACCTTGACTGCTGCTTCTTTGCTAAGCTAACCGTCTGCTTGTGTGTGGGGGGGTGTGTGTGTGTGTGTGTGTGTGTGTGTGTGTGTTATATTTATACTGTCAAACTATTGCTAAAAGTTGCACGACTGAACTCATGAATAGAACTTGATGTGAGAATAAGATGATTAAAGTCAACAAAAAACACAACTGAACGGAGTTTGTTGTTGCACTGCTTTCAAAATTTCAACTGAAAGTAACTTGTGGATAAAGATAATAAGACAAATTTGTTTGGATTTTTGTATATCAGGATAATTTCATTTCTAATATTTAATGCCTTCATTTTTACAGTGTAGTTGTTGTGGCGGGGCCCATTGTTTCTCCAGAAGGGAGGCATTTCCTGAGCTGGTTTTCCTTGACAGGGTCCCTCCCTGAGTTTCCGCTGCCTCATTCTGTATTAAACTTTGCATCTCATTCACTTGCAGTGTTAAATTATGACTCTGAAATGGGGTTTTTTTATATTCTATCATAGCTTCAGACATTCATTTTCAATTGTTTGGGTCTTTACACATACAAAGTCACAGCCGTTTATAAAGATATAGTTTGTACAGGTAGATAAGACATTTTCAGGTGAGCACGGATAGATCATTCTCTGAAGTAGCTGTCGACACGTAAGGCTAACATCTGTCTCTTGTTGATATGGTTACCTCAGGGTCAACCTTGGCCCTGGCAAGCTGTTAAGATTCATTGCCTTTCAATATTTAACCATGTTTTCCCAACATGCGTCTCATATATAATTCAACAATAGTTTGTAAATTCATGAGGGAAGCTGTTTTAGTCGATGGTTATTTGCTGCACTCTGCTTGCCGGGGTGAAAACCGAGACCTTGTGTGACATGTCTCTTTAGTCTTTACTGTAAGTCTGCTGGTGAGGCCACTGTCTCCATACTAAAAGCCAGTTAATTCAATCTTTGCATGCACGGCAGCATTCTCTCTTAATTGGTTGTAAGTTGAGCAGGAAAGACATTTGTAACAATATACTGCTGCAGCAATTAAATCAAATGAGGGAATGTCATGCAAGGATGAATATGAATGTGTTTGTGTTCTGCATCTGGATGATTAATATTAATTGTAAATAGATCATTTAGAATGTCCATAAAAATGTACATACAAAAAATATACAGTACATGAGAACATCATCATCATGGCTCCCTAACACATAATATTTTACTTTAATTTCATATATTCTCCATAAAGCATAAAGGACAGGGTGGTGTTATATATGCAACATTATGCTTATGAAGCCCCCCTGTGAGATGCATATGCATTATATTGTTTTGAGTGGTGAGTACTGTATGCATATTCTTCTCATTTCATTTCAGCAAAACACTGTTAGAGAACCATAAAACTTTGTTGCCTGGGTGGATGGATGGTTCAGCAAAGTTGGCAGGACAGTGGTTTGTAGTTGGTTGACCAAGATATAATATTAACCATGACTACCACGGTTTTCTAACGTATCCTAAGCTAAGCTAAGATAAATGGTAAAACCATTTCTAATGGTTTTTGAAACCACTGACAGGTGCCGTCCTCTCAATAGGAACCTCTTAGAGGAACTTGTTGGAACCAGGATCAACATTAAGCTCTTTCAGGTAGCTAACCATTTGTCCCGCCAACACTGAGCAATCATTGGATTCGCTCATGGGGATGAAGCAAATCCTCACCTCTTATTTCCATTGAGTTCAAATTTAGTGAATTCTGACAAGCAAATTGTGAAGGGAATGGAGAAGAGTTTAATGTGGAAGAAGCTTATTATCTGTGTTGAACCATCCACTTTTATTTCATTTTTTTGGGAAGATATGTAGATGTATTTCAGTGTGCCGCTTTCTGCTGTGACTAGGCCTTGAAGTTAGAATAATTTACATTTATAGTCATTATCTAGTATATAATTCCAAATTTGTTGGGAATATAAATGTAAATCACGACGAGGCCGGTTGCTTGTTATGGATTGAACATGCAATCCTGTCTCAACAAGAATATTTCCCTAGCACCTTTATCACACCAAACCACCTGGCGCTTTGGGCAGTGATATAATTACATTTCCTGCTACATCATTATCCATTATTCAAAAAGATTATCCAAAACAAAAAAAGGGTATTCACTCTACTCACTCTACCCTTCTGTGCCAACATGTTTGTGGCAGGTGGGCATGTTTTGTGCAACAGACACCGTTGGACAAATCATTTCTTAAATATGTACAATCATCAGCAACGTTAAGAAGACCTCAGTTGAGATGGATCTGAAATCGGATCAGGATGCATCCTGGGTGCCTTCCCTTGGAAGTTTTTCAGGAAAATCCAACTGGCAGGAAACCCCAGGGTAGACGCGGAACACACCAGAGGGATTATCTTTCTTATCTGGCCTAAGAATACCTCAGGATCCCCCAGGAGTAACTGGAAAATCTTCCTGGGGAGAGAGAGATGTCTGGACACCTTTGCTTAGCCTGCCAGCACAGTGACCCAGCCCTGGAAGGTGGAAGGCAATGGATAGGTGGATTAATAAGAAACTCAGGGATGGTATAATCCCTGTCTCTTGCTCACAACATAACCATTGGCTCACAAAGGCAAGCACCTCTAAAGGTGCAATATATATAGATCATCAGCCTCTGTGGCAGGCCTAGTGCTTAAACCAGCTCATATAAAACCAGGATTTGACAAGTTTAATTTGTACAGAATATGAACATCTGCAGTCCTATCTAAGTCTGATAAATGTGTAAGATATAAGGTAAATCTGTATAAAACTGTACACATTACTCTCATTAGACTTTTCAAAGTCAAAGACAATTATCCTGACTAATGTTTGGCCAGAAGTTTTGGTTATGAATGACAGTTTGCATGTTCTGTTGTATGTCTGCTGGAGCAGAAATTTATTGAAGACAGCATTTGTATTTTTCAGCAGTTTTGACAAAGGCCTTAGGCTGCCACTGGGACATGGTCAGGAACTCACCCCGTTCCTTATTGTTTCTTTGGTTCTAATATTTTGTCTTGTAATTAAAAAATGAAATCTTCATAGTAAAACAGTTAACAACAATATGAGTTTATGAATAGATGATTGTCCCCAAGCTGAGCAAGATTAGCAGGAATACAAGCAATAAAAAGGGAATTACTACAGATGTATCACTCATGGCACTAGAATACAAAGTGGAGGAAATATTTCTACTCAGCCTTCATTGTCTTGTCCAAGGACATGTAGAGACAGGGATCGCACTACCACCCAGAGTTTAGAAGATGATCCACTCTACCTCCTGATAAATCTGTAAATCTGCAGATTCAAATGATGTTTATTCAGCTTGGTTTCACATTAATTAGACAGTCCTCGACCTTAAAATGAAACCAACAGTTTTACATGGAACAGACTTGACTGATGGTGGACACTGTAGTGGATGTCCTTGAGTCAAAGTGCAGATCCTTGGTAATTGCATCTGTATTTTCATTTTCTAATCTCTGCACTCACAGTTAGAGGAAATGGTCATGAGAAGCATTGCCCCCAGTGACGTAACCTCTGCATGATAACAGAACAAGTCTTTTACTTGCAAGTGTGCACTTTACTCTGGTTATTTTATTATATATTTCTTTCTGTTGGCTCTTAATTTGTAACAAAACCTGAAAAATAAGCTGCTTCTGTTGAAAGTAAATAAAAGACCAAAATACATTGAATTAAGTACCATTTTTGCTAACATCATAGAGAAGTACAGATAATTTAAACATAAAATAAAACTAAATTATTTCATTGACAGTTTTTCAGTGAAATTCTGGGACTTTGCCAAAGTGGAGTGGACGAGCTAACATGGGAAAATCTCTGAGAGGCTCTTATTTCTGATAAGTCAGTTAGTGCTCCTCTCTGTTAGTGGTCCACCGAAGGGCTTCATGGGAGCAATCCTACACTGGTAATGCAGGTCCAAATTGAATACCACTTTCTCTCCAGGAAGCTAGTTGTGATGCCATTGACAGAGTGTGAAAACATCCAGAGCTTCCTGTTCTCTGCCCTGCACCATCACCACCGACTTATATCACAGCAAGACCAATTTCATTTCATTTGACCACAAGTGTTTTTTTTCCGCAACATACTTCCTACATTCAAATTGAATGAAGTAGATTTCATTTTCTTTTGTTTAAAGATGGTCCCATGACCTTTTGTCACAGAATATAGTGACTTTCCATTTGTGACATAAATGTAATCTTCCTTGGTGAGGTATGTTCCAAGTCACTCAACATCATTTCTTTACCCAAAAACAGGGTATACTTTCATGTCACGCTAAATTCCAAAAACTGTGGAATGTGGGCTGTGATGAGTTTGCAGGTTAATTGGTGACTCTAAATTGTCTGATGGTGTGAATGTGAGTGTGAATAGTGACATACATACAGTACAATCTAGACTTGGACTATATGGAATATAGTATATAATATACAAGTGTTGTAAGATAACTACTTATTGCTGGAAAAAAAAAAAGTTTAAAATCCTATAGGACTTTTGTACCTGAGTCAATGACAGCAATGCCAACGCACCGTACATGAACAGATCTGAACAGAACTGAAATGTGTTGATAGTGGCGCTGCTGTGCCAGTGCTGCTGTCATCAAAGTATTCCAACAAACAGCAGATGTGCACTCATTACTCTGATGCAGAAAATAATTTATTGAAGTTTGGCAGGCTTTTCAAAGGTCAATCTGAGAAATGTGAGCCACAGCTGCTGCTCATCCACTAGTGACTGCAGCACTCATACTGCAGAGTTCATGGCAAGTTTGAGAAAGTTCAACAGGTCCCCCCAAAATTAATTTCATTCAGTTTCATTTCATTTCATTTTAAAAAGGCAAAAATAATGTTCCTGTTCTTGCCCAAGGTCAGGTGGGATTGGCTCCAAAATCCTGTGACTGTCTACAGTATTTATCAATCATTACTCAAACATGCATACACATGATACATTTGGTTGTCTATCAATGTCATTGATGTGTTGCAATGCAGTCCTTATCAGACCTTGACTAGTTAGCATCATTGATGTTTTTTTTTGTCTTCATAAGATTTACAGAGGAGATTATCAATAAAAAAGCATCTGGATATATATTCTGCCATCTTTCTGTTTTTGAATGATGCACCGTAAAATGTCCTTCACAAGTTAGCCAACATGCACCTGTGTTCACAAATAAAATAAATAAAATAAAATAAAAACCTTTCACTTGGCTTTCGGGGCTTCTGTATGTCTCAGGCTTGTAAACGAACATCTTGGAGCCCCAATAGAGTCCCCTAGAGGTGACAATAGTTATTACATCCAAAATATAAAAGTGTTGAACAGAAGAATCACTGGTTGTGTTTTGTACAGTAATGTTCTGTATGATTTAGCTGTTCTTAAGGCCTGATCAGACTGAACTGGAAGCAGATGTTAGAGGTGCATGCCCTGGTATTTACGGTACAGCTAGCATCTTTACAGTTAGTACAAAGGCTGTTTGGTGCAAATAATTATGGACATTCAAATTTGCGTGGCAAAATTTGTTCTGTCAAAACAGGTCCCATGCTGTAGACAGTCAGTTCAGTTCTTATTGTTGTTATACAGCAGATCTGGTATCAAAAACGAGTCCACAGCAAACTGTGCCTGTGTCAGGACTTTGTGAGGTCACGACCATACAATCATCCCCTCTTTGCCACGTTGGTTACCAATCAGAAGAGAGGAGACTGAGATGGTTTTTGGTACTTAACATTACAAATGTATCTTCAAATGGATCTAATCCAACAAAACACTAGAAAATAAACCGAAACTCTGAAACGTTAAGGCAGATGCCTGGATCAACTTGATACCAACATTTCAGGATTGTTTGAATCCTACCTCAGAGGTGGATTTCACTTAGACTGACAAAGTCTCAGCTCCACTTCTCCTAGATATTGTTACTCAAGGTGTCCATTACAGTTCATCTAAAGTGTTAGTGTTTTATTTTTAAATAATTAAAGTAGCTTAAATGTAAGAAATTTTAAGCAGAGTAAAATAATTTTGACCACTTTCTGAAACTGTTGAAAATACGAGTAACAAGTACAGTGTTTAGTGTTCATATCATGCTGCATATTGAAGCATTTTACAAGCATTTAAGATTTACATCCTTCTGATTAAATGAAGACAAATTTGACTTCAGTCAGAAGCTTAAAAGCTATATACCATGAAAGTAATGCAGTTACAATTTCAAGCAGTTTCAAGCACTTTATTCAAAATCCAATAACTTAATCTTAAATGTACAATTAAAGCGTTTCCAAGGATTTCCAGGGGTTGTCTTTAACAGCTGAGTGGTCCATGGCTGTGAGTGGACTCTGAAAGTAGAAGACAGAGAAGGTGTATGAGTATATCTTTGTTTATGACATCAGCAGCAACATTACTGTAGCATCCTGACACTTCTGAATGAACCGTATAATTAATACTCGTACTGTGTAACGTTACGTTTCTGCAGAAGTACTAGCCTGGCCTGTACACACTGTACACACTTAGCACTAATAAACTCTGAACAGGTTGGTGTTAGTTTAAAGAGTTAAGGTATGATGTACGTCAGATTAGTTCCCTTTCACGTTAAACCATAGACAGCTAAATTCATTAACAAAGCCAGCTACCTCACTAGCTGCTTAACACAGAAGTCAATGGAGCACGCCGCGGCTCAATTAGAGATCGCTACGGCCTGCTTTGAATTAGGTGACAATTCAACAAGTTGGTTGGCGTTTGTATTGTCCTAAAACCGCTACACATTAGACGACGGTGAACTTACACTTTTGACGTGAAGACTTGCTCCCAGCTGCTCCTTTCGTGAGGTAGTCCGCCATGTTTTCGGTCCGCGGCGGCGGAGTCACGAGATTTGGAAATCCGTATCCGCCCAGATCGGGATCACGGCGATCCAATCCGCCAGTGTTTTGAAATACTCAGATAAAGTGAGCAGGATCACCTTGATCCATGACTGAGAAAAGGAGGATTACATTATCCGGATTATCCTGATCCAGATTACAAGTTTTGGAATACCGGGCCCTGGTGCTTAAATCAGCCAGAGAAGAGACGGAACACCTGCAGAAGGTGAGACTACAAACAGTGAGCCTCTGTTTGATGTCCCACTTAAAATGACTGAGCGTGAAAGCGAAGAGAGTGACAGTGCTGAGTACAGCTGCTGCAGGGCCAGCAGGGTCAGCTTTGAGAACCAAAGCACGGAGAAATCTATCTACCTATAACTAACCTTCATATCACAACATTTTCTAAATATTGAATTATTTCCTTTACTTAAATAGTCCTGTATACATGTTCTAAATTACATTTCAGTACCTGACAAACTGATTGGTCCATGTTAAATATTAGATAGTGAGTTAAAGAGATTCATTGTAATGGTGAAGACAGACCATGACCACTGGAGTTGGGATTTTAAAAAGATTTTCCACTTTCACTTTCACTTCAGTTTAGATGCACCAGGCAAAAACCCACAAACCT
Organism: Nibea albiflora; assembly: GCA_014281875.1. Taxonomy (NCBI): domain Eukaryota; kingdom Metazoa; phylum Chordata; class Actinopteri; family Sciaenidae; genus Nibea; species Nibea albiflora. Next base: position 4,113,144 of record CM024803.1, read on the forward strand.
TTGCCCATCCCTCGGGTCAGTGGAGTTAATTTAATAAAGATGTAAGTAATCAGTCGTGACTTCATTATTTTTGGAGGAGCCCAGTGGAACATCACAACCTCACAGCAGAGTTCACTTATAATTTGATGAGAGACACCCGGGCATGATAAAGAATTCATGTTTGACATGATCGCGTCAACATAAGTTAGAGTTTCAAAACGGCAGAATTTAGACTGAGCGTTGACTGAATGGAATTTATCATAAATTACAGCCCTAAAATGTTTCCTCCACTAGTTAATACTCTGGATTGTAATATTATTTTTGTTTAATAAGATCTGACAACACTTTATTGTACTGCATACAAATAAAAATTAAATCTGTCAAACTTTTTAATCTTTGTGTGGGGCTTAAATTTTTCCAAGGGCACCAAAACAGATTGCACCAAGAGTCCCAATTTTTAAAAATAAAAACTCATCATCACTCGTTTAAAAGACGCTGCAATCACATCAAATTTGACATGTAGGAGCTTTATTAATTCATGAATTCCAATTCATTCTTCTTTTTTTTTTACTATAACTCTGCAGCAGAGCATACAGGGTCTGCACCACTTTTAACAGCCCCTATAATGTTCACAAAATATCTGTAATGAAAGGTTGTTTCCCCTCTTAAAGAAAATAATCTGCAGCTTCTGTCCTGCTGTTTCCCTCTCTAAGCTTGTTAACAAAAACAGTTCCAAGAAAGACGAGGAGGGTTTATTCTCTCTTTGGGTCCTGTGAGGCTGTGAAAGCCCGTAACGTAATTCCTCTGACAGCAGAACGCCACGAGCACTCCTGCAGGGTAAACATGACTGAACAGTTCAAGAGCGTATGGATGAAATTTAATACACACTCTTCAACTCCTCCAATATGCAGGCTGATTTACAGCCAAGTGCACTCAGCGGCAGTCTCCGAGGAAGCCCAGACAACAAACCTGGAGAATACACAAGCATCTGTGATGACACTTTCAGTGTTCCAGTCTTTTAGTGGTTTTAGTGACGTCCTGCACAGTTTCGTGTGACCTTGTGGAATTTGACCCTGAAAGCAACATTGGGTATAAATACATATTTTTGTTAGTTAGCGCCTCATTGATTAGCCACTGTCATAAATATAGAAAGCAGTACACATCTGATCAAAAGTAGCAAGCTCTCGCCAACAACTAAAAGTCAGTCCCTCTCTATTTTCTTACCTTAGCTTCGTCCACCTCTCTGCTCTTATCTTTTCACCCCTGTCATTATGTCTATAGAGTCTGCTGAGCCCCAATGGACATAGGGTGACCAAGCTCCAGTTCTGGCACGACACTGGCTCCACTGGCTCCACTCCATCAGCATTCCACCACTCCAAAGGCCTCTTCCAAGTGGCTGAAAACACCTGTGGTGCAAACACTAACACTCCCCCAGTACTCTGAGCTCACAGTCTGGGCAGCCTAGCTAACAAACGGAGCTAACATTAGCTAACAGCAGCTACGGTTCGTAGCAGCTTACTTTGTCTGTCTGGAAAATTACAGAGAGTTGAAACAGAGCGAGTGAAAAACAGAAAACATTTTCTGATTTAATCAAAATGATTTAAAATCTGTTTATGATAGAAAAGTTACACAGTGTTAATGCTTTAATGCTCTAGGTGTGTTTTTTTTCTCAAGCTGTCTTTCTGATGTTTTGAGACATAATCTTTTGAAGTGTCTCCTGTCAAAAAGAAAATGTCAAATCTAACAAATCCTCTTGGAGGGAATAAAACTTCAGGATTTGGACATCGATGAGACAGCACAAGAATGTTGTGGAGGAGCAACAATAAAGATTTAGGTTTTTTTATTTGTGTTCCTATTGTGACAGCGCACAACAACATGGTGCCATTCTGTAGAGCAAAAAGTGCTGGTTGGACTGACAATAAGTAATAATACGTACAAACATTTGCAAATACTGTAAAATACTGAATGTAGTTTATTTCACTGGAACACAACATTTTTATGAGCACTTTCCTTTTCAAGAAAACACTTAGAAGGTGTGAGTCAGCACTTCACTTCTCAAAAGGTGGCTGACACGCATCAGACAGATTTTAATAGACAAATGGACGCAGCAAAGGTTGAGATATTCTGACTTTCAGTCCCCGGTGTGGGTCGAGCTGCTGTCAGAGCCTTCGTGTTTGTTTTTACACCCACATCTTTCAAACTTCACCTCCGCAGTTTGTAACACAGGCTTCCTGTTCAAAAACTGTTGGTGCGACACCTGAGCTGAGATAACCCTGATGACATCACTATGACATCATCAGCATTCATTTGTCAGGAAACACACAATCATACAAGTGCCAAGTGTGTCACAAAAATTAAAATAAAAAACAAGGGGGAAAAACTCTGACTCAAGATCAATTCATAAACTTATTCTGGAGCTTTTCAGCTGATGTTTCCCGATGCATCTTCCTCAACGGATCTAGTCTAGATCTAGTAACTGTCATGGAGTTAGTCCTTATCATGTATGTATGTAAGGATGTGGTTGTTTTTGGAGAGGGAGATGGTCTCTGGTGTTGGATGTGAACGTGCCCCTGATCTTTCTGACGTCAGTGAACTTCCCAATCAGTTCTGTTAATGGATTTGGACTGGTGTTCACTTTTCCAGGGTCCTTGCTGTTTATTGCCAAAGTAAAGACACAGATAACATTTAGAGCTGGCATGATCAACAAGGAATATTTATCAGGAAACCAATATACAATTTATTAGCTTTAGCTTTTGAAATTGTAACAAGTTCAATCTCTGTGTACATCAATTCATATTTAAATGAAATAAAACGTTTATTTTTGTGAATGTTCATTCAGATGCATTAAAAAAACTTTATAATCATTGTGAAAGTCATGATAACCATTCATTAAGACAAAGTGTAGGATGAAATAAACTTAATTCTGTGTGTAGTTCTAAAAAATATTATTTTCTGTCTCAGATGTGTTGAGTTGTGATCTGTTTTTCTTCAGTCTCTGGAGGTTTCAGGAGTTTCATGTGTTTCAAGTTTCATGAAATTTCCTAATTTTAGTTGATTATGATATTTAACAAAAATCAATGCACACGGTGTCTTTCTGATACAAAGTTCGGCTAAAACACACGTTACCCATAAGACATTTTACATGGATCTGTGACTGGGACAAAGATTTCTCCTGAAGAAGAGCACAGCACGTGCGGGGCAGGCATCCAGTGCAATTCTAAAGTTATTCTCTGTATTTCAAAAGGAGGCCATCAGAGTTCAGAAGATTAATAACATCTTGGTACAAAGTGAAATTCCAGATTGAATTAAAATTTCTGGGGAACTATTTGTGCCATATAAAATTGAGAAAGTGTATTCACACATTTTCAGTGCAGCTCATAAGTACAGATTTCTTCACATAATGGGTTTTGATGTTTCAGATCTAAGCTGACACGCAAGTAATGTAACCTTCAGTCACCACTCACGCTATTTAATACATTGAAAATGTAAAAAATATGGAGCAAATTCATAATTGATGCCTGCCGTGATTACTGTAGGCACCCAAAATATGAAGGTATGACACATTTACTCAGATGAGGTTCCAGAAAAGGCAGTGGAGTTTTTAACACTAAGTGGTGACAATACTGCTCAAATATTTTTAATTAAATTGTGCCCACACGTTTTCTCTTCTCTCCAACATATTTTGACATAAAACCAACAAAAAACATAACTAGAATTCTATTTTATGTTTTGTTATTGGGCTGCCCTTGTTTCTGCCCATGTTTCTGCCCATGTTTCTTGCCTGTCTGACTCATCTGACTCTTTGGCGATGTAGTCAGCGTCCAGGCTTTTAACAATCTGAGGTTATGACTCCACAGAAGTCCCCACAATGCACAAAACCAAACATACACAAAAAAACTTTGCCTGTTCATTGAGACTTTCTGTGGTTTGCGCTCTGCCAAACTCTGACGAGCAAAGCACTGACCCCTTTCATTTATTTAAACAAAGCGTAATGTGTACGTTCTTTAACTAAAGGTCCAGAAAAACGCATGAGCTTATTGTCTGCAGCTGTGACGGTGTCTCCGAGCACTCTGAGCACAACAAATCACCAAGCTGCAGGCAGAATTATCCTTCAACCTGTGGCCTTTTGACAGAGCAGAACTCAATCTTTTGTCTAGAACTGATGCTCATTCCATTTGATGGACTGATGCAACCAAACTTTAAAAAGAACAAAGTTTGTGGCGAGAGGACTACAGGAAACAAAGCTGGCTGTGTAACGCTGTGAGCCAAAAAGAATAAAAAGTACACCTGCTTATTGTCTGAGGAAGCTGCCAGCTGTGGGCTCCTCATACACACCTCTGTCGCAGCAGGCCTTTGATCAGGTAATTGCCCCTTCGGCCCCCGGAGTTTGCATCCCCCATATGTCGCTATGGCGACCACCTCTCCAGCATCCATCTGTGTGCCCCCTTCACAGCCTTTTTAAGACGGACTTATATGTTATGAGGCTGTGAGGGATGGAGGAAAAGAGCAGCGAGGCGCTACATGAAGCACCCCGACCACTTTAACAGCAACCTTTTCATGACCGCTCATGGATGGTGACAAATGCGTGTGTGTGTGTCTGTGTGTGTGTGTCGTGGGGGTGAGTGTGGGTTTCATTTTTTTGTCTCCCTGATTCCGTCCATCTGTCTGTTTGCCCGCCCAGCACATCCGAGACGCCTGTCCGTGTCAGTGTCACCTCCTGGAATGATGAAATGCATTTTTTTCAAACTGAAATAAAGCTCATCTTTATCTTACAATCAGCCCGGAGACAGCAGATCCACACACACACATGTGATGAGAGGATCAGAGTGCAGGTGGAGCTCAGTGGAAAACAGTTTGGAGGCTCAGGATTGTGAGGAGGGTGACACATTTTCTGTTGCAGGGGATCAAATTCTGTGAATTTAACACGAGCCAGAGTCCCACCGCGCGATGCATAATGATTTCCTTTTTGACTCAGTCTGACAGGATCAGGATTTTAAAAAATATTATATGAAATATTCTATGTACACTGAGCAGTTTTACCCAGCTTTGCCTAAATATCATCCTCTATCACCACTGGAATTTCTAATAAAGTTCTGAGAGTTTGAACAATACTCACCTGCATGGCGGGACTGTAACGACCTTCCCACCAGTAGCTCAGTGGGGTTTTAGCCAAACGGAGTCTATTTTCTGCTCCACAACCACACCTGGAAACACGGGAACCGCTTCCGCCGGAACCTCATTTTTAGTTTCCTCATAAATAGTTTGCAGGTGCTGATTTACAATTATCTGAGCGGGAAGTAGAAAAACTCTGAAGAAAAGACATTTCTGGAATCATCAATACACACACACACACACACACACACACACACAGGAAAAGGAGATCTGAGTGGAGACAGCAGCGTGTGTGTTTTCAGCACAGCTGTTGAAGGACTCATTTCATTCTTTTAATGAGAATATACTGGATTATAACCTGGATACGAGCTTTAGCTAAATGCTGTAGATGTCAGTGTAAAAACTCCTGCTGAGTGCCGCTCATTTACTTCCACAATTTCTTTTTTTATTTTGCCACATACCACCATAGCTATCTGAACACGTGGAGTGAATAGCATTTAGTGTTGGGCCTCAATTAAAGGCATTTTCATTTTCTATAACCTCTTAATTAATGGACATTCAGCTATAAAATGTAAGAAAATAAAATAAAATATTCATCATAATTATCCATTAGCCAGATGTAAGATCATCAAATGTTTCCTGATGCCTGAACAACTGTTCCAAGCCTAAGGACATTCAATTTATAAGCAGACAACACGTCAGAAATCATTTAGTTTTCACTTTTGAGATGTTGGAACTGGATATTTTTCTCACATTTTAGCTTCAGAAATGATTAAAAAAATTAAATGTATATGTCTTGAAGTCACACACAGCACTGTTCCCCCATTTAACACCTTTTTTGGGGGGGACAACTTTATAATCATGACTTCTGGAAAATTCTGAAAAAGTATTTCTTTATTGAACGTTACAGGACAGGATGAGGAACATGGAGCTTCAGTCAGACGATCACAGCTTTATCTATGCATAGGCTACAGACATGTCTGGGAATATTTCAATACTGATAACGATGGTGATGATTGACAGGAATCATTGCGACCCTCTTTTCAGTTTCAGTCTCATTCTGTGCTCAGAACAATCTCCGTGTGTCACTTTGTTTTACGGCCTGCAGAAATGACACTTGATGATTTTCTTGAATGCGCTCTGAAAGTCTTTGTTGAAGTACGCGTAAATGATCGGGTTCAGTAAGGAGTTGGAGTAACCAAGCCAGTTAATGACATCCTCTAGCCAGCGGGGCATGTAGCACGAGTCCTGGCAGAAAGGCATGACCAGGGCGACGATGAAGAAAGGCAGCCAGCAGAGGATGAAGGTGCCCATGATGATGCCCAAAGTCTTCACCGTTTTGCGCTCCCGTGCCAGCGCGATCTTCCTCTTCGCCTCGGTCGCCTTCTCGTGCCTGCTCTCGAACAGCGGCACCGAGCTCGGGGTGTTTGGCAGCGGCAGGTTGCCTTTGGAGTTGCTGTGAACTTCGATGATCTCCAGAGACTCGCCGTCCTCAGCGTGTTTCACCGCGCCGTTGACGCTTGGCAGTGGTCGGGGCTCCACGCTCCTTTTCCAGGTCTTGCCCTGCGCGTCTCCGGTAGTCTTTTTGTGGAACATGGCAGGGGATAACGCCAAACAAGAGTCCGACACTTTCTTTTTCTCCGTTTTACGCACAGTCCTCCTGATCCGAAACCTGGCCGCTTTGAATATCCGCCCATATAAAACCAACATCAGGATCAGCGGGATGTAAAAAGCCCCGAATGTAGAGTATATTGTGTACCAGGGGTCTTGCCTGATCTTGCACTGCTTTGGGTTCGCCCTGTCCTCTGCCTTGCTGCTGGGCTGGGAGCGCATGATTAACATCGGCGGCACTGAGATGGAGAATCCGACGAGCCAGGTGACACTGATGAGGACGGCGGCTCTCCTCGGCGTCCTCTTCTTCATGTAGTCTATGGGCTCGGTTATCGCCCAGTATCTGTCCAGAGCGATGGCGCACAGGTGCAGGATGGACGATGTGCAGCACAACACATCCAACGAGATGAAGATGTCACACGGAACCTGCCCAAGAGTCCACCGGTTTAAGACTTGGTAAAGCGCCGCCATGGGCAGCACCAGAACCGACACCATCAGGTCGGTGACAGCCAGAGAACCGATCAGGTAGTTGGCCACATTCTGGAGAGACCGCTCCAAGGCGATGGCCGCGACGACGCACGCATTCCCAAATATTGCGCACAGAATGAGCGCGCCAAGCAGGAAGGATGTGACCACTTGATAACTCAGCTTCACCTCCTCGTCTTCGGGTTTGGGGGTTTTGTTGGAAGGGTTGTCAAACTGGGACCAGGCTGTCGTGTTGTTTGTGTCCTCCATTGTTGGTAAACTCGAAGTGTTTGGAGAGCTTCCGTTACTTGGTGGAGAGGCCGGTGCGCATCACACCGCCGCACCTCGAAGAGCGCATAGTGGACTGCTGGACTCGGTTGTGCAGCAGATAGAGTCTGAACTGCGAGTGTCGGCTGCTGACGGAGAATGATGCTGCGTATTTATACCAGTGATGGAAAATGCGTCATTTGTCCGTGAGGATGTAACAGAGTCTGTCTGTGTGTGCCTGCTTAGTCCGCTTCTGAGGCAGAGAAGATGTGGTATTAAATAAACATTCTACATGTTTAGGTGTAATATTGAACTTTTTTTATTTTTTTTTTTTACTTTAGATTTTTCAGGTGAGAAAAAAGTTCATCAGTTTGTGTCAAATGACACATTTTATTGGTGTCAGTGTACTGATCTTCAGCAATATAATAATGATAATAATAGGAGGAAGAAGGAGAAGAAGAACGGGGAGTATAAGTTATTCATCCATGTTTGAAGTTAATTAAAGTTACTTCATGTCAAAAAGTAGCGAGGACTCACTCGCTTCTGTTCAGCACCACGGTCAGCACGGTGAGGCCGTCAGGTGTGACACTGCCGCCTGGCGTTAGTCCACTGTAATAACAATCTATAAAACGGTAACGTAGTCCTTTAATTTTTAGTAACGCTTAAAAAGCTAACACAGACACAAGGCGGACCCTGTGTCGCTTAATTCTGCTATCAAACATGACTGCTGCTATAGTGTCACTGATACTATGTACACACTTGTCACATTACTCTCACACTCAATCCTCAATTTTAATAATGTAGTATATTATTTTTTATATAGTACTTTCCTATCTGTTCATACAGTGGTACTAGTATACTTTGTATACACTTATATTCACTTGTACTCACAAACCTTTAACATTTATACAGTGTATAGTACACTGACACACATCCATCCATATATCTGTATATTGTAACTACTGGGTGAAATGCTGTTGCTGCAATGCAATTCCCCAGTTTGGGATTAATGAAGTATTTCTAATCTAATCTATTCTAATCGAATCGAATCGAATCAAATCGAATCTAATTCATTCATCCATTTTCTGTAACAGTGTATCCCATCAGAGTCATGGAAGCTGGAGCTGATCCCAGCAGGCACTGGGTGAGAGGTGCAGAACACCCAGGATAAGTCATTGTTTAATTTTGTTATATTTTATTTATCACCACAGTTTTTACTTTACTTTTACTTTTTTTTTATAAACTTTATTGTTTTTATTTCTTCAGCTTATTTTTATCCTGTGTCTCGCGCTGTTAGTGCAACTCTCACTGCAACATGTTAAAGGTCAGCTTCTCTTTTCTGTTTCAGTGATCTGCTGAATGCTCAGTTTTGCTAAAGCAAATTGGCAACAATATAAATAAACAATAACTAAAGAGCATGGAGAACAAACCAGTTATGGTTGGAAAGAGTAATGCAACAAATGAATTATTAATGAATAAATATTATTTATTAATCATGAAGGTCAGGGGCATCAGGGATCTTTCCATGAGTCTACAGCAGTTCTCCCTCTCTCTCCCAGTAGGACTGGGGGTGTCTCCCCGTCACTGGACAGAGGAATTTTTGATTATGTTTGTAAAATATTGTTCTCTAAGTTTTTAATAATAAAAGTTCAGCTCTGTCTCAACTGTTCCCTGGTCACTGTGTAAACACAACCTCTCTCCGCCGAGGTGGTCATAGTGTAATAACCTGCGCGGTTGAAGGTTAGCTCAGCCTCAGGACAAGTAGGCAGGGGAGACTCATTTGTGGGTTCATCTCCTGACAGCATACACACCTCGTCACCACTGAAAGCAGCGTGTTTGCTGATTGATTAATTTTTTTGCACCAGGCTTGTAATTTATCGGTCTCTTGAAGGCAAACAAAATCCTTTTTTTGTATTATGAAGTAAAGATAAAATTTCCCTGTCCAGTCCTAAATACATACAATGACTTGTTTTTTCATGAGGTTGTTTTTTCATTGTGAAGCTAGTGATGTTCCTCTGTTGTCTAGACTTTTTCCAAAAACACACACTCTTGTGTCCAGCAGGTCTTTCATCCTAACTGCTGTCAGACTCTAACACCCTGCACCACCTGAATCGTTTTGTAGTTTCTGTTTGTCAGTTACCACCACTACTCACCATGGATTATATATTATATATATATATATATATATATATATATATATATATATATATATATATATATATATATATACACAATATTATTTATATTATGGCCACTTTACTTTCAGTATGGCTCAGGCTGTTTTGGTCTAGTAGACTTGCCGTAGTGTCCCAGTCCTTGTGACGTCACGGCCTTGCTTAAAGCGAGAGGCTGCTAAACTTTCTTATTTCCAAGCAGCTTTTCGTCGCTAACACAGCTCGCGGGGTGCTCACAGCCGTCAGGTAAGAGAGTTTACGCGACAGAAACGTTAACGCGAGCGCTGTCGTTACCGTGTGAAGGTCACATGTGGGCGAGAACAACGCGAGAGAGCCTGTTGTTGTGAGCTAAAGTTAGCTGGTTTGTTTTTATCCCTCCGCTGAGATTGTGAGCTGCGCGAGCTAAGACACGAGAAAGAACGAGCATACGAAAGTCTAGTTTAGATATTATGATTCACACTGAGAGAGAGGGAGACTTAAAATCCTCACAGCGAGTCAGTGTACCTCATTTATCCTCCCTTCACTTATCAACGGGCTGAAGTTCAGGTAGAAACACAGCGGACAGCCCGTTCACACGCTGTTTGTCCTGATTTCAGCCTGCTGGTTCAGCTCCAGTGGACAGTGTGTGGACAAACGGTGTCTGTTAATGTCCTGTGCACAGGTTCAACATGTGGTAGAAAGCCCGAAACCAGAGGAGACAGAAACACATGTTCAGGTGTCCACATACTTTTGTCATGTAGTGTCTCATTCATTCACCCACCAGGATTTGATTCCTCTCTCACCCTAAAGATAGTCACATCGATATGTGGTGCAGCATCAGGTTGCTGTCCTGTGTAAACACTGTAAGTGGCTCACTGCACTACACCAGGCTTAATATAACTTTAGTTTGTCTTGGCTCTGTTTACACTGAGCCTGTGTGCAGTTTGTATACACATGTCTACGCTCAAACTAAATCAGGTCTGAACTTTCATGAGAGAAATGTTTGCCTACATGTGTGTTAGTGCAGATGTTTTTAGTTGGTTGTGTTGACTGTGTTTTCACTCTCACGTCACGATCATCAACAGCTGGGCTGACAGCTTCGTGTGAGAGAGCCCGGAGAGGGAGAACCATGCTGCGCTGCAGGAGGTGTCGGAAAGGCATCATAGACTCGACGTGTTTGTCCATGGTGGGTTGGAAGCTGTTCTGTTCTGCTCGGGGCTCGGCACCGGCTTTAAAATCTGTTGCCGGGCAACCAGGCATCAAAACTAAAAATACAGTGTAGTCATCTGTTACATGTCAGCCTAATAAGGAAAATGTGACATAAAGTAATGTTTAAAAGCTTTATTACAATGAACACAATTCTTTGTAGTTTGTGTTTTGTCTGATACTAAAATTAACTTTACTGATTTATAATTTTAATACGTCTCTGACGTGTGTGTGTGTGTGTGTTTGTTGTTTCCTTACAACACCTTGATCCTCATCAGCAATGATTTTTGCAACCACATTATGAAAATTACCCAGCTGCTGAGTCACTTTGAATAGCCTAGCTTGAAGTTTTCAGCTATAATTCATGAAACTGTGAAAGTACTATGGGTTTTGAGGGTTTGCACTCTTTTTAATGATGTAAGAAGGTCTCTGATACGACGCTGGTAAATCCAAACCCTTCCTTCCACACGTGTTTCAGCAACGTGTGCCGTGGCACGCAAGACAAAACAGCAAAACAAAACATTTAAAAACAGCTGATCGGGTAGATAGGAGGCAACATCGACGGTTAGAGGACGTCGGGGCCGGGAACTCTCACAGATAAAATCTTGTTATGTGTGTTTGAGTCATAAAAAGGAAAAAAAAAAGTGGGTCTGGTGGGAGCTGTCCTGGTTGATTGTGTGTCTCTTTATGTTTGAGCAGGTCGAGGCCACAGATGAGAGTTCAGCTGCAGTTTGCAGTATCTGGCACGTGAATGTTGACACGTTGCCCGAGTGGATACTGACCTCCGTTCACCAGGTGAGTCTGTCAGCTTAGAAAAGACGCGTGTGCACTGATGAATGATTGTGTTTGCACCACTGGAGGAAGAATGTCTCCGTAAATACTTCAGTACTTTTGCTATTTGATTAATTAATTTTAGTATTTAGTGTTTTAGACAATGCATTTAAAAAAATCAACAGATTTAAGAAAATTGATGAGAAAGATGAACAATAGTTGCAGCTGATGTATTTCTGTGTTTTCTGTGCAGGCGCAGTGGACTGTTGGGAAACTTAACTGCCAGAACTGCTCCGCTCGTTTAGGCGGCTTCAACTTCATTAACCGCAGCGTGTGTCCCTGTGGCCGGGACGCAACCGTCCACCTCAGCAAAAGCCGCGTGGATCGTGACCACAAACACTACGTTCTCATCGTCCAGCCGAGGAGGACGAGGCCCAGGAAGGAACAGGCCGGTCTGCTGACAGATGGCTTTCAGCACAAAGAGCAGAGGCCTGAATCGAACAGGACTGCACTGGACACTTTACAGCTCAACTGTGCTGCTGTCATGTCCCACAGCAGCCACGCTGAGGCCTCCAGTTCACTAACTAACAGTGAAAACACCCCGTCTTTCTCTTTCAGCCCTCTGTACTGCATCTCTCACAGGAGACGGTGCAGCTTGGAAGATGATGCCACCATCAGGTCGTCCTGTTTTTGCCCTGCAGGCCACGCGAGCAAGCCTGCCGTCGAGATGACGAGGGCGGAGACAGACGAGTCTACGCGGTCGCCTGTGTGGTGTCCCACAAGACAGCGGTTTGACACCGATGGCGACACCTCTGTTGACGCTTTCGCCTGCCAGTCATTTGCTTCCGGAAGGACACGGTCACCTCTGCGTCACTATCCGCCGCAAACAGCGGAGGACGTGGAGTCTTCTCCAGAGACCACCGCTGTCCACGAGGAGGTGTCTGATTCAGCCCTGTTCCTCAGAGGGAGATCCATCTCTGACAGCGTGGCCGAGGACGAGGAAGTGCTGGTATTCACTGTGAATTTTCACTGGATTCTGTCTGTCAGCTGTCGAATCATAGATTGGGAGGGGCATTCCTGATACTTTGTGTGTGTTTTTACTCTCAGCCCGAAACCTTCGCAGCCTCCCTGGCCTCAAACAGGCTGAGCAAAAGAGAGAAGAACCGTCTGAAGGGTCTTCGGAGGAAACAGAGAAGGAGAGAGCGATGGCTGCACAGTCAGCAGGAGAAGGAGCAGGTGAGAGAGCACAGCTCACACCGACACCAAGGGTGTGTGTAGAGTTTATTTCAACAGCTCTTTTACAGACTCCTCAAATAAAAAATCCTGGGAAGAATATGGATATGTTTTCTGTTCGTAGAAAGTTACACAGAAAAGCTAGAAGGGCGCAGAGGAAGCTGTTTATGAAGAAGGTTATGAACGGGGAGATACAACACTGATATCTTTGAAACATACATATGTTGAAATATATGAGGCATTATCTAATGCTAGCTTTTGTATATGTACTTTTGTGTATTTTCTTTTCGCTAGTCTGAAAGAAGCTAATATAAAGATTGACCAATGCATAAAAAGATATGTATTTTTGTCTCTGTATCCAGGCTGAGAGTGTGAGTGGGACACAGTTGGACAGCGAGGAGGAGGACAGAGAAGGCCTCACCTGCGCCGTGTGTCTCGACGTCTACTTCAGCCCGTACAGCTGTCAGCCCTGCGGCCACGTCTTCTGCGAGCCGTGTCTCCGCACAATCGGCAAGAACCGGCCGACAAACGCGCCCTGCCCCCTCTGCCGCACCCTCATCTCACACACGGACTTCCACAATGGTGAGCATACTGTCCTCCTATGTGATAGTAGTGTTAATCGATTTTAATAAAGAGATAGAAAACTAATTTAAACAACTCCTTCGACTTTTCATTCCTATTCAGAGCTCAACCAAACGGCCAAGACCTTCTTCCCCAAAGTGTACTACACCCGCAAGCAGAACTTCCAGAGGGCTCCATGTGCGAAATGGCCTCTGCCCAGCTGTCGCAAACGCTTCCACACTTTCTGGGGTGAGACGCGACTCAGTTTAAAGTGTCTGTACGGCTGACCTCATTTTCACGCTGTCTTTATGTCGTGAACTGACCTTGTACACTAATGAAGCAGACGCTTTATTGCTTTTTTTCTCCATGTATCTTAGTGGAAATGATAAACTTAATCTTTACAGCACTGGCAGTTCACTCCTACAAACAGCTTTACGAACAATAAAACAGCAGTCATCCACATACAGTGAGATAATCATTACTGCATATGAACTGGTTCATTGAAGCTGAAATATTCCATCTTTTATTTGTGCATCTGTTTCATTTCAGGACATAAATTACTGTCAAAATTACAAACTGGACTTTGATTGATTGGCAAATGAAGTCCAATCTAAACTGGAAAAGGAAACTGCAAACCTCTAAATTTGAATGTTGTCATAATTTTAGATCATTGATGGGGGGGGGGGATGAAATGGAATAGTAGCTGTGTCAGTAAAATAATGATTATAGTTTAATTGTATAAGATTTCAGATTTAGCAATGGGTTAAATGACATTTTGGGGTGAACGATGCTCATTGAAAAAACAAGACCACACAGAAATTTGAACGAGCAGGAGGATAGAATGTGTTAAATCACTGAGTACAGACGGTAACTTTATCTGTCTAACTTCAGGAGAGCAGAGACAGGCGGCGACAGCAGGGAGACGTTGGCACTTTGGCCATAGAGGTTTCACGCTGGACGCTTTTGGCCTCACCGACATGCGCGGCTGGCTCTTTGACATCGGCCTGGTCATCGTCTACATCCACTCGGTCAACTGGATCCTGGCTTTGCTGCTCCTCTGTTTCCTCATGTACTACTTCTTCTTTTAAACACAAAGAGTTGGCAGTGCAGTTTTTCTTTAATGAGAGCGGGTGATGTGTATTTCTCTGCTCTGGATTCACCAGTTGGATGAAGTCACAAGCCAGACCTTTTATTTAAGTGGTAAAGTACCTCCAGAAGTAACAGAGGTGGTCGTGACCTACAGTACATAGGAGCGGGGAGCAGGTACTCAACATTTGCAGGTTGGAAATTTGCACAAATGGTTGAAAAGTTTACAGTGTTCAACTGACTTTAAGCTTAAATTTAATGATGATTTGAACAAAATACGTATGGTTTCAGTGCAATAACACACCGTGAGGTGTCCTGATATGCAGAAATACAAATGCTGAAATACAGAGACGTACCACTGACTGAAGCTCAGTGTTACTGTGGACATCAAAAAGCATTGTGCTCTTTGGTAGTAAACTCTTTGATTTATGTCAGAATAATTTGGTAACAATGGTCTTGTCTATCAGCTAACAGAATATTAACACCACTCTAACACGTGTAAAGTTCCCAGCTGGAGCCACGAGGTAATAGCATAAAAACTGGAAGTAACTAGCCTGTGTTCGTCTTAAGGTTAAAAAATAGGCCTACCAGCAATTCTACAAATCAGTATTCTACACACGATCTTGTTGTTTAATTTGAAAACCAGCCAAAAAAAAGTCATGTTGGAACAGCAATATTTCTTGACAGCAGCTTCCTGAAGTTTTGTCGTCACCGTGAGGTTACCATGACTGATGTCTGTACAGATCCCAAAACCAAAATGTGTTCGCCTAATTGTATGTTGCACGTAGCTAGAGCCATTATATACTGAGCAAAGGGATAAACTGTTGTCAAAATGTAACTCCCCTTTGAAACATAAATTGCTGTTTCTGTTTGTAAATGGATTTTTTAAAAAAGTCATGTTTTTTTCCCCATAATATGTCCCCTTTTAATTTAGTGTGCATTTTGGTCCTTAAAATGGGTCAGGCTAACTGAACCAGGCTAACCCCAATTTCCAGTGTTTATGCTAAGCTAGGCTAAAAAAACTCCTGATTCCAGCTCTGTACTTAACGCACAACTTTATGTCCCAGAATATTGAAGCATTTGTTAAATGTAGCAACAAGAAAAAAATGCATCCACCCATTGTAATAATAATTTTGACTACAGGAGACTAAACTTAAAGTTTAATCGTTGTGTTTTGTTGATTGATGAAGTGGAATTATGTAGGTTTAAGATATCATTTGAAGTGAGAAGCATTTCTGAGAAAGTTTTGCTTCTACATACTATTTTGATTTCAAAGCAGAGGGATGCGATAATACCCGTTTCGGTAGGTGCCTTTGCTTATTCTGTGCCTTCTGTCTATAACAAATAATATGAAACAGGAATCAGGATCAAGTGTAATTATCAGATTGTATTGTATTCATGGAAGCCAGAAAGGCTATTATAAAATAATATAAAGCTTTCAGTGAACACCTCTGTGATCTGTTTTAATTGTATTATTTTAAAAAAAGGTGTTTTTGCTTTGTTTGTTCGGTAGCTCCGTATGACAAATAATAACCCAGTTGGCTGGATTATGAGTCAATGGGAACAGTTTTTGAATAAAAACTAATATAGAAAACTTAATTTAACAAACTGATGGAGCCTGTTGTTTCACTCCACATTTCTAAAATAACTTGTCAGTTATTACAGTGGCTCTCTAGGTTTTGCAGCGACATGAATAAAAATGGTTATCTCTCCTGTGATCCTGTTTGAACAGGGTTCATTAGTTTTACTGTACTTTAATCTTTAACAAAAACATGCAGATGGACTCACTGGGACTGACTTGTCAGTCACAAGATAGCCACACCTTGAAGTATACCTTTATTTACATTTATTGTCTATTTTAGTTTAACTGGGCCCATCATTTACAAAATGAACATCCTGTTATACAGACAGGTGAAGGATGCAACATTAAATCAACATTTTAATGTATTCCGGCTGCAGTCTAATGTGATATGGTGACCTAGGTACATCACATCTTCTGTATGTGTGTGTGTGACACAAATTATATGTAGCTGCGGGCATGGTTAACCGGCAGCTACACATCTGCAGTATCAATCATAGTAACAAAACTAACAGTGTAGCTGTGTTTTGAAAGTATTCTGCCTTCTGGTGGCAAAATTAACTAATGCAGCTCTAGAAAAAAGAAAAAAATCAGCCAAAGCCATCGAGCTCAATCAGTTCACGCCTTCGGTAAAATATGCAGGGAGATGGAATATTCATGTGACAGTGTCTATACTTAAAACTAGAGATTGCGACCATGAGCTCATGAGGAAACTGTTGACTGAGGTCATGAATCAATGGGGGAAGAAGGGTGATTTTCTCATAGGCTTACATACAATCTGACTTTAAGACAATTCAAATTTGAGATGGTTGATGGTTTCTTTTGTCATATTGTTGTGGTGTCTGTTTCATCTGAGACTAACTTCAACACAGGTCGACACTGATATCTATCAACGCTGATCAACATAAATCAACATAAGAGCTAAGAGGAATTGAAACACACAGAAGAACCCATTAAATACATAAATACATTAGCTTAGAAAATTAGCAAATTGTTAACTTCAAGTTACTCAACACACATCCACAACAAACATACCTTGTGCAACTTGACTGGAGCTGAACTAAAGGATTTGTTTCTCTATGTGTGTTACGTTACTCTTTCACATTATCTTTTTACCAGTGCTTGGTGCTCCTTCAAAATAAAAGCATTTTCAAAATACAAGAATAATGCAAAGCGAAGAAATGTACTGTGAGGTCATTTACACATACGGGCTTTTTTGTTGCACGAAGCAACCACAAAGCCAATGGGCAAGTGCTAAAAGCTGTAATTCCTCAAGCGTCCACTTGAGACAGAAGTGAGTCTGCCTCCATAAGTCCCCATATTAAAATGCCCAACTTCACAGCAGAGTTAAACATGTTTACTAGTTCAGGCAACAGTTTCAGACTCTACTAATTTCCCTATCCATGACAACTGTGAGGATGTGAATTTTTTTTTTTTTTAACTCGTGACCGCTTGATTGACAGGGAGGTGGTGTTACAGATGGCTTATTGGTGCACCCAGGTGTCATTCGACCGTCCTTTACTGATATTTAGATTACATTGGAGGCAGAAGAAGCAGCACATCCAACATGGCGGTTGCCAGCTGTGCATATTTTCAGCTTCATGGCAGCTTCAGAGACTTACAGGTGACGTCACTCAGGCTCTGTGTATTCTTCATACTGTCATTGGTTGCAACCAATGGCACTGCTCCTGCTGGCTATTAGGGAAAATGCACTTTAACAAGACACTTAAAGGTCTCTGTCGGTGCGTTGCTGTGGTGTCTATCCCATAGTGGTCAAAAGAATGACTGCAGCTTTAATAAAGAAAGAGTAGATTAAAACTGTCAGGCTGAATATCTTTAAGGCAAGCATTAAATAAAAGCAGCGTTCTGAGCTATGAAATCACCTCTCATCCTTCATCATAATGTCACACAGATGTTTTTTCTGGACCACTGTTGCTCCTAAATAGTTAATTGTCAGTCGGTGGGTGACGACTTGTTTTGCTGTTGGCTCCCTCTCTGAATCCTCCTCACACGTGAGCGCGCGGCGGAAGACGGAGGAGCCTCCCTCTCGGCCTTCAGGAGGGGCTGAAGGTGACTCTCCTCTCGGGCTGGGATGCAGAGGGAACTGCTGGGGGTCCGTCCGGCCCGCTACACGGTCCTGCTCCGGGAATAGCCGCACACACCTGCTTGGAGGGTGGGAACTCTAAACGCTTTCACCAAAAAACCTGCGAACCGCGCTGCGTCCGAGCGGTTCATTTTACAGAGGACACCGGCCATCAGGAGGGAGCGGGTATCTCCTCCACCTATCTCCATCTGTGCGTCTGCGTCTGGCTGGGCTCCGGTGGTGGGTGTGCATGCATGTGTTCTGCACCGTACGGGCGGAAAAAGCGCCCAAGATCCGCAGGGATCATTTTTCCCATCAGTAAAGTGGCGCAGACGGAGCCGGAGCGCCGGGAGAGCACGGAGGGGGCCGTGGACGGCAGCAGGATGGTGAGTACCGAGAAAAAAAAAAAACCCTGTTAATGATTGGTGAGGGTGTCCGTGTTTATCGTAGCTCTGCACCAAAGCACAGCTTCTTCTGTTTACCACATAGAAGCGATTTTATCGTGCGGGCGCAGCGATGGCGCAAAGGGACAAAAACAGAACTGCTGGGACTCTTTAAATGTTTTTTTTTTTCATCGTGCTCTGGCCTTCATTTAAAGATGATTGTTAACGAACAATCCGTGGTTGGTTTTCCCCTGCAGACCGTCCAGGAATTCAACACCCTCGTAGCGCTGTACCGGGAGCAGGTCATATCGGTCGGGGAGATCTCCGCCGACTGTCCGTCTCTGCGGGCTCAGATGCACCACACACGGTCCAAAGGATGCTCCATGGCCCGGGCTGCACACCAGAACCTCGCCGTCATCTCTGTGTCAGGGTAAGGAGGGAACCAAGGACAGGCTGTTTTAGACTGTGTTTTGAAGGAGCAGATTTTTGGGTCTTCATGGGCCGTTTCAGCGCTCCTCCTGTGTTTATTTCTGATCACCTTTGACTTTCTGCATCACTGACTTCACCCTTATATAGATGAGCAAAATGATTGTTTCACATTTGCAGGAATATCTGCTTGTTCCAGCCATTCATTTGATGGAATATCATTACTGAAACTTGATAAAATAATTTAGTTTATTAAAATTTTATGTACAGCTAAACAACAGAATACATAAGTTCTAATGGGATAAGAAGATAAAGTATGAACGTATAAAAGCAAAAATGAAAACAACTAAATGATGACTTTTGTTATTTTAAAAGAAATACTTTTATGAAAATCAAAAATCATTTTGAAATGTTAAAGTGAATGTTATTACTGTTTGGTGCTGCAGTACAGGTGTAACAGTGATGAGGTTGTGGAGTTTCAATCACCGGCAAGTTAATTCAGTCGAGTTGTCATGAAATAAATGAGAAATGTTGGAAAAACGTGCTCAAAACGTTCAATCAGCATGTTTCAGAACACGGCCGGACGATTGTCAAGTAGACGTCTGTGTTTGTCTGATCGTATCTCTCTCTGTTTTCCTTCCTCCTCCTGCTCCTCTTCCTCTCCGCGCTTCAGTCCAGAGGACGGAGAGATCCACCCTGAGATCTGTCGGCTCTTCATCCAGCTGCAGTGCTGCCTGGAGATGTTCATAACCGAGATGCTCAAATCCATGTGCCTGCTGGGGGTGCTGCAGCTGCACAGAAAAAGTACCGTCACAAAAAAACACACATAACACAAAGTTAAAAAAAAAAAAAAGAACATACCAAAGAAATAAAATAACGGAGTAATGAAAATCCACGAGCCAGTTTAAATAAATCACAGTCACTGTGGGACTCAACATTTTAAAGTGATAAACACCTGTGCTGTTCCTACTGACGAGTCAAAATGTCTGCTGAGAGAGAAGTTTATCTGAGTGTAAAAAATGTGTTTAACAAAAGAGACAATCTAAAAGTCTGCAGGTCGTTGCAAAACCGCCCGTGGTGTATTTAAACTGTGGTGCTGGGATTCAAGGCTCCATCTCAGAATTTTCCAGGCAGTTTCCTCACCTGTTATTTCTCCATGCATCTAAAAACTTACATTTTCAGGTTATGGTACTGTATCTGTGTAGGAGCTCATAAACTCATAAATGAAATAATAATCATCAGCTAACCAATAAAATAAATATGAAGATAAGAAAAGGAGTCATCAGCAGCTGATCATCACGGGCCACACTGTCACTGCAGTGTTCTCAGCCTGGTTTTAAATCCATCTTTTTGACCCTCCTGTTTTCCATAGTGTAGTCTGTAAGCACTTCTCATGAAAGTGTCTCTGGAAGTGGGATCATGCAGTAATGCATGCAGTTATGATTAATAAATACACTCCATAGACGTAAATGTATATCCCATGCTTTACTGAAACACTCCAGAACTCTTTGATTTAACTTCAGCTAATAGACTGTTGAACAGCAGAGGGCAGTAGAGAGCTGTGTGGATTCATTCTCACTGTATTTTCAAATAAAATATAAAAGAATGAAATTCAAACTAAACTTCATTCGTTTTAGAGAAAAGACCTTTTCTCTCATAGACACTTGAAATTCAGACACAATGATTATGACAGGAGAACAAAATATCAACATACAAAAAAAAAAAAAATGATCACAATATGATGCTGTAATATAACGTTTAGATATTCAGCAGCATAACTTCCCATTTTATGTTAAGAAGCCATTGATTTAAAGGTACAGTCACTTTGTATGGGACTGACTTGTGCCTCACAGCTGCCATCTCTATTCTAACCAAAGGAACGGACTCGGAGCCAAAGGTGGACTTCAGAATGGATGAAAGCTCGGACGTTCCCATCCTGGAAGACCGATCCTCCTCCCCCATCGACTTTCTACAGGAGCAGTGGATGGTGGGAACCGATATTGAAAATATAGAGAGGTACCCCGACTGCGCCTGCTTCTTAAAGTTCATTCTTACACTGTATTAAACTGTATTTTTCTGCTGCTGCAAATTCATCAATAACTACAGTGCTGAGTCAGTGATTCTTTGTTTTGATAGAGATATGCGTGAGATGAGAAACCTGCTCAGCAAACTCAGGGACACGATGCCATTGCCACTGAGAAACCAAGGTACGCAGTGTTTGTGATAGAAGTTGAACCTTCAGAGCCACTCTGAAGTGTTTTAGTTCAGCATGTCACAGTGACTGTGACAGAAGAACGGAGAGGTGATGAGGGAAAAAGAGAGGTGTAAAATTATTTAGCACACAAAATGTCTGATATTATGTAATTCGGCAGCATCTGCTGTCAGGAAGACTGTGAAAAGACTGATGAAAGAAACTAAATGACAACTGAGTACTGAAAGCTAATGTGATTGGTTTCCAACCTGGGGGTCTGGACCCTCCCAAGCAGCCATGTGATGAATCAAAGGGGCCCAAAATAGAAATTTCTGTTTATTTTTCAGGTGTACATCTTGGCTTATGTTTGTATTGTGACCACATTGTGTAGTTGTAATGTAATTGTGTAGTTTACCTCTTCATTTATTAAAGAAGGTTTGTGTAAAATAGGTTTATTCCTTTTATTGACCAAAGTTAGGTGAGACGGTTGTTAAAATACACCCAATTTCTGGTTAGCTTAGCATAGCATGAAGACTGGAAACAGAGTGTTTATTGAAGAAAATGTAAGAAAACACACTCCTTAATTTCACTGATGAATGAATCTCAATCGTTCGGACTGTACAAAAATATGAACTCAATAATGTGTAAAAGATTTTACAGAGAGTTGTGTGCAAAATCCTCATTTAGTCCAGGTGCAGTGATGGCAAAACCACAGCTTTTTCTATTTTTAAATGAAGTCTTAGATATACAAGATATACATTGTGTTAATTAGCATAAGAGGTGCTGGTAGGCAGGTTGATAACATTTACAATGTCAAACTATTCTTTTAAAATCAAAGTGTCTGAGAAGGTGCTCATAATTTTGGACAGAGGTACACATACCCAAAAACTCTTCAGACAGAAAATACAATGTCATGGCAAAAATAATAACAAAACCAAAACACAGTTTGCTTGCCTCGACAATGTCTAATAAAATGATTTTAAAAAAGCTTGTTATTGACATGTACAAGCTGCTTTGAGGGTTCCTGAGTAAGAGGGCTGATGAAGTGACACCACCCCTTTGTGATGGAGACGTGGCAGGATGTCATGATGAGGCCTGATCACCGTATCTGTTTGTTGCAGATGACAGCAGCTTGTTGAATTTGACTCCACACCCACTGGTCAGGCAGAGGAAGAGACGCTTCCCTGGACTCTGCTGCATGGTGTCCGGCTGAGAGTCTGAACGCAGCACGGTTGACACACAGGAAAGGACGTTTATTTTATCATACCTTGTGATGTATATTAAAGGAGAGAATCACGAATCCTCTTACATGTTATTTTTTTTTAATTTAGGTTCAATTTGTTTTCATATTATCTGAAATTGCAATCTCATACTATCTGTTATCTCATTCACATTTGTCTTTTTCACCTTGATGTTTTCTTTTTCGGCTGGTTCGACCACTCGCAAACACCGGTTTGATCCGCTTTGTTGCGTAAACTTTCTGGCTTTGGTTATTTTTAAATTTATTTTGTGAAGACATTTTTAAGTATAACACACACACACACATCACTCAGTGGAAAGAAGGAATAGTGGTGAAATAACAAAATAAAATAAAGCAAAAATATACAGATCTAAAATTTGTCAGTACCCTGGGGTGGTGTTTAGCTCAGTTGGTAGAGCAGCCGCCCCATGTGTGAAGGCTCAGTCCTTGCCCTGGAAGCCCAGGGTTTGAATCCGACCTGTGGCTCTTTCCTGCATGTCATTCCCCATCTCTCTCTCTCTCCCCACATTTTCTGACACTTTTCTCAGCTGTTTCTATCAAAATAAAGCTTGAAAAGGCCAAAAAAAATTGTCAGTACCCTTCAGGTTCTGCTTAAAAACAGGAATGGGCTGAGTTCATGTTTCAGTTTTAATCTTTTGCAGAACATTTTGTTTTCTGGTCTTAAGTATTCATCTGCCTCCTTATCTATTATCTAAGTCTAAAAATGTAAATATTCAGGCTATGCACTGGCATTTTTAGTTTTCAGCTGTCTCACTGTGCTTGTGTCACGCCTCCATGTTTGAATGTGTCTCAGGTGTGAGAGGTTTTAGTCCTCACAACCTCCTGATGTATTTCATCATTGTTCCATAGAGGCTCTTGCCAGGTGAGTCTCTAACATAGCTGTGTGGTGTGACACCTCGTAGACAAAGCAATTCATCTACACTGTTACGATGAACTTTTCTCTTGCGACAATTAAAGCTCAAAATTGTCTGTTGAGAAACACTGACATAGCAGGGAACCTTGAAAACTACTGGCTATATACTTTTAGGTGTTTTCATCAAATTTGCTGTGGATATTCATGGTCCCCAGAGGATTAGCATTTTCAACAGCCATAACACTTCCATGTGTAACCAGGAAAGTTTAAAAAGATAACATAAATATCTAGAAAATGTCAGACTGAACATGCAATTTACAAATCTTACTCCTCAGAGGATATACCACTTTGACTTTAGTGACCTCATGACCTTTCCTCCAGCACCACCCTCAGGACAGATTTTGAGCATAATGTTGAAAAAAAAAGAAAGTCCTATTTTGCAAGAAAAAGTCACAAGTTGTAGATCATGAGATGCATTTTTAGATGCTCTGTCAGTAAAATGAGGGAATATAATCTAACTTACCAAATAATCATAGTGTATTTTGTTCTTGAAATTTTCATCTATGACATATTTCCTAAGCTCCGAGACTTTTTCTTGCAAAATTGCAACTCACGATTTCATGCTTGCTCTGATACTCTACTACTTGTAAAGAATAGCTAAACTGTCAATATGTTGTTCATTCTGTCCAACTCTTTAATATTTTGGAGTGTAATGGTGATCACAGCCTCTAGGAGAAACCAGCAGGGCGTCCAGCATGTCATTCGCAGTCTTCCCTGAAAAATAATTGTTTTATTTGAATTATAGCTTCAGTTTTCCATCACAAGGGCTTCGCAAACGCTCCACACAAATAGCAGAATTAAGAAAAAAAGCCAGACACACAAAACAGATTTAACTCATAAAACCACTGTACTGAAGCATTACACTAAAGCCATTTCCCCCATTGAATGTCAGTGCAATGTAATTTGTAAATTCGTGTTTGTGAAGGTTTTTTTCTTTGTTTAATGTAATCTCAAGTGGTGATGTCTAAGTCACTAAATTCTTTGTTTTGGCATGTATATGACTAAGAGTAGGCCATGTGTAGTAAGTGTGTCCTGCAATGTAGAGAATCCACAGCTCAACCTATGTACAGCTTAGGACATTTTATAATGTGAATAAAGTTTTATATACAAATAAGATATTTCTTTTCTTTAGTCTTCTTCTTTAAAATTATGTGACGTCAGGGGTGTCTGTGGCTGCGGAGTGTACTGCCAAAGTGTAATTGGGCAAGATACTGAACCCCAAATTGCTCTTGAAGGCTTCGCAATCGGTGTATAAATACATATGGACAGGCCTGGAATTTCGTCATTTTAGGGGCAAGGCCACTTCGCCTTTTGTGTTGTCAATTTTTTGAGGGCACAAAGGCCAAAAGCCAGGGCAGCAAGGCCATAAAATAAAACAATGATTTTAAGTCCACGTCCATAATGTATTCAATGTGATTATGTTTATTATTGGATGTTTTTAAAGTTGTCTATTTTTAAACCTGTCTGCAAGCCAAGTTCCCCTTGGGGGACAATAAAAGCAACTGAGCTGATCTGAAGAAATTATGAAGACCATCACTCACTTCAAAAACTGTAAAACTTATTAAACCAATCTCCACCCACAGTTTTTGCTCAGTTGACACATGTCCAGGAGCATCTTCAGACTGTCCTCAAAAAACTACTACACAGATTTTTGATTGATCAAGCCTACGGTGCATCAAAATGTTTGATGGTAAACAGTACTGTAAATATATACAAGCATATAGGCTACTGATTAATGTGTACCAAGTTGATTCACCAGTTGGATACTATTAACCCACTGCAAAAGGACACAATGAGATGAGCCAAACCTTGGATGGTGGAAAAATCCATTTTGAAAACTTATGATACAAGCAGAGTCTGGAGTGTGGCTCCAAAAGGTATATTAAACACAGCTCAAGGAGGCGAGTGCAGTGAGAGGAAGGCTGGCTGGTGGCTGATTTCCAGAGATGGGAATTAAACCAAGGCAAGTCTGGACATAGCAAGATCAGAGAGATAATGGTCAGCAAAATAATTACATAAATAAAATAAAATAACTCAAACAAAAACTGGAGATGATGAGCCACAGGTGGAGAGTGAATTGGAGGCCATGCCCAGCAACACACATACAGAGATTGACAACCAAGATGGATAGACACACAAAAGAAAGGAAAACAGGGGCAAAACAAGAGGAACTAGGAGACAGCCTGTGATCTGATATGCATAGTACATAAAAGTGGTATGACAACTCTTTGTGTAGAAGAAGGCTGTTGCTCTACAGCTACATCCACTGGATAAACTGACCTGCTGTAACCTTCCCAGGTGATACAAGACAGAGCAGCTGAGTTTGAACACTGCTGCTGCTGAGCAACTGTGGTCTGGATCAGGCCTGGAATTTCGTCATTTTAGGGGCAAGGCCACTTGGCCTTTTGAGTTGTCAATTTTTTGAGGGCACAAAGGCCAAAACCCGGGGCACCAAGGCCATAAAATAAAACAATGATTTTAAGTCCACATCCATAATGAATTTAATGCAATTATGTTTTTTAACTTGTCTGCAAGCCAAGTTTGCCTTAGGGGACAATAAAAGCAACTGAACTGGTCTGAAGTACACAGGAAACTATGAAAGGCCATCACTCACTTCAAAAACGGTAAACTTATTAAACCAATCTCCACCAGTAGGCTTGATTGATCAAGCCTACAGTGCATCAAAATGTTTGACTGTAAACAGTACTGTAAATACATACTAGCATACAGGCTACTGATTAACCCGTGAGAACACAGACCAATTTCTCAATCTCAATCAAAATTATGGAGGAGATAAAATAAACTAAATAGACAATAAAGGAAACATTGGACTTTTTATTTTTAAAAATAGCACTCTCATGTGAGAGATCTGAAATATTATATATCTGTCATGATAAGAGTAAGTCCATTTAAAAAACATTGAAACACATTGACACCATTTAGTCTGCTGTTGCTGTCAAGCTGTCACTCAGATTGAGGTCGTTTTCTGCACTTTTGCATTTTGGCCTCCAAACCCATCAGCATCACGTGTTGTTGTCACATGTTGGCTCTGCAATACTTTTAAAAAAGTAAATAATCAGTTCTTCATACTTTTGATAAACTGGAAGCTTAATTACAATCGGTCTCAGACCCAACGTCACAGCCTCGCGGACGCGGACACAAGAGGGTGGGGGGTGCGTTTGATGAAGTGTCATTATAGCCCGTCCGAGCGGTTCATGCCGGGCTCGAATCAAATACCAATGTTGACGAATGTCATCAAAACACGCTTTTTTTCTCAAAAGACGCAGGTGTCAAAGCTGTGTTGACAGGAAAGAGGCAGACTAGAAAACCGCATAATGAACTGGGGCATCAAGGCCACCGTGGCCTTAGGACAGATTTTTTTTCAAGGGCACAAGGCCAAATCGCAAGGGCACTGGTGAAATTCCTTCCCTCCTCAAACTGATGAGCAGTTGGCACCTTGCATGGCAGCCAATGCCGTCAGTTGATGTTGTTGTGGTGACCCTGGTGGTGTAAATGTCCTGTAGTGATGGGAAGGCTGCCCCAGAGATGAATTGTGCAGTTTTTTTTTTTTTTATCACATGCTGGAGAGCCTTCCTGTCCTGAGCAGTGCAGCTCCCATGACACATTGTAACTGACGACTATGTACACAATAGGTTTATTGCTCTCTCTCTCTCTCTCTCTCTCTCTCTCTCTCTCTCTCTCTCTCTCTCTCTCTACTCTGCCTCTGAGTGGCTAGTACACTAATCAGCATCTTGATCAGTCCACACCGTCAAAGACGAAGTACTCACTAACATGGATGCTAACAGATCTGTGAACATTTGAGAGGAATTAAGCTTTTGTGTGCAGAGAAGTGAAAGATCTTTGACCTTAACCCATAAAAAATAGGAGCAAAAACAACAGTGTGCAAAGTGAATTGGACATTTCATGTCTCCATATATTTCGTAACACTTTGCACAACTTTTGCAAGTTTTGAAAACTACTTCCAGTTACATTGATGCAATTTTACATAATAGGCTGAATTCTCTTGTGGATCAATTTCTCTGGTGTCAGTGCCAGAGGGCAGGAATACTTGGATAACTACAGAGAATAAGTTTCCTCCCCCTCAGTATCTCTAACCGTCAAGTCTCAAACACAAAACATCTGGTTTATGTCTGCAGCTGAGAAACTCCAGAGCTCTTCACTTCCCGTAACAGAGAGCGTTATGTAAGAACTTTTCTATGTTTTCTGATTATTGTTATTAATAACAGATAGTTTCAGTTTGAGATGTTTTTGAACATAGATTGGACACAAGCCAGAAAACAATCGGGCTCCCATGAGAAATCACAGTGGGAGGTTTTATATTGCCGCTGACAGACCTCAAGTCAGATTCAGCTCTGCCTGCAGCGCAGATTCGACTTAACTGCCCATGCACACAGTCAAACGCGGGAGCTGCTGAAGTATATGCTTTAATATCTGCAATCTGCACCAGAGGACTTCAGTGTATGTGGTGAGTCAGATGCATGTTGGCTGAAAATGAAATATTACAGATAGTATAATTTGAGTATATGTACTATAGTATATATATATATATATATATACTATATATTTAGTATAGTATCATTTGTGTTGTGTTATTATTATTGTTATTATTATGTGAAATGTGTCTAAAACTCTAAAACTTGATGATTAAAAGTCATATTATGTGCATTAAAAATACATTTAGTCCAAATATAAAATAAGTAATATTGCATAAAAAATTTGAGAGTTTAATGGATCTCTTTAATATGCTCAAGAACAAAGTGTATTAAAGGTTAAGTAGCAGTTGCTGGAGGCTGCACTGCAGTGACGCGAGGCAGCAGTTTGATCTGTTCACTGTACAGCAGAGAGTCCAATCCTCATGTTCATGTGTTGAGAAAGGTTTGTTAGGGTGTTCTTCTGTGAATATTATGTGGGAGCTTCGAGTCCACCTTGGATTTTTAGTGATGATTAATGTTGACATATTCAGTGGCTAAAAAATATTAGTCTTATTTTCTAAGAAACTTTATTCTACAGTAAATTATATGTAAAATAAAATTCAAAACAAATCCCAAATCTGAGGAATGCAACTTTAAAATGAAACAAATAACCATCTTTAGACAGTGGCTGATCCTGTCATCAAATTAATTTCAAAGGAGGTGAAACCAGTTTGAACATCCGTGATGGCTCCTTCCACCTGGTTGGTCTTGCTGCTGCAGCTCTTCAGCATGATATCAGCCGGCCTGGCCTGTTTCTGTGAGCGGTACCACTGGGGACCCTGGTCTGCCTGCTCCAGGACCTGCAACCATGGGACACAGCAGAGAAGCAGGTGAGACACAGTACAAACCAAGACTGCAGAGACACATATGACACAGGGAAGCTTTTGAGTCCAGAATCTGAGGTGAAACTGCTGTTAAAATAGAATCAAAGTCTGTGAATTACTGATATAAAGAATGATTATTTTCATTTACTCAAGTACAAATAACTAATGCAGAAGGACGCCAACAGCTGCTGTATATTAACCTGAGTTCATACTTTTTTTGACAGGATATTTCAGACTGGTGATGGTTTTTACTGGAAGCACAGCTGCGACAGGCTGTGTCAGAAATACGACAGCCAGAGCTTGCAATGAGCACAGCTGTCCAATTAACTGCCAGCTCACAGAGTTCGGGCCATGGTCCGACTGCTCGCCCTGCGCCAAGAAACAGGCAAGAAACATAAATCTCACATAGTGCAATCTTTATCTAGTCTTAATTCCACGTAACAGACTAATTCTCAACAGGTTTTAGTTGTCTTAATTTGATTAATGATCATTGATATATGTATTGTTATGCCAGAATACATGGCTGTATTGAATATTTACTGCAAACAATACAAATGTGTACATGCCAAAATGTAAAGTCTGGGATAAATAAATTACTTCTTTGTTGTTAAAGTTGTTAATTTTTGCTATTATTATGACATCGTTATATTTTGCTATGCAAATAATAACAATAATATCCACAATAGAACTGGACTCAGACTGACTCAGTTCAATAAAATGTCATTTATATGAGAATATACACACAAAAAAAAGTTAATACTACATACAATGATTAATTAATTAGATTTGAGTTTTTTTAGATTTAATTATATACAGCAAAGGGATTTGTTGCTAATGAGACACACCCCAAAGCCAAACCTATCTCCTGGAAACTTTATATATACAGAACTTATTTGCTAAACAAATACAGTATATCTTGGCAGAAGTGCAAAGCCACCTGGATTAATAAAGTAATGTATTTTCACTTCACAGAAAAAGGCTCAGGCAGTGCTGTGTTTGTCATCCAAATGTAAAACTGGTTCTTGCATTAGGTGCGTTGACTCTAATATGATCATCAGCCTTAAAAAAGTCAATTTGTCTCAAACTGTTGAACATTCCAAGAAACAATCCTAAGGACATGTCTTAGGTAAAAAAATTTGAAGTGTGTGAAATTTGAAAGTTTTAAATCAATTGAATCAAAATCTGAATCATTCTCTCACATGATGTTACCACAGTTTCGGACGCGGGCTGTCCAGAGACCGTCTCAGTTTGGTGGATCAGCCTGCAGTGTGGAGCTGACAGGGGAGAGACCCTGTCACCCCTCCACAGAGTGCAAGTTACCACCCATCGACTGCAAAGACGACTTTAAGTGCGATAATGGTGTGTAGCGTAACCGAAATGTTACGGAATTAACGTGCAATCCTGGTGTCATTTTTATTTCAAAACATTCCTCATTTTTCCATTTGATTGAGAGAACCAAACCAGCGCCTCCATCAGTCACACCAACATTTTCTCATCTACAAAACATCCCTTCTGCCGCAGGGCGCTGCATCAACTCGACGCTAACATGCAACAGACAGAATGACTGTGGCGATAACTCAGATGAAAAAGACTGTGCTGAGTTCAAAATTGTGTGTCCAGCGGAGAAGAGAGTGGCCCCCGGGGCTGACCTGGTGGGAAATGGGTAAGTTAAAGGTCAGAAGGTCAGCTGCTGACCTTACAGATTATCAGATTAAATGTGAACCAGCCCACATTCCTCCCTGCTCTGTTTCCTCCCTCATTTCCCCCTCTTACAACATTTCCATTATTATCATTAAATGTGACATTGTTTTAGAGGTGTTGTTGTAGTACCACTGCTGTAAAGACAAAAAAATATATAATACTATTAGAATTTTATTATAAGAGATGAAGAGATGAATATCAGTTATGTTATGGTAAATGTCGCTCCATGTTAATGTTAATTAGATTTACCGCAAAGAAAAGTTCATGAGATTTGACTTTTCACTGGTTTGTGTTTGAAGGTTCGATGCTCTGGCAGAGATGCCGAGGGGAGCAGTACTGGACAACATGTTCATGGGAGAATATTGCAAGCTCAAGAGACCTCAAAGCACACTGCTCTACCACAGAGTCCCTCACAACTTTGAGAGCTTTGAAATTAAGGTAGTCTTATTATTGGCAATATCTAATTGTACAGCACCTTTGTAAAGCTAGCCTGGTTCAAGACCTTTGAATCACCATCCAGATCTTAGACCAGAGTAATAGTGTCAAAAAAGGCAGGATTGATCAACAGAAATCATCTCACAGGATCACAATGCTGGGTTGAATTAAGTTAAACAAAATAACTTTCCATTTTTGTTTGGAGAAAAATTTGACAATGCTAAAACTTATGTGAGTATGTCTGCTGTAGTATCTTACTGAACTACCACTATCAGCATCCACGGTAGCTTTGGCCTCACCATCACAGATAAGTAGTGCAATTTTGTACTTGTTGTTACTGCTCGTTTTAATATAGATCCGGATTAACTTGTGTGATTGTGGTTTTAAAGGTTGGAGAGGTGGAGGAATTCAGCACTGCAGCCGAAGACTTGCGCACCGAGCCCATGGATGTGAAGAAATCATTCACTCAATACAGCCGAAATGAGGGCAGCTGGTTTTTTTTCCCCATTTTTTATTATGCTTCACGTTCTAATTCGGAAGTCAGCTCTAACAAGGAGGCTTTTGAGTCTTCAAAGAAAACGGTAAGTAACTCAATAACAGCACACACGCACATTTGTACTGATATTCTTATGAGGACCTTCATGAAAATGCATTCCCTAATCTCCTAGCCATAGTCTTAACATAAAGAAGTGACGACCGGTAAAATGTCCCCACTTTACGAAATTGTCCTCTCAAATTCTGGAAGATGGTCCCCACAAAGACATATGTACATGTATCTGTTCAAATGCACACACGCTGCTGGTTGCAGTTCATCTTTTTCTTCTTCTTGGACATTTCGTATCTTTCGTTTCACAGGACTCCAAGTTTTTCCGGGTGCACCAGGTTCTTCCAGTCTCCACATTTAAGGTGAAGGACGCGGGGGATCTTGTCCTGTCACAGCCTTTCATGCAGTTTCTTCATGCTCTTCCTCTCGAGTACAACTATGCCCTCTACAGAGACATCTTCCAGCGTTTTGGGACACACTACTACGGCTCAGGGAAACTGGGAGGCCACTATGACCTGCTGTACCAATACAGCCGAGAGGAAATCAAATATTCAGGTTCAAATGTGTCCAGACTTTTTGGTTACCCTGACTTCTGTGTCATTTGCATGTTGGTAGTCTTGATGTGGTGGATGGTGGGGGGGATTCACTTTTTCATGCCCACCTCCTCAGTCATTTTAGTAAGACCACTTCATTTAAAAACTTGAACAGACTTAAGTTTAGGTTGCAGCACATTCCTAGTTGGTTGCAATCTATAATGTCACTGCTAGATGCCGCTAAATCCTACACACTCGACCTTTAAACCACTGTGAAGTGTGTGTGCAGTCTTCATATGGTTGTCATGGCTGTTTTTATATTTATTACATTTTGAAATTGAAATTGAATCACCTCCTGAATCTATTAGCCAAACAGGACTCACCTGTAGGAATGCACCCATGCCAACTGCCTCTTGTGGTAATTTAATGCATGGCTGACTTGTTTGTCCTTTCTTTCATGGTCTTGCATCATGTTGCATCATATTACTCTACACTCTTCATCTCCAACAGGTGAAACAGAAGCGCGCTTTGCAGGCTGTCTAAGCAGAGAAACCACCTGGACCATCATCCTCTACACCGAACACAGTAGTGTGACCCGATGCAATGACAACCGGATGACTCAGAAATATCAAGGTTTCTTCCAAAATGTGCCATGACGCACAACTTGTTTATTTCCCCCTTTACTGTTTGGCTTATTGACTTAAGACTTAAGACTTAGTATAGCCACGTTCTTTCCTTCATTCTTTAAACATTTCTTTGGCCCAGGCTCGTTCATCCAGGCAGCAGAGAAGTCTTTCTCAATGGTGAAAGGAGGTCGAGTCAGAGAGGCTGCGGCTTTGGCCTGGGAGAGGGAAAGGCCAGCTCCGAACAAAGCATCCTTCAAGAACTGGGCAAAGTCTCTTCTTGACAACCCTGCTGTGGTTGAGAGCAAGGTTAAATCAAGCACAACTGAAATGATGTCGATCCTGCAGATACCTTGAAAAAAAAGTCGCTAAACTACAAAAAGCTGATGTCATACTCATGTATGTGTGTTTTTGTCCAGGTGCTTCCCATCATAGATCTAGTTCGGGGGATGCCATGCGCTGCCACAAAGAGGAGACACCTGAGGAAGGCCCTGCTGCAATACCTGGATGAGTTTGATACTTGCAAGTGTGATCCCTGTCCCAACAACGCCAAGCCAGTTCTCTCTGGCACAGAGTGCAAGTGTGTTTGCCAAACTGGCACATTTGGCGATAACTGTGAGAAACGAGCTCCTGACTACACTTCAGGTACAGCAGGACTGTTGCAATAAGAACAATTGAACAATAAGCCTAGTGTTCAAGAACACAGTTGCTGGAAAATGAATGACGATGTTCCTGAGACCATATCATCACTTTCATATGGTGAAAGGATAACAAAGAGCTGTAGCAAGTGTTGCTATGGAGAAGTAACTAGTCAGGGGTGAAGTTGCAGTTGAGAGCAGAAAATAACTCCATAGTTGTCAAATGAATTGTCCCAGCTGCAAGAAAGAGAGTCTACAGCCATCCTAGGAAATGTTACAGGGTCACCAAAGTCATATGATTCATCCTCTGGGGACCCCAAATATTCCATGGCAACACATCCAATAGTTGCCAACACATTTTTAGATGCAAGATTTAGCTTCTGCCTCTTGGTGGCACTGCATGCAACTTAATGTTAAGCTTTGTGATGGATCTTTCTTCTTGAATTTTACCTTTGGAGTTGTATTTAACTTTGTGCGTTGTCCAATACTTTAGTCCAGAGCAAGATATCTTTAATTTCCTGTCAATTTTCATGGTTTCATTGAAAATTCAGTAATTACTTTCATGCTCTTCAGAGGATGAATCATTTCTCTTTAATGTGCTTATGACCTTTCAGTGTCTTCCTAATGATGAAATTCTAATTTTTAGTTCTGCTACTGGTTCTAAAACTTGATCTTGGCTCTGTCTAGCACACATAATTCCATACTATATACAGACTGATTCTAACCAGGTGTGGTTATGAAATGTGGTTTGATCTTTAATATACACAGAGGCAGTGGATGGTTACTGGAGCTGTTGGGGCCCGTGGAGTAGCTGTGGAGCCACAATGAAGAGACATCGAACAAGGCGGTGTAATAATCCTGCCCCCCAGAGAGGAGGCCAACCTTGTAATGGTCCTGCCAAACATGAGGATCCGTGTCACATCTCCATTTTTGCAAAGTAAGATGAACTGTAAAAAAATATTTTGACAGTGTTTTTGTTCTGTGAAATGTGTAAATATTTTAACATTACTTTGTCATGCTTATATTTGTAAGCACAGATGATATTACCACATGCAACATTTAAATTTAGAAAAAGTCTAGGCTGTATTTTGACTTAATACAATCAATAGCTTTGGATTGACTATATATTATATATTCTGGCGCATATTTTTGTGTCCAGACAGGAGACCTGTGACAATGATGATGACTTTACTGTGGGCTGGATAAACGAGCTGCCTCCTGGTGTGCAGGGCTGTCTGAGGCCGCAGAAACCCGCCAACAGCTTCCTCAGGGTAAACCTCATTGCTACTGATTGAAATGTATGAGTGAAACAGAGAACCAGGGGCTGTGGTTAACTGCTTTTTGCTCTGATAAAAGTTTAATTTAACCAAAGTAGCCAAAATACTGAGAAAACTTACATCTCTCATTTTACTCATTTTATATGGGAAATCATTCCTGACATAGCTGAAAATATAAGAAGTATATCTTTATGGCTACTACTTACATTAACTACACTATTTATAATCTATAACCAGAATATAAACACACGATGAACTCTTTCTAACATGTAGTATTTAAATAATATAAGTTAGTTAGTCAGATAGTTTTTACAATTGTGTTATAGTCTTTCATTATATGTGTATGTACTGGCATCCATTTATGGATGCTTTGCTTGAGAAGTTGAAAAGACCAATCTGCTCTTAACTACATGATAGTGTGTAATAAAACATCAGATAAATGTTTCTATACTCTTTCATGCTCTTTATAAACACTACATAGACAAATAATTAATTTTCCTTATTCCGGCAATCGTAATGACAAATTAGGTGATGCAGAACTTGAATACCTGATCACACCTTACGAGAGAAATCAGTATTTATTGTGTCCACTGTTCTTCTGTGGTGGAAATCCCAGTGAGAGATGAACAAATAAACAAAAATACCCCAGTATTGTCTTTGATTGTTTAAACAGAATTAAGTAAGAATAAAATGAGGTTAAAATAATAATATGTAAGAACATCATTAAAAAGAACAGCACCATTACCATGTTCCAGTTATTTCAGTGGAAAGGTCAGAGTCCTCACACACAAAGTGGTTCAGAGTCTGACAAAGAGTAAGTAAAAGTTACATTTATACAGTTCCTGCTCTGCATCTGACATGACTGGAAACCTTATCTTGATTACAAGTAACTTACGTTCAGTTGCTTCTCACCCTGACAAGTGAATCTTCCCATAATGGAATCTGACCTTTATCTTTTTCTTTTTCTTTTTGAGCTTTATTTTGATAGAGACAGCTTGAAGAGTGACAGGAATGTGGGGAGAGAGAGATGAGGAATGACATGCAGGAAAGAACCACAGGTTGGATTCAAACCCTGGGCCGCCAGAGCAAGGACTGAGTCTTTGCACATGGGGTGGCTGCTCTACCAACTGAGCTAAACGACACCCTGAACTCCTTGTACATAGTGTGCTACTCAGCTCTCAGCAGGCACTCGTAACAAGTCACAGCTACAGGATAGAGTTACAAACAAAGTTACAAACTGTACTCACATTCGTAAAAAGACACGGATCATAACAAAATATAAATGCAATACAGTTAAAGGTTAACAGTGTAGTGGATACATTTTGTTACAACCAAATATGGAGTTGAAAAACAGAACACGTGAGGAGTTGAAACTCATGTACACACCTTATGATTTAAGACATTTGAAACACAGTATAAAACTAATTTTTATAACAGAGAAAAATCCAGGACAAATGAATAAGAAAACTAAAGAAAGATGCCCAGGAGGGTTTGCATCCTCCCTAACTTGTCTTATATTTATTAAGAATGTTATTATTTTTACAGAAATCGAAGCAGTATTATGACTTTGGTGAGGACGAGGAGTTCCAGTGCTACACTGGATTTGACCTGGAGGGTTTTCAGTACATCAACTGTCTTCCTGATGGGACATGGACTCAACCCAGTGGAAGCTGCATCAGTAAGTCAGTTCTCTCACCAAACAAGTGAACAGTGATTTAAGAGCTCCATTGAATATTTGTTTATTTATTTATTTATATTATTTGTTTCAGATTAGCTTCTTCTGCGCCTGATACTATGTTAACAGCTGTCCTCCTCTACCTTTAGGGAAAATATGCCTTCCTCCTGATATCCCTGATGGCATGATGCTCTACCCTCACAAAGATGAGTACAGAGTTGAGGAATCACTGGGTTTGAACTGCATTGAACCGGGCCTGATGCCTCTGCCACAAGGTGTCTACAAATGCGGCAACAGTTTAACCTGGGAGCCTCCGTTACCGGCTGACCTGCGCTGCACTGATGGTAGTAGATCACTAATGTTGAGCTCCAGTCATTGGAAATGCATGTCACCCACACCATGAATGAATCCCATGTAAATGAACAGGTGTCTCTTGTATGTAGAGCAGCCATTTGTTCCTGACGGTCAGTGTGGTCCAGGACAGAAACAGCAGGGCTCTCAATGTGTCTGTATTCAACGGGAGAGCTGTCTGTAAGTATTTCTGAAATATTCCTATTGTTATTATGATTAGGTATTCTTATATGAAGCATGCTGAGTTTCAGTTTGGGTAAATTATGGTATATATAAATTATACATATAAATTGTGGTGTATATAAAAATCATTTGTTCAGAACTTTAACAAACTTTAACAATGGAGAATTTAATATGAGATGACTGACCTGTGTGTGTTTCTGTGTGTGTGTGTAGTTCACAACCGGAGAGTCTCTGTGTCCTGAACGCAGACATTGGTGTTGCCGTGTCGATGTCCCTGTGCTCCTTCCATGCTGGGCGTTGCCACAATGATCCGTTCTTCTTTATCAGCGATGGTGTCTGTGACCCGGCTCCCGATTTGGCCAAATTGGAGTGGGCCAAGTTCAGAGCCAAAATGGCGTCTAAGAGCGCTGTTCAGGAGCCATGCGATCTTGATACCTGTTACGAATGGGAGACCTGCTCTGGTGAGTTTGTCTATTATTATATATATATAATAGACATTAGATATTCAGCCATTTTTAAATTCATCTGTTGTGTTAGATTTGACATCTGAAGAAAAAAACGTCCACATTTTAAGTCATTAAATGAAGGCATAATTATATAAACATCTCTCCAAAGGTCAGTGACATCCTGGTTTTCTGGAACTTTTGGATATCTGCTACTTGTTTGTAAAGAAAGTAGCAGATATCCAAAAGTTCAGTAGCATCAATCTTCCAATTATCTAATCTATAGAACGAGCTGTCTGAAGAAATGAGGTCAGCAGAATCAGTGCCTCTTTAAAATCTCTTTATTGAAACATACTTTTATCAGAGTTTTCTTAATTTTCCTACATATTAGTACTTGATTTTAGACCTTAATGAACACAAACAAGGTGCGAATATTTGAAGACTTCACATATTATGTATATCAAAGTATTTTATTAACATTAACATATGTCTGTCCTCAGCATCTAAGAAGTGCGAGTGCAAAACTGCTCGGGACTGCCCGAGGAATGAAAACAACATGTTCTGTGTGAAGCTGACCAGGAACCAGAGGACCCGAAGCATGGACCTTTGTTCTATGGCCGCCCTCAAATGTGCCAGCTATGAGTTTGAGATTGTCAATGAAGGCGTCTGTCCGACCAGATGATTGTTCTAAAGCTTTTATGTGTGGTTAAACTCCAAATTACATCTTACAGTAGCATGTTTAAAGTAATGTTCCACCACTGCTGGATAAACTGCACATAGATATACAGTTTAAAATACATATAGTTTGTACTCACAGTCAACTATATAAACTTTTAAAAATCTCTTTGAACTGCACTCTGCTCTAGAACCAGTCACTTAGAGACAGTATAGACATTATCCCATCTTACACCATTACCGTTATTTTTTAAAACTGACATTGCATTCATGAAGTAAACCTAGACCGGCAAGCAGGTGGGGTTCTCAGAACTAAAAGCACATCCAAATAGATGATCATAAGAGTGTTACTAAATTAGCCTTAAGCAGGTGGTTTAGGATGCACTTCCAGACTTGGGTGGGCTGCAGAACATGTAGTGCACATTCAGAACCTGTTTCCTGAAAAGGTATAAGATGGTGCCTGTGGATGTGACTTTATAGTTCTAGTTTAAGTTGGATGTATTTGTGATGTGGAGCTAAAATATGGAAAAATCTGTGATGCCACCAATCGTTGGATTTCCACCAAAGTTTGTAAAACTACACCAAATTTCTGGAAGACAAACTGAATATACCATGTATCTGGTGACATTTGACATTTGACATTTGAACATAAAACGACTCAAAGATAAGAGGAAAAGGTGTCAAAAACCTGTAGACATCAAGATCATGAAAGCACAGTGACTGTACTATAAAGTTTTGTAGATAGACTGTTAAGTCTCAGTTAGTCAGCTGAGTCTAATTACAGGCACAGTGGAATATTTACACTTATGCTTAATGTGCTTCACACGTAATAATAAAAAACATAAGATCTTAACATGGTTTATTCTTTTATTTCTCATTCTGGATATCGTCACTCGACACAAAACAATCCGAGACTGTCAGTGGCAACAACAAGCTGTTTTTGAGGCCAAAGAACCAAAACATTTTTACATCTAACTCTGACAATAAAAGGTGAGTTGGTGATTGCTGGTATAGTGGAAAGACTATTGAAGATGGTGCAGTATGAATGATAACCTGCGAATTAAGATCACTGTTTTTGTCAATGGAGTCTGGTAGAAAGGAGTTCCCATTTGTTGTGGTCTGCGGCGCCGGTGCTCTAATGTGACATCTAGTGACAGTTAATGGCATACACACCTTTAAAGATGTCAAAGCATTTCATATAGTTTACATGCAAATGCTGTCATCAGACCTCCGTGACAGACATACAAAGACGCCACATGATGGCAGAGGAAATATTTACATCATTCAAGTGCTAGAAAATGTATATTTACAATTCACTTCTTTCTTTATATACATAGTGGGACTGCTTACTAAAATAACAACAGCCATCTTCATTCTGGACAAGCCGCAATACTGTTCACGTTGATCTGCTCCCCAGCACACCTTCTGGCCCCAACCTCGCATTCAGTCATCGTCCTGGCAACGCCGCCAAGACCAGAGGTGACACACAGGGGGGCGGAGTCTTGAGGGCATTCTGACACGTTCTGACATATGCATTTTCTTGTTGAATCTAGAAATTTAAAAAAAATGATTATATTAAACTGATGCACACACAGGCTTATATTAAGGACTAACTGCACTCACTTTCTGTTTGTGATGGATAATCTGGCTGAACTGTTACCTGGTTCACAACCTGCTTAATCAGCTGATTGCCCATGTTTGTTGTCTCTCTTTGGAGGTAGGAAAATGCAATCTAACTAATTGAAATGCTTGACCAAAAAATAAACAAATAAATAAATGATATAGGAATCGTCCTTTAAGGCAGACTCACCCTGACAGATTGTCCCTGGTGTGCAGTCATCGCAGGATACGGACGCCTTGTCTGGCCAGCTGCAGTCCCTGTCATTGGCCAGCGTGAAGCTGCGCCCAATACACTGCAGAGCTCCGAGCTGACACACTCCAAGTAAACGGGTTCGGCTTGAACCGAGCCTGGCACACAACTGCAGAGAAGTCCTAAACAGAGACAACACATGCAAAGGTACGTTTTTTTTTTTAACGTGATCTGGAATTTTGTGTTATGCAGAAATAATGATCATAAATGATACTCACGAGCACTGATGTGGCATCTTACACACACACTCCGTGTCTCCTACGCTCTCCCATAGCTTACACTTCAAACCAGACGGAGCAGGGGGAGTTGTGGGTGCTGAGACAAAATTTAGAAAGCAGGATCAGTGTGTGTATACTCGACAGAAGCACAACATTAAAGCAGCTGCGATCAATATTTCTATTATAACAAAAAAATCGCATCACTACATGTACGTGAAAGGTGTGGCATATAGTGACTTTGCAGCTTCTGTCAGCTCTTTTTTTCTTTTTTAGCAAAGGTCATAAGGATGTCCTGAGAAAAATATCTGGCTCTTCAATAACTACATGTTTCTTTACCAGCTGGTCGCTAACTCTGTCTGCCTGCTGTTATCTCTTATGAGAGCTGGGTTGCGGTAAACAGCTTCTTGTTGCTGCTGGAGAATGAGACTCTGTAACTGTGTCTCGGTTGAAGGTACGAAGCTTTACAGTAATGGCATTTGATACTGAGAATAAATGAAAGCGTACCGGCATCACAATAAACTCCAACCGGGGAAGGAGACCACTGCAGACTGGGACTGCACATGGTCTCTGACACTTCACCCTGCAACACTGACCCCGCGGGACAGGACAGGAACATTTTCTCTCCGATCTGATAGGCTGTTTTGATGGGCGTGGCTATGATTTCAAAGTTGAGAGGAGGAATCCCACATGTGGAACCTGAGACAAGAAGCGAGGGATTTTTTAGTAAGACAAAGTGAGGAAAACATAACACTGTGATACTTTGAACACTTCAGCATACCTGAAAGTAAATAGTACAAAATCTTTAGAACATTTAATATGCTTCCTGATCAACATGCATTCAAATATCGAATGTGGAATCTGTTACAATAAGTTGCTCTCGAGATATCCTGCTAATAAATAAAGCATAGTTCTTCTCTGGCAGAGTTAATGAAGTAAAGACGTACCTTTACAAACCCTCGCTCCTGTCCTCCATGTCCCGTTTCCAGTGCATTCAGCCACAGCGTCTCCGCTGAGGTGGTGCCCCCATATGCAGGAGTACTCCACCGTGTTCCCGACCAGGTAAAAATCTTTGGGATTCTGAGAAGATATTACAGCACACGCTCAGTCAATACAGAAACTTTACAAAGTTTACATAAAGGGAAGTACAATGCCACCTCAGCAAACTCACCTGAATAAATCCATTCCCGAGGTTCGGAGGTGGTCCGCATGTCTTTGGTGGAGTCGTAGAGAGGCTGAAGCACTGAGGCTCCATTATCCTGCAAGTAAGCAAAACATCTGACAGTGAGGCTCCTGCTGCTTATTATCCATGCCTGTATTTCTGCAACGTGTTTGGATGAGATTAGATAGTACTGTATCGATGAGTCGATGATCAACAATCGGCCACTTTATTGCCTCCTCTGATTTAAACAAATACTAAACACACGTGAGCATGTGTCCTGATTTTAAGGTAGGTAGGGTATCTCTGAGTGACAAACATGTTTTTGTGTACATGTGTCCTTACTTTAAGTACTGGATGTCTTCGTCCTCACAAGGCTTGTGTTCCACCTGCAGCCCAGTGCAGTAGCGGCCTCCTCCGCTGGGTGCGGGGTTGTTGCAGTGTCGGGTCCTTGACCTTTGACCTCCAGAGCAGGATCCCCAGGAGGACCAGCAGCTCCAGCTGCCATGGATCACTCCTGAGAGAGAAAGAGAGATTCTTTTTGTGCATTCTGCCACCATTTCATTTTTTTCTTTTCATTTTTATTTTTTACTGTCTAGATGTGTGTATACTTGCTTAATTTGCTTAATTTATATTTATTTTTAGTCATTATCATTTTTTATGTTACTACCCTTGACACAATTAAACTAAGAGCCCCTGTTAGTCACCCCTCAGAGTCTTTTGTTTGTTTACCTGGCTGTTCTCCAATCACGGTTCCCGTCTCGCAGGCTTGTCCCGACGTTCCCGGCCGGCAGACACAGCGACACACAGAGCCCGTCAGCAGCGGCTGGCCGTTGTTCTGGCAGGGTCGGCAGTGACAGGGATGCTCCTCCGCCAGGTACTCCTCTGTGGCTCTTTTCAGGTGGTGCTTCTTCAAACCCGCGCACTCCACTTCCTTCACCAGCTCATACAGAGGACGCAGCTGGAAAACAGGTTGACAGTTTATTAATGGTGTGATACATAGAAAAGGAAGAAATACGCAGAACACCAAACATGACAAACAAAATGATCATCAGGGTAAATAATTTAAATGAGGTAACCTGTCGAGGATGTAACTGTATCAGCGCTTAGACTCACATCAATAGCTCTGTTTTAAAACTCTGCTGAGATTTTTTAGCCTCTTTTCACTACTTTGTCACGTCTTCCAGTGTGCCAGATTAGAACCAGGTGGCCAGTTTAGATTAGCTTGATAATCACTAGGTCACCAGCGGTTGGATCAACTTTATTCTGGAATAAGGGACTTATGAATTTTGAGCGGTTTGCCAGTGTTGTCACTGCAAACAACAAAGCATCAGATGAGCTGGATGGTGGAGGTAAAAAAAACCAAAAAACATTGCTAACCAATCAATCAATAATATAAAACCAGCTGTGCTGACCATCATACCTTTTGGTTTATGATGTCAGGGAAGTCTTTGACAGACGACGCCCAGTTGTCGTAGATTTGTCCGTTAGCTTCTGGGTTTTCCAGATCCAGAACACTCAGAGCACTTATGAAGGCTGTATCTCCTCCAAAGATGTTGACCTTAATGGGCATCTTCCTTCTGTTGTGTTCTGTGGACCAATGACAATAGAGCTCAGGCTAAACTGTGTGATAGTCAAGTGTACTCAGAGTACAACTGATTTCTTTGACCCGACTGTGTTTCAGTAAGGTTTCACTCACGCTGCTTGGATGACAGAGACTGTGTCAGTTTTTCACAGGTGACCGTGACTTTCTTCCTGAAGAGACGGCGTTTCACCTTCCTCCAGCACCTCTGGTACTCTCTGTCTGTTGTACCTTTACACAGACAAGGTGACAAACAGTTTACTAACACATGATCAGCTGACAGGCATGACATTTTGATACATACTGAATAATAGCACATTTTTTTAGGAGACAGGGCTGGCATGGTACATTTGTGTAGCCAATTAGCCAATCTACATTTGCTAAAAATTGTCTTGACCAAGTACATGTGATGGTTTTTCAGCTTGGGGCAGTGGAAGCAAAAATCTAAATTGCTCTAAATATGAAAGGGTCATATGTTTTACCAGTATATCCAATGCAAGAAACAACTTCACAATATTCCCTGAGAATATATATCACATCACATTCACTCTGCTTCGGTTTTTATGTGCTGAATCAAGATTTCTCGTTATGTAAATGTATCAAAATGAAAAGTTCTTACTGGTTGACGAGAGCGAGTCAAGGTCTAACTCCAACAAGGCTTGGTATTCGCCTCCGAGTGAGCCCTCTGCGAGGTAATGTGTGCCGTACGTCTGAAACAGCTGACGGTAGGCAGAGTAGTCGTACGTGAGTGGCAGCGAGGTCAGGGCCTTCCAGAAGCCTTGGGACAGAGTCAGATACTGAGGGGCAGAGTTTTGGAACTGGGCCAGCTCCACTTTATTCTTCAGGATTATCAGTCTGTGTGCCTGGATGGTAGGTATGAAAAGAGTGAGATGTCATTCCAACTAGTGACAGAGCGACAACTG
The DNA here is from genome assembly GCA_014281875.1 of Nibea albiflora. Classification (NCBI taxonomy): domain Eukaryota; kingdom Metazoa; phylum Chordata; class Actinopteri; family Sciaenidae; genus Nibea; species Nibea albiflora. The sequence continues at coordinate 4,156,568 of CM024803.1, forward strand.
TATCAGTTTGTGTAGCACTTCCAGTGAAAAGTCTAAAATAAGTGATTCACGAAGCAGATCCGGTTATATCCTATCACCTTATTCTCAGTGAAATCTTTGTGGAAAGTGCGACGATCGTGTCCCACCAAGGCGTTGGACTGGATGTGCTGCACGTAGGACCAGGAGTTGTCGTAGGATTCATCACTCTCTTCATTGTCTACTGTCACCTGCAACACAAGCGACGGCAACATTTGGTTTCATTAGAGCAGCAGGTGCTTTGAGAATAACTCATCAATCTGTTATTGTCTTTATTTTTAGCAATGCTGGCTGTCTGTCTGTCATGTGGTAGGTTCTGTGCCAGTACTATAAAATTAATTTGGCTGGTTGACAAATAGTATGCACTGTTAACTGTCATGAAAGATTGTTTACTTACAGTATGACAGTATGAAATAATAAAGTATATTAAATCATTGGCTGTCCAATAGTATTGTTTGTTGTTCGTCTTACCTCAAAGTTGTACCTGAGGACATTCTGTGGCAGTCTGTAATACATTTTATGGTCTCCACTGAACACCTTCCTGCACTGGCCTCCAAAGCTCAGAGTGTTGATCACACCTGCTCTCAGCTTGCCTGTTAGCACGTCGTATCTGTAAAACATGACACAGCAAATCCACATTCCTGACTTTAATCTAATCGTGACACATTTTCCCACCCCAAACATGACATGACATTAAGCTCACTGGTTCCAATAAATATCCAGTTTCCTGGCGCTGGAGTTGTAGCTACTCACCCTCTGCCTGTAAATTCGGAGTTTGGTGGAGTTTTTTCAGTGTCACATGAGTAGTGGCTGCCATCTTGTTGACAGTTTAACTCGTCCAGACCGTCCTCACAGTCCTGGTCTCCGTTACACACTAAAGACCGGCTGATACACTGACCTGCATCAGGGGTTGAAAAAAACCCAAGAGACATAATTTAGGGGAATGGTAAGTAAGTTGTTTAATTGTGTAATAAAATATTGAGTAGTAGTGACATTAAAGTAGATTAAAGTTAAGCTAAAGTTAAACTAAATAAACACATGAATATATAGCCTAGCGTTTTGGTTGTTTGATAAGAATAGAAATTCCATTTTATGATAAAAAAATCTCAGGCACATTTACTATCACTTACAATACTATCACAACATACCAGAGGTGCAGCGGAACCTGTCTCCACAGCCTGTGCCCAGGGGACATGATTTCTGTGGGACACATGGTTGTTTTTGTGTGGCTTCTCCTGAACATGGAGCGCCTCCAAACTGGGCATACACCTCAACGTGGCGAGTCCGTACCTGCAATCATAAACATGAAATGAACCGAAGAAGTCAACAGATGAATGATTATTTCTGAATTTATTTATACAGGATGTCATGTCAGGATTTGTTCTGGCCTTTCTGGTGATTCAGTTTGATCACATCTCTCTGCTCTGACATAGTAAGTTCCTATTTTGTTTTCAACACAGAGGCAGCTTCTATTGGTTTATAAACATCTGATATACAGAGAGAAATTCTTAGTGCCTCTATGTGCATATGACGCGACCTGACACAACATCTTGGACCCCAGATTGAGAAACTCTGCAGGCTCAGTCACTTCAGCACTTAAAACTTTGAAGTTTAGCAGCAAAAAAACGGTTCATCACCACAGTCAGAGAATATACTTGCACAGGCACAGTGATAAATATGTGAAAATATTTACATCAAGTTCGAGTTTGGTATACTTTGAGACACAACTTTGCGCCACTGACCAAGAGCAACCTGGCTAACAGTGCTGACATTTGAGAAAAAGGAAATCCAGAGTCATAAACAGAGGCAGCTATCTTATTAGCTGTGTTGCCCCATCTAACGTTACAAACCTCTGCTAGCTATAACATGTCACCAGTTAGTTTACCAGCTACACCAGTTCACCAACTAGCCATGCAAATAGTCATAATGTCACCAAACTTCTAGCACTCCTTATCTAAATTTCTCTGTACCACTTCCTGGTGGGACCAGACCTTCAGATTGCACACAGTATGACTCACAATCTGCTTAATGGATTTATGTAAGAGGATCAATACTGTGAGCTTCAGTCACCATTGAGAATTCCACCACTGTTTAAATATTTTGTTTGTGCTCTACATTGTGATGAGAAAACCTTATAACAAAATATTATGGGGACTTGCCTACCAACTGGGGACATAAGTTTGGTCCTAGCCATTTACAGCATTTTAAATGTGTGTGTAAGGCTTAATTCTACCCTTTGAACGCACCACCAGACAATAAATACACACAATGTAGCGCAAATATTTGTGTGCTCTGAAGTACCTTTGTCCTGGAGCAGCCGTCACACTCAGACCAATCTCCATAAGGCCCCCATCTACAGTTTACAGGGTGCTGACACCTAAAAGGAAACAACATTAATGTTATCAAAAAAAACCCCAAAAAACACTTATGCTATATTCTTGTCTTGAGATTTAACTGAAATGCATTATCCATCTTCCAGGTAATACAGGAGTAGAGTAAGATTAGATTTAAATGGAAAACTCACAGTGCTTTGACAACCAAAGTATGGATAATGTGGAGAAAGTGTTCACACCATCAATACTTGACGGTGACAGCTTGTGTGATACATGTGTGTACCTACCAAACTGGAGATAGAAAGATGAGCAACAGTGGCAAAGAAGACAGACGTGCAGACAGGTCCAACTGTACACAAAAAGCAGAAAACTGTTAACTCAGTCCACCTCATTCTTGACAATATATCTATTATGTCTATGTCTATAGCTATTATGATCATGACATGAAGGAAATTACTTTTGAACTCCCAAATTTGACAGTATTGACCTGTAATAGTTGAGTTTGATCATTAACAGACTACAGTTTAAAAATGAAATGAATGTTAACACCTGACTCGCCCAGAAATGTTCTTACAGAACTAAAACAGAACAGTTTCATTTTGACACAACAGTAACACCAAGTCTGAATGGTAAGTTGTTTACAGTACCTTCATGGTGCGTTTCTCAGAGTTCTGCCCTCTCGTCTGGTCTCACTGTAACACTCGGGTTCATATAATCTGCAGGGTGGGTGGGGTTGGCATTACTCAACAGATCCCCGAAAATCAGGAATTCCCACAGTGAAGAAATCATCCATCAGTCATCCATCAGATGAGCATTTTTCCAATAATAAAATGTTCATAATCGTGTTTGCTTTGAGTGCTGGACGGGACATGAAGGGGGTGTTGAAATCTCCTTCTTTGTCAGAACGGCCTGATTGGATTGCGACAGGAGCAGTTGCATCACAATTGATTGTCCAGTGTGCATGACTTGGACAAAGGTCAAAAAAATCCCCACTGTGGATATTTTATGAACTGGCTATTTCTATGTAAACACAAAATGAATGTGGAAATAACATCTTTTGTAATAACAATTTTCTGTTTATGCCAGTGTATACATTTTAATGTAATCCATGTTCTACATTAGAAGCCAAAACAGCTCCTCAAAGTTTATATATGAACTCAGTTCCACAAAACGATGTTCCCTTACTCACATTGTCAACAAACTGTTGATATAATGTCTCATCCACCTCTATGTACACACAAAAAACAAAATATCTCAAAATATATCCAGAGGTTACACGAGAAAATGGAATAACAACAAATGAAAAGAAAAGAAATAGATACCAGAAGACGGTGATCAAGTCCACGTCTAGTCCGAGTTTTCAGTTTGCTTAACATAAGTTAGTTACACAGTTAGATAGATCTCAGGTCAGTTTGCAGTTTGTTCCGGAGGGCACCATAACAAAAAGCATCCTGGAACTTATCCAATTAGAAATGACCACCTGATGACTAGGGAGGTCTTACTGGATTGTAGATAGTGAGCCGTCCTCACCCTGACCCAACAACCAGTTTGTTGCAGGTGCCATCTAGTGGTCATTTATTTGCTTCTTTAGGGCCCCAAGACACAGATGTCATAATATATCTCCATGGCATTTATTTATTTGTATCATTTTATATTGAATTATTTACTAACCTTTTTTTAATTCAATTTTTGTTTCCAGTTCAGTTTCAGTTGGTTTTCAGAGTCGGTTTGCTTTAATATTTTTTTTAGTTATTTGTGAGGGTCATGATGCTAGGAATATGTATAACAATACAAATGTATGTCATATAGACATTCCAGTCTCATTAATGCACCAATGCCTACACATGCTGTTTGTGTTGACAAATTAAACCAAACTGACAAATACTAAAACATATAAGCCACATAATGACATATAGTCAATGCTTTATTTTATTTTAGTTAATACACAGATTTAGTTTGTTCTGAAGTCTATTTTTTATTTTTATTTCACTTAACTAACATGTTTTTTCAAGCTCTCTACATTTTGTATTTCTAATTACACATGAAGAAGACAGTGTATGGCGTCTCGTTCTTCATTTCACGTCGAAAATATCTCTCTTGCGTCAGCATTTTCATCTCAGCTGGGTTGTAGTACAGGATCAGCCAGAGAGATCCAACTTTTTTCTTTCCTCGATGCCACTTCATGGGCATTTCTGAGGGGCTAAATATGCTTGAAAACACATGAAACGAAAAACTCAGTATATATAAGTATATAAAAAAAACACCAGTGACTTTTTGGCTGATTTCCAGGCAAAAGCATTGGGCTGTCATATAGTTTCTCAAAGCTTCTCTGAAACTTCTTGTGGTTATTAAGACCTAAATGATGCAAAATTCGGCTGAATAATGAATTAGTGGGCGGGGCAAATTGCTCTATAGCGCCCCCTTGAACTTTTCTTTGAGGCAGCCTCACCACAGTTTTGGACACAGAGTTCCAAATGAAATCTCAGCCGAATTGTAGAACATGGCAAGACCTACAAAAAAGTCTCTTGGAGCAATGGGCTAAAATGAAGGAAGCGAGATGTTTAAGAATGAATATCACCATTTTTGGTGTTTCTGCTGTATATTCTGTTTGCTGCTGTATATATGCTTGTATTCGTCGTAACACATTCACCAGTGTTCAAGTATTTGATCCCAGTGCTGCTTCCGCTGCCCTCAAGAAAAACATCTCTTATTGTAGGTTTAAGTAAATGAACAAGATCCTCCACCAACTACTGTTTACCCATATTAACTGGCCTCTTTTAAAATTTAAGACTATGTGTGTGCAGTGTGTCTCTTCCTGTATGTGTTTGCTATGCAAGGTATGTGGAGAGTGGATGTCAGGTCCCTGCAGTCAGATGACACATATAGTCAAAAACAAGTTTGTAGACATGACATGACATGTGAGTGGGTGGTACTCATGTACCATAGAGTGAACTTGACCTGAAATGTATGAGGGGCCATTCAAGATTATTCATTCTGGCCCTCTCACACACATATGTTCTCCTTTTACATACATATATTTTATCTCTTATTTACATATATTCTCCTCTTACGTCATATATTTATGTCTGTGGAGAATGTATGTACATGAAATGAAAATATATGTGAGAGTGGTTACTGGTATTGGACGACAACACACCACTCACAGACAACCAATGCTGTTTTGTTCTATTAATTACCATCAGTGAGACCACTAGTGAATACACTGCAGCGGACTTTTGAAAGCGCATTTTATTAAATGTTTTGGTTCAGGAGATTCAACCGTCTGAAGTGTTACTTTATCAATTGAAGTAATGGTGTCCTTTGTTGAATCAGAGGTCTGAAACTGACAACATTTATATGAGTACAATATCGGTGGAGTCTGTGAGAATAGGATTTAGGATAAAAAACAACAAAAGAAACAAAAAAAAAACAGTTTCACATTGCACATTTACTTACTGTATGTTAAAAGTACATGTAGTGCACAGTTTAGTGCTAGTCTGAGAACCATTCCATAAAGCCATTTAAGTCTGGAGCAACATTATGCTCATATGCAAAACGTAGAAATCACAGCCTGATTGTGGTGCTACAGGAGCAATTACAAATCATTCACTTTACTACAAATATTATAATTATAATATAATATATAACTGTAATAACGTATATTGTAATATATACAATATTAAATGAAACAAAATAAATATATATAAAGATAAAGTTGCTGAAATAAAAAAGTACTGACTCGTACAACAGTACGAAATTCACTTACAAGAACACTGATCCGTAGTAGGTTAACAACACAATGGAAATTAAAATAGATGAACTTATCAGTGTCTTTGGGTGGCGTTCGCGGCTTGTCCTGCTGAAGCTACTCGGGAGCTTGGAGGTCTGAAAAGTTCACCTCGCCTTCTGCCGAGGTGTGAACGACGTGAAGTACACACCAGCCTGTCCTCTGCCGCTCAACAGACGAGGACAAAGATGTGACGTTTCCCCGCGATGATAAAAATATGTTTTAATGTACCAATGACTTGACTTTACTTGTTGCAGTGCTCGTTTTTCCTCTCCACCGTCTTTGCCGTGCGTGACAGTGAACGTAACCCGGCATGAGCTTCTCAACCAATCAGAACACGAGAAATGAGCTGCTTTCCGTCTTCCTTCTATGCTTAAGCTCACACACACGCAGGGAAATGCGGACATGCTCTAAAACTGTCAAGAAGCAGATCCATGACATGGAGACAGCTAAAGTTTTGCAGTATAAAGGGCGTGAAGTGTTTTATTTATCTTTTGTCAGGCTGATCAGAGTTTCTATGTGCATACATTTCAGCATAAGAAATAAGAACTTCCTCTATACTGTGCAACTAACACACTTATTGGAGTTACACATAATATAAAGTGTGTTTTTACTCCACTACATTTCACAGGGAAACATTTTATATTGTGATGTTTGTAGTTATTTTGTGCTAAGCACATATGATAGGACGCTTTCTGAACCTTTTTCAGGAAGGTTTAGTGCTGCTACTGCTTTACTTTTATATATATACAACTAAACAGTTTGTAAGAAAATGGACATGGATGATGGGCTTTTGATTGACAGGTATATTTATATGAAGAGGAGCTAAATATCATTTAAATTTAGGTTGTGAAATATTTTTGTTTTTTTTCCATCAGTGTTGGAGAAAACTGAGTCATGACTTGTCATAGTAGGAACTGCTCAGGTGGCCTCTGTTCAAGTGTCCCAGTCATGACAGTGTGAAAGTGAGTCAGCATGCACATTACCAGGAACATGAAAACAGGGCAGCTAACATTCATCCATGTTATTTACACTGTAAGAAAGTTCAATAGAAATCCTTTAAAAGAGTCCCCTATTCATTGATATCAATTTCAAATTGACATTTCATTATAATGTGCCATTGTTTCTATTAAATTGCTTTCCATCTGTGTCAGCTCAATGTGAACACCAAGCCAACTGGAAGCCAATCATTGTTCAGTATGTAGGTCACACAGGGGTAATGTGTAAGTGGGTAACATTGGAAATGGATAATATTTGCACATTCTGATTTTAAACATGTCTGGTGGAGACCTCTAAAAGAATACCTTAATGTGTGTTTAAATTCTACAATATGTCGTCGGTCGCATGCCTATTCTAGCATTGTTATGCTCAGTGTGTTTAAATGAGTCTATTTTTAGGTTTTAAATGGATTCAGCATTAAAATTGTGGCAGTGTGTAAAAACCTCTGAGTGAGGTGTTACACTTTTATGTCGGCCCTGGTGACTGCAGCCAGCTCATGTTTCAGCGGTGTTAGAGGAGGCCTTTAGATCTTTACTACTGTGAGCAAGAAAGCAAAGGCAGGAATATCACACTGTAGAAACAGCAACAAAAACAATGAATGAATGATGTTTGAGCTGTCCTGAACACCTGTTTCTGGGTACAATCACCCGTGAGAAGTACTTAACACTTCACGGCACTAAATCAAATATTTTCCTGATGGACAGTAAAGTAAGCTACTATGAACTATAACTGCTGTTAGCTAATGTTAGCTCAGTTTGTTAGCCGGGTGCTGGGTACTGTGAGCATGGAGCACCAGGAGAGTGTTAATATTCATGGCACAGGGGTTTTGGACCATTGGGAAGAGGAAATGCTCATGGAGCTCAGCCGTTGTGAGGCCAGAATCGGGGCTGGGCAACTGGGTGATGTAACAAGGCTCAGCAGCCTCTATGGACATAATGGCAGAGGGCGAAGAGATAGAAGTAGACACTGACGGGAGAAGCTAGTTAGTTGTGGCGGGAGCTTCATTCATTAAAAGACTGAAAGACAGAGAGCTGGGCTTCTTGCTGTTTGAGTAGTAAGTGGTCTCTTGCATGCACTGCTGTTTGGTAGTTCAACCCTTGTGAAATGTATTGAGTAGCATCAACAGCACAAGGACATCAAGCTTCTACTTACTTACATTATGTTTCAGCCCAGTGCACCAGCAGTATGTTGTTCTTTTCCTGTTGTACCCAGACTCCACCGACAGGTGGCGCCCACCCCTCCTCTGACCGTACAGCTGCTCCACACACACACACACACACACATCCACACACCCACACAGACCTACAGCCAGCCTGGCGGGGTTGCTTCGACAGTGTTCCCAGCCTGCAAAGATCTTGGTGAAACACGTTCCCGTCTCGTTTCAGAGGATCCGCTTGGAGTGAGTCCAGACCTCAGTGTGAACGTGAGAGTTTGCGTTGTTGCAGACCTGTTAAGGACGGAGGAGCAGACTGCTGTCAGCGGTGAGCTGGTTCTCATGCCTTTTTTCTCATGTTTATGTTGTGCAGCTGTATGTAAACCGTACATCTGATAGTGAAATGCTGGGGCGAAATGTCTTCAATGCAGCACGGGCTCTTTACACACCACGTTCCGTGTTATCGTGTCAGAGCTTTTTTTGTTTACATGATCTCCGTGAAGTTTGCACAATCTCAGAGCACGCTGTGGGAAAACAAGTCTGAGCCCAAAAACCGTGCAACAGTGGAAAAACAAATTGGAGATGTCACTCACCCGAAAGGGCTGTCAAGGAAAAGTTCAAGTTGTCTACTAGAAAAGCTGCTCGTCAAGGTTTAAATGTGAAAAACATCTGTCAAGTCAGGTGCTGAAATGTCACTGGGTACTCAAGTTTTGAGGGATCTGTTACTTGAATGGTGCAAATTTAATGGAAGGCACTTTATTGTTGATTTGTTGATGTTAATATTAATATTTAGAATTGATTCTTAATATTTACAACTGAAACACTTATTTGATAATCAATTGGCTGATCGACCTAACATGAATTGGCTACTATTTTAATAACTGATTTCTATTATTATTTTCTTTTGACTAAAAATGTCAAACATTCCAGATTTCATGTATTAATTGTGAGGATTTGCCCTTTCTCTTTGTTATGTGATCATTTTAACTTTGTATCTTTGGTTTTGGATTGTTAGTTAGACAAATCAAGCAGTTTTAAAGGACATAAATTGAAGTTTTGAACATTTTATTGGGATTTTTTTTTTTACTGTTATTGACTCTGAAGTGATTAATTAATTAATTAAGTAAATAGCTCATAGATTAACCAATAATGAGCATAATCCTAGGTCCTCATCACACATTTGATGGCTGTAAATCTGACTTATGACTTAGACTTATAAATTACGGTGCATTAAAGCAGAGATTACCTGGTGGTAAAAGTGGAACATAAAGCAGTTTGTGAGGCAGATATTTTCTCTGGAGATCATAGAGACCAAACCATTAATGTTGCTTTCTGTCTGCTGTATGGATACATAAATGCTTCACAGAGTTCAAGCCACAGACACATCTCATTATCTCACAACTGTTTAGCGGCGGCTGTGTGAATCAGGTATTCATGGCCAAATTACTGCAAAGAAACCATGACTGAGAGAGACCAAAAATTGGTGTGGACCTAGAAATACAAGGAATGGACATTAGACCAGTGTAAATTAGTACTTTGACTTGATAAATCTAAATTTCTGATTGTATTTTTCAACCCCTGTGTCTTTGTGAGACGCGGAGAAGGTGAAGGAATGGTATCTGCATGTGTGGTTCCCACCCTGAAACAAGAGGAGGTGTGATAGTGTGGGAGTGCTTTGCTGGTGATACTGTTTTCAAAATTCAAGGCACACTTAACCAGCATGGCTACCATAGCACTGAGACTAGCAGTGACATGTCATCCCATCTGGTTTGCACTTACTGGTATGCGCTTAGCGTGCTGCCCATATGTTAGCCAGTTAAATTAGATTCGTGCTAGCTAAGATTGGTTCATGTGATAGCATAATGTGAGACAGTATTGCACATCATGATGCAATTTAATACATAAAAAACCCAAACTTAATGTTATGAGCTTGAATATGTTTGCAGAGTCCACCCCTGTCCATAGCTCTCTGCCATTATGTCCATAAGTGATCCAACTTATAATTCAGTAATTTTGTTATCACGATAACAAAATTACTGAATTATAAGTTGGATCACTCAGTCTTGCCAGCAGTTTCAGTAATGCTGCATTCACATGGATTCAGGCAGACAGTAGACAGCAAACCGGATATCATTTTAGTGGACGAGAACAGGATGATAAAATTAAGTGACCATGCACAAGAAATTTAGTGATATCTCTGGTCTTGGTCTGGACCAGTGTTAAAACAGAACACTGTCCAAAAAACTTTCAAATTTCTAGAAATAGACTTTCAAAAAGTGGATTTGAGACCGTGGTCTCAAGACCAATCTTACAGTGCTACAACACTGATGGAGAAAAAGTCAAGTAGACTTCAGGTTTGTCTTGCGTGAAAACAACACATGTGCCTGACAACAGTCACGACTCCGAAAATAGAACAAATTCAAGAGACTTCAACAGGCATTGCCGGTACTAGACAAAAATTAGCACTCTACTTTCCAATCATGGCTCAAATATTTAAGTCACACGCGATAATTATCTTTAAATTGTATCTGGCCCCAAAGTTCAATTGTTCACATTCAGGTCAAGGACATTTGATACCTCATGGTCACCTGATCTACTCTCCTGTATGCTGTCTCTTCACAAAAATACCTTTAGCAGTCTTACGTTTCTGGCTGTTGACGCACATTTGTAGGCCAGCAATTAGTCAGGTGTTAAGCTGCCATTGAGATCTGAATATGACATTGCTATTTTTATCTGAGTAAGGAGACATCTTTATGTAGGTTATATAGATGTTGTGAATTGTTTTAAATACTGAGAAATGTCTTGGTAATCTTAATTACAAACTCACTAAGGGCCTCAATTTCTGTGTTGAAAACCGCATTGCAAGGAAATATACAGCATGGAGTATGGATTTTATGAGGGCTGTCAATAACCTAGCACTGTTGGCTGGAGATGGATGTCCTGTGTATGACAAAATGCTGTTTCGAAATACGCCGCCACACCGACGTCAAATGCCGTAATTGTTATTTTGGCTTGGTAATTTGAAAATTGACACCCCAGTGTGGGCACCCCTGGTATAATGAATGAAACATGCCCAGGTTTAATTGATTTCGTCCTGCTGGTCCTCCCTGCTGTCCAATAAATGTGGTGTACTATGATCCATCACTTGGATTTTAAGTTGTTGAAGTTTCAGTTAGTGCTAATTTAAGTTTAGGGGGAATACACACTTAAGGCTCAGTGTCAGTTGAGGTATTGAAAGGAGTTGAAATGTTAGAAAAAGAGCAAGCATAAGAGGTAAGCAACAGAAGGAGCTGAAATGTTTGTTGCTGTGTAAGTGATAATGGAGATGTAAAGTGCAAGAACAGAAGGAGGACTGAAGTGGCTGAATGAAGTACAGTACAGTTGAAGCGGCTGAAAGAGCTTGTGTCATATAGAGTTTGAGGTTTTTTTTCTGGCAGAAATGTGCTGGCAGGGTGCCAAAAATGCTACAATAAAGAAAAGTTCAAGTGTCACTGAGGGCAGCCGTTGCGTCCATTAAAGGAGTTAGTCTCAGTTCTGGGTGTGAACGTGTAAAAACTGAGCGCTTATAAAGGTGTTAAAGGTGGTATCGATTCAAATGAGTTGGATGTAATTAAAATAAAATAATAAGGCAGCTAGATGTGTGATTCACCTCTTCAGGTTCCTGTCCCAGTTCAAATCTCAAGTATTCAGCAAATTATTTGCAGAGTGGGAACATAAGCTCGATGTTAGGATATAGAACAACCTGGTAGATAAGCAGCTATGTGTTTGCAGAAACATTAAGTCATTTGATTAATGATTTTATCTCGTGCACATTGCAATGCTGTGACTCCATGCTGGTTATTATTATGATTATCATTTTTAAATCACGGGTGTACTAAGCTCTCCTGTTTTGTGAGTGGTGTCCTTGTTTAATGGTGGTGGTGGGCTGGGCCTTCATGTGTTGTGGCTCAGTCGGGTGGACTGCACTGAGAAGCTAACATTCTCCACATGTTCCCACCACAGCTCAACACCATGGCTGCCGCTCTCAGCGTGCTCTTCTTCTCCCTTCACATCTTCAGTGCTTCAGCGCTGGAATCACCCTCTGACAAAGGTAAATGCATATTGATATATTTTATTTGTTTGTTTGTTTTTTCTTGGCAAGTTAACTTGCATAGCACGAGCAGATCAGACTTTTAAAATGTGTGGGGATTTAAAGACTTGACACAAGTTTGAAACAATGTTTATGAAAAGAAAAACACTATAACTATATTAACATATTTTGTTGTTATTTGCGACATTACTTCTTGGCGCTGATGATGCTGCCTTTGACATCTGGTATGTTATGATACCCAGACTTTTAATTCCTGTTGATCCACTTGGTTTGGAATCAAAGTTGCACAACACCAGATGGAGCTAATTTTTGAGACAAATCTGTTTTTAATGGACCACACTGCATAGTTACTTTTCTGCTTTGGCATTCAGATGAATATGAAAACGTGTTGCACAACAGCAGAGCCCTCCACAGAGAGCCACATGGAACAGCCAGCAGATTTCTAGTGAAGTGGCTTCCCAGGAATTCTGGAGAGCAGAGAGTACTCCACTGCTAAACAATGGGAAGCTGTTTAGAGAGTGTGTAGAGGCCCCTTTTCTACCAACCAGTCCGTCAGTGGCAGTTGAAAGGCTGTGTATTTGCATACATAGGTCGTGTTTTATCCACAGATATAAACTACGTCTCCGCTGACCATTAAAGTCGCAGGGACATCCTGTGCTTTGTCTCGTTACATAACGCTGTCAGTAACTTGGCAAAGCTGCGAGCCAGAGAACGTGTTCCCCTCTACTCCTGTTCTCCTGCTACTTATTTTTGTTCTGTTTTTGTTTCACGTCTTTATGTGGGATTGAACAAGGCTGCTGCTGTGTTCTGACAGGCCTGTTTCCCTCATATAGCATAATACGAGAGCTCGAGCCAACAACTTGCTGCCAAAATGAAATCCATGATGCCTCGGCCAAGTTTAGGGTTCTTTTCCTGGAAACCTGGTAGCAACTTTGATGACTTTTTTTGATGACCTGCAGATTGATGAATTATTGCTTTCATCTCAAATCTTGGTGATGTTGCTGATGTATGATTCAAATCTGTCTGACCAGACTGTGGTAAATGTGTGTTTGCCCTGTGGGAGAAGCACACCGAAGACCAAATCTAAAGAGAAATACTTTCTCATGCAATCACTGGCTAACAGCTATCAGCAGAGGTTATCAAAAACAACCTAATTATGCTGGATGTCGAACTTTTGATATTATGGGCTACACTCTTGAGTTTAATTAAATCCTGTTTATTGTGAGAAAGCACAAAAGACCATAAGGAAATGCTCATGGTGGGGGAAGGAGCTGCTGCCTGCTAACAAAATAATTGTTTTACCCTTGCAGACAGCAAGCTGCACACAGAGTCTGTGTATGTAGTTTTAGTGATAGAAATATAGCTTTACTTTAGCTACTTTAGTTGCTTAATGTTAACTGCTAACAGAGACACTACTGACAGCTAACTAGCTGACAGCAGCTACAGTTAACAACTATAGTAGCTAACTGCAAAAGCTGCCTTCACATGCTAAGAGATATGCTCTTAGTGTAGACCTAGTGTTGCCAACTTAGCAACTTAGAGACCCCTCTACTAGTGACTTTTTCTAGTCAAACGAATTCTTCCCCCTCAGTTGTCATGGACAGGAAATTAGCTATAGAGTCCAAAACATTGCCTGAACCAGACTGTAATTATGTAATTCTGCTGTGAAGTCAGACATTTTAATATGGGTGCTTATGGAGAGACACTTCCGCAGCCTTTCTCAAGTGGACACTCGAGGAATTACACTTTTTAGCACTTCCCCATTGGCTTAATTTCCCTGTACGGCATGTATGGTGCTTAGTCTTCTCAACAAGCAGCAGGTGCTGCTAATACAATCAGCAATGTTTGCTTAACTTGAGCATTGGATTTAGCGAGCTAAGTTAATGCCCATTCACAAAGATGGTGTTTGCACCATCCGACTGTTGACTTGGCCCTGGATTTCTTTTCCTGGTGAGATTATGGCATGTTTTTAAAGTTATGTTATGACACTGAGTTCACTCTATATATAATTTCAAACTGAGCACACCACAAAGACTAGTGCTTTGGCTTGTTGGGTGTCATTGCTTTCTCTATGAGAAAACAAGGCCACAGCCAGTACAGAACGGTTTTACCACTAATCAAGTGTGGGAGGAGAGGATGAACTGAGGGGTGCACGAAGGGCAAGTATATGATAAATACGGACGTTTTTTGAATGTATCACTGAACCAGGAGAGCTCCATGTGAAACCTTGTGCACATACACAGTCTGCTGACATTGTCTATAAGAAAATGGCTGGGACTTTTCCTTTTACAAACACTGCTCTCCCAGAATAACTCCTCTCACTTCCCAACTGTATTGGGGCACCAGCCACCGGAGGTACTATTTCTAGAAATTGAATAGTCCCTGTAGGGGTGAACAAGTGTTTTTTTCCTCCTCACCACCCGAGCAATACTGTTTATATCATTCAGGGATCAGGACATCGGTTCCTAATGTGATTACATTTTGTGAATGGCGAGGTCAGTACACTGTCAGTCCTCACTTTTGGGTGTACTCAAGCTTTTTATTTGTCCTTGTTGTGCTCATAAGGCTTGTTAGGTTAGTAAAAGGTTCAGTAATCACTGATGAGAGAATTGTAGCCCTTAGCCATGGAGGGAAATGGCTTCTCTAAATGCAGAGGATGAGGTATTTCCCCCTGAGAGTTCACTGATTGAATAACCATTTGGCCTGGTGTGCTCACAGGAAAGACATTAATGAAGGCTTACCACCAACACACTGTGTAGATGTTAATAGAGGCTATGATAAGAAAAACACACCCTAATTATCATTGAGGGTTTGTATAAACAAAAGACAACAATAAGCAGTGTTCTGCCTGACCATTTCTATCATCTGCTATGAGTTGTGAGTGAGTCCTTTAAAGGAAATTAGGCCTCGCTGCTATTTCCTGCTCTCTTTAAAATCCCCATCTGAACGGAAACGCATCTGCACTTATCAAAACATATTGTTCGAGGATGTTTAATGTCACCCTGAAATAGACAGTCAGCGGCACTTAGAGAGAAATTGTGCTGTAAACATGTTTACGTTGTTGTGTTGTGGCAGTGTGCTTGCAGAAGGAGCGCTGTAATGACTAATATCTGGTAAATTGATATTACCATCTTGGAAATTGTCTGTGATTTGCAGCTCTGCTGTTCAGACAGTGCTCTGCTCTCCGCTGCTCACATGTTTACTTACACCAGAAGTGAACTCTGCATGGCAGCTGTTGAGCAAACACAGCAGCACGTACTCAGAGCACGCAAGTACAAAATGAAGCCCGCTATCAGTGTGCAAGCTGATCCGGTTATTCTGTAAGAAAGCAAGCTCTAACATGCACAGTATGCGAATGTAAAGGTGCATTAATCATGGGGCATTACACTTTCTTCCTTCCTCGTACACTATATATACCTTTCTCACTTGCCTTCAGCGGTGGAAGAATTATCCAGATCCAATAGTTACAGAAAATTTGCATAGGAATATTTAACTGCATATCATTTTTATGAATTTATGAATGTGTAGATAGCATTTGAATCTTGTAGTTGATGGCTTCTTCATTCTGTATAGTGCTTGGCATTCTTGTTAAAGTTCAAGTTCAAGTTAAACACATACTCTCGTATGGCATGTAAAATCTGTAATAGTAACCAGTCATCAAACAAGCATCTATCTAAAATCATGTCAACTGGACTCATTTTTAATCAACATGATGAGGAAAGGCTGACAGTTAACATATCTTACATGTTGATATAAAACATATCAGCAAAAAGTTGTTTCGTTTGTTTTCCTACAGTATCTGCCCTTACAGGTATAATATTTGCTTATCATGGTTATGTTTGGACCCTCCCAACACTTGGTCAAGGTTAGATAAATATTGTGCTCTACGTTTAATGCAGCAAATGTCAGACTTGAGCCAGAAGACATGACTTTTATTTAAATTTTTTTTGCCATTACTGAATATTTTCCTCACTTAATGGAAGTATATAGCCTAAACCTAACCCCATGCACTGTATTGCTTCGCTCAACTAGGAAAAATGTCAGATAATTCAGGCAGTCGTCACTCCCAAAAATGTAATAAATCAACGAGGCACACATGTTCACTGTCACACACACACGTCCCCATAAATCATGAGGACGTGAGCCATAAAAATGATCTGCATAGCTGAGTGTCAAGTAGATTTTTCTCTTAATCCTGAGCTAAGCACAGTTCTGGGGAGAGTAGAGGATCTGGTAAACAGGTTATTTTTAACCTGCAACTCCCCTTCCCTGAAGCACCCTAAGCAGGCCAGAGGTATTCATCATCTGCTCCGAGCGCTGCCCAGAGGGAGCCATCTTGTCCTCACGCTTCTCAGTACTCAGCCAGCTGGGGCTTGTGTGTCATTCCTCTCTGAAATGTTGACGTGGTCAGCTGACCACTGCTGCTGTCCCTAGAATCATTGATCATGAAAGCCTCCTGGTAATACAATCAGCAGTGTTTGCTTAACGGATAGAGCTTTGTTTAAAGGGCCAGTTCACCAGGATTAAGCAAACAAAGGCAGTATTCTGAGAAAAAAACATCCACGTATGAGGACTGCTTCATATCCCCTCATATGCTGGTTGCAGCCCCCTTGCCTCATCCTCTCCTCCCAGACAAAAGGAGAAACTACGGTAGCCCCCAATATACACAAATGCAGACACAGATTATTGTTTTTCTGTGTATCCTGTAAGTAGATCCCTCTAAATCTGACAAACTGGATCTTTCAAATATTGACCATTATTCATTTTTCAATTAACCACATAACACATTTAAAGAATCGTGACCAAGATTATGCACTGAGAGGGAGATTTCAGGTAAATAAAACCTGTCAGTGCTCTGGTGGACAAACTATATAATGCAATCAATACGAGGCAACAACTTCCAATAATGTCAATCTATTGATCGGCCGTGTGGTAAAATATCTTGTTTTTTGGAAAATCCACAGACCTCACAGTTAGCTGTTTTTATTGGAATCACTTTCTACACTAAGAATGTTTTAAAATAGATTGTTCTGTGGATTATGCAAGTTATTTTGGTCAGGGGGAACACCACAAAATAAATTCAAATGGCTGAAATGACCCTTTAAGGATGCAATATGTTGCACCTGAGGAGATACTGAATTAAAGACATTAATTACAGTATGCGTTGAACTCTTTTCAAGAGCTAATGAAATAGGTAAAAATGTTGGGCTAGATTAAAACATTAGTTTGTATGCTGTTTTTGCACAGAGCTCTTTCCTATTCTTCATGCCTTCCTCTGGGAATCGTACAGGACTTCTTCAGTGCCCACCCTCTGGAGAACATCCACGGTGCAGTGCTTAAAATACCTTGAACTCACCCTGGACAATGATTTAAGCTTTGACGAACCCTTCACTAGAATCCACAAACTCTGCCAACAAAGACTCTCCATCATCCACAAAAAACTCTGTTATGTCCCCAGTTGACAGCGGCCGTAACAAACTCAGAGCATTTTCTGTTGCCCTTCACCTTCTGTTGTGCTCTACAAAAGTACAACTCAACTCATTCTCCTCTATTGCCCCCTGTTTGTGCCTGCCTTCAATAAGAAGAAACTCATATGCATCACACCTCTAAAATGATTGGTCTACCAACCCCCCAGCCTCTCAAACCTCAACAGCAAAGCCATTAAGAGGGAAAACATAGCGTATGATGTCAGCCACCCCCTCAACCTATTCTTCCCTCTATGCTAAATGGGCTCTACTTATATATGGCGCCTTTCTTAGTCTTTCAACCACTCAAAGTACGTATCTCATTCACCCATTCACACACTGTTGGCACTGGCTGCCATCTCATCAGTTTGAAAAGCTAACCTTTAATACGCATTCACACACTGATGGCACAGCCTTCGGGAGCAATTTGGGGTTCTGTATCTTGCTCAAGGACACTTGGATATGCAGACTGGAGCGGATTGAACCTCCAATCTTCTGATTAGTGGACGTCCTGCTCTACCTACGAGCCAAAGCCGGCTCACAGCTATCCAGTAGTATGGTTTTGCACAGAACAGAAAACGTTTCTGTACATGCACCTACAAACTGCACCTTTTTGATGCCAATGTGAATTAAACTTCAAAGAGTACTCCACTGCTTTAGCATTGCACTCAATGCACGGTTAAAAATATGAATTGATGTAGTAAACCCCGAGATAATATTTTTATTCCACATAGTCTTCTTCCTTACCTGTATTAGCTACAACACAACTTGCCGCTTAGGATCGGATTTCACAAAAGGATTTCTGCAACTTTTGAGTTCCCCTTCAATAAATAAAAACAATGGTTTTCTCAAAGGTGTGGGACAATAGTATCAATCTACAGCACAATTAGAATTAAATTATCATTTTTAATGTAATGAATACTGACTGCTCTGTACACACACGGTTTGAGTTTATGCAGCAAGTCAAACAAGGTCCAAGTCATGTGCATGTGTGTTTTAGAGTACAGAGAGTGCAAACAGATTATCGCTCGACAGCTGTGGTGGTAAACTTTCCAGCTGCAGCTTTTGCTTGAAGAGCAAAATGACTTCTAGGAAAAAGTGGATACTCGCTGTGTGGCTGAGCGGCTCTCTGCTCACTACCTCCTCATTATCCTGTCTCTGAATTACAGAGCAGCCACGGGGGAAAAAAAGGAAGCAAAACAGACTTTACAGTATCAAATATAATTAGATATGTAACTGTCTTCCTCTGTCTCTCTCTGTGTTTCCATGCAGTCCAGCGACAGAGACGCCCACACTTCACCGGCTGTGCCTCTGCCAACATGGAGACTTTCCACTGCAGATGGAATGTCGGCACTTTCCAGAACCTCTCCAAGCCGGGAGATCTACGTGTATTCTACATTAACAAAATGTAAAGGGAAAAACTTTCTCATTATTAACAGAAATATGTTTTTTTCTTTGCTTTCAAGGAAAGGAAAGATTCATGCATAAGTATATATTTCCAAAATAAATATATATTTCCAAATGCATAATTAAAAGAAAAAAACTTAATGAGAACTTTGGACCTAAGGCTGTATAACATAGGAGTCTATAGTTTTGATTTCCCTTAAAAAGCCTACCTATATATTTTTATTTCTTATACAGTGCAGTACAGCTTCACATTTCACATCTAGCTGCCTTAGTTTGTACATATGTTAAAGGAAGGTCGAGTGTCAGAAAATGTAGCATAGAGTTGTTCTTCCAGACTCCAAAGCACCTCTGAAAACACACATTTTTTAATCTTTCCCACCCAACTGCTGTTCTTATCAAGGCCAAGCAGCATCACTGCTTTTACTACTCCAATGTGCGCACTGTTGTGTCTGAACCTTATCTGACATGTGGTGCACCTGCTCACTCCATGTTGACAAGGTAAAAGTCCAATTCAGGCTTACCCTTCAGCCCCAAGACTGTACATTGTTCGCAGTATCCCACAATTGAGTTTTACTTTTTGAAAATCCTCAGAAATGTTAAAACAGATGGGTTCTGTGGTTTTTAGCAAAATTTTGAAAACTGCATCTGTTGGACTATTTTCAGCTGTTTAATATATTTAGACATAGTTGTTGCTTTAATGAGTATTAGTGAGTATTATCATGTTCAGTTGGAAGTTCAGACAAATCATTTGTTCAAATTATTTGGAACGCTTTGGAATAAAAGGCTTCATGGCTTTTTGAGAATTATTTTGGGATTGATCTGATAGAACTGTTCAATCTTCAAGAATCAAACTGGATTTCATTAACTCAAAATAAGACTTCCCAAATCACTGTTTAATTCAATCAGGGATGCAACTTTAGTCCATAAACTTTGCTCTTCACAGCCCTCAGGCCAGAATTTCAAAACTTACTAACTATATAGATAGGATTTTCCCTACTTCATTTTCTTTGTCTGAATTAGGAGGAACTAATTTAAAACAATGAGTGCATCTGCCCTTTTGTTCCTTTGTGTGTTCATGGTCTAAAAGTTGTCAACACATGAAAGCTGTTGGTTCCAGAGATAATAGACTGAGACTAAAAAACAATGTCCTGATGCATGTTATTAGAAGACGTTACATGTATGTATACCAAATATGCAAATCGGGACAGTTTGGGGAGTTTGTCTCCCCAAAAAACATTTTGTTACCTGCATTCTTGTGACTTTTAAACTACAGTGATGAGTACATTTTTAAAATAATCACTTTACAAGGAAAGAAAATGGAATAATTAGCCCCTCTGGCATTAACTAATATTTTTTATCGTGCACACCACAGACCTGCCATGCCTGCAGCAGAGCATGCCGGTCATAATCAACTTTTTAGCTGGTAAAAGCGCCACTCCACCCTGTCTGCATGATGAGTCACATATATTTTGGCAGCTGTACAGTGCCATACACGGCTTGCAATAATGAAAATTAAAAAAAGAGGTGTGAAATTTTGTCAGGAATTAAGAGAATTGTGGGAGTGTGACTCTGGGAGGAAACTGGGAAAGAGCAATGGGAAATGGGTGCCTCCCAGAAGATTCCTTGACTTATTGAAGAAACGTTTCTGTCATCTCCTTCGTCTCGTTCATACAGTTTTTTTTTAGACCGCATGTTGTCTTCTTCCCACTTGCAGATCCCCTAAAGATTGGACTGAGTGTCCTCAGTACAGCACGGACAGGCAAGATGAGTGCTTCTTCAATGAGAACCACACATTAATCTGGACATTTTACAGTGTCCAGCTCCGCTCGAGGGATCAAGCAGTCCTCTATGACGAGAAGCTCTTCAGCGTTCAAGACATCGGTGAGTCCGTCATGATCCAGATTAGAGAAAATAGGAAAAAAAGATGTGCAGTCATGTGAGGTTTTCCCATATTCCCATGTTACTTTGCACTATAAGGGTTAATGTCCTTATCACCGTGCACTTTGGGGGATATTTAGTCTGGACTGCACCTCTCAGGTTGCAGACAAATCCTGCCTTCTTTGCTGGGAAAAGCAATTAGCAATGTTCTTTCCCAATTTCAAGGTTAGCTATGGTTCCACTATCATCAGTCTCTCTGAAAAGCCTAAACAGTCTATAACATATACCACGAGTCTTGTCAAAGTCTCACGATAGCTGTGGTTATTAAAAATACTTTGGTAGCAGCCACAATAAGAGTGACGTTTGTGGTTTTGTGTAGAATATCTCAACAACTATTGAAGGGATTGCTATGAAATTTGTGACAGGCATTCAAGGATAAATCTTGATGACTGGTGATCTTGGTGAATCAAAGTGACTTTGGTAATCCGGTTTAAAGTTTGTTTTTGTCTACTAATACTTTCCCAGTCATGCATGACCTTCTCTAGTAATACTAGTTTTATCACTCATAGTTTTGTTTCTGTGATAAGACAGCCTATGTGCCAGTATTTTGCCCTATCTGTGACAAAAACAACCAAAATAAAGTTACTCTGGTAGAACAAAAACCTAAATCAAAATAAAATAGAAGTACACATTATTTGCCACTCTGCCCATATACTGTATACTGTCCTTTTAGTCTGGGGCTGATTTTCATGGTTAGAGCCCCTTTGTTTTCGTTAGGGGTTGATATTTTGGACAATAGTGTGTTTCCAGGTTTTTGGCAGCAGTTTGCGAAAGACGATTTCCTCTTTCGTGACAATGAATGAACTAGAGTACTGACTATGAACCAGGCCGAGTGGGAGCAAAATCTGCAGCCAGGTTCAGTAAAAACCTTCCCAAAGCGGTGGTTTGTTTTAGAATGAAATGTTCAGAAATTACATATGGATGTAATGCTTGGATGTGCACTTCCTTTTGTCCAAGTAGTGATCTTGAAACAAGGATTAGTGTGGACAAATAAATGAATTTAGTCCAGTGGAGGATCAACATGTCTGCACCATCCATATATTACAGAATGAATCCATGAATCTATTCACGTAAACTGTGATAAGACACTTCCTTTAAACACTGAAATTACTGTCCAATTGCTGATAATGAAATATCTATAAGTTCCTTTCTGTTCTGTGTGCAGTGCAGCCAGATCCTCCTTACAGCCTAAACTGGACGCTGCTGAATGTGAGTTTGACGGGCACTTACTATGACATCATGCTGAGCTGGAAGCCGCCTCTGTCCGCAGATGTGGAATCAGGGGTGGATGAAGCTGCAGTATGAGGTCCAGTACCGTGACGTCAGCTCTGACCTGTGGGAAGTGGTGGGTGTCTACTAAGTTATATTTTAATCTGCAAAATTACAACCATTGAATTGAATTATAGTGTCATGCTAAAACTTTTATGTGCATCAGTCCATTCCAAGATTGTTATATACCATGACTGAATTATTATTATTTATAGTAAACCTTTTATTATTGTCAAAGGAAACATCAGTGTTTCTTACTGGAGAAGATTGTGATGTTATAGCACTGCTTTTGGTGGTTGAACGTTATTTTCTTCACCACAGGTCGACCTTGTGCAAAGCACCCATCGCTCCATTTATGGACTTCAAACTAACACCAACCATGAGGTTCGGGTCCGGTGCAAAATGTTTGGTGGGAAAGAGTTTGGAGATTTTGGCGACTCTGTGTTCGTCCACATCCCATCCAAAGGTAAATACTTCATATCTCAAGATCACAATGCTTAAAGACTGTCTCGCTACTGCAAAGAAAGAAAGGTTCCCTCCAGGAAACAGTAAAGTAGTTGATCCATTTTACAGGGCGCACCTCCATTTCTTTACACAAACACTACAGCTGGCAGCCATGGAACCTACTGACTGCATTAACAGACTCGTTTCAAAACTTTTAGCATGTTCATATCAGTTTAGCACATTAGCATGTATGATAGCTTGCTAAACTACCATGTTATCCTGCTAGCTTTGTGTGCATTCCCTCTTCCAGTGTCTAAGTTCCCTATCGTGGCCTGGCTCATCTTTGGCGCCTTGTGTTTAGTTGCCATCCTGATGTTAGTCATCATATCACAGCAGGACAAGTAAGTATTATACATCCATCTGGACTTTTGTGTATGACTGTATGAGAGCTTTTGAAAAGCTTAGAGAAATGAGAAAGCGCAGTATGCAGCGCAGTGATCAGCACACTCTGTGGGCTACTTAACCTTGAAGTCCCTCAGTCTCTCTGTGTTCACATCTTGTGTATTTACTCAATGATTATACTGAGGCCTAAAGTCAATTTATTTTACATATAACATTTTTCCTTTTTTTTCCTCTCTAAGGTTGATGGTTATTCTTTTGCCTCCTGTTCCTGGACCTAAAATAAGAGGAATTGATCCTGAACTGCTCAAGGTATTCCACTTTATTTGGAGAAGAACAAGCATACTCATTAAAAATGTAAAATATAATCCTTCACTGCACAGTGAAAATAATGTACTCACAACTATGGCTGGCGCAGTAGCAATGTCACTGCATTCCATTTCTCAGTGACATGATGAGAACAATAAATGATAGAATTTATGGACAAAGCTAGAAAGTCGTAATACATTGGAATTATCTTTGAAGCAGCTGAGCTGACTCATCAGCTGATTGTGGCTGCTTGAAGGTATCAAAACCTACCCGACGTCACCCATTCATTCTGAAGCCTTGAGTTTGGCATTATGCCTGTTGTCATCTTGGTTTGAGACCATGGCCTTGGGTGGGACATGTACTGTTGGGCTGCGTTTGCCTAGACACAAATGTCCGCATATTACAGTAGACTAAAATATGTTTCTGAAAACATCTGAAGCAAGAAATAGAAGATGCAGTAACAGAATCTTGATAAATACTTGAGCCTAGTCTGAGCCTGGTTCTTGATGGATCAACTGTTTCCTTTGCCTCACAGAGAGGGAAGCTGAGAGAGTTGACATCTATCCTGGGTGGGCCACACGATCTGAGGCCGGAGCTGTACAACAATGACCCCTGGGTGGAATTCATTGATCTGGACATAGAGGAGCAAAGCAAAACAATAGACCTGGACACAGACTGTCTCATGCATCGCTCCCTCTCCTCCAACTGCACTCCCCTCTCCATCGGCTTCCGAGACAATGACTCGGGCCGGGCCAGCTGCTGCGACCCAGATCTCCCCAGCGACCTGGAAGCATCACCTTTCCATCCTCTCATCCCTACTCAAACCTTCAGTGAGGAAGCATCATGCCCAACAGCCTGTGAGTCAAGCCTCCCCGGCCAGAGCCCCACCAATGAGGAGCCTCCTTTTGTAGCACTGGGCAGAGAGCCGTTGTACACCCAGGTGAGTGAGGTGAGGTCATCTGGCAAGGTGCTGCTGTCACCTGAAGAACAGACAGAGGTGGGGAAAACCACAAGCAAAGACACGGAGAAAGACATCATGGCAGAGAAGGAGAAAGAAAGGAAAGAGTTCCAGCTCCTGGTGGTGAGTCCAGATCGTGGGGGTTACACCTCAGAGCTCAACGCAGGGAAAATGAGCCCAAGATTACCCACAGGAGAAATGAGTGAACCCTGCCAGACACCTCCACCACCTCCGTCGCCTTACCACGAATCAGACACCATCCCCGTGTCCTCTTTTCCCCCGGCTCCTGTCTACACCGTGGTAGAGGGTGTTGACAGGCAGAACAGCCTCTTATTGACACCGAACTCCACACCTGCCCCCCAGCTGATAATTCCAAAGACTATGCAGACACCAGGCGGCTACTTGACACCTGACCATTTGGGAAGCATCACACCATAGATCAGCAATGAACTGCGCAACGTTAAGACTATTAAATCAAAGGCAGAGATAAGGTCGGGAACAGTCTTGGATATTGACTATTGAGGGTAGCAATGTTTAGTGTTGAATGTCAGCTATCCTAAAATAGTTGGGGGGCAACATCTGCGCCTGTCCTGCCTACCACTTCTAACTCCTCTTGGCCTCCTGCTGCTTCCTCTGACAGGACTGTACAGTCGATATGGTCGGAAGTTTGTCATGAGGGAAGAAGAGCACACAATGTGTGTGTGTTTTACTGCAGTTGTGGAAAAGGAAGCATTCAGAGGGAAATAACACAAGCTGGGAAGGGAAGTTGCCTCAAACTCCGAAACAGAACTCAAACTAAAACAGAACTCAAACTCAAATCTTTGCTAAAGCTGCACTCGAAGACAGAAAGAGTCACAGATAGACACAGAGCCCTGGCATATTAAATATGAAACTGTTTTGGAATATGCTATTCAATTGTCCTTCTACACATACTTTATTCCTAATATTTTGTACATATCAAAAAGCTTTTGATAAATTCAGGTCATATGTATAATTAATATGCCGTTTCAAAAATATATGTTAAACATATTTGCATTCCTTTTCAGGCTTTAAGATCAATATTTCCACAATGAAAATGATAACCAATTGCTTTTTTCTTTTTTTTTAATACTCAGGCTTATTGGGGTTTATATATCATGTTCAATTCAAAAAGTCAAATAAAGCATGAGTTGTATGTAAAAGGATCAACTGGCGCATAAAATATTAGATGCTTGTCTCACTTTCTTAAATCATGTATGAAACTGAAATGTTTTCTGAGCTGACAGACAAAATAATTCAGTTTGTTGTCGTCATGCTCAGTCAGTATTTGTTTTTGAGCGCATGGACTATACAGGTTTGGGTTTTTTTGGTGTCTGGTTAACTGTGCATTGAAATGAAATTGAAATTTGGGGGTACATGGCCATCAGTGTTGAATTTGTACAGTTATTGCATTTTAACTGTTCAAAAGTGTTACAATAAAAAAAAATACCATACTTTAGTCTTTGTCTGTGTTCCCGATTAATTCTGGGTCTCCACAACATCGCAAACATTTCACAGATAACTCCAATTTCTGTTTACCAAGAGGAATATTCTTATTCAGTGCTGGATAGCAGCGCTATTAAAAGTAGCAGCACTGTAAAATTAAGTTAGGTAAAAAGTTTAATGTCCTAAGTGAATATGTATGAATTCAGTGGAACATCTCCTCACAGGATACAAATGGATTGACGTACACACATGACGTAAATGTATAGTGTTGAGTCACTGTGTTAAAAGCAACAAAAGCATATACTGTACCTGAAAAATAAGAAACATGACAGACTTTTTCAATGTGTAGTAAATGTCAAATATTTACAACCTCAGTGCACGAGACACTATACGGCACGAGCACAGACGTTCACCAGCTCGAGCAGGTGTAAGCTAGCTAGCGTTAGCTGCATAACATCGTAGCTAGCAGCTAAAGATTTTTTTTTGTTTATTACTGTAGCTTTATTAATACAATATCGTTGTTTTCACGGTGCTTCGCTCCTCCTTAGATGATTAAAATGATGAAGTTGAACTGTGTTAACCTCGACACGTTTATGGAAAAGTTTACTCAACTAGAGCAGGTAGGCTAACATTAGCCAACTCACTGGTGGCTATTTATTTAATCTAAATTTGATTTGATTTGTTTTTGATTTGATTGTAGTTAGACGAAAGAGTGAAAGGTATGATGCGTTGGAGTAACACAGTTCATGACACAGATAAAGATAGGGATGAGTTAGTTAATGCTCTCACTTGCATTGTAGGGTATTTGTCTAGTACTTCACTAGTAGATCGAGCCGAATAATATCCTGAAAAAGTGGTCTGAATACTTTTACTTGTCTTTACTTTGATCAAACAGACAATGGCAGAGGTTACTGGCAAAAACAGCATGTTGGAGCTCATGCTGGAAGATGCTAACAGACTCGTTAAGTTCCACCAGACCAAGGAGGAAAGTCTGACTGAAGGCGAGTCTCTGTAGTTTCACTTGACGGCTGGAGGTTTGATTTGGCTGTCTCGCTGTAGTGGTTTCAAACGTCCTGGTAGTGCTTTGATTTGTTGTTTGTCTCCCTCTGCTGGTGCTTTGGCCAAATGGCAGCCGTCCTGGTCAGCTGTCTCCAGTTTCCAGTTCAGAAAATGAAATCTTAAGTTTGTTCAAAATGGACAGATATATTTAGAATCTAATCTAATTTCTCATTTATTGTGTCAGGTACGTTTCTAACCACAGATGAATACAAAAACAACGTGTTAATTCTGTTGATCCTCATGTTGCAGAGAGAGACTGCCTTTTTGTCACCGTGAACAAACTACAGCAGACGCTGCAGGAGCAGGTCAGCCTCAGAGGTAACTCTAATAATCCACCGGTCGCTTGTTTTTAAATGATATAACATAATCTAAATATAATCTATGCAAATTTGTGTTTGGGGAATGATTTCTTTGTTGTAACAATGCTTCTTCGCAATAAATCTTACACCACTGGAAAGTATGTTTACTCCCCTTTTAAGCGATGCCACATTTGTAAGGAACATGCATTTGTGGAATGAGCAGCAGAGCTGAGTATGTGGCCCATGAAGAATTAGCCAAATCTTCTCTGCCAATGCAAAACAGCTTTTTTTCCTGTTGCTATTGACTCTTGTTTTGAGCTTCCGGTACCAAAAGGTGAGGGCACCTGTGAGCATGAGCCCTGCTTGCACTGGTTAGTTGGTGTCTGCTCCAAGTTTGACAGGTCTGGATAGGGCCCATGCGAAAGGACGACTTCAGGCTGGTGTTCTGCAAAACCAAGTTGCAGCGTTGCTTGGAGTGAGCCCCAGCACCATCTGCAAACTGAAGGCCAACTTCCATATCCAACGGAGATGTCAGAAACAGTGGGTGTCCCAAAAAGATGGCACCCCAAGGAGACTGTTTCCTCATCCTTTCAGCACTTAGGCAGTGTTCTACAGATCTGCAGGATGATGTGGCTGACGGCTGGCTGCTTTCCATTGGTATAAGATTTATTTAAGAAGCACAGTTACAACAAAGAAATAATCTACCAAACAGAAATGTCTTTCTTACTTTTTGTGCATAGTTCATTTAAGATACTCAAGAATGTAGGGTGAAGAACAAACAGTTTCACAGTTGTAGATTTAATCTCATATCCATCTAATATTATACTTACTTATAAATTGCACACCCGGCATAGTAATTTACATATAGTAAAATAAACAATGAAGCCTGAACTTTGTAAGGATTGTCATGTCTGATATGATGTTCATGTTGTAGTGCAGAATGAGAGACTGAAGAAGAACGTGGCTGACCTCAAACAACAGAGTGAGACACTAGCGGAGGTAAGAAGTGAGGCAGGACTTAGAATTGAATACATCTGTGAATCAAGACGTTTGATCAAAAAACTGCTCTGTACACGAGGTAATGTACTCGGCATGTCGTGATATGAATGTTAGTGAGATACAGACATTTATTTATCTACTGTAGGCTGCACACGAGGTTACAGTTACAGTTTCTGTTTAGTTTACTCATCGTGATCTCTGCAAACATCCTGTTACTGTCCTGATGCACTCCAGACGAGAGAGGCTTTAAGACGATCAAAATGTTGATGAGTTGAGTTGGGGTGCCTTCAGTTATGCACGCACAGTAATCTCAGCCTTTGTGCACAGGACTAGGACAACAAAAGTGGACTCACAATGTGAAATATTTGTAATACCCTCATGTTTTCAGTAGCAGTCGTTGGCCAAGGAGGAAACTAGATTATTTTTTATATTGTTAATACAAAAACATGGTTCAAGTAATCAACAATAAAGCTGAAGCAGCCAAGGACTGCGCTCCTCAGACAGCAATTCATTTCTTTGTGATAAAAAGTCTCTCCGTCTGAGAGCCTTTGCCTTCTTTGTCATTGAATGATTTATTTTTGTGAATTCATCTTAGACTCAGTTCATAATTTTTAAGGTCAGTGCTGTACAGAAATCATGTGTAAATCTCCGAATCTGAGGACAGATGCCATCGTAATGTGACATTTTTTAAGACTACTATAAATGTATGGTTTGTTCTGTCTGATTGAAGGCCTGTAACTCCAGCAGCTACTGAGTTACAGTTCATTTTGACCTCGTAAAGATCAGTTGATTCTCTCCCTTCTTACCCATAATTGGGGTGTGGCACGCTTGTTCCTGCCTTTCACAACCTAAAAAAAATAAGTAGCAATTACAAATGTTTGTAATTTCCACTCTAGCGTCACTGATGTGGTGTGTGTGTGTATTGGGATCAGGACAGCAAGGCTGAGGTTCACCAGCTGGTCAGTGAAATGAGAAGTGAAGCAGAGAGACACAAGAGGGAGCTAGAGACTGTGAGGCAGCAGTGCAGGAGAGAGGTGGAGGACGCTCGCAGGCAGAGTTTTAAACAGTGTAAGACCTCGGAAATCACTCCGCACTCTTAAATAGTGACTTGATGTTATAAGATAGAAAAAAACATTATGCACGTATACAAATAACCTCCTTATTGCCCTAAAGAACAAAAAGACTAGTCACAGTATGTCCTGACATGTATGCACTTGTAGTTGCACATGGGCAAAAGTGTGAAACGTCATCAAAGTGACAGACTTTGTATCAGCCCACAGCATCAGAGGAAAACAGACGTGTCAAAGATGAATCTGTATTTGGCTGTTGGTTTGATTTCCCAACAGTGGAAGCTAAAGATGCGGAAGTAAAGAAGCTGCTGGAGGAAAAGAATCTGGATCTGGAGGAGATGAAGAAGAGACTGAGGGGCCAGGAGAGAGAGAGGCAGAGCGAGATCCTCAAGTTACAGATGGAGGTGAATTAAAACTTCACCTCCAACAGTGATTCTGGAGTGTAGAAACAGAGTGTGCAGGGTTAAACTAGTGAAGGATTCCAGTCAGACGGTGCTTCTCTTTAAGCCTGTCTGTGTTTTGCTCTGTATGTTTTGGCAGTTTGGTGCGAAGTTAGCCAGAGTTCAGAGTACAGCTCAGTGGAGCCAACAGCAACAGCAGCAGCAGCAGCAGCAGCAACAGCACAGCTCCAGCCTTCTTCCACAGAGCGTCTTCAAGAGGGTGAGCAGCCCGCACGGTCTCATTCACATCAGTCACTTTGTGTCCTTGACTTGCAAACGTCAGCTGCGAGCAGAGCAAACTCAGATCTGACCCGGTGTCTCATCCTGTTAGTCCTCTCGTTCCAAGTAAGACTGCATTACTTCCCAGCATGCAGGAAAGACGCTCACCTGAGAAAAGGAAGTGACCTCAATGAGCCTCCAGGCTTAATGTTAACTTTACATTACTTTTAAGAATTTGACCACTGCAGTGTTTTCTGACTGTGCAGACATGAGATGTAGCTAGCAGCACGTACGACCCCAGTTTATTCAGTTAGTTACGTCCTGTCTCTTCTCATGAAACTAAGGGACAGAGCAAAGATTTGAGTGAAGTTGATGCATTTTCAGCTCTTTTGCATACACTCGCTTCTCTGCATCTGCATTATTGCCAGTATACGGTGACACTGCCTCTAAATTTCCCTTCACTCTCTGTCTGAACGCAGATGTGCGTGTGTAGTTGTTAGCCAGAGATTGCTGTTTTCATTCTGCCGACTGATTATTGGTTTATTTATCACACAAAGTGTTGAACATTTTCTGGCTTCAGCTTGTGAAATGTGAGGAGTTGCTTCTCTGTTTTATATCATGTGAAGTGAATAGAAATTTGAAGACCTTGGGATCTGGGTGCATTTTTTTATCACTTCATGACATTTCAGATACTAAAATATTCCTGATGATCATTGCACAAACCATAAACGTTCCAGCCATAGTTGGAACTTAATGAGTAATCACTGAATAGACTGGTGCACACAGACTATAATTTACCTGCCGCAGCTATTCACAAGGTTCAGCTCTGCTGTCCTGTTCTGAGAAATGTGCTGCATGTCTCTTGTTTGTGTGTGTGTGTTAACTCGTTAATTCTCGTACGTCACGCGTCCTCAGAAGCTGCAGTTCCTCCAGGAGGAGAAGAACAAGGAGATTTCATCTCTGCGTCAGAGAATCAAAGATCTGGAAGAGAGCCAGCGCACCTACAGCGTCGACAGCCGTCTGAAGAGGAGAAAATTCTAGTTTATTTAGAGGCCAACAAGCTGTTGCACCAAGTTCAACTGCCTCAGGGGCAGAAGTGACTAAAGTGTTTAGAAAGTTCCAGATTTATAGTTCAGTTTCACTTCAAACAAAATCCAATTCCTCAGAGCTGTTGAGTTACCGTTTATATTTGGCCATTTAACCACCTTCTGCACTGTCATGACTAGATTTGCAGTTTCACCACGTTGCTTGCAGGTGACCAGTGTGCAGAGAGCACATGTAAACACAGGCCATGTTCCTGTCTAAGGCTTTAATCCAATCAGACGCCTGCATGGGAGCGAGGTAGGCAAGTGTAGGTGTACTTTGAAGTGAATCAGTAAGCTGCGCAGCCAGTCCCATTCAGGCACTTAAACCGTTTAGATCCTTTCATTCAAAGAAAGAATAAATAACTGAAGTAATTACACCTTTTTTCCAGATTCCTTCAAGTCAGAGTTTGACTTCAAAGTGTCCTACTGTCTCAACATTTTGGAGAGGTGGCTGTAATTTCGCATCATTCATGTTTAGGAAAGCAAAACTCTACAAAGATCAGCCTTTCTCAGCAGCCTAAAACATTTATGTCTGCGTGAAGAATCCATTTTCTTATATTCATCGATTTTTACCATTAAGGTGAAGAATTCAGTGAGAATATTCATGGTAATGAGAAGTTCCACACTGAGATCCGTGATTATGCTCCTCACAGGGACAACACACCTGAATGAAGACGCTCCGCCCGCTCAAGTGTTGACCTCATGCTTTCTAATCTCTTTATCTGTGCTGCTCAGCTAGCGTCTAAATGGGACAGAGAGCTAATCTCTATGGGAACATTGGGTAAAAGCGTTGCATAACTTTTCATCTTCACAAAAGCCGGGAGATCGACCTTAGCTTGGTAACACCGCCACAGAGTTCTCCACTCAACCTGCAGACCAAAGCACCCTGCTCATGTATGCTGCAGGTAGAAACACATGTGCACACACGTCGTCCGTTGCAGCCTTCTGACCTCATTTTTGCTTCCCTGGACTGATGTTTGTCGTTTGAAGGGATCGGGACAGACCTAAATCAAAACAGGATTAGAGTTCATGACACCACCTTAATCCTCAGTGAAGAGGAGAGAGGGTGGAGGTGGGGAGAGGTGAGCTGTGAGGGGCGCGGCCAGGGAAACACGGTTTGTACACTTGATTGATATCTCAAACGCATGCCTCCCCCCTCCTTCCTGGCGTGTGTTCTTGGTCATCAGTGTACAGTACTCTGTAGAGAGGGCAGAGAAGGAGGGTATGACGGCACCGTCCTGCTCTCCAGGACGTTCAGCATTGATTTTGGCACAAACTGTGTCGGACCTCGGCGTGTAAGTGAAGACAATTCATTTTCTGGTTCGTCCTGGGCCAAAAGAACAACATGTTTTATATCGCTGCTTGAAATGGATTCTACAGCTTTTTGTTGATGCTGAGCAGCGTTTTGAAATCTTGGTAAGACATCTTATTTTCTGTGCTCTCTTTGTAATCTATCTCACATTTCAAGTATACAAGTTTATCTCTAGTCACAGGAATACATGTACAACATGTAAGAATCTGAATAGATATAATGACTTATCTTAAAATATAAAGTGATGGTTAGAGTGGAGAGTAGATAAGTGTAGAGATTTTACCTGCAGGGAATATTTAAGGCAATATTGTGGAAATTAGGTGTCGTGGTTAATGTGGAAATGTGATCCCTTCCTCATTAAGACTTGCAGCTGCTTTAGACAGTGACTAATGCAGCTGATCACGTGTTAACCCTATATGCATACTTTTAAAATCGTTCTTACCTGAGTATTCACTGTTAGTCTGTGTTTGGTATCACACAACATCCTATCAGCAATTTTAAGAAAACAAAGTACCTCCTCTAACGTCCAAACCACGAGCTGGCAGGAGACTTGATGTCATTTTCATGCATTTGAAGACAATCGTATCTTCAGTCTGCTGCAGAAATGCCCGGAGGCCACTACCAAGTGCGGAGCCCCAAGCCCCGCCACAGTATCTACAGCCTGACAGACAGCTCTGATGTCGGCCCAGAGGAAGAGGAGGTGGACGACGTCACACCCCGCCTCACCCCCCTGGAGAAGCTCACCACTGACATGTGCAAGGACGAAACTACCATCAAGGAGCTGATCATAGGCCGCAGGGTGGGCTTCTACAAGGTCCGCGGCGAGATTGGCTGCGGGACCTTCTCCAGGGTCAAACTGGCTTTCCATGCTCTGACTAAAGGTAGGTCGACATGCTGCCTGACTGTGGAAGGAAAGTTAGCAGAGCACCCCCTACTGTCAGTCTGTCCCCACATGACCTCTGTTGTCCTTTGCCTGTTATCCTTCCCTTGTCAGTGTGCCTTCACTGTTCAGCCTCCTCACTTTATCTACAAAATTATAATTATTATAATGACCCCACTCATCTGTTCTCCTCATAGACAAAGTTGCTCTGAAGATCCTGGATAAGACCAGGTTGGACTCTCAGGCCCATCGTTTGCTCTCCAGGGAGATCCACAGCATGGAGTCCCTCCAGCACCCCAATGTGGTCCAACTCTACGAGGTGGTGGAGACGCCGAGCCGCCTCTACCTGGTGCTGGAGTACGCAGGAGGAGGAGACCTCCACAACCACATCTGCAGCGAAGGAAAACTATCTGACAGCGCCAGCAAGATCACCTTCGCTCAGGTCCTTTCTGCCATCAAATATATGGTGAGTGACATAGAAAGATCGTTTTTCCCATCATCCAGTCAACTCAATCAATCTGTAACCAGCTTTTATGTTTTGGTGCGCAGCACAACATGAACGTCATCCACCGGGACCTGAAGGCGGAGAACGTTCTGTTCACCAGCAGTGGCTGCCTGAAGGTGGCAGACTTTGGATTCAGCAAACGGGTTTCAAACCGCAGTGACGCTCTCGACACCTTCTGTGGCTCGCCACCCTACGCCGCCCCAGAGCTCTTCAAAGACGAGTCCTACCTTGGTCCCCCAGTGGACGTGTGGGCCATGGGGGTCCTGCTTTTCTTCATGGTGACCGGCACTATGCCATTCCGCGCTGACACCATGGGGAAGCTGCGGCGCAGCATCATCGAGGGCGCCTTCACTGTCCCTCCGTGGGTACCTGGCCCCTGCCAGAGACTCATCAAGGGCATCTTGAAGCCGGTCCCCGCCGAGCGTTACGCCATCGACCAGATGCTGGGCTGTGATTGGCTCTTACCCGTGGAATTCCCTTGGGTGTTGTTTCCTTCTGAACCAGCGAGTCCTGTGGGGAGCCTGCTGGACTCGGAGGGCCTGGATGAGGAGGAAGAGGAGGAGGTCAGGAGCTCACTGGAAGAGCTGGGCTTCACCACGGAGCACCTACGGAACAATCATCTCAAAGATAGCCGCAGCCCTGTCACCGGTGTTCATCGAATCCTGCTGCACCGAGCCCGGAAGAGGAGGGGCTGCGACAGCCTCCCTGTGGTCCGAGGGATGGTCAGAGACCCCAAGAGGGAGGGGCTCCGGGCCTACAGGGGCCTCAGACACACCTCCAAATTGTGTGTGGTTTCATAACAGACTGGTAGAGAGGAGGAGAGTTTTTCTACAGACATCTTTTATACAAACACAAACACAGTAGTGGTAGTGTTTCTTTATTATTTATGTTCTGCGTTGTTTATTGGAAAGTCATTTTTCACAGTTTGTTTTATTTTGTTAGCCTGAGGTGAATGTAAAAGTGCCTGAGAAACAAAAAAACTAAACAAAAATAAAAGTTGTTGTTGTTGTGGAAGTGTCTGTGTCAATTAAAGACTCATTTCCTTCTCCGATGATTGAATTTATCTGGAGCAGGGTGGGATGGTGGTGCAGTGCTTAGCACTATCACAAGAAAGTTCCTGGTTTGAACCTCAGCTGGGGTCTTTCTGTGTGGAGTCTGCATGTTCTCCCCGTGTCTGTGTGGGTTCTCTCTCCGGGTACTCCTGCTTCCTCCCACAGTCCAAAGACATGCTCTTAACAGCTTAATTGGTGACTCTAAATTGCCCATAGATGTGAATGTGAGTGTGAATGGTTGTTTGTCTCTATGTGTCCTGTGATAAGCTAGTGACTGACACCAGGGGGGTACCCCACATCTCGCCCAAAGTCAGCTGGGATAGGCTCCAGCTGTCACAGACGATGATTGGATGGATTTATAGAAGTCTGGAGGTGTATACAAGTACACAGACATAGACATTTTTTTCTTTATTGATTCCTTGACGGGGAAATTTGGAAAAATATTTCAAAATTATATATATATATTACTGAACAGTTAGGGGCTTTGTAGCTTGCTCAAAGGCACCTCAGCAGGAGGTGAACTGGCAGCTCTCCAGCTACAAGTTCACTCTTCACACTTTGGCCTATGCTGGGCTTGAAGTAAGCCAAGTCCCCGCTGCCCCCATGTACAAATGTACAACAGAACAGAAGCATTTTGTGTAACTTTTTGCCTTCTTGCTCCTCCTGTTGATTATCAGATTAGATACCGCAGACTGAGGACCAAGACTGTGAGGTTTCAAAATAGCACTACCATCTTCTACCCCACTGC
Organism: Nibea albiflora; assembly: GCA_014281875.1. NCBI lineage: Eukaryota > Metazoa > Chordata > Actinopteri > Sciaenidae > Nibea > Nibea albiflora. Next base: position 4,192,266 of record CM024803.1, read on the forward strand.
CATCAGTCCCACTAATCCCACTAATTCTCAAATCAGATTTATCAGACATATTTACTTATTTATTTCTCTTCTTATTTATACTTATAATTAAGTCTGTGGTGCTTTTAATCCGAGTTCTTGCTCCTAATTTTGGTCTACGGTGTACAGTGAAATGACAATAAAGAGATCTTGAAATTATAAAATAGCATGCTGTTTCAAAGTTTCCAAATAACAATGAACCCAAACATCTCCATGTCCATGAACTGATCCAATAAAACTTTGATGCAAAGTTTATTTGCGCAGCTGATTTTGGTTCTTGTTCAGAGTGTTCAGAGGAGGTTTAGTATCAACACTCGAACACGCCTGTCTCTTTAAAGAAAGCCCTGGTGCGTCACGCAGATGTCATTGTGGAGGTAGAGCAGGTGGCTGCTGCTGCTGCTGCACCCAAACAGAGCTGATCTCGTGTCTTTGTGACCTGTTTACCAAAGTTTCACTAAGGGCGTGCGAGTAAACAATAGTCTCGACGGCAGCAGCTGGCAGGACACCAGATGATACTCAGGACCCCTTTCTCCGTCTCCACAACCGGCCCAAACCGGCCAGACCAAACCCGGCTGCCCCCTCTGGCACTGGAAAACTCACTAACCCCTTAGCTCCTCCCAAGCCCTGCCCCTGCCCGACCCCCACCTGCAGGAAGCGGCAGATGGCGCGGCGTGGCTGTGGAGACATCTGCAGGCCAGACAATAGACGCTCTGTGCGGACCGCTGGAGCTGACAGGCCCGGAGACTCGCTATTGTGCGCTGCGCCATACACATGCAGATGAGTCCTGCTGGAGGAGGGACCGCGGAGAGCAGATGACAGGCCTTAGCGCCTTCCATGCAAATCTGCTGAGTTTTAAACTTTTGTTGGTTTCAAGACCGCCCCCTTCCCCTCCCTCCTCTCTGACCCCCCCACCACCACCACCTCCTCCACTCAAACACACACAACACACACACAACCATAAAACCAGCTTAGTAAGAGAAAGTGAAAACACAGCACAAGGCCAGAAATGTAATTTTCTTTTTTGAGTTTTATTCAAAATTTTCCACTTACAATTTCTCATGTGAAACTGTGAAGATCATATAAATTATTTAGTTTCCAACATTGTTGCAACATTACCACAACATCAAGTCAAATATCTTCAGTTTTGTAACATTTGTCTTCAGTATATAATGAAATGTTTATATTCTTAGATATTCTTACAAATTCTCATCATTTTTAACATTAAATTAATTTTTGCCATTTTCTAAAGTGAAACCTTCAGAGAAAAGACATTTTATCATTTTTTTTTAATGTTTAAGGATATTTTTTTGCTCTCATTGTTAAAAATCTAAAGTGAAACCTATAGACAATATTATTTTTTTCCAATATTTTTTTAAGAATATTTTTTTGTCATCGTTAAATTTCTAAAGTGAAACCTTTAGAGAATTAAGACAATTCTGGAAAGTGGGAAACATTTTCGCTGACTGCAACTGTTGTCATGTTGCTCAGCAAAGAGGACATCTTTAAAAAGTCTCTTTTTAAGGACGCCTCTTCCTCAGCACCGCTTCTTCTCCTGCTGCGCGTGCTTCAAGATGCGACATTTGCTCTGTGGGAACCACAGGACGCAGAACTCGCTTCTCCTTCCTCTCCAAACCTCATCCGCACAAAGAATGAGGGTCGATGTGTCGCTCTTGTGGCATACCTGACCTCATTCACATAAAGAATGAGAGTCATCTTGGCATGGACGGGACAAGAGGCGACGGTGTCACGGGCGGCCCCTCGGGCCGGCGCCGTGCTGCCTGGACGTGAATCCTCCTCAGGAGTATCCAGGGATGAGCAGAAACAGTGTCATCCTGTTCATCAGGATGAGTATTTCCAGATTAAGAAGCTTTACAGCATCTGAGCAAAGAGAGGAGCCGAGTCCCAGATCAACGCTCGGGGAGGCTGATCTCGGGAACCCAGTCATTCAGACGGCGGCTCTCCTCACAGAACAGGTGCAGCTTCTCCAGAGCTGGGTCCTCCCAAGACCCCTCAGCTGGGTTCTGTATAAACAGGAAAGAGGAAAGAGACTTTAGTCACCTGGTTCTCTCAGAAAGCACACAGAAACTTCTTCAATGAATGATTTGATCTGGTTATAGCAGAGCTCTACATACCGTGATCAGGACGCAGTGGGTATCTTCAAGCTGCTCTGCCTTGTCGCCAACAATCTCAGCCAGACGCTGCATGTCGCTCACTCTGACGATGCTGATGTCGTTGTCAAAGCAGAAGGACTGGATGAGGGTGAAGTGGATCTGCAGAGCGATGTCACACTCAAACTCCTCATCCATGGCCAGGACGCAGAAAGACACACTGTCCGGGTCACTGTGGAGACAAAATAAAGAAACCATAAGATTCCATCCAAAAAGTATTGATGTGACTGATGAAAATGTAGGCAGCTGTAAATGTTCAGATGAGAGCCTCATACTTACAGGTTCATAACTTTTGCGCACTCGTAGACACCCACGGTGAGGGAGTCGTTGTCTTTAGCCGACACCAGGACCTCCTCCAGGGCTTGGCCGGTGCACTGAGCACGCTCGGTGGGTTTCTGGATCAGAACTTCCTCAAGAGTCATGATGAAGATGAAGATATTCCGCAAAGGGAGAGCTTCAGAGAGTTTAAATCGAGTCGGGAGAGTAAATCCGAAAGGGAGCAGAGTGCTTTCAAATCTGCAGCCTCCCCTTTTTATACTCTGCAGCTCGTGCGGGGCAGTGAAAAGGCTGCGCCCTGATTGGCTGAAGCTGAATGGTGTATTGGTATGATAATGCTATTGTCACACTCCGGCTCGTGGCAGATTGATGGGGGTCATCGAGCCATGCACAGCCCCCCCCCCTCCTGCGCGCAGCAGCCTGGCCTGAAACTAAAAATAGCCTCATTAAAAAAAGAAGTTTGATAACTCTGCAGCACTTTTCTGCAAATTAAAGAAAACGCAGCATGTGATTGAAACTGCAGAGATGCACGCTGGACATCGACTGTACATCCATGCATTCATAAGAACGTGCACGGAAGCTTCATATGGTCCTTTTTGGAAACACAAAAATTAGTTTCAGGCAACGTGTGGCTCCATTTGTCACATTTTATACTTTAAAACCACTAGATGTGAACTCCACTGAAAGAAAACACATAAAACCATCAGAACTGTTCTTGCATTTTAGATTTTATGTGATTATTTCAGCAGCAAACATGGAGAAAGTGTGAGTCGACCCTCCCCCCTCTCGTGCTCTCCCCAAGAAGCAGAGAGAAAGGGCAGGTGGATGATGCCATCTGTGGACTAGAGGCTGGCCATAAAACGGTCTCATTGTGCTCGCAGAAGCCCTCTATTATCATGGACCCCCATACAAATGCAAATGACCAGCGCGTGCCAGAACGCTGTGCCGTGCGTGCTGCGCAATCTGCACTGCTGGCCCATGCGAACCACGTGGCCATCAGCTGTCCAGAAAATCCTTGCTCGGTTTTTATTTATTTACTCTGGGGAGTTCAGGGGGGCACACGACCCGAATTCTATAGGAAAACTTGTGAAGTTTATTGCACTTTTTGTTTGGTGTTTGGTGCGTAGATCCACCAAATGTCTGTGATTTCATTTAGCCTCATTTCTGACAACTTTCTGTCTGATTTTTGATCACTTTTACGCACAACGAAACGCAGAGCTCTGTTTAATCTATTTCTTCCATGCAGCTCGTGCATATTTGGTTATATTTATTTGTTGTGTAGATCTACTGAATGTCTTCGTTTGTGATTTCAAACACACTTGTTTCTGACAGCCAATCATTCATTTCTTATCACTTTTACGCACGGCTCTATTTCATCTTCTCCACTAATATTCCAGGTTCTACCCAACAGCTCGAGCTCATTTTGGTTCTATTTTATGCACAATTATTCAAAACACATCTTGCAGCAGGTCAGACCTGCTGCCACTACTGCGTAAATAGAAGAGGGGGGGCTGGAGTGGAGAGGGTGTGCAGGAGACACAGGTTGGCGGTGATTGATTCAGCGCTATTGTTCTGCGGAAGGCAGAGCGGCAGATGGAGAACTGTCGCTATGAGGGACCCCCCCTCCCTCTCCCCACTTCTCTCTCCTAAACACAGGTCAACCCCGACCCCAGGGCGCGCCGTTCTTTTGTCCACAAGTCTCCACATTCGCCAGGCTGTTGTCTGAGTTTTGATTAAATTTGAATGCCAAAAGAGACAAGCTTATGGTCCAAACTTCACAGTGAAAAGTGTTATCACCAAACGATGCCAGACACACAAAGGCAGATAAAATCACTTTCAGTTTGAGCTGTTAACACGTGCAAGAAAGCCGAAAGTGTGTTTTGTTAAACAACAGACAACAACAGAATCTATCTGTACATCACTGCAGCAGCACAATGCATTTGTTTATTTGGACGGCTGCAAAACCTCATCAGCACATCAGCTGGCCGCGAGGCTTAACATTTGGGCCAAAGTTTGATTTGGATCCAGCTGACGGAGACTCAAACACTGAGCTATTTTAGGAAGGATCAGCTTGCATGGCCACAGGGCAGGCGCGTGCAAATCGATACCGACCTATTGTTGCTGAAGCACATCTGCCAGACGGAGGCCTCCCCGGCAGCGCGCGACAGGTGTTGGTGGTCAAAGCTCTTTTCTGGAGACCTGCGGCGACTTAGTAAAGCCCTAAACCTCTTTGTACGGATATAAAGTATCTGAAGGTGCAGGATGAGATGGTACTAATGATAAATATTTGGCGTCTGGTGTGTGCAAATGTGACTTGCGCTTCGGGGAAGTGGGCGAATATTTGAGCAGATGCAGATAAGGTACAATATTGATTCATTTGAACTGATCCTGAATGTTTTTGAGCTTTAAAACAAGCAAAACTGAGCAAACTTGTGTGATTTAGCTACGTACTTGTTCACACTGAAGACTTAAAAAATAAAAAAAATCATATTTGACAAACGGCCCTCACGCCCAGCAGGTGCTGCGTGACTTCCTTTGTCCACTCTTGCCTTCGCCTTCCCCCCGGAGACAGATGGTATCTCTCGGTTGCTATGGAGAGTGATGCAGACACAGAGAGATAAAGCATGCAGGCATCTCCAGATGCCACGCGCCTCAAGTGAGGCCCGGCTTAACTCATGCAAAGCAGCGGCGCGTGCCACTGCCTAATCTACAAAAGTAAAAAGTTCATGCGGTGAAATTGGTCACGAGTCATGAAAGTCTGCCTGACATCAAAGGCAATTAAAATGGTGACATCTCTGTATTATGACTACAATAATGCTACAATAGAAAAGTACTACTCCAAACCTTTCAGTATATATGTGCAGTATACATACTGTATCATTAGACACATATTTGCTCCCCCTTTTAAAAGCACACTGCGCTGTTTTGAAATACTTTCATTAAAGTACATTAACATGTAAAAATGGCAAGAAAAGATGATAGTATGATATATAAGACTTATACAAACAAACTTTAACCTCAGATGGGACTAAATTTGAAGTATGTTTCAGTCATTGGCCTCCATTCATTTTTTGTCTGATTTGATTGTATCAAAAACTCTTAAAAGATTTCTTGAATAGTGTGTTACATCTTAACTTTATGCATTATATCTTTATACATTATTACATTGCATAGTAATACAGTTGAAGCTTAAACCTCATAATAGAATTAATGCCAACTTCATTGTTACGCAGGTGAATCACATACAAGAGTCTGCTGACTGATTTTCACATTGTGTAGATATGAACTGAAGTCAGTGGTTGCCTGGACTGGTAAGGAGAACACATGTTCAAATAAAAAAGCTCAATTTTGAACTTAAGTTGTATTAGGATGCAGTTGCAGTGTGTCTTTGTTGAAAAATGAATGCAGCCTCAGTGGTCATTGTAATACAGTGCAAGCAAGTTTCAAGATTCTATCAATCAATATGATTGTGTTGTTGTACAGAAATTAATGGAAGCCAATGACTGATTGGACCGATAGGAAAAAATAAGTTTTTAAAATCTGAAACAACAAAGAGGTTCAAAAAATGTTGCACTTCTTGAAGATTATACTTAAATCTGTTCAGACTGCTCTAGGCAGCCATAGATTTCCATTCACTTTGTGTAAAGTGCAGTATGAAAATCAAACAGTAGACTCTTGACAGTTGTTTTAGGTGTGTAGTCCACCATTGTGAACATAAAATCTGCAGGTTGAAGTTAGATTATCACTGTAACGGAGTTTACTTGACATTTTAAGGTTAAATGTCTGATTTGAAAAAGTCTGAAAATCAGACTGGATCATCTTGTAACAATAAGACAAAAATGAATGCAGATGTTTGCAGTGATGGATTAAACAACTCAAACAAGTTTAAAGAGGCTAATAATACATTTTCATGTCATGTAGAAATGAATGGAAGCCAATGGCTGCCTGAAATGTCGAAAAAAATACATGATAAAATCTTTTTTATCATTTATTTTGTCCAGGTTTGTAAAATGTTCAGCTGTGATGAAAAGTACTGTAGATGTGAACATGGAGAACCCCTCGCATTGTCCTCATTTGAATGGGCGTTATTGGTCTTTTCTAATTCTTCTAGAACTTTGAAGACTTCGACGACAGCAGTCTGGTCTTCCTGTGTGGTTTCATTATTTCTGTAAGCTGAAAGAATCATTTAAAGGTCAGAGAGTTTCTACATCTGATCCTTTCACCCAAAGCTGCCCCCGACTTTCTAAGACTTTTCTATAGGCACGCGTCCCTGAGGGTGGGGTTGGGGCTGTAGGCCTGTTGTAGCTATTGTGCCTGGACAGCCAATCAAGGAGTGAGCGTGTGCCGGGTCTGCAGTATAAATGCTGGCAGATTCTTGGAGGCAGCACAAACACTCTTCTCTGGACTTTCTGACCACATCAGCTGAACTGTAAGCTAAAGCATCACCATGCAGTCTCCTGGAAAATCTCTGAAAGAAGCTCTGCTCTGTGCTCAGACCGAAGATCGACTCACTGTTGGAGTCTATGAGAGCGCTAAGATCATGACTGAGTAAGTAAACTAAACATGTCTTAAAGATAACTTTGGCATATTTTCTGGAAAACCAACATGATCCACATTGAACTGCAGCAGCTAACAAGAGATGACTTTTCTTTGTCCACAGTGACCCGGACAGTGTGTCTTTCTGCGTCCTGGCCATGGATGAGGAGTTTGAGTGTGACATCGCTCTGCAGATCCACTTCACCCTCATCCAGTCCTTCTGCTTTGACAACGACATCAGCATCGTCAGAGTGAGCGACATGCAGCGTCTGGCTGAGATTGTTGGCGACAAGGCAGAGCAGCTTGAAGATACCCACTGCGTCCTGATCACGGTATGTAGAGCTCTGCTATAACCAGATCAAATCATTCATTGAAGAAGTTTCTGTGTGCTTTCGGAGAGAACCAGGTGACTAAAGTCTCTTTCCTTTTTCCTGTTTATACAGAACCCAGCTGAGGGGTCTTGGGAGGACCCAGCTCTGGAGAAGCTGCACCTGTTCTGTGAGGAGAGCCGCCGTCTGAACGACTGGGTTCCCGAGATCAGCCTCCCCGAGCGTTGATCTGGGACTCGGCTCCCCTCTTTGCTCAGATGCTGTAAAGCTTCTTAATCTGGAAATACTCATCCTGATGAACAGGATGACACTGTTTCTGCTCATCCCTGGATACTCCTGAGGAGGATTCACGTCCAGGCAGCACGGCGCCGGCCCGAGGGGCCGCCCGTGACACCGTCGCCTCTTGTCCCGTCCATGCCAAGATGACTCTCATTCTTTATGTGAATGAGGTCAGGTATGCCACAAGAGCGACACATCGACCCTCATTCTTTGTGCGGATGAGGTTTGGAGAGGAAGGAGAAGCGAGTTCTGCGTCCTGTGGTTCCCACAGAGCAAATGTCGCATCTTGAAGCACGCGCAGCAGGAGAAGAAGCGGTGCTGAGGAAGAGGCGTCCTTAAAAAGAGACTTTTTAAAGATGTCCTCTTTGCTGAGCAACATGACAACAGTTGCAGTCAGCGAAAATGTTTCCCACTTTCCAGAATTGTCTTAATTCTCTAAAGGTTTCACTTTAGAAATTTAACGATGACAAAAAAATATTCTTAAAAAAATATTGGAAAAAAATAATATTGTCTAAAGGTTTCACTTTAGATTTTTAACAATGAGAGCAAAAAATTCAAAAAGTGTCAACATGAAAGAAAGACAGGAGTTTGAGTCTGATCTTGAATCTTGAAATATAAACATATGGAAAAGAAAAAAGAAAACCTGAAACTGTAGTACCTCCTGAAGGTTTCACTTCAGCTTTTATTTTTGTCAAATGAAATAACTTGTTTACTTATATCTGATGTTTTTTGTAAGATGAAAACATAGAAATAAAATAACTGAATTCAATATTTTTCTCTGACTGTACTTTGACTTTTTCTTCTGAGGTTAAAGTTGGAGCACAAATGCCTATGTTGACATTTTTTTTTGGTGAACCTGATGCAGTCAGGTTTGACATTTTGACCTAAAATCCAGCTCAGTGTGCAGCTGACAAACAACTTAAACATGTCGTGCCCTTGTATATCTCACTGCGCACCTCAATTCAGCTCTGCAGTGGCTTTTTATTTTATTTCCCCTTCTCTCTGGCTCAATATGGCATCGGGACAGATGTCATCTCAAAGCTCACAGCAGATGATTGACACTTCTGTCCTTCAATTAGTGATTAGCATGAACCCTTTCAACAGCTGATTGCATTAACTGACCACACGCCTGGTCTTTTTCATAAACAACCAAAGTCATGTCGAATTGTTTGAATTTAAAGGAATAGCTGGACATAAGGAAAAATAAGCTCTCCTTCTAGCAGAAAGTTAGATGATGTTAGATGAAGTTTTATCGGGGCTGAAGGAAAATGTCCTGTGTTCAACACAAAGGAACAAAGTTAGTGGTAAGGTGGCTTCTTGGTGAGTTGCACCAACTGTGTTCAGTGTTCAGTGATTATTGCCATGATATTATATATATATATATATATATATATATATTATATATATATATATTGCAAAATATGTCTGAAATCAGAGTTATGATGATTGTAATCCACAGACAGAGAGTAAACCAGAGAGGAAGAGGGAGATTAAGGTGAAATTGAAGATGGAGTCACCTCAGCACCCACTACCACTGCTACCATCATGTCTCCTATTATACAGCTACAGGCAAAAAGGCACACCAGCGTCTGCACTTCCTGCGGCAGTTGCCCACCTCGGTCCATCCGTCCTCACCACTTCCCACAGGGGCACCACAGAGAGTGTTCTGATCAGCAACATCTCTCTCTGGTTTGAAAACTGTAGCGCTGCGGAGAGAAAGGCTCTGAGGAGAGTGGTCAGGTTAGCTGGATGTACTATTGGTACAACTCTTCCTGCCGTTCAGGAGCTGGCCCACAGAAGATGCATGTCTAAAGCTAAAGGCATCATCAAAGACCCCACCCCGCTCAGCCACAGTCTGTTCTCCCTTGCAGGAGGTACTGCAGTCTATGAACCAAGACTGTGAGGTTTCAAAATAGCTTCTACCCCACTGCCATCAAATGACTGAACTTAGAATCAAACTAATCCCACTAATTCTCAAATAAGACTTATTATTTATTGTTATTTATTCCTCTCCTTACTTAATTTATTCTGTGGTGTTTTAATCTGTGAGTTTTTGCCTCTAATTTCATTTAACAGGGCGGAAAAATGACAATAAAGAGATCTTGAATCTTGAACAGTGCTTAGCTTAGCATTGTGACTGGACAAAGCTAACCTGGCTCTGTCCAAAGATAACACACTCCACCTTCCAGCATCTCTAAAGCTCACCAACATGTTTTCTTTTGTCTGTTAAACCTACAACTGAATTGTAAAAAAAACACAGTTTGACAATTGATTTCTTTGAATAGATGGTCACAAAGTTGAAGAGGCAGCAGGCAGCAATCCCTTCGCTGCGTTCAGGTGTTAGCTTAAAGCAGGGCTGCTCATTCATTTCAGTGACTGTGTTGGCATAGCAGTTGTACTGACACAGACACTCTGACACAAAAACGCATTGACCTAAAGGTCCAGTGTGGGATGCAGCAAATATCACCCAGCGGAATACAACTCAACTCCCCCTCAACCAAATGAACACATGCATGTACACACACTGCTGAAAAATGTTCTTGCAAGGCGAACGTGTGAAATACTGCGTCAAACCGCTGCAGCAGCTCGCTGTCTGATCTGTTATGTAGTGGTTGTCTGCCCAGTGTTTTCAGTTGTTGGCTGACTTCGTGCAGCTCAGTGGTTCTTTGCATTTACACGCACAAAATGTCATGCTAACTCCAACTGGGATCATTGACGGAGGCTGTAGCTTTATTTCAAGATGCTGTGCAGGAGAAATGAGCCACAGTGAGGCTGCAGCGTAATGAAGGTGATCTTTTGCTCCTGGCACACGTTGGTTTTTCTTTTCTTTCTCTCATTTGTGATTCAGAACCTCTAAGAGGCTTTTGTGCCTTCGGCCTCAAACTCTAAAGTCACTCTGACCTGCATGTTGCATGTCACTGCAAACTATTGTGGAGTCAACAGCTGCTGCAACCCCCACACCCCACTGTGACACACACACACACACACAGACTGTGACTTACTCTCTTTCTATTCGAGTGTTCATTAGAACTTGATGTAAATCACAAATTTCATCAGAATCAAAAACAAAATGGAGCGAGGAAGAAGAAGAAGAAGAAGAAGAGAAGAAGAAGAAGAAGAAGAAGAAGAGAAGAAGAAGAGGAAGAAGAAGAAGAAGAAGAAGAAGAAGAAGAAGAGTGATTCTGAGTTTGTGCAGATGATATAAAACCTGAAACACACACACACACACACACACCACACACACCCTCCAGGGCTAAAAAAGAAGAAGAAGAAGAAAAACAAAACAAAAAACAAAACAAAACTGGACCAAACAGGACCAGCTGAAACGCAATCCCCCCTTTAAATCTCCACGGCAACCAGCCCAGCACTCACTCCATCTGCTGTCCAATTTAATGATGAGGAGAAAGGGGAGGAGGAGAGGGAGGAGGAGGAGGAGGCAGTGTGCCTGGCACAAGCCTGCTGCCATTCATCCATTCAGGACCAAATCCTGACTAACAACAACATCCCCCGACCGTCAGCAGAAACACGTCCCTGAAGTGTCAACACAAGAGTCCCTGCAGGATGGAGCAGCGTCTACTTACAGTGATACGGGAGTTTGGAAAATATGCTTAGTCAACATCAAAAATAAGTTTGTGTGAAGAACAGAGTTGATGTCAGGAGGTGGTCAGTTTAGCTTAGCATAAAGACATGGAAGTAAAGGGGAAACAGCTAGCCTGTCCAAATTTCTAAAAGTCGGCGATACCAACATCTCTAAAGCTCGCTGATTAACATGTCACATTGTTTGCATCTGTGCACACATGGAAAAGTCAAAATGAATTTTGGGTCAGTCTCTCTGAACTCTTTCACCCTGATCAACCTCGGCTGCCCTCTGACTCAACCCTGGTCACAAAGAGCTGTGCTGCAGCAGCCACATGCTGCTTCTCAAGTGTCCTTTCAACATAAAAGCCTCCTCCTCCTCCTAAAATCTTTTCTGTGTGCTGGAGAGCTGCAGCAGATGGTTCTGACGGGCTGCAGGCTGAGTTCGTGAGTGTGTGTGTGTGTGTGGGTGTGTGTGCGCATTTAGTTTGTTGGTGTTTTGCTCAAGCAGGTCGCCTTGGATACAGGCAGCAGCATCATTTATCGTCATTATTTATTTAGTATTTCTTTGTTTGCTATGTTATTTAAGTTATTAATATTTCCAAGACACAAGAGCATGAAGCATTCATTTCTATCCTTTGAGTCTCCACTTTAATTTAAAGTTTTGGAGAAAAAGTCTGTCTGACTGAATGAGTTCATGAAGATGGATAGAGGAAGAGTTTCAGAGGTGAAAGTCTGCTGACTGGCTCTGTCTGACAACTATGCTAATCTACTTTTTAACTATGCTAATATGGCCCTCCGTCATTACCATAAGCCTGCTGCTGCTGCAGGTCAAAGCAGACTAGGGGGTCAGACAACACACACACGTCTGTGTGTGTGTGTGTGTTTACATGCAGTCAGATCTGTGTATATGCACATATATATATATACACACACACACACACACAGACACAACACACGCCCATACTCTCAGTCATCAGCTGTTGATGCTAATTTCTGTTCACTGAGCTCATGATGAATCTAATCACTAATTACATTAACAAACCTGAAGGCCCTGAGGCTGCTGCTCGCGTGTTGTCATTCAAATCATCTTGCCTCGTCATCATATGCAAAACATACATGTAATAATCCAAACATCAGCGTGCTGCACGATTAGGAGCTAATTAGCTGTTAGCTGGTGAAGTGAAAGTGTTTGTTTGTATCAGATTTTATCTTTCAGAGGAACCAGAGTGTAAATACACATGAAGATAAAGTATTTCTGTTTACGTCCACAGTTGCAGGTTGTAAACACAGAGCGAACAGGCACACACACACACACACACACACACACACACACACACACACACACACACACAGAAACACATACTGCCAGCTGTTGCCAAAACACTGGTCTGCTTCTCTATTCAGTGCTGGGGCCCTCAAGGTCCTCGTTCAGACACAGCAACAACACTGCGTGTCCCTGTGTGTGGTGTTTGTTGTGTTTGTGTGCTTTCAACCACATATGACACAAGGTTAAAAAAAATTGCATCTCTGACTTTGAGATTGTTGATGTGTTGTGCATGCAACATTGAAAAGACACACTCACAATCACGTTAACGTGGACTGGAGACCAGACTTAAGACTTGAGACACAACACTCGTCTGTGTCTGCGTGCTGCAGAACCAGATCAGATGGCTAAATGTGCTTGTTCGGCACCCCCCTCCAGAAATCCACTTGCACACCCTCACCAAAACAAAACTCAGACAAAAGCCGCAGCCAACACTTCTACACCCTCATCAATGGGCACAAAGAGCAGAAAAACGACAGGAGGGGCCCTGCACAAAGGTGCACCGAGACCCCGGCCCTCTCTCCTCTATTGTGCTGAAGAATGGCGAGGTCCAGGAGCAGCTGCTGTTGGCTGCACGGGACATTTGAGACGGTCCCCTTTCACCAAAAAACAAAGTCTGGAGCTGTGAGTGTGTGCAGGCTGCAGGGCTGCAGGGGGGGGGGGGGGGTTAGGGGAGGGAGGATGTATACAAAACGAAAGGCACACTTTGCCAGATCAACGTGGCGCTGACTCCCCATTCATCCTGCAGATCAGCAGCAGAGGTGGGGGTTTGGGGGTGGGGTCCTAAAGTGAAGGAGGAAGCCTTTAAAGTTGACGCGAGTCACATCAGTCACAGCACAAAGGAGTCCCAGAGGTCTGCCATATGGACGCAGGCACATCATCTGTTCAGGAATCACTAAAAGAAATCAAGCCGCAGCCAATAGCAGCTCGAGCACTGCACCCAGCTTTACCCAGAGACAACACACCTCTGATTCCCGATTGGCTGCAGAGCTGTTGTCATTAACACAGTGTCTCAATTAGCCAGATAGGTAGGAGGGCACTTTATTGTTTTAGTGCTTCAGGATGATCAGTGTGTCAGATTGGAGTGCCGGTGAACATTCAGGAGACGTGTTAGAAAGCATTTTATTTCCTCTCTGCTTACCTTTACACGTGGATCAATAAAATGTTTTATCGTGTTAGCATCGTTCTGTCACTCTTCAGTTGCATCTGATAATAATGCTTTATAAATATACTTCATGTTCTCTTCTCAATCCACAGACGATCAAATCAAATCAATAAAAAGCAAGATTAATATCAAAGGATTTCTCAACTAGAAAATCAAAAGACTGCAGCTTATTCTCAAATGACTTCATCGATGAATCTTATGGACATTCTCAGCAGGACAGAACTGTTACAGCGCCCCCTACCAGAAATAAAGAAATACTTTATTGCAATACCTTAAACCTGATGGCAACCCAACGTGTTCACATGAAAAGAATAAAGACATTTTACCACCTAATATTATATAACAAATGTTTTTGCAAGAGGTTTTACTCAGAACAAACAATGTGGATGCCGTGCTGGAATGGAATCAACAGGACAGGCATTAGATGAAAATTACTTTATCTTGTGAAAAGATGCATGAAATGTTCTTTCCTTTAACATTTCCTATCAAAGAGCCGAGTTTGAAAAAAATGCACAGTATTTGAGCCTCTCAACAGTGGTGAAAGAACTTTTTAGACTATTTACTTCATTAAAAGTACCAATACTCTCTCTATAAATAATACATTACACGTAAACGTCCTGCAGTGAAGGGACAGATGCTAAACGGTCTCCCTGTGACTTAGTCAGTATATGTTGCTATGTGAGCAATCATGTATAAGTGCTGGTGTAAATGAGTGAGTCAGAGGTGTGCTGAGTGTTGAATGAATGAGATAAAACTGTCCTCAGGTCTGCTTTGGCTGAATGACCCTTGTCTTGAATGGACGTGTGTGCGCTGCGCCATCCTGTGGCGTGACGTTGTTACTACAGGATGACCTGTTTGACGGTGAGCGCAGAGCAGCAGCTTCATCTGGTGTTCAACAGACGCTCCTGCATCACGGCTTTAATGAAACTTAATATATAACAATAAATTGAACACAGATGGTAAAACAAAGAAGCTGCGCCCTTTGAAGTCCAACACAGAGTTCAGACTAACTCCAAATATTACCTGTGAAAACACCACAGAATCTGAACTCTTTGTTTGACATCCAATTATTCACGTGGACTGACGTCCAACACACGCAGAGCCGTCACACACACACGCACACACACACACAAACCAACAAGGACTTATTTCTATTCTGCTGCTTTTTTATTATTAGTAATTGTTTTTTTTAAAAATGAAATAACTATTTCTGCTTATTTTATTTCCTCTAACTGTTCGTTGTGATTTGCTTCTGTTGTTTAATTTTGTCCTGATGGATTTCTTCACTTTACATCAAACTTTTTGAATAGACTTTGTGTGAAAGCTTGTCTTAGCATTTTTTAAACGCTGTCTGTTCTGACCTTGATTTCACTAAAAGTCAACTTGGATCCTTGTGTTAGCTGTTTCTTTGTCTGTGGTGTGAACTGCAACTTTTCAGCTTCTGAAGTGGAACATGCCAGAAAAAGTCTGAGAACCACAGCGTCAGACGTCACTGTCTGGTAAACAGCCACGTCTTTTGAACTTCACAGTTTGTAATGCAGTAAAAATGTGTTGTTGTGGAGTTAACCCTGACAACATCAGGGACTTATTATCATGGCGGGTAGAATGTGAAAAATCAGCCATCAGTGCATCTTTAAGTATAATTCCTTCTGAACCAATTACAGACAGAAGAATATATATAGTTATAAGTTTGGAAACCTGTTTAATGTTTGGTAACCTCCTCTCTTACACCTTGTCTGTCACTATCCCTCTCCAGATGTTTCCCACAACACAACAAATATCTTGAAGTCTCACGATTAAGATGCACTGAACAAAAAGGGCCAAAGAAACAGAGCCTTTCAAATGATCAGGTTAGCTCTAGAGCTGAATTTTGAATCACGGCAGAGGAGGTTTTGTTGATGTAGGAAGCGTCTCTCTGCCGCCCAAAAACCCAGACCACCCACACATGAGGCCGAGGCGAGGAAGCATCAGTCTGCTGGTGTTTTTAGCTCCCAGTGAGTGTTTACAGAGTCAATAGAGGATCTGTGTGTGGTCAGAGGGCTGTGTTTGAGATTCATCCATGTCCCTCTCCGACTGATCTGCCGTTCAGTTTGGAGTACGGCAACAAACTAAAAGACATTAACATGTTTAAGCACTTGAGTTCATATACAGTCCATTAAACCGAGGACAGACGATGAGTGAGCGTAAAGCACTGTGACACACTCACAGCCACGTTTTGCTCCACTTGAGAAACACAGTTCAGGCTGAAGTGCTGTGGTTTTCTCTTTTTCTTCTCTGTCAGACGTCCAGCAGCTTTTCTTTCAACAGGCTGTTAGTACCGGGAAAATAGATGTGCACCTCATAAAACATGTTTGGTCACTGCGTGTGCATTCATGACCCAAACATTCTAAAGCGGAATAACACGCGAAAACATCATCGTGTTCATCCACATGTCCAAGAACTAGAAAGTACAAACTTGAGAAGTAAAAGTCAAGCTCAGCTTACGGTCAGGGATTCTCCTCTGATAGCTTCAGTTGCCAATTATGCACAAAGTATTTTCTGTCTCCAAACAAGGTCATAATTCAAAAATCCATCCCACCCTTCATCTCCAACAAACACGTGTCTACAGTCTCAGTGTGATTAACCCACTAAAATCTCTCTGAACAGTGTCTTCTTACTAGAAAAGTATCCATCCAGATTAAGTGGAAAATTCAATCACATTTCCACGGTCTATTGTTATATCAATATTAGAAATAGGACACTGAAGTAAACAGTTTTTGGGTGGACATTTTCCAGCCTGGTGCCATTAAACCATTGCATCAGAAGAACACACAACGAGTTGAGGTCATTAAAAGAGCTCCAGTCAAACCTCAGATTGATGAAAACAAAGTGAAGAGCGTGATGGAAATATGTAAGCATTAGCTAGATTCATAAACAGCAGCGAGTCCTTTGTGCCGCTTGGTTTACTTGTCCGAGTTCTTCAAGGCTGGCTAACCCTCTAATTGGTAGAGTTTAGAAGCTGTGTACAAAGAGCTGCGGACACTACTCAGGGCTGAAATAAACCATGCAACCTTACTTGTTTACAGGTGATAGTGCATGATCGTAATATTCTAAAGGGTGTTTCAAATGATATTAAGTTAGCTAGTAAAATTAAGATTTCATCATGCCATCCACCCTCTCTTTGAAAACAAACTTTCTTTCTTTTTGTCATATTTTAATTCTGTGTTGATTATCAAGTTGCCGCTTTCATTTAAGTATTTCATTAATGTTCATTTAAGTTCTTTTGCTCACCCCTCCGACAGCTTCTTCCCATTTTTTTTTAATCTCTGCTGTGTTTCCTGATTCCGCCTTCATCCTCATCTTCTTCCATTTTTCCCCCATTCTTCCTCTTTTACCCCCTCATCCCTTTCCCAGTCTCCCAGGGTGAACACAGAACAGACTGGAAGTCATTTCAGAAAGAAATTAACACAGGAGTCTAATACTCTAATGCTCCCACACAGCAAATTGGATTTGTGCGCTTCACTGCCTCTGAGTATCAGTGTGTTGCAGGACACAAAGCCTCCTGCAGCAAGAGAGAAACACAGACTCAGGGGAGTGATGGTGGTGCTTCAGCACAGCTAAAGTCGCAGACTCGCAGAGAAGAAGCAGAGAAGAAGAAGAAGAAGAAGTCTGCTTGGGTTTGGGAGAGTTCTGTTTTTTTTTGTGTGACTTTAACATGAAAACGTCACGACCGAATGTTTGTGCACACATGACCTCTCATCACATGCTCTAATCTGCTGCCACTTTTATTGTAACACCGGATGATAAGACGTGGACCACAGTGGCGTTCTAGGACACTCAGGTTCTTCCAAACCAAAGCGATAAAACCATTTCTTATCTTTATGCATGGGGGTATGTCTTCCCCAAACTTCAGTCCCAAAGTTGGAAACACAGTATTGTCTATAATATAACTGCAGGCTGTAGCATTAAGATTTCTGCTCAACTAAAGGACCAAAAAGATGAAAATCAGACATACACAGTACATCAGCTGGCTATAAACGGCATATTTCTTAGATGAAATAATAAATAAGTCTGATTATTCAGTGTTTGTGAAAAAATCCTGATGAAAAAAACGTTAAAAAAAAAAGTTTGATTGAAAAATGTCTTTACAATCTAATAACGTAACACGAAGTGGAGCAAGTTTTGCACACTTCCAGCCTTCTGAAACAAAGTGTGGAAAGGTCTATCTATGCAAGACAAGACTAGTCAGTAAGCAACATGGGCATGGGAGTGAGGCTTTCTGCTGGAAACCATGATTGAGAAACACAGCACCTTATCCACAGTACTGTTTTTATAGGTATGCTCTCAAGACAGAGCAATAAAGTCCAAGGTGTGGAGCTTTTGGGAGTTGTAAGTAAGCAAAGTGTCCTCCTGTTAGACGAGTATTACAAAAAAATAGAATAAAGGTTTCCCACTGTGTAGAATATCTGTATGAAGTGGTGAATGTTCAGGACACTATGTCAGTGAACTGGAACCTGGAATCTTGTTGTCACTGTTCAGCTTCCAGACAACTGCAAGAAAATGAAAATTTCTCCCAAATGTCAGCAGATCAGAACATGTGTACCAAAGCTAACAGGAGAGTCGGAGAGGTGTCAATCAAACAGTCTGTGCATGCCACACAGTCCTGTGAAGAGGTCTAATTAGCCAAAAAAAAGTGACATCATGCGTGTGTGCATGATGGACGTGTGTGGGTTTTTTTCTATGGCAGACATTTTGACATGTCACATTAGAAAAAAGCAAATAATCAAATGAATGATGGTTGAACTCCACTGAGCTGCTTCAGTTTCAGGGTCCTGGTATTGTTCATGCAGGCTCACTGTCACACTGTCATGACTTACTGGACATTGTTAATGTTATTAGTAACACCAGCGATCCATATTTACCACATTCACTGTGACATTATGGACAGTAAATTGCAAAAATCACCAAATTATACATAATTTTACTTAAATATTGTTAACGTCCATCTCATTTTTTTGGTTTCTTTCCATGTAGGTAATGATTTACTCCATGCATGTCATACTGTAAAAGTTTAATAAAACATGTAATGCATTATACTTTTCTGAGAAGACTGTACAAACAAACTTTTTTCAAACTTTCAAACGGTCTCTCGGGCACACAAACCAAAGTAATTGAATTTAAAGTTTCTTACAACTTTCCATTTGCTTCTGAAGTTTGACCAGTGTGAAAGAATGTTTGTATGGTTTCCAAAAGCAAAATACAACTCAGCAGTGGTTCACTGATCTATACCCTTGTTCTTGTACTTGTACTAGAAAGAGAACACCTCCAGTTCTTTATAGAAGTTCACAATAGCAATTGTAGAAATCTGCAATGAGTGGACATACAGCTGTGAATGAAGTTGTATCATTGCCATAATATAATCGAATATATTATAAACTATAATATCCTTGCCTGAGTCATATGATCTGGTGGTGCAATGCAGTTGTGTTTTCACTGTCTTTACTGTAACATAAAAATACAAATAAATATGATATTTTCAGTTTTTGAACAAACGACTAATACGGTCTCAATTTATTCAACTGAATCAGTGTGAAACACACCAGATTCTCCAGGTACATGTACTTTTTAAATGCATTTTGATTGGTTGGGCCTTTTTCGAGAAAATAAGTAATTTTCTTTATAATAATTAAATAATGTTATAATTGAACTGTTAACTGTGAATTCTGCTTTGATGTTTCGGAACTTCACTTCAAAAGCTCGGAATGGAACTGATGATGTCAGACTGGCTGCTTATTCTGGTTACCTTCAGAGTAAGACAGCAAGTGGACTACACTGTGTTCGGAAAGTATTTAGAAACATTTGACTGCAAAAATGTCTTCATCAACTTCATCATCCTCCGAGTGTCCAAAAGAAGAAAACACAGACGCGCCATTTGAAGTGCAGAAGCGTGACATACTGCGCAGCAGCAATACACGCTATCTACTCCTGGACTTCAATGGTGAGGGATGCTTTGGCAAAGTTGCCAAATGCCTCGATTTAACAACGGGCAAACTAGCTGCGGTAAAGATCCACAAGAAAAGCCAAGATCATGTCATTCAAAGAGAAGTGGACATGCTGCAAGCAGTGGGGACTCTGGACCCCGACAAGAAAAACATTGTCAATTCCTGGACAATTTCAGATTCAACAACGTCTCTTGCCTGGCATTTGAGATGCTGGACAAGAGCCTGTGGCACCTAATGAAAGAGAGGAGGTGGGTGCCACTGAACCTGAATGAAATCCGCCCTGTGATCCAGCAGCTCATGGTGGCATTTGATGCCCTAAAAAGCATCGGCATCCTACACACTGATCTGAAGCCTGATAACATCATGCTTGTTAACCACAAGGATCAGCCTTTCAGAATTAAGCTCATCGACTTCGGACTGGCCCTGCCGGTCAGCAAAGTGCGCGTCGGCATGACGATGCAGGCCTGTGCATACAGGGCTCCAGAGGTGACCTTGGGCCTCCCCCTGTCCGAAGCCATAGATGTGTGGGGTGTAGGGTGCGTCATGGCTTTCCTGTATTTTGGGATTAACCTCTTACCTGGAAACTGCATGTACAACTGTGTTACATCTATGGTGCACCTGCTTGGTCAGCCAGATGACCATTTGCTAAGTGCTGGAACACAGACCTTCAAGTATTTCAGCATGAAGGAAAACCAGTCCGGTCCAGGGTGGAGACTGAAGACACCAGAGGAGTATAAGGAGGTAACAGGTGTCAACCCCAAAATTACACAAACTTTTTTTGACCTGGCCAAAAACCTGAATTATGCAGTACGGAGATGCCCAACGAAAAGTGACATTACTGAATATAAAGATAGGGTGGCATTTCTTCGCCTCCTAAAATCATGTCTTCGCCTCGATGCTGGAAGGAGAATCACACCCAGGGAAGCCTTGAAACACCCTTTCATCACTATGGTTCACCTGGTAGACATGATAAACGTCAGCTCACATGCAGACAAGGCACATCAGCTCATGTCTGTGTCTGCCTGCGATCATCTAGATGAAGTTCATGATTCTTTCAACGACACACACATGGACTCAAGTGAGACGTCTGACACTGACTCCAGCTATGAAGTTTCAGACCCTCAAGCTCCCGAGGCTGACTTTATGGAAGAGCCATCTCCTGCCAGTCTCAGTGGACCACCTGAGACTTCCAGTGCTGAAGGAGCAGACGTTGAAAATAGTGACCATTCAGACACTGAGAATTCCAGCAATCAAGATAAAGACACAGAGGGATCTTCGGACATTGACGACAGAGAAAAGTCATCAGACAAAGCGAGCAGCACTGATGAAACTTCACACACTGACAGTTGCAGTGCTTACAGTGCAGACATCGAGAGCTCCACTGATGATGACATACAACCAGCCAGAACCAGACACATCCGACGTTCCACTGATGAAGACGACGCTGAGCCCGCTTCAAGTTACTCCAGTGGCAGTCTGTCAAGTTCCAGTGAAGAAGAGAGAACCAAGCCAACCGAGCCAAGTTTCCATTCTGATGAAGCTTGTGCAGACGACAAAGAAACTGCCGAGAGTTCAACTGGTGAACTATCAGAGGGTCAGATTTTGATCCTTGAACTTTCACCATCATCAGGATCTTCAAGATGCAGTGACTGTCACAATGAAGTCAGAGAGCTTGCTGGGCTCACTAAAGTGTCTGGTGCTGCTCCATCTTCTGCTACTATCAATACAGTTACTGACTGTGGACAAATTTCCGACAAAGACAGAGTTTCAGCAGCAGCTGGGTCAACTAATGGAGCTGCAGCAAACATTCAACCTGCTGATACGGAGAGGAAGACTCTGGTACGAAGGATCAGGAAATTCTTTTCAAGACTCAAAGCAAGAACACTTTCCATCTTCAAACCTCAGAGGAACGGAGCTACCTATTCCTGACTCTGAACCTCATGTAACATAAAAAAAAAAATAAATAAAAAAAAAAAAGATTTGATTCATTGTGCTTATTGAGAGTTTTGGAAAAAAAAAATATTGAAAAAGACCTACTACTCGATAAGGTATTGTGAGATGTTCACCTTTGGGCTTTCTGCCAGAAAGACTCAGAAGTCAAGGCCTACTGTAGCATGAACAGCAGCAAAGTCTGTGTGGGGAGCTGGTTGTGGTGGATAAACACAGGACTTTGACCCATGTGTTCTGGGTTTGTGTTCTGTGTAAAACTAATATTTTTTTTTTCCTTTTAAATTGGTCAGGTTTAGGCAAACAAAAAAAAAAAAAACAACCCAAAAAACCAACAAAACTACTTGGTCATGGCTAACCTTGATCTGACTTGAAGGCAACTTCTCCCATGTATGGTAGTGAAAATGACATCAGCGGAAAATACTGGGAAAAATGACAAGAAATGAATTCATTTAATGCAACAATGCTTAGAAATGAGCATTTTTGTAATTTAGCACCCCCAGTTTCACTGGGGTAAATATGGACAGGGGTATTTGTTATCATCATATGACTTATAATCAAAAACTAGCAAGTTAGTAACTTTGATAACAGTCAAACATCAAACAAGTGCAACAACTCACGACATAGCAGCCTGCTAATTAGCGATAGGTCTGGCTCTTTTCAAAAAATTCAGCTCTTTTGCAGTTACTATCGTTTTTTAATCAAACCTCGCCATCACTGAAATACACCCTGATGCTGTTTCTTTTTTGGTTTTCACTTCTGCCCTCCTTTCTTCTTTCACATAATGGTATGAGTCTAGTCTAATCTTGCAAACGATTGGCCACAGTGTTCCCATCAAAATAAAGTCCCGACCCTGCCTCAGCAGGATGATGATTCCGTTTTCCCAATGAGAGTCGACTCATCAGATCTTAGAGCAAATCTGATTCTCAAGTTCCCAAATGACACATCACTACAGATAATATTATTACTAGTCCAACAACAAGAAGAAGAGCTCAGTGTCTGTCTTTCAGCCTTTTATTTCACAACACTGCCAACTACTAAAACGTCGGTCCAAGACTTACTCTTGGCTCTTGCTCACATTGTTTTTTTTCTATCTCTTCTTCTTTCACCTCACGGCTCCAGTTCTATCATGACACCAGCTCCACTCCCCACCAGCATTCCTCTGAAACACTAATGCTCCCTCTGTGCTCTGAGCCTAACAAACTAACGCAGGATGCGATGAGTGGGAATGACAAATGTTGCATCAAAATGATTTTAAATCTGTTACTTTATGGTACACAGTGTGGCTTTAAACTGTAAGATTAAAGGCCTTAAAGCCTCGTTTGGAACCTTACCTTCAGCCACTGGAGAGGTCATCTTTGTTTATTTCACATTTAGAGAGAAACCCCTTGAGAGGAGCCATCTTGTTTTTGAGACGCCATGTCATTTAGAGGTAGTTAACATACATGTGTGCGTGACCTTTTTTCACATGACCAGCAGCTGGATTCAGAGAGGAGCGTGAGATGATCAGCCACTACCAAACCATGAAAGTCAGAGATTGGATTTAGGGGGTTTCAGCAGGACAGCGGTGATCTGTGGGCATGACGGACACATTATGAACACCGGCTGCATCGCTGCACTTCTGTCGAGCTCCTTAAACAATTTCCCCACAGCTCATTTTTAACCTGCCTCACAGCCGTCATCATTTAGCCCCATGATTCCCCAAATTCACGCATTATCAAACAAATTAGCCTTTATGCTAATTTCTTATGACTCAATTATGTTAAAAGCCTGGCTTGAATGACAGTCATAATTACAGCCATAATGCTGGCAGAGATATTACGGGCGAATAATACAGTAATGGATATCAAAGGAGCGGGCTTCATCTGCCGTATAAAGATGCTGCTGAGTGGGTTAGCAGGAGTAAATAAACTCTGATGTGTTTGTTGATGAGCTGTTTTTGTCCTACAGCACTGCTGAGACTCTGCAGAGGTCATAGCAACACACACACGCACACGCCAACCAGTCATTGAAGGAGATTTGATTTCAGCTTGTGGCCTGTTTAGCGTCTGTCTCTGTTTAAGCTTTTGACACTGAGATTTTTTTTAAAGAAAGAATACTTTCTTTACCTCATAGTCTGGATGGATATGTGTTGATTTGTCAAGATGTTTCACTCGTCAGCGGGCCCTTTTCTTGGCCTCAAGATGTTTTTGTGTCTGTTTTATTGTTAAAAAGCTGAATTGTTGAATCTCAACTAATACCCTGGTGAAATGTTACAAATACTCTGGAAGTTATCTGTAGGCAGACTATCCAAATAAAATGTTATGACGTGCATTAATTATGGGCCAATGTGGGCCTTATTGAATCAATTTGAGGATTACAGTTCTTTCAGATTGATTTCACAATCACATTTCCTTTATTATATAATATCCTGCAAATGGACACAAAGACTTGACAATATGATATTACAGATGCAACACAGAATAATACAGACTGGTGAACTATTAAGCCTCGCTCAAGTTATTGAGGCATTGTTGGTTCACTAATATTTTATGTAATGTAGAAAAAAAAGTACATATTTTTTATGTAATTAATTTTGAAAACAATTTGTATTGATTAGAAATACATTTCAAATTAAATTGTTTCAGTGATTGACATTAATTACTGAATATTTCGGTGATTTTGTATGTTGTTGTTTTATGTCCTAATTCAGTTGCTAAAAGTTACATTTGTTTTCAGAGGGATAGTGGGATGATGTTTCTTTTTACTTCCAAAAGGTTTCATGGCACAAGAAGTTTGCAAATTACTGACAGAGAACGTTGGCCAACTACACTAAGAGGAGATCAATCAGCTGACTCCACCCTTCATATTTTGCAGGTCCCGCTGAGATACGAAGATGTCTCAATCACAGGCTGGAGTCTTAATTCCAGGAGACGAGGACATGAGGAAACAGTTCTTCTGGCAAACATGTTGATTGATACCTCTGCTTATTACAGCAAGAGTCATCAGGAGGACCCTTTTTCAATCATGTCCGCTCTTTTTCAAAGCCTTGGAATTTTGGCATCTGAAAATCACTGTTGGACTCAAGACAGACAGCAATAAAAAATGAAAACAAATCATGGTAGATTTTCAAAGGACTGCAGGAGCCAAGAGTTTGTGTTGACAGAATAATGAGACATTAAGAGGCCTGGACACCAGATTTCTTTGGGGAATGATTTTTCTTTGTTGCAGGATGGATTGATTGTGTTTTGGAAAATGTTCATTCACTCCCCGGCTCCCCGCTGTGGATGTGAGAGGTCAAAGCACTTGGCTCATCACTGTGAAGGAATTTTATAACTTGTGATATTTTGTTGTCTTCCTGTTATGTACCCGATCTTTGTCTCGCTCAGCCATAACAAACAACAACAGCAAAAACATGAGGGTCCATCACTTTCTGTCACTTACGCTCGTGTTGATAAAAGTGCTGCCTTTTCAAGGCGAATCGCTAAGCATGATCGATGGATCCGGAGCAACTGCAGAGTAATTGCATATTTTAGGGCCCTCGGATGAATTATCCAGCGCTGATCCGTCATTATAATACAGAAACTCAGGCCGTCATTTGCAGTGAGGAATGTTGCTCAACACTGGTATTTGCACAGCTGCAGGGGGTCATAAATTATTACTGAAGACACGCGCACATTAGTTCAACTCTTTCATCACAAGTTCTCAAACAAGGTAGCGTCCTCCTCCCCTGCATGTTGTCGAAGGGGGAATTGCTTTCTCGGTGCCCTTTCAGTCTGCCGTTCTGCATCTCGTACATTTACAATACATTTATGTGCAGATTTACTGTGTGAGTTCACAGAACGAGACTTCCACACAAACACAGATAGCGTATGCATGACGTCACCAACAGGTTTCTAAAGAGCCGCTGTGAAGCTCAGCATGGTGGCTCTGGCCGTCGCCGTCTTGGCAGTCCTGCCTAACCCTAACGCTTGTAAGGATAAGCGGTTCCAGGAAATGGATGGAGGGATGGACGTAGCCAGATTCAAGCTGCTGATCAAGGAACTGAGGTTTTTGGCACTTCTGAGTTGGCTTCTGTGAACTGAAGCCAACTTGGGCCACTTGGGTTCACAGTCTAAAGAGTAATCAACACCCACGGGGTGTTTTGAAGCACTTGTGGAGCATTTTAGACATTCATCTCAGTGAACAAAGGCCCCTTCAGACATGCATACATTAATCTGATAGCGGATACATTAACATTTCTGTATGACTTTGAACACAGTACAAGTCTGAATTGAATCCCAGCAGATTGATGTAAAGGCAGTTCAAACAAAGAGTCAAAGAGAAATGTCTTTTAAAGCCTTCTAACATCACCGTATTATCTCAATCACCGTCTCCAGAGCACAAAATCATTTTAATAAACCAGGAAACCAATTTTAGGTATTAACGTGGATTTTAAATTGCTGAGAAGATTAGATTGATTTCTCAACCTCACTGTCCCTTCATGTATTTCCAATGTTCATGTATGCCATGCAGTGCTTTAAGCTGTGTGCTAACATCAGCTTACAGGCTCATGATGTTAAGCAGGTATAATGTTTTTTTTACAATTCCTATTCCTCGAAAGCTGAGACGCTGTGGGGAACATAAGTTTAGTTTGATGAAAATGAAGTCCATGAGTTCCAAATACAATTTGCATGTGTGAACTCACAACACACTTTTCCACTTTCAGTCAGTTCGGCTCAGATAAGCTCACGTCCAGAGAATGTTGTTGATATCTGTCTCTCTCTTTGCATCGTAGAGACTTAACTTTAATTTCTAGATGAATGGATGGTCAGAAAACTGTTCTCAGTACACAACAATGATATAATGATATCAGGGACTGTAAATGGTGAAATCCATAGATTTACTTTACTTAAATTTGTGTTGAGTGACGTTCTCAGCTGTTGGACTATTTTGCCCAGGCAAACTGTTGAACCTTGCCCTATCCTTGCTTGTGAACAAGCCTTGTGAGCATGCTTTTACCCATGGAAGATTCAAAGATGTATGTTTTCAATGTTTTTTTTAATCATTGCTCTACTTTCACATGTGTTTTGTTGCTCCTGTCACAACCTTTGAAGCACAGCTCGTAGTGATGGACCTAGAGAGAATTCAAATCTGTAGCTCCCCTCGGCTTTACAGAGTTTTATAGCGAGTTTAAATCAATATTTAGCTGTCTGGCAAACTTTACTGTTTTGGTTCGCTCTCTCACCACTCTCTTAGTGTCATTTTTGGCTGCAGCAGGCAGCATTTTTTCATAAAAAAGATGTACTGTACACAAACTGCTCAACACCAGACAGCAGACAGACACTAGCTGTGGAGTGCTTAGCAGCTAAAGAGACCAAAACAGAGATAACGAGTGAATATTGGATTTCATCAGCTAGACACAACTCCAGTTGAATGCTAATGTTGCCCAGTCACAGCTGGATCTGTGGAAGTTCACCATATAAGCCTAAAATGTTAATGTGTTCACAGTTTGCTCTTTCTGTCCAGAACTGGCCAAAAGATTAGTTATTACAGGTTTAACTAAATAGTTTTAGTCATTTAAACCTGAACAAACCTTTACCTTGGAGAGGTAGGAGGTAGATAGACAACTCTATGGATCTTTTGGGAAGCTGTGATGGCTCCGATCTGTTCAGTTGTCCCAGTAAGTCATGACAGTGTGACAGCGAGCCAGCACACACAATACCAGGACCCTGAGAGACTGAAGCAGCTCAATGGAATTCAGTCGTCACTCATTTTGTGGCGCTTTTCCAAATGTGACATGTGTTTACTGAAAAAAAGGCCTAAACCATCCATCCATTATCTGTAACAGCTTATACTCATCAGGGTCACGGTGGGGCTGGAGCGTATCCCAGATGACTTTGGGCGAGAGGTGGGGTACACCCTGGACAAGTCGCCAACAAACAACCATTCACATTCACACTTACCCCGAAACCCCACCAAACACGCCTCTGTCACGTTGCCGCTGCGACGCTGTTTTGGTCTGTCCTGCATGTGACTTCAAACTCCACCGGGAGTGTTTCAGCATTTAGCCGGCCAGACTTTGTCTACTTGCTCATATTTGGTAATTTTCCTGGTTTGTGTGCTTCTAAATATGCTTCTATGTGTGTAAATATGCTACGTAGTTAATTAGTGTCGCTTTTGTCGGTTTTTACGACCAACAGTTTGCGCGGGGTATTTTATTTTGAAAATCCTCCAGATTCTCTTTGCTTTTTCTGTGTCTGGCTTTCGCCCACTTGAGGTGCTCTGTGCTCTACTAAATTGACGCGGGCTGCTTGTGACACTCGGCAAAAATAGAAAAACAGTATTCAATGGAAGCCCGCTTCTGGGACGCTTCTGAACTGGACTGCTGCAGAGCCGGTAAGGTTTGATACATTAACTGGAATGGACGCATATCACTGCGGCGACGGCACACGCAACACTGTGCGCCCACGCCCGGTGGAATTTAGGGGTTATGGCCAATTTAGAGTGACAAATTAACCTGAAGTGCACGTATTTCGACAGTGGGAGGAAGCCGGAGAGAACCCACACAGACATTGCTGTGAGGCCACAGTGCCAACCTCTGCACCACCATGGCAAAAAATGACTTAGCAATAATAAATATGCAACGTCCAGTTACAATTTCAGATTTGACAGCAGGACTGAGAACTCCTTAAAAACATGACACCCCCACGTCTAAGCCAGGCAAAATGTGACACCAGCTGTTCTATCACATGCTCTGGGCTGATACCAAGTTACATCGCCATACTAAACACCGTCATACCAATCACGCAGGCATGTT
Organism: Nibea albiflora; assembly: GCA_014281875.1. Classification (NCBI taxonomy): domain Eukaryota; kingdom Metazoa; phylum Chordata; class Actinopteri; family Sciaenidae; genus Nibea; species Nibea albiflora. The sequence continues at coordinate 4,220,646 of CM024803.1, forward strand.
AACAAAAAAATAAATCCTGCTAAATCTGCAAAAATTAGATTCGATTATTAAACTACAATTTAGTTGGCGAGTGCATAAAAATAGGACTCTAGATTTGTACACTTTTATACATCTAATTTTTGGCGATACCCGCCAGAATGGTGAACATGGAGGATTTCTTAGCACTTACCACAATGATGTGTTACTTCTGGTGTGATTTTTCAGCGGGGATGAATACCCATGTGCAGATTTGTAAACCTGTCTTGGTTATAAATCAGGGCAGACATATTGGCATTAAAATCAACATGATACACTGAATGCGCGTGTGTTTACGAGGATGTGTGTGAATGATGCATGTGCGCGATGCTTCTAATGTCTCTCTGTCTCTCTTAACGACTCCTCATTCTCGTTTGGAGCAGGATATGGATCACCGCTGCTCGCTGCTCCGCTGCTGCTGTTCACCGTCTGATAACTCTGTCCAATTAGATCACAGAAGCTGCTCACACTCGCCGCCTCAGCTTGCTTCTGAGGGTGACAAATATGACAATTACCCAAAGTACCAGGCGCTGCTGTTCATTGCTTATTAAAGAATCAATCAGGACCAGGAGCACCGGGCCCCAAGGCACTGGCACTTCCTTAGCCCTGAGGATGGGAGGCTGGGGGTTATTCTGCACTGTTGCTCCGGTTCTTGAAAGAGTTGAAAGTGCTTGTTATTGTTGGGGGAAAAACAAGGAAATAGAGCTGTTTCTATTTTTCATCCTTGAACACACTTAAAGGACCAGTGTGTAGTGGTATCTACACGCTGGTCCTACACTCTAGCTTCCATTTGTGGTCCAAATTGCATGGAGGTAAACAGTCCCTGTGGCTGAGCGGAAGAGACGGACGTGACTGCAGTTTTGGGAATTCAAAGGCTATCGAAGGCTGGCAACGGTTTAGCTTTCATATGCAGATATCTGCTAACAGAGGTCACTATTCTCGCATCTCAAGTTGTTAATCAAACTGTAAACAATAGCCGGTGTGTGGAAGAGGAAGTCTTGGCCCAGATATCCGTTATCTGTTACCCGGGTATCCACTAGATATTCACGATGGATGGATGCTCTGAAACAATGACAATTGCCTCCAGAGGCTTAATCATCGCAGATGATAGCTCATGGGTTCTAAGATTGAACTGAGATTAACATGCCATATTATAGACTATTATATCGTATGAACTTGTATGTTGGCAGTACTTTAGACAAATTTGATATCAACTCCATCTTACTACTCTATATTGGAGTTATGAAATACGTTCTCTGTGGTCATGTTATAATGATTATTTGTATTTTAATATAGACATTTTCAACAGCCTTACAACCTGCGCTCAGTTATTAAAATGAGGTCAGCACTGTGAAATGCCATTGTTTTTCTTCCAGAGGCTGCTTTATGTCGAGGTCTCCGAAGACATACTAATGACTTCAGCAGAAAGCTACAATGATAACAACTAGAACGAGCTGAAAGACAAGACTGCCAGGGTCAAAGCCAAGGAGCTCAGATAATAGCAAGTATTTCTGTAATATTTATAAGGAAGTAAGAGTCTGGCAGAAAGTTTATTTTTGCTTTGAGACAGCAGCAACTTGAGTAGGAAGCAGAAGCCACTGAGTGGAGGAGATTGAATGGTACGTGAAGCATTTCTCGAGGAGATAACATTTCCTCATTTGACATCAGCAAACACAGAAATCACATAAATTCTGCCACCCTGCAGGGCAGAATAAACATACGGAACAAAACACGACGCTCCAGCTGCAAGGGACCTTGACCAGTGTGAACAACTCCACATGTGGTCCTTCAGTTCAGGTCTGTAAAGGGATTTGTTGAGGATGCTCGTCATTCTGTTAACAAGGACTAGACATCCAGAGAAAACACATGCTGGAGTAAGATTCAACAACACGTCACCTCTGTCAGTTCTTGGTCTGTCACTGGACTAAAGCTTTGCAATGGACAGTTTCCTTTTCTGCAGTTTTGCAAGTTGTTTAAGTGTTTTGTTTTTTTTATCCCAGGATTAGCAGGATTTTCTGACAGCCTTCTACACCTAACCAGTGTGTGTCAGCAGTGATGACACTGATTCCCTCACATCCAATTCAAACTAGTCAAGCTAGTCTGCAAGGCAGTGAAAGGAGCTGCTCCTTCATGTATAAATCATGGTCAAACTTTACATTCTACGGCAACAATTGCACTTCTCTGTCACTGCATGATTGGCCGGCCTCGTAGCTACTGTACACAGGTTGTGTGTTTGCTCGTCTCACTCTTTTCTGTCCTGGCCTTATGGTGGTAGAATAAACTCTACATTGAAGTCCAAGAAAGCAGAGTCACAGGCTGATGCAACAGTTGAGCTTACCTTGCCTAAGGATTTTGGCAAATAAGTGCTGTGCAGAGAAAGCATTTTCAAGGACTGCAGAGAGCTTTTTGCTGAGAGCGATGACTGGCTAATCATTAGATTTCGTTTGCAGGGCAATCTCTGGCAATCTTCTTTAATCTCTGCCAGAAACTCAACCCCATTTTGGGAAGGCCAAGACTTATTTCTGTTCTGGTGGCTGCTGTTCTGTCTTTTTGGGCTTAGTTTTAAATCAAACTCGCTGCTACTGTTCAATGTTCCGACGAAATAACATGAGCAGTCAAGTCAAATCCTTTCTTTTCTTGTCACTTCTTTGTATTTATTACTTCGTTTCTCCTTTTCCTTGTTCTGTTCTTGTCAACAAGCGTACCACAAGAGTTTTACTTTTGTATATTTCTATATAAATGAGCCTGTTTGTGTGCGAGTCCAGAGCCAGAGGGACTTGTCATTGTTAATAGCTTGCACTTGTGTCAATGGCTTCTCCTTGATCAACTGGACTAACGCCAGAGACGAGATAATACAGCACGCACAGTCGATCTATCACTTCTAATTTAGTTTCACTGTTTTGCTCTCCTCATCACTACAGTAATAGTGGCGATTACTGCTGAGTCATCACCGCCATTGTCATCATGATCATCACCTTAATTATGACCCTAATCATCAACATCCACACCGGATTTGATTTCAGCTCATCGTCTGAGTGCGAGCTTCGTTATGTCGGTATATTTATTAAAAGGAGAGTTATGAGGAGTCACAGTCATTTACTTTGATCCACTTATCAGTACTGCTGAGTAGGCAGTTTTTTTTTGTTTCTGTAGCAGTTAGAAGGGACAGTCTACCAATTTTACACACACACACACATGTACTGATGATAAATCGGAGGATTACTCAGCCCAGCAGAAAGCAGTTGTGTGAAGGGAGTTTAACCTGATGATGTGATTGATGTCGTAGAGATGGAACCGGTTTGAAATTATAAATTTAGAACAAAGCCTATTGCAAACTGGAGGTGTAGGCTTTGAATGTCTTTACCAGGCAGGGAGGGTGAGTGACTAAAATTCAGGAAATCCCGACCTCTGCTGCTGCTGCTTCTTGGACCATTTATTTTTATTATTTATCTCATGAGCCTTGTGACCTAAATTGGACCACTGACAGTATGTTTCTGAAGAGCTGTTTTGATTTCAGAATATGTAGCTCTGGCCACCACTATGTTGGCTGTCCTGCCTCTTACGCCTCCTGCCTAATCTAAAAATCGGCAATGGCGTGGATCATCAGCGGACCTGAGGCAGGCTGAATGAAGCCTGGGTGCTGAGACAAACCATATGTAATAACCTGTCAATAGCATAGCCTCCGCCCTATTGATTATGTATAACTTGAAGCCTTAATATTATTTGAACAGGTGAGTTATATCAAAATTTACCCTCCGTAGAGTTATCATGAACAGAGTAATTAGCTGTTTCTTTTCCAGGCTGTAAACATGTTTTTATTCTGCTGTGAAATTCAATATTTTACAGAAGTACCCATTTTAATATGAGCAGTTATGGCGATTGACATGTGCTGTAACCACCCTCAAGTGGCCGTCTGAGGAACGGCAGCTTTTGGCACCTCTGTATTGGCTTCACTTCCCAGACTCGGAGGTTGCTGCTTGAATAGGACAAACTTATGGAACATTGTTAGATTGTGATATATCTAATTGTAATGTAACTAAAATACTTTTGGTTGACTCTGTTATCTCCTTATTATCTGTTATCTCGAGTTAGTGGTGCGTCGCTCATGAACGCATCGTTCAGTTTGAACTAATCTTTTATGTGACACGGGAGTCATGAGTAGTCTCAGTGAGTCGTATGCTCATTTTCATGCTGTACGTTCCTTCGCCACAAGGCAGCTGCATGGCGGCTCAGGCTGTGTGACGAGCAGTAAGCCCAGCAGTTTGATCATATGGATCAGTCTTCTGTTCATTTGCCACATGACAGGCCTGCCCAGGCTGTGTAAAAAAAAAAAAAGATTAGTTCAATTTACCGTCCGAGAGTAAGCGATCCCAGTCAGTTAAAAGACTACTGTGGACACTAGAGAAGTGACAAATTGTCATCGAACGGTCAATCAGAAGCTTTATCAACAAGAAAATAAAATATTAGATTAGATTTAGAACAGAAGAATGTTATCAGGGCCAACAGTCTGCAGACAGTCTCGAGAAAATGATCCCCTTATCTTGGGATAACAACACATGATGACATAATTAACAATAAAACAAATGAAAGTGAAATCAACTTTCACACACACACACACACACACACATATATATATATATATATATATATATATATATATATGTATATATTTACACACACACACACACTGTATACAGTATATAGTTCAAATGAATTGTTGTTCATCTAAATTATTTTGCAAAGCTTAGGTTAAAACTTGGCCACATACAGCTCTTAGAACAAGAATGTTATTGTTTCTGTGCAGAATGATTTATCACAATCAGCTCTCACAGGTCTGCAGGAGGAAAATATAGAAACACAAAGCCGTTTGTAGAATTTACTCTTTAATGGTGTCAAATGTCAGCACGGAGTGACACTCGCAGTGTTAGTTGAAAAACTAGGAGGTACACCCTGTAGCGGTACAAAAATTCGAGATTGTAAAAATACTTTTTATTTGTTTACACCCGTGCCTTCCCTGCTGTGACACGACAGAAGCATTTTCTCTTGCAACGCTAAGAAGCAGTGTGAGAAGCATATTACTGTTAATGAGGTCATTCAAAGTAGTATCCGGTATCCCCCTGTACCCTGTATTCAAAAGCTGTTGAGTTAAAGGTCTATCAAGTCTGTAATATTTTTTTCATTACTTTTTTTTAACCGTCATAGTCCGTTTATGGGCCTTTAATCATTGTTTATTATGTCTACACTTAACTGAAAACATGCTTTCCCATCAGCTGACACACTTGACTGGCATTCGCATGGACACATTATTTTCCTCTCAGGAATTCTTCCCTCAGTACAGCCCAGAGAGTCTCCTCCGTGCTCACGGGATGACCGATACCTGATCTTCTTCCCAGCCAAAATGAACGCTCTGTTTAATGAATAAATAACGTCTCGTCCCGGTACGCTGGATCACAGGCAAACATGTTTTGAGTTAGTTCTCGGCAGGAAGAGGCGACACAGATACTGCCGGGGAAATACGATGAGAGCAGGAATAACATATATGGGGGGAAAGAACATCATAGCAGGTTTGGGGGAGCCCTCGCTTATATCAAGACAAAAGGGAAGGGTGTGTATTTGATGTGGAATCAAACTGAGAGGCCTGGGATCAGTTCAAATGGACGGTGATGACCGTGCAGGAAGTGGTCACTGGTGGAGACACGGACGGATGACTTACAGATATTACACGGTATACTGCTCCATGCACAGAAGCACTCAAGCACCTGAAACTTCATTATACCTCATATGATGGTTGTCATCAACATTTATTTATGGGTTGACACACCGTTGTTCTTACACCCATCAAATTTGATCGAGATCAACACATGGAAAATGGGTTGACGTTATGAAAAGCACGATATCTACAGATCTCCTGCTGGCAGCAAAATAAAAAATGTTATCCTAAAGAGGTGCATCTGTGATAGTCTTGGCCTTGAGACCACTTTTTGAAGGTCTAATCTCATCTCTGAATCGACTGCATTCTACTCTATCTGGTCTCAGACAAAGACGACTCTGGATTTCATTTCAAAACCAGACAAGCCCACAACTGTGGGGATATCAAGTTGTCTGTGCGTTGTCTGATTTATTTGTTGTCATCATTACTGTGATTGAAGGTGAATCTTCCTGCTTCCTCCCTCCCTTCCTCCCATTGCAGTGTGCTGACAAAGCGATCGTGGGAGGCTGGAGAAGACACTGTGGCTGTCTGGGAAGAGATGATGGCCAAATCTTTTGGAATAGGATTTGACTACATAAACCACAAAAAATTCCTCTGCCAGACAAAGGAAACACACAGCAGTATGTAAACTGTGCAATGCAATGCTTACTGAGATGGCCTCACACAAAGAGATTTGTTTGTTACCTAAGCAGGTTAAATACTACTATCTTCCCTTGGCCATGGCTCAGTCTTGGCCTCCCTCAAAGTCTTGGTCTTGCCTTTGTCTCAGTACACTCTGGTCTTGGTCTTGGTTTTGTCGAATTCTTAATTGACAGACATGCTTGTTTGTTTACCTTGGTATTTTCCTCTAAGCTCTGCTGCCTCTCTCAGAATCATTCATAATGGTGATCATTTCCTGGCAATTTAGTTCAGATAGAACACTCTGGTCTGGAGGAGTTGTTATGTCCCTTCATCCCTGTTTACTGTCCGCTGTGCCTGTTTCTATTGCCTCTTTAATCCAGTGGTGTTGCAGATGTGACCGTTTTGCCCCGCTAGCACCTGAACCATGGTTCCGTCTTGTGCAACAAGACAAGAAGATTATTAGTTTTCTAAGATGTCAGTGTGACCTCCAAAGGTCAGCCCGGTCACACTGGTTTTTATGTCCTCTTTTCTGTGATTTAAAGACTCACTGCAATACGATATTGCTTAGAGAGACAGACGCATTAGATCTCTTCCAGCATTTCAGCCTCTTGTGTTTGAAATCCTGTGCTCCATATAGTTACAAGTGAAAATATCAAGGGGGCTTAAAGATTACACTTGTCTGTCAGTAAGAAACACCTCTCCAACTGTGAGAGCAGAGGCTGGGTAAATCTTTTCCAAATAGATATTTAAAGACATTATGTGTTAGATTTTTAGCAGCCCCTGTGGCAGTATCAGCAAGACAGAGTCTACAGCCCTGCTAGCAGCTCTGCAGTACAGTTGTGCCGAATGGCAGCTTCAGTGTGCTGACATAATGCTCATGCAGGTGTAATATTTAATATTGTTTAACAACAGGTGAAGTTGAAATAAAATTTCAGATCCTTTTAGTGACCTAAACTTTCAATTAAAATTCATATGTGATGGAGGCCAGTTGGTCAGTTAGCAGTGTGTGAGCCACATGTAAGAAGGCTGAGTCCTAGCTGCAACGGCCCAGGGTTCGATTCCAACCTGTGGCCATTTGCTGCGGGTCGTCCTCCTCTCTCAGTCCTTGCCTTCCTGTCTCTCTTCAACTGTCCCTGTCGAATAAAGCTTGAAAAAAGCCCCCAAAATATCTTCTAAATATGATGGTGCTGAAGGAAAAGTCAGGAGATCACTAACTTCATTAGGACGAATCATAAAACTTGGATGACTAATAGACCGACATCTCCAGAGCCACTAGCATGGCTAAAACCCATCAATATCAATATTAAAAGCAAAAGGCCCTAAACTATATGGGTGTTTTGGTTTATCTGTTCTGGGCTACTGTAAAAAATGGCGGTTCAACATGGCGGACTCAGCGGAAGAGGACCCACACCCTCTGTAGATATAAAGAGCTCATTTTAAGCCAGTGAAAACACAATTATTGTTATTTTCAGATGATTATACTCTAAGGAACACACACTAATGAATATTATATTCCATTCCTGCTAATTGATACACACTGGACCTTTATTCCAAGAGTTAAAGGTTAAGCAACTAATGTTAATAGGTTTTTAAAACTAAAAATATGGTTATTGTTGTGACTCCATAGTACAGAAGCACAATTTTTAGGAGGCAATGGGTGAATATTCAGTTATGTGTTACATAAACCTGAGATAAAATTGAGATAAACTTGCTTACTGGGACTTCAATCTAGCTTGAATAAGGTCACGCACCCTTTGCTCTTGTCAGAGTGATGGGTACGTGACCTTCCGCCACTCTGACTCTTAGCCAGCATTTCAGTTCAATGCTGTGTCTCCTTCAAGTTATTATTCTGTGGTTAGTTAGTCTTCAGGAGACTTGCAGTTGATTGGTTTTCCAGATGAAAATGCCTTTCATTGACTTGCATCGAACATTTCCAGTGTGCTGAGTGATTTGACCTGTTTAGATGTCTACATGCTGAATGTACAGTATGTGTTTTGGAACAGAAGTCTTGAGGTGCTCGGATGAAATATTTTGTTTGCTTGAGGTGGTTCATGCATGAGCAGAGGCCCCCGGGGCCCTCTCACTCAATCGAGCCCACTCCTCATGTCACGACCCCGCTGTGACCCTCATCACTTCTCACTTCCCGCTCCGCATTTTCCCACCAACATAATAATGCATTCCTGATGGCCTCAGAGGCCTTTTTGATACCACCGTTGCCACCTTATTTAATCCAAACACAACGGAAAGCCATAGGTCAAAGTAATTTCAAACATGTTTTCCTACTTCTTCTTTTCAAAATAAACTCTTCCCTGCTGTTTTAGTCATACAATGAAGGGAATAAAAAGGAAGGCTTGTTCTTGGACAAAAATGAAGTGTTAAAGCTTCGACATTGTTTAAACTGCAGGTGAAGTGTGTTTATAGGTCGGTTCAGAGGTTCCTTTTGGAGTGACAACCTTGTCAAATAAACATCATGCTAAGTGTTAGCGCTTGTTCCCTCATTTCCCCGCAAAAGTCAAACATGCCGCATTTATATTTTATGCTACCACCATGCACCTCTCTGGAGAGTTTGTCGTACATGTTTTAACTGAATTTTAATGGTTGCTCATGAAACATATTTCCTGGAAGAAAAGGCTTGAATAAGAGCCCTTGTTTTAATGAAGCGCTGTATAATTTAAATGGCTGAGAAATTTCATCTTTGGCCATAAAGAGAGAGAGAGAGAAGCTCAAGAGATGCTACATAACATCTCCCCAGATATGCATTTAAGGCCATCATATGTCTGTGAGTAATGCGCTGCCTTCACAGGTTTATCACACTGGGACTAAGGACTTCTTTCTCCCACAATATTTATTGCCCCTTTGCATTATTCATAACAGTGTAATCATGTTGAAATAAATAAATAAATGTGTAGACCTTGTAGACGTTATCATACATGTTCTTACTCTGTATCCACAGACTATCACAGCCACAGGGTCAACCTAAAGGTCTGGTGTGGAATATAATATGTGTAATATTCACAAGTATGTTTCACCAGTGTGTAATTGCCTGATAATAAGAATGTGGTATTTTTGTAACCTCTTCCAAGTCCTCTTCCATGGAGTCAGCCATGTTGTCCAATAATGTTTCTACAGAGCCAGAACAGCCAAACTAAACACTGGCTCTAGATAGTTATTGTGGATTTCACAGTCACTTTAGCTTCTCTGCCACGCTTGGAAAGATGAGCGGTATTCAATTGTTTGCAGTTCAAACGCCACTGTTATATGCCACTATATCCTGAACACTGGACCTTTAATGGACATCTCCCTCTTCTCACTTGTTAGCATAGCTCTGTGGATGGCACTGTTGGTCGGGACACCAAAACTGTTGTCTGAATGTCTCTGCTGTCTCACGCGGCCGCTCGAGGAATTGCAGTTTTTAGCACTCCTGCATTGGCTTAATTTCCCAGCACCAGAGGTTGCTGCTTGGTTTAAAGCTAATAAGCAAGTGTTAGCATGTTAACACACTAAACTAAGATGGTCAACAAGGTAAACCTCCTACACATAAGCATGTTAGCATTTTCACTGTGAGCATGTTATCACACTGTTGTTTGCATTCAGCTCTGCTAATGCGGCTGTAGACTCTTAGACATCAGGTTCCCACAGGATATGCCCCTAATATTCTTGGTGACTCCCTTAACATGTTCTGTACATCAATTGTCAGCACAGATTTTACCCTTGACCAGCACACTGGCCCAAGACATCTTGAGCTGGCCAAGTCTATGAGCTTTATTTTCCATTAAATTTGCTGTTGATATTAATGAACCCCAGAGATTGAATCGTTAACCACCTGACCAAAAAAAAAAAAAGATTTACAACCTATAAATATCAACATTTAAGGGGGGATATGACCTATGAATTTATTGACCACATTCATGGTCCACAAAAAATGATTTTCATGTTTCAGGAATGTTTTTCATGTTAGCTAAATTGTTGTCAATGAAATATTCTGTAGATATTCATGTTCCCCAATAGTTTTGGCTGACCTAAATTTTTCTTTAACACATTAAATCTAAAATTTCCACACATTTATGTTGCCCAGAGGATGAAACCATTTAAACTTCAATCTCACTATGACCTTTCCTCTTTGTCCGTGACAACATACCGTATCTCAAAAGCCCATAAAGTTTGCTGTGTACCACTCATGTTCTCCAGAGAAGCAATCCTAATGATTGTATGAACCCCTTTAATTGTAATGACCCCATGACCTTTCCTGTAGCATCACTTTATTTTTCTGTCTGCGTGTACAATAATCATGTGTTCTTGTCCATACAGCTGGAAAAACAGACCCAGCGAAAACATTTCAGAGATCAATTAATTTGAAATTAATAAATGATCAATAGAGTCTTGAACAGGAATACTATGCTCTCATAGGATGGTTGTGCAGTTTCGAGCTCAAACCGATCAGTCAAACCACAGTTAAAACAGAGGTCAATGTAGCTTGTTTTCAAACATGTGGGTTATCTAAAGTGCTGTAATCAAGCGGCGGCGACCAGTTGTGGGATAGCTGGTGTTGTTGTTGTTGGCAATGTTGGCTTTCGTTCTCTACTTCTTCCAGACCTGGATCTATATTTAGAGAGCAGGACTGTGGTAATGGGATGATAAATGGACTCAGCAAGGCCTAATTTCATGGGGCAGGAAATCACTGGAGAAAAGCTAAACTGTAGAGGCTGTAATTATCCTCAGGGAGAGATCACTCACAAACTACAATACAGGAAATGGATGTATCATGATTCATGGTAAGGTAACATGTTGTACATTCAATCTTTCACAGTGATACTACCTTCACATGCTTGTGCCCTTTTGTGTTCTTTCTTAAGGGATATTCGCTCGTTCTTTCTTTTTTTTTCTTTTTTGAGTAATATACTTTTCAAATGACCTCATCTCATTCCACTCCTCTGGAGACACTGAGCCACACACTGTTGGTCACTCACCACTGTTTCCTCTGCAGCTGCAGCCTCGCTGCATGACGCACATGCATATATAATGTTATATGTAAACACTGTTTGCAGAGTGATATATCGTCTTGCCCGATACATGTTGTTCTATTGCACCATGTGAGATTATTTTGCTCCATGTGCCTGCACAGTAAAATACAGTCAGTATGCTTTTGGGCCAATGTTCAGAGGAATCTGGCAATAAAAGCCTCGTAGGGGAGACTGGGGTCTGTTGCCTACAAGGATACAGTGTCATAGAGCTTTTACAGCTGTACCAGGGAGTGCTGTGACATGAGCCTTCTAACAAATACTGCATGAAGCTACTACAGAAGTTTGTGGGTTTGAATAACCTAATTTAATCCCTTTAATGAGTTATTCCACATACTTGGTGGTACATTAGAAAAATATTGAATGGCATTGAGTCAGCCCTACAAACCCTGGAAGCAGTTCCCTAAAAAGAAGTCTTACCGAACTAAAGTGTCCAGCTCTTTGTATGAATAAAAGTAAATACTTTGTGAACCCTTTTGAAAGAGTTTAGTACAAAAGACGCTTTAATTTCTTTACAAAAATGTAGAAGAATAGCAAACCTCATCTTTTAACAGTTAACCCTGAAGAAGTTTCGTGTAGTGTCAGAAGATTAAAATATGACATGCAGGCACTCAGTGCCAAGAATCAGACAAAAGATCCGCACAATGCACTCCAAGACTGCTGAGACCACCAAGGACGAACAGAATAAAAGGTTATATACTGCAAACCTCGATTGTGAGAGAGTGAATTAAAGAATGTGAGTGCACTAATCATTAGTTTAGTGAAAATAACGCTGACTGAAATAAGTCCATTTATCACACTAGTAATGTAAAGAAGTAATGACTGACACTGAAAAGACTTTGATCTAAACTTTGTGACATGAAACCTACAAAGCTTTATAAGCTGTTCAGAGCATTTGGTCACTATATGAAGTTCATCAGGTTTGAATATTGAAGACATCATATAACATATATAACAGGATATTATTACTGTTTAAATGTAAATAATCAATTTAAAACATAGGGCCCCCCCCCCTCCCCACAGTGTAGATCAGTATGATACTGAAGAGTTTGATATTAATTTTCAAAAACGCACTGAGAAATGTGCAATAATGTTAGAATTATGAAGGACAGCAAATAAAAAAATGTGACAACCAGCTGTGGTCTCATCTATTTTTAGATTTTTGTATTAAGAAAACTCCAGTCTGACTGTGATTCTGAGTCAAGATCTTATTTGTGTTGTTCTTTTATTCTCAAAAAAGTGTTTTTGTTTTTGTTTTGCTCCACATTTTAATATCTGATCAGTGCCTGACGCCCCAGTCAGGATGTGTCTGTTGTTCTCTCAGCCAGCAGAGGGAGCCAGTCTTTGTCAGTTTGATGATCAAGTTTCTTCTGTTGGTTTCAACACAAGTGTCAGTCTTATCTCTACTAGCTATTCCCAGTTGTGTGTAACAGCTATGCTAAAGTTTTTTACCAAGTGTGTGAGTGTCTGTGTGCGTGTATGTGTGCGCGCGTAAGTGTGTGCACTATGTAATCCAAGCTATGCCGGTCAGAGCTGTTTGGCCTTCTGATACTCTGGAGTAAATATGAAAATAAAGCTCGACGCAGGAAAGCCCTAATTAGTCTGTCACTCCAAACTTACCGTTCAAGCCCCCCTCACCCCCTTCAACTCCCTCACCCTCGCCCCCCCCCTCCTCACCCTCAGTATTTTCTCCCCCTGTCAGAGTCGGTCATGAGTGTCAGATTTAATCTGGTGCGGGGGTCGGCTGAGCCCTGGGGTGCAGGGAGAAACCCATCATTTTGAGTTTGTTTGTGTGTGTGAGAGTGTGTGTGTGTGTGTGTGTGTGTGTGTGATGGATAGAACAGATAGAGGAAGGGATTGGGCCACAGAGAAGGAAACAGCCTGACAAATTCAATAAAACACCTCTGAAGAGCGCCGGCCGCGCCTTCTGCTTCACTTCGCCTCTCAGAATAAATATGAGTTTGTCTAAACCCGCCACGCAGCGCATTACCGTTGTGTATAATTGTCTCATTTTTTCCGGACCGTTCCTCTGTTCCGTTGTTTCACAGAGTGAATCCAATTACAGGTGTCACCATCACTCACGGTGGTGGATGGAGTGGATGATGCGGGGATCTGGTTGATTGATTGGTTATTTGCGGGGTGATCGCATCGATTATCCGTGAAACACTCCGACCGACAGTTTCTATCACTCACTCTCAAATGAGGCTCTGAAAAGCTGAACTTAAACTGTTGGGGGAAGCGTGACTTTATCTACGACCTGCCTGTATTGACCATTTCCTGTGAGTGATGCTAAAAGTAGACTCCAGATATTTGTCTTCAGGATCCTTGTGGGGTTTGAAAAACGGCATATTTTTGGAATCCAAACCAATGTGAAAACAGTCATTTTCCCACATGTAAATATAGTAGTTGTCTTCAGCTAATAAAAATGAGGGTGTTGAAACAGGGATTTCCCAATATCTCAACTTCTCCATGACCTGGTGTCACAATCCTGGAGGCTCCATCTACATTTCCGGAGCTAACTAAATAAAAGTGAGCCAAGTAGAACATGGAGATGTAAGAATTTATGGCCCTTCATTATGGCCCTTTCAGACAATGCGACAACAGCAGCACTGTGCTCTCAAGCCCATTATTTCCAATGGCTTGCACCATGCCACATGCCTTTTCGCTGTGGGTGGGCAGCGAGCTGAACCCAGTGGCAAGCGTGGTGCATATCGCACTGAGTCGCGCAGACTGAAAGGGCCATTAAGAATTTAGTGCTTTAATGGTCACACAATGTATTTGTGAATGGGAAGCCAGTGAGGGATCATGTCACTACCATGGATGCTTTCCAATCCTATTCTTGGTCCTCCAAGTCCAAGTCCACCAACGCTGAGGATGATGAAATCCCGTTATTCTGCAATTAATTCAGCACATTTACAATAAGCAAACTACCCACGGGAAGAGGGATAGCTGCACCAGTGCCTTGTACTCGTCAAAGTTTAATCTGAAAACTAGAAAATATTAAATAAAGATCTTGCAACTTTGCCCATTTCTTCATTTGCCAAAAGACTTTATGCTTCTTCTTTTTTATTTTCGGCTCCAACTGCATCTCGTCTCAGTGGGGAAAATAATGTCATCTGTCCAAATATTTCTCCTCTACAGCTGCAGAGTTGCAGTTAGTATTAATCCCATAATATCGACCTGAGCCTGAAAAAGACAGACTTACTGTACTTGCAACCTCGGAGGAACAAAAGCGACATTTTGTTTTATTTAGAGTATTTCTAACTATTCTTATTGCTCCCTCATGTGTGCCCACTCCCGTCTGTTCTTGTACACAAATCTTAATTGGCTATTGCTGTTATTTCTATCAGCCACATTCTGTGAATAGATCAGTAATATGAATTGCAGCAGCAGATCATCAGGTCAGTTATTTTCTATAAATTGCAATTTAATTGTAAGTTATTGCTGTCTGAGGAGCGAGGGTGTCTCATGGTAAAAACATTTCATCCCTCCGCGGATCTCTTGAGCATCCCCATTGTAAGGAGCTAAGATATGAGGAAGAAACAGGCTGTGAGTGAAGTGAGGGGCCACACCGGCCCAGTGGAAAACAGCCCATGTGTTGGTAGAGCGATAAAAATGAAGGAAGCCCAGCAACTGGAAAATCTGCAATTTGTCAGCAAAAAAGAAAAAAATTGCAAGTTGGCCAGCATATGACAACATCTGCCTTTTGATTGTTGTCAGTGGTTTATAAAAGCCGTGCAGGGCTTAAAAATCACACAACTTTGAACTGAAGTGAACAGTGAACCTGATGCTTTTGTGGAAGATGGCAGGGAGAAACGTGAAAATTGTTCACAGCATGTTTGTCTGCAAAAAGAAGAAAGACATGGATCCATTTTGTGAACTAAGCAAAAACATCACAGGGGGGGAGACTGTTTCTCGGCTTTGTCGGGGTCACAGTTAAGTGGTGGGGTTAGAGGTGCAGGGAACCGATGCCCTGCCCCGAGTTCCAGAGGGCGAGGGCAGGAATCTCTCTAATCAATGGGCACAGGCAGTCAGGATGAGTGCGGAGACCACAAACACATTAGATCCACTGAGATGGGGATCTAATGATCCCCTCCCCCACAACTTCATGTGGAGTTAATTTCATGGTTATCAAGGGTTCATGTTATGTAATTAATCAGCTGCTCCCATTAAAACGACTAGTCAGATTGAAATTGTCGAAGTGAATTGCAAGTAACAATACAATAAAAAAGGAATGCCACTGATCAACGTGTTCACCATGTCACCTTCATATGGTGACAATAAGTCAATCTAAATCAAAAAATCTAATCAAAATGCATTTTTGAAAATCAGAATCTTTTCTTGCAGTGTTCAAGTTGAAATAATAATAATACAAATATATGTTTATGCATACACGTATCAATTCATTATATCAACCCCATGTACAGATTTATCATCTACACAAAGCATGATGGGATAACAGCCATTATTTTATATTTACATCATTTTAAAACTTTCTATTATTGAACTTTACTTTAAATATTCTACTTAAAAATGGGGGGATGGGGCTTGACATGATTGACATCCATATATTCTTATTGCATCAACTTTTGAATTATCTGTGGTGCCTTTTGTGTCACTTATTGTTCTGGAAAACGGTTCATTTTCTGGTGATAAGTTTTACGTTGCATAAAAACTCATTTCCAGTGAGGGAGGAGAGTTCTTTGTGGATGTAAACCTAATTAAAATAATAGTTTTACACTGTCTGGATCCTCCAAAAGCTTCATTTTGTTTCCCTTTCATATTTTCACTCAGACGTTTCATTTTCTCCTCCACCTGTGAATTTTGCTCAATGTGTGTAAACTACCTTGAACTGTTGATAATCAATGTTCACCCATAAAAACCCGGTTGAGCTGCTCTCCAGGGTGAGGCGTGGTGGTGTCTTATTTATGAAATTCAATATGCGTGCAGAGAGAGTGGACCGCGGTCCTCAGGGGTATCAGTAATCGTCTGGAATAACTTCCAATTAATGAGCCAGATGGTATTTTCACAGTAACACCTGGGATGTCCAGGCACTCAGCAGGCAGGAATTAATTCCACTTAGAGTAATATTTCAAAAAGTGTTATCCCCTACATCCCTGTCTCTTCTTTTTTCCGCTGCTGGCTGCTTAAAGCTGTAATAAATACCCTTTGCACCTCTCTAATAGAGAAAGTCTGATTCGCCTGCGCCTCTCTTCTCTTGTTTCTCAGGGTGTTTTTAGTCCTTGGAAATCCTGCTGAAAGACATAACTGTCTGGGACAACTTCCAGCGAAGCACAAGAGCAAAAAAAAAAAAAAGAAAAGATATGAAAAAAACAAAACGAAAATGGCAAATTCCATGTCTTGGTCTCTTTATAACTTAATATGCCACTCAAGCTCCTGCAGCGCAAAGTGAGGGCTCTGGCCCAGTGCACACGGGCTAAATCATGTTAGTTAGGCAAACAGTGCAACATGACGGGATTAACCAGGAATGTGAGTGAACGCACAGCAGCCAGCAGAGAACGGGCTCAACTCACCGTATTTTGTCTTGTAATTATGACTAAGACCAGTCAATTTGCTGACTGCATTAGCCACATTGATGAATACATACGTCACATACGTTGCTATGAATGAGTCACTACACAGATATTTGGACAGAGTTGATAGATTTTGGGTGAACGGTCTTAAAAGATGTGCAACGGGAATTCTCTGTATAAAAGTTTCAGTTTTCATCTCATTTCAGAAGACATGGAGGCCTGAAGGTGCAAAAAGAAACATTTTGCATCAAATATTAAACATAAATTAAAACTCTTTTAAAGAGCGGATAACAAAATTAAACCAATATAACAATGATATTTTGTGAGTTATTAATTAATCAACGGCACAAAATACTAAAACACGAGCATGAATTTTAAAAAATGGCACCTCCCGTGCTCCATACAGGACAAGACTTCACACACACACTCACAAAAAAAACAGAAAGACATTTCACAAAACAGAAAATCATGGTAATCTATGTGTTTACAACATCGGTCCAACAGAAAATACTAACAAATAATCATTCAGCCCTCACATGAGTGTACCTCGGACTGTAGACAGTACTCCCCTTGCTCAGAATACTTCAGTATGGGTGGTATGAATGTCAGAAACATTACAGTGCAGACAAATAGGAAGAGAAAATGACCAAGAGGAGCTCCAAACCACAGCGCTGAGGTTCATGTCTTCACCCTGGGCTTCAGGCCTGCACAGCGCTGATCTCTGACCAGAGAAATTAAATGAAACGGAGCACTTTCTGTAACATTTGCACAGTTTTACTTTTACAGAACACATAATATTGTGGCCACGGAGACAAAAATGTGGTTGGTTGTGTAAGAACCTCAAGTGATTTAACCACAAGCTTTCGAGATAACTGCAACACTGTATCGGCTTTGTATTAGATTCGCTTGTTCCCAAACTTTTCAGTTTGTGATCTGTTATTGCCAAAATCATGTGTTCTCCTGACCACTCAGCACAGATGGCATCCGTTCAGCTGTGAGCAGTTCAAAATCTCCAGAGTTTCACAAAGGAAAAAAAAAAGTTTGTCTTTTCTATTTCTTTCAAATCATTCCAAGACTCACATTTTTTTTTTTTTTTAAATCTTGTGACCCTTTTTGTGGCGGCCCTACCCCGAGGTTAGGAACCGTTGATTTAGAGAAAAGAGTGAGAGAAGCAGAGCTGATCAACAATCAAACATGCCCATTACTAAGTGCATCATCATCATCATCATCATCATCATCATCATCATCATCATCTCTGCAAATTAAAATTATTCCTCCCGGGGCATAAAAAGATGGAATAGATTACTTATCCAGAGATGTTAGCTGCATAATACAGTCATCATTTCTGAAGCATAATCATTAAACTTGTGAAATTATTCCAAATATCTACACTTACCACCAAATCATTTGCCCCTGCTATGAATTTGAAATGCTTCATTACAAGAAAAGAAAAAACCCCAAAAGTGAAGAAGAGACTCGCAGTAATGAAACTTGGCATGTTTTGTCTGTGCCTCTTCACAGCGACATTGGGTTTATTGTCAAGTGCACAATGGGCGTGCTGTGATGAGCTGCCTTTGATGATCATAAGTGAAATCAGAGCTCATTATGATGAGTCGTTGTTGATCATCAACCGGCCCGTTTTATTTATTTTTTTATTCCTCCTCATAATGATCAAAGATGGTTCAAACGCGTCTCCCTGGGAAGTTCCCGGTTCTTGCGGTTCTCCGTCGTCTTGTTTCCAGGGGCAGAGCTGCAGCCCGGGGGCTCGGCTCTCCATATGGAAGACATATGCACCCGGTTATTTGCTCATGTAGAGACAGACTGCCTCTCTGCCTCTCTCTGCTCTATGATGTAATTAGTAGCTTCTCTTGTCAAGAATGAGGTTACTGTTTATCTTTGTCGAAGCCCGTCCATTAAATCATTATTAGCTGGCTAAATGCTGCAGGAGGAGTTTGCTGCCTGCGTGGCCGGTTCACTGAGTTATGACCAAATATCGGCCGTGTCTGACTGTGCTGTAATTGATGGCTCTGGTTAAGCTTGGGCTGATCCATAAAGAGCAGTTTCTGCACTGTGGGTAATGCAGGCCTGGAAACTGAGGAAATATGAGATAGAGGAGGCAGTGAGTCACAGGAGGACATAGAAAGTCCCCACATGAAAGGCGGAATAGACATTTCATACATCCATGTAATATAATTTTGCTCATGTCCACCCTGAACAGTGAAAATTACTTCTCGGGAGGTTCATAACATAACTTTATGGTTGCATTTTTATTGTGTGCAACATTCAACATTTATAAGAAAAACCCTTTGAGCAGGTCCTTTTTTACAGGTTTATGGCATTGTTGCTAACTCTAAGCTATGCATGTCATGCAGGCACTCTATTTAAGATTTTCAGGAAATCAAATTTAATGGCATTTTTCAGCAATTGCCATTAAATGTACTGGTAATTACCCCTCTAGAGGTTTTCATTTTTCGTGGCGGGGTCCGCCATTCCTGCACTGCATTGCCCAAATTGCTTACCTATGATGGATTGACAGGTTTGTTATTTGATTTCATCTCCTCTCAGCTTCACTGCTCCGTTCACTCTCTCACAGTTGTGTCAGAGCTGGATTGAGTTACCACAAATGCAAGCTCAACAATTCATACTGCCGCCGCTTCACATTAAAAGTGTTCAAGTGGTAGAACAGCGAGTGTGGCTTTTATTGTGAAGCAGCCACAGGAAATGCGATGCAGTTGTCACTGAGGTTCTATTGGTGTTAACCGCAACATCAAAAGTGCATCCGCAAAACAAGGCATGGTCGTTTTATGCATTTGTTTAGACAGTGGATCATTTTTATGATCCACCAGGGTGCCAGGTTGGCCATGCTGCAGACCACTGAGTGCAACATCTTTAGTTTGAGTCCATCTGGGGACTTTGTTGAGTGACATCTGTAATAAAAACCATAAACGCCACCCTAACCTCTCCAAAAAACAATCCATCAACATAACCAACCAACTTCATTGTGCCCTTCTTGTGTGGAAAACTTGCCACGTGCAATATGAAATTAGATTACGGTTGCTCATGGCATGATGGAAAAAAAAACAGAAACTTACTGACTTCTTCATGAAAACAATGTGAGTTTGTTTGACTGTGGTGTAAACACATACACCAGATGCTCCTCTGTTGTAATTCTGACTGAATGACTGTTGCCCCCAGATATGTGGGATCTGCACTCACACTTGCTGTTATCACCAGTAACAACAGAATCCACTTCAAAATACTGTGACTGCTCATGTAATTTAAAACTGGCTTTTTACTTAGTTAGTTAGTCTTGAGGGAAGAGGTGCAAGATCATCACGGTTCATTCCTGTAAGGAACAGGAATGCACTCAACAAGCTCCACGACAATATTCCTGTTAGATTTTGATATTCGTTGTGTGCAAAGTTCAACATTTTGGCCAGATGGTAGTGCTTGGGGAAAGGTCAGATTGTTTAGAATGGAAATACTGGAGCTCATCCTCTGGGGAGCAGGAATGTGTTTAGAAATTTTCATGGCAACTTCACAGGGCGCTATAGTTTTGGGGTGGTGGTCGTTATAAAGGTAAAGTCAGGATGCCACTGATTACATTGATTAAGTCAAGTCTGGTGTGCTCCTGCTTGGTTGGAAAGAAAACCTGCAGCCACACCGGCCCTTTGTGGAACAGTTTGCCCATGCCTGGTCTAGAGCTTATTTTATTTGATCTAGTGTAGTGGATGCACCGCCATCTTTATACCCCACTGTTACGGGTCAAACAAAGACAAAAGCTAAAATTCATGAAGCTCTTTTTCCATGAGAATGATTTCTTTTAGGAGGGAGCTGTGTCTACAAGCCAACAGCTGTGTATCATGACAAACGCTGAATCTGAACTTCTGACATAAATGTGAAATATTAAAACCTCCTCTCACTGTTTGATGTCCACAGCTTTTGGCAGACCTGCAGAGGACTCACAGGGAAACGTCTGTCTTCAGCAACTGTCTGTGTATGTGTGTGTGTGTGTGGGTGGGTGTGTGTGTATGTGTGCTTTTGTTTGTGCATATTTGTGAATATGTGTGTTCCTGCGTAGTCCCAATTTGCCAGGAAGTCTGGCTCTGTAGGCAACATGCAGTGATGCATGCTGGGAGCCTGAGGCATGGAGATATTAATTAGCTCAGAGGAAACAATAGATGATTCGCTAACAGAGCCTTTTGAGACTTTTCTTTTCAACTAAATGAAGTATCTCATATACATACATTTGATTTAAACAGTCATTTCTTTTAGCCGTTTTGATGAAAAACAAACTCCGCCGCCTGTCATTTTTATGACGGTATAGAATGAAAAGCTTATATTACGTTTACGATGGAAGATGAAGCAGGAAAATGACACTTCGTAAAGAGATCCCTGAACAAATAAAGCAGCTTGTTTGCAAAGTAAAAAAATAAAAAAATAAATCTGCCACTCTGAGAACAAATCTGCATTATAGGTTTCTAAATAATTTCCCATCGTTTCTCAGGAGTGGGCGTTGTCGTTCAACATCAGGTTTCTCGTCAGGCAGTGAGCATTAATTGAAATTCTTTGAGTTCAAACACATCATTATGTTTTTGTCTGCTGTGATATTTAGATTGACTTGTTTGATCTTTATTTTGTAACGTTAATATTTAATTTCTGCCGCCAGGGATTTGGTTTGAAATAAGGACATTATTGTACTAAATAATTACTGAATGAGACTGATTTTGAATGAATAATGTTGTTTTACAAAGAGATAAGAAACGAAAGAGATTGAAACAAATATTGTCCGATATGTGTGAGTGTAAAGAACATGGTTATCAATTTATAATACATCAAAGTTATTCAAATGAAAGGTGATCCTGTCATCACTGCTTGTTTCTTTAGACAAATATTCTCTTTGTTTCTGTTCTGTTGTTTACTCTGGAACTCATATAATAAATGAATAACATAACCATGGCGACAGTCTCAATTTTGTCTGAACAGTTTTTTCCATAAACATCCAAAACTGTATTCTTCTGAATTATTCCTATAATGACATCTCATGCTTGTGAGTTGATCTGAGGGTTACATGAAACTCATTTATTAAATTTAATGCCACTTTTCTGCCACGACAGACATTCTCAGTTATTCTTGGTTTAGTCATTTCAGTGTCAAAATCTACAGTCCTATTACTGTGCAAAAAAATCATTTTAAAGTTCATGAAAACCTGAGGTTTCATCAGCCAGAGTCAGATTTTCCAAAGATTATTTTTAGTGTAAAATTCCATCTTTTTGTCAAACTCTTCATGGCCAGTATAAACAGGAGGGACATTTAATATGACCAATATCACTTTCAGCACACATGTTCATGTCAGTGTTGTTTATACGGTGGCCCAGATGTGTCAAATGATTACATGTGTTTTAATGCGCTTATGGTTTTGGAATTTTCAAAGCATATTGAATTTGCAGTTTATTCGACATGTACGGGCCTACATAATTTAACCTTAAAAAAATGCAAATGTCCTTTAAATAAAAATAACAACATCATTATTTCCTGGAGATGGATACACAAAAGAACTTTCTGATCTGAGCCCTGACTGATGACATCACCATTTCAAACATTTTATATTATAATATTGGATTATGATCGTTGATGCATTCATGTGTTCACCGTTTTACTATTGCAGCTATTTAACTTCCACCTAGGATCAATGAAATTAAAATAAATAAAACTTTAAAAAGAAAATTATAGAAAAAAAACATGCTAGCGTGTTAGCTGGTCTAGTCAATTTAAATACTAAGGCCTGTAGAGGTCAAACCTCTTTCTCACTTTTTCCTGTTCTGTTGCTATTTTATGATTCAGACTGACACAGGACACCTGTAATATGTCTTCCACGTTTTCTTTAATCACCATCATTTACGCCGACAAGCAGTGAGCAGGTACTGAAGAAATTTACGATTTACTAGCCCGCTAAAAACCTCAAAAGTTCACAGCGGGATGCGGGCGGAAAAACCTAGCCAATGCTCCGCGGTGACGAGGTGAGAGCTGTTCTCGTGAGGCGGCGTAACAAGCCATGGCCACAGCGGGCGAAAGCTGCGATTTCCGCCCATTAAAAACAGAAAGCCCGTGTTCGCCCCGGCCGTCGTTAAGAGGCAGCTGTGTCTGCAAGGGTCAGCGCTGACACAGAGCTGGACTCTGATAGCGTGTCTCCAGCTAATTGTGAGAACACTCATTATGTCTGATAAAGAAGAACATAAATCACAAGGAGAGGCCTGACCCGCGGCTGGCCCCGGACGTTTGGCGGGGGAAACTCTCAGGGGCCGACTCCGAACAGCTAAGATCTCATTACGTCTTTGTCTTGACAAAGAGCCAGCAGCATCTTTGATACTGCCGGGGAGACCTGCTTTCATACACACTGCCTCTGTTCTGTGCGGCCGGATAAAAGCAACCTGAGACTGACACCAAATCTGGCAGTGAGTCTCTGATGCTGGTGGCTTGGAGCTCTGCCTACCTCGCTGAAAATATCAATGATCTGTCTGAGAAGAGGCCTGTAATCCAGACCAACAAGCAGAGGTGAAAATACCAGCGGTCTCCTGTAAAAGCTACATTCATGTGCAACTGTTTTACATTAGCAGTTGTGTTTTGGGGGAAGAAATATGATGGTACCATGAGTTAGGACTTTTGGACAGAAAAATGTTTAGTCGTGTGCTTTCAGCTATTTTGGGAGGACATGCTGTACTGCTTGTATAAAATATTACTCTTGTGCACTTAGGGTGCTTTCACCCTAACCTAGAGGAAGTAGTGGAGTAAGAAGTGTGATGTAAAATAAACTACTCAAGAAAATTAGTTTTAACTCAAAATTGTACTGAGTGACAACAGTGAAAAGGAATGGACAGTAAAGCAGGTGGGCTCATTTCCAATGGGGGCAGCAAAGGCAGTGTGGATGTCGTATCTGTGCCGCCGCCCCCAGCTTTAGAACAGGGTATAAGTATGGGGACTCTGTTGTCACGAACAGAGAAATTAGCTATAAATTAGCTAAACGACTCTTCCGTAGCCAGCCTCAAGTGGCCAAATGAGGAACTGCAGTTTTTGGCACTTCGCGTTGACTTGACCAACCAGAGGCTTACCTGTCAGTCCATGTGACTTCCTGTTTACTCCAGACTTTTGATAATTAATGAGCCTTACAGTGCATGACAATCCTCGTGCGAACACATCACGCCGCGTTCTGCACGCAAACATAAAGACTGCGTTGTAAAATGGACCTAACAGTGACAGACTGCTAAGAAAACAGTTTTCTGTGTATCTTGACTGAAAATTTAGATTTTTGATATCTCCCCCTGACTAAGCATGACCTCCTCTAGCAAAGATCAGGTCTTTTCCAACATTTCACCTTTCACTAACTTCACAGATCATTGACTTCTCTCTTGTGTGAGCATGGGAATACAGAATGAGGATAAAATGTAAAAATTGATGAATACACTATTTCACTCACTATAAACCATGACCTTCAACATGCTTGTGTTTCCCAAAGTACTGGTCTTGGAGTGCGCCAGCTGCACTAGAGTGAGATATCAGTGGGATCTTTTACAGCAGCACATGTTGGACTGAGCAAATCCAAATGGCTCAGTGATTTTCCTCACTAATGCACTCTTCTTGTTCAGTCTTGGGGCTGTTGTTTGAGACTGTGCAGTACATGTTTCATTCCTACGACATCACACGTGAATTTGAAAGGAAACAACAGGATAAAATAGAAAACACCTTGTCACTTAACGTGAGCATGTCTCTATTTTTGAGTGACTCAGTAACAGAAATGTCCACGTTAAGTACAACTTGCCTCGTTTTCTTCCATTCTTGCATTTGTCCTTCCTCCTTTCCATCCTTGCTCATCTTCTCTTTCTCTCCTTTCCTTCTTTGTATAGCAGCTGTGTGCTGTACTACTCACTGTCACTGTGACTATATTAATTAACACTGTGAAAAAGAAAAAAAAAAAAAGAAAAAAACTTTTGTTTAAAGTGTGCGAAACCTGCGTCACTAACAAAGACCAGTCCATTTATGCAGTGCGAATGTAGTTTAATTGGATAGACGAGGGCATTCAGGAAGCATAGGATGAGGGTTGTGTTCAGTGGAATGCCTTGGGGATAAAGGTTGGTATGGGGCTTGTATGGATCAGGTGATTAGGTTCCAAGAGCAGGGATCAAGGGGGTTGAGGAGAGGGTTTAATGGGGTTCGATACACGTGGATGAACGAGGCTCGATTTGAGTCATGATGCTGCTGGAGCAGCTGAGAACCAAGAGTTTTGGACTAAGGGTGGAGACCGGTCTTGATCTGCTGCTTCATCATCCCCTTATGGTAATAGAAAGAAAAATAATTCCTTAGATTGGAGCATTAACCCTAACGCACTAGTGGAGACCCGCCCGAACATGGGCAGAATGTGGAAACTCCACATGGAAAGGGAACTGTTGTTCCAACAACTGTGTGGACACAGTATTGACTGCTGAGCCACCGTGCTGCCCACTGGAAGGGGAGAGAAGAAAACAACGGGATCTGGGAGGGGAGAGTCGTGAGAACTGAGACGAGGGAGAGGGGGATTACGCTGCGCTCCATTGTGCTTGGAATTCAGAATAAAATGACCTCAGACATGGAAAAGTGTAATGGAAAGGTCATTCAAGGTGGAAAGTTGGGCCGGCAAGATCAATCTAGCTCGAGTTCGCTGGCATAAACACACCTGACATCACAGCAATATGGCAGTGCATACACTGAACAGAATTAACGGGAGAGTCGCCGGGGGCTGGAGGCGATCCCAGCTTGCACAGAACCATTTTTCCATTTTCATTGTTATTCACTCGATTTACATTTGGTAGACGCCTTTGCAAGCATGATGTACATGCCTGCTACACGCCTGCACATCATCTTGTCTTTTTAAGTGTGCTAAGTGAATTTATTTGCAGTTCTGGGACGTAACGTACAAACACGCGTTTGCTGCCGGTGGCCCTGTTTTCCTAGTCAGAACTATCGATGTCTGACTTGCAAGAAAACACATCATTAGACACAGAAGACACAGTTACATAGATATACACAGGTGATTAATGAGAGAGACGCAGCCTTGTTCCTGAAACTTGGTTAACAGAGCCACTAAAGAATCACACCACCTTTTTCCACAGAACTTTTTTTTTTTCCCATGTAAACCCGAGGTTGTTATAGTTGGAGAGGGAGGTTCTCTGTTCAGCAGGGGGAAGTGGGTTTGAGGAAATGGTTGACCTTTGACCCTTGCTGCACAGTCAGTGAGCTGACAGCACACGCCGCGCTTCCAGCTCTCTTCAAACACACCTCGCCTCCCTCCTCCAGAGCGGCACGTCTGTACGTTACTGCAGGACGTTGACATGCGCTGTTATTCCAACACATGGCTAATTTTCTCCCTGACACATTAGAAGCCAAGACAAATGTTCACGTTCACTCTCCTGCGTGAGTTTGGATATAGAACCAAGGTTTGACAGCACAGTATGGAAAGAGCAGACTGGAATGGTTTGCCACGGGAAAAAAAACATTGTTTCAGACGTTAAGCACCCTACTTTGATTTGACACGAGAGACGTGGATGTGTCCATGTCTTTAGGGAATATGATTCAGAGCAAACACTATAAACACTTCCAGCGCGTTCCAGCACTGTGAGAATCAAGTCGTAGAGTAACATCTGTACAGCCTACACGCCTACTGATTCAACTTTTGACCACCAGAGCAGGCCAAATTTATTTCAAGTTTGATTTAAGTATTTATTTAGCTGCTTTAGCGAAATCGCATTGAAATGTGTTCAGCGTGTGTTTGAAGAATTTATGGGGAAGCTGAGGCAGGCGTGAGGCTATGAGTAATTTCTTATAAATCGTTTTTTCTCCATCAATTATCTTTAAAGTATTCATAACAATCACACACCCCCCTCAGTGTATGAGAGATTTCAGTCTGTGGTCGCTCATCTCATTGCATCATCGGCCTCACAGCAGACCAGCGAGGTAATGAAAGAACATTTTATTGAGGCAGTCATCCACTGCTCACTGCTACTGAAAACCTAGCAGCCCTGACAGCTTTTTAACATTCGCTTTAGACATTTACTGACAGTTACACTCAATTGTAATGATCCACATTAACTTTGAAAGGTTAGCTTAGCTGCCTTGATTCTAAACTAGGAGGCGAAAATAGCACATTATAGTGGACTCACTGTGAATAAGAAGTCAGGTGGTATTCTAAATTTTTGTCCACACGTCCCATTAATGACCAAAATGAACAAATAATTTATCCAGCTAATGATGCCATGGAGCTCCAAATCTAAAAACCAATTTAAAAGAATTAAAAACACATTAATGAGCCGTGCTGTTGCGCTGGATGACCTGTCTCTTCATTACCACAAACCCACACACTGTAATTTATTTTGACACAATCCAAAATGGAAATACTCATCAGTACACCAAATGTGTATTAATCCGCCACAGAAAATAGACCCCAACCAAATGCACTATTTCCTCCTGTTTGAGTAATTCATGCTAAAACCTACAGTGACCACGCGCCCTAGTAGGCTTGTTTAAATATAAAACTACATATTTCTTTTTGACTTGTGTGCAGAAAAGTATAGAAATGCACATGTAGCACTTGCCGTTTGTCTGGGAAAATCACCCAGACAGCAATTATGTTTCCTGGCAGCACAAACTGTTAGTATATAAAGAAAATATGTCTAAAAATGTGCATGAGTTGACGACAGACAGACGTCGACATAAAAACAATCTATATAACAATAACAAAGTATAATGAAGTGCTGTAGAGTCCTGATAAAATGATTCACCAGAAAGAAGAGAAGAAAAGAGAACAAGGCGCCGCCAAAAGTCCAAACCAAAGTTTACAAAAAAATGTAAGTGCAGTTTAATTTTTCATTGGTGATAATCGGCCGTCTCCACCTGACCTGTTCAGCCCTGGGAGCCCTGGTGCCTTTTAGTGGCGCTGCATGACTAATGGACCAGAGTTACTCATCCATCAAACCACGAGAGCAGACGTCTGTACACTCCTGATCCCCAGGCTGGTTCATGGCACTGTACTGTAGCATGGGAAACAGGACCATGTGTCACCTCACTGTAAAGCTATGCTAATTAGCTAAGCAATAAAAACATTCAGGCTAATTAACAAAGAAAAGGCATATAAAGAGGAAGGAATGTCAAACAGAAGAAGAGGAGGAGGAGGGGGAAACTCAAACTGCGGCTCACAAAAGGAAGGAATGTGGGAGACCAAACACCAGCTGAGTGTGCTGGGCATACTCCTGTCTGTCGGTGACTGTTTTGTGGGTTTTTATTTGTGTGTGTGTGTGTCTGTGTGTGTTGAGATGTTTGTGTATGAGGCAGAGGTCGTAACGTCTGAGAATAGCCGGCTTCCACGTGTCTCTGGGGTCTCTTTTCTAATTACAACCTCTGCCATCCTCAGACAGATTGTTAATTTTCCTCCTCAACATTATTTGTTTTAAAAAATGTTTTATTCATGTGTTCACTAGACACAATGAAATGGAGGGATAACGTATAAAGGTTAACGCAGTCCCAAGATGTTCATCAAAAATGGAAAAAGACTTGAAATTAATTAAGAATTCAAAAGAATAACCAAAAGGATAAATATTAAAATGCTGAGATTAAAAACAATAAAGATCTAATTGGTGCGGATGAGCTTCTCCTCTAGTTTGTTTTTAAAGTACTTTAAAAGCAATAGGACCAAACCTATTCTACAGCCGTGTTACTGCCAAATTTAAATTTTGCCTTAATAATGGTGGTAGAGGAAAAGACAAGGGGTCATGTTGGAACCACGAACGTCTGCACCGATTTTCATGTCAACTCATCTAAAATATTTGGAGATATTTTACTGGATAAATAAAAACGCTGACCTGCTGATGGTGTTTGAAAAGTCAGGGCTCACTTGAGTCATTAGGATTCATCCTCTGGGGAAGATGAACGAAAACATTTCCAATATTTGTTTTATGTTTCAGTGTGAAGTGTTGAACCCACCACCTGACCAACATTGTAAGAGCAACAAAGATAGCACGGCAAAAATCCCTTAAGGGCAGATTCAATTTATGTATTTAACCCATTTGGAGGTGTTTGAATATCCTTTATTTATCCTTTAGCAATTACACCTTTGGCCTTTTATAATATTTGTTTTTCCTTTCATTTACTTTAGTGTAACCTTCAGCCAATGAGCACAATTTTACCCCAGGAAGAGCTCTTCCTGTATGTTGAAGAAGTAGATCAAGAACCTCCCTCCAGATATTTAGAGCTTCAGACACTTGGACATACATATAAATTGGTAATCACTATAAATGGTGCAATGCAACTCAGCCATGTAAAGCAGCCATTCATGCTTTACAGGACTTTAGTGTTCATTTCTGCAGATCACTCTTATTTTACTCAACAGGTTCTGCCAGGACAGAGTTTGCCTTGAATATTATCACACCATAAATGTTTGTTGGTGGTGTGTCTCTGTTCTCAAAGCTGCAGCTGACAAAATCTGAAACAGAGCGAAGCCAGCTGTAGCAATGTGAAGCTGTAAAATGGACTGTAAAAAAAGTAGAAACAGGAAGAACTTCTGGGTTTCACTACATCTCTGTGTTTCACGTTGAAAGTATTTATGAGCGCAGAGTAAGGGACTGAAAATAATCAGCATGTTCTGGCTGAAAGTCTTTGTGAGACAAACAGGAAGAGGGCCACACCCACACAGGTGTGTTTGTTCTGATGAGGAGCAAAACCGGACACAGGCGGAATAACAAGTCTGAAAAAGACACACACACACGTCTTTTAAAGTTATTTAAAAGTTGCTCACATTAATTTCAACTTTGGTAAAACTGCAGCACCAACATCACCATGCGACGGCTCTGAACTCGTCGCAGTCTTTAGCTGTGCTGCACCACCCAATTTCCAACGAGTAACTGGTCGACAAGAGAAATGTTTGGAGCACAGTTCAGAGACAGGAGTCAGTGGCACAAATGTGTCTCTTCTGTTACAGTCCCATTAGCAACAAGCTAGCAAAGCTTGCTTGACAACTTGATTATCATCGGCCTCACCAAAACCACTCACAGTTTCTGCCTCATCGTTGACAGCTCCGCCCTGTCTCCCTCCACAAACATTTGCAATCAGTCATCCTTGACTGTGTGTGACTGTTCTTCCACCCGTAAACGCAGCCCGACTCCGCCCTGAAACCCTCATCCACGCCTTCATCACCTCAAGGACGGACTACTACAGCAGCATCCTCAACAGCACACCATCCAAAACAACAATCCGGTTCTAAATCCTCTTCCTTACACACAGATCCCTCCATAACCAGGCCCCCTGTTACCACACAGCTCCAAACTTGGGGCAACAGAACCTTCTCCATAGCTGCCACCCTCACTCTGCAACTCTACCTGGAGAATTATCTTAATTAAAATGTGTCATTACCATTCTGAACTGACAGCTAACCAGCTAGTTTGGAAACTTAATGTGACTGACTAGCATTGGTGTGTTGCTCTCTTGCTACTGTGCTTGCCAGATACAGAAGTTAACCAGCCAAGTATCAGAAAGACAAGTGGCTGAAGAATAGAAATTATGATAGTGGGACAGTGGAAGTGGGCTACTTTTTTCATCCCATTCTTTGTGCTAATCTGTTTACACTGGAGATGGTGTTTAACCTGATTTTTTAACCTGCATGATGAGCGCTCTCCAGCAGACACACCTGTAATCAGTTGTAATGATCACACTTGTTTCCCTGCAGGTGTGGCCTTTTTAAACGGACGTGTGTGTTTCCTGGCAGCCGGTGTGTTGGTGGTTTTTAGGGTTTCTTTGAGCTCTCTCATAAACTCACACATGTGCCTGGCATTAGATTTATATACTCGGGGTCTTTAACAGGGTTGTGTTGAGCCAAATGTAGGAAATCATCCTCTTTCAAAATGTTGAAACTGTGGTAGTCCTCCTCCCCCTTTTAATGTTGGCTTTTTTTCCAGTATGTCCTCCAGCCTGGGAGGATGTTTTGAGCTGTTTAAGATCCTGAAGTGGCTCTTGTCTTTTTATTAGGGTGAAAATAAATGAAGTAAATATCCAAACAAACCCTAATGAGCCTTAAGGCATTAGAACAAACACAACTGTTAAAAGTGGAGCTGCCAGTTTAAAAGCAGCAGCAGCACGATGAGCCAGAGGAGCTCTTGAATACATACTAGGTCAGCTGATGAGGGCTTCTGTTCTGCTAATTATTAAGATACCTTTTAAGGTGTGATGCCTTAATTATCGCACAGTTCGCACAGCCATGGTGTCTCTTTATTCTGTTAAAACTACCAGCTACACACTGCGATCTTCCTTTCTCCCTAAAGACAGAATCGGCAGATCACTACACCAGAATTAAGAAACAGACACTTGATGCAGGCTAATTTGAAAAATTGTGTCATCACACTAGCACAATGTATTTAGTGGTTTTAAGAAGAGACTGTGTTTGCAGTGCTTCAGCTTCATTTCTGCAGAACTTTGAACTGAACAGACAGTCATATTTGCAGACCCTTCACCAACGACCAGTCTGCCAAGTATTTCGACACAAGCAGCCTATGACTGTTTATAGATTATTATGAGAAGACTATCATGAAACCTCAGTTTTAAAATGCACGCCTGCATGGTTTGAGCCTGGAGCACTGAGCATAAGAATGCTCGTATGTTCCCACCGATGAAGGAACATGTGACCTGATGTTCAAAGTAATAGCTCAATAGTTCACTTTTTAAAAAGCTGCTTGGCTGCGAAGACGTCATTCATAATACAAACAGAGACAGAGAGTACCACAGGCGAGATCGTCATGTAAACCATGATGACGGATGGTTTCAGTGAAATGTCCACATTGACTGCACACTAGATTAGCACAAAGACCAGTTTATGTTATTATGATATTAGTTTTTGCCTAACTGGGCTAAATTTAGCATGCTTTGCTCGAGAATAATTTTCCAAACCAACAGTTTTTATTTCTCTGATTCACACATAAGTCACACTTCAGCATACAAGTACTTATTTGTTCATTGTAATTGGAAAACGTATTAAAATCACTGTTCTAATTCAGCATACAAACTATATTAATCAATTAACCGAACCACAGAACGAGTGCTCCCGTATTGTGTTACATTAAGTGGTGAACGTAACCTAATGTAACCCCTCATACAGAGCATATAAGGCTGGAACAGTGACTCTAAATGTTGGCAGTAGGAAGCAGGAGTTTAAAGTTATTGTGGAGTTGACAGGAAGTAACCGGAAGTAGTAGTAGAAGTAGAGGCAATTGGCACTGAAAATAAAATGCAAACATTAAATTATATTATTTTCAATTCGGTTGTATTTAATGAATTTCTCTTTTTGCAGTCTTTTTTTCACAATTTTTGTTTCAACTTTCTGTCATTGTTTTGGCGTAGAGAGGAGGGCTCTGGGCCATTGATGACACACTTGGCGTACAGCAATGATTTCACAAGTTCACCTAACATTCCAAAAACCACAAATTCTGTCAGTCTGTTTGTTTTTCCTTAATTAACCTTTATTTAACTAGGAAAGGTCCCATTGAGATTAAAAATCTATTTTTCAAGGGAGTCCTGGCTAAGACAGAACAGTAGCACAAACGAAGAAGTCAAACCAAAACAGATACAAGACACACAGATTAAAATTACAACACATATGATTAATTCTCTTGCTCTTTCAATGTGGATTTAAAAGCATTCAAAGAGATCAGAACATTCTGTGAAACACTCCAGTCAGAGGGTGCTGAGTAACATTTGGTACCGATAAGATATTATACTCCCTAGAACACAGCGAGTATTGTCCATCACGTTTTTTAGAACTAAAAGGACAGGGGTATATTGGGAGCAACCTGAGAATTGCCCTGTATATAAAAATATACTAGCGAGTACGTCTGCGGGTTGGTAAACAAGGCCATCCCACCTGAGCGTAAAGCTCACAGTGGTGAGTCAGGGCATTACAATTTGTTATGAACCTGAGTCACGCATGATAAGCTGTGTCAATCAGTATAAATGTAGGGGACGCACGCAGGGGCACGCATGTACCCCATGAAGAACAGGCAAAAATGTTGCAGCAACAAGTCTCTCTCTCTTGACAACACAACTTGTTTCTAAAATAGAAACCTAACTTCAGCCTCAGTTTTTAACTGGGCATTGTACATGTGGCCTAAAAGTCATCTAGTCAAAAGAATCATTGACTAGAATGCCTGCCAATGCTTCTTCTTTCGAGTGACCACTGAAGGAATATTCAGTTGTCTACTCTTGACATTTGAAAATAACATGTACTTGTTTTTTTTTTCTGCATTAAGAGCACGTTTTTATTAGACAACCTTTTTCTGTATACCATTAAATGCACATTGCAAATGGTCAACAGCTTTAGCGAGACTTGGCGCACTGCAATAAATAACTATCATCAGCATATAAATGAAAATTGGCATCCTTCACATCTTCACCCAAATTATTTCTAAAAATGTTAAAAAGAAGTGGGCCAAGTACAGAGCCCTGAGGGACACCCTTACAAACAGAACATCAGAGCACTGACCACTAAAACTGACCCACTGGGACCTATCAGTAAGGTAGTTTGAGAACCAACCAACAACTTTCTCTGATAGGCCAATATCAGGAAGCCTTTGTTTGAGGAAAAGCCTTGGCTCAATCAATAAAAAGAGATGCACAGTGATGTTTTTTTTTTTTTTTTTTATCAAGTGCTGAGGAAATATCACAAGCTGCCATAATGGTACATGTGACTTTTCCTAAACCCTGACTGAAACAGGGATAAGATATTATTTGAATATAAACTATTTCAGCTATTCACTAATTAAACTTTCAAGAATTATTGACAGTACAAACAATTTTGAAATTGGCCTGTAGTTATTTAAAATGGTTGGATCTCCTCATTTTAACAGAGGAAGCAGATTTCCATATCTTTGGGATTTCATTGTTAGCTACAGCCAGGTTAAAGATATGTGTAAATGGCTCTGCCCTAACATCAGCTGCTAATTTTAAATAAGGATCAATACGATCTGGCCCAAGTGCCTTTTTTGTTTCCAGAGCGTTCAGTGCTTCATGTACTTTCTCCACAGCAAAAGGTTGAAAACTAAATTGGTGTGTACCATTCACAGAAACCTCGAACAGGGTTTCAGAGGCACAGTATACGATGGATCACTCAGAATGCCAGGAGATATAAAATGCTCATTAAAACAATTCAACATGTCAGTTTGGTCATGAACAGCAACAGAATCCTTCATAATACAGGTGGGTAAGGTATGAGAGACATTACTCACTGACTCAGCATCTGCCATCAGCTCAATCGTGTTCCATTTGAAATTGAGCAAATCTTGATTTTAAAAACCCTGATCATTAAAGATTTCTCTTGTAAGCATGGTTCTGTTTTACAAATCTTAGAATTCCTGACAGCAGCAATTACACTTAGATCATTGCAAAAGGCATCAACTGCAGAAAATGTATATGGAACATTATTTAAAATTCAAGTGGCCTTCTCTGGATATTTGGATTTGGAGTAGGGGGAGTTAATAAACTGTGCAAGGTTTAAAGAGTCACAAATATTTACAATCATCAGATACTGGGGTGAGCCAATCACCAGCTAAAATAATCTCACTGTAGTCTAGATAGAAAGTCACTCAAGGACTGCAGTGCAGTAGTTGAGGGAAGCCTATAGCATCCTACAACAGTTATGCCAAGGCTCTTAGCAATATCCGCTTTGAGAGCTGGGAATTCAAATTGCTTGCTGATTGATTCAGAAAGTACCACAGTAACACAGAACGTTGATTTGGTGTAAATAGCAACCCCACCACCTTTCTTTGCTCTATCCACACGATAAACAGTAAAACCGTCAATAGCAATATCCTTATCGGACAGATTTAGTCAGCCAGGTTTCAGAAATAATAACAATATCAGCAGCTGTTGAATTGACCCATATTCTGACCATATCCACTTTAGATAAATGACTACGCACATTTAGATGAATAACGTCTAAACCAGACTGAGATTTAAGACCAGATGGCAATTGAATACACTGCATTTCATGGCCAGGGTTAGGCTGCACATTTCCAGGTATCAACAAAAGTATAAGAATCAACCAACTCTGCTTGATTTTTATATGACTTTCTATTTTGACATAGAAGCAGGCTGGGTTTAAGTTGACTTTTAACTGATGTTATGCTAGTCTGGCTGAGTTACAGTGGAACAAGTACTAACATTAGCTACTGTCAGCTATCATGGTGAGCTATCATGAGTTAGCTAATGCACGTCCACCAGCCGACTAAAAAACAATAGCAGCGAAACAGACTCGCTTGTGGTTGCGCTCCAGGTGAACTCGTAAAAAGCCATCGTTGTTTATTGTGTTCCCTATAAGTCTGTCTCAACACACACAGAATGTGGTCTCCTGAGTTTGTACATGGAAAGTTTCTGTAAGCTTTAAGCTCATGATTTGTGACACATGTTAATGTTTAAGTCCTGGTCTTTGTTGTTTACCCGTTGTCACTGCTTACTTAATTACAACCACTTTAATGCCAACCAAAACAAGGTCCTGACTGCTCATTAATATGATTTCATGAGTTATATTTTAACGCATGAAAATTGCTTCTTTAAAACATTTTATGCTAGCAACCAGCTGCTCCCCAGAACTTCCAGTTACTTTGTACCACTTTGCACTAATTCTACCTGAGCAGAGGTCGTCTCCTCAGCGACTGTGTTTGTGTGTGTGTGTTGTAGAGCTGCCCTGTCTGAGAACTGGCTCCTGGGATCTCATACAGTTACATTGCCGGGACGTGTGTGTGTGTGTGTGTGTGTGTCTGCATACAGTAACTATGTGTGTTTGTGTGTGCGTACGTACGTACCTGAGTGCCAGGTGGCTACCTGAGGCCCCGGGCTGGGAGAACACCTGCCTCCACACAGCCTGCAGCTTTGCAGTGTCCCATGTGTTTCAGCTTCATGTTGTTGTTGTGTAACAGTTACTGTAACACGCTGCTGAACGCTGCATGGAGGTATCATAACAAGTCAACGCTTTACCTATGTATGACATGTGACAAAAGTCGTGCTCTGACAGACAGGAGTAATGTATTCACCTGCAGTGACATACATATGTGCACATATCATGCATTTAAAAAGAAAGTTAACAGGGATAGCTAGATGTAAAATAAAACTCAACAAACACAGTCAACAAACATGTTTGCATGTGCGTGTCTCGTGTTTTTATGACGTTGGAAGCTGTGCCCTTTGCACACTCCGGGGCACATGGGAGCTCGTCCTTGGGGCTTTCTGCCAGACACCTACGCTACTTGGTTAGATTTTTTTTTTTAAAAGAGCTAGAACTTCTTCAAACTTCTCCAATGTGTGTCGCACAAAATTGTATTAAAGGTCCAGTGTGTTTAGGAGTTTAGGAACATCTATTAGCAGGAATGGAATAAATTATTCATTAGTCTGTTTTTGTGTGAAAATAAGAATTGTTGTGTTTTGCCTCAGAATGAGCCCTTAATATCTACAGAGAGCATGTCCTCTTCCATGGAGTTTTTCAACAGAAGCCTAGAACAGACAAACCAAACACTGAACTAGATATGGATTTTTGATTTTTTTTTTTTTATGTGAATTTTGCACCCAGAGTTTTTACTACATGCTCTGAAGAAGAGGGTGAGGCGTGGGATAGTATTTATTTGGTTGAACTTTATTGCTAGGTGTCACAAAATCCTACACATTGGACCTGTCAGGGTAAAAGC
Organism: Nibea albiflora; assembly: GCA_014281875.1. Taxonomy (NCBI): domain Eukaryota; kingdom Metazoa; phylum Chordata; class Actinopteri; family Sciaenidae; genus Nibea; species Nibea albiflora. The sequence continues at coordinate 4,257,283 of CM024803.1, forward strand.
AATTCTGAGATTTCTTTCAAAACACATTAAGTATGTTGAAAAATAGTTGCTGAAAACACGCAAAAAGACTTTGAACGATGTATTAATGAAATTTGGAGTTCTGTGGGCTAAAACACATGTTGTTGGCACCGTAATACACTCCCCTGAGGTTTTTCCAAAGTTGGACTGTTATTTCTGCATTTTTTTAATATGTCAGGTCTGTCACAATGATTTTTTTGGGGGGGTCGAAAAGATCTCCTGAAAGCACATGAAATGACCATTATCAGTTGTGAAGTTTGGCTGACCATCCTCAAAACTTGGTTCTCCTCCTCAAACTGTTCTACTTTTGTTGGACAGTACCGTAAATCGTAAGACATCCTTTTCATTGTGTGCGATGCCCCAAAAGTACAGTGACCAGATGTCCAGGATTGTCCTGGTTTCAAGTTGGGTGTCTCACGTCCTGAGAAATATCTGTAGAACACTAAAATGTCCAGGCAATAATCTATCTGTCATGCCAAAGAGAGAGTCTTAATGAGCTCTAGGAAGCTCTTACTCCTTCGTAAAGTACCTGGCAACCAAAATGCTGCATTCATGGTATTGAAAGGTGCACTTGGTACATGCTGATGTCCACTGTGCTGATGAAAACAGATGGTACATGCATAACAGCATACACGCATACATACATGAACATGTGGTAAAATTAAGGGTCCTGGTTTGGGGGTTTGAAAATATGTTCACTCTACCCAAAATATCTTGGACCAGTTCAGCTGCAGCCAACATGACACACGATACTGCAGCATGAAGTCCTGTCTGCTTCATTTATGCAGAACCACAGAGAACTGGCTCAATAATTGAATGTAACAGTTACTATTCCAACATGACATCATACATAATAATGAGATCAATGGCACGGAATAACATTATTATGTGGCTCTACTGTAGTGAGGAATAATTAATGATCAATCGATGCTCTATACTGTGCGCCAGTACAAGAGGGCATTTTGTAAATATTGATGTTTCTTTCTAAGGTATGGGCTATACCCTACAGTCCTTTATGTGTCTGAATAATAGATTTAGCCCGTTTCACCGGCCTTGAGTCAATCACAGTGCCGTGCTCTATGTTTTCTCTGGCTCAGCTCTCTCCTTTCAGAGATCCCATTCAGCTCTGAGCCATCTACAGTGAGAGCAGCGAGCGATGAATATGTTTTGTTCCACTCAGTCTTTATTTTTAGTTTTGAGTAGACTTACAGATGGCCTACATAAAACTGAATAGGGCTTCATTTTAACAGCAGGGCAGAGAATTGGCCGGCGTGCCATTGTGTGGTCTCTATTATGGGAATACGGGGGAGTCTAGTAATACAGCCTGTCCCTCGCTGTCCGCGCACATGGGCAACGTTATTTTCCGTGATGATTTCTGAAATGGGTTTGTCCTCGGGGTTTGCGGCTGCGCTGCCATGCGGTCGAAGGTCACCGCTTCTGAAGAGGTGTCACGATTGTTTGGCTGCTGATATAACGTCTCGTTCCCCCAAAACGATTCATTTACTGCGGCCCATCGCCCAATTCCATCTGCTCGAACCCTCAGCTAAATTGAAGAGGACAGGAATAAAAGTTTGAGGAGGAAGCTTTGGGAATTTAAAGTCGAGATAATCAGGCGAGGGGCTCTCCCCGTGAGATCAAATTAACACAAGCCACATGAGACGTTCTTAAGACCACGACGACATGAAAATTAATCAGGAAAATGAAGGATTATGAATAAGAAGGTGTCAAACTAACGTACTAGTCTGTAAGCGTGCTGGATATTCAGAGATTTCAGCTCATTCCTGCATCTCATTTTGACCTCAGTGGCGTCAGTGTATCCCCTAAGCTCTGATTTATTTTAGAGTAGATAAATACATCCTGAAAATCCACATCCATCAGCTATCCATTTCATTTTTCTCTAATAGCAACAACAGGCTGCACCATATTTTTTTTTTTCGCCTTCCATGATGATCACTGTGTCTAATTAGGCAATCATAGAGCCATAAATTCTTACTATGACTTGGCTTCGAGACATGGCAGGCTACCAGTTGGCCCCTGACCAACCATAGGATCCCGTCTTTCACGACTTGAGTGATGCACCTAGCTCATGCTTTTATGAATGAAAGTGAAGCTGGCACCGTCACTCAGCGGTGAACCTTCCAAGTAAGAGGGTGAGTAAGACAGTGTGTGTGTGTGTGGGCGCAGCACAATGGGTGATGTTGCACAAAGAGATTTGATTTTTTAAATTCATTTCAGTGTGGTTTTTTTGGCTGCTGGCTGAAGTTGGAAATTGAAGTCATCCCTCTTCACTTTGCTCCTTTTTACAGCTGTCAGACTGTACAAAAGAAGAAAAATCCTCGATGCCCTACATTTGCTGGGTCTGGTCATCATCAGGGTGAATATGGTCTCAATTTTGCATGACGTTTTTTTAATACGTGTGTAGAACAAACGCCAGCCTCCATTGCCGTTCGGCTGTGGAGTAAAAAAAAAGTGGCAAAAACTGCAGTTCCTCAAACGTCCACTTGAGGCTGGCTACAGAAACCAGTTAGTCTCCATAAGCTCCCATATTAAAACTTCACAGCAGAAACAAACAAGTTTACAGCCTGGTACAAAAAAAAAAACAGTTTTCTGCAGCGGGCTGCTTTGATTGACAGGTGGGTGCCGTTACAGATGGCTTGCTCAAATAACCAGGCATCATTCAGCCGACAGTCTACTGTGACTTTAGATTAGCTGGGAGGCTGAAGAGGCAGGACTGCTAACATGGCAGCAGAAAGAGCCACCACACTGACCCACAAAACAGCTCTTCAGGAAACTTACTGGTGTCATCACGGATATTATGTTTTATACAGTGTTTGCCGTGGAACCACAAAACATAATGGGTGGCATTCATGCTGGGAATACTATCTTTCTCCAGTATGACTGACTTCCTCTTTTATTCTTTTATTGTTGTAATGTTTTAATTCATTTTAGTCAATTTAGCAGAAACATTTTTGTTGTTTTGCCCCTTATCAAGCCCAATGTGACATATATGTAACAGATCTTTGGGTGTTGTAATGTGGTCCACTACAACCCGCATAATTTTCCTTTAACAATAAATGGGCCTGGGTTCTTACGGGTTAAGAGGATAAATTGTTGATTGCATGAAGTGTCTTTAAAGGAGATCTCATTGGTGTTGTATCCTGTGCTCTCCAGCACATTTGTGAAATGCAGCACACTTTGGCCAGGTCGCACTTTGGCCAGGCATTTCATAACCATAGTTCACTCCGAGCACAGTGGCCGAATGTGCCAATATGAAGGGCGTACAAAATATTCCCGAAATAAACCACATGGTCAAAAGTGTGTTGACATACAAGCATTACAACCACAGTGTGTGCCAGTGGTTTCCAACAAAGTGTCTTCTTGCAACACTCCCATCACCAGTTGCACATACATTACCACAAATGACCCGAAGTTAAGTTATGAAGCTGTCCAGAAATTCACCAGAAAAAAGTTAGAAAAAGGAAAAAAAAAAACCTTTATGCAGCACAATTATTCCAAAAAATATGGGCATTAATCTGCTGCTGTACAGCCTGCCTGCAGGGATTTGCTCCCATTCAGCCACAAGAGCATTAGCGAGGTCCAACGCTGATGAGGCCTGGCTCACAGTCGGTGTCCCAGTTCATCCAAAAGGTGCTGGACGCGGTTGAAGTCAGAGATTGTGCAGGCCTGACAAGTTTTTTCCACTCCAAACTGGGAAGACCACTCCTCCACGGAGCCGGCTTTGTGCACGAGGGCATTCGTGCCGAAAAGGTCAAACACAAAACTGTTGGCACAAAGTTAAGAACACTTAATATGTCCAAAATATGACTATATGCTGCAAGATTTCCCTTTATTTGGACGATGAGAAACAGCTTGAGACAAGAAGTACGGTGGACAGTGTATCTTTTGGATAGAACCCATCGCAGCAGCTGTCAGCCTAAACTTTATCTCCTGCTCTTTTAGACCAAACAAAGGCAACCAGCAGACTCCGCTTCCTGCCGCTGACATTTTCTCAAGGTGGCAGGTTTCTTCGCAGCTGCGTTAATGAAAGTGACGCGCCTCGCACCTCCCGCTAAGGTGTCTGCTGCGTGAGGCGCACTGCAGATGGAGGAACTGACAGAAAACAGCTTCTAGGCTTTTACTGTTTTAAAGCAAATGATGGAGCAGGCTTCCTGTTCGCAGCCATCTCCTCTCCCTCACTCTCTAAGGTGGTCTAATGCATAATTATACACAGATGATCAGCCGTGAGCTCATGCACAACACTCCCATGATTTCACATCGCTGTCCAGTGAAATTCATGTTGCCGCTATGTCGTTTATGGGTGTGGAAATATTGAAATAGGCTAATAAAATGCCCCAAAAACTCTTAGAAATGATTAAAACAGGCTGATTTTCTTAATTCAGGAGAAGGTGATGTAGTGAAGGTACAGTGACGGGTTGTAAGGAATACATCCCTCATAATAATCAGCAGCTTTTGCAGTCTTAAGTTGATCCATCTAACAGCAGTGCAGATGCAGTCTTAGTCTTAATCCTGTCACTGTGAACAGGTTCCTGGATTTATCCTTGATGATCTTACAATAAGAGTTTAAACGCACAAAGAATCCCACAGCCTTAAACGCTGATTGTATCCTTCAGCAAGGAGAGAAAACATTGATTACATGTTTACTTTTTTGACGCTGTGTCCGTGAAGGTTCACTGAAAATCACAGCTCACATAACCCCAGATGAGGCCAGAAAATCAGTGAGAGCAGAGGGAACAGGAAGTGGAAGTGTCTGGCAGATATATTTCACTCAGACTAAAAACACAGATAACAAGGGAGTGGTTATCAGTGGGAAGGCCAGTTTGAGACATTCCCACAATCCAGCATCTGTCAACATGAAACAGCTAGAGTACAGGAGGTAGCCAAAGTAATGGAAACAGCTCATGGTGAAGAGACTTGAAGTCTGATATAACCTACAAACCTGTCTGTAGGTTGTTGAAGAACGAGCAAACGTAGAAGTGAATCAAAACATCTGTAAATATCAGGTGCAAAATATATGTTGTATTATGCTATTTCTATGGTTCTACTCTCTCTGTGGAGTATGTGTTGTATGATTGCATTTGTACGTGGCATGTACACCCTGAACTAATTGTTTCTGGGCAACAAAACATCAGATTAGTGTAGAATGAATGCTCCATGCTGGGTTTTCTGTCCTGGTTTTCCATACACAGGGTTGTTGCGGGATTAAGTCCTTTTTGAATGAAGTGTTAACAATATTTCCTCTATTCCCCTCCTTACATACTCACCTACAGCTGATAATTCCCCATTTTTCTCTTCAGAAAGCTCTACTGAGATGAGTCATTTGTCAGTCTCTACTGATGTAGTGCACGACATTTTCTGACCACCTGAAATAGCATGTGATGTGATAGCAAGATAATATTCTAATATGAGACATTGCTGTAACTGGGATTATGTGTTCTTTGTTTGTTACATTAGAGCTATATGGAATATTAAATCACCCACATTTGCTCAGCACATCCGAGCCTATCTAACCCAGTATGATGGTCTGCATGCTTTCTGCAAAGCCTTTTCTGCACTCTACACAGCTCTGTCTCCTACAATGTATGTCCTGCTTATTAGTTGTCTTTAATTCACAATACAATATTATCTATTTAGCTTGAATGTTTGCATTTTGAAACTAGAACTAAAGTCACTCTCACTTTGCATATTTGAGATGGTAGATCTGACTGTGTACACTGCATGTGGCTCATAATCTAGACCAACAGAGGTTACTCTGAATTAAATCTGGGAGCATTAAAAAGAGGTGAAAAGCTGCTAAAAAAGATTACCTCTACTTATGTCAATGGTTTTCATATCAGGAATAATAAGACACAAAAGATTCACATACTTGTAATCAATCAACACGTTACAATAACTGATTTCACTACCTTTTAACCCTGTTGTTCATTGCTCATATGCTCACACCTTTTAAAGCATGCAGCCCTGATAAGTTAACACTAGTGTGTGTTCTTACACTTACAAGTCCACAGCAGCAGATTCATCTCAGTCTGCAGTTGAATATTTGCCCGGAGCCATATCAGCTCTGTGAGTGAAGTCGTTATTTTTGCATAATAAACTGTCAGTGAGAAATCCCCACACATTCACTGCAGCCAGTTTATGGTGCATACCTTTGCAAAGAAAAACCTGAACACTGTGCCAGTGATTTAGTGAGTCCAGTCCCAGCAGTTATTTAAATAATGTAGATTTGACAGATGAATACTTTTTAGACTTCATTTAAGAGAACTGTAAATATAAAAACTATTACCAATCATGAACTGGTGGACTGTGACAGAAACATTTCAGACATCTGCTTCTGAAAACTTCAATTCGCAGGAAAAACGTCAGAAAAGTTCTGAGGCTCAAATGTCCGATCATCTGCAGGAACCCGCTCATAAACATCACCCTTATACGAACACAACATTCTCATAACGGTGGTGATTCCAGGCTTCAGGCTGTCATAGAAACTGATCCAGTCTCCAGCAGTGCAGCTATTTACAGAATATCATACAAGAGAAAATAAATATGACCCCATTAAGAACATGAAAATGTACAGGCTTTCATATCACCACTGTCCTCAGAACACCATTTATCGCTAGGAGAGTCGGCTCATCTTTGTGACACTGCATTGAAAGGTGGCGCAAAAAGAAATTCTAGGGGTTTATATGCACAGCAGGGATGCATATTATTTGTTGAAATCCCATGGAAAAAGTGCATTCTGCATAATGCGGCCTTCAAATGCCCAAGTATGCTTCTGAAATAACCATCTCAGCCTAACCTTAACCAAAGTGCTCCTGTTACCCAAATCTCCACACGGGACTCTGAACTCTGGACTCTGGTGTCAAAGTTTGGACACTGGCCATGCACCTCCACCACCTCCCTGTAACTCTGCTGCTGTGATAAATGTGACATTTAATTCACTCAAACGTTGCTGTGAACACCATCCAAGTTGTGATTATATTTGTGAGCACAACATAATTGGGGGAGAAATTTATTGTAGTGATATATAAATAAATAATAAACTTATCTTGGCTTCAATCCTAACTGTCACCGTGGCAGTCCTGCCTCTGCCGGCTCCCCGCTAATCTAAAAATTGGCAAAGGCGTGGATTGTGGATGGAGCTGAGGTGGTACACCTGTGATGGCACGTACCTGTCACTCAAAGCGGACACGCCCTTAATTCTGCATAACTTTAAGCCTTAAGATAATTTGAACATGTGAGTTCTATAAAGATTCACCCTCAGTAAAGGTGTCATGAACAGAGAAATTAGTTTTAGAGACCAAAACAGTTTTTTGTACCAGGCTGTTTATTTCTGCTGTTTGACATTACAACATGGGGGCTTATGGAGACTCGTTCTGTAGCCAGCCTCAAGTGGCTGTTTGAGGAATGACAGTTTTTGGCACTTCTGTTCGATTTTTCAGCCATGTAGGTTGCCACTTGAGGAAAGCAAATATGTTGTCAGTCAATATGTTACTGATACATGATGGTTATATTTTCCAGTTTTCCGTGGTATGTAGATGAAAATTGGATTTGGAGTCATGGATGTGAACTGATCTCTGTGTCCTCTGTTTTAAAACAAGTTGAGTTGTTTCAAGAATTTGCTGAGTCATTATGTTGGAAAGTTCAATAGAAACAACTTCTTTAAATTTCAAAGTCTTTTTCCAGACTCTTGCTCATGGACACTTCAGCAGGGTGGACTCTTTGGGTTCATAGAGAACCGAGCTGCCAGTTGTGCTTGCAGTAAAGTCTTTTTAACCACTAAGGCTTCCCTTCATTCTCTAACCACAGTCGTACTGACTGTGAGTGCACTGCACTGTGCCCTTCAGTTAGCACCTGACCACAGGGCAGTCTGAGAATAGACATGGTCTCCTCAGGACGGAGATGAAGGCTGGTGGTGGACTTGGCTGTCACCAGAGGTTATGGAAGAGAAGAGAAGGTCACTGACTGCAAGTCTGTGCCCAGTAGCAGCATCTCATTACATCGCTCAATGTTCACAGTGGAAAACTCCACTTTACTCCATGTTCCTGACAGAGCAGAGACATGTCAGAGCTGCAGAGCGGGGAAGTAACCTGCACCTGAAGCACCAGTTTTGTGGAAGTATTTGATCGTTCTGGAGTATTTCCATTTCTCCTCCACGGGAAAGTCATTTTCAGCCCACAAATATATAAAAAAAAAACAATCATTATAATTACTCATCATCTAAATTGGATCCTCAAATGTAAAACAAACAGTTTGCCGACTGAAAATCTTTCTCTCAATAAGAGTTTTCAACTAATCAGAAAAAAAAAAAATAATAATCAGACCGGCTACCAAAGAAAATGAGTACGCTTGTTCATATATATGACTTCCTGAGTCCCATTGTTGTTAGAATACACCTATGTTCTGTTCATAGCGTTATCACACTTCCAGTACAGAACTTTTACTCACTGTAGGACTGTATGTATGGCTCTCATTTCACTCATCATGAAGCACACTTGGTTTGTGAAAACCATTCCCCTCTGTAGCTCTGGAGGAGTCACAAAATAAGCCTCAAGTTTGAGTAACATTTACACAGTCTGAGAGAGTATTTCTAACTGTTAGCGTCACAAATCACCTCAGACTGTTATGCTATCCAAGTAGCCCCAATATGATGTCAAAATACAGCAACGTAAGCTGACCCTACTCAGCTATGGACAGTTTACACACGAGGCAGATATATTCTTAATGAGATTTTTAATGTTGACTGTTGGTGAATCCTGAATGGAACCAGAGTTAAAGAGGTACTCCTGATCCACATTCACACTTCTTGTTCTAATATTTCCCATTTGGAACCCCGATTGCCGTGTTTTTGAATCATTTAACCTCAGCTTACTATCCCCATGAACCAATCATAGATTTATGCACGTGCATGAACATGACTACGTAGCTGATATTGAAACAAAATATTTTAGAAAGTACAAAACTCCATTTTAAACTACATTCTGGTGATTCAGCCCAAGTGTTGTTGAATAATGATGGTATGTTTTTTTTTTTTTAATGAATTTATTTTCATTTAAAACATTTCCTCCAAGTACCACTACAGGGAGATCACATATCAATATCAATGGTACACATACCATAGTTTGAGAGCCAGTGGTCTAGCAAATAAGGATTTCAAGCTGTATTATGGGAGATGTAGGATTCAGTGGTTTGAACAGATATGTCAGCCTGTGTTGCATCAGTTTTGACTATTATTTTATCACTCTGCCTCTGTTGACTTCATGGAGGTGTAAATACTACATCACTGGAGAACTTCCTCAGTGTGGAAAGGCTTTTCCCACAGCTCAGAGTTCACGGCTCCAAACCATCCAAGGCAGAAATCAGAGCTCTCCAACAGCAGCACACTTTGATTCTCAGCTGCACCTTCATTACTGTTGATGAAGCAGGTTGTTCCACTGGACCAAAGTACAGCGTGTTCTTGACCTTTTCCTGGAAATTTCCCATTGTCTTTCCTGACAACCCGGTGTGAATGCCACGACGGCACGTCTTTGGGTTTTTGCAGCAGGTTGATGAAAGGTGGCAAAGTCAACGGAGAGGCGGAGGGTGGTGAGGAAGACTGAGAAAGGCAGAAAGTGAGGAATGGAAGCAGACAGCAGGAGAGGCAGCGCGAGGCGAGGAGCAAGAGACCGCGTGAGACGGAGTTTTCTTGGCAGAGCTCCCTGAAGCGTTGCACATTCCCGCAAGATTAATTGAAGCTGTTTCTGTTTTGGTTTTTTTTTCAGTCTAAATTACCTCCAGATTATAGAGAAACAGCTGTTCACCCACTTCCCCCGGACTCGGCCCCGTATGATTATGCATCGAGTGACAACCAAGACAAACATTCAGCTCTCGCTCGAGCTGCCTTCACGCCTTTTTGACGTTCTTTTCCCATTTCACAAACTGTCACTCATTTGCATAACGATTAATAAAACAAATCAGACAAGACAATTACAACGACAAAGAAATATTTATTAAATCTTTTTTTTCTTTTTTTTTTTTGTTAGTCATAGCTGCTCCAACACGTGTATTTACAAAGAAATTGCCTTTTTTTTGTAGAAAATTCTAGTGAGGGATCGAGCAGGAAACAGACATTAGAATAGTTTAGATGAGTACAGGATAGGATGGGATTCATATAGGCACAAGGTACAGTTACAACAATGTTAAAAAATGTGCAGTTTTGTGGCACATCCATGTCGTTTTGGGGAAAATAAGCACAGCTGTGGCTAAAGTAACAAAAACCTTCCCAATGCTAAGACGAGCTGACAAAAACACACATCCTTTCTTAAGATACAGAGGATGGAGAACAAACCAGGGACACGGCGGTGTTAGCTTCAGGCTACATGATACGTGAAGAAGTCCATAGAACATAACACCTGCACTTCTTCTAGCACAGTTTGCTCAATGCCATATGAAACATCAAAATTCGAGTTGCAAAGCAGATTTTTTTTTTTTCCCTGCTGCCACAAACAAACACACTGAGCTTCTACACCAATAAAAGTCAAATCGCTCCTCCCGAATCCTGCAACACCGTCGTCTTAACAGCAGCTTGGCTCGGAAACAGCTGGAGGTGAAGATTAGCAAAAGACCACAAACAGAAACAAAGAACATCCTGCACCTTAAAGACACTTTTGATGCAACGGTACAATGAACAAGAGCGGTTTCTGGGGGGGGGAAAAAGGGGAGAAAAAAGGGATATTTCAGCTCTTCCATCTGTTCTTTCTTGAGGCCCTTTGATTCATGATTGTAACCCGACCCCGCTTGCATGTTTGCACACACATATTTAGGCTACAGATAGTGGGTGCAGTGTGGATTCTGTATTTTTAGTTTCATATAAAAGACATATAAAATGAAAAGAAGTATATATATATATATGTTTTTTTAAATATATCAAACCGTGAATTTGTTTTCTTGCTAAGAACTTTAATGTGTCAGTTCTTCAAAAGAGGTGTGGAAAAAAGAGAAAGTATCTAATACTGTATGTTACAAGAGACTCGTTGGATACACAGTATCCACAAAACTAACTGATTGGTTTTCCTCATCGTGGCATGGCTACAGGCAATGATTACAGTGACTGTGGACTGTTAATGATGCCTGAACGAAGGTGGCTGGAGGCTGGTGGTGTGACGAGGGAAAAGATTTATAAAGTAGTCATTTGTGTTGTCAAATTAAAACTGGCTCCCTGAAACTAATCAAGATGATGAATAAACCGGTTCGCTCCCAAAGTTGAGTAATTCTGACCCTCAAAATACTTATTCATGTTTATTTGCTTCAATAAATAATTCCTCCGCTGAAATGATAAACTTGTGGACCGAAATGTACGTCGTCATGCTACACTGCGTTACATTACGTTACAGCCTTCTCAGTTCTTTTCTCTCCTCAGCTCATATTTAATAACTTTTATTTAGATATGATATGAATGTCCTTTATGTTTGCAAAACAGAAGAGAGCAAAGGAAGTAACCTGAGATTATATAATAAGAACTGCGTGAGTGAAGGTAATAACGCTAATTTGAAATATCTGTACAAAATTCTGTAGCTTGTTTAAAGAGATAAATTTGGTGGTGATCATAAAAACTTCAATTCATCAATTTTACACTAATCAACTTCATGGAACTTGTTGGGAGAACAGCAAATGGAGGAACAGCTGGTGTGAGTCTGAAATAAATCTGCATTTACTAGCAGGAGCAAGCAAGTGTGAGACAGAAGACATTGTGGGATTTGTAGGATTTGTGGGGTTGAACTGAAACTTGTAGTTGAGTCTGTTTCTTTGACATTTTTAGAAAGAAAAACATCAGTTCCCTGGTTTTCTTTTTACTTCATGGAGGGGTAATTCTAAATGACTGGAGTCCTTTTGAGACACATTCTCTGCACAAGTATCAGGGTCAGTTTAGGAAATCTGAAAAATAATTTTACTATTGTAATATCATTTTCTCATGAAATTATAACTTAGTTTCCAGTTCCTGTAAAACTTTCTTATTGTTTGTCTTTTTTTCTTCTTATCTTGGTTTTTATTCTTGTATCATTCTCATTCTAATAATTGTCATTATGATCCTTTAGCTCTAATTGCCTGATATTATTCTCCTGAAATCAAAACTTTATTTGCCTTATATAACATTTTTTTTAAACTCATTTTTATTACTAATACCACTTTATTTAATTCACTTTATTCCCACAGTATGATTCTAATTATGACTTGTATGACAAATTGATACCTTTAATGTCTGAGTGGCCCTGATACTGTATTATCTTGTGCCAGAGAGCAGATAGTACTGCTGTTTTCAGTAGTAAATCTAGCAGGACTATGGACGTGTATCAGCTGCTGAGAATGGTGCAACTGGGCAAACATCTGTATTTCATTCATTTCATCACATTCACAATTAGAGATTGTCGATATACAGTTTGGTCTTCCTCCATTTTTTCCATTTATATCCGTTCACAAGTGACTTTCATTCTTTAAAGGTCTGATCCAGTCGTCCAAAAATGGACCAGGCACTGCCGAAGGTTAGCAGAACGTGCAAAAGAAATCACGGACCTACTGGAAACGCTATTAAAATGCTGTCGGCTTGTTGCTGGCAGCCACAACGCAACCGGCTGCTGTGAGCGTTGGCGGGCGGAGCGAGGATTTGGTGAGCAGGCATATGGAGAATGGAGGTGCAAGGTTTTCTCAGATGACACAGAGCACTTGTCAGGGATGGCAGATGGAGAAAGCGGTCTCAAACGGGGTGCTTTGACTTAAGGAGCACAGTCACTGTGCCGATTAACACAAATGATCATCATCGTCGTCATCAGGTGCAGACATGCCACTCCACCAGGAACAAACTCACAGTAAAGTGAAGATTTGAGAATTGTTTTGTTACTACAGGCAGGAAAGCAGCAATTTGCTGAACCTGCTTCGTTGCATCTCTCCTTCCTTTTATATAAGTTAATCTCTCTGTACACTGTTCAAATAAAGAAATGTAGTTCCTCAATATCTGCCACTGTGTCTTCAATTGTCACCACGTGGATTTGCATCAGTCAGCCATGCCTAGTGGAGAAGATACGTTTACTGCATGTTCCTGCTTTAAAACACGACTATTGATCTCAGCAGGACCTCTACAAAGCTTCACATCTTGCTCTCCTTCTCTTTCCCCTCTCAGGTCCAGCGGTGGTAGAGTTTCAGCTCGGCCCGAAAGAACAGGACACCTCGCTCTGTTTATTCCATCACTCCGGGTGGTCGATTTTTTTCCCATTCCAGAAATAACCGGCAGGAGGGTGCCCCCAGGAGGGTGTATTTTCTGTACGGGCGCCACTTTACATGACATCAAAGAGGGCAACCGAATCACGCACGAGCCCCTTTTCCCACCCACCCCAACACACACACACACACTGCTACCACCTGCTCTTGAACGCAAGTCACTGAAACATCTTTAGCCACAGAAAACTTGTGCTGCTTTATTCGAGGAAGAGTGACCCTCCCCGATTAAAAAACAAAACAAACAAAAAAAAAAAACAATCATTTTTTTTTAAACCTCATGTTAGGCATGGACACATCCCTGAACTTTGTAGGAAATTCGCCTCTATATACAATAGCCGTGTTATGACAGTGATTCACAAAAGCAATAGTGTAATAGTAAAACTACATTTGTGACATTTTTTTTTTTTTTAATGACAAATTCAAAACACAAATATTCTACGACTTCTACACCCTGATAGCACATCAGACTTTTTTTTTTTTTTTTTTAACTTTTCTTCTTGGACTTTGTTAAAAACAATTAAAAAACCCACCATCAGCGATCAATCAAAGCAGACACATGAACTGCACTCAGTGTTTTTGTATGATTGTATCAAATAAACTGTGTGTAATATGAACTAACTTAATGGGTAAGTGTTTTTTTTTATTGCCTTTCTACTGTACTTACAGACTAAACCAGAACAGAAAAAAAGCACGAGGACTTCACAATAAATAGGAAAATACATTTTGCCTGGCAAAATACCATATCGACTTCTACGCTCCGTTCAAATATTTTACTGTACACCCGTGTTGGCTGCTACAATTGAATTACGTGATTTATTAAAAAACAAATACATTAATCGGTCATTAAATCGCCCCTATCCAAACACTAAAAGATGAGTGCTTCTTTAAATTTTCTTTTTTTCTTTTTTTTTTTTTACTCTTAACAAAGGGTCCTCCACAGTCTGAGACGATGCATCCGACTCCGTTTTTAACCTGAGAGGAAGGTTAAGTCATCAAAGGCCCCGCCCCCTACCCTCATGCCCTTGGCAACAGTCTCCTAGCAACAACATCTGTCTTCTTTTCTTTTTCCATGGTCCTAGCGGATCTTCTTTGAAACCTCCTCCTCTTTTTGATGTGAGATTTCATCGTGTTAAATGACGGGGGGGTGAGGGTGGGTTACGTGACGTTTTCCTGAACTCAAAAAAATGTAAGTAAAGTCTGTAAACTTTTGAGGGATCCTGCTGTGCTTCTTTGCCGTTCAAGCTAAAGAGGGTACTGATTGTGTTTTCGTGTTGTGTGTGTGTGTGTGTGTGTGTGTGTGTCTGTGTGTGTATGTTTAAAAGCATGTATGTGTGTGCTTGTCTTTTATACAAAGAAATGTTTAATATCTGCGTACTGTGAATGGTAGCGAGGCGAACAGGTCACTTCGGGGAGCCTACGCCATCAGCACCCACCAGAAAGTCAAGAATCACACTAGTTGGCAAGTCAAAAAACAGCGAAGGCTTCAGTGTTGAAGTCCCCTTCCTCTCTCTTTTCGCCGAGAGAAATTGTCAGTGTTTTTTAATTATTTTTTTTTCAAAAGTGCTCCTTGAGGGGAGGGGTTGCAGGGTAGGGCGGCCTGTGGTCCATTCAGGACAGTCCATTCCTGGGGGATTCCTCAGACTGGGCGCTATAAAGACAAGATGGCAGCCAGGAGGATGAGGGCAGAGCTGAGCAGAAGGACCGAAGTCTGGCACCGACCAACGGAGTTCACATCCCTTCGAGCTGGTTCTGGTGACTCCGGACCAATGCCGTCTGAAGGGAAAGACATGAGAATGATCATTCACGTGCAAATGAACTGAAATATTAGAAATGAAGAGGCGGTTTTGTTTTCCTCTGTGACAAAATGACGAGGACATCCAACATCCACAGAGAGACGTGCAAACATAACGTATCCTACAAGGCTGTGTTACCAACAAGGTAAACTGGTGACTGCCCTCAGGCCCCACACTTTCAAATTAATCTTGTGTCAGTTGGTTTGTGGTAAATTAAATTACTGCAAATTAGCTGCAGCATATGCACCACTGGACCAGAGCATCAACTGAAATGAAAAGAGCCTTAAAGAGCAACTTAGCACCCATTAGCACGCCTCCCTTCACATATTCATAAAATGTAACACAGTACATAGTACTTAATAACATTTAGGTTAAAGGAACAGTTAAACATTTTGAAAAATATACACATCCTCCCTGTTAAATCTCAAGCTCTACCTCAGCAGATGGTTATATATGGATAGCAGAAAGACTGGTAAAGAATTATGTCCAAGGCTATTTCTTGGCTGGTCGCAGTGACTTCTCATGAAAAAACACAACTTTTTATAGAGATTTAAAAAGAACATGAACATATAGATGGGTTATTTAACCTACACACAGAGCAAGGCTAGCTGTTTCCAGGTATTATGCTAAGCTACACTACGCATCTCATGGCTACATATTCAGCAAGCAAGCGAGCGTCAGAATGACCTCAGTCTTCTTATTGTTAAGTGTTTTAATTACCGTGGATAATGGATATGAGGGCCCAGAGCTAATGCATGACCCAGGCTTCCCTGGCATGTTAATATAATAATGTTAATATGGCCATGACATCCTGCTAACTGTATGCAAAACAAAAGCCATGTAGATTCAAAAATACAAATGTTTTTTTTTTCTCCCTCTATGAATACACAAAATACGTCGTTCATGAACAGCGATGCACAAAGTGAAAGAACACGCTAAAGGAAATGAAAAGAAAGGAAAATTATCAGCAGACGTGGAAGTTACAGGAAGTCTAAATTCTGTTCATTCCCACTAACCTCTGGGTTCTAGGGAGTTGTGACTGTTGTCGTCAAAATCGACCCCTTCCTGCACGCTCCCAGAGCTTTTCACACAATTGTCTGAAAAACAAAGAAGAGAGAGGACGTGAAGATTAGGAAAACTCAAACGTCACTTGATCATGAGCTGCTGCGCAACAGAATGGAAAACCGGGCAGAGTAGACACAACAACCGTGACTCACTTTGAGGCCTGACGAAGATTTTGAGTCGAAGGCAGCTTCGTCTTCCCTTGTCGTCAGTCATGGAGGCTGTGGAAACATCACGCACAGTTAAGAACAAAACCCGTTACACGCATTGCCTCCATTTTTCCATTTCATAATACCTCTCTTGATCTAATCTAGGGCTGGATGGTTATGGTTTAAAAGGGCACGCGTCACATTTCGCTCAATAATGAGATCATGATGAGTCATCCAATCTTCAGAAACAAAACAGTTTTGTTCAAACAAATTAAATCAGAACATTTTATTTTGACAAAACTGCCTTAACATCTATATTTTACTTTGTAGACATAAAGGAACTGGCTTTGAACCAAATGTGAGTTTATGTTTTGTGTAATTTCACATTCTAGTCAAAGTTAGATCACAAACGGTTTAACTGAGCACTCGGACTTCACTTGTGGGTATGTTGTCTCAAACTGGACTGAAATTGACCCAATATGACCCCAAAAAAGGTGCTGCTTGTAGCTGCTTGTATTCATTGTTTAACATTTGAGAACTCTGGCTTTCTTTTGTTACATACAATAAAAGTGTTTAGATTTCACACGGTAAGGTATCAAAAAATCATTTTTGGTCTCGATACTGAAATTTAGAAGTCGTGTTGGCATGAGTTCCAAGTAAATGACATCAAACCCTACCAAGACATACACAGCCCCCAAAATGGGAGATTTGTATCAATTAATAATCCAGTTTCACAAATGTTGTTTAAAATCCAGCATGTAATGTGATTGTATTATTACTGAATGCTGACCACAAATCTCTCCTGGTAATGACTCCACTTGACACACGTGGAAACTGAGTGTTGGGCAAGATGGTTTTTCATTTAACAGTGGAAGACAACAGTATCAGGGACACTTCACCTCAAATACTTAATCTTCTGTCCCTGCATCCTGTAACTACAGTATGTATAGTGTATAAAATATGTAGTATAGTGTATATACTGTACTACAAGTTTTCTGCCTGGTAAAAGGTGGTTTTTCCTTGCCACTGTCACCAAGTGCTTGTTCCTGGTAGGAACTGTTGAGTCTCTGTAAACAATATTATAATATATTATAAAGAGTACAGTCTAGACCTGC
Organism: Nibea albiflora; assembly: GCA_014281875.1. Taxonomy (NCBI): domain Eukaryota; kingdom Metazoa; phylum Chordata; class Actinopteri; family Sciaenidae; genus Nibea; species Nibea albiflora. Next base: position 4,274,683 of record CM024803.1, read on the forward strand.
TCTATATGGAAAGTCATGAGATAACTTTTGCTATGATTTTGATATATATATATATTTATTTATTTTTTTAAATTGACTGATCGTAGTCTTACATCTCTACAGTTAGTCACAGCAAGACCTCTAATGAAGTAACTTCTTGATCACCTAATCTGTGGCTCAAAAGGCCACAATATTGTAGTCTGATCCCAGCATATAACGTTTTGTGATCCTAGTTCTGCAAACCCGCTCCACATTCCCCATTCACAGCTTCACCTGACACCTCTTCACTCTTAAATCTGCCTTCATTCATGAACAGTGGCTAAGCTGCCAAAACGAATAATCTCTGTCAAGGTCGATTTTTTTCTTCATCAGAGGTACTCAACACATTGTATCTCCCTTAAATACGGTCTGAAGAGCTTCGTCTCACCTTCTGAACTCCCCTCTCATCCTGATGTGACATGCTTGATATTTTATGATAGGAAACAACTCAATGTCACCCTCATATTTCCAAGTCTAATATGGCCAAGGGCAGTCATTTCTGCAGATGTGTGTCGTGCTGTTATGCTCACCTACAAAATCTAATTTCCTCTGTTTCCTGATTGTGAAGGGGAATCATTAAAAACTTTTCTTTTTTTTTTGCGGGGGTTGCTGTGATTGTTTTGCAGAGCTACCAAAACTAATTAGTTTTCAAGTAGTGCTGGGGACCAAGTAGCTAATAGAGCACTGAGGGTGTCTCCAGCTGTGACGAATGACTTCAACTTCTGTCTGCACTTTTGTCATGAGTATTTTTGTTTTGTCTGGCCGTATGTTCATCCAAAAAAACAGATTTTGTCTATCCTTTGTTGGACTTTGTCTAATGGGACTCAATACTCTGACCTGTGTCATTTCCTGCTGGCTTGCAAGTCTTTCAAACACACTCATACACAACCACTGAGTGTGTTTGATTTCCGTGACCGTGTGCTGGGTATGTGCGCATGCATGTCTGTGGTTTCCCGGGTATGTGCATCTGTGCACAGACGTGTCCATGGTTTGGGTTTGTCCACAGACACTCTTCTATCCTTTCACCCAGACACTCCCTGTGATGGATTCTAGCCCAGCGGTGAATTCCCGATAAAAGTAAACCATGTCAGTGTTTCCACTGTCGCCGGTGACTCTGGCTCTTATTTCAAAGGGCACTTTATCAGACACCGTGTGGGAGAGGAGTGTGAGAGGAGATAAAAATCATCTTTAAAAACTCCACCATGAGAGGAATACTGAAGCTGAAGGAGCAGAGGGAGGAAATAAACGAGAGAGGAACGATGTCAATCATGCTGCTTCTGTCTGTGTCAGCGGGTATCGAGTAACTTACCTCACACCCTCAGTCTCAGTTTCTGTCTCTGGACTGGAGAGGCCAAAGCCCTGTCTTTCTCTTTCTTTATGCCTCTCATGCTCCTTCAGTCTCTGTTTCCTCGGCTGTCGTTATCTCTCTCTACTTTGTTTGACTCCTATAAAAAGTGCACTCCCGCAGGAACGTCTCGACAGACATAAATTATAGGACAGAAGAAAGAAACCATTGTCCCCAGCTCCCATCTAGGACATTTTATTAATCCCGTGAAAGTTTCCAGATTCAGGGCAGAAAATAACAATTATTTTGGTCAACAAATAATCTATTTGTTATTCCATGATTAAACTGTTAATTGCTGAAGATACAAAATGTCAGAAAGTAGAAAGAATGTCCAAGGTAATGTACTTAAATGAATTATTATGCCTGATCAATGACAAAAAATATTAAATTTACAATGATTCCAAACAGCGTTCTCATGTTTCAGTGTGGAACTGGTAAATGTTAGGAATATTGATCAGATAAATGCATTTCTTGTTGATCAGTTGATCATTTTAACATTAATCCAGATCGATTTGGTTCAGTATTCATTTTTCTGTCAGTAAAAAGAGAAATCTCCTGCCTGTTATAAAAATCTAGTGTAAAAAAGTCCCTAAACACCTAGTCATTAAATCAGTGAGCAAGATATATTAAACCACAGGTAACCATAGCAACAATACATATGCCTGACACTACACTGCAATTAACTCCCAGCTGAAACAGACACGCTTTAAACTGCTAAGCTGTTTTAGATGCCAACATGTTTAAATGTTGCTCCCGAGCAGACAGATCAGCGCTGTGTGTACAATCCTGCTTTGCATAATTCAATTATAATCGACAAAAGCAGAGCTGAACTGTAGGTGCAGATTCCATAGATCCACCAGGCGGCAAACGTGTTGGCCGATCAGCAGTGGAAATCCACAAAAGGCAAATACAAGCAGTGTGGCGCAAAAAAGAAGCGCGTGACAGTAGCTGTGTTTGCCTTTTAAGGTAGAAAGGTCAAACTAAAAGTGCAAAACCACCTTGAAAATGTAACAAAAACACAGCCTCTCTTGTTTTTCTTTGGTAAGCGATGTTGGTATGAGCTGGATAATGCACCCTGAGGTGTCATTTATCAGGAGACCATGTCATACATCATCTCATATGTGCTACGGACAACTTAATACTGCTTTGATGTGGTTTTGAATGCGGAGACTGACAGAAGTATATGTTCTTTAATGTGTTTTCAGTGCGTTTGGCCACTGTTTTGGTACGGGGTCATTATACATTTCACATATTTAGGATTGTCAGGTGACCTCTCTGAGGATCTGGCAATAATCCTTCATTCTCCAAATTGTTTTCTTTTCTGTTCAAAAAATGTCCCAGTTGCAGCTGTGAATCTTTTCTTCTCACTCTCATTCTTTATCGTGTCACACTGTCTTTCTCTCATCTCACTTTCTCACCCTCTTTTCTACCCCATACCATCATCGCTTCACAGAATCCAACACACAAACACACACATACACACACACACACAATTACCCAACTGTCTCTCTCCCTCTCTCTCTCATGTCTGCCACTGAGGTCAGAGTCTGGGTTTTCTATCCTCGAGCAACACAGCCGTGCTTCACCATGACTGTAACTCCAGCTCTGCCTGCAACTCTAAACCCAGAGTTACTCGGGTCATTCGGCTGCCGCCTCACCATGACAACGCGACGACGGTAAATAATCACCTGGTCACACGCTCAGGCACATGCTTACACGTTTAGTCATGTGCTGCGGGACGTGTGATTGTCGCGATCGCACATTCGGGACTGGAAACACACATCGCTGATCACTGAACAGGCTGCGCCGCCGTATAAGGCTAGGCTTCGGTGTGACTGTGAGGTGAATTAGATAGATCCTGATATAAATACTGTGGGATCAGGTGTTTTTCTTGTGATGATCGGTTTATCTTGGGGAACAAAGCCTTTTGTCTTTGCTACAGCCGCCAGAAGCTAAAGGGAAACTGTCGGGGTGCTGTGCTGGTGGGGTTCATGTCATTATCGATGTAGATCTGCCCTGGCTGTACAGAGCGGGACCCGGGCGTTTGAAGCACGAGGGCTTTACAGGGAGACAGTCATCTCTCTCACACAGGGAGAGCCAGACTCTCAACTGTCTCCTCTGAAAATTGGATTTCTATCCCCTGAGATTAGGATCAGGCTTTCCCCGCTCCACTGAGGCTCTATTAGAAAAACATGCCGCCCTCTGAGGCCACGAGAAGCTCGCAGCACAGACCTCGCCATCATCTTGGTGACCTTTGACTTTCTAGGACCAGCCGCAATACTGATCCCACACCAGGGCGGCTTTTCCTCCGGGTGTTTGTCTGCCTGCCAGACGGGCATGCCCTTAGCCCCCAAATGCAGGTGTCATCCATTTGACGTGCCCCCCCCCCCCCCCCCCCCCCCCCCCCCCCTGCCTGGGGCGAATGACGATCACCAGAGAGGAGGACAAAGGAGTGCCTGTCTTCAGTGAGACAAGAAGACATGAACCCCTCTTCAATGTGTCATTTACATTGCCACTTAACAGATTCCCAAACCATATTATATGTACCACACTGGTATTACCTATCAGCTATTGTTAGGCTTTGTTAGAGCAAGACAAAGTCAACATGCAATATGACACTGATACCAGCAGCTGATAAAACATAGTTTACTGTAACGCAACCAGCATTTCTGCATGATGCTGCTGGGAAAAAATGTGTTTTCCGTGTCTCACTGCAATATGTATTCACTGAGTGAATAAATGGTGATTAAGTAAGTATTAATTTTTTAAAGAAAGAAAAATAAAATAAATAAAACAACCCTTTCCTGCAAAAATGGAGGCTCAAAAAGTCATAGTCAGCTCACACAGTGTCTACAAGAAAATAAAAACAGGACTGACAGTTGGAGGACTTCGAGGCCTGCATGACATGAAAGATCAAGAAGATTTCTAATGCAGTTGCTTATCTTTTGTACTTCTTTTTTTCCCAGTTACTCAGGGCTACAAGCCTGTGGACAGAAAAACTTATTCGGTACAAAAAATTCAGTTAGCAAGCCTAAAATTTTGTTGGTGCACCGACAACAGCGAGCTAAAGCGCTTTAGCTAAAGCTAAAGCACAGAAATATTCAGCAATTAAAGCTGCACTAGAAAATATTGCCATGTAGATTCAGTTATGTTGTTTAATGTGAAAGGGGCTGCTCATGATAAGGATTATAAAAGAACTGTGGCCTACAGTGCAGTTCTCCTCAGCACTGTGGTGCGTTTTAGCTTCTTTTAGCAAACAGTTTTGCTTTTTTTCGACCCAAAGTTTACTCTTTTGGCTCACTCGCATCAACCTTTCTCTCAGTCGCAGGAAGCAGCTGTTTTCAGTGAAAAGTTCTGTAAAACCCATTGAACACAACATGCCGGCACCAAACAGCAAACAAAATAACAACTAGCTAACGCGTGGTAGCATTTAGCAGCTACAAGTTGACCTCTGGAGTTAGTAGAAGTAAATATGTTGCTGATGATAGACTATGTCTGCTGGATGTGTACATCCCTGGCTAACAAAGTAGTGTAATAGGATAATGTGACAACGCTGCATTTTTCACTTCTGCAGGTGCCCAAAAAAATAGCTAATGCTGCTTTGTATCACTTCACCAGTTTGGAATTGTGTTTGGAATTGAATTCGGCATCTGTGTTGTGTTGTTCGCAATGTACGATTAAGTGCCTGAATTTGCCTCAGGATCTGACTGGCTTTTTCGTCCATAGCAACTGAGGCTCATGGGTATTGTAGTACATAGAGTCATTCATCACACTCTGACAGGTGAATCAAGCACTCATCATTCAAATGCGAATATACTTGCGTATATAATTTCAGATTATTTCCGTCTACACGACTCTTCACAATGGAAGGACAAATATCAGTATTAGTTCTCACTATAAGGCTGTGGTATTTTGCTGGAGGTGTTTCTGCCCTTTGTTATTTTATACCATGCTCAGATCCCATGTTCTCAGAAGAGGAAAAAAAGTGTCTTTAGCGAACAAGGATCTGATGGATGAGTCATGAATCTGAGTCAGCCAGAGATAGTCCATATGGCCTGAAACTGCTCGAAGCCATATGGACTATCTCTCTGCCTTTTTCTCTCTCTCTCTCTCTCTCTCTGAACGATCAATCATCATCAGATTCTACAAGAACATCGTCTTCACTCAGTTTCTCATCAACCAGAGCCAACAGAAAAATGAAGCAGAATTAGGCAATCTATGATTTTTCTTATCGACATCCAAGTAATTGCAACAACATCAACAATTCCCTGGCACTGCTAACAGTAGACCACAATCCTTCCCCAAACAATACACTCACATTAATGCAACAGAGCCGCGTAGACTAGCCAACAGTCACCAAATCCAAATCCAACAAACACTTAGTGAAGGGTAATACATTATAATACAAAAGACTGCCACATAAATGCAGATTTACATGTGGTTCAATTTGCATGAGGACATTCTTGATGGTGCTGGGATCCCAGATGTTCGCTTGTAGCACCGTTCAAGATCAGAAACAGACGAAAGTGTTGAAAGACGTCAGCAGAACAAATCCTTCAGTGACTGATGTTGTACTGAGCTACTTCATTATAAAAGTCTTCCTTGTGATCTCTACTGATCTTTATTATGAACACACAGAACTTTAATAAAGCTTCTTGGGGAGATTTCAAAGTTTCGAAGACACAACATGTGTCAAGACGGAATTTAAGGGAAGAAATCGTTAAATCAGGACCAGCTAACAGAAAACAAATCCTGATTTACATTTCAATGACAAGCATTGTTTTGTTTTGTTTTTAAATCTGAGATTGGCTAGATGAGCCAAACTCTGTTTGTCTTTTGTATTCATAGTTTCAGGCAGCTTTCCGAAACACCTGCTCTGGTTCTGGAGGCAAGGCTGAAATGCTGCACCAACATTGCACAAATATGGAGAAAACACTCTCCATACTCGCCCTTCCCTGTCAACAGTCTCCTTGGATTTCATATCTTCATTATGCACTTGTTGCAATGCCAAGATTGTGCTTTGTTTTCACTGACATCTTAGTATGGGTTTCTGTTAACTATGAAGCTCTTCAGGCCGATGTCAGCTAAATACCAAAACTCTACCATGGAGCGAACTATATCTCAGTTAGTCTCTCTATCTGCCCCAGCAGGACACTGACTCCCCTTACGAAAACATGACTTCCTGGCTGTTTGTTTTCCCGTGTCTTCTCACGAGGAGGAGAAAGCTGAGCTCAGCCAGTCAGCAACAAAAGAGAAGAACTCAACAGTAGAGTTATGTTTTGCTTCTGCTGGCTTGTGTTTTGGCTTAGCCCTCATTCCAAGGACTTGCAAAACAAAACCCCAACATTGCTGCTGTCTTCTTTGCAAGATTCCAAGATGAAATTCATGTCAGTCATCTGATGCAACTCACGGTTAAAGTTGGGGTTCATTATAAATTTTTCAATACTAATGCAGGGCAAAGGCCTTTTTTTATTTAACTCAAGAAGCCAAAGTTGTCAAATGATGAATGTTGTTTAACCACAAGCAGCGGTACCAAAATGCTGATTTTAAAGCTGTAATTATCTGATCAAACAAAAAGTGCAATCAATTCTGTAAATAATACAGGGAGGTAAGTGCATACTCACAGATATAATAATACTCTCTGCCAGGGCGAAACTCGAAGCCTAAGGAGAAGGGAGTGAAGAGCTGGAACTTCTCTGAGAACTTCAGCGGTCCGTTTGGCGACAGAGGCCTGTTGCACTCCCAGCGTTTGAAGCCCTTTGCGGTGTGATCACAGGAGCTGTAGCCGTCATAGTTCACCATGTAGAGGATGTAGCGCTCGGCCCGATCGTCAGATACAGGGCCGATGTAGTGCGGACAGTAGACGTCAAGGTAGTCGTTGATGCAGACGTCGATGTGGTAGTCGTTCCGGTAAAAGCTGGAGGGAGAGACATCGAGAAAAGAGGCAAAGGTGAATTTCAAACCTGTGAAATACTAAAGCTATCTTAAGTATTTCAGACAATACAAGAAAGCTGCAAGTCTTTCAAGTCTGTAAATGCAAGTTACTTCAATGCACACTGCTTTACAGTTATATTCTGCCATTCACTATCACTTTTTTAAAATAGTTTTTACCATATTACAACTTGCAAACAGTAAGAATCAAGTGGCAAGTCAAGTGACTCAAGAAAGTCACGTTTGAAGACAAAATATTTTCATCACTTAAAGGTACCCTATAAAGATTTTGACCACTAGAAGTGCTATGGAGTAATGTTATTGTGCATAGGTTTCTAAAATCCAGCAATGTGCTAGCAAAAGGGCAGGAAAGAAGACTGCTAGCAAGTAGGCCAAGGATGTAAACAGTGATCTAAACATTTTGAAAGGATCCAGAAATGTGTTTTTGCAAATGTTTCGAGCAAAGAAATGTGTTCACATTTGCTAGACCTCAGGGCTACACAAAGCACATTTTAGTGAGTAACAGTGAAAATAAACAGAACCACTTTAAGTACAGAACGAATGAAATCATGTCTGCATTTACACCAGAGACACATGTGACCACTTGTGCTTACATGACTGAATTGAACAGTTTATAATCCATACTGTGGGCAGTTTTCTGTGTGTCAGCAATAATGCTAACGTGATTAATCTGTTATCGGTGGGGTGATTGTTCTGCATGTTTACATGCAAGGATAATTCCCACCGGAGTGTCAGACATGATCATGTGATCACTGATCTTGACCTTTATTTACCCAATGGAAATGTGCTGAGCATGCATGCTCTCTCTGCAACGGCCCACTTTATGTTTTCTCCAAAATTAACATTCACATCCCCTGAAGCGCCGCTCAAGGGTACGTTGGCGGCAGCTGTTTAAATGGGAAGGTTGTTATTCATTGATTTGGTTGGGGAGTCTCTCGCCATCATGCTCCATGATGGTGAGCTCTCTTAAGAGTTATGAGTACTCCAACACCTGATGACAAGAGATGATACTTTTGGTATTGTAGGGAGGCCACAGCTTAAGAAGAAAGTTACCACATGTGTTCGGAAACAGAGGCCCGACTGTGAAAGACACATCTAAGCTACGGCTCCTCTGGTTTTGTTTACAGGATCTCATCATGTCAGTCCTGATCAACCCAAGCCTCTTGTGAGACTCAACCGAATCCCCCTGCAGCACACCCGCCCCCGCAGAAACCTCTTATGACACATGCTAGTCAGTCCTAAGCCATATATCAATGTTAGTGCTCAGCAGTGATGACTTATGCTGGTGCTGAAATTAAAGTCCCCTAGCGTTACAGGGCTAATCCCCTGGTTAGCATGTGACTTTAGCAGCTTTAAGAGGATCCCTCTGTAGAATGAGATTTTCATTAGCCGAATATGACAGCTTGATGTAGGAGCCCCTTGTGGAATCTCCGAGTCTGGGAAAATGAGGCCTGTTCTCAAGCCTCGCCTTGAAACTGCCCCAAGATTTTTTGCCTGGTGTTTACTGTAAACCCAGTGGACAGGAGAAAGTAGAAAAAAAAAAAAAGTGCAGCAGTGAGATATGCCAGGTATTCATTCCTGAGGAGAGTGATTGGAAACACATATTCCCATAGGCGCCGTATAAGGTTGCATTTCTGAGGCTTTTAGCGGAGACAGATTAGGTTTGGACAGCCGGCTAGTTGTGTCTCTATAGCTGCTAATGGCCCGCGGTTCAGTATCACTGACATGCTGCGGATGTCTTCAATACTCCACCTCTGTTCATTGACACAGTGAAGGCCGTCAAGGGAGACAGGCCAGAGACCGTGTTGGAGCTTGCAGCAGGCTGATGATCCGATACGGGTGAACTCGTCGGAGCGCTGTGGGGGTTTTACCACGGCGTTTCCTCTCCTGCCCACGGATCAGATATTACACCTAGCTCTACGCCAAGGGAGAGGGAGCGCCAGTCAGCTGATCTGGAGCCAGGTGAGATCGGGTAAAGACACAGCTGTAGCTGCTGACATGTACATGTCGGGGCTTTGTGAGGCGTGAGTTAGCATAAAGGAAGGTGTGTGCTCGCCGCGGCCTGCTGGGGGTATCAGGTTGTCGTTACACAGATTGTAAATGTGCTGCAGGATTAGTGGTCCTCCTACTGGGTTTGCAGGGGCCGCAAATGACTGTGTGTCTAGGCGTGATAGCGGAGTGTGTGGGTGTCTTATGGCATCGGTGGCCATATTCTAATCTTTTTCTCTCTCTAATTATAGTCTGGTCAAACGTGAAACCAAAGCTCTTGTTTTCTCTCCCAGTTTTTTCTTTTTTTCCCCCCCTTCAGCACCAGCTGAGCGCTTTGGCTCCAGGCAGGCACAGCATGGCCTCGGCTTCAGAGCTCCTCGCTGATATTATGACTACCAGGGGTCAACCGGCTCCGCGGTATCATGTCCTCAGCCAGAGGCACTGTGGGATATCCTGCCTTGTCCTGCCGTGTCTTAACAAAGCCTTAAATGTTAGCTTCAACCTTGCAAGTGTCAGTGGCTGTCAATCAAACCTGACCCAGGAGGAACAGCCAAGATTAGCCGGGATTAAGAACAGTTTCTAACTAATGCCTTTGTCAGAGAGAGCTGGGAAAAAGTTTGGGAAAGTGATGATGACCCTGCTCAGATGTGGACACTTGTATTCAAATACATCCTGGAGTGGGTAGAGCGTTTACAAGCACCTCAAAATCAGTCTCAAGTGACCACTTCTGACTGGATATCACTTCTGCACTCAACAGAAATCAATACATTCATCACGTCTCAATGCTTCAGCGCATTGTTTTACTTGACTGTTGATATTTCAGGGATAAATTGATCAATGAATTCATTTAGGACCGCTGCACCTCTGGCATTATGATCCTGCAGCATTTTACATCACATCTTGACGTTTGGTCAGTGAAGCAGCCGGACAGTACGTCAACAGCGTCGTGAGGAAATCAAGATAACTACACTGCCGGCACAGAGTCGCCGCTCGTGACATGACCAAACTTTTTAAGTGCAGCTGTTGGTTGAAGGCTGCATTTGAACTTTATTTAGGTCACACTGAAGAGGCGGTCTGAACCCTTTCCAAACCTTCCTGCCGCAGGAATATCAAAACAGACAAATTACTGCAGGACACTGTACAAAATGCTGTGCCATGGGAGGACAGTGTATCCCAATGCTCCCACTTAGCAACATGCCCGGAAACAATGTGCATCCTTGTTTGCCTGGAAACGCAGGTTGAGTGATCTGTTTCTAATTCTTGCTTTGGAAGCACATTTTTATGATCACATCACTGCAGCTGGATTTAGATGACAGCTCTGAACGGCGGTCATATGTGGACAAACATATGCAGCAAAGAGTCTAAAATCTCATATATGGACTGTAGGTGTTTATCACAAAAGATGATAGAATGCACTATAAGAGTATAAAGGGCGCCAAGAGAAGATCCAGATGTTGGCCAGATGGAGGTTTTAAGGACTTTTTTTGAGTGGCAGAAATGAAATATTGATAAGACGCAGTCATAAACGTGCAGCCTGACTCAAGATGTGGTCGAATGGAAGACATTTAATCTCTCAATGTCTTCTTGCTTTCCCCTTTCGAGGAGGCTGCCCACAGTCTCTCTCCAGCTGCTCTCTACTCTGATCTCTACTGTCTAATACCCCGAGACTCTGAGAGCATCCGTCAAACCTCTCCATAACCCCCAACACATGGGCTGGACTCACGTGTGAGAAGCCCCCCCCCCCTGGTAGATCACTTTGACTCGGTCATTTGAAAGTAGCTCACGAGGTGTGCAAGTGTGGGCACCCCTGCCTTAAACAGTATTTGCGATCTTCAGCGTCGGGGTTTCTTCATTTTCATTAGCAGTAAGATTTATTCATCTGTTTTTCTAAATGGCTTTGTTGTTATAGGCTATTTAGTGAACCATTAAGCCTTTGCAGGGCTGATCGAGGCAATTTCAACAGTTGTGTTTTCCTTTCGGCACTGTTCTGAGCAGCAGGATGCGGTGAAGGCTGATCGAGTGTTCGAGGGGGCTTTTGATAGCAGGAGGCAGAAAGAACAATCAGACCTTGGCAAAAACAACGAAACGAGGAAAAAAAAACAGCACGGTTCAGCGGTTCAGTGTCAGTTATAAATGTGTCATAATGAGCCATTAACAAAATAAAAGCACCTAAATCCTAAATCCATTTGTCTTGGGGATTAATGATCCCTGATTGGCTGAATTACTCATGGCCAGTTGGAGGGGCTTATCAATGAATCAGTAACCGGAGCTCTTAACAAAGCCCACATCTCTGGATAATCCCTCTTTTCAGTGCGCTCCCCTGCTTGTTTGCTTTCTTTATCCCCTTCTGTTTGTGTTATTGTCGCTCTGTGGCCTGGCACAGGTAAGGCATGGCAGAGCCAGTACAGAGAGAAACAGACGAAGCGAGAAAGGGTGTGGAGGAGAGGTTGGGAGTAAATTGAAGAAAGGGGGAGAGAAGAGCATACAGCGTAAAAGTACAAGGACGTAGAGGAAAGTCCCGCTTAAACATGCCCAAAAATGAGGCGATCAAATGCTTTCAACTGAATAAACTCTGAAGAAAATATTTCCATTCAGGAAATGCAGAGTCTTTATTTCCTGACTAGAACATCTGCTGTTTTATATTGCCCGAAACTTTAAACTCTGGTGTAGAAACACGGAATTCTTTATGCGTTTCTTTTTTATTTTCTTGGCCTGAATAAAACTAAATAAAACACACACTGTCTGATGACTGGATTCACTTTGCTGCTCACTCTAAATCAGGTTGATGAAGTTGTGCTTCGTATTTAATTTATTTATTTTTTTTAAAAATATGTTGTTGAGGCATTAAAGTAGTTAATTTAAATATTGCGAGAACAGGAATCAGCCAAAAATATTTAGATAAGATTGAAGCCGTAGAACGTAAATCCCCCTCAGGATTTGCAAACAGCATCACATTTCCAGAAAAATACAGAGGCCAAGACCTCAGTGCCAACAGTGTCTGAGCGTATGACTCCAGAAAAGTTAGCTAGTTAATTATAATGTTGCGGTCCTTTCAGAAAGTCAGAGCTAATAAAGACAGGAGTAGTGAAAGGAGAAGGGACAAGAGAGAAGAGGCGGATGGAGGAGAGGAAATAGCAGAAAACCCCAAAAAGGGTGAGGAGCAGAGAGAAGAATAATGGATGTAAGAGAAGAGGAGGAGTTAAGCAAAGAAAATATAAGTGGTGAAAGAAAGGAAAGCAAGGAAGAGAAGAGGAATGTAGGAGAGCGGGGAGAAGAGGACAAATGATGACGAGGAAGAGAGAAGAGATGGAAGCAGAGGAATGTAGACAAAACAGGAGGGGAAAAGAAAGTAGAGAGGAGGAGGAGAGGAGGATAAAGCCCTCCTGTTGTTTTCCTCATAAACCCAGTTGGGTCAGACAAGGGGCAGCTTCCCAGGGTTATTCCTCAAAGAAAGAAAAGAGGAGATGCTTTCAGCCCACAGAAACACATGAAGCTCCTGTCTTCTCACACACACACACACACACACACACACACTGATAATGTCTGCACTGAAAGACAAGAGCGCTCACAAACCACAAACTGCAAACCTCACGTTGTTTCTATATCAAGTCCCTCCATTTCCTCCTCCGCAAACCGATGTGTACTAACCCTCTTTTTAAACAACACGGCACAGAGACGTGCAGTTCCCGACTACAACCTCTAGGGGGAACTCTTTATGGGTCCTAAAAAGAGGGCTAATCAGGCCCTGGTCATGTGATGTGATGTCACCAGATGGGGTCTGTCCATCCTATTGCCCTCGGGGTTGGGAGGTCTCGATCCCCCTCCCTCCACCTGTCCCATCATTCATAGCATTTTCACCGCTGGGAAGTTAAAGCCATTATTACTTAGTTGTCTAATTATATACACACATCTGTCCGTGAACTCACAAACACACACACACACACACATAGAATGCTTTTGAACACATAATGTGTCTGCCAGGGGGCTCGGTCTGACTGGGCGTTGACAGCGGAGAGATGGGGAAAATGGAGCCTGTATAGTATAGACAGTTCTCTGTATTTTTTTCCTGCTGGGAACAAAACCAGAGGAGGTGAATAATTGGCCTAAGATTGAAAACACATTGCTGCTTGTGGGAAGGCACCTCAGATAGTTAAAAACTAAAACAGAGGCTGGAGAGAGTGGAAGCAGAGACAGGAAGAATGAGAGCGGACGGATGGTCTGTTTACGGATCCTGGTGGTCCTGACTGTGCCAATCGCTAACTCGTCCTTCAATGCAGCTGCAGCCACATTGTGTGCCAGGCTAAAGTGAGTCCACACACACAGAGGACGTCTTATGTAAAGCTTCATGTATATTCTAATACTCAGTCTGCTTGCAAATGAGGCTCTGTTGTCTTCGAAGCTTGCAGGGTGCATAAAAACACGTCACACAAAACTGATCCTGGGAACAAAAGAATACTTTGAGAAAGTTTTTACAGTTTTTCTACATTTTTTTCATTTCAAAAGAAGAAGGTAAAAATTCTCAAATATTAAATGAAGTTCAAACGCATGCACTCCAGGTAAGGATTTATTTTACGGCTCCATAATTCCGGGAAAATAAGGTTTCCTGGATAAGAACTAAAGATTTGATTTCAGTATGATAGAAAATTGGAATTTTCTGTGAAAGAAAAACTGCATTTAAAAGTCTGTTCCAGCAATTCAGCATTGAAGGACCCACGGGAAGCACATTAAAGAGAAGAACAGTCAAAATTTTATAGCAGCAGACTCTGCGGGAGGGTGGCTCAAGCCCCATAATGGCTTCATCCTACATTTCCCATAATGCCACTGTCCAGTCCAAAAAACACTATCACAAAGTCATAGTTATTTTCTGTAAGAAGATCCTCCAGAGGACATAAAACTGTTTCCACGGGTTAACCAAGTAAAAATGGTGAAGTGCTCCTTTAAATTCAATCAAATCCATTATGTATTCCTTATTGTAAACGTTATCGTTCGATATAAACTTGACCACCTGACCTGCTGCTCACTACATAAAAGTGGATGCAGTTAGAATCAGAATAAATAATACTGATCGTCTTTGAATGACATCAATGCGCAGACAACATAACAGCCTCAACCTAAAGTGACAAAACATGTAAAACATTCTTTCCAACTGTAAAATGACCGATTCCCTGATTCACACTGGACTAATATCAGCCATTCATATGTATGTTTCCCAGTTCCTCGATTTGAGTGACGTGGCTCTTTCAAGATGAATATTTCAGGCTGTGTGAGACAAGAGCTTCTCCTTCTGTCTTACATGAATGAGGCAGGTTAATTACTGACAATGCTATTCTGGTGTCAAGGGGGTCAAAGCAGCAACAGCAGCATGGGGTTAGTGTCAGTCAACACACACATACACACACACACATACACAGCAGGGCTCCATCATTCAGTCAGTGTAAAACCCCAAGGGGCTGACAGAGCAGCTCATAAACCCCCTCTGTGCCAAAGATGGTTGTTCAGGTTGCCATGACGCCAGTTTACACCAACACAATATTCCAACCACAGAATCAGCGCTTTTGACGATCACATAGCGCTCATAGCTGCAGGTGTATACATGCAGGCACGTACATATGTGGACCCCAGACCTCAGGAACACACACATACCTCCTTTACCACCCCTAATGCCACATAACTCCAGGAGGCCCAGAGCGAGCCCTGTTAAAATAACCCCACTAAAATACGTCCCATCAGCACCTGCCGGACATGTGTACCGAGGGACAGGATGCTCACACATCGCTGCGTACACACGCAGTGAAATTTTAAATTTCACGTCATGTGGGGCCTGCTGCAGAGCACACAGCCAGCTAACCTCCGAGTGCCGCCCAACATCCCAGGATGCCTCCCATCAGACGAGCTGCTCACCGTCGCTCGGCTGATATCGATCTGACACCTTAGACTCTGAGCTGAGGTCAGGGGTTAGTGACAGCCCATTATTCAGCCCTGAGAGCCAGTGTTTGGTCAGTGTCTGAGCCCAGGTGACAGCGTGACCTCGCTGTCGTCCATCTTAGGAGCTGCTGAGGGATGGAAGGTGAAGTTTAAAAAGTCTCGTGGACTCCCATGAAAGGCTTCATGCTTCATTCACTTCTCTATTTACTTCCCTGTAAACTGGATTCCTTCCCTCTCTGTCCTGCTCATCATCCTCTTCTCACTTCTTTGCTAAAGGCTCTTCGCTGGCTCAGTGGTGTCTGTTAAGATTTCCATTTCTTTTTAATGACCAAAGATTTATTTAAAAATAAGTACATTAGTTTAAATTTTACTTTCCAACATTTTCTATCACATTTTCATCCAACTTAATTTCTTTCTTTCTTCTCTTATTAAATACTTGTTTAAATCATTTCATCTTTTAAAAAAAAAAAAAACATCTTTCATCTCAAAATAAGACTTTTTGGTAAAATTGCTTCCTTATGTTTCATATTTTTTTCCTATTTAGTCATTCCTATTCTTCCTCCACATGGATCGTGTTCAGTTGGCTCTCGCTGCGCTGTTGCACTCACGTTAAATGAGCACGAGTGCGTGTTGTTCGGTGTGACATTTAAAAGCAAAGGCCCTGATATAATACAAAATGGCAGACAGCAGACATTTATGTGGTTGGGTCACGTACAGTCCATGTAGACTCCTGTGCTGGTGGGCAAAAAGGGTATAATTTAAGCTCAAGCCACAAAATGTGAAAGATGAAAAGTGGATCAAAAATAAAATAAAATTTAAAAAAGTCATAAAAAGCAAAGATGCAGTCACCGTGACAACGTCCAAGCAGCTTTTTAATGTTTAAAAGTATTTGTTTCTAAAATTCATTTTTCATTTCCTTTCATCGTTCATTTGATGCTGCACATGTGAGAAACAAGCACAGGAGTAAACACACATCCTGGATTTATGTAGAAGTATATATGTGTAAGCACATATTATGTATTGATTGATTGATTTCATCTACTCTTCTCAGGAGGAAAAAGATAAAAGACTACAGGGAGGACTATGTTAAGACATAGAGGCAAGACAAATGCGCACAGCACTCACACACACACACACACACACACCCACACACACACACACACACACACACACACACACACACACACACAGAAACCCAGATGCGAGCTAACCTAAGCAGCAGTGAATTCTACAGGAAGCCCCCCACCTGAAGCTCGCTTGACTAACATGGCCCTGATCCTCGCTCGGCAGGGCCCACAGTCAGACCTCTGACCTCCCTCCCCAGGGGCGATCCTAGCCCCCTGCACTGCCCTATCACTTTACTGCACCCCAGGGAGCCGTGGCCCCGCCCGCCCCGGGCCCAACACACACTGAACCCGCAACCAGGGAAGGAGGGGGGTGGGGTGGTGGGGTGGGACAGCGGTGTAGAGAGGAACCCACAGCGTCTGGACTCAATCACCCGCCCATGACAAGCCTGCAAAGCTCTCACACACCACCTGCCAATGCACGCACACACAAACACACACACACACACACACACACCCCCAACACCAGCACTTATCCACCAGTGAGGTCTCACACACATCAAAGTGCGGTGGAGCTGACTTGGTTGAGTAATAGGCATTCAGTGGGGAGATGGTGAAATGCTAAAAACTCAGGCTCGGAAAATTTGTTGTGTTCATGGTTCTGAGAAGAGAGGGGGAGAGAGAAAGGGTGAGAGAGGATTATAGTCAAGGTTTTTAAGAGAGAAAGGAGGGGGGAATAAACGGCAGATTGAAAGATTGACTAGTGCGAGAAATGTGAAAGAAGAAGCCAACATGATGTGAGAAAATGTGAGGGATGTGAAAGAGGGGTGGGAAAGAGCACATCCTTGATTTAAAACTCCCATAGGTCCTGTATAAGAGCTAGGAGGTCTCTCTCTAAATGTGTGTGTGTGTGTTTGGTTCTGACACAGCTGAGTTTATTTGTATGGCCCAGTATCACACACACTAAGGGCCTGAACATCAACTGCTCCCAATCCAGCAAAACCTCTTAAGAGAGACTCCTACAAACAAATAAAGAAAAACCTTGGCGTCCCTTCAGACGGACGTGTCTTTACTTTTTTAAATTTTTTATAAGTTATACTCATAACTTTCTCCAACATCGCAGAACAACAACAGGAAGTATCATAAAAGGCCGCTACAACATGCAAGGTAGGCAGGTGAAGACACCCGCAGGCTGCTTGTAACATACAAATGTGATGAATGTAGAAGGCGGTAATCAAACTGTCCTTGAAATTCAACATTTAGTAAAACACTAACAAACGCTTCTCTTATTGTCCCTTTGCTGTTAGACAGAGTTAAACAACCTGTCACGTTTCTCTGTTCTTTTACCTCTGTAATTTGCTCGTTGATTACAGTGATTACCATGACTCACACATCACGGTGGTCCTTCCGAATCACACCGGTGAAAAACACTTTAATTTTTCAGGAGAGCGGTGTGTGGACCTCTTGTCACGCCGCCAACTGAATGACAAGAACGACCAGAGAAAGGAAACCAAACTGAGTTCTTCTCTATCCACCTTTTGGAGTGTTGCGCTCCTGGCATCTCTCGCACACCTTGCGCTGTGTTACGGTAAGCAGTTAAAGGTGTGTATTGCTGCAGGGTTCAGGCGAGAGAATGAACCCCGCTGTGCTGCCGCAGTGCTTCTATTTAAACGAATAAGGGGGCTGCGTTTTTATTGGTCAGTGAAAACACGGAGAAGAGACAATTAAAAACACATGGAAGAGAAGGTTGTTACCATCACCCGAAATACAAAAACACGAGGGTAACGAGAAATGGGAGTTGACTGAACTACAGTTCAAAGCCACCAAAATAAGAACAGACTGAACAGAGTTAGGTTTGCTGGACTTAAAAAATAAAGTTCAATAAACTGCTGATCAACAAACATTAACCAGATTCACAACTCCAGTCACAGCTTCAGCTTGAGTATATTTTGATTTAACACTAAGCTGACTGACACTACAGCTGGTAGAAAGCCTTCATGTGAGGCCACACCTTGTACCTTTGTTTACTGTAAATGCTCATGTCTGTAACTAACCTTCATCACGGTTCATAAAGACATGTGACTTAATATGGACCATGCTTCAATTGTGTTTGTTTTACAAAAGAGTACAACTTTTAAAGAGTTTTAACTCCTCAACAATGCATGTTGGGAAGTCTGTTAAGTTGTTGCTTAATTTGATGACGAGAATGAGCTTGAAATGAACAATACTTGTGTATTTATGAAGATCAACTAACGGTGCATTTCTGTGTAATGTTTTACAGTGCGTACAATCATTAGAAGTGTGACACACAATGAAAGGAGTCTGAAGTGTCCATTGTGAAGATCTACAGAGGGAGAACCACTTAAGGGACACAGCCCTGTCCTCTTTACATCCCACAGCAGGCCCAGAAAAAACAGCACATGTAACATCATGTAAAGGCTAAACATAGAAGCACCCTCTGAGTGCCATGCATGCCAACGCCGGGCCGTACCACCTGGCCCGTTCAATCTGCCTCCACAGGGCCCCATCTCGCTCCCTTGGACAAAGAATGTCTGTCAAAGTCTCGTCCATCAGCCTGCAAACCGGAGACTATCTCAGATCTGCACATGCCGCCTTAAGAGAGGCCCGGCTCGGATTCACACACGGCGCCTTTAGAAGTCCGGGGCTCAGATTCTTGCGCTCCACCTTAAGGGGCCGTATTTCATATTCACACCCGCTGTAGCATTCCAGTGTCAGCGCCAGTGGAGGCCATGTTCCTCATTCACATATTCAGCAGAGTGCAAGGCGTACTGTTAGTAAGGTAATGGCCCTGTCTTTTGGGACCTCCAGTGGGCAAATTTCAATGCATATAAAACGGTTTCCCACTGATAGATAGAGCATAAATAGACCTGAGAAGTACTCCAAAATTTCAAGCACATGTGAATATGTACTAGCACCTGCAGACACACACACACACATACACACACACACACACACACGCGCATACACAGCCAGCAGAAGGTACAAAGTTTAGAGGGTGGACCTTCAACAAACTAACGCCTTCAGACAGTTAACCGATTTGTGTGTTCAGTATTAAATCTAGTTATCAAATCAGAATCACCCTGAATCCTTTACCCAGTAAATATCCAGAAAATTATTCATAATTCCACATTTAAATACTAAATCTAAAAGATGTTCAACGGACTAAACCTTGTAAATTTACTAAATGCCTGAATATTTGTCAAAAAAAGAGAAAATTTAAGATTTGTAGGACTTTAAATTGTCATTATAAATATATATATATATATTTTTTTCCCCCGGGTACTTCTCTGTCGAGCATGTCTTTGGGAGAAAGTAGTTCCAGTCAGATCTGTGGATTAATCAAAACAACTGTGTATAGTTCCTGTATTTTAAGATTTTCAAATGAAATGTTTTAAGGACCAGAAAAGAAATTCCAGTCTTCCACCATCTAGGCGGAGGCAGAGAACTCAAAAACAGGTGTCGGAAAATCCAAAACTATCTCTGTAGCTACACCAGTGTTAAGTTAGTTATTCGGGCAAACTGACCCTTTATTGAGTCTAATAATTTTATCAGTTTGGAACCAAATCCACACTAAATCCACCTCTCAGAACCAAAGACCGTGTGCAACATTAGACAGCGGTTTAGAAGGAGGTAATTTGGTTAACTTTGTGAGCTTTAAGCAGGGCGTCGCCAACAGAGAAACCTCCCTGGATAAATAACAGTTAAGAGAAAATACACACATACAAATCCATCCGCCCACATGTACATGCACTTTGCAGACACGGCTCATATTATTCTGAGGAAAAGGCCACAAAGAGCACCAGAAATCTGGCGCGGGCCAAAGTAGACCGGTCCGACTAGTTTGACTAGGCCAAAAAAAATATCACCAGCTGCTATCCAACAGCTGATCAGCATTAAACCAAACCAAGCCCACTCGCATACAGAAACACTGCCTTTAACATCGGCATCACGTCCAAGAAAACATCACGTTTTGCAACACTTGACGCACATCCAGTCTCTCTGCACCGCTCTCTGAACTTCACAACTGACCCCAGACCAGCCATCAGCTGCGTCCCTTGCCACGATCAGCGTCACCTCGGCTGAATCCAGGTCAGTTGTGAAATCACTAGATAGGAACCACATGTCAGCAGCTGCACATCAGTTTGAGGAAGGATTTACTGCTTCGATGTGATGATGGAGAGGGCCATAAAGGAGAGATGGAGCCGCTGTTGATAGATCGCCTCACCGCGGGCCGGTTTCCATCTCTCTAAAAACACAAGCAGGCGGCTTCTTCACCTCCACCTCCTCGCCAAAGGGAAGGAGACATAGGGACAGATGTGTATCTTTTTTTCTGACAGAGTTAGAAGCTTCCTTTTTCTTTCCGTTCACTGTCTGCCACACTGAGAGTTTTTACATGTACAGTACGACTCTGGGTTAAATTAAGCATTCCGCGGCAACCGAATCCTCCCCTCTGCCCGTCATTATCGCTGTGTTTTAGGGAGCAGACTGCAGCGATTAGCCCCAGCCGCTGAACCGTGGGCCACCTCATTTAACACACCACTTGATGTAATTGTTATTGGAGTGGAGATACTAGCCTGCTGTTCAGACTGCAACACTCAACAACACTTTCTCCCCGTCTCCCTCTGACAGTCGCTGGCGACACTGTCGCCGCCTGTCCTTATTTGTGAGTCGCAATAAAAAAAAAAGAGAAATCAAGATTTTGGCAAAGGCGTGACAGCATATGAAATGTATGAATGGAAGCCAGAAAATACAGTTAAAGAGACGGTTTTCAGAGCCAAAAACATGAAGAGGGGGAGATATCGATACGAGCCACTTTTGAGATTTGTCAAAATATGTGAGTTAAAGCTGGGTTTGGTTGAAAAGTGAAGAGTGTTTAGGATGTCTCGATTGCGTACAACTGTCATTCTAACAGCATTTCAGTGAGAACATTTCAGTGTGAAACACAGGCCGTCACCAGAGTCATTGAAAGTTCTAATTATTAAGACTTTCATTGTATTAAACCCCAGTTCTGGACACTACTTGTGGCTTGTATATTTAGCAATAGCCAGTCAGTGCATTTGTAATTTTCATGCTATAGTTATTTTTACATTTTTTCTAATGGAGAAACAATGTAAAAACAATTTATTTCAAAGTGATTTAAAAAAAAAAATGGAGAAAAAAACTAACCAATCAAATTTGTTGGAAGAGATCCAAAGGATTACCATCTTCCATCATCTAGATAGCGAGCTGACTACAGAGCTACACCCATAAAAAGTAGCCTCGCTTTTGTCGACTATTTATAATATTCTCTGACATGGCTTGTTTGGGTGATTAAACAGAATATTATATCGTCATTCAAAAAGAAAAAAAAAAAAAAGTTTACATACTGAAGTTTAAATCGTAATATTGGTTTAACTACACTTGCAAATCGCCAAATCGGTGCCTGCGATGGAACGGGGGACGGGAGGCTCAAAGACAAAGAGACAAAGGGATGTATGAGGGTGAAAAAAGAGGAAAAAATGAAGAGAGAAAATTGAAAATGAAAGATTTAAAAGAGGAACGGAAAGATCTCAAACAGGGATAGAAACATATTCAGTGGGAGTCAGTGGAGACAGCGGGGTGGAGGGTTGGATAAATATACTCCCCTTCACTGAATGACAGGGATTCTCATCTCTCATCTACCCCCTGGGGAGACAGAAAGAGCGGAGCAGGGCTGGACCTGCCATCTTAACCCTTCCTCTCTGCTCATTTTACACCACTATCCCTCCCTTCATCTCTCCGCCTGCTCTTCTTCCACTAGTGCTCCACGGCTGCCATCTTAACCCTGCATCTCTAATCGTTTTAATGCAACCCCTTACCCTCTGCCTCTCTCTCCCTCTCTGTGTCCTTTCACTGCCATTACTAACCTCTCTCTCTCTCTCTTTCTCTCTCTCTCACCCTAAATGGCATGTGACCGCCATTATCGCCTTGTGGAAAGAGCGGCGTCATCATGTGTGCCATCATTTTCATCCATAACCATTAGGAACGTTGTAAAAAGATACGACCACTCACACCGTCTTCAAATAATGGACTATAGGCACACGGTTGGACTGTAGCTGCCCGCCAACATCAGCAGACGCTGTCATTACTTTTTACGACTTTGAGTACTTTGGCCCTTAATGTACATTCTTCCTGTCCTTCAGTGTTTGGGCCTGAAAAGGGAAGGGGGGCGGAGGGGGTATTAGCAGTTGGAGAGACCATTTGGTTATCAAAACAGCCGCAGGTTCGATTTCTGCAGCAATTAGCAGAGCTCTGTGTTGGATGCTGAATCCATGCCGACGTTATTTGACCAGGGCGTGGCAGCAATTCAATAAAGTGGCGATCGTGTTTCAGTAGAATCACATCATGATGTAGCACTGGTGTCAACTTGTCATGATGCATGATTCCCTCACAGAACTGATACAAGTTGGAAATTGTGCACTTGCACAGCATTCACTAAATGGAAAAAAAAAGTCCATAGAAAATAGCATTGCTGTAGACTCTAGGCCTGCAGAGTTGAGTCGAATTTGTCTTTGTATTGGCGCTGATCCTAATGCATTGTTTAATTTACCAAGTGACAGTTGCTGTATGCAAGGCTGCTAATGTGATGAGTTAAATCTCGCTAGCTTCAGTGCACCACAAGAAACAATCCAAATGTTTGTTCATTTTACCTGAGCTTCCATTTGAATAGCAGGACACCTGTAAAGACTATAAAAACCTCAGTTTGGTTTGGGTGTTATATGTCATATTCCTATCCTGCTCTCTGCAATTAATTTTGACATTTTGCACAAATTGGCGAATTCTGACGAATGCCGACATAGAAATTGTTTCATGTCCATGGTGCCCAAACATAGCTCTGATCCCTGAAGCCTTTTCATTTTCAGCTTTTAAACCGTTGCTGTGGGAATCTGTGGAGCTGAGGCCACCTCAAAAATACTGAATCACCAATTAACTATGTGAAAAGTCGAAGATATTCCTGATGAGGAAATACCCAACGAGGAGAGCTCAAATGTATAGAAGTCAGAAAAACAGCAATGGTCTTGAAAAGTTAAGAATATGTGTCACTTTTTCTGGTTAATATATAAAAGCAGCCGCATCTCAGAGCTACCGACTGCGTGCGACACAAGTTAAGTGTTTCTGCTGATTGGTTGACCTTCAGAGCTGCGACCACTGAAAGAAAATGTCTCTGTGCGTGAAAGACACAGTTTAGGTAAGAGGGCCAGAGTGTAAAATCACTCTGAACCAACATCAGTCAGCACAAACACACACACACTCTGCACTCAGCACGTTAACACACACACACACACACACACACGCACACACCGAACACTTCACAGGCTCAACACTTCTCAGATAGTGTTTACCCCCCGAACAACAGCTAGTGACATGGACAGGGGAGGGTTTGAGCAAAGGCTATTCTAATCACAGTGATGCAAACATTTGGACACATTTCATGTTATTCTACACAATGCTGTTAGGATGGATTTAAATAAAATCAAAGTGAGCAACATAACTCAGTGTGGACATAAATACACATTTTTCCGCTGACGTATACAGGACTGTTAAACATCCTGTTAGTGTTAGCATTCGTCAAATCTGCTATTTTTCCTTATTCAAACACTATTTCTAAGGCCTACGGTAGGCCTACGCTCTCCCCACTCTGTCTGTCTTTCAGTATATCTATCGTGTCAGTCGTCGTGCTTTGGTGACAGATAATAACTCGAGCTTTCAGGGAACTTGGACTTCTGAGTCCAGATTACAGATTACCTTCACTCCAGTCACTGCAACACTTTTTGCAGTATTGTGTTCTTTTAACTTTTGGGGACTTTATTTTAAAGTCGTCCGATTGATTTTTTTCTACTTAAGTACTTTTTTGCGGATGTGCTGTAGTGTTCTTGACTCCAGCTGAAATTACATCCTTTACTTTTATTGTCAGGTCTCCTGTAAGATGGACAACCGTTGGTCGCTTTTCGATCAGAATCAGGATCAGGCTATATTTGGCTGGCGCATTATGTTTTATCATGTCCAATATATCCATTTAATCCTGGCTTGGTTATGTTAGCAAGTAACTGGAAATGCATGTTTGACGTTTACCATCTGAACATTGTCAAAATTGTGTCTATAATTGTTTTAAATCTTCCAGAAGCCATCCTGAGAATGAACAGCTACAGCTTTGTGGCCACTAAATTTAAGTGTTACCTTAGGAACCCGATAACAGATTCATTTCTTACAATCCAGTTTTCTTGTAATGACTATTGACTAATAGTTCATTCCCCATAAAAGACCATGAAAAAGAACTAATTGTCTACAGTTTTCTTGGTCGAGTGAGGAACCTAACGACCAATTAGTTGAGTAATCGACCGACAGGCAGCGGACCTACAGCCCAGTTTGGATGAATCTCTTTATATTTATGCTACACAGGTACAAACTACTCTTTTTACTGAGCAAAGTGTCACAAAGGAGCAGCTCGGAGTTGTTCCATCACTCCATTTCACATCGACAGCCGCTGTTTGAGGTCATTCGCATGGGAAATCAGTTATGTGCCGAGAGTTAAGATGTCACCTCGCACATTCAGCCTGTCCGATTGCAGAGCCAGGTCATCGCAGTTGAGAAGAGGTCTCAGTTTAACACCTACAGGTCGCAGAGTGCACTTTTCCTCTGTCATTAGGCGCTGGCTGAGCCTAACCCAGAGAGTAACTCGAGCCCTGCCCTGCAGACGGCTAATCCACCTCAACAAAGCCTTTCTGCTGCTCTGACAGCCTGAGTGATCATCAGTCAGGTAAAGCAAACTGCTCCGTCTTGACCGATATGCACACAGGTGGCTTTACTGGCCGCTCTGTGTTTGAGTAGGTGCGTATTCGTGTGTTGTGTCGGGGTGGCACGAGGTCGCAGGAAACACCGTCGATAAACAGTGTGTCCCTGCCTGCGTGTATGTGTGGGATCCGAGTGTGTGACATGTCCGGACTTGTTAAGTTTCATACGACATGAGTCGGCCCGACGCTGAAACCGAGGCTGCAGCCGTCACAGACAGGCAGACCGATTAAGTCGCCTTTTCTCACGGCAGGTAAAGACTCAAATCCCCATAATCCCTCAAATGATTAGGCTCAGGTCAGGAGTGACAGCACGCACACAGGGACAAAACTACAGAAGAAAAACAGGTTTTTATGAAACATGACAACAGGAGTCATAGACTCATTTAGACGATGGTATAAACACAGTGCTGCACTGTTTGTGACTGCTCCGCAAGAGTCCATTAAAAATCTTCTTTATTGAAAAGGTTTTGATTGTCTGCTGCTGCAAGTCAGAGACTTGACTGTTGTCTCCCTGATAAAGTGTGATATGTTGTATTTCATGAATATATCAGAATCTTCTTAATAAACCAGAGCAAATAAGATACTTAAGGATGTATAGGCAATGGAGTGACATAAACAGGAAGTGAAAGGCTTTTATTTCAGCGGGCTAGTTGAGATTCTCAAAGAGACACGGGTCAGCCAGAGGCAAACAAACTAAGACAACGACATGTATTGCCTTTAACAAGATCGTAAGAGCATTTTTTAACCCGTACAGGGAATGAGGGGAACACAGACACCACACACACACACAGTGAGTGTCTGCTGCATTCCTGTGTGCCTTCTGGCTCTTGTCCCTCCACACTTGTCACCGGACAGCGCAGCAGTCCTGCAGTGTGTGCCCGGCCGGCCTGAAGAGGCTCTCACGGGCCTGTTAGCATGCAGATGGTGTCAGGTGACAAGAGCCGGAGCTACAAGATGTAGATGGAGGCCGGTGGCTGCTGCTGCAGCCTCGAGAGTCACGAGTTTGTTCGCAAAATGTCAAGTCACTTAGCTCAACGCACAACATCCAGGATCCGGGTCTGCTTTCTGATTGTTTAAAAAAAAAAATCTGAGCTTTTAAAATTGTAGAGAGGAGGAAAGTACATTATGCTTTTATGCTATTATATCCTGGATTTTTGAGGTGAAAACTGATTTTTTCGATTTTTGCGAATGTGTTTATTTATCGGTCAGTACTTAAAATGAAAAAAATATTTCTTAAATTTTCATTTTTATTTAAAATTCTATATGTATATGTAACAACTTTCAATTCATAAAAATAACCAAATTGTTTTTTAAAAATATGTTTGGGTTTGTGTATGTTTGTGTATTTTTGTTGGTGCCACTGGGGGCACCAACATCAGAAAATGTCTTTTTTTTTTTTTACACAAGCAGCTTTAAACATTAATATTTTATATAACAACAAATGCAATATAAAAATTAAGAAAAAAAAGTTAAATGACAGCAGAAATGATAGTAAATCTGTGTTCAGGAGAAATGTGGAATTAATGAACACCTCTTCATACATGTTTAATAACAGTACAGACAGACATCTGCGTGGACAAAGCCGGACAGACGGACACACAGCGGTGCATGGCAGCAGCAGCACTGGTGGTTGCGGTGGTGATGTGTGTGCTGGGGGGGGTTTAATTGGAAGGAACAACATTGCTCTTTTCAGCTCGGCAGCAGATGTGAAGCAGGTTTCAGACAGACAGACAGACAGCACATGAGGAGAATGTCAACGACCTCTCTGACCTTTTCACCTATCAGACTGAGATCTCTGTCTCCTCTCTTGTTTCACGGTGGATCATTTTTGATATTAAAAAAAAAAAAAAAATCCACCTGAGCTACGGTATGAAAAAAAGTCAGTCGGGTATCAGTGCTGAATCTCAGCTACTGTACCAGCACAGATGAGAAGCACTAGTATTCTACGGTACCGGAGTCATATTTGAACGATCAAACTTCCTGGCTCTCACACCTGCACACGAGTGTCTTCGTGTCCAAGTGCTGCACTCTTCTCTCAGATGATGTCCCCAGCAGAGCCAAGGTACGAACAGAGGGACGGAGCGAGGAGACTGAGACCCCTCTGAAGGGCCACAAACCAGCTGCGCTCACTTGGCTCCATCACTCAGGAGGAGAACAGAGGGAGGGAGGAGAAACATTACAGGATATAATGGATGACCGAGCAGAGATAAGTGACTTTTCGGTGGTTTATGGGCACAAACACTTGTCATCTAAAATGTATATACAATCTGCAATAAGCACAAAATCCACACTGTTACGGAATATTGAATATTTATATGTGGCGGTGTATGTATAGTCTGCTCTGCATACTACATTATGTCTTGTCATGTCTTTGTATACTGTATTCGCAGCCCTGTTTATATTTTACCATATGGTTCAGTATAAACCGTTGTCAGAAAGTCCCTGTGGCAGCGTCATTAAGACAAATTTTTGCCTCTTTAACGTTTCCTGGTGATTAATTGATTCTTTAACCACAGAAACACTCGCTTGTCACACAGTCTGTAGGCATTTCATTGTTCTCAGATGTAGAAGATAGAAGATCACGACACGGATTATTAAAAATGGGAAAACAATTGCATCTTAACAACTGCTAATGAATCTTTGCGGCTGTCTTTAATTCCGAAATTCTTTCCGGCGTTGTCTCATCCTGTATTTGTCTTCATAAAGAGGAATTTCCCCTGTTTGGCATAAATATTCACCTCTCTACTTCCTCTCTTTGAGGCGATGATCTGACACCGGAGATGAGAGCTCATACTCGTTCACACACACACGCACACACACCTTCAGGCTGTTCTGCTTCTCATTAACACTGCAGTGAAGTTCACAGATGCACGCATACAAAGGCATGCACATACACACACACACACACACACACACACATGCCGAGACATTTGCACGCACACACGTTGAAAACTCGCGAGTTGCAAATGGGGCTTCTTTCAGCGGAATCAGTCAACGTTCGCATCGGCCATTATTTGACACGATCCTCTGCTTCTGACACACACATCACAGGGGGCTGCGTTCAATCACTCACTAACCTACTCTCACAAACACTCCTGGGCTCTGCCAGCTCTGCCTCTGGGCCTCTCGTCATGACTGAAGCACTCACTGCCTCGCCGTAAATGGATGAGAGCATCGGGGTGGCCCTGCGGTCAGCGGGACCGGCCCACAGATGACATGTCACAGGTTTTGGTGCCAGCCAACGGGCCGATATGCGCATCTGTGGCCGTATTAAGTGGATGGTGTTGACAGTGAACGCTGCACAATGGGATGATATTACAGTCGATGAGTTTCTAAATGGCCCCGAGTGGATTTCTGAGCACAGAGCGTCAGTGTTTGTCCCAAGGTTGCTCTGACACCACGGACGGTGGCAAAATGTGCCTGAGAGGAAGGAACGAACCGGAGCAACCGAATCCAGTGATTCAGCACCAACCATGTGTGGTCGATTTCACTATTAAAAATCAGCTGAAGCTGTTTCACATCCACCGGTGTGATGTCACTACAAGTTAAAGGGGTGGAGCCAGCAATATGTTCATTATTGATTGATAATTTTCTAGTCTATAAATTGTCTAAAAATAACTACAAAAACGACCCATCAGACCAGACCAAGCTGAAACCTTAGTGGTATGAGAGTTGTGTGAAGAATTTCTACACCATCTACACACACCACTCTGCTTTGATCAATATATTATGCTGTTTTATTTTTTGTTTTCTCATCAAATGGATATGAATTCAACTTTGATAAAACACAAAAAACTTTTCTGATTTCTGAATATGCAAATACAGTATGTGTAATTTTAAAGCTTTCACGTCGTGCTTGTGCACTACACTTTGCATGTTGGTGGTGTCACCAAAAAAGAAAATCAGTGTGAATTCTCATGAGTGGGAAGATAAATTATCAGAGTGTGCCTCCACTTCGCAGCGACTGTCCAATGATTTCACAGAGTTGTGTGTGTGGCCTTTCCTATCATCCAATCATCTTAGCTGAAGGATGTTTAAACCGTCTCGCACGTTCTCTCTATTCTCTCGATGATAGTCAGCATTCTGTGTCTGTTGGCGTAAACTGCTGTCAATGCAGTCTATGCTGATTTGCAGCTCCCGTCCCCTCCACCACCACCACCATCTCCCCAGTATACGGCTCCCTCGGTAGGGCTCTGATTGGCTGCTATTTATAGGGCCTATATCCCTATACATCTATCTTGTCAACGGTGTCAACGCCAAAGTCTTCAAATAAACTTCATTCATTCATCTGCTCGCTTTAACTTGTGTTGTCTTTACTGATTGAATTTCATGGGAATTAATTCATATTTTCTAGAACCTAGTTTGGGCCTCTGAGGGGCAGCAGACTTGCTGAAGCATCTTTACTCTAAGCCATGAAGCTCGCACTTCCTTTTTCATTTAGCTGAAAATCA
Source organism: Nibea albiflora (assembly GCA_014281875.1). NCBI lineage: Eukaryota > Metazoa > Chordata > Actinopteri > Sciaenidae > Nibea > Nibea albiflora. The sequence continues at coordinate 4,304,258 of CM024803.1, forward strand.
CCAGGATGCCGTGCACAGGCTTTTTTTATTTGCGTGACAGCTGTTATATGTCCTACTGCGCCCGTGAGAGTAAAGAAGTGGCCGGTTTTAGAGGGAGGACTGGTGAGGGATGATGGGTGGGAGTCATGGAGATCCTTCCTGGCCCTTGGCTGAGGCTCTAATCCGCCCGGGCTCAGGAGAAGGTGTCTGTGCGCAGAGCCGACCTGTCAGCACTGAGGGACACCATCATCTCCCCTTTATCCTTCCCCTCCCCACATCCCTCTTTCGCACTCCCTCCATCCGTGGGCTCGCCGCATTCCCACATTCCTCAGATAAAATGTCAGGTAGAGAGGAAGAGGAAGGAGGGAGAAAAGTTGAAGGGGCAGCTGTGGCCCAGGGCAGCTGAGGTGCGTTGGGTAAAGCCCACCACTGAAGCCCTGATAAGCGTATCTCCCTCCCTCATGTGTGCCAGACAAAACCCATTTGTTTCTCATCTGTTCCCCTGATTTGGGCCTGACAGCTCGGGGTGAGCTGCGGAGGACCTGCGACAGAGTGATGGAGGAGAAGATGGGGGGAAAAAAGAAGGCCAGAGGAGGAGAAAGGGAAAAACATGCCCTTCGTTTCCCATACCTTGTTGTTTGGCAAGTTGGCAGTGCCTTTTTGCTCATCCATCACGTGCAGTATCAGACACCGCTGACAGGACTTCATGTCAAAGAAATAATGAATTCTTTTGGGGACAACTTATTTACTTTGTAATCTCAACTCCAGGTCCACCTATTAGCTTTGTTGGAGCCCTTCAACTGTGGCTCATGAGGAACTCGAGCGCGTGACTTCTTTATGAAAGCTGAGAAAAAGCAGGTGAGTAAAGGTTGACATACTGTAGTATCACATTTTAAGGTGGTGAACCTTTGCCTTTTTACACATCCAGCTGTTACGGAGCAACACTGGCATTCATTTGGAGTTTTGTTTTCGGCCTCCCCTCTTGAGCCGCTAAATGTTTCGTTTTCTTCACCAGCTCGTTGTTGTCTTTTCTGTCGTTCGGTGCTGGCCAGATGTTTAGTTTCTTCTTTGCTAAAACAGCTGCCACAATTGCTGAAAGCCATGCGGCAAAATAAAGTCAGTAAAATTGTGAGCTGGAAAAACCAAAACAACGAGCTGAAACACGCTAAAAAGCCTGTGTAGAGCTGTTCACTTTACACATTGATCCATTGTTAATAGAGACTTTTTAAAATACTCTGCTGTGAATTTTGTCCGGCATGTTGAGAATAAAAAAGTGCTGAAAGCGTCTAAAACTCTGAAAATCTGAATGTGCACCTTTTTTTCCCCCTGCCCTCCACAGTGTAAAGTCCACACACACAACAGACATGTGGTGAAGCCGTGACTGAGGCAGCTGTCGCGGAGATGTACTTCTAATAATTTACAGAAGTGACTGCAGGGAAGGACTAATGAGGAGGAAAGAAGTGTGTGGTCCTGCATAGCTCGACTGGCAGAGCATGGCACCTTCACCGCCAGGGTGGTGGTGGTGGGAGGCGGCTGGCGCGGCATTCCCAGCGGAGCCACCAATGCGAAAACCGTATGTGCGCACGGCGCGGAGAGGCACTTCGGGTAAGAGTGCTCGCTTAATGGTTGTAGGGGAACAAAAGAGGAGAAAAGACGGAGAGGAGGAGAACACGCCTGCTGTTTGTAAATGGACTCCTTCTTTTTCCCTCCGCGTTCTTCCCTTCATCCTGTTTTGTGTGGATGTAGGTCTCTCATCCCTCATAATCCCTTCCCCAAACACCGATGAGTAAGTCCTGACACACAGCCACATTGCCTGCTGCTGGGGATTTACTACCTAAATAAACACACACACATAGAAACACGCACAGCGCATGAAAAATAAATTGAAGCAATAAATTTTACACTGTCGTCTGTTGCTAGGGCAGTGTCTCATTGGAAATATTCTGATTTTAGTGCTGAAGTGATACATGAGAGTCTGCACCGACAGCAAGTCAGTATATTCTGGGATTCATTACTTAGGGATGGATACTAACTTGTTTTCTGACAAATATTTCCAGTTAACCAAAGAAGCCAAAGTTCTGAAATGACAAGCTCTGATGCTAACTAATGCTGGACCTTTAATCTAAATTAAACATTAGCGTTAGCGAGACTCTCATTCTTAAACGCTGGCTTCACTTTCACTGGTTAAAATGATAAATAATTCATGCTAATTCTGTAATGGCTGAAATGCAACATCGCCTGCCTTCACTAAAGCAGTGACGTAGCTGCTCATCACACAAACTTTAAAGGGGATCTCCAGTTAAACTTTTATGCGTTTCATATAAATATTTTGCATTTGGACTCTTGGCTGTATTTTGGCTCATAAATGTGGTGTTGAATATCTGAATCCGGCGTTAAACTGTTAAAATCACAATGATGGGTGGACAAAATGGCGGACAGGCTTAGGAAAAATGCGTAAGTGCAGTCTGTAGTTCGAAAAGTTAAAGAAGAGCTGGCAAAATGCGTCACAGGCGGACGAAATGGGTGGGGTCGTCCGCGGTGCGGGCAATGTTCATTTGCAGTAACAATACAAAGCTGGTTAAAAACCCGGCTTCCCATCAGTTAACTTAATTAGACGTCCAATATTTAAAACAAGCATCATTTCATGTCTTTTTCTTCTATCATATCTGCTCACATTCAGGGTGTAGCTACAGGTTGTGAACGCTAATGAGCCCACCACTCGTGACTGCAGTGTTTTTGCCTTCTCAACCAACAGAAGCTGATAGCAGATCGTGCAGTTTAAATTATTAATAGTTCCTTGCAAATGTTAAAAGCTAAACCTAATTAGATTTGATGAAAGGATTTGAATTCAATAAGTGGAAATTGATACTGGGTTTGATAAATGCAAACCCAATCCTACAAACGAGATTAAGAATCTGACTAGTCATTCGATGCCAGCGCCTTGTATTTCTAATCTATGCCACAGACACATTTTTCAGTACCAAAAAGGTACTGAGGTTCAATACTATCAATTATTCTTCCAGATGAAATAGCTGTTGGCAGAAAACGTGCATTCACTCCAGCATCCCTCAGCGTTTAGCAGTCTCCACCTGAGATGTCACATTGCCTGAAAGAATTTAATTAGCATCGGTCTCAGTGGAGATTTTTAGTGGTGCATCAGCTCAATGCTTGTCCAGGGGCCAACATTAAGTCTGAGGTGAGACCTGGTCTAAAACAAAGTTAAAATCTCATCTAAGACAATATAAAGTTTTATGTTCCTCCTAATGTGATACACAGCGCAGCGGAGACGAAAGGCTCCCAGGAGGTTTAGGTTTCCCCCCTCGCAGTTTTACTTCCTTCTTCCTGCCCTCTTCGTCTTTTCTCCTCACCCCTCTTCCATCTAATGACCGTGCAGCTTGCTGGCACATGGCCCATGTTGATCTATAGCCACCCATCTGGCCTGTATATGTGGGTTTTTGATGAGCCTATGATGAATCTGAAGGTGCACATGAGGAATGTCTGAATGGATGCGTGTGCGGGTGCATGAATGTGTGTGTGTGTAACGGCACACCTGCTCCACATGCAACCAGCGCACGGCCTGTTAGCTCCTCTCAACACTCTGTATTGTGCTGTTAGCCAGCGTGGCGTTGCTAATCCGTAGTGTTCGGGGTTAGCTGGAGGCTACCATGCTGGTGTCTTTACACTTGTGTGAATGGGAGAGGAATGTGGCACAGATGTTCTCTGTGTGGACCTGGCTGTTGGGCCGCATGTGCGCGTGGCTCAGACACGGTCTGCCGGCGTACTGACCTGTGTCGCCATAATAAACAGTAATGAATTTTCAGCATGGTACTGTTGTTACGCTGTCCATTTGCGCTGTTAATGACGCTGCTTTTTACTTGTTGTTCTTTCCTCGTCAGGATTTACTGAGTCAGTCAGTTTTATCTGCTGCTTTTTAATGAACTTTTTTTTTTATTCTAGCTGAACGGTTCCACTTTACTTATTGTTCATACTTCGCTGTCAGTTAATACCTGCTGCTGCAGTGTTCAGAAAGAACATGTGTACATCTGCTGAGCTCCATCTTCCAAAATCCACCGAGAATCACCCGATCCTCCGACCCATCAGCTGAAAAAGCGACCCGCCACCTCTCCTGAACCTCCTGTAGATGATTTAAACAACATGTCTGGTTCCTCACCTTCATTCACTTTATCCAGACATTTACTTTGGCCGATATTTTAGGAGAAACTGGATTATATCCTGGAACGGCTGCCATGTTATTCCAGCTTGAATTACAGCACGGTAAAATAGAAGCACGTATTGATTTCCACGAAGATAAAATGATCGTTTTGTTAGCGTTCGTCCACATTATATCCCGTGACTTAAAGACAGCACACACCAGCAGTGTGTATGGCGTGAGTCAGAACACCGGGGTGTTGTTTTTCCATACGAGCCCACTCACACTCAGCTGTCATCTCGGGCTGTCATTCGACAATGTCACTGCGGACAGCGGTTGATGGTCTAGAAAAGCAACAGTTTTTATCACATTTGGCACAAGCTGCTGTACCTCGACTACTTCTGTATGTGTGACATGTCCGCTGTGTGCTAGCAGCGTCAGATGACATGACGCAACGAGACAAGGCTGCCGTGTGTTGCCCTATAGCTACTGGCATGTTGTAAAAGCCTTATGGGAGCTGTAGTCGTTGAATGCTAACAAAATAACAAGGTGGCTATTTTTTTCTATCCAGTACAGTCGTAGATATCTTGAATGTGAACAGAACTTTGTATTTTGCATGTGAAAAATCAAGCTTAGGGGAGATGGTGGGGATATAAAGAAGCACTATTGTTTCCTCATTGCATGTCCCTCGAAAAACACACTTGCTTTCACCAGAGGATTCTATTACAGCCACTTAGTAGTCCCAGTGTCTTCAGTGTCTCAGTCACTTACACATGAATGGACACTGGCTCCTGCAGGAATCCAACCACATGATGCGACACTGAAGCCACAAGCCACATGAGCACCAAACCTGCAGCTCGCACAGCTCACCAAGAAGAAAAGACACAAACAACTTCGGCAGCAAGACAATGAGGCAATAACTCTTCCCCACTGAGAGGATGGTTATTATGACGGCAGCCCCATTAGCTAAATGGAGAAAGAGCATGTGCAGCATGTAGCTCCGGCTATATAAATCTGCATCGCTCACCCTGACCTCTAGCAGTCGCTCCCTGGAGGAGTCAACCTGGGATAATTCCAACACCTCATGATGGCCTTCCCTGGGTCAGGTCGCCGTAAATCTCAGGCTCATCAAGACCAAAGTGACACCCAGGAACGTCCCTTTTCTCCACGGCAACGCGGTGTCAGCGGTCATGAGGCATGTCAAGGACTTTGTCATGACCAAAAAGTGCTTAGCTTGGCAGCTGGTGGTCAGGAAGCGACCGGAGTCACGTGTCGGCGCTTTTAGTTTTCCACTCTGGATATTTATGTGCCTCTTGGTAGGCCTTCAGCGAAGAGGGACAGAAAGGAATTAACTGTGGCTAATAGCCATGTTTGCTAACGAGTCACACGTGCATCGGGGTTATAGAGCCACTTCCCCTCCGTCCTTTGAAACAGATGAGGGCTGTGACCGCGCAGTCGCACAGTCGAAAACAGGACGTAAATTAAGGCCTTCTCCTCCTCTGGTGTTGGGGCGAAAATAACGGTCTTAAATCAAACGCTGCAGCAGGATTCATCCAGCTCTGGGAAGCTAGACCACAAAAATCCTCAAGTAATGTCACAGGAGTCCAAACCAGAGACGTGAGCTGGAAGTAATGTCACAGGAGTCCAAACCAGAGACGTGAGCTGGAAGGACACGGACAACACATCCTCACGCAGTGGAGATAAGAGCCGAAGTACTTTTAGAGAGGAAACGGCAGCACTAACAACATGTGCTCTGACTTCTGTACATCTGATGTGTTTAATATAATTAAACAGAAATCTTCAGATGTTTGCTGTTCGCTTTAGGGCACAGACCCTTTATTTGCTCGGCGAGCAGAGAGTTGTAATTACTGACTGAAACCGTTTAAGCAAACGGTAATTTAATTTAAAGTCTCTCCGCAAATATTCAGCGAAACATTACACACTCTGTGATTCAGCTTAATTCCACTTATTATTATTATTATTATTATTATTTCGACTCGAGGCTCAGTTGTCAGGATGAGGCAATACTTTACACACTTACGATCACGTTCCTCAACCAGATTCCAACTTTGTGGTTGCGAGCCGGTTTCAGGTCGTCAGTGCAAAGCAGCTTTTCATGACATGTGCCGCCAAATACGTCACCGTTACTGTGAAGCATGATGAAATTAGCAGCAAATCTAAACGACTGCAAACTACAAAAGATGCCGAGTGGAACTATGTGGGAAGCATGACTGTGCCTGAACCACAGCCTTTAGTTTCCTGTAAATACACAAGACATCAATGCCCAAACCATGCGCTACTATCCACGACACAACACCAGTGACTTGTGGAACACTTTTAGTACTTTATCGGCCATGAGTCACATGACTTTGACTCAGTAAATCAAGAGTTTGGCATGCTTTAAATCTAATATCACAACAAATCAATTCAATGCAACGCCCTGATACAAAAAGGGTCACGGTATATAACATCATCTCAAACCTCTCGCCACATTTGCAGTACAGTGCTGACCTGTAGAAGACCGCAGCACTCTAACAACACACGGGTCAATGATGGGACAATCCCACTCCCTACACCAATATTGACGTCCAGCGTTTTATCGATATCGGCTGTCTGGACTGGTCCCCGCACACTGTCAGCTCTCCTGTCCTTTCAAAGAGTGTCACTGACGGATGTATTGAACTGTTTTGGAGCATTTCTTCTGATCTGCTTTGTTTGGGTGTGTGTGTGTGTGTGTGTGTGTGTGTGTTTGCATTAATGATCTCAAGAGCAAAAAAGGGAGGATGGGATGCAGGAGGAGGCAGAGACACTATGATAAGGTCAGGGCCCTTTTACATCTCTGTGAGCTGATAAAGCGGGACACACACTCACACACACACACACACACACACACACATACACACACACACACACACTCAGACGACCATTCCAAGGCATCAAAGACTGATAAGACAACTCTGCGTTATCTTCCTGTGGCTTTGTCTCCGGCTACAACACCATACTCCTTTTATTTTATTTCACCAGAGCAAGGCAGCGTGGGGCTCCAACAGGGCGAAGCCGTCTCTAAGTGTTTACAGGAGATCAAACGCATGCTTTATTCTGATGAAAGCTTTGGCTCGAAAACACGATTTCCATCAACTGAAAAACTGGGAATAATACAGATTACTGATATCAATAGCAGAAAAATAAAGTTAATGCTTTTCTAAGAATTTGAACTCATTGCTCCCAGTTAACTCTTTTGCTGCTGTCAGAGAAATCACCAAAAATGTACTGAAATTTGTAAAAAAAAAAACAAAAACAAAAAAAAACACAAAACTATCTATAGATTTGACTGGAGCCTCTTAAGTTGGAAATGATTGTTTCCTTTCCCATATTGGACACTTTGTTTGCAAATTAACTCTTCAAATACATCCTGTTATTTTCAATCTGTGGTTGATAAAGGAACGCCGAGTCAGACTGTTTGGCTCCGCGCTGGAAACCCGGCAACTGAAACAAGCAACAAGGTAAACTGAAAATCCTTGGGCGTTTTGACAAAAGCTCAATCCAGACAATAGTCTTATCCCTCATCCAGTACAAAGCCCATTCAGTCAGCTCTTTCATCTGCGCAAACAGGGCAAGGGGAGAACAGAAAACATTTGATCAAGTCAAAGTTAATCTTCCAACAGTTTGAACTCACCGAGCTTTGTTACGATGGGACCCAAGTGAGGATTTTGCCTGGAAGTCTCACGGAAAGAAAGGCTTGTTCTCCAGAGTCCCTGGGTGTTGTTTAATGTATTGCTGTGCGCTTTTCTATCAACGTCTTGTCACTTATTTTAGTAAAACCGTGCGTGTCTATCTTTTTATTTCAAGCGTGCCATGCCATGTGTCAAGCAACCGCATTTACAAGAAGACGCAGAGAAGTTCAAGAATTGTTTGAGTTTATTTTTGCTGTGGTCACGCGTACTGTATGCACAGAGATTCTCCTCACACCGCACTCGATGTATGCGAGGCCCTTCAGACCTCTGTTAAGCTGTCAACACACCTCCGTACCAACGGGAAAATGAATTCCTCTCAACAACTCAAATTCCCCGTAATGACAGTTTTCATTCACAATACCAGCAAAAATAACTTCCTCAAACTTGTTTTTACAGGTTTTCTTATCGCTCTTAACTTAGTAAAGATTATCTTGAACCCTGCTTTGATGGGAAAAGGAGGAATAATCATTGAAAATTGTGTTTTTAAGAACTTTTGGGAAACAGAAGCTTTATCTGAGTAACTCAAGCACTTACTTGAAGCAAAGTCAAGAGAGACCCTCGGGTACCTTTGGGAAAGACTACCCTGATAAAAACAACCTGGACCAGTTGATAAGGATGTAAACTTTAAGTTATTAAAGGGAATAAAGTAAACAACCGGGCTGAACTCGACTCCTCGGGCCCCTGGGTGGCACACTGGGCAGCAACGCCACCCGATCCTGGAGCCGCGGGGCCTCGACGCCGTAAATCAAGAGGCGTTCGAGACGCTGAGCTCGCGGGTGAGCCGAAGACGAGACTGCAACCAGACAGACAGGAACGCTGATGTGTGTCTCTGATAACACACTCATACAGGACGAACACACGCGCGCGCGCGCACAGATCTTCGCATTTCCCTCAGCGTTCCCACTCGTCTCACAATAGAGCCCCACAAACAGTCGAACAAGAGGAGATCAGAGGACGACTGACATAGTTGTGTACACACTAATTAGGCACACTCGCATGACCACAATGGGGTTTTTCATAGCCTGCATACACGGATCGCACTCTCTCACACACACACACATAAACAGGATGGGTATCAGGGTCGGGATCTCTGCCATGTTTGCTATGATACCCTCTTTGATCTGGGGTGAGAAGTTCTCTGCCCCTGCTAATAAAACAAAAAAAGAAACGAGACAGCCGGGTTTTTGAGAAGGTGGCAGCGTTTGTTGGAGTGTTTGACAGTCGCAGTGTGAATGGAGGATGCTGTGTTTTGTTCCGGCTCTGTATGAACAGGCGTTTTGTTTGCCAGATGACATTTAGACAATGGCTGCAGGACGGGTGGGAGGAGGGAGGCAGGGTGGAGAGAGAGGGAGAGAAAAGAGAAGTGGGGTGGGTGGGGTGTCGGCGGCGGCGATCATATGAGCGACGTCTGATGCTTTTGTGGAGGGCTGAGGAACAGAGGGGTCAGCAGGTCAAGACCGAGTGACCTCTGCCGACAACCAAGGCACAGAATAACACAAGGAGAGAGGAACCAATAATGCCTCCATGTTGGTTTTGCACCTAACGCCTCAGCATTGTTTCGCCGTCAATCAGCCATCCTTCCACCTGTCACTGCCGCTCTGACGCGCACAAGACTCACTACGGGGTGTGCTGTGAAAAAGTTAGAAAGTTTCTCCACAGTGAGGAGCTACGTGCCTCACATGTGAATGAAAGGGTGATTTATGATGGAAACTGTCCCAGTTTGCAGAAAAAGGAGGGTAATTATACACAATAATGACCGCCGGAGGCCCGGACGGGGATGGAGACATTTAAATAAATGTGGCTACTCACTCCCAAAATCATACATTTGTCAAATTGAGCAACGTTTATTGAACTTAGCCTGAAATCTATAGAATGTCATTTGCATCTACTTTAGATTTTACAATCCAGGATGCTTTGGAAGTCATCAGTGAATCAAATGATGAATTAATGTCATGCGACTTGTCACTTTCTGGGATCTTTTCTGTCATTTAGGGAAATAAAGCTGTTAAAACATTAAACACGGAGGTAGCACAGTTGTCATTACCCTGTAAAAAGATAAGTTCCACTTGTTTTTTCTACGGATTAAACAAATAAGATTCGACGTGTTAAGCAGATTTTGTAACCTATGACCAAAAGCCAGGCTAGCTGTTCCTCCATTTCAAGTCCTTGAGCTTAAGCTAAGCTAACGGCTGCAGGCTGTAGCTTTTACCATGCAGACATGAAAGAGGTTATCAGTGTTCATTTCTCAAAATGTAGGACTATTGAAATTTTCATCATGTGATGTACTCCACAAAAATTCTCTAGCCCACATTTCCGTTGCTTTTTTTCTTGTGTGTGGACAGGAATTTGTCTCCGGCTGTGTGTGTGTGTGTGCATGTGTGTGTTGAGTGATTTCCTGCTGGCTGTTTGTCCTCTTATCTCTGAACCAGAGGCTGATCACTGTGATAAACACACACAGGGTGACAACACACGCACACACACACACATACAGACACACATGAGCAAACATTCAGGTAACTCCAATCAAGCCAGTTTTGTTGTGTCGCAGATATTCACCACAGGCGATGACTCAGGTAGGACCGCCGCTGATATCGACACAACACATTTCAGTCTGATCGTCGAACACAGACACAGAGAGGGTGAGCAGTATGGGTGAAGTGGTGGCAGACCTAAGATTAGGTCTTGATTCGGCGCACATGGTGTGACCTGGTGCTTTCGCCGCAGACTGTGACTCAGCGTCTCAGTTGAAATGTTGACTCAAAGACAGATGTAGATGAAGATATATGTGAATTCCCTTTGCTCTGCTATCTCCCGGTGCTACCCTACCTCTGTCCCCCATCCTCTTCCTCTCCTCCACCTCGCCCCACTCCTTTCCTTCTCATTGCACCTCTTCATGTCCTCATGTACATCATTTTAAACTTGCAAAAGACGACTATCTTTCCATGTGATAACCAAGTGGAAAACTGTGACATTACAAACCTGAACGGTAATCTTTTGAGTGAGGCTTCTGGAACAACTACAAACTCTTCTTCAGACATGGTCAGACAACACAGCATCCGTCGACATTATAGGAGATTAAATATCTTGTAGTTTTGGACTGTTGGTCAGACAAAACAAGACATTTGGCACCTTGGGCATTACAAAATGGTGTTCTGAGACTATATGAATTAGAAAGAATCCAGGAAATAATAACCAAATTAACCGATAATGTATCGAATTCTTTATTGTAGCCCGCACTTCAGTGTTTTGCATCACTACATTATCCTTCCACCAGCCACAGTAGTGTCCCAAATGGTACTGTCCCTGTCTGGAGGCCGTCTGCATGTAAAAACTCAGAAACCTTTTTTTTTTCCAGCAGAAATGGAACTGCTTTTCACTTGCTTTGACCTCGTTCTTCATTCTTTCATTCTCCCTAATGGAGAAAACTTAAACCCAGTCCATCAAGAGTACAGAGAGGCCATCGCAGAGCCCTGAGCTTGGCCTTTATCCCCTATGATTTTAACACCTCATCAAGCCGGCCTTACACCAATTCCAGAAATAGACACTTTCTATAGATAGTAAATAAAATAAACAGTTGTGTCTCTGCGTCGGCCTCCACTGCTGCCTGACTGGCGAGAGAAGATTTCTGGACTATCAGCTGCTACGGGGCAGCAGTTTAAGGGGAATCACATGTTTGGCCTGACATGAGAAAGCTCCGTCAAATGAGGAAAAAAGAAAGACATTCAGAAATAAGTGAGAGAGAAGAGGAGTGACTGTTTGCAGTGGTTCCCTTCCAGGCCGACTTCAACTTCCAGCTTCATGAGCTCTGACCAGCTTTGTGAGTCAAAGAGAAGCAGATCTTTATGGGGAGTTTTACTGTGTGTAAAATATTGGGTGTTGATAAGGCGCCATGCGGTTGCGAGCCTGAGAAAATAGCAGAAAAGAAAAGACCCCTGGTTTTATCTTGGGTTAGTTTCCCCATCAATTTCACTCGACTCTCTAAAAGGTCCATTAAGGCGAGTTGAGCAGAACAGCGACAGAGGGCAACCTGACATCCATCACCTCTGCTGCTTCACAGCCCGGCAACACACACCCCAAAGAACTTCAATGAAAGAAAGTTGGTAAGGTTGTGTGTGTTGGTGCGCGCACAAGCAAAGCGCCTTCTTTTGTGTACAATCCTATCAATGTCACAAAGGTTACGCTCCCTCAAGATAACCCGCGGAGATCGCTGTGGGCTCCGGCTGATTTTTTTTTCACTCCCCTCTTTTTGTGATTAGGTGTCAGCAGAATTTCCTTGGTGTGCAGACGACGGCTTTCATGTCGCGGGTTTCTCATGGTCTCATGGACTGTCGAGCCGCCCATTCAAACACCATGCAAAGCGGCGGCAAAGCAAAGTACACAATGTCTGTTTGTAGTCTGGTCACACAAGCATGAATCCATATTTATCTGAGCACAATGATGTTCATTCCTGTACTTTCCGATGTCAGTCGGCAAAAAGCTTTTTTTTTTTCCTTTCACAAATTAAAGTGTGGAACCTGAAGGGTTTGAAGGCCAAGCTATACAGTGGTAGTCACATAACTCGAGGAAGGTAACCTAAAAAAAATCCCAGCTTGAATAGATTGGAGAGCTGATGACAAAATCATGATCTGACTGTCTTTGTGCTCCTCTGATTGAAAACATATCTGCATATTTCGGGGAGAGGAATGTAGGAGGAAAGAAAAAAAAAAACTTTGAGTAGGCACAGATGTGGCAGAACTGGCAGAGTGCTGTTTGGCAGTGACACAGTGAGTCTGGAAATGGGATTTGTTCCTCAGCCACCACTTGGGTGGACTGTGGTTTGGTTGGTATGTACTTTCTTTTTTACATAAACTTGTCATTTAGAGCCGTAAACATCCTGGAAAGACCAGTGGCTCGGCAGGGCTCGAGAAACTGAGCTCAGTATCTTTCACGCCTCCACCAGCACTCAGTGGTCTGGTTTTGAGGGTTTGTGTTTCAATGTGTTAAAATACTAAATAATAAATTACATATTTAAGCTTTGGCCATTGAGATCAATCAGGATTTTCTATCAAATAAAATTAGAAGGCAAAGATTATTAGAATTTTGAATCTGATCATTTTTTTTCTATATATTTTTTTTCAAAATGTGTCCAGGTTTAGATGTTTTTTTCTGAATTTTGTTAAATATACGGTTAAGTTAATAGAGTTAGAAGACTATATGGCACTAAAAGCCCTATCCATGTCTAGATCTTTGATTCTTTGATCGATATCTTAAGTTAATGCTACAATAATCCATAATGCAAAACTTAATAGAATAATTAAAACTGTGTCTACTATTAGACATCACTTTTAAGAATTTAGAAACATAGGTGTGTTCAGACTCCAACAAACCTTTCCTTAGCTTCCTCGCTCATTTACAAAAGAAAACATCATTATCATCTGCAAAAAAGTTGAACTTGGCTCAAGTGCATTGACAGATCAACTGCAACTACTCGTTCCACATATATATTTACCAGTGCTTCTTTTTTTGTTTCATTTTTTTCTTATTTACACTTGTGTTTCTTATATTTGCCATTGTCTTATCCCTTAGTGTGACAAGATTTGCATGTGTAATTCTATTGTTAGTTTGTACTGTTGAATCATGAACTAGTTCTACTACTTATTTAACACTGAGATGGATAATAAAAAAAATAAATAAAAAAAAAACACTTTCTGTAACTTTCCAGAGTTGCAAAGTCGTGCCTCAAAGGAGTATAAACGGCTCAAAAATGTGCTGGTGTTTGATATACCTCCAGTCTGTACTTCCTGGTTTGTTTAGTACAGGCTTTTATGGGTTTTTAATGCAGTGCCATTGTGGCTCTGAACACAGCCTCTCCCATAGTATTGGTTGCATTCTGGATGAGGCCTAAAATGTAAATGCGAATGTGATTTACCATGGGAACTTCATGGCATTCTTCTTGTTTTGGAGGAGTGTGAAAGGAACCGGACTTGAGCCAGCTGAAAAGAACTGTGGGATCTAACAGCCAAGAAGCGGCTGTAGTGAAGCTAAATTGAGAACGCCATATAAATCTTGGCTTTTTAGCAAAGCAACATCAACTCGCAGTCGCACACACACACACACACACACACATGCGGATACACACATGCACAGCAGCTCTGCAGCGACAACTGTTTACAGCTGATATGTTAATGGTTCAAGCCGAGGCTGGTTTCGGTGCCAGGGTGCTCACGCTGGCCTCCCAAAAGCTGCAGTTCTAATGAAGACGAGTTCACAAAACTCATTTACACACCGAGGAGAAACACTGAAGGGTGTCCTGTAACTGAACACTGGCCTACCAGCTAGTCAATGTGTGTGTGTGCGTGTAAGCATGTGTGAAATGTGTGTGTGTGTGTGCAGCATGTGCGAAAGACCGAGAGGAGGGAGGTGGCGGTGGTAGACGGCGAGAGACAATAAGTGAGAGCGAGAGAGAGAGAGACAGCAAGAGAGAGCAGTACAAGTGTCAAAGCCATCCCAGTGCTAATCCACACCTTGGACAGTAATGTCAGAGGGAGGAAGGGGGAGGAAGGAATACGGACGGGTGAGAGTGGTAAAAGCAGCGCAGGAGTGAGGCGAATAGACTGAAGTAGCAATGGGGAGGACAGCAGGCAGACAGCGGCTGATGAAGGAAGCTGGAGGGGGCGCAGAGGGGGAGATGGGGGATTTCCTGGATTGTGATGTCACAGGGTGGAGGCCTTCAACTACAAAGCTGACCCCTGACTGCCACAGGCCTGCCTGATTCTTATCAAGCCAAGTGGTGCTACTGCACTCTGATCCAGACGGTCTCTCATACAGTTCGAGCTGTAACTGAGCTGCTGTTTGTTCACCGGCTTTATTTGCGTACATCATCCCCGATGAAAACCTCGTATGTCCAGTTTTTCTCTTTTCTTTTTCTCGGGAGGAAAAACTTTTTCTCAGAACTTAGACACGGGAATAGTCACACATAATCACTGTGATGAGACACCAGACACAAAAATCTGTGTTTACACAGTCATCAGTGAACTGTTTAATATTTGAAATGGATTTATGTGGACTGAGAGTGAACGATGTAGTTCCAAGCCTCGACTCTCCTGTTTATGTCCACGTCAGTCGGGAAACTATCAATAGCGAATCTGTCCTACGTGCCCTACACATTGGCATAATCAAAACTGTTATACTGTTTTAGATTTAAATCAACATAATCCAGGTTAATGGCCGTCTGGCACTGACATGCACGCATCAGCCTGAGATCTCCGTCTATCGCTAGTAATCCAAAGCTATCCTCCTTCTATCAATCCAGCATACATGATGTACCAAAACAGCTTTTCATTGCTCAATAAGATTCAAAATGTAGACGGAAAAAATGAAAATATGCACATTTCATTTGTAGAAAAAAGTCCAAATCAAATGAGATTTGTGGCTTTCATTGGGCAGTGACAATATGGGGGATGCCAGTTTTAACCAAACCTGAGCTTACTAATCTAACCAGTGTTTTTGATCATCAAAATCGGTTCAAAAGAGACAAAGATAAGCTCATATTATTGTCCTGAAATCACGCTAACAGTTTGATCCGATTCAGAGACGTGAAATATTTTCTATAAGGCAAAAAACGCCAACAAACCAGTACCATTATTTGATGCACATATTTTTTTTATCCCCAAAGCAGAGAGGTGCCAATCTGTCAGGCAGATGTGATAAAACAGCTGTCTTTTTGGAGCGCTGACACTGAGGAATGGGGCAGTATCGGATCCTGACACGTCGACGTGCAGAGTCCACAGTAGCATGCATCAAAGAAAACAGCGGCCATGGGCGTTATAACGCGCATCCTACATCACTGTGCGTTGGGTAACGTTGGTAACTCAACTGCTAATTAGAAAGGACCTATGTACATGTCCAAAGCAATTTGTCTGTGTCTGATGTTACAAGATGCAGCAGATCCAAGCCGAATTTATTTCATCTACTTTTCCATCCATGCGATATGCTCCCGGGTCATCACAGAACATTATTTGACCATTTACACGGTCTGCCAACATGGTGAGAATGCAGCATTAACAGGGAGGAAAAGTGGAAACCCACATGTAAATCGCTAAGACAGGAAACCCAAGAACAGGGCCAGGTACTTTTGGGGCTCATTAAATAGTTTAATGATCTTCTACACCCATCATTAACATATTTGTGTATTTAGTTCATCGGATCAACAGAGGTTTGTGTTCGAAACTTCAGGCCTGATGTAATGACCAAACAAAGATGTGAAATTCTGCTGCCGCTTGTTTATTTATTTCCTTCTCTGGTTTTTTCCCCTCCATGCTCCGGCTCAGTCAGCACATGCTAACTGTAGGCCAAGGCCAAACACCCGCAGGGAGCGACCCTGTCCTCGACACCGCTGCCTAACACATCATGCGGCTTCTTTCTGCCTCTCACTTAACCCTCACCACACACACAAATATGCTTCCCGCTGCCCAAAGACACAAAATATGCCAAGACCAAATAAACATGCCGCGCTAGTGAGGAAAATGCGAATAAATGCCGAGATGTAGGACAAAAAAAGTGCATGAACGCTGAAGCCAGGCCGACTGAAGCAATGCTGGCCATGTACCAACGCACACACACTCACACACACACTCAGGTCTGCTGCAGAGCGAGGTGTCAGAGCCCGTTAGAGGCCTTTGGCTGGACGCAGCTCCAGAACAAGCTGGACAAAAGCGTTGCCTGTCTCCCCTCATTAAGTGATTTAAGATCCCGTGTTCCCCCGACTCCTTTCATCGCTGTCCAAAGTGAACACACTCAAAAAGCCCAACAAGACTGCCAGGACCTGCTGACATGAATGGGGTGAAGAGGGGCAGGAAAGCCAAGTTCATGGCGGCGGACCAGGGTCTAAAGCTGAGCTACACTAGCCATGCCTATTAGCCTCAACGCAGATGGAGGGGGGAGGCTTGAATAAACTGGGGTACGATCGAGGCTTGGCCCCCGGGTGGGAAACAGCAGCCACTTAATCCATTAACAGTTCTTCCTCCACAGAAGAAGCAACGTTTTCCCATGAAGGTTTTAGTCGAGCAGAAATGTGCCGTTTCCACATTCCTGGCGAACAAGGCGGCGCTATCTGGGGAGGTGGGTGAAGACGGAAAGATGGAGGAGCTGGATGGAACATCAGAGCTGCATCCAAAATCAACCTCATGAGAGTGCCGGTTTGGTTGAGTCGTGTCATAATTTTGAGTGATTAAAGCAGACTATCGTATATCACGCAGTTACCAGGATTTGCTATGAAAACTCCATTACTGCCTGCGGTCCGGGTCGCCTCTGGATTCGTCAGCGGTGTTGGAATGTAGCAAAGGTTTAAGCAGCTGCTGCAAAGGGTCTCAATCTTTGCAGGCCATTTCGGCATCTTATTGTTCCGTTCGAACCAGTGAAAAGAATCGAGCTGTTGTTGAGGTTTTACAAGAAAAATGAGAATCAGGATCTTGAAACAAGGTAGTAAAAGAAAGAAGGCCAGCTCTGCACTCATTTCTGACCATTATAAACCCCTAAAAGTCTCATTTTGTCAAAAACAAGTAAAAGATCTTGATGTTATTCCGAGAATGTTGTAAAAAGGCTGTTTCGAGGACCAATGTACCAAAAGATTTGCAGTTACCGAGAAAACATAACTCCCTCATCAAGTTAATTCTGTATTTTAAGCCCTAAAAGTCTTGTTTTGTCCAAACATTGCACATTAAGGCAGATTGCTACAGTATTCTAAAGCAAAATAATACTCGTAAGAAGCAAATTCAGATGATTTGTACATGAAACCAGCTGAGCTCCTTTTTTTCTTATTCTAGACAAAATTAGGACAAAAGTTTTACTGAGACAGAGATTTGTGCATCTATGTTTGTGTGTGTGGGGGGATTTATGGAGATGCACGCACACACACACACGCACACACACACACACACACACACGTGTGCATATAAACATACCACACACGCAGCTTCAATTAACACCTGAGAGGCAGCAGGCTGCTCTGGGTCATTATGCCATGTGTTAGCGTTCAGATTGAAGCCTTGAGGACGCCTCCTCTCATCCACAGACGTGCGTGATCTGCACTTTGCAAAAAAAGCACTCTCTTCTGCAGCTTCTGATGAACGTGCAGATGTCGTTTGATGGTGGTCAACTCTTTGAGAGATGGGACAGGCAGAAGGGAGAACGCACCCCCACCCCGCCCCATCCGAGCTGACGTCGAGAAAACCTATAATTCAGTCTGGTCTGACGCTGCACAGCGCTGCATCCTAGACACGGTGGCGTGGATGAAATCTTTAACATATCCGTTAAAAGAAAGAGCTTAATTGGAGAGCTGAGTGTGGTCTGAAGTGTACAGTATACAGAGAATGCAGAAAATGCACTATTTGGATGTAGAGGGGGGGGGGAAGAAAAGATCCTCTCAGCAGCCAAAGTCCAATTAGTGTGGCATACGATGTGGGATCCAAACATTTGTTTACAAGAGGCTGCTTTTTTCCCCGGCTCTCTCTCTCTCAGGGACGGGGAACCCTGGTCGGATTCCACGGCGGCTCCACAACAGAGTGGGTGTGGCTACACCGCACAAACCTCGGGGCCTTTTGACATTACACTGCGCAACCATGAGGTCAGAGGAAGGCTCTTTCTTCCTAGGCACAAAGGAGTGATTTTTCACTCGCCCCGTGAGAACAGCGGCAAATAATGAACTCTCGGGCCCCTGGTATCACGTTCGGTTTCACACGCGTCAACTCCATTCTGGAGCGGAACAAAAGGGCAGTAGGAGAAACATTTGTGGGGAGGGAACAGTGTGCCCAGGGCATGCCATGCAGGGTGAGTTTGATGCATTTTAATTGCCATCATACTCATGAGATTATGAGGACCTTGTCTCTTTCAGACGTAAAGAGAAACAGGCACGCTTAAGGCTTCCAGGCAGACGTGCAGATATATACGTGAAGACGCCGTTGACTCTGCAGCTTACGGCCACACTGGTGTGAACAACGACGAAGAACAAGCTAGACACATTCGTTCAACATGTCGCTTTGAGCAAACGTCTGGATCCTAACTCAGAGTTGATGCTTGATTGACGGAAAGGGGGGGGCACTTTCAAATCACGGGATAGAAGAAGACAGTGCTCCATTGTAAGAAAGTCGAGCTCCAAACTGAAACAGTATGGTACTTTATGGTACAAAAATAGGACGGCTGGAGGGCCTGTTGTTGTTGTTGTTTGTGGTTTTGACTAATTTTTGCCAAGAAATACACAGATCGAGCTCAACTGATTTCAGCTCAGATCTTACGTTATGTCCCCCAAGCACTCAAATGTTATGTCTCCTGCTTCAACAAGACATTGAAGAACATGTTTCTGAACACACTTCATGTTGTCGGAATCTGACGTTCTATCCCGTCATCGACCAACGGTTGAACAACAAAGCAAGAAGCAAAAGATCTGCGCCGCCAGACTGCAGCGATTTATTTAGCAACACGTTAGCGTGTTTGCTTCATGTCGCAGTATGCGTGGACGAACACAGCGCTACCAGGGTTACAGCAGCGAGATGCTGATGACACTGACCAATCAGCTGGCACCCTCGGTACCCTCCTACCTGCAGGATGAGGGTTTTAAAGCTGGAGTAACTCTACTTTTAGACTTTCTTTTGGCACTCCTTGTATACCGTGCTGTTTGTCACCGTCGGTGTCTGACAAAATGTCGGCAGACGTTAGCGTCTCTGTGGAATCATTCCCACAGAGTTTCAGCGCCTTTTCCGGCTTCTCCTGCTGCAAACGTTTGAACCTACACACCTCCGACGTAAACAAAAGAGAGCGCACATTCCTCGCTCGCTCGCTCTGCCTGAACGCGAAAAAATAGATCTCCTCCGACATGCACGTTTAATCAGCGGGGCAGGAAATTATTGTGCTCAAGAGACAACTGGGACTAAAACCTGCGACTTTCCAGTTACGAGAGCACCAGCACCGAGCAAACCCCGCTCTGTCATCTGCTCTGCTAAACTATAAAGCACCCGGTTAAGGCCAGACGGATTAGGCTGCAGTTACTCCGACATGAAAAGCTGCACTTAATTCAAAAGCTCTCATGGCTGATTAATCACAAATTATGATCAAACAGCTGAGTTACAGGATAAACATATGACACCCTGCTCACAAGTCTGCGTCTGCAACTGTGTGTGTGCAGGCATGCATGGCCTGCGTGTGTGTGCGATCACACCGTCTCCCCAAAGTCTGCAGACTCGTTTACCACAGCAGATTAAAAGTGTGTCTGCACCCACAGAGCACACCGCCAAATTAAAGTCTCCAATGTGCTGCATGCATTCGTCTGTGCAGCTGGGAGCTCGAACACGGCTCCAAAATCTGGAGGAGACTTCAACACTTGCGGCCTGATCGAACAGGTCTTTATAAACATGTAGAAAAAGGAGAGGGCTTCTACTAATGTTGACCCACAATGCGCGCTCAGCGTGTCGTGTGTTGCACATATGGAGGAAATGACTTCAACTTAAACATGGCACAGAGACAGGAGTCAGCTGAGTGGTCAGGAGCAAAGGTGGGGTTTTTTTTTGTTTTTGTTCAAAGCGTTGAAGTCTGAGAAGTATTAATCGGCCTCCTCGTATCTGATAGCGGAGCGGCGGGAGTCAGCAGCTGGGTGAAAAACATCTGGATGCCGGGCTTAGCGGAGCTGAATCAAAAAAGCTCAGCGCTCTGAATGTTCACAAATCATTAAGTGTTTCTGGGGTTCCCGCTGATTAAACGTTTAACGATAATTATACGAACGAATGCTCCTTGTGCTGTGGCGCTCAGCGGACATTTTGTAATTCGGGGGCAAAAAGTTTGGAGGATGTTCTCCTATATTTTGATTTCCTGTCGCTATAAAATAGGTTTAAACACATTTTGGAGGTTAAAACACGTGTTTTACTACAATACATGTCAGACTGTGCTGCTACAACACATTTTTTAATTCAATCTTTATACTATAACGAGTTCATTGGGAGCGTACTCCACCAGATGTTTGGATTTCATAGTGCCAACACAAATTTACACGTTTTTTTTTTTGGGACATACCAAAAAATCTGTTTTGCACATTACCACATTTTTTTTTTCAAAATGTTTGGAGCTGCCACAGCGAAATGATGAGATGCTGACACTGTCAAAAAAAAAAAAAAAAAAATGTTGGGATTATCAAAAATGACATTTCAGGGCCAGTAGACCAGATTGTGCACCGTAGCATCTTTTGGAAAATTGGCGAGGAATTTTGAAGCCGTATCACAAATGTGGGGATTTTAACAAACGCACGCTGGTTATCCCGGAGCACGTCTGGGGATAGAATAAATTGGCAAGTTTTGGTGACGAATTTGGGTGATGTGCATGTACTGCAACATAGTTTTGGACTCTGTGGCCTGATTTTGGGGTAGCTGCACCAAATGTTATATATATATAAAACGCTACACCAAATTCTGGTGATTTGCATACTTTGTAACATAATATTTGATAATGCCAAGAGTGTTTTATGGACCGTCTAACACAACACGACGATTTTTTAGGTTACTACAACACATTTTAAGTTTTGGTAGTATCCTGAATGGAAAAAAAAACGTTAGGTAGCGGTTTGTGAATACTGTGACATGCAGTATTTTGGCAAATCCTGTAAAAACTGTGGTATTAAACAGCTTTGGGGGACAAATAGTTTAGGATATCGTGGTACTGTAACAAATATTATTTGGGGCAACTCGGGGGCTTGCGTCTGCTCAAAGGAACTCTTATTGTAGCTTTAACTTGAGTTTTGTATATAGCTTTTGCATGTTAGTGGTTTCTATGATAAAGGACTGCACAGAACAGGTATGGTCCGAGTCTAAGCACATTTTAATGGTCATTAACTTGAGGTAATTGTTGTGGGACAAAAAGGCTCCAGCTTCCTTCAAAGTTAAAAAAAAAAGAGGGAGGGAGAGATGAGACGCACTGGGGGAGATAATGAGCAAGCAGGAAGCACGAAAGAGAGGAAGCTTCCTGTAACATTCATACCGTGGTGGACTCTGCAGCAGTGAGTGTGCACGCGTGTGTCCTTGCCACAATGAATAGAGACCATACAGATAGTGATTTATTCAGATAGTTGTTGGCATTTCAGTTTGCATCCCCCAGAACGCAGCAGGCTGCTGCAGCATGGATTCAGCATGCTGCATTAAGAGCTTTGCTCCCTTCAGGCAACATGAATTCTGGGTTATTTCTACCCTGGTGTATCTGGCACAGTTTTGGTTATCTGTGCTCAACGGGCCAATGAGAGCACAGCTGCTCCACGGCTCATTGGCTGCCACAGGGTTATGGGTTAATCCTGATTGGTGACTTTTGGGGAGGACACACCTCTGTTTTTCTTGGGGGGGGAGGGGGGGAGAGTTGTTGGAAGAAATTTGTAATTTGCATATTTATCTATTTTCACTGTAGTGTGGAGGATTTGTAACCTATTTTTTGACCATTTTTGGCCCTAAATGACAAAGACGTGATATCACCAAATGTATCACCAAAAAAAAAAAAAAAAAGATCTCAGTTGGTACTTCAGCCTTCGGAGTTGATCTTCAAACCTAAATTCAAGACGGGGATAATCATTAAAACTATTTTAATCAACTTTATGCTCGCGCAGAGTCTTCGCTGTGCTGTCTAGTCAGAAAATAACGTGACTCCTGATTGGAAAAGTCAAAAAGTGTGTCAAGCAGTGGTGCTGCACCACATCTCCCACTACACTGCTGGGTTGCTGGGCAAAATTTAGAACGGGCCTGCCTCCATACAGGAGTGGCTTGGTGGATGGTAAATGTGTGTGACGTCTTAGCCGGCGTGTTTCTCTAACCCCCCTGTGTATCGCGTGTCTAGACCTCACCAGCACTACTTCTGGAAGGACCATGTGACCCAGAGGAGCAGTCACAGGACTTGAACATCCACACTTTAAGGCCTATTTTTTTTTTTTTTTCTTCTTCGATCAATTCGTCCCTTTTATTCCAGCCTGTAATCAGACATGTTCAAATAAGTGCAAGTGAGGCAAAGTGACAGAAGTGGAACCAAGAGCCAACGACACATGGCTGCATCAAAGCGAGGTTCAAACTCTGCAAATAGCAGCTCGCTTTTCAAAAGATTTCGTTTTTTTAAAACGTTTTTTTAGGTGCTACAGCAGTCGTAAGACGTCACATCAGGTTCATTTCCAAAAACGATGCCAACGACCATGAAAATATTTTAACCAAAATTTAAAAAATAACAAATAAACGACAAATCTATAAACGAATACATTTATTGTGATTTTTTTTTTATTTTAAATATTTTTTTTCTAACATAAAAAATCTGTCGAATGAATATGTTCTGTATATGTTCACATAATATTTAAGATTTAATTCATTGTGGGCTGAATGAATTGTAGCATACATGCATCAGAAGTAATGCATGCATATTACTGTGTACTGTATATGACTATATATTTAATAAATAAAAAACTATAATTATAGGTGTGATATTTTTAGTTTCATTCCAAAGAAAATTATGACTTAAAAAAAAATGCTGGAAAAAAATAGTTTAAACAAATTCTACTTTAAACAAAATTTTAAATAATTTGCTATTTAAATTACAATTTTTAATGTTTAAGTCACGATGGGTTTGAATAATATAAAAAATTCTTTATGAGCCATTACATATGAATAATACTAGAATATCTATGTAGAAGCAGAAGATCAAATATAATACGATCATACTGATAAGAAGCTTTCTTTTGGGGGAATTTACTGAACATTTTAGATTAAAATGTTTAGAAATAAAATAAAAATGTCAATAAATTCTTCTTGATGATGCTGTTGAAAATATTATAAAACCATAAAGTCACACTATATAACCGTTAATTATTACCCAGCCTCGCACCGCGGTTAAGAAAATAAAAGTCCGTTAACGAAAAGAAAAAAAATAATTAGTGAACTTTTGGTGACCAGCCTTTTGCTACTTCACAAAAGTCCACTAAAACTTAATAGTCACCTCCTTCCAGAGACAGAAATATGAGCACTGAGCCATAAAGACTTCTGATGGAAACCTAAGCAGCCGGCACACTCAGGAAACAAATAAAACATCTTTATGAGCGCCATTTTATGATCTTAATAGGCACAGTCCCGGTCCAGTGGCCTCTAAGTGCTCTGCTGGACAGGTCTGTGTTTCAGACGACTTCAGAGCCCGGCTACTGTCTGCACCGCCACACAAAACCCCGCACAACTTCCTGTCTTCATCATCAGCTGCTGGATAATTAAAAGAACACTTTCACTGGCCGTGAAATTACAATAAATTCCCATTAGCTGGGTCCAGTGTTTTGCATATTAAAACACAGAAAATGAAGCTGATACACAACAAACAGTGTGTAGAAGTCGTGTGGCCGGCGTAATAAGAGACAGAATGTAATTTTTCAGCGCTTTTTTTTGAATGCGCGAAGATTAAAAAAACATTTTCCGAGAAGCAAGTGAAAATTAGTAGCAGGGTCAATTATTTCACTTTGCAGCGCAAAGGAAGATCCTTTGAATCATTTTCTGAATGAAAAATGTATTTTCTTGATTTTTCTTTGCTTCTTTTACATTCTGTTATCCCACAAATCTGATTCTTTCTTTCTGGAAGATTCCAAAATTAAGTGAGAATTTATTAAAAATAAATCTCTCATCTCACAAAAACTTTCAGATTTTACTCCTGTTTTTAGCTGTTTTTAGAACATTCATGGTGCAATGGTGATATTTTTGTCTGTTTATTTTGCAGTACTCTGTTCTTACTAATTATTACTAATAAAAAGTCATCGGTTCAGTTCCAGGTAAAAAAACACAAGAACTAATGAGCATTTTTCTTTCTTTTCTTTTTTTTTTTTGCTTTAACTTATCTTCTCACTCTCTGCAACATTTTTTTGCAGTGCTCCAATCTTATTTAAGTATATATATTTGTTTGTTTCCCGCCAAAATGAATTTTCTTTCAGAGTGAAACTTTGGGCGAGGTTTGGGGGGGTTGAAACCCGTCTCTTTTTTTATTTGTCCCCTCTGAGAGTTCATGAGTCTCTTTGAAGCCGAACGGGGCAGGTTATCTGTGACCTCGTCCCTTTTGTTGAACACACAATACAGTCTTGTTGGGCCATTAGTTTGTCTTTGTAGGTGCTCGTCTAGGTGTGATATCCACCCTGTCACCGCTGATACCGTAGAGTCGACCTCAGAATCCACTACGGGGACAAAGAATGCCTTCCGAGGACAAGAACACCCCCGAGGTGATTTACAACATGCCTTTCCAGTCAGAGAGGAATCTCCTGTAAAATACAATACATCAGAATCAACTCGAAGCTTTAATACTCTTTGCTGCTCTGAGAATGCTCTGATAACCGAAGAGTCTTTTGCCCGATTCATGAGAACGTAGTACTCCGCTCAAGTGGAGACGTCTGATTGGCGGGGAAGAGAAGAGCTGCGATTGGCTGGGGCGGTGACATATTCTGTGTCGACTCAGAGCTGGGACCTGTTACGCCAGATGCCCTCCTCTCGTCCCCTGCAATGTTTGCAGCCCCACGCACGCGATCCCTCGCTCCGCTTGGCTGCACCCTCTCATCGCATTACTTCTGCTATTCTAACTCCTCCATCAATTATGCACTAGAATAACTCAGGGCCCTGATGGAGCCAAGACATAAAAGGGGATCATCAGCGCGAGCGCTCCAAGCGTCTGCCCGCGCGTTCCCACCGTGCTGCTGCCGCAACCGGTGATATGAGCGCCATGGTACTGATTCATATAGGGCGGCAGTGATGGCACACACCAACGGCTCGGAGCATAAACAAACATAACACAGCTTTGTACAATCAGCATTGTGTTAGCAGGTCAGACCTCAACAAAGTCATAAAACCTTGATCGAGGATCCCCAAATCTGATTTTACCTCATCCAAGATAAATAATCTAGTCACAGAACATTTGCACTGCACTGTACACGAGAAAGGATTACTTGTACACTCAAATCTCAACCGTCTGAGAAACCTAGATGGTTGTCGCTTGATTGAAGAGTCAGACACTAATCTCAGCTAGACAAGACAAACACAGCACAGCGGTTCACTCATTAACCTCTGAACTGAGCTGAATGAAGCTTTATGATGAGTTTCTGAAGGTCTTCCGATGACCTTTCGATGTTTCACAGTGGGCTCGTTTTTATGATTTTTAACAAAATCTTGTCATCGAGTAATTTAATCTTCCTCACCGGTATAATTTTTATTTGACACTACATTTTTGTACCAAAAAAAAAAAAAAAAAAAAAGCCAGATATTTTGATTTGTTTCTAGAGCGGGAATTCTTTGCAGTTCAGCCTCAATCGATTAGCTTGCACAGATCCTGACAATGAGGTTAAGCAGGCGTGGATTCGAGATGATTCTTTTCTTCTCTTGGAAAAAATCAGAGTGTCTGTAATAAATGAGTCCTAAAACAACAAAATGTATTGAAACAAGTGACAACCGCCGGTACCAAACGAACACTTGACTTGTTTCAAATAGAAATAAAATGAAAAAAAAATGTTTAAAGAAAACTATATTTTACCGTCACGTGAATTGTTTTCATGTTTTAGGGAAATCAGACTTTAAGAATTCGTCTCTTTTGTGCAGTAGTAAAGATCAGATAATGCTCACGTGACGTCCCAGGATTCGCAACCTACTTTTTTTTTTGTTTTTTTTGTTCCTTGAATCAAAATGGAGTCGAATTTGGAAAATGGCTGCCTGTGCTCCCCGCTCCGCCACACACCACAGAGAAAAGGCGAAGAGGAAGAGACGTCAACCACATCTATGGAACGTGTACAGATCTTGGCAGGCTGAGATTTCAATTAATGACCCTGCAACTCAACTTGTGTAATGATAAAATACCAAAAGTCATTCATGAGCAACAAAGCACAGGCCGGGAAAGAATTTGTGAAAAAGAAAAAGAACAGCAGACATAATGTCAACCCCTCTATTAAAGTCATGGCGGTCCTGACCTGGATTTCTCCTGGTTGCGTGTGAAGGTTCGTCCAAGCTCTATCGTGAGATCACAAACGGCTTTTTTAATATTTCATGCGTCCCAAAGCACCAAGCGCGCTGAAAATCCAACAGGAGGAAACAGTTTGAGTCTCAACGGACCAGAGAGCCACACGAAAGGTCCCGCAAAGTCACACCAAGTTCATCTAGCAACAACTGTTCCTCACACGCAGATGAATAACATTTGTCCTTTATCACCGCGGGAGTCACAAAACGGCAAAACAAGCAAAAAAAAAAAAAAAAAAAAAAAAACCTCCGCTCTGTTGTGGTACGAAAAAACGCGGCTCCAAACCATCGTCAGATGAACCCTCATACCCGAACCATTACACGAGACATTTGAACCGGGGTAACAAAAGCAATTAGACGGCAGCAGCGTCGCCCACAAAAGCTTGTTTTGCTTCATCAGAGCTGTTTTGTCTTGTCTTTGTGGCTCAGAGAAATAGTGGCTATCGTACGTGCTGCTTCATCACTGTGAATCACACATGATTCATAAACCTTGACTGGGAAAGTAATGCGTTCTCACATCACGCTTTGTCTGTTTTCTTCCAACATACACAAAAATCGAAAAGTCAGCAGCCATTTAAAATCAGGAACTATTGCCCTGATGAGGAGGCGTACATTTTTTGTTTTGTTTCAGGCCTCCCTCCAAAGCCGCAGTGACCCAAATATAGTTCCAGAAGCATTTACTTGGAGGTTTGGCCCCCGCTGTCGAAATGATCACATTTGCTTTTTATCAAGCGTGCATTTCAAGCCAATTTACATTTCAGCTGTGATCGTATATGATTTCAATCTACTGATGTGCCAATTTTCTCATTACCTCCATTTGTCTCAAACTAGAAGAGACAGCGGAGCCTTTCTCTGCCAGCACGTGATGTAATGATACTAACATCAGAGCTAACAAGTCAAAACCACAGAGTGACGGTTTGTAGTCCAAAATTAAGCTTAATAACCACGACAAGACAGTTATTCACTTCTATGTAATGCAAACGCGCAGGAGAACACACGCCGAACTGTGTTCCCCTCCAGCTTTCGCTCACTCCTCTTGAATCTACTCAGCCTTAATACTTTCTCTACTTTGAAGAATGGAGTATTGATGAACCTTTTGGCTTCCACACTGCAAGAATTTCCTGATTATAAAGTCCTTATTATAAAGACCTTTTATCTGTAATGACTGAAGAGTCTAGAGGGGAAAAAAATATGGCAGCAATAACTTCATTCCAACTTGATTCAAATACAAATCTGAAGAATTTTCTGGTGAGAAAACAACACAAGATAAAGAGCAGTTGTTCCACTAGAAAAATGTCTCGTGACTGTAGAAAATGCTGGAAAACAAAGTTCATTTCTGTTGGAAACAGATTGAAACGATCTGAGCACGTTATGAAAAAAAAAAAGGAAGATCAGACTTTCAGATTTTAATAACGCACAAAAATGTCTTGGTGAGATTGAGGTTTTAACAGTCCTTTTTAACGCTGAAGACAGAACATGAGGAGCACATTCCTGCAGCTGCACGGTTCCCTGGACTCCAGTTTACACAGCAAGCCTCGACAAACTTCATAAACTCATGTTTCATTATTTCCTGGTGTTGGGGAGAGTGATGCTCAGACATCCTAGCACCCACCCTGCTATCTCTGACGCTGTCTGATGCCCTACAAACAGCAGCAGCACTGGCCCAAGTCTGTTAGCAGCTTAGTGGATCTTTAGGACCTTTTAGAAGCACTTTTTTTAGAAGCTTTACTGCAGTCATTAGGAGCTAAGGCTGATTAATGTGAATGGTCAGGCAGGACCTGGCTTTCTGAGGGAAGAACAGAGAGGGGTGAAGGGTCCCACAGGAAGTGTTTTGTGTCTCCACACAAAGGGAGGGCTGACCTCTTAAGCCCCTTAGAGCCTCTTTGCTAATACCCTCACCGGTGCCTACAAAGACACAGGGGATGCCATTTCACCACTCACATTTAAACAGCATACACCAGAAAAAAGCCCCACTAAGATTAAAACGGCAGAAAAGTGAACCTCTGTGCAGCGGAGTGAGACTGTGAGATTAGGCCTGAAGAGTCCCCCTTTAATCCATTGACTGTCGCGCATATCAAACACAGGATGCCAAACTCACACAGTATCTGATCTGGACACAGTGAATCTTATCAAGTCTTTTTGTCTGCTGCTGAGTCATAAAGTTTTATTTCTTTTAGAACAGGTAAGAAAAGTCTGCCAGTCAAGGAATCCGACCTGTTCCCGAATGCACGCGTTTGTTTGAATTTTTAGATTTAACTTCTTCTATTGTGTCCTCTCTCAAGATAATGACAACTCTAGAAAAATCTTTGACAGAGGTTTACAGTTGTATTGAAAACAGGCTTAAATAATGATACATTGATGCATACATTGCAGTTTTTACTATTATGTGTCCTTTCAAAATGGTGACACTTGACAGTTCTAGAAAACTCTTCAAACAAGTTGATTTGTATCAAAGACTTTCTGAAATGATCAAACAGGAAGACTTTTTAAGCATATTTTCATTTTCTAGAGCAAGAGGACGTTCAGTTCATGCATAGATTTTTTCACAAGACAACACATCTAATTTTTCTTTTTTCTAGTGCAGAAATTTTGCTCTGAATTTCATTCTGTCTTCTTTCAAGACTCAAATCTAAAAGATGGTTGGAATAACTTCACTTTTACCGGAGTCTGAGTTTGTCATATTTTTATGCATATTTGAACATTTTTTCCAGATTATCATGGTGTGATCTGCTGCATTTTTTCTAGACACTGACAGTCTAAAAGTTGATTTTTATAGGAACAGATTTACGATACTGAGAGACTTTTTTAAAAGTTAAGACGAGGTTGAATTTTCTAGATTCAAGTCTTTTTTTTCTTGATTCGGGTTCAGTGATTTGGTGCTAAACTCTTGAAAAAGTCTGGAATCAAATTGACATTTTTTCTCTCTTATTTACAGAAAACAAAAATTTGATGAAATGACTCTACTTATAATACAGTCATTGTAACCACAGTGCATTTTCTCTGAAGAGCTTGAGAGAAATCTTGCCATAACCCAGTAAACCCTCCACACTTATTAGTAACCCCTGGTCACTAGTTCCTGTCAATCACGACCTGGCAGCCTGAGGGCCTCGCCTTATTAGCCAAAGGGTAAAGGGAGGGCAGGGGCAGCTTCTCTCTGCATGCAGGGTCACAGAGAGCATGAGGAATGACGGGCGGACTCCATAGGACAACTGTTCCCCCTCTGCAGAAAGCTCGTGAAACTCACAGCTTAATTGACCCGAAGGTTGAGTCTTATTAAGCACATTCTGTGAGATTCCACTGATTAAAGTACAGCGAGTGGCAGGAAACTGAAATGATATGAGAAACTGAATCAGGGAGATTTCCTATCGGAGATGTGACGCTCTTTCATTTCATCCGCTGACAGTCTGAAGTGCTGTGAGGAGGCTTAATGCCCCTGCACTTTGTAATAAAATGGAAGGTAAACCTCAGATAAGAGGCCTCTTATCCTCAGTTTATTGATAGTTTCTGAACCCCCTCTGTAGGAAATCACATTCAGTCAGGTCTCTTTGATGCCTTTTGAGATTGGCACTTCCTCGGGGTGGAAACACTGGTTCTGACCCCACCCCAGGACTCCACGGCCTGGACACTGTTCCACTGTCGTAGCCTCTGGCCTCTTGAGGAAGTTTCTCTCACCCCAGTGACTGTGCCGTCCCTCCTGTTATAATCCCCCTCCTGCCCCACCTCGGATAACTTATGCACACTCTCCCGTCTCCTCCTTCTCTCAGTCTGTCTCTCTGCATGCACAGCTAAAAGCCTGGCTATGGGCCGCTGAGTACGAGCGGAACAATAGCGGCCTTTCAGGCGCTCTATGTCGGGCGCTGGGAGAGGGCTGCGGTCCTGAGACCCAGTCAATATTTGGACGTGGTTGCCTTTTTGTGTCCGTTTTTAATCCGAGCGGAACCGAGCAGCGGGGAGCCGGGAAAAGGCTGCGAGGGGAAAGCAAGGGTAAACACTGGGAACAATGCAAACTGGGCAACTGGCAATGCCACTGGGAAACTATCACAACATCAGCTCGCAACCGAGTGAAAAATGAAGTATTGTTTCTTTAAGTGGAGATTAAAAAGAGAACAGTGCAAGAAAAGCAAACAGCGGAGGTCATTCCGCCATGAGAAGAAATGTGTGCAAGTGTCAAGTCAAGGAGCTTACTGCCATTTCTGAGGCATTAACTCAACCAAAAACAATCACATGTGTGCCGAGAGTGAGAGGAAAAGACCATCAGAGAGCTCTTTCAAGTTAATAACCACACTTACAATATATCAAACATGAAAACAAGCCACCGAACTGATTCTTTGATTGTCTTTGAGAGAAATATGTTGCATCTGCTGGGGAAAGCTTTGGATGGAGCATTATCATGGATTAAAGGAAACCCCTGGGGTGACAGTGCGCTCCCTGAACACTGGAATCCCTCTCTCCCCAGCTGTCAGGTCGTTAGTCCCACCCAATGAGGTTCTTTGATGACGAGGGGTATCAGTTTCCATGGCGTCCGAGACACAAACAGCTTGAGAGATTAGGGACGGAACTCGGCCCTGATTCTCCGTTGATCCCACCTATCAGCAACAAATAAACACCTTGGGCCACGGCAACGCCTGCGTGCGGACCATATGGACCCGGGTGGGTTTTAATGAAGCAGCTAAATAGCTGGTGAGCAGGGAATTCTCTAATAGCTCCTTGTCAGAGCAGCAGTAAATACCCCACTCATGCACTTTATTCCATCATTGGTTACCGACACAGACGGCGAAGCTGACAAGGAACATCTGTGGCTCATTTTTCTTACATGAGCTTTTCCACCACCGCTTTTATTTTCTAGGTTTTGATTTCTTGTCTTCATCGGGATGTTTCTGTCCCGGTGCCAGTTTCTAATAAAACACACTTGATACAGACGTTATGGGCTGTAACTAATAGTCTTTATTGATGGTTGGAACATGTGTTCATAACACTTTACTGATCACACCAGAGAACAAACGTTTGGATCCTTTCTATCTTATCTAATTAGACTGTGCTTTATATGCTGTAACTAACGGCTTCATTCATGCTTAATAAGCTATCAATAGAGATTGTTCCTGCAATAAAACCAATTTATTAACATTATCAACATGATTTTCTGAGACTTTATAAAGTGTTAATAATCTGCAACTAATGTTAATAGCGGTTAATAAATCAACCTTATAGATTAGCGACTGGCTAATGCCACCACGGCCTCTGATCCACAAAGAATGTCTTCATTATTTATCAACCATTTGTTACAACGTGTTAACCTATTTATCCTGCTGACAGTGCCTTGTCATTATGACAGGAGCCACACTATAACAGCAGTTACACATTAGTCTTCATTATTCTTTAATCACCATACCTGAAACTACCTGAAACGCTTCTGCAAGCAAGTCTGTTATCCGTCACAAACAAACTTGTTTGACGTTTCTGAAGAGGCGTTTCTTTTCATTCGGTGTCTAGTTATAATATTATAAATCAGTAACGATTAGTCCACTGCACTGCTCCTTTGTCTGCGGTTAATACATGTGGTTTGTCTTTTGCAGACGTTTTTCAGAGGGTAGAAGGTGGATCTGTCCACTGGAGGGTCTACATTTCTGCAACCTGGCAACACAAACGTTGTTCTGACAAATGGTTCCTTACTCGTCTGAAAACATTAACGCACGACAAGTTACGTTAACAATACCTTGTCAATAGCACGGCAGCTACATGTTACTCTTCTCCTATGACATTAACTCAACCCGCTCTGGGTCTACAACTAAAGTCAAAGATTTTTGTGAAATTCTTAAATGTGGAATTTAGGATTAAATCCGAATTAGCATTCCCTGACTTTCCAAACCTGCATAGCAACTATACACACATCTTAAACACATAACGTCCCCTGATTAATGGACTCTTGAGTAGACCGAGCAATGAATGATTTTACTGCCTGCTGTACAAGTGAATTACGTTTGACTGATAAATGGCACAATTATCTGTCAAAAAAAAAAAAAACAACTAAGTGTCATTACATCAATTCTGTCTCAGCAGTTTCTTTCTAACAAGCCTCCCTGATACTCGAGTTACATTTAATTTCATTCAAGTAGCTTATAGTAGCACAGCTACTCGCTGTCACTGTGGGAGCTTTTCAAACTCCAGGCAAAGCTGAACCATCCTCGGGGCTGTAAATCCCTCCTCCACTCCGCTCAGAGTCCTGCTCGTCTCAGCCTAATCAGCAGCAAGCATCAGCACGGGAAGATGTTTCGCTGAGATGAAAGCATGGCAAACACAAGCGCACGTTTATCTAAATTACAAAAAGCCTCCTTACGGCCTCTTTGAAACAATAGAAAAACATGAAAATGTCATCGCATTTCCATTTTTCACGACTCACTTCCCATTTCAATTCCAGAGCTCCTGTAGGGGATTTCATGAATGGCTGAGTATGGACTGCTGCTCCGGATGCCATTTTTCCCCACTTTGGTCAAATATGCAGCAGAGAAGAAGAAGAGGGGGGTAAGAAAGCTCATCTGGAAGTTGGGACTGTACCGCAGCAGGTTCCCAGGGCTCCAATACTGAGTATGGTTACATTAAACAGCAGGGATCCGGGGGCCAGTGAGCTTGTATGGAATACTGTTAGGTTCTGCTGCGGGTCAGGGGGCCCCCAGGCTTTAAACACGGCCCTCTCTTACATTATACATCCCAGGTCAGGTTTAGATTAAAGTCATGAATGAGAAAAGGAGACAGTCATTTAGAGTTACTCATTTATTTAGCCCCCATTCTGCAGAGACAAAGCCCAGGCGGGGTGCCGTGCCGGGGCCGTCACCGGGCCCCATGGCCGGCGGTACTGCCCCAGTTTTGACACTGACAACGGTCTCCTCTGTGCTGCTTAACCCGCAACTCGCCTGGTTACTACCAAGTGTGTGACCTCAGCATGTGTGGATCTCTCACAAGACCGAGCACCACGCTGCGTCTTGGCCGCAGCTGAAATACCCCTGTGTACCCCCTTATTGTCTGCCCCAGCGTGGGCCAGGAGGGGAGCAGAGGGGGCAAGAGAGAGAGAGAGAGAAGGAGGAGGGGGACACTTGGATGGGGGGAACATGGCAACCAAGAAACCAGACTTGGGAACTGTTCGAAGGCCAAGACGAGGAGAGAAAAAAAAAAACACAACAACCTGCAGCCAGAGAGTGGCACAGAAAGCTGTTATCAGACTCCGATATGTGTCTGTTAGCAGAACAGGAAGTGACACCAGCACCACATTTGCATTTGTATAATTGATAGTCTGTCAATTCAGCTCCTAACCAGCCAAACAAACCGGTTTCCCGTCCCTGAGCAAATGTTGATGCAAATGTTTTTTTTTTCTTCTTCTTTTTTTTTTGACTCATGCCGAAACTGTGACCTGCTGACACCAGAGAGAGGTGAAAGTATCCATGCCCAACTAAAAACAAAGTGACACACACTCTCATTATATCACTATGTGCTTAAAGTGCCAAGAGTGAGGCACTGAGTCACCAAGGGAGGTGCCCTGACACACAGGAGGGAGTTATAGACGAGAAATGTCACTTCAGGATTTAGACTAAAGCCACTGCTCTCCCGAGAGGAGACTTTTAGGGCAAATGCGTGATGATCAGAACCAGGAAGCAGCCTGAAAAAGTTTTCAACTGCAAGTTTCTTGAGTCACCCAACGGGACAGAATCCACTCTATCAGCACTTTCTGCACACACACACACACACACACACACACACACACACACCAGCGTGCGCGGTGAGAGTCAGACAAACAATAAACCACATAAACCAGACCAAAATATCCCAACGTCTCCAGAGATGAGTCTCCGTTTGGCACAAAAAAAAAAAACCCAATCCTGTCAATTCTAATTGATGGCAGCAGACTGGAGACTCGCCGTTGTTTCAGCGCAGCAGCTCAAGGCGAACACACACTTCTCTTCCCCCCCCCTTCAAACACACGTCCTGGTATTTTCATTTTCGGCGTGAACGTGGAGCAAACACTGAACATTAATGCGTAATGGTGCGTAATAGGGGACAGGCTGTGTGAAAATGCCTCGTTGTTTCCTCTGTCAGAGATGATTTATGCCGCTCGGGGTGCACAGTTGATTAAAAAGATGATTCAGATATGGGGGATTATTAAACTGTGATCGACACAACGATCCATCAGTGGAGATAAAGAAAGAAAGAAATAAAAGGTTGGAGTCAAGAGTGTGTGTGTGTGTGTGTGTGTGTGAGAGAGAGAGAGAGAGAGAGAGAGTTCAGAATGGAGAGAATTCAAATGTTCAAATGTTACATCATGATGACACTGTTATAAAAGATGACATGGCAGGTTCTTTTTTTTTTAAGATCTTAATATATAAAGTGACGATTTGTGTCGCTTCTCTAATACTTAGATTTTTAACACTTGTGATGCTCACGTTGTGCATCCTGCCACACAACATTTCAAACTACTCTAACCCGCTTCTGGAACAGCTTCACCCGGGCAATGTCAAAGGTGAAGTCCGCCGCCTCCCGCGGGGCTCACGGAGCTCACAGTGTGCCGGTGCTTGTACGGGTTAACTTACCTGGGGTTGGATCGGTTCCAGTAGACGGCGTAACGGTCGGACACCACCTTGGAAGCCGGGTCCTGGCCGTACACACACATCCCAATGATGAGGATGAGGAAGAGGAGCATTTCCACCTGCGGCATTTTTTTTTTTTTTGAGCTGGAACTCCCGATGAAGCCAAAGATGGATTGATTTACAGTTCCTTTCCGCAGGTTCAGGTTCGGACGTGGATGTGTTGTGATGAGAGTCCACTTCACGCGTTTTATTCCCGCACAGTTGGAGCTTAAATGCCTTTTAAAAACTGCGGGGTCCCGTTCCACTGTGCGTTGTGACAGTACTTTGCACAGAACACTCACTCTTCACTCGCTTGAATGAAAAGCAGTTCTACTTAAAGAAGCGAGCAGAAGAAGCAGACGCTGGAAATCCACTACGCGTCTGTCTGAGCCACGGACACTCTTCCTCCGGCTCAACTCCGCTCCGCGCCGCGAACACTTTCTCCAACTCGCGTTGAATTTCCCAGAGAGGAGGTAAGGATGTGTGCACCGTGTGTGGGGAGGGGGGAAAAAAACAAAGAAAAAGCGGAGAATAAATGTTCCACGACGTGAATAGAAAGAGCGCAAAAACGCAGTCCTTGATCCTGACGCGCAGGATCTCTCCTCCTCAGTCACCAAGAAACCAAAAAACAGAAGAAGACCGAAAGCGGCAGCTTCAGCTCCGGCTGAGCCCGCAGCTTCACTGTGCGCTTCTGTCCTGCCGAACGACAACAACACGCACGCACTAAATCAAACCTCTCCGCCGCGCGTAAACGCACACAGTCTCCGGGTTAAACGTCCCCTGACGAGCGCCACGAGAACGCGGTGTTATCGATGTGGAGCAACCAAACCAAGTCAGCAGCGCTTTGGCTCCTGCGGCCATGCTCACCCGGACCAACCTCCCCCCTCTTCACCTCCAACCCTCCTCCACCCCCTCCCTCTCTCTCTCTCTCTCTCTCTCTCTGTGTCTCTCTCTCTCACCCCCCCCCCCAATCCTCCCTACTGTGCCAGCCGGGTCACACTGCAAAAAATGCCCAAATCTTCTGAGTCTTCTCACGTTAGGTGAGGTATTTTCAGACGGATTGCTTTGTTTCCACTCTGTAGTGCCCCGGCGTCTCCACAGACTGCAGAGAATCCTCCCAAAGCGGATCAATAATCTCAATCAAGTTCACCCATGTGGGGGTTTGTTTGTTATTGCGGACATTTCTTGCAGTGTACAGTTTCACGGTTGCTCGCAGTCTCATTGGTTTGGATTTTGAATGACGGGCGTTTCGCTTGCAAAAAAACAACGTCCCTCCTCTTGGGGGGTTATCTGTGATTCCCAGGCCGGCAGACAGATCCCAGATCAGTTCATGAAAGCTGCCGCTGCTGCTGCTGCTGCACAACAAAAGCTCCAGTCGCCGGGTAAACTTCATTTTCACTCTCTAATAGAGTTTTGCTGTTTTCAAGGCAAAGTGATCTCATTTTATGGATTTACTGGCATTAATTATCTTGTCAGTAAATGCACTTTCTGTCCCGCCTCAAGAACCGCGACTGGTTCCAACACCGTTTCTCTAACTGGAAAAACTGCCTTGAAACCGGTAAAAAAAAAAGCGCCATAAAATGAGCTGGCACAGTTTATACTTGTTTTGGGGGAAAAACACAATTTTCATTCAGCACTAAATGAACCGAGAAGAGACATTTTGTTTTCAGCACGAAAGCAAAACTGCTTTCATTTTCTTCTTCTTTATGACTTGGTAGTTTTTATGCATTTTTATTGGCCACACATTTATCTCCCAGACATTTGCAACCCCCCCCAGGTTTCAGGGCTGTATAGTTTCACAGTGCGCCGTGCATGTCTGCTCATGACTCAGTGCGCCTCGTAGTGGCGGTGATGGGGGAAAAAAAAAACCCCATCATGATCTGTGAGTGGATCCGCAGGGTCTCTGTTAGAGGAGTCCAACACACTGCTCATTAAAGAGGAGAACATTTGAACTGCCTCTCTGTTTGGATGGGATTAGTAAAAGTATTTAGACTGCATAAACATCACCAGGTGGAGTTTGGAGATTGTCCATTAGTGAGTCAGTGCAGATACAGACAGACTTGAAGACTGGTAGCTGAACTAATCCTCCTCAAAACAACAGTACCACCGAGGAAGCTCGTCCGAGGGCCGCTGGGCTCAACGGGAGGATCGTAAACTTTGCAGAGAAACTGAACCGTCGCAGACGCTCCTCAGACTGTGGCTTCTGTTCGCAAAACAGCCTGATTTATTCCACCTGAACGAGCTCGATGAACTCCATCTCTCCCGGTTCAGAGTTGCTCTCCATCTGTTTAGCCCCTGATGCCAAAGTCTGTACACTTATTTGAAAAGTATTAGAGTTCCCAGAGCACAAAATGAAATAGCTTCTATAGAAGCAACGCTTAAATGGATGAGGAGAAAGAGTTTTGAAGTGATGAGATTTTTTTTATTTTTTACCAGGACGCAAGCTCCGAAATGATCACCTGCAAAGTGGAGTGAAATAGAAAGGGCACAGTGTAGATATGGTATCAAATGCTCTCTCTCTCTATATATGTATATATATCACATCAGATACTTTAATGCCTGTGACTGAGTCACACAGTGGTTAAGTGGTTCACACTGCAGCCTCAGAGCATGGATCCAACAAGGACCTTCCTCGCTAAAATATGCATGTATGTATGGCTTCTCCTCCAAGTGCTCCATCTGCATGATTGGACCCTTTAGCTGCACGATGTTCCCTAACTGTGTCTGTCTGCGGCCCGGCGCTGTGCGATGGGTTTATCAGAGATTCATTGTGGAAGAATGATAAAAAAAAAAAAAAAGATTCAAAGAGCATAATCGAAACAAAATGTGCTCTGGTGAGAAACCTTGAGTTTTGAAAAAAAAAAAAAAGGAAAAAGAAATGTTTCTCAACAATAGAAGCTGTTTCATGAAGCCGAGTCAGAGCTGATGAGATCACATTAAGTCTGGTTTATTTCATGGATTTGAATGCAGACCTGAGGCATCAAACATTGATCGCATTAATCCACAGCGAGGACAAATGATGCATAAAGACAAAACTGTGCTGTAATGTGTTAATACATATTATAAAGAGAATTATATACAGCAAAAATGTGCCATAAAGTGCATGCACATTACAACACAAAATACAAAAACGGCTACATGAAGTGCAAAACACATTTAGCGAAAAGGATTTCACTTCATGGACACATGCTACATATGCAGTTTAAATATATGGGGTGTATAAAGTAGAGAGGTGGATAAAGTTTCATCGACAGCCATACAGTGTGTGCAGTTTGCATGCACGTTAACGTAGTCCTGTCTGCACTATGTTTTATGTTTCACTGTGTACTGTGTATCCACTTGACTTGACCTGGCATGATGTTAAACAGTTTTCACACATGAAATAGGACCTGGTCAGGTGATTTTATAGCAAGAAAGTAA
The DNA here is from genome assembly GCA_014281875.1 of Nibea albiflora. Classification (NCBI taxonomy): domain Eukaryota; kingdom Metazoa; phylum Chordata; class Actinopteri; family Sciaenidae; genus Nibea; species Nibea albiflora. The sequence goes on from CM024803.1 coordinate 4,343,154, forward strand.
AAAAGAGGCTCCATATGAACGTTTAAATAACTTTACATTGTGCCCACTTTGTTTCTTCAACTGTATTTAAGTCGCATAGCACATAGCTAAAATGTTACCAATTAGTTTTATCATAGTTTGGATATTGAATTTGACTGTATTTAAAATCACACATTTGATTCAAATACTGTGCAAGCACTAACCTCAGATTGCACAACAGTTTCCATTGTGATAAACTGGTCATACGCTGCGAGCTGACTCACATTCGCAGAGCAGAAGTGTTAGGAAGGTTTCAGTCTGACAGATTGATTGCAAACTTCACTGACATGGGCCTGTTTTCACTGATAATCTAGATCTACGAGGCGCCTGTAACAGCTCCATAACCGTCTCTCCACACCTGAACCCATCTACAAACCATGTAAACCACAGCGACGTGCTCAGAAATCACTGGTGAGCGAGCTGAACCGAAAACTCCACGGCGTCACGATCGTCTTCCTGCGGGCTTTGTTTACAGTAAATCCACTTCACACTGTGTTTGTTTCAGTGTCGTGGTGAGCTCGTCGCCTTGGCGTGCGTGCAAGCATGTGTGTGTGTGTGTCCTGTAAATGCATGGATGTGTACACACGAACCCGCACCCGTCTGAGCGCTTTTTTGCGTGTGTGCTTGTGAGCCAGAGCGCACGCTTCTTTTGTTCATATGTGTGTTTGTGCGTGCATGCACATCAGACTGATCAGCCACCTCGCCCAGACTAATCCATGAGCTATAATCACCTCATCTCCCCAGCTAAAGTGCCTGTCCTACTTCATTTACGCCTGATATACGTCTGTGTTCGCCAAGACAATGGAGTCATTATAAATTAGGGTCAGTGGGGCTGCCAGGACACCACACAGCACTGCATCTTAATGAGTCCACTGTCACATACATGGAGGAATCATATCTCCTATGTGAAGTACACTTCACACGCTGCTTTACCATAAAACACTCAATCCCAGACCTCCTCCATTACGAGCAGGGAGGGCAGCGGCGAAGCGAAGAGAGCTGCAGATTGTTCCGATTTTTTTCCTCCTTCTGTTGTTTATGTATGCAATCTGTAATAAACCAGTGCCATCAAAGTGGCGCTGAGTGTTTATGTTGTGACACAGGCATTACAGCCCCTCAGTCGTCTTCCATTAGCAGCTCGTAAACAGACTGTAATCACCCTGCAAAGAAAAATCCATTTCAATATTCCTATCTTGTAGTGAGAAGTAAATAAATAGTTTCTTTTTCTTAACGCACGTTATATATCTGCTGTAACCACTCGGAGGTGTTTATATTTTGTTGATTGTTTTGTTAGTTATGTCAAGAGTTCACTGTAGAACTTGTGCTACAGTGGTTTTATTATTCCCACTGGATATTAATATGATCTGTAGAAATCATAAAAAAAATACATTGTTGCCTCTCTGGTCAGCCCAAGTGTAGTCAGCCAAGTTGTCCAAGTGTGCATCTGTTTAATAGACATGTCCCCAATGTTCTTCTGGTCACCTCAAGCGGCACGCTGCTCGAACCAACTCATGCCCAATTGGCTGATCAAAATCCTCATGTGGGTGACTGAAGTAACCCCATGTAGTCAGTTTACAGCAGGCGTGTCCAAACTGTTCCACAAAGGGCCGGTGTGGCTGCAGGTTTTCTTTCCAACCAAGCAGCAGCACACCAGACTTGACTCATTTAATTAACTGATCTCAGTCTTCAGAGAGTTGATTGGTCAAACTGTGTGCTCTTGGTTGGTCGGAACAAAAACCTGCAGCCACACCGGCCCTTTGTGGAACAGTTTGGACACCCCTGGTTTAAAGTGTCCACCTGGTCAATCAACATGCACCAAAGTGGGCCTCTCTGGTCGAATTCAGTGCCCCACTACACTTTCTGGCTGACCAAAGTCTTCTTCTAGTCGACCAAAATGCAGCCATAGTGTCCCTTAACCAACATTTAGCCGAGATGCCCCTCTGGTAAAACACAGACCTCTAGGCTCTCCCTCCACCCCCGCTTCGATCCTGTAGTCATCTCAAATGCCTCTGGAAAAAAAATAATAAAGGTGGTGAGATGTTTGAAACAACCCACTTTGTGCTGTTTTGTGTTGTCCAAGGTCTGTTTCAAAAGTGAGGCTGAAAAACTGCCGTCATAGAGAAGAGCAAGGTGCAATAATGAAATTGGGATAACAGTGCAGTGTTTTGGAAAATGTTTTATCATTGTTTGTACATACAAAGGTGACAGAAGTGGTGTGAAGAATAAAAAAAGAGGAAACACTGTCAAACACAACCCCCTGCGATTCCAAGGTGTGAAGAGAAGGTGTTCAGTATGAAGCATAATGATAACTAATATCATATCTAACAATCTCTTCTACAAAAGACATATTTTGCAGCTAAAGCATAACAATAAACTATGACAAGAAATATTCATTCACAACCTGTTTCACAATTAACACATTCTGTGACTGAGTCATGCTATCCAACAGACATTTAGACTAGAAGCAGGAAAAAGACATCGATGCATGCAAGCAGGATGCCTTCCAAAGAAGTTAAGCTAACGTAACTTTATCAGCTGAATGTTGATGTAACATTAACGTTTCTTTCCGTTGGCTAGCCTTTCTTGTTGCTAACAGAAGGAACTAGTAGCAGGATTTATGTTGGCATTCGACCGTCTGCTAAGAAGCTAAAGTAAAACTAAATCAAAATCAGGTGCCAAAAACACTGCAACCGGAGCATGAGACAGATAGATTATCTTTTCAATAACCAAAGTGTTTTAGCCTAAATCCAACCCCATGCAGGACGTGGGACACCCAATATCCGATGTCAGAGTCTTGCTCTTTGTACACCCACAATTCAGGGAACATAACACCTGTCTGGATTACGTTGAACAGCAATGTTTTTTCCATTTAACGTGATCCATAACCTGACGCTATCACTTGTGAAGTTGCAATCATCTAGTGAAAAAATCACCACGTTGATTAATTATCACGTCCCTTTATTTTTGTCTAATGAACACGTATACAGCCATGATGTGTGCCTTTGTAGCTACGTCAGCCACCAAATATTGATCTGTAAATGCTGAATGAAAGTTCATTGACAGTGCCGGCTATGTAGCTGTTCGTACATATAGAAAAAGAACAGTTTTTCCTGTCCAGAGGAGACAGTTTTCCATTTAAAAATAATCAAAGCTTGCTGCCTGCCTCGCAGACTAATTCCTGGTACTACTTATGGGTTGCTTAACATTCTACAAGGCCATCTCTGCTAGCTTTCAAAAGGTTTTCAGAAAAAAAAAAAAAGTAAACAGTCAGCCATTGTTATTGTAATACATTGTGCATTAGATACAGATTGATCTTGACAGTCATGTACTTCTGTCTCTTCTACTCTCACTGTCCATTTGATTTCATTTTACTTTCACCCTTTTTTCTCTTTCCCTTGTTTCCAGACTGCTTGTAATGCTATCGCCATCTCCTCGTGGAAAAGTAAATGTTTATCTCTCCCCCGAGGGAGTGGTTTATTCCTCTGTCTCTCCTTCTTCATCACTCTGTCTAAAACTCCAGTGTGAACCTTCCCAGCTGGCCTTGCATGTCAGCCTAGAACAGGACATAGATGTTGGGGTTAGAAGAAGAATAGTCTGTAATAAAAGACTTGGCCGTGGTGAAAAATATACAAATTAAGGTGAAATAGGAGTTGAGAGAGGAGGGGTGTGAGGAAGATGCACGATGACAGGCTGACTTAGGCCCAGAAAAACGTGGGAGGTCTGAGTTATTCCTGCCGAAATCTGCACTTGTAGGTCTGTGTGTGGCACCTGGTTGAACTCCTTTTGTATACGTGACCCCTGCAAACGCAAATACACAAACTCACACTTGCACACAAAAGCCTTAGAGTGTGTGTAAAGCTCGCACAAAGATGGGCACACACACATGCACACACCTCACGCGCTTTTATGGAGGAAAAGCTTCTCTCTGTCAGTGTTTTCATAGCCATGTTTCCCTGCGTGTAGGTAAGTAATGTCTGTGACCCGTGGAGCCTGCCCTGCTTAAAGTCATTCAAACTGAGGGCTGCTGACACTGGAATGCTAGCTATGTTTGGGGGGGAAGTGCTCACCAGATTTGTGCATTTATACCAGTGTGCGTGCACAGAGGGTGGCGGCTGGGGTGAAGTGCCCTTTTCTGTTGCTTTTATCAACCCAGCATGTGTCTTAGTCGTAATGAGGCAGTTTCATGCTTTGGTTTTACCCTACTGTCGCACCAAAAGTGTACTTGGGTGTCCCTAATGCCCTTCTGGTTAGCCAAAATGCATCTTTGCTTGACCAAATCGCCCCTGAAGTGCCCTTTTATTAGACCCAAGTGTCCTTTCTGTTGAACAAAGTGCTCCTGTGTAATTAACAAAAGTGCCCCCTTGAGTCAACCATAGTGTTTCTAAATAGCCCCAAAGTGCTTCTTTGGCCAGCCAACAGGTGCCCTCTAGTCAGACCTTGTAGTCAACCAAGTTGCCTAAGTGTCCAGCTGGTTGATCGAAGTGTCCCAGGTGCCCCCGTGGTCAGTGTCCTCCTGGTCAACTCAAGTGGTGTGCTGGTCGAAACCAACATGCCCCGATGGGCGACCTAAGTCCTCGTGGTTGGCTAAAGAAAACCCATGTGGTCAGCTCAAATTCCCCTCTAGTCGATCAGCGTGCGCCAAAGTGTCCCTCTCTGGGTGAATTTAGTGTCTCTCTATACCGTCTGGTCAACCAAAGTGCCCCTCTGGTCAGCCCCTGTGTCCCTTTTAGTCACCCCAGGTGCCTGTCTGGCTACGCAACATTTCATCCAAATGCCCCTCTGGTAAAAGCAAAGTGCTCTCTATTCAGCCCTTGACCAGTGCCCTATATCTGTGTCCCTGTGGTCAGGCCACATGACCTTCTGTCCTGTGGTCACCTCAAATACCTCTTTTGTGTACCTTGGGATAAAAAAAAAAACCCTGCATGAGAGAAGGCATGCCCCCCTTTTTCATTCCCCTTGACCCAGTTATGTTTAAATCTTAGTCACAGAATCTGTGCACAGCTCAGATTCATACAGTTCACGTGGAGGTAACTATTGCAGACCCAGGATCAGATCCCCGCAACATAAAGTGAGAGCTAGGAAAAGTCACAGCTGTGAGTAACCACCCCAAAGACTAAATTAGAGGGTGTTATCCAAATCAAAGTGAAACCTGCCTCGGGGAGTCATACACTGTGGAGTTGAAAGTCCAGCGCTCATCTGCTCATTGATCGGCCCTTATTGCCCTTTCAATCAATCCTCTCACTCCCATTCTCATAACACAATTTTGTCAGTCTGAAATTAGCTTATTTCTAAAACCGTAGGAGTCAAGATTAGATCTGGGGAGGGGACCAAAGACAGAATGGAAAATTGCTAGAGAAATTTACATATATTGAGTCATATTTTGTAGCCAGTGCCCAGGTCTTAGCCCCCTCTCAAATAATATTCTGTACAGTATGTGGGACGTGTAAACAAAAGCAGAAATCAGCTTAGCAAGAACATGACCCTTTGAAGTGGCTGTTTGAGTTAATCTCTATCAAAGAGATTAATTATACACACAGAACTTACACCTTTTAGTTCTTCAAATGAAAAAGTCTACAAATTAGCGTAGCTGGCTTTTTGTTCATTAGCCTTTGATCTGAGGCATTTCAAGCTGAAGTAGGCACTTAAACATAACAGGAAATCGGGGCAGCTGTGAATCAGACTGCTAAAATAAAATCACTCCGAGCGTGGTAAAATTGATCTGAAGCCAATGATCGAAATGACTCATCAGCTCATGTGTCCCTGACGGATAAATGAGCGGAGATCGTGCGTCGGCGGGTTAAGATCTCGGCCTGATGGGGGTCACGGAAGGGGGGTTGGGGGGCAGGCTCTGCTTCCGACAGATATCTGATCTCCCTCTGGGAGGATCTGTGTGAAAATGAAACACACTTTTCAATAAAGCTGGCCTTTAATACGGGGCTTGAAAATAAATGACTTGTGCTGCGGTCAGCCTGAGGAAGAGCCCTCGAAATCAAAATGGAAACATCAAATAACCTGCAGAGCGATTTCAGGGTAGAGCAAGTAAGCACACCACAAATAAACTAGTGAGATATGGAGTGTTGAAGTAGATATGCGATACTTTTCATGTAAGTTGCGTGATTTTCTTTTTATACACGTTGTATAAAGATCATTTTAAAGCCTCAAGGTTCAGGTAGAACTGAAGGAGCCTCTTGGATGAGAGATCTCATCTAAGAGAAACCGGATGACCGAGAGTCTTCACAGACTAGATTTAAACATAACCATGGCAACGATTGCGTAACAACGGATCTTGCAACTAAATGAACCATATAAATGACGTTAGATTTGAGCATCATCGGCTGGCCACTTGAAAACCTAGTCAACCACATCAAAACGTATTTTTAAAATGTATTTGTCAACCCATAATTTTGGCTTGAAAGGTTTGCAGACCAAGTTACCACATTTGTCAGATGTGTTTCATTTCAGCTTATGAAAAACTGACGGTGCACAGAAATCTTTCAAATAGACTTCTTTCATTATTCCGTTGGCTCTCTTGTTTTGTTCACACTATGAAAACACACTATATGTATTTGTAGTGTGGGTCTGTTTTGCATGATTTGTGCTAGGCTGCTTCGTTCCAATAAAGGGAACTCTTAAAACCTGTGTCAAACGTGACAGTGCCCCCAAGCCCAAATCCAGCTCCATAAAAAAAATGGTTTTCCCAGTTGTGGAAGAACTTGACTGGCCTGTACAGCAGCTGGGAATATCATGTAGACACATACTGCATGTTGCCTCCTTGAGACAGTACACCTTTGCTCACATAGTTTGAATACAATATACAACTGTAGATCTTTAATAAATAAATCAGTGCAAGTCATGTAAATCTTGCCCTGTCGCTCACTAAATACATCATTTCTGACTGCGAGTAAATGCAGAATAGAAATGCTTGCAGCTTGTATTCCCTCTTGGACTTGATTAAATTACAACATTTAAACCTGACAAAGACTCTTATGTGGATTGAAACCTGATTTAATCAAATCCAAGGTGCGCTAAATGTGAGTTGTCAGCCTTACTCTTCCTTATTTGTATAACGGTGGTTTTCAAAGCTTGGCTCACGATCAAGAATTTCTGCACTGCATCTTGTGAGCAACCAGATCATCACGATACTGTCAAACAGCCAACAGAAACCAGATGACAGGTGCAGCACCGGTGGCATTTCACTGATTGGTAGGACATGTAGTCACAACAATATGCGGTGTGATACGATGTCACTCCAAAGATAACCTGAAAGCAGTCATCAACAACATTTACTGCCACGTGCTCTGTGGATGTCCGCAGGTGGTTTCCTCATCATCATGCAATAACACAGCCTCGTGGTGTGAAACTATGCAATTTCCCAAATGTAAATAGCTGCACGCAAAACTGAAGCATACATAGAAATATATGTTTTGACCTACATACCTGCTAGTGTTTGCACCAAAACACATGAGCATTTTGTGTTTTCAGGTATAACTTTCAGTTCAAGTTATCTCCAGGTCTAAACTTTTACATTTAATTTTAATTCTGTCCTTTCTCCAGTGGAAGTTATCTCATTCTAGGACAAAACTTTTGATATAACGGCATATTTAAACATCCCCTCACTGAGCTAAATCTAAAATATCACTGCTCCATGTTGGGCACGCATGCATGACTTGTAGATGTTATTACACCATAGCTACTTCACAACTCTCTGCTTCTCCTAATTAGCAGACAGCCTGTGGAGATGTGTGGGGCTGAGGTGACTCTGCATTGGCTGGGGCTGGTAATGATGGATCACAGGCGTCTGTGCCAGCCCAGCAGAGCGGTACAGCCAGGACTCAGTGGAGAGAGAGAGCTGCAAAATGTCTGCACGTTAGCCGCGGATTCCATCTTGTAATGAGTGAAGGAATCTCCGTTACGATCTCAGACTTCTTGTCATGAGTTTTATAAAATCATAATATACAAGAAAACAATACAGATGTATTGTTTCCAATAATCTTGATTTAATAACTGCCTAATCCAGTGATCAAAGCTCAGTGATGACTTTGACAAATTCTTTTAAACTGTTGCACCACAGTGTAGCTCTGAAAAAGTCAAGGATGTCCACAACTAAAGTTGCCAGAGCAAGAGCCCATTTACCTTTCTTTGGCCGAGCTGCCCCTCAGGGGGAAATAATTTACAATAACTGTTTTACTTTTGCTGGTGTGACTGCATAAATATGAGCAGCCCATAATTGCTAAAGCTAGACCAAATTAAATCACCACATCATCCAAACTTTTATTACTTTTTGATAGGCACGCTGCAGGACACAGAGGGCCTTTAAAAGAAAGAAACAACCCACATGACACAAACAAGTTTGTGTAAAGTGAAGCCTATGTGGAAGTGCCAAAAACTGCAGTTCTTTGAACGGCCACTTGAGGCTGGCTAGTCAGTCTCCATAAGCTCCCATGTTAAAATGTTTAAACTTCACAGCAGAAATAAACATGCTTACAGCCTGGTACAAAAAATGGTTTTGGACTGACTAATCGGTCCGTTAATGACACACCGCTTTGATAGACAGGTTGGTGCCATTACAGTTGGCTTGTCTGAGCATGCAGCCATCATTTGACCCGCCTTAGATCCGCTGATGATCCACATCTTTTAAATTAACCAGGAGGTAGAGGAGGCAGGGCTGGCAACATGGCAGAATCCAAAGCCACCACACCAAGCTTTAAAATGGTTCCAGAAACCTGTGGGTGACGTCACGGTTATGACGTCCGTTCTTTATATTGTCATTGTTGACGCCTCCCTGACACTGTGGCATCCATATTTGGTATATTGTTGTGTGAGCCATTTGAAATGGTGATTGCGATTAACAACGAAAGGTATATCCAATGGGAATGCCCTGTGAATAAAAATCCCCACATACACACTTTCAAATAATGCACCTCGTCATCACAATCCCTCATGTTACGTATCACATGAACCAATCTTAGCCAGCTAGCTGACTAATATATAGGCAGCAGGGTTATTTATTTACTTTTCTTTTACTTTTTTGTTAAGGCAGAACAACCTGAACAGACAGAAATGTTCTGACTTATTTGTGTTATTTGGGTTCTCCATTTCATCCGATATAAAGATCTTGTCACATCACAAACTGTAACAGGGAAGTGCATGTTCTTTTGAAAACGGTAGTACAGAAGCTTGGTGATAAAATCGCTACAGGAGGACTAACTGAACTAACTGAACTAACTTCGCTACCAGGCCAAGAAAGCTTGCAATCAGTTTTGCGGGCCAGCTCAGTTGCAGTTTCCAGTTTAATATGTCTAGTTCAAGAGCATTTTCTCTATTTCAATTGCATCCAGTGTAGTAACGGATTTTATGGTGTAGAACCCACAGGCACAATTCTCTAATTGAAAATAAAGGCAAATATACTGGCATCAATTCAAACGTTGCCTCAGTGAATAGCACATCTAGCTCTATTTATCTGACCTGCTTGAACTTTTTGAACAATAGTGTTTGTGTCAGACTCACAGGATTTAAAAAAACAGAATAAAGAAAACAATTGTGTGTGTGTGTGTGTGTGTGTTTGTGTGCGCACACCAACAACAAAAAGATTCCTAATTAGATGGAGTTATCTGTATCTTGTACTGTGTGCATGCTTGACATTCAAAAGCAGAAAATCTGTGTTTGCAAGCCGATTTCAAAATCGGTTAGGATTTGAAAAGTCCTGCGGTCTGAGTCTGGCTTTAACCAGTTCACCATGTTTGTCTCATTGCCTTTAATGCTCATGCAAAACACAGCAAGCAATGTTTTTGGCAGTTACGCTCAATTCCACGTCAGCTTGTGAATTATCTGCGGGGTTTTTTTTTCTTCTTCTTCTTTCTCACAGAGGGAAATCGGACCATGAAGGCCTACTTCATGTTTGAAGCTGCATGTTCATGGTTATCACAGCTGTGTTCAAATGTATCATTCATTGTCTGTCACAGCTTGGTAGACCAGTCTGTAGTTTTGGGCTTTTTCCTCCCATCTTTTAAAAAAATGAGCTGTCAGCAAAAATTCATACATACTTTTGTCAGTCCAAATGTCTATTGTGCAAGAGAGAGTCTCCTCTCTAAATATTCTGTTGGACTCCTTTACTGGGTATGACTTGACAGAATCTGACATCCACAGCTGACGCGAAGAGTTCTCAAACTTTGATTCTCAACCAAGATATGCATGCAAAACGTGCAAGTAATGATGGTGTCCTTCATTAATGCCTCTGTTGGGGCTTTCTGCCTTGGATTAGTCAAGCTGTGAAGCAGCACATTTGTCCTGAGTCGAGACTCGATGCTGCTACATCGCTCTGAGCTGCTACACTTCTGAATTCTGTGAACCTACAGATAAATATGTAGGTTAAAAAACACTGTATACTGTACTGTATACTTACATGGCGTGTGGGGGCAACTTTTGGTTACGCTTGCAGTTATATGAAACAACACAATCAATAACTTTGTCAATACAATGCATGATCATAAACAAATAGTGGCATAGCACATTCTGTAGTTAATGTAGGTAATATCTATTGCTCATCTATCTATTGCTGGATTGTATAAAATGGAGGGACTGTAAAGAGAAATCATGTGAAGGTTAAGCTCCTGTGTATAACCTTTTCTTGTAGTGTTTATTGTGTATGCCGAGTTAGGTACATGGTCCCCTGCTCCCAAAACAAAGCCAATCAAAACTTCCAGTGGTTCCAGTTGGTAAAGCGTGCCCACCTTCGTCATTGCTTCCTGGAGAGCTGCTAGAATCTGATTGAAGTGGCACCTGATATGAATTTGCAGGATGCAATTTGAGGAACTAGCTTATTTAAGTCTGAACCGCCTGGCAGTGGTGGGCTGGGTCTTCTCAAGCTCGCCAACATCAGTATTGTCATTGTGAATTATGTAACTCGTTGTAATTGCTGAACACTTCATTGTTCACTACCCGGGGACTGTGCCAGGTATGTTTGATTCTCTTATTACACACACAGAGATCCTTTTGTTTAGAAGCACTAGGTTTATGGGTGTTTTTCCTGTGTTTTTGGTCATTAAGCAATGGATAGTGAGGTTTTTCTTCTTCCTTTTTGATATCAAGTTTAGGGTTACTATTTTGGTTACATGCAGCTGGCTTTGTTGCTAAAGGAAAGTCCCATCTGCTCCACGATCCTTCCACATGCTTTGTCATTCGAGTACAAGTTGCCAACCCGAGTGCTCATCCCCTGAAGTATTTGTACTGATTTGAGGACCTGTTTGGATCGAGGCTTTGTATTAGAACGTCTCAGTGTTATTCTTGTATAACTGAAAATGTTTCAACAGGCATATTTTGTATGTTGGCTCATCTGGATTTGGTAATTTTCTATTATACAATGTAATGTGCATTGTAAAATAAGGGAGCACTAAGTGCCTCAATTAGTTCCCTGGCAATGAAACACTTATTTTCAATGACTTCCAACAATGGAAGAAATTCAAGCAGATTTCCATTCTTATGGTCTTTCATTGCCTGTAATTACCTGCTTTTCTATGCAGCTGCCCAGCAGACTGCAGTTTATATACAATACAGAGTGCCCATACATTGACAATCTCCAAAAGAAGAAGCTGTTTTGACTTTAGTTTGTAACTCAAAGTTATGCCTGCAAAAGCACACGATTCCAGCTGGTACACCTGTGAAGGACCATTCAAGGTAGATCGATGTGACATTTTCCACAACAAAAATGAAGCACATTTATTTAAGTGAGACAGTGGAAAGATATAAGGAGGAAGAAATCACAAAGCAAATTGCTAAGCTCCCAAAGGAAACATCTTTTGTGTCTCTATAGTCAACTCTGCTAGAGGAAAACAACTGCCTGTGAAAAGATGCGATACAAGTACTGTGTAATTGTAAAACGAAGAAAAAAAAGACAGAAAATGGGGACAACAGAAGGTGAGGAAGCAGAGGTAACTGTTGCCTTAAGCCTCCAAAAGATGAAGTCAGTAGGGAAAGGCCAAAAAGTACAGCCGGTTCCTCATTTAGCTTTGGTCTGAATACAGCCTCATTAAAGGAGATGTCTATCAGTTTTGAAATCTTTGTGCAGGTACACACTGCAAATTAATATAAAACATTTTGTGGCTCCAAAGAGAGAGAGAGAGAGATGTACAAAGTCGTTTGAAAATATGTTCCATCACTGACTGAACTTTTTTAACAAAAATATAAAAATCTGAAAGCTGTTGGTCATTTTGACAGATTTACACTGAGGACGATCTGCCGTAACATTAAGTAATTCACATGTAACACTGTCAATAACCACAGTAGATCACCTTTAGTTGAGCCGGTGTATATTATATAGTATATTATATACAGTATGTATATTAATTAGCTATTATCACATTGTAAAGCTGCATCGCTACATAGTCAAAAGTTTCCAGAGTTTCTTCAGAAAGCTCAATAGTTGTGATGTGCTTGATAAATGTGAAGAAAGGGAGGATAAAGAACAGGCAGGCTCATCGACGAGTGACAGCTGACGTCATTTCATGAAAACAAATACAAAGAAGACAGGATTGTACGAGAGGAGACAAGTGGCAGCAAGAGGTAAAGATCATTCATCTGTGCAAAAATCTGTAACTTCTGTATACTAAATGTTTTTGTAATTGAGTAGGATGATTAAAAAAATGACTCTCTGTGGCTAAAGTGTAACTCCACAAGAAAAAGCCAATAAGTCTATGTCCCTAAATGTCAAATGTTTGTCCTCAACAGGAAAATAAGTATTAAAATCCATGTAAGTTGTGGGAGAGCAGATAATAGTCTTTTTCCTTATTAGTTTTTACTTTTCAACTAACTGCTGTTTTCCAGCAGTGCCTCCGCTTTCTCTCAAGCACCGGGTGCTCGGTCTTGTATGTGCGTCTTTTATTTTCATGTGTTTATTTTTTTTTTTTTTAGATCATTTTGCAAAGCAAAATACAGACTCTCGTTTTATGTATTACTCACTAGGATCATACATACGAGGCGAGCGGAAGCTCCAACCGGAAAATCTTGTTTCCTTTTCCAGCTTTTGCTGTGAAGGACACTTCAACAGTGAGAGACACAGCGATTGCCGCAAAGATGAAATGTGTGATTTCAAGTCACAGGATGCCCTCAGGAGCTATCAGATCGCCCTGCTGTCACAAATGGACACCTTGGTCTTATTCATTGTCTGTATTTCCCTGCACAGAGGCTCATCCCTCGCCAGTCTCCTTGAAGACAGATTTAGCTTCTAAAGATGATGTGTTTGTTTAGTTAATCTCCTTTACAATCCCAAAAGCCCTCGCTGGCAAATTGTCAGCAAGGGTTATTGGGTAAATCTGCGAGGGGCTGAATGGAGTGGAACCAGGAGTCACAATTTTTGGTGGGAGGAGGAGGAGGAGGAGGAGGAGGAGGAGGAGGGGGGAGGAGAAAAGGTCTCTTGACTAATATCTTTGAAATCTTATCTTTCATGTTTGAACTGAATGATTCCAGTCATGAGTTAAAGACTTTTTTTCATCACCTTGGCCCTCAAGAAACCAGGTCATCTGATATAAAAATAACAGTTCTTCCCATTCCAGCAGAAACTGACACTGACATTGACATTTACCTGACAGCAGGAATACATAAAGTGAGTAAATTCCTCTCAGCCCCTGGTTTCTGTCACACAATGGATATGGCTGAGGTGATTCATAGAAAGGTTGAATACAAGCTGGCAGTGATAGCTCAAGGTAATCAGTGTTTCACAGCGCAGGGGTGCCTGGTTTTTGTAACCTTGTCATGAAAAAACAAAAGATTTTCATAATGGACGGAGGTGAGTTTGGTTACAGAGAGCAGAACTCAATCTATGCCACCTACAAAGGAGGGTCAGTTTGTGAAACATCAGAGGACTGTCAAATTTCTGTGCCTCCAGCATGACAGCTTATTTTACGGAGCGATGACGAGGAGGTCAAGGCACGGTCCAGTGGTGATGATGATGATTACGCTCATGGAATTAGTCTCTGCTGTCACCTTTGTGGAAACAAAGGACTAAATGAATCTTGTTAGTCCTCCTTCCTGTCTTCTCCTGTTGCAAACCGTCTTCTTTGTCTGACGTTAATGTTAAAGGACTCCATTATATCAATTTTTACATGAGAGAATGAGTCTGCATGAAGGCTGAATGAATATTCATCTTTATGCTTTATGCTAAGTTACAATTTCAAAGAGTGTTCAATCAGCTAAAGTGCAGCACTGCCAACCATATCACGGCCTGATATCAAAACACTGTCAGGCATGACTGACCTGAGGTTTGTAATTATTATCATAACTGGTATGGAGCCCAAAAGTGTTCAATATTATATGAAATACATGATAAATAGACATTAAATACATGAAATAATCATATGAAAATAAGTAAATCCCAAGTCTGTTTTCAAAAATTGTAAATCCAGAAAGCATCGACTTCAGAAGGAAGATATATTTACAAAAAACAATATGATAAGATATTAAGCAGTACATTAATTATTAAATAGCTTTATTCTGTTTTCATTTCAATATAGGCTGAAGATGATTTGCAAATCATTGTCCACATTTATGTTTTACACAGCGTCTTTTTGCCTTTTTGGAATCAGTGTTCTACAACAAAGACGACAATGACTTGCCCAGTAAAGGAGTCCAATGACAAATGAAAAGAATTTGTAAAAAAAACTGAATTATTATGAAACGTTATTTTATCATTCACTTACACACAAAACTTTTTTTTGTTATTTTGACATCTTGTTAGAAGTTTTTACTTGATCTTATATCATAATTTTTCTCTATTTCATGGCAAATTCAATTTTTGTGGCAGCACAAATTGTTATTTCCAGTATCAAATCTTTTTATTTTTTAATTAACTGATGTCTTCAAACAGCCCAACTCCCAGACATAAATTTATAAAATTGACAAAGACAAGAGGAAAGAGACAAAGCAGAAAATCCTCAAATCTGAGAAGCTGCAGACGGGAAATGTTTGATATTTTTGCTTAAAAAATGCTTTAGAAGATCAACCAGTGAACTGATTTACATTGTTTCAGGACTGATAGTGTTGATCTGTGTGTTCTGTATTAGACCTTGACATTTAGCATTATGCCAATACAAAAGATGGGTGTGGAGGTAGTGTGTGACTTTGACACCAGAGACTGCTGCTCACATGCCGTCCTCCCTCAGACCATATTGCACACACTTCTCACTAACCAGAAACCAGTACTTTTAAATACCCAAACTTATCATATCTGTTTTTGTAGAGTCGCTCGGATCCTTTAGGAAGGACAGTGCGAGGATTTGTTCACCGTTTAAGGAGGTAAAGTTTGATCAAACCTGACATAGTAAGGCAAGTTATGGTTTTGGAATGGGTTATGTATGTGTTTTTCCAATATTTGTAAGACAGTGAAACTTTATGCCCAGACTGCAGTTTACAGCATTTCATCTCTCAGAATAATTATGTGATTTTCTGCAAACATTAAGGCCAGTTCTAAACAATAGTTTGTCCTTGAGAGTCTATTACTGCAGTGAAACAATAAACCCTGCTGCGCTAGCAGAGCCATTAGCTTTGTATTGCCTCTGCCTCTTATTGCCACTTTATGAATATGGTTTGTATTTCATCTGTCAATTTGGTCAATGAATAAAATTACAATATATTGTTTCGCTGCCTCCTGACAAACTGTGATGGAACTCAACTCTCCTGATCTCCATCGGGCTGGGTGATGGCGCACGATCACATGATTCATTCTCTGACATTATGCCTCCATCATATCGCGTGCATGGGTGTGGATGTGGTCATGAATACATACGTTTGTTGTTTTCTTCTGTTAATATGACGTTACATTGTCCCGTGCCTCCTCTGAGCGTGTACACGTCTCTCTGTTATTACAGATGATGGTATTACTGACACTGAAATTGTTCCATCACTCTCTCCCATCCGCTGGCAGGTGAACGTGCTGTGTCAGAGGTAGCTCTGCACCTAATGGCCATTCAGTGCCTTGCTGAATGACACTTTAGCAGGATGGATTTTTTTTTTTCAAGGGCCTTAAATATGGAGGTAGGACACCTTGCTGTGTGAAATGTGATCATTTCTGTTCACCCATCACTCCACCATCTCTCTACATCTGCATGTTTATAAGCCCTTTGTGTATGTGTGTGTGTGTGTGTGGTTGTATTTCAGGCCTATGTGTGTAAAACTTGAGTGAAAAAAGGAGTTTCCCCATCGAGGGATCAATAATGCTCTTCTTCTTGGCATTGTGGCGTCTTCCTGCAGGGTTGGGTGAAGTTGTTTATCCGTTCTTTATTACATAACTTATGTGAAGCCATCCGAACATTTTATTTCTCTGATTCACCGCTCTGTTCTCACACACACACTCGCATCCGCTGCCTAACCCGCTCAACCTCCGCTGCTCTCTCTTGCCGAGGCACACCTTCAAGGAGGCCACTAGCCACACCGGCAACAAAATCTGCTATTGCAGCAATGCGCGCAGTAGCTGCAGAAGCAAAGCCATGTGCACACAGACCGCATAGTGAAAGTATTGCAGCAGCCGTGGAAATGGTTGTTGTAATATCAGTAGTAGTAGTGTCACACTGATATGCTTGTCAATGTCCTATTGATTGCCTGCCAAATATCAAGAAAGCGGTGGGTCTCATCTTCTCTGAGCCTGTCAGAGGCAGACGCTGAGAGAGGCAAGAAAGTTAGCGCTCTGCTGAGTAATGAGAAACTGCTTATGTCAAGGCTGTTTGGGACAAGGAATAATAACCCTCATCTCTCAAGTGTTTGGGCTTTGTTTGTGATCACAACATTGACATATCACCACCTTTCAAGTTGATCCAGCAGTTAAGGAACAAACAGCAACCTTTGTGGATGTGAAAATGAAGCCAGTGCAGAAATGCCAAGAACTGCAGCCCCTCAAACGGCCACGTGTGGCTCACTAGGAGTCTCCATATCGCCATAAGCTTAAATCAGAAGCATGGCGGCATCGACTGCCAGGTGGATGGCCTCACAGGTGGCTTGTTTGACAACCATGCTTCATTTAGCTCACCTCAGCTCCACCCATGCTCCGCGTCTTTGGCAGGCAGGACTGCCAAGATGGTGTTCTGAAGGAGATCTGGCTCTTTAGCCCGTTGTTCACCAGCTAGTCGCTATCTGTGTCTATTCCGTGCTATGCCGGTAGTGTACAGTGGGCTTTTAGAGTGGTTTCTCTGGAGACAGTGCTATGAGGTGAGGGTGAGCCAAAACTGTAAAGTTGCGGGCCAGACAGCCAGACAATGAGCTGAGCCTCACTATAAAGCTCCGTACAGGCGAGGGAGGCTGCAGAGTCGGGTGATAATTCATCACTACGAGCGAATCCTTTCACGTTGTCACATTGTTTTCACATTCTCATTTGACACATTGTTATTTTACAAATAGCCACTTTAACGTTGATGAACTGAAACCAGCGTCAGAGCAGTGGGCAGTCTGTGTGTTTTATGACGCACCAGAGGACAGCGGGCCGGGCTCCCACCACCCAAATCGAGGCAAGTGACACCATGGGCGATGAGTCAAGCTGCTCAGCATAGGCGGAGGCCTGAGCAGCCTACTATTATACATACTGGTATACGTGGTAGCTTGTTAGCAGCTGGCACAAGGCTTAATGTCCCTTGACATCACTACTTCCTGTGCCATGACAGCTGTTGGCGCTACCAAACCACTATACGGCATATATGGTGACACTACACTGCCAATTAATGCTATGAGTAATGGGAGTAGTGTGGGCTCAGAGCGGGTCATGGTGTATTGTGTGCTGCCTGCGTGCATGTGTTTGTGTTCACGAATGTGTGCCAGCATGTTTTCACAACCTGTCATTAGCATGTCATCCTATTAGCTGCAGCTTTAATCCAACAAAGAGTGAAAAATATATATATTTATATATATATGAGTCGCCGGTTCAGAGATGAGTCAAGCAATCTGTTTTTGCCTCTGTGACTCTGCACTGCTGTGTGAAGCTTTTTACCTCGTGCCCTTTCTCTTTAAACATCTTCCTGTGTAAGAGCGACAGATAAGAGGGGAGCGGATGAAAGATGATGATGATTAAAATAATACGCCTCTTATCATAGAGCAGAGAAGCCTCTCCGTGCCCACTGAAGGGGCTGTTTCAGACGGTCGATATTGCCTCTGTGTTAAAAATGAAAAGTATTGATCTCTTTTACCTCAAGCCGCTCAGCTGATTGAGCCTGAGAAAATCTGTATCAGCTGCCAACCCTCACAAGCCGGGCCGCAGAATGATAAACCAGACGAAAACGCCTCAGAGTTCATCTGAGGGAGCCGCGTTTCCTGTCAATATGATTTCAAGGGAGGACAGCTGAGTCGCCCCGTCCACTCCTATAAAGTCACACAGATAACAGCTTTATCTCTGAGACGTCACCGTCCTCCATCACACCTGGACATCCCCCAGGTCTCGCATAGACCTGCGTGTTTTTTTGGGAGACCAGACGTGACCCCTTGTTTACACTGACATTTCTAACTGGTTGGCGAGGTATCTAAATTGAAGCAAAAGCCTGCTCGCTCCCACAGTAATCAGTCTGGGAAACAGCCGTGGGCTATCAGAGTCAGGCCAGACACAGTTTGTCATGGAGCAAAAGGTAACATGGTGACAGACTGAGGTCTGTGTTGTCCAGCACTGCAGTCCCTTTCATAAACGGCTGTACACTGAGCTCACAGCTGGATGATTAGATTAGTGTGACCTGTAATCGAATGACAGGTTGCGGTGATACACACACACACACAGACACAAACACACAAACAAACACACTGCAGTGGATGAGTTGTGCCCACCTCTCCATATCACAACATCACATGCACATACCAAGACACTCAGATATGTCGGCTAACTCTGGAGCATGAGCACAAACATGAATCTACCTGACTAAAATCTTCCCTTCACTGTTCTCATAGATTTTTTTTGCAGGAATGTGAGATAATGAGAAAGGTGGAGAATGGGACAGAGAGGCAGAGATCACCTGCTCCATGCTGATGAGAGACACTGATGTCAGAATGCTAGTTTTAATCTGTTAGTGGCTGGCTGACTGGAGCTGAAAAGACCACGAGGTTTACAAACCGCTTTTCATTGCCTAGCCGTGATCTGGATCCCAATTAGCCTCCACCAAAGAATAAGACAATAACAATGTCAGCAACGTCTAAATCACTCAATATAAATGAAAACCAGCCTCGATACTGTCTTCACCGCGGGAGGGAAGATTAAATAAACAAGACAGCAAAGTGCTTCTGCAGCGTAGCTTTTCTGGCCACCTGTGGCAGCACTGAGTGAACTGCTGCTGGCTCCACTTGGTGTGCATCGCCTTTGACTGAGGCCATTCTCAACCTGTTCTTGTCTGTACTTGCCTTCACATGGACTTGGACGGATTGAATGCCAAGTGTTGTCCCAGTTCAAAACATGTTGGCAAGAACAATCCCAATGCCTAGAAGTGTTTTTTTTTTTTCATGTTATGGATAAGGGAGACATGACGTGCTGTAGGAGGGATGAAGGATGAAGGGATGAGGGTAGAGGGAAGGAGAGATAGGGGATGAGAGGAGAAATCGGGGGTACTGGTAGATGGAGGAGTTCGGCGGTTGACCAGTGTCAGCTGGCGGCAGGAAGACTTTAGGGAACCAGGAGTTGAGACTCCGGGTGGAGGAACCATCTCTCTTCGTATCTATGTATTAAAGCCCCCATGGTTCCTGTGTTTGAATGAAAGTGATAGAGAAGAAGATACATGGATAAAGAGAACAGATAGGGTGTGATGAAGTACTTTAGTTATGGAAATGGGATGAGTTCAAGGCATGAGCCTTGTTCCTGAACCTAGTTATAAAACTCTTAGTTTAGATCTGCTCTGAAAAGTGTCACTAGATAACATTACAAAAGTCTTTGACTGGACAGACACACCTCTATCGATTGGAGATCTGATCTGCGACTGGTCGGACTGCGGGAATTGCATCATAGTTCTGAAAGACAAGTAACTAAAAAACAAAACAAACTCAGGTTTTCGGATCTCGTTGAAAAGAATGGATCTGTCCTGTGTGGGTGAGACTGATCAACAGACTCCATTCATTAGAAAGATTTGAGCATGATCAGTTTGTTTCCCCCTTTGAATCCACATTATGCATAATAATAAAGTCAGGAAGTCTGTTGTCTTTCAGCCATAAACACATTTTAATTGTCATTCCTATTCAGTCACATGTGGCCGCACAATAGAACACAACAAGAAGTCCCAAACAACAAAACACGGCCATGTGACATTCATCAGTCTTTGTCTCAGAGACTTTTTTTTTTTTTTTTAATGTGGGAGCTTTGAAAGAAGGTTTAGTGTCTCTGTGTGTAACAGCAGTTTTATTATGACCGTGATGATTCAGCACGCAGCAGATAACACACACACACACACACACACACACACACATATAGAAAGCAGTGAAAGGTACTCACATGAAAAACAAGCTGACTTAGAATGGCCTCAACCATGCATAAAAAATCTATTAAGTATCGGGATAAATGCAATATACAGAATTAAATCTGTGTAGCCTCTGAAGGTTTAATACATGAAACACTCCAATTTACTTCATCTGTCATGCTCTTTTACACCTTTTCTCTACACACAGGGTCGTGAGTGAGTGAACAATACATCAAATGGCAGCCAGAACTTTCAATGAAGATATTCAGGCGAGCAGAGACGCCTACAGTTCAGTCTTTTTTCACTTGCTTTCATGGCTTGGCGAAGAGAGTACTACACCTCTAAAGGCCTCACTAAGCTTCAAATGTACAAGGCCATACAAGACATCATCCCACCACGTCCAAATGCAAAACTGTTGTGAAAGTCTACGCTTGAAGGTGAAGACAAACACGTCCCACGGCCTCCGTGTGAGTTTTCGGTGTCGTTGCAGTCTCGACATAATGAGATGGAATGGAGGGACTGGAGAGAGAAGTTCCCAGCTCTGCACACCTGGTCAAACGCTGTGGGCTTATTGTGGGACTGACTGACAAGTTATAAACTTGTCTGGCACAGCGCCGCCTGATTCTGGTGTCAAAAGGCTGCTGTTAGTCAGACAAGCTGTTCATTTAAAGCATACTGAGGCCTTTGGGTGCTGACACGAGCATTTCAATTTGCATGTTTTATTCGCACTAAAGGTGAAGACAAGGTGTCCAAAGCTTCCAACCTTTTCCCGCCTCAACACTTCCATCTTCCGTTCATCCTCTCTGGGACAGAAAGTCACAAAAAACTGGATCAAACTAGAAGTGAGGCGAAGGAAACAAATGGATAAACAATACGGTCTCTACATCTATGTACTAATGAATAACAATCATTATTATTAGCATTCAAAAAGTAAGCTAATTTTAAAGTAACAAAACCAAAAAAAGGCCATCGTACAGATCGATGAAAACAGATTGATGTATATTATATTTCATGTCTACCATATTTTGAAAATAGAGCCCTCCAAATCTGTCACTGGATCTTGATTAGAAAATATAAGAAATATGAATAAAAAGCAATCAAATTAATGGACCCAACAAGTCAGAAAATGTTAATTAAAACAGTACCAACTAAAGCATTATTAAGGCGAAAGCATCAAGGAACTTTTTATGGTTATGTTTAGGCACTCGGCTCAGGGAGAGATTGTGGTCTTGGTTTAATAAAGAAAAAGTCTACAGCAATTTCTAGGAGACAAGGCAGAAATAAAACAATTTACATATAAAATGGCTATTGCAAGGCCAACCGCACATTTCAGACGGTCTTTTGGCATTAAACAGTGAAAATTTGTTTGTTTTTATTTACTAAATGGCTGCACCGAGGTTTTCCACGAGTAAAATGGAACGGAGTAAAGTGGCATCATTATTTTTTTAAAAAAAAACATGTATTGTGGCTCAAAATATAGGCGGAGGAAATGGAGATTTATGTAAAACCCCTCAGCACGCTGCAGACTGAACACTGTGGCACACAAGATTGTATCTGAAATTTACAGTAATGTCACCCTGCAGCAGCAGGTCACTGGACACACAGAGGTCAGGATGAACCGGTGTGACGGAGACACACTACAGAAGATGCAAGTGCAGCAACCTGTTTTTTCTTCGCATGAAGTTCTCGCCTGTTTGCCGTGGGCTTTTTAACGACTCACAGCAGTGCCGGTAGTTAAGTACACGAGTCATGTTATTTATTACACAAAGGACTTTGTGTGTAAAAGCTTTACCAAAAGTCATTAAATCCCTGATCATTTTGTTGGGCTGATAACATCGAGCCTGAGTATTTAATGTTTCCCGTCATGCACGAAGCTACTTGCAGGATGAAAGCCCGCTTGCACTCCCAAAATATTTTTTTCTCTTCGGCCGACATTCCAAGTTCAACAGCCGAAACAGTTTTCTTTTGTTCTCCATCATTTTCCAGACATGTGCAACATGTGTCCAAACAGCCCGGCATCGGGACTTATTTAGGCACTTAATGCAGCTCAGATGAACTGTGGCTGCGCTCATTTACATCTGCAGTCTCAGTGAGCATCCTGTTAAATTGAAAAATTGCCAGGGATGCTAAAGTTTTGCACCCCCGATGGTGATTCGCGCCAGGCTGAGTGAATATCCCACTTTGTCGCACGTTATCGGCCCCTCTGTTTTTAAGTAGGTGTTTGCAACAGACACTTAAATGATGATGGAGTGCGCATTAATGGATGTTATCTAATTAAGTAGGAAGAAAAGGGAAGGAGGAGGAGGAAGAGCGGCAGGAGATAAAGGAGAGCGGTCGTGACTGGTGAGAGAGGATGAGGAATGAAAGGAGATGGAGCAGCAAGAGGTGAGAGGGAGCAAGAGAGACGATGAGGGGGAGGGAGTGGGAGGGTAATGGGTATAGAAAGAGGACGAGAAGAAGGAGAAGATTAAACTGTGTAAGGAGAGAAGGAGCAGAAGATTAAAAAAAAAAGGAGAGGTTTTGTGAAATTCGAGACAGAAAGTGGAGAAGAAAACAAAGCAGGAGGACAAAGATATGTAACGAGAATGAGGGACAAGAGCATGAGGACAGAGAGATAAATGGCGAAAGGAGAGTACACAAGTTGGAGGAGGCGTAGAAGGGAAGGAAAAAAGGATGAGGAGGAGACGAGTGACACTGTGTAGGAGGAGTATCCGATTGGCACTGAGGCTTCAGGCTGCGTCGGGCAGCCCTGCCTGCAGGTCACTGAGGCCACAGCTGAAACCACACATGCTCCTCCGTCAGGAGGATCTGACGGTGACCTCCTCCCCGAAAGAAGAGGTGATTTATCACAGAGGCCATAAATCAGCATGTCCGACCTCCCCTGCACACAGCTCACGCCCTGAACTGTTTACTCTGCCGCCCTCGGCTATCTATTATGTGGCAACTGTTGGACGAAACAGCAGCAGATACACGGGTGATACACTGGTCAGAGTCGCCCCGGGCATTGAGATGGAGTGCTTAATGTGCCCGCACAAACCTGGAAAATCTGGAAAAACCTGGAAAGTTCATGCTTTTGAACAAAAGAAGACATATCTGACTTTTATTAGAGGTCTTTCAAACTTCTGTCTGGTTGCAGACATCAGAAACAACAACAGCAACTAAATCATCACTGCTTCTGCCAGTTACTTCTGGAAGTTTAAGTTTTCAGTCTTATCTGTCGTCCAATCCATAAATACACTATGGTGCATTATAAGTAAGTGTGTAAAAGTGCAAAGTGTATATGAAAATTTGGCATTGTGTTCCACCAGCCACAGCTCGGTGATGTCGTGACCTCAGGCTGTTCTGGTCCATTCTCCACACTCGTGGTCTCATATTCCACCAGGAGCAAAGAGGCTTGTCTTTTACCATCAGCAGTGTGCACAGGGTGAATTTTGAAAATTGGCCGGATTCTCTCTACCATTTCGGTCAGCTCGAGCTGCTCTGTACTGTTTGACATGGCTGGTCGTGGCATCTGTTAGAATTACAACAGCTGTGCATGCTTCTGGGACATTTCTGAAATGCAGCATGGCATTTCAGGTGAAATTACAATTATTGCACGGGCGTGAAGAGCTCCAGCCAACTGCATCGTACCCGGGACATGTTGCAGCCACGCCCGGTGGAGTTCAGCCATAACAGTATATGTGACAAGTGTATCAAGAAGTATCACCCTGGTGCAGTAGCAGCAGTCACAGCTGATTGTTCAGTTTTGCAAACAGCGGTCCTGTTAGATTAAGAGCTGAGAAGTCTGATGGTAAAAACTGCTCTTCAGTCCGGTGGTACGTGCAGCCATGCTCTTGTAACATCTGCCAGACGGTAACAAGGAGAACAGCCTGTGAGCTGGGTGGCTGTGGTCCTTGTTGAATGGAGGTCACCTGTGTGATTTGATGTTAAATGCACCTGTGTTTGTAAGGTTTAAGAATGGCTGAGTTGGGAGTGCAGGTTTGGGGTTCGGGTTAGTCCTGAATGATTTCGCCAAGTATGTTCTGGAGGAAACGTAAGTGCTGCATGGATTTATGTTCATTGCCGATGTTTTTTTTTCCCCCAAACCACACACAAGTAGCAATTCATCTGTTTCATGTATAGTCTTATTCTTTCAGATTCTGCCCTATGTGTGCTTGCAGTCCTGTGACGAGGTTGGTGAGTCCAGGCGGTATGATGCGAGGGGTGCAAGGGCATTTTCCAAAACACCAAATATCCCTGGGAGAAGAGTGAGATCAATCAAAATCAATCCAAGAAGGGAAAAAAATGGAAAAGAAAACAAACATCATAATGGAGGACAGACCTTCCCAGTATGTTACTCTTCAACATCAGCTTTGCTGAAAAGTAACAAAAGAATCATTTGTTTGTATGTATTCCCACATATGGGAGTGCGTGTCAGTGTGTTTTGTTGTGTGCGTACAGCATGATACTGCATCTAAATCAGCTCAGCCCTGCGAGCGACAGAGGCAGAGATGACAAAACTAAAACCACCGGAGGATTCCTCTTGCTGTCTCCGCCGGTCTCTCAGTGTTAGTTTAGATAAGCTAACCTCACACACTTAAGCTAATCAACCTTAATTATCCGAAAACTGAAGAATGTAAACATTCACTTATCTCTCTGGGCTGAAGGGGGGCAGGTTTGCTTTCAGCTTGTGTCTTTCTGGCCCTGCTGCCATCAGTAAACACTCTTCCATACTTTCTAGATAACAGAATAATGAAGATGTTGGTTATCATGTTTCACTTGTCACTGCTTTCCCTCAAGGATTAGGCAGGATTAAGATATTCATTTTGATCCATGGTTCAAGTTACAATATTTATTCTGAAATCCTGCCACTGTAGACTGATTTCTGAGTCATTTGAATTTTTGGAATTTTTGGTGCCATTTTTTGACTAACCCTGTTGGATGGATTGCCATCAGGTGCAGATATTTCTGTTCCTCTCAGGATGAACTGTAATAACACCGGTGATCCCCTGACCTTTCATCTGCTGCCGCCATCAGGTTCAAATTTAAATTTATCCAATGACCAAATACCAGCAGAACTAACATTCCCATCATCCTCAGCTGTGCTTCGAGCTGCTGTGCAGATCTTAGTGTGCTAACATGCTAAACTAAGATGATAGCATTCGGACATTAGCGTGGAGCTGCATGACTGCAGACTTGTTGGTATCCATGAATTATTTTCCACCGAAACAATGACTTTTAAATCTGACCATTTTGAGGGGAAACAATACAGTGGTTATCTACTAAATACATAGTAGTGCTGCAGTAAATTACAGTTCTTCTAAATACAGATGGCTTATGTTTCATAATTTCTCAGCCAGCATGCTGGTGTTCCAGAAAGTCTGCGGCCACCATGTCAGATACTGTACCCTGATCATGATGTACAACCAGATGTTTTGGTTCGTACAATATGTTCAGCAGCAGAACCAGGACTGTTCATTATGTTTGGACAGTTTGCATATCAGTTACTCTTAGTGAAGCTTATGAGGTGAAGGTTTTGCGACTTTGAAATTAATTCCCGTTGCAAACCTTGATACGCACACAGGGTCGTATTAGGTTTATTTCCAGTTAGCAAGATTCTTCAAACCTCCTTTACAAAATATATCCATAATATCCAATTCTTTTTTTTAAATGTTCGCTCTTGAAGTAGCATTGATCAGGAACGTCTTCTCGTCTGTCTTTGTCTCACTGTGACCGACCTGCTCAAACCTTTGGCACATGAGCCTCCTGCTTGACCATCTGCAGTAGTTGCCCTGTGTCTGTTTGTGTTGCCTAAAGGCGAGCTATTGTTTTCATCTGTTTGGCTCATTACTGCTGTTTACATATCAACACTAAGCTGATCTTGTCAAGAGTTCAGTGCGTGAGTTTTCATATCCCACTGCTTGTTTGTCTCACCAGTATTTCTGTTTTCAGTTATGAGGAGAAGCAGACAAACTGACGTGTGTGTGTGTGTGTTAATAATATTTGACTGTTTCTACTGCAGCTACTTTCACAGGAAGTGTTTTCTCTGTCAGTGTCATGGAAAAATCAGCACGTAGATCCCACAAGGATTCGTGCTTTACAGCTTTGTTAGATGCTGGATGAAATCCTCCACTCGTAACGTGTTATGGAGTAATGATAGCAACAGGATGTGATTTTAATATGTATTATATCAATTATAACAATTGGAGCATTGTTCTCACGTTTGTGTCCATAATCTCCCTCTTTGCCGTGTGAGCTGTTAAATTACAACAGATGTCCATCTGCTTAAAGGGATAGTTCAGGTTTTTTTGAAGTGGGATTATGTATAGCCAGTGTGTTACCTACAGAACACCAGAAAAAAACATACTGTACCTACATAAAAAAGGTCCTACCTCAAAAAATGTCAAAATGTCTGTTTAAGTTTACTTTATTTATGTAGCACAAAGAACAGTGGGTCTTAAGGTGTGTCTTAAAAGAATTGCCAGACTGTCCAGTGGTCCCCAGAAGGATATTCAAGAGCCAAGCTACTGAAAGTGCTATTGAAAATGTCCTGTCCTCTGTTGGTTCTGTTTAGGGTGAGTTCTGAGATATATGTAGGTGTAAGACAATAGAGATTTCAAAAATTTAAGAAAACTCTGAAGTTGATTCTCAACAGGAAGCCAGTGTAGGGATGGTAGAATGGGGTGATGTGGTTTCTTTTCAGACTGAATTGCAGCATTTTTCAATTAGATGTAAATGGGGAATGCCTCAGTTAGTTAAGTTAAAGTAGTCCAACATAAGTGATATTAGTGTGTGAGTGACTCTTTCAAGATCAGTAGGGGATAGGAAATGCCTGATTTTGGAGATGCCTCTTACAAAAGAATTGATGAATATAACATCCAGGCGTGTGGTCTGATGTAGGTAGTGTTTGAAGCAGTGGTAAGATGTGGGGAACAAATAATACGATCTCTGTCTTATCCTCAT
Source organism: Nibea albiflora (assembly GCA_014281875.1). NCBI lineage: Eukaryota > Metazoa > Chordata > Actinopteri > Sciaenidae > Nibea > Nibea albiflora. The sequence goes on from CM024803.1 coordinate 4,370,507, forward strand.
TTAACTGAAGAGAATTTTGAGTCAACCAGTGTTCAATATCTTGAATTTTGTAGACATGTTATATTGGCCTTCAACTGGTAGTTGAGAGGGAGGTAAATCTGGGTATCATCTGCGTAGAAGTGGAGACATGTTATGTTTTTGGATGATTTTTCCTGATGGGAGCGCGCAGAGACAAACAGGAAGTGGACCTAAAACTAAACCCTGTGGAATACCACATGAGATGTTAGCAGATGTGGAAGATGAGCTGCCAATGGAAAGCATGAAACATGTGTTTGAAATGTAAGAATGGAGCCAGTCAAGGGCAGACCCAGAGCTGCCAGGCAATCCAGGAGAACTTTGTGATCAACAGTGACAAATGACACTGAGATCTAAAAGAATTTAAGAGAGCATTTTCATCTGCCTCTGATTTACATCTTCTGTTATCCTCAGCACATAGCAGGTCATTTGTAACATTTGTGTTTAAGTTTATGCTGTATTATGAATACTGTCATGGCTTTACCTTACTGTCAGACAGCCTTTTTATTTGGCACTAACCGAACAGTTAGACCCCCATATGACCTGCAGAGCCTTCCCGGTGCCAGCAGCACAGGATGGTGGGAGGTCACAGGATAATGAATTAAATCAAATAATCATGATGAGATATGTGAAATTCAGTTAGTCCATATCAGCACAAACAGTAGCCACATTCAGATGGAGAAAATTAAATCATAACCACACCAGGTCTGGAACAGCACATGTGGGTGCGTTCAGCCACACACACATACTCCCTCAAACAAATACATACATAAAACAAAACCATAAAAATGGAATACACACATGCAACACAGACGATGAATACAGAGTCATAAATAGAGTGCACTCTGGCACCAGCTGTAGGATGTGGTTTTATGATCACCTGCTTTACAAATAGTTAATGTCACAGCTCTGATTAGGCTCCCCTCGTGATTAGAAAAAAACTTTAAACCTGCTGCTGCTGTTTCTTAAAGACTGCAATGCTTGATACACACCTTAATAGAAAAGTGTTTATACAGAAAAATCAACATACTGATGATTATAATATTTGTACAGAAAATGTTGCAAAATGTTTTATCACCAGGGTGGATGTCAGTTTTTTTGTTTTTTTTTGTTAGGTTGTTGAATATCTTCAGCACAAAGTTGACATTTTGGCTTGAGAAAGATCATCATAGAAGATGAGTTTTTATAAAGACAAGTGTACTCAAGTGTTTTTTTTTCTTTCTGTTTTTGGATTTTTGTTTTAAGCATGTCATAATATTAGAGACAAGGAAGGGAGACGGTGAATGACAAATGGCCATAAACATCAAGGTCAAGTGGCATTGCAATTCATGTACCATAAACCTCTAGGTCATAAGGCCACTCTACATTTTGATATATCCTGTGGACCCATGGAAAACGTACCAAAATACAATGTACAAAAAGTAGACCTAATCCAAAAGGGATACAAGAATAGTCAGAGCTCATCCAAAATAGACCAGATCCAAACCATGGTGTACCCAAATGCTGCAGAGAATACTGGGGGGAACGTAATGTTCCTGCAGTCTATGAACAGAGCAGCAAAAAATAGTTTTTCCTGTGTTTCATGGTTTACTAGTAACTGAGTGTACCTGTGAACACATCACATTTGAATTTAGGCCCAGTCTCCAAAATAATTTGTCAACCTGCGGAGACCAAAGTTGGACGTTAGCGGTACAAGGATATATTTGGTTTTATATTTTGGTTTTGTCTGAACATGAAGGGATTACTCTTCACACTCCTTATTGTTGTTTGTAATGAGCTACTATTACCACATTCACCACTAGTCCCACATTGCCAGATAATATAGTATACGTATATTATAGTGTAATGTAATGTCACCTTATGCCATGTCACAAGAGCTTGTGGTGCTAACTTCTCACAGAGCACCCGAGGAGTCCACATTCCACAGGTTTTCCTCGGACATCCAGACAGAGGTCCTCATTAGCAATGACCTCTTTGTTAATAGCTCTTAGTTTCACATGAGCGTGGTGACCTTTAGCACAGTAGGGTCAGAGGCCATGGCCTAGATCTCGTTAGCTCCGTGAGAGGACACCAGCTATATTTTATACCCCGGTGATTGAACCCAAAGCTGTGGCTCGTCCCCATTTCAAAAGGGTCTTTTCTCTCTGAGAGTTTACCCAACCCTAACACTCAGCTCTGTTTAGAGCCAATGAACTTTCAAAGACAGGGACGTGACCCCATGCCTAAGCCAGGGCAATTTAGAGAAGATGACGCATTGGTTTTTCTTTAACTGATTTATTTATTCCTTCTACTAACCCTTTAACACCCACCCCCTTTGGAGAACCTACACTTCAGTGCAACACTTCAGGTCAGGACTGAAATACCTTGAAAGTCGTTGAGTGTGACCAGCAGGTTGGCATTTTTTAATTCAGACTGGAATGTCTTGAATGGATTTCCATGACGTTTGGTACAGGCATTTCAACATGAAATTCCATAACTATAGTGTCAAGTGCCACCAACAGGCCAACATGTGAAATATTTTTATCTTTGCTTTAAATTTCCGCATTGTGGGAGTGTCTCCCAAGTGGACCAATGGAAAAGGATAAAGTCATAAAATATAACAGAAACATGACCAACATCAACAAGCTGTGAACACAACACAGAGATATTATCATTTCAAGTTGAAATTAACTGTTTAGCTGACATATCCAGCAGATGTAGAGCGGCATTAGCATTTAAAAATCATCTTCCTGGCCACCTGGCAAATTTAAGTCCAATATTCTCTCGCTCTGTTTTTGGTCTCCACCAACTCCTGAGGGAAATATCTCACTCTTTAGCTGCTAAATGCTCCACTATGTTCACCAGATAGTCTCTATCTGTGCGGGGTTTGTTGCTGTTGCAGGTTGTGTACAGTGGATTTTCATTTTTTTTTTTTTTTTTTTTCTGGAGGCAGCTGCAACCAGAGATAGTGCTATAAGGTTAGGGTGAACAGTTAAGTTACAGGCCAGAAAATGGAGCTGAAAGACAGTACTCAGTGATGTTGAACTGAGGGGGAGAATCAGAAATAGCCAGTGATTTCCTATCCCACTATGAGTGATAACTGCTTTGAATAAAGAATAAAATATAGCTACATACAATACAATTAATAAAATTAAATGAAACTTTTATATAACTTGGTAAAAAAACTATAGAAACAAGGTAGATACTAGTGCAAAACTCATACATCACTACAGTCCATGTTGTGTTATGCTATGAAGATGCTATTATTGGGTCAGGGAATCCCAAATTCAGTCCATGGATCTGCAAGTCCAAGTCTATAAATTAATATTGAAAACTTTTCAATTTCTCTGAAGACAGAGAGCTTCATAGTCCTTTAACTGACTGCAGATTTTTGTTTTTGCCTTTTTACCGAACATAAATCATATATATGACATAGAGGAAACAAAAATACACCAACATGACTGACAAATTGCTAACCCTAACCAATCATAAATGACTACAGTCAAGAACGGATGAAACCCTTAACCCTGAGGTCAACATTTTCTCACCAAGACTAATGAGTCTTCAGGTTGGACGAGGTACAATTGAGTTCTAAGGTCCTACTTGTGTGTCATAGAAAGTCTCGAGGGAGCCTTCATTGGATGATTCGGTTATTTGTAAAGCCGGTTTGGGAGTTTTCCACATGATGTCATCACGAGGCTCAAGGGTGTAACAACAGAATCTGTGACGGTGGAGATCAGGCCAAACAGAGCTTTTCACATCCAAACCGTACAAAGAATGTAAATGGAAAGATTCAGTTACTGAAAACAAGCAAGCAGCAGGGCACGGAGTTTTGTGAAAACAAACCTTTTTACTAGGAATTTATTAATGTTTCTGCTGTGATTTGATCAAATGAAGGGCAGATTAAGTTCGGAAAAAGAAAGCCAGGTTGAGTCAAACTTGATTAGAACACTCCTTTAACAAAGTGAGTTTGTCTTTATCGACCAAGACGGGACAGAAAAAATGCTGCTTTATGCTTCCTCTGAAACATTTCAGAAGGGAGGAAGGAGTCCTGTAATTTTTGCTCCACAACTTTTATTGTAGTTGGTAATTACTTTGTAATTAAGATTTTACATACAAAACATGTGATCGGCTTGTAAAAGCTTAATTATTTCACACTTTATTGTCCCACTTGGGAAATTTGGCTTACAGCACATAAAAAACAGACTCATCCATTAGTAAAACTCAATAAAAACCCCAATCAGTTATAAAGACACAATGGCAGTAAAACTAATTAAAACAGGCAAAACCAATAAATATAATTTTTTTTAAAGAAAACATTAAGGACAGGAAATGTTTTGCTTGTAACTCCAGATTGTGCAAATTAATTGCTGGAGTGCTAAATTAAGTGATTTTATTGCACACACACTGAAAATGGATGTTTGTTGCACCTGGTCAAAGGAAGCAGCTCCAGCTATGTATTTAAAGGGTGGTTACATTTGTCTTTAGCCAAACTTTTCCATCAAAAAAGTGTGGGCTGCTGCTCGCCATTAACCATACTAGCTGGGGACAGTATGAAAAGTAGTGAGGTGGGATGGAGGGCTGAATCTTGTATTTAATGTTATTGAAGAAGTGTGACCCTCTCCAGACTCATTTCCCTCTCCCTAGTATCTAGTATGCGTATGTAGGCGTATCTCACATGGCATCATTAGTTAGGGTACACTTTAATTTGCACAAATCCTTTCAAAAGAAATCGAGTCTGGTCCCCTGAACTGAACATATTAGTTATGTAAGTTTGACTGATCAGAAGAGGAATTGGCAACACGTGAGGCTGAATATGTTTCACATTATCTTCTAACTTTGTAAGAAACATTTAACTTACTTTAGTGGAGAAAACTGATGAGCTCTCACTAAACAACTACTAATCTATGCATTATATTTTTCAAAACAGACATTACATGCTCGCTTCAAATACCCCTGGTTATTCTGACAGAGAATGTGTGCAGTACATCCATATTTAAAGCTTAAAAAGGAGTCTTTAAGATGCACGTTCCTGGAGGTGCTGAAGGAGATGAGGCAGGACTACCTACATTCCAGACATACTCTAATAATTGACACTGAATTTTTATGTATTCATAGATGGAAACATGTGAGGGCAGCTGGGGATTTGATAAATAAAAGCTGACATGTTAAAACATGAAACTGTATTGAAAATGCACAGCAGCGTACAAGAGATCCCGAATCAAACAAAATGAGTTCAAGATGATCAAGTTTGCCCTGCGACGTCTCCGGCTTGTGGGAAACAGTTTGCTGAAGGCAGCTAAAACCAAAATATGAAATAAACAACAATATTACATAACTTAAAAAACATGTCCCACGGTTTATTTGATTATTTTCATCTTAACACATCTTAATGTGATTTTGAATGAGCTTTTCTAACCTCTGGACCAGAACAAGTTCCACTTCAAGTCTCTATTGCTTATAGAGACAGAAATAAATAAGTGAAAAGGAGACAGAGAGAGGGCGGGTACATGATGTCCTAACTACAAATGCACACAAACACTAAAACAACATCACATGATCACCTCAGGGCCCATCAGCAAAGATGTCAACCAGAGCAAACATATTGAGTTGTCTACCAAGGCCTAATGATAAACAAAGGCTTACACACACACACACACACACACACACACACACACACACACAAACACATGCAAACACATACACACAATGCACAAGCACAAAATGAGACTTCATCAGACAGGGAATTGATGCTGACAGTGGATGTGCATCTCAGCTGGTGGTGTGAGGAGAGACAACACACTGTTCAAAGACTGATAGAGAGCGTGGTTTTGCATACGCGCTGCTGATATTAGCCGGCGCCCGCTAACACCTCAGCGCAGCGGGCAAATAACGCCGCTAATGATTTTTGCAAATGCAAAGTGGTAAAATCATTAAATATTCTGACAAACAATGTTTGTTCTATTTAATGTGCGCGCGTCAGATATCATCCTGTTGTTGTTTTATTTAGGGGAATGTTTTCGCATCAAACTGTTTTTCGGCATGAGGGAGATAATCTGATCAGGTGGTTTGTAATTAATGACATGGCAACAGCTGTTAAATGTATGGGCTTGGTTATCAGACTGATGGTAATTATTACTTTTTAACACATGAAAAATGCATGGTGAAGGGTGAAGAGAAAGGAGAAATGAGAAGTTCTGATGCTATTCTAAAGATTGCATTTATTGTCTCGCTAACAGGGATGTGCCCATCCATCCAACGCAAGGGATGGGGTTTGTTCCACTTGTAAGGACGTTTCAAGGTGTCATTTATGCTGTTACAGATGTGCAGGAGATTCTTTGTCATCATAAATCTGTGGTTAATGTTGTTTGATTGGGTTTAAGCACCAAAACTACTTGGTTAGGTTGAGGTCACAAAAGGCTTACAAAAAGGCCACAGAACACAAACAGCAGTGAAAGTCCTGTTTTTTGGTTTACAGCCATCCCCACTAGAGGTCAACCAATTCATCGTTTGTCCGTCGTGTAATTGCTGCTTGTAAGCAAACACACCTGTGGTGTCACTCAAACCCACACACCAGTCAAGTTCAGGGAATATCTATGCTGGTGTTTTTAAACCAAAAAGGCTGTATCGACTCACCAGTGGAAGAGGCCCAGTCTGTCCTGAGAGTGATGTTTGCTTGGTAGCTTGCCAGCCCCTACAAACAAGCCAAAAAGTCCATAATTCATAGTTTACCCATTCTGCAGAATTGACTTATTTTCCAACTCCAACCTCTGATGTAATTACTCGTGTGAAGCCACAATCAAACCACTCGGCCCCCAGGCTGGCCATTCCCTGGAGCCAACAGCAGTGAACTGGCCGAACTGCGGAGGGACAACTACAGAGATGTACAGGAACCACTAAACTTGTCTAATAGATTAGGATTAGGTTTATTTACGGTTGTCATGCACTGACTGGATGGTGTCCTGTGGTGCCCTTCAAATTATTTTGTGTTTTGTGCTTCATCTTGTCTGCTGGTGCCTTTTGAAATACTCGTACTTTGTGATTGTTAAGGAGCATTGCACTGAAAGGCATGAGTTCTTTTGACTGATAATATCTAAAATATGATATAATATCTAAAATATTATCTTTGTCAGACTTGAACTCTGACAGACAGAGCGACTTCTGGTCAAACAGATGCTGTTGCCTACATCACCATTTTTGTATCCGTCATATCTTCCTAACTAGATTTACTGAAAAAACAGCAGAAAAAAATAAAAATGATTCTATCTTGATTTTACACTTAGTTTCATGTTCAGTGATCCAGGTTTATTTATTTATTACCATTCACTGAATTACTCAGAGTTACAAGTTCAGATCAACGGTTATCGAATTTCTAATAAAGTCAGTCCACTCCTCATTGCCCTAGGACTTTTGTGTAGAACAGAAACTTTCACTCAGATCTTCTGTTGCAGTCATGTTTTGTTGATACACTTGGGATATTTCAATGTTTTATCTTCAAGCTTTGTCGATTTTTACACTCTGGGAGAAATTATATTTACTTCATCTGTATGTTTTATGGTTGAAATACCATCTGAACTCGAACTTAACTTGTCTAAATGATAATTATACAACAGAAAACACAACATCCAAAACAATAATAATGGAAAACAAGACATGAAGGCAACAGAGCTAAATTATTTCCAGACCAGTAAGAGCATTCATTTACCCACCATTGTGTTATAATGGTTAAAATTACCCTGCATCTACTGGTAACAAAACAAAAAAAAAAAAACAAGAAATTCTCCTCTCTGTAAGTATTTCCAACCATTATGCAAAATAATGTCAGTGTGGTCTATAAAGGAAGTAGTAACATCATATAACTGATTACAGCTGTGCTGCGGGGAAATACCCGAGCAAAGGAAAGAAGAAAAGCACATGAGCTCAAGAATTCTTTCTGAAGTAGAACAAAGGCTTTGGGACTTACTGTGGGCTCAAAACACCATTGCAAATCTATGCTTCTTTATGGGGTGTTTAACATAGTCTGGGGTCAAACCGTTTTATGAGTTAAGTGGAAAAAACGGTAATGACATTAGATTATTTCATTTGCCTTTACTAGCTGATATTTCACTACGTGGAGCCACAACCGGAGAGGCTTTAGAAAGACGACTGTCCCAGCCTGACACATATTTACGACCTGCATGCAGACGCAAGCCACACAGGCACATGGAAAACACACCCACACGCCCACACACCCACAACTAATCAAGCCTTATTGATCAAGTCCATTGTAAGTCAAACAGGGTGTGAACTCATTTGACAGTTGTGCGTGTCACATACTGTGCAGTAAAACACATTGAAATCCAATACAAACTGGATTTTGAAAGTCAAAAATATGAGGGGAAAAAAAACCTGCATAAGGAGGCAGTGTCTGACTTAAAATACATGAAATGTCTCTGTCAGCTCAAATGAAAATACATTTTTGACTGAACCTGTGCAGAAGGACTTCTTTGGCCTTCCATAATCACCTCTTATTCCTGTGGCACCATTAATGTTTACACAACAGAGAAAACACCAGTCTACTGTAATATCTGGAAACAGGGGCAGTGTGGGAGATCGCTGTAGAGGCTGTTGGCGCAACACAAACTCGAGTTCAGGAGGCTGCAAGGAGCAACACAAAAATACTAGAATTGTAACAGTTGTGGTGAGCAGACTCCAGATGACCAAACATTTTATAACAAAGCACCTTAGAAATGGATGATAATGCAACTCAGGGACGGGAGGGAGGGAATGTGCTGTGCAAACCTTCATGTACGTTAGCGCTATCGTCAGGTCTAACTCCATAAAATATTTCACGTGCATGTTTCCACATTTATGTTGACAATGCCAATGAGTAGGAAGCTGCGGGGAAAGATGCTGCGTGCGCACATGTACCTGTGTGCACTTCTGTGCGGGGCCGTGTGTGTTTGCACATGTGTAATGAATGACCTCCACCTCACAGCTGTCAGCATTTTTTTCTTATTGATAATCCTGCTGATTCTCCACAGCCCCCAGTGTGCAGGTGCACAGGGATTTGGAGCAGACTTTGCTAAGTCCCTTCCAGTGTTGCTCACATGCATCGTGCCTGGGAGTATCCTCGGGCTAGCTTGCATGTAAACTAGGGTGGGTATGTGTTTACACCCCTTAATCCCTACAGTGCACCCACCCTTGTGCATACCAGCAACCTCACATTTCAGCTTCAGGGCTGTAGGTTTTCAGTTGCTTATTATTTATTTAAAGCTCCACTGAACAATATTTTTATACTTACACTGGATCAGAAGACTTTGTGAAAGAGGATACTCGCAGTGACAAAGACAATTCTCACCAACTCTGCAGCTCTGTTGAGCTTTTTAGCCACTATTTGCTCATAGTTTGATTTTTATGGACACTATGATTCAGTCTCAGAATTCGAATCAACTTCGCTTCCAGAAGCAGCAGCAGGGAGCTGACGAAAACCACCATACACTACCTGTCCAGCACCAAATGACAGACAGACAAAGCTAGAGACTAGCCAGACATATTTCTCACGAGTTTGGCGGAATAATGGAGTTCCGTTTGACAGATGGACACAACCATGAAATTCTTTCCCTGCAGAATGTTTACATAGTTAACTTTTTGCTACCGTATGGTGCAGTGGTAGCTCTGTATCTATTAGCCGGTTTTGTTGTTCGTCTGACCCCTAGTGGCCAAAAGTTGATTAATGCAGCTTTAAACGGATTTTGCTTTTTGTTTGCTTTTCGCCTTGTTCTTACTGGTTCATCAACTAATTCAGCATACAGCCACCATTAAGCACACAGGTCATGTCACCTATCCTGTTATTTGGAATTTGAGAGTTTAAACCACTTGAGTAGGAGTTTACTTTTTATGAATACACAGTTTTCTTACTAAGTGTAAAGGTAAAAATACATAAATAAATAACTAAACAAAATAACACAATATTTAAATAATGGGTTAATTTAATTGTTAGAAACGATTTAATATTTATATCTCAGCAGTGTAAAGACGCATTAAAAACTTAGACCATGACTTAGACATCACATATAATTGCACAATCAAATAAATATATTAAGTCAGGTTAGTGATGGGATGAATCCATGAATCTAAATCTTTGGCCTGCATGTAACATTGCTCACTATATCACACATTTCGATTATAGTCATTTATTTTTGTATTTTCGGACCAAACTAGTAACTAGCTAGTGAATATATACTGTCACGTGTTTGTATTTTTTAGTCCACCCTGTTTAAATCAATGAGGGTGGACTAAATAACAGAAACACCTCTCTGTACAACACAGTACAGTACAACAGGACCACAGACAGCCTCCACCATGACCATGATGAATCTGTCAAGTGGAGGCTGTTTGTCTTCTTCCTTCTTTCCGCTGGGCGTGGCCCGGTTTCCCGGCTCACCTGCCGGATTACCTGACCACCTGCGCCTCATTAACAAATCAACCAATCGATCTTGCTTCCTAAATCCGCAGCTCAACCTTCCAGACGGCGCCAGATCGTTCTGTCACCCTCGTGGTAATAAGTGTTACAGCCAGCTCTGTTATTCTGCTTCTCATTGTGACTGATTGTGATCTCCATGTGCTTCGGGGAAAAACCCTCTGTGCCATCATCCTGCCAAATTCAGGTCTGTTTGTTCCCACAACTGCACTCTTTTGGATTCCTGTCACCACCCCGGACACCGCGCCACTGGTCCCCCCCCACCTTCCCCCCATAAACTGTTTGAATGAGATCCAGTCTCCGGTTGTTGTTTGCTTTTGAGCACCCTTCTGCTCTCTTTAACAGAATTATCACCTCTCTAAACCAACAAAAAATGAACATAAAATCCTCCATGAGCATAGGATTTGTTAGAGGACTGTTGTTTTTGGAGTTAGTTTTAAATCACACAAGTTGATGAGCACACCCAAATCTCATCCAAGCATCTGGCGCCCGGCACATCAAACAAGAGGAATAATCGATCCAACATCCTGTCAGAGCTGGAGTTTGAAAGAGAAAAGAAAACAATCACGTTCAAGAGCTGTTGGAGATCAACACAAACAGGGAATATACAATTTCCTTTTGTCAAACGGACAGAAACAACGTATGAATGTTAATGTTCAAAGTCTTTTAAAGAGGTCGATTGTTTTTCTAGAAATACCAGTGTTATAAGGTAAAGGTATGTCAGCGTGTTCTGGACCTTTGTGTACTGTGCTGCTGTGGAGGTTCACTATCAGACACTCGCCACAGTTTTCTCCACAGCTGCAAATGCTCCGCTCACCACCCTGTACAAACACATAGATACTGTATAAATGTATATATTTACACAAATATTCACAGTCTCTGGTTCGTAAATGTAACATGCACTGCCCTTTTGCACCGTGAGATGCTGTTGTTCTTCTACATTGTGTGTCATTATTATATTCTGTTGAGCCCTATTAGGTTTCAGGTGTCTGCCAATACAAACTCGTAAGCAGTTATTGGTGGCTGAAGCGATTCTGATCATCATAATATCATGTTCCTTGAGGGAAAACAAAGAGAACTTGATCTTTCATTTTTGGTCTCTTTGTTTTATTATCAGGGGCTCTATTCATTTTTGGAGGCACTGACTGTTAAAACACACGCTGTACTGAAAGAGATACGTTGCTTTGGAAATATTACTTTTGTCCTACAGACCAGAGTCAGCCAAACTCCTGACTGCTTTTCTTAGTCCGTGTAAAAGCAATTCTGAGATTTCTTTCAAAACACATCAAATATGTTGGAAGATAGTTGCTGAAAACATGTGAAAAGACTTTAAACAATATATGACTGAAATGTGGAGGTAGAGGTTAAAACAGTTTTCAGTCCAGGATTTTGTGGGCGGTCCTTAAAGGGTGGCTCGATGACACGCTGAGGCCACCCTGAGCACACCACTGCACCCCTAGCAGAGAGAGAGACATTAATTCATCTCGCTCATTTCAAAGTTAGTCCTGTCATTTTCTGAACTCATCTGACACGATTCAGTCGCTTCAAAATGGCTGCTTGACCACAGTCATGAGTGGGTGTGGCTTCAGTATGTTCAGCGGATCCCACATTCCTGGTGCTGAGAACACTGCTCATTTTTACCCGATGTTGACACCTAATTTCATAAACCTTTATAAATCATTCACATTTGGCTGGTTAGTAACACTTTCTTCTTTGGTCTGACAAGCTACACAAAGTACGTGGCTGCTCGTCTCAATGTCATGACGAAATGTGAAAATACTGTATGAGAAGTCCAGTCTGCTTTCATTACATGCTACCACTCCAAAGATAAAACAGTAGTTCCAGATGAAAGACAATTTAAATATGGACATTATATCCGTGATGTTGCCTATAGGTTTCTGAAGAGCTCTTGTGAAGCTCAGAATGTGGTGGTGTGGAACAGAGGTGGGCTGAATGACGCCTGGGTGCTCGACCAAGCCACCTGTAATGACACCGACCCGTCACGCCACGCTGTTAGTTATGCATACCTTTTAAGCTAAAATCTAAAACTTTGTCCTCATTTTTTTTCGTCAGAAGTTAGACATTTTAAGATAGGGGCTTAAGGAGATTGACTCGTTTTGTGGCCAGCCTTGTGGACGTTTAAGATGCAGATTTTGGCTCCGCGCTGGCTCCACTTCACATCCACAGAGGTTGCCGCTTGTTCCAGATGCATGTTTTTGTGTGTGAAGCATTTGTTAGACTAGTGCTGCTACCAGTGTTCCTGCTCAACATTGCTACAAGCTACATGCAGAGAAATTCTAAGAGGCATTTATCACTTTGTCCAAGATTGCATTCGTAGGCTAAATAGTTCAACTTCTCCGACAAGGAACCTCTGTCACAGAGGAAGCTCTTTACAAGGTGATGACTCAGTGAAATCAGACAAATAGCACGGCGCTGCTTCCACCACTTCACATTTCTCATCAAAGAAAATACAGCACACGCTGTAGCTGTAATAACTACCAACTAACTGGCTGATCCCTCACCCACCACTGCTCGACTTTTCATCTGTTTTTCAGATTCTGAGTATTTTGGCAAATCGTTTCAGGCACATTTTGGCCTTGATTTGCCACCAGCCATTATCCGACAATTCTGTGCAAGTTAATTCACTCACACCACTCGAAAAATGACTAGGGGTAAAGTTTGTTGTGCATCTGCTTTTTGGAGAGTTTCACCCTTTCTAGGCTTGCAGCCCTGTGTTGAAAAGAAGGTGGCAAGGCGCTGCTTTGGTGAGGGAGTAGATAAGACTGTATTAAGACTGTTCTTCAAAGAAGAACGACAGCGTCAGCATGTAATGGTTTCGGAAAGAACAAATTATGTAATAAGCTCATATGGGTGTTCAGATCATAAAATGCTTCTGTGTGTCATTCTAAAGGGCGTAGACAAACTACATATTTTTTAATAACAGAGGCTCTTAAAAACATGATCCCTGTCAGGCATCATTTATGATTACAAGTGTGTGGTGGTCTCTAATTTTGTGCAGACACTGTCCTCTGCCTGTATTTTCTTAATTTGTGTGTGTGTTTGGGACTGTTTTTCTGCGTTTCTGGGTGGCGGGTGTGTAGCCTCCAGCCAATAACAGTGTGCAGGGTGTGAGGGCGGAACATTAGTACGAATAGGGAATAGGGAATAGAGGAAGCTACGATGTCATTGAGCCGGGATGGAGGGGCCAACTTTGACTTTGTTTTTACAAACCACAGACGATAAATCTCACTCATTCTGACTTTAATTTGGAGGACTTGTGTTTAATGCTTTGAAGGACGATCATACCAACAACTGTGGAAAGTTATCACTGTTACATTTATTTTACAGACTTCACAATTGGCCAGTCAACAGCAGAGATACGCCATTCATATTACAAAGTAATCTACCAGGTGTGCTTGCACATGTTTGATGCACTCTGGATGTTGCTGGAGGATGTTGCACTGCGTTTGGGGCAAAAAAAATTGAGCCAAGTTTGACTTTTTTGGATGACGACCCTGCAATTTTTTTTTTTGCCAGATCTCTCTGCATCAGGACACCCACTGTGCAGATACAGTGGTCTGATTGAAATAAGTGAGGGGTCTGCATTTTTTCACACACTGCTTATGTCAGTCCTAACACAGCTTTAGGTTTAAAAACACAAGGCTGTTCTCTGGTTTTAGTCCAGAGGCCTGCACTGAATCTTCGATAGCATCCCTCTACTGTCAGCACGCAACAGGCTAGTTAGCTAGCGACCCTCAGGTGTCTGCAATGTGAAACCTGCACAAAAAAACACTTCAGACTCACGGAAAACAATGACTTCAAGGTCTGTTGTGTTGCCAGAAATGTGACAGTCTCTCCCTTTCAGACTTAACTCAATACACATTCCACCTTGTTATACCCCAGTGGGGTCAGCTCACATGGTTGGTGATTCTGCAAAGCCACAGGAACCTGTTGGCTTCATCTTCTTGCTCAAGGACAGTAACAAAGACAGATTCAGAACTGTATTTTGGAGCGATGGGATGCTCTCTAAAACTACCGAGACACCCTCCTGCACATTTCTGTCAGCCAAGTCTCAATTCTCCACTGTGTCCTTGACTCTACAGTCACACCATTGTTGATGTTGAGTGTGAGAAATGTTTGCTTTGGTATTTAGTCTTTGTTTTGAAGTGAATACGGCTGCATTCACTTGTGAAATGACCTTCAAATGACTATTCTCTTTGGCCCTCCATCCCATTCAGTCTTTAGTTCCTTAAGTTTTTTTCTTGGCCTTTCTCAGGAGGGGGCCCCTCCCCTGAATTGTGATTCCACTGGCCTCGCCGTCCCAGAAGCCCATGCAAGGAAGGCAATCTAACCCTGCACAGGAAACCAGTCAGCCTGTTATTGCTGGCAGCCGAAGGAGCGGCCGTGTTTTAATATTTATCCACTAAACCCCTCATACCACATAAATCAGGGGTGCGGAGGGGCAACGCTAGACCTTGCCCACTGTTACAAAAACCACAAACGTCCTTCGACAGGAAGAAAATGTAAATAGTTGAGCAGATTGGCAGAGAGGAAGGGATCAGCGGTGCCAACATAGAAATTGAGCTGCTACATCGATAAATGAGGAGAGAGAAATTTTGAACTTTCCTGTGCGAGGGAAAAGGAAAAGAAAGATGCTCTGTTCTTGATTCCAGCTAATCAGAATCACATTTACTTTAAGTCCCAGGGATAATAAATGACAACAGTCCTCCCTCATGACACTGCTGTAGACACACACACACACACACACAGACAGCTGACTATACATGTACTGTATGTCACTTTTCAACGTAACATCTGTAGTGTGTGCACATTTCCTCATATGGCAGGGTGAGAAGAAAAACTGTTTTGCTTGGAAATAATTCTATCTATTCATTTATTTTGGGGATTTTATAGTATTTCAGTTGTCATATGACATAGTGCATAACTAATGTGGTTCTGTGTAAATCCCCCATGTGAGCCTTACATAGTGCACATAATCACATTTCAACAGGCGGACCAGACAGAAAAGGGCAGCCAGGAGCAAGATTCCCAAAGGAGGTTTGGGATTCAGCTTTTAGTTCATGGAAAAGTTGGCTGACGTTGGAGTCAAACGTGTGAATTTTGGGATATCACAGCTACACAGAGCGATAGCAGAACGAAGCTTGAGTGCTGAATCATTGGTCATTATCCGTGATGCGCCCTCACCCGAATCCACCGCACCGTCAGACTCCCAGGCTGAAACTGACAGCTGGATCCTGTCCGTCACTTCCAAAGCAAAGGCCAAAATCCAGAGAAGGGAGGTGGTTAATCCTACTGGGCTAACAAATTGGCTCTTATCTCCCCTCCGAGGAATCAACTTGTCAGATCTCACAGATAGTGCTCGTGCAATGAAATGGTACAGTGCACAGCGTTTAAACACATAAAGCCATTAGCGTGTCATGTTGGAACTTTGCAGGTCCCTGGGTCCTATAAACCCAGTTTCAGTCGGGCGTAGGGATCAGGAGCCTTGGAAGCATAAACCAGTGCCCCGACATAGATCCTGTCACCAGCTAATATGTCAGTGGTGTTTTTTTTAAATCCCATACTTAACACGAGGGAAAACACTCAAGCCATTCAGCTCTGATGGACCCTTGAGAAAATCCTTTTATTTTGCAGAAACAGTTCAGTGCGAGGCCAACGTATCGGAGAATCCCCAGAAGCATACAAATATTGTGTTACACAGTGTAACTGATAAAGGGTACAGGTTTTATATGTTTTCAGTTTTGCTTAGACATACCTGTACGTTGTAATTTTGCTCAGGAGCAGGGGCAAAGCAGTGTGGAAACACACTCCCTCATAAACTCTCAGCTGGGTTAACACTGGGGCATTGGTGCCCCCTGCTCAGCCGGGGAAAGGCGCACAAAGCTGCTTCCAGGTGTCCTTAAGGCCTGGTGTCACAGGGAATATCTGGTGTCAGGTACACTGCACATGCTCAGCCCTCCTCCCTTTTATAGCAAGCCCAGATGTTTATTAGAAGATTTATAAGCAGCTGAACTGCGGTCTGGAGCTGACGCTGTGTAGCAGACCATAGCTTTTAGCCTGGCACTCTGTTATTGCAGGTTGCTAATTCTTTCAGGAGCGTGCAGTTTGAAGAGGAGGTATATGGAGCAGAGAAAAGTAAGAGCACCCACGGGGCTGATAATGTCAAAAGCAGCCTTGATCAAACCTGCACTGAGACACTGAAAGGCTTTTTTCTTGTTGTTGTTGTTGTTTGCTCTGAAGTAGGTACATGAGCTATTGAATATGTTGCTAGTTTGCCTGCCTGTTCATCTGCGTGTGAACAAGCACCCTCTTGAGTACTTTTATCCGTGTAATTTTGTTAGGGAAAGCAAAGAGGCGAGAGACGGAGAGAGAGGAGGGGAGAAAGACAGAAAGAGAGTGAACAAAATACTCAAATCTAATGTCATTAACAGACACACGTGCACCTATCAAACCTCCTCATCGTACCTACCGTATAAATATAAAGTATGGATTCTATTACATGATTGGTATGATTTGGCGTTATATAAATGAAATCAAATTCAGTTTAATTAAATAGGAACAGTAACATAGCAAAGGCTGCACAAAATACAATATGTAGTACAATGCTCTAAATCAGTGTACATAAATGATTATGTGCATGAGCAGTGACCTTTTCACAGCAGACATACTGACTTGTAGCTCACGTCTGCTGGATATGTAAATAGTTGACTGTTCACCCGTAACACGTTGCCCCGTTCAACTTTATGAGGCAATTATATATCAGGTGTTTCTTTAACAGCGTGTTGTACTGCCCTCAAGTGGCCAAGAAAATAATGTAAGTCAGGTTGAAGTCCAAATCTGAGGTCTCAAATGTACAGATGTGGTTCTCATGCGTAAAAGTACTAAAACCACATATGTTCATATATGTATCTATGTAAGTTATGAAATTATGTCAGGTACAGAAAAAATATGATTTCACGTATGAGCATTATATTTTAAATTGTCCCAAAACAGCAGGTACAAACTTTAATGACATTTTAATTTACTTACCACTATGCTATTTGGTCGAAGTCATGTCTATCTATACATCTATAGGAATAAAATAGATGAAATATAATGCCCAGTCTGTGCTACAAAGAAGAGAAAGAAAGGAGAGAATAGAGAAGAGATGACAAAAGGAGAGAGCAGGAAACTGAGGGGGGAAAAAAAAGAGCAACTGGAGGAAGACAGAAGAGTCATCCTCGCCCCGGGCATATCTGCCCAGATAATGACTAGCTGAGGAGAATCTGTGTCATTGGGTGGCGTGGCTGCCAGTAGCTGACTGTCATGGACCAGCTGGACAGTCAAAAGGACAAACATCTCTGCTAATGGTGTACGTATTTCGCCCCTCCGTGTCTTGCTGTCTTTGCTTCACAAGCACCACAGATGAGGTGGTTAGTCGTGAAATCTTCAAACAAATCCAGTCAAATCAAACTAGCGGGGAGAAACACAGCACGACTTACATTGTTTGATCTCTTGTGATGGTGAAGTGAGAAAAACTGTCATAAAAATGTGGCAAAAAAAAAACCAAGACGCATGCAGGCAAACACAGAGAGATAGACAGGCAACCTGATTGATGATGACTTAGTCTGTATTATACCTGAGTCATGTCACAGTTAAGACAGAAAACAGGGCAGGATGAATGTGACTATTATTTTTATCCATGATAGGATATGATCCTAATCTAATCTCCTTATAGCCAGAGGTAAGAACAAGTTGAGACATGTGACGTAATACATCTCTTGCCCAGCCCCTCAGTGAATGTGAAGGTAAGCCACATGAGCTACATGTTCTAAAAGAACTGTCAGCCACCTGGAAAGCCGTAGTACCATCACAGAGCTAAAGTGAGTAAGTTCAATATGCATTTTAATATGGGGACAGCAAGTTAATGACTTTTGAGTTAATTTGGGCAGAATGGAAAGACTATGAAGAAGTTATGACCTGAATGTTTTCAGTTCAGGCCAAAAGTCTGGATATTGGAGATATTGAGCTGTGCTTACATTTTTTTCAAACTATTTAGATTTTCATATTTTATTTACAGCATTATTCAGTTACCTGTTCATTTATTTTGTTTTGATTGTTTTGATCAAATTTGTGGTATTAAGATACTATGAAGATATTTTGAACTGTAACATGTAATCTCATCTCAGGTTGTTGAAACACACAGAAAAAATACCTGTCACAAGTTATGTGACAGGTATTTCTGGATGACAGTTGAATCCAAGGGAGAGTCAAATCAAAATGGGCTAAACATGAGTGAAGCGACCAAGGCTGGCAAAACAGCTATGTGAGTTATGTAACCTAACTAACTACTTTGAATAATGCAGAAAAAGACCAAAGAACATCATTAAAAAAAGTCTCTAGGCTAAAGCATGTAATGGCCAAGAGATACACAGCTGTTGCTTGTATCACAGTTGAAAGTCACAGGAGAAAGTCTTTAGATCAGTGTTTCTCAAACTTTTTACACCACAGACCCCTTAGAAAGTACAAACTACCATCATAATAATGACCAACATTAAAATACAGGCTGATCCACAGCTACAGACAGTTCACTGCATTTTTTTTTTCTTTTGCTAATAATAGGATAGAATAGGATTTATTGGTGACAGCCACATTGTACACAACTAGAGCTGATACCTTTTATGTATGTAGCAGTTGAAACAAAAGAAAATACAGGAAAGGCAATACTTATTTTTAATTACATTTCAGCAATCTCATTGTTTAAGTATTGACGTTCAATGCGCGGTATTTAGCTCAGTTGGTAGTGCAGCCACTCCATGTGCAAAGGACCAAGTCCTTGCTGCGGAGGCCCAGGGTTCGAATCTGACCTGTATCTCTTTCCCGCATGTCATTCCACATCTCTCTCTCCCTGCATTCCTGTAACTCTTCAGCTGTCTCTATTAAGTAAAGCTTGAAAAGGCCAAACGAATTATGTTTTTCAAATAATAAATTTAATTATTTTAGAATATTGCAGAGATTCCTTTGTACATCACTAGAGGGAGGTCGTGAACAACCAGTGGTTCTCTCCATAGTTTGAGAACCAGTGCTTTAAAATATAAACAGAAGCGGACCAAGCACAAAGCCCTGGGGGACACCTTGGGAGAGAGCGGCAATGGGGCAATTACAACTGTGAATGTCCACAGACTGAAAAGAAAGAAAAGAATGGTGTTGTTGATGTGTGAAAAGATGAACGACCCACCAGAACGGGCCTAGGGATTCTTAGTCTGATCCAATGGGCTGTCTCCAGTCCAAAGTTGGCCCAAGTGCTGCAAAGTGGACCCAAATTGGCCGATGCCTACACTCCTAAAACCAAGCCAAATCTGGCAGCCATATATGGGCTAAAGCTGGCACATATTTGGTCATTTGGTGCCAGAACACAGTCCAATTTGGACGACCCGATTGGTTACCCAAGTGTGAGCAGGGTGGAGTTGTTTGCCATAGACTCCTAAAACAAGGAGCTGAAAGCAAAGAATGCAGTGCAGCAACCCATTTCATATTCCAGAGAGACAGATTTTTGTATCTGTACCAAAATATTGCGTTCTAGAGGTTTAATAATGAAGAATCCGGGGTAAAACAGAGGTATCTAAGGCCCTGTTTAGTAAGGTATGCTTTCCTGTAATCCCTCTTTACTCAAGGCTCAGACAGATACACTGTATATTTCGATGTCAAGTGTATTCTGCTTCACATCTCCAGTACATAACAATCAAACCTAACTATCATGGAAACCTTCAAAGGTTCAAGTTTCTGCAGACTTTCTCTCCCCTTTGTCAGTAAATGAAATGGCTTTTAACAGCTTTATTTTTTGTCTGACTGATTCACACCCCAGCTCTTTGTCCTCTCCTCCATTCTCAAATTCCCCTTTTACCTTCTGTACTCCCTTTCCAAAGTTCAGCTGCATTCCCCCTATCCCATTATCAAAACCATTTTACCATGCAGACGCGGCTTGCTGCTTCCTCCCTGAGACGAGGAGCCTGCCTTTCATAGAAAAGTGCTCACTCTTCCATGAATACGTAGTATTAATAGCATCTACCTAGCATGCGGCTTTTACTGCAGTCTCACAAATGGAAATGTTTTGTAAGGAGGTGTACATCTCACATTTCTCTCAAAAGGAGTCGGAGGAGTATGTGCCATGCCACTGGCACTATTATGATTTTTTTTTTCAGGCTATGGCTGAATTATTGATCACATTAGTCTAAAAGAGTGGCAGCTCACTGATCAATAGCAGCCCCTTAAGGTTCCATTAGCTCTATTGTTCAATAACAACTGGTTCTTTAGCAATGCATCTCACTGGCACTAATACCTCATCAAAGGCTATATTCCCTGTTAACTCCTTTCAACCTACATGAGCATTTGCCCAACACAGAGGCATGACATATGAAATGATGGCCCAAGCGGTCCCATCTGCTTTTAACAGCTGATTGCATTTCAACCTTAGGCTATATTTAGATTGTTTAAAGAAAAAAAAAAACAGCTGACAGATATATGATCACAACATGTTAGTGGGCACCTCATGATATCATTTATTATAGATGATAATATTACCCTAGGTAACAAAGGTCCGTTTTAATATGTTAATGTATTCTGTATGAACTAAGCTGTCAATTAAGATGAGAGGAATATGGAATGAATAGGTTCGTAGTGAGCTTGTCCCTGATTGACCGCTTTTTTGCAGTGCTTAGCGAACTTAATAAAAACCTTCAACAAAAGCCCTCAAAAACTAAAGCTGAGCAATAATGATCTCCAAGTGTAGGCCGTACTTAGCCACTGTAAGATTTCACCCAGGACCCTGTGACTTACCTTTTTCTTTTACTCTGCTGCTCCGCAACTGTGTATTTTGTGGTGATTGTGATTTTTACCTTCAACAGAGGGCCCTGTCCGCAAGGTCATCAATTCATACCTCCAGAAGAGGAGGTGTGAATCCACTTTTTTGTCCACTCTGGTGGAGGTTGAGGACATGGAATCCAAGTGGGCCATGTTCAAAAGTGGACAATGGTAGTGAAGAAGGCCGTCAGGCTGAATAAAGAGACCTTTCGGGCCTGGTTGGCCCAGGGGTCTTCTGAGGTAGCAGACAAGTACTGGGTGGCCAGAAGGGCTGGAGCTTTTGCAGTCCCGGAGGCAAAACCCTCGAGTGTGAGGCCACGGACAAAGATTTTTAGTTCTGGCAAACCATTCTGACGACTCAAGAAGGGGAAGCATGGCTTGACAGCAGGCTGTGTTTAGCCATGGTGTAAAACTGCTAACATGGGACTCAAGATATCTTTGGATCCTGTCATGTTTATGGCCACCTGATGAATTGAAGTCATACTTTGTATTCTCCATTCTGTCTGAGGACATATGAACTACAATAACATTACAGCTATTGTACATAGACTTCCATTTTCTGATGGAAGATGAAACCATTTTTGACATATACAGTGAAACAGCATCTTGGCCTGGTGACTGGGTACATTCCCTATGTTGTCACTCGACTTACAAGCAAGAGCCAACATTGCTGGGAGAAGTGATGTCACCTTATGTGGTGCGTAGTGACTGGAGAAAGTTAGATTGCAGCGGTTCACTAAAAGGTGCACATCTGTTTTTATTCAAGGTCAGAGGTCTGGAACGATTTGTCATAACCCCCCCCAACACACACACATTTAGGGAGACACATTCTGTATCTGCAATTTAGGAGTTCATAGCAAAATTAATGCTCAGCAGCAATAACACGCATTCTCTCTCCAGCAGTTCACGTCGCACTGACAATGATGTCAACAGTATGGAAGCAAGCCACAATAAACCACATTCATCCGGAGACTGTTCATCCGGTCGCTGTGAATTTGAGCTGGACCCAAATATTTAACTACTGGGATATTAATTCTTTGGGTAGGTAGTCAGTTTTCAATTTTGGGATTTGGATATTTGCACACCACTGCAGGCATGCAACCGGTGAGGTGAGGTAAGGTGAGTAATTTGTTGGTAATGTCATATCATGCTCAGTACCTAGCAACGAGTTGCTTTCGATAAGTACACAGTGTGTTGTCTATCAGCCGTTAGCTTTAGTTTTACAACCTGCATCATTTGCATATCATCCACTGTACTGCTAATTTTGTATTGCAGTCATAAGCAGAAGCTAGTTGACTGATTAGTACTGATTGCCACTTAGTTAGCTGAAACCTGACCAGGACATGGCCTTCTCAAACATTCTCATCATTGGACAAGGTGAGTGTTGTGTGATTACCAAAGTGGTCGTGTGAGTTACAAAATACTTCTTTTAAGAAAAGAGCACCTGTCACTTTGGGTGGCAGGAAGCATCTGACTGTTTTTTTAGGACTTCCTTTTTACTTGGATGAGCTTTTAAGAAATTTCCCTTATGACATGAACGCAGCATCAGCAGCACCAGTTCACAACTTCAGACTTGTAATATTCTGTTAATGCCTTGTGGCGTGATAGACCTTGGTCTGTTGGCTCTGGATAGTGGTCATATCTGTACTGGACACAGAGATTTATTTGATTACTTCTATTATTAGAATATGACCAGCAGGGTATTCTACTGTTACAGTGAGATCCTGATACAGCAGCGCTGTGATTTACAGGAGGTTTCTAATTAAACTGCCAGACCTGCCTCTGCGTGAGTATGATCAGTGATCTCAGTTCTTATTGTGGCGAGCAGGAGAAGCGTCTACCTTTCTTTGTCTAATGGATCACATGACTTGTGAGGAGTGCTTAATCGACTTTTACTTGTTCTTGTAACACTGATGATTTACATCTCTTGTGTGTTTTTTTTTTTTAGTCCACAGTTAGCTCCTTTGACACTGACACTCTGGTATATCATATTGTTTCCACTGTCAAATTATGGTGGTTTTTAATATGCCTTTCCTGTTGCCCTGCGTAATGACATTTAATGGGCTTTGCTGATGTTTTTTGTTGTATTTTAGTGATTTTTTTACAGCAGCATGCAGTAGTGTGTAGTCAGTGCATGATGCTCAGAGGAGCTGTGTGCCTTGAGTATGCTCAGCAGGACCTCTTCGCCTTTTCCTTGGACCACTGACTGTGACTATCACTGTGGCCGGAAATCTTCAGGCCTGCAATGAGCTAAAAACGAACAGAGAAGGGGCAGCAGATGTGGTGTCACCATGGTCCGTGCTTCCATGCAGCTAAATCTCCAATTCAAATCCCTCAGTCACAGCCATGGTATCTTTGGCTACTAAGCAGGTTATTTAGAACCACAAGGGATCAGCACTGTCAGAAGACAGACTGCTACCTCGGAAAAAATATGAAAAAAAAAAACTAATTTATTGGTTTGTGTTGCGTTGGCCTACACAGTAATACTTGACCCATTTGTCCTATCATTTATTTTTCTTTCATTTCTTTTAGTGAGTAGCCCGTTCCTCAGTGGGAGAATAATGAAAAGGATTTGGTGGCTCAGGTGCCACAGCTGCACACTGACTGAAACACAAAGCATCAATCCAACAAGGCATGAGTGCAGAACGCACCGCATCATGCCTGTGTGTGTGTCATCTTAATTGCATGGATGGATGACATTTTTCGGAATGGGCACAGGAAAATGAAACCCCATTTTTGATGCTATGTATGGTCGGCATATCTCAACAATAGTCCTTCAAAGTGCAGTCTGTTATTACCTTTTTAAGTAGTACTTTTCTTTGTTACTGGCAGGATCTGCTTTTCCCCGCAAAATTTGCATCCCAACCCACAAAAGGTTCATAAGAGAGGATGCATGCAAATCCTGGACAAAAGACAGAATCATGTCAGACGGCATTGTTTTTGTATGTGCTTTATTAGAACAATGTGACACGGTAGCCCTATGACTGTCTTCTCTTTTCAAGTATCAGTTCATTATACTTACCTATGAAAACACAGCCTTCATTACCACCAGTAACTCCTGGCCCAAAAGCAACCACGAATGAGTTTTTAAATTGATAGCAAACTGCCAGTTAGAGTATCTTATCCATAATATGATGTACCAGCCAAAAGTTTAGACAGAACTCCTCATACAATGGCTTTTCTTTGTTTTGTTCTTTTATTATTTTCTACATTGTAGTTTGTAGCTTTTCTTTTTCTCTGCGGTCGAGCTGAACCCAAACCATCTCAATTGGGTTAAGGTCAGTGATTATGGAGGCCAGGTCATCTGTTGCAGCACTCCATCTCTTTCCTTCTTGGTCAAATAGCCTTTACATAGCCTGGAGGTGTGTTCTGGGTCATTGTAATGGCAATAAACAAGCAATAGGTCCCACTTAAGCACAAACAAAATGGATGGCATGTCACTGCACAATGCTGTGGTAGCCACACTGGCCTTGAATTTTGTATAAATAACCAACAGTATAACCAGGAAACCACCAGCTTCAGAGTGGGAACCACACATGCTGATACCATCCATTCACCTTCTCTGTAGGTCAGAAAGACAAGGCAAGATTTTAACTAATTCCACAAAAGTACAGATTTCCAATGGTCTATTATCCATTCCTTGTGTGTTAGCTACTACGACCCACAAGCTAACAGTCACAAATGGTTTAATATTATGATATTAAAGCATTTATGTAAATTAAAAAAGTTTATACATCAAAAGCAGTCCAGTGTTTTATTAACAGGGAATAGGGATTTGGACAATGAATACTGAAACATTTACAGGAAGGTGGGATTAGAATCTGAAAAGGGTATTTTATGCATTCAGCTGCTTCAGTTTCAGGGTCCTGGTATTGTATGCATGCTGACTTGCTGTCATACTGTACATATATATATGTGAGTACCCATGATGACTCACAGTCAGTTTCAAAAAGAAAATTCCAATTTCTACAAGTCTGATTACATATGGTCATATGACCCTCCAACCGCAGAGACATATGACTATATTACATTCTATATAATTGAGATTTACGGAAATGGGTGAATAAGAGCAATAACTGTGCTTGTATTTCAGCAGTAAAAATTTAATAGAAGAGCGTGAGGACGAGTGAAGGAAAAACAGACAGGAAATGAGAGGCAAGCCGCAGAGGAAGGAGACAAATGGAGGAATAAAGGACAGGAGGGATGACGGGTGGGGAGAAATGAAGGGGACAACTAAACAAGTGAAGGTCATTTCTTAAGGGAGGACAGGAAATTCACTTTAAAACAAAGCCTGGGAGACACAACAGTTAAAAGTGTGTGTGTGTGTGTGTGTGTGTGTGTGTGTGTGTGTGTGTGTGTGTGTGTGTGTGTGTGTGTGTGCGTATGTGGTTCTCCCAGCCAGGCAGCAGGTGCTGGTTTGGTCCCTGCTCCAGTGAGCTGTGTCTGGGTGGCTCCACTCCCAGCTGGGGCACAACAAGTTCTGGAGTGTGTGCGTGTGTTTGTGTCTGTTTGTGTGTTTGTGAGAGCTGAGGTGAGGGAAGGTGAGCTGCCATGTGGACGAGGTGATTAGATTAGCAGCATCTGAGGCCTGGGTGCTTGGCCGGGTGTCTATCGGAGGGTCAGGGCTCGTCTCTCACTGTACATTCAGCTGCTCTGTGATTAGCTGCTGATGGGCGAAGTCACCCAAAACTTACAACGGAGCCAACTTTTCTTCTTGGTAAACAAGTAAACAAGGTGACCGTGTTCCACATTTGCCAACATGTCTGTGCTCATCGAAAATTAATGAGCTCACAGCCGTGAGTTTCTTGGCGGACGGTGATATATCAGTTATGTGTACATACGAAGGGATGGATGGTCAGATGGCAATTCACTCCGATCGTCTCTCAAAGCATTTTTATTTTCTATCCCGACCAAAGTCACAGAGGAACTAAACTCAAGACTGCAATCAAGAAGTCAATTGAGTTTATTCATATTTGTCTCTACATTTGACAACTTGTGAAAAGGGGAATTATTAACACAATAGACTATTAACAGTTATATATCTGTAACTCAGTTTGAAAAGAAGTCATGCAGAGGTGGCAAGAAACTTCACATGCTGCTTTAAAGCTTTCCACTAGCGAGCCAGCAGGACGCGTTTATGTGAAGCAGCTAAAGGAAAAGCAATGCAAAGTAGTTAGCAGAAGTATACTCTCATACGGAATTGGTTCAGTTAACTAGAACAGCACATATTTGAAGCTATTTTGGTCAGATCAGTTTTGCAGTAGAAGAAGGAATTTAGCTAGCAGCACTTCCAACACCTCGTTATCTTTTTTTTTTCTTACCTGCATTGGCTCAGATTGTACAAGAATGGCCCCACTGTCAAAATACCAGATCTTCAATTGGTAACTCAACGTTTATCACAAGATCACAAGAAAAATACAGTCATTTGTCCTGTGAGTGTGGAGGTGTGATGTTCGGATAGGTGTTGTAAAAAAGGCATGCATCGGGTTACTTTATAAGTCAAATTCCATAAATAGCTTATTTAATATGGACGAGCCAAAGAGATAATTATATAACATACAGTCAGTTGTCGTTTTGTTGTTGTTGTTGCTGTTTGTGGTGTTGGTGCAGGCGATAACAAAGGCCACGTCAACACTTTGCTGCGGGATTTGAGCTACGTTTTCTCGCATTTTTTGGGTGTCAGGGGTGTTACCCAATTAGCAGTGAAATGTATGTAAAAAGGCAGTGCCTGCATGACACAACATAATTGAGTGTTCAATGACAACCACGACTGGCAGTGAACAGAGAAAAACCTCAAAGGTGAAGTTTGAAGCTGTTGGGGAAGCTCCCCAGTTGGCTGTTCCTCTTAGAGAGTCCCCATAACTGTTTGATCTGAAAAGACCCACTGTAATAAGAAAGAAGTGTGCAGAAACATTTTCATGGATTGGTGTAGATAATTGCTGCTGTATCTGGAGAGTTTTTATGAATTAATGTTTGACTCTTAGAGAAGATCCTTCTTCAGGGCAGGAACTGCATCCAAGGAACTAAAAGCAGAATTCCTGCAGATAAAAAGGGGGTAAAGTTCTTGAGATCTCAGAAAGGTCCCTGTAAAAACTCCTGCCATCAAAAAGGACCTTCACAACGAGTTTTTCCTGGGCTTGAGACTCTTTTTTCCTTGAGAATGTGATCCATATATGTCTGAATATAATACAAACCTGCACCACTCCTGGTCACTTTTGGACTGTTGAAAGCTGCAGTAGTAGAGCTGTCTGCGTCCATCATTGAGGCTTACAGACTAGATTTACTGAACATTCCTTTAATCCTTCAATCCACACCAAAAAGCTCTGCGGCTTCTGACAAATTCTCTCCTCAAACAAACTTCATTTGTGTCCTTGTGCGATGTGTGCATTGCTGCACACGCAGTCGCGTTCAGTTATCACACAGGTTTCACCTTTATGAGCTACTTAAGTCCGACTGTCTGTCACACCTCCATATTCAGCGTCCTCCTTCTATCCTGAATAATCTCCTTTGGATCTCAGCCTCTCTGTGTGAGTGATGCTCGTCTCTCTGTCTCTCTCTCTCGCGTCAGTGCCTGGTTTGGCTGCCAGTGGCTGGCAGCCGGGGTACCCAGGTGTGGTGCTGGAAGTACCCAGCTGTGAGGCCACCAACCCAGGCATGACTCTTAACAGCGTCCCCCTGTCATCCCGTCAGTCACGGCTGACAGAGGCCTCAGCAGGACACATAGTATAGAGGGTGACAGGTTGTCTGATGGCGAGTTTGAAATGTGAGTTCCCACGTGATGTGTGTGCGCGTGTGTGTGTGTGTACATGCATGTGTCTGGCCTTGGCTGTTGTCCAGAAGGCATATTCAGGGTGTCGTGTGCGTGACTCAGTGAAGAAGTGTAGTATCATCCCATGGAGAGGTGTGTGTGTGTGTTTCCAGACCTGCGGTGCATTATGGCTGTGAAGTACACTATGGATGCGTAACCATGGATGGAGAGAAATTGCCCGGTCACTCTCAGCATGAACAATTCTCTATCCACGACTCTCTGCACAACAGAGCTCCTTTAAGAGGAAAGATGAACTCTCGGGCAACAGTTTTACTGTCCTACATTTGATTTTACTGCATTTTATGAACCTCCAGTTTACAATAAAACAGCTGCATTAAATTTTTAAGGCTCATCGTTATTGCTTTTTGGACACACTAGTGACACAGCTCTAGAGGTGGTGGTGATGGTCTGTCAGTCAGGCTACCCCTTTGCCCCTGAAATATCTCAACAATTATTAAATTAACTGTCATGAAATGTGGTACAGATATTAATGGTGTCCAGATGATTTTTTTTTTTTATCTCCTCACTTTAACAACACAACCAGCTGCAGCAGGACAATATTTTTATTACTTACCTTGTAAAATATGAAGTCACACCTTATCTATTAGATTAATTGGCAAAAATCTTGTACATTTATGGCTCCCAGACGATGACTCTTCATCTTGTCCTGCTACAGTATGAATTTAATGACACTTTTATTTACTTTACTTTACTTATTTTCTGGGGTTTTGAATCTTTGACAGTAACAGCTGAAGAGTGACATGGAGGTAGAGAGGGAGAGGGGGGAAGACAGGTAGCAAGGGGCCACAGGTCCTGCTACAGCAAGGACTGAGCCGTTGTATAAGGGGTGCACGCTCTACCAGGTGATCAACCAGGGCACCCAGACATGGGCGTTCTTATACTTTTTCATGGTCATTTTTTGTGACCAAATACCAGCAGAACTAATGTCATTTCCAACAGCCTCGTGTAAATCTGTGTTTGGCAGTCAGTGTGCATGCTTTCCTTGTTTCAACTGAATTCCAACTATTTTGTAAACCGGATCACTTTCCGTTTCGGCTCTGTGAAGAAAGAATCAACACCACTTTGGAAATCAGAGAGAAGAAATGTTCACTGAAGAGGTAAATTGAAATTGTTACAATTTTATACAGAATTTATGGAACAGACAAAAGCTCTTGTGTGCACTGCATAGTTATAACTTTGTTTGACGTTATTGCTTTGCACCAATAAAAAACTACAGCAGGTTGAAATCAAGTTTCTTCATTCATTTAGTCTGTATAGAAATAAGTCAGACATTGAGATTATGTGGAACCTAAATGTATGGTGTTGTCATTATTTATACACTTTTCAATCTCCAATCAGTTTACTCCATAATTATAATTCCAGACAAAACCAGTGTGTCCAGTGTATGCATCAAGTTCAACTTCTATTTTGATTTACTTGGCCTTGTTTTCTCTTCCCTCACCACCCTCCTTCCTGCCCCCACCAAACCCCATCTATATATCACAGCCTCTCCTTGGCTCATTCTTTGTATCCATCCGTGTGGAAGTGATGATCTGTGAGCCCACATCTGAATGCATGTACTGTGGGAATGACCCCTTATTCCACAGTTGGGCAAGCAGCACGAGACTGTATGAATAAAAGACTTCCCGCGCTGACACCAGAGAGAGGTTCACACCTCCCCTTCTCCTGCACCTTCCTCGTTTCCAGTTCCTCTGCCTCCTCATGCCCCGCCGCTCTTCCATGACAACAATCTTTCTCAACAAGTCATACCCACAGTCATGAGACTTTGCTCTGAGTGTGAGAGCAACTTGAAATCAGGGGCATTACTTCACTTTACGGTAAAAAACAATCATTTTTACTGGTTGTTCTGATTGCAGTTGAATAGCACATAAAATCCAGATGTAAGTTTTTACAACATGCAGTAAAGATGTGTAGTTAGTCACTGGTGTATTTAGAACTCTCCACATATCCAACCATGAAACAAAAGCAACATGCAGCTCAGTCAGAGCGGTTATAAAAATAGATTTCCAGGAAGGGCGAGAGAGACGAGGACTTTACGACCAATCATTACTCTCATTACCGATGTTTTATGAGTATGTTTTATCATATTTTGGTGAAAAGACCTCCTTGTTTTCTGATCCGCTCCGCTGATGCTGTTAACTCTAAAACTGTGTCCTCTTGATAACGTGAGGGCAGCATTAGTTTCCATCTCCACAAAACAGTCTCTCCTCAAACAGAAATGTTGTTTTCAGCAGTTCATATTACAGAAGGTTACTGTCAATGAAAGTTAACACTTCCTTCACAGATGTTTCACATAAAAAGCCGTCCAGCAGGTTTTTTATTTTGCACCATTACTCCATGCCACACATGGAGCTGATGTAGATTTTGATATATGTGATAACATATCTAACATAATATGTACATTGAAAGTTTGATGTCCAGTTGTTGTATCATTCATCACTGCACCTTTCTATATACTTTATGGCATGGTGAATTGTTTTTGGATGTTTATCAACCTGGTTGGGATGATGTGAATCTATAAATACAGCATGTGTGGTTCCCATTCTTTCAAACGTCCTGACCTGACAAAATTCCAAGCAGGGCTGAAACTTTGTGATTATTTACAGTAACTTTTGCTAAATGGAGAGTGAAGCATGTAGACAGTTTTGATTCTACATCTTCTTATTACACATCGGATGGTTTGCCATCTGATGATCCCTTGATTTTCTTCCTCTGTAGTACCATGGACAGGTCAGATTTGACCATAAACTGCTTTTTGTTTAATAGTAATTAGCAAATATTAACATGATAATGGACTAAATCAAGACAGTGAACATGGTAAACATTATAACAGTGATAACATTTTTCCACATCTCCTTGTTTATTCCTTTGCCTTTTCTCAGCAGCAGACTCATGTTGCCGTTTTGATGCCATGTTTTCATTGCTTTAGGGCTGATGTCCGGTTTGTGTCTGACTGGTGTAGCCTAATGGAACAAACCACTGGGTGATTGGGGAAAGCTAGGGCACCAAACCACGTTGTATTTTATTACTCTCAGAAGATTTGCCTATAGTAGACTAATGGTGCACATTAGAGAATGGACTCAAAATAAATTTAAATAAAATATTCATCATGACGATCATTATAATTATAATTGTTAACCATGTTCCAGTCCAGGCACAGGGGAGATGCTGTCTCCTGGGGCCAAAGTGCACGTCACCTTCGGTGTTAACCCCCTTCACGTTCTTCAGCAGTGGAATAACACTTTTCAGACACCGTGGCCTTTATTTGATCACACACTGTAGCCTTCACTGTAGATTTATTCCCAACCTAACTTACCGCTAACCTGCAGCTCTTCCATCCTCGTCCACTCCTACCACCTGCCACCAAGTCACGCACAGCTGTGTTCGCAAAGGGAATTGCGGTATTCTTATAACATGATGATAATTGGGCCATGTTGATGCCCCTCCAGCACTTGGTGCCCTACACATGTAACATGCATTACGGTAGCGACGGAACTGAGTGTAACCAAGCCAAACCATAAACAGCACTCAACATGTCTTTGGTGGAATGGATTCAGGAAGCTAAAAGCACTAAACTGTATTGATTTCAGCTGCTGCTGAGTCACACTGAGCCTACAGGTGGTGTTTAGACCAATTCATGACATATTTCAATTAGTTTTTTGAAACATTTTACAAAAATAGATCTGTGTACACTGGACTAAATGCATACTAACTTTGTATTTTCATGTACTGTGCATTACATTTCCCGGCATGAAGGAAATATTGTTTTTCATTATTTCAAAAATGATTACTTGCACATATGTTCCTCATGAATTGCATGTGTTTCACATGGGCTGTGCAATAGTCACACCAGGGTACCTTCGATAAAAAGGCACAGCTGCTGGTTGAGAGTACCGGCACCTCTTTTTGAGTCCAACTCAAGCACTGACCTCGTAAACACTGAGCAAGTTCTTGACACATCTTGTTTTTGTTTTTCTTTATTAGTGCCTTTATTGCAGCGTGATTGAACGAGGGAGGAGGAGGAGGAGGATGACAGGACGCCAGGATGTGGAGGCGTGAGAAGGAGGGAAATTGGCTGATAAACAACAGAGAAGATACGTCAAGCGACGACAGAGACGCTAAAAAACAGCCCCCGAATTCATTAGAGAAAAGGAGATGATGATGAAGATCATTTTCCACCAGCCTCAAACGCACTCCCCAGACTGCCGTTGATGTCTGGCACAAGCCCGTCCCTTTCATGCACCCCCTCTTAGACCAGTGACCCTTAAAACACACTTCCCCGGAACATGATCAATGAGTGATCTTTGCCGTCCACGACACATTAAAAAGACATCAGTACATAATCTTCTCGGGGCAGATAAATAGAACACCATGTGTAGATCAGCAGCACAGCCATAAAGGATCTCACCCTGAATATTACAATTCACCACAACAAGCAGTTACAGAGGTTTGGGCCATTAGCATGAAATGTCAATCTAATTATGGCCGGGTACGGCTCATTATGTGTCAGGTAATCCAGGAGCGAACCTGTCCCCACTGTGAGATGCAGCACACGGCACAATGCACCACAAAATAAGGTTTCAAGAGGCCTCTTTGTCGAGTGCGGTGCTTGTTGCATGTGGAGAGGCTGTTTGGAAAAAGGAAAGTGTAATCCTCCAGTGTTTCTTGAGGACATTCATTTGCACAAGACTTACTAGATATTTTCTTTTTTTTTCACTCTTCTAGCCTCATAGACAGGAAAATTAATTATGAGTGTTGTGAGTAAAAGGTTGTGCCTGCTCATTGTACTTTGATTTATTGTCCTACAGAGCCTCATTACAGATAGATGGATGGATTCTTGGATTGTGAAGTTTTTTTTTTATTATTTAAAAAAAAAATACATCTGCCTATTTTATCAGTTTCTGCATTTGTGATCTTGTTGATCATATAAAGAGCAGGTCTTTATATTTAAGTATATCACACCATATTTTCATAAGAAGACCTCTTTGTTTTCTGATCTGATCCCATTTTAAGTTGTTGTTCATGCTGTTTGCTGTTAATGCCAACTCATCCTCCGTGTTCACCTGTTCTCTTGATGAATTGCAGTGTAATGTACATTTCCATAACACAAACTCCATCAGTCCAACAACGTTTATGTAAAACTCACCACTCTGCTGCTCTGAGTTTCACTTCGCTAAAAGAAATAATGATTTTACTCATCAATTATTTACAGCGGCTTCCATTTAGAGGTTGACATTTCTGATTTTACTGAAATGTCCCAACAACTGTCGGATATATTACCATGACATTTGGTAAAGATATCCACAGTGTGACCATGCCTCAGCGTTTTTACTTTGGGTGCAGTCGAATAGTCAATTTTATTAGGAACCTTCCTAACTGAGTGAAACGGCACGGCAGTAATAACGGAGCCGCCATGATAAGAGCTGAGAGAGATTCTCTAACTGTTAAGGAAAGGAGCTTCAGTGCTTCCTTTATTATCTCCTTTAGCATAGGATACACCGGACTATCCTTTATAATAGGAAAGGAGGTAATGCTGACCCACAATTCCTTGCTGCAGCAACAAAAAATCGACGCACCGTTCAGTCATTCACAGTGACATAAGAATTGATTTAAACAGTGTGATGCAGACTGCAGCACAGAGAGAGTGTGTGACTGTGTGTTGACGTGATATAAAAACTTTGATCATGAAGTGCATTCTGTTGTTGACTGTGGAGCTGCGTTCACACACAGAGTACAAACTGTTTGTAACTGTGACATGCAGCATCCTGCAGATCATCATGAAGTTATTGTTGCTGATTAATCATTAATCATCAATCAATCTTTTCCATAAATTGCTTATATGTTTCTATATGAGTGGACAGGAGGGTGAGCGACCATACTAGCGACCATACCAGAGTGCACGGGGAGTATCTAGTAAGTATCTCAGAGCGTTTGGTAGTCCATCTTCTGAACTTTGTAGTTTTACCACAGATCACATCAATAACATTCACCGTCACATCATGTCGTAGTCTAGTGTAAGTGCAGCCGGATTCTCTGAACACCACGGCCGTCTTCTCCGAACTCCTCATGAATTCTCCTTCATGTATTTCCATGACCTTGTGACATTTTCCATCGAGGTCAAGGAAAAATGGTTAGGAAAAGGACTTTTTTTTTACTATTCGACAAGTCTTGTGCCTTTTTGTTTCCTTCTGTGTTTCTATGGATGTGGTCTCTCTTCCTCACTCTGGCTCTGCTCTCTTTACACACCTGTCCATCATCAGCAATCACCAACCTGTCTGCTATGGTGCAATTGGCCCTGCCTATAAGAGCTCTGACAAACTGCCAGTCCTCGCTGGATCATGGCTGTACTCTCGTTTAGTCCATACAGCATGCTTGATTGCAGGAAACTAGTTTACTTTTGCATCATGTTAGTTTGCCTGCCCATCCGTCTGTTTCGGGATTATCTGCCTGACTGCCCATCCCACCATCCACCAAGCCCGTCAGCCAGCTCTCAAGCCTAGCATTGCCTCTGCCAAACCTCCACCCAGATTTCTTCTGCCTTTCCCCACTAAGTCACGTCTCTCCATTCCTGCTGGTGTTCTTAATAAAAGTCCTGTTTTCAACTCACTTGCCTGACCTGTTTTTGCATCGGGGTTTGGCTTTATTTAACTGTGACATGGTGTCTTGAGGATCAGCCCCAAAACTTATGGGTATGCCTTGACTTCATACTGCTGCGAGTGGGTCAAAGTTTTCATTCGTCAAGTGCAATATTTCAACATTTACCAAATGGAGTGCCATTTTGTACATACTGTATGTTCATGGTTCCCAGATGATCAACCCTCATGATTTTGAGTTGTTTTTTTTTCTCCTTTAATGCCACCATGAGATTTAAGACCAAAACTGATACACGAAATTCCCTCAGTTGTACTATTTGTTTGGTGGTAACTACCCATCATGACATTGTGACATTGTTTTCACCACAGCTGTGCAAGATATTGTCAAAATATAACTTAAATCTTTAGCTCAAACGCCTGTAGACTCTTGTTCATACTGTACTTTCTTTAAGTTTCTTGGTAAAACGTTATTTTCTTTCTATGTTTACTCTCCATCATAAACTCCACTGTAGAGTACTGTTGAGCTCAGTGGGTGTCCACCTACATGCAACAGGTCAAGGTAATACTGTGCCACTTTGGGGAGAGCGTACTCCTACTCTCCAGCTGATCAATAGGTTTGTACATAGCCACTGTGTGTCTTTGAATGTAAAGAGTCCAATCTGCCAGTTCAACCCGGGCTTAACATTCTCCAAAATAGATCATTAAAACTGAGATATATAGCTCAGAGCCATGATCAGAATCGCCTTGCTACATTTACATTGCTCTGTATCCTCTAACCTTTTGTACTTTACAGCAGGAACAGCTAGAAACCCTCCGATGTGCTCAGTGGGCCTCTGTTAGGGTAACTTGCCTCTTGCCATTCCATGATCTATACGTGAATGTTGCCTCTGTAGCTAGGAAAGGTCAACGTGCCATGCCTGTTCATGTTCTGGACGTTGGTTGTTTCTGCTGCCGGAGCAATTACACATAGATGTGTGGAAGTGAAGGAGGTAAGATTAAGGTCTCGATGTGCAGGTGGATGTTTATCGTAGTCCTGAGGAGACCAAACACTACTGTAGGGAGTCATATCTCAACCTGCAATCAACAATTCCATGCACTCACAATAACCCCTTAACCAATGATTTCATATCAAGGGATCCACATCTGTCAATGCAAAACCATTTTACGTGCATGCCTTTTAAAACCATGCAAATCCTCAAATGAGATCTTTACAGACTAAGTGATTTATATGCCAAATGGAAACACATTACAATGGCCTCTTCAGTTTCATTTGTTCACTCATGTTTGTTTACACTAAAATGAAAGTCGGTTGACGTAAAACAGTCCTTTCAAACAGGCTGGGGCTTATTAATAATGTCTTGGAGTTAAGTTAATATGCAGTGACTAGTAATCAATTTCTGGCTGAGCGTGTACTAACACATTTTTGTGCTGGCATGTTTAACATTTCACCACAGTTTTAAGTTCATAAATCACTTGTAGTTTGGTCTGTAAGCGTTCTCTCCCCCACAGCTGATATGCTTGACAAAAACTTAAGGATTGCGTAAGAGACTTCTGTTATTGAGTGGTGAAGGGGCATATGAACATAAACATAAACCTCTTCTGTCACATGGTATATATAGTAGACTGCTGAAATCTCATTTCTGTTTCAGAGAGACCTGCATCCATACCTCACCTGTGATTCCTGGCAGCTTTAGCTTAGCTCAAGCTGATTCAATCAATACAGCTTTATCTCAAACATTAAGCCCGGCGCATTGATTCAAGTCACTGGCTTGTTACACCCCTCGATGATTGCATAACACAACGATGTCAGGATTCATTTCTCTTATTTCCTTTTGAGTCTGCCCATGCTAAACTTGATTGTACTCACAGTAGAGTTACCACTAACGTGTTTTGGGATGATGGATGGATTTTTCTTCTTTCCTGTTTGTTCTCACCATCTTCATAAATAAGAAGGCACATGACATTACAGACGAGTCACGTCACTTGCTTTTTTCTCAGCGTTCAAGCATTGAATGGAAATTTTCTTAAATACCATAACTTGACCTAAATATAACTCCATCTTAACTATCTCCATGACAACTGAGTAAGATCATGAGAAAACTAAAGGGTAGATGCAAGTTAATTCATTTTGACAGTAACATAAACCCAAAAGACTTTCATCATATTACACACTAACAGTTTCCACAGGTGTACACAGAATATGAATCAAAACGGTGACCCAGTGAACATGGTGCGGCATCATTATTCTTATGTCGTGGGACTGGGATGGAGAAGAAAAAAACTCCCAAGCAACATAAAGCCTACCAACAGCCCATGTCTTATAGTCGTCTGTCCACCAACACTACTTTGTTGTGTTCATTTGCATGTTGCTTTTAGTTAAAATGCCTAATGCAAATGGAATATGAATATTTTTCAAACAAGTGAGATGAAAAAACTTGAGGCTGAATCTCTCACTTTGATATTCAGCTTCAGGAAGACCAGAGAGAACAGCACTTCTTCTTGTACACTGCGTTTGTGAACACCACGGAGAAGAGAGGACTCAGTGGGAAATAGATTTTTTTTTTTTGGACTGCTGTATTTCTCTTCAGAGGCAGACTGTCCTCAAAGATCCACTGTAGGTGAAGTGAGCTACCGCATCTGCGCTTTTGTATCTCCGTCAAAGAATTCCAGAGACCCCTGATGAGTATCAGGAGGTGAGAAAAGATGGACCACAAGAGTGAGGCCATGTGATGAATAAATGATTCAGTCCAACTGAAATTACAAAAGTCATTCTGTGTGTGGATTCCTTATGTGTGTGTGGTCTAGAACAGTGCTCCCAAACCCGCGGGGCGTGGACCAGTACCGTCCGTCGATCAATTGGTGCTAGGCCGTTTTATGTATTATCTGAGTCTGGACGATCTTTTATTTATTTTATCAAGCTCAAGATTTAAGTGGTTTGTCCTTAAATATCCCTAAATAGTATATCTTGTGTGTGAAAGAACGCTACAGTCAATTATTTATAAAACTAAATCCTGGCTAAAATAGGTGATGCTACCTGGTGGAGAAGCTCACATTAGGACGAGCAAACTTCAGGATACGGTTAGAATGAAAAACTGCACAAACAGTAGAATAAAGGCTTGCTAGCCTTACCGTGAGGATGTTGAAGTGCAGTTTGCTTTTGATGGAGTATTTATCAGCAATGAGTGCAAAGTGCAGCTGAAGCTAAAAAGCCTAAAAGGGGGGGACAGTGCCCAAGAGCGTATTAAATAACTATCACAGTTGTGCACATTTGCCCCAAGGCCCCAGCAAGAGTGGTGTGACAGTCACCAAACAATGAAATGACAGCAATGGTGTCCATCCATTGATACATTCATTCTAATAACAGTCTAGGTGAGTTGAATCGTTTTCATCCCTGTTCAGTTTCATCCCTGCTAGTCAAGGACTAAACCAAGGTCTAAGGGTCTTTGTATTTGCTCTATGGGCCCTGCTGAAGCATGATTGGAAGAGCTGGTTATTTGAATGCTGTGAACTCTTTGATTTTTCATTGTTGGTTCTTGGGAGATTGTTTCCCTGTGAGAGGGCGCTGTCCATGCATTCTATCTCGTCCCTAATGGCACTGACATGCTGTATCTGACAGGGACAGAAATCTGTGTTTGTTTGAGAATCTGGTGGTGATCATAGTGTGTGCGGGAATTTTGGCAGAGGTTTAGGTTGCTAATGAAAGTCATCTGTTGGACTGAGATAACCCCTCCAAATGTGTTCACAAATCTGTCCCTTCTACGTGAGAGAGAGCAATGCCGAATGAGTGTTTATGACAAAGAAAAAGATTTAATCATGTTAAAATTGATGCCTTGAGCTGCAAAGTGTCACGCAGCTCTGAGATTTCAGTCTTGACAGTAGTGACTATCTTCATGTGTTTGTTGTGATTTTTTGCCATAATTATATAAAAAGTCCAAAACACATCACAGCTGCAGGACAGCCGCACATGCACACAGTAGACGTGCCACAGAGCATTGTAGAATAGCAGACAATGCAAAATAAAGTGTTCAAGTTATGCAATCATGTTATGCAAGTTGGTCAGGTTATTACTATTTTGCCCTCAATGCACTTGCATTGGATTTAATCTTTTTTTTTTCTGTGCTGTGGTCTGCAAATCAGACTTGTGATGAGGAAATGATCCAGGTCTGACCTTGTGAGATTGCTCCTGCTCTTTTTTCCTTAAAAGTGACAAGGGCAAGACTTGTAAAAGGGCCAGTGTGCAGGACTGAGGGGGGTATCTGGTGGTGTAGTTGCTGATTGCAACACCGTTGCCTCACCTTTCCTTCCTAGCATGAAGGAATCAGTTTTCCAATGGAAGTAACCACTAACACCAGCTCCAAAAGCCTCTAAAAGTCGCCAGATCATGTGATGCACTGATTTGGGCCACAGTATTAGAAGGAGAGAGAATATCAAACAAACTATTTACATACCTCCAAGCTATAGGAACATCACTGAGAGAGTGAGAGAGGAGCATCTCTGCCCCAAACACATCACCTACTGCTTCCTGTGAGGAGAGGGAGACCCTGAAGCTGCTAGCAGAAGAGCCTAGCAGCATGTACGGGAATGAAAAATCTAGCGAGAAAGTCACAAGTTGGCGTGAATTGGTTGGTATACATTGGAGAAAAATTGACCTTTTTCATCCATATTCTGTCGATCCAACCTCCAAAACCTGACGCACTGCACCTTTAAACTGCCATAAAGCTCTGCATGTGTGAAAGCTGCTTGCCTCAACACAGTGTTGCAGATGTACCAGACCGATGATCCACAGTGTCTGTGTGCACATTTTGATACAAAGACCATTCCCAGGCCTGTTCTTCACAAAGAAAACCAAAGCCCTCTTTGCAACCATGCAACATGCTGAGTGCTCATCATGTAACACATGCCCTTTTTTTTTTTGGTGGGGGGCGTGAAAAGTGGGACCAGGTGTGGCCAAGAATTGTCACTGTATGGAGCCAATTTCTACCTCCTTTCATGGCCTTTGCTCTGCCATCATTTCCCCGATGCAGGTGCTCGTTTCCTCTTCACCTCTCCCTGTGTTCAAGTAAATGCAGGAAGATGTTGTTGTGTTCAGGAATCAATTTGTCCACTGCTGCTGCACGCCGCATCCTCCCGCAGTCCCCATTAAACCTTGCAGTTAATAGTGGTGATTAAAGCACCGTGTGAACAAAGATAAAAGAAGTTCTGAGGAATGGAAGCACTGTTTTAAAAAAAGGACCATGAAAAAGCAAAAAATCCCCGCTTCACTGATTTGCATTTTGTGTTCCCTTGTATGTCACTATCTTTTGTTTCACCGCCTGGAGGTAATCTGAAATAAGAAAATAAACTATGAAATCATGGCGAGCTATTTCACATGCAGTATTCAGAGATTTTCAGGTTAGAGGAAAGGCCTGTGGCAAACATCTGGCTTTCTGCGCGTCTATCTTTAAAGTTTAAAAGCAAAAGGGAGTTATTTAAATAAGAACGGCACTCTTAATTTCTCGCTGCAGAGAAC
This sequence comes from Nibea albiflora, assembly GCA_014281875.1. Lineage (NCBI taxonomy): Eukaryota > Metazoa > Chordata > Actinopteri > Sciaenidae > Nibea > Nibea albiflora. The sequence continues at coordinate 4,410,754 of CM024803.1, forward strand.
GGACTTTGTGCCGTGGCCGAATGTGAGCCGCATTGTCATTAGAAAGCACTCTCCTGCACTCTCCTCCTCATCATCGGAGACCCCCTGCAGCTGAAGGGGACGCGCGGGTCCGTCATTGGCATTCCCGTGGATGCTGTGTGCTCCTCGGTTCTCGAGGCAAGTTGGAGGAATGGTGGCGGGGAGGGGGGAAGCGGCGGGTGACATCAGAAAGAATTACTGAAGGGGAGGAAGCAGAGAGAAGGTGAGTGTCACCTTATTATAACCTGACCCTAGGGCACCGGATTCCTACCAGCACGAGCTCAGGAGCTGGTCACTTTTGTGATGCAACACACACACACACACACACACAAAACACACACATACATGAATATCTGATCACGAGCGGAAAATCTAGGAGGGTTATAGTGAATAGTAAAGTTGCCCTTAAGCAAGGCACTGAACCAAGCTCATGTTGGCACTGAAAGTTAGAGGAAAGATTCCAACGGCTGTGAATGTGTGAATGTGATGCAGGGCAGGCCTGGAGAGGAGTCTATTCCCGGGTGAAAGATGTATTTTATATATAATAATCAAGCAAGTTATAGTGTTGACTATATGGAGCTTTTAGCTAGTTTCCAGCAGTAAAGGAAGCAGGAAGCTGTTTCCAGATAAAATGCAGACAAAGTTAGTAACCAGTCAGTGGAGAAAGCATCGGGAAGCCAGGAGCCGGATCATTTTTTAGAACTCAAGTTTCATGAGCTCTGATTAAAATGTACAATAATGAATATGAGGGAGAAGTTTAACATTCTGCTTTGTTTATTGTTCATAAAGTAGCTGCAAAGTAATAATATTGTGGTTTTATGAGTTTAATCATACATCTTTATCTTACTCATTGGCATCTTGTAACAACTCATTATGTAGTAACACGACGAAATGTTATGCATTTAATAACACTTGCATTTTTTCTATCTGCCAATTGCTTGGATGCAATATGTAATACATTTCCTCACATTTTGTTAATCATACTTATGGTGCATTACCAATCAAAGTCTTCATTCGTCTGTTATCATGGGGAACATAACATGTCTCCATCAGAAGATTGAGGAGCTAACCAGGCCACAGATAGAATGTCCAGAGACGTGGCTGAATGAAGTCACTTTGGACTCACTGGTTACTCTGGACGGATTTCGACTTGTGAGAGCGGACAGCTGAGGACAGGCAGGAAAGCAGGGAGACTGAGGAGGGACAATACACAGCCATGGAAATGCCCGTGGACCATAGGCCGGAGTCAGAACCGGGACACTGCAGGAAGGACTCCACCTTTTTACAGCACACTCTACCAGTTAAGCCACAGGACACCCCATTTATTTTAAAAATATTTCTTATCTACCTTGTATCTGTTGTAACAAGTGAATTTCCTGGGACCATTAAAGTCTATAGTGTATTATCTTATCTTAAACACTGACTCCAAAGATATAGACGACCAGTAATATCTTGCGTTGGTTAAACTAGCCCCAGTGTCACTGGATTCCTAAATTCCAGTTTGAGATGAACAAGGTTAACGGGGAAACAGCTGTCACACACTTTAATTTGATTCCAACTGGATACATGTGGGTAGTAACGATTTTTAATTACTCCATTACATGTATGTCAACTTTTATTATTAGTTACTGACAGAGCCATTATACTTTTTGGAGTAGTTTACTTTTTACTCTTGCATAGTTGTATAGTTATATACATTTTAAAAATCATACTTTCAATCTGCTCTATTTTAATACTTTAATCATGCTGCTTTTGGTTATTATTTGATTCCACAGACCAGTTTTCTGCTGATCGCATGTCTGCACCTCCCTGTGACTCATGTAGCAGAATAATGTCTTACAGCGAGACACGCAGATGACACAAATCATCACCTGGCTCTACTTATGCCCTTTTTCCACATATCAAGCTTTCAAACAGCGGTGATGTTAACAGACCGCAGCTCGGAATGGAGCGATCTCCTGTTGTCAACACTGGTCTGAGGTCAGTACACCAGAGAACTGTGCTGATAGCGAACTAACAGAGAGCAGTAATTGTGTCTGTCATGTTAAGCTGATAGTATATCATGCTTCCAAACTGCTGCGCACTATCGTAGTGTAAATGCTGGAGCTAACAGTGTGTCACAGATAGTCTTCCTCAGGTAAAAGTGAAGAAGACACACACACACACCTGTATTTGCTTGATCGTGCTGGAATGTCACATCATTATCTCCCAATTAGCCTAATGAGACATTTGATATTAGACATCAGTAAGACTGATTTGGCCACTTATGTAATCTATTCTAAATGTGACTGGAGAGACCTGCGATGGTGGGGGTGGGAGTCACACCTGATCTGTGGCTGGGAACTAAGATTCAGGACAAGTTTAAGGACTCTGTAGCATGTTCACACTCTTTATTTACGTTAGACATGGTCTGTGCGTTTCTGATTTATTTATCAATCATAATATACATTTGAAAGAACCACCCACAGGTTTCTGAAGAGACATTTTGAAGCTCGGAGTGTTAATGACATTTGAACATGGGGACTTACGGAGATTGACTCGTTCTGCAGCCAGTCTCAAGTGGCCATTCGAAGAACTGCAGGATAAGGCACTTCACGTTGGCTTCATTTCACAGCCACGGCGGTTGCCCCATGAGTGTAACATTATTGTAATATTTGTTGATCAAACTAGAGAGACGCAGACTGGAAATGTTGTTCTGCTGTATGTTGAACATCATGTGATCAGCAGAAGATGCTGTCTCATCACAAACTGCATATAAAAACAAATGCATGTTCACCCGAGGAACGATCATTCATTTTTTATTTCACTTACTTGCTACTCTGGCTATTTTTTTCTCTAGATAACTTCTCCAACTCAAGTAATTATTTTAATGACAACCCTTACTTCAATATGAGTGCTTGAAAAATTGAAACTCAGAAACTGTATCGACCTTTTTTTTCTTTTTTTTTATGGACGGCATGGACAAAAGTGTCCTGGATAAGGACATTAGCTAAAAATAATAAATGAAAAAGCAGTGGTCCAAGTAGGGAGAGCTACACAAGGACTTTTCAAAGGTGAAATTATCCTTGATTATATGAGTGTGGAGGAGGCTTTGAGAATACAATGACATTCATCGGCCTGGAGAGCGACCGTGAATGAAGAATGGGAGAATCCCTGGGCGAAAGCGCTGGGTGCAAATCCCTAAAAATACCTCAAAACCCTCCTTTTTTTCCCTCTCCTCTCTAATCTCCAGCACGTCTCCTTAAAAACACTCATTTGTGACCACTGAATCACACACATAAAGACACAATTGACATTCACACTTGTAAATGCATGAACACAACACTCATACAAGCACATTTTCCCAGTCACTTAGCTGCATTTCTTGTTGTTAATCTCACCCCGCAAGCCTCATCTTTCCCCCCCAACAGCCATGTCTGAATGACAACCAGCTTGTACGATGGAGGCTTTGAGCCCAGAGGCCCCCCCAAGTTTTATCTCTGGGTTGAGAGAAATTCGGGCAGCAGTGCACGCACACAAACACAACTATGAACAGTGCGTTTATGGCAGCATGATGGAAAACATTCGCCATGGATGTGCTGGCCGAAATTATGAAGTAACATCCGTGTCCGAGCGCACGGCTACAACAGAAACATAATAACACATTTCTTCATCTTCTCCGCTCATGATTTACGATCATGTTGGGGCGGAGATCTCTCTATCATTTTGTCTCTCTCTCTCTCTCTCTCTCGGGGTATGTTTGTTTGACAACCCTGTTTTATTTTCATTAGACTGTCAAAGTTGAGGAGGACTTTGGACATGTGCTCTCACTGACAACCAGGCAAACATTTCCATAAAAAAAAAAGACTGCATGTGTGCGCAGTGTTTGACATGATGATGAACTGCATATGAAATAACCGTGCAGCCGCTTCCAGTTCTACAGTAGCCGTCAGATGAAGTAAAATTCACATTCTGTCCACTCATGCACTAACACCAGAGTCAATATAAATTGTTGCTCTGAAAATGAGAAAAGGGAAAAGTTGCGTTTGGAAGAAAATAGCAGTCTCATTTCTTCCGCCAACATCACGTGTCATCAAGCCGTTCGAATATGTTTCTGCACCCGAGAGCACGCAAGAAGTCAGGCCTGTCTTTTCTGCTTCCACATATCCTGAGGTGCATGTAGGTAATTGCAGATCCTGCTTTTATGTGAGTAATAAGAGACTTAAAGTCATTTCCGGCCCTCTCTTACTTCAGCACACAGTTATGAGGGATACAGCAGCTCCTCATCATTAGTCTGTGTCTGACGGAAATGGAGCAGACTTCGCGGGTTTCGGAGAGGACCCAGCGGACAGTGGGACCGGCCAACACCAGCAGGATGTGGAACGTGGTTCATGAGGTGTTGCTGGACAGAGACAACAGGCTTCTGATCATGAGGTCACCCCCCCCAAAAAACCTCTTTATCACTTCTGTGTTCACAGCAGGCCAGGTCGGGAAAACTTGGCGATTGGTTTGTGGTTACAAGTGGTCCTGATTTTGGGAACTGGTGCATACATGACTTTTCCACCTTGCTGGTTTTTCATGATGAAGTTGGAACGCTCCCCTGAGGTGTATATAGGAGACTTCCTATGAAGAAGCACTAATCTGTTTTTCTAAAAAGGTTCTTCCTTTAGCCACTAAAACCACCAGGATGCAGGAGGCAGAGCTAGAGCGGCGAATTAGGAGCAGCTCCCACCTCAAAATGTGCTTGGAAAGTATTGATAGCCTTGGTATTACTCAGTATCATGTTCACAGGTGGCTTTGAGCTGAGAAGGCGATTGCTGTTTTTCATGGAGCAAATAGTACCACATGTAGTTGACTGTGTGCACTATACTTCCTTGTGGTGTGCTAAAGATTTGAGTATACCCATTGTGCACTTACTGTACAGGAAGTGATGATCGCAACATTTTTCTTCTTCTCTGCTGAATTGCAACCGTTTTTTGTTTTTTTTAAACAAAACTGGTGGTCTATCGCCTTCTAGCCAAGATGGCGACCACTGAGGGCAAGAAGTGTCCAGTGTTCCACACTCTTTACACACTTCTTGACAGTACAGTTATGTGTGCAAAATAGAAAGTGTAAGTATGTAAATGGGAGACACATCACTGTCCCACAACGTAACTAAATGCTGACGCATCTGTTGAGGTGAAACCTACCCTCTTACTGTTTGCTGAATAATTTCAATAATCCGAGCGTGTGAAACCATTTGAAACCCGAGTGAAGCTGCTGTGCTCTCGTCTCATACACGTGTTCTTGAGTTCGTCACAGGATTCCTTCGGAACTGACTGTGCGGTTTAATTAACATCAACGAGCTGCAGGTGTGTGTGTGCGGTCATGTTTTAATCAGTCATGTTTAGAGAATGTCGAGCTTCGAGGATTTGCTAAATGTCTTGTGGGGACTAAAGCCTTAAAACATACAAGTGCTTATTTTGACTAATTTAGCAAATTAGAAGCAAATTAGTGTCCTTCCTCTAACATCTATCTGTCTGCACAGGAACAGGCTGCGTCCTTGATGATCACACTGGTTTTTTTATTTATTTATTTATTTTTTTGCTATGACTGCTGCTGCTGTATTGAATGTTATTCATATGCTCCTATAATATCAAACATAGAATTTTAACCAAAAAAGTCCTCCATGTCCTGACCACTTTAAGACAGAGTAGCTGGATTGGCCCTCTAATAGAACATGATGACGACAGGGAGACACAAACTAAATACCAGCCTCAAGTCCAGCTGGACCTCATGATATGCTTGCATACCATTTCACTGTAGTCTATTGATTATCGGGTCTGCCCTGTTGTAAACCAGATGTGTGGCCACCCTTTTTTTCATTTGTTTGTCTTAGGACCAACTGGCTCTGTATCTCCTATTTCAGCAGACACTTTTTAGATATTTTTGAGAGAGAATCAAAAGTGTGAAAATGTAACTAAATAAAAACAAATCAAACAACAAAATAAAGTGAAATATAACACTTGATTGTTGGTATGTTTTTCCTTTTTATGAAGACAATGTATTTTAATTACATTAACACTAATTAGCATAGCTGTCAGCACCTCAGTAAGTACTTTTAGTTAAAATAATTGGTGTTAGGTACCTAACGTTAGCTTACGGTAAACACTGGATCAATGGAGGAAGTCTCAAGGCTGTGACTGGACAGTTTTCATTGTTGGCCATGGGTGATAGGCCCCTATGTCAAAATATATAGTATGTCACAATTCAAAACAAATTCTTTTATTAAAGATAAAAAGCTAAATAACTGTCTTTATAGTGTATGTTTTTCAGCAGATTATGGTATACAAAATACATGATACACGGTATTGTGTCTGACTTACTTTTTATTCTAGATGTTTTAAATGTTCCACACATGTACAAGGGCAACAAGAGAATTAGAGGATCTGGAGAAAAAACAAGCTAAACCTCTGGAGTTAATATTTCCAGTCAATCTGAGTCTGAGTGTGCTGATAGACAGGAACATCTAATAGCTGTTTTTGTCATGTCCATGTGAAATGTGTGGCTAATGAACTCAGACAGGAAAAATACTTCAGTGGACACTTTTATGAATAAGGCGAGACACAGATTTACTTTGTGCTCAGACTGAGAGCAGCAGAAGCTTCAAAACGCACAATTTTAAAAATTGTATTTATTCCCTTTTTTGATTTACAAATTTGCTTAATGGCCTCTTTAAAAACCCTGTTCCAATCATTTTCCTGTCCACTCTTTGCTCGTTCGCTGCCACAGACAAAAGGAAAGTCTCCTGTCAGGTGTCTCATATGCTATAGCTCTGTGTCATAATATACATATGTCTCCTTCTTAATAAACCCTCTGTCATTCTCCTCCAGTTCCACAAAGACATTTTAGCACAAAAGAAGGTTGTCACTTCACTCTGAGCTCTGAAAACAACTCAGAGACTGTCAGATTTCTGTCCTGATGGTTGTATTCGAGCTGCGACCCCCCCCCCCCCCCCTCCCCCTTTTTTTAACCGCATAAATGCTGCAAACAAATTGCCTTTGTCTTCTAAGTGAAAACATACGGGAGTGTAAAACAAAAGGAGAATCCCAATCTGCACAAAAGTCAATACAAGAGGGGCTCAGACGCTGAATAAAACATATGAGTGAGGAAAAACAATGTCAGCTCGTGACAGCAGTCACTGGAAAGTAAACAAAGGAAGTTTTTTTTTTTTTTTTGTAATATGTTTTGTCAGATGACATTGTCGCAAGCTGACGTTAAAAAAAAAATAATGCAGCCGCTCAGACAACAATCAAATCCCTCAGCGTGCGCCACAGAAACCCATTTCCCTAATTAGTTATCAGCCAATAAAACAACAGAGATCGAAGAGCAAGAAACATGAAGAGCCAGGGCTTTTTTTTATGATAATAGCTACTGTGAGAGACAGTTATATGAGACAAAGAAGAATAGCTCGTCTGCGGTATATTCAAAGGTCCCCAGGAGTGTCCAATTAGACAAATATGAAGCTGAGCATGTTTAGAGGTAACAATCTGTGACACTCAGCCACCTCCTATCTTGTGAAAATTGGAGAAAAGGTGTGAAACAAACAGCCAATTAATTTAATTGGATCTTTTACATTGTCAGGTGCAAAGGGGCTAATTTATCCCTTTTTTTCCCTCCCCTGATTTCTACCATAAATATAAAGGTGGAAGTCAAATCACCACCATGGTGTTTAATTAAGGTATTAAAGCCATTATTCTGCAGTCTCCTTTAATATTAACACAGTGCAAAAAACTTAGAAAAACTGCTGAACATGGGCGTTTTTGAGTGTGTCTGTCAGATTTATTCTATCCTTTATTTACTCATGCACGTCTGCATGTTGTGTTCAGGTCAGGTTATTTTATTTGTACCTGTAAGTAAATTCAGTTTGCAGTAGACAGATGAGGCTTCCCTTGTGATACAATTTTTTGCAAATAGCACAGATGCTGCATGTACTCAAGGCACCAATATTCACGACTTCAAAAGAGAAAAATAAGAAAACACTTGAATAAATAACCACTAGAAGAAATAAGGTAAAATGCATGCATTGCTGTTGCTATGACTTATTCATCTGACTGATGGCTGCTGGAGCTATTTTTACACCACTTTGTTCTACATCTGGTGTAGAGGGTTTCATTCTTTTTGAAGGACAACTGAAATTAACTGCATGGTATGTAATCTGTAAGAACTGTACTTCACTGTACTTTTGTAAAGTCATGAAGTAGCCTGCGATCATTGTTTAACAACCGGCTGTGTAAATTGAATGAAAATGTACCTGACAGAAGTCATGTTCACATGCAAGGTAATGTGTTAAAGTTTTGTGATGGGGGGCTGAAGCCAATCCCAGCTGGCATTGGGTGAGAGGTGGGGTACATCCTGGAGAGGTCACCAGGAGACATTTGTCTTTGGGATTTCATGCTGCTCTAGTTTTTCATTAATAAATAGTATCTATATACATAGATGGAGACTGTATTTTCATACAGTCAGATCATGCATACAGCAGTTACGTCAGTGTTTTATCACTGACAGTCACCAAGCAGCATTCTCCGTAGCTGTAAAATAAAGCCAGTGTGAAGTACTAAAAACTGCAGTTTCTCATTCAGCCACTTGAGGCTGGCTACAGAACAAGTCAGTCTCCATAAGTCTCCATATTAAAATGGCCAACTTCACAGCAGACCTGTTTACAGCCTGGTACAAAAAACTGTTTTGGTCTCTATAGCTAATTTCTCCGTTCATGACAACTGTACTGAGGGTGAACTTCTATAGTTTCCCATTAAAATGATATTAGGGCTTAAAGTTATGCATAATTTTCAGCGTGGTTGTTTTGACTGACGGGTGAGTGCCATCACAGGTGGTTTGTTTGGGCAACCACGCTTCATTCAGCCCACCTCAGCGCCACAGACAATACACGTTTTTTGCCCATTTTTGGATTAGCCGGGAAACAGCAGAGGCAGGACTGCCAAGATGTCACTCTGGGCTCTTCACAAACCTGTGGCTGACATCACAGATATGATGTCCATTCTTTATACTGTTGATGGCAGTCACACAGAGCCGCTACACAACACAAGACAGGGCCACAGATTCTGAACAGCCCACGTTCACTTTGCTGCTGAAGCCTTCGTTCTGATCTAACTTTCAAACATGAACACACATTCTGCATTTGAACTTATTATAACAAGTGACAAAGCAAACATTAAGAGAAGAAAAGTGCACTGCTAACACCAGTTTCCAGACTAGATAGCGAATTAGCTGCTCAGCATGTAAATGTCACTTGGGTCTGGTGTGGTTTTTACTGTTCAGTACCATTAACCATTCGTGTCGGTCCATGACATGTAGCTACAAGTGTACAGTATGTAGCTTGTAGCAAGTTTCTTTACTTTGTCTCTCATTCTCTACAGTGGGACTCCGGCTGTCTGGCAGCCTGCCAGCTGCTGTCAATCAAACAGACAGCCTTTCTGATATTTCCCCAAACACCATCTTTCTTCCTTTTAATAATAGAAAAGTATGAACAATACGTTTAAAAGCCATATTGACCTTATGTTAGACTGTAAAAGGACTAAATATGACTTGATCTTCAACATTGAAATTCAACAATAAAATGCTGTGCAAATCCATCTGTTAGGAACCATCCTTCATAACACATCCATGGGCTCAGACTACAGAGCAGTGTTAGCTTTTTGATTTACATTTTTGTACCATAAACTAAAGAAAACTTGAGAATATATAACCTTTATTTAATCCGCAACTCTCATTGAGATCTATCTTGAGACCTGACCTACAAGTTGGACTGGCTAAGTTCGAATTTGAAGTCACTCTAAGTTTTTAAAGCAGAGATGCACAGAAGAAGAAGAAGTGTATGAATACCACTACAAGGACAATGGTAAGTATACCCATTGTCCTTGTAGTGACAATGGGTATACTTACAGTTCATTTTCTACCACACACTGTGGTGATTTGGTTTAATTGAGTTATATTCCAGGTTCTGGGGATTTATGGGTAGTTCACTATCAAAACACATTCATTCATACCCAGGTGGTCCTATAAACATCTGACAGGATGACACAAAAAAAACCCTGGCCACTAACTGTGGAGGATTTTAAGAAAGTCAATCTGCTGAGACATTCAGATCTGTTTGTAGCAACCCTGACTGGACAGCGTGGAGGGAAATAAGAGCAGCTGACTATGACTCAGGTTCAAATTACGTTCTGTGTGGCCCTTTCCCGCATGTCATTCCCCATCTCTCTCTCTCTCCCCACATTTCCTGTCACTCTTCAGCTATCTCTGTCCAATAAAGCAAAAAGGCCACAACTAATTATGTTGTGAGAAAAAACAACAGTTGCTATGAAGGTTGTCTCTACAGCAGTTCATTCTTATCCGTAGTCCTTGTGAGTTAAATATGTTTGTAGGATGAGGGTTAAGTGACCGAACAGACACACACCAGCAGGAGAACGTCCCACTGTAGATATCGGGTATTTTAAAAACTGTGCTGGAAAAACATTTTATCCAAGTTTTCCAAAACTGGTTATTTATGTAATGTCATGCACGATTGTCAAATATCTAAATCACCAGACAGCTGCTGCATTAAACTAAAAAAAAAACTTCAGACAAGTGTTTCATTTGCTACACTTGCTTGTCTCCTAAAACTGTGATGGATGAAAAAAAAGTCTGACTGTGGAAAAACTTCAGTCTGCTGCTCTTCGCTGCCTTTGTGGTCCTCCTCACCACGCAGCTTCCTGAGAAGAAGAAGAAAACATGTTATTTGATGTTTTGTGAAAAACCTAATTGTTTACTGCTGAGATTTCATTTCCGTGTTAAGTGTAAGGCAGCAGTAATGTCCAGTAAAGTCAGTGCATTGCACAGTAATAATCTGAGACATGAAATGAGTTTCTTTTTTTCTTTTTTTCAGCATCAGTATCAAATGTTTGGATCAGAGTTTTTATTAACCTTTATGGGTCAGCTACATGAATCAATATAAAACATAGAAAGACCGAGTTGATTAAATCAAGCAGCGGGACGCAGCTGTCAAGTCCTATCATTTCCTGTGGGTCTGAAAGCACAGGGGAAATCACTGCTGCTAAAACCACTGCAGTGTCCACTGTCTCTGCATGTGGCTAAAAACCATGTAAAGAGAGCAAACAAAAGAAAAGAAAACACAGGTGTGTTTCATGACCTTTAGATTTCAAAGCAACCTCTGACATCTGGAGAATAATTTTCAAAATGCAGTCGATGGGGAATGAAAGGGATTTTTTTTTTCTCTTTGCTGAAAATAAATCGATTTGCAGATAGGAGGAGTTTACCCAACAGCAGTGAAATCCAATCTGGCCTGCGGATTTTGTGATTGATTATAGAATTATAATGGAAGTGTATGGAGACTATACGGAAGTCTCTGTATCCTCCATAGAACCTCCAAATATACAGTGAAGAAAGACATGGAACAATGGAAATGTTGGTTTACTAATAAAATTTATAGAAATTGAATCATGCTTTTGTACATTTAACATTTTACCATGTAGGTCAGATGGGAGTATACATAACTGAATCTGTTTGTCAAGTACAAAGATATGTAGGTCCAGGATGTGTTTAGCTTAGCATAAAGAATGGAAGCTGGGGTAAACTGCTAGCATCAGTCTTAAAACAACGAGGCTGTATCGTTCATCATGGTGTACTTTGTTCATTTTATGAAACACAAGTCAGGGACCTGTTTCAGCTTTAGCATTAGCATCCTTCAGCGTCAGCTTACAGCTGGTAAACACATGTTGCCCCATTTTATCTGCTGGCTCTTTCGTTATCAGTCACATTGTTGGTTACAGTATGTCATCCAGATGTTTTTTTAGGAGAGATTTCAGAATAAAAGTTGCCAAAAGTTACAGATTGTTTGTGTTTTGTGAATCCATGCATAGTTAATGCTGTACTGCAGTAACTTAGCAAGAGTTGAAGTCTGAGAGAATCTTCGCTGTGTGTTTTTTTCAGATACAATGAATCCCCTGGTGTCCCCGCTGTCATAATAATATTGCATTCTGATTGGCTCTTGTACATGTTGTTCACTGGCTGTAAAAACAACACAATCAAAATTCATCCCTGCGGCTACATCTTCAGGAGACTTACAGATGAATCCTAAAATCAAGCTCAGAACCTCAGCCTGGATTCACAAATCAGATCAGTCACTGTTTTTAGATGCAACATGTAAATACAATGGATGTGTTGACACCTCATGTTCACGGGTATATAAGCCCTGTAGCTTATTGATATGGAAACCAATTAACACCATAATCAATGCAGTGTATTGAAGTTAATTAGATTCACATCACCTTGATGCAGGTGGTGTCACATTGAATGTAAAGAAATGCAAAGAAGGCAGGTATGAATGTGTGAATTCTGTTTTTAGCCAAGCTAAAAGCAAAACAAAAAAAGCACCAGCCTTACGTTTACTGGACCTGAGTACTGAGGGTGAGGGGTAGAACAGGATGAAAGAGTGACTGGAGGCATCGTGGTTTACTTACTGAGTAAAGTCCTGTACAAAATCAAAGGCTGTGCACACTTTTGTGTCTTGTCTTTTTCGACTTTCATCAATTGCCTCGTTGAAAGAATTAGAATGAACAAAGGATGACTCATTTTTTTGCTGCTTTGTGTGCTGAACTATAATTCATTAATTACCGGATGCAATCTTGTACTGGACCATGTTTTAAATGCCGAGTGTTTGGTGAAGAGGAAGGAAATGAGCTGAGATAAGAGGATCTGCGGGGAGCCGATCGAGTGGGCATCGCAAGCGGGCTCAGCAGAGGAAGAGTATGGCAGAGGTGAAGAGGCCGGAGAGGAAGATGGAGGAAGCTAATACGTGAAAAAGGGGAGAGTGAACGAGCGAGAGGATTCATGAAATAAAAGACTGACAGACAGACAGACAGACGCCAAGCTGGGCTTCTTGCTGTTGGACGAGTAAGTAGCATTAGCTGGATGCTGTCGTTGCTTGAAAAACACTGTCTATCATCTGGAGAGTTGTCAACATCCTTCCTGTGACAAATTCTGTCCAGGTTATCTAAGGCTGCGTCACACTGCGATGCTCCTGGTTCCGAGCTAATCTCCTCGATTCACTCGTTTGCAAGAAGTGTAAGCATCATGCTTGGATCTTTGTGAATGATTAGTCGTGTGTGAATAAACATGTTGGCTGATATCCAACAAGCTGCTCGTCCTAGGTCAGCGTGCTTTGTGTTTCTCATCGCTCGCTGCTCACTCTGCCAAAGCTTCTGCACCGATACAAAAATAGCCCAGACGAATTCTGTGTGATGCCTGCACAGATCAATTTAACAGTCAACATGTGGTCCAGATAGAGTGGCTGATAGACACGCATGGTTCAATGGAGACTGAGAAGAGAGCAATTTGGTTTGATATAAGATTGATAATATGCCAAAGGGGAGATGGAACCCTATCACTCAGAGCGTTTGCCCTTGAATTGGCTGTCATACCTCAATCCCAACGAGGCATACGGAGCTACTGAAGTTTTGATTTCAGCTCCGAGATCAGTTGTTGCCCGGTTACACTGTCCAGCATGACGTTACCTTCTGGCTGCTGATCAGTGGTTTTCCTCCTTGTTACTGCTGTTGCTGCTGCAGCACCCCGGGCAGACTAAAATGAGATCAAGTGGGATCACTCTGTAACAGTGCAGTCCGAGGATCTGAGAGAGAAGATGTTTCAGCACCAAGTCTTCACCTTTTTTTCTTTTATTTTACTTTACATGACATTACCCTTTGAAATCACTACTTATTACAAGTGATGAAACTTTAATGTTGCCCAGAGGGGAAAGTGAGAGTAAGAAAGTGACACATCATTTCCTGCCACCATGATCAAGGGAAAACTGAGGAGAGGATGATAGCTTTAGAAAAAACATGAATTAAGTATGGAATAATATAGATCTAATGACAATATTTAAAGAATATTCCTTTACATCTAGTATTCAAATAAGCTATTAGCACTTGATTGACCTCATTTGAATCAGCAACTACTTTAGATCAATGAGGTCAATATATTTCTCTTGTTTTGGGGGGGTTGTTAATCAGTCCCAGAAGTACAAATGAACACACAGATGTTCAGTATATATACAGTATTTTACATTGGTACTGCTTTTCATAAGTAATATCCAGCAGATCCTGTTGCTGGATGCTGGAAAACAGCCTCGATCTGGCCAGTGAGAGCCGGTTAAGTTTTGCTGTTTACTGATGGTGATCATGTGATGTGATAACCCAGGGAATGCTTTGTGGGCAGAGCCATTTTTAGATTTACAGTGGAAACCCATGAAAAAAAGGACTTTATTTTTTTAGTGTTTCGACATTTTAAAATATTGTCCACTCCCAGGTTCCGTGGGGTCAGGTTATAGGACTATAATCCAGACAACCTTCCAACAAATGGCTACCTGTCTTTTCACCTGCGGATCACCAAACTCACACTGCTACTCCAATAATAAAGTTCAACTAGAAAATTGAACATGTATGTTTCCTCATCAGAATAGGGATTATATAATATATAATAATTTAATAATAGGCTTGCAATATGCCACACATCTCTCTCTGACATCAGTGTAAAGAACCTCATAATTACTCAGATTTGTGATCGCTTGTTCATGCATGTCTTTGACTCTTGGTAACATTTAGATAATCTCTCTGCATCTCTCATGAAAGAAATGCTTAAATATCCCCTCCAGACATGTTTTAAGATGTTTAAAAGTAATCATGTATATAAATGATCATTTGTGTCTATGAAATGCAAATGTTTCAAAAGTTTAATTACCTCTGTGTCTCCTTCTGAGTCCACTCTAAGTGTGTGTGTGTGTGCACCGGGGGTTTCAAGTTTTCTCATCACACTTGTAGAAGTCACATACTGGACCAAGATTGGCTTCCGTACTGGCTGTGATGTCAAAGTCCTGCTGGTATGTGTACGTCCTTCAGCAGATGAAAACGGCCTCCCGGTGTCAAACTTTGCACATTCATCATTCTGCACAGTGAAGCTCAAACATGTGTCTTTCAGTACTGTCTTGCAGTACTTTACCGTCAACATAGTCATGTGTTTTTTTGGTTGAGGTGGCAGACAGCCACACTCAATACTCCCCTCTTTTAAGAAACACATGTACCTGTGCACTCTGTGATGCCATTTGGTGTCTTTTGAACAAACAGTTTGACGAGGATGCCCTTTATAACTAACAGGCCCACAGCGCTGCAGGAGGATGTGGACACAACTCATCACCTGAATAAATTCTGTTGTTGAGACTTCTATAATATGAAGAATTCCCAGGCACCGTAGAGGACGAGCCTCACATCCAGAGAATGTCTCCCCTGCCGGGTAACATAGCCGTCGGCAGACTTTCACCTCCCCGACTCCACTTCTGCTTGTTTACGGAAACTCAACCGAGCAACAAAAGCGCGCAGGCAAGTGGGACGTATTAAGGGGATTGTTAGAGATGCAGCTGCCATCTGATGGGAAGTAACAACACTTAAACAACACTTCACTTTGACCCATTAGATCCTACACAACTCTGAAGACCTGGGCGATGTAATGAGAGCAACATGGAGCACCGTATTTATGGGCAGATTTATCAAACCAATGAGCAACAGAGCCATTAGCATTGATAGCAATAGGCAGTGTTGCTTCACTGGCCTAATGGCAAAAGCCAATGTAATGTTACATTAGCGTTCGATTTAATAAAGAAGAGTTGTTGAAAGCATTGCCATGTGCCAATTACTTCATGGCCTGCTGGTCAGCTCACTGTAATTTAAGGTCATTTTCTAGCCTGTGGGGGCAATCAGGAAGTGCAAACTACCATTGGACCTCTCTAGATTACAGTCTCCATCTACACAATTTGACAAGGAACATGTCATGTAATTCACTTTTCTTTGACTTTTCCGTGTTTGGACCAGCTCAACCTGTTTTTCCACCGCAAACTAAAACCAAATTGGACACTAGCTGTACACGTGTTAGCCCTATGAGAGCTCACTGTGACGTAAAATGGGGGAATTAAGCACCACAGTGGTCCGTGGTCCATTTCTGTCTCGCAAATTATGCTCTCTGCTTGACTCTTCCTGTTCTGGCGGCTGTCCCTCCATCGCTGTAATTTCTCCCATAATGTGTTTTCTTCACCCCTTTTTCTTTCCCTCTGCACATGCCCCTATTCGTCTTTCCGTCCTGCATTTTCCCTCCTACACGATGGCCACATCTCATCAAACCCCCCCGACCATCCTCTTCTCTGTCCCGCTGTCTCGCCCTTTCAGATATTCAATATCCGTTTCTCCTCCTCACTTTCTTCTTGCCTCTGATCTCCTGTTTTCTTCCTACCCTTCTTTCCCGTCTTCTCTAACCAATGGCTGACCCATCGCCTCCTGTGGATAGACCCTAATTACAGTGTCCACTTTGTGTGCGTGACTCTTGACCCTCATCACTCCGATGTGTGTGGCATATGATCACCAGAGGAAGCTGAAGCGCATAATGACTGCAGAGGAGAAAGTTGCTTCCGCACCTTCATTTAATTTGGTTTGGGCCAAATTTGATCCACTGTTGTTTCAGCTCTGATTCGGTTCACTGACTTTTACAGACAAAGCAAGAGGGGTGAGCATTGATTGGACAGTTTCGGCAACTATCGTCCTTTATTCATTTTTTTTTTTTTTTTACCTTAGAGGATAAATGACCAGGGTGGGTTTAAGCTCCTATTTACATCTGGCAAATTACACCATAAGGAAGTTTGTTGAAGAGGGGCAGGGGATTGAGAGCAATAAGTTGTGTCTGACCATATAGCTAGTGTTTACTGTGGGCTTTGTTAGACTGTCAACTGTACTGGTCAAAACACTCTAGCGATGAGTGATTTTGGGACTGTTTTCTGCTGACTAAGTTTCACTTTGAAGTCTAGCCAGCCTGAGTTTGGTTAGTTGGCACTGTCATCGTCTTTGGAGAGGAGCTTCAGCGGTCATCCTACATGTTTTCCCCAGTGTTGAGGATGGTCTGCTTTCGGGCGTGTTTCCAGCTGACCATAGCTGCTGTGCTGCTGTGGACTGAGCTGCGTCTGGTGGCCACATGAGTGATTTCTGCAGACACGGTAGAAGTTGTCCATATTGTACACATGGAGGTATTGCTGCGTGAGTTTCCTTCATGAGCTCCATCGTTAAGAATGCCAACGAATCTCAATGCCAGCTTGATTAAAGATCTTAAAGAAGAAACTAAAACAAAAGTGCAGACTTAACAAATGAATTAATATAGACTAAAGCCTACATTACCCAGGTCCTTCTGTTATCATTTTATGTTTGGCTATGTCTGCATTCAGTTAATAACCCAAGGTTAAACTGAGATACAGTGTTTGCACTGCTGTTTTTTCATCACATGCTATGTAATTGTATAGGCTAATACATATTTCCGCTGTAACATTATATTGGGTCATTCAAATAAGGGTTCCCTTTCCTTCTTTTAGCCTCTCATTGGTTATTAGAGGGATTGAGAGCCATGCATTTACCCTTGACTGATTATTTTACAATGAAATGTCTTTTTCACCATTTTACGGAGCATTAATACTTTATTGAGCGCTGCATAAAGAGTTCATCATATCGTGATCCTATGGTTAAAGGTTACATGTGTTATTAGACAACAACTCAACCACATTATGAACAATGTGCAGACATGTTAGGTGTGGAAGCAGAGATAGGTTATGATGGCTGACAGTGGGTTTCCCATTGGAGGCTTGAAGAGACCCAATGGATTTTTAAAATCTAAATGTAATTGATGTATGCTTGATACTGGTCGCTTATTTGACAATTCGAATGTGTGCAATACAACTGAAATGTTTTGAGATGCCGCCCCAAGTGAATATGTTGAGTCTAGGGGTCTTTTTCATTCGGGCGTTGTACCGTCATGGTGAAAAGTAAGCTAAGCTCAGGGGTGAAGTTCTTGATTTGCCAGTAAATATACGTTCCAACTCCCACCCATGGTCATGACCTCTGGGTAATGAACAAAAGAATGAGACGGAGGATACAAGCAGCTCAAATGAGTTTCCTTCACAGGGTGTCTGGGCTCACCCTTAGGGAGAGGGAGAGGAGATCAGACATCTGAAAGAAGCTTCAAGTAGAACTGCTCCTTCCTCCTTGTTGAAAGGAGTCTATTGAGGTGTTTTCGGGCATCTAATTACGATTCCTCCCTGTGGAGAGATTCCAGGCATGTCCAACTGGGAGGAGAACCCAGCACAGACACAGATGGTATTGTACGTATATTTTATCTGTTCCGGGGGCACCTTGGAGTCCCCCAGAGGAGCTGGAGGATGACTGTGCTGTTTTATTTAGCCTGCTACTATCACGACTCAGACCTGGATGAACGTCAAGAAAAGGATGATAGATGGATGGATGAAGCCCACGGCTGAGTGTTTAGATTCATAACACTTGTCAATCAAGCAAAGAGCCCCAAAACATAGCGCTCCTTTTAGATGATTTTTTCTGACAATTTCACTTTTGTTACTCAGGCAGAGTGACTGGAATGAGACAAAAGTCCCCAGTCAGAATCGAACCAGGAAAAACACATTTCATAGAGATAAAAACATTTTCCTCATCACATACTTTCTCCTGACAGTTGTCATGTACTGATGGCTGCTTTATTTTGGCTCGTCCCTCATAGTCTCGTCATTCGCTTCCTTGTCCGCCAGAGGCTGTGACGAGCCTAGTTTATATCCCTGTCAAATACTTCAAGTCAAGCGAACTTCACAGTGTGTGTTCACCCTTTTCACTTCCAAATAAAATATATACAATTTTCAATATATTGTGGCCTCCCTCCGTAAGACAACCAGGCGCCATTTATGACCAGATGAAGCCCTACACTGCTCTACCCAAAAAAGGTCAAATAATCCTGCCTTAATCCAAACAAGTAAGTACCTTCCTCCATCTCTGATACTCTCATCCCACCCCAAAACATATTTTATATGTTATAAGTATCTGGGCACATATAATACATCTTCTTTCTTTCAAAGAAATAAGCACTGGCTTAAACCAAGGCCAAACGTTATGTGTGTCAGCACAGCAGGTGAAGATCTGCACAGGATATGAATCTTCCACTGGAAAGCTCTTTCAGACCATAAACTGCCCTGAACCTGAGAGATATTTGGCTTTGAATTTTGGGGTCAAACACAAACCACCATCAGTTATTTTCATGATCAATCTGTTTATTATGTTCTTGATTCATCAATTTATTGATTGTTTTGTCTGTAAAACCTCATAAAATAGTGAAAAATGCCTGTTAGAATATCCTGCAGATTCAGGGGATGTTTGCTTGTTTTTTGCAACCCACTATCCAAAACCCAACAATATTTACTTTATCATCATAAATGACAAAGAAAAGTAATAGAACTTCCGATTTGAGAAGCTTGAAGCAGTGAATATCTGTAACATTTGCTTGAAAAATGACTAAAACCATTAATCTATCAACTGACTATTTGATAAATCAACTAACCGCTGCAACACCAATGCAAATACAAGTCAACTCTCAGGGCTCTGTGATGTGTTATTAATGTTTCTTGGCCTCTGCATCAGGATCAGGTTTATTGCCTTGGTGTCATCTAAGCACCTTGTCAAATACATATTCAAGAAGAACAAGCTGAATTCTGCATTGGCAGCACGATAACAACTGTTTAAAGATGAAAGGTCAGTTCCAGGCTTGAAGCTATTGTGCTCCCCAACATATTTCAAACTGCATCCCTCCAGCATAGACCTGTGTCAGACAGAGTTATTGGCACTGCAAGGTGAGGCAACTCAGCACTGTGACTTTGTTGAGGGACTCCACTGCAGGAGGTGGCGCTGAATGAAGAATGTAGATTGCGGCGAGCACTGCTCGGGTGTAAGCCCCAAGGACTGCACGATTTCTATTCCTCATAGGCCATAGGGAGGGCTGTATGGTGGACGTATTTTGGCTTTCATTGTTGTATCTGAATGGATTCACAGAGAGATTGGAAGCCTTGAAAAGCCACTCAAAAAAAAATGCTTTCAGCGCCTCGCAGGTTTTGGTGTTCTGAGGGAAATGGCTGCATCGATTTAACCAGGCCCGAATGAATTGCGGGGACGGTCCCAGTGGTCCGCCCTTCTACCACTGCTTTCATCTGCATTTTCCCTCTCTCCGGCTGCATCTGCATGCTTTCTGAGTGAAATTAGCCCAACGTGACAACTGATGTGCCACTGGGACCCTGCTGATAGCTGCCAACCACCTCACCTAGAAGCAAACTGCCGAGGCAGGAAGCAGCAGGCTTCCTTCCCAGCCGATAAAAACACAAACATGAATTGTTATTATTATTATCCCATCTTCTGTCTCTCACATCGTCCCCAACTATTCAACCACCTCCCCTCGTGGGTTGTCAATAGAGGAGCCAAGAGCCTGCAAATCTGTCTGTTTATATACATCACATCAAGAGCAAATATTAATGCTCAATTTCCTAGCAGTGGGCCATCCTATAATGCATTTATCCTCTGCAAATAGCAATGTCACGCTAACTCCAGGGAGAGGCGTCAGCTGAAATGTTATGAATAACTTGATCAAATTACACAGTCGGAGCAAGAGGGGAATAATAAGGCTGGTGCTGTGGGTCTTGGCAGCCCTAAAGGGCCCAGCCAGGTTAAGGCACCCAGCCAGACACCATGCCTGGAACTAAATGAAGCTGTTAGGAAATGCTACAGGTCGTTCAGAGGCGCACACTGGGCTCCCTCGGGGCCCGCCATCTGCTGACACATGAAATACCAAGACCAGAAAAAAGGGTACTTTTATACTTTTTAAGAGTTGGACTTTGTGGTCCAGTCACCTTTTCCCTGAGAACAAAACTTTAACAAGGGGGTAAAAGTATTTATAGCTGTTTCTTCTTCTCTTTTTTTTCTTTTTTTTTTTGTTCTTGCAGTATGCTAAATTTTTCCTTTAAGGCCACCTGCTCAAATATATGTTTTGCTTAGCGTTACTGCATGTGGATGGTCAAGCTTCACTGTGCAGACCGATCAGACACTGGAGATCTGTGTCACATTCATCTGCTGTAGGAGGAAACTCTCTGTGATCTCTGTGCTCACATCACAATCTAAAATCAAAATGGATGTTTGCTATTTCTTGATACATGCTAAAAAGTTGTTGATGACTCTACACGCAGTATATTATTTTTGCAGTGAATAAAAGCTTTCTTGCTTATGACATCACCGTCACAGTGCTTCCTGTTGCAGTCTGCTGTATGCATCTACAGCCAGGCCTCCCTGATTACTGTGCAAAAGCAGAACTTTATAACACTATTCAGTGATTTTGGTGAACTGAACTGGATCATATTTTATACAGAATCTATTTGCTAATTTTCCCTCTGATGTCCTCCAGCTGCTCATCTTCAACTCTGTGTGATTTAGAGGTTCCTGATGGTCAGATAGTTTTAGCCTAATGACTTGGTAAAGTAGCGAACTGCAAATTAACTGTTGCTATCTGAAAGCGGCCAACAGAAGGTGATTTACAGACTTTCCTGAAGGAAAGATCGCTAAGTAGCAAATCGCTAACTGTCAGTAGTTTGGCCAGCCATGCAGCCAGCCTAACTGATTCAGCCCAGGGATGACAGGAGCCAAACCTGGTTAGAAAAAACACCCTGGTAGACTACTGTATCCCCTGCCAAACTAGCTTTGGAGGTTATGTTGGTTCCACGCCCAGCCATGTTCACTGGAAGGTAGATGCTGAAACTAGATGGCACATACTTTATACTTTATATAACATACATGTATTTGTTTTTTGACTACAATGAAAATATCAGAATATAAGAAAAATACATATAATAATTTAATGATATATCATTTTATGAAAACAGATACAGTATTATTATAGGCCCAATGCAATGCATTTTGTATATAAAGTCAAGAAGAAACAATAAATAAGTCTTAAATATAGTCTGACCTTTTATTTTAATAACGCCACATTTCAGACGTCCAGAGGCCAGGCTTAATAAAGTAATGTGTTGTTTTTTTTTAGGGAAGCTCCACTGAGTCATTATGTTTCAGCAAAATAGTTCCCTGAAACTTTTTTTCCCCCTCTCCTCACACTAATTCAATTATAAATCCAATATCTTTTCTCCCTATGCCAAATGTCAAGCTGTGCCTGAGTTATTCCTGACTACGTGCAGAATCAGTTGGTTTTGGCCAGAAAAATGTGAACTGAGGCATGCTGGGATACGCTGGACCAGATGTGTTTCTGCATGCAGATTGATAAAGAGATTAGCCACCCCCTACGTTTGACCTAAAACAAGGTCATTTGGGGCAGATACTGTACATAAATGTCTATCATTATCGTCAGCACATCTTCTCCCAGACTGTGACATCCTGCACTGATTACGGAGACTTCTTCCAAAATACAACTAAAAGTGTTTACTCGCCTGAAATGAGCGCTGACAAAAGCAATTTTTAGAGTAGAGAATCAAAAGATGATTTTCAAAAAGCGTGCTGGCTGTGTATGAAAGGAATGCTCCGTGTTGAAGCAGATCCAAAGTCTGTTAAACGGCCTTTAAAGGGGAGTGGTCAGTGAACTCGGTTGTCAAACACCAATTTAATTTCCTCTGAGTCATCACCGGACAATTGTTCGGCGCTGCCCATCACACCATCTCATTAATCATCAGACATTTGCAGAGGATTTCAGTAAGTGTCTGGGTGATACCTCACTAATCTCATTTGTACCGCATATGGCAGATGACGTGATGCTGGGAATTTGGTCTGATGTGACTTTGTGATTTCAGCTTTTAATTGATAAATGAATAACTGTGCATAAATAAATCTGCTAAATAAAAGCAGCATTCATGGCATGACCATGGTGGTCAGTAGGTGTGCTAGTCCTGAAATTATCCCCCATACTAGTTTGGCGTTAAAAAATTTGCTTAGCACAAAGAGAATGTCAAAAGAACATCAACAACCACATTTCTTGATTTGTACAGCCAATTTCCTCTACTCCCAACCCTGAATATAAAAGGTCAATACAGTCTGAATAAAGGTCTTAATGTAAAAGAAAGTCATAGTCCACATTAAATTTGTTTAAAAGGGAGAAATGTTGTAAAGATCTAGAAAGTCTAGCACTGGTGTTAGCATTCTGTCTCATTGTTTTCAATAATAGTACCCAGGATAAATGATGTAAACAGTTTATAAAATATGAAAACCAGTTCTAGGCCCATAAAAGAGGTCAACTGAACAGAACAGAATCCAGGCTTTGATAACCTTATTAATGCTAACCTTTGAATATACTACACCCAGCTAGATCCAACTAACTGAGCATAAAAAGGATAATACTGTATATTTTACAACATTCAACCAATAACTAGACTCATTTATTTTGTCATGTGCATGTTAATTAATGATTGTTTCTGTGAACGGCTGTCACCCCTATTCAACCAGCTTTTTCACCAAGAAAGTGAGTGTGGGAGACAGAAGGAGCAGCTGTGGGTGTCTGGGGGGGAGGCGTCAACCAAATCTTCTGAGGCAAAATCAGATGACAAATCCTAAAATCCCAAACCGCAAAGAGTTCATGCCTTCGTGCAAGACAGCACCCAAAGTAAAAGACACAACAGTATGTAAACGCTTACAGAGACGGCTTCACTCAAAGAGATTTGGCTGACATGTTAGGCTATGTACTGTCTGGTCTTGGTCTTGGTTCAGGTGAATACTGACTAGTTTAGCACTATAGATATGTATTTAACACTGAACCAGAACAAAAGCACCTACAATCTAATATGGCCTGGTCAATGTATCTTTATTTCTTTATACTGACAAGAGCACCACCACCCTCAGAACGGATTCATCAAGATTAGAACTACACAAAAGACAAAACCCGTGTGACTGTGGAGAGGATGACTAAATGTGGACTAGAAACTGAAGCTCATGTACTGAAGTAATGAAACAAACAAAAGCTGCAGCCCTCACTGATCTGTCTGCCGCATTAGTGTGCACGTATGTGATTGCAATGTGCATGTGGCCAACAGGTCGACAGACTGAGTGAGGAGCAGATGACCTGTTAAGTGTAAAGTCTGGAGAAAAGAGTGCAGGAGTGTTAGCGACATTTAAATGCGTGCCAGCGGGTGCTGATCATCACGTTGCCCTTTTTCTGACTTCGCTTACTTTGCGCGCTCATTTTTGCCGCTTAAAAGGACATTGCATCAATTTACATTAACTCCCCAGAGATTTACCTGAACCACAACCACAGCCACTACATGCCTAACCCCAATCCATCTGCTAACCTTATCCAAATACCAAGCCGTAACACTGAAACTTAATGGTTGACCTTGTGGGGACCTGATTTTCTCCACATTGTCATTAAAATAAGCACATGGAGGCCAAAGGAAAATATTACATCAATTTTATTGAAGTATTTATTTGAATTGAAATCATGGAGTGGCATTGAAGATGAATGTCACTTTGGATCAGTTTCATGATAGATTAAAATGTGTTCTGCTGAGCAGCTTATGTACAATTTATTAGTCCTCATTATTTTTAATACACATCTTGTTGCATTATTAAATATCTGTTCCTACATTGTCCTGATGTAGCATCTTTCTGTCGTATTTGTTTCCAGTTTCATCGTTTTAATCAAATCTAATCTAAGATTTTTTAATAACACGAGCTCAGGTGCAACCCTGATCCTAACCTCTTGACCTTTCCGCTCAGCCAACATCGCGCCGACGGGTTAATTACCTGTGTACGTGTGTGAGGAACAGAAAAGACGAATGAAGGAGTCACATAAAGACTTCCTTCCCATCCCCATTGTTTAAGACTGTGCCGCTCTGATTGGGTCCTGCTCCCCATTGTTATTCATGAGCTGTCACGACGTGTGTGAGGCTTCTTTATTGCTACTCTGCCATTCTGGCCGCAATGACTCTGTGATGAGGCTCTTAAGCCTGTAGTCAAGTTCAAAGAGTAATATTCCTGAGTGTTATTTCAATGGACTGAAATGGTTTCTCATCGCCGGGCCTTTTCCCTTCCCAGTAACGCCGGGACGGCGAGCTGCCGGGCTGCTGGGCACGTGTGCTTCACAGAATCACGCCGAGGTGAAACACATGATTACACACACAGCGACACACCACACACACAGGGCGCATACAGGCTGACATCGGCACAGATGCTTTGTTGCTGTGTCATATCAGTGGCAGCAGCCTGCAGTGAATGTACACAGCAGCAACGCTCCTCACATGGAACAAATGTTAGTGATGAAATGTATCAGTCAATGTGGATTTCTCCTTTTTAACCGCCGCAACCTGTTACACGCTATACATATTAGACAGAGTCAAGACGTGGTCACACCTCAGAAGGCTGAAACCTACAGCTTCATTTAAAATGTATTGATCACATCTGTCAAAAATCAGCTTCTTTAAAGAGAAATACGAAAATATTTCCTGCTCTTTGCAACTTATCTGACATAAATTGGAATAATTATTTGCTTATGGAATTTCATTTCATTTGAAACTGTTTTTGGCACAACAGAAGCAGGACTGCCACAATGGCGACGATCAATCCCGCCACTATTTCAGCTTCACAACGGCTCTTCAGAAACCTGTTTGTGACATCACAGGTACTATGTTTTATTTATAATACTGTCAGTCCACAACAAGCGCAGTATGTTTCAAAAGTTTCCCAGAATCCACTCTGCTCCGTTCTGCTCTGCAGGATACACAACTCTTTGACTACATAGTTTACTGTCTCACGCTAGAAGCGCATGAACGAAGGAAAGGTGACAGAAACTGAGCAAATTCTGGCGAGCAAATGCTCCGTTCCTGAAACACGGGCATGAAGCAGCATGGAGAACGGACTAAAACAGAACTATGGCTGCAACGCCACACAGCTTTGCAGGGCAGAGAGAGTCTCTCCTTGAAGGGAATAATTCATGTTATTGCATGTGGCTATACACTATACAGCTTGATCCCAGCTGCTTATTAAAGGAACAGTCTTTCCAAAGTTCAGTATACCCTCCATCAAAACATCCATCGAAACTTCTCAATCGAATTCCTTCAGTATAATTCAGGTCTTTATTGTTTTGTTCAACTGTAGAGCTGCTTATGTTCGCTTTCAGTCACAACTGAATGGATAATGGTATAATGGTATAAAATGGTTGATGACCTTGCTAGCAACAAAGAATTGTTCAGATCATACTGGGATGGAGAAAATGGACTGTACTTATGTGGCGTCTTTCTAGTCTTCTGACCACTCAAAGCGCTTTTACGCTACATATCTCATTCACACACATTCATACTCTGACGGCATTAGCTGTCATGCAAGGTGCCAACTGGTCATCATTCATACGCATTCGCGCACCGATAGTGCAGCCTTGTGGAGCAATTTGGGGCTCTGTATCTTGCCCACTTCGACACGCAGGCTGGACGAGCCGGGGATTCGAACCACCGACCGACCGTCTGATTGGTGACAGGCTTTCATGTCATGTTGGCAAAATTAAGAGGAATGGGAAAAATCAAGTAGACTTGACTGCAGTCAGCTGTCTTTCATGTGAAGATGACATTAAAGCATAGAATCACTCAATGTTGGCTCGGACCGTTTGACAGATTTGACCTTTAATTTTTCTGAATGCACGTGTGGAATGCCTTGTGAGAGCAGCTTTGCTGTCAACAGACTGACAGATGGCCTTTCACCTTTGTTATGCTACAGAAGCATCTGTCCGAGTATAAATAATTCTGAAATCAGACAGCAGGAGAAAAAAAAAAATACAGTGAGGCATAAAGACGAAAGAAAGAAAGAAAGGAAAGCATGTCTATGAAATCGCATAATTGCGCTGCAGGGAATTTTAATCAATTAGAACCGCGGAGCTAATTAAAGGCGGCATTGTGTTTACTGACTCAGAGCGGTGAGCTCAGGGGGGAACAAACACAGCAAACACACACACACACACACACTTCCTGTTGACTCAAATGTCCTCGGCACAGACTGAACCATGTGTTTGTACATCATGGCTTCATTTCTGAATCATAGCGTTTTATCATTTCAGCCCCTGTGTTTCCATTAGAGCTCGCGTCCAAAGCTTTTAATACGGTTAAAAACACATCAGGCAGGGAAGTGTTGAGCACACACACACACACACACACACACACACACACAACTATACCTGCCTGGCCATGGGCTCATTCACACAAAGCCCAGTCACGCTTTATCTGTCAGTGTTGAGCTAAGAGAGTTGACCCTCTCGAGCAGCCGGGCACTGAATGTCTAATGGTGTTTGACAGTGTCCAAATGGACTCCCATACAGTTCAGAGAAGGTCATTTACATCATTTAGTGCTACTGATGAGATGAATAATAAATGAATTAGTGTCCTGATGGGAACAGGGGTGGGGAAAAAAGAGTTGATTGAGACAGGAAGCTCTGCCTTTGGCTGTGAATTAAAGCGGCGCAAACAGGTGCTGTGTTTACCGCACGCGCTCACTGAGGGGCCTCTCTCTCCAGCTGTAACATTTTCCTGACATCCTCCACAGAGAAGGTAATTTCATTACCCAGCATCCAAACTCTACATGCTTGACTAGTCGAGGAGAGAAAGGAAATCAATAGACACCATTACCATGGTTCTCAGTTGAGGCGTAATGGATACGTGCACGGGTGCTTTGTGTGCGTTTTCGTCAACCTGTGTGTGTGTGTGTGTGTGTGTGTGTGTGTGTGTGTTGCAGTGTAAAGCAAACCTCATTTACTGTTGACTAATGAAGATTTAAGAACCCACTGTTTGTCTTTTTCTGAGCAGCTGTCAGGGTGTCGATTACGTCCTCACATCGCGGAGGAGTCCTCGCCGGAGTACGACGGGCGTCGCCTTCACGCTTTGTCTCCTCCGACCACGACCCCTTGACCCCGCAGGTTGACAGGAGAGAGGAGGAGGTGTCGAGGGAGGAAGCAGAGGAGTCAGACGAGTCACCGGTGTGAATCGCGCCGCGTCAGGACACCAGACTCCTCCATCTGCTATCAGAACAACGCCTGTCTGCTTGGTAATTAAAATTAATTACCAAAAATTAACTGCAGGCCTGCTTTCTCTCTGTAAACCCTGTCACAGCCTCCTCACACACACGCAGAGATAAAACAAATCAGCACACGCACACACAACATCCAAATAATGTGCTGTTGGCAGATCTCAGAGAGCTCTTGAGTTTTGACACCATCCTTGATAGACATCATGTCTGCTCCCTTAGTTGTTATCCGTACGGCTCATCATCGCGGGCGCTCTGTGCCGCCGTTGTTTTTGTTTAACAGGCTTATCTGGCTCCCGCTCAGGCGCCAATGAATTTGTCTTTTAATTTTGAGAAGCCATCACTTTGCATCTCTCATTTCAGAGACAGTGGGAGACTGCCTTTGCCTCTCCCGATGCCAGCAGCCTGTATTCATGCCCCACTGTGATGTATGGATTAGCAAAAGCCATCATGACAGTCAGCAGCACGACCGAGGGAGCAAACGTCCTCGCGTAAGTCACTCGCCGCACGCTGGCTTTTGGGTAAAAATAACAAAACAATCTTCATAAAGTTATGCCAGTAGGTATAAATAATTGAGTTGTCTTCAGGGACATTATTGTAGCAAAGTCATAAAGCGGAAAATCTTGAGAGGAAAATCTGGATCAGAGGACAAAGTGTAGCCCAGCAGGTTGATCAAAATGAGCAGCAGACACCAGATTATTACAATGTAATTATGTGAGAAAGAAAGAAAGAAAGAAAGAAAGAAAGAAAGAAAGAAAGAAAGAAAGGTAAACACATTTAAAATGTTTGTTTCTGTTGTCCACCGCATGTTTTTCATAATTTATTAATTTAATTGAATAATTAAATATTAACTTTTAATTTTTGATATTCTATCAGACTTTTGAATGTGTGATGTGTCGGAAAATAAAAATGAATGCAGATTGCACGTTCCCAGGGTCCAAGGTGACATTCAGAATCAAGAGGGATTCAATTTAAATGTACATCAAAGCAAGCTTTGAGCTGTGTGGCATTTTCACTTCATAAATCACTTGAAGCAATAAATAAATTATTAAAATTGACTATAAGCATAGGCCATAACTCCAGTAAATACAGTAGTTCAAGGAAGTAGCTCAGTAGAAGTATGTCCTTTGGCAATAAATGATGGAATGTGCTTTAACATTCACATGTCTTTTAACCTTCAAATAAGTGGGTTAGATAATACAGTTTAGTTTATAGTTAGTTTCATGTACATGTCACCACATCCCTCAACATTAATAATCATTTAGTGATAGGACAATGCTGGCAATATTCTGTACTGAAGAAACTTTCAAACCTCCCTGCGTCTGAATTTCTATTTAACTCACTCACTCAAATTACATTAAAACTGAAAGCGATACATAACTAACAGCGTGGCTGCGTTGATTGACAGGTGGGTGTTACAGGTGGCTTGTTTGAGCAATCAGGCTTCATTCAGCTCCACCCGTGATCCATGTCATTACCCTTTTTTGGGTAGTGGGGAGGTGACAGAGGCTGGATTGCCAAGATGGCAACACCTTCACCACAGAAACTTGTGGGTGACATCACCGAAACAACGCCCATGTTTTACACAGGCAGGCCAGCTATTTCCACCTGGCTCAAATGACCTGACACATGGAGTGATATTACTCTTCTCTTCTAACGCGCAAGAAAGAAAATTTGTATCTTTTTTGACAGACTATCTCTTTAACAAAGTAAACGACAGTGTGAGACACCATATTTCACAGTGCCAGTCTGTCTGTTGTGTTGTGAGAATACGGGCTACACACAGTCGATAATGAAGACAATGTTTGAGACAAAAAGGGAAAACATACTCAAATTTTACACAATAAAAGATCTGCTTTTCTTCCCCGTACAAACATAAATTATGTGTGGCAATGCAACAAATTAATTTAACTGCTAATTAGTTCAGAGTGCGACATGCTGCCATCAACTGAATGAG
The DNA here is from genome assembly GCA_014281875.1 of Nibea albiflora. NCBI lineage: Eukaryota > Metazoa > Chordata > Actinopteri > Sciaenidae > Nibea > Nibea albiflora. Next base: position 4,440,661 of record CM024803.1, read on the forward strand.
TTACTGTGAACTAATTCAAGCACTAAAATCACAGTAATATGATCATTTGCATTTATTAGCCAAAAGCACATGAATTATTACTTTATCACTTAATTAGAGTGACAGTCAACAATCATGAGCGCAGGCTATAATTACAACAGTTACTTATGAAAGTTAATTATCATCTACGTCATTAACAGTGTTACCACCCGTTTAACATTAAATCAAATTAAAGTTGAGGGCAAGATATGAATGCAACGTTGGTTAAGTGTTTGGGAGACGCAAGGCTGTGGTGAAGAATGACTTTATAAGGGTTAAGATATACGGCCGAGCCATTTTCCAGACTTCTCTAAGAAATTTATTAGGGGAAATTTGAAAAGCTCCGGTCCAGCACTTCATCTTGGCAAGCAGTTTTCCCTATGAATCAGCAGAGATGACATCAAATAAATCCACTTAGACAGCAATCTGTGTGGTGACCGCTGGGTCTTGTGCTGCTGCGGTGATTCAGTTGTTGGCAGATTTGTTTAAAAAAAAAAAAGGTGAAACATTCATCGCATTATTTAGAGGAAGGCTGACAGCGGGTACGAAGCATCTGTTGTTTTGTCAATTAAAGTGTATGTATGGAAAGATGTGGGTGGACAAGAGGCCCAACAGGGACACGCAGAAAAGTGTGAGCCATCCTGAATGAAGAAAGTCCAAAGAATTGGAAAGTATGTCTACAGTAATATGTACTTTAATATTTCACTGTGTTCACTGAGGTCGAGAACAGATAGTAGACTTTGTTACCTAGGTTACAAGTTTGAAAGATGACATCGTGAATTTATATGAACAAATTAGCACCAATAAAGCACATTAAAACATGACATTTTATTTTTTTATGGCTGGTTGAAATCCAACATGGACTACAGCATGGAGCACGGAGTGGTAGCTGAAGAGTTGCCAATTCACCTCCTAAGCACTGCCTTGGGGCCTTTAAGCAAGGTACTGATACCCTAACTGCTCCTGAGGTGCCTCTATAGTCAATATGGAGAAGAAGTTTCCCCCTCACATGCCAGTCAAAGAATGTTTACTTCAATTTGCTGGCTGACTTTGTGGAATGAACTTGACGGGGAACTCAGGCGGAGTAAAAATATTCGATAGTTTAAGAAGAGGTAGACAAAAATCATTTCATCAGAGGTACAAGGACGAGGAAGAGGTTTGCTCACTGGTGACAATGTTGTATTGTTTGGTTTATTCACTGTCACATGTCACTCACATGTCACATGGGCACCTACACGTTGATTATGTATGAATAAAGCGGATGAACATAGAGGTAATTCAGACAAACTCAACAGTATTTACATATTCTTTCCCAATGAACAGCACCCAGTGTCAAACATTTAAACATAATATATTTTTTAAAGATAATAGAAGCATTTATGAGTTGTATTCATGTGGCCATGGAGTGCAAGCCCACAGAAGAAACGTGTATAAACTGAGAAACCTTTAAGCTGTGAGTCCCTGTGCTGTTCACCGGGACTCAAGGCTGCTGGCAGGTTCGCCCAGCAGTCTAAATCAATACAACAGGTTCTTTGAGCATCACACACACACACACACACACACACACCTGCAGTTAAAGGATAACCTTGAGACAGACCCCACAATGGTGGAGAATGAATGGAAAGTGTGAGAAAAAGAAACTGTCTGAGAGAAAGAGAGAGAGAGAGTGTGAGGAAGACACAAGGGAGTAGGAGAAAGAAATGGCTTTCCCTCCTGTCCGACTGCTCTCCAGGCTGCAGAGTTCTTTATAGAACAGCTGGTCGATTGTGACGATGGAGACTCCTGCAGGTCCTAATGAAGCAGAGGAGGAGCTGACTGTTGGGAGTGCAGAAAACTAGACGAAGAGTCTGGAGCCACGCTGCAGGCTCTCTGGGGCTAGTAATTAAAATGCTAACATGCTGAAGTGACGCAGGTGTGTCCGCATGCTAATATGTTAGCAAGTTAGCATGCTGACAGATGATTAGAAGTCTAGACTAGAAGTCAGTCACAGATTTATTCTGCTCTGGCTTGGTCGTCAACTTGCGTGCCTTAGCCTCTGCCTTGTCTGCAGAAACTGCTGAACCTGGTTGCATTGTTCGCTTGCATTGTTCCCAGCTCCTCTCTTCATCAACATTCCCCACTAGCTGCCCCTCGCCCCGGGCCTGAAAACCTCCTTCTCCCTGGAGTTCAAAGCGCTTTGGCTAACAGTGTAAATACCCACTGTCCCAGGTGCTTTGAGCTCCCAGTCTGGGCAACATGAGCTAATTGCTTGGTTAGCTTAGTGGTTAACCTAGTTCAGCAACAAGTAGCCTAATGTTTTCTGCCCATCAGGAAACTCTGTGAATCACAGAGGATTGAGGGAGGACCAGAAAACTGGGGAGGGGAACTACAGGGGAGCCGCATGATAAGCCGTGCTTCAACTCCGGCCTGTCAGACAGGTCCAAAATGTCCAGCACCTCCTTGACTGAGTCCCGTACCGACCACACATCCTCAGCCGCAGCCTCCTCCTGAGGAAGGCAGCGCTGTGAGTGCACAAAGCCTGAGGAGTGAAAGTCAGGCTGGGGCAATACAGACAGGACTCAGAAGCGCTGTGGAGGTCAAACAACATGGCAGGCAGGACAAATCTGGAGAGTCTCTCTCACTCTCATAAGACATCTACTCTTAATAGTTCAGGGCTTGCAGGAGCTGAATGTCCAGAGTTCTATTTACACACACTGAGGTGACACCTATTCTACAGGTGGGCATGGATTGATTTTTTGTTTGTTTTTTTTGCAGCTCACACAATCATGCTAATATTTCACCAAAAATCAGTGACAACGTTGATGAAGCCTTGGCTGCTGTAGCTGTGGAGAGAAGGCAGTCAGAGGCATGAACCAGATGTAACAAATTCAAATGAAACACTTCAATGATGCAATTAACACCACTCTATCACTGAAGTCATCAAATGGACCCAGAGTCCATCCATTTTCATGATGGGCTGACTTTCAAAGTGGGATTGTCCTCAGCAGCACACACACACACACACACACACACACGACAGAATTATGAGCCCTGTGATTGGAATGTATGCTGACATGCCCCCCTGGGAGTCGTAGTTCACTTCTGTCCTGAAGCTTTTATTTACACAAACTCTCATCAGAGAATAAGATCCTTTCTAACACAGTTGTTAACTATGAGAGTTTCATGTGCATTCAAGCCTTGAAGTGCTTCAGCTGTCTGTCTCTGTCTCTGAGAAAATGAACTCCACTGGTTGCCACAAGTAACCTCTCCCAGTTCGTTATTCTATTGGCTGCAGCAGCTCACGAATACGCACATGCCCACATACAAACAGAGGACATTTGCATAATTCCTGACAAAATGTAAATAAATCTGGATAGATGTATGGTAACAGATCACACTTGTAATGTAAAGAAAATTTCAAAAACACTGCAGTTTTTTACATGAGTTTCATCATGGGATTCAACATCTGAATAATACTGAACATGTTTTGAAAGAAAGACAACAAGAACTTGCACTGAACTTATTAATTGTGCATTGCATCCTGATTCAGAAACATCCCTAAGAGATGATATATATATATATATATATGGAGAGCAGAAATAGAGCGATTTCCTGCATGCTGAAAGCGAGGGTTATGGTTGTCCATGAAGAGAGAGTCTTAATTGTTTCCTTGGAGACGGGCAGAAACTGCCCAAGAGTTCAGGCTCTGACATCCACGCTTTTCTCATTAACGGAGTACCTGACATTCTAAGAAGGGAAAAAAAAGAGAAAACAACGCTCTCCTGTGACTCTCTTTCACCTCTAAAACTGGTCGACGCTCAGACAGACAGACAGAAAGAGCTTCTTCATTATCCTCTTGTAATTCTTTGTTCGTCGACTGAGTCAACAGCATTAATCTCACCGCAGTAATATGGGTGTTATTTATGTCTGAGACTGCTGATGCTCTATGTAAAACCTCTGAAACACAGATGTAATTCTCAGCTGCAGCTCACTACCATTGCACCTGTTAGGCGAGGCATACAGCAGTTTTACTATCCAGCTGCTTGCAATGGGAAGAAAATCATTCATCAGGTGTGTCTGTATTCATACCTGAAAGTGCAGCATGACACTGGTTGCCGTGTAAAGGTCTCAGTATGTTTCAAATGAGTGGATGGCTGCACCACTAGGGGACTAGGGAATGCTGCTCCCGCTCAGATTCTTTAAATCTATAATTTATTTTATGGAAATAAATCACTTATAACTGTTTCACAATGAATGCTCATATAATTTACTGTGCTTGAATACAACACAAATTATTTTTATGCTTCCACAGACAAAACACTGCAACAGCAACAGAGATGAACGGGCCACCGCATTATGATCAAAGTCACCCTCAGCTCAGAATAAAACCTCTGCATGTCGAGTGGAAGTTCTTAAAAATCAATACGAGGCTTCAGACACGTAGGATCAATGAATAACTATCACTCACTGGTGATTGGTTGCACTGATTGAACATAATTCCTGTAATATTGGAGATTATATGTTGCAGAATTGCGGTTCAGCTGCAGAGTCTGAAAGTTTTGTTTTTTTTAACTAGTCTGTGTTTAGCCTGAATGTGTTTCACTGACTGTTTAAACTACTGCATTTGTAAAAGTAGCTGGAAGAGAGGAATCACAGGAGAGCCATAAAAAACCAAAACAAATGTAGATATCTAAAGGCAAATAGCAAAATCTAAAATTATCTAAATTATTTTAATTTAAAAGCATTTTTTTCATTTATTTTTACATTGATCTGTGTGCGTAAATATATATATATATATATATATATATATATATATATATATATATATATATATATATATATATATATATATATATATATATGATTGCTTTTTCCTTAATTCAATGTAAATGAGTCCAAATGTGATACCTGATTATGTATGCACAGTGTTGTCAAGACCAAATGAATTAAGACCAAGTCAGGACCAACAGAGTGTATCGAGACTGAAACAAGACCGAGACTTTGAGGGGTTGAGACAAAGTCGAGACCAAGACTAGACAGTGTATGGCAAACCTGCTTTTTTACAGATGAACCCTATGTGATTCAGGAAACCAAATTTTATTCCAGAAGATCTGCCAAATAAATCAGAAAAAGGAAGTTGTTGTCCAGCCTTGAACTTCCCCACTAATACCACAGTTGTTTACACACTACTTATTTCAGTGATGTGAAAAGCCACAAAACAAACGCACCATGAATATGAATGTATATGAATACACACGACTAAGAGGTGTAAAACATGACATTTCTACCACTGGGCTGTGTCTGGCAATTTATGTGGCCTCACAGACGGACAATCCAACAATCACACCCAGTAGGCAAGATTTAAACTGCTCCCAAACTGTTTATTCTTTACACGACTATATCCATCACTTTTCACATTTACAATGCAGGGCAACAAAATGATTGCCTTGGAGGAGAGACTGTCCGAAAGCGATTGCTATTATCTCCATTTGTGTGATTTATCACATTGAGACTACAAAGACCAAAAGACCCAGAATTCAAATAGAGTTTGTGGAGGCAGCGGGATGCATGTACATGACATTTTGTTTGAAGCTTGTTGACACCTTAATTGTCTAATGACAGTTAAACACTAAGACAAACACTCCTTCACCGCAGCTGCACAATACTCTAAGATTTTAAAGCACGTCCAGTGGTTAAAATAACAAATTTAAAGAGTCTGTCATGCTGACTGACTCCTGTTGGCCAGGATTTCTGAATAATAGCTAAATCTTGTTAGGAAATATTACGCTGTGCGCAGACAGAGAAGTGAAGAAAAGTTGGCAGTGGACACCTTTGTGTGTTTGTGCAGGAACTCAAACTCTGACTGATCTCAGAACCAGAAACTCCACTTCTGACTCCCTTTTCCTCTCATCCCTGAACATTTATGAAGTATATCCACATTTTAAACTTGCACAGACACGTCTTCCTGTCAGTTCATGCTGCTCTGGGCAACCCTTCGTCTAAATGAACAGACCTGAGGATAATGAGTTTCCAGCTCCAAAAATATTGTTGACCTGAAGAGACCCAAAAAGCGAAAGAACATCAGCAGTGGCAGCTCAATGAACAACCACTTAATGAGCAACCTCGGTTGGAAAAGAAGTGACCACACCCGGCAGTACGTAGGAAATCTGTTTGTAAGACAATTGGTGTGGCCTGTAATCATAGATTCATCATGGACCAAACAATCTAGGACACCTACAACTCTTGGTTCAGGAGCTACGAGCCACATAACTGATGAACAATCACACAAAAAAGTTAGTGAACCAAAAACTACTTGTTGGAGGTGAGTGAAGCCCACACAGTCAAGTCTTTTAGAAACACTGACAACATGAAAATGTTGCAAAAATGCAGTGTCACCTTTGCTCTTGGCATACAATTCAGTTGAACCTTTAACAAACACGTTAAGTTCAACAACGCCACATATTTATAGATTCTCTTTGCACTTTCAGGGCAGCCATTTTTCTTGTTCCATCACTGAAGATAAAACCATGCAACACTCAAACTCAATATTCCCCAATATTCCAGACCAGCGGCGCCTCGCTCTCTAGCATCCATGTGTCCATGGCAACATTTCAGTTTAGTATTGATTATACCATTTGAACACTTTGCAGATCTTGTTATACCTTATTACTGCGAGAGCGAAATGTCCTTCTCCAGCCACCGGACTGTGCTCTCAGTTTAGAGCCACGCAGGCTCCATTAAGAGCAGGCCTCAGCCTATTTGAGGCCCAATGAAACACTCTAATGGTGCCATTAGGGCAGGTAGATTAGTCACACATGCGGGCGCGCTCACATGCGCTCGCACTAAGTTCATGCTATGAATGTTGTTGGAAATGGAAAGTAAAGAAAAAGTGAGATTCCAGAGAAACCCCTGACTGTGAGGTTCAGTTCAGAAAGTTATATTTATATGTTGTTAAGCCCTTTTTATGGAGAAATAAGTGACCCTGAAAGACTACATTATTGATAAAAGGCATTTTTACTAACCGAGTCTGAAGTAATCGAACAGGAGAGGCTGAGGGAAGAAAGAATGTCAGGAAGAATAAAGGAAGTGTATTAACAGCAGAGGGGACAGAAACATAATGAAATAAATGCAGTCTTAGGAAGCGATTTAGAAGATGGTAGTGATCCCGCAAGCCTCTGATCCTCAGGGAGTGCTTCCTATACCAGATTCACTGAGAGCAAAAAGCCAAACCTGCTTTCATATACATGTATCCTTAACAATGACTCATACAGAATGGTAATAATGGTCATACTATGAATGAATGAAAACAGCACTGAAGGTCAAAGTTCAGTCAGCATCAAAGATGACGAGTACAGTACAGCGAAGGTTATGCCTGCTTTACAAAGTAGCCACTGAAATCATGTCATGGACCTCATGGGTCAAAGATTAGACTGTCCTTGGCCCCTGAAAAGTCTTTTAATACATGGACATCATAAAGCTGTCTTTGGTGACTGATGATATAGGGAACAATTATGGCAGGAGCATTTCTAGAGTTCCCTGAACCTGCCGCTGTTTGTGGAAAGGGCAGACCTGTTGTCAAAGGAGAAATAATACAAAAAGCCTGTCCGCTGTGATTATAACAGTTAGCATTCTAAACAAACATCAAATCTGACAGCCTTCCTGTAATCATTCTATAAAGCATAAGTGTTGAATGTTTATTTGATTAATTGTTCCCTCAAGTTACTAATTTGTCCCGTACAATCACATATCCTGCTCTGTGTACTCAATATACAGGGGCTAATTTTGCTCTCTTAAGTAATTACAGAGTACAAATCATGATATCACTCACTTGAATTAACAAAGCAATTGCATTACTAAATCATGCTGTCGGATGAATGAATTCATTCCCTCAAATTAAAAACTTTTTCCCCTGACACATTTGCTCTGGGCCAATTGGATTGAGTACAGTTTCATTTTGATTCGGATGGTGACATGATGATATATTTAATGTTTGGTTTAATATTTACAGGATTTGAAGTGAAATCTGTAACAGACAACAGTACTGTATTTCATGACATTGTTTTTAGCATGTACTGGTGTGCAGTTCTAGAGTTATTGTCAGTCTATGGGTCGGCATAGACATACCTCAACAACTACTGGATGTCCATAACATGTACATGAAAAATGACTTTTCCTGTTATGATCATAGACAGCATAAAACATGGACATAGTCTCTGTGATGTCACCAATAGCCTTCTGAAGAGCCGCTTGGTGAAGCTCAGAGTCCTCCCGGCTGATCCAAAACTGGGCAAAGATCTGGTTTGTCAGTGGAGTTGAGGCGGGCTGAATGACGCCTGGGGGCTCAAACAAGACACCTTAAAGCAGGGGTGTCAAACTGGTCCACAAAAGGGCCGGTGTGGCTGCAGGTTTTCTTTTCAACCAAGCTGCAACACACCAGACTTGACTCATTTAATCAACTGATCTCAGTCTTCAGAGAGATGATTGGTCAAACTGTGTGCTCTTGTTCGGTTGGAACAAAAACCTGCAGCCACACCGGCCCTTTAGTGGAACAGTTTGACACCCCTGCCTTAAAGGCACCCACTAGTCAATCAAAGTGGCCATGCTGTTAATTCTTCATAACTTTAAGCCTTAATGTCATTTGAACAGGTGAATTATATATAAATTCACACTCAGTACAGTTGTCATAAATGGGGAAATTAGCTATAGAGACAAAAACATTTTTTCTGCTGTGCGGCATTTTAATATGGAGGCTTATGGAGATTGGCATGTTCTGTAGCCAGCCTCAGGTGGCTGTTTGGTGAACTGCAGTTTGGCACTTCTGCATTGGCTTCAATTCACAGGGATTGAGATTGCTGCTTGGTTTTGATAGAGCCTTTTGCCTTCTCCTTTCATGTTGTTTCCCCTCCTGTCTTGTCCTGTCCTGTCCTGTCTGTCTGTCTGTCTCTCTCTCTCTCTGTCTGTTGTGGCCTCCAGTTCTCCCTCTCACCTGTCTACTCACCACAACACCTGTTTCCCATCATCCAATCAACCTGCACAGAATGAAAGATTGGTTCAACCTCCCAGACGCCGCCAGATTGTTCAGTCTCCCTCATGGTAACAACATTAAGAAGAAGAAGATTAACTTTATTGATCCCTCAAAGGGGGAAATTCTTTTTTACTCGATTTTTACACCTATAGGCCTGAAATACAACCACACACACGCAGAGGGCTTACAGACATGCAAATGTGAAGAGATGGTGGAGTGATCGGCAGCCACATAGCGGCAGCCTGAGAGCAATTAGCAATTGCTCAATGGCACCTCGGCAGTGCCCAGGAGGTGAACTGGCACCTCTCCAGCCACCAGTCCACACTCCATACTCTAGGCCGTGCTGAACTCCAGTTACCAAAGCCTACTGCCCATGGACTGAGCTAATGCCGCCCAATTATGACCAACCCAGTGAATGCTGCGGTGGTTTCAGCCACGTCCAGTCTGTCTCTGTTTTTGGATTCTTGCTATCACCATTGCCCCGTTACATCCACTTTTGAGGGTCTTGAAACTATTCCGGCTCGTTTCAATAAACTGTTTTAACTGAATCTGCTCTTTGGCTTGTGTTTGCATTTTGGGTCATCCAGTGCTTTGGTTCATAACCAAATGACAAACATTTGTTTACATGCTAGTTTTACATTTTGCAATCTTCCAGTGCAGATAAAATTGCTAAACTACATACATTTTTTTTAATGTGATGGTAAATATAATACACATACTTAGACAAATTTTGCTTAATTCAATCTGTGCACCTGCAATGCCTACTAGGCTCCATACCGTGCCTGTAAGTGGTCAGAACAGTGTGTGAGTCATGTTCTTATAACATATTATTTAGTGGCTGGTTTTGTCTATGTATTTATATGTATTTTACATATATTTATGCATGAGTTTGTTGTTCCTGGAGCTTTGTATGCCATGTCCTACTCTCTACATTATTTATGTAATATTTCAGAATCAAAGTTTTTGAAAATACAACAGCAGAATGTTTATCTGTGATGATCCATCAGTCATTAATAATGTCTTTTTTTAATTATGTTTTTGTATGTGCGTGCATGATAGCTCTTCCACAGGTAGGAGGAAATATAAACCAAGTGGGAAATCAGCTAAATGACAGGCAGAATGTCAGGCTTGATCCCTCAGCGGCTCTCTTCTCTCAGTGAGCTCCTTCATTTTTTTTTTCCTCCTTCTTCTCCTGTCAATAGTGCAGCTGGGTCTCCGTTCCCCATTGGCTCCATTTAGAGGCCTTGTTTTGATTTCTTCATACGAAATATCACTCCATCTTTAAAGGCCCGGGGTGGCATTCCCCCACTATGACCTCTCTCTGTCAGTCAATAAAATGAAACCTCCTTTCATCAAGAGGGCTTACAGGAAAAAAAAATAATGCATAATTTGCTGCTGCTGCACATTGGTTATAAATCCATTGATTATGAATGGCTTTCACTGCAGTGCAGTGACGGTGTCTTTCTGTTCAATACTGCACAGGTCAGCACTGCTTCCATTTTAAATGTCATTTTTAAAATGTTTTTGTGTTTTCTTTAGCAAAATGACCATTCACGGTTGAGCTATGTATTTTGATGCTGTGTGATTTCACAGGCGGGAAGTACAGTTTAGATGTGTGGGAAAAATTTCCATTTTGGGAGACTTTCTTCTTCCCTCCTTTACATTTCAGAGGGAAATATTGTAATTTTTAGCCTATTACTGAAAGCTGTGGAGATTCCACATCCATCCGTTCATTTTCTGTAACCACTTATACTTATCAGGGTCGCGGGCGGCTGGAGCCAATCCTGGCTGACACTGGGCGTGAGGGGGGGTTCACCCTAGACAGGTCACAAGTTCAACATATGGCTGACACATAGAAACAACCATTCACATTCACACCTACGGACAATTTAAATTCACCAGTTAACCTGCAAGTCTTTGGACTGTGGGAGGAGAATCCACATAGACACGAGGAGAACATGCAAACTCGGGTTGGGTTTGAACCAGAAACTGTTGCTTCAGCTTCTTACCACATGCTGTAATGTGGATAAAAATGAAATACATGTTTGAAATGTGAACAAACGTATCAGGAAGAGGGCAGAGCATCCTTTCCTTCTTTCTTTGTTCCTTGAGTTTGTTTAATCAATTCTTTCATTTATTCATTATTTACTTTGTCCCATCCTTTCTTTGCTTCTTTGTCTAATGAGAAAAGCATGAAGTCTGAATACTTCTGCAATTGATACTTAATTAAAACCTTCTCGAAAAACACTTATTTACTTAAATATGTGATTACCCCATGAGCTTACCAGGTCCAGGCTCAGGGACACCCAAGGGGGTTAAAGGGGCCCCTAAGCCAGAAGACAACATTGCTCTTCACTGAAGCTCAGTCAAAATTAGGTTGCTGTTTTGTTCTGCTCTTGATCCTAATCCAAGTAATATTAATACTGGATATCTTTCCATCCAACATCTGATCCAATCTGTCTCATCTACTTTTTATTAGATTTTTAGTTTGTTTACCTACAAAATACAGCTCAGTACAGATTTAGGCTACAAAAAGGTTTCATTCAAATTTCTAAAGCAAGATGGCAAGAATATATATCATGAATCAAAGATATACTTTAAAGGTTTTCTAAGTTTTGAGGTGGTCTATAGTATTTTGTAAGCCAGAGGCGAGAGATTTGGAGGCTCAGGCACAGTTCGGGCTTTATTCTGTGCATTTACTGAAAGCTGTGTGTGAAAAACCTCCTGACAACAAACTGTATCTCTCCTCTTTTTTTCTCACTTCCTGCAGACTCAGCATCGATTTAATGTGTGCGAGCTGAGTCCACATCATCACTGACACCAGTTCAGCTCTGAGCTCGACCCGCTGTTTACAATTCGACCCACATATGTTTGATAATGTTGCATAATGCAGTGATGCAAGCACGCCGAACACTCGCATTACCCTGCTCGCCGCTGTCAGCCGAACGCTGCTGCTGCTGCTGCTGCTGCTGCTGACTGATGGGCCATCCACATGAGGGGGAGAAGTGAGTGATAAAGAGCTCGACAGAGTTTAATTAATGGTGTCTGTCCAAGGTCAGAGTCATCATGTCAGTGAGCTGCGGCCTCACAATTGATTGATCACATTCAGCTCTTGCACACGCAGTCACATGTCCAAGTCAGGTGACGCACATTGATCTGATTCCGTGGCCTGTGACAACACTCCAGATTCAAGATCCAACCAGTCACCAATCCATTAATCATCCATCCTTCTAATCATTATCAATTCACTCATTTATTCTCCATCATCCATCTATTCTTGTACCTTTTCCACCATCCACCTGTCAATTCATCCATCTATCTGACTAATATTGTCAGTAAACTTTAAAAAATGACACACGTATAGCACTTTTAAGAGGATTAAAAAAGTAAAACAAAGAGATGGATTATGAATACACAGAGTTTATGACAAAACACAGTACAAGTAATCACAAAGAATGCTGCACTGTTCTGTAGAGGCGAGTCCCTCCAGAGTCCAGGAGCTCTTCCAGTGAAGGCATGATTACCTGTGTGACTAAATCTGGACCTTGGACCCAACGATCAGGAGGAAAGCGCCTCTGCATGCTGATTGCCTGTTCTCCGACCCCACAGTTTGTCACTCTGCAGTCTGTGGACACTCTGTCACCACAAGGCTCCAGCTGACCGTCAGGGTAGTGACCCCTAAAACTGTCTTTCATTAATCACGGTTAGACAACGCTGAGGGAGCCGCAGTGGACGAGCTATGAAAGTTACTGGAGGTCAGGCTGGCAGGCAGCAGCAGGTCCGTCAGGAGGGAATCGATGTTTCTGAACGTCTGTACAGAAATGAACTGAAGCAGTAATTTCTGTCTGTGTGCGAACAGATCAATGGTGCAATATGGTTGATGATAAAGATCAAGGCCTCACGAACAGTGGAGTGAGGCTGTGAGGGGATTTTGGCAAAGTGGACACATTTGGTACTGCAGGATCACACACTCAAAAAGTCTTTTCCTTAAATGATGATTATAAGAGGAACTGTACAATGATGAATAAACGTCTCTGAAAGACAACAACACTTTTACTTTGATTCATTAAGTTTAAGTTTGTTTTTTGTTTTCTGTGTGTGAAGTGAGCAGGAAGTCAGATGGCTCAGTCAGAGTAAGTCTTCGTGGCCCAAATACCCAGAAGTCCAAGGAGTCCTGAAAAGCTTCTTTGGTGTACGCACCCAGTGTGCAGCTTTCATCAGAATGAATAGGCTGCCATCGTGAAGTACTGTATCCAGGTCTCTGAATACATCTGTGCTAAAGACTAAGTGCTCTTCAAGATTGCTTAATGTCAGATCTGCATTTTGACTGTAATGAATGCATCAGACGGATGCCAGAAAAGCTACATCATGATGGCAGTTTGTAAAAAGTCAGATCAGATCACTGAGGGCTGGAATCATTTCATCCTATTTTTAGCACTTCCCAGGGAGTCCAGCTCCCTCACTTACAGCATAAACTGCATATATACTGTATGCACTTGTGTATAAATGGAGTTTTGGGTGTCCACAGACTGACTACAATAACAACAGTGGAAGTCTACACAACTGGCTGAGGGCAGACTGAACGTCACAGTGACTTATTGTCACCTCTTGAGACACAAGTGGTATTATTACGTACGGGCATAGCTGTTACTGTTACCTCTTTACTGCTATGATAATGTTCATTCACTGCTCGTTTTCTTGAACCTTTTTAGTGTTCTTGAACTCTTCCAACTTCCACATTGTCCTTTCGAGGCTTAAACCATTATTAACTTTCATAGATTCAGCAACTTTGGAAAAAAAAATTGAATTCTAGCTAATTAAAATTTGGAGTTTGCTGTTTGCATCGTGGTCCTCATACAAGTCTTTGATGTGCTGTTGTCACTGTGACTATTAGGCTAACTGGCTGTAGCAATCGCTGCACACTCCATTAAAAAGGCTTGTATGATGAGGAATACTAACAGGTACAGTCAGCAGCTTCGTGAAATTCCTGCCATTTCCAAACATTCACGAGTGACAGCTGTTTAATTGTTGCTCTGATATCAGAGACTAATCCTGAGGAGTCTTCCAAACTCTACAAAAAACACTCTTCTAAATTACATTAAAACAAATTAAAGTAAGCACTCGGTTACTATTATATATTATTTTAAATATTAATACAATTGAAAAGATACTGTAACATAATGGGAATCTGAGTTTTCTCAGCCTTGGATAGCGTATAATAATTACATTATCTATCCTGTCTTTGCATGATTGTTTTTTTTAACAGTTCTAACAATAAACTAAATGAGGAAGAGTGTGTTTGTGTGTGCGTGTGTGTGTGTGTGTGTGTGTGTCATTTTAAACAAACTTCCTGCATAGAGAACTTCACCTCAGTGTCAGTGGGAGTTTAATCTCCGTAAAAACAGTGAATACTTCGCAGCATTAAGCACAGCTGGCCTAAAGGTTCTAGTGAATGCAATAAACTGGTATTAGAAGTGTGTGACCTGCTTAGTGTGGGCTGAGACGGAGTCACGCGGTGAAACAGTTGGCACTGCCACATGCGAGGACACCAGTTTCATTTCAGTTTTCTTGAACTTATACTGACTTGATTTCTTCATGCGGCAGCTGTTGAGCTGTTGATCACATCGGTTTCAATGGCTCTAAAGTGAGAACTGTTCATTGCTCTTGTCTGTGCCGTGCAGTTTCTCTGTCAAGATTTGCTTTTGTGGCGATATGATTTCTTTTTTCTTTTTTTAAATCTTTGTTTCCTTTACCGTCACCTTGAAAAGATGGGAAAGAGAGACGGCGTTCCGTATGTCTTTCTTTCTTTAAGATATTTATTAGACAGCGACGGTTAAGAGGCGGGGAAGGAGAAAGAAGGGTATGGCATGCAACGAAGGCCGCCAGCTGGAACAAACTGATGGTCGCTACCATGATGCATCCACTGTAGCCATTCAGCTACGGATGCGCTCTGTGATATGTCTTTATGAGCAAAGTTAACAGGATGAATGATGAAAAGAAACACGATTGGCATCTATGAATTCAAACTCAAGAAACAAATCTACCTGCAACCTGCTGGTCAAGAATTAAACCCCATCCTCTCCAAATAGTAGTGAAGATTTAAGAAATCTCTCAAAGAGACGATTTGTTAAAATAAAGTCAATGTAAAGATTCACTGCCAGTATGCATACCTGTTGATATTATGTGTCTCTGAGGTATCAACCTGTTGCACTGCCAGCTTTGCTGTGGTTTTGTGAAAGTTGATACTCTCCCACCACCTAGTGGATGACTTCACAACATACAGCGAGTCGCTAACAAATTCTGAGTGACAATCATCGATCATCATCGAGATATTAAAGATGAAAAAGAGGTGATGACCATTAGCTGTAAAGATGAAAACTGGAGCGAGTACTGTACATGCAGTATGCAGTATGTGAGTGAAGATGTAGAAGGTAAAAGTAGTGAAGGAGGTCATGTCAAACCCACAAGAAAATGTATTTTTGGTGTTTCAATAGGGATTCTTGGGAAATGCAGCTGCTCCAGAGCCTTCCTCAACCGTTTTCTCCTCACATGATTATTCTAGTACACTGTGACAATGTCACACTTGTTTTATGTGATTTTCTGCTGATAAGATGCCTCCTGTGATCACCCTTCAGAGATTCTCTGTGGAATGAGGTGTTCTACTGAGTATTTATATTAAAGAATATTCTTAGATATTGTATGTTTTTTTCCCTCTTTTTCCTATTTTGAATAAAATCCTTTTCAAACATATTTTTTAAGTCAATGGAATACTCTTGAAAAATAAACTCATCTGCCTTCTTGCTGAGAGTTAGATGAGAAAATTGATACCACACACACATATGTGACAGTTTAATGAGGTTGGAGCCAGGGGACAGCTAGCTTAGCTTAGGATAAAGACAGCAACTCTAGAGCATTATCTTTGGGGTTACATTGTTGGGGTTATGCTCTGGGCTATTTCTTGCCCTATGTGTAGTGATAGGAAATGTTAATTGGTGATCTTGGTGATGGCTTTTTATTAACTCTGGGCAGAGTCAGGCTAGCTGTTTACCCCCGTTTGCGGTCTTTATGCTAAAGCTACGCTAAATGGCGTCAAATCAAAAAAAATCAGTGTATTTTCCAAAGTGTCAAAGTCAATGGTGATGTTTTAATTTTAATTCTGGAGTGTTGTTTCAAACCTCAACAGGACTTAGGGCACTGTAAACAAATCAGGGAGTGTATCTTTTAATGTTTCATACCAGATGTAGTAGTGTATACCACAGTGGTGGATTAAACAGATGTAATGTAAAACTCATTCTGAAGTGACTCAGAATCACTTGGCAGGTTTCCCTGATATCTCAGTCCAGTAGAGTCACAGGCAAGGAGCACTCTTCGACCTCCATCTTAATTTGATTATTTACAACCTGCATGCTCATCCACTATAAATTTAGATATTGTTCCTCATAAAACCTCAACAATCCAAGCTGTAAAACCGCAGCTCCTGCCAGAATCCCAGTGTTGTTCTTAGTCTTTGTGTCTGCCCAGTACTTTTATATAAGGTCTCAGGCACAATGAAGTGTTAATTAGCTTAGGTTATCTGATTTCTTTATTGACCTATTTACCCCCACCTCCCCTCTGTTTAATGACAGAGGAAATTACCCACATGTAAGTAATTTGTGTGATTCCAGTAAAACCAATCAAGTGAAAAAAAAACAACATTAAACTAAAAGCGAGGAACTGTTTTGAGAAAGAGGGCAGTGAAGTCAAGAGCTTCTAATGAAGACAGCACAGAACAAACTTTAATGACATTTAAATCACTTCTGAGAAGACAGTTTGAACACAATAATTAGTTTATTAATATTTTGTAGGCAGTCAGGAAAAAACATGTCTAACTAATCTGTGAACAAAACAGTTTTGGCCAACATTTTATGTTTCCTGTTAGAAGTGGACGAAAAGTGCCAAAAGTATGTGGACAGTCCAGACCACACAGATAGTGAACTTTGGGTCTTGTTTTATGGGTTTGGGGCTTTAGTTCCAACATAGAGTATAACATAAGTCTTAATGAGCTTCCAACTTCTTGGCAACTGCGACAATGCTCCCCGTGAACCTCAACCCACAAAGTCCACAAAGAAATATTTTTTACTAGTTTTGAGGAAGAGCCACCCTGCACAGAGGTTTCAACACCATCCAACACCTTTGTGATGGACTGGAACATCAACTGTATGCCAGACCTCACCAATACTCTTGTGTCAGACTGGGATGTTCAAGGTTTTTAGAACATTTTCTGGAAACTTTAGTGACAAACAATTTGTAAATAATATAACTACATGTTTAACAAAGTTAATATTGTTATTAGAAAGTAATTCAACCAGGCACGGCTGTAACATGGGAACTGGAGTTTATCTCTGCGAGTCCACCAGAGGCGCCATAGTGTGTTTCAGAAGTGTCTCTCTACTCTGTGGAGAATACGTGGCTGGTTTCGCTGGCCATGACAAGTGGTGTCGAGAAGCACAAGGCAGATCGGGACAGACATGCACAGAAATGGCACTGAATTGGGTCAATTTTCAAAATAAAACATCTTGTGACAGATAGTAATACCAGACAGAAGAACCAGACAAACTATGTAGCCCCCTTATCCATGGCAGAAACACATGAACTAAGGAAAAATGACCAAATCTAAGCAAGTTAACAAAGGTCTGGTGTCAAAAAGCTTCTGAAGCACTCCTGGTGGAGTATTAAACCCTGTGGATAACAAACAAAAACAGCATCGTATTTGCGACAACACAGGGAATCAAAGCATAATACTGCCAGCGATATTAAAGACACTGACAACTCTATAAACAGAAGTGATAAATCTTTGACTATTGACAGATCTCCGTCATCTCACAGTATTTATTGTCACATTGGCCAGCCTGGGATTCCATGTACAGTGTGTCAGTGTAAAAGTGGAGGAAGTGACCGTACAGCAGTGAAATGCTTTAGGTTGTCACTTCAGTTATTTCCAGATGGAGACTGTCCGTCTCCATCTGGCAGGTGACTCCTCTGATGTTTCTTGAAGTATCCATTGTGTGTGAAGCCCTTCCCGCAGACCAAGCAGTGGTACGGCCTTTCTCCTGTGTGGATCCGCCTGTGCAGCTTCAGGCTGCTGGACTGGGTGAACCTCCTGCCGCAGACGTTGCAGCCGTACATCTTCTCCCCTGAATGAACCGTCATGTGTAACTTGAGATTGCTGGGGTTGCTGAACTTTTTATCACACTGATCGCAGGCGTAAGGTTTCTCGCCTGTGTGGATGCTCATGTGATATTTGAGATTGACCATGCAGCGGAATGTTTTGCCGCACACACCGCAGACGGGCTGCTGCCCCGGTTTCTTCCCGGTGTGGACCCTCATGTGGTTCTGAAGCGCGCTGGCATGGCTGCATCGCTTGCCGCAGGTCTCGCAGACGTATGGCCTCTCTCCCGTGTGGGTCAGCATGTGGTGCTTCAGAGCGCTCAGGTGACTACAACCTTTACCGCAGACCTCGCAGGAGAAAAGTTTTTCCCCCGTGTGTTTGCTCAGATGATTTTTGAGGACGCTGAAATCGCTGCATCCGACGCCGAGCACGTCGCAGCAGCTTTCTTTTGCGTGTGAGTCACCCGGTGAGTGGCCAAAGACGAGGACGAGAAGAAGCTCTCGCCGCACATTTCGCAGACGAAGTCTCTGTTTCCTGAATGCAGATTCTCGTGCTCGGCCAAACTCTGTCTGCAGTCGAAGGTCTCCGTGCAAAGCGAGCAGACAAACGTCTTTTTCAATGCACAACACTGGTGTCGCTGAAACGCCGGCAGCCCGGTAAACTGATTCTCACACAGCGTGCACATGTGGTTGCTCGGCTTCTCCAGGCTGTGCCGACGCATATGTCTGTCAAAAGTGTACTTGTACGCAAACTCAGTCCCACAGTCTGTGCATTTGTAAAGCTTCTCTCCGGTGTGACGTCTCGTATGTGCGATGAGGCCCTGAAGTCCAGCAAAACATTTGCCACACTCAGAACAAAGGTGAGGTTTGGAGTGAGTCAGGTAGTGTCTGTCCATCCAACACTTCAGAGAAAATGATTTGTCACAAGCAGGACATTTGAACGGCCCGGTGGTCTTCTTCTTTTTGTTCTCGGATGTAGCGGTTGAAGTGTTTTCCCCGCTTACATCAGAGGCCAGCTCTGAGATGGGTTCTGTTAACATAGCTTCAGTTTCAGAATGGGATCCAGAGTTAGTCTCACCTGTGGCTGCATCAGCTGAAAAAAACAGAAAGAAAACTTCACTGACTTTTTAATAACATACACCGCAATGGAAAGTAACCATTTAGAGATTTTTTTTAAGTGTTTCAGTGTGAAGAAGACATTTACTTGAATGTCAGTGTGACTTTAAAGAGAGAAGCAACAACCACAAATGGCAAAAACAGTTCCAGTATATTGTATGTATGCATGCAACTCGGCCAGGCTGCATGTTTATACTAAGAACCGTGCAATAATTTAAGATAAATCTCATTTGGAAACACTTACTTTACTTATTAAGATATTTTAATAAATAGTCAAACTTTTTTTATGCTACTCAGGTCCTCTCTTGTCGTGCTACATGTTAATGTTGGAGGATAACTCCATGTGTTATCTAGTCTATACTGCTATCTGGGCACAAAGATAATAAGATAATAAAATAAAACTCACACATAAGAAGTTTGTTTGTTTGTTTGTTTGTTAAGAAGCAGTATTTACCAGCATTGATGACTGATTCTGAGTCAGCTGCTGCTGCAGTATGTCGCTCCTCTGTAAACACCAAAAAAATTCTGTTAGCCTCAGAGAATCTCTCACTAAAGGTACAATGTCTTAAAGTTTGTCTCAGTGTCAGAAAGTTTGAAAAGTTTGAGTTAAAGTAAGGCGGAGGATGAATTTACATGTGTGACACATCCAAATTTCCGAGCTCTCTTTGCAGACACACGGCAACGTTGGTCATCCCTTTTGAGCGACAGCGTTTTGATCAGAAGCATGGAATGCTTCACAGGACAGAGTGTGTCCAATCACAACTACTAGTAACCAGGACATCTGTCCAATGGGAATCTACACAGACAGAAGCTAGAGCTTCTTCTTGTTTGACTATCGACAAGTGTGTTTTGGCAGAGTCTGATGCCTTTACATGTCACTGAAAGGCCTGAACATTTTGGTTGTGGTATTTCACATGCAGTTGAAAAAACAACAACAATACATGTGTTGTGTTAAATACCTCGATTAGACATCTGGTCCTTCTTCTTTCTTAGTGATGTTTCAAGCCCTCCATCAATTTTCTTCTTCTTCTGACGTGAGCTCCTGGATGTGGAGTCTGAAATGTAACAACAAGAACATGAAACCTTGTCTAACGTACAGAAAAATGCCAGTGAGTGAACAGAAAAATCACTGGCTTACTCCTTTTGGGCCCGGCCACATGCCCCGCTTTTGTGCTGGTCCGTTTCACCTTGGGACCCAGCTCAGCCCTCTGCTCGCGGCAGGACCGTCCTCTGCTTCACACACAGACATTTTCAACATCATCAATATTTTCTCCACTGCACCTTTGGCCCACGCGTCCATGAGCGACGCAAACTGGTTCTGTGAAGTCATGGATGAGAAAAACAAAATGACCAACAATTTTAAACAATTATTAGATTACTTGTAAAAACTAGTTTTGCTTCACTGATAGTGGTCAGAGATCCACGACTCCTAAAATCTACAAAATTAGGAGTAATAAGGAGTCGGTAAGTTGATAAAGAACAACAAACATTTACTCAAAGTAACTTTCAAACAGCTTTTATACAAGTCAAACCACGTCACTGTATCATCCATGACACTGCTGCGAGCCCAGCCGCCATCTTCTTCTTTTATTCAATTTCCAGACTAATAATAGCTTTTGTTCTTTCACAGTGTTCCACCATGAGTATTGATTTCAAAGAACAGTAACTCGTATTTCTGACAGCTCTGCTTATGAGGTCTCTCTCTGTGTGATCAGACTATGCTCTGTGAATCATGGGGTATACCTCTCCACAGGTGCTATTTCCATCCCGGTGCTTACCATCCAGTGTCAGCCCAAACTCAGTGCACAGTGACTACACTATCCCTCCTGACCATTCTTGTATCTGACCTGTGCGTCAGAGTCGGCTGTACTGAAAAATAACTAAAAATAATTCTTTTTTGCCATAACCTGCCTTCTTTTATTAAACTCACTCACTCAACCATCCCACACAGTACCTCCAGATTTAATTCCTTCCTGTTGGCAGCTATTTTTGCATTCTTATCAGCTCTTTTATTTCCTTTTTACAGAGATCCCCAACTTTGATATTCCATTTAACAAATTTCTACTATTAAATCTGATCTGGCTCCACTTTTCCCAGCCTTAAGTGCCATTAGAGCTGCAGCAGAATCTGGACATATAATTAATTTTCTTGGCCTCAAGCTCTGCAGTGAAGGCCGACACGTTCACATCCTTTTCCATGCTGTGTGTGTAACTGCAGAATGTTTACTCTCACTGAAACTCGGCTCTTATTCATACTGGAGCATGAGTTTAAATCTGTATGTAACTGGCTCTAATATGTTTAATATGAGTAGGTCTACTTCCAAGCAATGGTGGAACTGCTAGGGCCCAACACCAGGTCTTTCACTCTGCCCTGTCCATGCTCTCTTGCCCACGGAAATAACAAGATTCCCCCTCATGCTTTCCCAGTGCTCTCCCATCAGATATGTACCAGGTACTGAGAACCGACGGCGTCCTCTCTATGGCAACAACCGATAAGTCTTATGGGTAATGTAGTTTTCCGTACCGTTGCATTTCAAACTCACGCGCTAACTTCAACTAAAGCTAACTTTAGCTGAAGTGACGCAGTTGTTAGCAACAGCAAAACCGCTAACTAGCCCCCTCACCCTCGTTACAACAGTATGTGCATGTGTGTGTGTGCTACCGTTATATTTTTATTGAGGCGCTCCCTCTCCTCCTGTGGAGTCACTTCTCTCTCCTCTTCGTCTTTCATAGGAGCTGCTGCAGGCGGAGCAGGGCGGTGCTGAGTGGTCGTAGCTTTTTCCAGAAGCGCGCTGAGCTCCGTCACCGCCGCCTTCGCCAGAGTCTCCATTAGAGCGGATATCTGACTCTCTGCACACTGCAGGCTGAACATGCTTGTGAGTAACTTGACGGTTTGGTTGACTTTAATTTTCTGTACTGGACAAGTTGTCCAAGTGTCTTGTTGTTGTTGTGCCTCTCATTTCTTCTTCACGTGATTACGGCAGACTGGTTTTATTTTAGGAAGATGTCTGCCATCTAGAGGAGATGCAGCGGTCATTAACAAACAAATGAATTTTTTGTCTTTTGTTGGTTTTATTTTGACTCTTACTCCCTAAATTTTGATCAGCTTTCTGCTCATACTGCTGTGTTTAAAATCCTGTTACTTAAAGGACCAGTGCACAGTATTTATTTAGTAGCATGTAAGCTCTGCAGATTGCAATCCCCTCATCGCATTCTGTACTTCATAGTATTAAGGACAAACATGTGCCTGAGAAACATACACAATAAACGTGTAAGGCCCCATCCAGAACCAGTAGTTTTGTCCATTCTGGGCTCCTGGAGTAACATGGTGGACCCGGTGAAAGAGGACCTGCAGCATCTGTAGGTCCGTCTCATCTCAAGGTAACAAAAATATATTGATCCTTATTTTCCACTCATTAAAACATACAATGGCGTCATCATGCATTAATATATTCCATTTCTGTCATATTCTGTAAATAGAGCCTCACAAATCTCACACACTGGACCTGTAAGTGTGGACATTTATTCATATATTTATACAAATTAAAGAAATACATCTTGTTTTTGTTCTTTGTTCATTCATTACTGTCTTCCCAATATACATCCATGTTTTCATCAGAACTCTGCTGGCATGTCTTCCTCGGGCTGGTAGGAACAGTGCCAAGAGATTACACCACCCTGACCAGAAAACTCTTAATATAATACAGTTATTACCAGTACAGATGTTCATTTTATTGTACAGTTGTAGTTCCCCACTGGACCACTAGATGACAGTCGGCACTCGTGATTCTCAGTAGGGTGGACTGAGGACACTCATCAACTACACCAACTACACGAGTAGACACATCTCAAAAAAACTTTGAGGAAGCATTTTATTTGGCAAAGAATTCAGGTCACCATCTTATAACGTTCATGTTAATCATGATGACATGAGTGTCATCTTAAACAATAGTCTTTGAACATAAGCTGTCCCTAAATAACACCAAACATCAGAGAGTTCATAGCACTGGTGGAGAAAAGATGCCTAAATGTCAGACCCGTTTTTCCTTAACTGTATTAGACTCAGTGAAACTGTGAGATGTCACCACAGATCATCCCCTTGGTATTCATGACACAGCGCTGTGTGTTGACTAGACTCCTGTTCCTGCTGAACTGAGCCAGTGTGTTTGATCGAACTGCTGTCAGCTCAGAAGGCACAAGAGGGAGGCCAGATGTTTCCTCTGAGTCATGTCAAGACCGTGGTCAAGAGACTCCACATGTGGCCCTCTGGTGGTTCCGTTCAAAGCCGATGAGAGAAGTGTGGAATTCTGCACATTAAACGAAACATGGCAGGAATTTAATTTCCATGCAAAACACATTTACTTTATTGTAATTGCTCACAGGGAGCTAAACATCAAACAATCTTCATATTTTCCATTGAGCTTTGTGATGTTATTATCTTAATCCCCTAACATCAGTCCTGAGGAAAAGTAAACACAGCTTGGCATTGAATATAATCTTCTTATCATTAAAGCAAAAGTTCGTTTAACTTCTCAGGGATGAGTTCAGCTGGCAGTGTTACAAATTGTTCAGTTCACACAAAGGGAGGAGGTTACAAAACCTCGCATGAAAATGTAGGTGCAAATTCTGCCCCACTCTGAGATTAAAACAATGCTGCATGTGAATCTTTCCAAAATCTTTCATCGTGAGAACACAAATCATCGTCCATGTGTTCACTTTGAACTAATATTAAACTGGATGTAATTCAACACTAATTACAGAAGGTGACTATTGTTGCAATATGGCTTTGCCTATTACAACTTGTACAAGAAATACTGATCCTTGAACTTACAATTTAACATTGCATTTGTAAAGCTGAAAATATGTGCTGGTAGTTTTTTTCGTGACAATAAATATAGTTCAGATAAACCTCACAACCATTTGTAATTCTCCTTGTGTGTGTGCACCATGGTGTGGACATAAATATACATTTTAGTATTTATAATTGTGAATCACTGCTCTATCATGTCCCCAAATTATATATTTTGAAAACATGAATGTACTTTCATTGATGGAATTTTCATCTATATGAGCAACTGGCAATGTTTTAGTAACTAGCATCTATAGTTTGGAAGGTGAAAAACATGGGAGAACGCAGGGAACAGATAAACAGTTATGATATTCATATTAGTATGAAGATGTTTTTGGCTGGTTATATTTTTAAGGACCTCTAGAAAGGAATGTTTGTTTAAGTATTTTACGTAGAGAACCTTGTTCTCTCCATGAGCCCTTTGATTCTCTGTTAAAGCCTATAGTAATGGCTGTGCTTAACTCAGGTGCTGCTCAAGCTCTAGATTTAGCTTACATTCTCTACTTCAAAGTAACCAAAAGATTAGATTAACTCCAGGACTAACAGGAGGCTTATATCGAGCCTTCAAGGGGTTTAAGCTCATGGCTGTCATTGGACAGAGCTGGTGTTAGATGGCAGCGAGGCGCACTTAAAGGACAAAGCTGGTGTTATTCTTTATTCTTCTTATTGACAACAAATCCTTAGAAAAGACCAAAACCAACAATGTGCTTCCATTCATTTCTGACTTCCCTGCCCTGTATGTGGCACAAGCTGAGAAAAGTTGAAGCCCCTTACCCCGCAGTTTCTACAATTTCTTTCAGTCATCAATAATGACCGGGGAAGCAATTGATGAAAAGGATCCAAGCGTCAGCGTGATAGTATCAAACTCATTTATTTTTCCGACACACGTCATAGTTAGTTCCACTTCATATTTTCCCCTGGTCATCCACATCCCCATGCAGTGGCTCTACCTCCCCGTTCCTCCTCACCCCACCTCACCTCACAGATATAAGGCTTTCATGTTAAAAAGGCTCATCGCTCAAGCAGACATTATTCAAAAGGAAGTAAATAGTTCATTTGTTTGGGACTATTTGTAGCGGTGGATTAATAGCTTTTGACTATATGTAGCAGCAGGATGTTTGAGGGGTTGACTCAAACTAAAAAAAAGTGTATGTCTTTATGGTAATGAAGCAACATGTCACCCAGTACAGCAGCGTCGCTCACTAATGTGTTTTGGAGCTCTATGGAACAGAGGAAGAAGATATCAGACCTTGACTACACAGACAATACATTCATTAATGGTTTTGATCTTTCTTAAATGTTGTCAATAAAAAAAGCTATTGGCCGCTGTCAACCACAACCTTATGACAACAAGAGTGTAAGGATTTTGTTTCGCTGAAGGGAAGTAACGGAAAATTTCTCACTTTTTTACACCTATGTTTTAGCTTTTTTGTGTGAGACGCTTTAAAATCATTTGAAAAATGGTGCGTTCGTCACAAGCACATATCTTCATTGAGTCCAAAACTACAGATCCTTTTGTCATACATCCCCATCACCTCTGTACAAGTGAAGAACTTAGCCACTGTGAACAAATCGCTAAGACTCCCTGTTCAGCAGTCGACTAAGCTCTGCACCTGATCAGAAATAGCAGATATACATGACACAAACACACTAATCCACTGATCTTGCCTCTGAGTAGTTGTTCTTTCAGTGATCCACAGATTGACAGCATGGAAGAACTCCTGTCCTAAAAATGTGTTTTAAAAAAAACAGAGCAGGCAAAAGAAGAAGGGACTCTCCTTGGATCCAAAAACAGGTATGTCCGTATCCTCCAGCTCCAGAAGCAGGCACCATAGCAGTGTAGTAATCCCTGGCAATGTGATTTTTTTTATTTTCTGTCCCAAATCATCATGCCAGAGACCCACACAGCCACAGCAAAGACACCACTCCGTCCTCCAGGAAAAACTCACTACTCACTGCCCTCCTCTCGTCATCTCTCTCTTTTCTCCTGATACTTTTTCTCTCACGTCCCAGTCTCTCCGGTCCTCCCTCCCCCCACTCTCCCCTCTCAGGCTCCCATGCTCGGTTTAACTTTGGGTATTTCCCTCATTAACTGCTACGCCTATATCAGGAACTCCAGAGAGGCCAGAGGAAGTCTAGCTCTGAAATAAAATGACAGCGTGCTCCTCTGATAGTAACTAATGATAATCACCTCCTCGCTCAGCTGGGTGGGCAAGTCTCATGGCAGGTGTGAGTGCACTCACGAGAACAGTCACTGAGTGGACGAAATGAGAAAACCCTTTCTGACTCCATCTGTCTTTACTCTTATCTTGTTTACTATTTAAATGCAGGAGGAGTTTTGTTGACATGTTGACATAGTTCATTAAAAGTAGCTTGTTATCATAAGATCACTTCAAGTAGGCGTGAAAGGTGGCTCTAAAGCGTTGCAGCTTTTATGCAACTAAACCTGGATTTACAGGTTTTTTTATTTTGTCATCAGAAGCAGTTGTTGTCATGAATACCTACGAGGTAGGTTTTGATTTATAATCCAGCTCTAAATTTCACCACCACAATGTCAGATGGATGTATGTACGTATATAGTATATGTAACGAGCAGGGGACTATCGTCTGTAATCACTACAAGTACGCTTACTCGCTGTGAGACCTGTTTTGAATTTATGCTGATCAAGACATGTTATGCTATTTTTTGGTAAGTATTTGGCAAAATGGTTCAGTCTTTTGTTTTTGGCATCTGTAGTAGCACTACTGGACTGCATTCTTTCCCTTGATAATGGTCCTATGATAAACGTTGGGAAAATATACTAAAAAATTACCCACAAACCCATGCAAACACAAGAAAAGGTTCAACATGGGTACCACAGCCAGCCTGACAGCTTGGACCGCAGGGGGGCACTCTGAATCGTGACTGGTCGCTATCGTTACCGCTACGCCGCGCAAGCGACCCAGACGTCGCTGAGAGAATCATTTCTCAAAATAAAAGGTTTTTCAAAATAAAAGATCGTCCATACTTCAGATAATACATAAAACGGAAATATTAATTATTTCTTGTGCGGCCCGGTACCAATTGATCGACGGACCGGTACGCAGCCCGGGGGTTGGGGACCACTGCTCTAGCCTACCCTGATCCTGACATAATAGACAAGACTATACTTCTTATGCTGACCCCTTTGACTGTAGAGGCAGTTGCCATGCTACACGTAAATAGTGAAACACTACTTCACTGTGACCTCCTCTCACATATGGTTACTGGGAATGTTATCAAGCCTTCACAAACTCTGGCTGACACTCTCCATAAACAAGAGATTTATTCCACTTCTGTGGAAATAAACACAGATAAGATATTTCAGACTGACAAACAGTAACATTAACCTAACAGCGAGGGCTGGGATTGCGGGTTCTCACTAAACTTGAGAGCGCACTAACTGTTTAACGCACAGATATGAATCAAGCTTATAGCCTTTTTCCACAGCAGGAAATTAATAACTTATGGCTCACCCCAACCTAGATCTTTGTGAGGTTCTTACTTGCGTTTCCACTATAAAAGCTGGAATGTTCCTGAATTTAAAAAGTATACTATACCATACTATGTTATACAACTCATTGTGGTCCTTTGTTTTTCAGTCATCACCAAAGGTTTGTCTGGAGTGTTCCCAGAATGGTCTAAAGCTCTTGAGAACCACAGCTGCAGTTACAGTTTCTTTTTTCCCATCTGCTACAAAGTGCAGTAAAGCCATTCCAGCTTGGCTGACCAGTGAGAGGAGGACTGGAAAATTGTACGTCAGGTTAACTTCCCCACCTCAAATAGAGTGCAGCTCATAGCCACTTCCCTAAGCGGAGAAGCGTTATCCTCAATGGAGCTAGGCACTGAATTGTACCGTCAGGCAATCATACTGTAGGACTTCGGCTGCTAGTGGCTGTAGTGGCTGCTGGAGTAAATATAGAGTAAATATAGGATCCAGACCTCGCCCAGACCTCGCCCCTGAGCTGAGCGTAGGCCAAACAGGTCCCCACATTATATCTAACCACACAACCACACACACAAGTATATTTCCCAAAATACTTGCACTGTTGGTCATCGTGAGATATGGAGTGGCAATGAAGTGAAGGGCTGGTTAATGGCAAACAGAACAAGGTGCACTGTTGCCACATACCAGCAATACTTCCAGAGTTTTATCATCGAGTCAAATCCATCTGTGCCTCCTCTTGCAGTGAGAAGAGAGGCAGTGTGACCTGTCAGCGGAGCCCTGGCTCCCATCACAATCTTTTATTGGTCCCAATGGGGGACTCATAGTGCAAGGAAGCACCACCTACAAGAGCTAATTAGAAGCAAAAGTTTGGTTGTGGCAACACATGTCTTGGGCCAGAGGTTGCTTCAGACTGCACTCAACTGAGGGTTGATGAGGAATTATTTGAGTTTGAATTGGTTTTCAACCAGTAATCACTACTATGGTCGAGAAGTTTACCCTATGTGGGGGTTCTGTGTAGGTGTTACCTAACCTCAAACAACAATCACCTAAAACAGCCCTGCTAATGGCTCTGAGAGACTAAGGCACTGCAGTGCTAACATCTGCATGCTAACATGCTCACAGTGCCAATGCTAACTTGCTGATTCTTTGCTGGAACAGTAGCTGTCCCGTTTGTTGACCCATCCAATCCACCCACCCCAGCCTTCTCCCTGTTAAGTTCAGGTCCTATGATTAGGGAGCAACAATATCATACCTATCTATCATACTTTGATACCAGTACCCAGTTTAGTATCATGATACTTGTCTTGAGACCTATAACAACTATACCAAATGAGAAACAAATGTGAATGAGGGTTAAACTTGTGTTAGTTCTTGAAGCTACAATTTGCTGCTGTGTGAACACACTATTATTGATCTATGGCAGGGACCAAATGTTGGGAAATTCCAACACTGAACTCAGTTTTTTACAAAAAAAAAAAGTCTCAAAGAAGAACCTACATTTCACCATACTACATCAGATATTCACGGTCCCTCTGACAGCGCTACTGAGAACTCATTGCTTTCCTTGCCTCTTGATGCTACCATTAGTGTTTTTTCCAAATGCAGAAAGCAGCTGTTTTCTGTCTGACACATCTAACACTACTTGCCCAACTCCAAACAAGTTAGTGACTAACTGGTAACTATTGTTGAGTAATCAGCCAGATCCAGATGTTTTTCACAAGAGCTGGTGGTTTTAATTGTAACAGGTTGTAATCATTTCATCATGTTGATTAAGCAGACATTTTACATCAGCATGCTGACATTCAGATTGTTGTTGGGCTCTTCTCTTGGATGAAAAGATTAGTGAAATGCCAGCAGTGAATAAATCATGTCCTCAGCCACACAGTAATGATTTGTGATTCAATAAACTGTTTGTGCCAGTTCTTGTTAATATTTCATATGTTTTGGCGATGGATGCATGCAGCTCATGTTAAATACATGCCTGAGACTAATATATGTGTGGTGTTGGCAGGCGTAGTGCAGGTGAAATGAGGGCATGATCGTGCAGGGCTAAGAGTGAACTCTCACGTTGTAATCATATTGTTTGAGCGTGAAGCTAAATATCAGACATTTTATATAATCAGATCAGGAGGATAACACTCTGCTGTGGATTGTTTTTTTGTCTGTGAGGTAAAGCTTATTGATCATAGGATTATTTAAACACAGTGCCAGCAGCAAATGAATTATCTCCTCAGCCAATCAGTGATGATTTATGGTTTATGGCTTCACTCCACAGCTGGCTTTTAAACCTGTCACTCATCCCAGTGTCCCATAAATTATTTTCATCATAAATTCTTTGCTCTTACTCAATCCCCGCAAGACTGAGTTTGACCGTGTTCAGACTAAAAGTGATGCGCTCAGGCTCTTGCTAAACTATAACACGATCCTGCAGTATGCCGAGGGGTTGGTGGTGCGTGTGACTGCTGGAGCTTACTTAATGGGAATCACACTACAACAACACGCCCGATCCTGCTCTCAGTTTTTACATGTTTGATCCACAGAGGCATGACATACCAAGCGTGATCGTGGCATGTGACCCCCGCCAGCTGTTCAGCCACCCTACCTCTGACCTCCAAACCCCCTGGGAGTCAAATCATGCTTGGCTTTGTGGGGCCTTTATGATGGGTGGAGACCTGGTGACTGAGGGGTTGTATTTGAAACATTAGAGCACTGTGGTAGAAGGACAGCTTCAAATTCCAGGATTCCCACAGCACATCCCTCTAATAATAATGCATTGTGGGTGACAGTTATTGTTCTTGTAATCACAAAAAATCTATTATTTTGTTGACCAGGTTGTTTATGAAGGGGGTTTAGAGCTCCTTTCACTGTCCTGACTGTTTGGAAACAGTTAGTTATTAAGGGCATGCACAAAAAACTGACTGATTAATTAATTAATTTCATGTGTCACGAATAGTGTGGCTAGCTCTTTTGCTTCCAAAAATGGATGACAACTGTAACAACTGTATCTAATTGACCTGTTCAAATTATGGCTTAAAGTTAGTTATCAACATGGCCACTTTGACTGACAGGTGGGTGCTGTTACATGTGGCCTGTTTGTGCACCCAGACTTCATTCAGCCCGCTTGAGCTCCACTGACTATCCGAGCCTTTGCCCATTTTTAAATAAGCCACAGGAAGGACTGCCAAGATGGCGCCAGAGCCACCACGCTCTGAACTTCACAATGGCTCTTTAGAAGCCTGTGGGTGATACCAGGGATAATCTTTCCATATTTTATCCTGTCTATGGTTACCAACTATGTATATTATTGTTTCATGACTGCACAGCGGAAACAATACAAGTAACAGAGAAGAAAGGATGCTGACTGTCTGCAGTGAGTGCAAGGACAGTGACGGTCATTATCTGCTCAAGTTCCCATCGGCTGACTTAGACAAAGCTTTTAAAGCAGACAGAACACCAAACAAACATAATATAGGATTTCAATTTACATCAAATTATCTGTGTGCACAGACACACAGCCGTATGTGCGACAGGAAGTCATTTGCCACAGAACAGTTTTAGATTTCCTCCTGACAAAACAGTCATGAAAAAACATGCATTATCTATCACAGCATCCGTGAACCATCAAGTACAGGAATTTCTGCCTCTCACATCCAAAACCATAACAAAAGATGTAGTGATGATGATGTCATGGGGTGGCATGTCATCATGGGAGTTGTGGTCTTCATTGTTAAACAACCACCATTTATTACCATTATGTTTGTCACATTTGCCGACTTCTTTCCACACTCTTCTCTGGAAGTTCTAACAGCTAGAAGCAAGACGTCATCGACAGGCAGCCAAACTAAAAACATTATTAACCCGAATAAAATTACAGATTTCACTTGAGATATAAAATATATAACACTGGTCTAGTCGTTTTTGTCAATTTCAAAAAGGAAAGTTCCATATTACACCTTTAAAACAGAACTTTGTAAAGACAAACTACTAAACTACTACTAAATTTAAACAAAGTTCTGTTGTTGTCTGGGTGACTGAAACGAATGATAAAAAAAACAGTGGGAAAAAACTTCTTCACACGAGAGGAGTGTGAAGAATGTGGCTCTAGGTTTGTTGGAAGTCATTGGCCGATTGTTGCCAGCACAGCTCCATCAGCAGCCTCTGTGGGCGCCATCAGATCATGTGACAGAGCTTTGATCAGCACATACAGTACATGCCTGCGTGTCGGCCTCACTGCCCTGCTGCTTCATCTCACTCTACTAGTGTTCACACACACAGCTAAGACACGCACTCAAAACATGCACACACAAATGTCTACATACATGACTGACATAAATACACCCCTGAATAGTAATTCTAAAAAAAATTACTAATATTCACATTTCAGCGCGGGTGGAACTTATCCAGAATGTAAGTAGAGCTTCAGAATGCAAAAAGAAGAAACAGGAGCAAGAAACAGCAAAATCCTAAATAGAATTAGTAGTTTATTGAAAACCACATTTAAACTCAAAGAGGCTGTTTATCAGCTGAGCAAAAGTTTAAGACCACTACCCTTAAAAAGTCAAAATCTGGCAAAGATCTGGCTTTCGTGTCATTTTCTATCTCTCTTCTTCAGGCATTCATGCTGTCATGACCCCCTGAAGGCAAAGGCAAAAAGATTTTCTGGTTTTGAACGTGGAAGGATTGTTGAGCTGCACAACCAAAGCCATGACAAAGGACTTCTTCCAGGGTTAGCGTTAGGCTCTTTTGGACCATCTTGCGTGTCCCCCTGATCTAAATCCCACTGAGAACATTGGTGGATAGATGGCAAGGGAGGTTCACAAATTTCCACTAAAATTGGACGTCAGTTCCAGACCATGGATGCCCTTCTTGAAGCCATCTTCACTACATGGGGCAATGCTCTCACCAGCCTTCTGGAAAAACTCACATCAAGCATGCCTAAATTCATTTTTGAAATGATAAACAAGAATGGTAGGGGTTGTGAGTATTACTAAGTACTACTGAGCACTAATGACAACTCAACACATTTTTGACACTTTTAGATTTATTTTTGGTTATTTTGAGCTGTGGTCTTAAACTTTTGATCAGCTGATAAACAGCCTCTTTAATAAACTGCTAATTCTATTTTGCCTTCTCTTGCTCCTGGTTCTTCTTTTTGCATTCTGAAGCAATCTACTTACAATCTAGACAAGTTCCACCAGTGTGAACAAGTTCACCCAGTCAAGATTTTGATCAGGAGTGTATATCCATTTATGTATGAACACATCATAATTATCTTCTCAAACTGTCCACGCTTGTAAAACAAATAACACAAATAAAGCATCACCTCCTGGCTTGCTAAATAAAGTTATCCACTTCCTGAAGCTCAGTGACTCAGACACTATCACTTGCAGAACCAAAGCAGTTTCATCAGGTGTTTTTTTTTCTGTGAAATCGAAGAGCCTGAAGTGCAAATAAAGCTCTCAACAGCTGGCAAAAGTGACAATCACATTCTGACAGCATGTCATCCAATTGAAAAATACAGGCTTTCTCCAAATTACAGCAATAGTTTCTAAAATATGGGAGGTAGACTAGAGAATAGCCTGGCTAGCATTTTATTGGCACACTTTGCAAAGCTGAAAGCTCTGAACTTCTCAACTACTAACCACTTTTTGCAGAAAAATGCTGATTTTTCAGAGGAACGCCCTGCTTGATCATGATCTTAACATATTTAGCAAGCTGGTGCAGAGCTTAACAAGCTGTCAGAGAGTGGAATGAGTAGCATGAAGCAGCCCAGCAGAAAGGCCACTGACATAAAAAGTATAATTTTTTTGCCTAAGCTGACCAAGAATAGAAAATCATCCAAAATCTCTGGAAGTGAATTTTTTGGAATTCCTTTCTGGGGACTGGGGAAATTACCCTAACTTGCCATAAAGGCTGAAAGCAGAAGGTAACAGCTAGCATGACACCAAATAATACATAAACTACAAACTGTCACTTTTAACATTTCTGTCTGATTATGGATACATGCTAATTGGCAAGTTTCAAATTTAGACTTCGTTGGTAGATAGCACATCATTTGGTCCCTTTTGACAAACCCAGGCAAGTTGTTTTGCTTCAAAGCTTAATGCTAAGCTAGGCTAATTGCCAGATGGCTACAGCGGCATATATAACTCACAGAAGATATTACTCTTCTTGTCTAAAACTAGTAAGGATGAACTGTCTCATAAACCAGCCATATCTAAAAGCTTTGAATCATAATATATCATATTTTTTTGTAAATTTTTTCTTCAACAGTATCAGCATTTGTTTCTTTACCATGGCATCTCCACTTTGATTTAAGTCTCTTTTCAAGTCTCTGTCTTCATCTCAAGTCATCATTAAGTAGGTTTACACATTGCATTTTAAGTTGAAAGGTTGCAAGCAACTAAAGAGAAATCTAATGAAACTATGATGCCTTTGGTTTATTAAAACATCTACAATATGGATTGGGTATACAGTAAGTGATGGTAGGTCTACAAAGATTGCTATTGTGTTTCATTTACACCAAATCCTTTACTTCTTTAAATAGTATTCGAATGTCTCTTAAAATGATAAAAAAAAACCATGCTGACTTACTGTAGTCGTGGTCTGTCGCCTCGCTCATGTAGTGACACAGCCTCCCTGCAGCTTTCTCTTGAATCCTGAATGCCAGGAGGAAGGAGTGGGCTGAGAGTGACGCCTTTCTCTCCTTTATAAATCAGGCTTTATGAGTTGACATAGTGTCGTTTGTGCATTAGGCCTGTCCCAAGTCCAAAACAATTCAAAGAACAGTTTGTTGGCTTGTCCCTCACTGGCACAAAGCAGCTCTTTCAGCCTGAGTCTGAGTGTGGGAAGTCATGTTTTGTCTTACTCCAATTCAGCTCAGCAAAGCTTTATTGGCATCACTTTTTGATTAAAAAAAAACATTCTGGCAAATAATCAATGCAGTACAGTACAGGAAATACTGTATTGACATACAGTATATATTTTACATTATATCAAATGGCTTGGTGCATAATGAAAAAAAGCTTTTAGCCTCATTTAGTTCAGCGTTTCCAGACAGTCACCTACAGTCGCCCAGACAGACAAGACACTCTGGCTCTAGATAGGGTCATTCAAATTTTCCATGCATTTCAGAGGAGAGGGTGAGGTGAGGGGGTTTCCACTAAGTCTTCCACATTGGTCCTTTAAAGTGACACAATGAGCCATTAATCATGGCAGCTCTGATTGACATTGGGGTTTATTTTGAGGCAATACCAACATCGCCAACACTTGAAAATGAAAGTGTAGCCTAATGCTAATCATGGGCTGGGAGGACTGAGTTTACAATAATACGTGTATATTCAAGTTTGTTTCCCTGAACAAGACAGAAAGAAGCTCATTGTAGCTCCTCAAACAGCCAACAGATGTCTCTCTTGTTTTATGTTCATGTAGAAATCCAACACAGGCTGAACAGTGACCAAAGTTCAGCCAAGTGCTGACGGGAACCTGCAGCTCTCAGTCAAATGATGCACTTTATCAGCACTTATTTGTCATTTTAATTGTATTTTTAAATTTGATTAAGTTTTGTACAAGAATTTTAAAATTGTGTCTCATTTGCAAATGTGACGTGGGACCATTTGTGCTTATAATTTGAATTTTCCTAATTTATACTTCATGCGTCAAGTCTGGAAACTCCCCCCTTTGTCTCTGTCTGGCTCTCCTCCCTCATCCTTCTATCCTTCACCACTCTTGATCTCCACACCTCCTCAGCGGGTATCTGAGGCTCGTCAAGAGAGGCGAGAGGCTTCGTAGATGTGCATTCATGTCAAATCCTGAGCTTTTAACTAGCCACTATTTGAAGCCACAGACCTGGTATGTTAATTGGATCTGGTTCTGGGTTCTCAATATTTAGGATCTAGATTTTTAGACCTGCAGAAATCCCGGACCATGACCGTGAGTCGAGTGCTGCAGTTGTCCATTTTGCTGGTGGGACTGTGTCAGGCCCACTGTACCACACCAGCAAGTGATCCCTCACAGGAGGCAGGTGAGGCCCTCGTGTCCCAGCTGAGGATGCTTTCGCTGGGACTCGCTCACCTGCTGCAGGGGGTGGAGGAGAACACCGAGCAGCTGGAGCAGCAGGGAGAGCAGGTGGCAGCAGAGCTGGACAGGACCATGAAGACTCTGGAGAACCTTCACAAGCAGAATTTACAGGCAAGACGGACTCACAGGCAGGTGAGGAAGAGGAAATGTATTTTAGTATGCAATTCAGATTAACCTCTGAACTTTGGCCCACAGGCCCTCTGCAATTTCTTCAGCTTTTTTAAATTAATTAATTCATTTTCATTATCAAATCTTACAGTTATGATTAGCCTGAACTGATTCAGTAGGTGTTTCTATAATAATTTATATAGACTTATTTTGAACATCTCTTCTTGTTTAAGAACTTAATTTAAGGTTTAAATATATTTTCTTTCAATAAGGCAGAACTTTCAGAGTCAGTGCTTTTATGGTGACATTATTATCTTGACATTTTGAAGGGAAAGTTGAAGCCTGATTTTTTTCATAGTCTGCTATTGTCTTTAATTATTTTTAATTATTTTAAGATGATTTTTAGCACGGCTCTATGACATTTAAATCTGCTGGTCTGAGGAATGCCCAGCTGTGTAACATGCAGCTTTAACACTGATGGGATAGAGACTCCTCTGTGCCTCATGTCTCCTCCATTGAAAGCTGCTCTGAGCAAAAGCATTTGTAATTGTTCATTTGCTCAATTAAGACAAATTCAACTGAAATCAAGCGTAATCAACATCAGATGAAACAAACAAGAAATATATGAAAATAATTAAAAGAGACAAATTCTATAAAATGTATAAAAATAAGTGAGATGTTGGTTTCAAGCTCCAGTTCCAGAGAGAGTGACCTCTATTTAATGTTGTATTGGGAATGAGAAAAACAGCCATTGAAATACTTAAATAAGTCAACTTCTGATAACTGATTGAAAAACACTGGAAGCCACCAAGAAGAAAACGATTATTAAATGATGTGACATAATGTCTTGTTCAGGTGAGAAAGGACCTGCAAGTACTGAGTGCCAGGGGGGATGGGCTGTGGAGGGCGGTCAAAGATCTGCAGAAGGGGCTGGAGGATCTGGAGACGGAGCAGGTAGCGTCTCAGCACCGAATGAACCGGATCCTCCAGAGAGTGAAGAGCCTGACCGAGCCGAGGTCGGGGGATCAAACTCGGCTCGACGTCAGCTCCATGAAGGTGACACAAAGGCTGATTTAGACTGATTTTGTTCTGCCTGAGGACTATATTTAACATATGATTACATTCTTTATTGCTTTCTTAATTTTGAGTTCTAAAACTGAAAAAATTGCTTTTGATTTTGTGTTATTTATTTGCAGTGTTGCAGTAGACCCTGTTTGTGTGTGTGGATGTGACGGATTTGACTGTGTTTACATTCTGAAATCTTTGCTGTGTTGTAGGTTATCATTGATAAACAGGCGCGACGGCTCGCAGGCCTGACCTCAGAGGTTTCAGCCCGAGACAGACTGATTGACAGACGCCTGCAGTACATTGAGCGCTTGGAGAAACAGGAACGTCCCTTCATGCTTACACTGCAGTGTTTAGTCTGTTTAAACTGAAGCATGACCTCTGACCTATTATTATTATTATTATTAGTAGTAGTAGTAGTAGTAGTAGTAGTAGTAGTAGTAGTAGTAGTAAGTGTTGTAGAAGTAGTTGTATTACTTAGGCTAGTGTCTGTAGAGTCTAGTATCAAGCCAAGTATTTTTGATGTAATATGTATTTTGTATTATAGTTATATATATATATATATATATATATATATATATATATATATATATATAGTATATAGTAATATCAGTAGTGCTAGTGCATCAATGTTTGATGTGTGAGCGATATTATTGATGACTGCAGAGTGTTATTAACAGGGCGCCCTGTTGGTGAGGGCATGTTGCACATTGTTTTTCTCTGGTTAAACATTAGTGCATTTCTTTATTTGTGACCTGTCTGTGTTTGTTTTGATTGTTTCAGGTGTCTGAGACGCAGCACTGACTCTGACTCCGACTGTGTCTGATGAGCACAGCTGCATCAACACGGCGACTGAAGCCATGCACGCAGTGACAATGACAGTTTGTCTTCGATGTCCAGCGAAGGCTGTGGAATATTTCTTTCGAAGGTTGCGAGACAAAAATAAAATATTTTCGGTGGTTATACAAGCGCGTCATGTTGTTGCATATGTCTGCATGGCATAACCATTACATAATCTTTTTTTGTTTATCTCAAAGTCCTTAGAGGTCAGACTCAAGGCGCTCTTAGATAATGCTGTACTTGGTTGGTTTTAGAAAACAAGAGAAAGAATCATTAGTTCAACTTCAAGTTTAATTGTTACACCTAATCACAGAGGTGCAATCGTAGTGAAACATATCATTTACATTGTTTCATGAGTTTTCTGGAAAATCAAACCACAATTCTTAAAGTCAGTGTGTTCTGAAACCAAACACCGTGTCATTCCAATGCAACGTTGTTATTTTCACATCAAAGTCTGTTCACAGGTGTTACTGTTACATATATGCAATAATTGTTGTTGCACCAGAGAGATCTGTGTGCAGCCCGATAAATTGCCTCAAGTGATGTCACGTGAGTCAGTCTCAGCCAGGACGGACTACAAACATGAAAATGAAATCCGTGTAGAAAGAAGTGAGGATACACCTTGTCACTGCTTGAGGCTAGCGGGTTAAGGCTACATTAGGAAAACACACCTGATTCTTTGGCCTTTGACGGTTGATTTGCATTGTGGGCAATGTAGGCACAACATGTTGAAGAAGAAAAAACACATAAATCTGTACTCTGGATACTTCAAGGATACTGTACAAAGCACTATAGAGATCATCAAAGTTGGCTCACAGCATGAAGGTTCCTGGTTCAAACCCTTGCATTTCATACACAAAGAAAAATGCATTAAGAGGGTTAAAAAATGAAAACACTGCATACAATTCTGACATTCTACAAGAAATATTTTTTTCACCTGAATTGGGATCAAGTGAAAAAAAACAAACATGATCAGGACTGTTCACCTCTGTACATTCATGTATCCAACCAAGAGGTGAAGTCTGAGCAATTCAGAGCTGTGGTTTTACATAATGCTCCCTGGGGATCTTCATTGAGAAACTCAGTTCTGTGTGAGAAGCCTGTGCCCAGTGAACCATATGTTACAAAAAATCCTGTAGCATTAAGCCCAAACCAGCAGCCCTGTAGTCTCACAGCTGTATTGCAGACAAATATGACAAAGGTTGAGTGTCTTGGACGACTGAGCTGATATCTGATGGCCTCAAGTCTTGACAGCCGACTTGCAGGCAGCCTGTCCCCTCTGGTGTTCCCAAACAAACCTCCGACAACACGAACTCTGGCCCACTTCCCACAGAGGAAAAAAACACAAATAGCTTTTGAGTAAAAAAAAAAAAAAAAAAAAGAGGAAGAAAGACGGAGGTTAGAAATAGAGAATTTCACAAGTAAATAATGTGCAAAAAAAAAAAAAAAAAATGAGGAAGGAGCTAAAACAAGAGAAGGAAACTGAGCAGGGGAAGAAAACATTAAACAGTAAATTCTTAGACAAACAGCAGGAAGACAGAGCACAGCAGCTCAGATGAGTACAAATGATTACCAGACAGCAGTGTTACTGTATATGGGAGAAGATGGAGAGATCTGACAGGTTTGGCGGGTGTGCCAGAGCTGCAACAGCACCCCCTAGAGGTAAGAGGGAAACACTGACACCTGATGTATCTGAGTAGTCATTTTTATGCCCGCCTGTGGCCTACTGTATGTGTCTATTTAAAGGTCTCTTGGGACTTGTTAAGTGCATTACATATCTCTTCTTCCTCCTCTGCTTTGGGCTCATTTGTGTTTGAAAGAACAGACTCGGGTTCAGCTGTGCTCATGCCAGCAGATCATTTTGACCTATTTATGGGGCTATTTGAAATTTTCAGAAGTTTCAGAAGTTTATCAACACGCACAAAGTCATCAGAGTGGATACTAAAATAAGTTCATTCTAAATTCTTTTTCAAAAGACTAATGTGGGCTAATTAGAGATAATACCCGCATTTCTTTTGCTGATTGATATTTTAACAACAGTATCAGGGACTGCTTTATCTAATGTGGGCTATATAATTAACAATGTCTGTCCTATGGTGCATGTAGACCACACCATGGCTGGCCACCACAAAGTGAAGACTGGTCTCCAGCCATGTCTATGTTGTCATGCTCCATGTGTCTGCTTTGCCACTGTTTCCAGGAAGAATAGAGGGCTTAATGAGAAACCTGGAAATATACCAAAGACAATATTGATTTGTTGTGCATCTGCCACCACTGTTAACAGATGTGTTACACGTTTATGCTTTTATAATATTCAGCATGTGTTAACAATGCCCCTGAAGCTAAGTTGAGGTAGAATTAGCCAAACTAAAAGACAAAGACAGAGGAAGAGAGAGAGAGAGGAGAGAGAATACACAGAGAGAAATACTGTAATAAACAGGTCTTATGAGTCTTTGGGCCTTAAACTGTTATTTAAATGAAACCACATGACAAATGTAGAGGGGAAGTGTCTCTTCAGAGGAACTGTAAACGGATGGATGCAGTACAACATCTGCAGCTGAAATGTGGTGAAGTAAAATAAATCATTCATGTAAAATACAAGTACCTTAAAATTGTATTTAAGTACAGGTGCTTAGTAATTTAATGACACCACTGGTTCAAGTCCAGTTGAGGAAGTGTAGCATTTCATTTCCCATCTCTCTCTCTCTCTCTCTCTCTCTCTCTCTCTCTCTCTCTCCTCTCTCTCTCTCTCTCTCTCTATCTCTCTCTCTATCTCTCTCTCTCTCTCTCTCTTTTTCTCGCTCTCTCTCTCTCTCTATCTATCACTCTCTCTCTTTCTCTCTCTCTCTAGCCTCATTTCCTGCCATCTCTCATATTGTCCTCCGTCTAATAAAACTAAATAGAAACTGTGACGTGCTGCTCCTAGCTCTCAGCTATTTATATTACTAAACATGATTATCATAATCAGAAACATTATTCCTATGACCAAATAATTTGGCGTTAATGTGGTGATTTAATTGATTTATAGTCTAATATTGCCACCAGATTAAATCCCGTATTAAAAAAGTTTAAGAAAGTAAAACACGTTTTTCTATGTGCAATACAACAAGAACTGATCGTGACTCATAGGTGCAAGGGAATAATACAACAGGTGGGTGGTGAGAGAGAGAGAGAGAGAGAGAGAGAGAGAGAGAGAGAGAGAGAGAGAGAGAGAGAGAGAGAGAGAGAGAGAAGAGAGAGAGAGAAGAGAGAGAGAGAGAGAGAGAGAGAGAGAGAGAGAGAGGGAGGAAGTGGTGAGGATGCTCTATGTCGTTGCAGCACTTTGCTCCTCATCTCACTACAGACAGTCAGTCAGTCAGTCCGCCACAGAGTTTACATCACACAACATTGGTGTTTCACTGACCTGCATTCATCGTCTTCATACGACCATGCCTGTTAAGGTAAGAAGACAGACAGCGTTCACTT
Source organism: Nibea albiflora (assembly GCA_014281875.1). Classification (NCBI taxonomy): domain Eukaryota; kingdom Metazoa; phylum Chordata; class Actinopteri; family Sciaenidae; genus Nibea; species Nibea albiflora. The sequence continues at coordinate 4,481,818 of CM024803.1, forward strand.
CCTGTCACCTCTATTATGAAGTGAGGATGGAAGCCACTTGTTTAACTTTTCTGTGTGTATTTCTGCATGAGTTGCACTCAGTTGTTTGTAGCGGCTTATCTCTTCTCGTGAATGATTCATAATAATAATAGAACTGGTGTCACGTAGGCCATTTGTGGGTCGCTCTGGAGGAAAATGAGCTGGTGATGGTATCACAAGAGGAAACCAGCTCAACTTCCCTTCAGTCAGAGACAGAAAGTAAAATGTCCGCAGTAAGCTGGATGGGGTTGTCATCATTTGCATGCATGCAAAACAAGATGCAGTGTGCATGTCGTGTGAGAGTGACCAGGTTTAAATATTCACCTGAGTTTAGCTGAGGCTGACAGGTTATATATACACTAGACAGCCTGCTAGAACTATTGTAGTGAACACAACAGCCCTGGAATTAATCCTAATTTCCTGAGTTTTTATGTATGAGGCTGTGCATTGTACATTATACTGTTCAGGTTCAATGCTTCCTATAATTAAAATTCACTGTGGTCTCCACTGAGGATGAATTATTCTATATTTGTATTTATTTTATGGTTCTGTAAATAGCAAAGCCTTTTGGGTGGCCTTTCACTTATCAGTGGAGACCAGTGGAGTGAGTAGCTCAACAGCTAGGCCTGCCATGTCATAGGTTGCCATGTACAAACATTACACATCTCATATGTTACATATCTCAACAACTATTAATTGGATTGTCATGAAATGTGGTGCACACATTCATGGTTCCCAGAGGATTCATGCTAATTACTTATGCGATCTCCTTATCTTTTACACTAGCACCACAAAGATCGATGTTTTGTACTTATCCTGTAAAATATCTTAACATCTGCTATATGGATGAACATTCATGGTTCCCAGAGGATGAATCCTTGACTTTTGTGATCGCCTGACTTTTGTCAAGTGCCACCAGACATTTTTGGATTTTACAGTTTTTCTTAATTGCTAAAACACAATTTCTGAAAGCTTGCTCCATTTTCCTAAAACGTTAAACACAAAACCTCGTCTTCAAGCACTGTTTACAAAACCTCTGACTCCTCTTGCAAAAAATCCAACTTTCGCCTAAAAAACGGTTTTACCTGTGCTCAAAATCAAACACTGCTCTGAAATCATAAACAAAGCGATCAAAATGATGCAGTAAACAATGCACCAAAAAATAGAAAACACATTGCTCAAAACATATAGTTCTCAGGTAGAAGAACATTTTTAATCTCAAAACAAATTTCATATATATATATATCATTGTTATATTATCATTGTCTTTTGATGAACGAAAACATCGTAGTAGCTCAAAATTGATCAGAAATGCTCTGCTTTGCTCTTTGTAATTTTTCTTTATTATTATTATTTACTTTGTACCCCTATTTTTACAGTACTGTACCCTAAATCTCACAAACTTGTCCTTTGTCTCTGTGATACTGTAATTCTAGTTCTTTGTTGCTTTGAACCTGCAACCAGTCAAAATCTATTGAGCAGCCAGTACTGTAAACAAACGGAAAGCACAGTGTTCAGGATCATACAATTTGCTTATTGTAATTCTACAAAAAGTGGATATGCAGTTACAAAAAATATTCATCCAGTACAATACATACAGTGATGAACTTTACAATGTAGTGCAATAAATTTGGCAGTTACAAAAATACAGTAGTATTCTGGACCTGCTCTCTTCACTGAATGTCCTTACTAGTAGGTGGACACTGATCCTTAGTCCTGCTTCCCTCATTGTCAGTCCGTGGACAAGAACATGGTCTATGACTGTTGTTTGATTTATTATTTCATCAGATATTTCCACTCTTTGTCTTCCTCTTCCTCTTCGTCCTCCCCTTCTTCTTTCTTGCCTTCCTCCTCTTCCTCCTCGTCCCCACCTCACATGCGCACTCGTCCTCTCACATAGTTTCTTCTATCCATTCTCAGACTTTCTCATTCCCACCTTCCCAGCCTGTTTGCTGTCTGAACTGGCTTATACTGGTTGTGTCACATCATTTGAAACAAGTGAAATCAATTTTGAGTGGTTGCGTTTAATCAATGACATGTCTGCTCTATTTGTATTTACAAATTTGGATGACATGTGCATTAGAGTGCTGAATGTGTTTTGCATGTGAAATAGTTGAAGGTATTGACACTAGACTACTCAATTAGCTAAATGAGTTCAGGAAACAGAGAACCTTGTCCAGTCAATGGGTTTTAGTGTTTTAGAAATTGAGAAATCTGTAATGTATAATCTTGGCTATATCTATTTGGTGAATTGCTGTAAATTCATGTCCCCCTGTAATGACTCCATCGATATCATCGGGTCAAAATATCATTTTGTCCAATACTCTTTTTATTTTATGCTACTTCTTAAATGTTAGCATTTAGCTCAGAGCACCACTGTGCCAAAGTACAGCCTCACCGAGCAGCTAGCATGAGGTAGTGTTTACGACATGATGAAGGTGGCCAAAAGATATCACGATATGAGCCAGATTTTATCCTTAATGTTTATTGTGTTTCATCTCTTTTTTGAGAAAAGAATTCAAATTCAAATTACATGGGTAGTGACCATCACTGTGCAATAGTGTGCAATAAGTTGAACCAGTGTGAACCACGAAGTGAGAATGCGAAATTTCGGGATTATTCACCTGATGTGTGTTTTTGATATTAATTATTAATATTTATTTCATCACAGTTACAATTAAATGCATGCACATTGAAATGACAGAAAAAATATCAAAAACATAAAAACTGTTACACAATAACTGCTTAATCTGTATCTTTCATACAGATAACTACAGCTACAACTGTCACTTACAGTTCAAGTGCAGAAGAACCTTGTGGCTATTAAAAATTAGTAATCTAATCATCCTATTGGTTTTCAAGGATACATTTTCAAATGTGTAATGGAAATTACACAATGTTTTTCTGGTCTACCAACCACTCAAAGCACTCTTATAACATTTGTCACATTCTGCCAACTGTTCATTAGAAGCAATATTAACACCTCCTAGTCAGAGCACTCACAATGATACTAAGCTTACCCGTAGACACATACACAGCCATCTGAAGCTATTAGTGTCTTGCACGGAAAGACACTACAACTCACTTTTCATGAAACAAGTAAAAAGTTAGGTTTTTTGTTGTTTTTTTATTGAGTACTGTAGAGCCCAATCAATATCTTAAAATAATAAATATATAAATCAAAATATATATAATAATAATTTATAATATAAATATATAACAAATATATGCATAAATACGTGTCAGTGATTGGACAATTTGTTACAAAACACCTTGCAGTTCTATATTGATGATGATTGTCCCAGGTGGGAATTGAATCCATAGCCTATTAGTTCCGCAGTCCAAATTACACTACACTACTGCATAGTCACATGCTTTTTTTGGTTGTTGTTATTATTTTTTTGCACTCTGGTGCACTATTAGTGTTAATACAGTAATCAGCAAGTAAGCGGACTAGTAATGTATTTTTGTTATTGCTGTGAATGTAAAGCCATGCATCTAATCTTTCTAACTATGCAGAAAGCAAACGTACAGTATGTACTTACAAATGCTTGATCCAACATGCTGTGCCTGTGTTGAGCTGTTACATCACTCTGCGTGTTTTCAATATGTTAAGTGCTGCGGAGAAAACCTTAAATGATCTTTCAAAGGCTCCACACATATAATAACCCCATTCATGACACTAATCACAAAGTTTCACAAAAAAAACGAAAACTATTTGACAGGTTTCTTGATCTCTTTAGCCCCCACCACCTGGAGAACTGCAAGGCAAATCCTTGTGAAACAAGCTCTCTCATCATGACGCAGTTTCATTCTCCACAAGTCAGACCACAATACCACATCCTGAGACAGTACTTAAAAATAAACGGGCTCGTTAGGATCTGCACCAGAGTTTGCAAGTTCACTTAGTACAGAAAAAAAAGTTTTGATAGCAATGTTCACTAATGTCTATTGGAGAAACTATATACAACATATATATATATATATATATATACTTGAGGAGTCCCTCAAGGCTTTGTGTTTGGCTCATTAATGTTTCACTTTTACATAATTGTTGAATTGTTGTATGTATTTATGATGTATTCTAGGTTTCATATCTTTTATCTTTTTTTTATATATCTTATGTATATATTTTTTTATGTATATTTTCTTATGTACATTAAAGAAGGTAGAACTTTATGTTCTTCCTCATTAGAGATTAGATCTATCTGTCTACCTATTGCCACTGAAAGCCAAGAAAATGATTAACAAAACTACTTCAACAAACAACTGGTACCCACCCACGCGGAAATCATGGATCATAAATAGTCAATAACAAAAGTATTTTCTACTGTACTGTTTAGTAGGAAGTAATCATTAGTACTGTATTTGTCTATTTTCCTAACATGTTTAATCATTAACTACAAAATGCTGCAAATACGGTTCTTATGATAGTAGTTTCAACCGCATTGTTCTTCTCAGACAGTTAACAGTTGTTGACCAATCCACTGACATTTCGGCCACTGATCTGATCTGTAGAGCCTTTTTTATTGTTATTATGTTGCTTATTTTAAGTGCTCATTGCCAAAATGCTTGTAGCAGACCATTTCAGACAACCCATTGTCATAGCAGTGTTTGATTTGTAATCAGTAAATCTGTAACTTACAGAAAGTCACTGTAGCATGGTCATTTCTATATCATTCACAGTCCAATGTGACACAACATAGTTTCAGGAATATTCTTTATACAGACATTCCTTTCATATATATTAAATAAAGCTATCTCAATATGCGTGACCTTTCTGGACCTGTGCGTCCAATAGTTTAAAATACAAAACCATTGCGAAACCCCAGTTAATTTCCATGAATGGTTTCCAATGACAAACATTTAATTGATCCTTCTGCAAATATATGACGGGGGAGGTGGATTTTCCAGCAACATTTATGCAGAAATCACCATAGCTACTCCTCTTTAGCTATCATTACTTCCACTTGAGTTGAGGGTCACTTGGAAATCACTGAGAGTCCCACTGTTATAAAACAGGGGAATTTGGTATGTCATGGTTTTCCAATCCTTCTTAATTGGGATTAAGAGTTTCTGTGAGGGATTCTGGAGCGAAAGACCCACACTGGTGGTCCTTCACAACTTAGCAGCGGTCTGGACAGAGAGGTCTACGTATTTGAAAGCTCTGTAAGTCACATGAAAAAATATTTGAACTAGACAGATAAACTAAGGAAAAGATGTGTGATGCTGTGAGACCTGAAATGCTAAAGCACCTTGGGTAATCGGTTGTAGAAGTGCAGCTGACACATGCTTTGCATTGACATTCATGCAAATGCCACACATTGTGTAACTCCTCTTCTCTCTACCTCTTCTACAGGAGCGGCCTACCTGGAAAATGCAGTTTTGGTAAAGGCCATTCTCATCACTGCATCTGGTCATTCATCATTGACGGGAAAAAAGGAACTTACAGTTGGAGGAAGGACATCTGAGCTTCCCTCAGATCAAGTTCTGTCTGTTCAAAAGATGTCAACATCTAGCGCAGAGAGTATAGGAAGAGGAACCAAAACCTCAAAGGATCATAAAAAGGTAAGCAAAGGTCATTATTAATCATCTCATTTGTTTCAAGAAAGGGAAGATCTCAAACATCCTCTGTTTGTACAGTGGCAACCACCATTATGATACCATTGTTAGTATCAACACTTAACAACGTTCAGATTCAAACATACTATAGTTTATTAGACTGGACTCATCGGCCTAGACGTATTTATTCTTATGGATTAAACCTTTCTGTATATTTCATACTTCCTGGCAAATCGTTTTCATAAATGTAGAAAGAAGAGCTTTGATTTCCTTGTTGCTGTTAATTCTATTCTAAAGTCTAAGTGTTTTCTGTTAGTCAGCTGTGTTGCATAACAGTGCAGTTTGCTGATGAAGGGAACAGAATGGTGATAACCAAGCTGATTGTGTTGATTAGTTTAAGTTTCAGTGCAGTTTGTTAGAGGAAAATTCCAAAATAAGCTCAATGGAAACTGTTTTTAATTTACTTGAGGCATCTATGCATTACGGCTATAGTAGATACCTTTAGCTTTAGTCAAAGGTCTCCATACTGAAGTACTTTTTAACTCTGAACTCTGAGCTTGACTTAGACTTGCAATTTTAATATCGATTTGATAAGAATTGAGGCTTCATTTAAACAATTCTCAATAAATAATAGATCAGTTGATTGATTACCACAAGTGTTTTTGTGGTTCTAGGGAAGTTCATATTTATCTGTCACCACTTCATCTAGCGCCATCATGAGGTTGGCATTTGTAGACTTGTTTGGCTCAGCAACAATTGGGTTAATTGCCATTTTGCACATTTAAGCTTGGTGATCCACTGATTTTTCATTGAAAGTTTTATTTTTTAATGAAATGAAATCAATCTCAACAACTATTGGATGGATTTTCACCTTTTCTTGTACAACCATCAAAAGGTCAAAATGTTACCTTGTCAAATATTTTGGTTTATAAACTTCAAAACTAATGGCATTCCTGATAATAAGCAAATATTAGTATTTCACAGTTTCACAGAGTTTGATGAAAGGTTAGGCACCTCAATGCAAGAACTAGATGACAATGATGATTTTCTCAACAAATATGTTTTCTTCATTGTTATGTTTTCTTCTTTGTTATGGCTTGTCAGCCCACGGCATCTGCCTTGAAAGGAGCCATCCAGCTGGGTATTGGTTATGCTGTGGGAAACCTCAGCTCTAAACCAGACAGAGATGTTCTCATGCAGGACTTTTCTGTGGTGGAGAGCATTTTCCTGCCCAGGTAAACTCTCATAGAGCTGACATTTAGCTATTGCATGTATTCAAAGTCGATTTAAAGTTAATAAAGGATCGGTTCAGCCAAATTACACATGTAAAAGATGTTAAAAGATATTAATATTCCGCCTATCTTGATTGATATCTAGATGTGCATGTAGTTTGGTTTTATGTAGATTTTTAGTTAATGCTATGTGAATGCGTTAACTGTTTAAATTCACAAATCTGCCTCATTATCCTGCTCCATGATTAAAGCGCTTGCTCAACACAGTATATCCAAAAGATTAAAATACAATACAACTGAGTCAGTGTGGTGGCACAAGTATGAAGCAGTTCCACAAACACAGATCATACGCAAACTTTAAACTACTGTTAATTGTAATGAGAAATACTTGGTAATGCTTCATGTTACAAGTTTCTTTCATGGAAATTACTCATAAACCAATGGCACTTGTAAAATGATGTTACCAAACATAACTATTTCAAAATTATAGGTGTGGCAGCAAACAGATCTGTAACAGTGTTAAGAAAAAGGGAAGTCAATTTTGAAAATGTAAGGCTGGATCACTTAGAAAAAAACACGTTTCAGCAATAGTCTCTTCTGGACTGGTGGAAACTGAAGCAGCTAAAAGGAATTCAATTTATTTACGCCATCTGCTTGATTGTGACGTGTCTTACAGCTTACATTAACACAACAACAATATGTTCTACAGTGATGGCAGCAACCTGACTCCGGCACATCACTTCCCAGATTTCCGTCTGAAAATATACGCACCGCTGGCCTTTCGCTACTTCAGAGAGCTGTTTGGAATCAAACCAGATGACTATCTGGTTAGTGTGAAGATTCACATCATTATCCTATTGAAGTTTAGGTTGTTTTCAGTTGCAACACTTATGCTCATGCTGGGACTGTTGAATTTCCTTCTGAATTTCAGTACTCCATCTGTAACGAGCCTCTGATTGAGCTGTCCAACCCCGGTGCCAGCAGTTCCTGGTTCTACCTCACCAGCGATGATGAGTTCATCATTAAGACGGTGCAGCCTAAAGAGGCCGAGTTCCTGCAAAAGCTCCTTCCTGGTTACTACATGGTGAGCTTAGTTTTGGGGTGTTTAAAGGTCCCCTTTGGGGTTTTGTTGTTAAGACTGAGTGTTACTCACCAAAATGCACTGCCGTGGATTGTTTACGTCCTGTATTTATTGCCAGATTGCTACATTACTTGACCAAATAAAAAAAGATTGCTCTCACAGGTACAAATGTGTTCCTTAAGCATGCTCAAAAAAACATTTCGTGGTAAAGGTGGCATCACATGTGTAGTTTATTGACGGAGATGTCAGTGTAATTTATGTTATCTTGGCAAAACAACTAAAATTTGTGAGCATAGATCTTCCATTTGAAATATACATATATCCAGTACGAGTGCAGTATCTGGAGAATAGGTTTCTTGTTTACCAGTTGCAGCTGCAACTCTGAAGACATGATCGGATGTTATACCTTTTTCTCCTCTAACCAAGACTTTATTTTTGGGCAGCCTCTGTCCGGAGACAGTGCTTGTTTCTTCCTGTTTGTGCATGTGTTGTTAAGTTTGAGGGAGTTTTTAAAAGTTATTTATTTCATGAAGTTACATCTTTAAACCACATTAATAACCCAGTTAAGTATAACTAGGAAATCAGATTCCTCTCATGATACTTGTTTGATGGTTTGACTTGCACCAGAGATGTCTTTCTTTAGCATTTTATTCATAAAGAATAATAAGTCTGCTTTGTCTTTGTTATTATAGAATCTGAATCAGAACCCAAGGACGTTGCTGCCAAAGTTCTATGGCCTTTACTGCATCCAGTCCAGTGGCACCACCATTCGCATTGTGGTGATGAACAATGTGCTGCCACGTGCCATGAAGATGCACTACAAGTACGACCTGAAGGGATCCTCATACAAGCGGCGTGCCTCGCGAAAAGAGCGTCTCAAGCACTCGCCCACATTCAAGGACTTGGATTTCCAGGATATGCACGAGGGCCTGCACTTTGACTCGGACACCTACAATGCCTTAATGAAGACCCTGCAGAGGGACTGTCGGGTGTGTGCACACAAAGATTTTCTGTCTGTTAGAAGTGGGCCTTGGTGTTAATCTTGGCAATCAGCCTTACAGCAATTTCTTACTAAGACCTGAAAGTGGATCTAAAGGAAAGGTGAGAGAGTTTACAAAATGAAAAAGGATCATCCTCTGGGGATCAGTAATACTAAAGCTAAATAAAGTCTCTTCCAGTGTTTATCCTGTTGACTCCAGGAGCAGATTAGTTGCAGATGTCCAGTTAGTGATGGAGTCTAAGTGTGATCTGTTTGTTGTCACCACCACAGGTACTGAATTTAAGTAATGTGTGGACATAGGTCCAACTGTGTCTAAGAACAGGATGATCACAAAGAGTCCAAAAGGAAAGCTTAATAGTGTCAGTGGAGAGAGTGAGAGAGAAGTGACATTCTCTGTAGCAGAGTGATATATAGATTGATGTTTTTTGGTTTTTATGATGTTTGTCAAAAGGAATTATAACCTCACAGTGGTCAAGGGTCAACTTGCTTTGGATTGCAATGTTGAACATACACAGTGACCATCTGACATCACCAACCCGAAAAATCTGCAGGTAGCATCCTGAGTTTAGAGACTGTCACAAGTCAAAGATATTTACCAGGGAAAAGTGGCAAATTATCACATTGCCACGTTTACCCAAGTTGATTATTTTTCACTTGGTTTATCAGCTTATGGTTTCAGTGCACACAGTGAGATTTAATCTTTCCTCAACCAGCCTGAACTGAATTCAGCTCGTGATCGCCTCATCTCACTTTCCATAACATTACGCAATCATGACAAGCCACATCATTGAGCCCCCGCTGCCTTTGCCGAGTCTTGAGCTGTTGTGACAACCTCATTAGTGTCGGCCTGTTACTTGATTAGTGTGAAACAACAGTGGCCACTTGATGGAGGATTAACGTCCATTAGAGCGAAGCACCTGCATCATATGAACAGGCTGAGCAGCTGGACTCTGGAGCACAAACTGACCTGAAATGGGTGCAACGTGCTCTTGTTGGGCCTGTTTGTTTACAAGAATTACCTCATGACATCAGTTGTTTGGTTGGAGGGATTGAGGCTAATATACTGTAAGTGTTCCATTGTAGTTTTGATTTGCAGATCCAGGTTTAATCTCTTTAACTGAGACCTGCTTGGTACATACTTAAAATAGTGAGACCGCTTGAAGATCTGAGAAGCATTCAATCTTTAGAAAGAACGAAAGAAAGAAAGAAAGAAAGAAAGAAGAAAGAAGAAAGAAAGAAAGAAAGTTTTTTCATGGATGTTGCTAATGCTGATTCCGGACACGACACAGAACTGATTTTTGCAACAGACTCAGCAACTTTAACAGGGGGAGGTTTCTGTTAGCGGGCAGAATGTTTACCATGTTTACTATCTTAGTTTAGCATGTTGGCATGGTAACAGCATGCTAGCAGTAAACACAAAGTCCAGCTCATGAGAATGTCATTAGTTTTGCAGGTATCTGATTTCAAACCAAAGTATTGGACAGCTAATAGTGCCAGTTCAGCAGTTAACGGATCACCAAGCTTCTTATAATTTATCCAGAGCAGGGGCATGAATGTGTGTACTGACTTTCATGGCAACCCACGCGATTCTTGTTGAGGCATTTCACTCACAACCACAAATGTCAAAGTCAGTGTCAGTGCATCATGTGAGTGCCATGTCTGTCTTGTGCTGTGGTATTTGGTCCTGAAGATTTGGACACAGCTGTTGTCCTAGGTGTTTTAGGTTAACCCTTCTAGACGTTTAGTCTAAATGCTTATTTAAACTGGGTTTTTTGTCTCTTGTCAGGTCCTGGAGAGCTTTAAGATCATGGACTACAGTCTCTTGCTGGGGATTCATGTTTTGGACAAGAAGCCGCTGGGCAGAGGAAGCCGGTGTGACAGTAGGAAAGGACAGAAAGTCCTCTACTCCACCGCCCTGGAGTCCATTCAAGGGACTGTGAAGGACCCTGAACCAGTGGCTGATGACGACACGTGAGAAAACATTTTTCATTTCTTATACCAACACTGTTCTCATGCTTTTTTCCCCCTTTGTAGTGCAGAAAACACAGAAAAGTACAGTATTTAACATATTTCACAAGTTGGAGCTCTTTTTGCACCCACCTGAGAGTAGGTGGTTGGCAGACATGTTGTTATGCGGTGTTAAATCATTCAACTTGAAGTGACAGTCTTTGGGAATGGTCTGCTTTACACACTTTCCACTTCATTAAAAAACAGCGACAATGTATGTGCTACATTTCACCAAAATGTGAGAAAAACTGAGGAAATGAAAAGGCACGCTCAGTTAATTAAAAACTGTCAAATTCATTAAAATCTGTCAAATTCATGAAGACTGTTTTTGGGTTTTTTGTTTTTTTTTGTAGATTTGGTGGAATTCCTGCCAAACATAAAGATGAGAACCTTCTTATCTTTTTAGGAATCATCGACATCCTTCAGTCCTACAGGTGAGCACACACTTTCACACACACACACTCTCACACACACACACACCTTTGCCAGAGGGGTCTTTTTCATTGTTTGATTATAATTTATATGATTAATGGATATCTTAAAAACTAGCATTCTTCTGATGGCCCATTCCAGACTCCATACACATAATATAAAGTCTGGAGTTTGCCACTAGGCTACAATGAAACAGTTAACATGTTTTTTTTTTTTTAATTTATATTTTCAGGTTCATTAAGAAGGTGGAACACTCCTGGAAAGCTCTTGTACATGATGGGGTATGTAACTTCACATCTTCCTCGCGTGGTTTTTATGTCTACATGTGTGTCTTTGTATGTGTGTGTGTCTGACAGCTTTTTTTTTTGCTTTTCAGGACACAGTGTCAGTTCACAGGCCCAGTTTTTATGCAGACAGATTTCTGAAATTCATGGGATCGACTGTATTTAAAAAGATTCATCGTAAGTAGTAGTGGAACAGACCTGACTACTGTATTCTGCTTTCTGCTTATTACATTTTATTTTATTGAAAACGTTCTTTCTCTTCTGTCTCTCAGCTTTAAGAGGAGCCTCTTCAAAGAGGAAAAAGGGTTCCGTCTATGCACAGAAGTCAGCCTCTCAGGAGTTTCTGTCTCCAGACAAGGAGGAAAGGAAGGAGGAGAAGAAGGCCCAAAGCCTGGACAACCTGGACGGAACCTGTAAGCCTAAAACAATACATTTATCATGCCATCATCTTTGTAATTTCAAGAGAGGATTTCATATTTCTTTTTGCAACAGTTTACAGTTCCTCCAAGCAACCAGATCTCCTGCCAAAATCTGCTGTTTCTTTCGAATCCACCAGAAACAATGAAGAGGAGCTTAAAAACAGGTACTTTATGCGTGCAAATCAGCTTAGCCAGAGATATTTAGCTGAGCAGGAGACGATGTGCAATAGATGATACATTTAATTTAAGCTTAGTTTTGGCTCATTATAGAGTGTTAAACTCTGCTGGAAAACCACCAGAACATATTTGATCCAGGCAAGATGCTGTTAGTTTGAATAAAATGCCCACAATTGGCACTTTACACTTACACATGCTTTAGAGCTACAAACTTAAATGAATGAAAACTTAATAATGTCATTATTTGTAAACAAGCTACGTACTTACACTTATATAACACATGACACTGCATAGACTGTTAAAGACTGTAAGTCCCTATTTGTCTGATTATCTGAGTTGTGCATACAGTATGGTGAAGGCGTGACTGTATACACTTAGAAAGTATTGTATGTGTTAGATAGTTTAATATTTCTTTAATTAATTAATGGATAATGAATGACTTTAATGAAGTTGATTTAACTTGTTTGGCTTTTTCATGTTGGCTCTACTCAGCTTTTAGTCTGACATGTTTAAATTTTCATTTTATTGTTCCCTGTAAACCAACAGATTACTGTTGAAATGTAAATGTTTAACCCAGTAAATGACACTGCAAGCATTCTTATTTTTTCCGAAACTCTCAATAAGCACAATGAATCAAATCTTTTTTTTTTCTTTTTTTTTTTTTAATGTTATATGAGGTTCAGAGTCAGGAATAGGTAGCTCCGTTCCTCTGAGGTTTGAAGATGGAAAGTGTTCTTGCTTTGAGTCTTGAAAAGAATTTCCTGATCCTTCGTACCAGAGTCTTCCTCTCCGTATCAGCAGGTTGAATGTTCGCTGCAGCTCCATTAGTTGACCCAGCTGCTGCTGAAACTCTGTCTTTGTCGGAAATTTGTCCACAGTCAGTAACTGTATTGATAGTAGCAGAAGATGGAGCAGCACCAGACTCTTTACTGAGCCCAGCAAGCTCTCTGACTTCATTGTGACAGTCACTGCATCTTGAAGATCCTGATGATGGTGAAAGTTCAAGGATCAAAATCTGACCCTCTGATAGTTCACCAGTTGAACTCTCGGCAGTATGTTTGTCGTCTGCACAAGCTTCATCAGAATGGAAACTTGGCTCGGTTGGCTTGGTTCTCTCTTCTTCACTGGAACTTGACAGACTGCACGAGGCTCCGCCACTGGAGTAACTTGAAGCGGGCTCAGCGTCGTCTTCATCAGTGGAACGTCGGATGTGTCTGGTTCTGGCTGGTTGTATGTCATCATCAGTGGAGCTCTCGATGTCTGCACTGTAAGCACTGCAACTGTCAGTGTGTGAAGATTCATCAGTGCTGCTCGCTATGTTTGATGACTTTTCTCTGTCGTCAATGTCCGAAGATCCCTCTGTGTCTTTATCTTGATTGCTGAAATTCTCAGTGTCTGAATGGTCACTATTTTCAACGTCTGCTCCTTCAGCACTGGAATTCTCAGGTGGTCCACTGAGACTGGCAGGAGATGGCTCTTCCATAAAGTCAGCCTCGGGAGCTTGAGGGTCTGAAACTTCATAGCTGGAGTCGGTGTCAGACGTCTCACTTGAGTCCATGTGTGTGTCGTTGAAAGAATCATGAAATTCATCTAGATGATCGCAGGCAGACACAGACATGAGCTGATGTGCCTTGTCTGCATGTGAGCTGACGTTTATCATGTCTACCAGGTGAACCATAGTGATGAAAGGGTGTTTCAAGGCTTCCCTGGGTGTGATTCTCCTTCCAGCATCGAGGCGAAGACATGATTTTAGGAGGCGAAGAAATGCCATCCTATCTTTATATTCCGTAATGTCACTTTTCGTTGGGCATCTCCGTACTGCATAATTCAGGTTTTTGGCCAGGTCAAAAAACGTTTGTGTAATTTTGGGGTTGACACCTGTTACCTCCTTATACTCCTCTGGTGTCTTCAGTCTCCACCCTGGACCGGACTGGTTTTCCTTCATGCTGAAATACTTGAAGGTCTGTGTTCCAGCACTTAGCAAATGGTCATCTGGCTGACCAAGCAGGTGCACCATAGATGTAACACAGTTGTACATGCAGTTTCCAGGTAAGAGGTTAATCCCAAAATACAGGAAAGCCATGACGCACCCTACACCCCACACATCTATGGCTTCGGACAGGGGGAGGCCCAAGGTCACCTCTGGAGCCCTGTATGCACAGGCCTGCATCGTCATGCCGACGCGCACTTTGCTGACCGGCAGGGCCAGTCCGAAGTCGATGAGCTTAATTCTGAAAGGCTGATCCTTGTGGTTAACAAGCATGATGTTATCAGGCTTCAGATCAGTGTGTAGGATGCCGATGCTTTTTAGGGCATCAAATGCCACCATGAGCTGCTGGATCACAGGGCGGATTTCATTCAGGTTCAGTGGCACCCACCTCCTCTCTTTCATTAGGTGCCACAGGCTCTTGTCCAGCATCTCAAATGCCAGGCAAGAGACGTTGTTGAATCTGAAATTGTCCAGGAATTTGACAATGTTTTTCTTGTCGGGGTCCAGAGTCCCCACTGCTTGCAGCATGTCCACTTCTCTTTGAATGACATGATCTTGGCTTTTTTTGTGGATCTTTACCGCAGCTAGTTTGCCCGTTGTTAAATCGAGGCATTTGGCAACTTTGCCAAAGCATCCCTCACCATTGAAGTCCAGTAGTAGATAGCGTGTATTGCTGCTGCGCAGTATGTCACGCTTCTGCACTTCAAATGGCGCGTCTGTGTTTTCTTCTTTTGGACACTCGGAGGATGATGAAGTTGATGAAGACATTTTTGCAGTCAAATGTTTCTAAATACTTTCCAAACACAGTGTAGTCCACTTGCTGTCTTACTCTGAAGGTAACCAGAAGATAAATAAGCAGCCAGTCTGACATCATCAGTTCCATTCCGAGCCTTTTAAGTGAAGTTCCGAAACATCAAAGCAGAATTCACTTTGAAACAAAACATTCCGAAAGCTTTATTGACATTAATGTAACAGTTCAATTATAACATTATTTAATTATTAGAAAGAAAATTACTCATTTTCTCGAAAAAGGCCCAACCAATCAAAATGCATTTAAAAAGTACATGTACCTGGAGAATCTGATCAAGTGTGACTAAAGTTGACTCACAAAAAAAATAATAATAATCACCATTAAAAATTTAAAACATATTTATTCATATTTTTATGTTGCAGTGAAGACCGACGAGACTCCAGTTCAACGATCGCTTTGGATGATCCTCTGGCGGCTCTCAACAGGAGCCAATCAGACTCTGAACTGGATGTCTACTTGGTATGAAATATTTGCTTTTATACAATCTACAGGGTGTTAAAGAATAACGCTGGTGTTATGATATATATACTGTGACATCATAGCATCCCAAGGAAAATATAAAATCTAACCAACCTTATCCTTTATAGTTGATCTAAACTATACTCACTATAACTGTACTTACTAGAGGGCAGGTGAATTTGAATTTAGACATGAATCCAATAACGTAAATTAATATCTTGATAAGAATAAAACCACAAGGTTGCTATTTTGATAACAAACCAATCATGTTTGAAGGTTCTGATGGCTTCAGATCGTGTATTTGGATTTACACTCTTTATCAGATATCGCAGAAAGAAAATCCAAATTTGGTCAAAGCCTGAGTGATGAATGAGCAGGCAGCAACCATCAACAGCATAGTCTGGGTTTGACTTCTATTTCTTTTCTACCTGTCTTTGAAGAACGATCCAACATTTTGGAAATACTTTCATTATTATTATTTTTTTTTTGTAGTGAATTAGACTTGATTGAAGATTGACATCCACTCATGTTATAACTATGTAGCTAGACCCAGGAGCCTGCTAGCTTAGCATAGCGTAAAGTCTGCAGCGAGATTGCAACTGTCCAAAAGTAACAAAATCTGCCAAACAACACCTCTAAAGCTCACGACTTGTGGGCCTTTATTGTACTGGTGTGTTTGGAATCATCATCCACGATGAATCCACGGGTTACTGGGTGTTTCTGCATTTTCAGCATCACACAGTCTCACCCAGGCGACCCAGCTGGAGCTGATCAGTCGTTTGTGTCCCAGCATCCATGAACTGTAAGCAGCAAATAATATGTATAGACTATTCTTTTGATTTTTTAAAAATAATCTTCTTCTGCTTTGGGCAATCACACTCTGTGTGAAACTCCACTGACAAAAGGACACGGGGATGCCCGTGTCTTTTTTTCATGATGACTCAGTTTTGCCTCAGCAGAAGACACAGTGCTTACACCTTCCTGTCTGTCATTTGTCACTAGCACAGTATGTAATTTCTCACGTCTGTCTAGAATTTTTCTTTTTTGATTGTGGTAGCTTTGGTCTTAGAGGCCCTGCTGGCATCCTGTGACGTCTACACTGTATGACTCAGCTGAGTCCTGTTCCCTGGACCCCCCCTACTAGTCAGTCCGAGAAACCTCGTGAATCCCTTTTTTCTACAGTACTTCTCTTACATAATCAACAAATCCTCATTCAGGCTTATGTGAAGCCGTTCTTCAGCCCACATTAAGCACTTCTACTCAGGCTCTGTGGGAAGTCTGCAGACGTTGAGTTAATCTACTCTCAGTGCCTTTGACAGGAGACAGTGGGATTTTTAAAAAAACTATAGCGAGGTGGATGGGAAATCTAGGCTTTTTAGATTTAACTGGCTCAGAGAAGTGGATCTGATCATGTCCAGATATTTTTAAACTTTAACCCCCAAAATAGAATAAAGTCCAGTCTAGATCACAAAGCCAGAGGTGTTCTTTGTTCTATTATATCACCTGTTAATATTTATCTAAAGGATCGTGGCAATGATTTTAGCAACCAGTTTATTACTAATTGCATACACTTCACATTTCTGTGGACCATTCTTTCAAAGCTGTCTTAGTGTTTTAAATCTTGAAATTTCCTTTTAGGCAACTACTGGTTCTCAGTGAGGTTTGAAAATCAACAAAAGCCAATATTCAAATATTTGTTGTGTGGTCTATACTCACAGAATTATGACAATATTTACAAAATAATTTCATATCTGATGTTCTGTTTGAAGGACCATCTGTTTGCTGCCTGAAGGGTAGAAAAGAATAGATGAGGAAATGTTAAACACTGCAGGATGTTTTGGAAACTGGTCAGCGGTAACGTCACACACACTGATACAGTGATGTGGTCCACACACTGAATATAGCACGCTTCTAAAAGTATAAAGAGGATAAGATCTTCATCGGACAAAACATACACGCAAAGAAAACAGCAGCATAGTATATGTTAAAAAATCATCACCCCAAAAAGTAATACACAGTGTTCATAAAAACAAGTTGAACTTTATTTAGGATACACAGATGTGAATATCATTATGTTATGTATTATGTTATCATGTCATATCATGTTTTTCTCCGTCACTTTTGCTTTCTGGACAGACCAATATGTGTCTGAGGCCTGAACCCAGCCTGCACTGAGCATGGCATATCCAACACAGACAATTAAAACAGCCAAGAGAAACAGAGAGAGAGAATTATCTTTATGAATTACATTTAAAAACCTGAACCTGAAACAGACATGACCACTGAGACAGAGCACTTTGCTTTTTCCTTAACATGCTACCTTTGCTCTGCACCTGTACCCGACTGGGAGTGGATGAGCATGCTATGTGAGTGTGTGTGTGTGTGTATGTGTGGGCTTATGTGTGCACGTGAAGCATTATTGTAACATTACAATCATAAAGAGAACTGTTTGCATTGCTGTAGGCATTCTCACAAGATAAATGTGAGTATTAACAGCCCGACTCATAGCTGCTGTAAAACATATTTCAGATGCTAATTTCTTATTGACCGTAAAATCCGACCTGCCACAGGAAGACAATTCAACGTTAAAGGTTCAGGGGCAAAAAGAAAGGGATCAGGACAGTGTTGACTAAACTGTTTGACTTTCTAAAGAGAAATAATAACGTCAGTCACTTCAAACAGACGCTCTGTGGCCCCTGGGCCTGTAAGCCAGTTTAGTGATCCATCTGTGTCAACACTGTAAATGTTCAAGTCTTAATTAGTCTGACTCTTAACACCAACTGTTCTGTTGTCCTTTGTTACCTGAACGACAAAGGGGCAAAAATCATATTCTTTGTTCTGTAGTGAGGAGAAATGAAAGGCAGCTCGTCTCCAGCCACCTGTACTTCTGACCTTCGACTTCCAAGTCCCAGACGAGGTGAGGAGACGTCAGGACCCCTCGACAGTGTAAAGGCTACCCGAGCAGTGGCAGTGCCTGCGAGCATCACTCCGTGCCTCTGGGACTTTCCCTGATTAGTCAAACTAAATGTGCCAAACCACTGGTTCTTTTGAAAAAGTCCCAACAGACATGGATAAGACAACTGAACCACTGTGTGTCAAATAAAACACTATGAAGCTGTTTCTATTCCTGTTATTGTACATTGTGCTGCTAATTCAACAACAGTGCTTAGAGAAACCTTTCGGTTTGATCTGTCCTCTCGGATGTCTGATTTTATGCGCAAATGTTCAAATTGTTTTTAATCATCGACAGAGAAAATATTGTTTTCGTTTGCTGTAGATATACAGAGATGTGTTAAGATCATCCTGGTTTCAGGAATGAATGAATGAAGAATGCCAACTCATGATGAGATGTTAGAGTGATGTTACGCCCTTATAAACATGATGTAAAACTGATTTTACCATTATTAATTTATTTTATATCCTTTGATTGTTTTGCTTTGATCTGCTACCACCATGAAAAAGAAGTATTTGTTCAGTTTCTTGTCACAACAAGAAGGTTTTTGTGTTTTAATGTTCATGCTGCAGCCATACGTTCTGATTACAACCTTCCCAAGCAGTTTTTTGGTCTTGATCTTTCATACATCAACATGTCATTTTCTCTCTCATCTTTCCTGGTATTTATTCAAACTAATGCCTGTTAAAATTGCTATAAATCCAGCATGTAAAATAATGATGATACTATTCATTGTGGCAACATGTGCTTTATTGAGATTTATAGGCCTTTAACTGTATTATAGCAATACTCTGGACTTGTATCTGTGAAATAAACTAATATTTAATGTAATGTCCTTTTTTGGCAGTTATAATTGGTGTATATCTAACACGCACACACACACACACACACACACACACACACACACACAAACACATTCTTTCAGTTGGTGTTTTAATGATGCTGGTGGAGAGAAGGTAGCACACACTGGTCCAAAGTCTCCTATAGGTCTTCATCTGGGTGGAGATGTTGTGACTGGGAAGGCCTAAGATCTGATTCAAATCATTTTCATACTCATCAAACCATTCAGTGACCCCTCGTGCCCTGCGGGTGGCATCTGCATTCATTATGCTTCTTACAACGAAGTTTCATCATGAAATAAATAAATAAGTGTGTTCGGGAATAGCGACGTCCTGAACAGTAGTGGCTTGAGATGTGATGGTAAGGTTTGTCTGTAGTTTGCATGAAGTTCGCATACTTTATATTTTGTCCACATGTTTATATATCAGCATGATGAGATGAATGTATTTGGTTTAAAAGGCTGACTGGATAATACCAATTTAACTCTATACATATCTAAGAGATAACTGTGTTTTGTGCATCTAAGACTATTAAATGTTAATCAACAGGATCTGACTGGTTCTATTCAGTCAATTTTGTAATATGCAGTAATGTTCTGCGTCCGTCTTCACCCACTGATGGTTTTACAGAGCAGACTGTGGAGCCACCGCTGCAGGTTTAGAGGATTTAGTTAATCTGACCGGGACGAAAACATCTGCCTGAGGAGGAAATTAACAAAGTGCACTTACTTATTCTCTCTTTCGGAGCGTGATTTGAAAGTGCCTGGCACTTTAATTCGTTTTGTCTAACTTTAAACTGTATTTTCAGAGATTTAGGAAGTATTAGTGTGCAACTTGTCTGTTACCTCTCAGCCCTGGGTCGAGTTTCACTCTTAAAAGAACAAATTACAGAGCGTTAACAGCTGTTATTGGGCTTTTCTTTCATACATGCCAAAGCACCTAAACCTGAACAGGTTAAACCAGTCAGACCAGCGGCGAAATCACAGCCTGCTGCAACTTTTATAGACTATGAATGAATGTATCCTGCATGAGTAGAAGCAAACAGTCGAACAAATGTGTGCAGAGGTGCCATTTGTTTAGTGAGCTATCACTGACTATTTGCATTGAGACATTGCTCAAAGTGATTTGTAATTTTTTTAAAAGTTGAGAAATTGCCATGATGAACAAATTATTAACCACACTTTCTAAATCCATACAGGAGCATGTTATCTAAAAGGCAAGAAAACTGAAGATTAGTTTTATAGTTTTATAGTCACAAGAAATGAATGTAATGTCCCATTGTCATATATATATTGTCATATATATATAATATATATGTTGTTTGTTTGTTTTAGGGGTTTTGTTTTGTGGGACATACACATACACCGAAAAAGAGACATTAGTGACAACCATGTGAACTCCATCGAAGAGTGTAACACATGTTGAAATCTTGAGCTTGACTTCCCTTTTCATATGATGATGTCCGGTGTGTGAACTTTAGGAAATCAAATAAAATCAGTCATTTCATGTGTATTGTCATGTTCATCACTGATTGTCATTTTGTCACAAACCCCTTTTAAATGTGACATATTCATTGATTGCTTAATAATTATAACCACACAATCCTCTTTATAATTTAATCAATGTATTAATATATTTGTCTTTATTTGTAAAATATTTTGTCCACTTAAATATTAATAAATAGAATGCGTTATGACACCTGTGGTCTGTGGCACCTGTGGTATCTTAAAAGTCATCTCACATTATGAAAACATTTCATTTATTAGTTTATTAATTACCATGAAATTGTTGTTTCGTTGCATTTTCAAATTTGGTTATTTTATTCAAGTTTTATTTGTACACGAGCCCCACAAAATGCTGGCCTCTGTAGGCTTTTAGTTCGACTGTTATCTGTCCACTATTTTCCACCAGTCGAAGGTGAATTTGTTCAAATCAAACTCTCACGTGACTTCATTAGCGTTACTGTCAGCTCGTGCTTTCCGTTTCCTTTTTATTTGTCCATGGTACACCGAGTCATCATGTCACATTTCGGGTAAAAGATGAGTGACTCAGGAGAATGTCACCACCTGCCGCACCCAGAGAGAGCCACACGCGAAACTCCTGCAGCCGTGCACACCTGCAGTTTCTAAACCACGCCCACATACCTGCGAGAACCAGGAAGTCATTATCAGGACCCGACGAAATCAAAATACTCGCCAGAACTTCGCCCCGCTAAGCCCTCGTCGTCCTCGGCATACTTCACATCTACTCATTGTTTTCGGATTAATCTGCTCCGGCCGCGTAAAGACAGGAAGCAGGCTCCGGAGCTTCACCTGGTGAGTAGAGATCGAGTATTGTCCGCCCTGAGTGTCGACATGTCTCACCGTGCGGCCGTGCACTCACAGCCATATTAGGACATTGTGCTGGTGCCTACAGGTCATGAGGTTTCATTTGACAGTTTAACTTTAAACAGCGTGTTTATCTGGCTCTTGAATGCAGCACTATGTTATACAAATATGTTTGTGGTGCGTTCAGGCTTCGGTGTGGCGGTTTGTATTCATGATACCAGCTCCAGTGTAAATACATGAGAGGGACAAAGTGAGGCTGGGCGAGTGTGTGCTACTTCGTCATGCGAGCTCTTGTGTGTTTAGTGTGTGTGTGTGTTTTACCGGTTAACAGCCATTTTTTGTAGACAGACAAGCGTAGTTACACGGGTGTAGCTTAGGACTTCATTTGAGTGGGAGTAAAATAACTCCACAGGTGTAAAGTAGAAACTCGAATACACATTTTTCATGAGCTGACTTTATATTTCACAAGTTGATATTGAAGCTCGCCACTTAAATGCTAAAACCACTTGTTACATTTGCTCCTACCTTCATGCAGTAATGTTATAATCAAATGTTATAATCATCCCATTTAAGTTTCCACAGTGTACATTTGCACAAATGATTGCACAAGAGTCAGTATGTTCTTCCCTCTTCTTATACTGTATTCATACTCACCATTTTTTACACCACCTGTATAAAGTGTGCGCCTGTTCTTTGTTCTTCCTCGTAATGGTGCAGCAACAAAAGAATTTCCCTTCGGGGATCAATAAAGTTGTCTGCCTGTCTGTCTGTTGTTCTAAGGTTGGATCTGTAGCATTGAATCAACTTTATACATTGTTTTTTTTTTATTGAACATTTACCACAACAGTTATTGTATTACTTTACACTGATAGGTATTTCTAATATTTAGTCAACCCTATTCTATTTTACACTCTCAAACCTGTCAGTATATTACACATAGCTCAACTATTGCAGTCTGATGCATCAGGCCTGCTGTAAACCCTTCCCTCATGAAGGTCATAATGTTGCAAAATCCTCCAAAGTTGAGCAACACCTCTCAGTTCCAACATTTCCTTCATGAAGGCAGGACTTTAGCTAGCTAGCAAACTGGAAACTTTGTGTAAATTGACTGGACGAAATATGAAACTGAGTTTCCCCTAATTTCTATTTTCAGTTTCAATATCACCTTGGTACAAAGCATCAGTTAACAACTTTCACGATTTTTTGTTCTCACATTTATTTATTTTTTATCAAAATGAGCTACAGACAAATTATGACGCGTCGCGTGGTGACAAACACTTTGTCCTGCCATCCTGTTGGATGATACAGACTCAGCAATTAATCAGAATCAGCCTTTAGAAGTGTAGATCAAGAATTTAAGGTAGGTACTACAAACATGTCCTCAGTGTGCATAGTGGTAAGTACGGATTCAGCAGGGAGGGCCAGCACTGAATATCTAAACTGAGCCTCTCCTAAGCATACATTGTTTCACTTTTTACCCTCTCTGAAAAAAAAAGGAGAATAGGCTTTTGTGTCATATTTTTCTAGTCTCTAGTTGAAGTGACCCGGTTTTCAGGTCACTTCATACTCCCTGATGATCCAGATTATACCTGTGGAGGGCACGTGCCCACACTGATTCCTCTGTCTGCCAGTCTCTCTCTCTGCACACTCTCATCACAGATTTGTGAGTGGCATGTGTCTCCCCATCTGGCTCGCACATGCATTGCATATGGACGTTGCATAATGGACCTGGGCCTTAGTAATTCAGCACTACTCCAACACGTGGGGGGGAAGTGACAAGGGGCAGAGAAACAAACCGCTTATGTAAAAGCATTAAGACGACCAAACAACTCCAGCTTCATTTGCTCACCCTGTGGAAAGTGAAGGAAAAAATAGAGTTCATTAAATACTGAAAACATGCAGTGACTGAGGGATTATCCAGAAGAATGAGTCTCCCTCTTTCTTTCATTATTCAAACCTGAGCCTGTTTAAAATGTAAAAGCCTCAGCACAGTCAGTAGTTCACATTCATAATATGCATTTGAGTAGAGGCAACTGATGATTTAAATTATGAAGTGTACATATCACTCCAAGCTACTATTTCTAAATAAATTTCTTCCAGTGAATCAGCCACGCCCTGGTGCGAGTGTGTATGTGAGGGGAAAGGTGGAGAACACTGACTCGTTTCAAAAGACTGAAATGGTTCATATCGTGGTCATGAAAATGGCAGCAGCACACCCAAAAAACAAAAGGTCAAGAAGCTTATCATGTCCTTCGAATCTTGGGAAGGAAATGACTGTTGGTGAATGAAAGCATGCCATGAAAGATTAAGTACAAAAAAAAAAATGTGTGTGTGAATGTGTGAGGAACAATGTTTCCATCAGGCTCTGTGCTCTTGAGTGTGCAGCCGGAAGCAATCTGTTTTTACTATTTTGGTAGTTAAGAACAATTTGGGCTGTTTTTAATACCCAATTAAAGACTATTATCAGCTTATAAAGTTGTTATGGAAACATCTACGTACGTGCACATCCAGCAGACACAGAGCCATATTATCATCCCATTATAGTTGTTTATGTCCTCATGGTGAAGTCTGATATTTTTGGCTTCTGGTTTAAATGCTCCACTTTCTTCACTAGCTCGTAAGCTAGTCGCTAACTTTGTTTGGTGGTGGGCGGGTAGCAGATCAGGTTTATCTGCCCTTGTTTCTGAGAACAGCTGCTTGATGAAGTCAGTGAGAGTGCAGAGACTGAAGCAAACAGTAAACCAAAAGTATGAGCTAAAAGAGGCTAAAACACTCCATCTTTATCTGTATTAATTTGATAGAATTATTAATATCTTTTTAGCGCGTGTGTTTTTTTAAATTTAATTTTTAAATTATTGATGTTGTGTGTCCCTATTTATTTTACGTTATTCATTCCTTTGCTGTTTACTTCAGTTATGTGCCACAATGGTGTCTCACATCTTAAAAATATGAAGTTATGAAAATAAATACTTAGAAATAAAGATCCATTCAGAAACAGAGCTGATAGCTCTATGAACAAACGGAGTACAAAGCTGTAATACTGGCTTTAGAAAGGAATTTCATAGATGTGGTTAGGGTTAGTTCCTGCAATGCTGATCGTGTAGTCCTTTTCATGGGGGCTGTAGTTTTCTGTGCTCACAAAGTTTAAACTTGTTGAAATCATTTACTATAGCAGCTGTTCTACTGGATGCAAAAACAATCAAAACAAAGTGATGACTCCTGCACGTGCAGCACAAGCCTTCACTCATCAAGTTCCAGATGTGAACAGGTGTGATTACGTCTTTGTGTGCATGCTCATCTGTGCAGGGCTTTTGTATCCCTGCACACACACATACACACTGTCTGCATTTTGTGCTGGATGAGTGTTTGCTGTGAGATTACTGTAAGGTGTTAGATTTTGATAAAGCCGCCCGTGAATGTCATACCACTGTGTGAAATTATGCACAGCTTAATGGTTTGCTCTCCTCCGTGTTTTCATCCCAGGCAAGGCTCCTAATCTGGGCTGCTTTGACAAAGACGACACACAGGGTGAACTCTCTCCTTCTTTTCCTTTGTGCCGGTGTTACCCCAGCCGTTTCAAAAATAGACCCTTGTTATGTTCGCGTCTCCCACGCTGTGCTCCTGGTATTTTCAGCCCCCCCCCTTTACTTGGAGTGCTGTAGGATTTCTGTCGCTCAGTGAAATCTGCAGCAGCTCTCATGGCACGACCATCCAGAGCCGTAATCCAGACGTCCAAGCTGCTGCGATATAAATCCTGCCCGGAGTTTGCATTGGCTGGCAACTCATCAAGAGGCCACAGAGATTATTTATTTATTTCAAACCTAGTCTCAGGAAACAGCAGCCTGCTGTCAGCTGGTGGCTCTACAAGATGTAGACATTTAATCTGTGCAGCGATGTGGTAGGCATGCTGACGGTTTCACAAGTGTGGAGGTGAAGAAGTGCGATCGGTGTCACAGAGAGGAAATTGGGGATGCATAATGGAAGTTTATTAATGACAAATCTATCGAGTGAGTGCAAAACATAAAGTATATTAAAGGTTAAAGGTCTGAGTGTGTACGTGAGATGAGGTGTGAGCCTCTTAGACCTTGCCCTCTGAATGACATCATGGGATTTTCCAGTGACGCCATCAGATTTGCAACATTTTGGCACAACTGAGCTAAGTTCACCTTTTTGCCATGCCTCCACATATGTTTTTGTTGGAACCCTCTCCCCTTAGATGGCTGCATTATACTTTTTTGTTTGTTCTTAGGCAGTTATGCCTTCATTACATAGCAATAGTGGAGTGATGACACACACATGCCACACGGTTCCTGGTGAGAATGATCTCAAGATACTTTCTCTAAAATCTCAAAGAGGTTTTTTGTTTTTTTTTTGCTGGCTGGCTTGTTTGTTTCTTCTTTCAAAATGATTTTAGCCCAAAATTACTGAGTTTCCAGAAGCTTTTCCCAGGATTCAGGCCAGTAATAGCAGCTTGGCTTTTCTGATGTAAAAAAAGAAAGAAAAGAAAAGAAAAAAGTTTCAAAGAAGTGAAGTAAGAATAAATAATATATAAAAGAACTTAGCGATTGAAATGGTTGAGTTTCAGTCACTTCATAAATGGTTAATTAGATGAGCTTGGTCCAAGCCATACACATCCAGCTCTGTCTGAGATAGGTTCCGGGTCATTGCCATTGTGTTACAAGAAATATTGAGACTTTATTTTTGATTTTGTATGCGTAAACCTGGTTAAACTTTCCTTCACTTTTACCGTTTCTATGCAGACACATTGCAGGAATGTGAAGGAAGTGCAAGATCTAACAAATACTGAGTGGATTGGTTGAATTTGGGTTGAAGTCTAGTGATTTCTATATTGTTCTTATTGTCAGTAAGTTATATGAAAAAACCAAAATCAGCAATGAACTCCTACTATCACAATAATGCATGCATTCAAAGAGCGATGTGTTTTATTATTCTGTGCCATAAAGCTTGATTGTTGTCCAAAACTATTAAAAACACACCAGTGGGACACACTGATACATTGTGTGACATGTACATACTTAAATACATATTAGAACACCAAATGTGTATTAATCCCCACCAGATGCACGATTTAATCCTGTTTGAGTAATGTGGGTTAAAAAAAAACAAAACTAGTGTGCAGCTGCTGTGGGAAATTAGTATGATTACATTTGTGAGTTGGATTTTTTTTTTTAGTACACACGGTACTGTTGACCTTTAGTTCTTGTGATTGTATGTTTGAATTCCTTGTTCAGAATCTGCAAAAGCAGCTGGAAAAAGCAGTGAGAGGATATTTCAAATGGAGCATGCACAAAATCAGGACATAGCTGTGTATTGTCCTCGCAAATCTGTCCCTGTGCACATTCAAATCTTGAACTGATTCCTGCTTAGATTTGTTTAGTAGTATAGTTTTGTCATCAGTAACCCTCCATAAGAGGGTACCCCCGGTTCATGGATGTTCAAGGATATGAGGGTGAAGTAGATGGGTCTGTCATGGTGTAAATGGCGCGAAGACTAAACCCTGGAAGGTGGATTATAGGAGGAGGGGGTGGGGAGCATATATGATCTGTCAGGGCTTAGTACCACAATTATCCCAGCGGCTACAGCAGCAGCAGCAGTGGCGGTGGTGGTGGTGGTGGTGGTGGTGGCTGAGGCTGTGTTTTCATTAGTGTAATGTCCAGAGAAGCTCCAGAATTATGTAAGAGTGACGCGCTGTCATCCCCTCTCGGCCAGCCCACCGCCTGGCAGGAACGTGGCCGTTTGTTTTCCTTTTATCCTCCCTCACTCTGAAAAGCCAAAAGGACATCTGTCAGCATCAGCGGGTCGTAGGACTCGTAGTAGCCATGCCACGGGGACCTCACCGCTCCAGGTGCTGAAGCTGTGGCTGGTTGTCATGGAGAAACTGATGCACTGAGGCGGCAAAAGAGGACAAGTCTGTAGTCTTGATGATGCAGGAGGAGACGAGCAACGGAGATGCTGAATTTGCCTCGGATCTGGCACTTTGTTAGAAGATGAGTGATGGAGGCTTATCACCGGTCGGATATGTGATGCTGTCGCAGTTAGAGGAGAATTAGAAGATGAAGTTTAAGAAGTTCATCACGATAATGCAGGCAGCCATGGGGATTGTACCTCTGAACAAACGGGAGCTTCTGCCCCCCGGCAGGAAACTGTGGAGACCTCCGGGGTGAGTTACATCACTGCCCGTGTCATTACCTTTAACACTCACAGAGAGCTTGTGTTTAGCAGGAGTGAACTGCATGATGTTGAACTGCTGGAGCTGTTTGATTTCTAACAGATCTGTTTCTTAATCCCGATAGTGTCTCTGAAATATGGCTGCCTTCTCTAGATCAGAGTAGCAACAGATAGATTTGGTGGAATGGAAGAAATGATCTGTAACATTTCACATTTCACAGAAGCAAAACAAATAAAAGCGTGCGGCTAGCATTTTTCCTGTGGTATCTGGTTATGCTGATCGTTTAGGTTTTATTTGG
This sequence comes from Nibea albiflora, assembly GCA_014281875.1. Lineage (NCBI taxonomy): Eukaryota > Metazoa > Chordata > Actinopteri > Sciaenidae > Nibea > Nibea albiflora. The sequence goes on from CM024803.1 coordinate 4,509,897, forward strand.
TCAGGGTTTTAATCTCAGGGATCTGCATTGAAAAAGGCATCAATGTGTCATCCACGAACAATGTCCAAACATCAGCGTGTTGTACCTTTTGAAACTGCAAATGCATATAAGCATTTCCTGTTTAAAGTGGAGAACTGTAGCCTCTGAGTATGTCATCTCACTAATCCATGTGCTTCGTATTTGCCCTTTTGTTTTTGTAGCAGGTTTTCTCTCTGTATTAATGCTCATGCTGTTATCGTCAGCTGACCTTTTGTTCTCTTGTGATTTTGTCTGGATGTCCGGTAAAACAGGAAACCTCCTCTGTCTTTTATCTCCAGCCAGCTTTGTGTTTCTATGATATTTGTTACTCGGATGGGAACGTTCTTCATCTTGGTAAACAGCGTATGAATACAAAACAACATGTGCATCATACAAAACAGCTTCTTTCTAACACTGTACGGTGTACACATATGCATTTTACAGGATATACTACTTGGTTAGTGAGGTTCTTTCCACTCACTGCATATCATAGCTGTATTCACTTGTAGTGCACATTTTGTTTATTGGGTTATTAACATAATTTAATTTTCAATATCAGAGCCAGAGCCTGTCTTACTACACTACCTCATTGGTTTACTCCACATTGTGTACATTCACACAATCTCTATGCACTTTATTACTACTTGCACTGTCTAATTAGATGCTAAAATACTTTGCTTTGTACTTGGACTTGCTGATCTGACATGTTTAAATAACCAGACTGACATTCATCACAGTGCCTGTAATATTCTGTTGGTGTCAGACAAACCTATATAGATGTAGAAACTGCATTAGATTCAACTTTATTGTCATTGCACAAAGTACTTGGAGGACAAAATGCAGTTTAGCATCTAACCAGAAGTGCAAAAGCAGCAAAGTCATGCACATATGTATAGGTGCAGATATGATTATAAATATATTAGCAAGTTACAGTATGAACAGAGTGAAATTAATGCACTAAGATATATACAGCTTGTGCAGCAGCAGCAACACTTGCAACGTATGCAGGTATAAATATTTCTAGATGCTAGAATTCTACAGCACGATGTGCACCCAGCAGCCTCGTATCATCATGATGAGCTTCCGCTGAAAGGTGTTGAACATTGTTATTGAATTATTGCTCAGCTCTGTTTCTAATGGATATTTGCAGTAGGTGGTGTTAGTTTGGAGGCCTGCATCGCCTGTAAGGCAGTGAAATTATCAGTGTGATTGAGTGGATTCACAGTTACAGCTGACTGAACAGAGGTTTGGTCTAAGTAGGGCTGGACATTGTTTGAGAATACTGGTGTCAGTCACCTGAGATTTGGTCCTCTGCTTCTCAGGTTCTCCTCCTGACGGTCTCATTTGAGGTTTTATAACAGACAGCCTGCATTACAAACTGGGGGAGTGGACTTCAAAAGGCGCTGACAAGGCTCAGAGGGTCTAAGGAAGGACGGCCTTTAGTTTTAGCACCTGAGCTCTTGCTACTTCAGTTTTGAACTCTCTCTCCAAACACGAGAGTAGATTGTTTAATTCAACCTTTTTGTTTTGAAGTGAAGTGAATCCTGATTCAGATTATTTTAATAGATCCAGGAGATACTGAGCCCTTCCTCTTGTGTTTACTGAGCCTACACGTCTTAAGCTTAATTTGTAAAGAGCAGCAGGTTTAGTCATGTACAAGCAATGTGCTTTCTTCACTCTCTGCACAGACACTAGTCTCTTGTATCCAGTCAGAACGCCTGAATCCTTCACAAACCTCATTTCTGACTCGCTGCCATGGAGCTGAGAAAAAAAAAAAAGTTGTTTCAGCTCGGCGGAGGACACCACATGTTCCGACATGTTGTTAGCGATCAGGTCAGAGATGCTGCTCTTGAAGTGAGACTGCAGATTATAGTATTAGTCAGTAGTATCAGTGTGAGCCTTGTCTCTGGCTTTACTCACAGCCATACACGGGTGGCTTAGTTCTGGGAAAACGTGGGATTTTATTCACCATTTATAGCTGTACTTCTCTACTCTCTCCTCATCTGATCCTTTCGGCCTTTGAAATATTTGGTTCATATTTCAGTCAAGGTTTTAGTTGTTGTTCTGGCTGCTGCAGAAAGGAGATAAGTATAATCTTTCATCCCTGTGAAAGTGTTTGGTTTCTCACCGAGTGTTGTTACTTGTTAAACATGTAAAAGATTTAGACAAAGAAGGCAACCAAAAGTGAAACCATCCAGTTCAGACTGAATATATCAACATATAATGTTTGGTATGTTATACAGTACAGACATGGTACATGACATGGCAGACAACAGATAGCCAGGTAATCCCCTGACCTTTTTTTTTTTTTTACATTTGTGGTTTTGAGCGAAATTTACATTTAGTCATTTAGCAGACGCTTTTATCCAAAGCGACTTACATAGAAGGGAACAATCAAGGTACAGTGTGATAAGAGAGTGTTAGAGCAGCTAAAAGCCTTGTGACAATTCTTAAAGGAGAAGATTTGTCATGTCTGAGCTGACCATTCTTCAATCCACGCTGTAGAATTTTTATTTTTACACTCATATTTCATATTTCATTTCATACTATACTGACTCATGACACCTGTTACAAGTGATTACAAATGTATTCTTTGTCGTTTTCATTGCATGGTAGGGATGCTGTGAGGCCAGATTAATTTGAAAAGTCAATGTTTACAAAACTTATGACTGCATTCTGGACTAGTAAACAATAGTTTATACAACATTGAAATGATTATTTTGCCTTCTCCCTTTACATTACTGAATTCAAAAGTCTGCTTATTCAGTGTCATATTCTACAAGCAATGCATGTCTCACAAGAGAGATAAGTGGTCAAAACAATGGTCAAAAGATGCAGCAGAGGTGAGACTTTGTGACTTTTGGTCAACAATGGGGGTCAGGTCTAAAGAACACTACGTCCTACATTTCCCATGATACTTCTGAGTAGTAAACTAACTCTTATGTGTAAAATCAGTTTAATAATTAATTATGTTAATTAATTGGGTAACCTTGTCATACACTGCTCACTCTCTCTCTTGACAATGATTTACAGACTGATGTAAGTACTGAAATGACTGAACAGATTTTTATGAGTAACACACCTGCAATTAAAAGTGTGTGTTTTTCTCTGTGTGCATATAGGGACCAGCCTGGTTCTGACCAGACCAGCACTGACCTGCTCAAGTCCAGCCGCAAGTTCTGCTGGTCCAGAGAAGCCCAGTACTTGTATCTCCGCCGCCTCTCTTCGCGCAGCTACTCGGCTATCACGATGGTACGTTGTTTGCGCAATGCCGATGCTGGAGTGACTCACTGAAAATGAATTCACCATCACAAGGAAGCCACACCCTAAAGCATGCCCGGCTTGATCATCTATTTCACTCCAAATGGGAACATGGTTTACTAAATGAACGTCATGCTGTATGAAAGAAGAATTGAAACTAGATATTGAGACCACAAACTCACCAGGAGACTACTGATAATCAAAGGGGGGAAGTAGGGTCATTTCCTCATAAGACTCAATAATATTTGACCTTATTGTTGCAGGCCAAGTGTGCTTCCCTCTGCTGGTCATTAGAAAGAACACAGGTTTAAGACACTTCTGGTTGGCTTCATTTGACAGACCTGAAAACTGTGCTACTTATTATACACTGTCATGGTTTAAACTCAACATGTCTGCACTCATAGCTTCACCAGTTTTGAGAATGCTAATCTATGAATAGTATTAGCATTTATTATGCTGTGCACTTTGTAGTTTCTAATCCAGTCCAGAAGCATGAGCTCTGGTGATTTTTTTTAACGGCACTTGGATGATTGTGTGTTTCTTTAGTTGAAAAATTCATGAATTCTAATAATCAGTGTGAAGGATTTAGTTGCTGATTGTAACCGTCCTTGCATTCACCCTCCCGTTCCAAGCCTGAAGGAGAAACTACAGTGGAAGAACACACTGAAACTGTGACAAGAGGCAGTTTAGTTTGTCCTGGATTACCGTAGAAACATGATGAACTCCGTAAAAGAGGGGCTGTGGTGTGTATACAGAAGTCTCATTCTAAGGTAACAAAAACATCATGATTATTATTTTTAGACAATGGTTTGGAGATGTGAGGTTTAGTGAGTCAGTGTTTCCCAGACTCCTTTCCTCTTTCCTTATTTGAATACAATTATGGCTTTAGTGACGCCTCTTGCATCCAGAATGATGATTAACCAGAGAGACATTCATGTCCTGGAAGCTTCATTGTTTTAATGACTTGGTCACACAAATTATTCAGGCCAGTGAAGCTGTTTTGCATTAGCATGGCCTATTTTAAGGCCTCTTTCACATATTTCAGTTGATGTGAAATGTTGTGTTATGACTTTGCTGAGAAAATGGTCCAATTTTACATGGTATCAGGGATTTTGGACATTGTCGGGGTCAGCTGGCATCCTGATCTGTGATTTGTCTCATGCTGATAAAATACCAGATCAGGGCAGACCTGGATGGATAGTATTACACACACACACACATACTCTCTCACACACAAACAATAGGTTATTGTGGGACAGCTGCACATGCTCGTCTAGTTGTTCCAGACCTTGATGTCAGCCTTACATTTTTTACATAGCTCTATATGTGGCTAAACCTGAGTCGACATACATTTGTGTTTTGTTGGTCTGAGGCTGTCTTCCCATGGTTTTGGCCCTTTAGTTCCTGTGAAGGTTAATTGTAACGCTTTAGTTCATTGATACTTTGTAGAATAGTCCATTTTCAACTTTGTTGCAACCATTCGTTGAAGGTCGTTTCCCATTTCGACATGACAGTGCTGCCATGGTCCATAAAAAGAATGTTTCTCAGTTTGGTGTGGAAGATCTTGACCTTCTGACCCCGTCCTGCGTCTTTTGTATGAACTGCTGCAGTGGCTGCAGAGGTAGAGAATTAATAGAAAAAGATACAAACCTTCGTACTTTAGCTTGTTGAAAGTATTGACCCTATAGGTTGTGTGGGACTATAATGCCTAGTGTTTCATCTTCGTTTTTGGTATGATATCTTTAAGAAGTGCTTTTAATATTCTGTAGACGGTAAACCTAGATATTGTTTGCCTGTGCCTCTAATGAATCTTCTATCTCTGTTCAGATACTATGAACTAATTTAAATGGCATGCCTTTCTGTTAGTTGCAATCTGCTGTATGCTTTATGTGTTTACGTGCTGTCTGTCTGGGAGCCTCACAGCAGGCTTCCTAAAAACTCAATGGGAATTCTGGACTGATCCATCTCAGCAATATTACAGGTGCAAGCACCGTCCCTACACGTATGTGTAAAGTTATCACCTATAATTCTTACTGACGCCTAAATACGTAGCTTTTCGAGTTTAGCCGTAGTTGAAGTAATAACACATTGCCTTAGTTTGCTGTTGTTTATCACAGTTCGTTTCAAATTTATCCCCCACCTCCACCCCCGCTCTCGTTTGGTATAACCCTAACCAAGCTAGGAGTCGTCGGCGCTAATTTTTGCTCTGGATATGTAATCTTAATGTTTGAAGTCACAAAGACTAATGTTTTAAGTAGACGAGACTTTTCCCCCCACTTTTTACACTTTGTAAGTCTCGGTTTCTTTGAAACGTTGGTCTACATCCGTCCAGAAACACCTAAGGAGATAAAGTTTTGTTTCAATCTTCAGTACCAGTCGCGGATAGTTCAAAGTGCGTGATGCCCGTTAACGGAGGGGGGCTGCTCTCTCTGAGCAGATATGCAACTCAGTATTTCACTGTAAGTATCTCCACAGTTATTCAAAGTACTCATAAATATAAAAGTTGACAGGTAATAACAGTGATACACTCCTGGTACAGCGCTTTATGTGTATGTTTTACAGGAGAAGTAGTTATTCGGGAGTTTCCACGAATCCCTGCTGCACCTGCTGTGATTTTTAGTTTTAGTAAGAGTAACGGTTAGCTTGTTTAGTTAGTTTGTAGAAACACGTTCAAAGTTAATAAAGCCTATTTTTTTTGTTTTTTTTTAACATTGTTCTAATCTTACAAGTCTTTAGACACATCGAGTTTTCCCGCATTTAAACGCCTGATGTCTTATACGGTGCACTCAGCGCTGTTTGTCCGTCCTTTGGTGTTCAAAACAACAGCTTGCTTTCTTTCTTTTCGTCTTGTTTTTAATTATTTTCAAGGATAGCAGTAAGTGACGCGGCTCTGTAATGTTTAAACTAAACCCTAAAACACGTTCAACAATATTTCAGTGGCTTTACATTTGAAGTTAGTGATGTGCACTGGTGTGTTGTTGTCTGGTGCCTCTGGGTGTAACGCCGCTGTGTCTCCAGCAGGGGGCAGGACTCGTTAAACCTTTGGGCTCACACTAACTTCCGCCGAAAAAGTTACTCAGAACGTACTGTCACTGCGTTACATGAGACCTTTAGTTACTCACACGAAAACCGCCTTTGTTCCTCCGAGTACTGAGGTTTAAGAAGTGATTTCAGCTTCGTGTATAGTGCAGTAACATTTCAAAACATGACAGTTTTTTTTAATATTCAGTTTCCAGTTGCGTTGGTATTGAGAAGAAACAAATAAAACAGCAGCTCTGTTTGTAGCCTGAGCTGAAACAATCTTACAATAATCAGTTAGTCTCCTAGAGGCTGGAGTCACACTAAGTAATAACTGTTTACTTGAAGCTCTACTGAGTATTAGAACGCAAACATCTTATTTGGCTCTTTTAAATTTTATTTTTTCGTGGGAAAAAAATGTGTGAGAATGAAAAGCAAAATAAACATTTTTTCTTACTCAGTTTTTCATCTCCCAATCTCCCAAATGCATCTCCGTACCCTATGAAATCCACTAACACAACCAGAGAAGAAGAGAACTAAACAAGAACTACGATTTTGTAATACCGGCTGAATTTGAACGTCGCTTAAAGAGACAGCAAAGTTTTCAGAGTTTTGACTAAACTCTGCAGAGATGTGCTATAGTCTTTTCAGTTTTGGTTTTCGAGAGTTGACTCCTACTTTAAATAATATGTTCTCCAAGTCACGTCCTGCGAGGATGACCCAGGTATTTCAACCTCATTAGTAGAAATGTGTTTTGTTATGTAACGGCCGACACTCAGGAGGCTACGACTTATCCAGCAGGCCTGCCCGCGAGCAGCCTTCACAGTCGTATCACGCGGTACGGGAAGACCACCGTCTGTGATTAAAACTGCTTTGGCCTTGCTCGGAGCGCTTTCATCGGCTGCTTCTAAATCACTTATCTGACTTTCATGAGTTAATATGTTTTCTCTGTATCCACAATCTGACATCTTCATCTTCACATGTCATTAAATCTTAGCCTTCTTAAAGTCTGTTTTTTAAAAATAAGTGTACTTTTCAAACATGTTATACAGCTGTATAACCTGACCTGTTCCAAGGAAAAGCCACGTTGTTCAAGAACAATCTGGTTCTTTTTCCACTTGGTTTGATGAGTTTAAGCTGAAATTCCAGAGTTACATCTTCAAACGGGAGTGCCAAAACAAAGATCCTCTGTAGCATACAGCGAGGTCCTGTTTGTATTCACACCGTCCTATCGGCCGCCTGCAGTCTACCCACTGCTGCTGCCGCCGGTCGTCTGGTTTCCTCTTGTAGGCCAGAAGATCAAAAAAAGAAAAGAAAAGTGGGTTATGATGGGTGAGCTGCCAGCTCGCGTTGTGCCTGTTTCACTAAGCCTGGGTGTGAGATATCAGCGGCACACAGATTTCACTTTTCACTTTAGTCACCAAAAAAAAGAAAACCAAGTTCAAATCCCGGCTATTGTGCAGCCTCTGGCTCCACTCTGCGCACATTTGGTGTCAGTTTGTGTGCTGATTGTGTGAGTCTGAAACTTTATGAGTGTCTGATATATTCAGCATGTGAGCACACATCACAATCACAAGGTGTGGTGTGGTGATGTTAATTGTTTATGGACGAACACTTGGGCATTTAATCACCAGCGTGCCCGTGCGCTAGTTGGTGCGCCTGCATGTTTACACTGGCTGCAGACGGTGGGATTTGTGCTGAATGTAGGCCAGCAGAATCCCTCTTACGTCAACGGCAGGCAGGCGGGCGCGCGGGCAGATGCAGGAGGAGAGCTGCTGGTGGTGGTGCAGCTGTGACCATGGAGGAGGCTGTGGCGCACATCAGTCTGCCAGAGCACTGCTGGCGGTGAACAGGGAGACACGCAGAGAAGGGAGAGCCAGAGAGCGCCAGCGATGAAGACCGTCCTCAGCCTGCACAGGAAATGGGCCCACGCGGTCAAGACCATACGTATACTTCAGGGACTCGTGAGTGTGATTCTGCTACCGTGGTTCACGTTTGATCAGACCTGTGGAGAACAGCTGGAACGGACTGATTCCACGATGGACCTCAGCGTTTGTTTTTAGTTTCTTTAGTCCTTTGGTTCTGAAGTGAGGGATCCAGAATTACAGAAAAGTGGCAGCAACTGCTGTAAAATCATTATTCAGTATTTCTGGCGTTTGCAATATTATCAGCCGGTGTGTGTAGTGAAAATACAACCTGACTCGGCGCATTTTTGTGGGGAAGCTGAGGTCTGACCTGTGTTTTTGAGTTCTGAAAATCAGCTTTCCCTTTGTTTTAAGTGATGGAATATTTGCTCAAAAGTTAGTTTGTGCTTTATTAGAACTAAGGGCAGGACTAATTGGATTATTGATCAGTGATTTAATGAAGTTCAATTAATTAAGGCAGGACATATTAACCTTTTGGGGTTCTCTTTTAACTCTGTCGGACAACAAATCCAAGTTTCAGACTCGGGTTTGGTTTCTCATATTCCTCGAGTCTCGACTAGAGTTAGTAATGGTTAGCTGCAGCCCTTGACTTTACTAAGTTGTCAGTTTTTTTGGTTGCCTCATGTTTGTTTGAGTGTGTATTGTGTAATCCATTGGTGGGTTCACAGAACAGTCTGTCAGTGCTCTCATGCTGAACTGTTTTAAGTGCTTGTTAAAGAAAGCTCACTGATGTGCAGTGCTCTCATCAATAGTTGATCAGCCTGAGCCAGAAGTTTCTCAGTCTTAACTTGTTGTAAAGAGGGGAGCGGTGGCCTGTCGTTGTTCTCCTGAGAGCTCCTCCTCTGTAACGACAGCGCGGGCTAATGAACCGGCTTTGTCGTTACATCGCGTAATGCGTTATTAATCTGTTCCGTGAAATGAAGCTGCCCATGATAATCTTCCCCTTCTCTCCACAGAACCCAGTCATGGAGGAGATCGTGTGGGAGCAGTTCACCGTGACCCTGCAGAGGGTGAGTCCATCTGCGCCGAGACGCACCAGACCTCAACTCATTTACAGTGTTTCCCATGTCAGCCATAAATCCAGGGTGCTATACCCAGTGCTCCCCAGGGAGGGAGTCAAGCGATTCATTTGACACGTTCCAGTCAGCTAATAGTCAAGAGAGCAAAGAGCAGGCAGAGGTGCAGTGCAGACCTCTGTCTGTAGGGCTGGGGCTGTTTTAGAGGAGACATGGCCTGAAACAAGCCTGCAACCTCCTACAGGTCTGCGCGCAGCCGAAAGCAGGAGAACACAAAGACAGCAAGGAGGAAGTAGACTGAAACAAAACTAGAGAAACAGATGAATAAAGTAAGAAGTAAACCTTGGCCTAACTCTGCTGACACCAGGGCTCAACTGGAAGACAGTCTTTTTGTTTTTGAATTTTGAATGTTTTCTTTGGTAATCCATACGAGCTGTTAGAGCTTGTGGAATCAGTTATTAGAGTGAATGCAGGTTTAGATGAAGTCAGAATGTGAAAATGTGAAGAGTCTTTTCTCTAAATAGTCAGGAGGGTTTAAAAACAGGGGTGTGGCTCTGCTGGAAGAATTTGGACTCACGGCCACAGTATTTAAAAAATGCTGGCTACAGCCCGGCTTGTTCTTAATATATCATACTCAAATGTTCGGATATATAAACAGATTTCTCTTTGCTTGTTATCTGAACATGAGCAGCTATATGCTTTGCTTCAATAACATGAAATATTTGATGAAATGCGTAAACAAGATTACAAATCTGAACAGACACTCAGTGCCGGCTTTCTGTAGTCCACAGAAATAATCACTAGTTACATGTTAGATCTCCTTGATTCTATATATCCATATTTTATGATCCTGGTTCGATGCTATTTTTCATGTTAAACCAGGTGTTCTTAGGTAACCACCCTGATGAACTCATTGTCTCGAGGTCCACTGAAGCCAGAAGAGCAGATTTAGTGCAGGGAGGTCCTGTGCTGCAGGCTTGTGACCCCAGACTCACCACCCCTCCACAGCCAGCTGTCGCACTCTGCTTTGTTCATGGGCCTTTTTATTAAGTTCCCCCGTTGGTTCGCTGAGTAACATTTTTAAATACGTGTCCTCTGGCTCGCCTGGTGGAGCGTGAGGCCCGTCCATGTGGTCTGGGTCTCTGCTGTGCCAGCCTGGGTCTGGTACCAGCCTGCAGCACTTTGCTGTGTGTCGTCCTCGCCCTCCCCTCGCCTTCAACTGTCCCTGTGAAGGAAAGAGAAAACTCCACAGCTGCCTCTGCCCCCCACAACACCTCCCACTTTACTGAAGAAACGTTGCGTGATTACATTGCGTACTATTTGTCTATCCATGTGCCTCAATCAGACAGATGGTTGATTTTCATCTGTCGATTGTTGAAAAGAAAAGAAAAATAGTAAAAGGAGACAGCAGGATATAAAATAAACGACAAAAACTCAACTTAAAATGTATGGCACAAGTAGTACTCCTAACTTTACAATAACAGACGGAACATTAGAAAAGACAACAAAATGATAAATAAATAATGAAAATATTTGTTAAGTCTCTTTTTAATATCTGTAAAGTGTGAATGCATCTGAAGGAGAAGACACGAGGCCGTCTATTGAAGACCGAATCTTACATATTGTACTTAAATAATGAAGCTTGGTGGCAGTAGGTGAGAGCCACTCTCTTAATGTCTCTATTAAGAAGGATATCCCGGTACACACACACACACACACACATTTACAAACAAACTGTAACATTACACAGTGGCACACTTTTGTGGATTTTAGATTTTTTTTCAGTCTTTGTTAAATCCCTTTTTGTGACACTGTGGTGATTTTCTGAGGTTCACCTGAGTTGAAAAACCTGTTTTTTGGGTCAAGAATACACTCTGGCCTCTCAGGCTCACAAAACCTTTTCAAAAATCTGATCATGTCAAACAAGCTCAGATCATGAAACGTCGACATTTTTCAGACATCTGACAGCAACAATCTTCTTTTGCTGTTAATTTTGTTTTGCCCTAACTATTTGATTCTTCGTGGTAAGTAATTCATATTTCAGAGACGTCTTCATGTCTCCTGCTGCGTTCCTTCATTTTTGTTCATGTCCGTGTCTCTGCTCGCGCTGTCTCCCTCCCTCTGCCTCCGCGGCCATCTGCTAGAGACAGAGGGAAGTGGTGAATTGTACGGGGTTTTTTTTTAAGTACAGATGGAAGGGAGGGGATAAAGAGACGGGGTCATCAAATCTCTGACCTAATCTCATCTGGGAAAACTGGAGCAGTGGCAGGTAGAATCATTCAAAGCCCAAACATGTTTCCAAAGAAGCGAGGAGCCTTTAAACTGTTGTTTGCGCACATTAGCACGTTAGCATACACTGCACACGTTTTCCAAGGAGTGATTTTGATTTGCAGACTTGAAGAGCCGGCCTCATTGTTAATCACCCACGATACACACAGCTGCAGAAGATGCACATGTAAGCTCTGAACGCTCATACATGACTCCAGCACTCCCTTTAATCGCCATGTGCAATACAGCCATGATAATGCAGTGTGAGCTGACACACACAATGGGGATTACAGGACCTCAAACACACACACAATAACACACATACACACACACACACACACAGAGAATAGAGGGAGACTCCGCTTGATTTACTTGTTTTCTTTCCTTTGTTGCCAGGATCCAAAGATGGGCTTTGGCATCGCAGTGTCAGGAGGACGGGACAACCCCAACGAGGAAAGTGGCGAGACGTCCATCGTGGTGTCTGACGTCCTGCAGGGAGGACCTGCCGACGGCTTGTTGTTGTACGTACTGCTGTTGGTCATCATTGAGCAACTTCCAGGGCTCTGCACAGTACGCTCAGACAGCATGATCTGCAGACTGTGAAGTAGTTAAGTGTCGGAAACAGCGAGAGACACACCTTCATGGATCAAGTTTTATACCGTTCACTACTTCATTCATTACTTAACAGTGACCTTGTAGATATTTTGCATTTCATTTATACTGAAGTGTCTTTCACTTTAACATGCCCGTGTGTATTTGGGAGGAAAAAAATATTATTCATATAATTATTTAATTCCCCCAAAGCAGACATTTTTGTCTGGTCAATTTATCCAGTCTGCCAGAAGCTACGTAATATGATGTATTACAAGATATAATAAATATTAATGATAGAGGACTTAATCCATATTGCCCACAAATGCTAACCCATGACTGACTTAATAAACCAGTATCAGATATATATATATTTTTTTTTATGTGACAGGGATTAGTAGATTATTTTCATTATTTTAAAAAATACATTTTTTAAAATTTTTGCTCAAGGAGCCTAAACTGCTGTAGCTCATATCAATGTGTGTTTGTGTTTAGTGAGAATGACCGGGTGATACAGGTGAACGCCATCCCCATGGATGGAGCTATCCACTCCTTCGCTGTCCAGACCCTCAGGAAGTGTGGCAAAGTAGCAAAAATTGTAAGTAAAACTTTTTTATAATAATTAATATTTCCTCTCTGCTTTCAGCTCCAAACAAGAATTAGGATTTATTCATTTTTGTCTTTCTTCCTCTTGTTTCTCAACAGACAGTCAAGAGGCCCAGGAAGGTCCCAGTCAATCTGATGAACCGTCCCCCATCACCCGATGACAGAGTCTTCAACAACGACTACAATGATGATTATAATTATGACCAGGACCGCCGCAGTGTGTACAGTGGCGGGCGGGACCACAGCCTGGATAGGGAGCGAGGCGGGGGAGGGTACATGGATTCTGGCTACCAAACACGCGAGCGGGACTATGACAGGGACTATGACCGGCGGGAACGCGGCAGGAGCATGGAGAGAGACCTGAGCCCAGACCGGTACAGGAGGGACGGCAGCAGAGGTCGCACTTTGGACAGAGAGCGCAGCCCTGAACGCCCCTACAGGGGCGAGCACTTGCTCCCCCACGACTACAGCCCGGACAGAAGGTACCGCAGCGAGCGCGCATTAGACCGAGACCACAGTCCCGATCGGCGCTACCGCAGCGAGCGAGCCCTGGACCGGGAGCACAGCCCTGACAGACGCTATCGCAGCGAGCGAGCCCTGGACCGCACCAACAGCCCTGACCTTCGCCACAGGCGTGACAGCCACAGCCCGGTCCGAGGCCATGGCCGCGACCCCAGCTTTGAACGAGGACGTGACATCCCCATTGACCCAAGGAAGTACGATGAGCCGATGAAGCGCAGTGGGAGCAGAGATCGCCTGGACCGCTCACCATCACCTGCCGCCATGCCCATCCCTCTGCCCCGCCCTGTCCGCGACCTGGAGCCACTGGAGAAACCCCTGAACGTCCTGCTGCTGAAGAACCGGCCCAACGAAGGTGAGAAACAAACATAACAAGCAACTGCTGTTGGGCTGTCAGACCCCATTCTGAAAGACAACAAGTCAGGAGAATGGTTTTTGAATTTTAAAACTTTTTAAATGTTGGAATCAAAAACCAGCAGAGCGTCAGCACTGAAGCCAACAAGAAAACAACTGCATTTAACCAACAAAGCTAAGCTAAGTTCACAAGTGGCCTCTCTGGAATGCACAACCATCGTTGGTGCATCTCACACAGGGTGGAAAATCAGCAACAACTGCCAGCCACATGCTGGTAAAATCTGAAAGTGGCTGGTAGACACAAAGTAATGACTAATGGTTTAATGATGATGAATAATGATCAATGTAGGTTGTTCTGTTTCTGTGTTGATCCACAAAGATGATCGTTTTTTAATCTTTTCCAGAGTATGGCCTTTGTCTGGGCAGTCAGCTCTTCATCAAAGAGATGACCAACACAGGACTCGCCAGCAGAGATGGGAACCTGCAGGAAGGAGACATTATCTTAAAGGTAGGGTCAAAGTTCAACAAGCTTTGTGTCAGAATAGGATGGCAGTTCATCATTATTTTCATTACTGATTATAATTATAGTTTTTTCTAATCATGAAAAAACAAATGTCTATTGGCTGAAGGGATATTTTCATGAATTTTCTTTTGTCTGACCAACAAGCCAAAGATGATTTAAAAATGCTGACCAAAGCAAATATTTAGCATTTTTGCTTGATTATTTTCACTGACTCTGCACCTGTGGCTCAGTTCAAACTTCTGGTGTAGTGCTTAGTTTTGTAATTTTACATGTTGTGTATCTTATTTTGAAAAGTAAGTTTTTATATATACATTTTTATTTTATGGAAGCATTGAATCAATTTTATCTCTCCATAACAATACACTTTGAATGCACGCAGTAACTTCACAGGGCTTCTACTGCCGCGTTGTTTCTGATCAGCATTTCTCTCCCCGCGTGTCAGATTAACGGCACGGTAACAGAAAACCTGTCTCTCAGCGACGCCGGGAAGCTGATCGAGAAGTCTCGTGGGAAGCTGCAGCTGGTGGTGCAGAGAGACAGACGCCAGGTGCTGATCCGAGTCCCCCCGATGGTGGACAGCGACTCCGAGCTCGATGGTGAGAGACACTCGAAAATGAAAAGCAGCAGGTCCTACCCAGTGTAAAGGCAGAGCAAAGAGTGGGCGCCACCATCACATACAAACCCACCGCATACGAACTGAACGTGAAACAACTGTGGAACAATGTTGCTGTTGTTGTTGTATTTGTCCGCCAAACATGTTAAACCATCATAAAATAAAAGCTTTACTCACACATCAGTATTTAGTGTTATTTTGATATTAACCACTAACCAGTTATATCAATTCACAGAGCAGTACTCACACTGTAAGCTAACCAAACTATCATCATCATCATTCCTCCATCAGTGATTACTCACTCCTTTATACCTGTTTTTATTGTCACATGACCAGAGGGTGTGCTGTGATTGGTTGGAAACAATCCACATAAGTGGTATGAGTGGATTGCTCGCTGGTGTTTGCAGGGAGGGGGGGGAATAGCCGGAAGAATTGTGACCCACTTCTTCTGGTTTTGGGACTGTGTGTTTGTGTGTGTGTGTGAGGGAGAGAGAGAGTGTGTGGTGTGCGTGTCCATGTGTGAAAGTAGTCATTCGCCTCAGGCTGGGTGATCTAATCTCCCATCATAATCCTACTATTGGATATGACAGAATTTCATTACGTTGAGGTCCGCACAGCAGCAGCCCTCGAGTGTCTGACGTCCAGCCACCCTCTCTGTAAAGATCTCTGAGAACATTACGGCCTGCTTGTGTGAGTGTGTGTCTGTGTGTGCATGAGGATTTTCAGCTCTGTAAAGTTCAAATCACCTGTAGTGCATCTACTTCATTTTGCGTCAAATCATGCTGTCTTAAAATGCATAGAAAATCAATCTAGCCTTTTTTTTTTTTTTTTTAAATATCCTGTTGTATTTTACTTTATAGAACGCTGAAACTTTGTGTCACCTTCATTTTGGTGTCACCTTTTGTCTGCCTTTGTGCCTGCTTCTGCTTCCTGGACCTGTGGGTCATTTGAATTGTGTAAAAGTCTGTTATGTAATTTAAAAAAAAAAAACAAATAAAGGTGCCTCAAGGAGAAATGAAACATTTACTCTTGCAGACACGTTTTTAGTCTTTATTTACCTGAATATGGAGATCTTATGAAACCCAAAGGTCACTTCAAAGAAGATTGTGATATGTTTTCATCCTCTTTGTTGTTTGCAGATATTTCAGAGATCGAGTCGTACCGCTCCTACTCTCCGCAGGACGACAGGCGGGGACACCACTCCGACCTTTCCTCCCACTCCTCCAATGAAAGGCTGAGAGATAAGCCCAGGTAAGACTTAACTGCTTGATTCAGGATTTTATTGTAGTCAGAATGTTGATCTTTAGGTAGGCAAAGCTTCACTAAGACATACCCATTGATTTTATTGCGTGTTAAGTCCAGCAGAAAATCAGGATAATGCAGGATTATGTTGATTTATGCCCCCTGACGCTTAATCAGTTCATCACATTAAATCAATGAGCTGGAATTTCTCTGCATTGACTATGTGCTGTAATGTTTGATGTGCATTAAATTTTGTCTTTATCTTGATTGACTGACAGGAGCATTTGAGGGTTTAGGGGTTGTTGATAATGTTTTATGGTCACCAGAATAATCTATTCATATGACATATTCTGATACTTGACCTTTATCACCAGAGAGGACCCACCAAACAGGCTGGCAAAAATGGGCGCCATGGCCACACCATTCAGAGGACCTGACAGAGCCGCAGAGGACACGCTGCCTTTGCCGGCAGAGAGGGAGGATCCTCGACCAGAAACGCCACCGGGTAAACAATGAATGTATTAGATCATTTATTTTGTGAAAATATATATGTAATTCTTTCAACATGAACATGTTTGTTTGTTTCTTTTTCTGTTTCTGCAGTACCAGCAGTCACTGTAGCCCCAAGGCATCATGCTCCTCCTAAGGTGCCACTAAAGCCAAACATAGAGGACCAAGAAATATATGGGTCAGCATATAACCGTAAATAACAGTTATTCAGGGTGGATTTCTTTGTTACTGCTATGCATAACCAAATCTTGCTTTCACCTTCCAGGCCAAACACAGTGATGGTGCGTTTCCAGAAAGGTGACAGCGTGGGTCTGAGGCTCGCAGGGGGAAATGACGTCGGCATCTTCATCGCCGGTGTCCAGGAAGACAGTGCGGCTGAGCAGGAGGGTCTTCATACAGGAGATCAGATCATGAAGGTGACAGTGCTTTAATTTCGCATTTACAAACCTGCAGATAAAACATTCACATGGCTTCACTGGGACAAAAGCACATCATTTGTTAATCATGACACCTGTTGACCTGGATGAAGTACAATTTTTTTCATATATTTCTCCTTTGTGTAAAAATAACCCCTATTTTATAATGTTGTTCAAGCATAATGCTATATCTAAGTCTCTGCACTCTGTCTATTGGTCTGTTTTGTGTGTTTCAGGTGAACAATATGGACTTCAGAGGCATGGTGCGTGAGGATGCTGTCCTCTACCTCCTGGAGATTCCCAAAGGAGAAGATTTAACCATCCTTGCTCAAAGCAAACCCGATGGTACTGAACAACATAGTGTACTACATAATGCCACATAATGCTTGCTAATGAGACGGGGAAAAACTAAAATATTTATTGTTATTAATAACAAAAACAGCAAATATGGCAAAATTTGACAAAGCAACACAAACACAACAGTCGCACAAATCAGTATATCCTGTAGCTGATTCACTTAACTGGCCACAATGATGACAATATGAAGTGCCATCTGTATAACAATGTATAATATAAATATTTATGATATTATATGAATATTTGGATAAATAGACAGATACACACCATGTAGACTGAGAATAGCAGAAGACCCAGAATGGAGCCCTGTGGTACACCAATCCCACTTTACAATCCTATGAGGTTGAGTCATTTGTTCAGTTGTAGTTTTTAGTGAAGTTCTGTGGTGTTTAGTATACAGATTATTCCTTGTGACGCTTTATTTATCTCTTTTTTTGTTTTTCATTTTTCTGTTTCAGTGTACAAGGACATTTTGGCATCTGGCAGAGGCGACTCTTTCTTCATCAGGACCCACTTTGAGTATGAGAAGGAAGCTCCTCAGAGCCTTCCTTTCTCCAGAGGAGAGATCTTCAAAGTGACGGACACACTTTATGATGGCAAACTGGGCAACTGGCTGGCAGTCCGCTCTGACAAAGACAACCAGCTGCAGGAGAAAGGAATCATCCCCAACAAGAGCAGGTCTGTGCAGGGATCGTGGTTGTGGTCTTTGTTGAATTGGTGTAATATGTGTGCACCTATAATGTTAATATTATGCTGACACAAATTCCAATCATTCATTGGCTGTGGAGCAGCTGGCAACAACTGAATATCTTGATCAGGATTATAGTCCATTGTTGCAAGACTCTGTGTCATCGAGAGTCATTCCAAACCCCACAGCGTGGAAAATGGAATTGGTTATTAGACATGATGCTGACTAAAGCACATTTTGTTTGGTCTCACAGAGCAGAGCAAATGGCCAACGTTCAGAATGCCGCCCGGGCGGCATCGGGTAACGACAGAGGAGACTTCTGGAGGCTGAGAGGTCAAAGGGCGGCAAAGAAGAAAGACTTGCGCAAGAGTCGAGAGGACCTGAGCGCAGCTCCAGTCACCACGCGATTCCCCGCCTACGAGAGAGTGGTCTTGCGTGAAGGTACCTAAAAGTTGTTCTCTAGCCAATCGGGCACATGAAATATACATCAACTGTGTATAACCTGACTGAATTTGTCTTGTTTGATGTTTTCTTCAGCTGGTTTTAGGAGACCTGTGGTCATATTTGGGCCCATTTCTGATGCAGCGAATGAAAAACTGGCCAAGGACCTGCCGGATGAGTTTGTTGTTGCCAGTAAGAGCTTACATAACTTGTACTATAACACACTTTTTTTTTTTACAGTGTTGCATAACTTATATAGTGAAGATTGTGAAAGTTAAAAGTATTTTAGGGTGATTGATTCTACTATATCATCCTGCACCATCCTGAATTTTGAATATTTGCTTTTCTCTTTCAGAAACGGAACCCAAGGATGCAGGAAGTGAGAAATCCTCTGGAGTGGTGAGACTAAACACCATCAGACAAATCATTGAACAGGTATGGTACGCAAATGAAATGCAGCTTTCCGAAAAAATACTGTGACATCATCCGGCATGAACCACTTCCCTCCGTTTCCTCAGGACCTTCACGCTCTGTTGGATGTGACGCCCAAAGCTGTGGACACGCTGAACTACACCCAGTGGTACCCCATCGTCATCTTCATGAACCCAGACAGCAAGCAAGGCGTCAAGGCCATGAGGAACCGCCTCGTACCCGGATCCAGCCGCAGCGCACGCAAACTCTACGAGCAGTCCGTGAAGCTGAGGAAGACCTGCTCGCACCTTTTCACTGGTGCGTCTAAAGATGATGATAATCATAACAAATGTTTAAATTTTAAGATTGGCGCATACATCAAACATTAACTGACTCATTGTGGGTGATTCCTGTCTTAATTGTATGTTTAGCAACTATCGACCTGAACTCAGCCAATGACGCGTGGTACGGCAGTCTGAAGGATTCCATTCGGGAGCAGCAGGACAGAGCTGTGTGGGTGTGTGAGGGCAAGGTGAGTCTTCATGTGTGTGAGAAATGACAGGCAAGTATTTTTCAAAATTGCCATGACAACTGCGTGACTTGAGTGTGTACCGTCCCTTCCTCCCCTCAGTTGGACGGTTCAGAGGAGGACCTGGATCTTCACGACGACCGCATGTCCTACCTGTCGGCGATGAGCGCAGACTACCTGAGCATGGACAGCCGTCTGACCAGCGACTACGACGACACGGCGGACGAAGGCGGCGCTTACACAGACAACGAGCTGGACGAGCCTATGGACGAGCCCCAGCCGGTGTCAGCCATCAGCCGATCCTCAGAGCCCGTAATACCAGATGAGGTGGGAGCGCCCACTGATGCCCTGTGAAATACTGTCCTGCGTGCTGTGTATATATCTTGTTCACTGGTTTCAAAATGTGCGTTTGCATAATGTGACCCTGACAGCCCTCCTGTGTCGGTGTGTGTCGGTGTGTGTCGGTGTGTGTCTGTGTGTGTAGAGACCTCACCCTGAACCCCGGGCTCGTATGAGGAGGTCAGGAAGCAGAGAGATGCTGAACAGAGAGCCCAGCCCTCCCCCTTCTTTTGTCCCTGAACCCCCAAAGGTGAGCTCCCACTCCGCTCCTCTCCCCTCCCTCACCACAACACCCCTCCATCTACACTGGAGGTGAACATGGCTGTCACACACAGCATGCCGGAGCAGACCAATCCTCACCAAATCCCCCAGCCGGCAGCGAAATATAGTGTTCACATGGTCCAATATCCTGAACCCTTCTCTCCTGTGACAGGTGCGTGCTCAGACTCGGACCGACTCATCGCGGAGCTATGACTCGCACTCCAGCAGCACCATCAGCAGCGACGCAGTGGGCGGGCACAAGCCTGCTCCCCCTCCCGTGGCCATGAAGCCCAGCCTCACCCGTCTGAACCAGACGTCATCAGAGGAGCAGACCCCAGAGACGCAGGAGGACCCCGCCAACAAATCCTTCCTGGGCAAGGTTAGCGCCATCATTACGAGTTGTTCCTCTTCTGCCCTATGAAATCTAACTTTCTCTGAGTTTTCTTACATTAACGACAGAAACTTTGACTCGGTTAAATCATTTTGTTTCACTTTCTTCCTCCTTTGCTTTCACTTCTTCTAACATGAAATAGAAACCGGGCGACCAGGTAACTGAATGTGTCCGCATTCGTCTTGCCCTCCTTCCCGTTCTGCTGTCTTCATTTCACTGAACACGCTCAGACGTTTTCACTCACTGTCACATGAGTCACGCCATGTGGATGTGCAGCATCTACTGTGAATCATCAAAAGTGGAGCGGTAATTAACGTGTGTTCATTTCCTCCTAGATTAAAGCGTTTGAGAAGATGGACCACCTGGCGCGAGCTCAGAGGATGCTGGAGCTGCAAGAGGCCGAGAATGCTCGAGTCAGTGCTGGTTTTATTCATAGCAGGGCCCCAGGTGCTCTGCCCTCACCCTGCATGTTGACTGAGGCAGCAGAACACATGTAGAGATGAGGGGGGGGAAAAAATCAAAAGAAACACCGACCCTGAGTCTCTGTACATCCACCTCAACAGTTGGAGTAATTCATAAATTTCAACATTAAAAGAGTTATTAGTTGCTGTAGTCGTTCCTCTGGTCCACACTGGCCTTTAAAGGTCCAGTGTGTAAGATCTAGGAGCTGTATTTACAGCACATGTAAGAGGTGATGTGCAGTGAGCCCTGGCAGCGTGGTTTGTCTTTCTCTGCAATTTTCTTTACATGCATCTGTAGCATGTTTGTGGTTTCAGCGTTCTGTAAGGGCTCATTGGCCTTCTCCTCCTGTTTCAAACGCAAAGACTCTCGTCAGGTTGGTTGCTCTCTCTCTGCCTCGCCTGCAGCCGTACGTCGGATCTTAGTTTCCGAGCGGCCGGCTGAAGGATTTTAATTACAGATGCTCGTTGCTGGGTTTAAAGGCAGCACACTTTGTGATGTCAAACGTTGAGGAGCGTTGACATGCCACAGCCCTAATCGCTACGTAACTGCCAATTGAGCACGTTTTATGCATGGAAATGAGCACAGCACCCTGAGGTTTCCTGCTCCATGACTGACAGACTAAAAGTCTGTTAGCATTGTCTTTTTGATTAACCAGTCTGTAAACACGGCCATTTAGAGGTCAACCAAAGTAAAGCATCAAGACTTCATGAAGATGTTAAAAAAGTTTAAGGAAGTGAATGTGGATTGGATAAACATTCATGTTGTGCTGTTTTAAAGATGAAAGTTAAAAACAGTACGTTTTTGTCTCTTTAAGATTATTTCAGTTTGGTAATCCTTTGGAAAAGAACTCGTCGACGTTCTCTGCCGCCTTTCTTTCAGACATTTCAAAATCACTGTAGTTTTTCACACTCGGAAGGAGAAGATGAGACGAGGGGGTTGCAGTCAGCAATTATAGCACTACATGCCACAGGATCATGCGCAAGCAAACCAATGACTCATCAATGTACACTGAGAATGGAATATAGTTAGTCAGTATTACATAAACAGAGGAGCAGCCTCTCGGGGTCGGGTTAGGATGTCTCGTGTTGTTTTGAAGTCTCGCATTAGTCCTGACATATCTGGGTCTGCTCTCTTCTATCTACACAGCTGGAAATCGCCCAGAAGCACCCAGACATCTACGCCATCCCCATCAAACTGCCAAAACCCAACCTCAACCGTCCTCAGCCAATAGGGTGAGAGCAACACTCTTCCTTATTAGCACAATAAAAATGACGCGGAGGTCATCAAGCTCTAATCTTATGAAAGGAAAAGCTAAACTGCTGTATCTCTGCTGTGTGTTTATGTATGTGTGTGTGTGTGTGTGTGTCCAGTTCCAGCTCCAATCCCGAGCCGCAGGCTCCCTTCAGGCCACAGTACTCTGATGCCAGAACATACGAGGACGAGGAGGCCGAGTACCGCCGACAGCTGGCCGACCAGACCAGGAAAGGATACTACAATCCTCAGAAATACAAAGACACCGAGCTGTAGGCTGCGCACACAGGACGTGATGTCATCACCGCACACAGCTGGATTCCTTCCACATCATCGCACAACAAGCAGATGGGCTTTGCTGCCATGGTAACAGCTGAGGCAGCTTTTACCTTGATGTAAACTCTGAGAACTTTCTCCCTGGAAACATCACTTTAACACTTTTCAGTTCTGTTGTCTCACACAGGTTTGTACAAAAAGCATACTTTGAATACACTAAATATTCCTCTGGACAGTGTATTCTGACAGGTTCAGCGTCCTGAACAAAAACATGGCTGACGTACCTCTTCACAGTCTGATATTTCACTGTATATATTCTCTTTGTGTGTCTGAAGAGGTTTTTGTTACAATTGAGGTTTTATTCTAACCATCACGCAAACACTAGACCGTTTTACTCCCGTTTTACTGTTGCAGGTGAGTCACTCAGAAAGATAAATACCCTGAGATAAAAAAAAACAGATTTTTGTAGTTTTGAAGGTATTTTTAGAATCTACAAAGACTCTTCTGACCACGTGGAAGAAAAATATCCTGTCCTCTGCGTGATAACAATGAGTTTTCACTCATCACTCGCGTTTTTTTTAACTGTTTCCTATCCAAGTGGCCGGACGTGTCATATTTCTGGACTCATTTGGTATGATTGATTGGTGTTGTGTATCATCACAAAATCGTGGAAAGCAACAATACAGGCAAATAGAGAACACATGACCTGCTTTTTCTACTCGTGAAAAACACAAAAGTAGAGCTCATGTTTGGTTTGTCCATTCTGGGCTACTGTAGAAACATGGCAGACTCTGTAGTAGAGAACCCGCTCCCTCTGTAGATATAAAAAGGCTATTTCTAAGGTAAAAATCATTCTTATTTTCACGTGATTACACACACATGAAAACATACATATGTTCCATAATTAGTCAAATTACCACATTGCCCTAAATCTTACTCATAGGACCTTTTTTAAATCTTCTGTTCATCCAGCTGGCTCAAAGAGTATTTGAGGATTCAGGAAATATCTTCAGGACGTCAGTAAGGGTTGCTAGGTGACCTTTCGGGTTTTTCAAAGACAGACGACAAACATTACCTCTGTGTAGGTGAGGCAGAAACTGGAGCTAACCACGCTGCAACCAAACCATAGATAAGACAGTGCACACGTGTACGGTACTGGATTGATGGGTTTTATGTCTCATTAGTGAGTAACCCTTGTTTCAGGCACGTTCATCTAAGGACAGTGTAGAAATTAAAGAGTGTCAGCAGCTGCTCTGATGTTAAATAGGTGTTGGTGTAACTTCTCTTATCACTCTCCTGCCAAGCCTCCCGATTTATTGTACACCTCTACATTCCCGATTAGACGTGTGTGTATACACTACACTGTGAAGCAGCATATCTTAAGTGCCTTGTAGCTCTGATGATAGAAAAGAAAAACCTATCCAGAGACGGCACGAGGTTCTTAAACTGTCAAAACATTCAGAGTGCAAAAACACCTGCTGTCTTACTGAACAACAGACGGATTAAAAAAAAAAAAAGATATTTTTCGGTTTTGTCAACACTGACAACATTCAGTCAACGGGCAGAAACAGCGTTCACCAAAGAAATATCATGAAGACGTGAGATAGAGAAGCGTCTCATTAATGTCACATCTGTATTATGATCACAATATCTGTATCTCATACTAATGAGCTGAATGACAACGTACGGAAGTCTTGACAGGATAACGTGTCTTTGGGGGGATTGCAGTTGTCTGAAGCATGTCTGTATTTTTCAGCTGGAGCAGATGGATTTGGTGAATGATGATGAATTATTAAGGTCTGAGATGTGACGGGTGCAGCACGGCTGATGTTTCTGACAGTTTGTACGCTTGTCTTTATTCACTGCTTTTCAGCCGCAGACAATCACATTGTTGTTGCATGTTTTTATATTGAACACACACTGAACTCAGTCAAGCCTTTGTACACTGGAGCGCCTGGAATGTGGTGACGACAATCATGTTGATCCGTTTCTTTTGCGTGTCTGTTAGTTTGTGGTTTCTTTTTTTTTTTTTTTAGTTTGTGATCTCGTTGGTGTTACAGAAAAGACTCAAAACTCAATAAATAAATCTCTTTTTTATATTTTGTTTGACGGTGCGTCTTCTTTGAAGTGACAAGCTCTACTTTTACACAGGGAGCAGTCTGGAGAGTTTAAAGACAGCGGCCACATCTGAAGGAAGGCATTCAATTCTGCCTTCATTCTCAACGTGTCAAGTCTGACTAATTAGTATGTAATGTGACTGATTGTTCACACAGTAGATTCATATTTCCTCTTATATCTGCAGGATATTTAGATTTAGTGATAACTATATCCTAAAAACACTCAACACAAAGTCCTGTGTTTGGCCCATTCATCCACCCTGACTTGCGCAGATATTTTTGCTCTTCATACAACGTTCATCCTTTACTCCTGTTATCGCCCCCTGCTGGAAATAATGTGATTTCATCACAAAAACAAATCTCTCTCATAACAGCAGCGATCTTTTCTTTCTTCAACAGAAACATTGTATTCCTTTGAATTCTCAAAATATGTTCGAAAGAATTAACAGCTAACTACACTCAGTCTTGGATCAAACAAACCACAGTATACTAACCAAGGCCTTTTCTTCAGAGTTTATTCAGCAGAATTGTACATGCATTCCCCTTAAACTTGACCACTTCAGTCCTGGGTCGCCCTGACAATTTATAGGTCCAACATGATTAGAGTACATTCAGATATTACAGCTATTCAACCAAAGGTAATATTTACTCTGTTTGCCACCTAAATATGCACAATAAAACCCACGATTTCTCTTTGGTCAAACATAACACGTTACATCAACACTCGGCCTAGTGAGATAATCTGCCTTCTGCTGTCATACTGTACATGTTTACATGACAGTGCACTGTACAGATTAAGGCAAGTCAAGTGGTATCAAACAGGATACAGAGAGGAGAAAAGGTGTTTTAAAACAACGGAAAGACTGATGGACAGTAGTAAAGATAGACTGAGTGGCGTGGTGGAGAAGTGTGTGTTCAGATGTAGACGGGCTGCTCCTGTGCTGTCAGCAGACGGTACATGGCTGCAGGCATCGTCTTCATGTGGATCTGGAGCAGAAAGAAAACAACAACAACAACAAACAGTTATTTTTAGAGCCTTTGTAGTCGTGCAGCTTAAAATTTTCTCCTGTGTGCTGCTAGAGGAAAGGTCGCGGGGTCATAAAAGCTAAAGGGCTCATCCTCTTGGGAGCAGGAATGTGATCCGCACTTAAGATATTTCTAGATTTTTGTACATAAAAATGGGAAAGTATACATTTGGGCTGAATGGTGGCACTACAACAGATGACAGGCTCTGTCGAATACACAGGATTCCTCCTCTGGGGAACATGACTAATCAATTTCATGAAAATATGGCTTGTTGATTCAGGGTCCAAACCCACTCTGAATCATCAGTGAACCATAAATAGGCCAATATCACAAATCACAATTTAAACACAATACATTTTTATAAGATATGGTATCTGAATAATGTCTGAGTCTGAGGAATCAACAGAAATACTGTTTCTGTTGATTCCAGTTTCTTGAACTTTGCTGCCCTTTCGATCTCCATCACACCATCAGCAATGAGACCAAACACTTCCTGCCAATGTTTCAAACTAAAAGCTCATCTTGTCCTTTTGAATTACTGGAGCACTTCCAATGTGAAACATCTGAGCAGGAGGTTGACTTTCAAAGTTTGTAGTTCAGTAGGAACAACAGTTATTTATCTTTACACCAAAAAGGGCCTCCTCTCACCTCTCCCATGGCGTTGGACAGAATCTGAACGATCTTCTCGTGAGGCGTCGCCACGACGCTCTGGCTGTTGATCTCGATGATGCGGTGACCGACGCGGACGCCTCCTCTCTCTGCGATGCCTCCCCTCATCAGGCTGCAGATCTGCGGGCGCACGTACAGCATCGTCATTAACAATCACTGCTCCGTGTCTGTTGCTAAGAAACTGGCACCGTTAAAATAAAAGCTCTTAATAATAAAATAACTTCTCCTGAACGTGTGTGTGTGTGTGTGTGTGAGAGACACTCACGATGCCGTTCTGGACGCTGAAGCCCAGCTGGTATCTGAGGTCCGGCCTGCGGATGAGCACCATGGTGACAGGAGGACACCTGACGATGTTCATCTTGATCCTGGACTGAGACTTGAGACCCTGTGGGAAGACGGCGGCTTGAGTGCATCACAAATGGCACACAAATATATTATGCTTCCCCAAAAGCAAGTAAAGAATAGTTTGAGTGACTAAAAATAAGTCTAGACTGAACTGAGAGCAGCAGCTTACCTTGATGATGCTCTGGCAGGTGCTGAGCGGTAAACCCACCAGACTCGTCCCGTTTATGGTCATGATCTGGTCTCCGATGTTGAGTCGGCCAGACTTCTCGGCCGGGCCGGCGTGCATCATGCTGGCGATGATGACGGTGGGGAGGATGGAGCCCCAGCCCGACTCCACTATCACCACACCCAGGATCTCTCCTTTCTGCTTCTCGATGTAAACCTGCGGCCAAACATGTACGGCTTTTCTCTCACTGCGTCCTCATCAGAACATCTGCACATCCTCAAATTTAAACCTTCAAATGCAGAACAGCATGAAGAGGCTGCACCCATTCTGAGATTCTCACAGCCAACCTCACATTTTTGAGAAATGCGAGAGGACAGGAGGCATCCAGAGCAGCGAGGAGGGTCTGAGGTCAGACCAGTTTGAGCGTCTCAAATTCACCTTCATACTGGGGTTAGTACATTTTTTAAAAAGAAAAACATGATGGCATTTTTCAGTCACTGTCACACAGATGTGACTCTTAAACCAGCTGCTCATCTGAAGCACCGCAAGGCAAACTAGCAGAGCAGAAATGTAACGGCACTGGCTCGATGAACTTGACCTGGACTGAACTGAAGGGCACCGCTGGACTCTCCATGTACAAATGATACAAACATCACACGAAGCATCAAGCAGAATATTCTGTTCAGTTGCAGCAGACGTGTCTTAGTTCAAAGGTAAAAATGAACTTCAGCATGAGAGGTAAACAGAGACCTGCTGCGACTCTGCTGCCACCTGCTGGTCGACTTACGTCTCTGCAGTTCTCAGACTTGGAGAAGTGGATGAGGTCGTCGTTGTACATGTCCTGAGTGTTGAGCAGGTCGCTGTACTCCCGCTGGCTCAGGTCCTCGGGGTCGATGCCGTTTGCCCTGAGAAACTCCTGGTAGGCGACGCTGAAGGACTGACCGATGGACTGAGCAATGAGCTGGGCCTGAGAGACGGAGAGAGAGAGAGAGAGAGAGAGACAGAGAGAGAGGGAGAGGGAATGAGAGGGAGGGGAGAGGAAAGGATAAGGGAGGAGGATAAGGGACCATGAATGATGCTAACTTTCATAATGCCTGTGGGAATTTTGTCTGCACAAACTGAGCACAGACCTCATGTTTACAAGGCTTGTTTACATCCCACTGCAGCATACACACACACACACACACACACACACACACACTCAGTGGTACAATACTTGTAAGGAGTCTTACTGACAGGATGCGCTCCTTTCATACTTGTTTACCTAACGTGAACTGAGCTCTAACCACAGATCTAAAATCTGTCTTAGAGGGCCGGAAAACATATTTTCCCAGTGAGCTAACATGAAAACTATATTTTCTTTCAAACAGTACCACATGCAGAACCTCCATGGACTTTTCAGGATTTAGCAATATTTTGCTCAAAATCTGACGACAGCCACACAGTCATAATGACGCAGCATGAAGAGGTTCAGTGTGTCAGATTTTAATATCCTATTTACAGAAGATGGTATAAATGTCATATAATATGTATAACTATGTTTTCATTAGTGTATAATCACCTGATCAGGTATCATATCCTGAGAATATCTACAGTAGCCCACAATGGACAAACTAAATGCTGGATCTACATGGAGCCTTTCAAGATTTTTACATCCACATATATTCTCACGCTAGAAAGGAGAGGGTGAGGCGATGAGGTTGTAATCAGTCATTAAAACTATTAAAAAATATTCCATAAGAATGTTTTTTTGTTTGTTTTCTCAAAACTTTCTGTTCCAAGATCTGTTCTTTTTCTGTTTTTATTAAAGTTACAGAAGTATGACCAGGTCAGAAATCACCAGGACTATCTTTGAACTGCAGTTCTTCTAATTTCCAAAATGCTGCTGCAGGCTGTGTTAAAGTTAATATTTTAATGCACAAGTTACTTAAGAGTCAGTAGTTAGTAGTACATTTCCTGCTGCTGATGTACTTAGCTCTACTTAGTGTCAGATATTGAGGTATAAATGAATCATTTGGGAAATACTTTCTCTTCATCTATTTTCAATAATCTTAAATTGTTTAAGACATGTTTAGCCTAGCTTAGCACAAACACTAGAAGCTTCTAAATGTTAACAACTCTGAAGCTGTCATATTTACATTACAGTGCGTGCTGAAAGTGAACAATAAATCTGAGCCTGGTGACAGCATGTTTTGTTCTGTAGGTATTGTTGTATTTTTCTGCTTCTCGTGGAGGCTAACAGCTTCTCTTGCTTCCAGTGTTTGCACAAAGCTCACTTAAACTGCTCCTGGACCTGACTCTGTACTGAACACACAGAGATGAAACTCTTCTAACTCCAGCAAGACAACAAACTTGATGTGTTGTGACAGTGGTGGTGTCTGTTTGCAGCTCACATTTAGATTAACTCAAATACAAGCTCCCAAGCAGTATGATTTAAATGTTAATGCTAAGCTAATACAGCAATAACAGACTAATAATCAGCAACTCACATCCTCGGACTCGAAGACGTGGCAGATCATCCTGTACAGCCGCCTGTCATCGTGGGTCATGGTGGTTTGCTCAGCTGTGTTGTCCAGGTTTTCCTGCGCGCTGCGTGACCGCACCATCTTCCCCCGGGCCATCAGCACCACCATGTTCCCGATGTCGGCTATGTAGGAGATCGTCCTCAGTGGCAGGTCCATTAAAGACTCCTGACGATGCAAACAAGGCATGAAAGTGCTCTTAATTAACCAGCTCTCCACGGGTGCTGACAAGATACCGTGACGCTACAGCTGCTACATTGCGACGTTTTTAATGAGGTTTGGAGGGGTACTGCGGGGAGAATCTGCTGCTTCACACACTGACCGTTGAAGGAATCTGAGCGATCATCTATGCTGTCCCTCCATCCCTGAAGGATGTGAGTTATTTATTGATGAGAAAAGGACGCGTGTTATCATTTTGATACCTGAGTGTCTGCATTGAGGACTTTGATTCTCTGCGTGGACATGAACAGGTCGACCTCAGCGGTGGACGGAGCCTCCCCGTCGGGGCTCTGCACAGGAGAGGAGATGAACAGAAGAAGCAACAGGTTGACGAACGGCAGCGAAGGAAGAGCAGAGCGAATACACACAACAAACTGTCAGAGGCATCAAATCCAACGGAGCAAAGAGACACTAATGAAAGCAAAACACCAATCTCTCTGCACGTGACCAATGAAAACAATCACACTAGAGGTAAGATTAACATCTGAGTCTCTTCTTTTTTACATGAAACGTGTACATTCATAAAGCAAACGTACCTTTTTCCTGTTCTTTGCCTGCTTCTGAGCAGCCTGCGGTGATCATGAAACAGAAAAGAGTCTCATAAAAAGAGAAAATGAAGACAACAGGACGAGAAAAGTGATTTTTTAGAAACCCAGTCGCCTTATTCACCGTAGACTGTCTTCAATCCAAATGCCAAATTAAGGGACAAAAGGACCTTAAAGGTGTGTGTGTGTTTATGTGTTTGTGTGTGTGTGTGTGCGCGCGTGGGAGGACAGTGATGTTACTGTCTATCACATCTGACAACAGCGGGCTGCCAGAGGCCTTTCTGAGGCAAACACTATCAAAAGTTTCCTCTTCATCGACGTGACACAATCGACCCCCGAAGAAAGACAAAGCGACCTCATGTGTTCGCTGCTGACGCCTCGTCACAGCTCAGGGTCAGCGCGCGTTATTCCAAAAGGTCGGCTTTGTCGACCACCGTTTGCTCTCTAAACTGCGTCTGTGTTATTTCAAGGTTTGACATCTGAATCTGTCCGCTCGCCTTCATCAGTAGAGATGCGACCGGAGTGGATTTTATCTGTGAAAGCAAAGAGGACCGCAGCTTTTTCCCTGGATTCAGACCACAGTTGGTTTCACATCAGCGGGAAGCGGCCCTGGTGTGTTGGACACTTTGTGGAAGCTGTTCAGGGTTGAATGATTTAGGCTTGTTATGTACCTGTGTTTGGCTCTGGTGACACCATCTCGGGATATTACTCTTAACCATCAATCAATTAATCAAGCCATTAATCAGCCGTAATCTCGTTAGCTGCTCTAAGACCAGTACAACGTTAGACTCTTGGCTGCTTGCCTGGTTAGTGCTCTCTGCATGTGACTGTAATTACACAAAGATCTTTAAGAAGAAAGAACATCACTCTGAGTGATTTTGAGGTTTGCAAAGCAAAGACTGGACTGTGTTCTTTATCCTGTCCACTATAACCAACAGATTGGTGAGTCTTCTTTTGAACAGATGTGCAACAACACTCGCATAATATATAATAGAGTTTTTCTGACAGAGAGCAGGTGGGTGGTAAACACAGGCTGGAATCTCCCAGTCAGACTGTAATGAGACGACTTGTGTTGTTTGATGACATGTGATCATTCCTGTCTATTTGAGGCCTGGATTTTGTGGACTACAATTTCATTGAAGTAACTGCAATTACATATTTTTCACAGATTGCTCAACTCCAACTATACTGAGAGAACATGAACACGCTTGAAGATGCCAGCCTCGCCCTGAAACAAAGAAGGTTTTAGGATCGTGCCTTATGTCCTGGAACTAACTCTGTTTTTTTTAAACACACAGAGATGAAACTCTTCTCATCTAACTCCCACCAAGACAACAAACTTAATGTATGTTCCAGAAAAGTGGTGGTGCCTGTTTGTCTGTTTGTTTATCTTGACTTAACTTAACTTAACTTAACTTAACTTAACTTAACTTAACTTTTAAACAAATTGTTCAATTCCAACTATACTAAGAGAAACTGGACATGCTGTACATGCAGTTCATTAGGTTTGTAGATGGCACACAACAAAGGAGGTTCTCGTAAAGGTCAGTCAAGGGTCACCCAATTTATTGTTTCTTCTATTAAAACTGTTTTCCTGTGTAGCAAAGGTACTTCTAAAAATATGAACTGGAGTTATGAAACTTGTAATGTTGAGATGAGTAAGGAGTAAATTGATGACAGCCGAATAAAGATGAAGACTGTGTCAGACTGAGTTAAGGTTGACATTCAGAGACTGGGTGAATAACCAAATACAGCCTCTATGCGTCATGATTTTTGACATTTTCATTTCACCGCAGCACATTATTTTACTTCCTGCATGAAAGCAGCCTCGTGTTCTATCTATATCTGATCTCACTTCTATAAATGGTGCTCTATCAGAGCTGACACATTGTGCTAACAAATCTGTTACTGTGGTCACGAAAATGCTATTTCGTAAAGACTGCTGCTGTTGTTGTTGTCGTGACTCTCTCTGAGCTCGGAGCAAAGACGCCAGTGTTTCTCATTTCAACGCGCTGCTCGCCGGCTCCTCGGGCTACACATCATCACATCATCGCGCCTGACTCCTGACCTGTGGTGGACGTCACCGTATATCACTCTGTAAAGAGCTGTCATGTCACCTCCAGTATGTCAGCTCATTTTATGTTTGGCATCGTGTGTAATAATCAGCGGCCGTCTTTCTATGCCGTCCTGGCTGCTGATGTCGGGGTCCTCCTCCCAAAAGAAAAATTTTTACACACAGACTTTGATGCTATTATTTCATTCTTGGTGTATTTTTCATTATAGTGATGTTTTATGTCTTAAATCAGATGGTTATTCACTCTGATACTGACCTCACTAAACTGATCAGGTGACTGAAGTAAACACAGTTTTCTGTTCTGGTCTGTTCCTTTTCGGAGGTGAGTGAACACTAACGTATACTATATATAGTACTATATATACTATATACGTATTTCCACTGCGGATACTAAATCAGCTGCTTGTCTAGCAGGTTGTTACAGACTAACATGGCTCCGCTCCACACACTGAGCTTTAAAAACAACGCTGTTGTCAGATCAGTACTCTGCATCAGCCACTACCTTGACGCGGATCGGTGCATCCCTGCGAGTGAGACGTTCGCTGTCACAAACAGTAAAATGTCTCGTGTATCCCGCTCATCATTACACAGCCTCTAACCTTCTCCGCCCCTGTAGGTTTCTCAGACCTTAACGCAGGCGATGTCCTGGAACTGTCAGTCAACCAGGCTCAGCTCCTGTCCTCTTCCCGCCTCTGACTTTCTTCACTTTCACTCTAAGATGGAAACATCTTACTGCTCATCTCTCTCGCTCCCTGACGCGACCTGCCCTCAGCTGACCCTGACATTCACACGGGACGTGCAAATCTTTCACATTTGGTCTATCTGATATGATGACTGAATATTTATGATCACATGAGCAGCAGAAACTACAAACAAGTGTGATGCAAACCACATTTATATATACTGCGGTGATTGATCGCTGTGATCGTGTGTTTTTTCCTTTACGTTCCTGACTTAATGCACTGTGGCTGGAGCTGAAAGGGTCTGAGGGGCCTTCACAGTCTTGGTCAAGAGTTTATATAACATCCATTGAAGCTGAGGAGAAAAGCCTTTGTGGCTGCGCATCAGGAGCAGTGATCTGTGGATGATGCATTGTGCACAAAGCCGGGCACTTTTCGCCCGCTGGCTGCACTTCCTGCTGAGGGTTTCTGACTTTAAAAGACCGAAATATGAAGCCAGCCTGGGTTACATCACTGACGACGTGTCCGGATGTGTTAGAAAATATATCTCCATAACAAGGAGCCCTGGATTTGATCTTTAAGCTCCTCGACGACTGTTGCAAATTATTAATTTCGGAATTTGAAGTTAAACAAGCTTTAAGCTTGTGAAAATGGTTTTATACCAGTGTCTTAACTTGTATCCTGTTTTGAGTTTCTTCCATCTGAAGCCAAATGTGAATACACATCATTTAACGGAGGCAAAAAATTGGAGTCAGGCAATGCTACACCTGTCAGTAATGATGCAAAATGCCGGTGATGAAGTGCCACAAATCTCAGTTCACTGCTCACTATAGAGTAAACTACACATACTGAGCGTGTATCCTGAAGAGAATACTGAGTAAGTGAAAAGAAAGACTGAAGGAACTGAGGGACACAACAGACTAAGCTGTACTTTGCTCTCACCCGCACTCTGCTCATGGCTTCCTGCGCCTGCTGCATGCGGGCGCTCTTTGTGGGCGTCCTCTCCGACAGCAGGTGGGTGCAGCCCAGGTAGGTCGCAGCAAAGATGATGCCGTCAATAAGGTCTTCGGGGTCACACGGTCCCGGGACTGCGTGAACAGAACGCACTCGTTAGGCACACGTACACACACACTCATACTACACGCAGATTAAAAAGTGAAGATCTGGCAAATGTCTAAATGAAGTGAGATATGAAAAGACAGCCGTGAAATGTCAGTACGTTTGTGTTTTACGTCAGCAGATGGACAGTGATGGAGGCGAGAATGATGTGACTTGTGTTTGTCCACTCACCGTCCACAAATGTTGGAAACTGAGGAAGAGATCTGCGAATCTGAGAAGGCACAAAAAGGAAAAAACTACTATCACCATCTTTACTATTTCTACTTCCACACTGCAGCGCTCTCCTGTCTCATTTACATTCTGCAAGACTTTTACTGCTGTCAGCCATTTAGCTGCTGCGCAGGCAGGCAGACGGGCAGGCAGGCAGGCCATGTAAAAGATGCCTGCCTGCCTGTCTGTCTGCCTGCTTGCCTGTCTGTCTGCCTTCATGCCTGCAGGATTTATCATCCCTGTTGCCATGGTTTCAGAGAGTGACACTGTGAAACTTGAGCCCAGGTTTTTTGCCTGTGTTTGTTTACATTTGCACACTGGCAGCATTAAAATCATGCTGAATTAGCTGTCAGAGCTCCCTGTTTGCAATGTACCCATGGATGTGCAGACGACAGAAGAAGTAAACCTCCAAGTTCCGATTTATGGATGTCTATGCGTGAACTCTCACCTCCTGGACGGACGGCTGCTGTGCAGGCGACACTGGCTGAACTTGTGGACGCGGCTGCTGAGCTGGAAGCTGCTGATGCTGCTGTTGATGCTGGATCTGTTGCTGTTGCTGCGGATGCTGACGTTGTTGGTGCTGATTGGGCGCCGCGTGCGCGTACTGCTGCGGCTTGGCGTACGTCTGCTGCGGCGGCCTCGCCGCGTCCCTCTGCTGTGAATGGTGGCCTTGGTGGTGGTGATGGTTGTGTTGGGGCTGCTGTTGGTGGTAATGCTGGGGATGAAGCGCTCGGGCTGACTCAACTCTCAGAGGACTAACCGGCTCCCGGGCCGGAACGGGGGCGTAGCGGGATGGAGACTCAGACGCTGACTGCGAGGGGGAGTGAGGAGAAGACTGAGGAAGGAGACAGAAAGAAAAGGAGAAAATGGATTAAGTAGAATTAGTAGTAGAAGTATTTTTACATAAATATCACTCCTTTGAAAGTGCAATGCATCTACAAATCAGCTGACGGCTTATTCCGACAATACATGATTCAGGATTTGGGCATTAATCCAAGCACAAAATGAAATGAGAGCCAGGGATGTAAATCTTTGGTTTGCTTGCTTCCTGAAAGCAATGAAATCTAATTTAATTATTGCAACACTGCAGAGCAAACTCCTTGGACAATGTCACTCATCAGCACAGCCTTTAAAGACAGCACTTTGGAAGAGAAATACAAATAGCACCACAAATCCCAAAAGATGAGTGAAGTCAGACTTACATGGCCAGCTGTAGTCTGCAGAGGGTACGCATCCTCTGTGGGGCTGACCTCCTGCCTCATCACCCAAATGGGCTCCACGGGCTTGTCAGGTGTGTAGGGGGAGCGGACCGTCTTAGTCTTCACCTCCTCAATCGCCTCCTTGATGTCTTTAATCGCCATGCTGATGGCGTCCCCTGAGCCCCTCGTACCTTCCTCCCCGTGGAGACCCGCCACGTTCCTCTCCTCCTGGGCCTCTCCAGAGCTGCTCTGCCCAGACGAGGGGCTCTTGGCCTGGGTTTCAGCTTGCCTGGGTGCCTGCCTGCGGTTCTTGGGAACGGGACTTTGATCGGCGCTGTCACCCTCACCGTCGGACTGTCCGTCATAGTGGTGCAGCCGGCAGCCAACAGAGCGATCCAGAGGGGGGTGGTGTGAACCGCGGTCTCTGCTCTGTCTTGGGGCATAATGGGAGCTCTTAGTGGGGGAGGATGGAGCCCCTTTTTGTACATTCTCATGTCTATGGCTGGTAAAGGGCTCTTGGCGGGACTCCTGCTGGGCCTCAATAGGCTCTGTCCTCCAACCAGACTGCCTGCGAGGTTCTCTGTGTAATTCGGGGTAGGAGGTCTTAAGGGGTTCAGGGAAAGAGTTAGGATGGGATTTTGGCTCTGGGTATGACTCATAAACAGGCTCCGTGTAGGATTTTTGGTGGGACTCTGAATAAAAGTCTGCATAGGTTTTTGGATAAGATTCAGAGCTGGAGGTGAAGCGAGACAGCGAGCATGATTCAGAGCAATCCTCATCATCATCTTCTTCATCTTCGTCTTCTTCTTCTTCTTCTTCATCGTCGGGTAGCAGGTCATTGTCAGGCAGAGGGCTCAAGCTGGTTTCCTCACTGAAGTGGTCCAGCTGAGGGAAAGGTGGAACGTCAGGGGACGAAGGAGGAGTTGGTGACTGAAGGGGCGGCGGGCTGTGGAGAGGTCCGTCCATACTGAGCGAGGCGGCGCTCTCCGTGTCAGAGCAGAGATCAGTGATTTCACTTCCCTGAGCGGCAATGTCCTCCGCCACATCATCCATCACTTCTTCCTGATCCTCCTCGACCCTCTCCGCTCGCTCCTCTGCTCCATCGACCACCTGCATGTCATCATGACTGCAGCTGGAGCGACCTGTGGTGGAGTGGTGGTCTCCGTCATCCTCTGCCTGTTCTTGTTCTTCTTCCTTCTCCTTCACCTCCTTTGGTTCCTCTTCACACTCCACTTTACGCTCCTGGAGGTCCTCCTCCTCCTTAGCAGGAGGAGTGTGTCGGGGGTGAAGTTGCATGTTATGGGTTGCAGGACCAGGTGAGAGGTGGGTGGGGGTGACGACAGCAACTGGTGTCTGGTGAGGAGATCCCCGGTCCGTCTGGTGAGGAGATCCCCGGTCCTGCAATTGGTCCATTACAGGATCACCTGATGAGTGTTGCTGTACCTGCAGCTCTGCTGGACTCTCCCTGTCATTTGCACCAGGTGACGAGTCCTGCACCTCTCTGATTGGGTGCCTCTGTCTGTGACCTCTGAGTCTGGGGTTAGGGTCGCCATGTCGCCGGTAACGGGCAACAGCGGGACGGGGCTGCTGGACGGGACGAGGCTCAGTTTCTCGAATCTCGCCCTCTTCTGGCCTGGAAGGAGAAACCACCGGGGCCTGACCGGGACTCTGAGCCTGGCTTTGGCCCTGCCCGTGCCCTGACTGAGGCCGTCGACGATGGCGCGGGGGTCCACGACCTGTGGGTGCTTGCTGATGGTGGTGATGATGACGGTGATGATGATGATGGGGATTCGGTTCCCCATCCTGATTGAGCATCTGACATGGCCTCCAGGACCGACGTACAGGAGCTTCCCCGGGTGACGTCCCATTGGGCTGCCTGCTCCTCGGGGGCGCCTTGTGCTCCTCACCTGCTTCCCCGGATGCCTCTCCCTGATACTTATGGCT
The DNA here is from genome assembly GCA_014281875.1 of Nibea albiflora. Taxonomy (NCBI): domain Eukaryota; kingdom Metazoa; phylum Chordata; class Actinopteri; family Sciaenidae; genus Nibea; species Nibea albiflora. Next base: position 4,547,018 of record CM024803.1, read on the forward strand.
CATGGCTGGGGTGTGGTGTGACTCCGATTTTCAGAACATGCTCATCTGGTCTCCAGAAAAACCCAGCTCATAGCACAGCCTGGGAGAGACAGACAGGAAATCAATGTTACATAAAGCAGAAAGCTTATTAGTGCTGGATATTAAACATCGATACTTTCCCAGACTGAAACGTTTCCACAGCAATCATTGAAAAGTGGCGTTGAAAGCTGCTCACTTACTCTAAGAGCAGATATATTTTTTAATTTTGTTCTTTTTTTCTGAAAAGTTCTTGGACTTTTGCTTTGTATTAAGACAACAAGGGTTCAACTGATTATTAATCAAGAAAATGACGTGCTTTGCAATGGATAAATCATTAGTTATTTATGAAGGATTCTTTTTTTTTGTTTTAGATCAAACTGAATATGTTTGAGTCTTGGACTGACTGTTAAAACAATGCTGCAGTGGCATACAGCACTGTTAAACAGCTAAACAATTAACCTAGCTAACAGCTAGGTTAATTGGTGACTCTAATTTCCCGTCGGTGTGATTGCGAGCATTAACGGTTGTCCATCCATGTCATGACTCTGTGATTAACTGGTGAACTGTCCGGGCTGCACGCCGCCTCTTGCCCACTGTGAGCTAGGGATTGGCACCAGCCACTCCTGCGACCATCAAGGATAAGTGAAGCGGGTATAGCTAATGGACGGATGAGTAGATCAGAGAGGCATTGGGATGCAGCCAGGGGGAGCCTTTGACGGCAGGACGTTCGACCCATTTATTGAGTGCAGCCATTGAGGAGAGGACTAAACACTTCACACAACTGGAGGCGGTCCATCTTCAGCCTCCCACTAGACTTAGATTACACACACACACACACACACACACAGGAAATATTACAGTGATGTTGAGTATCAGGCCGGGTACTCCCTGTCTCTATATTGCTAATAGCAAAAAAAAATAAAAATAAAAAAAATAACTAAATCCTCTGGGATCCATCTGGGTGTACAGTGCACTTTAATCTGCAACACATTCATCAGTCCAACTGCAGCTGGCAGATGGCACAGGACAGAAAGAAAAGGAGGAGGAGGAGGAGGAGGAGGAGGAGGAGGAGGAGGAGGAGGAGGAGGAGGAGGTGGAAGGGCAGAAGGACAAGGGGGGACATCTCTCTAGTATCAGATCAGGCCTGACAGAGAGAGATGAATAGGCCAGCGATATGAATAATTAATGTCCTCTGTGTGAGAGAAGCCCAGTTTTGATATTTATTTAATATGACAAGACTATCAGGATATCCATCAGTTATCTCTTATCGCCGGCTTCACGGTGTCTGAGGTCAACGAGCCGAGAGAGGACACCACAACGTAATTTTACTAAATGTTTTGGGCATGATAAACTGGCTCCAGAAAAGGTAGACAGCAGAGACAAGCGTCCCGCCTGAAGAAAGACGATAAAGCTTGCTTATAAAAGATTAAAAGCATTTCTCATTATTGCTACTCCACATGTTTCACTGAAGCTGCTGTCATAACTTATTTATCTGACTTTAATGATCAGTTTACAAATGTGTGAATGTGTGTATGCAGCCTCTTAACCAGAAAACATTTCAGTCAAAGCGCCCCGCCTGTTTTGTTCACCTGCATGCAACCAAAGCCTGTTTAAACATGGTTCATAATGCTCTGACTGCAGACAGGAATCAGAGCGCTTCTGATGCCAAAGTCTCCCCCTGCCTACAGATTCTGCATTCATATGCAGAGGTCTATTTATAGAGATTGTTATGTACCAGACGTCCATGTTTATCTCCTCAAGATTTTTAAACTCAGCTCTGTGCTCAACATCTCAACAACAGTGGAGCTAAAATAAAATCATCGTGATTGGAGGAGTCCAAACCATATGTTTCATATGTTTGGCAAAATCGTATATTATCTTTTATTGAAAGCAACATTTGGACATGGAAAACTGACTTTATGTATCATAATGATCTGCAAATATGTGCTCGATATATACATAACACAATTACAGATTTTTATCTTCAACATTCCTTGCATGAGCAATATGTTTAACAGGGGTTTAAAAAAAATAGGTAAGTGATGTTGATTAAAGGACAACGGGTTATTATTTGTGTTTATAACAGACAAAACAAGATCAACCAACATGCATCTATACTTGAAAGGTATATAAAGTATATATAAACTTGTGTTTTATTTGGTACTTTATTTTTTCATTTTCTTCTATATATTTCTTATTTATGAGTCATTTCTTATCTGCCTTGTGTATACGAGCCACTGTGACAAGTGAATTTCCCTTGTGTGGGATCATTAAAGTCTATTTTATATTACTGGTTTAGGGACATTACTTAACAATGTAATTGTCTGTCTTAAAAAAGTTTGACTCTTCTTATAAGCACACAGCATCATGTTGTATCTTGATCCTCGCTTTTATCTAAACAGGTTGGTGTGAGTGGATTTCCTGTAACCTTAGTAAACAGATGTCAGCTCTCCCCTAATGTAACTGTCAATTACTGCAGCTCCTCTTCAATCAACACGCTTCATATTGGATTAGGAGGCAGCAGACATGGTTGCCATCTTATATGCGCAGATGTATAAATTCTAGAGTTGAAAATCGAACACGTGGACAGAGAGGAGACACAGAGGGCAAGGGTTAATGTTGATCCTGTAATCTGAGCACAAACCACAACTGCTCGAGAGGGAACATGAAGGGACGCAGCAGGAGTGAGGGCGGACTCCCGGGGTGGCTAATGTCCCGTTCTGCCTGGAGTTACGGGCTGGATGGCAATGGTTGGGTGACTTGGAGGGTAGGGGAGGGAGGTGGTCGAGGAGGGAGGGTTGCCCAGGTCGCAGATGGCCATGGGAGGCCGGCAGTGAAACGTACATGCCCACAGAGCTGTGATCCGAGCACTGCACTTCCATCTGTCAGGCTGCAGTGAAAGCTGCGGGACGGGGGATTTACTAGCCCATTAACTCGTGCATCTTCTACTGACAGACAAGCGCACACTGGCAACAACACACGTGTACTACACGTACGCTCCAGGACCTTCACTGATCACATCAATTCATTAACTGTCTTTAACTTCCTCCGTGCCTAAAATTAGAGCTTCATGAGGACAAAAAGCAAATATCACAACATTTCTGACACATGACATTTTGATATCATTTGGTCGGAAAATAAATAAATGTTAGAAAATTGTGAAAAATCAGCATTCTCTGTCTCTGGGAAATGTCAATAACTGGATGATATTTTGGACCTGACTAGACTATGAATGCTTCTAGAAGATATTTACACAAATTAAAAATCTGGAGACAATCATCAGTTCTGTGAACATGATGCTGTTCATTTCACTTGTTTCATTTATTGATTATTTATCGAGGACGCTCCAGTAAACACAAGAGTCAAACAGAATCATGGTTAAAACCGATTTCCTGGTGAATCATTGAGATTAAAAATAGATTTGGACAGTAGGTGTTTAAAAATGATTCTGATAGTTTTATCTTAAGCAATAATTTCATACTCATAATTTGAAGTAATGCAGTTAACAGACTGCCACACACCGGGTGGAGCAGTGATCAGGAAAAGGTGAGGAAACAGAGGAAATTAAAGATGATGACTCCACAGATGATATCTAGCCTCATATCACATTTCTATTACATTGTACGGACACATTTAAAAGGTCCAGTGTGTAGGATTTCATGGTATCTACCAATCTGGACACCGCTCGGGCCACCCTCCTCCTCCAAACGTGTAGGAGAAACTATGGAGGCTGCAAAAGCGAGAGCCAGTGTGGGCTACTGTGGAAACATGGTTGACCCACTCCCTCTGCAGATATAAAAGTCCCATAAGGCCCCATAATAAGGCAACAACAATATAACTATTCTTATTTGCAGGTGATTACACACTAATGAAAACATACAATATCACATTCTCTCACACACACATGAGAATTTAAAGTTTGACCTTAACCCAGGCCTTAATACTGCACTTTATTTAATATAGCCTTTACTGTCTGCTAAACAATCACTGAAACAATTTGCTGATTGGTCGACTCACCGATGACTCATACATAAATCGATCCAATCACTCCAAAATGGCAAACCTCACACACACCTTACTTCTTCCTCTGGAGGATTTCTTTGAATTATGTAACAGTTCAGTCAAGTAAGCTGATCTCAGGACTGTGGGTGAAACAAACAAGCTTTTTGAAGACATGATCGCGGACCAGATTCTGACATTTCAGATAAATGTCGAGAAAACAATAAAAAATAATCATTAGCTGTCCTCACTTCTCCTCAGGATTCTCCTCATCTTTCTATGCTTGAGAGCATGATTCATCCTCTCTCCCTCTCACACACACACACACACACACACGCACAGTGACAGGCAGCATATGGTTCATGTTGGGATGCATCAATAGTCGTATTACTTACATTGTGTTTACATGTAGACTACGCCATCGCTCCAGAGGGAGAAGATTAATCCATGAACAAGTGCCAAACTGGCAAGTGCTTTTATTTTGAAGGCTTACTTAGGCTCCTTAAACCCCTCCCATGGCCTTGAACGGTTTTATTATGTTAAAAGGGGCAAAAGCTTCGTTTAGGGTGCTCATTATCAATTAGTGAGAGGTCCGTGGGTTTAAGATGCCCACACAGGGTACGATGCACGAATGCTGCCGATGAAGTCTATCCATATTCTTTGACTGTGTCCTAATAACTAAACAGCTGACATGCATTTGTAAAGAAAAGCAAGCTGTCACCTGTCTATCCGCCTCCCTGCTTCAGATTAAATCTCCGCAGGTGTCGGTCCGCCATCAGTGAAAACGACCTGAACACACTCTCACACCCCGCCCTCCTGCCCCACACTAAACCCGGCTTCGCGTCACCGGCTGCCGGACGTGACATTCACTCATTTACCTGTATGTCAGAGGAGGAGAGGCCCGGGTCCGGCTGCTGCAGTACACATCGCCCCTACGTGCTACCGTGCCTTGGCTCCGCTCGGCTTGGTTTGACTCGGTTTTGTCCCCCCCTCCAGACAACTTGCTCGGATTAAAAGCGGAGAGCGCGGCCCCTCCTCCTGCACCGTGACATCAGAGCGGATTAGCGATGCACAAAGCGCCTTTACAAACGCTGCTGATGCCGGTGCTGCAGACACACACGGTTCTTTGGAGCCATGAATGTAGCCTCGTCCCACCTACTCCATCAGCATCAGCAACATCCTGCGGAGTGCTGCTGTGGCTCTGCCCACCTACTGCAACACCGTTAGCACTTATATTCCCACGGTCTGTCGATGGTGTCGCTGTTATCTGCAGGTGAATCTATCTGCTCTAAACATAGCATAACACCTTTAAAGGTCCAGTGTGTAACTTATGTTATTATTATATTCATAAGTAGGTTTTTGTTAGTGTAAAATCACCTGAAAATAAGAATTATTCTTTTTATGTTACCTTAGAATGAGACTTATCTACAGAGGGAGCAGGTCCTCTTTCATGGAGTCCGCCATTTTGAACCACTTTGTTTCTACAGTAGCCCAGAAGGGACAAACCAAACACTAGCTCTATATTAGACCTTTTGCGTTTCTTACGAGTTGCACAGCCACTGTAGTTTCTTTTTCATGCTTAAACTGTGAAGCGAGAGGTGAGGAGTGGGTTTTCAGTTGGTTGCAATCTGAGACTTCACCACTAGATATCATTAAATTCTAAACACTGGACCTTTAAGTGCTGGACCAGTAGAAAAAGTGTCCTGTCAGCTCTAGTTTGTGCCCAGTCATCATTTTTACATTTTTTAACCAAGAACAAATTGTTAACTTAGCAGTTAGTCAGCACACATAGTTAGCTAGTTAGTTAGCAATTAACTATAGATAAGAGCCCAGATAGGCTAACGCTAGCTAACAAAAGACAAACATAATAATTACATCATTGTGTATTATACTCTTTGTGCTATGAACAATGACAGTTTTAGTTCTGGAGAAACTCAGCAGCAATGACGCTCAGATGATCTGACATTCAGATAGCTTCATTCTGATGAGATGCTCTTGAACTTTTATCTTAATCAGCATGGAAGCTAATGAGGTAATTAATTATGGTAATAAATGCTGTAGTTACTGAATATTAATACATTCACAAGTCTTCATCTAACACATAAGTGGTTTAATCATAATTTTATATTAAAGTATTAACAGATTATATACATATGATTATGAATCTATGCACAAATGCTCTGCTTTTTTGTGTAACAATCATATAAAACTTTTTAATTTCAGGCCTGTATGATAGGAAATACAGTAACTAATCATGGCTGTTGTGCAGAGTGGAGTGTGAAGCTGGGGGTGGTGGTGGTGGTGGTGGTAGGGGGGTGTTTGCCGGATCCTGGTACAATAATCTGGGCACATATCTGTGTCACTCAAGGCCTGGTAGAGCAGATCAACAAGGCCCGTGTCTACACATTACTGAGCCCCTGTAACACATTCTCACCTAAGTCACGTGCGCCCTTCCGTCGGCGCAGCCGTTACCTTGACAACAACATGTGACGGAGGATGGTGATGGTGTGGAGTAGTAACCATGGCATCCAATCTGTTATTGCCATCTTTGTAGCCACACATTTCTGATCCCACACAAACAGGCTGCATGGTTGCATAAAGTACAGACTGAGAACCTTCGGGTGAATGTGGAGGTGTGCGTGACACATTTGAAATCCTGATCAAAAAATATAGAGTGCAACATGCAAAAATAGGTCATCAAAGTGTATGTGAGGTAATGTTGTGCTGCTGTGCTGCTGGCGTTAACTCGTATCACACATCGCCTATAGTCCAACTCACTGCTGTTCTATTTCCAGAGAAGACATCAATAATTTGCAGCCTAGTCTGCATACACATATACTGTGCGTGTTCTGGCGTTGTAGTATGGCACGCAGTGGGCACAGACTCAACCCATTACAGGAATTAATGCACATTAATGTTTTATCACAACCCATTACAGAGTTATCTCCTATCAAGCAGAAAACCCATGGCCCCAATTCAACATACACACTGCAAATGGTGATATGTTCATGAGAGTCAGACTGCATGTTTACCCGCTCAGGGCCTGTGTACCAGAGTAACACCTCACAAAGAGTTTTTTTTTTTTTTTTTTTCAGGAACACCCTATTCACACTCACACAGTTATACAAATTCACACCACTAGATCAGCTGCTCATGGGCACTTCAGTGAGGACCAAGTGCTGTTCTTTCACTTTACCCAGTTAGATGGATTTCTCCTGCAAGTCCAGGAATCAGACCTTCTCCTCATCCCTTTAGGACACCACACATCTTTAGAGTTAATAAATCGTTTCCAATCATTGATAAGCTAACAATACACAAATCATCCATGTACATTTGTTAAAAGTTGTTATTGTGTTTGTAATCTTTTGTAAATCATTAATAAAATATATTCATGTATTACATACCCCTTGTCATTTGTAAATGATCGCTAAATAATTAAACAAGTTACCAAATGTTGCCATTATTCATAAATAATTCATATTATTCATAAATAATTCTTATTTTTAACCACTTCAGTCCAGACTGAAATACCTTAACAGCAATTTGATAGCTTGTCATAAAATCTTGTATTACGGACAATCATGGTCCCCAGAGGGTGAAGCTAGTGCTACCATGATATTCAAACATTCTTGATGACTATTGGGTGGATTATCTATAAAATCTGGTACAGACGGTGCCCAGAGAATGGATCCAGTTAAGATTTCCCGACCTTTCATCTAGTCTTATCAGCAGGTGGATGTGTCCAGCACTTGAAATGCAATCAACCAGGACTGCTACTTTAGTACCAGGACCGATACTCTGTGTAATATCTCTGTGTACACTTGTCACTTTTCGCTTACTCTCAGTATGTGCTAACCTGCATATGACAAATAAACCTGAAATCTCAAATGTATTGGATTGTTTCACAGTTTCATGGTTATGGTATAACCATGACATTTTTAGATATTTTGATTGTATTGTGTATTGTATTGTGTACCTATTTATTTTATTATATACCTATTTTATTTGTCTTATTTATTTGATATAGAACACAAGTGATCATTATTATGAACTGTGCTCCCAGCAGATGGAGTAAAAGTGCATAATGTAACACAGGTTTGTTCTGCAGAAGACTTCGATCCATGTTTTCCTTCACAGAGAAAACTCAATATGACAAAATGTTTAAAAGATCTGTACCACAACTGAAAAGCTGCACAGGTGCACAGTAATGATTAAAATAAAGTTATATATATATAAAGATCAAACATTTTGAAAAACCTCAGAATACCAGATATTCTAAGCTGCTTGTTATGAAGCTTAGGCGGTGGTCTGCGGTGTTCTCAGAGGAAGGGGTGGAGGTCTAGAGGGGATGTAACCTGCTGAGCCGCCTGGCAGCGAATCACATACTGAAGGATACATGTCATAACTGTATCATCATGTAAACAATTACTTCTGCATGCCCTGCACATGACACATTCTGCAGCCTTTAGCTATTTATCGAAGTTCTATCATGTTGTCTACACAGACAAACAGACGAATGAAGGATATTTAAAATTTAAACTGGAAACTTAAATTATCTTTGGAACTGAATAAATGCAGAAATCCCTGGACACAGGTCTTTGGACGCAGACAGGACAACTATTACCATTCCTCTCAGTTCACTGTTCTTGACCAAACAATTTGCATTGTTTGCTTTCACACTTGAAAATGATTATTTCCTCTCATAAATCACCTGGCGACGATTCTGAGCTTCAGGGTTTCCTGAAGCACGAACACTTATGGCTGCAGTCGAGCTCACCATCTGGACGGAGCGTGCTCGTAACACGTCATTAAAACACTGATAACCAAACACAGAGGACTGACCATGCACAAGCAGAAAGGAAGAAAAAGACAGAGGAAGAGAAGGCGGGTCTGGCAGATGGATCACAAATGTGGTGTTCCCTCTAAAAAAAAATACAAGTCTCATCTCCCGTATCCAGCATACTGCATTCTTTTCTTCTCTATGTCTTAAATCTGTTCCCGTCTGCAATGACACTGCAGTGACTGTGCCCAGAAATCATCTTAAAAAGTATTTTTTTGCCCTTGGGATGGACACAGTGAACAGGACACAGCTTGAGTCACATGTATTAAATCCCTAATTTGTCATGGCCAATCAAAATCCCACGTGGTTCCTTTGAATTTAGATGAAACTGGTGGAAACTGCGTGGAAATGTCTGCAGATCTTCTTTGGGTGCATATGTTGGATGATTGCAGAATTGCCTCATCTTCCTATTCACAAATACAGAATGCCTGCAGACAGATCAAGCCTGAAGCCAGGGCAAATATTTTAGATGGTTGCAATATGTTTTGCCTCTCTGCAGGATTGCTGAACACAGTTTAGATCATTTGTGTGTTCAGACCTCTCCTTAAACAGTGAAGCACCATCACAACGCAGCAGATATGATCTTTAAGGCATGTTGTCATTACAGTATATTGATAATATATACCATATGGCAAGTGTATATGAAAACTTGGCACACACCTGTGATTGCAGAACATTTCATTCCAAAATCACAGGCTTTAACATGCTGCTATAACAGACTCCACTCTTCAGGGAAGGCTTTCCACAACATTTTGGAACTCAGATGCAGGGATTTGCTCGCAGTTGGTGTTCCAGTTCATCCCAAAGGTGTTTGGATGAGGTCTAGGTCAGGGCTCTGTGTGCGCCAGTTTTCTTCCACCATACTGGGACAAACATAGGGCTGTCCCCAACATGTTCCCACAAAGTTCAAACCAAATGTCACTTTATGCTGTTGGAAGAAAGGGACCGAACCAAAATGAGAAAATATAGTCTGATGACATACTTCTGTCAATATTTTGCACTTTTTTTAAATGACAGGTTTTATAAATTCAGTGCAGTTTCTTAAACGTCAGCAAACGTTTCCAAAATGACCCATATGATAATTGCAAAAATGACTGATGTTTTATGATCTGCTGCCTCTATGGTCAAAGTTTGGTTAAGTTTAGGAAACTGAAACCACATTAGGATTAGGAAGGTTAAAAAAAAAACACTGCAGTCAATAAAAAAACATTTTGTGACCACATAATGTCACACTACCTTTTCTTCTGAGAGACAACAGTCCACCGGAGGTCAGGTCATTATGAGTGATGGAAACAAGCAGCAGCCTCCTTTACTGTAAGTGAAACCTGTGCAGAAGTGCCAAAAACTCCAGTTCCTTAAATGGCCGCTTGAGGCTGGCTACAGAACCTGTCCATCTCCATAAGTCCCCATGTTAAAATGTTTCTAGCCTGGTACAACACACCAGTTCAAATGACACTGAGGCTTAAAGTTATGCATTAACAGCCTGGCTGCTTTGATTGATAGCTGGGTGCCATTACAGGTGACTTGTTTGAGCAGCCAGGAGTCATTCAGCCCACCCCAGCTCCACAGATGATAAACATCTTTGCCCATTTTTAGATTAGCCAGCTGGAAGCAGAGGCAGGACTGCCAAGAGGAAGACGGCCTGAGCGCCCACACTCTGAGCTTCACATATGGCTCTTCAGAAAGCTGTGGGTGACGTCACCGATACACCGTCCATTCCATTCATTCTAGACTGTCTATGGTTAGATCAAATGATTGACATGTTGAGGACACTCTCATTTCTTGTGGCAAAATCTCAAAGTGCAATCTGAAGATAAATCTGAATGAACAGTATTACCCCTATCCCCACCCCTTCCTCAAATCTCTCACTCCTTTTCACCAGTCGTCCCACCTCTCGCCTATCCCCCACCACCCCTTTTTCCTGTCACCCCAGCTCATCACTCACCTTCTCCTCCTCCTCCTCCTCCTTCTTTCACTCTCAGAACTCTCGCTTTTTCCCCCTCCTCCTTGTCCTCCTCCTCCTCTCCCTCCCTGCTCTGTCATCCAGACACACATGCACACACACACTTCCCAGCGGAGAGTCTGCAGTGTGCTGCCAGTCTGTGAGCTGGAGAGACACTCTGACGACACACAAGAGAAATCTTCAAAAACAAACTTTGGTGACAACTTTTTGCAATTTTTTTTTTTACCAACTGTGGATGTGAATGCAAGTCCTGCCTTTTGCATTTCTTGTTTCCTCTGAGGTCTGATTTATTTCCACAGAAAGCTGCGATGCTTTCATTCTACCTCTTGACTTTTGCCGGTGAGTATGTTTTAACGGCCGTGCCAGTCTCGGTAGATGAGGGCATGTTAATGCCAGTTTCTGTGATTCATACTTACCATTGCCTCTCTCCTCTCTCTCCTTTTCTCTCTCTCTCTGCGCCGAAAGTCACCATCCAAGCCCACAACCAGCTGCTGCCAGGCTCATGCAACTTTGAGTCCAACACCTGCGAATACACGTCAGACGCAGACTTTACAAGTTGGACCCTGCACAAAGATGGTACTGAGAGACGGAGCATCTTCAGCCCTCTAATTTATTCTCTTTTTTTAGTTTAGGGGCTTGTACTAACTATCGTGCCTCTTTTAGTAGTAGTTACAGGTTCAGCTGTGATGTTTCAGTTGTTTTGGTGCTGCCACTAAAGCACTGTGATGAAAAGAAATCCATCTGGTCTGCATCGATTCCAGTATCTACAAACATCTGGAGTCAGTGAAATAACAGATTTAGGCATTTTCCCTGGGTTGGTACTGCAGCTGATACAGATGAGAGTTGTCCACGCCCATAAGTTATGTCAGTGTCTGTTTATGTAAAGTGATCAAAGCCGCCAGCAGATGAATGTAGATTACATCATTCGAATGTGATTTACATTCTGTGATTATCTAGAATCTAGAAATAACACACGTTGTTGCTAACTTCTCACTTGCTGTATCTGTACTGAGGTTTGAAACAGATGAAAAACACCTTTAGTGGACATCAAAGTCTGCGCACAAAGTGTTGAAGGTCTCGCCGCGGATACATCTGGATTGTGGCAAGGAGTGCCTTAAGATGTGTAGATGAATGCTGATGTTACAAAACACTCCAGCCAGACCTCTGACTTGTCTTATCTGGACAAAACAAAGGCCTGTTCTGACAGATTTGATGCAACAGAATAGGTCCAAGTTCTGGTCTGATTCCAGGTTCCTACACTAACCCATAGCTGACATAGCTGGAGCAGATGCAAATAAATGGCTTTATCATATATCGTGCCCACATCCACACCTCTGAATCCTGGGCATATCAAGCCAAGACAGAATACATTAGGTTCTCCAGTGTCAGAACAGATCCAAACGTGCTGACCTATCTATGACCGTAAAGCGTCATTATGTAAGATTTGGTATTTTTGCGGATTCAGAGTGGAATTCACTTACACACAGTCGGGGTAAATATGGAGGGCTGTACTCATGGAATATTTATGATCGGAAACTTTGTTAACAGTCAAACATCAAGCAGGTGCAACGACACAAGGCAGCAAGTTAATACTTACGAGTGAGTTATGTGCTGGAACCGCTTCTTGACAAAGAACGGTGCAGCGACTTTCCAGAGAAGTGTGACAAACTGCTGTTTATCTAGAAATTGTTCCAGCACATAACTCCTGAGTAAGTCACATCAGCTGGCTTAGTACGTCTTGTATTTCTGTTTTTACATGTCGTCTTGTGTACTTATGAGATCAAATCCATTCATTAGTGAGCTCTGTGTATTTTTGAACTCTGGACACAGAGTCTTCATCTGCATCTCCACAATCCACAGATAACCCAGTGGCACGGCAAAGTCATTGGTGCTTGATAAGTAACTGCAACTAACAACTATTCCATTATCAATTCATGTATCTGCTGTTTTTCTCACTCTCATTTACACCCATTTGCTTGATGGGGCAGACTTCCTCCCAAGCATGCCAGTGCCTTGCTGCTCCAGGAGCTTCTGTATCTGCAGCCAGACCTTGTTGGAAAAACTCCTTATTAAGACTTTTTTTTTCCACCGTGGTCGTTGCGCGTTGCAGCTTGTCTCACTGTCAGTCTTGCCCCTGGGATACGTCAACCACTTTCTCTTTTCCTGTTTCCATCCTGGTTGCTATTGCCAACGGCTTGTTAAAAAGGTCAGTGTCGTTGGTGAGTTAATGGCGTGCTTAGCTCTTGCTCATTCGCTCTCATCTCTCCATCTTCCTTTCCTTTCTGTGGTCTGCGCGGCACATGAGGATGTAAGAGAAGTGAGGTCACTTTTTAAACTTTCTTCTCTTGCGAATCAAAAGAAGGCACTAGCACTGATTCAATCAAGAAAGCCCATCAGTTTGCATGTGTGCCAAGGTTAGGATTTATTTAGATTCAATTTAGCCAATTCAGTGTGTAAATGCAAACATTTGCAAACTATTGCAGTTCACTGGCAAAAAAAAAAAAAAAAAAAAAACATACTGAGCAGACTGAATTGAAGGTGAAATGAGCTCAGCCCCGGTGAGAGTGTGTGTGTTTGGATACATGTGTGTTGAGCCCTGGGGCAGCAGGGCATTCCACTGGGAAGAATAATAAATGACAGACAAGTGGAGAGTTCAGAGGCCCCTGGAGCAGAAAAGAAGCTAAGTGCAGTTGTTATGATGGGAGCAGAGGTGAGGTTTATGTTGCAACAAGTCTGAAAGGTCTGACGATTTTCCATCCTTTAAAAGGTCCACTGTCTCAGATATGAGGGGCTTTATTTACAGATGTCATGTCAAAAAACATTTAATACAATATTCATAACTATGTTTTCATCAGTGTGTAACCACCTGAAAATGAGAATCATTGTGTTTTTGTTACCTTAGAATGAGTCCTCTATATCTACAGACACCTCAGGTCTTCTTTCCTGTCCACCATGCTGAGCCATCATCTTTCTACAGTATACAAGAATGGACAAACTAAACACTGGCTCTTAATAGGGCCTTTCACATTTTTTTTTTCCCATCCATGGCCACCGTAGTTTTTACTTCACAAAGGAGAGGGTGAGACGAAGAGGTTGCAACCACTAGGTGCCACTAAATCCTCCACACTGGACCTTTAACATGTTTCTTCTCTACTTTACTACCCAAAGAAAAGTCTGTTCAGGGCAGAGCTTTATATCATACCCTCTCCAGAATCCAGGTATATCTCTGCTAAGATGTGAACCTCATTTTAAAAAATATCAGTTTGTAAACTGTAAATTAATTATTTTTTTTTGCAGCGCTGCAGGTACAGCTCGCAGGATGACATCGTTGATTTGTTGTGTCAGTCCACCACATTTATCCAAACTTGGTATTACTGTAACTGAAAATCTTGTTCCACCACTGCATCACTTGTCTTGGAAAATCACTATGGAGTCTGCATAAAGTTTGAATTTTCCAACTTTCAAGCTCTCCTTTTTTTTACTGGTCATTTGGGAGGCAATTCACTCGTGTGCCATGGAATGGGACTGAACCGTTTCTTCCCTGTACCAGTGTTATTTGTTATTTGTAGGAAATCAAATTAAGTGATGTTGATATCAATATTTTGTCCCTGTACAACAAAATGTTCCCTCAAATCATTGACTCACTGGCAGCAGCAATAATTACAGTCTTTTTTCAAAATACCTTTTTGTTTCAGGCCGTTTTGTTGCAGTGGACGCAGCCACGAACGATGAACAGGATGATGAGATAGGTGCAGATGTCAAACCACAAGCCAAAGAGATCACAGGGGTCCTGCTGAGCCCCACTCTGGACCAGGGCGAGTGGAGCTGCCTGAGGCTAGTCTACCAGATCAGTGGGTCGGGAAGCCTGGAGGTCCTGCAGCGCACGGAGGGAAAGAGCTTTGACAAGCCACTATGGAGCAGCCAGATGCCCTCTGACAGCTGGGTCATCTCAAGCATGGACCTGCAGAACAATACTGAACCTTACAGGGTAAAATACATTTTAATGTAGCATCCACTCTTTGTTTAAGCAGCCTTACCAGTGGCACTAAGAGTTTAATGTTTGTCCAGGGGGTAGACCTAGAGGAAAGTTCATTCATTGTCCAAACAGAAAGGTTAATGCAGAGGGGTCTATTTAACTTTGTCCCCACTAATTTACTAATTATTTACTTTTATCAGGATGGAATCAGTGATTACGAGTGCACAGAATGAGTACCTTTATTTAAAAAAGCAGAGGTGCAGAAAGCGTTCCAAGCTGTCGTCGAAAGGAACAGACATTTAGGTCGACATAACACATGCTGGCCCAAATTAAGGCCAATAAGACGTGTGGCGAAACACACATGCCTAAACCCACACACATTATCTAAACACCGAGCGGGAAATGTACAGCACATGTTTATATTATATGCAGAGGCAGAGCTGACTCTGACAGGGTCTTGACCTACATGATGGTAAGTTGGGTCTGTGCCATGAGCGGGCCCCTGAATGCATAAACATATTTCAGTCCAGACCTATAGGTGAAGGAGTTAATACACCAGAGGTCTGAGCTTCACGCTGATTGATAAAAATGTTCTGCTATTTACTGAACACAAAGCCAGCAACTTATTCTAATTGCCGAATGCTAAATTTCAAATGACCATCGGGAAAATGACCTCATTTTCTTTCCAAGAAGAGATCAATACTGATCTCACATCTGTGAGTTAAATATGGAGCTGGAGGCAGGATGTGGTTAGGTTAAAGACTGGAGACGAGGGAAAACCAAGCTCATCTCACCAGAGAAATAAAGTTGCCCAGAAATAATTACACCTCGTAACGCTTTCTAAAATAATCTAAGTTAATTTTTCCATAACATGAGAGTGATACCAATCTTCTCATCTAACTCTCTCTCGTGAATGGATTTTCCAAAATGTTGAACTGTTCCTTTAACGATGAAAAGCTACTGGATGGAAAGTAAGCGACTAAATGTGGTAAAGTGTTTCTCCATATTGCTGGACTAATGTTTTGTGAACACAGTCCACGACAAATAAAATTAACAAAGGAGCACTGTAACAGTTTGTGACTCCTATACTACATGCCTTTGTAGCCCTTTGAGTCTCTTTTAGCTCATTGTTTTGATTTCACTGCACATTTACTGTGCAGTTCAGTAAACATACTGCACTTTACCTGTCCAGCTCCAAACAACAGACCAAGCTAGCAGCTAATGTTAGCTGGAGATCAAAAGTACAATATCAAGCAGCTAAAGAACCAAATGTTTTCTCAGGAGCTAAAATGACCAAATAATGGACTTAAATTCATCAGGTGGACACAAAATAAATGCTCATGTTGACGTGCGTCTGCTGGATGCTGAAATAGGCAAATATCTGTTAGCACATGCTGCTACATGAGACGTTTATGCCTGTCCTCAGTTTTTAACATACAAAAATTCATTCATTCTAAATTAGTACACTGAGATCATGTTTGATTCCACACACAAACTCACATGTACAAGCCCTGACCTCATGTTTTTACAAATGTGTTTCTTCTCTGTCTTCCTGCGTGCCATTTCTTTCTCTGTAGGTCATTTTAAACCTCACCAGAGCTTTGAAAGTAATATTGCGGCAGAGTGTTTCATTTTGGGGCGTGCACCCTCTATGACCTTCAACATGTTCGCTCTCCTTCTATGATGTTATTCCCTTGTCACTATCACATGTATCACTGATTGCAGGCTTTTACTGAACAACATGTGTTGCTGATTAGATTGTCATCGAAGGTAAACCCGGACAGAGCGCTGGGAGCAGCGTGGCCATCTTTGAGATCCACATAAGCCCCGGATACTGTCTGGGTCAGTTACGTCACGCATACTATACATTTAACAGCTTTCATACAGAAAGAAAAATACATCACACACAGACACACATGAGCATTTTGGTACATTATCGAGTTAAAACCGTTTGCACTCACACCCAGATTTCTTTTTTTCTGTGTGTAGAGTGTGATTTTGAGGAGTCTCACCTGTGTGGATACAGCAATCAGTGGAACGCCAATGTGAACTGGTATGTAGGAGGAGGTGGGGTCCAGGTCCTTAACAACAACATACCAAGCGACCACACATACAACAATAAGACAGGTGAGTATTTATACAAAGAGGTTTTTATCCAATGACTGAGAGCCCTGCAGGTTTTTACTTTGGACAAAATGAGCAAATGGATGTTTATGATTTCTACAATTAGGGTCTTAGTTTATGTAGTTTTGGCCATCATTTTTATTGTTGTGATAACATTTAAGGCGTTTCCTGGTTTGAACCTCAGCTGCGGTCTTTCTGTGTGGAGTTTGCATGTTCTCCCCGTGTCTGTGTGGGTTCTCTCTCCGGGTACTCCTGCTTCCTCCCACAGTCCAAAGACATGCTCTTAACAGCTTAATTGGTGACTCTAAATTGCCCATAGATGTGAATGTGAGTGTGAATGGTTGTTTGTCTCAATGTACCCTCTGATAATCTGGTGACTTAAGCTCAGCAATAGGCGCAATAATGTCCTAAAACAGCTGGGCACTGTAGTGCACTGTGTTTTAGCAAACATTACTTCAACCAGAGTAAACAGTTCATTTGTTGGGGACTATTTTCAGTGGTGGATTAATACACAATTGGTGCTATACTGAGTATTTACAGCAGAAGGGTGGTGTGTGGGGGATTGACTCAAATAACAAGTGTGTGTATTCATGATATTTGAGAAACATGTTATCCAATGCAACAGTGTGGATAATTGGTGTGTTTTTAATAGTTCTGAGACAACAATGGAGCTCTGTGGCTGGGGGTTAGAAGATATATCAGACTTTGACTACACAGACAATAATTGTTGCTTTTGGTTGTTTTGGGATTTATCGCAAATCACCAAATCAAGGCCTTCTGGGATTTCTGAAACTCAAGTCAAGGTCATTGAGGCTGAATCTCACAAGCTAACTCCTAAACTCCCTCTCAGGTCACTTGATGTATGTGGATTCCACCTACGCCAAGACTTTCAAAGAAGTGGCCAAGCTGGTGTCTCCCATGACGAAGGTGCCCATTTCTGGGTGTCTGAGCTTTCAGTACCAGCGAAGCGAGGAAAGAGGGAACCTGTTCTCTGTTTTCACCAGGGACCCACTGGGTCAGTACCAGGAGCTGTGGAGAGCAGGCACAGAAAGCCAGAACGAGTGGACGCTTGGAGAATGGATACCTGTGCAGGTGGACCTGAAGGCACCATACTCTGTACAGGTCAGTATGAACATGTCCGGTCAGCTTTATGTGCAAGGCATTTTAAGGCTGTGTGTGATGACTTAAATCTACATAAATGGATATTAAGGCAAGCCGAGGCAGCTTGATTTATGTAATACATTTCTAACACGGAGGCAATTCAAAGTGTCCCAGATGCAACAAAAGAAAAAGAAGTCCTGCTGCCAAAACAATTAATCAAAGGCACAGGAGAACTGCATAGTTGTTCCATTTAGATTTAAAAGTGGCTTAAGTTATGCAGTTTAAGATCATTAAGTTCCATAGCAGCTTAAAATAGCTTCACCCTGTTTGTTCTGACTCAAGGTTCTACCAGATGACTGCTTTCTAAAGAAAGTTACTGTTGGTTACTGCTTTTTGAGCAACTGGGAGCCAGTGTGAAGAAACAGAAACAGGAATAATGTGCTCAGCCCTCTCAGCTCTCATTGATCTGAAGTTGATGGTCTGTTTGGGAAGACTAGATGAAAGGGCATTACAATGGTGCACCTGCTGGAAATCAATCAAAATCTTGTCTGGGCATGAGAACTCTAATTCCTGATTCCCATAAACTTCCAGTTTTTTATAACCCTGAAATTGTTGCCAAGTACATTGATCTCTGTCTTGTCCTTAATTAAATCAAGGATTCATTAAAATTGCATCCAGCTTTTGACTTGATTAAAGTATTAAAACACTTAACTAAAGTAGTCATTGTCATTTAGTGAAAGAGTTAAATAACAGTGTAATCTGCATAGCTGTGAATAAACAGACATTATATAATATATCAAGAAGAAAATGGCATATTATAATAATAATAGATAGATGTACAGATACACATGCACCTAATGAAGAAGCTGGTTAGTGCATAAAGCTTCTGTAAAGTAAGCACTAACCAGGCATAACATGAACACAGTAAAATGCGTGTTATAAAGCGCGTGTCCTTTTTTAGCATTTGAACCTATATACTTCACATTTAACTTAACTGCTAGTACCCCAGGCTGTACATATGTTGCACATAAATTTGACTTCTGTGTGAGGGTATGCATCTGTGTGCACATAATAGCATGCAGCTTTGCTTATAAGGGTCTGTCTCCATGTCTGTCTGCCTCTCTAGGTGGTCTTTGAAGTGGCCTTTAACAGTCCAAGAGGCGGACGTGTTGCAATTGATGACATTTCCTTTTCTCCAGAGTTCTGCAGCACAGACACTGGTGAGCTGCAGCCACAGTCACTCACTGTTAATTATAAACGAGCTCATTTAAATGTTGTCATATGTTGTCATTATGATAAACTAATAAACTAAACGTTATGGGGGATCATCGTAAATATCTGAAATATTCACATTTTAGGATTTCAAAAGAATAATAGCTTATCAAGAGCCCGTAACAGTCACGAGATCTTTGACATATCAAATCTTAGAAGTTTACATGTAGTGGGGATGAAAATGTGTTTGGTTCATCCTCTGGAGACTACAAATATACAGAACAAATGTGATGTGAATGTTGGTGATGCATTTTTAAGCACTAAAACAAGAGACACAGCAGCGTTCATCCAACATTAACATGCTGATTCTATACATTTGTCCCACAGAGCCGAACTTTGACCCCTCCATCGCCAACTGTGACTTTGAATCAGGTCTCTGCCAGTACAGCCAGAACCCGATGGGGTCGCCGTGGAGGAGAGTATCCGTGAAGCCCAACATATTTAGGAATGGAGACCACACCACAGGGGCAGGTGGGATAACTTAAACAAAACATAATATTTAAACTTGCATTAAGGGAGGAACACACCATTCCCACATACCAAAGCCGGATTGCAGGCATTCAGGGGTACTGCTGTACATGTGAAAAAGTTGTACAAAGCTTCAGAGGGAGTTGTGTTGCCCCAAATAATCTCACTTGAGTCAGACATGCTTGGGGCTGAAGACTATACGTTTGAAAATGAAAGAATCCGTGGGTGTGGAGTTAGAAAGACGTGATCCCACCAGACCTCTGTAGCCTGCTCCTTCTCTTGGCTTGAGGCTTCAGACTACCGGCATAACAAACTAAAATCTGTTCAGTGGAGTTGCATTGTGGGTAGTGCAGATTGCAGGTTTTGACGGGGAGAAAGAATGTGTGCAGTACTCAAATGACTGTGGGGATGCTGTAGTATCTAAATTATGGGAAATGATATGACAAGTCCAGAGCTTTTTCGCCTCGTTCAGCTTATTGCTTTGGTGAACACCACATTTACCCTGCAGTTCAGGAGGCAGCTGGCTGCAAAGCCACTCTAAAAAGCCACTGTACACTGTGAACTTTAGCAACTAGCTAGAGGAGTTGGCAAGAGCTGAGTATTGGACTTTATCTATCTTCACAAACCACTTCACAAGCAAGCCACTTCGTCATAGCTGTGTCTGTCAGATCAATTTTTAATTTCTTTCTGACTCCTTGTGATCAAATATCAATTTACACAGCTTTAAAAACAATGGAATCTCTGGATAAGGATGTGGTAGCATAAAACAACTGAGGATTTGAGGCTCAGATCAAGATCAAAACCAGGTGTGAGTCGTGACATTCATTGCAAACAGTTTCACACAGGAAGAGAGAGTTTCTCAAGAAAATAAAGGCTGTCTTCTCCTTCCAGGATCTTTCCTGTTGGCTCACTCTCGGCTGAATCCACAATCTGGTTACGTTAGCCACCTGATCGGTCCAACTCTGCCTGGGAACATGAAGTACTGCCTGAGATTCTACTTTTCCCTGAGGGGTGAGTGCCACCCAAAAACTCTTTGGATGCGTGTTTGAGTCTGTGTGTGAATTTTGCTATGATTAATTTTACTGACTCACCAACCAGAAATAACTCTGGCAACTGCAGGTTTCAACCAGACGGATCAGGCTCTTGCTGTGTATCTGCAGCAACGGAACAAGAGCCAGGAGAAGATCTGGACTCAGGGAGAGAAGTCCAGAGGAATCTGGATTGCAGCGGATGTTACCTTCCAAACGTCACAGCCTGCCAAGGTTAGAGGAGAGGAAGTGGAAATATCGATCAGTCATCAGTGATATGTGAAAAGGCAAACAACATGATCAATAAAGAGATGGAAAAATAAAGAGGGAAGGAGGGAAAGTGGTGGGCAGCCAAATAACAAATGATGAAAGAAGGAAAAATAAACACAGAGAGGAACTAAGGGAGCAAAGGAAGTGAAGGAAGATGGATGGAAGTGTGAAATTAACTAGAAAATTAAAGGTCTAGTGTGTAAAATTCAGGGGGCTCTACAGAATATGGCAAAAAATGAATGAGCCTTCTCTATCTATAAAAGCTGCTTGTCCTCCTCCACACAGTCCACCATGTTGAACCACCATGTTTGTGCGTATAATGTTATAGATATGGAAAATAAGAAAGAAAAATGAAGGAGGGGTGAAACAACTCTGTGAAGCTGTACTTGCGTCGAGCTAAATGCTAATGCTAGCGTGCTAACATGCTCCCAATAACCTTAAAATGCTAGCATGCTGATGTTTAGCATGTTTGCCATTTTAGTTTGGCATGCTCTTTAGCATACTAATACAAGTCTAAACCAAAGTATCATGATACTGTTTGTCCAAAATTTTCATTTAGCTAAAAACTAGAAATATTAATCTGCTGGTAGTCCTAGAGGAAACATTTCATGCCAATAAATCTAGGAAGGAAAAAATAATAAAACGTGTAGCAATATTATACTTGGAACTACTGGAATGTCTAATAAAAAGGAAAGGAACTATGTCAGAAGCAACTTTGGCTAATTTGGGAACCATTTAAGAGGAAACAAGCAAATAAAAACTAAAATAAACAAATAAATGGGAGAAGCGGAGGAAGCGAAGGAAATGAAAAGATTGCAGGACAGAGCGGAGGCCAGATGAAATAACAAATCAGTTGAATAAAAAGCTTCACTTTGTGTTCTGATTACTAAACAGCTGCTGTTAGAGGACACAGTTTCATCATCGTGTGTTCTGCGTCATGAGAATTCATTCTTCTGGAAGTCAAAGGGGCTCAGAGGCTTTCCCCACACGGGCCTTTTGTTCTTCTCTCACATATTGAGGCGTTTTAAAACACTCACCGTTTGATTGATGATTTCTTTTCTTCCTCACACAGGATTTGAGAATCTCAAACAAACATGAGGGCAGAAAATGAGCAACAACCACAAAAAAGTGCTTGTTTCTATTCGGGGCTGATCTGTAAATGATTAATGGTCGTAAGGACGTAGAAACTCCTCTGGGTCGGTGAAGCTGATGAGGACGCCTGTGCTTACTGTTCTCACCTTTGCTGTTCAGGTGGTTTTCATTAGCACCTGCAGGAGCTTCTGGGACTGCGGTTCTGTGGCTTTGGACGACATCAGCGTGAGCCTCGGAGACTGTGAGCTGACAGCAGGTACAAACTTACAGCATGTACCCAACAACCAGGGCAGTGCCTATTTTTATTTGATTGTAAAAATAAAAGCGCTCAGAGGGCTCATACAGATCTCCAGATTAGTCATACATACTGTAGAAACAGATTCAAATGTTTGCGTCAAAGTACTTGAAATGATAGACAATCATGCTGCGTAACTGATGGCAGCCATTATTTATGGAAGATAACTGAATACAACTCTGGGAATCAAGGACGGATTGTAACTTACCATATACCCCAGGTTCCCATGACCTCCAGGGGCGCCAGAAGTTTGAAGGAAACCCTACTGCATGTCAATGAATTGTGGTAATTTGATAAGCCATTAACAAATTTCTGATTTGTTAGGGAAATTGCCAATAAGCAGGGGCCCCAAAAGTGAAGCGTCCCACCTCAGAAAAGAAAATCTGCAACAAAGAAGAGCCAGTGCAGACCCCTGAGCAGACATTGCCACAGTTTTATCAACCCCCATTTTCGTGCACAAACAAACTCCTCATTTGATTATGTTGGGCCCCTGACAGCTACACGTCCCATAGTCCATAGTTTTTGAAAGTTGCTGCAGACTTAGTCCAGTCTGAGCCACTGCTGCTCTATCACCAACTGTTTGGTTCCAGGTTACTGTGTTGATTCGTATTGTTGTTGTATTGTATCATTTTTTTTTTTTTACTTTATTGCCACTGACACACATTAAGAGACAATTAATATTACAGAATCCGCCTCAAGACTGGGCTCCACTTGACACACATGCACCTGTAGATTAAATAATACCAGAGGTAGAGGATGCACACTTCTACTTATAAAGTACGTATACACAAAAATTTACATCATGTGCACGTTCAACTTTTCGTAACCGCTGAGCAATGGTGGAAGGGTTGGCCTTCATCCACTTAACAGTAATCAGTGTTCTTGCAAGAATCAACTAAATGTGCACTATATAACACAACTTATAGTTTAGTCTATATAACGCCTGTGTGTTCAGGTGATATGTTACACAGTTACAGTTCAGATGGATGATAAGTGTTTCAGGTGATCTCCACAATAGTATGAAAATAGATTTTCAAAGTTCAAAACAGAGTCAGGTTAAAATCACATCTAGGCCCAGAGATGCAGCAGCTTTAACACTGACTGTCACAATAAAGCATCATCAGTCATAAAGTGTCACATAACTTAAAGTGTACATACATTCTCCTGTTGCAGGTTCGCCGTCTCTCTCTGGACACTGCGACTTTGAAGCCGGCCTGTGCGGTTACACTCAGGACAAGCAGAGTGATGATGCTGACTGGGAGTTGAGGAGAGGACCCACCCCGACCTCATACACCGGGCCAAGAGGAGATCACACCACGGGACTTGGTGAGGTTCCCCCGCTTCAACTCTCCTCTACAATGCCCTGCTAGGACGTTTTAATGCACACTGCACACACTGTGCACTCAGAGACTGAAAAGGTTACATCTCATTCTGTAGCACAGAAACTCTTCAGGTGCTGTCCACACAGCATTAGTCTTAACCTTTCACAGCACAGTACTCACACAAACCTGGTCACTTTTCATCGACAGGATACTATCTGCACATGGAGGCATCGCCCCTACTGCCCGGTCAGAGTACCCGGCTGCTGTCCCGCCCTCTGAGGGGCTCCAGGGGCCCTCAGTGTCTGCGCTTCTACTACCACATGTACGGCTCGGGCACGGGCCAGCTAAGCGTTCACCTTGACAAGGACGGAGAGGACGTGTTGCTGTGGCAACGCAGCGGCGAGCAGAGCATCGCCTGGCTGAGGGCCACAGTGGAGTACCAGAGTGACAGCCAGCATCAGGCAAGAGTGCAGCAAGACTTGAGATGCAAAAAATGCAAATTAGATCTGAAGCCTGTGTGCTGGACAGAAAGACAAACATAGTAACTGATAGTAACTAATTATTATTTGTGCTATGAATCAGTCTATGACATTTGTTTGGTTTGTAAAATAACAAGTTACCAGAGCCACATTTTATCAAAATTGTTGTTGGTTAAGTTTTAATAATTATGTAATTGATGAGTTTACACACACACACCTATTTTTATTCCATAACCTCAAAAAATAGATGTTGTTGTGTGTTCATGCTAGACAAATTGTACTAATCTGCAATAATTATCTGACAAATATAGTTATTACTTAGCCTTCAAATTAAGATTTTACATTAAAAAAATACATATAATAAGAAGATAAAAAACTCTAAGTATTAATAATCAAATCATGTCAGACACTGTAGAATGAATATATCAGTCAGGGAACAGATTATGCAGAATTAGTACTTTTACTTTTGATGCTGTGAACACATTTTGCTGATAGTACTTTCATCTACGTAGGATTTTATTATTATTAAGTATTGTATGTGTAATGCCATATTGGACATTGTTGCATTGACACTGACACCACTGCCTGTCGCTCTCAGCTGAGTGAGAAAAAGAAGTTAATTCGGAGCCTTTAAGAACTTCTCCCTCTCTCTTTGTGTCCCCGTTACAGATTGTGTTTAAAGCGATCAGGGGTTCGTCAGTGAGGAGCGACATCGCCATCGATGACGTTATCTTGGAAGGTGGACCTTGTCCAGGTAAACAGTTAATATAAGATATCTGTTGAACATATCAACATCGTAGAACGCACAACAAACTCCTGATTTCTCTCTGATTCCTCTGCAGTAGTGGAAATCAAGTCCAACGTGGGAAGCTCCAATGAGATCGAGTAGAGGACGAGAGGAGAGCAGCTGTGTAGGATGCATGAACCCTCTTTTGTTTTTTTGTTGGGTTTCTTTTTTGCACATTTCAGACTCCTGACTCCTCTGAACATGTAGGGATGCGGGTAAAATGCTAACTTTTCATGTAGTTCTGTTTTCATGGATCAACACATATCAGTTGTGTCATAGTCAGCATTTCTCTCTGCGTGTAGTAACAGAGAGCGTGTTAAACTGTGTTTTTCTTCACATTTATTTGCATTAGATTAATGCTCATTGCTCAAATAAAGCGAGAAGGTTATTCAACATTATACTGCTCTCGGTTTTACTGTCACAGAGAAGAGAGGCAGGATCCTACATCCGGATCTGCCAAGGAGTATGATTTAGGAAGGAAAGACTGGCGTCATCATTTTTGTGTCATCACTGAAACTCAGGTAGTGAAATAAACATGAAAACATTTCCAGGAGCAAATTTCTGCCATGGCAACAATAAAGTTATAAATTAATCACACAGAAGAAGAAAATACTGGACTTTGTCAGAGCTCACCCGTAAGCTGCCGTTGTTGAATCCAAGTATTTTACAGGGCGGGCACTGAGAACTGCAATCTCCACGTTATGGCTGCGCCTGAGAAAGTATTCTAAGGAAATCATTACACAGACAGACAGACGGAGGATGGAAACAACATAAATGACTTCAAGATCACTCAGTGAAGAAAACCTTGACATTTAGTGGATGACGATGCTGCCTTCAGGTAGACTGTATGGGTCATTTTGCAGTGCTCTCTGGTGGATAAACTGTGCAATGAAGTCAGTGTTCATGAGTTTAAAATGTCTTAAATAAAATGTAACTGCGCTGCAACTTGTATGATGTTACAGACTGGTGTCGAAGTCAGCACAGCTCACGAATGAAAGAAATACAGAGCAGTGTCCAAGAAGGGACTGTAGAATACCAGAATGAAATATATTTTTAACACAATAAATGATTTTAAGTTCTTAAACCGTGAGGAAAAAAAAAAAAAGAGTCTGAAAAACAAAAGTTTCCACTTACCACTTTCTGTAGAGGGATAGCATTTAATCACACAATCAGAGCACTTGTATAAAATACTTGAACTTGAATTCTGACTCTACATTTACATCCCCTAGTGATGAATATGTTATATAGTACTAGCTGTGAAGTCAAATCTGATTTAAATGACAAATATTTAAAATTCTGTGTAGTGAGATTTGGGTTTTTAAAGTACTGCCACAACAGAAAAGGTCCTTTCCTTGTTGTAGGTATTGCTGCAGGAACAATAACCAAAGAAATAATAAGTCAATTAAATACTGAATGTTTAGTGAGACAAAAGTTCAGAGCACAAACAAAAAGCAGCTGACACGCAGATAAAAGCAATATATTCAGATTTATTTGAACCACATACATACATATACTGTACATTTCAATGGAAAAAAGAGTGTCTGTAAAGTGTGATCCGGCAGAGGCTCGTTACATTATACATGTCCCGTCTTTCAGGTATTTCATGGTCTCCATCTGCTGTGTCATTGCCAGAACTTCCTGAAAGCCGGTGCTGAGGCCAGACATGTGCTGGAAGTACGCCTCCTTCTCCACCTGCACTGACAGATTGTTCACCCCGGCGTCTTTCAAAATGGACGTCACCTACGGGTCAGCGAGAGCATGGACCAATCAGAACTGTCAACACTCACTCAGAGTTTTACGGCAATTCACATTTACAACAATTTTTTTTAAAACTCCATGAACAAAGAAACTCTACTACTTGACTCTACTGACCTGCTGTATGATCCTCTGCTCCACCACGTCTGACATGATCTGGAGGTGGATGGTCCCCGCGATCATGTTGGCTGAATGCCTCCAGAAATGAGCATCTCTGTACGACACAACTCCTTCAATCTTCTCGATCTGAAATTAAATTAAACACGGCAAAACTATTTTCTCTATTATCCTATGATTGCGTCATTGTGAAAAACAAAACACATTTTCTTTAATCCGGATGCAGATCATGAAATTGCTTCCAACAACCGGTAATCATGTAATGCGATTTTCTTTGTTCAAATAAGCAATAAGATTAAGTTAATCTTTTTATATACTCGACTACTGCACACAATAAAAAGGACAGGAAACATTCCTAGACCCACCAAAAACTAAAAACGTCTCTTCGGCTGCGGCCTTCCAAATGTCATTCATCATGACAACATCGTAACATAATTCACTCTGAACACCAGACCACATCATCTTCATGAGTAATCTTCATGCAACAGTGAAAACTTCCACCATCCATCTCACGTCACATATTTAAGTGAAATAGAAAACAAATGTCCGACTCTAAACACAGTTCAATGGGCAGTAAAACCACCATCTGTTAAAGAATGTGCGCCTTCTCACCTTTTCCAGCGCGTTGTTCAGGTCCTTCTCATTTTCCGGAGGAGCGCGTAGGAGGAGAACCTCGCAGGCGTCCTTCAGCAGAGGGATGACGCTGAGGAAAATGAGCGTGGCGATGAAGAGCGAGCAAATAGGGTCTGCGATCAACCAACCGAACTGACGGATGAGAATGGTGGAGATGATGACGCCGACGCTGCCTAACGTGTCAGCCAGGACGTGGAGGAAAACACCTGGAAGGAAAAAAAAAAAAAGAAGATCAGGATTTTAACCTGGCTACAACCTCTTTCCTCCAAAGTCAAGTCTTTTTTTTTTTATGGAAACACTCACCTCTCATGTTAGCGTTCATGCCTCCGCCCGAAGAGCCGTGGGAGTGCCCGTGTCCGCCGTGACCGTGTCCACCGTGCCCTCCATGCCCGTGTCCACCGTGTCCGTGTCCACGTGTCCACCGTGTCCGCCGTGCGAGTGGCCGTGGCCTCCGTGGCTGTGCTCGTTGTGGGAGTGGCCGTGGTGCGAGTGGCCGTGGTCACTGGACGAGCAGCTTTTGCCGCCGTGGGAGTGAGCGTGGCTGAAAGCGCAGATACCGACCAGGTTGACCAGCAAGCCTCCGACAGACACCGGCTGGAGGAGACAAACGCAGCACAAGCGGGGATTTGAATGAGGTACAAACTAAAAGGCATTTTTCATTCTAAAAAAACACAATCTGTACAACGTGCTGCCACACAGAGACTGCATAACACTCAAACAGATATTGGTTTGTACTCATATGAAATGTTCAATTTTAAAGTGCAAGCACAAGAGAAGGCTGAAACATACTGTACGTCTGCTCCGTGTCACGATGCGTTATTCAACAGAACGGCATTAAAAATGAAAGCGTATGTGTGTGTGCATGTGCGCAGCTGATCTGCTGTTAACATGGTCCATCATTTATAAGCCTGCACGCTGGGATACCAGGACAAACTGACACAATATCTGTGGAGGACTCTGTATTAATAGATACTCACAGTCAGCATGTCTGTGTTTATATTAGGAGGATCCAACACACGCGTGACTGACTCCACAAAGACAAAGAAAGCGATGACCATCAGGAAGAGACCGTTGATGAATCCAGAAAGTATTTCAACACGACCATACCTGCAAAAAAAACAAGAATCCATATTTAATTTAAACTTATTAAATTTAATTATTCACACATCTCCTCTTTTCACGTCTTCTTGACGGACTTTACCCGTATGAGAAGATCCTGGTGGCTTTCCAGCGGGTCATGAGGGCAGCGAACAAGCCGAGCACCAAAGCCGAGCAGTCAAACAGCATGTGGAAGCCGTCGGAGATCAGTCCCAGACTGTTGGTCCAAACACCATAAAACAGCTCCACGAAAGTGAATGCCTGAAACACAACAGACCTTACATCAACTCACAATAGCAGAGTGTTTGAAGTCAAACTCTACACATTGCTGCACACGCCCACGCCTGAAATAAATATTTTCAGGTCCATTTGTCTCAAAGCTGCCTCCACTCACACAGCAGGCATCTCATCACTTTCCTCTATGTGCTATCGTACCTAGCTGTCTCTAAGTCTGTTTATATTTATGAAGCTTTTATTTTGAAATCATAAGCTTTAATGCAGAAGTCTCCTGACACTGTACGTACCAGGTTGAGACACAGGAAGTAGAAGATCTGCCTGGAGTCGTACTCCTCCAGGATCTGTTTCAGGGAATCTTTGATGAACCGTGGAAGAGACTGCGACGTGTGCTGCAGGGCGTCGCCCATGAAGTTATATAGAGGGGTCCCCTCAGGCGAGTAACCCACCAGGGTGCCCTTCTGACCTTTCTTGGAAGGAGACGAGAGGATACTGGAAGCTGCAGAGAGAGATGGTGGAGAGAAAGTAAGGAGAAGTTATGGTCGATGTGTCAAATGTTGACGCAACATTCAGAGCTTTGAGCTGATGTGAGCTTTCGTTGTTGTTGCTGCTAAATTTAAGAAGGCAACAGATCAAAAATTTCACCTAAAACTAAACTCTGGCAACTTGTTTAAGCTTTAAGGTGAGAGCAGTGAAATAAAAGTTTCACAAACATAAAACAGACGTCCATAAATGCTTTGCTGTTGTTGGGCAACACTTACATTCACCAAAAAAGGTGCACAGTAAACTGCACAGTACTTTCTTGTAGAAGAAGTAACATTATCGGAGGCATGTTTTAAATGATGACGACTACACGATGATTACAGTCATTATAATACTCCCACAGCGGTTACTTACACATGATGAAGAAGATGGCACTGACTAGCACTCCCCCGGAGAGCACGTGCTCCGTGCTGACCTGCTGGGGTGGCTTGCTCATGGAGCGCAGCTGGTCGGTCAGCGGGTGAGTCCAGAAGTTAGCCAGCAGCAGCGCGCTGAGGAAGAGGGCGATGGTGCCGTAGCGGGCGCACCTCGGCGTCTCCATCTTCGCGCTGCAGACGGCCTCGACGTAAAACTCCAGGATCATCACGGAGAAGATGATCATGCCGAACGGCAGGATGAGGGACGACCACGATTCTACTTTACTCTGGGGTTGAGACAGAGTGGAAAAAACTGTCAGCAAGGAGGTCAAAGAAATGATCTGAATGATAGAAATAATAAAAAATAATTTGATGACAGGACTCAGGCAGCCATTCATTAGATTTTGTAGTTTGACACAGAACCTCTGGTTTAGCGATTTTGTTTTCATTTTCTAAAGAATAAAAACAGCTCTCTGTCTTTGGGTGTGGTTTTTCACATCCTCACATGCACTTACTTCTGTGGTCGCTGAGAGCACTATGACCCAGGGCAGCAGCACCATAGCGGAAACCAAATTGTCAAGGGCATAGAGGCGTTTTGCGCCGCCAATTTCCACCGAGAGTTTCCTGGAGGCCGTGTGGAAGCCCACCTTCAGGCACAGAGAGGCCACCAGCAGCACAACACCACCCTGATGCGAAGGATGGGAAGGCAGATCATTTAGAAAAGTAAAACCAACACTTTACCGTGTTCCCGTGGGAAGCGCTGAACCTAAAATTGTATGTGTGACACAGGCTTTGCTTACTTTGTGATCTGCAACCCCTAAAAATGCAATTGCAGTGTAGAGGAAATGAGTGAGTGCGCTGTCGTGATGTCCCTCAGCTGGTTAGAAGACGAGTCAAGGCATACACAGTACAGAGAGAGAAATACGATAATGCGTGACACAAACAGATCGGGTCAATAACTGAAAACTGCTGCTCTTCAGGGGGAACAAAGGATACGGTGCTCCGCCATCTTTGCCATGAGATCATCATTGTCGAAGAGGAGGAGGCAGATCACAGCGATGATGAACAGAGCGGCGCCTCTGGTCTGCACAGAGTCACAGACAAAACCAAAACAGAAATGCTTATTACACACTTCTACCACAGTGATTAACTAATGTGAGGCTGGGCGCACAGTCCAACACAGTCGTTTCATTTCAAACACGGTCAAAATGACCTCGTGACGGTCAGAATGCTGCAGGTAAAGTGAATGTCACCGCCTGTTTGCTGTTAGAATAACTAAATCTTTGAGTTAAACTCTTCACAACATTAGCAGTCTTGTCTCCTCTCAAAAGTTTGCCTCTGCTGCCAAACCGTTACCAAGCAGCAACAAAACACTCTGGAAATATCATCTCCAGCCTTTTACTAGCACTTGCTAAGATCTGGGAACATGGCCACAACAAAGTCCAACCGAGCCAGAAACACTAGCGGTCAGACAATCAGACAGTGATCTGTGCAGGTGATTTAAACCTCTTTATTTGGAGCTAATGGAACACAGAGCAGTCTGGTGGTGACCGTCTGACTGCGCGTGTGTCTTGATGAACAGGAGTCTTTTAAGTTGTCAAGTTAGCAATGTTGTTTAATACTGTTTGCTGGCTGGATTGAATGATCAATAAAAAAATAAGACATATGTATATTGTAGGGGAAAAAATGGAGTTGCCCTTTAAAAACAGCTGTGAGCGAGTGGTCACAGTAAGATCTGGAAGTTATTGTGAATAATCATGTCATGATCATATCGTCGCTGATGCTGGGTTTTCACACACATTTGGGGACTTACAGACCAAATGCTACAGAGTACATTTTACTGGACTGAGCTAACCAACAAGTCCAAACTTCAGCAAACAACAGCAAAAAATCTGCTTTATAGTG
The DNA here is from genome assembly GCA_014281875.1 of Nibea albiflora. Taxonomy (NCBI): domain Eukaryota; kingdom Metazoa; phylum Chordata; class Actinopteri; family Sciaenidae; genus Nibea; species Nibea albiflora. Next base: position 4,578,693 of record CM024803.1, read on the forward strand.
TTCCTTCAAATGAAACCAAAAATGGGCTGACACCATAACACACCAATGAATGGTGTACTCTCATACATGAGGTAATTCTTTCATTAATACAAGTGTCTGATTTGAAACAAGTTGTGTGAATCTGTGGGCTCCTACCTTGGACGGCCCTCCTCCTGAGCTTGTGAACAGGACGCCGAGGAGAGCGATGACCACCACGTCACTGTGCTCAAAAAGCAACAGTGTCCTGTAAAAAAAGCACGAGCCAGATTCTAATTATACCCTGAACACAACCCAGAGAGTCTGTAGGTGTACGCGCACACACACACACACACACACACACACACACACACGGCCAAAACCACACGACCACGCTCATGTATACAATAATGTTTCCTTAAACTGCTGAAAAGCACACTCAAACACACATTTATGCTGATACTTTACCTTAGAGGTCCACAGAGAGTTAAACCGAAGAAGCCCAGGAGGGAGATGACACAGCTGAATACAGCATGCTTTAGTAACTTTATCCACTACGAAGAAAACAGAAGAACGCAGATTAATGACAGTGGAGCTTTGAATGGACATTTTGTCTTTCAAGAGAAAATTTGATTTTTTTCTACAAAGCTGGACCTTAAAAAAACAGAAGTGCATTCACAGATGGATAAAAGTTTTAGCAAACGTTTACAGTATGCTAGCTTTATGCTGAATGAAGCTGTTGTGATGAGCTGCACACGTTGAAGAGGGGGAATTCAAACAAACCTGTCTTTTTGAGATAACTTTTCCAGACGAGAAAGGCTTTTGAAAGAAAAGCAGAATAACCGCACTCCTGACAAAAGAGAAGGATCACCGTCAGCATGTTGTCACTGTGCAGTCATAACGACAAGGCTAATACATAACACCTAGCATTCAGTTCAATAAAATATGAAACGTAACACACACACACACACACACACACACACACACACACACACACACACACACACACACAGGTGTACTTACCCTAACTTTAGTATGAAGATGAACTGAACAATGTGAACAACTTTTAAAATATCGTAAGATTCAAAGATCCCGAGAGCCTTGAGGACCTTGGTGATGACCAGTAAAACTATGTATCTGGTTAACCTGCGGAGGAGAAGGACAAAACATGTGTTAGTGTGGATGTTTCATTCACACTCACTGAGCTTTTGCACGGTTACACTAAACAAGTGCTGCAACAATCAGCTGATTCATCAGTCGGTCAACAGGAAATCTGTTAACAGCTCTGATAATACACTGACTGTTAAAGTCATTGATCAAATATAACAAACACTCTCTTATTCCAGCTTCTCAAATGTGATCATTCATTTATTTTATCTATTTTATATGATTGTAAGTTTCAGTTCAGACACGGTAAACTTTATTTTGGACATAACCAGCTAATCAGTTGATATTATGCTGTATCCTTAGAGTATTAATAATCTATTAATAATAATAATAATGTGTTGGTGTTGTGGTCCTAAATCTCACACATGGACTCCAGCTCCAGTGATTTGTGTCAATAACAACAGAATACATTCAACCAGCTCAGAGCTGTGTGATGAGCTTCATGTCAGCTTGAAGACAGACACATACCTTGAATTGGGCACTTCGACCATGCCCAGTTTCCCCCCTGAGAGGACGTTGCTGCTGTATTTCTCTTCCATCTTCAAACGCGTAAACTCGACCAGGTGTATCTATGTCCTCACTGTCCTGATCGTCAGGTAAGTACCATCACTGTTACCTGGACAGTGAAATCAAGCGGCAGTCCATTCACCGATGAAGAATATGACCGGCTTCATTCTGGCTGACCTTCATCCCTCTGTTTTAACTGGAATAAACTGAAATAAACTACAAACCGAGCTTTAAAACTACAGTTAGCCTCCCTAGCCTGTTAGCTCGCTTGCTAGCTAGCTAGCCATCTGGTATTTGTAGTTTGAAGTTTCAAACTGCGACACGTCCTCTGCGCGCGGCAGACGTCGAACAAACAAACGTGGTCGCTCGGTCAGGGGAACATGTTGAACAGTTTCAGTTGAAGTTGAATCAATAACAGCTAGAATACGAAATGAAAGGAGAAAACATCCGAGCTGGCCACAGAGTAAAGAGCCATAACACTTCCGGACACGGTAACTATTCCACGTCACGTGCGAGTAGTCGTCAGCACTGCTCATGCGCAGTTCAGGGTTGAGCGTCGACGATGACGACGCGGTGGTGGTGTAGAGTAACTATAAGTTACTGTAGCTATAGTTACTTTACACAGGTAGCTGCGTGTAATTTACGTCTTGAAGTATTTGTCATTTTTAATGAGCATGTTAACGGATGAATTCCGTTTCACAGGTTCATTAGTTATCTTAATTATCTTCTCATGAAGAACCGTGTTCGTTATGTTTCTGTTTAAATCTGAGACATAAGAGTAACGTCATTCCAGGGAAGCCAGTTTCCGCCAGGAAATAAATTGTATGTTATGAATGAGAAAATTAGTAACTACATTCAAATTATGAGATAAAATACTCGTTTTGACTTTAGCATTTTATAATCTTTCATTTTGACTGTCTGACTGAATGAATACTGACTTTAGTATTTCATAATCTTTACTTAAAAATGTACTTTACATAATATTTCATAATCGCGATTTACATAGTCAACATAGATATTTTATTATGACTTAACATAGAAAGTCCAGACTTTGTATTGTCTTGTTATTGACACATTTACTTTTTTTTTGTTTGTTTGTTTGTTTGTTTGAATTAATGAAATCAGTTTCTTGTTCTTCACATCCTCCACATCCTTCACATCTCATTTGCATATTTTATTTTGTTATAATAAAACATTAACCTTGCTGTAAGTTACAGCTCAGTGCAGGCTACAGACAGATGTGGGTCCTCAGGAAAAATGACACATGAAAGCAAAATGAGAAAGACCAAACAACAGAGGGGAGCTATATGTATATATTTTTATTTCTCACATAGTCTCATTGGGGGGGGGGGTTTAAATGAACTTTGTTAAAAACATGTATCACAGGGGAAAAAATATCAATCCTTGCTTTCTTCTTCATCAACCTTTGTGTCTTCCAAATCTCTTAGATTAGATTCCCATACATCGTAATACATGTTTGACTATTATACACATGACAGCGTAAACAGGCTGTTATTACCACTGCCAGCATTGTAAAAAAAAAGAGGTCATGATATGCTTATTGTTGGTGGGAAAACAATCAATAGACTCGTGATGTTAGTTGTAATAATTTTGATAAATATGCCTCAATTTCCAGTGAAGTGGTTACAACAGAATCTCAGTGAGGTCCACACAGTCCAAGCAGGATGTCCTGATAATGTCCCTTTGTGTCATGCTGTGAAACAGACACACAGATGTGTTCAGATGAAATACTTTGTCATTTGTTTATCTGCTGAATGAGAGGAAAACAGAACATGAAGTCATTTTACCAGTATGTCCTCCTGTATGCTGACGTCATACATGGCCCTGTATTCCTCGACGATCTTCTTCAAGTCGATCTCAGAGCGGCTCACCAGCACCCTGATCAGTGTGTCCTCACATGTGCCATACCCCTGTGAGAATGAAGCTCGATCACTGAACAGGTAGAGAGCATGCAAATCACCTCGTGCTGCAGATTTACTGCATGCTGTGTTTATTTTAGTGTTCTCATTCAATATTTGTATGATGAAGTCATGTAACATCACTACATCTGTGTATGATTGGTTATATAGCCAATCAAACAACAGTTAGGTGTTTTCCAGAGATTGACTGTATTGATGATGGCCAGAGCTCCAAAATCTGATAATCAGGAGTCAGCTGGAAAGCAGAGATTCATTCAGAAGCTAACTGATGACTAATGTCAGTTTTTAATTTTTAATTTGATTTGATTACACACACATACACACATACATATAAAAGACATAATTATGTAGAAATTATGTAGGAAACTGTAGTGTTATGTTACTGTCTGTAAATTTATTACATTTTTTTGGTCAAGGTTATCAAGGAAATCTGAAAATCAAAATTTCTCTCAGCAAAGAATGTGTGCAGAAAAGTTACACATGACATATTAGTTATTGACAGCTTCATACACACCTTCATAGCCAGATGGAGCTTCTCAGCAAAGAAAGCCGGTGTGTTCCAGGAACATTTCACTAAACGTCAAAGAGACACAAAAACATTATTAATGTAAATCTGCACGTCCAGATGCTGCACATCTGACAGTTAGTGTGTTTCTCTGTTTACTTCAGTGTTATAGTTTGTGAAGTTTTATGTTACATTAGTCCATACAGCCTTTGAGATGCTCCCTGATCTCACGGTGCCTCAGTTCATGATCGCCTCGTGCCATATTCTTCATGCTAGATTGTACAGATTGTATCATTGGGTTTGGGTCATTTGTTATATACTTCTCTTCGCATGCACTTGTCTAGCTGAAAATGATTTATTCATTTTGAACAGTTTGTTTATTCTTGTTCTTTATAAATGCCTTCCTTGCAGCATCTCTGTCTGGATACCAAATGTTGACTGGGACTGAAGAGCAAACATATGGTCCTGAGTTCAAGCCTTTTGTTTAAGCTAGCAGTCAGCTGATTCATCTGAAATAATGTTCTGGCATGTTTGACGACCTTCTCTCTCTAACTCCATCCTCATGACTTTAAAATTTTTGGTCACAATAACTAAATCCTTAGAATGATTATATTATATTCTGTCACACAAAAGAACAATGAACAACAGCCTCTAGTTTTGTTAACCACATAAACATGCAAACAACATTATACTAACTAAAGTTTGTCAGTGACTAATCAAATGTTTTAAAGTCTATGAAATAACACTCTTTATTTATTGCACTAAAAGTTCATCTGCTTCATTGACAGTGGCTTGGCAACATGAGCAAACATTCCACACATGTTACTGAACACATTTGAATTACTAATTGCTTATTATTAACAATCTTAGGATTCTATTCTATTCTCTCTGATCTTTGGGCATTGTTCTGTGAGCTCTTTGATTGTTTTAACTGCATACTTTTCTAAAGCAGGTCAAAGCTGTTTGTCAGTGTCTATGGCGTCTGTGAATATGGGTTTTGCCCAGATCTTCACTGTGTGAGGTTTAAAAAAATATCAGTTCCATTTAGTTTTGACCTAAAAATCAAGAAGGTCTTGCAGCCGCTCGTAAAGTTTTGGTGACTCCCAGTGGGGGTCGGGACCACCTGGATGGGAACCTCATATATATCATATGCTGCTATATCCTGACTGGTGCACAGAGATGAGTGACATCACCAGTTCCCAACTGAACCCCACCGCATCAAACCAATGAGAAAACCACAGACCAAAAAGACAAAAACAGAAATCTCTCATGTGAAATACCCAAAACTCAAAAAAAAAAGTTGTGTTCATGTTGGACCCATTCATTCAGTAAGAAGCCCATTTGTTCTAAATGGCAAATAATGAAGTCCTTACCAATGTCAGTAAGACAGTCTTCGATGTCTCCACTCAGCTCCAGGTCCAAGGCTTTGGGTAATGTGAGATCACTGATGCGAGCATACTGCTGGAATGCTGGGAGGTAAACAGAGAGAATCGACAAGTATTATTTATTTATTTATTTATTTATTTATAGATAAATAGACTCCCTGACAGCAGTAAACATTATTGTAGTTTCCTTGATTCAGCTTATCATGCAGAGTATGTAGCACAAAGAAATGTTTTTGTAAATGGAGTATTTTCATACTGAAAGAGTATTTCTGCTAACACAAACCTTCACATGATACATAAACATGTGTTACTTCATCAACTGTTTTTCATCTTCCTTGAATGAGGACAGCACATACACACGTTGGGCTGACTTTGCTCTATGTTGTTCCTACTGTACTGGGTGTGTCCCACCTGTGGTTCAACCTGTTTGTCAAGGTTTGCTGTGAAATGAAGGTTTTGGCCGTTTCAGATGAGTCAAACCTCTCAGCTGACGCATTCACACATTTCAAGCACTCACTTTTAGAGAGCTGTGGCCCGCTCCGTTTGGTCAGGATGTCGATGAAGGCAGAAACATTGACTCCGGCGGTATTCTCACCAGACTCAAATAGAGTCTACAGGTAACAGAAACATGGCATTACCAGTTAATATTGTTCTTTTCAACAGTTTTACATTACATCTGGTGATTTCATATTCATCTTATTGTCAACAACTGGTCCCACTAACAAGTACTGTGTGTGTATCAAAGCCTTGTATTTCACTGATGCTCCATTGTTATATAAAAACAATAAGCAGCGCTGTTGCACTGGGAGCCATGTCCCCTCATTACCATGAACACACAGTGTGGTTTATTTTCAATTAAACCAACCCTGCTGCTGTTAATGCTCCCTGGTTACCCAATGTGTATTAATCCACCACTGAAAATAGTCCCCAGCAAATGCACTGCTTACCATTTAGATTATACTTTATTCTTCCCACAGCGGGAAAATTTATTTGCTTAACATTTGCTAAAAACTACAGTGTGTTTTACTGGGGAGTTTAAATGAAACTATATTCTCATCTTCATGAGTATTTTGGCTCTTTTTTTTCTCATTGGATTTGTTGACAGTAAGACAAATTGTATCCTTCAAACATTGATTTTCCTGACTTTACCTCTGCGTCTCTTCGGGCCAGATCCATGTCAACTTCATCGGTCTCATCTTTGTTGGCTTTCAGCATGGCCAGAAGGGCTGTGGTGAAGTCACCACTGGTTTCATCTTTAATGACTTCCTCCAGCTCTGTGTCATACTCTGAGAGATGAAGAGCATTTCAGCACAAAAATGACAGCCTCTGCAATAATTCCATGGAACAAAGCATGCCTGTGGTGCTTATAGCTGTTGTTTAGGGGCTTGGTGATTACAGTGCTGCAGGAATCCATTGTTGTTCTACAGCTACATGGGCTGGAGACACTAAAGAGTGTCTGAAAAATACCTAAGATGTTGCGTAAAATGTGAGGACCTTTCACAAACTCGCAGCTCTGCATGTCTACCAGCAAGTAACAGAGTGACTGCACTGAATCAGGCCTAACCTTCTTTGAAGACCCTCCTGAGCTCAAGAATCTCTTCATTTGTTCTTGTTGCCAGAACCTCCACCAGGACGCTTTCATCTGTTCCCAGACGCTGTTGGAAAAGAGCAAATGCGAGGTGTGAAAAAGTCTCAGTCAGTAATGTAAAGCTAACATTTGTTTTATAAGCAGCTCTCAAAGGAAGAGCAGCCTTGTGACAATACTGGCGTGATACATTTTGGTAGCAAAGTGTACCATTTTTTTCGTTGTCATTAAAGTGTCCTTGAGCAAGGCACTTACCACTACATTGCTACAGCACAGCTGCTCATTAGCAAACAGACCGAGCTGTGGCTGGAAGCAGGTGTGAATGTGTGATCCTTTAATAAACGATGGCTATTTCTTTTTATTTGGTTTTATTTCGACTAATGTGGAAAAGTAAATCTTGTAGCAAAAAGGATGAACTAAATAAACAGTAGAGTGACATTTGGAATCAATCTCCTCTGATATTTAGTATGTAAACAGCTGATATTTACCTTTGTGGCTTTCCTGAGCAGGTAGGCATCAAAGTGAGCAGGCGACATGAGCAGAGCCAGAGCGATATCCTCTAAATGTGACCTGAGAGCTGACTTCAGCGCTCTATCCAGCCTCTGCAAAACACAGGGAGCAGGCAAATATTCAAATTCTTCACATTGCAGCTTTAAAACAAGACAAGGCGTATCCTGATTATTACAGGACAATGGTAAATTAAATTTCCCATAGTGGAGACTTGGTTTATTTACTTGTTTACATTTGTGATTACACACATTTTATTTTAAACTTTATTTATCAGTGTGATGTATCACAAATCATGACGTCAGAAAAGTGACGCATGTCAATTACACAGCAATAGTTATATAAAGTTTCCTAACTAACCACTGGCAGTTAATACTGGTCATACCAGACCAAGCAAGATTGGAGCAGCAACACCCCTGTGTATTGAATTGAGCACGGCTGCTAGAGATTTCAACTCTTTAGAAGAAGAAGAACAATAAAACAAAGAAACTCTCAAACACTGTATACAATGTAAACTTAGTGGGTAGTAGCAGTTTTATTTCTATTTCAATAGAAGTGGGTTGACTTGTTTCTGTCACAATATTTGTCCTCATTTGTGTTGCAAATCTCTGAAAGCTCAACACACTTTACATAGTGATGTCAGAGGGAGGTTTGCTGCACATTTCAACTTGCAGTATTTTCCCAGGCTTTATCTGTTGGCTGTTTGGGATCGTGTTTCGCTTTTTGCTGATTTATTGTTATTTGACCACGTTGTCATGTGAAATGAATTACTCACCTCCCCGGTGGACGCTTCATAAACTACTTTGATCTTCTGTCTCTGCTCGTTGCTTCTCTTCACCAGGACTGCAATGATCACATCCTCATCCACTCCTGAGAGGTACAAGCTGAACTTTACTGTCTTTAAAACACTAGAGCACAGCCTTTAGGTGTTGAAGGAAGATCTTTACATTAAAGTTCTGAAAGATCGATGGAGCCTCTTGACTTTGCATCCAGTTCAAAATGTGTATAAATGACATAAATAAACACATATATAAATGTTTTTCCTGTCATTACGTGGTATCAATAATCATGCTTTAATTGTTGCAGAGTTCTTCAACTTTAATTTGTATAGCATCTGCTAAAAACATTGAAGAACGCCCTGTACAAGACAACATAAGTGATCACACTCACCTTTACTTTCAATGGCCTTCTGAAGAACTGAAGCATCACTGCTGGCATTGAAGTTTGGATATGGGGAGACCGTTCCATAATACTTAGGTTTGGACTTACCCTTCACCTACAACAACACAGTCAGAAATACAGATGTTTTACTAACTGCAGCTGCTGCCAACCATCTGTGTTGAAGAATAATGCAATTCACATGAAATCCAAATACTTCTAAACATCAAGGAAACTTAACTTCCAAATGTCAGTTATTCAGCTGTTTCCTATATATAACTGAAGTTACATTAGAGATTTAACAAAACTGCAGAGAGCCAAAGGATATTAATACTGATACTCACTCTGACAGTGTCATCATCTTTGTTTCTGTCATGGATCACATTTCCAAAGAATTTCTTAAAGAAGGACATGTTTGCTGGGCCGGTTAAGATAAAACCAGAAACTGAGTCACTGCAGAGGGAAGATAAATAAAGAAGTTAAAACGGATAGTTCTTTTTTTTTTTTACATATTTAACTAAACAAAACCTCACCTGTGCTGCTGGAGACAGTCTTCACACTGCACTCTATAGCTCGGGTGGCACTCACAGTATTTAACTCACAATGCAGTGTCTCCACCCATCTCTGAGCAGATGGTTTTCAGGTAGGTTTGTTTTCACCTGCAGGGGATCAGCCAATCGTCTGCCACCTCTCAAAGGCAACATTCCTGCGAGGTGACAGTCGGAGGTTTGGGCACTTCTGACTGGTTTGGTGACTCTTCTGTACAGACTTGTATTGTAAATTTGTAAAGGCTTCACCCTTTAATCAAACAACTTATAATTCACTCAGACATGCAGGGAACAGTGACAACCAAGATGAAGGTGGCTAGATGTTTAAGAGAAGCTGGTGAAGTAAACACTAAGCACTGAACTGAGACAACACGTTGTTGTTTTTTGCAGTTACATAACTGAACCTGATGTTTCACATTTCACAAATACTGCTAAATGTGAACATTGTGTGATTCCAGAGGGAGCAGCACAGTCTGATGAATTTCCTCAAGTGATGTCACTTGACTGGTGCAGAAGACTAATTAGAAAAAAGTTTACATGACCTCTGTAGGCCGCTCCTCGTCTCTGAGGCTACAGGCTGTAGAATACATTAGTTGCTACTAGCATAACACACAGGCCAAACTGCCAGCGACCAGGTTGCATTGTGGGTTATGTTGGCGTCCACCTCTTTGCCCATTTTTAGATTAGCTGGGAGGTTGCAAATAACTAAACGTAAGTAAGATAGAATACGCAAAAAAAACCCCATACATTAATACAAATTGAGCTGCTAAAAAAATACATTATTATAAGATTTTGAACTTTATTGCAAAGCCAGAATCATATAATGAAGTACAAAGTCAGTGTAAATATAAGAGAAAACAAAAAAGCCAGTCAGTTATTAAAATCAACAATAATTAACATTACGTACAAGAAGAGTCTGCCACCTTTAACCCAAACATGGAGCAACAACACAATCTTCCTTCATGAATCATGAGTTACTCAAGACTAAACTGAGGTTTTTACTGCAGTGTGTTGTGAAATGGTACTGTAAGTTACAGATTGTGCAGCTGCAGTTTTCAAAATTACCTCCAGTAAACTTTGAATTGTCGCTGACATCAGTAAGAAAATATGAAGACCTGATGAAGGCTCTTGTAACAATTTCAACACCTTGTTTTTGTCCCTGAAATGAAGAGATTGTCTGAGGGATGAACACAGCCTGCAGGAATCTGATTTTTTTCCCATGGTGTTATCTTGGAGGAGGGCCCCTGCCACGGCCTCGGCCTGGTCCAGGTCCCGGACCTGGTGGTCCTCTCGGCCCTGGCGGTCGGTTCACTGGCCCTCGATTGTTGGGGTTGGCTGATGCCAGTGCCACATCTTTTTCCAGTTTAACGCCTTTACCTGTCCCAGGCTTCGTCTTTGTCGGACTTGCTTCTGGCTCTTCTGTTCAGAGACAGCAAAGACGATTTCCAGTCACATACGTTAGAGCAGGTTAGCACGTTATAAAGCATAACATTTAACATAAACTCATGAATAACATATCCAGAAGTAATTTGTTTTTTACAGGATGGTACAGAGCTCAATACTGTACATTATTAAAAACAATATACAGTATTTATTCTATTACATATTATATATTTACATTTAGTTACATTTTACTTTACTGATATATCTGAATAGAACGACCAGCTGGTGGTGAATTTACTGACCAGGTTCAGGCGGAGGAGCAAGGGATTTGTTTGGCAGCAGGTCTTCCAGGTCTTTCATGACCTGGTTGGTGCTGTCCGTGTTGTTCCTGCGGTTCTTCTCTTCATCCCGAGCCTGGACAGACAGAGACAAAGAGAGAGGGATGGAAGAAAAGTGGGGAGATGAGGAAAATACAAAATACTCAGAGACAAACATAACAAATGACATTTGTTTTTATATATATTAAATCTATATCAAGTAAGTGAGAAGAGACTGAATAAGAATAAGACTGGCAATATTCTAGATTTTTGGTATTGTTAACAGACCAAAACCAACAATGTGTTAGTCCACCTCCCAGTACTGTTGACTTCTCTGCCCTGTCTGTGGACCTTTGGTGAAAATGTGTGAGTTGTTTTGTTTTGGGGACTACTTTCAGCAGTGGATTAATACACATTTGGTGTTTGGTGCTCTACTAAGTATATTCAGGAACAGGATGTGTGTGGGATTAAGTCAAAATACACCACACTGTGTTTATAGTGATGAAGGAAGGTTAGTGCGAAGTTCTTTGTCATTAGTTTAGTTAATGTGGTTAAGAATACTTACTTTACAATAAGCCACATTTTGTTATCAGAAGTATTTTGGCTAAATTCATTTTGCAGCTCCGCCCCACTGTTGTACAGATTGTATAGTTTACACTACTTTCATTGCCATATTCTACGCACCATCTGCATCTTCTTCTTCAGCTCATTGTTGGAGTTCTGGTAGGCCTCAGACACTGAGTTCAGATAGTAAATGGCCAGTCTGTAAAGGAGAAATGACAGGATTTGTCCTTTTTTTGCAGGATTTTAGGACACACACACTACAACAACAACTATTCATTTGTGTAATTACAAAGATGTGTATATCATGAGCATTTGGGTGTATTTCTGTTGTGATGTACACATGTGAATGTACATGTGTTTAAATTCTACCATACGCTTAATATGTCAAAACTGACAAGAAGCTCAAAAATAACATTTAAGGGGTAAATTGGGTGAAATCAGATGTAGAATTCAAAATCTGGGGCGGTTGGTGGCGTAGTGGGTTAAACAGTCGCCCCATGTGTAGAGGCTACAGTCCTCGCTGCAGCTGGCCCCGGTTCGACTCCCGCATCGGACGGCCATTTACTGCGTGTCACTCCCCCTCTCTCTGCCCCTGCTTCCTGTCTATCTTCAGCTGTACTATCATTAAAGGCATAAAAAGGCCAAAAAAATCTTTTAAAAAAAAAAGAATTCAAAATCTAAAAAGCTGTGTGCCTGATAGCCATTGTGTCTCCTGTACACTCACACCATGAGCAGTACAGCTGGTATGATGAGGCCTGGGTTGGCTGCGTAGCTGAAGAGTGTCCCCATGAATGCGGGCAGGTCCAGGTCGATCGTCTCCATGATCACGTCAAACATTTTCGGCTTCCCACTGCAAAGATCACGATGGTCAATGTGTGTGTGAATAAGCATGTAACTGTAACTCAATCATTTCTTATGTTTTTGTGTTGTGTTGTTACCTAAAGGGTCCGCAGTCAAACGAAGGCGGCAAGGTCATGATGGTGTAGACGACAGGTAACAGACTGAGAAAGAGGATGAGGAGCAGCAGACCCATGTAGAAATTGTTGGATTTGGAGGCCTTGAAGACTCTCTCGTGGGGCACGTTGGTGGCCATCACGGCCCAGCACTGATAGTACATGGAGCTGAGGAGGCGGAGCACGTTGATGCCAACCAGCCCGGGAGCATAAAACGCACCCATCCTGAAGCACACCATGACGTGACATCATGTGAAGCACAATAATATACAATGTAATGTAACTTGTTGCAGAACGTGATGTTAGATAATAAGATGCAACCTACTACAACATGTGACATATAACATGGTTCCACTGCAACCTGAACCCAAACACTGGCAGTATCAATGATACTGATATCATCTACGCACTGCACACAATGCATGAAGCAACACATGCCAATTCATGTAAACACACACACACATGCACAGGAACACACTAGCAAAGAATGTGTGTAAAAATAAAGTTTGTACCAGATCATGCCTTGATTGAAGACCAATCCAAGTACGTTACCACTGATGTCAAACTCTCCATATGACGGCTAAATGTGAACAAGACAAGGATCCTTTAGTATTTACTAATAGCTTTAATAACGTGATCGTATTTGTGCCAAAAAGAATAAAGACTCACATCAATAACAGATTTCTCTAGAAAGTTAGAAAGCTTTAAAAAATGGTGTACAGCCATGCTAATACCTCTGTGAGGCTAAACTGCAGAGCTAATTCTAACACTGTCATGGCAATGCACTCACAGTGGCGATGCTAACATGCTCATGCTTAACAGGCATAATTAACATCATGCTAAGGTTCAATAATTGGACGGAAGAAACGTTAAAGTTACTCTGCTTCTTCATGTTCTGAGACTTCATAAAGGATTAGTTTGATTCAAATGTGCTAACAACAAAGCACTGACAAGTTAGTGTGACAATCCATGCCATTTTTGCATGGATTGTCACATTTAGCTGCTGTGCTCACCATACTACTCACTGTATTATATGGTGTGAATCTCATATGATCTGATGTATTCTCAAATAATGTCAGCATGAAATAATTGCTGTTATATTATATATAATTGCTGATAAAATGCTGAGCATGGATATTGTTGTCTGACAATGCACACAGAAGTGGAGACCGTATAAAGATCTGTACTGTCTAATGAGTTCTTGACACGCCTAAGGTAAAAAATTTCAACCACAACATGCTTCAGCTGGAAGACTTACAAACCCAGCCTCCAGGTCCCAGCACCAACAGTAGTTGAGGAAGCGAACAATGACAGCTCTGGCAAAGTCACCTATCAGGATGGTCAGGTAGGACACCTGGATGTCCGACACTGTCAGCTTCACAAACTCCTGAAACAACACAGATTCAGGAAAGTGAAATGTGGACATAAGGATTAGTGGCCCAGTTTGTCTAACAAGATGTTCTTACAAACAAGTCCCTGTATTTCTGTGTTAAATCAAAAAGTAAATCAGTTTTTGTTTTTATTACTATGCCAACTAATGTCTCCCAGCAGGGTCCTCTAATGACATCAGCAGGGTTCATGGGGGGTGGGGTGGCGTCAGTGTCATTGTAGGTACGTGTGAAGTTGGCATAGTACTCCTTCAGGGCCCAGAGGGAGGCGTTCTTAATGGACTCCTCTTCTTCCAGCTACGAGGCACAAAGAAGTGAATCAGCCAACAATGACACAGGTTTTGATTCAGGGCACTGAAAACACTAAAATATCTTTTCCTTTTTCTTTCTTGTAATACTTTCTATTGCACTTAAATCTCTTTTCATGTGAATCAAACCATCAATAGCTAATAGTTCCATACAGGTTTTGCTAGAGACACCTGGTGGCTAAAATTTCCCCTAACGCTAAATGGGTTCACAGAGAAACTGTCCAGCTGGTCAGTTTGGGAAGACACACACCCACACACACACACTTGTACCATACCTTGGTGTTGACCTCGTCAAACAGGGCGAAGAGAAAGGTGTAGAGGTTTCCGAGGAAGAGGGCAAAGATGCGTCCGAGCTGCCACTTGAGGGCGATTCGAGGATGGTAGTCCTCCAGCTCAGCGATGGTCTCAAATAGAGGAGGACACACCAGACCCAGCAGAGACATAATGATCTCCAACTGTCCAAAAAATCACAATAACATCTTCATGCCAAAAAGCTATTTCAATACAACAGACGACACCATTTTATTTGTCTACTGTATAACGGCCTTTCTATCTGTTTTTCATACACTTTCTTCCTTTAGTAGTATTTCATTCAGAACCATCTGACCATCATTACCTCGTTCTTCTCATACCAGCTGAGGTCGTCCCTGGTGGCAAACTCCTGAGACCTCTTGACCACGAAATAGATGAGGTATCCACTTCCACCAAGGCTGCAGGTAATCATGACATTAGCCAGGACTCGGAGGAACCTCCTCAGGTGAATGTTCTCATCCTTCTGGTTCTCCTGCTCGTCCACGATGGACTCCTGTTTTTGTCAAACAGAAACAGACACGAGAACTTAATCGTAGCCACTGATGCATTAGCTCAACTGGAACTACAGCTGTACGGACAAATACAGTACACATGTAAACATGTTGCCATGGTTACCTTAAAGCTGGTGGTGATGGAGGCGTACTTGTTGTCGGCAGTCTCTGCGTTGCCTATCAGGTAATCCCAGCTGGTGAACATCTTCCAGGCAAATGTGAATTCTCCCTCATCTCCGTCTCCACCGCCAACATCAGCATTCTTGGCCATTCTGAAAAAACACAACAGCCTTCTTTATGGACAGACAAACCTGAACATCATCTTGGTATATGTATCACTCACCAGCAAATGTACATGTACACAACTGTTTAATCTTGATATCTTTAAGTTTAGTTTTTCCTGTATCTTCCTTTGTTTTTTATTCATTGCTGCTGCAGACTCACGTGCGGATCACGACCATCAGGCTGTAACCGAAGGTGCCGATCCCAACCATAAGGTAGGACAGAGGCAGCCTATACTTGAGCAAACCGATGGTCCTCTGACTGTTGTAATATCCGTAGAACAGGACAGAATATTTACAGTAGCCCTAAAAAAAAAAAGAAGAGGTGCTATCATTATTTCCTTTTTTCCTTCACCCACCCACCTTCTTTTGGTGTTTGTGGTCACCTGTGTATTATGTATATAGTTGTCGTCCATTTTAGCAGTTTTAAAAAGAAGGTAGGAGCTCTTTAATTATCATTTGCTTTGATTTCTCTCAGTTGATTACTAACCTATGAATTTCCTTGTTGTGTTATGTCAACAGATTTTCTTTATTTTTGTAATATTTTTAGTATAATTTGTAAATGTATGCCATTTCTTATGCTAGACACAATAAAAAACATAATCATATATCAGACCCACATTGAAGTCCATGAGGACAGAGTAGTCCTGAGCGGTATCCTGCTCTGCTCTGGGTACAGTCTTTCTGGGTATAGACCCATAAGGAAGGCCCATCAGAACCTGGAACATGTAATTTTATTGAACACCATTAAATGTTTAATATCAAATATTTTATTTCATGATGTTTACTCTAATACATTAATAATAAATAGATTTATGTCTTTTTTAACTCTATGCTTTGCTCTTAAACAGTTATAAGAATAGATTGTATTGCAGTTTTTAGACTAGAGCATTTCACCTCAGGGATGACCACCAGTCCAAAAGTGAAACCAAAAAGGACCAGGTTCATGCCATACATCCAGCGCAGGAAGATAAAGTAAGACGCCACAGATGATCCAAAGTGACCTGAAGACATCAAGGAGGTTTTACAAACTCAGCATCTGTCCACTAGGAGTCACTGTTCAAGCTGTAAAGAAAACTTACTTTCCACCTCTTTGATCTTCCTCTCCCAGGGGATACAGGCTGTTCTGAAATTCTCAAAATCCCTCTGGAACTTGATCCATTTCTGGAATTTAAGAAGGGAAAGGAATGAAGGTTGAAAAAGGAAAACAAAAGCAAAAAGCAAAGATAGGAAGTTTGAATTTTGTGCCAAACCTTTGTCATCATCACTTTGTAGGCGTACCACTTCCTGCCTTTTCCTTTCCCCAAAGCTCCTTCAAACTTATCCACGAATTGTTGAGCCTCCCTGTGAGACAATTGGCCATAAAATGAGCTGTATTTATGTTCTTCCACACTAATTTACGACAAGAGTCAAAATAAGAAGACAGTAAAACGGTCTGACAAAGACAAATATTGACTCCATGTGAGGTTTTCAGATGCGTGATGGTTTGTAACCCAAATATGAAGCAACTGCAAATTATAGTTTCCTATGAAAGCTGTGTCACACATGAAAAACAGCAGATGTTGATTTCCATAATGTGAATATGTAAAAGCTCCATTTTACAAAGCGAATTTTTCTCAAATTAGGTTTTCAGATGTGAAATGAACATTTTCCATGTGCTGACACATAAAGTGACCCAAAACATAACAGATTGAATTGATTAAACGTTGCATATGATTGGTTTTATGACGTGGCTCTGTGATTCTGGATGGAGAGGAAGAACTTTTATCGCCAACTGGTAAAACCAGGACAGGTGTAAGAGATTACTTCAGGTGCGTGAGCCGGCGCTTCATCCTCCACGGCTTGTTCCTGATGTTTGCGATCAGTTTCTTCTTCTCCTCCACCTCCTCCATCAGAGCGGCCATCTCGCCCTCTGACATGGAATCTTCCCCCTCACCCCCCTCACCATCAGAGTTGGAATCAGAGGAACTGGAAAATAAATGGCAGATGGAGACGGAGAAGTGTGGGAGTGAGTTTGTCAAAGGGACCACTTTGTATACTAAAAGCCAGATAGCCAGAAACTGGCAAACATTTCCATGAAATCGTTGCAAAAAACGCAGATTTATTTTGCTGAGCAAATTCATGCTCCCAGGATGATGAACAACATTCTAAATAGAGTTTAAAAATAGCTACATTGATTCTTTGTCTTGTCTAACAGTTCTTCTACTCGAGTAAACCATTTGGGCATTTTGTTTTCACACCTTGTCGTGGTCAGTATTCATTTTTATGTGGCCGGTATGGTTTGGGAAAACAATTTTATTGTATGTAATGTAATAAAGTCATGTGGACCTTAATTTGAAGAGCAATGTTAAAGAGAGACATTATGTAACTTTTATGCTGCTGTTAGCTGGTGTTAGATAGCTTAGCCTGAAGACAGACACCAAGCTGGGCTTCTTATGTGTGTAGTTTTACGTCCTCTGACTTACCTGCCATCAGTCTTCTTCTTCTTTTTGCCTTTGTCGTCGTCACCATCCTTGTCTTTCCCCTTGCCCTTCCCTTTTCCCTTCTTACCCTTACCGTCCTCCTCCTCCTCATCATCATCATCATCCTGATTCTTTCCTCCTTTCTTTCCTCCCCTCCTGCCCTTCTTTCCTTTCCCGGCATCACTGTCCTCCTCACTGTCCTGAGCTTTGCCTCCTTTCTTCCTATTGGCTGCTCCTCCTCGCCTCCTCCTGGGAGCCTCATCCTCGCTCTCATCCTCATCATCGCCACCGCCACGTTTCTTGTTGGGCTTCCTGTTCCCTCCTCTGCCTCTTCTGGGTGCATCGTCTTCCTCATCCTCATCTTCGTCATCACTGTCTGCCTTTTTCCCTCGGCCTTTTGCCTTCGCACCTCCTCTTCCTCCTGCCTGCCTCCTGTTTCCTCTCCTCTTGGTGGCATCATCTACATAAAAAACAAGCCACCCAAATTACACATTTGATACTGCTAGATTAGACTGTATAATTCGTTCAGTTCCATGAAGTGCTGTTTTATCCACTCACCACCACTGTCGCTCAAATCTGCGTCTATGTCTATCCCAACTGAGGAAGAACAGACAAAGAACATTCACATACTTAAGCAGCTCAGCAGATCCATCTGCACTCGTAACAATTAGAATTCTGTTCTACAATCAAATTCAGCGCAAGAAACTTCCACCTTAAACAGCAATGTTGCTATAGCTGAGTCTAAAAACTGCTTGAGAGAGTGATGTCAGAGCTTGTTGGGCAGACAACAACAGAAGAAGTCTTCTTTCACAGTCTTTATGGGGCCAGTGTTTGGTGGTATAAGGGAGAAAATGCATTTGTTAGATATGAGATCATAAACGTAACATAACCAAACATAACTTTTGTTTGTTTGCCACAAAAAAAAACTACAGGGCACCTTTAAAGCTCCACTGTGTCTAAGCACAGCCTCACAGAGCGGCTAGCATGCCTGAACAGTCACAGCCTTGGTGAAGTATTGGCTTTCCTGCTCGATACAGATACCCTAACATCCTGAATGTACCTGGAACGTATATTTAGTATCATCTCATGAACAGAGTCCAAATGGAGCGGCAGAGAGCTCAACACCGGGTGGAAACCAGTGGAAAACAAAAGCAGAACCAGTGGTGATGCCTACATGCTATGTTACACTCATTCTAACTCACACTTACTCTCACTATGTTAAGTTCCTGCTAGTGGAAAAATGCCACGAGTTATGTCCTCACCTCTGTATAATATAATGCTATCTGCAAATAGTCAGCGATTGTGAAGTTCAATGAGAAAATAGAAAAACAATTTTCAATTCCAAAACGACTCAAATGGACTCCACGGGTTTGTTTTGATACAGGAAACATTTGTCTCTTATAAAATGAACCAGCATACATCAGACATCATTGCCACCTGCACAAATGACATCATTAAATCCAGTCCTCTGGCCTTCAACTCACCTTCTTCCACTGCAGCCAAATCACTTTTTCTCGGCATGATGAAAATGAAAAGGCGTCTGTCCTCTGTGTCCTCTGCAGCGTTCGCCCCAGTCCACAACCCCCAGCAGGTTGGCTCTCCTCTGCCTAGGCTCCCCGCCAGCACCCAACTCAGGTATCTGACGATGCCGTCACTATGACGACTGCTGCATGTGACCCACTCTCAGCAGGTGCTGCTGCGTTGGTGCAGTAAAGTTCTGGAAAGCAAAGGTGAGCCACTGTTGCTTATCAAGCAGAGAGGCTGTGTTAGGATGTGGGACAATCGTGTCTTACCGTCGTCACACAGAGGTGGTGATTTGCAGCTGAGGTTCATCTCAGGCCTGTGGTGGTCCTGAGAAAAAGCATTTAGTGGGGATCCATTTGGCCAGAATGGGTAAAAAGACCACATCATCTACAGACACACTCTCACTCCTCTTGTTATTGGAGACAACACACACATAGACACATACACACACACACAGACACACACACACACACACACAAACACCAGACGCCCTAAAGATTTAATGAAGGTTTAGGTTTCTCTATGCGAGGCTCATTAGGCAAGCAGTAAATACCCCGAGGTGACCTTGCAGCTGTATCTTATTGTTTTGTCGTTTTTCAATAGAAACGCAGCAGGTCCAGAGTCAGCCAACCTGCAGCAGAGGCTGACAGCAGCTACCTGTGTGTGCCTGTGTGTGGAAACTGAACAGAAACACATTATAGCCTCATTAAATAATGGAGTAGAGCTCATTTTTCACATCCAAAATGATTCGATTACACGCTTGTCAGTTCCCACATGTGAGTTGGGGATCACACCCCATTGCTGGTGCTCAGGTGAGTGTGTTTGAGTTGACACTTCTACTGAATTCCTGCCCCCCAACCGCTCAGATGGACACAAGCAGTCCAAATGTGGAGAAAGATTCTCTGACAGGGTAATGTTTTTCTTTTGGATGATGCTGGAGAGCTGATTACTATTAATCTTTGATGGTGTAATTATTTAGACCACACATATCAACGTAAAAGTTCAGAATTAAATGGACATGAACTGCTAGATGGGGGTATACACAGGTGTAGGTATATGTACAGGTATATATGTATTAAGGTGCTAGAATGCTTTAGACGTTCTTGCACAATTATTGAACAGCTTCAGAAACCCCTCCACCCACGTTTCTGATATCAGATGGGGGCGGGTGGGGGGGTCCACTTTCACACACCTCATGCTGTGATTGGCCAATTGTGTGTGGGTGAAAAAGAAGTCATTGTTTATTATGAACAAAAATACAAAATTCTTTGTAATATGGTCCTTTTTATTATGAGCAGTGGTTAGTGTCCACATGGCGCCAGCTAAGATAAAAGTTGGATGGCATGGACATGGATGAGAGCTGTGAGAGTGAACGAGAACAGTAAAGTTATGGGACGAAAGAGTTAAATAATGAGTTACAAGAAGCTGTAATGCCCCACAGAGGTGAGAGGAGCGGCAGAGTTGGTGATAATTTGTGAAATTATCTGCGGGTTTCTCACTACGAGGAACCTCTTTCATATTACGCGGCCAATTTATCCATTGATAATCTGAAACTATTAATTATAGCAGCTTTAAATGTATGTATGTGTAAAAGGAACATTTATGGCAGTTCTGAGTCATTAATGATACATTGATCTGTAGATTTCAGTGAAATGTATTAATACCTCTTACTATGAATGTTTATTCTTAGACGACTTCTAGCTCCTAACCTAAAGTATTTGGACCGTCCATGCCAAATATTATGAGCACAGTCTTCTTTCTCTGAAAAGCTGCTGCAGGAAAGTACAAAAAATAACCAAACAGTAGGAATGAACCATTTTCTCTGGACACATTTGTGGTTTTGACACAAATTCCTAACCACCTGCATATTCTAAAAGAGCATCACATGTTTCTAAATCAATATTTCATGCATGATCACCATGAAAGATGCAGGAGCAATTAAAAGTTAATGGATCACATCTAGCAAATGCTGTAATATTACAGCACATCTGGGGCAGGTCAACAAAATGTCTTGTACTATACTGTAGTGAACTGCTTATAAATTTCCTGCCAAGACTGTCAATATCAATCACTCTTAAATATTAATATGAGAATATAAGTCATGTATGACTGTATTAATCACATTTTCCAGACAGTGCTGATGTATCAGAGTTTCATTCATTTTGTTTCAGTGTTTATTTTAAAGTTACTCCCTTTAAATTAGGCTCACATTTAAGTGGTATTTATTAGAATATTCATTTGCTTGTTTGTTCATAATGTCACACCTACTTCGTGATACATTAAACATTCATGTTTGGGTTCTTGTTCAAGTGTTACGGTCTGTTAAATAGGCTTAAGTCTGTCTGTTCTGCCACCTGGTGGTTATTCACTGAAAGAAATACTGAACAAAACAGGACACGTAACAACAGACACTACTGCAACATAACTGTGTATTAATGATGGTCTGTTGGCTGTTGGTCAGACATGTTTAATTTTGAGAGAATATATAATAGTAACCAAGTAAATTATAAAAGTGTCTTACAATCCACTCAGACTGCACTAGATGTGTACAGAATTTGTCCTAAGGTTGAATGATCTAAAAAAAAAAATTAAATAGTATCAAGGGTCAGTATGAGTCTGTGAAATGATGCTCAGGAATAACTTTAAGGTGTGCGGTTGCGTACTGTAAAGCTGTGGAAACCCAGAGGTAGACACATGTCACACTGAAGAAATAGTGTGGGGAACTGTACAGTTTTGTTTTGAATTCATAGTCAGATGTTCACAGAATGTGTCGTTGCAACACATTGGGAGCACATCTTCTCATTAATAAATGCTGTAATAAGCATCAGTTTTCCTTCCTTCTTT
This sequence comes from Nibea albiflora, assembly GCA_014281875.1. Taxonomy (NCBI): domain Eukaryota; kingdom Metazoa; phylum Chordata; class Actinopteri; family Sciaenidae; genus Nibea; species Nibea albiflora. Next base: position 4,600,777 of record CM024803.1, read on the forward strand.
TTTTGCGCTCAGATCTCTTACAGTAACTTCAAGTATTCTCGGGTCACATGAACTGAACTTGCATGCAAAGTGCATCCCACACACAATCTGTGTGCAGTCATGCTAATTATGCAGCGCAGCAGTGAAAGGGTTATTTTTGTGGCAGGAAAATTTCCGGTTGAGAGACCAACCAGTAACTTACTTTGTACAGTAGAGTGACTTAAAATGTGGATCACCTACATTAAAATAGGCAGTGAACAGATCTCAGAGTTCACCATGTATACAATACTGACATTCTGTCCGTCATCTATAATAATGTAATGATTTTTTTTCCAATGTATTGTGTTTTTTTTATTGGTTGACCAGAATATTACTAACAAAATTAGAGTCAGCAGCCTGTATATTAACACGTTAGCTTATCACTCATCTCTTCTGTAGAGGGAGTACTTTGATTTTTAAACACACAATCCAAAATAAAATACACACGATGATTTTACTTTGAGATGTGAGTTTGAACAGACCTGGGCAACTTCAAATATTTGTAATGTTTTCATAACAATTGTTGAGAATATTACTGTAACATTCACATGAGCATTATTGCATCATGTTTTAAAAAGCAAAACCGAATATTTTTGTGTCTATTTGGGGAACCATTTCTATTAATCCTATTAATCCGGGGGGGGGCGACTGGTTGAGGAACAGAAGTGTTCATGACACACACCGTGTGCTGCTCATTGAGTGCCCCCTGCATGTGTGTGTATGAAAACATAGAGCCCACATGGTGAGGCAGAGCGGCGGGTGTCATAACGTGACCCGAGGCCACGCTCACTGCAGCAGATCTGGTTTCCCCTCCGCAGAGACGCGGGTCACATGGAGACACAGAGCTGAGGCAGGCAGCAGGCTGTGTCTGTCAGCTGGATGTCACACTCAACATCTGAACCACCGTCATCGTGGAACGCGGATATAATTATTAAGTGTGTGTATGTAGACCCCAAAAGGGCTTAAAATAAAAGGGCTTTGAATTCTTGATTTCATATTTGTGAACATAATTTATTTACATCATACAATTTATTCTGTATTATTGGAGGATTACGCGCACTGCAGTATATAAATAAAGATGTTTGTACAAACTTGCATAACTAAAGGGTAAAAAACAAAACAAACAGATTAAGCAGCCAGACCAAAAAAAATCAACAAAAACTGAAAATTATTAATAACCTACGACCTCAGGTCTCACTAAGTCACCGCGGCACACAACCACTTAACCTCATACAATACTCATACACCGGCTGTCGACATCTACACCCACAAACACACACACTGTTTGATACGCAGTGCGCAACAGCCCGACACTCCCAACGCTGTGAATTTGTCAGCTCACATTTTTTAAAAAATTGAGGAAAACATTCAATAGTGAAGTAAAAGATGAACGTATTAGTGGAGCTAAACCCTTCCAAAAGGCAAAAATTAATACAAGTTTAGGCTACTTGTCATACAACAACACACACAGCATACACACCACTTTTCTGGGGGAAAAAACTAAAACTAAATGTGACTTCAGTGGATGGTTTGAAGACCTAAAGAGCAGGAAGTCCATGTCCCTGTCATCCAGATCCCAGGTCACAGCATTCAGCCCAAGATCAGCAGAGAGAAAAAGTAAACTGTCAAACTACGCTGGATTTCTAGTGCCTCACACACACACACACACAGCAGGAGGGAAGGAATATGAGCCAGCGAGAAAGGGCTGGCGACAATGTCTCTTCTTCAAAGTCTCTTTTGCAACATGTTGGAGAAGCTGTGTGTATGAGGAGGGAGGAGGGGGGCAGAGTAGACGAGACTCCAGCGGCACAGAGAAGCATTTCGGGTTGATAAAAACTTACCAGGACGCAAAGTCTGACAAGTAAGGAGGGTTAAACTCTGACCGAACAAAAAAAAAAAGAAAGAAAAACAATGATAACATCCATTTTGCTACTCAAGCCAGCAGAGAGCAAGCACGGCTGAGACGGCGCCATCAGCCAACAGCAGTAACAGTCTGAGAGTCCTAACAGGCCCGAGTGTCCGAGCTCTTTCCAGGCAAAGTTCAAGCGATCTCGGGGGGGGGGGGGTCACAAAACAGACTGGATAGCCATCGACAGCATTTTCAAAGAAGGGCAATGACTTTTTTTCTCTCTTCTTCAGCAATCTCCCTCATTGGCTGATATGGACCCGCCCCCACATCCTCACATATGCAATGTTTGTTCAATACATCTCTCCAAAAGTGTTAAACTCACACACAAACGAGAATGAAAGCTAAAAATATACGTGAACTTTCATGCACTGGGGAAAAAGTCCTGACTGTGTAACAAACAAGAGGGAGAAAGAAAAAAAAAACAACAACAGGTCCTTCTGGAAGAAGGTTGGGCTCAAGTCCTTTTTTTTTTTTTTAAAGCCGATGGCTCCCAGTATTCAGAGTCAACCTGAGAGTCCTCTTCATATTCTCTGGATCTTGTCAGCGACCACCACGGGGTTCTCTTTGCGAATCTTGTCAGCAGCTTCGGCTTTGTAGTCGTATGGACAGTTATGCTTATCGGAGTAGCGGTGAAGTCCGCAGAACAGATTCCCACAGCGGCAGTCAAAACCTGAAATAGCACAGCAGAGGACAGGTCGAATCAAGTTAATAACAGCTGCTCGCAACAACAAAACATTCCTTACCGTACACATCCTGGCACACGGAGCAACATGAGAAGTCATCACCATGATCAGGTGATCAGCCTGTTACTTCGAAAATGACTAGTAGAGGGGTATATCGATATCTTTTTAGATATTAGTGCTAGCCAATGTCTTTTGAGGGGTCTTTTCTGCAGGCCCTTTAAAATGGGAGCAAACTGAAATCAACAACTTATCAACAATATTCACAATCATCTTTCTCCTTTTTACATTTACTGAAGAAGACTCTGACGGACATTGCTGTTGTTTTTCCATCAGTTTTTTCCGCTACTTGCATTCTGCTGTGTGACAAAATGGCAGCCAAGCAAAAGCTTGCTGTGCGACGGCTCTGCTCTGAACAGATTGTATTGGCATTCTCAGCCAGAAGCATGGCTGCCACCCAGAGCAATCTCATTGCGGAGCCGCAGAAAATGTTCCCGTTTGAATGACACGTTTGGTTACACCTTGTAAATGACTACATCAGCGTCTTTAATCTAAAAGAAGTTACAGTTTTATTTCTGTCACTTCTTACCTGTAAGGCCAACCTTCTTGCGGCACATAAAGCAGCGATTCTTCTTGGGTTTTGGGGGCTCTGGGGCTTTGAACTCCTCACTGCCAGCAGTGGAGGGGTGGGAGGCTGAGAATGTGGGCTGACTCAACACTGGAGACACAAGATGAACACTTCAGTAAAGTAGCTCTCTCTTAGTTACCCACACAGAGGACACAGCATTATTTCTTTTTTTAAAAGCACTTCTCGTACTAAACACCCCCTTATGCATGTAAGGAGATCATTTAGATTTCGATATGAGCAATTTTGAAATTATATATGGAAAAGAATGTGTGTTTTTGACCAATCCTGGGAGTTTAATTTGTCACATAAAGGTTCTTGATCTTAACTGTTAATGGGCCTACCTTCCACTGTACTCAGTAAAGTGATATCTTATGCTTGGTATAAGTATAAACTCCCTATCAGGTACCCACCTGGCTCTGGGAGCTCTACTTTGCTTGCCGACGCGCCTTTCTCCTCAGAGGAGAGGCTCATCTCAGTCATCTGTTGTGTTACAGAAATGGCAGTTGAAATCCCACTGCGAAAGACAAAGAGACTCAATTAGTGAGAAGCTTCATATCACAGGAGAGCAAATGACTTACACTGCCATATTTCCCAAATATCCAACTATCTTTATCCACCAATAAGACAATAAACAAGATGCTAGAAAGTAGTTTACTAGAAGATTCAACATGAATGGCGTATGTGAATGACTGTGGTAATTCAAACCTGTGGCTGGAAATAGAATGATGACATGATGTTTAATGTTAAAAGCCTTCATGGCAGTTAATTATAGCTGAGAAGCTGAGTAAATGTTGTGTGCTCAACTTCCCATCTCAGCTCACAGTCTTTGTTTGAAGGCAGTAGAATAAACTCTGGTGGACCCCCTCACCTGAGAGCCTCGGAGGCAGCAGCCTCAGCTGAGGCGGCGGCCTCGGCTGCCACCTCTGCAGCGGCGACCGCAGCAGCTGCGGCATTATTCAGAGTGGCCTCTAACCTCTGGATGGCCGAAGCCTCGGCTGTGGAGGCACTGCTGCTGCCTGAGGGAGGGAAATTTCACCGCATGTTACAGTCAGACACAGGCAGGCCGGGAGTTTTGTCCTACATGGAAACAAAAGAAAAACTGTGACAGGCACAGCGGGTCTTACCCACAGCACTCAAAGTACTGACTCCTCCATTGTTCTGTCTTGACAGGTGCTCCTTGTGGCACACAGAGCACATGCCATTAGTCCTAGGGTTGCCATAGAAACCACAGCCAGTGGGACAGAGCATAGGAACTGGGCTCTGATTGGTTTCCTGGGCCATAGCGACGTCTGCCACCTGGTGAGCTGACCTGCAGGGACAAACAAAAGCCACGCTGGAGTGAGGAGTGTTTGTGCGGGTGTGACCAACAAACAGGAACAAATCTGACCCCATAAATTATAAATAGACGAATGACAAACACAACTCCAGCATAAATTAGCACTGATGAGTGGAGTCACACAAATCAGGGCTGCTGAGCAGGCAAAAAAACAATCAAGAATTTTCAGTTGGTCAAAAACTATTCAGATGACTCAGTGTCGTACCATTAGTGCAGAAGGGAATGGACAATTAATCACAACATTCATCACCCAAAAATGCCAAACATCCACTGAACCCAGTCTGGACTTCCACTGGGTGTTCAGATGAGAGCAGTCCGGCGTTAAAAAGTGATTTAATGTTGTTTTGAGATGAGATATCATCTGGAACCCGAGGTACTGTGACGTTGTTATTCAGCTAAACTCAGCAGCATTACAGCCAAGAGTCACACCAAAAGGCATCAATAACCAAGTGCTGAGTCAGGAGATCCTGACGTTGCACTGGGGCGAGATTCAAGCAAGCAAACAAATGTGCGTAACTCACAGCTCAAAACAATGTGGTTTCACCGTGGGCTGTGGCATCTGCCCCCTAACAAACCCATACCACATCTGGCAGCAATTATTAATGAGTTTAGTGACAGCTCATTAACACCATCAGCCGTTAACACTCGCTCGACCTGACTTTGACTTGTTTGGCTGCTGAGCTAAACACTGTTAAATGAGAGCAGACTATCGCTGATCACCACTGACAGAAGCCTCTTTCTCCGGTCAGCCAGCTTCTGATTCCTCGAAGCAGGTGGACCTTGAGTTGAGATTATTTTGCCACACAGATTTTAGGATTTATTTGGGTAAAGCTGTCTCAGCTGCTGGATTACATTTTCTGTTAAATGAAGTTTCCCTTCATGCCTATTTTGTCAAACATGGCCACAAACATGTAGTGTTTATAATAATAAAGTGAATAAATACTTCTTGTTTTCTGCTGCACACTGCACAACGCACAAACTTGCATCAGCCTCATAAGGAAGTTGTTGTCACGATATCATTAGAGGGGGTGTAACTGTCCTAGAGACAGTTTATAATCACTGGTAAACACAAGGGAACCAAAAACAAGTTCATGTTCCGGTAGATTGCATCAGAGGCCTCCGCTTCTTCCCAAAACTTTCATCACTACACCACTGCAAGCCGCACCTTCACGTGTGTGCGTGTAGATTGCAGCACATCCACGCAGCTCCAGGCTCACATGGACCTGTGTGTGGTGGCTTCCCTCTCGTCACGGGAGTGCAATGTGACACTGTGATCTCAAAGGGGTGCGCATGTGACACACACAGACACTATAAGAGTTACCTCGATACAGTAAGGACTTGAACACATCTATTTATGGACAACCCCAGAGATGGTGTCAAGTCAGTATTTGTATCCTCGTCAAAGCAGGTTTCCCAATCAAAGATACCATCAGCTTTCTGACCATCATGAAGAGAGATGGCTGCCAAACACTATTTATTTTGGACCAGTGTTGGGGGTAAGGGAACAGATTCTGACACGGGTACAAAATTAATCACATCACCTGTAGATCACATGAGTCGATCACGTTTATCGCAGAGACAAAAGCCTAAATCACCAACTGTGCCCATGAAGAAGTCGTATTTAGAGCACGATAACGTCAAAATCTCAACCAGGCTATCATCCCAAGGCTCAATAACACCGCCTTAAGCTCGATGTGTTCAGTGGAGCTGGTCTGAGCAATCAATATCTTTTTTTTCTTGGCTGCAGTCCTCGGTTACTTCCTGACAAACACCGGGCCACAGCAGTGTCACTTCTACAAATCCACTGAGTCATGCTAGCAAGCTAATGGCTGCTACTGGAGGCTTACTTTGAGAAACTATGCTGCATGCCTCCGACAAAGGTGGACATAATCAACTCTGAGCAGAGCTGTGAATGGTTTCAGTTAACAAGACACACAAACGAAGCATTATATTTAGTCTAGCTGCTCGTATGCTAACGATAGTTAGCCACAACAACGGTGTGAGCAGACTCTCGTGATCTGGCTAACGTTAGCATGCTAGAGGCTAGCTAAACAGGAAAGTGTTAGCATTGTTGTTGCCTTTGCTTTGTTTGTTCTTTGTTTTTGTTCCCGACTCAGGTGAATCCAATATCTTGACAATAGCTTATAACAAAGTGTCTTCACGAGTATTACAAGGCGAAATATGTACGTGAATTAAAACGGTTAAGTAGACACGTCAAATTTATAGTAAAACCTTCATACAGCCAACAAGATAGCACACGTAGCTATTCTACAAATGCTAGCAGATTAACGTTAGCGAGTTAAATGCAGGTTGTCTTTTTCTAGTACGTGGACAGGTCGGTGTTGAAAAAAGCAAACACGTTAATGTTTTAGATTAAATATGTAGCTGTTACACCATATAAAAGTTGTTTTAGATTTACAACAGCCTCGTAGTTTGAGAAGTTTTCAGCGACACGTGCTAACCAAATGAAACACTTCTTTAATCCTCGCTCGATAATCCGGTTTTACATCTTTACATCTCTAGACTTTGAGCTAAAATGTTATTTCACATTGTTTATGTTGGCGTTTTCCTGTTCACTTCAGAAACTTCCCAAACAATCACTTATGCTAACTGGCTACGGTTCAAGTCATTAACTTACCTTCTGTATATGAGAAACGTCGGTTTTTCGAGAAACTTTCTGGATTCACGGAATAACTACGTTTATCTCGAAGCCAACTAACTAGGGCCGTCTAGGTACGTCGTTGTTGTTTGTGTCTTTCTTTCTTTCTCAGGTCTCCACTCCGCCTGGCAGTACCTTCGGCTAATTTCGTTGACGTCCTCTGTCGCTGATTTGTGGTGGCATCTGTTTTGCTTTACGTGGTGCGTTTACGTCCCCTCTCTTTCCGGTGGACGTCACGGAAATTGTGACCCTCTGATTGGAAGACAGGCGTGGTGGCGTGTAGCCACAAAAGATTTCAGGCTATCATAAAATATCAAACCTGCTTCTTCCACCGAGCGGACAGGCTACAGCTTCAAAGTTCAAAATCAATATTCATGTAATCAGGAAGCGTCGACACCGACGTACTGTCTGTAGAAAACAAGTTTGAGAATATATGTTGCCTTCAAGTGCTCCTCGTAAGCTCCACTTCCCACAGTGTTGTCTGTACGTTGAGTATTCGGCTTTGTTTGCGAGCCTTCCCTATCTCACCTTGTTCTTTGGGGTGATAGCTGTATCTTACAGTGGACAGCTCACTGAAATGAACAGGCAGTCCTCAGAGTATGAGACTATCATACTTGTATTGATTGCTAAAGAGACCTTGGCATAGCCTGTCTGAAGTCACATGGCCCCTTTAATACTGAGTAACTTATCTGCTGGTTCCAAGTATGGTATTTATTTTTAACAGAAAAATACAGTTGTATACTTGTATACCTATATCCTATATTAAAATTAGTATAGTAGTTTGAAGATATGTTTGAAGGCAGAATGTTTTGAGAAAATTTGGATTGTCCCGGTACTGAGAGTGGGATGTTTTTCTTCTGGGTTCACTAAAAGGGGTCCATTATAATTCCTCCAGGACCCCCCCTATGAATGGAAACTGCTAGGACTACATGTGCACGTTCTCTGATAATCTGTTTAGAACAATAGATTACTTGTGTTGAAGAAATGATCAAATACGCCCATCAAATGTGTCATACTAGCTTGATAGAGAGAAGGAAAGCCACTATGTGTAGGCTATAAAAATGACTGTAAGGCAGTACCCTACACACTGAAGGTCATGTTTGTTCTTAAAAGAATGCTGACAATGTTCAAATATTTGGATTAACATAGTTCACTATAAATTACATAACACATTAAAGTCTGCTAATTTGGTAAACAAACAAACTATAGACTTAATAAACTGCTGTAAAAAAGATAGACTTGGTTTCCATATACTTCCCATATTTCTCAAAAACATTTCAAATAGAAGATAAAGCATTACATGTCTTTGTGAGTGTGTGTGTGTTTGTTTGGGACTGGGTTGGGATGGGGGGAGCACTGGCAACTGCTGATTAATGCATTTTATCAACAGCACACGTAAACGCATTATACACAATTTTATTTTTATATGGATCCACCGCAGTTATTTATTATGTTTTTGACCATATGCACGTGTTTGTTAATTTATTCGTTTATGTAAAGAAAAAATACAAAAGTATGAACGCTGACAGTACCAGGCAGGACGTGACAGGAAAAGGAAGTGAATGAAAAAATCTAATCTCTGCCCACTGGTTGTCTGGGAAACGCATTCGAAGCAGATGCGCTCGACCAATCAGATGCTGGGAGAATTCAGGGCGCAGCGAATCAGCTTGTAGCGTGCGAGGATTTAAACCAAGACGCTGAAAGTAAAAAGTACACGGCAGCGTTCTCCATTACGAGTCTCCTTCTTTTGGTTGAAGCAGCGCACATTATCGAAATGGCTCTCCGAGTGACCAGAGTAAGCATTTTAACTATTTATGTTTTTTTCTTTTGTTTCGTGTTGCTTTTAAGGCGTTTAGAGAAAGTGTGTCTTTATTTATTTTTTGTTTTTTAAATGCGTACAATGTTAAATGCGCTCGTGCGTCGCTGTGGGGTGTGCTCTCGTGCAACAGTTCCATAATAGTAACGCGACTAAAGAGACTGTAACTCTTGGAAAAACTAATAACATGCAGTGTTCTTGTAACGACAAATGCTTATCTTTCTACAGAACCGATTGGCCTCTACCAGGACTGACCTCGGCGGAAAGGCCTGCTCGGTGACCGGGCCTTCACTGAAGCCTCGAGCGGCTCTTGGCGAAATCGGAAACATCGCAGTTAACAAAGACGTACAGAAGAAGGTACATGTGACCCGCTTATAAATCCTCCTTTTAAAAAAAATCGAACATTAAAACAGTGTACATACAGCAACTGTAGACTCAATTCTCTATATTTTGAATTGTAAACATTTCTCAAACCTCAATATGCGAAATTATTAGTAGCTAAATGTAATTAATGCTTAAATATAAAGTTAACAAATCTGGGAGAGTGCAAGCTTCCTCTTGATGCACCCTTCAGTGAATGGTGCATCTACTGATTTTTCAGCTGTTGTCCTCTAGAGGAAATGTTTAACATGTTCAGATTTGGGGGTCATGTCTTCTAAATGGTGCATTTAGTCTTTAATCCTCTACATCAATGCATTTAACAAGACGGAAATGGAAGTTTCACCTGTATTTCAAACTGGCTGTTGGCACTTTCTTATCTAGACTGATCCCCTTTCATTTCAGAATGTGAAGACAGAGGCCACCAAGAAGACCAAAGTCACCACCACTAAAGTTGAAAAGGCAGTGGTTGAACAACCAAAACCAAAAAATGTTGTTCCTGTTGCACCTGAGCCTGAGGTGCAGGTGAGGTTATCTGACTATAAAGGGACAAATGGCGGCTGGGTGTGGTGCTTGTTTGTTCTTTCTACTGATGTTTGGATTTGTACTGTTTCAGGTTCTGCCTGAACCAGCATCCCCCACTCCAATGGAGACTTCAGGATGTGAGCCTGCTGACCTCTGTCAAGCGTTTTCTGACGTCATTCTTCACACCGCTATCAGGGATGTGGATGCAGATGATTATGACAACCCCATGCTCTGCAGTGAATATGTGAAGGACATCTACAAATATCTCCGCCAGCTTGAGGCAAGCAAAACTTCAACCGTTCCCCTCACTACATACTGTGTGTGCCACTGCTTTGGTTTCAACCCAGTTTCCTGTCTCTCCAGGTTGAGCAGAATGTCAAACCCACTTATCTGCAGGGTCAGGAGATCACTGGTAACATGCGGGCCATTCTCATTGACTGGCTTGTGCAGGTGAACCTAAAGTTCCGCCTTCTGCAGGAGACCATGTACATGACCGTGGGAATCATTGACCGCTTTCTTCAGGTGCGTCTCAAGCTTGACGTCTGCATGAGTTGGCTTGTAAATTCCCACCTTCTGACATGTTGCATGCCACTCCATTTTCTAAAATCATCTGCTTGTGCCTCCTTCAGGACCACCCAGTCCCCAAGAAGCAACTGCAGCTGGTCGGTGTGACTGCCATGTTCCTTGCCTCCAAATACGAGGAGATGTATCCCCCTGAGATCTCGGACTTTGCCTATGTGACAGACAGGGCCTACACCACCGCCCAGATCAGAGACATGGAGATGACAATCCTCAGAGTGCTTAAGTTCCAGCTAGGCCGCCCTCTTCCCCTGCAGTTCCTCAGAAGGGCCTCAAAGATCTACGAGGTTTGTAGTGAGGCCTTAATCAAGCTGAAACTGCCATCAGCAACTGCTTTTCTCAACCACTGCAAATATCTGCTCCTTTCTCATCAGGTCACTGCTGAACAACACACACTGGCAAAATACCTCCTAGAGCTCACCATGGTTGATTATGAGATGGTTCACTTCCCACCTTCCATGTTGGCAAGTGCTGCTTTGGCTCTTACCCTCAAGATCTTGGATGCTGGTGACTGGGTGAGTGGCTTCATAACTCAATATCTAGACCTGGAACTACTGACTTAAAGACCCATAAGTACTTAGAATCTGAGCAGATCTTTGTCCAAATCCCAAAGATCTCCAGTCCTTCTGCATGTGCGGTTATCACATTAAGTGTTGACTATTTAGCTAGATTTGCTAAAGCTGGATTAAATGCCTAACCTTGCTATAGAGTATCTTGTGCTATCACAAGAGATGCTCAGATGAAGCTCTTCTGAACCTTGCTAACGGCTCTCAAATGTCTCTGCAGGATGTGACACTGCAGCACTACATGGACTACACAGCAGAGAGTTTGATTCCTGTGATGGCACACATTGCCAAGAATGTTGTGAAGGTAAACGAGGGACTGACCAAGCACATGGTAAGTAGTGAAAGATGCGTTCTCTGAACTTAAAGACGGACCATGACCTGGGGCTTGATTGGCTCTGTCCTGATACCTCTAACTCAACCCTTCTGTCTTCTTGCAGGCCATTAAAGGAAAGTATTCTACTTCAAAGCAGATGAGGATTGCCACTCTTTCACAGCTCAAGTCTTCAGTGGTGAAGGATCTTGCAAAAACTGTCACCCAGTGACACGACTAAATGTTTGGCACCATGTGCTGGTTTGTACAGTTGTAACTTAAACTTTTTAACGTGACTGAAGGATCAGCACGCGAGGACCATGTCAGTGGTTTGCATGTTTAACCAGCTGAAATCGTGTTTACCTTTTGACCATTTCCAAAGCATGCTACAAGTTTAACTTCATGGTGTTGGTTGATTCAAATGCCACAGAATATAGCAGTTCTTAAAGATTGCGTTGCTCCAGTGACAAACTGTCACCTTATGAGACTCTTACTAATGAGATTCAGTCATCAGACTAATACAGCTTAGTTCACCCTTTTCACTGTCTGCTTACTACATGCATTGTTTATGCACCTGACTGAATTCTTCACTTGACACAAGATTTGAATATTCAGCACACTAACATGACATCAAGCTTTAAGGAACTGCAATGTTAAACCTGTAGCGTGCTTTAACATGGTCGTCCAGTGGACAGGAGTTGCCAACTTTTTTAAATGGGATTTTCTTAATGTGTAAAATGTACAGCAATACTTTTAAATGATTTTACATTCTTAATTGTCTTGTTCGTGAAGTGTCTATTAAATGGTTCAGACCAGAAATTTCATCTTGTCATTACTCCTTGTTCACCACTAGAGGTTGCTGTAAGACTACACTTGCTTCTGAGCTGTCTGTAGTGTCAGCTTGAGCATATCTGACATGAGGTCACCTGAGAATTCATGTCAACAGTTTTTCTAAGCTTTGGGATTTTATACTTATTTTGGTTTGCCTTCTTGCTCAGCTGGTCACTTCCTCTGGGATGTATCATTTAATGGCTGTGCTCTGTAATTGTTCTGATAGCTCTGTCAGGTTCACACATTTCTGTAACTAGTTGCAAGAAGTGCACTGACTTTATATTTCAACTGTAAATGTCCCACTTAAGTTCAGAGCTGCTAATGCAGCTTTTAAAACTATCAGCCTAAAAACATGCTCTTCAGTGGGCAATAAAGATCCACCAGTTAATGGACTCAGGTGTTAAAACCATCTTTCTAACCCACAGAGCCAGCATGTACAATATCAGGGCCCTTGATCTGAAGCAGCTGAATGTGTTTCAGCCATTAACACACCTGTGCTTTTCCTATTGTGACATACCAAAATGGCTTCTATGAAAAGGCCTACAAGAAGGCTTTACTGTAACACTGGCGCTATGGGATGTTTACTTTTATAGGTGCCTTTAGGGGAAAAATGGGTTTCTATTTATATACAGGAAAAAAGTCATCCACAGCAAGCTTCAATTCAATGTTGTGACATATTAAAGTACTCGTAAGATGTAGATCTCATGAGGTACAGATGCAAAAGCTCAACTCCAATTATATCACATCAAGCCACAAGTATTTAAAGCTAATGGACAGGGCAGAGTGGGAGCTATCATCAATTTAGCCCACTCACAGCTGAGACCCTGATGGAAGCGACCCCCCTTATCCATCCTGCCATCCCCAGGGGGCCACCAGGGGAGTTTTGTACAAGACCACCTGGCATCTGCATGACGTGAGTCACTGCGTACATCATCGGGAGCATAAGGCCATTTCTCCTAAAGGTCTGCCGGATAACAGCTTGAACACATCTGTTACACTATAGACCAGAAATCATCTGCTGCTGAAAGGGGAAAAACATTGTTTGGCACTCTGGGAGTTTGGGTTTATTATAGTTCATGCACGTAGTTCATACAGTGAAATATGAGGAGTAAGTTCCACATTAAAAATAAGCGGCACTTTCATTGTCTTGTGAGGTAGAAACACAGCCAAATCATGCTTTACTCATATAATACATATTTGTTCAACACAACACTGATCTAAGACTCTAAGCGTGTGCATCTGTCACCTGACATAATGACATACATGCAGTAATGCTGACACCTTAAGAGCACATCCCTTTTATCCGTCCAGCCCTGAGCCTTCTGTTGTTTTCCACAGAGACACATGATAATTAGTCTCAGTTATCCTGCAAAGCCGGGCTTTTAAACCCACAGATCATACTGAGAATTCATACTTGGAAGCTGAGGTCATGACTGGGCAGCCATATCAGTTTACAAGACAGATTCCTCCTGTGCGGGGCTCCAAACCATACACTTGCAGCTGCCTGGAACACTATTTGGCCTTTCTGACAAAGATTTAGCTGTGTGACATTTATTATGATGGAAAATTGAACATAGTGGCTGTGTAGTTTAAGACAACTCAGCAACCTTAAAACAAAAAATCCTAGTAACCGTAGAAAGCTTAAAGGGTCAATTAATTCAAATTACATGAAAAACATATTTCATCACTCAGCCCTTGTGGTATCTAGCCATGCTAATAGTTTTGGTTTTATGTGAGAGGGTAACAAATGGCCTCTGAGATTTCTGCCTCTGCTCCAAGATAATATTTTGTGGTGCTCAAAACATTAACAAATGACACCAGAAAGATTTCACAGAAATGTGTCAGCATATTACCGTGCCAACAATTAATGAACAGCAATAGCGAGACTTACAAAGACTTTTCTTCTGTGATGAGAATAACCAAGGGAAGAACGTACATGGTGCAACTCAATTTGCTTGGATCTTTTGTGGTTGGCAAAAGTTGTGTATAGTATAGAAAACAAAATGTGAAAGTCAGTTAAGCTGAGCTGAACTGTATACCACGCAGTAGAAATGTGGCTTTGGATCCACTCCAGTGTTAGACATAACCTGTTCACTTCAACATTTGTCATTTGTTGTCAAAGATTCTTTCGTACATTTACTGAACACATCCAAGAGCACAGCAGTGGACCCTTTTAATCTGTCTGTTCCAACTCAAATCAACTAACTCTCTGGGGTACTGAGCAGAGTAACATTCCAGAAACATGGCCCAGATTTCTTTGAATAATCCACAGACCCCCTGTGAACAATTTCATAGTTGTCAAGTCATTTTTGCTCAGAGGTCCACTTATTAGCTTTTGTGAGCTTTCAAACAAATCTGTCTTCTGCAGCAATTTCATGAACTCGAAATTGTAAAAAAAAAAAATTGTATAGTAATTAAAGTTTCACAAAAGCCTATGATGTGATCGCATACTGATCACAGTGAGTTATGATCACAAGTCTGACTAGATCAAAGCCACACATTCAAATGTCCCTTGAATGTTAATAGACTGGGACTCTCTCTAATTGGGGTGGGTTGGCTGTTCCACAGTATACTGCCTTTATATGATAGGACATTTTGGCCAAATGTGGTTTGTCGAAAAGTAACCTCACAGTCACCTCTGGCAGAGGCTCTGGTGACTCGAGTAGTGGAGTCGCTGACTACCCTCAGTTTAATATTTTCATTTTGTGGTGGTGATGCCAGTCCATGAAGAATCAGACAAGCTATTTTAAACTTCTTAACATTTTCAAAACTTAGCAATTTATACTTGGGGAGAATGCTACAGTAGTGCTATGGGAATGGCTTTTAAAACATTTTTTGGGTCATCACCCAAAAATATATTACAACGTGTAATTTTAGTTGCATGCTTAGAGAACATCATACACATGTTTTTTTTTTGGTCTTCAACAGCAGGCAAGATCTCATAAGCCAGTCCTGCATATGCTCGGAGGTAAGAATACGGACAGCTTCATCCACGTTTTTTTCGCTGGAGTAAAAACTGTACCGTCTGCGTACATTTGAATACAGACATTTCTACATATGTCAGGAAGATCATTAATATATAAAGAAAATAAAACAGGTACAGTACAGAGCCTACAGGGACCCTACTGGACATTCTGAGTACACAGATTTGATGCCATTGACCACTACACATTGTTTTCTGTTGGATAGATAAGAAGTCATCTACCTCTTGGCTTGAGTGGAGAAGTTAAAGCGAGTTAGCTTTGCCAGAAGAACTCTGTGGTCGACTGTGTCAAATGCCTTTTTTAGATCTAGGAAAACAGCAGTTGTTCTTGTCCGGAAAGCACTTAGTCTTTTCTATGGCCACAGCAGTTTCAGTAGAATAGTAGTAGAATAGTGGGTACGAAACCCAAATTGACAAGAATTATGGTGGCTACCTCCACGATGCAGGAACAACACAGTTTTTGATTGATAAATGAATTGGCCATGTGATTGGGTACACGAGGAAATCTTTATGTATTTTCAGAAAATTTATATCCAGTTCATACTCGTCCTTTGCTTTAGAATTATTCAGATCAGAAATAATGTTATTTACTCTGCGTGTGATCAATTGGACAAAAGTCACACTTGGGTAGTGGAATTATCAAACTCTGTGGCCAGAGTGGCAGGATTTTTCACCAGCTGGTTGTTAATATTAAGTTCTAATTCCTTGTTTTGTTTAATTTGTCAGCCGGTTAAATAGTTTAAGCTCTGCCAAATTTTTTTCCACCTAACCTGCATGTTGGTCCTGTGATAACAGGTGGTTGTACTATACGGGAGGAGATGTGATTAGTTGGTCTGCCTCCAATGTTCAATCAGCTCATTCACTTTTCATAGGTACTACTCCTTTGCTTGTTCCAGTAAAAACGGTTCAAGGTTTGTGGATAATCCAGACTTATTGCAACATTGTCTCAGTGACCTTCAATGGAGTTGCATTCACCTCCATCACATTTGTTACAGTCTAATATTTCAAAAATCAAGTATGTAAATAATACCAAAGCTATCAGCATGGTTAGTTCCCACTCAAACTGAAGAAATGATGGTTGAACCCACCACTTAAACGATACTGTACAATTACACAAATCACGCAGACTTGATGGCCTTACAAGATCCCCAGTGACATTTAACACACATTCTGTGTCAAACTATTTGGGAACGTTTATGCCTTCATGCGCATTTTGGTGTCCTTAAAGTCCAAATGCTTCTGTCCTTTTCCATGTTTATTCAAGCTCTCCACATTAAATGAATTTGCGAGTCAGCACTGAGGTCCAGAGAAAGAATGCAAAGCTTGGCTTCAGACCTCTCACTATTTCACCAATACAGATCTCACCCACAAGCGGATCGTCCAAGACCAGAGTTAAAAGTTTGGAACTCCTTCCCAGTCTAAACATCATTCAGGATGGCCAGAGATTTAACAAGTGCACCCTTCAAAATGAGTCAATGCCCATTCTCACCTCCCGTCCTCCCAAGTCTGCGTGCCTCAATTCAATATGACAAAGTCAAACAAACAGCCGGCCCGTGGCAGCACTGTTAGGGTTTCTGTGGGGTGCTAATAGGTTGGCAGCTGGCAAGCAGAATGAGGCCTCTGGGTTTGAGAGTGGAGTGAAGCACAAATAAACATAGGGGCATTCATTTTCACAATTTATAGATTTTCAAATAAAAATCATATGCTTCCTGAACTTTACTGACCTTGGACGCTCCAGTGTCACATGAAGGAAAGAAAGGCTCCCATTGTGGCCTGAACAGTGCCGCGATTGAGCCAGGTGTGAATGGGATTTTCTCCAGACCACCTCCTTAACCCCTCCATGTACGGTTTGTATGGCGAGCAGGACGTCATCTTCCCCTCACGATCAAGGCTACACTTTCTTGTTTGTTTTCTCGTCACAGAGAGGATAGCGCCGTCTTTTCTATCCAAAGACACTGCATTGTGAGAGTACTCTGGAGAGTGGGAAGCTTTTACATGTTCATGCTCATGTCAAGGTCCTTATCAGCAATAATCATTTTTCTGAACTCTTCTCGTGCCATGTTGGCTTAAATGTTGAGCAGAAGCAAAGTTTAATCTTGATCCTTGAAAACAGTTTCAAAATCATCTTAACTTTAGTAACAACGTCTATTTAGGAGCTGTTCTGGAGCAGATCTAAGCTAACATGGACGAGTGTAAACATCTATAATGTCAGGATTACGAGTGGTCAAAGCAAATGAGAAAAGAAGACAAGAATACTGTACTTATAACGAACTTCAGCCTGGATGCAGAAACATGCAAATTAAGTCATTGTAATCATCCAAACTTTTATTACATGCATGCTTTGGCGAGACATGTTGTTTTGGGGAGACAAAAAGAAGTTATTATCTTATTTCAGTGCGTTAAGAGGTTATTTTTGGCCCCTGAGCAGCTCCACTGGACCAGTTCAGAGTACAGTGTGGTTGCAGGGACGCAACAACTGTTGGTTATTCACTTCCCCAAATGATATTTTTCCACTGGCCCTCACTACACATATTCTGGGGATTAATAGATTTGGTCCAACAATTTTAGGGTGCCAGTAGACTTTCTCACAGTAAGAAACCAGCCAATGACATGCTTCAGAAGGCAGGAGTAGTTTGTTGCTGGTTGGTATTTAAGTATGGAACAACCACAAAGCTAGATATGAGTTACTGAGGTCACATTCGTATTCCGAAAAGGATCCAACAGTTGCATTTCGAACTTGAAGGAGTGTTTCTGAACAAGGTTCTTCATGTAATTTTAATGTGATGGGGACATTTCTGCAGGCTGGTTAGAGTCAGAGAAACCAATCAGAGCTTTGTAGGGATTAAGAACAGTGGTTATTGGTGTATATTCAAATAAAATACACATTGTCAACTATGTACGCACACTACAACATTAACACTGCATCAAACAATAAAAAGTCAATAAACTCTACATATACAAAACATTAAAAACAATTTAGAACCATCTAAACTGATTAACAGGCAGAGCAAAACAACAATAATGATCCCAGTTCTTCTAATCATCAATGCAGCAGAAATTCAAAGGAATCCTATTTTGCTCGTTTATTTTCCAGCAGCAGGCCTGTCCTCTTTAGCTGCTTCTTTTTGTAGATTATATTTAAAACCATAACGCAGTGCGATACGGCTCTATACATTTCTGTGTTTTTTCATAGCTTTGGAATGGTTAGTGTAAGATGACCCCTCCTCATCTCCCTGTTCGAAAAATAATAACACATTTTGGATACAAACAATATGGTTGTTTCAAAACTATTATATTTCTTAACAAACAATCATAAACAATAAATAAATAATGAACTGCACGAACCAATCCTCAACCTGATTTGTATACTCATTATAATCTTTTATCATTGTATTTAAAAGACAAGCCAGTTTTGAATGCTCTTTATTTTGCACTCAGGAATCTTTCCTTAAAAATCCTCCACAATGTTCACATTACATCATGACAACTAAAGGACCAATTTATCAAATTGTTCCCTGTATTTTGACTTAACATCAAGATAACGTGCGTAATGTGCAACTTAATGAGCACTAAAGGGCTATTAAGTTCCCGTTACGTACAGTAACTATCTGAGGTTATATCACACTGTTTTACTTAGAGGGAACTGGGCCAGTGTTTGTGTTTTGATTTACGAGATCTGTAATAATGAGAATAAGACTGCCTGTGAATGGAGTTTTGTTAGTACATTATTCCTTTCTGTGATGACAAGAGCTATAGCCTGGTTTATGAGCCATGTAATGCAGCGCTGTAGTTTTTAAGTGTTGCTGTCTTAAATTTTGAATTTACATCTTTGAGCGTTTGTGTCATAAAATCCTGAAAAAATCATTCTATACACAGAAAAACAAAAATGACCTCAATGGATGTTTTTTTCCCCACATAAAGCGTTAGCGTCTTTGTTTCCCTTTTAATTTTAAAGTAATATAAGCACCCCGTATAGCTTCTTCTCAGAGATAGAGGTATCTACATTATGTTGTAATCTGACCTGTTTGGTGAGTCAGGCTGCCTGGCAAACATCACCTCTGAGCTGTGATAAATCCTCAGTGTGCTGGGAGGAGGGGAGAGGATACAGTGCTCCTGCTGACACATTGTAAATCAACCTCTGGGGTCACTTGGCCATCACTTTTGTTGTCTGCATGCGACACAGAAACTGACAGAGACCGCCCGCCTCTAGACCTTGGCACCTCCACTGTTTCTTATGCAAACCTATCCTGCCTGAATCCATGAGTGCACTTCTGTGCATGCTAAAAATCATTACTCATCATTTTCACCGTTTTTTAAAATTTCATTCATAAGCTCATAGAATTTCACCATTGGAGGATTTCTAACATCCAGATTATGCAGAAATGTACCCCCTGTCAGCTAACAAACTTCTTAGAGGAACTGAACAGATGCATTTTTGGGCCCTACTCAGGATTTTGAACAAAACTCTATAAACCCGCCTGAATTTATGACACTCCAAAATTGGTATAATACTCCAACACTCTTTTTTTGTGATGCCAAAGTTTGTAAGTTATTAGATGCTGTAGCAGAAAAGACGAATGTAGCCAAATTATCTCGAGTTCGTGCATCACACAGGCATCCATTTATCACAAAGTCCCTAGTGATCTTTCAACAAGACTAAGAGTCTACAGCCAGTATTGTGAGGCTGTACTTATGCACTGCAATACAATAAGATAAATTTTAACATCAGCATGCAGACAACATCAACATGTTGTTTCTTAAAAATATACTCCAAAATGTAAATAAACGCACAATACATCAAATTGAGGAGGAGAGTATTTAAAAAAAAACAAAAGAAATGATGATGGTGCTTGATGAGACGTTAAAGCAACATTGCGTAACTACCATAAAATAAGGTTTTAAATCATTTGATTTTTTATGGAGAAAATGTTTTCTGGTTTCCCCTCTAGTCTCCTCCGGCTGCTCTGCTCTCTTTGTGCTTCCTGATGGACAGTAACGTATGCTAACTACAGCTGCTGTTAGCTAATGTTAACTCAGTTTGTTAGCCCCGGCTGTGAGCTCAGAGCACCGGGGTAGTGTTTGTAACACGTTTTTTTCAGTATTTTTAGGCCTAATGCTGGTGTGGAGTGAAACTGAAACCTGTGTCGTGCCAGAATTGGAGCTGGGCAAGCGGGTAATGTAACCGGGGTCAACAGCCATAATGGGCTGGGACATAATGACAGAGGCAAAAAGACTGAAGGGCACATTGACGGGTACAGCTGAGAAGAGAAAAAGAGAACGTGAATGAGAAACTCTGACTGACTGACTTTCAGACGTTGGTGAGAACTTCTGTTATGGTCGGGCTGCTATGTCTTGTGTTGCATGTGATTACATTTGACTGATGTTTGGCTGTTGTCAACTCAATAATTTTTGATCATGAGCAATGTAATCATAATTAATATACATGAACACAATGTTGCTGAAGTTACTACAATTCACCTTGAAGAAAACACGAAACATCCAGTAGAAGTCAACATGATGGTGGTGCTATAAGTCAGAAGATCACTAAGGTCAGTGGGATTTATCCTCTGGGGACCATAAATGTTATGACGTCAAAATTACATGGCAATATATCCAATCGTTAGAGATTCAACCTGGAGCAAGCAACTGACCACAGGTGTCATACCTAAACCTGAAGTACAATTTGATGCCATATCATTTTTTCCCTCAATTTGTCTGATAAAAAACAAATGAAAATGTTTACTGTATACATTTACTTCTATACATTTTCTTACACTATTAGATGCTCATTTCTTTCTTGTGTTGTACAAAATGCAGCAGCACAAAATGTTTTTGCATAATCATATCCTGTAGAAGAGAAAGGAAAATCTGTATCCACATAATTCATATTAACTGTGTTGTTATATGGAAAAATAAACTTCTTCTCAGGAGAACTGGCAAATGGAAATATTTTGAATAAATGTATATTACACAAATCTCCACTGTAACACATGTCTGACTGTCAAATTAAATGTAACAGTGCAAACAGTCTAATTTCTGTGTTGCTTCTTTCAAACAATATTGACTACAGTGTGCTCTCTGTGTACAGTGCTGAGTAAGCACTTTGGTAAATTAAAATGGAGTCATTTTTTCCTTCAGCTTTCACCTCATGAAGGTGAGCTCCTCCTCTGAGCGAATATTTCCAGGACTCTCGTCCTACTCAAGAAGCCTCGGATAATGACGCCATTTGTCACGTCACTCTCGTCTCCAAAACGACACTGAATTTACTTGATTATAGAGCTCTTTGCTTGTTAAATTTGGCCGCCTCAATCTGTGAGAGTCTCTTTGCCTTGCCGTGGGGAAATCATGTTTCTGATTGTTACAGATGCCTCCTCACTCAACGTCAAGAAAAGAATAAATGAATAAAATTGCTCCAATTATTCAGACAGTCAACATCTGCTCGTCATGTCGTAAGAATTAGGGATAAACCAATTTTCCTCAAAGTGTAATTATGTGAGGTTACTTTTTTGTCGTTCTCATGAGTGTTTTCTGGTCGTTTGGTCCATCATCTCGCACACACAACAATCTCCAGGGACTCAACAGCGAACAGAAGCACAGTTATTGATTATATTAGTCAATAAAGGCTAGTTTCCTCCCTGACTATTATACTAATGCACTTAGGGTGAATGTCCCGGCTAGCCTTGCAGGCCAGGTTATAAAGTGCACCAGAGCTCCTAAATTATTCACAAGGCCCTTCACCAGCTCTGGGCCTCCATTAAAGACAGAAGGGAAAGAGGGGGAGAGGGGGGTGACGATGATGTCACCCAGCCCCATGGAGCCAGACAAGGGCACCTGGGACTGAATGATGGAGTCAGCTGTGGTGGACCACAGATCTGCTGGAAGAGTCTGTCTGAGGAGATGAGCGCTCTACCTCCGCAGGTCAGGTCACCAGCAGGCCCTTTTGGTCAAGAGGGAACACTGTGAATACTCTGTGTATGTGTGTGAATGCAAGCTTATGTAACCATGATTTATAATGACTGATGGCTGCTGAGGGAGAATAGAAGTATCTGAAAACTGAAAAGTGGAGAGCCATATTAGACAAGAAAAAGAGGCCCCAATTCACTGCTAGATATACTAAATGCTATAAAAGCAGAGATGGCTGATGAATTAGAGGAAAAACTTTCGGGAGGTGTTTTTCTGCCACAAGCCTCCAGCAACAATAGCTCAGTGATCCTTCTCATAGGTTCTACAAGTCTCTGAACTCTACTGAAAGACCAACTCCTCCAAAATATCCCATAATTTAGTGTTTTAGTGGTGGAGAGTCTTGTCTTGCACCCTGATAGGTGTTCAATCACCTAAAAGACCCCTAAAATATCTTCAGTGTACACTACAAACTCCTGGAAAGTACTGGCAGGATTAGCTAGCTAAACAACATCTTTATGTGTTATAGAACAAAGGCAATAGAATAGATTAACAACACTTTCTTTCTGATAGTGAAATGAGAAGATACCACACTCATGCAAACACAATAACTATAGAGCTGCAGCCTGGACCTAGCAAGCTAGCTTAAAGTTTAAAGACTGAAGGCATGTCGCATTTAGTCTCTATATGTAAATATACAGAAAGAAAGAAAGAAAGAAAGAAAGAAAGTTAATAAACGTTATGAAGTGTAACAAAGCATAATGTTGACTGAAGATGGCACTTACACGTGGCTCTGTGCCATAAACTTCCTCACCTCATAAATCAATCAATGAATCAATCTAATTGTTCTTCTCGAAAATGTTTCAAATGTTGGATACATGATTTAAAGGATGGACTGCTGACAAAGATTGTGCAGATTACACGCTATCCTCCTCACAACTGGTAATTTTCACCAGTGTGATACAGCCAGACTGCCAAGAAGAGTATAATGGAAATTCAGACCAAAGTGGTCCACAGTAAAAATGCAACCATTACTTATGGCTGACAGGCCTCTGAATATCAACTCCACCATGTGAAGCAGGGTGAAGTGGAGGAAAGCCTGATTGAACCGACCCAGCGAAGCGTCCTTCTGTTGTACACAGGCAGCACACACAGTTATTAGCTTTAGAGTTTACTGTCCTGTTCAGATTACTTGAACAGATGTGTTACTGTTTTATAACTCCTCCACCTCCATATATACAGCTTCAAATGTATTGCCACTGTACTATTCATCACATTATGAACTCAGGGAACCTTTGTGAGAGGCTATCACAATAAAAGAAAAACAAATGTCAGTTTAACTTGGGCAATAACGTCCAAATCGAGGCAATATCCTGCCACTAATCGAAATTTAAAAGCACATGAAAAAAGCCGTGTGTGTTTTCAGCGTAGTGTGACGTATTTCTGTTCTCCTGCTGGTCTGCTTCTGTCTCATTTCTGGGAAGTTCAGCTCGTAGAATACAAAGCAAAAACACTAAAACGCAGTGGAAAATCAACACAGTCAGCAACAAAGTCAAGAGAGAAGAAAGTAACCTTGTTGCCAAGACTCATCTGTCTTTCTTTCTTTCTCTCTCTATGTGTCTCGTGCCCTCTGGGGCAAAGGGCTTTTTAAAGCCTGGAAAGGTCATCAAAGCACTGACACGTGCGGACTAGTGTCCAGGGGCCTCTCTCTGTGGGGGGATTGGTCAGAGAGTGAGACCTCTGGTGGTCAGAAGCTGCTGAGTATAGAGGCAAGCATCACAAATGTAAAATCTGTGTGGCCGTGGTGCTTAATTCAAAATATCAGGAGCTCTGGCTGCCAGAGTGAGCTGAGTGAAAAAGCTTAAAGCCATGACTGAATCCAGTTCAGATTACAAATGTCAACAAGTCATGAGTTTCATGTAGCATCAGTACTCGCCATGAAAGAAAGGTCTACAGTACACACACTACAGCTAAGGCTAATGGGAATGTCATGCACTTTGCATGTATATACGTAGTGTAAAGCGCTTTGAGTGGTCAGAAGACTAGAAAGGCGCTATATAAGATTAGTCCATTTACCCCCATTTGAGAAGCACTGCACTAAATTTCATGACAATCAAACCATTAGTTGTTAAATATTTCAGCCTTGACTAACGTGGTGGAGAGACTAACTGCCTGACCAACACACTGATATGCCATTCCTCGAGCCATGATGCTACTGTCACTAAGAAAACACACATCTTCTTGAACCTTAAACCTCTTGAATGTCCAGCCATATGGCCATGTAACCACAATATCAATTTATAAAGAAGCATGGATAAATAGAAATAAAGGATTTCTCTGGCGTACTATAAAATGTGATGAATGCATTATTGTCAGCCTTGACATTTGCACATTTTTCCTAAGCTAAATGGATACATGGCCATAATCAAGCCATCTCATCACTGTTTAGAATGTTGTGACATTATGTGCATGTGCTGACGACTTTATCTGATGCTGTGAGTGACGAACAACTAGTCAGGCTCAAACATGTAGAGCTGTTACACTGGTAATTTAAACTGACTGAGAGGAATTTAATTAGCACTGGACATCGGAGAGCCCTTTGGCGCCAGATGCTATGTTAACTGGTTGACTAAACTCTTAGACTGATGGCATCAGGACACAAAGAATTGAGAGGGACCAAATTAGATTTCAATATCAGATTTCACTCACATGGACACAGTCATTGTCACTGCGCTTAATGCAATAAATGTAGAGATTTAATACAATGTTTATGGGCACCGGCAGATGGTAGGGCAGATGTTCAACTCCTAGAAAAAAATGATTCCTGTCAGTAAAGTATAAATCATCGCAAAATGAGAATGCTAGTTTATTCTCCAGAAAATGATTATTGTTATTAAAATATTCCATAAATAAAATGCTAAGTATTGATAAGGAGGCTATAATGCTTCTGACATGCATGTGGGTGAGGTTGTGTGTATATTTACACAGTGTGTGTTATATATGTGCGACTGTATCTGTACATATGTAATTGATATTTCATTTTGATCTTTGTTCATGCTGTTTTTGATTAAAATGTTCACAGTTTTCAATTATATTAAAGCCCCATGCCTATCACACTTTGTAATTATACTATTTCATAAATATAATAAAAAATTGTATTAGTATAAACTGGATTTTACATTGCCCTACTGTATTTGTTTATTTTGTCAGAGGTCTAGAGCCACTCTATGATCAGATTGGAGACCCACGACGTTACTTCCTGTTTGCCCAAAGTGTTTTTGCTGCATTACAGCCGTCAGACTAATAGTTGACTCCCTCTCATTCTGGACTCTCTCTGTGGTCTGAATGACCTCTGTGCTCTCACCCTCCACGGAGGAAGGAAGTGTATTTCCTCCTCAGGGATCAATAAAGCCCGGCAGAGGAAAACACTACAATGACCACAGTTTTCCACTGTGACCTGCTACGTCTGGGCCAAGACACAAGATGTTAAAGCGTTATGGTGTCTTTAATTATTTTCATAACTCTAAGAAAATTCTTAAGGAAAGAAAAACATCAGGTGCATCTGCTGTTTAAAATAACCCCTCTGGTATAGACTTTTATTCTGAAACTGTTCTGTACTGTACTGAAGGACTTCATGGTGTAGACATGTACATTAGTGGGGCAGACAGGTGCTGGTGCGCCGGTGCTACAACAGGGATGCCCATGACTCTGTTTCTACTAGATGTTTAAATAGTCAAATATTCCCATGTGTCAGTGTGTTTTAAAGACCTTGTGTAATTTCCATGGTGACCTCATGTCAAAAAATTTCCACCAATAACATCATCACAAATGTTTATCCTCTCCCCTCAGACTTCCTCCATTTCTCTCCATAATTAATAGCCCATTTGTATGCACTAATAATTGATGATTGATGATTTAATGTTCAATCTCAAATTTCCTTTTCAAGGAAGTAATTATGCCATTTCATGTGATGTTTCATTCCTGCATCCTTACTGCCAAAAATCAAGCATTCTGTATATATGAGAAGTTTCTGGCAAATTCATGTTGCAGTATGAGATGTAGCATACCAGTTCGTTTAATTTCTCAAGTCAGCCAGACAAAATATCACAGGGCATGAATAAATAAACAATACTGTTGTTGAAATTTGGTAAAACAATGCACTGATTTCTATCTTGACAGCCTAGACAGAATAATCACTTTGCCAAAAGAAAAAATGGCTTCCAGATGTTCTTTTTTTTCCCAAGGTACCCCATTGAGGGTGAAAACCATTTGTTATAAAACAAAACGAGCACTTTTGGACAAACAAAAATGTCCAGAAATTATACACAGATGACTCTTTTCCTGCTATAATTAGCATACATGTGTTCACCTCCTTTCACTGCATCAGCTGTTTCGGCCATTTCAGACAATTGCAGGCCTCTCCTGCCACAGCATGAGTAGTCCCTCTGTCTAAAACATTAGCATGTTAAATCCATCCTCCTCTCCTCTGTGACGGTAAAATATGTCTAATTCTGCTTTGCACATCACAGAACCACATCAGGAAGTGATTAAGATTTAAAACGTGCTGCAGATGACCACAAGAAAGAGTTTTTCTGGTTGCCCCCATTATTGATGCAACAGTGCGCATCGTGTTTTCAAGTTTTCCTTAGCTATATTCACTCATATACCAGCTGGGAAAATGATTGATTAAATTATCGAAGCAAGACACAACTAATAATTCTTATTATTTAATTTATTTTTAAAGATATTTTTTTTAGTTTTATTTGACAGAGACAGCTTGAAGAGTGACAGGAATGTTGGGAGAGAGAGATGGGGAATGACACGCAGGGGAGTGCCACAAGTTGGATTTGAACCCTTTCACCTGTGAAAATAATACAAATACAGTATCAAAATGATGAAATTATGTTAAACAATTAACACTTTACATTGTTGTGAATATGAATATATTATTGTAATGTGAAATATTGTAATAAAAGTAAAACATTATGCATACTGTGGTTTCAACCCTGTGTCTACAGATACTGTTGGTTTGTTGCGGTGTCTGGACTGTTTGTGAGATGAACATCAGAGTAAATCCGCCAGAGATCTAAAGTGTGTTGTTAAGATCAGGTCCAGTATGTAAGTTTGGATTCCTTTTTTTTTTTTTTTCAGAATAAATCAGACATAGAATATAATATTCATAACTCTGAACTTTCATGCATGTATAATCACCTGAAACAAGAATCTTTTTCTTTTTTGTTCATAAAATGAACTGGTCTGGGGTAGCCCAGAACAGACAAAGTAAACACTGACTCACTGAGACAGGGCCTTTCAAGTGCTGTTTTTACTTTACACTAGGAAGGCGAGGGTGATGTGAGGAGATTGCAATGATTACACCTCTAGATGCAAGCATTTCTACACACAGTATCACAGTACTACTGATTACACTGCCATTTATTCTTTGCAATCCTGCTCCGTATGTGTTACAACTGCGCCATTTTGGAAATAAACTCTACATTGGCAGCACGTGTCTTTGTGCATTTATTGTCCTCCAAAAATGCTGTAATTGTAATAATTACTTTTTAAAATCCCACTCACACAGTATTACACTAATAAAGTCCACATTCAATTATCAGAACATCTACAGTGAGGAAAAGGTCCCCTACTATAGATGTCTGACAGTTCAGTGTGTTGGACGCCATGGACCTGCTTCCTTTGTAGATATAAGGGGCTCGTGCTGAGGTAACAAAAAGAAAATGATTCTTATTTTTAGGCAATTATACAATTATAGAGTAATGAAAACATGACGTTCTATTTCTACCAACAGATCCTCCTAAATGTTGCAAACTGGACCTTTAAATGGGAATGAACAGTGGGAAAGGGGAGTGAGTACTGTGTGGCATGAAGCAGGCAGCCAAGCTGTGCTTTCCACCCTTTGTTGGTCAAGTCCAAGACAGTTTCAATGGATAGCTAACCTTTCTCCTGCTGTTCCTCGGCTATTAATAGTGCCATTCTTCTGGAAGAAACGGCAAGGCTAGCAAGCCTTACAATGGCTCCCTGCAGAGGGTACAAAGTGCCTTTTAATCCCTCGATTAACTGTGGCAGTGTTGGACCAAGCGTTTATTATGAGGTGTAATAGAAAATGGAAAATTACCAATAATTAATGGCCTTTTCTTTGGTTATGTAATAATTAGAGGTTTAATGTGAAGTTTGCGTTCATTTTTGTATCGTTGAATTACATTTATTGTTGTCAGACTCTGACAGAGGAATAAAAGCAACCATCAAAGAAAAGTTCCCTTTCATGCAATATAGAAGAACCATAGTGAAGCGGATTGCTTGTCTTGACAGTATTTCAGGGGCACGCTGATTATTATAGGGACAGACTTCTGCTCAGCTGTGCGGTTACAGTAAACTATATGACGTTATAGATATTTTGTGCCTAAATTGTTTAGTTAATTGTAAACGTAGCCAGTCAAGTCTTTTTGGTTTTTGGATGTGGACTTTGGCATGTAATGAAAGATTTTGGTTCCAGTAATATGTAATATTCTCTCTTGGTTGAGAAGGATGACTCTGAATCCTGAGACAAACAGAAAAAGAAATGATCATAAACCAAATTCACGGCAAAGGTCACATGTTTCTAAAACCATTATTATACCACACTTTATTACAGAGTGATATACCAAGAATGTTCTTAAAGGTCCAGTGTGTGGGATTTAGTGGTATTTAGCAGTGAGGCTGCAAATTGCAACCAACTGAATTCCCCCGTGCTGCACCCTCCTCTTCGAAAGAGGGCAGGAGAAACAGCGGCTACAAAAAAAAAAACCCACAAAAGAGCTGTCTGTCTAAGCTAGTGTAGAAACATGGTCGTGCAACATGGCAGACAAAGTAGAAGAGGACTTGCTGCGTCCGTAGATGTAAAAAGCTCATCATAGGTAACACAAATAAATTATTCTTTTACAAATCTCTTTTTTTCAGGAGATTCTATATTATACGATTTTATATTACATTTCTGCCTATAGATCCTCCTAAATGTTACACATTGGACCTTTAAGGGATCATCAGTGATGTTATGATGTACAACGTACACAACTTTACATACACAGAACTCTCAGGGTCGTAATCATGATTTGTCAGACTGATAAGATTCACAGTGAGTCCAATCAAAAACCACATATAACCAACAATTAATTTTAAAAAGTTGCACAGCCTCTTGCTTAACAGTTTCCAGATGTTGTTCCCCACAGTTATCGGTAAAACAAAAACACCTTCCCATAAAACGTTTATCTGAATTGCGTACTATTATGAGGTATGTACATGCCAAAAGGCTCCCCTTGTAATTTGTCATAATTTTAAAAGGCACAGCTTTTGTACTTAAAGCCAAGGAGCTGAAGCATTGTGGTAAAGTGTTTGTGAGGCATGGCTGTCAAACAAGAAAATACGCACTGCGGTAGGTATTCCTGTTAGTTTATGTAGCACAATTACGCTTACGCTACATTAGTAAATCTTCCCAACATTATTACTCATTAATTACACTTTAGGATTCGTCAGTGTTAGTTAAGTCCACATGTTAAAACTATTTGTCCACAATAAAACAAGAATCTACAGCCACGCTTGTGGTTCTTTATATATATTAAGCAGCTATAATACCTTTATATCTTCTACATCCTAGTATAGCATGTTGGTATGCTAAGATGTTGTTGTGTTAATACACAAAGATACAAAGATGATACCTGATAATAGAAAATAACAATTTATAAAACATTACAATCTCCACCAATGATATGAAATGGTATACACTTCCTGTCTCCTCTGTCGGTGTGTGAGCTCCTTGGCCCTGGTCACCAAAACCTTGTTTTTAAATGCCGTGATCATGTGGATGGATAAAAACACATCATGTTGTACTAGAAGGTTCAGAACGTTATTTGAGTTGTAGTTCAGTTGTTGTAGATCATCCCTGATCATCCCAGACCAATGATTCAGCACCAACAAAGAGAAGAGATATGTGTTTGCGAGTGTGTTGCTGTTGAGACAAGTGTCAAACTAAAAGAATTTTCTCCTGATTTGTTTGTCTGAAATGTGTCACAATGTTCTGTGCTCACGTTCACTTCTCCTATTAGAGTCAGCTGGCTCAGGACCAGCTGTTAGTCTCCTAACTGGGGACGCCAGTAACTAATCCCACATGAAGCAGTTACAGGAAGTGACTTTTGAGTGAGGCGTCTCTCTTCTTATTCATCACTGCAAATAACAATATCTATGGCGATGTTTCCATCTGTATAAACGTGGTGGATCTTCTCTGCTTGGGAAACCATTTTGAAAACTGGTCATCTAATATTCATCAGAATTAAAGGATTTACTTTGCAAAAAAAATGGCCCTCATGTTGTTACACAGGGCATTAAGTAGTCTATTAGTGTTTATAAAGTACCACAGTTTGGAAAATTGTGGCCCATGAATCTTTTTGTCAGTATTACATTTTTCACAAGCTGGATATCTGCCGACGTCTTCAGCCTAATTGTTTTTCCAACCAGAAGCTTGCTTCAAAATACCGAAAAGGTGCAGACATTCCCAGAAGCACATCCTCCTTTTTGCTGACTCATTGCTCTCACTCTGTATTTTGTGAGGAATGTTCTGCAGTTGTTGGCTGAGCCATTTTGACAGACCCACAACAATCTTATTTTTTTTCTTTTTTTTTTTGCTGTTGCTTTTAACCAGTGACTCCTGGCAGAGCTGTTGCTGCTAGTATTATTGACAAATTGCAACTGGACCACACACACTTTCAGTTAATTTACAGCGTGAGCACATATGAACTCCAACACAAAGAGATCATCATTCTGCACCAACAGCGGCTTACTGCACCTTGAGAATTAAGCTTTCCCCTCTGGTATCACAAACACCTCCTAAAGAAAAAATAAATGACCAAATTTCATCAAAATCAGTCAAATTGCTGCTGATTTATTTCTTTAGTAGAAATAAAAAAAGCAAACAAACATGAGCAGTTTTTAAAACCCTTGCTGCTAAGAAAATTGCACACAGAAAGACCTGTGTTTGAATGAGTGGAGCTTCATTATTACCTACATTTGGCAAGGCAGGAACCACAGCAGCTTTAATGACCCGAATCATCTGTAACTGATGTTTACTGAACATCAGGAAGCTTGATTCCTATCCTGATTGACTGAAAGGCCATTTCCTATTAAATCCTGCCTCTGCTAGTTGAAGGCAGATGTGCAGGACACATCTGCAAAGCTTAGGAAATCACTTAGCTAATGCGCTGGCATTATTTCGATGCACACCTCAGTTCTCTTGGAAGATGAGCTCTTGTTACGATTGGAAATACTCTCTAAGAAGCCTGCCTTTGTTCTGCAGGAAAGAGGCCACCACACGTAAGACAGTAGTTATTTACCAGTCTGCAGGATCTGATGTAACAAACGCCGATGTGAAAATCTGTCTGTAATTTCAGAAGAAAGGGAGCTTCTGAAAGTAGGCACGTTGTAGGGGTTATCAAATGAACTCCTCCCATCACAGATGTTTTTGTTGAACCAGTCTACAATAACTCCAGTAGAAGCCAGACTAGAGTCTATTTACTGTGAATTGCTACTGCAGGAACACATTTATGAACAAACCGTACTTTTGTGTATTTTTGAAATTTGCCCACAGCTTCATGAATTTATGACGTGTTTTTGAATTATTTCATTGTTTTGTTTAAATTATTTAGTGACTAGTTTGAAGTCTTAAAGAAGTATTTTAGCACTTTGTGAAAAAGATTTTGTGAAGATATTAAAAGATCAAGACCATTTTTATGTCTGTGTGTTAAGTACAGAGCTGAAGCCTGGCAGTGATTAGCCTAGCTTAGCATAAACACAGGAGGCAGAAGGAAACAACTAGACTGGTTCGGTCCAGTATTCAACAATAGACCTACAGTATGAGCGCCTGTAAAGCTCACTAACAAACACATTGTGTTTATTTAGTCTATGAGTAAACAACAAAAATTTGAGTTGCTCTATGCTGTAACTATTTCTTGATGAATACTGGCTCCATCATCTCAGTTCTTCAGTGCCAAGAGATCTGAGAGGAGAACTCTAACCCCTTAACATCTCAGTCATAGTAGTAAGACTTTAGTAGTATGATAAAGATACCAATCATGCACAAGATATGAGGCAGAATTCGATGATTTTATTTTTCTGAACTGCAATAATTTAAATATAGATACATAGATTTTTGGATTATGATACAACTAAGGGTAAGACAGGAAAGGACGTGCCAGTGATCCACTGTTTTGGAGCCTTGATGGACGGAGAAAAACTGTCCTAGACTTCCCAGCATGGCCTGTACACTCGTCCCACCATGCACCTCATTGTGTCCCTCCTCAGGATGGGGATGCTCACGTCCTGGCTGGCGCCTCTGTGTTCGATGACCTGGCTGTTGTCGTCAGTTCTCCGCTTGTAGAGGGACAGTCCATTGTGCAGTGTCCGCAGGTCCCGCCACAGGCTCGGATCGGCGACGACAATTACCCTCGGCCCTCTGGCTTTGCCCGCAGCGACCAGTTCTGCATCGTCCAAGCTGTTTTCTGTCAGGTCATCACTCAGCAGCGTGGTGAAAGTATCCTGCTCTAAGGAGCTCTCTTCGGTCTTGCCCATGGGTAATGCCATGGACAGAGCATAGCACTCAAATAAGAGTGCTGCAGCGAAGATGATGGACAGGAGTGACTGTCTCATGGTGAAGATCTTCCAGGGGGTGCAAAGCGTTGGCTTCGTGGATGAGTTTCTTTACGGAGCTCTTGGTTCCTTGTTCTGACTCCAAGATCGTATCATCCACTTTTATATCATTTGCTCTGGATTGTCCACGTCGAATGGTTTTTCATCATAGCTTCTCCCGTTGTGTTTAGGAAATTAGGTAGAGGCATTAAAAGGCAGTTTGATAGAACTCTTGTGGTGTTCAAGAGTGTTGTTTTGCTGGAAAGTTAATTAAAATCATCTCCAAAGTGGTTACTGATGATACTCTTGATGATGAAACAGTGGGAATTCTTTGAACAGTTGACAGCAAGAAAAACATTAATCCAAAATTACTGCCCTTTAAAACAACAAGGATGGATTACCCACCTGTGAAGCTCTTTGTGTTGCCAGATACTCGCAGATAAAACCTTCCTCTCATGGCATTGTTACAAAGATGTCCAATAGGGGATTTAACCCAGGATTAGAACATAAAAAACAAACAAATGATCCTTGATGTGTTTGTGTGTTCGTGGCAGCAGCTCCTTGTTGACGTGTCAAAGATAAAGTGAAGTTAGAAAATGTTTCTTCGAGGAGAACATACAGTAGATCTGCTCCCAAGGCCCTGAGGTGGAAGCTGATTTGATCTCTTGCTGGACTGCAGCATAATTAAAATCCTATCTAATTAGTGTTGCCAGATGGGTGCTTCAGCAGCTTTGCACACCTGTGTTTGCATAAAATCCATATGAAATTAGTTCATGTAATTTATGCAGGTGGCATTTGAGTCAGATCAAACGTGTTGACAAATTAACACGTTTTTATTTGAGATTCGCATAATTTCATATCAACATTCCAGAAAAGTTCAAAAACTATTTCTCATCCGTCCATCAGCAAAGATCTTTGAAAAAACAAGCTTATGAGCACTTAAATGTATTACTTATGCTTAATACACTATTGAACGCAGATCGCATGATGAATTAAGAGATGACTGAGGAACTAATCGGGAACAACTTGATAATTAATAAATTGTTAATTAATACTTCAGTAATAATTCTTAATGAAAGACTTCATAATAGATAATAATGAGCTACAAGAGAACAAACTGGGAGATCCTATATTAATGAATTATTATGGAATGATTAGTTCATAAAAACTCGATCATACTGACCACTTTCATCATCAACTGGTGAACAGCACAAAACTAATACTATTACTACTACTACTATTACTATTACTACTACTACTATTACTATTACTACTACTACTAGTGATAGTGAAACATCAGCAATATAACTTAGTAAGTAGTCTGTTATTACTTCATTAGCATATTTTCATCACAACTCTTTTTTTAGCACTTACAACCGACTGACAGCCACTTTACTTAAGAGTAGGTGATCATAAGATAATGATAAAGTAATTAAAGGGATACCTGATTAGTTTAAGTAATTAGCCATGAAGCCATAGACCTCATCATTTTGTACTATATAGTCCTTCACTAGAAATTACTGGAGACGTGCTTAATGATGATTAATAATGTTTCATCAGTTATCACGCAGTTCCTGACTTGTTCCTCACTCATTTCTTAATTAACTAACCATTAGTAACTCATTAACTAATAGTGCACTCACAGTAAGTTGCTCACTCTCTATTCAAAAATGTTCTAACCGAGACAGGATTTGAGATTTTACTGACATGATTTGCAGCACATTATAAAACTTTGATGGCTAGACGTATAATTTGATGTCATTAAATTGTTAAGGTTATTTTAGTCTTGGTAATGTGCAGCTGGGCAGTTCAGATGGGAAGTGCCGTGGACCATTTCTTATTGAAAACCATGTCTGTGGTTTCTAAAGTCTGGTATTCGAGAATCATCTACACCCTGTTTTTATTACCGTCTGAAAGGCCTTGTGTGGTTTTCTAGAGACAGGCAGTTTTGTTTAAATCTTATCTTCCATTCCTAAATGTCAGGTAGTCATATGTATCATTGATGGAATGGGTGGAGTCCTTCTTGTGCGGTAGGTGTTAACGGGGGAAAAGAGCTTGTAGCTGTTGTTGGATGAAAACCATATGGATCTGTAAAATAGAGGTGTTGTAGGAATGGAGAAAATAGTGCTTTTTTTTTATCCCTAAAGACAATCATTCTTTGCCAGTGCTTCAAATCAACATGGTAAGCCTGTCAGTAACAGCACCAGTGGAAAAGTACATATCACTTCTATGAGTAAAACATATATTCCCTTTCATATTAACTACATGCAGTTTTCTTTTTACAGTGCAAAATGGATAAGGTAGTAAATAAAGTACTTTTTTAAAGTTTAAGTGACTAAAACTGGTTGGTTGAGATCAGGGAAAGGTCATGGATTAGTGTTAGGCAGGGCAAATGAAGGATGGTTGAGTTATGGTTAAGTTTAGGCTACAGTCCAATAAACACGGTGTGATAGTCAGGCTTATAAAAGGCGAAAAAGATTGGAAGAAACGGAAATAAAATATTTCTGTATATATTACTGTATATGAAACAAACCCACACACAGAATAAAGGGCCAACATACTGCCTAAATTATGCAGATGGGTAAAGGCAGCATGTTTGGAGCTCAGCACCCTTTTAGGCGACTAAAAGAGTGACACTAAAGGAAACATGGTGTTGATGTTACACACTTTGTACACCACCCCTCTAATGGTGTGTTCAGACTGAATATAATGGAATTTTAGAGACACTGTTATTAAAGTTGATGCAAAGACACACAAATTCGCTCTGGCTGGTGTGAATTGAAGCAAAGAGACAGACAAGATAAGTAGGAAAATAACAAAAAGAACTGAAGTTTTGAGGTCAGCCTGAGTCTGAGCTGTTTTCTTGGTTGATCTGTGTGGTTACTGGGTTACAGCTGCATGCCATTACATAGCTTATATGTTTGCATTTTGATCCAACATTTTCAATACCAACCAAAGGGAGGTTAAAATAAACCCAAACCAATGCATGTACTTTGACACTTTGCTCCATGCATTTTAATAAAATAATTCAATAATCTTTCTTACATTCCTGAAAATCAGACAGCCAGAGGCGGGGAACCGTTCCCATGTTTGCCCTCGGGTGTAAGGGAGCAGCTGCCAACTTAAGGTGTTTGTGTGCCATAGACAGTGCTACACTAAAAAAAGAAAAAGATTTCTTAAAGTAAGAGGCCAAGATGTGCTGACCAGCTGACTACACTGATGGGCGCCAACCAAAACATGAGGCCTCGGCTCGGGACTTTGAAGGGGGTGTAAAAAGACCCAACCGTGTGCTGAGGGAAGACGTACATAACCCCAGCCCCTCCAGCACAGCGGCGCTTCTCTTTATTAGGATACCAAGCGGTGGGCCACACGGTGCAAGCTAAGTGTTATTCCAGCTAGGTAAATACAAGACACAGATCTAACAGCAGTGAATGTATTAACAGGCACAAATTGAATTATGTTGTTGTAATTCCAACATGGTGCGTCCTGCCAGTCGGTTCTGAGGTCTGACCAATTGAAATCTCAGTTTTCGTTCGCTCACAGGCAGGTTAAGGATTTCTGTACCGCAACATGCACAGAGGACTTCCATTTACAGGAGCAGGAAGTTCTGGTTGAAAATCACTACAGGTTCTCAAACAAGCAAGAGTAGTGCACAGGATTCTGCTTTTTCATTAAGGCAGGGGTGGAAGATAACTCTTTAACTATACTATTACATACATACATATTTACATTTTGGAAGATTTTATATTTTCTCTCTATTCATTTCTGAGTGAAACATTGCAGACACTCCATTTCTGAATATTTTTCTTTTGGGCATTTTATTTGCCAGTTGACAGTAAAGAGATAAGAACTGGTCCACCCACAGGGTCCAGGGTTTTGTAAAATGATGGTAAGAGAGGCTGAAAAGCATCTGAATAATTGGCCACCACATTTCTAATGAGATGGCCAATTAGAGCTTTATAGGGGGAATTGAACAGGAGGACACCATCTTCCTACGCAGGTAGCTAACTAGTGGCATTAATAAAAAAAACTGCCAGAGAACAATTTTTTGTTTTGTTTTTTCTCTAATCAATCAGAGGCGAGAGACATATCTGTCCCCCAAACTGGCAACAATCCCTCGATGAGACTGATGCAGCTGTATAAAGTGACGTATTACTGAAACCACAGTGATAGGATTAGGTAATTGCTCTGAGCCCCCAAGACTGCAGCTTCTGTACCGACTGAAAATTATGTTGGTGGGACAGATATGTCAAGACTTCTGATTGATTAGAGCCAAACAAAACAGAAACAACACAATGGCAATTCAGTCTGATTATCAGGCTACCCCCTGTCACTTCATACAGACTAATTTGATTCATTGTCAATATAAAAATATTGTTTAGTGGAGCTGGATGTAAAGGATTTTGATTTTGAGTTTCTCTTCTGCTGCATGATGGGAAACTATTACAGCCTTGCTGTTTCCTCCCCCATATTTTTCTTGGATCTGTCAGAGGGTCACACATTTGTGTTGAAACTAGAATTCCAAGAATTCACTATTGATTTATGACATGTTTTGTCTATCTGTATCCTGAAGGCAATAATCATGGCACGCAGCACAATTCCAGGCACACCTTGGAAAAAGATGAAAGCCGAATACTGCTTTTAGTTATAGCTAGTTGGCTCATACTCATAATGGCAGAGGGTGTCAGGGTTGGTCTAAGGGTCGGGATGTGACTGCAGGGGAAGATGAAAGTAAAGAGATGAAAGCTGATCTTGGATCCGGTGCTGTGTCTCAGAGTGATTTGGCTGAAACGCAAAGCATAAAATTCCGACAGAAAGTGACATCTCCATAGCGGGCTGCGAGACTCGAATTTCCGACTGAAAAGAAAAAGAGACAGTCCAACACATTCACATCCCATCAATACATCTGCAGAGATGCTGGTAGTCATGGAGATGGTTAGTCAACATGTAATCACAATGTGATACAAAAATAGCAACATCGGCGCTCTGCATGTTGGTTAGGAGACATACAGAGTGAAAATCCTGTGAAGAAGTCCTTGCAGTGCCGTGTTTTTCGACTGGAGGGATGGGATAATGGACTACATGGACGGGATTTGGAGAGTCTGATCCCCATCCAGCTCACACTCGCCTCAGTGACCACAATCCTAATGCTGTGTGGGGGAATGTTGCTCCACATTTCAGGAGTTTGCGCTTTAGAGATACTTTACTTAAGAAGCTCCTTACGGACTTTATGCATAAATCTTTAAGCCCCTTTGGTGGTCTAGAAGTGGAGAAGGACTTACAATATGTTAATACTACAAGGCCTGAAAACTTACTTTATTAATCAGCTTCACGCTCTACGTGATGGAAGTGAGGAACATACTATTAATTTAATTATTTTTCTTTTTTTTTTGCCTGTGTTCCTTTGACTGCTAAATGTGGAGTTTTTAAGTAAAAGGTCATGTCCACAGACCAATCATAACTTAACAATGAGAATCAGACACAGGCTGAAGCCCTTCCTATTCACTAGTTAAACTAATTTGTTCTTAAAACTTAAAAAAGTGAAAAATCAAATTTTGCTTTGTTGTTCATATAAATGTATGTTTGTAAGTATAAGTACTGCCAAAGACATCACATGTGATGTCTCATATTTCACATAAAAAATTCTGGAAAAACATGTGCCAATCTATGAAATAGATAAAATAAACATGAAAGATGTAAAAATGTAAAAGCACGTGACAGATTTGTCTTTTTAAAAATTGGGTTAGGTGTAGTTTCCTAGACTTAAATATTTGAATCAAAGATCTCTGTTCTGCTGATCCCAGTTGCCCTTGATGAAAAAAAAACCACTTACTTACTATTTGCTAGTTTTTTAAAACTTATATCAATATGTCAAATTTAAAATAATAATTGGTTCAGTTTTCTTCAACCATTTGATAGGTTGTCATAAAATATGGTTCAAACATCCAGGTCGCCCTCAGGATGAATTCTAATAACTCTGGTGACCTTCTGACACTGTGTGAAATAGATGACATTCCGGCTGAACTTTGTGCATCGTGCTGATTAGTAAATCATGCCACCCTGAGCTAAAATGGTAACTATTATACATGCTAACAACCAGCATGTTAGCACAATGAGGTTAGTATGTACCTGAAATCACTGCTCTGCCTTAGTACAGCCTCACAGAGCAGCTAGCATGGCTGTAGAGTCTTGTACGACTGTACTTTGCTTAGAGAGGGGGTTGGTGTGTTCCTGTGTTTTTGTTTTGCACTTTGTATCCATGGGAAAATCATTTAACCGATTTATATATGACTGAAAAACAAGAAATACTGCTTATTTTTGTCTTCTAAAGGTATGTACTCTGTGTGATTACCTCACCCCTCCAGTGCTGAAGCATCAACATCAAACTGTGCTTTTGTTACAATGCATACTACAGTAGATGTGGTATTTACAGCCAACATAATCATAGATCACAATAAAATACTGGGCGGACACCTATTAGTTTGCGTGGCATGACGAGGCACAGTTTGACAGCCTAGCGTCCATAAAACATTAATTAGATTTCTGACTGTGCTTCATGCTGAGGCGGTAGACTGTTCCAGACACTCTGGCTGTCTGACAGTGAAAACTCCTCTGCTGTTTCTCAGCAACAGACTCAGCGGTTTGTTCCGTGTCTCATATCCACAGTAACAAGCACCAAGTGTTAAATTTAGCAGGCTTTGCATCGATGAATAAATGGTATGGGATTCTCAATGAACGAGTGATTCAACAAGCTTACTGAGAAAATAAATTTTAAAATACATTTTAAAATTACGTTTTTTTTTCTCTCCCAAATGATGACGTTCTCTTGGCAGCAGATTACATTCACCTTCAGGGTTCAGGGTTTAGCTGCATGTGAAAATGTGAAGTGAGGTTTGGTTTTGAAGAGACCTTGCAGATTGTGGGTGAAAAGAACAATGTAGTGAATGGACTTGTCAAAGAACATTAGAAAAAATGGTTCAGATCATAATTAGCTTTACATGTTTTAATTAAGCAAATGGGATTTTATGCTCTTAAAAACTGTGCATTAGATTCAGATTGATTTCATTAATTGATGCTTGTGGAGGATTTTTTTTGGTGGTTGTGGGGAATAGAGCATACAATTCAACCAATACAAGCCATCAAACAGAGTCACATCATACTATTCAGCTGGATAGGGACAGAGTTCTATCGCCTGAGGGATCAAGAAGATCTGACCAATCTTTGGTGTGGAGCGAAGCTTTTTTTCGCACCAGAGTTCGTTGAGTTGATGGTGCGTCAGAGGAACGCACTTTGTCCCCCCCTAGCCGGCGCTGGCATGGTGATCTGTGTTTGGTTAGACAGGGCATATGCGAGCACTTGCATCGATCGATCCAACAAATAAACATGTTCCCTTAGCGAAAAATGCAAACACTGCTGATATGGCAAGTTTTAGCCCAAGGTACAGATAAAACAAAGTTTAATAGTTACACAGTTCACCAAATTAATTTCCCCCAACAATGTTAACAAAAATGTGCAGTTAAGAAGAAAAAAAAGCAAAAATACTAGCTGTAATCTCACAGTCTTCATCAGCAAATAGAAATTGAGCTGTAAACTACTGTAAACTATTCAGAGCAACTGTATATAAATGACCTTTTCTTCCATGTACTGTTGGTAATATATGCTCGCAGTTTTGTTTGCTTTGTACATTTAATTGCAATCAGCCTTATGTAATAAGGGAACTAGAAGAGAAAAATACCTGACTTGCGATGTTCTTCCAGTTGCCACCACAACCCTGGCCCAGCAGGACGAATGTAACAATGGGGGATGATTGGATGGATCAATCAGTGGATGGATGTAAAGACATTTTACCAGGTGATCAAACGAAAGAAGTGTCATCTCGCTTGGCTCTAATTGCACCTCAGGGGACAATTCCCTCACCCACATCTGTCTCCCAGAGACCACAGGATTTGCTTCTGTGCTCACCTGAAAGAATGCGAGGAAGATTACTCATCTCTTCACCTTCATGGCAGAGGAAATCTTTGAACTTTTGCGGCTTTTGCAGTCATGGGTGACTGCTTGAATCTCGAAAGGTTAACATACAGGCAGTTACATATACAGAGAAGATATTTTTAATTGGAAATGGTAAAAGACTTTACTTGTGTATTGCAGCAGTCCTTGCATTTCAATGGCAAGGCAAGATAATTTTCCTTATAACGCACATATACAGATGTACGGATACTCAATGTGCATTATATGAAATGAAAAGAGCAAGAAATAAAACCATAAAAGTTGGTGGTGGTAATTCTTCTGCGGTGCAAGTCAACATCTGCCATCAGTAATGCCACTTGTCAATCAAAGCAGCCACACTGCTTATTATGCATATCATTAAGCCTTGGTATCATTTTAATGGGTGAGTTAAAAGAAAATTCCCCCCCGTATAGTTGTCATGAACATGGAAATCAGCTATAGAGACCAAAACAGTTTTTTTGTACATGTGTAAACATGTGCTGTGAAGTTGGACATTTTAACATGGGCGCTTATGGAGGTTGACTTCTCTAGACTGTCTCTGCAGTTGCTTGAGGAATTACAGTTTTTAGCACTTCCCCACTGGCTTTGTTTCCTGAAACCAGAGGTTGCCGCTTGGTCAGACCTTAAAACTGGCCAGCTGATTGAAAATGTGACGGAAATGCAGCATTTCTGTTTGCCTCGTACAGTATGTGTTTGAGAAACGTTACAGTCGTTACAACGTTACTCCACACCTCTTATGTTTTGTCTGTAGATATTTTCAGCCTCTTTCAGTTCAATGAAGCTGAAGCTTGAGTAACGTTAAGGCACATGTTTCACACATTCATGATTTAGTTGTTAAGTTTAGTTGTTATGTTATGTTTAGTTTAGTTTAGCTGTTATGTTTTTATTGCACTTTCCACCATGTTTTTATCAATACAGTTTGTATTGATAAAAATATCTTGTTGCTTTATGCACAGATAACAAATAACAGACGACCAGCAAAAACAACACTGATGATGAAATGCTGTCTTTCTCATTAACTTTAATTTGTTGTTCGGCTTCATGTTTAGATGTAAATTTATAAATAAAAAGCCAGAACACCGTGTTTTTGATGATGTTGGAAAAGAAAACCAATACTTTCTTTTTTTCATCTTCCATTTTATTTTGTCTTACATTATTTTAAACCATGATTTTGTTTGAGATGAGCCGGCCGTTGACGCAGGCCTGTGCAATTTTATTTGCTGTCTTGCTGAGTGCATTGAATCATGGTTAGTGATTTTGTCCCTCTTGGACAGACACCTTGGAAACTTTGCACAACAGACAAACTAACATGATCTAAACTTCAGCCAACCACCAGGGGTGAGATACTTTGACATCTCCATCATGAAATGTCCATCAGTCATTGACCTACCACCTAACCTCCAGGCTCACAGATTCACAGACTTTGAGCCAGGCTACTGGTGAATCCACCAGTAATCTCGGCCAATGTTTCCGAAATCGGATAACAGGTATAGGCCAATATTTCCTCTTCAGTCCAGTTTCCAACTTGGTAGGCGATAAATAGATCTCTGCATATGAATTCAGACAAAAAGAAGCAAAATGCATAATAGAAAATCATCAATAGATCTTCAATAGAATACTAATGAAGCTCATTTAGAATTGTGGCATCTTGGGGTGAAGTTGCTGATTGCAACTGACGCATGTCTCCTTCAAAGCGAGAAGTCGAAAAATGGTGGCCACAAAAAAATGAAAGGCTTTATGTAAGTTAGTGTTCAGTTTAGCAGTCGGCTCTGGGCTCTTGTAGAAACATGGTGCAGCAACATGGCCGACTCTGGTCTGTCACAGAGGACACTTTGTATTCCGTATTCATTTGTGTTAATACATGTATGAATGGACACTTGAGCCACATTAATTCATACTGAGGTGTTATTTCTATCAGTTCTATGTTTTATTTGTCACATGTAATAATAAAAGACCAATCATGGTGAATGAAATGTGAAGTGTCCTCTTAAACTAAATCATTACAATTATTCAAATGATCTGGGAATTGTATTTGAAGACTAACACACAAAGGAAATGATTAGCATAGGTTATTATGAGAGATCACTGCTGCCGCTTTTCATGTCTTTTGACTTGCACAGTGTAAATAATGTGTAAAATGAAGTAATCAGTCTGAAACAATACTGACGTTGTTTATTATGACCATCTTCATATAATACTACTGGGGTTTGAATTTCATTCGCTTCATCAGCTAACACTCATGCAACCTACCCTGTGACGTCTTTGGATCCCTCCTCCCTCGGCTGAAATCGGCTACTCCCGTCTACTTTCGTGACGCGCAGCAACTGACGTCGCCATGGCGACACTCCGTCAACTGAATCTCGCTGTTAAGTAGTATCCACCGTCACTTAATTCAAATGACGAGGCATACAGAGAGTTTTAAGTTTATATTGTTCACAGACAACTTTTGCCACTGTAGTCGAGGTGAGTAAGCTGTGTTGGTGCTACAATGACCGAACAAGCAGCCACCGTGGGGAGCAGAGCTGGAAAATGTATGCTGCACAACTGGACTGAAGAGGTGAGAGCAGCTAGATAACATAGCTCCAGACTCCTCGACAAACTGTAAATAAAAGAATAACTATAATAAATACTGTTTAATATTCAATGTGACCATGTTCATTTAGCAATAACCTTTATCCAAGTGCGAAGGCCCCGTTCAATGGTAGACCTGTGGACACCAAAAGTTTCTATAAAGTTCAAATGTTGTTTGGATTATCAGAGAGAAGTTACAGGTGCATTTCAATAAGTGAACTGGTAACTATCATTTCATAGACTGTGTGACTTTTATTATGCATTATGCTGTATGTCTCAATGAGAACCTTCTGTCCACTTCATTACAAAGAAAACTCAATTAGAAGAAGAGTGACAGTCACTATTAAAGCTGAGACATGCTTACATATTACCAAAAACAATATCCTGATAGAGATTAATTTTAAAAAAAAGTGTATTCATCCAGTTTATCCATCACAATTTCTACACGGTATGTTTAATTGAAGCCTCAATTAAAGTGACAAGTTTAGTAATATAGTATCACGTTACTTAAGACTGCAATATGTTTCTGTTTTTTCCATCTACATGTATGTACATTTATCCAGAGGGCTGTTGCAGGTCTTGGCATGGAGGAGACAAGGACACAAATCCAGAGATATGGACACAGAGGGATTCTCACCATGGACCAGGAGTCTAAAATGGAGACTGTCACCACGCTTAAAGCAGCTTACATTCCTCCGAGTCCAGGGTTGAGGC
Source organism: Nibea albiflora (assembly GCA_014281875.1). Classification (NCBI taxonomy): domain Eukaryota; kingdom Metazoa; phylum Chordata; class Actinopteri; family Sciaenidae; genus Nibea; species Nibea albiflora. The sequence continues at coordinate 4,644,855 of CM024803.1, forward strand.
TGCGGGGTATGTGTCCTTGTCTTTGTCTTTCACCACCCTCAGTAAAAACAAAATTGTCGCATGCCACTTTGACCCTCATATAGACTAGACGTGTATTTCAGAACAGCTGAGAAGATTTCATTCAGATGGAGGTCCCTTAAAGTATACAAGTATAGAATCATATAAAAACTGAAGGCTGCTCTGACCTTTTTTTTAATTTAGTTTCTGCTTTTTATCATTCAATAAATCTTTCTTCTTTTATATTTCCATGGTTCAGGCATCAGAGGCGAGCTTTTGGAAAAACATATCGCTCAGATGATAAGGTAAATCAACTATGAAACAAGTCTTTTCATGCTAAATAAATTATTGCTGGAAGTGGTTTGTTTGTGGAAACGGAGAATGCTGCCTGACCGTGTCTTGAGGAAAGAAAACAGAAAAGAAACATGTTGGAGGAAAGTGATGTAATATTTACACGTCTGGGTTTGTTTTACTGTTCAATCACAGCTGTAATACCCTTTAAATCAGATTTTATGATGTTATTTTACATGGATGCCAGTCATCCTAATGGGGTTTATAGACTCTATCCCCACAGATGTGGTTATTAACATCCCGCACAAGTTAACTGCTCATAAAGAATACAAAGCATCATGTCTTCAATGAAAGCGGCTTGTCCAGCAGTAGACAGTGTCTCATCACTCAGTCTTGAGCCATACACTAAATTTCCTGGACTTTATAAGTACACACCAACGCTGCTTGATTCATACCAGGTTCCTGTCCAGAGCGCCTTTCTAGGCTGATTGGTTGATATGTTAAACACAATGCCAGTATTATCCGTCTCTAGGCACAACTTGGAAATTTTACTCCAGTGTACATGTTGTACACTGATCCAGTGAGTGACATTCAATCATATGTCCAAGTATAATGTGTGTCTTACATGACCGGTCTTAAAGGCCCTACATATCACTGTTTCACCCACGCAGTTGTTTGCACTGATTATTAGACCTCTTCTCAGGACTGTGTGGGCATGAACAGACTGTGCCTGACTGCCTCCCTCTTCTCGTAGTGTTCTTATACCTGTTTACACAATGTCGGTGCCTGCACTGTGTCCTCGTTCCACTCACTCGTGTCTCATGCTGTGTGTTGCAGAATGAGAAGAACAGGAAAAACTTCCTTCAGTCTGACATGCATTATTCCAAGACGGTTATGCGCATTACTAGCTGTATAGTCGCCCACATAAAAATAGTCCAAATTAGCTAAACGAGACACAATGATTGTACAGTTCCTTTTCATTTAGCTGACTGAAAACTGAATCATCCGATCCATTGAGAAAACATCACAATGTAATATTGGGAGTAATATTACACCAGATTTGTCTCAACTGATTTCCAATAAAGTCAGTGACAGTCAGATAAAAGACTTCCTTTAGGATGGTTTCATGTTGCCAAAGTCCCAATGCAGCAGAATATTCTTAATGTCGGTGGACAATTTCCGGAACCCGTGAGGTTTGAGAAATGATCAAATAAGTGAACTGTTCTTAGTACTGCGAAGGTCAACTCAGCCAAAAAGGGTGAAAACCCCTGTGTGGGTGTGCAGGACTGTTGAGTAGATTCCATAGTAATTCTATCATTTGTCTCAGTGTCTCTTTATTTATTACTTAAATGTCCTGCTAGGTCAAGTAGCCAAAACCAAATAAAAGAAATTAAGTACATTTACTGAAGCACTGTCTGAACCAGTGTGTTTAGGGGACTGTATATCTACGGAATATGGCAGAAATGGAATATAATATGAATAAATATGTTTTCATTTTTCATGTGTTTACAACCACCACAGTTTATTCTTCATGCTAAGAAGTAGAGGGTGAGGGTAGGGGGTTGCAATCCTCAACTACAATGCAAGATGCCACTAACTCCTATACTGGTCCCTTAAGTTTTCCTAACATTTACTACTTGTTCTCCACTACTTAATTATAAATATTGTACATTTTACTCCTGATAACTTACTAGTTGTTTTCCAGTTTCAGATTAATAATGCAACATATAACAGATGAATAATGATTTATTAATATAGGTTAAGATAAGACCTCCCTGGGAAGCTGAATACTGGGGCTGATATATTGTTGTTTTCTCAGGGAGGAGGTTCAAGCTGAATGGACACCACCGATTCCAAAAAACGACTTCTGCTCCACAACTCAGAGGGATTTCTGTGTCGAGGGATTTGTGCCTCTTACCCCCAAAACCACACAGGTACGAGTAGTGGTGAGATCAAATCTCTGGTGTTGATCTAAAACAATATATTAATTTTATGGGCTCAAAACACAGCCTAAATATTGAGACTCGTATTAAAGGTATACCTAGCTATAGGTGTGTTGCCCCAGTTTGATATTTGGGTGATTCATTTGTTTGTTACGTTTGAATAAGTGTGTGTTTTAACCTGTTAAACATATAATTGAAACGTGTTTCAAATGACTAGCCAGTTTACGTGAAAGCAGACATCACTGTGGTGTGAACATGACATTTTCTTCCCTCCTCACCATGACTGTAAATAAACACCATCTGAGCACTGAGAATGAAACAAGTGTAGCTTGCCTATAATGCTGCCATTGGGCTAACTGGGGAAATGAGTGTGATTAATCCATAGATCATTCTGATGGTAGACATTCTGACACGTGTCATCAATAACATAAATAACGTCACCATTAACAACAACCAACATCATCAAGCACGTTCAACTTGACTGGGCTCTGTTTGAGGCTTCAATAAGCTAAACTCTGGTGATCCTGGATAACCTGAAGCTGGTTATCAGGAGGGGTGAAAGTAGTTTTAAATTCTTCCCGGTACTCTTACCGAAATCTTCATCTCTCTCACTTCAAGAAAAACAAATGTGACTGTTTGGTGGTGTTTTTCTCCGTTTTAATTTATAATGTCTGTAGATGATAGCTGACAGATATTTAAATCATGTATAAAGTGTTTCAGCCAACCACCAGAATGTGTGGAATTTCGTTGGTGTAATTTATTGTTCGTCCTGTATTGGCATAAGCGGCGTTTCTTGACGTCTGTGGACGACGTGTGGTGGAAAACGTCCTAGTGTATTAAATCAAACGCACCGATCGCCATAGCAACCGCTGTGTTTCGGGAGGGAGACGCGCATGCGCACTCACGTACTGCTGAGTGAACTCTCCGGTTGTTAGCTCATCAGCAGTTTCTTCTCCGAGCTGTTGTGTATCGTTAAACTTGAACAAAATAACACGAAACAAACTGCGTACTCTCCCGCTGATTTTAAGTGGGAGATTTTCGTCGAACGGAAAGACAAAGAAAACGTGTGGTACAAGTTTGGAAGGCTGGGCACAGAGGAGAGCACCGGGCTCTGTCCGAGAGGGAGATGTCCGGCCAAGGCTCCGTCCAGCACGGACTAAAACACAGCACGGGCAGTTCAGAAACTATTCGGAATGAGTTTAAAGGAACACTGCATATTGCTAGCGGATCGATTTTCTGACCCAGAGTGCGGCCATGACTGGTTCTGGATGAGGCTTTATAGTAGACAGCCGCTCTCCATCTTCCCATACTTTCTCCCCTGGTTATCAGCTGGTTCAGTTAACTTGCAGTGCAGCTATGAGCACGTTCATGTTAAATCAAATCAAATTCATTTTACAATCTGTACAGGGAGTGACCTTAGACCCTCGGTTCCAGTGAGGAAAAACTTGCCCACAAAAAACCCCTTTAACAGGGGAAAAATAAGGAAGAAAGCTCAGGAAGAGCCACAGAGGAGGGATCCCTCTCCCAGGACGGACAGGCGTGCAATGGCTGTCTCAAGGATTGACTCAAGTCTAATAATGAATGAGTCTCATGTGGATGAGTTTTTAATTACAATCCAATCACAAAGCAAACATCATCAAAACTATGTAAAAGCGGTCCACACTGTCAGGGATCCTGTCAGAAATTCAAAGAAGGAAACTGAGTGCAATTAATCAACAGCTGTCTGCATTTATTAGGCTGTTAGTGTGGTGAACTATAATCATCATTAGTCTGTTGGTATAAATTACAGCCCATCTGATTGTTAAAAAAAAACCCTCTTTGTACCAAGAGTGGACATGTTGTGGCGCAAGACATGTTTGTAGGCTACTTGATACTTTATTGTGAATGCAATACGTTTGTCCAGGTCAAGAGCATGTGGAAATGATTTAATGATGATCCTCTGAACTTAAACTACTCCAGAGCAGGTCAGCTGTGCAGCGTAGTATACCACGGGTATACTGTGAGCTTTGTGATGCCAGAAAAGTTAAACCCAAAGCTGGCTGACTCACTAATCTCTTGCTTTACCACAGGAACGGTGTGTTTAGACTGAAGGCAGTTTGTATATTCACTCCAAACAGCCAATCTACGCACTGATCGAGCTGTGTTTTGTAGTATGTAGCTGTAGCTGTTTATTTGTGTGCCTGTGCGGCAGCTCAGCCCCGGACTGATTTCAAAACCAGTCAGTATTTTCCTCCAGATTCTGTTCTTCTTCCTCACATCTCTTCCTCGAACATAAACAACCAGAGGGGCAACAGACACTGCAAACATAAAGAAGCCGCAGGAGGAAGAAACAATCCAAAGAAGACAATGCAGATCACTATTATCATCATTATTGCAATCATTATTGACCTTGAACACAGTCTCTGCTTCTGATATAAAACATAAGATGTCATTGAAGAAGCAATGCCACACATTTTCTGTACATAGGAAATATGATTTCATGAGATTTTTTATAAGATCTGTATATCAACACTCATTTGAGGAGAAAGGTAGCTGGTTTATAGATAACTAATCAATGACATTTTTCAATGTAAAGGACTAAAATGTAAAAATGCATTGAATACACTCTGGTTCTTGCTTCTGTGAAGATTTGCTTTTCATTCCCTGTCACTGATCAGTGTAAATGGGTTTGTAATTGTTGAGTGAACTAAAATCCGGGCACATGTCTGCTGCTGTATATGCTGTATTTTATTTGTTTATTGTTGCAGTTATATTGCGGTGTATGATGCATTTATGTATGTATGCGGGGCTATTTACAGACTGTATAAAACACATTTTCTTGAAGGGATACTAAAATATCTATCATTTAGAGGTAGATTAATCAATAAGACTAAAATTTGATGCTGTGTTCTCGTTGTCTAATTTTCAGATTCATGATTATAAAACTGACCAGGCCATCACATTTTGGAGTGAAAATTGCCAGCAGGTCCAGGTGAGTCAGAGTTTATTCGACCTGTTCATCGCTAAAACCTAAAAATATATTGAAATATTTTCAGCTTCTTTAAAGTGATTTATTTATGGTCAGACAGGAATATGTGATCTATATCAGAGTCATTTTCTCTCTGAGGCTGAACACGTCTGTCTGTACTCTGTCTGTACTTCTACCTCCACTAATGGCACCATAACAACAGCAGCAATAGCAGAGGCTCTTAGAAGAGTTGCACATATCCATCTGGTCTAAAAGGTTTATGGACTTTTCATAGCTCTTTCCTCCATTATTCCCACTCTGCTTGGTGCAAAGCGTCCTTTATTATTTTGTGTCAGACCCTTCATTTCACATGCACAGTGAGATTTAGAAAATGATTGGTCATGGTTTAACACTATTATTGTGTTGTTTTGTGTGACAGGGTGTGACCGCAGTACAGACCCCGAAAGCACCTTTCAGGAAGTCGGCCCTGTTCAGCACCCCCATCAGCGAGCGGCTTGATGAAATCGATCTCCCACCCGATAACTGAGACAGTATGTCAGACGATCCTATTGTATCACTTCATTAGCTGTTACTATTAAAGCGCTAACTCACTTTAAAGGTTAATGTTATTCTCAACAGCAGTGACACTTCTGGTGATCAGCTGTCAAACCGTGGACGACCGTGAAGTCACTGGAAGGCATTTCAGCTTCAAGTATCTATACTACACAGGAATATAAAGATATTTATTCACAATGGAATGACTGTTTGGTTTTAGTATCACTGCCTGAAAAAACACAGAAGTCTCCAGCAGACGCTCAGCTGATGTAATGTTTACAGAACACACAGCAGTACGCTAACCTTTAGACCTTAAACCTGACAAACAAACTATCTCCGAACTTAATAAGACACACTAACAATTTCCTGTTGTACAGATTTGCTGAGAAACATTTGCCTCCATGTTTGGTTTCCTAAAAATAATTATTTACGCTATCTGTCAGCACTGTGTGTAACTCTGGTCAGTACTGACCAGAGCTTTCACGGTGACACACAGTGCAGACCACAGCCATTAAAATAAGCGAAAAGAATAAAGAGACGCTGTCACATTGCTCCTCATTCTTCTCTCTCATCTTTCTCCTCTCTTGGTCATCCTCTGACATATTTATCTCCTTTCTGCTCACCACATTTTATGTGGATGAAGTTTGGATTTCTGTAGGCGCCATACGTCATTTGTCTGTTCAGCCAAACTCCCAGTTTGCTGCTGCTGCTTCTGGAAATATTAACCACATCGTTTCCAGTACATATACATATGTACGTGCAAACATTCTAACCACATGTAAATGCTTTTGTGAATTACAAACAGATTGGATAAGTACTCTGGCAAAAGTGTGCATGAACTGTTGCTGAGTATAACTAGAAATGTAGTTTTCACTGTCACTATTAGTGTGTCAACATCGACTCTAGGGTCCAGTTGCACCAGCTGTGCTTAAGCTCAAACGTCTATATGAAGTGGGGATAGATTAAAATGGGTTGCATCACACAAACACAAAAATCACACAAGTTATAGTTGTTACTAAATATTTACACATATTAACATTTTTCAGCTGACCGAACCATCCGAGCTTGCTACGGGAACAGATTATGTGAAAGTGAGAAGAAGAGATAATATAGAGATCATATTTGAAATATAGATGGAAAAGCTGTTTGAATAATGGTGTTACTTGGAGTGAAAGTGTTATCTGTCAGACTATGATGAGCCAAAATGAAATAATGTTATTACAGATATCAAGTTCACACACACACAGTCTTACAGAGACTGTCAACATAAGACACACTGGAATAACATTTCACAAAGTACCTTTATATAGCTCGTTTCACAACATGTAAAGACAATATGGTCTGTGAAGTAATGTCATTAGAAATACCCCTTTTACCCTCAACTGTATGAATCCTTATCTACTTCAATTGTTCGTTGTTTTGTGATATCTGCAGCCAATGCGATTGATTGCCACAGTTCAGTCAGACACACTTATGTCAAGGAAGTGACTATTTATAGCAAACAGCCGCACAGTATACAGTGGTAGAAGCAGCTTTAGTTGAATTAACAATATCAAAACATGCAGCACACGAGGGGGAGGTTGAGTTGGCCAGTGCAGCAGAACTTTCCTAGCGGCTCATTTTCACTTTACTCTCGTCTTTAGCTATGACATTCCTTAAGATTTAAGCTGGTGACTTGTCCAGGGTGTACCCTGCCTCTTGCTCAAAGCCATCTGAGAAAGGCTCCAGCCCCACCATGACCCTGATGAGGACCGTGATGAGGTTACAGATAATGGACGGATGGATGGTTCAACCTAACACAGGAAAGTATTGGTGTGCAACAAACGAGTGGTTACTAAGAACGTGTGAAAAAGCTTACAAACAAATGGTTGTCAGAGTGTACCGTGCAACACAATCCAGGTAATGATGTTGAAAATGAGATTTTTCTTTGAAAGTGATGGCAGATTTAGCACATTTTGTTTGTTTACAGGCTCCATTCATCTTTTTCTATTATTTCTCGGACGCCTTTTGAAACCTCTAATTATTGCCAATCGAATGGCGCAGTGAAAGCCACACTCTCCTCCTACACCGGGTAGATATCTTGCCATTGTCCTTGAAAATAAGAAAACAGGGCTCACAAAAGAGAACAGAGAGCGCTTCTGCACCTTTACAAAGACGTGTGCTCACAGGCCCATAGCATGCAGATGTGACACAATACATAGTTTGGAATCACATGTTTTCTGCACATTCACATGCTGTATCTGCTCTGTCAATCAGAGGAGAAATTCTAGGCACTGCTGATCCTTTCTGAGCTTTCAGCCTGGATTAGTAGGCGGTAGCTATGGCGACAAGTAATTTTAGCTTATATTTATGCAGCTTTTCTCTCCAAACATTTCATTATCTCAGCGGATGATACAGGAAAACCAATCTGTCTCTGAAGGCCTTGGAGCAAATTCATACGAAACATTTCAAATGAAATGCGACACAGCAATTTTAATTCTCTTTAATTTCAGTTGTTGTTTCTCTCTGATGTGTGTGTCTGTGTATCATTTTGGTCTTTTTTGTGAAACAATCAGCCCTAAAACAAGATGCTTCTGTATGTTATACTGTGTATATGGAGTGCATTTCCCTGATCTGGACCCCCACATGAGTCAGTGAGCGCTGACTTTCATTTGCAGTTCCAAATATATTTTTCAGATTGACTTATAATCATTGTTTTGACAACATTGAAGTTCCGATATTTCAGAAGCAGGTCCAAACTAGTCTCACTTTGTGCCTCTCGTGTTTTACCGCTGCATTCCAGTCACTGAGCTAAGAATCTGCTTTCTGAAAAATGAATACCCAGGGACCACTGACAGACCCTGGAGAATTAATAACATGTACCACTGTTGTATTTCCAGAATTCTTAAGACCTTTATAACTATGTTTATTTAAAAGAAAACTGTCTGCTGTATGATCAAACATCTTTTTTCCAAGTTGAGACTTCTAATCTGACTCAAGATGGTGCCAGGAATGTTCAAAAGGTTATATTATTCATTATATTAATGTTTTCAATGTTTTATATTTTCATCCACAAGAATTTATTTATTTTCTCATACAAATTTCCACCTTTTTTCCCTGTTGAAGGGTTTTTTGTGGGAAAGTTTTTCCTCACTCGAACCAAGGGTCTAAGGACAGAGGGTGTCACTCCCTGTATTGTAAAGCCCTCTGAGGCTAAATGTGTTTTGTGACTTTGGGCTATACAAATAAAATTTGATTTGATTTGATTTGATTTGATACAAATTGAGAAAGGAAGTACTGTATGTCACTTCTTACTGTTGTCTCTGTTTGATTAAGATATAGAGTAACACAGATGCTTAGCTGTCTGACTTGAATGCAATTGTGAGTCACAAACTGTAATTCCACTTAACTCCACTCTATTCTATACAACTGATGCTGCAACATCATTTCAATGACTTTATTTTAATGTGTTATAAGGTTTAAAAGACTGTAGTCACACAGCAGTTAGACGCAAAAACACAGCAGTGAATGAATCAACAACTATAAATACAAAACCACATAGTAGCTCTACTGTGTAACCCTAACCCTAAGAAAAGTAAAAGTACAAACCACCCAGGTATTAACCCAAGCTGTTTCACCTGCAAATCAAGTTTACTGTGAAATATTCATGATTAATGAAGTTAAGAGACATGAAATCAGCCAACAATAAAAATGTTATTATAGAGTAGAATAATTTGACATTGCGCATTTGTACAGTACTCTTGGAGGCAGTGTACTTCAAGGTCTCAGCTCTGTGAAAAGGGAGAAAATAGCACATGAAAAGATGACAGACAGCCTGGTCAGTTGTGAGGAGTTAGCGGGTCAGCACCGGGTTCAGCAGAGACCTTCACTCCGCTCGCTGTGGCTCTAACAGGCGGCGGCGTTGTGTCCCTGAGAGAAAGTGGGCGGTAATTACAGCCTTGCAGGAGGGAAAGATGTCCTCCTGCAGAGATGAAACGCACACACACACACACACACACACAGCAACACACAGCCACACACAGTGCCCATGCCCCTGTTCCACAACTGATAATGAGCATCTAATGAGCGGTGATGTCACTACAACAAATACACAGCTGCCTGCTGCCGACTCGCTTCTCTCCACTTCTTTCCTTATCTGTCCACAACTGCTTGCAGATAATTAGGCTCCACATGCTTAATGCTCGGTTTCTCTATGGCACGCTTGTTATATTTTAAATAACAATCATCTTCTGGCCCTGACAGTATCGTGAAATATAAAGGGACAAGGCTAATGTACGTCAGATAAACCTGGACTAATTGTTAGGACTTGCAGGAGGAAAAGTGCAGAGTTGATATTTAATAGAAGATGAAAATAGAAAATAACATCTTCAAGGTGCGGCTTAATTTCAACAGACATTCCCAAAAGGTTACTCCGGGTAGACTGCCCCTCCACTGAACCGCCTTCTACACTCCTGCATCAGCTCTGTGAGCTCTTCTTGCCTTTTAAAAGTGCAATTCTAGCGGGTCATCCAATATTTCGGGGGCATGGCACAAGGTCATTTATAAATTCTTTCTGGGTTAAACTTGGATGAAAACATTTGGGTGAGTATTATCAGGAGAATATGGCCCAGATATTTAGAGTGTTCACATGAACAGCTCGCTGTTCAAGTTATTGCATAAAGAACAGTTATTAGGGCTCCTTTGTGCCTTTCTCGTGTTACATCCTCTGTGGATGAAAACATCAATAACTAACCACACTCCAAAAAGCTGAAGAATAAAAATGCAGCCTGATGCATTAATGGAAAAAGAGTGTTTTACTCAGTTTATTGAACAAAATATCTTACAGTATCTTGGATATACATATATACATATTGTCTTGTACTGTGTGACACGGTTGATGAACCCCTGCAGTGACATCAATTGTAATGCTGTGCCTCCAAACTTCAATGGATGTTTCAAGGAACTATCAATACATCATTGACTTCCAAACACATTATACAAATCTTAATATAGAAAGCACAAAAAATAAGAATTTATCGGTGAAAAGTACTCACTCTCAGGACAGAAAGGTTCTTCATACAAAAAACAACTTTTACAATATTTTTTCTATTTTTTTTTCTTTCTTTCTTTTTTTTTTTTTTGCAGTTACAGTATGCAGGTAATAAATATACCTGGAATTCCCTCTGTTTTTTGTCATATGGTGCCGTTCTCTTTTCCTCTGCACGGAAATCACCAATAAGGACTTATTCTAGAACAAATAAAGTAGTGGCTCGGCCACCGGAGCTTCTGCTGTCGTCTCCACTGCTGCTGCCACATTATCAGCAGGCCTCTCAGATAACATACACATCAGTCTTCTCCCCAAGAAGCCAATACGTTCTCATTTTGCCTTTGCCCTGGAAAAACACAGAAATCAATAGGTTCATCAATGGAGATGAGGTGGGGGGTGATATCCTCTATTAGGTTGCCCTTCGTTTAAGGGTGACCCTGATGGTTACTGCTGCTCGGCTTACACCTCCACCTTTCTCCACAAATGAAGCATTATGCATAGTCATAAAAATTAAGCACATCGTCATGCTAACAGCATATCACAGTTGTCAGGTGAAAAGATTCAAATTTGTCTCAATCTAACTCTGAAATGATTAGTTCTTTAAGTGATTAGTCGACATGAGGAAAAATGAATCAACTGCAATTATTAAAGATAGTAACTCCTTTTAACCCCTACTGTGTTTCATGTCTGTAATATAAATGGTAGTTACCACCCTGATTTTAACTAAAAAATTAACTGATTAATAAGAAGAATGATCCTCAGATTAACACAATAAAACAAGACAATGATTCAGAAAGTAATCTGTAGTTGAAATTCTTTGAGTGATTTTTTGATTTAATTATTTGGACATTAACTAAGTCATCTGGGATAGGCCCCAGCCCTGCAGTGACCATAATGGGGATAAGCAGTCACAGGATATAGATGGTTGGCTATTTGGCTAAGATTAAAATCATAAAATTTAGTGAGAAAGAACTGGCAGCCCTATTCTACAGAAGGATGTCAGCTGCCAATCTAAAACTTTGAAGTATAATACTATAAACAAGAAATATCTTGTAGTAAGTCTAAACTTAAATTCATTGGATCTATTTCTAATAAAATGAACCTGTTGAGTGCAGTCATCTGCCTTCTTCCATCATTATTTCACCCTGTTGGAAGAATTTTCTGTCTTCAAGTCTGAGTCTGAGGCCAAATGAGTTGCGCGGACAGATGTTTATTTGCAGTGTGAGCACATTTTATTCGGCGGTCTGATACTTCACCTTGGTCAGTTTTGAAAAAGCACAGGATAGGTTCTTACCTTCATTTCTACGTCTCCTCGTAACTGGAGATCAAAGTAGCCAAACTCATCCAGCACTTCTTTGGTGGCCGAGGATACGTGGATCTTTAAGGCTGCAGAAGACATCAAGAGCACAACAGACAAGACTGAGCATGTTCACACGGTGAATGATAGATGACAGCCCTGACAGTATTTGATATGCTACTTTTATCCCAGGCTTCAGGACATACAGCGGAGGAGGAAACTGAGGAGTGAGACGAGTCGATGCATTCAGTCCCGTCAGACGCCAGCGTCTGAAATGCTAACGGTGATAAAAATCTGTATTGTTTTGTCCAATTAATGCACACAGAGCAGAGATGTGAGATGTGATTCCTGCCTGTGAAGCTTCAGGCTGCACAGTTTACTGCTGGCTAAGGGCCCTTAGCTGTAAGTGCTATCAATTATTTACCAGTGGAGGCACAATACAGGAAGCGACTCAGTAGTTAATCAATACATCTGATGATTCACTCACAAAATATCCAACCACAGTTTCATAACACTAGTTCCTGTCACTGCCAGTTAAGAACAGAAATGTCAGAGTAGAAAGATTTAGAAGAATTAGACTCAGCAGGTCAATACGTCTTATATTCAGCTGAAGAATCAGATTTTACTGAAGAAGGTTTCCATCCAACTAAAACTTTAAAAAAAGACTTCTCAATAAAGATGAGAATAAATCAAAGAGTTTGCTCTCCACATGGCCACATGGTAGTGGAGTCAGAAAGAGAGATGCAGGAATAATCTCTTTAGTTGCTTTAGATCAAGTTATAATGAGCACACATGTAGATGTTGGTGCAGGCACTAAAATAAAGAAATGTGTTTATATATCCAAAAATTACAGATTTGTCTTAGAGTGCTTTAAGAATGTGTACAACATACAACAGATAAGGATGAAAAACTAAGACAAAAACCTCAGGAAGAGCAACAGAGAAGGGTTCCTTCTACCAGGACACAGCAGTAAAATTACAATTTGGCAAAACTGAATGACAGATACATATAATACACAGCAGACTGACACCAGTGTCAAAGACAAGAATAAACTAGAAGTCCTGAAAAACAACAAATAATGAGGGTATTGTCACTAGCACAAAAATTGATGTAAAAAAATGTTCCACCCTGTTGAAAATCCAGATCTGTGTGGAGACATCTGACATGAAATCCAACAGGCACCAGAGTAAAAAAATAGAACAAAACCAAGTGACAGTGATGCTCACCTTCTCCATTGGACTCCATTCGAGATGCCGTGTTGACAGTATCTCCAAACAAACAGTATCTGGGCATTTTCAAACCGACCACGCCGGCACAGACTGGACCTGTGAAACACAAGCTAAATATAGTCACATATTACAGCAAAACAAACAAACAAACTATTATTATATAACCGTCATTATCTCACAATCGCCATGGTGAAAATATTCTTCAAAAGTTCAACAGTGATGTGAGTGAATTAAAATTGTGCTCAGTATCCTTTAAATTCCGACAATGCTAAGTACCGGCCTACGCACGCTGGTCCATTTCTGCTGCATGTCAAGAGTCTGCATAAGAACATAAACAGTGCCGCCATGAGCTGATACAGACTAAATACTGTGCCAGACGCCTCTTGTAAATCACATCAGACTCAATGCTACGGACAGATCGAGATAAAACATCAGCCAGCCAGTGTGTTGGTATCCAGAGGTGGGGAGTTAAAGTGCCCTACACTTGATGTACACTCAGTTACACTGTTCATTAGATAGGCATAATTAAAACCCAGAGACGCTAATACAGCAGTGCTGCGATAGATCATACTTTCATGAAGGTGCTGGCCATTTTGCAGATGGCAGTTTGTGCTGTTGCTCCGCTCATAATTACGCTCAGTTTACAGGATATGTACGACGTAGTACTACACAGCTGAGTTTGATTGTTGTGAGAAACATTAAGCAGCTCCTAGCAATTGCAGCTTTTGTTGGACAAATAAACATTATCAAGCTACTCTTGGTGCTTTGGTCCAGGACACCTCGGCAGGATGGACAGCGGCCATCACGCGTAACTTAATCTGGGACATTTGGATTGCAGATCACCAGTTCCAGATCAGGCTGAGCGTTCAGACTCACCTGTGTGTATACCTATCCTGAGTCTCAGCTGGTCGTTGGGTCTGTGTCGGATCTTGAATGTTTTGACCTGTTCTAACAACGCCAGCGACATCCCAGCGATCTCTCTGGCATGCAGTTTACCGTTCCGCACCGGCAGCCCTGACACCACCATGTAGGCGTCACCGATGGTCTCCACCTGAGGGACAAATTCATGCTATTGGATTACCAGGATTCCTGTAGAGACTTGCCATCAAACCATCACGCTGTGAAGCACATGAACTCAAACCTCTGAGTTGCATAATTTAACATAAAGTATGAAAGAACAAATACCAGTTAAATAAATAAATAAAATGGAAACCAACACGGCAAATTCATTCACATCTGTCTTTGTAATTATTCACATTGATCATCCCGACTCACCTTGTATACATCAAAGTTATCGATGATGGCATCAAAGCAGGTGTACAGATCATTGAGCAATGTGACAACCTGCAGAGAGACAGACCAGCTTTAATAACATGAGCTGAGTAAAGAAGAGGGAGATAAGCACTGAAGATATTTAGTTTAAAGCCGGTACGCCATGGGAACTGCGTCATGTAAATGTAACGACACACTCTAAATCTAACACTTGACACTGTTTTCTTTTGTTAAAAGGCCGACAGATTAGGAGGCCAGTGTGTCTGCAAAACCTCACAGCGTCCCACATTATCTCAGCTTGTCTGTCGCTGGACGATTGCCCACTGAGGCTTACTGACAAACACGTTTACAGGATCATAAATCAAATCCGCAGATGGAATATTACAAACACAATCTGTACTCAATTTCAGTGCGGGCTGTAATGGTTGTAATGTAGCAGTAATGTCAGGAGTTTGGCTGTTTATTCAAAGACTGATTTTTTTATTTTTTTATTTAGTCATCATCTTTAAATGTTCATTTTTTCATAATTACGCCTGAACTGAAAATAAAACCAAGCTGCTGCTCTTTATCTAGTCAGGACATTTTGTGCTGTACTTTGTGAGTGAATGAGAACATTTACACTGTCATGGACCAGAATCTGAACTGTGAGAAAAGAGCATTTTGTCCCTACTTTAAAAGCACAATCTGCAGTTTAAATGTGTACTAAAAGGCTGTCCTGTAGTGAACTCAAAACACAGGATTAAAACTGGCTGTCAGTCAACTAGACAACAGGAAAATCAAAGTTATTAATGTTTTCTGTTGCTGTTCACATTACTGATGTCAAAACAGCTTTAAAGCAATTTAGCAACCCCAGATTTTCTCCGTAGCTCACTGCACTGCAATCTTTTCAAAATAGCTGTAGCTGAACGCACGAGGTGGGCCACTGCAATTACAGGTTGACACAGGGTGAAGGATCTGATTGACTGACAGGCTGACAGTGTAAATTAGAGGTTATTAGGCCTGCATGCAGCCTGACAGGAACAGCTTTCTTTTTTTCTTTTTCTTTTTTTTTTGGTATTTTCCTACAGAGATGCTACAGTTCAATTCAATCATTCAAAGAGAAGGCAGCACATTTAGTGAGCCAGTCATTGTCACAAAATAAACCTGACAGGGTGATGCAGGAGTCACTCCACTGACCAGAGAAATCAATATCAATCAATTTTGAATGATTTTGTTGACTTAAACTGAACTGCGTCCGTAGCAACTCATAGACACAAATATCAGATCGTAGAATGCCATAATTGACCAGAATTGAGTAATCAATAAAGCTGTGTAATAAGACTAGTGGACTAATGACCACAGCACATCATCTACCACTGAAACTCTTAAGCATAGATAGTGCATTGGTAAAACAGCATTTTCAATCTAATTTGCGATGCTTTGCTCTGCTGCTATTATTATAAAAGCTGTATGACCATTTTTTTTAGCATTCTGTATTAGTCACATGATTGATCATAAATGCATATATACAGGAAATGGTCGTAGCACAATTAGTTCTCGAAGGGGAAAAAAAATGGAGAGGTCAGACTCAATGTGAAGGTGTCAGATTGTCCAGCGACACTTCCAGACCGTCTCCCTCCGTGGGATATCAGAATTTGGTCAAGAAGCCTTTGGTATTCAAGTGAGAGGGAGATATGTGGTGGCATAATGTGACTCAACTCTGCGTCAACACACTCTTCCATCTAACAACTGTACTATTTTGAGTTGCAGCCCGCGTGTGGGAACACACATTGTGGGAACTATGAGACACACTGTAGGTAGAGACTTGATACGGACGAGCACTTTTATGCATGAATAGAGAAAGTGTGATCACGAACAGTGATTTTTAAAAGCGTTCAGATTAGCTTGGTAGACGTTGAGTTAAGTCAGAAATTGGTACTTATTTCACCAAAGAACAAGAAGAACACAGACGGAGGCAGCGAGTTGAGAGTGGGAATCATTCATCGGAGGATTGCTGTGACATATTGATTGCCGTGCACCTGTAGCGGTGTACTCTCTGCAGACATGGATGTGAAGCCCACGATGTCGCTGAAGTAAATCGTGACGCTGTCGAATGCTTCTGCCTGCACCGTCTCCCCTCGCTTGAGCTGCTCTGCTACTGAACTGCAAGCAGACGGAAGGAGAGACACGTGAGGCCAAAATGTTCATGCTGCAAAGCCGTAAAGATGAGTTCAGAAAAATGTAAAAACAAGGGATGATCAGAGGACAATACTCAAAAAAAAATTGATAATTAGGCAATCAGACGGTTGCTTTGTTGACGTCACTTTGTCAGGTCTAACTACCAACCCTC
Source organism: Nibea albiflora (assembly GCA_014281875.1). Lineage (NCBI taxonomy): Eukaryota > Metazoa > Chordata > Actinopteri > Sciaenidae > Nibea > Nibea albiflora. The sequence continues at coordinate 4,661,741 of CM024803.1, forward strand.
AAAGATTTATCTTTCTAAAACACAAATTCAGAGAGCCTGGGAGGTTCAGTTTTAACCTGCTGTCAGCGTCTTTGCTAATTCTGCCCACATTAATCAAATAATACCAAACACTGGCAGAAATCAGCGTGTGAGAAATGAAAATGTCCTTTCTCTGTCTGTGTCTGGCTTTGAAGGAGGGAAGATTCTTCATCAGGAAAAGAAGATAAATGGGTGAGAAAGATGGGCTCTGCTAATGTGGTCTTATCCAAACGCCTAAGCTCACTATCGTCTCTGTCTGTCTGTTTTCCCTTAATGAGCAGTTTGCCTGTCAGCTCTGCCTGTTCCCTTTCATCTACAGTGAGATCACACCACGGGGAAATGTGTATCTGTTAATAAAATGTGTTGGGAAGGATTTCAAGACTTTAATTAATACAGGAATTTAACACAATTGATATAGTGTCATAGAGCCATGCATCCTATTTTCTGGGTTGGTTGGAGCTTCAAACTTTTTGGGTGGAAGGACAAAAGTTTGACTGTGATGTAATTTGTTCTTACTGTGGTAAAATTTGATAGAGGAGGTTTTCAGCTTTCCTTTTCTCCTCCAGGTAGGCTTGTGTTCGCTCCTCCACCAGGTTCTCCAGGTTATTGGCGTACTGCTCCATCCTCGACAGCAGGTTGTTGAGAATACTGGTGCTGCCCTCCCTATGGAAAACACACAAAAAATAGAATGAGGTAATATTCACACAGTCAGTGGTCAGTGAAGAGCTCAGGTCTTCAATATTTACGGGATCACTCTGTTATACAATGGTTCAAAGTTTCATCCATCACTCCTATCTGTTATAATAACACTGCAGTCCAGTGAATCACTGAGATCTAGGAATGTAGCAACATCAGTAAAGGGACAGGAAACACAGCAGTCAGACACGCAGACAAGTTATTAAAACCTGGTGTCTACATTACCCACATTGCTATTTATCAAACGTTTTATCCATGAAAAGGTTTTTTTTTTTAAATATCTTTCACATATACAATAGTACCCCCAAACATCTGTATATAGACTTAAAGAATCCTAGGAATTTCCCTGCTTATCTGCACTCACATGTCTTCATGTAAATTGTAACAAGCTGTATTTCTAGCATTTTAATTGCATTTGGATTAAAAATGTTTGTAAGAGAAAAACAAAACTGCTTTATTACTTTAAAAGGTGAAAACTACTGTTTATGCTCCAAGTGTCAGAAGTCCAAGTTTTGATCCTTGAGGAACCCCTTTCAACAAATGTAAAACTACTGATGAAATCAGCACACTTCAGAGAGGTGGAGAAAGATCCAGTTAGTAAGGAGGTGTTGACAGGTTATGACAGGTTAGTCCCGAAGGCATGAGGAAGACAGCTGCTTAATGATTATGATCCAGCTCTATGGGCTTTAATGGATATTCCAGTGATTAGTTTGGCAGTATTGTTGTTGTAAGTTGGGAGACACAGAAGTCACAGAAGACAAAAAATGTGAAGACAGTTATGCTGATTTTAATCCCTACTGTGTCCCTACTACAAGCTCCAAAAACACTAGATCCCATAATGCAACAGCATCTTTTGGTTACACTTTCCTTACCTTGTTAATTCAGTTTTTAATGCAGTCATCGGGATTATTTGCTCAGACTTGACAAAGCTCCCCTAGACCCACGAAAGACTGTTTTGACGGGCTGAGTGGTGCTAACCACGGCAAGTAAACAGACCGTTTATGTATGTTATATGTATTGGTGGAGTTCCCCTTTGACAGGTGAGCCTCACAGAGTATCACTTCAATATGAACACACAGCAACTGCTGTTACCTTCCAACACGGAGGGGCAAAACACACTGCAAAGATTCCGTGAAAAGTCTCTATTTACGTCTTCTCTGTTGTGATCATAGCATTTCATATTTTAAAATTATATAACACATGTGTTGTATAATGCATGTGTCTCAGGAGATTTTTACATTCATACGCTTACGCACACATGCATGCATGTACACGCATTTACTCCGATGGAGCAAGACGGTGAGTCATCCACACCACCGTGTCGGCTAAAAGCATCAATGCCTGGCATCCTGCCATGTTTCTTGTGGGTCACAGATCCTACACACACCCACATGTTGTTTAAGTTTAAAGAACAAAACATCAGAGGGAAACATGAAAGACGGTGATGAGTCTCAACGCACTGAATGCAATCACACAGGCCATGCACTGTTTACTGCGCTGACATCCATATTTTCCCACCATTCATCCAAACTAATAGTAACAGTGGAAACTGAGAGCTGTCTCTATGGTGAGCGTGATGCGAAAGAGATGAGGAGCCAGAAAATATTCATTTCATGAAATGATTCAGCCGGGCTTCCTGTTCTAAACCCTCATTCTGAAATCGAGTGAAAACATGTCTCTGATGGATCATTTCTTACCTTTACTATTTGTCTGTTAATAAAAGGCCATGAACCAATGAACAACTGGTTCATTTTGGGTGTCAATACTGTCACCATCGGTCCGTTTCTAAAGCACTTTTCAGTCGGTCCTTCCGATCATAAAGGTGCTTTCAGACGTCGAGCAGTTACCAGCTATGAAACCAAGGTCAGAGAGAGGGGGTAGCTCCTACTCTTGTATCTCACAAGGTTATTTGCCACCAATGTCTGAGTTGACGCTGGTTGAACTTTTGTGCGAGCCTCAACATGTAACCATGACGACCACTGAAACCACATTGAGGAAATAAAAACGATCCAGGAGCTAATTTTACTGGTATGATTCTCCTGAATCCAACAAAAGTAGCAATTAAATTTATCAAAGTTTGATAAACAATGTTAATTAGCTACACATGTTATATTAATTATACTAAATTACCCTCTACTTCAAGCTACACTCTGCTCTAGTCGCCACGGTGATGGAGTTGCAACCCACTGCTGCCCAATCAAAATGCAGACATCAGTGGGCAGCATCTGCTGCAGTAAACCGCTTGCTGTCTGAAATTTTAAATCTCAACCAATCAATTTTCATAAGGTTTTGTACAGATTTGCATGAACTTTACTTCTTAGAATCTCCATGAAAAGAACTGGAAAGGTTGATGTAGTCTCAGACGCCACCAGCTATCATCTGACGATGATTTAGTCTCTGCTGGCAACAGCCAACGTTTCAGGCACAAGACTTCCCTCTGCAGTCCGATTCCAGTCCGCAACTTGAAATCCGAAAATGTTTTGTAAATTGTCAACGAGTCTCAAGATTTAATTTCATCCAATGCGTTCAGCCTGTTTTACTCTCCACATGGACTGTTTACTGTTTGCAACCAGACCCCTCTCAAACACTTCATACTAGTCGGAAACAACAAATGGAAATCAGAGCGCTTTTAAAACCAAAGTCTTGGCTCCTTTCTACATATTCTGCTTTCATATGCTATTATCTGTTTATAGACATTAGGGTTGATGAAAGTTGATACAACTTTTAAGGAAAACTGGTAAACTTCCAGTTCATTCCAACCATTTGCTGGCATAACCTTGGAGTCCTTTTGTGAGTGCACAGCAGGACCCTGAACATGTAAAAAAATTGAAATTAGTGTATAGACAAGCATTAAGTGCAAAATCATACTAATACTAAACAATACTAAATAATAATCATTATTTACTTCTGTATAAATGGGGAATGAAATCTTAACTGCTAACACGTAACACAACTGGATAAACTCTAGTAACTTTTTGACCCCATTCTCCGTGTCGTTTGCACATCAGCAGTTTGAGCAATTGCAATCAAATGCAGATGTCAGGAGCACACATGAAATATGAGTGATCCTGCAAAACATGGTGGCATTTCACCTGGAGTTAACCCAACAGCAACTTGATACATCTGAGTCACTTGAACAGGATTTGCGTAGTTTCAGGAAATCTTGGCTGTCATCAGCAGGTCGGGCATGTTTGTCTATCACTGTATACTCTGATCCAGACGCTGATTAAAAATTAAAAACATTCTCCACTATTTAAAAAAAACAAATGTAGATGGCTGCGCAGTCTTGGCAGAGGTATGTTCGCTCTGAGTGCTCTCGTGTTTACAAAGGGGCTAAACATGTTTCTCCTCATGTCTGTGGACTGATGTGCTTTCAATAAAACACCATTAAGGATAAAATAAAAACTATTTTATAACACATAAAAAAAAGAAAGACTTCAGTGCTGAACAGAAAGTGGAATAAATCCTTTTTGCGGTATGAGCAGTGATGGCAAACAGTGAGAGACTTGATGTGCCGAGGAGAGGTCAGCTATTCGTGGCGAGAGAGGTGTCAGCTCTCTGTGTGTGTTAAACCGAAGCGTTTACTGCTGAACACCCCTCTTGTTACCGCGCCCTTCAAACCCAAAGCTCATACACACACACGCGCACACACACACACACCAAAAATAACAGCCCATCCATCACGTCATGTCAACAACATACATTTACCTAATGAAAATAACCGGCAAACAGTGCATTAACGCGCGGGCCTCTGTGGCGAGGGGGCTTCGTACGCATGAGGAGGCGCTTTGCATGTGGCTGTCAAGAGCATCCTTGAGTGCTCCTGAGGATGTCAATCACGTAGAGCTCTCTACTCCAAGCCGCTGCAAATGGAAAGCTATACATCACCGGGCTCATCAGAGCTCACGGAGGAGAGGTCAGGCTGAGAGGAAAAACACCCCGAGCACACAGATCTGTTTATAGATCCTAAACCACCTGTTTTTAGATCACTGCTCCACCAAATCAACACAGGTGCATTTGTAATGCCGTACAGCTGTCACACTGCTATCTTTAAAGGATTAGATACTGTATGTATACCAGAGTCTGCTGACATTATCAGCCTAGTGTACATATACTGGTCTCAGCATATATATGCACTGATATGAAAAATACGCCTGTGGTAATATATTTGTGAAGAAGAGAAGCGGTTCTCAGCAATGTCTCAGCAATGTGAGCTCGAAATTATTACATGTTAAAAACATCCATAAATATCCTTCCATTTCCAGTAACAGCTTATCTGTGTCATGGGGGGGGGGGTGGAACCAATTCCAGCTGGTACTGGGCAAGAGGCGGGGTACACTCTGGACAAGTCGCCAGTTCGTTGCAGGGACAAAACAATCATTCGCACTTACACTCCTACACATTGGTGATTTAGAGTCACCAATGAACCTGTTGAGTGTCTTTGGACTGTGGGAGGAAGCCAGAATACCCAGACACAGGGAGAACATGCAAACGCCCCAGCTGGAACCTCCTTGCTGGGGCAAGAGGTGACACTGCTAACAATTGCACCAGCAAAACCTAAATATCCCCTCATAAAGTTTATTATTATAGTACACAATCCACATAGAAAAGGTCTGTTCTCATTCCAGTTAAACAAAATTCACATCATCAGCTGCCACGATGGTAATCTATGAATGTTTCCCCTCTAAAGGCCCTATCAGTTGGGCTCTAATATTAGACTTTTCTGCTGATTAAAGTGAAAGGTATTTTTATATGTATGTACCATCTCAGCAGGTACTAGTTTTGTCGTCAACGTTCGATAATTACGACTGCATCTTACAGCGTGTGTGCATTAACTGTTCTGAAAAGGCTTTTTTGTTGGTGAGATAAAAGATCCACGACGCTGCTGAAAACATCAACCTTTTAATGCGGAAAATGACACTTGTGTGCAGTGTCCTTCTCGTCAGATCTCTGTGTGGGCATCAGAGCAGCTTTGAACTCACCAAAAAGAACAAAAAGTGGCGGTAATCCACTTTGATGAAAAATATAAAGGCTGAATCTTCACTGTGATGGATTACACACACAACCCGTGTCGATTGTAAAGGCCCATTTAAGTTAACAGCAAGTTCTCCTTTGAAAATATAAACAATATGAATGACAGTGGATAACTAGTTCCAGCTGATATAGAAGACAGACTGGAAGCATCACTGGTGCATTAGCTGTATTTTGATACCTGGACAGTCTGCGGCCATAGATGGCTAAATCTGGATCTATACTTAGGAGCTTTGGTTGTGATTGGTCAGTTTGGGCTGCTTGTGTTTTCTCCTACAGCTTTTCAGTGCAGGAGTAACTGTTGGTGATGGGGACAACATCAAGGTTATTGAAGACTCAGTGATTTTCTCCTTTTCAATAACACAAATCAAGCGAAGCCATCTCCACTGCAGACCTCCTGCTCGCTGTGATTGCCACTCTGTGTTACTGTGAATGAATGAATGTCGGCATGATTACTTCGGCTATTGACCGCAGTGCTATTCAGCAGCGAGACGAGGTAAACCTTCCCGTCATCGCTCAATATCACAAAGTGAATTGAGGAAGGAATAAGACCACAGCATCGCCTGTCTGCTGGTAACCAAAAAGTGAAAATCAGTACTCAACTTTATAACTATAATTCCATCTTAAGACAAGCGAGATACTAAACTACATGAGCGTGTTAGAAGCAAAAAGCTTCCAAGTTGCCATTCAGTATAATGAAGCATGACCCATGTTTTGATCTCCATGTCACAACTCGCAGGACAGGAGGGCTGACTGCGGCTGGCGGACTGAACGGTACAACCTCTGGCAGAAAGACACTATTTACTCAGGCAGTATTTAACCTCCTCAGCCCTCATTTTATCCTTAAATATACCTTTAAAACCTCTGCACATGACATCGTACGTATGGAAATGTCACACATAGTGTGTATATATGTGTACATACATCTATATACTCATCAGCCTCTAGTTCAAGTCCAGAAATTCGCTGTAACCTTCATACAGTAACTCTTTCTGACAGAGCTGTCCCACTGATGGGAGAATGTGTGCCTCCTCTCCTTTGTCAACATAAAACTCCGGACAAAAATATGCATATGAATGATGCGTGACATCATTGAAAACAATAGCAGAAACATAGACTCATACAATTCCCTTTCATACGCAAACACACACTCAGAGATGAAAAGCCAGCAAAGAGCACGTCCTGTCTAGAGCTGTCTATCAAGAGTTACCAACAGTCTTCTATCTAGAATAGAAGTGATTTCCCCGAACTTCATCGTATCGGCTTGCGCGTCATCAGGAGATCGGATTCTCAATGTGTTGTTCACATGTTGAGTTTGGCAGTGAAGACACTGATAGTCTGGGAAAGAACGCCCTCCGTCGATTTCAATTAGTCAAATTATCTCAGCTTTGAAAACAAGAGTGGATGTGCCAAAAACATCCAGCTCCTTGTGTTTGGTATTATTTAATTTTGACATTTAAATGGTCAGTTTACCCATATTACAACAAAGAAAATAGTCTCACTTACCTCTAGTCATAACAAGGCACTTTGGTTTTGTTCCTTGAGATATTTGTCTTTGAGATTTCTGAAGTCGTTCTTTTTAATTTGTGCAAACCGACTCTTTGAGCAGAAGCACTATCAGACTGGGTAATGACAAAACAGCGAGCATGCGAGTCTCACTTGTTCAGTTTGGCCACGTAGATCTTGATGTGGCCAAAGTCAGGCCTCTCCGCGGGGTCCTCGGCCCAGCAGCCCTCCATCAGGATGGTCAGCTCCTCCGAGTGGCATCTGTTGTCCGTGGTTGGCCGAAAGTACGGCTTCTGGCCGTTCCTCACCTTCTGTACAATCTCTGCAGTGGAAAGAGGACAGAGGGTGTATTTACAAGGGAGAGTTTCTACATATTGATGTCCATGCTTTAATTTTTTTCACGTGTTGTTGTCATATTAGCACAAACCCAACCAATGTTCTACATTCACACAACTTCTGTAGCTGCAATCTCACTGTGGGAAGCTCACACTGCCTGCTAAACAGCAAACCTCCAAACCTAGATTACTGTTTTCAGGAATATTGATATTCATTGAAAGTTCTGAATGTCTGTCAATGAGTTATTCCTGCTGCCTGAATATATTCAGCACTGCTGATCCACTCTTCTTTCCTCTTTGATCAATTCAAAAGTTTTGTAAGAGACACACTTCCCAAATGATGCCTCCATATCTTCTCCTCTGTTTTTAGTATCAGCATGAAAGAGACCCATAAAAGTAATTAGAAGACTCTAATGCTATTTTAAACCACAAAACTACAATTACAGCTCTGGATTTAACATATTTAGACACTAGAGAACAGGTGCCGGCTTTCAGTGCTCTCAGTAGCAGGCACTTGTTAATGGATAAGTATCAGGTACTTGTACAATCTGCATTGAGCGTGACTATGAATAAAAAGCTAATGAAAGTCATCACATGGAGGATGTGGCCCCGGGAGGGTTTCACACATCCACTTCGTACGTGTAAAAGTTGAACTCCTGATCTTGGATTGAGTTAAAAGTTTTTATCTGCTGCCACTAAGCAGAAACAGCAGTTGGAGGTAAAAGTAGACGCTGGTGAAGAAACTGGTCAAACCACAACATGGGTACAGGAAGCTAAAGAGCCAAAGTGGCAGCAGTGATTAAGCTCAGATTGTTTAGTCTTTGCCTTAGAAGGTAACAATAATGTGTTTGCCAGTGAGAGGAAGGTAAAACATCTCTCAGGAAGGCCATCCAACAGACTGGATCCATCATAATGGCACTAAGTGCTTTAGCTTTCGCAAGCTACTGTCTATCTGTCTGTTTTTTTTTCCCTTGTATGATGTTCAATCTAGCACACACATTTCTCAATGTTTTACTTCTTTCAGTGCATTATTGTTGAAGAAGGGATTCACTTCTTTTCAAGCCTGCTTGAAAGCAACACATTACCTAGAAACACCACAGGTAGCCCAGAACCTACTTAACTTTTATTCTTCATTTTTTTCCTTTCTGTGCTTTGCTTGGGTTGTTTCTTAGGAGCAATCATGTTGTCATGTCCCAGAAAGAAGACGTTGTGTTGGTTTTTGTGGCTTCACCTGCCTTTCACATCTGGTCAACATGTGTTCTCTGTTTGTGTACATAGCAGCAGGACGCCGATATAGTAGTCTGACCTTACAAACCAATGAATGAAGTTCTATTATGTGAACATCCATCTGTTCTGTCCTTGAAGAGGGAAACCCAGCCTTTACAACTATTTCACACTAGTTTCTTATAAGGATGTTTTCCAATGTTACAGAGACAGAAAAACATTTTTTTCATCTTTATTTTTCTTTTGTGTTCAAGTTTTACATGTTAGTTTGCTTGCTGATTTAAAGGATCTCAGTGGTCAGCTGACCTCCCTGTGGCCTATAAAAGACAGTTGTGTTTACCTTTGGGGCTGAGGTCCATGCCTTCCACATAGAAAGGTCCATTCCTCAGGGCTATTTCCTGCAGTATGACGCCAAAACTGTACACATCACCCTTCTGAGTCCCTTGAGGAGGATGGCGGTCGTATATGAGCAGCTCAGGAGCCGTCCACAGTTTCTCTGGAGAACCAAGAATAGTCAAAAAAGAGCATAAAATGCCTGAAAGACAGCGGGAGCTGATGCTTTTGTGAATGAAGAGATTGAGCGGCGTGCCAGGATAAATGAACTCCACTTACTTGCATAGAGTGCGTGCGAGTCATCATTTTCGCAGGATGAACGGAAGCTGGCCAAGCCATAATCCGTGATTTTCAAAACAAATCGACTGTCCACCACACAATTAGATGACTTCAGATTTCCATGGCAGCCAATGTAGCTGTTGTGGAGATAGTTCATTCCCTGGTGGAGAGGAGCGTGAAGTCAAGCATTAAGAGATGTTCTCTCTCTCTCTGTCTCTCTTCTTTTTTTCCTCTACAGCAAATCATACATGAAAACACACAGATCCAGACATATGGAAATAATATGCCTTGACAAGTGGATGTATGCTGAAGGTTTTGAAAAGAGGCCTCGTTTCAAGGACGGCACAGTCATGGGGGGAATTTCTGTGAAATTACTGTTAATTCCTTTGGGAACGGGGACAGTGGGTACTGAATGTACTCATGTTCAATATTTAGTGGAAACGGTGAGTCAAACATCCCTCAAACCTTCACCAGCGCCTCTTCTCTACAGAATGCTGCTATCTGCGTGGAGAAATTTAGCCGGAGCTCTTCGTCATGCGTTTAGTTTAATATCGAATCCATCCAAGAGACCAATCTGACAAAAAGCCTCTTTGTTAGCACGGATTAAAAATAATCTGCTAAAGTAAGTCTGTGATTAGTTTTGATTAAGCCCAAAGGAAATTTTTGCAAATTTTATGATTATGTTTCTGTCCTACGAATTAACAGAAATATTTACTGTAGTTTCATCCGCTGTGCTACGCCAAAAATACATTTTTGTGCATGTTGGTCCCTCCCGCTCTCCTTCTCTGCCTCACTCACTCTTCCACAAACCCTCCATGTGAAACCATGGCAACTGAGACATTTCTGTGTCTCTAAGGCACACAAAGCACCTAATATGACATTGCAAAGTGACCTTTTTGACAACATTTCTACGAAAAAATCATAAGTCATATAAGTCAATTCATCAATCCTGCCTTTGATTTATGGTTTTCTATCAGTTTGTCCGGCACATACCTTCACTATGTCATTGATCAGCGAGTAGCGGAACATCCAGTCCAGGTTGATGCTCTCATTCTCCAAAATGTCCTGGGGAAAACCAAAAACAAATCAAAAATGGAGCAGAAAACTTTAGACAGGAAAAAAATGTATCTTTATCTTTCAAACATCCAAGGGCTTCCCAGCAGCCAAAGTTTATTTTGGGTCTCAATCGGAACCACCTCAGTCCAGATAAAATATATTCTTTTTCATCCTCTGGGTCACAAATTTAGCCGTGCAGGACGTTAATAAATAACCGTAACAGGCCCTGCTGTCTGCCAGTTACTGGGATTTGGGTTCAGGTTTGACTCAAAGCCACATCGCATCAGTTGCAGCTATCTGTGTTTTGCACAGAAGCCTTCTCTAGAAGTGTGACTAATGAAATCCATGGCTAAGTTTCCCATTGTTTTCCAACTCGTCCATTATAAGAAACTGCTGGCATGACAGGAACAAAGAGTGCAGGCCAGGAACAAGTTCACCAAAATCTTCATGTATTTCTTATTATAACAAGAAAAAGATAGATTGCAAAGATTGACCGTGAAACAAAGACGGAAATATGTCAAAGGTGAGCTCGCCACATGCTGTGAGCTCTCTGTAGACTAAATAAGGTGATTTCTCTTGGTCCTGTAGAGCTCAGTGGGCAGAGCTCAATAGAAACACTGCCAGGAACAGGAGTTTGACAAGGCTGTCCATCGCGAGCTAAGACTGTTTACTCTCATGGTACAGCGACAAGAAAAGTCCATCAGTTAGTTTATGTTACAAACTTTTTATTCAGTGATTCATAAGGCTGGATCTTGCATCTCCCATGCATTAATCACTCAGCAACAGATCTCCAAGTACAAGTACTTACACCTCCCAGAGCATTAAGTCATTGTTGAAGTTCTAACCTCTGCTAAGGAGTCAACAGTGTTTTCGGTCATAGGTTGTCATAGGTCTGTTTGTGAGCACTCCAAAGCCAGGAGAACAGATTTCAGTGAAATTTAGTGGAATGTTTGATTATGAACAAAGAAACAAATGATTTGTTCTCTGGTGTGGATCCAGGAATTTCTTATTGTTGTGAAATGTTTTTTTGTCAGTTTTTCATGAACTTTTGCACTTCTCTTTATGGATTCATGACTTTTCTCAGCGTCAGTATGTAAAATGGCAGGAGAGTGAAAATGGCAGTTTTCCTGCAGCTTGCCTGTTTTATTCAACCAACAGTGACTAATCCAAAGATATTCACTTTGGCTTATCCTCACATTAGAGAATGTTTGACACTTTCACTTCACAGAATTACTTCTTAAACAATTAACTGATGACCGAGATTACCGTTACTATTTCTTTGTGACCACTGACCGGGCGCCAAACTTTGTGGAGCCATCACTGTCACCATGCAACAAGTGTTCACAGGAAATCACTGTGCTGCGGTTTTGCACTTCTGTTTTTGTACAGATTAAACAAAGAAGATAGAACGTTGAAATAGTGAGCATTAGAGGTGTTTGTAGAGAGGTGTTTTAGCCAGGCTAACTGTTTCCCCCTACTTTCAGACTTTATGCTAAACTAAGCTAACTGGCTTCTGGCTCCAACACTACAGCCAGTGCTCAGTCTTTAGTAATCTGTCATGACTTTCTCCAGCTGTAGTGTAGTAATGTATAAAAGTAAAAGAGCAGGAGACGTTTACCTGCAGGCTGCCTCTGGGACAGTACTCTGTTACGATGCAGATGTTGGGAGGGTCAATGCAGGCTCCGATGAACCTGGTTAGATGGTTGAACTGAACGTCTCTCATCTGAAAATAACCACACAAACACACTGCAACTGTGAGTGTAACTCTTTCCAAACATCACATTCCCAAACCCCATGGAAACAGAGGACGGGGGAGAGGACTGACGGTTCATTTATATACAAAGTTTTGAGAATAACGTTGCCAGCAGTTCATCAAAATAGTCTATTTGCAGTCGGCAAGTTGGCACTGTGTCTTTTTCTACGTGTTGAGACGCATTCCTGCTCAGGGCACCTAGTTGAAACATGTGCAAGTGCATAAATTGCCCTTGGAGGTTATGAATGAGCCTGTGTGCTAAGGATGATGAAAAAAAAAAAAAAAAAAGAAAACGTTGAGGTGTTGAGAGGATGTACGAGCAGGAATATCAGAGCGGAGCAGCAGAACGTGTAAAACAGCTCTACATGGGAAATAATCACACACCGCTTTTACGATAGAATACGTCTTCCAAAACGTGAATCACTTTGAATATTAAAAGAATGAAAACAGAGATGTTTGTGGTGAAGTGATTAACAGGGAATATGGAGAACATTTTCTGGCAGATTCTTTTTATGATACAGTGTGAAAAAGCCCAGTGATTTTTGTTTATAGGAACAAGCTACATGGACGTCCTCCTCATGCCTTCATTCCAAACCTGTACGAGCGCTGACAGAAGCAGCGCTGAGAAAAAAGAAAATCTTTCTGCAGCCAGAATGAAACTTCAAAAAACGTGTGTTCATAATTTCAACAGTGTACTTTTCTTCTGTGACTGGAATGACTGACAGCCGCTCTCACACCAAAACCAGGGAGTTAGTCACTCCTGTTTCACAGCTCCGGAGATGTTAGCCTACCCTTTGGCCTATATAATTTCCCCTGCTGCACTCTGGGGAAGGGGGGGGTTGGGTGGGGGATTGAACCACCATGGGGGAGGAGGAGGAGGAGGAGCAGGAGTGCTGGAAGACAAGTGGTTAAGTTTCCACTGGCAGCTCCGTCTCTTCCCCCATCTGGTTGGCTTTTTCATGAGCTGAGGTTTGACAGCCGATCAGGCCCCCGGGGCGTCTGAGAAGCTGCCAGCTCAGACAGCAGCCTCTCTCCCATGTGTGCCTGCTGACTGACCGAGAGGCCACAGAGACATCCAAGAAGCCCAAACGGCTCTCCACCAACGGACTGCAACTCCCATGAAAAGAAAAGGACCAACAAAAAAAAAATACAGAGCTCAGAGAATTTGAGTAAAGAGAGTTGGAGATGTCAAAAAAAATGGAGAAAAGGCCAAAAATCTTTCCCTGCGAGCATCCATCTTGTTCATGTGCGCCCATGTAATTTCCGAGTTATGGGTTTCCCTGTGCCACACTGTGTTTCCATCACCAAACCACATAAATTGTGTGGATTTTTTTCTCCTTCGGCTTACTTATCGCTCACTCGTAAATATCTCGCAGCCAAAGGGACCTTTTCATCAACAGCTGCTGTCGATGATGTTGAAGGGAGGATGTTAACTCTTTAACAAGCAACATCCTGCCGTGACTGCAGTGGTTGAGCATGCAAATCAGGAGCCAGGTCCTACTTTATGCATGCAAAAACTACCAAAAAAATAAACCTGTACTATCTCACAGAGCCAGAAAAGGTATTCTGTGCCAGCGTAGTGAGATAGCTCCTTTTTTCAGGAACTTGTTTTGCAAAGCAGGTGGAGTGATTCAACTTTGTGTGAAGGTTTTTCCCCTGCAGTGACACCAAGTACAATAATGTCAATTCATAGTTGTTTTATTTTAGTGAATGAACGATTTGCTGAATGCAACTTGTTGAGAAGTTGTTGGGTTTTTTTTGGTACTTTTTTTTTTTTACAATTCCCTCCGAGGTCTCTGTGCATGACTCTCTTTACTGAGGCCAAAGAAAGCATTCAAGAAACAACAGCACAAGCCAACAGTTTCTCAGATAGATTTCATGGCCAAACACAAGAATTTTGGATTCCTCTTCTGAAGAAAAACGACTAAAAGTGAAACTATGAGCAGAATAGAGGCTGTGTCACTACACCCCAAAATACAAAAGTGCTGGATGGAAGAAAGAAGTATTTTTATCAAAGTGCTATTTTTATTAAAATGCCAGAAATTCAGATAGAAATATAAATGTTGTCCTCGGGGTGCCATTAGAGGAAAGGTTGTGAGGTAATTAAAAAAAAGTGGCCAGAACAGTGTCCAAAAACATCAAACTTCATCCTCCAAGAATAGACAAACTTCAAGGCAGGTCTGGCCCTTTGTTGCAGAGATTTCTGGCCTTGCAACAAGTTTGTCTTGGACTAATAAATTCATATCATATTCTTAAACCTGCATTACACATTTTTTATAGCCACTTGGGGGCAGCAGATGAAGACGAAAATACATTATTAACTTTTAAATTGTTATGGTGAATTGGTGAGCAAATAGTTATTTATTTACACTTCAGAAAACATGGCAACATTATATTTCATATGGAGTTGTGTTTGTATCCAACCAAGGAATGTCCAATATTCGCACTCTTTTAGCTCTGTTTTGGGTCTCCACCAACTCCAACATCAGGCTCTTAAGCTGCTAAATGCCCAAGTATGCTTCACTGGCTTGTCGCTAACATCGTCTGCCTGCGGTTTGGAGCTAGTTTGGAAAAAACATTAATGAGAGTGGTAAGACTGAACCAACACAGTGAAGTTGTGGGCAATAAAACCAAAATAATGAACTGAAAGAGCTGCAGAGGTGGGCGATGATTTGTTCAGATTCATCAGTATGAGTGACATCTTTCACCTACAAGTCATGTGACAAAAATAGCAGTAAATTAAAGACACGTTCATAAGAAAATGTTGAAATAGGAGAGTGTGTTGTGTGTGCCATGACGGCACATGTACGGTCATCCAGATCCAAAATATAGTACAGAGCCAAACTATGTAATTCCTTATGAGGAATTTTAAATTGTATTCCCTAATTTACTCTAATTGGAATCCAATAATTATACTAAAATTGGGGTGATGTGTTCCTTTCTCTTAGTTCCAATTAAACCTTGCAGCTGCATTCTGAACCTACTGCAGCTGATTTAGAGTCGAATACACTGGCAAGAACTCCTCACCATTTTTAAATATGCAAATCAAAGTTCTTGTATATTGTGTCTAATCCTCTTTGACATTTTTTTTATAAATATAAATGAATCAAGATATTAAAATCTATGATGGAACATTTACTGAACACTTACATGTTTGAGCTCCAGTAAGACCTGTCTGGTCAGCTCTATCCTCTTCTTGTTGACATGCTTGATGGCCACCAGGTTCCCCTGTGTGCATCACAAGAAGAAACAGAGCAATGAATCCAGTCTGGGGGACAACACTCAGTTTGTGCACAATCCTTTATAACATGAAGACATAAAGGATCATTATGAGGATGCACTTTGGTCTAGATGTAGAAAAAAAAAGACAAACGCGCAAGAAAGGACCATGAAAAATGAGACTAACTCAAGCAGCATTCAGAGGCGAGAACAGCATCTTGCTGTATAGCCTACAGGTACATTTGGGGCCTATTTTTTCCGTCTGCTGCAGGAGAAGAATTGTATCTGTCGCTTTGATATGTGAGGATCAGTAAACGAAGGAAGGGAGGCGAATATCTCAGAGCCACAGCCGTGACAGAGTGGAGAAGAACGCTGCTGTCGAAACTATGAAACAGTTCATGCATGAGTCCATGAGGGAGCTTTAACTTTTATTAAAAACTAAATGTACTGTACAGTACAGGAGCTGATGACGGCTGTGTGCTTGAAAGCAAACACTGAGTGAAACATTTCATCTCAGAGGTTATTTTCCAGTACATGCGGGCTCTGTTTCAGCTTTGGTGTCAAATTTAATCACCTCTAGCCCGTATTAAATTTGAGAAGAGCAACAGTACCTCCAACGATCCATGAGATGTTCAAGCTGTACCGTGACATCAGCATTTATATAAAACCCGCATTATGCGGCTAAAAACAAAGACATCTATCTTGTTATTCAGAGGGCTCTTTTTTTTGTCACATCTCCTCACACCTCCTCCGTCTTAAACCGATAAATTAACCGCAGCAACAAGTTGGTGGTCATGTCCAGACTGTGAGGCGGGAGTGTAGAAACAAAGAAAATAGAAAAAGAGAGGAGAAGAAGGAGAAGAAGAAGAAGAAGAAGAAGAAGACGAAGAAGAAGAAGAAGAAGAAGAAGAAGAAGAAGAAGAAGAAGAAGAAGAAGAAGAAGAAGAAGAAGAAAATTGACGCATTCTGCAGCTCGCATTAAAACCAACTACCTAAATTCGCCCACACTCTCTCTTTCTCTCTCCTCTCCAGCTCTCTGGCTTTCTCTGCGAGTGTGCACATGTGTGGGTGGGAAAGGAGTGCGCAGGAGTTGAAAATGTCAGAACTCACTAAGCCTTACCTTAAAATAGCCCGTTTTTGCAAATAGCTGATATTTTCCATGGGCAGTTATCAAGGAGCCATAGCTGGAGCCTCTCTGAGAAGGTGGAAGAAGAAAAAAAAGTCAGTTGGCAGAGTGCAGATTTGAGCAGAGAGGATTAAATGTTGGTCATTTAAGACTGCGCTTCCACTTCAGTGCAACATAGCTCCCCAAAAAGGGTTCATCCACTGACACTCTCTCTGTGTGTGACATGAAATCGCCTTTCTCTTATATTTGAGAAAATAAAGTGTTTTCAGTTTTCACCAGCTCGAGTCCTTGGGCAAATGTCTGCAGTGCACACAGAGTGAATAAAAATCAAGTGGGCGCACTGCATACAGACAGCCAGCACAGTCAACTACGCATTTGTATAGAATGCAAATATTGGCAACACATGGCACACTGGAAAATACATCGCTCTGGAAAATGACTGTGTTTTCCACACACACATTATCCCAGCAATTGGACCGAAAACCAGTAATGAAAAAGGTGTGTGCATGTGCTTTTCATGAACGCTTGCACGTGTGGGACGAAACGCAACCCGAAGGAGATGCATTAGCCCTCAGACAACAGAACCTGATACTCGAAGAACGTGATGAGGTATTATAAATGTAGGGAGCGTGGCCAGACGAGGGCTTATTTTAACAATCATTTAATATGCGTCTGCCACCGCAAAGCCAGCCACCTTCAATAAACTACTGGGAAGGCTTTCAGGAATGTGTAAACTAACAAAAGGATTTGGAGTCTGTCGGGGCTGCAGATTTGCTTTTACTAAGAAATACCTCCCAAACTGTGTTTTAATACACAGCACAGAGCGTAAGCAGGGTGAAGCTCTAAACTTCAAACAGGTCGAATTAGCATTTTCGATTCCCAGTGGGTCCAATTTTTACAGCAGTGACATCTCGGGATAATGAGTCGTATGTGAATGAAAGCTGTGGATTCAGTGTTCAGTCTTTCCCACTGGCAGACATGGCAGCGCAACCTGCCAGAAGAAGAACAACTTGTTAATCGCACATTGGAGGCCGTGCCAGCAACACTGACGGAATAAAAGGTGGTATAAAACTCAGAGTTATGAAGAAATGTTCAGGCCCGCCAGCTTTAATATGAGCTCATGTGGGTGTAACATTCGGTCTTTAACCCTCAGAAGCTCTGAAGCACTTTGGTATGTTTTTCGCCTCACCTGTATGTTCTCGTTATGCTTTGTCTGACAGTGAAAATACATAAATCCATGCAGCAATGCCTGATAAGATCGTCTACCTGTGAGAGGGTTAGCCGGCTGCCGGCTCGCTTGTGGTATTTATTGGGGCTCTCGAACTGAAGGTCCTCCCACCGAATCCTCCACAGCATTCCAGCCAGCTCCTTCTCCAGCTTCAGTTTCCTGCACAGAGGAAAAAAACAGGTGGTGAAACCAACAAGGACAGCAGGACAAAGGACAGAAGAACAGTCTGGGTTGGGGTCATTGCATGCTTTCTAGCGTCACTTCACATATGAACCAAAGAAATGAACTTCCCTCAGAGGTGAGCTGTCCCGTTGAATAAGTGGATGACATTTAAAACAATGTGGATTTAATCTGGCACGCCGCCTCAAACAAAGCATTCATTGGTTCATTTGTGCAGTTATGTTTGATCCATCCACGCTGATGGTATTTTCTGAGATGCAGGTCCCAGATCTGACTGCAGAACGCTTCACGTCCAACATCTGCACGTAGAGATGGACGTGTGTTGATGCATGCAGGCCTGTGTGTTTGAGATTTATTAGATTTTCACTGGTCCATACGCTTCATTTATTGAACTTTGACGAAGTGGAAAAATGTTTTTTTAGGTGGATATTTTTATAGTCTAGGACAAAGGACTCATTCTTCAAAACATATGCTGAAATATGCTGCAACATTTTACTGTAAAGACCCGTACAGGCATTTAGTGAAACAGACTTTAAATCTTTAAGCAAACTAGTTTGAGTTGATTGAACGTCATGCTGAACATACTGCAAACTGCATTTGAAAAATACAAACTCTACAGAAAGCCTTCTTTCTTCTACTTTAAAGTACATGATGGAGACTTGTTCTGATGACTCATGGGTCTTTTCTTCGGTGAAAAACAACGATCATGATGAAGATTAGTCCCCTTCAATTCTTACTCCCACAGTCTTTATTTTTAACAAACTCACTGAGAGCGGATTCAGATGTTTTAACCTTATCTTAGTACTAACACTGCACTACAGAAATAACTCCCAAAAAAAAAAATTCCTTAGGACTGAAAGAATGAACGTGGACGTCTCCGTGATTAAAGAGTTAATGTCTCTTACAGTATCTTATGACTATTTTGAGACAGTGCTGTCAAAACAGAGTTAACAGTACTTGTCTCCTCAAAGATTATGGAAATAGCGACAATAAAAACTTACGCAGAAGTCAGTATTTAATCATGTAGAGACTTATAACACAGTAAGCTAATACTGTTAAGCTGAAAAGCCTAAAAGTGTAAACCCCGTGTTCAGAATCAAACATTTTAGAGTGAAATAAGTGGATTGCAATGGTGGGGAAGTGATAAGCAGTTATGTTGCAATACTGCTTATGTGGGTAATGGTGACAAAATATATAATGAGATGTTTGAAAGCAAATGTTGCACTGAGTTAGTGGTCTGTATGTCGGATCATTTTGCGGTTTTAAATATTGAAACCCTGCAGAGAAAATTGAGCCACCACAATATATTGTAATAAGTAGAGAAGATACATGTTTTACAAACTGGAAACACACTATTTCATCTTTATACATGTTGTGTTTGTTTTGTGGGCGTCCGTGGCTCAGCGGTAGAGTGGGTTGTCCAATAACCCGAAGGTTGTCAGTTTGATTTCACCTCTTTGCCATGGCCAAGGTGCAAGGCACCGTACCCCCAATATCTGCTCCCGGGGCGCTGCGAATCGCTGCCCACCACTCCAGTGTGTGCATATGTCACTGTGTGTGTGTGGTCATGTGCATGTGCTTTCCAACAGGTGCCAGGTGGATGGGATAAAAGCGGAGAAATACTCAAAATAAAATAATAAATAAAATTTCCCAAAAAATTAAAAGGACATGTTTTCACAACAGTACATTACATTATGTCAACATAATGTAATGTTGTGTTACACAATATTAGCATTTAAAAACCCAAATAGTTTGGGCATGTAATTCCTGTCTGTCCTTTGGCTAAGTATATATGCTGTGTATGTATAATACATGGGTGGATCATTTAAAGTAAAAAGTGTATAGAAAATTGCTCCACAACAACAAACAACCTCCAAATGTCTGCTCAACGTAACCAGATGAATTAATCTTGTGATTTTCACGTCAGTGATATTTTTGACATGTTTTGAGTGTTATTTTTGAGCATCAGTCCGACTGGCAAACACGGAGCACCACAGCGGGGTAGAGGCATTCCAGCGAATCAACACATCTGGGGCAAATCTCAGAGGAGCTGCTGTTTCTTCACACTTAATGATGAACAGCAAAAACAAAACAAAAAAAAATAAGACTATTAGTCCAGAATTGTGAAAACCTGAGATATTTTTTTTTTAGTTTAGTGTTGCTATTTTACTTTTGTTTGGGACAGTTTGAAATGAAAAACGAGTAGGACCCACACATTCCAACCCAATCTGAAAGGTGTAAATCACTTCCAGATGGCTGCAGGAAATTATTGCAGCGTTTGCATATCACCGTGTTTTAGCCTTTCCCTAAACCATCCTAGCTGGACCCAAAAGTGACTCGTTTTTTGTTGGGGGTTTTTTTTCCACCAGGACAAACTGTGTAGTCGGGAGAAACTTAAAGGGGATTCTGATGCTTGTTTGTGTCCACAAATACTCCAGGCCGTGCCTATGTGCAACCATTTTGAGGGCAGGAAACACCATTAAACCACCGGTGCCCTCCAGCCCCATCCACCAGCAGTGAAAAAAAAAAAAAGGTATTTTTCTATTTAAGGAGCCTCGTTTAGAGACCTCTGGCTGCCAGAGGGGCAAAGTGTGGGGCTCCACACTGGGCCTATTGTTTCATAAGTCCCATATGTGAATACCTCTGCTGGACCAACCCCTCCATTAAAACAACAGAGCCACTGCTGCTCTGCTTAACATCCCCTCACACTGCTGCAGCACACCAGACTCCAAGATCAACTGAGAGCGGCCGACCACCTGGTTAAATCTACTGAGAGCTGCGGGACGATATTTAGCAGCCGCTCCGTGAAACGTAGCAATCGGCGAGCATTATTTCATTTCGAACGTTTGTATATGTACCCTGCAAAAACATTTCTGTCCTCACAAGTCGTTTGGTATATTTTCTAACCCTAAAATGTTTTTTTCAAAAATAAGCTGCGTAACCACCTGTTTCTCATCGAGTTCGACTTGTTTCAACAATATTGCACCAGTACGTTTTCCAGGAAATCTTTTTCTTGTTTGTGAAAATGAGACTTAAAGGCTGAATTTGAGGCTAAATTAGAATCAAATGTTTTGTTGCAGTGCAATTTTTTTTTTTTTTTTTTTTTTTTGCCACAAAGAAACACAAAGAAACAGACAATTTAATACACAGGTTGCTTTTTTATTAAATTCTATATTCACCAAATTATATTATTGTGGACAGGCAATAGTTATATCACGTCCAAAAACTATCCAAGCAAGCACCCATTCCTCATATATAAGATACACCAATAATTTCACATATTGGGCCTCCTCATTGTATTGCGGACTCATAATCTTTTCCTTTTCTGCCCTGTGAACTAAATTTAAATCTAAAAAAAATTCCCATTACCCCACATTTAATTTATCTGAGTATAAAAAATTTTGTTATATATTAAAAGACAGACAAACACATAAGCAGCAGCAAATATATAATGGATAGAGATGATCATATATTTTCTATTTAATTTTTCCTATTAAAATAAAATTAAATAAATATTACTGTATCAGTCTCATAAACTGCAACCCCTTTATGTATATCAAGTGACCCCCAAAGCTTGAGAAACGTATTACTGACTGACTGATCTGAGAAGAACGACTGACAGTGACTAAACTCCAAAGTATTTGAGACATTCTAGTGGTGTTTTTGTAGGTCAAGTACTGAACATGGAAGCCTCTCAGCAGCTGGATGATCTTTAAGACGGCTGTAAACAGCTCTGCTGTCCGCCTCTCTGTCCATCAGCATAGCTCCACTGGTGTCTGCAAAAACAGGAAGCGATTTGTTAGTCTTTACTATCAAACGGAGCTGTCACACAAAGACGTCTAACTTCTACCACTGATGTGCTTTTTGCTTGAACAGGAGGTTTAGATTTACAGCCTCATGGCCACGGGGCACATGAAGCTGACTGCAAAATCCAATAAAAAAAAATAAAAAAAACATCATGCTCAGTTCTGTGCAAAACGGTTTTCCATACATAAAACTGTCATTTATGTAAATGATGAATCTAAATATAGTTGGATTAGAGCAGAGAGTGCAAATCTGTGGGTCAAGACCAAAAAAGCATCCCTGTTGAGTTCCCATAACAGAAATTGAACTTGTGACCATAAGTCGCCAAAAAAAGGAAAAGTCACCAAAGAAAGAAGAAGAAGAACATATTTCACAAAACTTACTGGTCAAGAGTCCGGGAAAACTAGCTAGCTAGTTAGAGAAATCCATGCTGTGTTTGCTGAACAGTGGGCTGAAAAGAAAACAGAAGAGAAATGTAAATATTTTCAGAATGAAATAAACACTCTGCGTCTAATTATCTGGTGCTTATTTGATATCGAACATGATCAACTCAGATTCAGGTTCATTGGATTTACCTCGAGTGGATAGCTGCTCCTCCGTCTTTGTCCCACCATTCCTCTGATTAAAATCCATTCTGATTGGCTGGTGATTAACACTTGTTTGTGTTAATAGTCAGTATTAGAAAAGGGATCAGATTACCGGTGTAAATTGATAGTCGGAGCCGTGTCGTGACACATAAATCAGCTCCTCTTTACATAAAAATCATCGTTCATTAGTCGTGAACACACGTTAACTGTTAATGCACACACACACCTTTGAAGAAGTGAGGAAAGAAGGAAAAACAGAAACATTCATTTTCTGTCATTACATGCAGATTTTACCCGTGACGTTCCCCAGAATTTAGCAATCCTCCCAGCAGCTTAATTACTAAGGGCATGCATGATTAAATTCTGGTGTAATTAAATGAGACTCAATCTAATGCTCCAGTCTAATAACATCAACATGTAGACCGTGCCACTTGGGACACTCGAACAAGTTCATTTGAATTTGTTTTTCACAGCTGAATGCTGAGCACAAAGTATAACCATTAGAAACGTGGCAGGCAATTACTTTATCATAGAGATACACTGCTGCACTAACACTTATTTAGACACCTAATTACATATAGTCATTTCCATTTAGTTTCAACTCATCTAGATCACATATGTCTGTTGGATGCCACCGACAGTATGTGTAACATTTTGTTCAGCTGACTTTTGGAGTGACTACACTGCAAAATAACTCTTATTAGACAAAGTTTGTCTTTTTTTTTTTTTTTGCCTCAAGTCATGAATGTTTTGTTTTTCTCAAAATAAATGAAAAAATCTGACAGTAAGATTGTTTGAACCTGTTTTGAATAGAACTCAATTTGTTTCCAGGGCCACAGCGAGGACTTTAGAAATACCGAGGTCATGAGGGCAAATTCCTCCAACGCAACCCACCGCTGAATGACAGAATGTTTGACTACACACCAAAACACACTTTGCGTCATATTCATTGTTTTAACTGCTCAGTAAGGTTTTGTGCACATTTTTATCTCACGACATGATGATCTAAATGCTGCTTCAAAGAATTATCAATACTCAGGAAGGGAAATTTCAGTTTTGATAAAAACCAGAAATATACCTTATATATTGGTCATTATAAAATGTAAACATGATGTTAAAATCCCCCAATTCCTCCCAGAACACTGAGGACTAGTGTCCTATTTATTTTAAGTTCTAACCCCAAATCACAAATCTGGATCTTCTAGTTCCCTGACCAAAAAATTACAAAGGATAAGCGAAGAAACCTTAGGTCCTTGTTGTATATCTAGAAAGGAGGATCTGTCGGGGAAGAACAGGATAAGACTGCAGCACTACAGTACAGAAAACCTGAATCCACACTTTGAAACAGTTAGTTTGCAAACATATTTCACCACAGAAGCAAATTTTCAACTATTTAAAAGAACTATGACTCAGTTACTGGCAAAAGGGCTTCATATAATAGAGCTTCTTGCAGTGCAAAAGTTTGATTTAACAGTGCAAGAAATACAGACTTTTTTAAGTCGACCACACTTCAGGATTTTAGGTGACACTTTATTTGGATAGTCCACCTACAGATTTGACAGTTTATAGAGTATTTGTCACGTTTCAGCAGCTTATTAGTTGAAGTTACAACAACGTCTTTCCGATATTAAACCACTGTGGTTAATGTTTGGTTAGTTTTTAGTTAGGATAGGTCATGAAATGTCAACAGATAATGTGTTAAACATCTACAGACAAAGCCAAACAGTGGAAATGTCAGAAATACTCTATAAATTCTGTAGGCGGACTATCCAAATAAAGTGCTGCTTAAGACTTCTAACAACCTACAAACAAACATGCAATCCTTTGAGAGAAGCACAAAGATCACCTTGACTGAGCAGCGTGTGAATTATTGAAATAGGTGGCATTAGCTTTAATCCGGCGATACCAGAAAACAAACTTAATGAACACGCTAATGATCATTACGTGAGGATAGCGGTAAGGCTTGTTTGGAGGCCAGTATATGAGCTCACTTGGCAGCTTAAACACACTTTACCACAGCTTTTACACCATCACCTGCTGAGCTGTTGCCGTGGCAACAATTGTGTAAATACCACACTGGCACCTATAGCAGCACAACCCATAAATTCAGTTTCAAACATGTCTCTCTCCCTCGCGCTCTCTCTCTCTCTCTCTCTCTTTCTTTCTTTGAGATGAACACAAATATTCATCTGTGCAGTTCTGTGCTGTTTGTGCTAAAAGCAGCACAGACAGGAAGCTTCAGCTCGATGCTATCAAACTCACCTGTAAATGAGGAAACTGGAGATACCAAAAATGATGAGCGCTAAGCCGGATCCCACAGCTACAATACCGAGAACAGGCAGATGACCTGGAAACAGGAGAAGGATTCGACACTCAGTTGTCTCTCATATGTTCAACAGATGTCCACATTCATATCTTTGAAAAGAAAGAAGAAGAAAAAAAGTGTGCTGCGCTGTGAAAAACACAGCTGTGACTTCCGCTACACTCCTTTAGCAATCTGTCAACCACAAACACCAGCAACAATTTCACGCAATTACACAGCTCTGACTTTCCTGGTATATATTTAAATCCCTAATGACATTAATTATACCACCTGCTGTAAATAACAGGATATGCCTATAGCAAGGGAATCGTCATTTCCAACACTTCACTCTATTCACAACACACTAAAATTACAATTTCTTACCTACAAGCTGATTTAAGGTGTTTTGTGTAGATGCATGAATCTATTATCCATCATTATCATTCATATCCATGTCCATTATTTACCCAAATGGCAATAATTATAATACTAATGGTGGACACATAATGACTGGCACTTGTCAATATCTCATCTTCTGTGTGGCCAGTCATCTTGTTCTCTTACCTCCTAACAGTTAAATAGCGGCCATTAAAGGAACAGTTCCACTTTTTTGGAACACACTAATTTGCTTTCATTCCAAGAATGAGATGAGAAAAGGGATATCAGCTGCAGTATTTACACAGCTGGAGTCAGGACACATTCAGCCTAGCTTAGCAAAAAGAACTGAGCAGAAACAGCCAGGCTGGCTCCATTCGCCCTAGCAAGCTCTACGAGGCTGTGCACACAGCGGTGCTTTGAGAAAACTCTTCATGTTAGCATGCTAACATGCTTACAGTGACAATGCTAACAAGCTAATGTTTAGAAAGTATCATTCTTAGCACATAGATCTTTTTGCTAATTATTTTGTCATAGATCAAACTATTGAACAAATTGTCATTTGAACCTATGCTGTTGTTCAATTAAAGTCAGACGCAAGTTATTCATCCTCAGGGGAACATGAATGTCCACATGAAATGTCATTGATCCAAATTGTTTAAATTCATGCTATCAGTGCACGATAGCACCAAACTTGATTCTGCTATGCCGGCAGAACTCTGCACACTGCAGACAGTTGTCCAGCTGTTCTGCAGAACTGGGTATAACCTAAACAGTGTTTTTGAACTTTATTAGTCTCATCATTCTTATGCTTTCCCAAGTGACACAACCCACGAGCGTCAACGCAATCTACTATTGTTTTCTTGTGACTTGTCAGTGAAAGAATGTCTGAATATTGAGACTACTATTTCTTACTTTTGACTCCAATTATTGCACTCTTAAGTTATTGTGCATTGCTCTTCTGTTTTGAGGACTGCAGAGTTGACATTCTGCTTTGTGTGTCTGCACATGTTTTATTAAATTCCTCAGCACTCAGTGTCCTTGGTGCTGAATGCAACACTGGAGAAGGCAACATCCAGGCTTTCAACTCTGCTAATTATTTGCGGATGGATTCAGATCTGGGACTGGGTGAGATTTATTGCTCCTCCGCTCATTATCCCTCCTTCACACCAAAATACATTTATAATTGCAGTGGTTTTCCTCCTCGGTTTATCATCTGTGACATTTCCCTCTGAAACTGTCACTCTGTTCATACAACAAAAACATTTCAGCACTTATATTGCACACTGCTTGTTATTTCGAGCAAATATTACACTACATTTGCTTTCACTTCATTGGGGGAAAGATTTTGGATGGAACTGAAGAAAAACACATGCATCACCACAGCATCAGTGAGAATATCACAGGCCCTGTAGAGATGACAGGCATAATATAAACAAAGCATTAGTGCACTGTAATATCCATCTGATGAGTGATTCAAGCTTAAGTCTTCCATTAAATGTGGGTTAATTTCACTTGATGTCAGTGCAGTGCTGTCCATGAACATCCCTGTCATTATTCTTTTTCTTTTCATGCAATTTCCAGAAATCAACACATCCATTAGTCAACCTTATGTAGCTTTCTCTAGAAAAAAAAACTTGAGAAACAGGTATAATTGTCTGTAGGCAGGCAGATTTAACTCAGATTAAATGTGTTGTTTTGATGGATGAGGCAGAGTTATCATACCATCATTGCAGGAGGGATCATCTGTGGAAAACACACAGGGAGGGTTATCCAGCGGTGGGCCGCCAGTGGGCCAATGAATCTTCTCTGTTTGGGACCAAATGATCTCTTTGGTGGTTCCATTGTAGTAAGCAACAAGCTGTAAACACAGATGAAAATGCTCATTTAAGAGGACGAAAAGAGCAAAAAGCAAATATCACCCCCAAGCTAGCTGCTAAAGATCCTCACAGCAGGTGAATAACATTAGGGGACAGTTTCAGAACTCTGGAGTGGTTTCTCTCTTATGCATGACACCCACCCACCAAACAATACCTGCAAAACTGACATTCCCATCAGCCTCAGCCTAACTTATGCTTAGTGCAATAGAGCTTTTTCACAGAGACCATTCTGCCCTGAAATAGTCGGGTAACCACAGATGTTGGAAATGATATTAAAGTTCCCTGCCATTCAGGTCAAACAGAGTGCTGCTGTGGTGTATGTTGATTCAATGGAACGCAACAGAACCTGAATTTGTATCATACTGTGTCTATATAATCAATGTAAGCATGCTACCATGCTAAACTAAGATGGTTTTTACTTTTAACTTTTAGTATGCTCGTGTTAGCATTTAGCTCAAAGCCTCACAGAGCGGTTATCACGGCTGTAGACTGAAGTCTGGTTTCACCTTGGCTGTCTATATGAAACCAAGGATAGTAAAGCAAGTATAATTTTGGGAAATGACTAATTTGCTTTCTAGCTAAGAGTTAGATGAAAGGATCAAAACAGAGCCTTAAAACTCTGTGGACTAACTAATTATCATGTTGTATCTTCTTTGTTTCTTCCATGGTGTTATGAGTAGTTATGTGCTGAAAATTTCTTAGCCATAGTCAACATGTCAATATAATGATTTGTGAATTCTGTGCCATACAATTGCAAGCCAATCAAGAATATATTTTGAGTATGGTTGCATGTACTTGTTGAGCAGAGATACATCACGCCACTCACATCCACACAAAGTTTGACCAACATCCTGAACAGCTTGTGAGTGAGCTTTATTTTGACGGTACACTCTCATGAGCAGCATCTGTTGTCCTGCTGTGAAACATGACTCCTGTGATTCTAAGTAGCTGGGGGAGTTTTTATGCTTCCTACCCATGCTCCCAGCATGTTGTGTCTTCTATGCTAAAGCCTTGAAGGCCATCACCTCGACAGAGGGTCATCAAAACAATGCAGAATGTGGTGGGTGAAGGGGCACAAGGAGCGCAGTCTGAAATAGCTGCAGTATTTCAGCTCAGGGGCTGTTTACTGCACCACACTGGCACCTCCAAACACTTCATCTTTGGTTCACTCTTAAAATCTCAAATTCCTTCAAGTTTGCGAGCAGAATTTTGCTTATTTAAAGTCCAGCTAAATGAATCTATTGAGAGTACATAAATTACATACATAAAGCAATGATATATGTTGAACACGTATTTGGCCAAAAGTTTAATAAATTGCCTCATATGCTGTTACTTATGTCAGCATGGATTGGGACTAAAGACTAAAACTGAAAATGAGGGAGTTAGAAAGAAGTCATTTAAGGGTTGAGTTGCACTGTGGGTAATGTAGGCACTAGGTTTCACCACGATTCTTAATTTCAGGGGGATATACACTGATTAAATCATATATATTAATGTTGTACTCCATTCCTGCCAATAGATTCCCCTAAATGTTACACACTGGACCTTTAAAATCTTCATGAATTTCCAAAGGTACACAGAAGTCTGTGAACAGAGGTACTTTTTAGTAGTACTTTTGGGCCTGAACTGTAGCACCACATTTTTGTAGGTCAACTCTCGTTCTCACAAAACCAGGATTTGTGAATTGAGTCTCTAGCAACATCATAGTACTCTAGTACAAATGTATGAAAACAAATTTACAAAAATTTATATTTATTGCGAAACAACACCAGATCAGACTGAAGGATGTTGTTGTCCAAATTATGGCGATTTAAATTGAACAGCAAAGTAAGACACTGTTTGTTTTGAACATAAGCATGCAGCATGATTGACTTTTTCCCATAATTGTTGACATGTGCAAGCAGCACATAGAAAAAAAAGAGAAAGCATTGACTACAGAAAAAAAAAAAACATAAAGATGTCAAGCGTTACGTAAAATGTATATAATCAGCCATCAGTCAGCGTTTATGGGAGCCCTTTTGATGGACAGATATTTATTATATATAAAGTTGTTCATTAGATTGAGTCTGAGATCGTGAAAGCTGAAACTAAACTGTGATGTTCTCAACCAGGCCTCTGGCTGCTCGGGTCAATCAGTCATATGAATCGACCAATTAAAAGCCGAGAATAAATAAGACCAGAAAGTCACGCTGACAGCCTCTGAGGACCGCTATGAAATTCTAACTGAAGTCAAATCTAGCCCCTAACCCACTTCTTCTCCCCTCAGAGGAAAAAAAGCACACACACACACACTGGAGCAGTTCACAGCAGTGTTTGCAGAGCGCAACATACACAAATATTTTCATCGGACTGTGAAGGAAATTTGAGGTTTTATGCATCTTATCATTAGAGGAGTCAGGACCCCAGAATATCTCACAGATAGTAATATGCATTTGATTTCACTGCAACGGCCAGACATGGGAAAGGCTGAGGTTTGAAACTGCACATATAAAACTGAAAAACATCAGCGGGATTAGACACACATGAAGTGAATTAGTCCTGCATTGTTTTCAGTCAATATTATTTTGTGTCACCAGTTGATCGGGACTCATACGTAAGTTCTACAGATTATATCAAAAAGTGAGAACAAAGACTGTTTTGTAGGGTTTCTATGTTGTAATGAATATTATTAGTACTTATTAATTCTGAAATACCGCAGACATTACCGCACACAAATGAAAAGCTTTTCAAAGGGGTTTCTATCCATAACGCTCATCACTGAACCTCACATGAAAATACTGTGGCTCAAACAGAAAAACAACAGGCTTTACTTATCAGTCCTGTTCATGCCC
The DNA here is from genome assembly GCA_014281875.1 of Nibea albiflora. Classification (NCBI taxonomy): domain Eukaryota; kingdom Metazoa; phylum Chordata; class Actinopteri; family Sciaenidae; genus Nibea; species Nibea albiflora. Next base: position 4,691,504 of record CM024803.1, read on the forward strand.
GACATCAGTCATGAGGCATCAACGAGCAAATCCACCAACAAAGATTTTCATTAGGGTTAATCTGTTAAGACTGGATATTGAACCTTGTTTATAATATGAACCAATAGAGATGGGAATTGATACGATTGTATTGATATTAAGGCAATTATGGATTCTGCTTAGTCCAGTCTGACTTGCTTGCTAATCCCTGATCAATTTTCTGTGAGGAAAAAAGTAGGTCTGCACAGTTTTCAGTGTCAAAGCAACAGTTTCATTATCTCTGAGGCTGAACACAGCGTACACAGGGAAGAAAACTGGCATCATGTCAAATAAATATAAAGAGATTAGGGATGCACCGATTGTGAAACTCTGGGCCGATACCTAAGTTTGTTACATGTATTGCAAACTGCATGTAACATGTAGCATGCAACGTGGATCTTTCTCGAAGCGTCCCAGAAGCGTGTCTAAGCTGGGCTGCGCGCTGAATACGGCTACGTTCAGACAGGGACGGGGAAAATGGCAACAGGTGGTGCGGGAGTGCGGTGGTGGGGGGGTGCGGGGAGCTGAGGTGGGTTGCTGTGGGCGTGTCTATACCTGCTGAATGGAACCAATGTGAACAATCAGGAAATAACTTTTTAATTCTCTGATTAATAACAGCTTTATCGATTTAGAAGCTGGTACCAGCCAACCAATCTGAGTACGACACCTGCATTAGTGCATCCTAAATTAGATTTATTTGTACAGCATTCGTTTTCATTTACGTTTTCTTCTTCGGTCAAAGGAAGAGTCTGCTAAGCCTACCTGTGTGGCGCTGATGTTATTATAAGCTAAGATATTTATCATCTGTAATGTACGTGCTGATGGGAAGCAGTGTCAGATACACAGCACTTTAGCCTATCTTTAGTACAATGATATTTTTGCCTGGTGTGTTTCTCAGGGACCGTCAAGCTCCCAAAAAATTTGGTGATTTTTTTTTTTTTTCCACCAAAACAAAAAATTCAAATAGAGGGTGAATCCAAAGTCCATTGAAACCTTTAGACTATTTTATTTAGGTTATCTTCTTGTACTTGATTGTGATTATGCAGATATGCAGAGGAAAAAGGTTATTTTGAGGGCATCATTAATGCTGTGTGCTTCATGGTTGCCACCTAAATTACTAAAGGTATTACTTAAAGGTTTCTTAGAAAAATATCTTCATATTTCTGAAAGTATCAAAAATCAGGTGTTGGTTGTGAAACTCATCAGCACTAGTACTGAGAAAGTATTGAAAACAATAAATGGTGTGAAAAGAAATCCCTCCTCATTTGCTTATCAGCCCAAATGTCTCCATGCCAAATCTGTTCAGAAAGTGCATCAGCTCGGTGTGCTTCTGGGTGCTTTGTTCCATTATCTGTTATTGCAGTACAATACAGAGAAAACACATACAAATCCTACATACTTTTGTATTAAAATCACATATTTTTCCTGCACATTGTCCAAAATTATTGGTCCACCCAGCCAATCTCTCCGCTCTTCAGCTCCAAAACTGAGCAATAACAACATCATCTCTTCATATTAAAGAGTCTACAGCTGACGGAGGAGGCAAATGATTACTACGACCAGTAAAAGCTGATTTATTTTGCAGCCTTTGACTCGCTGACTTCTGTTCTTTTCAAATTAATTCCCTCCCGACATTAAATCCGGTGCCAAACCTTCTGTTTTGTGCAAAAACATTTCGTACCACAGCAGATAATCGCCATATCTTTAGAATTACACAGCCGCTTTAAAGGAGTCCACCGCAAAATGTCAGTTCACTCATCTACACATCAGACTCTTCGCGAAGCGAATCAGAGCATGACTTACCCCGTACTCTCCTGTCTCCTGATTGGTCATCGCCCACAGGTTCACGTCTATATCCCTGGCATTTTTGTGGTCGGTGGTAACAAGTCCTGTCACTCCTAAAGACAGAATGCATATCCACGTTAAGGGTCTGTTCATTAAGCCTGTGTAACAACAAACATGGTACACACTCAGAAACGCTCATCCACTGGTCATTGTAGTAAAGGTTGAAAAATATTTGGGACGTGACCTTTAAGTAGAAAAAAAATGCTTTTGCTGAGCCACTAGTGGATATTTGAAAAAAAGCTTGCTCTTCTGTAAAACCAGGTAACATTAACTATTGTAAAAAAAAAACACAATAATGAAGTGAAAGTTTCCATTATTATTTTCAACATGGGGCCTGTTTTCTTTGTTTTTTTTCCCCATCATGCTGAGCAAAACAACCCTCATCAACCCTTTCAAGCTGAAGCAACAAAATCCCATTGTTCTGCTTCTTCCAATGCGATGCGAGAACAGATGTGGCAGCCAGCAAAGTAAACAAGGAAGTGTGTGAGCACCCACATCAAGCATCAAATGGACTATTAACTGGAGTGTTGTGTGATAACTGTTCAATAACGCTGTAATTATTGTGTTGAAAGGCTATATTTTAATCGCATTTTGGGGTCAATGGTGCTTTCCACCAGAACAGCCAGCTGCACCGGTCACTTGGCCTCTCTGCATGTTTATTGGAGAGCACAGTTCCCTGTTATCTGAGAGGCAGCCGCGGCTTCGCGGAGAAATTACTGAAAACATTTTAAGTAGAGGTGGAGGCCCTTACACAAGTTCACATTTTTCATGATTTTCAATGCGTAGCTGCAGGAGACAGCATTCACATTAAAACCGAGTAAACATGTAACGGATTAGCATTTTTTAAAAATCTATAAAGATGCTTTTAAAAGGTTAAAATATGTTGTTGACATTTTGCTCACCCCAGAATCGGCGGTTCTGCGTCCTCATCGTGATGTTAATGCCGTCGTTCTGGGCTCCACCTTCTGCCAGCGTCTCCTCCAAGGCCATTGCGTACAGCACGAAGCCGTCATAGAAGCTGCCGGCGATGTAGTCCATCTGCAACAAGAGATATCATTTTCTTTAAACAACCACCAACAACATGGATTCATGCGATATCCACATTTATGACTAACAACCTTAATGATATCATTTACATAGAATAAAAACATTAACATGTTATCCTTCAGCAAACATACAGGAGCAGCTTATGATCAGCTACGATGTGAAATATACAAATACAAATACAATCAACTTTAAAAATAAACTCTACAGACACACAAAGTCTTTTGTGAAACTCCCATATTTAATAGCTGAGATGAAAGCAGTAATAAAAGAAAAGGTATTAATTGCTAACATCACTGTCAACATCATTCATCATTAACTGCTTGCAATTACACAGCACGGTGGGGGGTTTTCTGCACAGAACATCTTATAAAAGATTAAAGAGGTTGTGATGCTGCTGAGATCACAGAAGCTTTTCATTGGCTATAACTTACCAGTGATGGTTCCAAATGCACACCGAAATCCTTCTGAGCCTTGGCATGGAGTTTCCTCTGGAACTCTTTGTACTCTAGATTATCAGGAGGCCGGTACGTTATGACGAAGACAGACTGGAGGAGACAGAGAGGGGAGACAATAAAACATCCAGTGTGTCTGTCTTTGTGAGACTGTACAAAACACCTCATCCCAAATCCAGGATAAGTGAAAGCCATTTTTGTTGGTTTCACGTTGTACTGTGATATGCCTGTGTCGCGTGAGTTGCTGAGGAACCCACGGTGGCAGTGAGAAGTTGCACACATGCTATCTGAGCAACTGTCAGCGTACTATATGTCTGTTTTGTCTTGGTTTTTGTAGTCAGTAATGCTTCATTTTCCATCTTTGTGACCATTTTGAATGAGTAAATCCTAGTCTGGGTTCAGTGACATCCTTTTGTTGTTTGTGGTTGAGGGTAACTGTCGTGCCGTCTAACGGTCAATGGTCGAACAAGGCTAGCAGTCATTCCTTCTATCATCTGATATCAGAAATGGACAGAAATTGTATGTAAATGAGAAAACCTCTGCTCTGTAGGAACCTATATTTGTACAAACTTTAGCCGAAGTTAAAATATAGTTACTATATATCATTATAAAGATAGATAGATAGCATAGAAATATTTCTATTAAACAATGCCGCTGCATCCCTTTGAAATGTCTGTGGATGAGGAAAGGTTCATGATGGTCGGGTAGCTCCTTTGGGTCCTTACATTTTAAATATACAAAAAATACAAACTTTGCCTAATACTGCACGTAATGTAGTTAAGTTTTGAAAAACATTGGAAACTATAATCACTGAACTTTTCATTATGCTATAGTGACCTCCAAATGAACTAAAACGTCAACAATATGGGTTTATTTTCATATTTGTCAAGCAAGAGTAAGATTAAAGGGTGGACTGATTAAATTAAACCTCCCTCCATTATGAGATTGAATTATGTGTCTTTATGACTTGATGAAAAATATAGCAGTTATCTTGAAATGACATGATGAGAGAGAGAAAGAGATTGGCAACCACGGATTTGGAAAATATTGGTTACAAATTGTTGTAGCGCCAAATGAGCGCTGACAGAGAAGTCTAACCTTTGATCAATGTTTGTATAGAGAAATAAAATCTTTCAGTCTAAATATTTGCCTCGGGTGACCTGTGATTCTGTTGATAGACCTGCTGCTGTCACATATTTCTATGAAGCTCTCTAGCTTTGCTTTTAACTGGAAGAGCGATAGATTGTTTTTCATGTAAAAACAGTCACTGGAACCTCACCACAAACTTCCCCAAGCAATTATTGCTCTGAAGGAGACATATTGCCATAATGAGTCCTGTTATGGCTTGCAGACAAATTAACGCCCTGCGTAAAAAAGCGAAATGGGGGCCAAATATTTGTTCTCCAGCCAAGGTCAGGATTAGTTCATATTCAGATGTAGAGATCACTGTGTTTAATGCTAAGGCTTGGTTTATTACCAATTCCTGGCGTCAACACAGCAAAAAAAATAAATAAATAAATGAAACACTTCAATTAGTCACGAAATCGTGTCTCCAATCTTATAATTGCGGTCTTGTTGAAATAAATCCAACCTTTGAAAATGAGCGCAAGTATCATGACAGAGACTACAATGTCTTGATTGTGTGTGTATGATATTGAACGTTTGAAGAACGTTTTTCAATTAATAGGACTAAAATACTTTTGTTAGAAATAAAATGAGAGAAAAAAAAATCACCCATCCTCAATCACTGTTTTCACTTTGACTGGACAAATCAAAATACAAAATAATGCTGTGACTATCAGAGCATTCCAAAAGTGATGAGATAAAAGGTAGAGATGTGTCTGTACACCAGGCACAACACCAGATCACCTTTAAGTGCTCCAAATGCAAATGTCCTGTTTTAAATGTATTGCGTTTTTGCATTCATTATGACATTATGAAATTATTACATATTCAGTTCAATAGTTTGCTACATCCACAGTCGGAAAGCAGTTCTCCCTCGAAACTTAGTGAACGCTAAGTTAAAGAGAATTACAAGAAGCCAGTGTGACATTTAGGGAGATAAATTAGATGAGCGACACATCTGTACCCACTTTCTTAAGTCTCAGTGCGCTAATTTGTAGGGCTAAATGGCTTCCTGTGAAAACACATCCCCTCATCTATTAATGTCATGCAAGAATTTGACTCCTTAAAGTGTTCGGAGTGCTCCTTCAGGAGACTCAGTTTGCCCACCCTTTGGCAAAAAAAATGTTACGATCATTAGTTAGAGTGCACATAGGCCTCTCTATACATGTCTGTCATTAGCATAAAAACTTCCCCTGGCTCTGATTTATTTTAAGAAACATCATGGAAGAAGTGATGTTTTAATCAGAAACAGTTGATTGTGAAAGCACTTGAAACAACTGTCAGATTTTGGCCAGATTTAAGGACTTTGTTCTGTGTAACTCAGTAAGTAGAGTCTGATAAAGATTATAGGATTTAGAGAGAAAACGAACAGAAACAGCAAATTAAATATCAGTTGTCAGAGACACCCATTCTTGTGCCAGATGGCGGTTTCGGTCCTTCCTGCCTCCAATTACAAAGCGGCCGAAACAGTGACAGTCCGCATTTAGTAAATCCACAAAGAATCTGAACACTATCTCAGCGCATCAAGGTCCAAAACAGATGCGTGGCTGTTGTTGCATACATTGTTGCATATGTGTGCCTACGTGTGCGTGCTCGTGTATGTACAGTGTTCTCTGCCGGTCGTACCTTAAAGGCCTTGATGGGATCGGCCCAGTCTGAGTCTGAGTTCTGCCACGGTTTGCGATCCACCAAGCTCTCGGCATACACGTCCAGATAGAAAATGGCGTAGTTTTCTGGGTCCTGGATCTCGCTTTGAAACAGTTTCATGATGCTCAGGAAAGTCTCCAGGGGCCCGCAGATGTACACAACTGCAGACAGAGTAAGAATAAAAAAACAAGATGTTTATTTTAGCACTTACTCGGTTCACATTGGTTTCTTTAAACACTGTCAACAGTCTCTGGATTCAAATGTGACTTTTTGTCTTCTCATTATTACTTAGACTGAAGATAATCACTGAAACAAGTTGATTCTTATTGTAAACAGGCTGAAATAATCACAGAACACTGAGTTTTTCATTTATTTTGAGTAAACAAGACTTTTGGGTGAAAGTGTTGGTGGATACGTCTCACTTGCTCTCCACGCAAAGTCAAAAGCCACATTTACACCACAGGACTCCACACACTGTTCTGAATTGTTCTCTACATCAGATTTTTTTTCTTTGACCGACTGTTTATTTCTAGTTTAAACAGTGAGCCACACTTAATTATTTACACTCATATGGGAATAAATACCAGATGTAAGGCCGAGCATACATGCAGAGCCAGATCACCATCTGCGACGGGCACAAACAAGACAGACACAATAACTGAGGCTGGGGAGCAGGAGGTGGGCTAAGAGCTTGGAAACCCCACTGGTCTGACGTTGGTGGGTGGACTGGAGCAGTGGGAGGAGCCTGCAGCTGGAGGACAAGGTTTTAACTAGCCCTCTTTGATAGTAGATGCACTCCTTCATTTTGTTGTTGCTCCTCCAAATCCCCAAATTTCCTTTCAGCTAGCACTGTGTTGATGTTTTCAACCTCAGCTGCAACCTGTGTTGAGTTTTAATATATGTACTATGAGCTGGTAGAGACTTTGGATACAACAAAATCAACTTTAATCAAAAATCTGTTTTTTTTAGGGTTTTTTTAGTTAATATATTGTCATTTCTATATACATGCATGGTGCTGTGACACATTTAAACTTAAACGTATTCTGTGGCTGGATTTGCCAGCTCACTACCATTCCAGCTGACAATAACAATAATGTCTAATAAAAGCAGGGCAATGACACATTTTCCACCATTTTCTGTATTTACATACATTGAAATCAACACATCAACACGAGTTGTGGATGATAAACTTTGGGAGCTGGAACATATTTCAACTCGTGAAATGTCTGCAATGGAATCTTCCGCAGGATAGCTATCAGAGGCAACAAGGAAGTCAAAATGGAGACCGAAATCATTCAAAGATGTGGGTGCATATTGGTTCAGACGACGTTTGGAAACAAGTAAAGGAAGGAAAGAGATTCCTTCCTTTAAAATGAGACTGTCTTCATGAGAAAAGAAAGACCAGACCATTCAGGAAACACTCCCACACAACACATTTTTATGTTCAAGTTATGCTTTCCATTGGGTGCAAAAAGACACATTTAAGTGGGTAACAGGATGAATAGATCAACGACCAAGTCCTTATTGTTGTATGGCAGCAGAAGTACCCTCACCTTAATGAAGTAGTTATTTAAATCCAAACTATGATCTTTCCCTAAACCGTACACTACATTTTTTAATCAAAGTTAGAAATGTTAGTTTTAAACTAAGCGAGCAGGTAGACTCAAAGGCTCGCCAACACTTCATTGTTTGCCGGTGCAGGAATCAAACCTGAAGCCGCTGCTAACGGCTTTGACAGTGTCTGTACCCGCCAACTTCACACTGCCACCTACACTCTCCTGATGTTGAGTCATGAATAAAAAACGTAGCATTATTTCCATTCGCGGCGCATGTCAGAGTGGCTGCTGCCAGCTGCAAGGCAGTCCTCCCAGTTAGCAGACATTTCCTCATGCGTTAGACCAGAGTCGGCTGCTGCTGCTGCTGCTGCTTAGACCCCAACTCTCATCTCCTCCAACATGGTTCACCATGCCAAGTAGTCCTGCTGTCTCCTGGACCGCCCCCAAAATAAATGTGCTACACAGCCGGGGGAAAATGTCCTCCTGTGTTGTAGAAGTCGTACAGTACATGGACCTGCCGAGGCTTTTACTTTACACAAAAGCACATTAAATTGTTTGGTACGAGTCGTTCCACTTCAGAGTCCAGGATGGTAATCGGCCCTGTTCCCGCTCCCATCTCTACACTGCAGAAAACATCCTTCTTGTATCATTCAGCCTGCTATTAAGTCTTAAATTCATTTCTTCATGAGGCAAATTTGTTTGAAGAATTTTACATAATCAGGTCTTGTTTTCACCTCAGCATTTTCAGTACTGCTGCCTGATTTAGCAAGATATCTCAAAACCGTGTTGACAGATTTTATAAAGCTGAGCCAAAGAATAAGTGATTTGTTTTCTGATGTGAATCCAGGAATTTTTCAACATTGCACGATAGCGTAGTCGCTATTTTCTCATGAACTACTGCACTTTTGAAAATTGGTGTAGACTCTACCTCCTGTGATTTTCTGTTGCTGCGTCTGTTTTTTTGACGCTGACCCAGATCTGAATGCAAATCGAAAATTAAACTAACAACGCGATAACGCACGTATTGATGAGTGCTTTCTCCTTCATAATAATGCAATCCATGCCATGTTTCAAGATAATGACACTCAAGTTAAACCAAGGACCAAAGAAAACAGAGAAAATGTGATCAAATTATCTCACCTCACAAGAAAAAATAACTCCTGCGAGCTGAATAACAGACCATGTGAATTGTAAAGATGTTTTTATAGCGTTTATCTCCAGAGTGTATCTTTAGAAAAACACTGCACTGTGAATAATCTTGCAGCATAAAGAGACTACAGCTTGCATGTCACTGCGCAACTCACTTTTACCAAGACTGTAGACAATTGACTGGCAGGTTAATGTTATGATTTTTTTTTCATTTTTTTTTACAATAGTAGGCATTCTGTGCATTTCTATTCTGTAAATCTCTGCTGTAATTTCCACTGTTAGTGGCGGAGTCCGCCATTCCCACACCAGTACAAGACGGCGTTATTTTTATTGTTATTTTATCTCGCTGATATCAGCCTCACCGTTTACCGTTTTTACTGTTTACCTGTCTCAGAGCTGTATGAGGTTTATGCTAATCCAAGCCATTTCCTTCAGCATTCAAAAGCCATGGTGGCTTTCATTGTGAAGCACTCAAAGGAATCACAGTGTCACAGAAATTAGTGCTGGCTGCTCGTTCTCATTGTTACTGGAGGAGTTTGCTTTTCTTGCACAAGGTTCGAACTGCCTCCACACACATGAAAGATGACATGACGTCATCAACACCTCTCGACACAGCACAACTCAACAACACAAACTACATGTGCTACAAGTTGATTCAGCACCTCTCTAAAAAATGTCAAATGCCTTTACAACAAATCTGCGCAAGTGGTAAAGTCATATTCCTGCACATTTGCTTTCATAATTTAAGCAATTCAGACTTAATTACGCTGCATTTGGTTTGGTTTGACAACTGGAACATTTCACTCTTGATGGCTTCATAGATAATCACAAGCAAGTATACAAACAAAAAGCAGGCCAATTACTGCACTCAAAATGTTATTGTCGCCTCCTTGATTGGATTATGCAGGATTTTCTTACATGACTCGGCGTGATGTTTGTCTTGCAGCTGGATCTTTCTCAGAGAACATTATCCTCCAGCTCTTTGTTTGTTCACGCTCTAATCTGTCTGGGGGGCTTTTACCACCCTGTTGTAAAATACATGATTTATAGCTTTGCCTCTGTAGCATAAACCTAAACTAAACCTGTGAAAGCGACGTGCACTTCATCTAACACTCTGCATCTTGAGAGTGTTTTCACAGAAAACTGGATTTCTGTAATTCCACAGAGGCTACCTGAACCTGATTGTGAAGGGACACTCTTTTCATCACCTCAGCGGAGTTACAGACCGCTGGCATACGCACTTGAAAACGAAGAAAAAAAAAAGAAAAAAAGAAAACGCGACACAGCCTGATGTATTCTTCCACTCACACAGCTGAAATTTTCCCACTTGTGTGCCATTAATGGACTGAAAAGCATCAAGGCAAAGTGTCACTGGGCAATGTGATGGGTTCTGGAATATATTAACAGTGTTCAGAGTACTTTCATTTCCCACTGCGCCAGACCTGGAAGAGGGTTCTCTACACCTGTACTCAACGGGTCAGAGAGGGATACAGTTTTAGTTTTATCTGTCCTGCGTTTTAGATTTCAGATTTAATGCAGCTGAATGGAAATGCACTTGTGATGCCCACGGCACAGAGATTACAGCAAAATGTTTTTACCAGAAACAATGTCCTTGATGTTTTAGGACTATTTTAAGGACTATTTCTTCAGAAATTTTAGTTTCTTTAGTAGTTTTAATGACAGCTGTTGACAGTGAGTGGCAGATAGAGGTAAAAAAAAAAAAAAAGTTTGCAGAACTGACCCTTTATGTAAAAACACCCCATTCTGAGGAAGAGCATTCATGTGGAATTAACAAATTCTTGGCAGTAAAATGCACTCAGTGTGTGAAGAATTGTTTCTGTCAGAGTGTTATGAAAATCCCCCCAAACTGGAGACAATAATGAAACAGATTTTCATCCTTTTAGATCAGCTAAAACGTTACATGCTCACTGCGGGATGGGGAAATTGTCTAAAACTGCATGAAATGTTCACATTTTGTTGCTTTTGAATTGTGTTTTTGTCTGCCAATGGCTGTATTGTATGAGTTTTCCCGTGTCTGGATTAACTGGTTAGGGTATAGTGAAAGAGTCGGTAGGTGTAAAAAAAAAAAACATAGTTACTGAATTTTAAACTCAAAATTTCCTCTCTCTGAATCCCCAGACTGAGTTTTGCTTGCTGAGCCAAAGAGGTGGAGTGCTAAAAGAAAAATGAGTTTTGTTTTTAAAAAGACTAATTTCAGTAAGAGTCCCGTGTGATTTGACTTGATTCATTTGTGTTTCGCTTAACTGATCAGTAGCGAGTGCTGTATCTGTTTCACTGATGTCAGCGGTGACGACACAGAGGCTGTGGTAGCAGCTGCTGGAAGCAGTTCACTTTTTCCCCCCGATTGAAGAAATATGCTGATTTCGGAGTTATTTCTGTAAGTGGACTTAACTGTGTCAACTTCATTCACGCTTGTCCCCATTATTGTGCCAGCAGCCTACAAAGCTCTGATTGGCTTGATTGTTTGTAGCACCTCTGGAAGGGGTGGCTCCATTTATGGTAATGTCATTTTTTTATGGATGGATTGCCATGAAATTTCATGGCCCCAGAGGATGATCCTCTGGCTTTAAATCCAGCGCCACCATGAGGTTGACTGCCACTAATGTGTTCAATATCTTCAACGATTTTGCCAGCCTCAGCGGTGGTTTTTTCGTGTTAAGTAGCAAATATTAGCATGCTAACACCGCAACCTGGTTCAAACTTGGTCAAGACTATGCCTGCACACATGCCCTACTACACTAACTTGTCCAGTGCAGGTTTTTGCTTTTTCTTTCACCATCCCGTCTATCCCCCTGTTGCCACAGCCTTATTCAGATGAATGGCAAGACTGGCGTTTAGTCTGAATCAGACCTTGACATTGTTCAGTTAGCCAGAGCAGTGATTTAGAGGTCTGGAACCTCAACAAGACAGGACCACAAACTTACACTACGTAATAATGCAGGATCTGTCTTAGCTGATATTGTACTTTATTGGTGCCTTTCAAATTTGCTATTAATCAAACTCCCCAAAAACAATGACAAGTGGTAAACCTGGGACTTTTAGGGCTCCAGAGAATGTCAAATCTAAAATCAGAAACTACAAAGTACAGTACCTCCAGCTGTCAAAGGCAATAAAAGGAATGAGTTGAGTTGAGTACTACTAAAAAGATTCACATAATGGAAAATACTCAAGCAAGGCTGGAGTAAGTGTACTTAGCAGTGTCCCACATCTGCATGTTCCAGGTATTAAAATGAGGAATTTGGGGAATTGAAAGTGGCAGTGGCAGCAATGTTCAACTGTGCAACAGCACGTTATTACTTGGTCAGCTGTCATAGCTCCAGTGATGTGTGGCTTCACGTTAAAAGCCCCAGTTTTCCTTTCTCACCTCAGCTGAGCCTCTTGCCGTTTGAACCCAGTTGGATGACATTACAGAGCTGATAGCCTGGAGGTTATCTGCTGGGATAAAAGTGAGGTGAATGCCGAGCCAGGACAAGCCCTGACAAAACCATTAGCTTCCTTGACCTCCAGCTCACTGCGGCAGCTCCATAATTCATCTGGGAAGGAGGGGATGTTTGGCGGCTTACACCTTTCACCTCTTTCCATTGCTGCTGCACCGCCCTTTAATTACCTTTACACCCTGTTTATTCCATTATTTGTTGATGCCGTTACTGTAACAACAGATTAAAAGGTTTAAAACGGTTTGATTCACACTGCCAGAAACTATAATACTTCAGCATTTACTGGTTGGAAGCAGACTTTGCTCTGAGATGTTGAGCTGGTTCCAAAAATGATTGCCGCCAAACATTCCCAAGAGCATAGGGAGATAAATATTTTGCAATACACCCATGCACTCTAGTTGAAGATCAAAAAACATTGAGTAGGCATAATTATGTGTTGGGTATGTAACAAATATTTTTTTTCTTTCTTCATTAGTGGTCACTTTGCAGATTCAGTCCAATTTTCCATTAAAAATGGGACAAATATGGTTCTTGTTGGGACTTTCAAGAGTTATCTGAAGTGTTTCAGAGAATGATCTGAAACCGGTAGAGGAGCCAACAACAACAAAGGACAAAACACGTCATCTGGAATTGCCTTCCAGAGCAAGTGTTTTCTGGTCTGACACCCCAGAACGATCATAAATTACTATTAGAAAAACATTAAAACGTTAATATTAGCATTTCTAGCCTGGATGTTATGGTTACAGCTGGATTTAGGAAAAAAACTGACTTTTTTTTTTTTCTTGACAGGCTCAGCGGAGCATGCAATAATGCTCCAATAGCCCCATAATTAGAGATGATTTTTTTTTTTTTGTCTTTTTTGGTTAGCCTAGCTTAGCATAAAGACTGGAAACAGAGGGAAACATTTAACCTGGCTGTCAGGATACCAAGCTGATTACCAACTGAAGGCCATTACTAATACGCTGTATCCTTTTTGGTTAATCAGTGCATGAACAGAATGTAAATGACTTGCGGTCGTGTAGGAGGAGCTACATGCTGGAACTATCTCTTTGCTTTGAGCTGTGGTTTTTGGTTTTGATCTCTGTACAGGCATGATGGCACCACACAGTCACTGCACCCAGCTGTTGTTCATCAAGAAATAATTCTAGGCACAAAGGTGGTGACTTCTCTCTTCTTGCATCTGTTAAAAGAAACATGACACAGCACGTTGATTCGTGAGCTTTGATGGTGTTGGTAGGATTTGTTTCCCCAACTTTGACCAGGGGCTGTTTTCCCCGGCCTCCATTCTTTATGCTAAGCTAAGCTTAATCGCCTCCTGGCTCCAGCACAAACATGAGACTGATGTTGATCTTTTCATCTAGATCATGGAAGAATTACTTTAATGTGTTGTTAACATTTAGAACTGTGCTATTACTCCATAAAAGTGTTTGGTTTTGTTTTGTTCACAGCCTGGGGACCCAGGAGTTGTCCATGTTAGTGGCTTAACACTAATTATTTACCGTAAATGAAACCTTTGGTATTCTTGGCTGATCTCTGTCTCTCCTCACACACACACAACACGTGTGCGGCTGCGCGCATGCCCGAGCCACCATCCAGACTCTCAGTCACACAATTAACTTCGCACAACAGCAGTAATGATTAAGTCAGCCTCACGATGTTTCCAGTTCATTAAACTTAAGGCGAAAACAGTGACGAGTGATTTAACAGCCACTCCGCTGTGTGATTTACGCTTCGACAAACAGCTGTTATTTCCATTATAAAAGCAAATGTCTTGCAGCTTGACACATTATTTCGAATGAATACTATTCACCATTTAGTTCCCCTGCTTTTATTAGCCCTTTAAGAGTGGAAAATATTCCACACTGCAGACAGCATCATATAGAGTCTGTATCATCTTGTTCCAGCTCTTCTCCGAACCTACTGTATTCGTATTTTTATATTTATGGATCACAACTCCATTAAACAGAAATATTCTGTCCTCTTGCGCATCACTTTGCGCGCATATACCCAAAGGTCAGCTGAACATGATTGGAATCTTTGGAAACGATGGCACCCCAGCTCAAAAGTAAAGTTTGCACTGACCAAACTATTTTTGGGGGATTTCCATTTACAGGCCGATGAACAGCAACAATGTATTAGTGACCCACACATACAAGACATGTTTTGACTAAGAGGGCACCCATTTGATCTCAACCTCTCTCTCTCTCTCTCTCTCTCTCTCTTTAAAAAACGCAGGTGGTGGTCCTCCGCAGGCAATAAACCAGCAGCAGCAGCAGCAGACTGCCCACAGCCTAAACATTCCTCTGTAATAACTGCGGAATAAACAGGCTTTTCCATGCACCTATTCGACTCCACCTCTGTCTGTATCTGCTGGGAGAAACTTCACTGTGACTTCATGACATAAAGGCGGAATCTCCCGTTGCAGAAAATCTCCACAAATGAATGTTCCGAATTCCCATACAGAAGAGATATAAATCTGCGTACAGGCGACTGGCGCATGGAGCGATACTGAGAAACTGTCCTGTGCAAATCATCCAGAGCGGGAATTTCCTTCCATCCACTGACATTATCTTTATAGTACACAGCTGGTGATCTGCTCTGTTTCCAGATAAAATCAACCAACTTCAAAGACAAGTCACAAAAACAGCTCATGCAGGAAACTGAAAGATTTGTTGATGGGAAACACTAAAAGTTGATTTTGGATGTGACACCACAGGGTGACATGTGACAGCACACTTGTATGCGCGCATACAAGTGTGACTTTCATGTGATAATTTTCAGCATTTTAAACTTTACATCCCTTTTTTCCCCCTTCAGCAAAAACTTACTTCTCCCGCGCTCCTTCATGAAAGTAATCAGATCCTTGTAGTGCTTGTAGTCGTCCTCGTACGGCTGAGCCTCCACCGTGATGTTCATCTCCTCCTTCAGGTTCAGGAAGATCCCTTCTGACAGAAAGTAGTGCGGCCGGTCGTCCTGCCGCAGGTCGTGGAAGATCACCACGGCCCGGGACGTCCAGTTGAAGTGAGTGTGCAGGACGTTGGTAAAGTCCCCCAGCTTGGTGGTGGACGGCCCGCTGCGCACGATGGTCCGGTATTCATCTCGCTTGTCGAACCCGTACGCGGGTCCTCCGGCTGTGATCAGCGGGAGTTTCCAGTGGGACGCGAAACGACCCACGGAGGCAAGCGGGTACACGCACCCGGGTCCGAAGAAAGCATCCGGGCGGACGTAAAGCTTTGCGTCTACGGCCGCCACCTGTGCCCGACTCTCGGCGCACGAACCCGCGGCGGGGTCCTCGGTGCTGTACTTCAGGATGTTGATGTGGCGACCGATCAGCAGCCTGTGTTTAGTGTGCAGGTCCTCGTGCGCCATGAGGATGGCCGGGAAGACGCGCGGCAGAGCCCACGGATACTTGTGGTGGTTGTCCGGGAGCATCACCGCCACGGTAATGTTTCCTCTGCAGCCAGGGAGGAGGCAGCAGGACAGCGCTGCGAGCAGGCAGCATCCCAGCGCACTTCTGCATCCCATGTCGCGTCCCAGCCGTTTGGAAGTCCCAGAGAGGAAAGTACAGCCACGGAGAGCGCACCGTTTGGAGAGGAGACACGGCCGGCTGTGGCACCCTGACACCAAACCATAAGTATCCTTCTCCCTTACTCTCTGTTTCCTTCGCTCTCAAAAGTCAAACAAAGTCGGTAAAGGCATCATCCTGTCGTACCAGCCCGGCTGTGCCATGCGTCTCCGCTGCGTAAATCCACGTTAAATGAAGTTCATGTACTTCCCAAAGCGACTTTCCCAGCGCAGCGTGGTCCCCACTACGATAGTCTCTCGGAGAGTGATAACATCCATCCAGATGACTGCAACTTAAATCAGAGCAGCCCTCTGCTCGGCCCCCACACGTCACACACTGCAAGAAAAGTCCATCAATCTATTGACCATTGGGCTTCACATGATCATTCCATGAGCAAATACTCCGGTGTTCACAGTAAAGTGAGATGGTTTCTGCGCGGATCGGGTTTGTAATCGTTGTCTTGTGAAATCAGATTTGTTTTATTAGACTTCTTGACAGCACGAGGCAGATCCTGACTGCGGTTTGTGTTTCTAAAAAAACAAAGTCAGTGAAAAGTGAAAACTGCACGAGACGCAGAATAAGAAGGTCACGCGTGGACAAGCTGTTCGTGTTTTAATGATAAAATCTGACTGTGTAGCAAAGTGCGACAAACTCAATTACATGTTAAAATATTCCAAAGGTCTATTTTTTGCAGCGCACGGAGGAACCTCTGAAAACGTGCGGTGGTCGCCCCCTGTCGGCCACAGAGTGCTCTGTAGAGTATAGTGTGGTGCTGAATTACTGCTGAGACATTGGGAGATTCATTTTAGGTCCACTCAATATGTATTATAAATGTTAATGTTTTTATGCAAATCTCACCATCTACATTTGTGACTGTAGTGTCGGCTGACAGTAAATCAGTGTCAGCCTGTTGATGGCGCTGTAGATTGACTGATTGATTCATTTGATAGGTTTGGCAGCTTATCAATCACAGTGAGCGAACAGCTCCTCCTGCCGGCCTTGCCTTGGTTTATGGCTCAAGGGAAAGTTGAAGGTGTTCTGCATTTTGTCAGTGCACTGATTTTATCTCCTACGTGGACTGCTGTGGGAACATATCAGGTATATTGATATGCACTAAAAACGAGCCTGGGTCACTGAGAATTCCGCACTTGATTTCTTCACAAACCCCTCAGTACTATCCATAATGATGGGCGGATGTTGGAAGTCATAGTGGAAGTTGAAATTTGGATTGTATTTATGTGTGTCTTGTTAAAAGAACACACAATCCGATCAACATTTGTTCCAAATAATTCTCTTAAAGAGCTAAAAGTTGGATTTATTTTTGGAAAAACAAGTGAATGTAGCTTTTCTGGAGACTTTTGTTGAAAATTGTGTAGATCTTTATTCAAACGATCTTGTATTACTCTCTGAAAGCTCAGTGAAGATCAGCAAGAGGAATGAAAGGCTTTCTTCTTCCCTTCCCCTCCCTCCTCCGTCTGGTTTTCAGTGTAACAGGCTGCAGGATGTGCTGAGTCTCATTCTGTCACTTTCCTTTTAAGAACTAGGTGTGTGGTTGATTCCTCACTGAGCTGAGATCTAACCGGGTTACCACTGTGCACACATGTTTGCTAATGGTAATTCTGTGCCCCCGAGCGCGCATTGGCTCTTGCGTGTTCCTTTCCACTCTGCATCCTGTGCACTGGTTCTAATGAACATCCAACATAAAGCTGCTGGTTAGTTAACAGTGAAAATGACTGAGAGTTTGTTTCTGTGTTTTATTATTATTATTATTATCATTATAAACCGAGCTTGTTTGAGGACTTTGTGCCATGTGTGTGGATACAAAAGAGGCTCAGAGCGGTGAGGTGATTACTTCCAGACAGCGTCAGGGTGTCTTTATAAACAGCCAGGCCATTGTTTTTCTTTATGTGGCTTCAGTTTGCAGAGCCGCACACAGCTCAGTTTAAAACACACATCATGTGTGTTGAGTTTTGTCTTCCTCACTTTGCTGTACAGTTCGATAATGTAATATAGATTCATATGGTCATACAGCTCTTAAGGCTTTAGTATAAATGGGTCGTGAAAGCTACTTGTGCTCTCCAGTGTGAGACAAGTGTAGTGCGCAATTACGCACGGACCGCAGCACTCTAACGGCATTCGATACACACTTGAACCCCCAGGGGTCGCTGTATACCTAACGCCAACAGGTATAACTTTCCATTTAGACCGTCAGTGTTCCTGATTAGACTCGCTGTATACAGGCACTGGCTTCTGTTCTGTTTCTTGAATGAGGCTGCATAATGGTTGGGTGACTGGAACAGTGAAGGTCCTGTGATGAACTGGATGTCCTGGTCCCCTTTCGCCTAGTCAGTCATGGATGGATGGATGGATGGGAGGGACAGTGAAGAGTTTTGCTAATGAAGTATCAACCTTTCATTAAAAAACGATTGTGTTTGTTTTGTATGCTCTACGTTACTGGTTCCTAAAGTTCAGTTTAGCTCTGAGCTTTTAACTCATCTGTAACTAATTCTGAGTCTGTTGCAGAGTAGAATGGCACCAGTGAGACTGAAGGAAGATGGAAAAAAGAGCAAACAGCAATGAAAAAAAGTGCAGGATAAAGGGAGTCATCAAAGAGTACAGGGAGATAGTGGAGGCAGGAAAAAACACTGTGAGTTCAGGTTCTTGGTCAGGGCCTGGAACATGTCAAAATCCACTCAGCCCAGGGATAAATGAAGGGAGCTGTAAAGCTGCGGAACGCCGTCGTCTGCCTCCTGGGTCAAAGTTTGCTTTATTACGCTTCACACAGACTTACTGTCTCTATGTAGAAGGTGCTCTACGTGACCTGAGGTAACACACAACATTACTTTAGCAAGCCTAGGTAAGCATATTGTCTTGTTTTGATCCAATGCCCAACAGCGCACAGAACAGATGGGTGAAGAATGACCTTATTTGGACACAGTGAATCTCAGCAGGTCTAGTAAGGATAAATGCTCCCTGCCAGGAAGAATTTGTCAAGATTTGGTTGGCACCGATGCAATGATTAGCGTGTACCATTGATCTCCATTCTTCTTAGTGGAGCTTTAATAAATACTGCTGTGAGTCAAGAAGGTCTCCTGGGATTGTCTTCAAACTACAAGTGAAGCATCTGTCATCAGAGCTCCTTCACACCTACCAGGCTGGTGTTTTTGGCAGAAGAGTGTTGGCAAGTGGGAAGGAGACGAAGAAATTATTGGTGGTGATATTCCTTACCAACAAAAGGCTGAACAAACTTCAGCACCGCATTCTCTCCAAGGGATTGCGTGGCTAGTCTACTTTCATCCTCACCACCAGGTGTGGGGTGCCGTTCAACAGGTTTCTGCCGCCAGCCAAAGCTTGATCCCAAATTTATCTGGCTTGTTGCCTCACTCTAACCATGAGCAGCTGTTTGCCCACTGTTTGATATCAGACCCTGGTTGGAGTTTGGAATCGCTTCCAAACTTAAGTAATGAGCAGAAACTTGTCAGCGGTGGACATGATGCAGAAACCAGTTCCTCAACAATGGCGAGCTGAAAGATATAGTGTCCCATTTCTCACATCAGAAACGTTCTCCCTGCAGTATGCGCCTATGAAAGATGAGTGCAATAAAGACCTTAAACTTCAAGTGAAACATCCCAGGCACTCCCTTCACTTGCTTCAGCCACTTTACATTCTTGGATGTTTTGCAACATCCCTTCATCACAGTCATAAAAACAGACTGGTTGCTGCTTATGTCATGCCTTGCATGTGGTGCTAGCTGACTCTTTGAGAACGTTTTGGACTTACCGTTTCCCCGCACCTCCGCCAAAGCTGTTGGTAGTCCGTGTCGTGCCATCGTTCCCATCTCCGATTCTCATGGCTCCGCAGCACACCCTTATTCCTGTGAAGAAGAAGAAAGAATTGGGCTTACATTCTGCAAGTGCAACTGACCTTGCAGATATTGTAGTGGCAGTCAGTCCACCTTGCTTTTCTGAGGCTTACCGTCTAATGACCCATCAGATGAAGAGTCAACCCTGGAAGCATTGATCAACTCTTATATCTCCTCATCATCTGATTCACTAGTAACTCTCAATGGCTGTTTGGCCATGAATCTCTGTTATCCATTCTAAACTGTTATGCATGACTTGACATAGTTCACAGATGCATTTTATATCCCCCCAACAGAACAATAGTACGGGTAATAAATAATGATCAGTCTAAGCTGCATTTTGGTAGTGTACCTGACTAAAATGTAACCAATTACCTGAATTAAGTACACATATTTTTGCCAACAACAGTTATACTTATTGTACTTACAACATATAATTAATAATACTTAAATCTGAATTAAAGATCAACATGGCTAATTCAGCTTTTATGAATGGATTGATGGTCAAGATACGCCATCTGCTGGTGTATTTTCACTGCATGCACTTACCTCTATAGGCCACAGATGCTTGTCCAAGTGGAAGATATTAGTGCAATACTCTAGAAAAAAAAAATTTATTCCTTGAGACTCCTTCCTTTGACTCCATTCAGGGTGGTGAAAGTTCCTCACAAGCATCCTTGTTCCTTTCATATGACTGACAATAAATGTAGAACAAATAAACACACAATAACGTGGTGTCACATCAACATAATGAAATATTGCATGCCCTTTCTGCTGATTATTAAAAATATTTACAGAGTGCACATCTATGCGCAAATTGTCAATCGGCGTACTGTCCTAGAATCACCGTGCATCAACCTGAAATAACACGTAAACACTCTCGTGGCTCTGAATGAATTATTTTATTTCGTCCCAACAATAAGATATGTTTGGCAAATGACAGTGCTAAAGCAGGGGCAGCAGTCACACACTGCATATACTAGACATTTGTGACCGCATTCATACAAATATACATTCCATAATCACATGAAGAGAGATGACTTCTTCCATTTAATGCTGATCCCAACGACCCACAGGAAACATCTCCTGCTTCGAAACGCCAAAAAGATTGTCAACTTTAACATCCTCAATACTGCTTTATAAAACTAGACAGAAAAAGTAAAACAGAGGCCTAAAAATAAAAGGTTAGCTTACTTTCATACATTGTTTTGATACAATATATTTCACACAGTGCCCTTTGTTAGCATGACAGCAGCAAGTTTGTACTTGTGAAGGAGTCTGCCTGTTGGTCCGTCCACCTTTCGGCCTCAGATCTTCACTCTTTACTCCTTCAGCCAGCTGAGCAGCTGAGGTGCATAATAAGTGATGATGATGTCAGCACCTGCATACAGAGTATGGATTAGAGAGCCGAACTGATGTGGAGTTAGAGACAGGAACTTACAGTAACATATATTCGTGCATGTTACTGTAGGTTTCTGTTTTATTTCACCGTACACAGATGCTCATGTGCATAGCACTGAATAAATGGCAGCAAAATGTAGAAACAAACAGTGGAGTACACTTCTCTGGTTGTTTTTGCAATCTCTGTCCATGTTAAGACAACAAAGGTGGAAAGCTCGTGTTCATCATTTTCCATCTGACCAATCAGAAATCTGTGCAACATCTGTTTAAATACTGGGACAGATGGTTAGTCTGCTAAGACAATCGAACAAGTATTATATGTCACTGTAGGTCGTACGAACTAGAACAGTACTTTCTTCACTGTAAGATGAACAGAAATACACGTTAATGATTAAACTGTTGCATGATCAACTTTTCCAAAAGTTCCATTTGTCCCATTTTCTGAAATGCAAAACTGCTGTTCAGATGTATCCACTCTCAGTTTTTGGTTGTAAAAACACTGACTTGTTATGGAAGGATACCAAACCAGAGAGACAAAGACAGATTCAAAGTCAGCCAGCTTCATTCAGATGACTTAGGATGACACCCGTCTTCCCCCCTCCCCTCTCACCTGCTCTACGGAAGGCGGTCATGGCCTCCATCACAGCGGCCCGCAGGTCAAACGCGCCAGCCTGTGCTCCGTGCCACATCATGGCAAACTCCCCTGACACATTGTACACCGCCAGAGGGTGATTGGGGAACTGAAGGGAGGCGTGAGGGAAAACAAAGATTTATAAAAACTCCATTGTCCAAAAATATTTTAAAATAACTTTGGCCTAATTTGATTACAGACCTTGTCCTTGACTTCTCTTAGGATGTCCAGATAGGGCAGACCTGGTTTCACCATCAGCATATCAGCTCCTTCTCTCACGTCTCGCTCCTGCAGCACAGAACAACGGTGAGATCTCCTACGGCTGCTCCATCGCGACGCAAGTGTACGCACACAAATCAACTTACCACAGCTCGAATGGCGAGTCCTCTCGCTCCAGGAGGCAGCTGATAGCACCGTCTGTCCCCAAACGCTGGTTTGGACTGTGCAGCATCTCTGTATACAAACACAGCAGAGAGAGTCAGTCTGTTCTCACTTCAGAGTGCTGTTTTCACTCATCTGTTAATACCTGATCCTTACCTGAAAGGGCCATAGTAACACGAGGCAAACTTTGCACTGTAGCTCAGCACTGACGCCTGGAGAAAGAGCGTAAAGAGAAAAACTGCTTTTTAAAAATCTTGTTATGTCAATAAACCAACAATGGACTGATCCTTCCAACAAGTATCGTCTGTGTGGTCAAAGCCTGATAAATCTTCCTCCTCTGTGCCACAGAGCTCCATTGTTGTCCGAGAACTACTATAACACTTCTGAGAGAGTGTGTGTGTGTGTGTTCATGGTAAAGATGTGCAGTGCAGTACAGTGTAGCTCATTTAAGTGAAAGTTTTTATTACTAGCTGGTTTTAAGATCTATATTTTAGTAAGCCAATGAGCTGCGTGC
Source organism: Nibea albiflora (assembly GCA_014281875.1). Taxonomy (NCBI): domain Eukaryota; kingdom Metazoa; phylum Chordata; class Actinopteri; family Sciaenidae; genus Nibea; species Nibea albiflora. The sequence goes on from CM024803.1 coordinate 4,714,155, forward strand.
CACAGACAGGGTGGCTGTCCTTTACCTTGTTTCCCAAACCATTGGAGAGCAGAGCCTGTTTTATGGCTCTGACTCTTCCGTCCATCATATCAGAGGGAGCAATGATGTGACAGCCTGCAGACCAACACAGGACCAAACAACATGATTAGAAACACACCAGTATAATGTCAGTCATTACTGGATGACATCAGCTTTAAAATCCTTCTGTATACAAGCGTGATTGGTCTGAAGTAAGTCAAATTAAAAGAGTGTCATAAAAAAAAATCCAGGAAATCAGTCTTTGACACTTTAACACGACCCTCTGTCTTATAACCCCCCCCCCACAGAGACTTGCCCTGTTAACTTGCACAAAGTTTCTTATCCAAAATGACACAGTAAAACATATCAGCTTTTATATCAACCAATGTGGATGAATGAAAATACAGGATAATAAAAACTCAATAAATAAGTAGATATGTTCTCATTTTCACAATTCAAATTAAAAAGGAGAAGTGAGTCGTGGAGGAGGAAAAGTCTTGCTTATTGCTTAGTGTTGTTTCATTCATCCAAAAATAGAAACAACCTTTAAAGACAAGAAGCTAGATTTACCAGCTTGAGCGTAAGCCAGTGCCACTTCTGCCAATCGCAGACAGCTAGCATCATTGTTCAGAGTGCCGTCATCGTTCAGGATACCTGCAGGGAAAATAACAAAAAGCATTTGTGATTAAATGTGCTGTGTCCTTTTACCACTGCTCTTGATGAAAGGAACATAAAGTAATCAGAGGAGACGCTGACCACAGTGTCCATGTGATGTGTAGGGACACAGGCAGACGTCGCACGCCACCAGCAGCTCCGGGAACAAGGACCTGATCTTCTTCACTGCCAGCACAGCCGGTGTGTCATCCGTGTCGGCACCTGAACCCCTGTCATCCTGACGGGAAAAGTCAAAGACCACAATGTGTTTGAGTGTACGCTGACACTCTCATCTCAACCACAGGTGTCTGTGTGCTGCTATAACAACCTCCAAAAAAAAAAAAGTCATTTGAAATTAGACACACGGAAAGAGTCATTTCCCCCTCATTTAGTTTACAAACCTTTTCTACTTTTGCAGGTACACCAAAAATCAGCACACATTTCAAGCCATTGTCCACAAGCGGCCGCAACATGCCCTCCAGCTTGTTCACCCCGTATCTGTGAATGGGAATACGTACAATATGAAGGTAACATGAGAACACAAAAGGGGCTTTCAGGGAAGACAGCACATCGCAATGACAATGATCCTCCTGATCAGGTTTGATTCAAGAAAAAAAGTGACTAAAAAAGTCACTTGAGAGAAGTGAGTGCGGTTCAACCCCTGTGTTTTAGAATTCAGACACAAAACGTGAAGATGGGTTTGCACGCTGGTTTTGTTGTGTGAGGAATAAAAAGGTCTAACGGATTCTCTTCTTATCTTGGTCGAGTCCAGTGTTTGGATCTGGATCCTCCCTGCCTGACTGCTTTTATCTGAGGACAACACCCTCAGGGAGTTCATAGCTGCAGGGTGACACACACTGTGCGTTGTTTAAATGCACACTTTAATCCTCCCAGTTAACACAAGTTCCGCAAAAAACAGGCACTTTGTGGTTGCAGTTCAGTAGAGTCGGTATCAGAGGACTCATTGCTCTTACCTGGCCTGTCCCGGGAGACTGCCAATGGGCTCCACTGCATCTTCACTGTCTCTGTGGGGGGGAGACATTTAAACTTAGACAAAAAACTATTGTGCTATACTCCCCTTAACACTAGTTTTGTTTGCATGTTATTGTAACTTGGACACATTTATGGGAAACACTGAATTTCCACTTACGTGACAAAGATTGGGTAGATGAGATTGTCAGGTCTCAAATTAGCAGAGGAGGTCTGCCAGTATCGGAGTGACGGGTGGAAATAGCCGCTGTGGAGGATCGACTCCGCTGGTGTCTGCATCTTTACCCTGAGACAGAGACACCATTAGTGATACAACATGGAAAAACACAGCTGTCACACTCTTGAGCTTCATTTCAGCTCAGTCACCTTGAAAAACTGGGCAAGCATGCGTGATGCTACTTCTCTAAACAGTGCCTTGGCTCTGCATCAATGCAGAGTAAACAGACTGCAGGTATTCAAAGTCTATCAAAGAGAACCTTTTATACTAATGGGCAGCATTACACCACTTTCTGTACATGCGTACGTGTTTTCTGAGCAGCTATGACATTACATTCCTCCATGTTTTCCTTCACTCACTGAATCAAATTGTGAAATTATGTTTTCACACATTTCTGTTGTCCAAAGTAATCTATCCTTTTTTTCAGTGTGATATATGTTTTTTTAACTTCGAAACACATTTAATTGGCTTATATTTGTCCTATCAATGTCCAACATAAATGTTGCTTTTGTTTAAAGTATACCAGTTGAGTTATTTTCATGAGCAGGTACTTCACAATTCACAATTAAAACAAACAAGCTCACATTACATTGAAGACTAGAAGTAAAGACAGGACACATTTTTATCTGATGTTAGCTTCTCTGCACAAATAGAATTTCCACAAATGAATGACCTCGTGTTTAAAGAAAGTTTAAGACAAGTCATTTCTGTAACATGGAGGTTTAACTGGACGCACGGTGGATTGAAACACGTTACTTTGCCTGTGTGTGCGTGTGTTTTGGTCAGTTTGCTCATTGAACCGGGGCTAAGTTACTATCACAACATGTCATTTTGCCACCTTGGCTGTGAAAAGACCTCCGTACCAACTAATGAATGAAGGCAGTTGTAACCACAACCCACTGACACTAACTGCATAAACGTGGGTGATTGTGATACAGAAACATTAATAAAACTTGCACAAACACTGAATAAAAGCGGTGTACTCACTTCTGGCGGTGACTCCTTGAACTGGTCCACACGGTTCACTCCAGACGGTGTGTTTCTTCTCCGAGTTTGACCGGCGGTGACACGAGGGCGCGCTACCGCCACCTACTGACTGGAGTCTTGTTTACATTGAGTCAGAACTATAGACCACCTACCCAAATTACTGTTTTCAATTATGTCTACATGCTACAGAAAACTTATTTCTATGGGTATCTGAGGTGACACTGTTGGAATACAAACGGAAAGTGATATTTTTTGCAAAGAACTTGTCTTTTCGGCCACCGTAGGATCCAGGTTCAGTCGTCTCGCGATATTTCACAGACAGCGAGAAAAAAAATAGTCGAAGTTACGATGCTAACGCCTTGTTAGCCTTGTTACTGACACTTTTCGCACCCAACTGGATGGAGGAGAAGATGCCTGGCTGTTATTAAGGTAAAGTAACGTGTGGTCACGGTAAAAATACATGTAGTGCCTGCGTGCGTGTGTGCGGCGTGGTTATTAAACGGACTGTATCGTCTCTGACTGGCTATGGTTAGCTTGCAGTGTAATACAAGGATCTCGGCTCCAGTCTGTATCATCGTTATCGTAGCTTAGTTTGACATGTAACGCTAATATTACGCAGTGTGTCAATCTACAGGTATCAGCCGATGTATATTTAGGTTAAATCGGGCTAAATATTGAGCTGACAGTCTGATGAAATGTTGGAGAAAGTGAGCTGGAATCACTGCCCAGCTTCATTAGCTGTTTCCTCACATAGTGTGATGTGATTTGGGCCCAGTCTGCTCTGACTGACAGAGTGTGGGTGTATGGCGACTTTGTTTTCTTTATTGGTTCTGTCAGATAGTACATCGAATCATCATTTCTAATGTAATGTTTTGTTTTTATCATACATAAGGAAGAGTTTCCAGAAAGGGCTGAGACTGGAAGCACTTCCTGCATTCACCACCCCGATCATCCTCCTCAGGGTGGATTTGAAGATGTAGCCAAGAGCGTGGGTGGGTCATCTCTGCAGGCTAAATCAGTGTCTTCTCATCGCCACCCTCACTCTGGAGCACTTTGACCCCCGACCAGGGCTGCCCAGTGCGTGACCCGGCCATCCTCAGTCCGTCCCTGGTTGAAGACCCTGCTGTCCTCAGCGATGCTGTTCTCCCTGAGGGAACTGGTCCAGTGGCTGGGCTTTGCCACCTTTGAACTCTTCCTCCACCTGCTAGCTCTGCTGGTCTTCAGCATGCTGGTTGCTCTGCGAGCTGACAAGTTTACCCCAATGCTGAGCTGGTGGCTAGTGTTCGTCCCACTGTTTGCTGCCGACGGCCTCAGCACCTACTTCACGGCCATAGTGTCCATCCGTCTTTACCAGGAGAATGAGAAACGCCTCGCTGTGCTGCGGCTCCTCTGGGTGCTGACGGTGCTCAGCCTGAAGCTGGTGTGCGAGGTGCTGCTGTGCCAGAAGCTGGCGGAGCAGGAGCAAGCCAGAGACCTGTGGTTCGGCCTCATCGTCTCACCGCTGTTCATCCTGCTGCAGCTGCTGATGATACGAGCATGCCGCGTCAACTGAGAGAAAGGCCATTAGTGCTTGTGCTTGCACATTGACAGCAACCAACAACGCAGGAACAGAGAGCAATCCTCATCTGCTATTATAGATTTATAACATAACAGTGGTGTCATTTCTCTTTTGGCTCATTGCCACCTTTTTTCATGCACATGTTCCAGGTCTCACCAGTTTTCCTTCATTTGTATTTCTATTATCTTCAAACTCAACACAAATTTTCACTACTCACTTAAGTTATAATAGTTTTATAGTTATTTTTTTAAGTGGACATTCTACTCTGTGTCGCTAAATTCTAAAATACACTGTATGGCCAAAGTATGTGGACACTGCATGCATAGAGATTTGTGTACATTAAGTTTGGGGCTATTTGATTCCTTTGTTCCAGTTAAGAAATATCGTATTGCAGCAGTCCTGTGCCTCCTGTCCTGAGTTGACACAACAACACCCCCATACACAAAGCCTGGATCACAGAGAAATTGTTTGTCTACTTTCGTTTTAGTGTAACTTGACTGTCTTGATTAGAGCCCTCACCTCAACGTACAGCGCCTATGGAATTAGTTGGAGCACCGATTGTCAACCAGGTCTTATCACCAGACATCAGTGTTTCCGTATAAATGTCAATGTCAACACCCATGGTTTTAGAATGATAGAATGACCACATACTTTTGCCCATGCAGTCTAAACATACTTAATGGTACCTACATCAGAGCTACAGTGAACCTGATGTTGATTCTGAAAACTGAATGGAAGTAGATGATAACTAGACTGGACAATGAATCAATTGTTTGTCCCAATTTCTCTGAGCCCCCCCTATCCACCAGGATGGATTGTTGCAAAGAGCCAGCAGTAAATGTGTGTTTTGGACATGGTGTGCCTTTTACATTGTGCAATCAATGGTAGACTATGAGGCATGAGGAACATTTAGACCAGAGTTATGTTTTAATTTGCATGTGCACACAACACATGTAAATTTACTAAACTGATGAAGGCTGTCTATGCCCCAGACACCTTTCTAGACAAATGTCAGGGCCAACAGAGCTGAAGGAAATGCTGCAGCTGCTTTCCCCAGAGGAGGCCGTCACTTACCAGCACATTTTGGTTAGGTTTATAATCTTATGTCTCACTTTGTTGCCTGTTGCTGGGAGTATCACTCACACTATTCCCTCCCCCTCTCTCTCGAGTTGCCTGGCTCGTCGGTTCCATCACTGAGAACGTTCTGAACGGCAATGAGCTGGTTCTGAAACTTGTCAGCTCACAGGCCCGCCCCGATGTAGAAGAACTGAATGTGATTTCTACAAGCAGTCAATTGTGTTGCACACGTCTTCCCTCAATATTGCTGTTTATTTGTACAATATGTAATGTATTGAATCTGTTAAATCCATGTGTATGTGCTGCATGTATTTAAGGCCTCATTTTAAGGTCATTCCTGATGTGAAATTCAGTGTAATGTGTATATGTTGATTTTTGGAAAGAATCTCTTCATATCTTATTTATGTTCTTATGTTCTTGTTATGGCACCCTTGTTGTCATGTGTATATACCTGTAAATAAACCATCGACCTTTAATTATTGTCGTTCATTCAATGGGCTTCATTGTCTGTTACTGGCGCTCTTGCCACAAGGAGGCGCCATTGGCCCTTTATATGGGCGTGGTGTACCACAACATAAAGGACCAATTTATGTTTTTGGATGTTTTGGCTCATACAAATCCCAGACATTAATCACCGGTTTCCAATTCTTAGCTTCCTTTTTATTAATGTCCCCTGCTTCTGTTTCTCAGTTAATTCAGCACGGTGTAAAATATTTTATAGACCTCAACCTCACTGCATACCCTACACTTTAATTAGTGATCTGCAAGAGAGCCAGCGTTACTGTTGCATGTACCCCTGTTCAGTGGTGGATTAAGTCTTAAATCTAGTTTTGTCCGTGTAATGTTACAGACTGTATGGGTCGTATTTTCATATAGCCCAGAAAAATGCCAGAATCAGAAAAAAATGATTTGTCACCACTGAAATGTACAGGAATATTAGCGAAGACGTGACTTCTGCGTCCTCAGTGGGGGTTATACAAGTCGTGCTTTCACTTTTTACTGCAAGCTTTGAAGAACACTCACAGTGTGCCTTTAGATCTGCCTTTAATGCATTTGATTGTGGATTATGGTGATGTTGTCTATAGACATACATATACCCACCCAAAGCCATAGATCCATTTGATTAGTGCTGACTCTAATCATCACTGCATCTTGTCTAAAAAGGGTTGGCTGCATGGACATTTTTGAGAGTAAGGCATTGGTTTCTGTTTATTTCTAAAGCTTTTTAATGTAATCTTGCCATCATATCTAAAACTGATAGATCTGGTGAAATTGCTTTTAGCTTTCATGCTGCACACACATTAAAACTCGTACCAGTAGATTAGTTTATGGCTATAATCTTAAATCTAGCTGTGTTCTGCTTGTTTGTTTTCATGTTTTAGTGTGGACTATTTATTATGTTGTGCTCACACGCACGTCACTGAAAATGAGCGCATGCCCTCGATGATGTATATAAATAAATGAATGTTCTTCCTCTGTGCTCTTTAGACTTGTTGTTCTTAATTATAGTTCCGTGATAAATGTTTGATGAGCTACAGTAATCTCTTGTAGTACCCAAGAATAGCCCTCTTAGTGCTGATTCATGTGCAGTAGGCCACTTCTCAGCTCCTGTGTTTACTGCAGCGGGATTATCGACAGGTGGCATCATCGGCAAATGCTGAATGAACAGCCGTCAAACCCCCACCGCCACTGGATATCCCCTACTTATCACACCCGAACAAAAACACCTCAGGGCTACAGTATCCATACATTGATTACACTGTAAGGAAACAAAACTATATAGACTGCCACAAAAAAAAACCCAACTCTGAACATCACAACATTATTCGTTATCATAGGTAGTAAAGTTAAAGTGAAACACAATACCAATCATATTAGTAGTACAATCTTAATGTGGTAGATGCATTCATTTATGGCGTGGTTTTATCTTAGATTAAATAAATAGTATATTTCATAGACATTAAATGTAGCAGTAGGGGTATAAACTATACGGATAAATCTGTTAATCTGTCACATACATCCGCTGATATTTCTTAAAAAGAAAAAGGGAGGGGCGGGTGGAACCTGAACGCAGCACTTTTGATTGACAGGCCTCCCTTGCCCAGTCAACAATAGAAACGGGAGTGGTCTGCGTCAATGTGCGGCGAGCTACAGAGAGCGAGGAGGCGTGTCTGTAAGTCGTAACAACCAATCAAAAACAGGAGGGGACAGCCGAAGCCGCTCGTGCTGCTGCGGAGGGGCGGGGCCGCGTTCAAGGGCTGTGTGGAGAGAGAGGGAGCTGGAGAGAGAGAGAGAGAGAGAGAGAGGGAGGAGAGAGAAAAGAGACGGTAGGGATGAGTGTGCGGTGATCGGTGCTGCAGGTACAGTGTCAGAGCCGGATACAGGTTTTATAGCCGCACCGGACCGCGGCAAAACCGCCTCGGAGCCTGCCTCTCTCCTTTTCTTCCCCTCCGAACAACCCTCCGCGATGTCTGGCGGAGGAGAGGTACGCGTCCTCCGCCAAGAGGCCGGCCAAGAGAGCCCGAGGATGCCGGCCTGGAAGCGAGAGATACTGGAGAGGAGGAAAGCGAAGGGTGGCGGGTCTGGAGGTGCCGGTGCCGCGGAAACGAGCCCCGGTGGTGCGGGCCCGCAGTGGGCTAACGGTGAGCTGACGGGAAATGTGAACGGCAGCGGCGGACCCAAGAGTGACAGCGGAGCGAGCGGCGGGTCCGGGCGGAATTACACCATCACCCCAGCCACCCAACACTTCACGAACAACAAAGAGACACGGCCGACGGCCGCGGAGAGGTCGCTTTCAAGAGAAGACGACGTACAGGAGAGCCTGGTGCTACAAGAAAGCCTGGGCCCGCTGGAGGAGAACCCGTTCATCAAGCTAGAGAAGGAGCGGAGGAGGCGACAGGACCGAGAAAACACCGCTCGTCCGGTCCAGCACATCCTGGAGCTGTACGGCAGCGTACCCGGTATACGGACTATCCGCGCAGAGAACATTATCATAATTGAGTCCGACCCCGATTACTTCCCGGAAGCTGGAGGGCTAAAAAGCGGGTCCAAGTGGCAGCAAAACGGTGTCAGTAGTTACAGCTCTCTGAACGACCTCTTGGACCGGCGGGGGAGTGCTGTTACTGAGATAAGAGCCAAGGAAGTAGTCATTTATGACACCACGTTAAGCAAGAGTGAGGAGAATTTGAGCACCCTGGGCCGCCCTGATCATGAGGTCTCATCATATGAGACAGGTGAGGGTCAGGGCAGGGTCAGCCGGATGCTTCAGAAGTTTGACAGCAACTATGGGAAGCTTCAGAAGAAGTCCCACAGCACAGAGAACCTGCTGGACCTGGATTGTAGTGCCAGCAGCAGGCCAAGACTCTGGTCCAAGCCACAGCCAGATCTGGTGCCAAAGCCCAGGCCAGGCCCGTTGGTCAGCAGCCCGGGCAGCAGCCAGCCATCGTCGCCTGTCTTCCAGAGTCCCCGGTCTTCCAAACCAAAACCACAGTCTGCTGTCTCTGAGCTGGGAAGCCCCCAGCGCCACGTTGGGCCCCCTCAGTCGGTGTCTTCCTACCGTCAGCGGTTTGAGGAGAGCGGAGGCCATGGCGCAGCTGTCACCCCCAGAGATGAGCCAGACAGGGTGCAAACCAAGCCCGCCAGAGAGAGAGACTGGGAGGGTGCAGAGGTGCCACCCAAATCCAAGGTGCCATGCTCTCCGGAGACCCTTCGTGCCCGTGCCGAGCCACCCTCGAGCCCCATCGTATTCAAGGTGGCGCGCTCCTCACCTGACTTTGAGATCCGTCCTTCCCCAAAGCCAGACCTCACCCGAATTCCTGATGGGGACAGCCAGGCACGGGCCCTCGCTAATCTGCGCCTGCAGTCCAAAAACTCCTTCATGGTGATCCCCAAGCGGCGTCCCGTTGCCTCAGCTGCGACGGGCAGCCCAACACCATCCAGCCCTGTCAAGTCTCCCCCCTCCCACAGATTGGCAGAGGTGTCCACGCCAGGAGTGCCAACCTCCCACACCCCTACACCCACCCCGCCACCATCAAAGAGGAATGAGGAGAAACTGCAGGAGGAGAAGGAGGTCAAGACACCGACAAGGCCTTCCAAGCCTGAACCATCTCCCTCAGTTGCCACAAGTCCTCCCACCTCAGAATCTTTTCAATCTCCTGCTCCTTCCTCTCCACCTGCCTTGTCTTCACCCCCCTCTTCTCCAGCTGTCCCATCTTCCCCTTCCTTCTCTCGGGTACCCACAGACTCTCCTGCCCCATCTCCTGTCCCCTCAACCCCCTCCCCAGCTCCAGATCAACCTCCTGCGGATCATCTGCCAGTAACAAACATAGACGACTTTGAGGTGCAGCCCCCACAGCGCGTCCCTGTTCCCAGCCCCATGGTGCACAGGAAAAAGGGGAACACCTTCACTGTGGTGCCTAAACGTAGAGGAGTGGAGCCCGAGGCCCAGCCGAGCTCACCCGAGCCCCACCAGGACGGCCAGAGCGAAGCTCCGCCAGGATCCACGCCCCCGCAGGCTCCGTACGCTCAGCTGGGCTCCCTGCTGAAGAAACGTTACCCTGCTGTGGAGGAGATTGAGGTCATCGGTGGGTACCTTTCCCTCGCCAAGTCCTGCCTCTCCAAGACGGGCTCCACGGGCAAGAAGGTGAGAGCAAACACTGGAGCACACTTTGTGGTTTCTTTTTGGACGGGTTTTACAACAGTTCAACAGTTAGTCAGACAATTTTGGTGATCAGCAATCAAGTGAAGTCGTTTATCAAGCAGAAATGAACTCCTTAAATGTCTTTCTGTTTCACATCTGTTGATTGGATATCTTTGAGTCTAGAGGATCCATGTGGAGTCATCACCTTAGTGCCACAGAGGCATTGTTTTATACTATTTGACATTTCAAAGGATAACCGATAAATCTTGAATGACGATTATGCCCATCACGTTCATCAGTGATGGACATAATCGTTATTTGCTGCCCCAATTGCAAGACCATCATTCGTCCCTGAAAATAAACACATCAACACTGCAGCATGCAGTAAGTAGGGATATTATTATGCGCTTCCAAACTTACGCATAACATGTGCCAAATCTTCCCAGAGGGACCATTAAAGTTTCCTCTGATCTAAATTTAGCAGTCACGTGTCGCACAGGAAAGACGTGTTTTTCTTTTCTTTTCATCTCCGTGCGTCTGTCACTTTATTGTTCTGTGACCGAGCCACCGCTCCTCCTGTCCCGTCCTGTTTTTTTTTTCCCAACTCATGGCTAATCTTCAGAGTTATTTTCACGCGTTGCTGTGTGAATGAGCGAGCGAGGGAGTGCGACTGCTATTCTAAATCTCTACATCCCATCACTTGACCTGCTCTCAGGCCTGATGGATTAGCAGCGTGTGTTTACACAGCCACTTGGAACGACACGCAGGGCTTTTTCCTGTGGACGGCCGTCCCACAAAGGCATGTTATTTGTTGCAGAGCGCATTATTGGGTTAGGTGGCCCTCCAAGCCTATTGACTGAACAATCTCATCAAGGCTGTATTCAGTTCTCAGGATTTGGCTCAGGGATTCGGGCCAGCTCTGGCCTGTCCCAGACTCCGAGGAACATATTTATTGATTCTTTGACAGTAGAATTCCTGGGAGATGAGCTGAGATACCCCCCCCCCCCCAGGCCCGGGTCCTAAATCATAATTAAATGATGGCGAAGCCTCTTTTGGGCATTACTATTATCTTACAATCGTAATCAGATATATGGCGCTTGCTCAGCCAAGATCTCGCTGCAAATTGCTCCGGTTTCATCTCTATTAGGGATTAATTAAATATCAGAGAATGTTTCTAATTAATTTTGCGAGTGGCTGCAGGCTGCTGTGGATCAGCACGAGCGTCGAGCATGGTTTTCAGCATAGTAGTGTTTATGTTGCCCCTGTGGCTTGCATTTATTTCCTTACACATTAGCAGGAGCATCACCAGCATAAGCTCGCGTCATCGCTCCCCCTTCCTCTCCCCAGTCTTTACTGCGCTCTGTCTGCCAAAGTGGAAAAAAAAGCATTTGCAGTTTTAGGATGAGTTCAGTTACATCACAAGCCCTTCCCCTTCTTAATCTACAAAGCACCACATCGCCTCTAATGCTAAATATTTTTAGCATTAGAGGCAGCTTTTGGCAGCTTCTCAATCTAGGCCGTGTGTGTCGGACGTTGGCCCAGCAGTCCTGTTTCCTTGACCCGGTCTGCTAATAGTAATCCTTCTGCTCACCAAAGTAAATCCAGCCACCTCTCACAATCAGGGCAAGAAGCTCAGGCTACTCACAATTTTATCAGGTGGAAACCGGCAAACACACACACACACACACACACACACACACGCACACACACACTCTGCTACACTCTCACTGAAACTATATCACAGCTGTACTGTGCATGGCTGGGCACTGAACTTCACTACTTGTCGGTAGTTTTAGACTCTTTGTTGCAGCATTGCTTCAACTTTAGACGCCTCGTGCGGCATTTCCTTGCAACCCAGCCTCGTCTTTTCGGCATCACTAATAGCTCTAATAAAGTCCTGCGGGTTTGAGGGACGCTCGGCCGCAGATCATGACTTTATAATGACGGATTATTAGGCGGCTGACTTGTGTGACTGAGTCTCAACCTGGTTGCGGCGTATGCTTCTTTTCTCATTGCGTGCACGCGCGGCTGTAGACTACCGGCGACCGTGACCATGAGACGTGAACACATCCCCTCCTCCTTTTGTCCTTGCCGCCAACAAACCAAACACTTTCTCCTTTTGTTGTCTGTCTTCATCTTCACCATCGTCATCATCAAGGCCCCAGACTTTTTTTTTTTTTTTCCTCTTTTCTTTTCTGGGCAGGGCTGCTCAGGCAATTACAAAAGCATCGAGGCTTGGCCTGGCCTGTATAATTTGTGTGGAATTTTTGTTCAGTGCCGCTTCTGTGTGAGAGCAGCCTCCGAGAATGGCCTCGGCTCAGCGCTCTGGTTTCTGGGATTGGGTTTTTTTGAGCGTTCTTTTTCCAGCAAAACCCAAACTTTTTTTTTTTTTTTTTTTTTTTTACAAGGGAATTTGGCTGAAAAAGAATGTTCCATAAGCACATCAGGACACGAGAACTTGACCAAAGCAGAAGATCATCAACTCTTCCTGTAGATCTTCCAAATATATTTCACAGCACCCGCGCTCTCTTGGTGCGTGTTCTGATTTTTGAACTCACTTAAGACTCGCGTGAGTGCTGAATGCTGGACCGCATCCAGCGCACTCTCTACTGTACCCTCGTCGTTATCACTCCACCAGCACCACTCAGCTTTGTTGGGGTTTTTTTCTTTTCACCCCCTCTACCCACAGTGCACTGCTTTATTCCTGTGCGCTGCTAGTTAATAAGGCCTGTCCCCTCGCTTGCAGCTTCCTGTGATCTCCTCATCTCTATTGGGGAAGGAATTGTGGAAGAGCTATGTAGGTCAAGTGTAGCTTCTTGTACCGCATCAGTCCCACATTTGCATAAAATCGACTTGGTGGTGAAATACACGGGCATGGATCGACTCCGTTTTCATCTGTACTTTGATTGGACTGGGCTCTCTCGGCTGAACCCAGGCACAATTGACATGTTGTTTTATTTCCCTGTGGCAGACGCCGTCGCTCTTTGTCGAGAGATACAGCTGGCAACAAGACACTGGAGGGGGCGGAGTGGTTTTGTTTTTGAAGTCCCTGCTCCCTACCACCGGTTATTATGGGAAAAGGGACATACCCATGTGTTTGTGAGCACAACATCCAGAGACTGAGCGAGAGCTTGCCTGCCTTTCTCCAGTGTTTGTGTATTCGCACCAAGGAACCACTCAGATGACTAATTTTTAAACTGCTGCACTGTGTTTATGTGTAATTATGACCATTCTGTCAGGCTAATGATCAGGTTTAGTGAAGAGGATCGTGTGTTTGTTGCTGGATGTGATAATTATTCAACTGTTAGACTAATGGAGCTTGGGATTTGGTTAGATATCAATCTGTTAAGTTCATATTAACCTTAAATCATGCCGCATGAGGCTGTAATTGAATTAACGGATCTAATGCTGTCACAGATCAGGCAAACTGGTTCTGTTCATGTAAGCCGTCCATCAAAGTCTGCAGAGCTGAACCGTGACCGCCTGTAAAAGTGCGGTTCCGAGCAGATTCTGGTGAAGTTGTGTTTGTAGTGCAGTGTTTGTGTAAAGTAAGGCAAACCGACCGCAGTTTATGATGGCAGATATGTAATTTAAAGCATTAATGTAACAGCGAAACTACTATTCACCTGTCTCATGGGAACTGACAAGAAAGTCATCGCCTAAGCAGTGATTCCTAACGGGGGGTGCTTGTACCCTAAGGGTACCGCAGTAAGGGTAACTGGAATTTTCTTTTTCCTTCGAGCTTTTATTTGATAGATACAGCCGAAGAGTGACTGAATGTGGGGAGAGAGCGATGAATGACATGCAGCAAAGGTCAGATTCGAACCCTGGGCCGCTGTGGCAAGGACCGAGCCTTCGTACATGGGGCGGGTGCTCTACCAACTGAGCTAGCCGACACCCCGTAACTTGACGCTCGACTAATTTGAAATAATAACAATAATAAATAGAACACACATCTGTATATTATTTCAAAATCAACAAGCAAATAGAATCATTCAAAGGTGTCATCCTGATCTTTATTATATTCATGGCCACTGTAAGCCATAATTACAATACAATAAGTCTACTGCACAGGACGATGGACTCCTGTGGGGTTTCCCAGTGACCTGAGTCAGCTGTCACATCCAGCACACGTGCTTTATGACGGTGGACTAGTTGGCAGTGTGGCAGAAAAATACAAAGCTATAAACGGCTTTTGTAGCAAGCTCAGCCGAGGAGACACTGCCCAAGTAACTCTCCCAGGGTCACCTCGTAGCACAGCCAATCAGTGTTTTTCGGCAGGTGAACAATGCCACGAAGGCCGAATCAATGAGTACTTGAACTCATCTGATAGAGCCGTGGGAGGACGTCGGGCAAAAAATAGTTGGCAACCACTCGCTGTATAAATATTGTTGGAAGATCATTTGGTTGCCATGGTAGCATATGCTCATCAGTGCATGGGCGAAGGCGTTTTCTCTGATTCGTCAGAGAGGGCAATTGGGGCCCGGACTAATAAAACCTCATAACCACTTCCCACATTTTGAACTCTGTACGTCACCAGAGAAGATAAAGTCAGTGGAAGTCAATGATTGTGGCACTGATGATGATGCAAGATGACGGTCACCAAAACTGTCCAATGACATAACTCCGTTCTCTATGAAGCATTCACCCTTCTGTCCCCCTGCAGCAGGCTTTGCAGCACGGAGTACGCCGCTCCACGCTGCGTTATCTTCATCTCTTCTTAAAGAACACTGTTTTTTTTTTTTTTCTTGTCTTGTGCTTAAATGTCACGCATGCAGCAGGTTTAAAAATACCCACACCTAAATGGTTAAAAGCTCTCGGTAACACAGGAAGGCCAATGAAAGGGCACACTCCTACATTTACATTGTGCGCCTGGGCTACAGGTGTGAAAGTCCATTGTGTTTAATTATTTACCAGCCAGCAGACATTCCCCATCTCTCCTCCCTTACACTTCCTGAAAACCTACCACCCCACCCCCTTTGCTTAAAAAAAGGCCTTTCTTTCTTCTTTTTTTAAAAAAAGTAACAGCCGGCCGCCCATTACGCTACACCGGGTGCTTTTTTTACTTTATTGAGAGTGAGGTGAAGCGACAGGAGAAATGTTTCAGTGTGCTGTAGCGCAGCTGTACTTTAGAAAAAAAGAATACCCAGAGCAATTTTAAAGAGTAACTTTGTAACGAGCTCAACACTAAATCCTACTTTCAGTCAGTAAATTATATCTGTTCACTCTATTACGCTATAATAAGTGACTCTGGTCCCAGTCTCTACTATTCATTGCTACAATAGTTCTTTTTAAGACAGTAATGCTGCCATGTAGAGCTGTGTAGAGATGTGACCATCGTCCATTGTCAGTCTTCTGTCAGACCTAAAAACAGGAAACAGCTCCCTGATGATGATGAGTCTCAAGTAGAAACTGGCATCTGGCAAAGTTTTCTGATGTCTGAAATTGGACATATTGTTGCCTTTTAAGCTTGTTATGGCTAATATGTTTGACAGTTTCTTCTTTAAGTATCCAACATTGCCTTCATTTGGATTAGTGCTTCTGGCTTCCACCACCTCCAGAGAAAAAAAAATTCTGGCTCCTAAGCTGCTAAAAGCTCCACTAACTTTGACTGTCAGCCATCTGGTGCTGGGCATGTAGCTGACAGTCAGTTTAATTGAGCATTTTTTTTTTTTTTTTTTTTTTTGCTGGAAACAAAGCTGATGAGAGCAGCAAGACTCAACCAAAACAGTAAAGCCGTGGCTGTAAAACTGAAACAGTGATCTAAAAGATGCCAGAACGCTCATGCGAGAGCCGCGATGAGCTGCAGACATGGGTGTTCTCTCTCCGGGTTTGTCTACATCAAGTGAACCTCCTTCACATTTCACCTAGTCATTTGATCCACGAGCTGCTTTAAATTCAGCTTTGTGAGGCCGTAATTAACACGTAGACCTTTTAGTGGTTCAAGGGTTAAAGTTGCTTTCATTTTCATATTTCCCCCCAAGATGATGCTGGTATTTTTATTTCCTGATTGTGTTTACGACATCATAAATCTAAATGGATCCCGATTAGATACCCTGCCCTGTCCTGTGGAGATTAGAAAAGGTTTTGTAGACCCAAGACAGACCGTTTGCTCTGGACATGTGACCAGCTGTGTTGGTGACAGTGACAGTAAGGACCTTACACAATAGGGTGATGGCTTCAGAGGCCTGGATCAAACTCTCCGTGCCTCTGTGCTCACTTCCTGTGGTCCTGCACTCACTGTTCTTTTCCTGCTTCTGAAATATCGAATTACTGCATAAAAGCTTTTTGTTGTCAGATTAGTCCATAAGTCAAGTTTGTAACTGTCAGGAATGAGGAATGGAAAACTTCTGCAGTGAGTGATGGGATTCTCCACAAGGTCTGTCCTTGAGCCACAATCCCATCAGCACACACACACAAGAAAAAACAATTAGAATGACTTTGTCTCTGTCACACGGGAGAGATGCTACTTCTCTTTCTATTACTGACATCACGGACGGCGCAAATATGGTTTCCCCTTAACAAGCTTGTCATTTCTTCCGAAGGCTTTGTGGCTGCAGGATGTGGACACGCGCACGCTCTCTGACGCGCGCGCAGGCTTTCATTTTCTGTAAGCGCACACGCTCGCAGGTCCTCCGCGCAAGCCCTCGGGCACATGTGCAACCCTGCAAAGTCAGTGTAATTAGAATTCAGCCAGCAAAGCCCCACTATCATAGTCATGTTTAATTCAGTGTGTGTGTGTGTGTGTGTGTGTGTGTGTGTGTGTGTGTGAGTGAGTAAGAAGATGAAGAGACTAAAAGCAGAGGATGTTAACAGACGGGGCTTTTTGAAAGTTTATAAAAAGAAACTGAGTGGGCGAGTGGAAGAGGCAGGTACAAGCCTCTGACTCTTAATTGACACGCATCTTCGTTGGGCTAACTCGTTTAGTTGTTCTGATCACTGGGAGGTAAAATCTTTTAGTCGCCGTGATGACTCAGCGATACATTGAGCCCTCTGTCCTCCATCACAAATGCAAAACACTGTTAAGAATCTAGGGCTTTATGTGTTATGCTTTTTTTGTGCGTAATGTAAATGTTTATTCAAATACACTCTCTGTGGAGGCTGTGTGTAATCCACCTCAGTGTTTTCATCTTTCCCACGGTGTGAAGCAGCCATGCATTTAAAAATTTGCTGTCCTGTTTACACGATCAAAAAGCTGTCTGTCTTACTGCCATGCTCCTCTCTCTCTCTCTCTGTCTCTCTCTGTCTCTGTGTGTCTCTCTCTCTGCCCGTCTCCACCTCCGCTCTCCCATTTCCCTCTGTCACATATCTATGGCGCCTGTCGCCGGGGCAACACGGGCCGTGGCCATTCTATCCTGTCATTAGGATTCCAGGATAAGGACACACACACTCTCTCTGTCTCTCTCTCTCTCTCTCTCTCACAGACACACACACACACGCGCGTTGTTACATCAGTGTTGGATGCTGTAGGTTTTGTAATTTGGGGGATGTTATGAGGAGCATTTTGACCCGCCGGCGTCCCCCGTAAAACTGAACCATCGTCTAATAAAGATGTTTGAATAGGGTTTCCTGGGGAGCGCGTTCTGTAATCAGCAGGCCTAAAATCAGTTTTTCTGTGGGTGGAGACCCAAACAGCTCAGCCCTGTGATGTTTAAGAGAGGACTGCTGTGTTTTCATAAGGCGCAGTGCGAAGCCAAGGTCAGTTATTTCAGTACAGGACTGAAAAAGTCGCCAACATGTTTCTGTTTTTCATTTGTTCGCTTGTCTTTGTATTTAGCCTTGACATGGAACAACTCTTACTTCTACCACAGGTCTGATAATGATGTATATTTCTTTTTTTAAACGCGTAACAACAAAGCTGAGAGTCTACGGCCTTCGGAGACCGTGGCTTTGATACTTTGATACTGACTGATACTTTGGCACACACAGTGCACAGATGGCGGGAAGCTAAATGCTAACGCTAGCATGGCAGCAATGCCAGTGTGCTGATATTCATCAGGCAATGTTTACCATGTTCACCACCTTAGTTTAGCCTGTAAGCGTGCTAATATTTGCTAAGTAGCACTCAACATATTTCAGCAGTGACCCGGCTGACCGAGCTGCTAGCATGGCTGAAGACAAACTTACCGACGCTCCCTGAACGCGGTTATTAAATAAGTGACCACAATAAATCAAGAGTGGATTGTTTGACAGTTCTTCACACGTTCTCTTTGCTGAATCCCATTTTTCTACATTTTTCTAAATGACGAAGATGAAGATGATGAAGTTAGCAGTTTCCCCGCTCACACCCTGAAACTCTCTGTACTAAATGCACTTTAAATAAAACAAAGAATGTTTTTCTTATCTTACTCCCAGCGCGACAGCAAATGTGTGTATTTCCCCAAATTTCAGAGTATAGCTTTAATGCTAATGACAACTACAGCTAGTGACTAATCAGGTTGTACACTTTATTCCTCACATTTCACCACTGTTTACACCAAACTCCTACAAAATCTGTTGTTTATGTGACAAAAGGGAAGTAATAGAGAAGCTAAATGTCAACCTTGGAGGTCTTCTTCATTTTTTTTTTTTTTGCATGCATGCACTCCACCTTGAATCTTTATCATGTGCTCCCTTGAAACTATTTAGTCAGTGTATGGGTGATTCATCTCTGTCCCAAAGACTGAAACAAATGCTTCATCGCCGCTCAAAATCCAATTGACTGTACAAAGGATCAATACAAGACACGCCCATAGGCTTTTCTTCCACCCTTTGATTTTTAAAACTGGAGACGGCGTCTGATGAAGCCATCGATGATCCACTTTGTGCTCGGTGACTAATGCTGCATTCATCCAGGCAGAACGTAGACGGACGACAACAGTCCACTGGAATGGTAGGACAGTAATGTGAAACAGGCCTAATGACACTATGTCACTGTGGTGATATATAAGATTCATTTATTTCCTGTAGGAGTATGGAGTACTTTAAACTTAAAATGTATGTTAAATTCCCTCCAAAAGGTAACATTATTCATTTGTTTCCAACATGGACATTGACGGGCGAACTGCACTTTTCATTGTTTGTGTCTGAGACAACAATAACAAAAAAAAGTCTCTCATTCCATGTTTTCTTCCTGTGAGGGAGCAACGCAATACCCGGCCTATTCTCTGCCAGCCTCACCTAATTTTGCCACCCTGCGCTCGTCCGCAAAAATAGATATCCACCTTGCTATCTGCCTGAATCCCTGTGAATGCAGCATAAGAAGGACCACATGTTGGCAACCGAAAACCAGGGACATCCTTACCTGGGACATTAATTTTAGGGGGGCCACCAAAAGATAAGTTGTTGTTTGAACCAAGTTTTCACTCTCTGAAAGTTAAGAAATGAAGGATGCAAATGTAAAAACTTGAAAATTTGATCCAACTTAGACCCATCCCGAGAGAATATTCTTGATCCTGATCCAGTTTCTATCCTATCCTTTTGTCCTGATTGTAGCAGACCAGAAGAGAGTTGTGATGTATTAAACGCCCTACACGTTCCCAAAGTGACGGTGTGTGAATTGCTGATAAGTTTCGATCCCCACCCTGTCGGTATCATCTTATCGTCCAATACAGAGTTATATAAATCTGCACCACCTCATTCTTATCAGCAAAATAAGTTCTTGGATGGGAAAATATTGTTAAAGGAGGAAGATCTTTTTATGGGCTTGTTGATGCAAACAGTTTGGGAAATGTGTCTGTTTCCTATCGTTCAGATAATCCAACCCTGATAGCGCGCACACACTGCTACTCGCACACAGATACAAAGGGCATACTATTACAGCAGTGACTCACACAGTCTTGAGACATGGCAGTGTAAACACAGATTTTCACATTTTGCACTGCATGCTTCCCACGCCGCCAGCCAGGGCTGTGAGCAACACCACCTACACGCGTAGATGAGTTTTCACCGTTGCATCGGTGTTGTGATACTAGGCCATTGATGGTTGGAGAGTTTCCACGTGGACGCGGAACCGATTTAACCACATACGTGATGAGCAATCTGATGACGCCTACACATGAACGTGTACATTTTTGACCTGAATGTGCTGCTGCCATAGGGCGTTTTCAGAAGGTGTGCTGTGGTTTCAGCGGTGGCGTGCACGGACCTCTAACAGAAATATTTCGGTCACCCGTAGCCTGAAGATCTGATATTTGTGCTGGAGCTGCACTTTACGGGATTGAATCCCCGTACCTAACAAGTTATTTTGTTTGCTGGCTCAGCTGTAGCAGGGCAATTTCCTGCTAAGGTGTGACTTATTGGCAACTGGATGCTGTTCACATGCTGCTAATTACTCATAATTAGTGTAAACAATGTGTTTACAGGTATGATCGCTGTGCTGCATCAGCATTAGCCAATGATTTGAAGTCTCAGTCAGGCTGAACTTCATTCTTCTATACAATAGGAGGTTTTATAGTGATGTGTGGTTCCAGTTGTCGACACAATAGAAAGATACATATATATTTATTACAGTAAATATCAATAAAAAGCACATTTTATGGCACTATACGTTACTGTCTCTCTAGAGTCTGTCTCTGAGTTTTCTCACTCCACCTCTACAGTGGAGATGAATGGTATTTTGTTTGTGGCGCTCCCAATCAAAGACGTCACATCCACTGGGAACAGGAAGCAAAATCCTATTTTGTCTGTTTTTTTCCCCCCGGGGTTTGTCTCTCAGGTTACATGTAGCCCTACTGTATTGGTAAAGGTTGCTGAGCCTGAAGGGAATACCTGCAGACATCAGTCGGGGTTTAAAAGGGTTTCCCACTATGTTTTTTTTCTTTTTGTGCTTTTAAAGGTCCAGTGTGTAGGATTTAGTGGCACCTTGCAGTGAAGTTACAGATTGCAACCCAATAAATCTTCTTTCAAGCATGTAGGAAGAACTGGCTGGCTGCAAATTGTACATTTAAAGCAAAAGGGCATATCTTGATCAGTGTTTGGTTTGTCTGCTAAGGGCTTCTGTACAAAAATGGCGGTTCAACATGGCGGACTCCATAGAAGAGGACCAGCTCTCTCTCTGTAGACACAATGGGCTCATTTTGAGACAACCGAAATGCAATGATTCTTATACTTCTTATACTCAAAAACAGTGCTTTGTGTAGTAAAGATGCTAATACAACATTATATCTATCATATCAGGTTTGTTAAAGTAAAAGAAATACTCTCTATAGACACTGTCGCTATGGAAACTTTCTTTACTGGAGTGAAGACATCTGCCTCAGAGTTCCAAAAACTTTGGACAGATTTATTGGTTGGTTTGTTTTGGATGGGTTAGAATGATTTTACTGATGAAGATACACGTAGGTATTTAATATGTCGTCCGTAGTAAGATGTAGTAAGCCTGGAATATAATCCCTTTGTACTTATGTGTGATTAAATGTCCTTCTCATAATGTCACAACTAATTACCAGAGCGGCAGTGTTTTAGATCTCCTTTCCTGAAATACTTCTGCTGACATCAGCCTAATACATCACAGCACCACCCCCCCACGACCACAAACTATTCACAGAATATGGAAGAAATGAAATATAATATGCATAATTATGTTTTCACGAGTGTGTAATCAACTGAGCATAAGGACTGTGTTTTAGTTACCTTTTAGAATGAACCTTTTATATCGACAGACACTGTAGGCCGTCTCCCACGTGGTTGGGTCCGCCATATTTGTACAGCAGCCCCCTCTTCAGCTGTAAAAGGCTGTTCAGCGGAGGAGTTTCTATTCATGCCTTAACTGTAAGCCACGATAACAAATGTCTAAGACAAAGAGCAGACTTTTGAAATGGGACGTGAATACATTTCCCACTGATGTGCCCGCCACTTTGTTTCCTTAAACGAGGTCTTCCAGTTCACACTAGTCATCCTGATTTACCAGCACAGTGGACGGTACGCCACATGTTTTGTTTGCGTACATGTGGGCTCTCTATTCCCTTTCTTTAAGCGCTAACGCAGCTGCGGCTAAACTGCTCAGCCGGTTCATTGTGGTGCAGTTCTAATATTATCTACCTGACTGGAGATTAGCTCTAAGCAGACACCTGGTCAGTCTCCTCCAGGCAGGGTAGTCCTTTCAGAGGACTTTAAAGGCCACTATTAGGTACGGTGTTTTGGCAGAAATTTTGATATAATTCAGGTAATTTAGCACCGGATGCTTTTCTGCCACACTGTATGTGAGCAGGTGCACACCCAATACTAACACAGCAGACACCACACCCCGTGTCACCTGTCTCCACTGAGATAAATATAGAAACGCATTCTGAAGTGATGCACGCCCAGACAGACGCACGTCATGTAGGCACGAAGGCTCACATGTTGCTGCACCCTCAGCTGTCCAGAGCCTGCGCTATTGTGTCACAGCTCCGCTGTAACCCTGAAGCTTCAGAGTTCAACCCAATCAGTGTGCCAGGGAACTCGCCCTGTGTATGTGTGTGTGTATGTGTGTGTGCGCGTGTCCATTCAGTAGGAACCACTTTTCACCAAACGAGGACACGCCATGCCGGGTGGCCTGGAAAAAAGATTCCTGGCACAGCTCCCATCTCGCCTTTTGGCCGATTCACGAACGACATAATCTCATCTGATGACTCTCTTCTTCCTCTCATCCCTCGCTTCTTCTTTTGTCTGTCTTCCCCGTGTCCCTCTGTGCCTCATGCACAATGTACAAACAAGAAAAAAACTGAGCTGATGAAACTTCACTGAAAGGAACTTGCGGAGTAGATGTAGAAATATTATTTAGTCGCCTCTGCGTCTTCCCTTTTGTCTGATGTCTCGGTTGGGTTGCGTCTGAGCTGCCGCAGCGGCTCCTGACTCTGCAGACAAGTTCAGTCCTAACAAGTGGTTTTTCATTTTGCATTCAGCTTCAAAACCTGTCTTTTTATTTTCAGAGCACGGAGAAGAAAAAAAAATCTTCCACGGAGTTGAAATGATTCCACCAGCTTCCTGAACACTTTGATTGAGTTGCAAGAATTTCTTTTCTTAATCTTTTTGTGAGAATCTTCCCTCCCATTCCCTCTCCTGTTACTTTTATCCACTGTTTCATATAAGAGTGAAACGGCAACAGTCTCTCATGGACACTCATGAAACCAAAGCAGGACATCTGAGAATTGAAGTGTAGGTTATCTTTTCCAGTCCTACAGATTGCCCCAGGAGTGTTAGTTTAGGGCAATAAGTAACTTTGCTTATAGTGTACACATGTCAATGAACTTTGACTCTTTCCATCTCAACTTAAGATCTGATGACGTGATGAGTCCTTTAGACACAAGGAAATGTTTATACTACTGAGGTTTGTCTTCCCTCCCTCTTTTCTTTTATCTTTACTTATGTAACGACACACATGAATCATACATAACTATATTGAAATGATGAGTAATATGTTGTTTATTAAGGTGTTGTCTTTGTATTCAAACCGTCTCGACCCACGGCCATTCTTGCACGACACCGTTTGAAAGCAGTCATATAGGAAAATCTAATCTTATTTTGCAAAGCGTCGGCTTCACACACACACGCACACACACACGTGTGCCCGCATGCTGCGATACACAGTCAGTCTTTGATAACTATGAATCAAAACTGGAACAATTAGTCAGTTGTTAGTGGCCTGTCCGCGCTGCAGCTTCCTGTCTGAGCGCCCTGTGGTGCCCGGGCCCTCGCTGGTCCGTCCCACAGCCTGAGGACAGAAGACAAATCACTTCTGCTTCCACGATGCACGCTTTTATGGATATGAAAAAGAGCCACAACTGAAGCCCCAACACGAGCGGCAGCAGCAGGCAGGGAGAGGCCCTTTATATATAAAGATCAAAGTTGATTTTTTTTCTTTTTGTTCCTCTTTCTTCTCCGCTAAGTTGGAGTTCAGCAGTTAAAAAGTCAGTGAGAGGACATCGTCTAAGGCATCGCTGAGGAGTCTCATCTAACAGGAGTCTCGTGTGAGAATGCTGCTGGTAGACCGGACAAAAAAGAAAAGTGAAAGACGGTGAAAGAGGAAGCGAGCCCAGCAGCTAGCCTGATTTATTGATGGATTCGCTTTTGGCTTCCAGAGACTTCCTCTAAGACAGGATGCCAGTTTAGCAAGGAAACACTTTTTGTGGTGTAAGATTTAACACAGGAACTAAAAAAAAAAAAAAAAAAAAAAGGAGCTTCTGGGGCTAAAAATAGGCAACGTCTGGGACTGAGGGCCCTTTTTAGAGACAGGAATATACTGTCATGGCCTGTATCTATACGCAGGATTTGATTTGTTTTGTGGCTCGTGCTCTTACTGCGGCGGAGTACTAATGTGGAAACCTAGTCTGGCTGTCAGGAGAGATAAAAACAGCAACTGAAAAGCAAGATCTTCTCGGGTTGAATCCCTGAACTTGTTCCACTGTCAGAAGAGGCTCATACTGCGATCATTTTCATATTCTGTTTCTTTTATTAGCTCAAAGGTCAGAGTTGTAAAGGCTCCTTGTTTAGCTGACAGGGTTCGCAGACTGATCTGTCCCTCTCCACACCTGACATGAATAACAACGTGAAAGCAAAATAACTTCCTCCTTCCTCATTCACTCAATGGATGTAATTATTTCAGTGTACTTTTACCACATCAGATATCAGCAACTATTACATAAAATGTTTACAGAATTTCAGTAGCGATAAGTGGAGGAGATGATCGTGAGTAGTCCTGAATCTATTGCTCTTTGATCATAAGTCATTTGTCTATGAACCCTTGTCCTTAAAGTCCTGAACCACCTCATCCTGATTCTATAGACCATTGTTTTAAATCTATATACTCTCATTCTGAATCTATAAACCCCTTTATAGACCCTCATCCTCAATATATCGAACTTTGTCCTTGACAGCTGTTCTGAATCTATAGTTGTGTGTATAGAGTGTGTAGATGATCATCGGTAATGTAGACCCCGTTCCTGAATCTGTTACCTCTTTACCATCTAAAGACTTGTTTTAATCTGTCCTGAACCTCAAGATTCTTACCCTGAGTCCACATACCATGGTCTTTAATCTATAGTCCAATGTGTGGAGCATATAGACCACAACAGGTCGACATTCATTTGAAATCTATAATTTTCTAAACTCTACTACTACTAAATCTATGGACCATCACCATGAATCTTTAGACCCTTGTCCTCACTATTTAACTTAAACATCGTCCAGAATCTCTAGGCCCTCGTCCTTAATTCCTTGACTATCGCCCTGGACCTGTAGACTCATCTTGAACATATAGAGCCTCGTCTTCTCATCATGAATCTGTGAGACCTAGATTTAGGGTTAGGGTATAGACCTTATCTCTAATCTTACATTTTTAGTTGATGTAAAGTTATTTAAAAATATTGGATTTAAATATTTTTAAAGAATAAAACTTTGCCTTTTTTGCCTTGAACACCAGAAAACTGCTTTAGAAGGACGCCGTGGTGTCTGTGAACATGAAGAAATGTGTTCATTCCCGAGTTATTGAGTAAAAAATGTTGTGTAAGAGAAATTGTGCTTCCACGCAGACTCTCTATGTTGTAAAAGAAGCCTCTCTCCGCCATCACAGACCTCATCATAATTACAGAGATGGATGACATTTTGAAATTGCGGTTAAATGTGAACCGTGACTGGTCGTGAGTCGGAGGTGCTGTTGTTGGCTCGCTGCCTCGTGATGGAGATTATGGCAGATTTAGATCACGGCCTGCAGAGTAGATGGAGCCAGGTACTTTATGTTAAGAGCAGTCAGCTGACGGACAAACCTACTGTTATATATGTGTGTGCGTGTCGACCGCCATCTCCATGGCAACTCAGGAGAAAAAATAAAACCTTTGACTGTGCAACACCTACATGTGGCCAGACTATGTGAATGGTAACTTATTAGAAACCACCTGTGGTCTCTCTGTTGTTCTAGAAGGTTTGCGAGTGCAAACAGAAACCATCTTGAACAGAAGCTGTTTCTCTTCACTAGTTACACAAAACCAACCAACAAAAATAGAAAGAAGAAACACATCTGTAATGTATAGACCAGTTGTCGGTAACTGGCAGCCCAATAATATCTAGCGCCTAGTACCGAAATAGATCTTCGTCTTGACAGCAACAGTTACCCACAGAATAACTTCTTCTTTTAGCCTTTTGCCTGCAAAATAAACGAGAAAATTCGCTTTTTTTGTAGCAGTTCTTTATTTCAAACTGAATTGAAAGCTTTTATTCTGAAAAGTTCAGACCAAAGTTTAAAAGATTCTGTTGCTTGCTTGACAGACACCAGTTCAGTAAACCATTCAAACATATACTTGTGTGTGTGTGTGTGTGTGTGTGTGTGACTGTGGCCACACATGTGAACGGTTACAAAACAAAGTCAGTTTCATGTGGTGAGAAACACTGACAAGAAACTGGGTCACTAATTCTGAGGAGTAAAAGTACGTCACATTCACATCATGATTAGAATAAGTTAGGGCTCTGATGCAGAACAAAGCGGCCAGTCGTTCTCAGAATTAGAATGATACACAATTATTATTAACAGTATGCAAAGGGGAATTCATTAAGAGCATTTCATGACTCAAATGGGCCGTTAATGAGCCTCTTTTTATTTCTGGAGTTATTTTTATCCATTCTCCCACACATGCATGTCTTATGAGGCAGTCAGTGTTGAATAAAGACACAAGCCAAGATTACTTGTCACTATTGTGTTCCTTGACGCAGACACCAGCACACAACTGTGGCTCTTTTTGTTTCGCACTGTCCATAATGATTCAACCACTGAGTCAAGCAGTGGACTAAGCTGGAACAAAAACCCACTAGCAATCCAGTAATAATAGCTGATATAGCTGATATAATAGCTGATAAAGATATTGGCCTGAGGCCAAACATACTTGGTGACCACTGATAAAGACAGTATCGGGTCTAATTTGAATATTATCAGTAAAGATTCCCTGCAGTAATAACGGAACGACGTAAACGATATCCTGAAAGTGTTTTGTGGCAGTAACTTCTCAGAAGCTGTCACATTCTTCCTCTAAAGGGATGAGATGTCTCCTTTGAGTGCCAGTCAGTATGCTCGCTGACAGCTAAAACCACCAAAGTCTCTGGTCTCAGAGTTGCCATTCATGTTGGATTACATGGCGCAGCAAAGTGCAAGAGCCCGTCTCACCCCAAGGATCCATGTTTGCAGACCATTGAAGCGTTGCCAAACAGACATGTCTTACAGGGAACACTCTGAGACGATCAATCACAGGCCTCAAGCTCCTGCAAGGCTGCCACCTGTCCCACTTAGAGGACCTGCAAAGTACAGTACGTGAAGCCTCAGACAGGCCTAAAGAAAGTGCAGCTGCCTCTCCAAGAATCCCAATTAAAAGCTCTGTTGAATAAGTTATGAGGTTGTTGGTTCGTGTTGAGCTAAACTGGCATTACTGCAGTGTTAGCAAAGGGCTGTGACATGTGAAACGTGCATATAGATGGTTTAATTAGAGAGCAGTAAGGAAGTAATAACCTGTTATAAAATGCAATTGTCCTGAAGGAGTGTGATGTCACTATTCAAATCTGTTCTTCGAAATGAGGAGATATCTGATAGTATCTTGGCTAATGCCTGTAAAGTTTGGCCTGTCGAGCGGACAATTCAGCAAGCAAACAGTCAACAGCGGGTGGTTTGTTTTCTGGGTAAACACATCTGGTTTGTCGGCAAAGTGCTGGTCTGCCGAAACCCCTCAGTTACAAGGGCCTTGCGAACAAATCAAAAATCACCTCAAGCACACACGTTTTTAGTTGATTCGATCATTTCAGCATTTAAAGATGGATTCTCTGTTTTTATTATTGTTCCTGCAAACACCAAAACATGGAGATGAGAGGACATTTACTGTAATCTCAGAACCCATCGACTGTAGTCTGGCAATTATTTAGCCTCTGGGTGCAAGACTTCCTGTGCAGTCTGATTAGCATCTTTAGATGTGAGAATGACAATAAAGACATATTTCTGAAACTCCACTAAATTTGGATGCAGATAACAAAGCTGTCAATTGTCAATAGCTGGTGGGTTCCAGGAATGCGTTTCAGCCAATGCAGTTTGGAGTTTTGGTCTCCACACTGTCCGTTGCAACCAAAGCCTACTTAAACATGAGTGGCCAACCTTTAGTTCATATTATTCCGTTGAAGCTGAATTTTAGTGTATCAAATTTGGGGATTTGGGGGCATGATTTTCAATTAACTGTTGTACACTGGTTGGATCAAATCTCTCATGGAGCCAAAAATGTACCCATTGCTACCATTCGTGTTGGTTGTTGTTAGTATCAGTTTCAGAGAATCAGAGAATATTGCCAAAACAGTACAGTACAATACCATGTTTAAATGTGTAATGTTTCTGTCTTTGTCTTTTGCAGCTCAAGATCTCTTTCAATGAGTCGAGTCTCAAGAGTACGTACGAGTATCCGTCAGAGAGCAGCGCGTGGGACAGCGGGGAGGAGGACGAGGAGGAGAGCAGAGACGAGAAGGTGGCCGATGAACAACCAAGCATGGTGGGACGAATCCACATCCCTCGACCCAGTTTCACCACCTCGCCCACGCACACGACCAACAGCAATGGTGAGACATTTTAAGTTCTTCTTTCTAGCGGCATTACGATGTTTGGTCTAGACAACAGCTACCAGCCACATTGCCATGAAATTTCCAGATATTCATGCCCCCCAAAGGTTGATCCCTAATGATTTTGGTGGCCCTCTGAAACAACCATTAGGTCAAAAATTGTACTTGTGTGGCAATGGCCCTGTGCGTCTTTAATATCACTGCAGATATTCATGGTCTCCAGAGGATGTCCCGTAATGATTTGGCTTCTTCGAGGTCAAAGTTTCTCCCTTTTTATATCACAAAAGTCTAAATTAACAGTTAATATCATTCAATTTACTGAGCACATTCATGCTCCGCAGATGATGAACCATTTCCTCCATGGATGGAAAGCATTACAAATTGTGACGTTATTGAGGAAATCCTGCAGTTCTTTTTCCAAAGGATGAAGTGAACATCCACTTTTGACTTCGCAGTTCAGCACTCCCCGTGATGGGCTATTGATGGCCAAATAAAAAGATTAGCGAGGCAGTGGGAGAGGAGAGGAGGACTAAACTGATTGTATTATTCCTAATCAGTTTACATATAGCAGCCCATCCCAGATGAGATTTTGTAGTCATTTTTTTGTCATATTTTTAATGTGTGTTATGAGTTCAGTCATGGTTCCTCTTTCCCACTTTATGTTGGACAATCATGGAAAATGCACATAAAACTGCTGCGTACACTCTTAGAGCCGATATCACTACCCCCTGCACAATGCCAGCGTTAAGGAGACAGGCGACATTAAGTTTGATGACAGAGACCCCTACTGGAAAAATAGTGAACTACAGCTGACTAAAACGTACTCTAGGTATGCAGGTGAACTTTTTTTTTATTTTTCAAAAAGATACAAACCCATTATTATTAAGAACACACTGAGACAAACTCTTATTAACATCTTAGTAACACATGATGTCTGTTTGTTTTGTACAGATCTTTCCAGCTACGTTCCCAAGCACTCGGTGGACTTCAGCGCCTGGCAGGAGCACAAACATGACGACAGTGTTTACCAAGAGGACACCACTTCCCAAAAGACCCAGATGACAGAGGAAGTAATGGTAAGACTCTTCCACTGATCATATCTAACGCTGCACGCACAGCTTCCGTTTCAACTCTTACATTTCCAGTTATTCCGTGGAGTTTGCATCATCTCCCACTCTGTCCTCTTCATTATACCCGTACATATCAACGATATGTGGGCCTTTGATATGTGTCAGAAATAATGAGTGAAACGTTTCCTCCTTGGTCACATACGGACGGCAGAGCCTCATTAATGTTTGTGGAACATGATTTTAAGATAGCTTCTAAACGTCTCCCATTTTAGACGTCACGGTAGATAGTAGACGGCAGAACACACACTGATATTGCCAGAAAACATTTGAAACATTTCATTTAAACTTGTCCTTTTGTCCTCAGCTCACCCCGGCAGACAGCTCCTCCCTGTCTGACTACAGCAGCGAACCCGCTCTTTACTTCTGATCGTTTGGACCAATCAGCTGTACAGTAGCATCTCACCTGTGGGACCAGACTGCAGCCAGAGCCCATCGGGATCTGAACTGCCTCCAAGCTCTACACTCCAGCTGTCTCTAAGCACATCTTCCTGATCACACAGGAAACACAATGTTTTTTGTTTTTGTTTTTTGTTCTTGTTCTTGTTCTTGTCTTGTTTTTTTGTTTTTTTCGGGCTGATTTCCTGCCACGGTAGCACCACACGCCACGTTATCAACTGCATATCAGAGCAGAACAGCTTTTTTTGTCAGGCGACCAGTGTTCCATTTCCACCTTCTTCCCGACCTGACGCAACAAATCCAAAAGCAGCTGGACTGTTTGTTTTTTTTCCCCTCCGGTCCTGGACAGTTGATCTGTCAGCCTCCCTCCTCCGTCCTCATTCCTCACCGACAAAATAGAATCCGATTTTTTTTTTGTCACAAATCCAGAGAGTCGTCTGTCTTCCTCTGCAGATTCTGGGAGAAGTCCGCCGGCTTTCGCATCCCTCCTGCGATTCGCTGCTTTGACACTCGCTTCAGGTTTTTGGGGAGGCGTTGACGAGCGAAGGAGCTGAAAGCGAGAGACCAAACTCCTTTTTCAAGAGAACAGGAAGCCGCCAGTGCCCATGTGTCGGTAACGCCACGGTGAGGGAGTTCAGTGTTAGCATGGAAACATGTCTTGAGGACGTTCTCCCAATGCGTAGGACGTGGAGGACGTGTCCGCTTGTGTCGATCGCTGGCAGACTCAAACACACAAAAACAGAAAAATGGTGAAAGGGTGCCACAATTGTAGTCCTTTTTTTTTTTCCGTTTGTTTTTGTACCTGCATGTTTTGATTTCAGCCAACAGCTGGTTCTCTTTTACTGTAAAGCTTCTGTATGCCTTTTTAGTTTTTGTATCTTTTTCTGGCAAAACTATGCTGTATCGAAGCTGCTGGACGTTTTGGTAGAAGAGTCTTTCAACGGCAAGCAAACTTCAACGAAAACTCCCTTCTTTGCGACAAAGGGAGAGGAAATATGCACCCCAGGGAAGATTTCTGTCAATCAGCAGCAACTCACGATTTCTGATTGAACGCTTGAAAAAAGTGACCTTGGCCAATAATGTCTGTATGTCCGTATTGCTGGTGACAAACAAAATCATCATACTGTAGAATGTTTCTGTATATTCTCTATCCAGGTGTCTTGTGTCACATTTATCAGAAGCTCTTTGTTTTTTTGTTGTTTTGTTTTTCGGGCTCCTCGTGTATTTATTCCTGCTTAAAGTTGAAGTTTGCATGTCTGAGACCTGCTCATGTACAAAAGACATTTTTGTAAAAGCTAAATTTGCTGGTGTGGAAGGAACCGGACTGGTGCGAACAGCCCCGCCGGACGTTTTCTTGTTTTGTTTTTTTTCCAGTCGGACCTCATGTACTTTCACATTCCACAGAGAAAGAAGCCGGTCCATTGAAGTAATCATGATGTGGCATGTTTGTGAGAGCGAATGCAAGATTGTGTGCGTTTTTGAAAGAATATGTAATGTTTTTTTCTTTTTTATTATTAAGATTGTTTTATATACAAGAATGCACCACATTTCCAGATGATTTTTTTAAAAACTCATAATGCCAACCAATTAAAGTGTTGCTGTAACGGCCTCACATTCATTCTTTGGACGCGCAGGATCGACCCCCTCGGCCAGTATTGTTGTACAGTTCCACCATGTTTTCATACGAAGATGAAGATGTGTTTCTTACTCCTGTCATTTTTTTTTTTTTTTCCTCCGATCAGATGAAGTTTGTTCAGTTGGATTTTGCCGTTAGGAGATGAGATGTTTTGTCTTCGTCCGATGAATTTAGGAATTATCTGTTTCGTCTCGAGTCTTTGATGTTAAATGTGTTTGCACTGTCATGCTTTTAGCTTTGTTTTGCACCTCCATGAGAAGGAACAGAGTAGGCGACAGAGGAAACGTGCACTTAAAAGAACAAGAAGTCTAGTTGGAGAGTTTTGCTTTGAAACAAAAGCCACTCTTGACGCCCGAGCGGAATGACGTCTTCGGACCGCGGGCGTTGATCTTTCTTATTAAAATGAATGAATCTGTTTTGGAACAGAACTCTTCAACTGTAAATGATGAATGCACTGCCGATGAATGCCATGTCCACTTTTTTTTTTTTTTTTTTTTTTTTTACTCTGTTTGCCACAGCCTTGCATCAAAAGTCTTATGATTGTCGGCCTCGATGCTGTGACCACAAACTGTAGCCTGAGTGTAGTTTTTCCACACAGGTCCACTGTTTCATCCTCGTCCTGAAGTTCCCCCTGAAACACCCTGACGTTCAGAAGCTTTAAAAGGACTGTGTCATGTTTTAGCCCACTGAGTACAAATCATTAACTTTACATTACTGCTAACCATTGTGCAAACTGTGGTTTACAAGTTTGAATGTATTTTTTTTTAAAACCATTCCAGATGTCTACTGGTTTCCACTCTATTTCATGTGGCATGAAAATCTATTAAGACTTCACAGTGATCTCAGCTGTTTAACGTCAATACAAAAATGATCCTTTTCTCTGTAGAAGAGACTGAAATGCTCAAGATAAATGTTACACACGCAGCAGAACAGGAATCTGCCGTCTGAACTGGCCAAATTTTGTTTAAGTCAGAAGTTGTCAGCAGTTTAGATACCCAGCCCTGTAACGTGCAGCGCAGACTTCTGCAGTTAATCTGCACTTAAACCACATTACCAAACATCAGAATGCTTAACAAGCTTCAACATTCTACTCCTTGTTTTCATACTGTGGAGAAATGAATGGTGGCCAGTGGCTGTCTGAGACGGCAGCATTTTAAAAAAAACAAAAAAACGCAAAGCTGTGTCAGCACAAGTGTGAAGTTGACCTGATCTGTAATCAAGTAGCTAAAACTTCACCGAGACATTGACGTGGTTCAGCCCACAGACAGCCTCACTTTGGACCTCCCGTGGAGTCGTAGCTAGCAGTCACATGACAACGCCTGTGGATTCATCCGGCGTTAGCTGCTGCCTTCCATGACCAAAACCTCCCCCAAAGAGGACGTCTACTCTTTGGGGGAATCTTTAGCTATCTGTCTGTCTTTCTGTGAACTGAAGGACCAAAAAAAAAAAAAAGAAAAAACGAGGCAGAGAGAATTGTGGGAACTTCCACTGATCGTCTTAGACGACGCCAGCGAGAACTTTTCTGACGGCCATTAACTGGAACGTAGAGACAAACCACTTGACTTCTGAAGTGTACCGCAGTGTTTTCTCATCTGTCCACTCCTGTTGCAAAGTGAGCAGTTCTGTGTTGGTCACACTGTAGCGACTCTGTGGTAGAACCCCCCCACCCTTACCCCACCCTCCACCCTCTCGTCTGTAAATCGACATCGCAGCAGATGTGCTTACTGTAAAATTATTGTCAATGATTTGGGCAAATTAAAAAAGAAAAACAAAAGTGATGTCATACTTGTACAAATGAAAGCTCAATAAATAGAAGACTTGAATAAATGCAAATACTGTGTGTGTCATTTCCAGCCGGAGGAACAGGATTTTAGCTTTGCCTGACTTTATGACTTGTCAAAGAGGGTGAGTCATTGGGGGGGATAAGAAACATTTATTAGAGTAAAGACCTTACAATCAATCAATAAAATATCCAACAATTGGTCCAGAGTGGAGTATAAACCTTGTTAAGTGCAGAGTCAAGTGTGGCGCTGTGGTCAAAACCAGAGTTCAGTGAGCTTCCTTTGCCATTAGTGCTCCTTCCTCCGAGGCTCTGTGGCTTTGCTGAGGTTTCCTGCCTCCTGCTTCAGGACGCTCAGGAGAGACTGTGAACTCTCCAGGATCTATAGGTGGAAAAACAAAGAGGGAGCACATTAAATATTGTTCAGGCACAAGGAGGAGAAGAAAAACCATTACCTGGAACACATGGTGCTAGCCCGCTGCATGCTGCTGCCACGCTCTGCAGACTGTCTTGTTGTTTTTTAATAAGAGCAGCTTTGGAGGGTTTGTTTGCAGTGATTAGGCGAGCGCTCGGGGAGTTCAGCATCAATAATGGGGACGTGTTTGTGCGAGAGGAAGCTGCTGCACAAAGGCAACATGACGGTGCGTCACTGACTGTAAAGTGGAAACCACCGAGGAGAAATAATGGTGTGCCTCTAACTCGTGGTGCAGCTGCATCACTTTTCTTCTGGACGCTCACTATTCATGTTAAATGGACCCGTGTCAGGCTTTGAAGTCTGAGTGAATGTAAGCGGGTGTGCAGGGTGTTCAGGTGAGCAGCCTCTCAGCAAGCGGTGTTTGAACTGAGGCCACAACAGCAAGAAGGTTCAGACTACTAGTGTCCCAGAACCATTAGCCAATTTATCTGAACCCACTAAGCAATCGAATACAGCCAAGAGTTCCAGATTAGCTAAGCTAACTAATATGCAAGCTAACCGGCATACTGATATTGCTGATATTGCTAGCATTTACAAACTATTTTCATTATCAATTCAGCTGCTGATTATTTTCTTGATTAAATAATCAGAGTCAGAGTAAAAGATCTCTAAATATCTTGTTTTGTCTGACTTGAAGAGTCAAAACTTTGCAATAATATGAAAGAGTGGAAGGCAGAAGATTCATATTTGAGAGTCTGAAAGCAGCAATTATCCTGTGGTGTTGTTGCTTGAAAATGACATAAACAAGTAATCCACTATCAAAAAAGAAATTCATTTCTTTTTTGTCCATTGACTTCAATAAATGATTTAATTAATCGTTGCAGCTCCGCAAACATCCAAACAAGCATCCTGGGCCACCTCACGTTAGCAAGCAAGCACAGACGTCCATCATCACCACCTACCAACATGCACCGACCAGCTATCAACACGTTCAGCTATCGAGCATGCAGCCACGACCAGCTACACGCAGCCTAAAATATCTGACTAACCAAGCAAGCTGAATATCAATATCAAGCCTATCAAAACTGTTGCGGTGGGTTAAGTTGAGGCACTCAGTTCAAAAGGTTTTAAACATGTTTTAATAACATGTTATTTAGTGATTTTATAGTTACAGCTGACAGGTGTTGCTCGGTGAGGAATTATTCAATGAAACTCACTGAACGTGCTGTTTTTTTGTCTTAAAGCTGAATGTAAAACATTCTCCGGATGTAATCGAGGGCAAAGGTGACAAAAAGAAGATCTGAGGACGGTCAGGGCACACACCTTGGTGTACGCAGCCTCGGTCTCTGCGATGGTGCGGTCGAAAGTGGCGCGCGCAGCGATTCTTTGTGCCAGGCTCTCGTTGACTCTGCTCAGCTTCTCTGAGAGGACGCGGATGTCGTGCTGCAGGCGATCCTTCTCCTCTTCCTCCTGCTTGATCTGACGGTTCAACTCCTCCCGCTTGGAGCACAGGTCCTCGATACCTGACGGAGACAAGAAGGTTTACTACACCGGAGCCTCCCTGGATCAGCCTGACGAGGTTATTACTACAACATAAAGTTCATCAACAACAACAACTTGGATAATGGGATGACGGTCCAAAATATGAGAAGTCATTTGTTTTCAGTGTAATATAATAATTTAGATTTTAAACAGAAGTTGTTACCCTGTCCTCTAGGAACAATTAATTAAAAAAAATTACCCACATATAAATTGATATATAAATTGATTTTAAAAATACTTTTTAGTCGCAGGTTGGGCACAATGGTAAAAATAATAATAATAATAATATGAAAATAACAGTTAGTTAGTCTCTTCAAATGTACAGTAACATTACTTATGAAGTCAAAATCATATTGCAAACAACAGATGGATTTTATTTTTTTAAAAAAAGGATATTTAACTACATTTCCAAACATTTCTGTCCAGTCTCGTTTAAACCAGAAATAAAGCAGACACCAGGCTCAGTGTCAGCTTAGAGAGAACAGAGCTCTGCAGCACAGATTCAGACTGACGGTGTCCGCAGAGGGTTACAGGCTGATTTCCAGGTGACAGCATAATCTGTGCCTTAATCAGATTGTACAGCAGCTACTGTCCTGTTTGCTGGAAGGTCAAAAACGGAGGCAGTGCAGACAGGTGTCCGTCCTCCCGTCGCACCCAGAAAACACTAGAAAAGAGAGCTTCACGTACAAAACCTACAACAGGGACACTGTCCTCTGCTCCAGTGGTGACCCGAGACACTCGAGACACCAAACTCGTCAAATTAAACGTGGATAAGAAAAATAGGTGACTTACACTTGACGAGTTCATTGTTGTAGGTCTGCAGAGCAGCAGCTTGTTGTGTCATGTTGGACTGTAGCTAACGTCCGCCTGACTAACGTTAAGGCTGAGCCGTAAACGCAGCTTAAGATAGCTAACCCTCTGCAGCTGGGTTAGTTTGTCATCTGCCTCGCTAAGCTAACGGCGCCAGGCGGTCACAGAGTAAGCACAGGTAAAAGAGAGCTTCATGAGAAAGTGTTTTAGGTGAAGGGCTCGTACATGGCGGGTTTCCCGGACAACTGAACCAAAGCTACTACCGGATACTTCACGGACCTACCGACGGCTCAGGATTTTTCTTCGTCTTCTGCATTGGAGGTGCTTCACAGGGAATTTGCTGCGCTTGCGCCCCCTTCTGGTCATTCTCCAAACATCCGCCTAACAAGTAATTGGACATGCACCCGCTCACAGACAAAACCTGCTCCACAGACACAGACAAACACATACAGTATCTAATTATGGAACACAGTAAATGTTTCACGCAACTCAAAACACCTTCTGAATGCTTTTAATTACAGTTACAAAAGTACCACCTGATCTCCTGATAGGTCTGCTCTGGTTATAGTCTGTAATGGTGGAAGAACTATTCACATACTTAAAGGTCCAGTGTGTCAGATTTATGGAGCTTGATTTATGGAACATGGCAGAAATTGAATATAATATTCAGAAATGCCATTAAATTAGTGTGGAATCTATGTTTTTGTTTTACAAACTAAACACTGGCTTTGTGTGTTTCCCGTGTTTCGTGTCACCACCTTCTGTTATATGAGGAAGGACGATTATTATTATTATTATTAGGCAACTATACCGTTAGATGCCACAAAATCCTACACACTGGACCTTTAACTTGTGTACACTATAAAAATACTATAGGTCTAGTGTAGTTTAATACACCTGTTGTACTACATTTAAGAAAAGAGGACACCTGGTGGTGTAACACAGACACAACAGTGAGACCCAAACAGTAAAGGTGGTGCTGCATAGAGAACGGGGATGTCCAAAGTACGGCCCGGGCACCAATCACAGTCAGATTCCATGTGGCCCAAAGTTTTGTTTTTATAATATATTATTTATGGTCTGCTAGGATTGTCGGACACTATATGGCTGGAAGATTTGGCTTTTTTGGTTGACATAACAAAGCATTCGAACCTCTAAAGTCATAACTGCTGGTGCCATATATCTGTAGATGGGACACAAAATATAACTTTCTGAATGATCTTGAGACAGACTTTGCATTACTCATAATAAGTCATGTTTAAAATGAACATGACCATAAGATCTGTATCAACTTCATGCAAGTTTAACGTATTCCATATCATTTATTCTTTATTATATGACTTCAGATGTGAAAGAAAGGAAGACCTTTTTTTGTTCACACCTCATAGGCTTAGATTTGGTTAGATTGTAATTTTTTAAAAAAGAGAAAAAAAAAGATAATTGTGACAATTAAAATCAAATTGTTACAGAACATTTGTATGTAACTTTTATTGGTATTTTTTAAAATGTTAATATTGATTTAAACATATGTAAGTCACCATGGAAACGTACGCCCCAGGTTCATGTCAGGGTAGCTGCAAGTTAGTGTGAATGTTATAGTGTAATTCAGCTGGAAATATTACAATATTTTCATTATTACCAGAAGTATTGTTTTAAACACTTCAAACACATTAGTTTGTTACAAATAACTGAGTTGCTGCTCGCTTCATAACCCACAATTCAGCAGTGTTTTTTTTTACAGTTGTGGGTGTAATACTTTAACCTCAAATAATACAAATGAAAATGATTGCAGTAAAACAGGGGTGAAAGAAAAAAGTGTGTCCTTTATGCAGAGAAGCCCAGAAAGCATCTCCATTCATCTGCCTCACAGCAGACAGTTTGACCTGCCATAGCAGGAACAGCTTAATGATCTTCTATTCATGTGTTCAATGTAATCAGTTCATTTGTCACATATAATCATAAAGGTACAAGCACAGTGAAATGGCATGACAGTGTGACAGTGAGCCAGCATGCCAAATACACAACCTTGACACCGATGTAGCTAAATGAAATCAACCTTTTTCACAGCAGCCGTTTTGACATGAAACAGTAGCAGGTGTTACCAATGATGCTAATTAAGGTTCCATTCCATTCAGGTCAGTTAAGGTCAGGGTGCTGCTGTGGTGCGTGTTAGCTCACTCGAACGTCTCTGCTGTAATAAATGGAACAGAACTTATCTTAACCTCAACTATAAATCATATAATACATTTTACTGCTTTTCAAAAGATGCAACATCACAGAGAACACATATGTAGCCGACAGAAAATAACAAAACTTCGCTCAGTGTGGTGTTGGCAACATGGTGACAAAAATGTGGCAAGATGGCTTCCTATTGAACAACACCAAGCAAAGCATGTTCTGTTGAAGTCTCTTCCTTTTCTAACCTCTGCAAAAAAATACTCTCAATCATCACTACCAACCCCATAATTCTAAACTCTCTCTCTCTCTCTGCATGGTGTGAAACTCGTGCTGCCATAGGTTTAAACATCTCACTGTTTCATAAAACTCCCCTATGTGATAATCCCAATATTTCCCATCAGATACGAGTATTAAGAAATTGAGTTTTGGGCCATAAAACAGCTGAAGAGTTATATTTCTAAGGTACCTTTTCAAACTTTAAACAAATGGCTTCCAGCCATAACTTATTTGAATACTTACTTAGATTAGACACTGGATCCACAATACCTGTTCAGACTTTCCTCATATCCCCCCAGAATCCCTGTTTGGAAAACTATTTAATGTGTGAAACTTCAGACACTAGTAAGGGGTTGAGAACAGTTTGACATACACACATCTGGTAGGGATGTTGGGGGAGGTCCAAGACAGACATAATGGTGTTGTTCCTGAAACCCTAGGATGAGTAAAGGACCAAGATCAGAAGGGGACCCTCAATGCTGATTAAAGAGACAATGAAGGAGGCCCTGACAAGGGGGAAGGGTTTCCAGATGTGGAGTTTGTCAAACATATATTAGCGCTGCATCTTTCTGTGTTGAATGACATTCTCTGTGGTCTCCTCAACATTATCATTTATCACTTAACTATTAGGCACTCGTTCGTCTGTTGCTCAATTTAAAAATCAATTGTTTATAATTGACTATCTCTCACAGCCATTTATTAAAAAGGACCATGTTTTTTGCCAATCTGCACCATGAGGTCTGCTGAGCTGGTATTATACTTAATCATGCAGAGCGTGGCTATGAAGCTACTCTGTACTCTCTCAAGGACTTGACGAATGTTGCTATATTTTCCCATAGGTTCCAAGTCATTTGGCACTCATAGGCGTGTATATCAGCGTGTCACGGTTATTAGCACATCTCCAGCATCTATCAGATTCCTGTATATTTAGTCTTGTCATTTTACATGGGGTCCAGTAACTCTTCTAAGTACTGCCTGTACTTCCTTTAATATCATATATCAGGACCCAACAATTTCCTTACACATCTCAATGGCTCACTCCCCTTCTTCAATCGCAAATCTTAAGCCAACATGCTCGAGATTTCTGAGATGATTAAAGGAACACAAATGTGAACGTCTACAATTCCATGACAAATGGCGTGTGTTGGGGACGATTATGTGAACAGCTGCTTAATGGACCTTATGGTAAAACTGCTGTTTTTAAGGTTATGGATAGACTTTGAATGTCAATATTCATGTTTTTAGTATATATTTCAGGAGGCATCACACCTACTAAAATTAATTCTACAGTGATCATGGAATCTATTCTATTTGAACACAAATCCACCATGAACTTTACTTTTTACATAGTCAAAGTGTGGACTTTTCTCCACTTCCATCTTCCATCCATCCATGGGTCAATATCAATAACAGTTAGTTTTAATTCTTTCTCCAATTGTTGCATTGCTACAATTTGTTTGATTTTATCATTTGAAAATGATTACTTTTATAAGTTACATTTTTACCTAATGGGAAGACAATGTTTAATGTTGTTTTTTAAATTTGTAAATTACAGCAGAGGTCTCCACCCCGTAGCTGATAGAGAGACGGGGCGGGACCCCCCTGCTAAATATACTGTATAAAATTGTGCTGCGTATTAAACTGAGCCTTCAATAACATGTAGGTGTAGGGTTGCGGACCCTCTGCTGAGGACCCAGGAATTACACTAAGTTAATTAAAGGTGCAATTCTTCACTATGAAAAGTATGAATTGTGCATACTGATGACTCGGCCATCAATCTTGCACTAGTTCTGGTTTCAGTTGAGTCCAGCGGTATATTTTTGTTTTTCTGAAGTAACTTCCTCCTTTAAAACCAAAGTGTGGTTGCACTGAACTACATTACCATTTGAGCATCACAAATATAGTACAGCACTCTTCTTGAGGGGGAGGGTTACATGCTGTTTTGAGTGTTAA
The DNA here is from genome assembly GCA_014281875.1 of Nibea albiflora. NCBI lineage: Eukaryota > Metazoa > Chordata > Actinopteri > Sciaenidae > Nibea > Nibea albiflora. The sequence continues at coordinate 4,754,948 of CM024803.1, forward strand.
GTATGATATCAAGTGAAACTGCTACACTTAAAGTAAATGATATGGCCTTATTTGATCCTACAGTGTTGTTACACTGGAAATAATAGTGCAAAAATGATCACATTGAAACGGGAGATATACTGTACTGTCTCTCTAGCATCACAACAATTATAAACGGTAAAAAAGTATACGGTATAAAAGTAAGTGGTCTTGAATAGGATCCTTTTTTCTACCTCGGTCTTGACTCTCTTTCTTACCACTCTTTGGATTCAGACTTGTCTTTGTCTTGACTAGTCCTGATCTTGGACTTGTCATGGACTCAAACAAAGGTGGCCTTGACAGCACTGCCTGCTGAAGATGATTAGGGTTACCCTGACTTAAACACAAAATGTTACTTGCTAATGAAAAGAAATCTCTACGGGAGCTATTTGGTGTGCTGATCTATCTGATTAGTATAAAAACTATCTTGTGTAAGTTATAGATTGTGTTGGTGGTTTAATTTATAACATTTCATAATATTTTATAAGCTCATAATGTGTTTTTATAAGCTATGCTCTATGCAACCTGCTGCAGCCATTCACACAATAACTAACCCACGTGTATCAAACTCATGATCAAAACAACCATTAAAGGTATTATATAACCTGTGCCTGTGAAGATCCTCCTCCTCCAGCCACACGTGACTGTGTTGCTACGCCTCTTTCTTCTCTGTTGTTGTGGTGCTATGTTCTTGTCGCTATCTGACAAATCAGGGCTTCCTTGAGGTGTGTTCCTTTCTGGATTTGTATTCTGACCCAGGTGTCATCCACACATCTGAACCAGTGACCAGGTGCTTTTCCCTGTAAGAAGTTCACGAATCTGCTCTCCTATTCCTCCATGTAGAGGTTAACCACAATGGGAGACACTGGTGGAGTACTGGTGAGCATCTGTCTTTCTGTCTGTAGAGGCCAGTTGTATTTGAAAGAGGTAGTAATAAGGCAGAGGTCCTGGCAGAGGTTGGTTCTGTTGCCTGTTGGTGGTTGTGATGTAGCGGCCTTTTGCTCAAAAAAATGTGTAGAAATTTGTATATTTGCAATTTAGAGCCTCCAGTTTCACAGTGAAATACCACTGTCCTAAATATAGACAGGTGTGCATTTGTTATGGTTATATTACTTGAAAAAAAGAATGGCAAGTCTACAACTTTGACATAGCGACATAGCAGCCAGCTCATATTATTTAAGCAAGTAGCCCAGTTCAGCATCTGTCTTTCAGCATTTCAGCACAGGTCAGTCCTCTTGTTTGTCAGGCTTCTTGCTTGGTCACTCTCTCTTTTTCTCTCCTCCATCGTCATCCTCTTCACCTGACATTATGTCCATCAAGGCTGCAGAGCCCAGTTAAATTACCCACTTGCATGACACCAGCTCTGCCTCCCCCGTCAGCATTCACCTGCACCCTGGGCCTGAAAACCTCTTCCTTCAGGTCCAAAGCATCTGTGGTATAAACACTAACACTCCCCTGATACGCTGAGCTCGCAATGAGCTAACAGCAGCTATAGTCCACCAAGAAACTCTGTAAATCGGAGGGAAAACCCGAAAATATTTTCTACATTTTCATGAAAATAAGCGTTAGTTGGTGGTGTGTGACTTAATCCTGCTTATGTCCCCCTTGCAGATGATCGTACCTAGCACAAAGTTCCATAGTGCAAGAAGAGAAATGATTTAAAATTGATCTGAATTTATTTCACAGTAGAAAAGTTACACACTATTGCTTTAAGCTCTTGAACCTTATACTTGGAGTGTCTTCCCCAGGGTAAGCACAGAGATAGAGTGATGATCAATGGTTTTGTCCTTCACAAGCCACTGCAGGCAGTCTATATGACCTTTTTCCTCTAGCTGTGTTTGTGGTCCATATGTGTTGCTATCACAAGGTAATGTGATAACTTTGGTATGATAGTCAGCTGATAGGAGGACGGTGCTTCTTCCTTAATCAGCCAGTAAGATAGTGATATAAAGGTCTTTTCTGAGAAATGTAATTGTTTGCCTTTCATGCTATTGGTGTAGTGCTATTAATAGCTCCTAGCCCCTTCTCCAATTGGCCAGGTTCTTCACCTCCTTGTCCAGAATATCCTACTAGACAAAACTTGTATGCTTGTCTGTCCTTACCCTTGATGGATAATTGTGCCTTCCCTTCTCCAGGTTCTACACTGGACATATGTGATGCAAGTTTCAACCTTCTGCCCCAATGGTGAAATGGACCTGTCTTATTTTGGTCCTCATGATTTGGACCTCTTAGTTACAGTGAAGGGCAATCTTAATGCAGTCGTAATATTTTAGAAAATAGTGTGCCTCCGGTTTGTGGCAACATTTTGGGAAAGAAACTTCTTTTTAAACATGACAATGCGACACAAACCTATTCATGTCTATAAAGAACTGGTTTTCCCTGTTTGGTGTGGAGAAGCTTGACTGTCTTGCATAGAGCCCTGGCCTTATCGCCCAACATCAGTGACTGACCTAACTAATGCTCTGATGGCTGAACAAGAACAGATCCTCGCAGCCAGATTTCTACATCTTGGGTGTCATTTTCAGGTGTGCACATACACTTGTCCTTTAGTGTAACCCCATTTTTAAAAAGTTGGGACAGTTGCAACAAAATACTGGAAAACCTGTGAAATGCTAAAAGAAAACACCTGAGTTTCTGAAGTGAAGATACTAAAGGAAAGTCGCCTGGGCTACAGATGAGAGGGACCATTCAGCTTGTTCAAAAGCAGGCATCCATGGCATGATGGGTAGCCTGCACATTTGTGAAAGCACCATCAATCCTGAAAAAAATACATAAACAGGTTTTGGAGTAACATGCTGCCGAGTAAGAACATCTTGTTCAGGGATGGCCTTGCTCATTTCAGCAAGACAATGCCAAAGCGCTTTCTGTAGGTATTCCAACAGCATGGCTCCATAATGAAAAAGTCTGGCTGCTAAACTGGCCTGTCTGCATTCCTGACTTGCCACCTATTAAAAATCTCTGTAACATTATGAAACATGGGATACTATGTACTTTCAAGATTATAGAAAAGATGAAAATGGGGATATAATGGGGATATAATTTTCCAAAAACAATGACATTTCTGCTTCAACATTTAATAAGTTGTCTTTGTGCTGAGATGAGGTTTCAGTGTTTTGCACATCATCACGTATTGTCATTATTTACATCTTACACAGTGTGTATACATGGTGTACATTCACAACATTGTCCAATTTCCTGCCACTGTTGACCAAAATGACTGAAAAATCACATTTCAGAGCTTCTCAGGGCATCTTTGATTTAGAGGATCTGTTAGTCAAACTAGTTTGGTCTGTTCCAATCTAAGGTTTTGAGTTTGGTGGTGGGACGACAGTTGAGTTTGCATTTGGACAATGGATTTTACCTTTAAATCTGCAAAAGGAGATTGTGGCACTTTTATGTGTTAGATGTCTCTTTGGCTGGATGTATGAATGCTGTGGTGAGACTCATTTATTGTGCCATGTTCTGTACTTCCTAAGGCCATTCATTCCTTTGATGTCAGACAGTGCACCTCTCTGTGATCTTAACATCCAAGAGTTAATGTTATTCTATTCTTAATATGATGAATATTATTGACAGCATTATATTGACAATCATAGCTCCCAGGTGTGGTATTACGCCGTCTGCAAATCAATAAATGTGACGTAATCCCGGGTGGGCGGAGTTTACGTCCAGGCACCATGGCTTCGGTTGGACCCGAGGTGAGTGTGTGAGCCGTGTCTACACCGAGCTTGTTTTACTTTCACACTGTTTTCCGGGCTTTGGAAAAAGTGTTGCGCGCCGGCAGCCAGAAACGGCCGCCTGTAAGCGGGCGAATTGTCGGTGTCGATGTGTGGTTTAGTCGTAAATTGCCCGCTACCAGCACAGACTCTCTTGCTTTTGTGCTGGACCGGAGGGCAATTGAATGTGCAGGAAGATGCTGCGCCCCGGAACATGAATGATGTGTCCGGGCGCGTTGTGGGCTCACCTCTGGAGTGTGGTCATACATGGTCCTGGCTCACGTCACTGTCCTGCTTCTGTCCATTCTTAGCGGTTCAAAATAAACTGCGGACAGATTATGCATGCGGGTTTCGTCGGTACTATTCGCGGTTTTAGCCGTATTGTCTGTGACCGGCTTGCTGCTGGCTATTTTTTACACTGGTGTTTAGCTAGCTGCTAGCAGCCGTGCTAGTTAGCAGACTGTGCACACTTTGTCAAATCCACACAAAAGCTGACTGCTGGGCTTAACATGTTCTCTGAACGAGAGAGGCTCGTCTCTGCGTGATTTAAACTACACCACACATCACGGGCTGCTCGTTTCGTGTCCCCCTGTGCTGTGAAGTCAGTTAGCTTACATGGTAATTGATGCAGTCAGATGAAGGCAGCATTGGCAGTGCCTCTGCCAGCCTCCCACTGTAAACATATGGCGCCAGCTCTTGAACCGGCTTTGATGCTCGATGTATTATTGCGTGTTTCACGTTGAACTTTTATTAGGAATTATCCCTCGTTGCTGGCTTGTCTTACTATTGGCTACCTGCAGTTATTGCCCTAGCTTTCAGTCGGTAGAAACCGGTCCACTGCTGCCTGTAACAAGTTGCATTGTTGCTTTTAAGGAGGCTTCATCAGTAGAGATGGACTGATTGAACGGATCGCTTGGCTACTGTGTCACTGAAGTGTAGAAATGTACCAGACATTGAGTCTTTGTTTGTTTCTTTTTTTTTTTTTCTTCCTTTCTGTGTTAGACAGGATCCAGTGTTGTTCGGCAGAGGTCGCTCCAACAGCGTCACATCAGCTCAGAGTGTGTTGAAGTAAAGAAAGGTGTGGGGCACTGAGCTGTGAAACCACTTCCGTTTGCACTCGCAACTTTGTCTTGTGTGACATGTGGATACATTTCAGATATGGATACAGTGGGTTACATTCAAGGGTCAGATCACCCCTCCATTCAGCACAGACCTACATGTGATCATTTATCTGCAGCCGTTGGCCATGCTTTTGGTTTAATCTGTTGTCTGCTTCTCCTCCAACGCAGTGGAGGTGGATGGGTTTTATATTGTGCTCAACGCTGACATTGGAACAGCTTCATGTCCTTCCATCATCAGTTTTTCACCGTCTATCAAAATCAGAAGTTGAAATGTGTGTCTGTGTTTATTTATTTCTCTCTCTGGGAAAAGAGGTGGAACGTGTTACTTCCAGTATGACAGCCGTCGTTTAACTTCATTTGCATGTTAGCAGTTTACTACCCAAAAGCTGTTTGACAAGGCACTAACAGCAAATCCTTTCACGATAAATGCTCAATTAATGTTCAACGACGCCCCACCACACAGATGACACAATTTACCATGGCAGTAATTATCATATTTGAAGAGCAAAGGGCTTAGATTTCAGCCCGTGGTGACGTAGCTTTGGCTACAGTAGAGCTCTGCGCTACATTATACAGGTGTTTCTAATTTCCTGCTCACATTGTGTACAGTGTGTATGTATGGGTTTCATTCAGCATTCAGGTCGTGTGTGTGTGTTCAGACAGGAGACACGGCAACAAAGAGGTTTGGTTGAATGTCAAGCAGTGCTTTGGGCTCCTGTAGTTAAAGTACAATGTTGAGGTGAAATGGCCACTAATGTGTTGTTCTCTCGGGCGTCTTCCCTAGATTGGTATGGGCGCGATGGTGCATTCACGTGACTGCGTAACAAACAAAGTATCGTTAATATTTTTTCAGTTCTCATAAGAATCACAATTCATCCTGAATGAATTCAGATGCAGTGTACTGCATGCACTCACCACACTTATCAAGATTTCATTTTTAATGAAGGCAAATATTTTTGTGCAACCTGTGCACACTGCACTCCTACAAAACGTCCAACCAACACTGATCGGGCAAAGAAAAAAAACAATTCTATAGTTTTTTGTTTTTTTTTCTGTTATTACTGACATTGAAATCAGTCAGCTAGTTAACTGTCAGGTCTTATTTCATAATGCAGTTCAGAGGATTGAAAGAATGAGTGAATAGTCTGGCAGACAGTGCATCATTGCCTGAAGTCAAGTAAACATACAAAAATAATTTGAAGCTAGATTAAGATATGTCGCCAGCTGATTTGGACATATTTAAATATATATTTAGATAATATTCAGACAGCAGGGTGTAATAAAGGAATGGGTAGCAGCTTCTCATTTTCAGTTGGCACAGGCCGTTACTTTGGCTTGTTAAAATGAATGGTGCAGGTAATATCAGCTGTCACTAATTAACATTAGCGCTGTGAGTAACTTGATGACAGGCCAACATGAAACTTAGCTGTTCTCTAGTTAAAGTGCTTACTGCAAGCTGGTGCTTGTACTCAAACAACATATTTGTGAGGAATGAACCTCCTCTCTGTAACTATCACGTTTTTTTTTTTGGTTTGAGTGACAAATCCTCTCCTCAGCTGACCGCATCCCTCCAAAAAAGAAAACCAAACTCTATCCATAGTCAGTAGGATGCACCCTGTCATATTTGCAATAAAAACACATCATTTTTAATATAATAGAAATGTTTCAACTTAACATTATGATGTGATATTGTTTAGCTCAGCAACACATTCCAGATTTTGCTGCTAGCCTGTAGCATAATTAAAATGTGTAAAAGTGAAAGAATGAAGCAGAGGTTATCTTTAATGCACGTGTCTTTGAGTGGATCACATGCTGTTTCTGGTGAAATGACTTACCCTACTACTGCCTGAGTGGTGGAGGACTTAGTTCTCAAAAGGGAGTGACTTAGGTTGTGTGGAAGTGGTTTGGTTTCAAAAGACAATATGTCCAACAAGCCACTATAATATGTAAGAAGAAAACAGTATCAACAAAGGGGTTAGTAAAACAATATTTCTGCCTCAAACAGTAGACACTGAGTACAAGGAAACCTAAAAATAAGAGGTCAACAGCTATTACCTATTCCAAACATGAAATATTTTGCAATATTCTGTCATTGTCAAAAATATAATGACAATAATACCACGAACAAGACAGTGAAGTTGCGATGGTTTAAAGGTCTAAAACTGCAGTTAGTTCCTTGAAGAAGCAGCATGCATCACAACCCTAAATGTGAAAGAAATATCCATACTGTACCAAATTTAGTGGACATTTTGCCAGTACTTGCTGGGTAGGGTTGGTGCCTCAATGCAAATCCATTGCAAGAAATGGCACATTATTATCTACTGTTGCTTCATGCAAAAATTTATTCCTATATTCATTTGAAGCTAATGCAACTTTTCAGTTGTGTACTTACCCAATCTATGTTCTTTTTCTCATGAACATTTCCCCTTGTGAGTCCTTGACACCGAGAATTACTACTACTTATGCTTAGACAACATTTAACTTTGTTTACCACCATGGCAGTTCCTTGCTCTGCCTCTCTGATAATCCAACAACGGGTGAAGTTGTAGAGCTGAAATTGGCTAAATGGAGCCTGTTTGTCGAAACCAGCCACCTGTGACTACATTACCATAATTACTTAATTACCTTAATTACATGTAACTCTAAAATACATGTAACTCTAAATTAAAACAGGTGAGTTGCATACAAATTCACAGTCAGTACAGTTGTCATGAACAGGGACATGAGTTAGAGAGACCAGGCTATAAACATGTCTGTTTCTGCTGTAAAGTTGGACATTTTAATATGAGAGCTTATGGATACTGACTTGTTGTGTAGCCAGCCTCAAGTGGCCATTTTTTTTTACCAACGAACAAACGTGATATCAGGTTGAATGACTGAGGCGAAATGAAGTAGCCAGTCTGATGATATCAAGCCCCAGTTAGGCTACCAGTGTTGGAGTGCCGGTTTTGGTGCTTCAGGAAAGGTCAGGGGATCAGGCTTCATCCGCTGTGGACCACGAATGTCTTTAGCACGATATCATGGCAATCCATCCAGTAGTCAATGATTTCAGGCTGGACCAAAGTGGTGGACTGACAGACTGACATTGCCATCCATAGAGCCATGCTGCTTATTTGGCTGAACAGCTGTATGAAAAGTGCAGGGCTGTTGGCATGGCTACAGAAAAGGGCCCGTCTGTCGTCTGCTTCGCTTCACCATTTTGGTCCTGTCGCCTTTAAGTAAGATGTCTGGTCCGTCTCTTCATCCTCTGAGTTTAAATTTGATGATCATGCAATGCATCGACGTTATTACAGTGCATATAGACATGAGGGCTAAACAGGGCAGGCGCAAACATTCATTATGCCATAGTCCACTATTATCTTAGGTGGGTACTTGTGACCAGATCTTGCTCCCCAACTTGAAATGCAAATAAACACATTTCAAACACATTTCCTGTTGTGATATGAATCTTCCAGTTTCCATTGTACTTAACCTTTGAACGTTTCTTGTGTACTCTATTCAGGCCTGTTGTGGTTTCTTCTCGTTTCACACTTGAAAATAACACTGTTGGCCGTGAAAGAGCATACTTCCGCTCATACAGAGGACACCCCTTGAGTTGATGGTCCATTCGCATACACACTGCTAAAAGAATGTGGCTAGATCACGACAAATGTCTTCTTAGCAATCCGATCTCATTTTGTCCTCAGTGCATCTTGGGTACATTCACACCTACAAAAGCCTAGATATGTAATGCCAGATAGGGCATTTTCATGATCAATTCAATCTGTCCAACATTTTCTAGATTAATTGATTGGTTAGTCCATAGAAGGTCAGAAAATGGGGAGAAATGTAGATCAAATGTCTAGTTTTGTCCAGTTGCAGAATGCATCCAACTAAATACTCCTCACCTCACCCAAGCATAAAGGAGAAACTACAGTGACTATGGAACTCCTGACGAACGCAAAAGGTCCTTTGTAGAACCAGTTTATGGTTTTGTCATTCTAGGCCACTGTAGAAGCATTGTTGTTTGACATGGCTGACTCTGTGAAAGAGGATCCAATCCCTCTGGAGAAGGCTCATTGTAAGGTAACATAAACATAATGATCCTTATTTTTCACTAATCTTACACTTTTACACTAATTTAAAAATAGGTATGAATATTATATTCCAGTTCTGTCATTAGATCCCTTGAATGTTACACACTGGACCTTAAACATTTGAGAAATTGAAATCAGAGAATTTAAGCATTTTCTTAAAAATGACTGAAAGAGATGGATTATCAAAATAGTTGTTGATTCATTTGATTATTGTTAATTAACTAATCCATTATTCTGCCATTCGTTGCAGAACTATTGCCACGTGTAAACAGGGCGGCTGTCATTTCCAGTCAGCAATGAGATCCTCTTTTACTTTTTGTTAGCTTTGTTTATGGCCGTGTTTCTTTTGTGGCTTGTGGCCACTTTGTAGCTCAGTAACCGGTAATACATAGGTGACTATGTCAAACTGCACTCTGAATATTTCTGAACCTACTCCGTTGGCTTTTCACCTCTCGTGTATAGAGTATCTGTCTGGCTTTCTGGTGTCGTTACTTATTTGCAGAGAAGATTGTAAGATTGCAGAGAAGAACTTATTTCCCCACATTTTTTGTGTGCATTGAGTTCTGATATTTGATCAACCTGAGCCCTTATGTAAGGATGTTTGTCATTGTTGGGGTGTGTAACAGGAGAAGTCACAAACATCTCTCCGTCTACATTCCCACGTGTCTGCGATGTTCCCTGTAGGACGAAATGCAACTGGCAAAGTGACACGCCTTTATCACTCATGAGTCTATTGTTTTGTCATTGGCTTTGGACAAAGCAAGTTGTTCTACATTACTATTAAGAATAAACGTAAAAAATAAACTTGAATTTAGACCACATAAGAAAAAAACACAAAGTACAAAGACATGACAACAATAGCAAGCTTTGTAAAGATACACAATGCTAAGTTGGTCTTGTGCTTTTAGTTTCACTCTGTCTGTGCTGAGCACAAGCGAATGCTTGTGTTCATCAGTTGTGGTCCGTTTGTGGTTACTTTTGGTCTGTTACTTCATATCTCTGCCTCCATATCAGTTTCACGTTCTGGCAGTGTTTGGTTTTGCCGTCCTCACTGTCCCGAGGCCCAGTGGAGACAAAACACCCTCCTGTTGAGGTTTGGACGTCTGATGTCCATGATTTGAAAACGTTTGACTGCCCAAGGCTCCGCACTGACATCCGGTTTGCTCTCAGGGCTTTTACACATTTACCTCTACCATTCCACCCCTCTCTTCTCCTGCTGGTGCTCTTGCGCACTGGCCTGCAGAAAACAACGAAAAGATAACAGTCGTAATTGTAGAAGGAAGTAGCAGCAGTTTTACAACATGGAGACAGTATGAAAAGAAATGAATGATTGTGGCTGATTTGTTTGATTCACAAACTACAGACACGCATATTAGCATGAAGTGAGGCATGAAGCCCATAGTAGGGTTTGTGCTATGCAGGATCTTTTAAATGTATTCCTCCAGTCTTATTTGGCACACAGTCTTTGTAAGGTGAGTCTCTACCCGTGCATATCTTGAGTGGCAACGAGGTCTTCCAGTTTAAAGAAATGGAGTGGTGTTACAGTTTGAACTGACTGAGCATGCTCTGTGGAGACCCTCTGAAGAGGAGGACCGACAGAGGGAGCCACCAGGTCACATGACCGACGAGGTGAATGTGCATGCGGGGAAAGAAAAGGAAAAGAGGAACAATCTGTTCGGCACATTCTTGCTCTCTCTCCCTCTCTTCGCCCTCTCTCTCTCTCCCTCTCTCTCACTCACACACACACACACACACACTCTCCCTCACACACTCCCTCTCTGACGCCTTCTTCTTCTCAATGGAGGCCATGAGAAGAAAGCAGGTATGATGCTTCCTGGAGGCACACAAGGGGAAAGACATGTTAGCTTTATACTCTTCACCCTTGGTTGGCTTTGAATGGTCTCAGGAGATGCATAGTGTTGCTTCTCGGGTCCTTTTAGCCACAGTAAAGTTCAGTCAGCCGGTTTGAGCTCTTGTCTTCTCGATCAGATGGTTTCTCAGTTTGTAAGATGCGCTTCTTGAGACAGCCGCTGCTGCAGCAACTGATTGCTCTTGATTCCTGAAATCGAGGACTTAATCTTGTGGAGCAGTGTGTGTGTGTGTTTTTTTTTTTGGTAGCAGTGCTGCTTTATCAAAGAAAAGTGTATTGGACTCTGTTGTTGGAGAGGGATCCTCATGGATTAGCACAGCAGCTGTATTTAGAGCAATCACAGTCTGGGAAACATGATGTGACTCATGAAGTTGAAGGTCTGACCTCCTGAAGATTTGCAAACTACCATAAGAGTACTTTTTTGTTTTTACATTTTCAGCTCCAACCTTCCTTTGTCACACCTTTGCCTCTGTGCCTCCTTTATGTATCCCTCATGATCAGTATATATAATGAGGTCCCTGGAGACCCGGATGCATGTGCAGTGCGAGCTATGTGATCAGGACTGGAACATAAGGGTGCAGAGGCTGCTTATCAAACCAAAGGCTGCATGTTAGGCTGCAGTGTGAGCTTCCATGGCTACCATCTGCAGGATCTTCTGAGCAGCTGTCTGGCTGCGGGTCAGACCTTGCATGTCTTCATCAGCCAGTTTGCATAATGAGTCACAGGAAAGGTAAATGGCTGGCTTATTCCTGGAGTTTATTTTAGATTTAATGCAAAGCAGCCTCAAATATTTAGTGAATGTATTCTTTTTTTTTCGGGGCTGCTGTTGACGGCTGTTGTGAATGTACTGTCAGCGTGTAAGAAAGCCTCCGGTTTATTTTTGTTTGGAGACTGTGCAGAAGAATTCTAGGCACTTCTTTCGCCACATTTTTTCCTTTGCAAGATGATGAGATAGGACAACCAAAGATTGATAACGGATGAGATGATTCCTGCCGCACACAGGCAAGCATTGTTCTCCGATCTTCAGGCCTTTTTATCATGTATTCGAGCTCAGAACAATCTGAAAAGGAGAAAATCACTCTTCTGTCAAAGCGCTTACAGCTCATAGACGAGGATCCACGAGTAGACTCCACTTTATTTAAAGGCATCGTGTGGCAGAAACGTGGGAATGACTGTCCTAGAAGGCCATTTTATCTAATTCGGGTGTTGGCTCTTGTCATTGGCAGTGTAACAGCTGATTGTGCAATGTGATTGTGCTTTGTGTTTAGGTAGCTCTTACTTGTTTTCAGGCCTCCTGCAGTGGGTCACATCAGTGCGAACATCCAGGCCTTGTCACATACTGTACTGCTTGATCCATTAGAATATATTTTAGCATTAGAAATATTATAATATTATAGAATCTATTAAGTCCTAGTTTCTAATAATTACTGAGCTTATTTGCAGTTTGAGAAAAAAGGCCTCTGATCCATTGGAGCCTTAATTTTTCCACATCCATGGTTCAGTCTTTGGTCTGTTCTATCATCTTTCCATTTTTTCTAATGTGCTACTTCATGTTTCTGATCATGGTTTCACATTTGGAGCTTCTTTCAGCAGCCCCCATATACCTATCCACGAGCCTCCAGACCCCTACGTTCCCCATCTAGTGGAAAAGCGCTGCAATGGCCACGTTGTGTCAGTAAACAATCTGGTTGCGAAATGGCGGAGATCTGCAGACAGCCTTCTCTGCCTCCCTTCCCCCCTCTCCTTTCTGTCTCCAGTGTGCATGTTCCACTTTCCACCACTAGGGGGAGGGATGAGGCTGGTTGTTCTTTTTGTAAACTGGCTTTTCCTCAATCCATGGCTAAAAAAAATAAAAGGGGAACTGAAGGAGCCTTCTTCCGTTCACCCTCACACGTGCTCACTAGATTCCTTGAGATCATACACCGCAGAGGGTTGTCCCACACTAGATGTTCTTTGGGAAACAACCCTCAGTTATTGTTCTGGGCTCTTGGCCTGACCTCGTTGCTGTTTGACAAGGTGCATGTTCGTGTTCGGCTCAGGGACTCGGGAGCACGTGTTCGGAGAATGATTTGGGAAATCTGTCCCGATGGCTCATTTAGTTGGTGTCTCGGGTTGTGTGCTGGTCTCAGGACACGCTGTTTGTTAAAGTCTGAGGACTCGGCTGTCAGAGCCCATGGAGAGGAGAACTGGACTTGAATCAGTGTGTTAGAAAGAAGCGTTCTGTGGTCTCTGGACTGAGCCACTAGTATCTGCTTTTACCTGTCACTAAGTGCGACCTCAGGACCAATCATCATCTGTCTGCGTATGTCCACCACTTCTTGTCCTGTTATGTCCTGGGTATGCTTCTCTTCCGACTCAAACTGACCTCAGACCACATTCTTTTGACATCCGATCTATAAAGCCACCGAAGAGTGAAGAGTGTCATGATGTTTTTCCACATGGGCCTCACTCGTTTCCTTTGGGCCCATTTTCCCAGAGTGAGCACAAGGTTGAAGGTCTGCTCGAGAGAGAGAGAGAGACAGACACACACGTTTACATTTCCTGGTGTTGCCTCTTCACTTTCTTCCTCCTGTGAGATGTAAAGACAGTCTGTGGGTGGTTGAGATTTCTTTTGAAGCTCTGGCAGTGCTTCTACTGGTTGGCTATAGCATAGATGGAGAGTTAAAAACGAGAGTGCACGGGGGTTGCCCTTGTTCTCTTGGCTTAGCCTGTAGTCTTTGATTCTGACAAAGACACATTACTGAGAAGTGCAGATAGATGTTTTTCTGCAGCATTCAGTGTGTTTCCTGCAACACATAGCCATGCTGGGACCTGGATCTTTCTTTCCACATCATAAATTTGTGAATTAGTTGGCCAGTCAGCCGAAAGACAGTTTGATAATTGAGTAAAAATGCCATGTCATTCTGTGCCGCCAGAATGATTTTAATTAACACTTAATCCGTCATATTTTTTCCCCAACATGTCAATTGATCATTTAGTCTTTAAAACAGTCTAAACGCCCCCCAAATGTTCAGCTTACAATCATATAAAACGCCCAGTCCTCACAGAGAATGTTTGGTTTATTGCAATGAATCAAATATGGAAATTGTCGGTGATGAACTTCCTGCCAGTTGTCCAGTCATATATTTCCAGTCATCGTTTCTGTGCTGATTGTAAATGGAGCATCCTTGAGGCTTTGGATCGCTGCTCAGATGCTTTAAAAAGGCAGCTCTGTGCTTTGGGAACTTGTGTCAGGTGTTTTTAAATATATTCAGACTAGCAGATTAATTGACAAGGAAGATAAAATAAATGTTAGTTGCTGCTCTAAATTAGATTTCCCCTGATGTGTGTTCTTTTTTTCTACAGCCCGCTGGTCTAGCCAAGGGCAGCGTGGATAAGGGTGCCTCCACAAAGAAAGAGGAACTCAATGCAGCAAGCAACGGAGAAGAGAAGCCAGGTATTAGTCAAATGAAACTTGAAAGCTCTTAATTTGTGAAAATGACCTTTAAGTTTACGTTGTAATTTACCTCATTGCTTTGTTTTTTTTTTCCCTTCCACAGATGGGGACAAAGAGGTAGCAGCCAGACTGGCCTCCCCCGCAGCAGAGGCAATGCTAAACGGCACTGAATGTGACGACACGAGGCACAAGAGCCCGACGCACGGCTCTGCGACGGGCAGCAAGAAGACTTTACTGTTGGTCAACGAAAACGGCACGTCAGACACGGAGCCGCCGCACGGTTCTGTCACTGGAAGCAATGGGTTCATCCTCACTAAGCAGCAGCAGGACGGCGGCTCTGCAGCGACGCCAGGTTTGGGAGTTTCCCCTCACAGGACTAACTGGTTGCCTTCGGGCTCACCAGCAGGGGGGAGCGCAGCCAAACCCCTCCCTGCCTCGGTGTCTGGGTGTGCACAGAGTTTAGGTGCACTAAGGACTGACCCCAGCACGGGGACTACATCGGGACAAGGGACACCAGACACTAAAAATGGCACAGCACCAGCTCCAGCACCGGCCCCGGCCCCCGTCACGATACACAGAGCGCGCAAGACCATGTCCAGACCTGCTGTCAGTGCGGCACAAAAGGTAAACCATCAGCTGCGGTGCATCGTCAGCAGCTCGTTTGTGTTTTCGATTTTTGTAAGAAAACAGGGTGATAGAGTTGAAATTATTGTCACGCGATAAATAGACGACAAGTGGACCTCCAAACAAAGTGTGAGGACACACAGACATGACGCCCATATGTGCCAACTGAACGTGTCATTCCAAAACCACGGGTGTTAATCTGCTGTAACAGACTCCACTCTTCTGGGAAGACTTCCCACAAGACTTTGGAACCTGGCTGCAGGGATTTTCTCCCATTAGAGCATTAGTGAGGTCCAAGACTGATGTTGGCTGATAAGGTTTGGTTCGCAGGCAGTGTTCCAGTTCCTCGCAAAGGTGCTGGATGGGGTTGACCGCAAACTTGGGAAAACCATTTCTTTATGGATTTGGCTTTGTGGCTGGAGGACGTTGTCATGTTCAAACAGGAGAGGCACAAACAAAGCGTGGGAAGAGCACGAAAATATCACTGTATTTTGTGTCCACATATATTTGGCCATTTTTGGCCATGAGATAAAGGTACGCAAGATCACATATGAAATGACTTCTTAATGCAGTCACGTGGAAGAGGATCCTGGGTGAGGATCAAATGAATCTGCTCCTCCTCAAAGAAACAAATCGGTGTGGTCTAAATTGGCTAAATGAAAACCCTCTCACCCTTTAAGTAAAGCACTTCAGATTGTATCACGGTGATCATAAATGCTTTCTGGCTCTTGTCACCAACAGCTTCTTAACAGGGAATTAAGAGAAGCAAAGAGTGCCAAAATGGAGAAGACGGAGGCTCACGTTGCACCCGACGCCCAGAAGTCCTCATCGCAGTCCTCCGCTCAGAACCACCTACCTCAGAGTTCACCGGATACGCCGGCGTCAGCACAAACGGCTCCATCAGCTCCACCAACACCTCCAGCGCCTCCACCACCCCCGCCTCCCGCACCGCACTCGGCTCCTCCGAAACTCCACCTAGGTCCAGACAGTAACACGAGACAAAAAAAAAAAAAAGCTGTAGAGAAAAAACGCCTGTGTGGAAAGTTATCTGTGGATTAGAGCAGAGCATCATCTCTGCTGAGAGTTTTGCTTGTAAATGTGTGTGTTGTTCTCTCGTGCTGCAGGCTCGTACTCAGGAGGGTTGTCCTCCCGTAAGAAGAAAAGGAGGATGGGAACGTACAGTCTGGTCCCCAAGAAGAAAGCCAAAGTGCTCAGGCAGAGAACTATGATGGAAATGTATAAGGATTTACAACAGTCCAAGAGTCCACAGGTCTGTGCTCACATTTGTCATTTCTATCAAACCTTTGGATGTGATACTTTTTTAGTACCCAAACCAAAACAATCCACAACTGAGAGAGAAGTCATCATATTATTCTTGACTGGACATTTGATGCCAGATTAGTTTTTGATTCTCCGTGTTTTTTTTTCTTTGTCTTACAGACTAAAGAGGTGACAAACATAAATGGGGAGAAGGTTGAAAATGCATCGGAGGAGGAGGAGTCCGAGGAGGTGGAGTCGGAGGAAGAGGAGCGGCATCAGCCAGCGGAAGAACCTGTCAGCGTTGCCCAGGAAGCAAGATCTGAAACCATCTCTCAGGTTGGAACATGAGTGTTTTCTTCTTTCCGTGGTACGCTGACATCACACATGAGATCGTATCTGTTTTAAGTGCAGAGCTCAAAGGCTTAAAGGCAGTGTTGCTGCTGTTGTTTTTCTTGCTTGAAATGTGTTCATGTGTAAAAGTAGACGGAGCTTTTCAGTCGTTTTAATAAAAATCAGCCAACAACTGTGTTTGGTGCCCCCTTTGGGAAAGAGCGATGAATCAGTCAGTGATTAATTAGGGTCTTAAAAAGTACCCTTGTTGACAAGATGTATTAATAACCAGCATTTCACATGCAGGCGTTCAGTCAAATGTTTTACTTTAATTTCCCAGGTGAGCTTATCGTCGGCTGAAAAAGTTACCCATTCCTGAGAAGGATTATAGGAGGCAACAGTTGAATGAGTGTGTGACTCTAACGTGTGAGGGTGAAGCCTGTCTGCATGCGTTATTTCATGTGTTCAAACTCTAGTGATGAACTCTGTTTTTGTGTTGCTGGTGGAGGAGGTGGGAGACGAGCAGGAGTCTGAGGAGTCTGGAGAAGAAGAGGGAGAGGAGGAGGGCACAGAGTCTGACTTGGTAAGACATCCTCCATCATTCCTCCACCTAACCACTCCGCAGTATTCAATTATATGCTGTATTACCTCATTTGAGTGTAGACAGAGCAGAGGTGAGTTCCGTTTTGATGTTTTAAATGACTGAAACCATCCCTGTGTGCGTCTGTGTGCCTCAGAGCACCGAGTCCAGTCTGAAGAAAAAGTTGAAAAAGAAAACAAAAGCAGACAGCGCGTGGCTCAGGCCGTCCAGGAAACGGAAGAGGAGGCTAAAGGCCAAAGGTATGCGGCCCTGTCACACTTAACACGTACAGAGTCATTGTTGAGTCAGCATTTCGCTTTTCATTGGTAGCAACATTCATCCCTCTGAAAACCCTGAAGGAGTACTTGCACTGCAGCTTACAGGCGGATGTAAACTTATCCATGTATTTGGAAGAACTTTGAGGAGAAGGTTTTTCTTCGACACTTGAAGACTTTGTTTCATCAGTGAAAGTCAGATTTCACTTTGAACTATGTTTGTACTATGTTTGTCATACACCATAAAAATCTGTTCATATTCCACTGGGACCTGAAAAATGTACAAAAACTATTTCCGCCGGTAAATGTTCAAATTATTAAAGCCACGACCTAAACATGAGCTCTGATCTACACAAGACCCTACAGTTTAGCACAGCTGAGCACTGATGCCAGTGGTTACTCATATTTATCTTTATTTATATGCAGCTAATAAAATTAAAATACATGAAGCATAATGTGTTATTGCTTTAATATTCAAAATCATTGTATATAATTTTAACTTTAAGGGTTTTAACTTACTCCAATAAATTGAACAAAAACTCAATGCAACCTTTCCTGTACTGTTCAGCGAGCGAGCTCAGCGAGCTGAGCGAACCCAGCGTTTACTTTATTTAGAACTTTATTATATCAAGAAATGACCCCCCCTGTCAAACTCACATGACATCACAGTTAATAAAAACCTTGAGAGATGCTCCTCAAGTCTTTATGTCCACTTGAACCCTAGGATCCAGTGTTTAGAGCAGTTATTAAGGCATTGCGGCGCAGACGGCTGTACAGTTTTCTTGTTTTTTGTTTGTTGGCAAACGGTGGAACATTTTCTTTCTGGTCACTGTTTTCTGCTCAGAACCAGAGGCGTTGGATCAACCTCAGGCCTCAGCTCACGCCCCGGCAGGCGACAGGAAGGAGTACACGCAGATTCCCTCACCTGAGACGGTCAACCTCAACAAGCCCCCAGAGCCGACGGTTTCCTCACAGATCAAAGGTGGGCTTAAAAAGTCTTTAGTGTCTGTGGTGGGTAACACATGGGATGTATTATCGTGAACAAGCATAATCTGTGTCTTGCCTTTAGATGCTTTTCTTAACTCCACAACACTATGACTACTTCAATCTCTGAAGAAATCAGAGGTCTGAAACCAGACCTCTGATTTCTTGAGCTGTATGTTAAGGAGGCCACTGAACAAAGCCGCGCAATCACAGTAGCACACACTCGACGTGTCCCGCTGCCGGGGGGGGGGGGGGACTTAGTTACTCAGTTGATGAGTCAGAAATTCTGAAAATCTTTTTTTCCTGTTTGCTTCAAGTAACATTAGTACTTTAACTGTGCCACAGCTGATTGTCCACACAAAGAATGGTGAAGGCACAGAAGCTACAGACCTCTCTGGATAATGTTTTCATTCTTAGTCCTTTTGCCACTGCTGCTGATGAAACACTAAATATCGATTAGTCTACTGGTATTTATCCAGATAAAATTCAGTCAGTACAGTTTCATTTTGCTTCGCTTTGGCCAAAAACTAAAGGGACTTCTACATATACAGACACAGTCTTCACTGTGGGACAGTTTCTTTCTTAACTGTTGAATGCAGCCAAAAAGGAAGGAAGCCTTTAGTCTTTGTGCAATGTAGTATTACTAGACCAGCATGTACTGTACAGCACATCTGTTTTTAAGGAAACTCAAATATTGTTTACAGATCACTGAATGTCTGGTACAGATTATCGTCGGTTGTAACAAACCTAAATCTTTCAAGATATGTGCTTATTTTTCTCCAGATATCACAGAGCTTCCTGGTTATTTGTTAGTTATGCCCAGTCAATAGGGCCGGGCATGAAACTTCAATACCTGTTTGATACCAACCAAAATGAGTGCTGAGAATTGTCATGACATTTAGAAGCTTGACTTTTTTGGATAAAATCACATTTTATATGCCTCAAAATAAGGCAAAGTAAAGTAGAAAAGGGTTTGGGATGATTGGATAAAAAGTGATATCTACCTCAGGAGAGGTAGATCGCCAGCCAACCTATGATTTGGGGCACTGAGTTGAAGTCAAACAAATGAAGCAAACATTGAGGCAACTGTGTCCCTTTTGCAGACACTCTGGGGTCGGCCATCGAGGAGGCTCAGGAGCTTCCGCTCTGCAGCTGCCGCATGGAGACGCCCAAGAGTCGAGAGATTCTCATCCTGGCGGACAGGAAGTGCATGGCCACAGAGAGCGTCGATGGACAGCTGACCCGCTGCCAGGGTGCCATACTGAAACACGAAATGATGCGTCCCTCCAACTCAGTTCAGCTGCTGGTTCTGTGCGAGGACCACCGCAACGGCATGGTGAAGCACCAGTGCTGCCCCGGTTGTGGCTTCTTCTGCAGGGCTGTGAGTACACAGTCGCTTCATTAATGTCAGACCTTCACGTACATGATTGTACAGAATGAGGAAGTTGCACTGAAGTGACGAAAGAAACCAAATGAAAAGCGAAAGGTCGACTCAACGACCAAAGCTTAGTTTGGCGGTGCCTGATGAAATACAATCATTAGAAGTCAGTATTGTACGTCACCATGACTAGCAACCTTTTTCTTTGGTGTGCATTCACCAGACAACTTAAGTAAGTGTTTAGACAAAAGAAGATATTTATTAATTTAAGTGTAAAATATCAGGATTTACCATTTTCTTTCTCTTTATATGATGAAAACAATGAATGCCTTTTGGGTTTTTTAACATAGTGAGAGCCATGATTTACATTTTACACTGTATAAAAACTAATTAACAAATGAATTGGTAATAAAATGAATCATTAATTGCAGCCATAAACTGGATTTTTAGGGAAGTTGGGCTATTACAGTACCATCTGGTTCTTGTGAAAGTCAGAGACTTACGGAGACTTGTTTCTCCTCGTGCAGGGGACCTTCATGGAGTGCC
This sequence comes from Nibea albiflora, assembly GCA_014281875.1. Taxonomy (NCBI): domain Eukaryota; kingdom Metazoa; phylum Chordata; class Actinopteri; family Sciaenidae; genus Nibea; species Nibea albiflora. The sequence continues at coordinate 4,775,162 of CM024803.1, forward strand.
AACCAGACGTCAGCATCTCTCACCGTTTCCATCGTGCTTGTGCCTCAATGCTGAAAGGTCAAAGCTTCTGTCCCCACTGCGGAGAGGAGGCCAGCAAGGCCAAGGAGGTCACCATCGCCAAGGCCGACACCACCTCCACCGTGCCTCCTGCACTCACACACGGACCTGCCACCGCCGGGGTCCCCGAGGGCCGGGCAGACACCACCACTGGCAGGTAAACTACCGACTGTGAATATGCACCAGCAATGTGTAGGCAACGTCTTGTAGTTTTTAGGGTTTTTTTTTTAGACAAATGTCATCCTTTTAATGCCCATTCTTACTACTTTTCCTTCCTTTGTTTTCCAGTTCTTCTCGACTGGCCGTGGGGGCTGAAGTCAGCGGGAAGGCCGACAGTTCGCTGCCCATCCGTTCTGCACATGGACTCGACACCCCTGCTGTTCCCGGGTCATCCAGGACCGCACTGCTGCAGGCCGGGACAGGAACAACGGAGTCACCCACAATCCCTCAAGGAACACAGAGAGAGACTCTAGAGAGCATCCTGGTAGCTCTCGACACAGAGAAGTAAGTCCTACCACCAGGGCGTCATCTTAATTTATCGGAATGACCGAAAACCTTTGAGACTCAACTTACAGAACCGCTCTCATGTTTTGTCTTGCTTGTGTTTTGATCAGACCCAAGAAGCTACGTTTTCACCCCAAACAACTTTACCTCTCAGCCAAACAGGGAGAACTCAAGAAGGTCTTGCTCATGTTGGGTATGTTCACAGCTCCCCTGCCTGTCTGTTCTTCCAAAAAAATCTTCTGCTCCCCTTTTTCATTATGTAGTTTCTATCCAAATGTTTTTTAATGAAGTTGTCTCCTCCTCCATTTACCTTCCAGTGGACGGTATCGACCCAAATTTTAAGATGGAATCTCAGAACAAACGCACACCTCTCCACGCTGCGGCCGAGGGAGGACACAAAGACATCTGTCACATGCTCGTACAAGTAAGACGCTTAGTTAGTCACTCCCACGGGAGCGAGTAAGATTGCTTTAGCTGTCTGATGTTTTAAATGACAAAATGTCAAACAGATGCTAATAGACTTTGACACGTTTTGTGGCAGCCTCTCTGAGTTCTTTTAATCACAGAGTCTGACATTAGCTGTCTGATGTTCTTCAGGCCGGTGCGAACCTGGACATGTGTGATGAAGATCAGCGGACGCCACTCATGGAAGCCTGTGAGAACAACCACATGGAGACTGTGCTGTACCTGCTGAGAGCTGGAGCAAGCGCCACGCACAAGGTAGACCTACATCTAGTGTCTCTGGGCGATCACGGCTTTCGTCAGACGGCTTTTAAAATCAGATTGTAATTTGACCTTTCAGTCGCTCTCTAGGATCTCTTGTGTATAAGGTTATCTTTAATTGAAATGGTCAATAATTGGCTTCTGTGCTGCTCTCAGGATGTTGAAGGGTTCACGTGTCTCCACCTAGCGGCAAAGTCTGGCCATTACAACATAGTTGAGCACCTTCTGTCGACAGGATTGATCAACATAAACTGTCAGGTTGGTACAGTTCCACATTGTCCTTTCAGTGTTTTGGTGGTATTTCTCAGTGACTCCAGAGATTTCACTATAGCACTTTTACATGAGTTATTTTGTGTGTGTCTGTGTTATTTTTGTGTTGTGTTGTGTTTTTGAAGCTGTACAATGAGTAGTTGAAGTGTTGACTATCATGTGGATGTGGCCTTCAGATGCACTTCGATCTCAGTAAATTAGATACAGTGAGACATAAACGTAGCCCAAACTGCGAGACAAGGGACTGCTCTGCGTCTGGTGTGTCTTTGTTTGAAATGTCTGACCTTGCTTCAAGAAGGTAGCCATTAAGACGGCTGTGAGGTATTGACACAGTCTGTCCTTCAATGAACCTTTGCACCAAGTGGGCAACAGACTATAGTCCATTGAGGATTAGAGAAAGAGCATTTTTCTTTTAAGCTCTTTGTAGAAGTTATCGATATGATAATTCAGCTTTATTCAGCTCATCGGTGATCAGTTGTGTGTTCTTCCTCAGGACGATGGCGGTTGGACAGCCATGATCTGGGCAACAGAGTACAAGCACGTGGACCAGGTGAAGCTGCTTCTGTCCAAAGGAGCCGACATCAGCATCAGGGACAAGGTTGGTTCAGTAGCCTGTCCACTCTGTGCGACGTGCCGTACCAAAGAATCCAAAGTTCTATAACTGTTGCTTGTGTTGTTTTGTTTTTTTTAGGAAGAGAATATCTGCCTTCACTGGGCAGCATTCTCCGGCAGTGTGGACATCGCCGAGCTGCTCCTGAACGCCCGCTGTGATCTGCAGGTCGTCAACATCCACGGAGACTCTCCTCTGCACATCGCTGCCCGGGAGAATCGTCTGGACTGTGTCACGTGAGTTACTACCTCCAAGAAGAAAGAAAAACGTCCCATTGTTTTTTGGAGAAAATGACTTTCTGTTTGAACCGTATTTAACAATGAGAGGATCGATCCAAAACAACAAGCAATTTTAAAAAGTGGTTCAAAAGTGGCTTACTGTTGTTAATCGATAAAATATGTTCTCCTCAGACTTTTTCTGTCCCGAGGGGCGGATGTGTTTCTGAAGAACCGCGAGGGAGAAACTCCTCCAGACTGCTGCAGCCACAACTCAAAGGCCTGGGCAGCCCTGCAGGCCCACAGGAGGGAGAAGGATGCCAAGAACAGCCGGCTCAATCGAACAGAGCAAAAAGTCCTTCACAGGTTAAGATAAACTGCACTTTGCTTTTTGAAAATAGTAGTGTTAGAAAATAGAGGCGTGAGGATAAAGGAAGGCCAGGCTGAGTAACACATCTGTGAGTTTAAAGGCTCATCAAATGGCAAAGCACTGTGGTTCTTTTTGGCCAAAACCATCAGAGATCCTTGACTTTGAAAATGTTGACAGCCCCTAACCAGTGTCTGCTCTGTTTACAGTGACATCGCTCTGGGGCAGGAGAGTGTTCCCATCCCCTGCGTCAACTCTGTCGACAGTGAACCTTATCCAGACGGCTACAAATACATCCCCGAAAACTGTGTCACCTCCCCCATGAACATCGACAGGAACATCACACACTTGCAGGTGAGTCTGCAGCATTGCATCAGGTAGTTAAACGGAAACAAAGAGATGGTTGGCTTCCTGTGGCTGCAAGTGTGAAGGGACCAATGTTATTCCCTCTGTTTTTACAGTACTGCGTTTGTAAGGAAGACTGTTCAACAAGTATCTGCATGTGTGGACAACTCAGTCTGCGCTGCTGGTACGACAAGGTAAGGATTGCATAAAGGCGCCCACATCATGAGAAACAACAACTGCAGCAGTACACTTAAATATGCGAGCGGGGTGTATGTTGGCATTAAACCATGTTGTCTTGAATATTCATAATATCTTTCGTCATGTTTAGGCTGGTCGTCTTCTTCCTGAATTCTGCCGCGAGGAGCCTCCTCTCATCTTTGAATGTAACCATGCATGCTCCTGTTGGAGGACCTGTAAGAACCGTGTAGTGCAGAACGGACTCAGGTATTCAAACTTCATAAATGAAACAAAAAGAATCTTCATCAGAGTGCCGCATTTGTACTTTATGTGAAGGCAGCAGCAGCCTTAGAAAACAAAACAGGCAATACCTTCCAAACGTATCTTGCGTAATTAAGGCTATGAGGTGATAAAATGCTGGACTGCTTTGTGGTGCGGCAGCACATCCTGTGTACATGTGTGTAAAAGAGGCAAATAAAATATGTAAATATGGTGAAACAGCTTTTTCTTACACACCAAATCACGTTTTAGAAAATCAGTCCAAAGAAACATTTTCAAACTTTTTAAAAAATGAATTCGATTCTTTTCTAACATCATCATTTGATGGTTTTCAAACTTGTCTCATGTTTTTTTTATTTAAGATTGTTCTCCCCATTTTTACCTGTTTTTCTTACTAATATCCTTTATCCTTGGGTGTTTTTCATACCTGTCAATAACTGGTTTCCTGTGTGAAGCACTTTGAGCTGTGTTCTATGTTGTGAAAGGTGCAATATAAATAAAGTTTATAATAATTATGTTATTGTTAAAGGTAAATATCAGTTTGAGGTAGAAATGTAACATGAAGATGTTAACAATCTTCCAGGACGAGGCTTCAGCTCTTCAGGACCAATAAGAAGGGCTGGGGTGTCCGTGCACTACAAGACATACCACGGGGGACCTTTATATGCGAGTAAGTAAATAAAACAAGGACTCTCCTTCATACTTGAGCCTTTTTGTGGGTGGATATTTGTTTGTAGTCTCAAAGACAAGAACACAGTGCAGCGACAGCTTGCATCCTCGCCGATCTGTTGGTGTTTTAATGCATTTAGTCAAACAGAACAGACATGTGGGGTCTCTTTCCCCCGGTTCAGAAACCTTGTACTCTCACATGTGCAGTGTCTGTATCTCCTGCCGGATGGTAGCACACTGTGAGGGCAGCACAGTGACATAGTTATCCCTTCTGCTTCCGAAGCGATGTCGCTCTCACTGAAGTGTTTTGTTGATGTGCCCTGCTACCCCGCTAACGTATTGTGACTTTATTTTTGACAGCTTGTTGTTTTTGTCTTTTTTGTGTGTGTGCGTGTAACATGTAGCATTCTGCTTGCCATTTCAACAACGTGTTGGCCAACATCAAAAAAAGTTTGAGAAAGTTGCTGCATCTTATCGTTGCAGTGTAATTAATAAGAATGTGTTGGAACAAAATCGCGTTGCATTTATTGCTGATATAGAATGCCATTGCAATATTGACCAAGATAAAAGAGTTCATTTACCTGGCAATTTGCTATCATATCCATCCAACCTGCTGTAGAGGATGGGCTCATTCATGGAAGAAAAAGTCCTTACATGGTTGTGTCCTGTTCTTCTGCTTTTCATCTGGTCATACATGCATTACATGTAATATACATATACATGATGTGTATTTATCGCCTGTTACCTGCAGACATCCAACTTACTGCCACTGTTGGAAATACATTTAGCGACTCTTTGAACATACCTCTATCATGCATTAATTTGTACATATTAGTATACATATATAGACATATATTGGTCTGACCCATGGACACCCAAAAGTTGTACATTTAGCCAGTGATGCCTGAACTATCATCTACCCTCATCTTGGCTTCTTCCTCAGCACATGCGCAGACATAAATGTGGTGATACTGAGCACCATTTGTTGCTTTTTGAAAAGATTCAGGGCACCTATGTACATAAAAACATAATTATTAAGCTTGATAAATAAATAAATGAATGAAAATGTTGTACCTGACAGTGGATTTGGGGCTATAAAATGTTTAAATTCAAATGAGTAATCCACTCAATCATTATCTTTCAGTGTTTGTTTATTTAAAAATAATCTTTTGGCAGGGACGTTAAATCTTTAAATCTCAGAACTGCAGTCTGTCCGAATAAAGCCTTATAAGGATTCCACCTTCATGAAACGTTGACATGTCAAGGGTCTCTGTATTAAAATGTTTCAGTCATGTCTACAGCTACTGATGACTCACCTGCCTTTGAACAGGTACGTAGGTGAGATCATCTCGGAAGCTGAGGCAGAGATGAGGCAGAATGACGCTTACCTGTTCAGTCTGGATGATAAGGTAAAGGAGGAGGAACAGGCAGACAGACGCTAAACATTTTTGGGAAAATGGATGCAGTTGTGAATCACAAAATGTTAGAAACTTCACTGTGATCATTCTATAGTTACTACTTTGTATTCTATTAAGTATTCACATTACTCCAAACTCAGTTTTTCATTTGGAGATAGAGAATGCTCATAGGGTTGCACTCAGAGCTCATGTTTTTTAGTTTGAGCCTTTCATTAATCTTCTCCGTCTTCACTCCCAGCCTCAAGATCTGTACTGCATCGATGCCCGTTTCTATGGAAACATCAGCCGCTTCCTCAATCACATGTGTGAGCCCAACTTGTTTGCCTGTCGAGTGTTCACAACACACCAGGACCTTCGTTTCCCACACATTGCCTTTTTTGCCAGTGAAAACATCACAGCTGGAGAGGAGCTTGGGTAAGACTTGCTTTTTTTCTTGTTCATCACATGTGATGATGTTGAGAATCCCTGTGTGATATATATATAGAGTCCAACAGATACTGAAGCTTTTAGTCTGATGTCAGTATCAGACCGAAAGAATGAGTTTGCGGATACAAGCGGCCAAAACGAGTTTCCTCCGCCGGGTGCCCCGGGCTCAGCTTCCAGAGAATAGGGTTAGGGTTCAGGCAAAAACCTTAAGTTCAGTTCCATCAAGTCAATAATTATTTGCTTTCTCATCCTCTCCTCAGATTTAACTATGGCGACCACTTCTGGGAAGTCAAAAGCAAACTGTTCAGCTGCGAATGTGGCTCTTCTAAGTGCAAGTACTCGTCAGCAGCCATGGCATCGCTGCAGGCGGACAGCACACCAGAGGACCGGCAGCAGCCCAGCGCATCACCTGACACCAGCTCTTCCAACAGTCCTTCCAGTCCTTCTTAAAACTGTCCTCACACTAAGCTTCGATACATGTACACGACTGACGGACACACAGGGATGCCTGTCTCCATCCTCCTAGAAATTTTGTCTATATCTATAGGTCCACTTCTTGATTAAAACCATGGACCATCAAACTTCAAGAGAACCCATAAAACGCTGTCACACGGAACCAGACGCACAATCAAATCCTGGAAGAACTACACTGCTCCTTTATTCCACCTTGTACAACATGAACAGCAGGGGGCAGTGACATCCCACACAGCAAATGTCACAGAGGACAATAAAAAACAGTCCTTGCATTTCATATAGAACTCTACTGAGAAGGAGAACTGTGCATTTTGTCTTCTCTGTCTTTTTTTAAGGTCGGTTGATATTGTAAAATGGCTTTTCTTATGGAGTCATGATCATGGAATTTTGGGGTTGGGGAGGAGGGTTGAGACATAGGAGTTTGTCTTTTGAAAAGACAACCTCAGCATACAGCTGGGTTTAACTTGTTTGACCTTTTGCGGTCATTTTTCATCAACCATTCCAGCAAAGTTAGCTGATAAATATTGAATTATGTTGCCACTTTGTGTCATTTGAACTTTGTTACGGTGTTTGAACAGACATGTCCAACATTTGCCACCATAGTTTATAAATTGACAAATTAACTGCAATGATGTGAAAGACTAAGAAATGTTGCAAAAATTTGACTGTTTTTTTTTCTTTTCTTTTTTTAATTGCTACTCAAATGAGTATAGATTGTCCGATACAAAGATGCTGTACCATTCCTCAAAAATGAGGCTTTTCTAGTCTGAATAAATCAGCTGGTCTTTTTATTAAGCATGTTTAAGGGGATCTTAATGTGTCAGATATTTTGCCACAGTAGTCGATTAATTGATTAAATTGAGTTAAAAACAAACAAGAAAATGGTGCTGACAAAGGTTTTTACTTTTGTTTTCATTTTTTATTACCGAAGTGAACATAGTTTGTAAAATAAGAGAATGTTTTAAGTTTTTTATGTTTTAATTTTAAGTCCAGTTTTCTAATCGTAGTAACTGTAGTTAGGCTGTTTTTAATTTTGTTTCATGATTTTTGCCGACAGAAGCCAACCCGTCTTTTTAAATGTTGTTAGTAAAGCAGTGACTGTTGTGCAAAGTCTTGAAAGGTATAAATGGAAAAAAAAAAGGTTATAAAAATGCACTTCCATAACGTTCTGTTACATATTTCTGGACCGTGAACCATCCATCTAATTGGTTGTATCTTTTTCAATAAATTTACTACTAATGCATTTATTTTGATATATGATATTTACTTGTTGCCATTGGGGGAAAAAAGCTTGTTGGCTATTATAAATGTTGTATAATTTAACATGACACGTCCTCTTTCTCCAGCTCTCCCATTTTGCAGATTTTCTTCAGGTCCAGGGATGGATTGCTTTTTAGCTCCTTATCTTGTCGACCACAAACAAATTACTAAAAGATCCTCAAACTGAAGCCTGCAGTCAGTCTGACCCAGCACGAACCAAGCAGCAGCTCAGTTTTGACAGACGGGCCCAGGGCCCGGTGTTGAAATACTTGAGCAGCTGTGGCATCGGAGCTGCTGACACTTCCCACACTCTGTTTGCTTTAATGGGTTTAGACTTTCAAAGCCTCTCGTTTGTGCTGTGAATTTAGAGAGCTGATGAAGAGCTCATTTCATACTGATAAAAACCGACAACTAAACATTGGTGAAAGAAGTACTTTTGCCACAATAGTTACAGTTGACTCCATTACAGGAAAAAATACGCCATTCATCCATTTTCTTCTGCTTATTCAAAATCAGGTATCCAGACGTCCCTCTCCCCAGAAATGTTTTTGGATCTGGATCCTCTGGATACCCGAGCTCCTCTTCCCGCCTCTAAGGGGCTGATTTCATCCATCCTACTGAAGAAACTTATGCAGCAACTTCCAATCAATTATCTGGCAGAGAACCACGGTTACTTCACACTTGGCTACAAACCGCTACAGTGCGTGCTAAAGGCCCACATCATCTGCAAAATGCAGAGAGCCAATTTCGATTTTCCCAAACCGGACACGCTGTTCTCTGGCTGTGCCTTGAGATCCTGTCTAAGAATACCACAAAAAAGTTGGAGAGAAGGGGTAACCGTGGCGGACTCCCAACACCCACTGAAAGTGTGTTTGACTTTGGGTGGACACAGCTCTCACTTACGTTATACAAGCACCAGATGGCTCGTAGCAACGGCCCTGGTACACCACACTCTCTCAGTACCCCCAACATGATGTTGTAAGCCTTCTCCATGGCTACAAAACTCATGTAGACTGGATAGTCACATTCCCACAACCCCCAGCAACCAAGTGAGGATGGAGAGGTGGTCAACTGTTTCACAGCTTCTCTTCAATCTTTGGTTGAACAATCAGCAACCAGTCTGAGCCTCCTTTCCAGTGTTCTGTAATAACTTTTGCCATGAAGGATGAGCTGCTTTTCAAAACTGGATCAACCACACTGGTCTGTTACTCCACAAGCACTGTTCCCATCCTCCATGTGACACTGAAATGACTGACAGTGACATGGCGACTTCTGCAGAGATATGACTCAGGCTCCAGGTCTTCAGACTCCTTGCCTTGGTCAGGTTCAGGCTCCTCAAGGTGCTCTTTCCGTCACTCTTTACAACATATGTTCAGACAGCCTCATTCACACCACATCTAACAGAGAAGCGCTCAGCATCTCACCCTGGGTAACACCGGAAATGGAGTGTCCAGCCCATCTCCAGGAGTCTGGTTCGACAACACGTGCTATGCATAGAGGTGAGCCCAACTATTGCTATTGCCTGATAGGAAGATTTGGTCATAAATCATCCATTCAAATTTCCTTGCAATCCAACCAGGCTTTTGAATGTTTCTGTCAAAGATGACAATGTTATGCCCAGAACCAGGCTACTAGCAGGCCTGAAATTAAAGATTATCAAGCTAAACAACGCAGTTAAATGCCTGAATAGTACGATTTATGTTATTGTTTGGAAGTATATCAGGAAGAGAGGGTTTGTGAAAATTGTACAAAACTATACAGTAAGTACAGTACCTGAGTAAAAGTACTTCCTTGGTAGTTGTAAAAACACAATGCATTTATCTGTTGTATTAGTAACTTGTGTATTTTACTTCCAAATGTCCCCTGGAGGACCAAAGTGAAAACAAAGGAGGAAGTGAGTGACCGTGCATCTGCAGGCCTTTGAGGTCTCATCAAGTGGCCACTGATTGCTCCCTTCCTGGTTACTTGGGCGGACAGCAAAACCAGAGTCGATAATTGAATCAGTGAAATTTCTTCTTGAACAGTGAAGACGGCTGGTCTGATAACAGGGTTCTTAAGTGGCAGGGCAGGAAGCAGCCTTTCCGCATTCCAGCATGGGAGAAACGTTTTTTAAGTCGCTGGTGCCCTTGCCCTGGTTCCTTACTGGGGTCCTCCCTGTAGGCATACATGAAGTGTGTGAGGGCCAAATAGCTGCTTTATCACGCTGTTCGGTTGGATTCATCTCTGCAACCCCGAAGAGCAGTTATGAAGAAAAACGTTCACTTCGACTCCAGATGGACAGAGAGACGATCCAAAGTGGTTTACGGTTTGTTGATTCTGGTTCTTACCACTTTGCTCTTTACATTTAATTACACTACCATGACGGTAGTAAAATGTGTGTAAATGCTCCTTGGTTTACTGGTATTGCAAGGCAGTGGTTCCCAAACTGAGGATCTTGGTGATCACAAGATGATTAACAGGATAGAAAAGCAGAAAACATATGGAAATCATTTGAGTAATCATTTTCTTCAGCTCAAAGATTTGTTGTCAATGATTTTGTACATGACTGTTCAAACCACTGACATACAGTAAGTGGTTGGGATGAGCATAACCTTATTTGACAGGTCTGTGGAATTTATTTCGGGGACTTAACTGTTCTTGTAAACCCCTTCTTCACGGTCTACAAGAACCGTTATGTTTGCCTTGTTTTAACTGTACGGACCCATTTGGGACTGACGGCCAGTCCCTGTAGCGTTGCACTGCTCTTTATGAGACATGGACAATTTAGTTGATGTAGCATTAAGGGAGCATTTTAATTTGTCATAGTAGAAAAATCACAGCTGATGCACAACACTAGTCGACTGGAACTGCAGCAGCTAAATGGAATTCAGCCATCATTCAGTTGATTAATTGCACCTGTGCTTTTGTTGAAATGTCTGGAGAAAAAGGCTTACTGTGGCTTGGTACACCACCTCCAAGCAGTGGTAAGGAAGCTTTTTTTATCTGTAGTATTTAAGTATATTACCCAGCTTTTTAATATACTTTTTTTGGGAGCAAGAGTGACACCTGAGTATTTAAATTCATCCTATTTTTTTTTTTTTTACCCATTTACACCAGTGTCAGGGCAGTCTTGTTTGTTTGGCAGTTTGCATCTGGTGGTTTAGTAAGCACACAGTTACAGTCTTTTTAATATTTGACAAAGAAATGTTTTAGCCAGTTGTTTTCCATTTATTCAACTATGTCCAAATACAAGCAGCTTTGCCAGAATGTAGCTACGTACATTGTTTGAATGTCTTGCTAGCAGCAGACTGGTGTGAAGCTAACCTGTTGACAGTTATGGTGAAGATATATGTATTTGTAGCCCGAGTAACCATTTTGACACGAAACAGTGGCAGGTGTTTTCAATTCTACTAATTAATGTCACATTTAGTGCAGCAGACTTTCCAGCATCTCTGTTTTAACCTGAATGTTACTGCTATCATTAGCTAGCTCATTTTGACTGTCAACTTTCAAGCATGAGTGTGAGTGTATCCAAAACGCTGTTATTTACAGTAGCTTCGTTAAGTTATGTCATCTGTCTGCATATTGATGTCTTTCAGCTATGCGCTCAACCACTATGGGCTACTGGAGGATGCTCACCCTGGGGGCAGAGTACGTGGACACCTGGGCTCTGTCACCCGACAGCAGCGGGCTCCTGGGCCAACAGGTAGAGAAGGAGCAGGGTGAAGCGGAGGGGACAGACAGCGGCGCTGACGGCACGGAGAAGGCGTCATGTGGAGCCGGCACCTTGCATAAGTATGACACAGTTTTACACCTGGACGAGGCGAGGGGAGCGGGAAGGAGAGATGGCGTGCGTCACATCGCCAAGAAGCATGACACCCTGAACAGCACGGCGCGTTTCTGGTCTGGAAGGTGAGACACAATCCAAATGAACAGCCCCTTTAACACTAACCAAATAGTTTTAAACAAAACACCTACATTACCATAATAACACAGCAATAAATCAGTCAAATATACAGACAGACACGAAATGAATATTGAAGGATAAGGTTAAGCCCCACTGGCCGGATAAACAAGCCCAGCAGACATATTGACTGACACAGCAGCAAGACATAACACACCTGCTACATATGCTGTGCGACCAGTCCATTAAACTGCTACAGGTCCCCAAAAATGAAGTGCACCCCTCTTTATTGGTACATTACTATTTTGGTCTTCTGTTACATTGGCTGATTCTGTTTACAAAAGGATTCCACTATAACCCACTCAAAGTCTCAGGATACTTTTCATTGGGGAATGTATGTCAAGGGGAGCATTACTATTTCATAACACTTTGTTCAGCAAAACATCAGCTCAAGATGGTATAAATAATACAGGGACAGTTTGCCATTCCTTCTGCAGTACACTGGATGAACCACTAGATGGCTTCTTGGCAGTATCCAGAGCATCTGCGTTATTGAATTGGCAGCATGGCAGATGATGTTAACAGAGAGCAACGTTTGATTTTTAGATGCTAAATTAATAATGAGCAAAATAACACAAGGTTGGTTCCATTTCCTAACTGTTCTCTGGGTGTGTCATCGGGCTATTGCTCTGTGAATCCCAGTAACCACCATAAAGATGGCTAGTTTAATTCACTCCTATGATCAGTAATCTACTAACTAATGACATATACACCAAAAGAAAAGTTCATGAAAGCATGCATACAACACACAACAACAGCATTGGCCTTAAGAATACCATACTAAGTAGACAAACAACACATTCAGGTTGCTCAGTGCAATTCGTGTGTCTGAAATATGTCTGTGTCTGTGACAAGCAGAACTTTCATTTTCTCCCTCTCTTCCTAAATAGCCCCCAGCTGACTCTGTGGCCTGCTGATTACTGACCACAATGACGACCCTCCCTGCTCCTGTGTTTACATTCACTATGCAGTGATACCGTGTGACGGAACACTTTTAATGAGACTTTATTACTGATTCATCAATTTGAATAAGCTACTGATGCCAGCTTATTCAAAGCTGTGAAGTCATTTAAGGAGATTGATACAGTATGCTGCATGCTTTTTAAAGTATCTGAGACTTGTTCAATGATTGTTTGATGTTTCACATAAACACAGTCACAGAGGAACAGTTTATTACCTAGTTTTCCAAATACTTAGATGTGTCTAAGAGAGCAGCCAGCAACGGTCGGATCATCTGCATATTTGTATAAAACATGGTTTTTGCCTTGAGTCATAATAGCAGTAGATGGACAGAAAATGAGTGAGGGCATGAGATAAGTCTGCAGAGCTTCTGTGCTATTTATGAGTTTCTCAGACACACACTGGCTTGTGCCGAGCTTCTGTTGGAAAGCACTGACTGTAGTTAATGATCTGTGTTTTTTGTCTTTTGTGTATTTGGAGTCCTGGAAAGCCATGGTTAACATGAATAGCCAGGTTATAGAAACTCACCACCTTGATACTTCACGACTTTTCCTTTGTGAGCTTATGATTTTGAACTGTTGACATGTTCCATAGGTCCATTTTAGAATATGATAACATGCCTTTGCTTGAGGTCTCAGAGAACTAACCTCAGCTGTAAAACATGGATTCTGCACAGCAGATGGAGCAAATATGTCTTTTTTTGGAAATTAGTTTATAGGAAGAACTGACTCCCAGCATGAGTAATGTCACCACGTGAGTGATAGCTGTGTACATTTTTGTCTGCAAATTTGTCTGCATCATTTGTATTTAATACATTGCCCATATAACATGAACCATCTTATTTAGTCTAATAGCAATGCTTAATTTCCACGTGCAAGTCTATTTCTAGTGAAGGGTTAAAGCAGAATGCAGCACCTGTTAGATTCATATACTTCACATGATTTTTATTTTAAATTCATCTTGTGTGTCTGATTAACAAGGCATCCACACTTTCCCTCCCAGGCTTCCAGGATTTCTAACGCACTGCAAGAAGACGCACATATTTTACAAGCTGCTATCTTCTCTACAACCAACCTGTTTTTGCTTTCGATGATGTCAAAAGAAAGATTGATTTAGCGCTCATGTTTTCACCCGCAGGGCTTTTCTGAACTTCATTAGTTTTCCAGTCCCTTATAACCAGCGAACAGACGGTGAGCGCGTCTGTACGCTCCAGTCACCGATAGGCCCATTTTGGTCACATGCGCTCTTCCTTATTCCTCTGAGGACCTGCTTTATAGCCTTCAGCCCCCATACAGCGAGCGATCACACAGAAATCACAGGACAACTGCTTGTGTTGGATTGCTTTGTCTTATTGTTGTTTTCGACTGTGAAAAGAAACCATAGGGATTTCAGCGTTTTTCTGGCGCTGCCGCTTGTTTTCACTGACGTTTCAACTGGTGTTTGGATGCTGACACGATGCTGTCAGGATTTTGGACAGAGACAGGGTGATCTGCTTTCATTTCAGTGTGATTTTCTTCCCACTCAGAGCCCGGCTGATGGATGCAACAGCCTCAGCGAAGTGAATAATTTTACAGCTCAAGTGCGTTCTTGCTTTAAACTTTAAACTTTTTATGTTTATGAATTTCCCTGAAGATGAATGAATGGAAAGGATCAAGAGAGCGTGGTTTTCAATGAGGCCACCATATTTTTCATTTTCCAAAACGCAGCGCTTTCATGGACACTCCAACGCTGAGCTGTGCTTTGGATGAAGTGTGTTTGTTGTGATGCGTCTCCCCTCCATTTCCACTGACACCAATTTGGATTTTCCCTTTTGGATCTGTGCGTTTCCAGGATGGCTCGCTTCGCAGAAGATCTACCCACCCGCTATGGAGGAGGCGCAGGCGGCGGAGGGAGAGGCGGACCGGGCGCCGGGAGAGGGGGAGCCCGGGGTGGCGGCGCTCCGGGTGGCCAGCGGGTGTACAAGCAGTCGATGGCCCAGAGAGCCCGGACAATGGCCATTTACAACCCGAACCCTGTCAAACAAAACTGCTTCACTGTCAACCGCTCCCTCTTCATCTTCCGCGAGGACAATGTCATCAGGAAGTACGCAAAGCGAATAACCGAGTGGCCATATCCTTCCTGACCAGTAGCACCGCGCACAGAGCAGGTGCATCTGGAACCTGTAAACCTATCTGTCCTTGCTTGACAATCACACACACCACAGGCCTGTGTGTTAAGCTTAAGTTTTGGGTGCTGTTGTGGATTATATTCAGTGCTTTGTTTAGGTTGCGCTGTGCTGTTGAATGACAGTTACATTTCGCCTGTGGAGTAGCCACCACATTGCCCGTTTTTATTCCTCTCCGCGCAACCCCGACTGCACCTGTCGCTCCGCTTCTTATCTCTGTTTAACACGACACAAATGTTTTCTCAAAAGGTCTGGACCGTGAAAAGGCTTCACATCCGCCCATTGTGTTGCCTTTTCTTTTATTCCAGCTCAATGTAGAATAGAGCGTGTAGGCGTCCACATCGACTGATAAGTTGTTTTGTCTAAATGTCAGCTGTAAACTGTCTGCCGAGCCATGCATAGACATCCCAGCGTTAGCTAATAATGATCAAACATCGTTATTGATTGACGCAACTAGAAGTCAATAAAAAGCTGCGTGCGTAAAAGGGCAGTGCTCAGTCACTGGTGTGGCTGCTTACACTGACTGCGCTCTTCTCCTCTCCTGTTCTCCAGCCATATCATCCTTAAGAAAAAGCACAGCTCTATTTATTTTGGTGGAAAAGGAGACCGCTGGTTCAGGGTTACAGCTCCGCCTCTTCATCTTTAGGAGACCTCTCCATGGTGCTGAAGTCGCCCACGCTCATCTCTCCACGCCACTTTTTTATTGAAGCAAAAAAAAAAAAAAAAAAAAGAAGCTCACTCGAATGAGTCAAGTCATGGTCACCCTCTAAATCTTCATATTTTCTCTCATGAAATAAGTGAACCATTGCCAGGGTAACATTATTGAGTGTGTTTCTGAGGCGTTTTCACTTATTTCAAGATGGAAAATTGAGGCTAACGCAATAGTTGCTCATGGAGACAGTAACATTTAATATAAGGAAAGCCTTGAAGCCTGTGATTTGTCCTGAAAATAAGTTACATAATCCCAGGAATCCCAGTTTCTGAAACAAACACACCACTTTTAGACTGGTTTGGAGATTAAAATAGACAATGCGTCTGCTCACACAGTTCTATAAAATCCCAGTGGATTATCTAAAAATCCACTCAGTGCTGCTGCAGCAATATGTTTTCACAATTTCTCAATATATTCCATTTATGTAGTTTAAGTCTTCAAACATGATTTGGATTGAAAAGAAGTGGAGGGGAAGTTGTAAGAATGTCTTCTCATTTTTAGAAGAAAAAAAACCAAGATACATGAATATATTCTTGCAATGAAATGCAAATGGCTGGAGAGCCAGAACTTTTGTGCCAAACACAAGAAGACAGTCTGCTGCTCTCCAGTCTGTGGATGACAGTGAGAACATTTGCTGTAGTGGAATAATAATGATTATCAATTTATCCGTGCCCTGAATGAGCATATAGGAGTTGAACTACTCGCTCCACAGGACCAGAAGAGAAACCTATAGGAAACTGAAGAGTAAAATTCACTGCCAAGAAAAACAGTGTTCTGGTTGCATAATCAGGGTAGTTGGGTGTCTTATAGAACATAATTCTACATCTTGGCTTTAATGGTCACAAGCTCACTATTCCCTTGCGATTCATAGGGCCTCAATAGGCCCTGACCTGCGGGCAATGACCCAATGAAAATGGATTGCAAAATGAGTCAACCATTGAAAATGGTTGGAAATGGTCAACCATCTGGAAGGATCATGAGCGCATGTATAGAAGGCTTTCTTTCTAGAAAGCCTCCAACCAGAGCACGATGGAAGGTTTATGCTTTAGTGGACGAATATGTCCAAATGTATGTGGCATTTTCACAGCATAATGTGGGATGATTTGCTTTTCTGTACAATTGAATGTTGTCTGGTATTGGACACCCTTATTTGATGAGACTAAAATGCATCATCATCCTACCCACCCTTGATAACTCATATCTTTAAACACTCCATAAGAAAATATAAATTATGATTGATGTGAAATGGAATGAATGCAACTTCACTTTCAACTGCTCCTTAACCCTCACACTCCATTTGAATACATGATCCTTGCTACAATTATTGCCAACTGCATCGTCTTGGCCCTGGAGCAGCACCTACCGGCCGACGACAAGACGCCCATGTCAGAACGTCTGGTAAGTGCTTGAACATGCCTGCCTCACATGTCACTTCCTTTTAGACAAAGAACTTGGAGATATGGATAGAAATCAGGACCCTGCTTTGATTTCCTGAACTTTATCAGTAATGCCTGGGTCCCAGAGTTACATGGAGTTCACTTGCAACAGCTTAATTGCAGCAACGCCTTTCACTCATCAGGCTGTGCGGCACCCTGTGTGTCTGTCCCTGTCCCCAGCAGCTCCAATCTTGTAAGTCAGCAGAGCCTCTCAGTGAGCTACTGTTGATCCCCTGCTCTGACTCCCTGTTCCCACAGCTGCTCACATATGCACTCAGTTTAAACCAACATTTGAACTCTGGCAGTCACGTTGCACTGCTAACTGTTCTGAGAGAGAAACCAGAGAGACTGCTGCACAGGGAGGTCAAGTGGCATATCCCTGCCTGTGTACCAGGGAAACACACAAAACAAAACTGAATAGCATGTTGCTTCATTATTCAACACTTTGCTGTTCATGTTCTTGAGGGTGTTGTAGTTGTCTTAAAATAGAGAGCCAGAGAGTATTACAAAGAGCAACAGCTTGATGTGGAAAAAGTCAATGAATTCTTTTCATATTCAACCACCTGCTCCTGTTTCGAATTATCTCAGCGGCTGTAATGCAAATTCAGCAGTGAAGATGTTACAACTAGGAAAACAAAAAGATAGCATTCAGCATCTGAGAAAGTGATTAGAGTGGCTACACAAAGCAGAATACAAGCATCCTCTCCCAGCCTCCTCCACCTCGAGGATGTAACACAACAAGAAGCCTTTTAATTAGAACAAGGGATCAGCTATTATTTATCAAGCTCAGTCAACAGAGTAGGAGGCGTGCTGTAAGTGGAGGCAATGATAAAAGCTATTCACTAGGAGTATTTTAGATCCATTGTAGATCTTTAGCGCCATGTTCCTTGGGGATTTTCCCAGTTGTCTTCAGCAAGTGTATTTATTATTCACGAATATTTTAAATGTATGTGTAATAGATGTTAACATGCTACTCGCACAGACATGAAAACAGGCATCCCTCCAGCCCTGTCATTACATAAGACATCGATTGTTTTGTCTGTGAATCTTGTCTTTTTACAGCAGACCAAAATGAATATAGTACATGTCACACTGAATGCCTGTCATTGATGTTGAAATGTTGCAGGCTCATACAGTACAGCGTCTCTCATTGGCCAGGGGCCGCATATCTGCTCCTCAACAACAACAAAGTGTCATTATTTTACCAGCACAGCCTTCATGCTTGATACAGTAACTCTCATCCAACATATCTAATATCACTGTGTTCACTGTAGTCCGCCTGCACTATAGAAAAGGTCACATTTCTTATAGTGCTCAGGCCTGTCACACTGCTTTTATGTAATTATTTATGTTGGAGGGTGGGTGATGCTGGGGGTTGGGGACACTGACTGTCAGGTTGTAGTATGCTAGGAGCGAGAGAGAAAAATCGAGGGGGAGAGGTTAGTGTAGGCATGAGATATCCTCAGTTCATGCCCTGCACATTGCCCCAGGCTCTTGTAGATAATAATGGAGGCAAAAGAAAAAGTGTCGTGTCATACACACATGATCCAGCTGGCTTAGTTAAAGCAAGGCCCACGGTTAACTTACCCACATAGTGCAAGTCATCAGACTGAGACACTTTCAGTAAATAATGTAGTGTCTAAATCAATCATGTCCAGTCATGTGCATATGCCATGTGTCAAAGTGGAATGTCTTAGTCTCATGGGTATAATGTTGTTCTTTTTTATTTTCCCTGTTACACTTGAGCCACCCAAGTGACTTTCTGGTTGGTCAAAATGTTTCATCTATACACCCTTCTGTTTGGCTCAACTGGTATCATCATCGACCACCTCCTGGCAGTGCCCTTGTGGTCACTAACTACCCATCAATTACATGCTTCATTTCTGTCACAATAAACACTGAAATGGCATTTGAGCATCCCAAATACCTTCTGCTTGGCCTAAGAACCCCTTTGGTTTCTCCAGATACCCCTTTGGTCAGCCCCTACACCCCTTGGCCCATTTCCAAGCTTTATTTGTGCCCAAATGTCACACCAGAAGGGTAATTGATCGTTATCCTTGGAGGCCTCTCTAGTGGGCAAAGCGTTCTGGTCAGTTCCAAGACACTGCCCTAATGTAATGCATTTGCCCAAATACCCTTCTGCTTAGTCTTTCTGTTCATCCCAAGCACTGTTCTGGTTGACTCAAATAGCCTTCTGATTGGCTTAGTTTCCCCAGTGTTTAGCCAAAGAACATGGAACAGAACAGTCATGGGTTATTTTTATAATTCTCTGCTATCAATTTAAGTTATATTTTATTTGATATGTTTTGATGAATTAAATGAGCAGGCTTCAATTGATTTACCAATGCCATTAAGATCATGCTGTGTGTGAGTATTTGTTTTCACAGTATTTACACTCTTTTCATCCAAAGAAAAGGGCTCCACTTCCTGCACTGCAGTTAATGTCAGTGCAAGAAATGAAAGGACCCATCTTTCTTTCTCTCTTTTACTTACCCCCCTCTCTTTCACTTAATGCTTCATTAACCACTCTCTTACCTTGAACAAAAAGATCTTCCTCTGTCACTCTCATCCTCTCTCTGGTTCTCTCTGTCTTTCTGTAGGACGACACAGAGCCCTACTTTATTGGAATATTCTGTTTTGAGGCTGCCATTAAGATCATCGCCCTGGGCTTTGCATTTCACAAAGGCTCCTACCTCCGCAACGGCTGGAATGTAATGGACTTCGTGGTCGTCCTCACAGGGTGAGTCCCACGCCCGCTGGGTGTCAGCTGGAGATGGAAGTCATAAGTGAGAGAGTGGTTTCTTTTGTGTGTATCTGTGAGTGCCTTGAGAGACGGAGTCACCTTCTTCCAGTTAGAGCATCTGCCTACAAGCATCTACAACTTATTCAACAAGTAGCACAAGTCCGATGTGGAAAGAATCACATTTGTTGCTTAGGTCTTTAAATTTCTGTCCTTGAGCAACACATGGACACCATATGCACTTACTTTGTGGCTTTCAACTTTGTATCAGCAGTTTGGGGAAGGCCCTTTGCTGTTCAACAGAACATGTGATCCATACAGAAATCATTTCCTAGTTTGATGTGGTAGAACTTGACTTGGTTTTGGAATCACAAGTGTCATGTTTGGGTGTCCACATGCTTTTGGCTATACAGTTTAAGTCATGCATGCAGTTCATGATAGGTTACAATTCTCAAACTTTTGCCTAAACAACCAAACCTAAATACCCTCTACTTCTCTCTTATCCTTATCTCAATTTCAGCATGGCAAAGTTCATTAAATACGTGTTTTTTGTTTGATATGTGTTTCTGAAAATAGTACATATCATCAGTGCAAGTTAATAGCTAAGCAGATCACAGATTTCTGCGACAGATGGCTTTTATAGATGAAAATTGTATACTTTTCTTTCTCATTTTGAGCAGCTCTTAGTGGGGCTTGGACAAGAGTGGCTGCCTGGCAGGGAAGCTGTCAGACTCTGGGGCTTTGACATGTAATGGGCTGTGTTTCTTGTTATCAGAAAGGAGTCAATGGCAGAGCAATGGGCAGGTCAATGGTTCTAAGTAATTACTGCTGAGATTTCAACTTAGGCAGCACTGCAGCTTTGTTTGGAAAGTGGTATGGTACTGCTCCTTCTCTGCTTTTAACCACTGATGGCAATCAGAAAGTTGTCAGCATATAATTGGAAGAGGAAAAATAATAATATGTATAATCTGGTATGTTTGTGGTATGCTGTTTTTCTCCTAATGCATTTTCATGTGCACACTTTCACATGTTTCATTTTAAGCCATGCAGACCTTCAGTTATATTGTATATAAATATGTATTCTGCTTCTGCTCTATTAATCATCTTTGTTTTTTTTAAACCATATGGGCACCTGAGCAGCATGGCACCCTTTTGTCTCCAGATGCATCTTGATGGCACACTTACACACTGCCTGTCCAAAAAAAAAAAGTCACCACCGGGATTTAACTAAGCAAATTGGTAAAAGTCTTCCATTGAATAATTACTGCTGTGATTAATATATTTCAGCTAGCAACAAGTTATTTAACCCTAGCTGATGCTGAGAGTAGCTTCTCCTTTCTAAAACTAACATGTCAGAAGACATATCCAGTGGTCATGAAGAAGATGTTAATCAGTTTCAGAAGGGTCAAATTATTGGCCTGCATCAAGCAAAGAAAACAACTAAGGAGTCTGCTGAAAATACTCACATCTGATTAAGAACTGTCTGATGCATTATTAATACCTGGAAGAATAGTGGTGAAACATCATCTTGGGCACATCAGCGTGAGAAAAGATGTGGATGAAGTGATGCACCCATCATGCCTAGTGCCCTTCATACAAGTCTGTGACCTGGGGTCACTGCAGTTGGTCAGGTCTAGGTTCTGCAACGTTATGTCCCCAAAGAATGAGGCCAGCTGACTACCTGAATATAGTGAATGACCAGGTCTTTGTTCACTGATGGCACGGGCAAATTCCAAGATGACAATGCCAGGATTCGTCTGGCTCACATTGTAAATTACTGGTTCAGGGAGTATGAGACACCCTTTTAACATATGGATTGGCCACCACAGAGTCCGACCTGACCTCAGCTCCATTGAGAATCCTTGTGATGTCCTGCAGCAGGATGCTGAGCGGTGTGTCTCTGCCATTATTAATATAAGATTTTGGCAGAAAATGAATGCAACTGTGGATGGAAATAAATGTTATGACATTGCAGAAGCTTATCAAAACAAATCCACAGCAAAAAACACATTTTTTTCTATTTTGCGGACACTGAATTGCTTTGTAGTTTAACAGTTTACAGTGTTCCCACACAGAGGAAGCAGTCCTTTCTAAGTTTGGGCCTTGCTTCTGTTCACGCCTCTGAATACAGCATAACAGTTCAAAGACCGTTCACCACTTCATAAAGTACCTCACTGAAGCTTGAAAAGCTTCATCTGTACAGATCAAGTTGATCAACTCCCACTTAAGTGGGCCAATGACCTAAAAGTAGTCTATTAATCCACATGTAAAATGTCTCTGTATCGCTCATTACACGTGTTAGAAATAGTCCAGTTTCATGCGGGCTGCACGATGCTTATAAACATATGAGTGGAGAGATATTGTACTGTCTTTGTGCTGTATGTGGTCCAGATCAGGTTTGCGCTGAAAACAATGTCTATTTCAGAAAGGGTAGGGTGAAAAGGATAAATAGCAAAACTGTCCTCAGATTCCTTTGCAACTAACAACGGAATTTGAAATGTCGCTTCATGCATTTTAAGCTCTTCTGTTTGGAGCCGCAGCCAGCACATTAATGTTCGAGAGATGCCTTTTCTTTTTCGTTCACACAAGTGGGAAGATTGTGTTTGGAGCTGTGATTGGATTTAATGTTCCTCTGTAATACCTACACAGTGAAAGCATTCATGTGTAAGGAAAGGAGAAAGGAGGTGTTCTTTAAACGTTAGGCTGAGATCACGCAGAGGCTCGTTGCTTGGAGTGAAACACTTGAATTCCACTATTTTCATGTAGAAAAACACCAGCTGCCTTTTGTGCCAAGCGATACACCTTGCACCTCAACTGCAAAACAGCGGTGGTACTTAGCATTTCGCTTTGCCTTCTGGTTGCTTCATTAGTTATCAAGAAGTTATGATTAATCACGTTATTTAAATATGGCATTGTCAGAAAATCTGATTGTCTAAGCGGACAATCACTTCAAGTAGAATGTCAATATTTTATTGTTTACATGGTGCCATGTATGTCAAATCAGTCTCAAAAACTCTTCTCTTTAAAGACGAAAGCTAGAGAAATAGCTCTTCAGTTTTGGCTACCCATTGCTGACACAGCTGGATACAAATTAACCATTATGTTGTGTATGTGTGCGTCTCTGTTTGGTTGCCAAGCAACCACAGTAGATAATGTGCCTTGGCGTAATCGTGGGTTTGCGTGTGTGTGTGTGTCAGTCACACTGTTTGCTTTGTGCTTGACATGCTCCTGCGGGATCAGGGGCCGAAGATGTCTGTACCGAGTCCACATCAATTTGAAATCAATCACATCACCTCTGGATGTGGCTTGCCTCATTGGATCACAATATAAGCAAAATCTGATCCTTGGAGAAATTGTCCTGATGGAAAATGATAAAAGATGTTCAACCTCCCCAAGTGAAGTTAAGAGGATTAAATAGACTTTACTGCACACCTGGGTGTTAAAATCTGCTTCTTCTTTGTCCCTTGTAGTCCAGAGAGGGAATAAACAGCCTGCTGGCAAGAATTAGTGATCCTAATTAGAGTTAAGTATAGTATAAGCGATGAAATCATTACTTATTTTGAGTAGCAAGAGAAAAAGAAATCACGGCAAGAAACTCACAGACAAACATTGGAGACTGTTACTGTTGGACGCTATCGATCAATGCATGAATGATTGATTAAAAAATTATGTTTAAAGTGCCGGGTAATCAATCAAAAGTGAGGTTGAGGGTTTTTATCGATCTTACTGGTCAGAAATCTAATTTAACATTCGCTCTGAGAAGATGTAATTGTGACTGTGCTATGAGAGGGGAAATAAATAATCCTGCTTTGTTTGGAATTAATACATATTTAGTTCTGCTCTATTAATCATCTTAAAATTACATAAGTCAATAATGATTCTTGTGCTTTTTCCAGTTTGTTAAGAGTCAGCATTAGCATTCTTAGTTCTTAGGATGGTTCTATCAATATAGCCACCCCAATCCTAATGAAAGGATTTAAATGATAGTATAGCTGGAGGCAGTGGCAGACCTTTAATCTGTCCTGATCAGGCATTAGGAGCCCCCAATAAGAGAATAAATCTGACCGGGTTGCCAAAGGCCTAATCAATAGAGTGCTGAGCTGGCCAGCCAAGGAACGCTGAACCCTGATGAGGAGTCAGACATGGCCAATCACATGCTGAGCACCACAGCATCTGTGACAGGAAGAGAAAGGGGGGTAGACTGCACTACTCAGAAAACCATTATCTTTTCTGGACAACATTTGCCAGTATGAAGCATCGAACTGGGGAATCATGACTCAATGGCTGAAAATATAAATTTGAAAAAATCCAAGAAGCAGAGCAGCAGGCTGTTCCTCCTTTTTAGAGCAGAAACTGTGAGAATTCATCTGGTTGAAATACTTTTTAATGCCACAAAGAGTGCAGATGATTTCTATCATGACCGTGTATAGCAATCGGATCTGTCAGTTATCAATATTTAAGTCTGACCAAAACAAAACAAACAAAACAGCTGACCTGGGTATCTGAGGACTGAAACACATCTGGCTGATTCAGTGGTTCTCCATTTAACCTTTCCTGCCTCTTGGCCTTTGATAGCCAGTCGTTGCTGTTATTGACCAAAGCCTCAGATGGCCTTTTACTGCCTGTGCAAACTCTATGACAACCGCAATCTGACGCTCCCGGGTGAAGTCACTGAGAACAATAATCCCACTGTCGTCTCCAGGGAAACAAAATCCAGGCCAGTTTTTTTTATTTATGTATCTGTATGTTTGATTTACAAGTCCCAGCCGTAAGTGGTCAGGCCGAGGGTCGGCGCTTGTGTTGACTTCAAAGTTGTGATTTCCTTTCATGTGCCTCTCAGGCAACAGGCCTCAACACAATAGGAGGCTTCAAAGTATAGTTGCAGAGACTACAGAGAGGTTGGGCCACTTTAGTTTCTGCTTGCACCCGGCAGGATAAATGTTGCCTTTGAACGTCTGCCAGAATGCTCCTGTCTGATCGTGTAGGTCTGACAGTCATGGCCTTGCTGAAGTTACAGGTTACATTACTGAAGCTGAAGGCTGAGGTCACGGCTGAGGTTAAACTGTTGGTTTAGGTTTTACTGTTGAATCCACTTATAAAAGCTGATTAGAAAAAAAATCCCATATCAAATGTGTTTCTGTATATCTTGACATTTCATACAGATATTCATGCTCCCTGGTCCCGTGCCGTGGTCCCCTGACCTTTCTTCTAGTGCCACCAGCAGGTTGAACCTTTCACTTATCCTATAAAATATCTCAACATCTACTGATGGATTGGCACAACATTAGACACACATAGATGTATTAATAAAAAGTGCAGCCCCACAGAGCTACTAGCATGGCTGTAGACTCATGTTTCAGTGTTTTGTGATTTTCACTCACATACGCTGTTTAATTTTTACTTTACTTACGGTGGATAAACATTTAAAGCCAGGAACTGCCATTCTTTTTTGTGAATACCGGCTCACAAATGTTGCATTTTGCAGCCTTTTTTAGTCAGTGTACCCACACTCTGCAACATTAAAAACACACGTGTTCAGTCAGTCTAGATATCTTGAGTCACACACACTTATGTCATAGGTTTCAGACATAGAAGAGATGACAAATGTGGTTATTTCTGATATTTAGCATAGCATGTTTTGTACATTGGTCTTTTTGCTAATAAAAAAAGTGACTACAAAACAAATGCTTTAACTCCAATTCCACTTTATTGTAAATGGAGACTTTGCATTTTTGAACATTTTTTCTATTGGTAATAATAATCTTATATTACCAGGTTAACTGCTGAGACCTCAGTGTGCTAAAACACCAGTTTTTTCTCACTGTTATCATTTTTGGCTGTATTTGGCTGGAAGTGACCAGTTGAGGAGCAAACAGTGCTTATTCTCTTACTTACCCAGATTTGTCCAGCTACTGTTCATAGATTTTTGAGGGGATCGTGATCCTCTCCGTGATGGTATCAATCTGTAAAGATTTCACTAACACATATTCACATATTCACTTGGTCCTCACTCCCTTTTCTTTAAGTCACTTTTAATCCATGGGGTTGTTTTTAATCCAGGTGATGATGGAGCTTCCCTTTCACTGGTGTTATTGATCTTTTCTCAGTAGCTGCTTTAATGACAGATGTGGTCAATGACGTGACAGCTGGGAGGTTGACTTTTTTTTTTTGTGGGGGGTGTTTGTCTGTGTGTGTGTGTGTGTGTGTGTGTGGTGGGGGGTTGTTCTCGGTACAGGCTGTTCTGCTTTGTGTCTTCTAGACAGTTAGGGATCCCTTCAGTGAGTGAACACTGTGTGCTCTGTGAGGCCTGGCTCAGTGCTGCTGATGCCATGTTGTTCACGTCATGGCAGACGGATACCAGCTCTGCTCTGTCTGTCGGCAGCAACACAAGATCTCTGAGCTACGGGTGGCAGCGCAGTCAGCTTCTTCTCTTCCCGCTCACGTTCACACGGGGATGTGGTCAGGAATACAAAACTGAATTAGAGAGGCAAACCAATGAGTCTTTATAATGTTGATTCAACTTTTGTCATTTATTGGATTATTCCATTCCAGTCAGCTTTTTGCGGAAGATGACGTTCCTCTGTTGTTTTTTTCAGCACAGTAACACGCCTAATTTGTTCATATTGTTTTTGACTGGTGGAACAAAGAAAGTGATCAATCAGACAAAGTTAGAAAATTAGTTCAAACAGATTATTGTTATCACTTATTTTACGCAACAAAGAATTGTCTTTGTGCCTTAAATCAGACGCCACCAGATCGCTCAGGCTTATTGACAATTCTATATTTTTTTATACGTGGATATGACATTTGTCACTTTAGCACTAGCATGTTTGTATATGACTAATCATAGTTCACGACAACCAGCAGGCAAGCCCCAGTTCATGCATATTTATGAGAAGAGAAATACAGTGAGCCAAGGTGACTCAGTCTACTGTGGAAGTAACAAATCCAGCTTGCATCTGTCCCTTTGCCATCATGCCTATCTATTTATGCCTGTTGACTAGAATGGCTGCTAGCGAGATGGTTTGACATCCAGCAAACTATAAACCAATTATCATGATGATATGTATTTGGCAGGTTCTTGGCAAGACACACAGCCCCTGGTAGAAAGGCATGGCTTGTAATAGAAGCTTTAAAGAATAACGTGATTTGGCTGAGAGGGAAGTTGACAAGCACACAGAGACACACTATAACACACATTAATGACAAAACTGTTGGACTACTGATGTGTACATACAGTTAGGAACTAGTTATATAGTACAGCGTCACAGAGCTGTTGGAATGGCTGTAGACTCTATGAGCTTTATTTGCGGCACCACAACCAGCGCAAGCAGCACTTAGACCATTTGCTTTCCTGTCTGTGTATTATTTTGGTGCTCGGTGCAGAGCGCACAGTACACAGGTGGGAAGAGTGGTGCAAACAGGTGGTGGGAGGTTAAGTCCAAAGCAAGTTTTAAGTTTGCGTGTAAATTGTGTTTGGGTGTAACGACTTTGCTCTGCAAGTGGATGTCTCATTTAGAGTGCTTCTTTCCCACAGCCCTTTTTATGTTGTATGCAAAACTTCTCTTTCAGTGCATTAAAGCAACATTGCATAGAAATTGGTATTTATGCAATTTAGCGGCCACAGTTTCAGAGAAAAATACCACTGTGGTATATACGGACAGTTGTGCATGTGTATTTGTTATGATTATACTACTTATGATGCAAAACATCAAGCAACTGCAGCACAAGAGGTAGCAGCCAGCTGTTATTATTTATTAGTCCAACAGCAAGAACAGCTCAGCGTCTGTCTTTCAGCCATTTATTTCACAAAGCACTTCCCAAAAACTAAAAGTCAGTCCCAGATTTACTCTTGTCCAGCAACCTCTTGTATGGTCACTCTATCTCCTGCTGTCTCTTCTTAGCTTCCTCTGTCAATGTCCTCTTCACCTCTGCTATAGTCTCCCCCAGTGCTCTGAGCTTGAAGTCCAGGCTAACAAACTGAGCTAGCCTAACAGCAGCGACAGTTGGTAGCAGTTTACTTTACTGTGCATCAGGAAACTCATTAGAGGGAAATCAGAAAAGATTTTCTCCCTAAAATACGATCAGTTATATGATCAATTTCAACAAAATCATAGATAGACATATGGTGTGCCACAAAGCATTACTTATATTCTCAAGATACATACCTGGACACTGTTTACCTGAATATACATCAGTGCAACAATAAAATAATTTCAATTTTCTGGTAGTTCGTGGTTGAGAAATTACACAATGTCCCCACAATGTTGATTTAAAGATATGATGGGACAATTTATAATGTGAAATACGGTAGATGTTTTATGACTGGAATGAAAATCTAATTTACTTTTAAAAACCCACACTGTCTGTCTCTGACCGCAGACTTGTGGTGCTGTGCATTCACATCATGCCGCTCCGCATCATCCAGACAATCTGATTTCCTGGATGCATCTTCATTTGTTGGGCTGTTGTTATCATGCAGCACTGTGATTGGCTCAGCTGTTTCAATGTAATGAGATCAGTGGCTGGCTGAGAGTGTAATTATTAATCACCACACCCTCTGATGTGTATTCACATTCATGCAACCTGTTTGTACTTTGCAAAATCACATCTCATAAATCGTTAAGATGTGTCCAAAGAGCCAAACCATGCCAGGCTTTCAACATCTTCCTGGTTGGTGCCCCTCCGGAGGGTCAGCTTTCAACCTGCAGGCTGGGTTAGCGAGGAGCACAGAGCTCACAGTTAACAAGAGAGACCTTTGAATCGTCGAGCCTGCAGTCAGCAGCACTGTAGAGAATGACAGCGTTTATCATGTTGAATGTGTTGATTGTCCGAATGACACACCAGCCTGCAGGATGTTTACATGACTGTCACCTGTGACACAGACCTAGTAAAAGTTAAAAAAAAAAAAAAAAAAAACTTTCTATGATCTATGATCTCATAGAAAGAACTTCTTGTGCTCCAAAGGCAAGATGTCTTCTCTGACCCCATAGAGTGCGACATACTGTATGATGATATACTGTGGTATATATCCCTTTAATATTGCTGCTTGTGTACAGAATGATATTTAAGTCTGCCAACACTTCCTGTACTCCCCCCACCAATCCTACAGGCACTTTTAAACTCAGTAGGTGGTAAAACAGTCATTTTGGTGGTCATCTAATAACAAGGAGGTGTTTTAGGAAGGCGTTGTGTTCACTTTATAAATGACGCCATTGCAGATACAAGAAAGAAATATACACAGAAAGAACAACTTTTAAGCATATGTATGAAGACATTTATATGCCTGGACAACTAGACCACACAAAGTCCACAAAAGCAAAAAAAAATGAGCAGAAGAAAAAGAATGACATCAGTTTTCTTTTGAACAACAAAAATATCAGATTCATGCAGACATTTAATTCAGTTTGCCAAAACCATAAAACAAAGTCAGTCATTGTAGCTTTGTAAAATTTTACTCTCTCTCTCTTATGCTTTATCGATACAATACTTTGAATCAGTTGTAGTCAACCTAATATTGAATACAGCTTGACAAGTGAGGAGCGAATATTGGATTATCTAACTGAGGTCCATTCCAGTCAGCCAGTTGGCGTCCCTCTCCTCATTCCGGTGTAATGGATGGATTGGCTCCCCTTGTTTTCTGAGCCGTATCGCCAGCACCTAAAAAGGGCCAGAAAGTGGCTTTTTGCGGTGTCCCCTCCTGTTCTCAAACATCTGCGTAATGGAGCGAACTCTGGCACAGAGAGCTTCTACTCTTCTCTGCCTGCCGCCTCTGGGCTGAGCAGAGGACGTGGGGAGTTTTGTTTGCAGTGTGTGGTGAGAGAAACAGCATTCCTCCTCCAGTTTTTCTTCCCCTCCGTCTCATTAGATCTACCAGGAGGACGCTGCCACTGCTGATGCACTCGTCTCCTCCTCCTCCTCCTCCTCCTCCTCCTCCTCCTCTCCACCTCGTCTTCTCTCCGTCTCGCCTCAGTGGAGAGGAGCTCTGTTTGTTCACCCTCCCCGGCCCCCATGTAAGCCCTCTCGCTGTGGAATAACTGACGGAGTCACACACACACACAGAGGTGTAGGGCACAACAGAGAGGAGGGAAAATGAGGGAGATAAGAGAGGTTGAGATCAAAGTGCTGAAGTATTAGCTACCACAATAAACAGTACACATAACCTTATGTACTCCATTCTTTGCTGGCTAAATTACAATTGAGCCTCAGTGTACACTGTTTTTACATTTTTATTTTCCATTATCTGCATCATCAAGTTAGACTTACTAGTCACTAAATACACAACTCTCTACAGTATCAGCTGTACACTGTACTATACTGGTGTACAGTCAGGGAACAAAATGTCTTGTACTGTACGCCCTGAGTCTGTGTACATGCATATACTCGCTGTCACCAACATGTTTATGTGTTTTGATTCTGTCATCCCATATGTGTTTGTTTTCTGTGGAAAAGGAAGGTTTATAAAAATAGTATAATATAATATATAATGGGCATACTGTACCCTATATGCTCATGCTTTGGCCCACATTTTGGGAAATAACACTTTTTTTTTTTTTTACTTCCCAAGAGTGCGATGACAAGATCCGTATAAATCTCACGTCTGTGCATTAAGCACAGAGCTGGTGTGTCCAACCCCGCAGGTGATCAGACCCAGGCAGGCGTCTCTCGTACGTGTGCGCTGTTACTGACACACGTAAACTCAGATCTGACTACATATTCCCTGTCATAGCTACAAGCTGCTGTTGCATATAAGAGACGTCCCGTGTCCCGTTACCAGTGTATTTTCCTCTGGATTCCGCTCAGGAAATGAGAGCATGCACTGACATTAGATAACAATCATGAAAATGATGAAAAATCTTAACGTGATTATTTTAATACGTGATGTAAAATCATGTTATTGTGCACTAAGTCACCTAACGTTACTATAATTACTATGTTGTTCTCAGGTCTCCATTAATATGGCCCTTCACAAGGGGGCTAGGGGGTGGGGATATGCTCACCGTGATGTGTCATGCAGTCTCGTTTTAGGACCGCTTTAACCTCCCTCCATTTCAATAATATATCATTCAAGTCTTGTCACATGTTTTCAGCAACTATTTTCCAACATATTTATTGTGTTTTGAACACAATAAGCACAGTGGTATCAAACCTCACTGTGATGAAACTACCAAGAATGACTACCTAGAGGAGTGTATCCACGGAAAGCTTGTGACAGTTGGTCTCTATTGAGAAGTGCTATAGACTCTCCTTGTGGGCAGGCTGAGTGTCAGGGTGCACCTGTAAAGTTTGAGGTTTATAGCATGTATAGAGATTCTTTGCCATGCTTGTCTGCTGCACTTGGCTTGTTATGCTCTTGAGCTATTGATCCTGGCAGCACTCTGTATGACATGATGACCAGCTTGTGCCTCCTGTGAAGAATCCTTGTTATCTGTGCTTAATTGATCAATAAAACATTACTTACTGTAATGTTTTAAGAAGCATAGTTTCCTCTGATATTTATCCTTTATCGGTTTTCATTGTACAAATGATTAAGCCTTAAACTGTGATACCATTAATAAGCAGAAATGTTGTTGTTTCAGATGTTACAGGTGTAAATTATCTTCTCAAGTATGTCTTTCTTAGACTCATTAATTCTGTGGGTGTTTTCAGCTTTGCACAGCCATTATTGCAGTTAGAGTGCTAATGTTTTCCTGCTGCTAATTCGATGTTCTGTAACACCATAATTATCCCATCTCTTATCTAAGCAAATTGAGCAAACAAGGAAAGCTGGTATCCTTTTAGCAAAACACAACCTTTTGGCACTGCAGCTGTGCCCTATTGACAACATTGGTGGTTATCTGACAATAGACCAATTTACAATAAGTCAATATTGATTGTAGTTGGATGAGCAGACTGGTTTAAGGCAGGTGGGAGCAGCGAATCAGTGATATCTCTTGAGTAATCAGCTGGCCGAGTGTCTCTTTCTCTTTATTGGTCTATATGATCAGGCAGGCCTTCAAGCTAAATGTCTACTCAGCAGTGTGGGCGACTGAACAAGCCTGTTAACACTATGAGAGTGGCAATGTTAAGGATCGATCACTTACCAGACACTGTTTGTCCTTCACAGTTCAAGGCCTCAAAAAGCTGGACCATTAAAAGGCTGGCTGTACGGATGACAGCTACATCTGAAAATCTAAATCACTACATTCTCATGCACCAAAACTGTTTTGCTGTTCTAAAAGCAATACCAAAAACTGGACCAAAAAATGCTCAGATTGTTCTGGAGGTGGTGTTGAAGGAAGGCTATAGGATCAGTGAAGGAGAGGATTCATTCCTTTAAATCTGCTCATTAAGTTTCATGGCATTCTGCTCATTAACTTATGATACTGTATGTGTTAAAAAGGTGGTGTTAAAAGAAGAAAGCTTGATCTGGAGGAAAGATCAATGGGTGACCACATGTTTGTGTTCTTCAGCAACAAACTGGTAATTTTGCTGTAGAAAAATGCACTATTGTGTAGATTTTTCTGTGGATATCTGTTTGTTGTTTGTTGCTATCCTCTGCAGTTCAATGAGCAACACAACTATTAACTCAGCTGCACACAGAGTGAATATGCTAAAGCAAAATAGCCTCCTTAGCTTACAAAATAATAGCCTGCACAAACAGTGTGTTTTAGTTAATGCTAGTCTATATTAAGCTTCAAGATTTTCATTCTAAACTAAACCAAAATACTAAAAGGATGACATCACTCATTGCCCATCATCCTTTAAACAAGGAGTTATGTTATCAGCAATACCATTTCCTCTCTCTTTCCTCTGCATCTGTCCTTGGCATCTATCCTCTGATAAGTTTGATGAGACCCCCCTCTGATAAATGATAACCTATCACATATATAGATATGTGATTGTGCACGTGTAACAGTGTGCCATGGCCTGCTGCTAACAGGATGGTAACTGTTATTAGCTCTATCCCAACACCTTTCTCTCCCAATCCCCACTGTCCCTGACCTGTGACGACTCTGCTCCAAATATAGAATGTTGAATAAGAGAAAAAAAAATAGTTGAGAGAGACTGTCTTGCACTGAGGCTGAACATCCCAAGAGAAGCAGGTGTGTAGTGTGACTCCCAACCAACCTCTGGAGAGCAACGCTAATACTGGAGTGTAAATGGGAAAGGAAGTGGCCCACCCTCCCCCAACGAAGACAAGCAGGATGTTTGTCCTTGAAGAATCAGTCAAGGTGTTTCATCCCCACTACTACAAAAGCAGCACTACAACTGTCTTCATCACTAGTACAGATATATTGATTGGCTAATATTATCAGTATCATCATATTATATATATATATATATATATATATATATATATATATATATATATATATATATATATATATTATGCATATTATGCAACATGCACTGAACGATGCAAACGATGCGAATGAAAGCGATTCTTCCCTGATGCAAACTGTGGCTAGCAGCATAGAGTAAAAGAGAAGAAGCAGCTCTCAGCAATGTCAATGATTGGTTTAAATAATTGGTTTAAAATGGATATGGACACACAAACACTGTTTGTCCTGGGCAAAATTTCTGCTTCCTCTAAGGATGACAAATGGAAACATAAAGAAAAAAAAACACCAGCTACCTAAAGCGTAGTGTAACAATTAGACAAAATACTCGACAACAATGGTTGAAGTGGAGGACAGTTTAGCATAACTAAACGTTGAAGGTCCTCAGACCTTTGTGGGAATAGGGAGCTTTGACCTTGCCCTTCATATACCATTAGACAGAGTCAGAATTTCTCTGAAATTGATCAGAGGTTGAACCCAGAACACTGAACAAGCAGTCCTAAAAAAGAGTAACAATACATGTGTTACTGTAAGTCCAACACTTGTAAGGACAGGGTAATGAGATACAAGTGAAAACTAATTAGAAACAAATTAAATTTATCAGGGCAGGGCAGACAATTAAAGAGAAACACAACAAAGGCGGGACGTAGTGCCGAGGAGAGGGAGAGAATATTACAAATTAAAATATTGAACACACAAAACCATGATAAATCACAGTTTCTCTTCATGGTTGGCTTCATGTTGTGTGGTCCTCTGCACAGTGTCTCTTTCCATGGACACACCATCTTGTCCCACATTACAATGAAATGACATCACACATAAAGGATTACAAATATTAATTACTTGTTTCAAAAAGGACTTTTTGGGCTACTGGGATAGACTGGCAATGAGGCTGACTCCTCCATCGTGTATCCAGCTTTATTAACACAACATTGACTTACACATCAAACTTGTACTTTGTATGTCTAAATGCAAGCAGTCAAGTCAACATCACAGTCATGGAGGTATATGGAGCAATCTTGAGACCCTGGCATTGTTTCCAAGTATCTAAAGTTAGAGAAGATCCCTCATCCTATGAGCACCATCACTTGCCACTGTGTGGCTGTAAATGCGGACTTTTTTCTTGTAAAAAAAAAAAAAAAATCACTGAACATTAGCAGATTTTGAATACATTTAATGATTAATAAGGCCATCTGCACACCAAAGCCCTGCGTGACATCAGGAGTGTGTACCATCATATAAGGCATTGAGCATGGCACCCTCAAAACCAGTGAGTGAGACTACTGTAGGTGTGTGATGATTGAGATGCCTTTACCTTGTCTCCATGCCAACGGGTGTGAACATTGTTTTATTTACCTCCTGAGCAATTTTTTTTTTTTTTTTAAGCAGTCCCTCCTGGAAAACAAAGGAGCTCACACAGCGTGCTGCTGACCACGCTGCATGTGCCTTCTAATCAATATATTACTCCACTGCCTCACATTTATACTGGCTTCCCACTGCTCCACCGCAATATCTACCTCTTCCTGTGTGACTGTAGATATTTAGCATTTAGCATTTGGGATTGTTAGGGGGCCTTTTAGTCACCATGACCGATTTACCGCTGTGTATCCATGCTACATTAGAAAAGGCTGTAAAGAGACAGATGGGAGAAGGGGAGAAGGGGGAGGCAGAGAGAGAGAGACAGAGATGACAGGGATGAACCAAATAGAGCCTTGCATCATTTTCACTTAGTGACCATTCTCCTACTGCTATCTATTGCTGATCACTAATGATCTGGAGATGGGTCTGACTGGATTCCCCGATATAGACCAGAACATCATAAAAAGGATGTCAAATTTAGCATAGACTCAGAGCTTTCACATTCATGTGATGAAACTCTACTACAAAACTGATCCTGCAGATAGAAGTGTCAAGATAAAGATGCTTACATACACGTGACCATGCTCTCTTGGTGATGGTGTTCTGTATGAACCAGTGCTGTAGCAGTAACTGAAGAACAGTTGTGGAAGGTACATTTACACACGTACAGTACTCAAGTATGCTTTTAAGGTAGTTTCACAGATACTGCATTTATCTGCATCTTTAGTAAGATCTTGTCTAGAAAATGTATGATCATCTTAAAATAACAGACTCATTGCATAGCTGACTGGCTCATTCATCAGCTGTTTGCCTGCTAGTAACATCCAGTCATATTCATGCAGTCCAGTCATAGCCTGGCTTTTCTTACTATGGCTCTGCTCAGGCATGAGCATAATTGACTGTAGAACATCCAACACCCCAACCTCCTCTACAGATTGAGGTAGTTTTGGTTTCATTAAGATTTAATGTTCATGTATCTGTTTATTAAGACAGGATGAGGTTTCCCTTCAGAACTGTTGTTGTTGTTCAGTTCCTTGGATTCCTGTCTCTGGCTTCATGACTTAACTACTAACGTTATACAAACAGATTACAATATGCACTCTAAAAGTGGCCATCCTGCATGATGAGTATTTTTTTGATACTTAAAGGACCAGTGTGTAGGATTTAATGCCAGCAGTGTAGGAGCTGATTGCAACCGCCTTACTTTACCCTCTCCTTCCCAATGTGAAGGAGAAATGGTAGCCACAAAATAAATCTGCTAAATGTGTCAGCCTCCTTGTCCAGAGGTACCAATATGTAAAAGTTAAGTCACATATTACATAGACATATTACTGTCTTCAGTAATACTGTCTTGGGTGCTGCAGGCTAAAATACTTTTTTATGAAAAGCAGTCCATATTCTAACCTGATGTGCCTACCCATCTTTAAAAGTAGAATTTTATAAAGTGATGACATGCATAATGCACTCATTTATTAATCAGAAGCCTTGATGATCAGACTGATGTGAAAATATTATAGCTCAATAGTTTCAGACATTGGAAATATTTTCAGAATAAGAATGTGTAAAAAGGTGAAATGTTGCCAGTTCACCGCTGGTTACTGACAACAGCTGGAAATTATTCATGACATGCATGAAATTCACCTTTTACATTTTGAGCTTTATTGACATGTGAAGTGATTGTACTTCCTCTCTCCTTGTCATCTCATCTTGCAAACTGACAGGTTATAATAAGGTTTAGAGTGTAAAGATAATACAGGTGAGCAGTAACATTTCCTTTTATATAAATGGATGTGTTTATAAAAACAGAAATATGTTTCCTCTTGCAGGCTGCAATCTATATAGAGAGTATCATATATAAACCTTATATAAATGCTGTAATGTGACGTCCATATCGCTTCACAGAAATGTTTCTGCTGAGGACTTGATTACATTCCCAGGCATAAATCACAGTACATGTTGTCAGAATGGCTCCTGTGGGGAATCAGTCCTTATTGCTCTGTTACGTTGAAGTTATTGTCTTCCATTTTGCTCAAAGATTGGAATACATACAATCCACACCCCTCTTTCTCTTTTCATCAGCTTCTGTCTGCAGTACTTTTCCCTTTCAGGAACAGCTCTGCTCTGTTCGTGCAGCCACATCCAATCAGATTGACTCATATAATAATAGTAATAAAGTTAGTAAAATAAGGTAATCATGACATTGCTGTTCTTTTTTCAACGATATGAACTGAGTGGGTAACATTTCCAAGGAAGCATTAACAGTTTATGACATATTCAATAGATAGATAAATAGACAGAGAGAGACACAGATACACAGCAGCAGCAAAACAATAACTAACTATAAACTGTAATGGAAATATGTTTACTCATACAAAGAAAGAAATGAGATGAACACATCTGCACCAATGGACCATATTTACTGAAAACTGAACTAATCAGTGAGACTGTTATATGTACATTTATTCCTATGCTGGGTTGTACCTAAATGTTGTTTGGGAACCTAATAATGACAAGTTAAGCAGCAGACTTGCAGTAGTGTCTGCCATATTACTTTCATACTCATGATTTTTAACCAAGCAGTGAAGCTCTCGGGATGACTGTGCTGAGTGAGTATGATGGCTTGCTGACACTCGCATTTACCTCAAAGTACCACTGTGCTGTGGTATGGTCTCATAGAGCTGCTGGCATAGCTGTAGGTTATTAGTCTTGTTAAATTCTTTTTCATGGTTACTGTATAGACCGACTGGTTATAATGACACAATCTTTTGGTGTGTGTTGTGTTGGTTGCTGTCTACAAAACAAAGCATTGACGTCAGTGTATGTCATGTAGTCTCGGTCGCTCTGTTGTTTGCCTGTTGTGTTTCTCCTCTGGATCTCTGGTTATTTCCTTCAGTCTGTCTTTTTATCTTTTCAACTGTTTATCTCCCTCTCTCTTTCATTTCTTTCCTCTGACGATCACCCTGAGGTCATGAGCTGCCAACAAGTCCTCCCATCCTAGCAAACGACATTTAAATGTTAACACCGCCTCAGATGTCCCCAAACCCCCACAATGCACCGTGTCACTTCCCACCATCTCCTCTATGGCTTATGTCATAGTTTCTCTGTGTTAATATACGTTTTAATATATGTTTCTGCTACCTGTTGCATCAGTAGGTGAATGGAGAATATGTTGAGTTTGTTAAGACAAGGCTCCTTCACATTAACTGGCCCTTAAATGTCCATTTTTACATGCTGGCTTAAATCAGTGAAAATAAATAGTGTAGTAAGTTGGCACCCTGACTGATTCATATTGATCTTCTCATCTCAGCCTTAAAAAGATAAATACATGTTTATATTTACACATTTATATAAAATGTATTCACCCAAATGTTTCTTTAAATGCATAAATTCTGTTGGTGGGGGAGAAGTAGAGATGCAAATCTCTGATCCTTTGTGCCTCTTTTTATGTCAACTCAGGATAGAGCCACTGTGATCTGAGCTACTGGGAATCCATTTATGTCTCATAAAATGAAATATAAATCTCTATATACATACATATATACAGTCTAATTTATTGCCACATTCCCATCTGACATGCTTTTTTCACGAGCCACTCTTGTCCTTGGTTTCTCTTTTTCTGTGTCTCACTGTTTTCCCT
Organism: Nibea albiflora; assembly: GCA_014281875.1. Lineage (NCBI taxonomy): Eukaryota > Metazoa > Chordata > Actinopteri > Sciaenidae > Nibea > Nibea albiflora. Next base: position 4,813,229 of record CM024803.1, read on the forward strand.
TTCATTAGAGGATTATCTTTTTCTGCGCCATCACCGTCAACACACATGGTTACCAGGAACCATGGCAGCATCAATGCTTGGTTTTGAGAGAAAGCATGTGTGTGTGTGTGTGTGTGTTTCTGAATTCTACCACACTAAGAGACTAAATGTTGGATTTAAACCAGTTGAATGGAAACAGCTTGTCAAATTGGAGAAAACGTGGTTGCCTCAATGTGGTGTGCTTGTGATTGCAATCGGCATGATGTAAAGTAGTCTCTTAGTGTGTGTGTGTGTATATGCAGCATCTACAGTTATTTTGGCCATTGTTGTTCGTACTAGTATGAAAGAATGCATTACTGTATTTGAAATATTTTTCCCTTCCAACATGTCTTATATTATAGCCATTAAATGAATCCATATGTCTGGGCACCATGGCGGAGAGTCGATTTAACAAAACAAACACAAATATGTGATTCATTCCTCCCCTCCCCGCCCCTCTTCTCCCACCTCCTTCCTCTCCCTCTCATCCACATCACTTTCTGACTCTCGTACTCACTCCCTACTGCTGCCATGCATCTTCCACAAGCTCAATAGAGCCATTGTCATGTTGCCTTCCTGTTTCTATGGTGACGAGGTGCGATCTTTCGTCAGCGAGTCTCTCGCCTTGATGCTCCTCACTTGCCCCAGTGACTTTCAAGCATGTCCACTTTCTCATAGATGACAGTCAGATCCAGTGGGCTCATACGCTCTTTAACTCGGACCCTCTCACGCACACATACGCGTGACATATACATGTCACATGTTATTCAATTATGTCGCATATTTTGATTATTGTGCATGATCATAATTGAGTACAGTTTATTTTAAATTGTACATTTTAACGATATACACTGTGGAGCTGAGAAACTTGTCTCCCCCCTCTCTCAGTAGAGTAGTACTGCTTGACATTGTATTTGTGGAGAACAGCAGGATTCTCCACTGAGACAGGAAACCGTCACATTAAACAACCATTCTCCTCCTCCTGCTCCTCAAAACTGTTCAGGTGTGATCAGACAGAAAGCAAGGCAGCCACCCTCCTTTTCGTGCTGACTCAGTTACTTAGTCTGCACTAGAGGTTCAACTATAGCACTAGTACAGTATAGTACTAACTTTTTTGAGTTAACGTCCAATACTTGAAGTACTCCATCTTTTTCTTTGGCTTTAATCTGGTCCGTCCAGATTGTGTGAGGGTTGTACCTCGGGACCAGCTGTCTCAGTGGATTCCTCTCCGCCTCCATCTTTTCAACATGATTGTGATGGTAGGAGGAGGTAAGGTGTTTATAGAATTTCATTGCTCTTTTTTGATGCTAATTAGAAGGTGAAATTGTCCACATTTATGTTGTAGTTTTGTGGACTGGATTTCCCTGGTATCTCTCTGTCTCTCTGTCTGTCTCTCCCCTCCCTCTCTCTGCACATTACAAAGATGTCATATATGACCTCATGTCCAAACAGGCGTCTCTTTAGCTGGAGGTATGAGCCAAACACACACCTGCTCTCCCTCCTAGACAGGAAGCTGTGAAATGACTTTGGAGCATGTTCGGCTGTCACTCAGGCCAGCTGGTACTGAACCTCAGGCAGCTGCAAGCGGACATGATTGGCACCAGCACATACATACAGTACATGTTAATATACCCCTGAACAAGTGTGAAAACACACACACACACACACACACACACACACACACACACACACACACACACACACACACACACACACACACAAAGCCTCGGACAAAGCCTGAGGAAGCAACACACCATGATAAATTACATGTGCTTACACTTCAGTCATCACAGCCACAGATAGTACACAGATACCTAATCCACTATATTTATATGAAAAGCCAGATGATATGACAGGCAATTGTAAATATAGCTACAGGAATGTGTGAAAAGTGGAGAGCAGTCCACCAATCCTCTAAATTGGCTATTTTAATAAAAGAAGCAGAAATGTTTCATGTTTATAAAACTGACCTAAAGCTTTCAGATGCTTTTGATGTGTTTTATTAAAAAGGTGGGGCTAAAGATAGAGCAAACATTCTGTCTGAAACGCTTTTCAGTATTACAATGAACCTCTTCAATACGATATCATGTGCTGTCCAGTCAGTCCTCATTTGCAAATAAAACATGTAACTTAAGACATGTCAAGTTTTGTAAATACAAACAATGCCTTCTACCCTTTGAGTGCTGCTGTATTTCTGAATGAGGTGCATTCTGGATCTTTTTGAGTCTGTATCTGAAAACGATCAGGACACACGTGGAGAGCTATTTTTTTCATCCGAGTAAGTGCAGTACTTCACAAGAAAGCAGTGAAAATCATTTGTTGAAGTGTGCCACATTTGGTCCATGGTTGAACTAGATCAGGCTGTTTTACCCATCAATATAACTGATTCTGATAAGAATACTATACTATTCGTGATCTGTGCAGTCCAGTGCACCTCTAAAACACCAGATGTATTGAGATATATATATATATATGTATAAAAGCCTACATGCCAATGCTCACTGTGACCTGTAAAATTCTGTGTTGCTATTGATGGGGTTGGCTGCATCCGACAACTTTTGTAACTACAAGAGCATCCTGCTCACTCAGTGATTTGCCAGGTATATAGAGCTGAGAAAGTGGACAGGATTTTAACTTCAATCCCAAGATCCTTTTTTTATTCTTCACCAACTGTCACTTCTACAACCGTGTGCCAAACCTGAACACTCCTTATTTATATGATTCATCACATCCTGTGGCTCGCTATGGCGACAGACTGTTCATCCAACCTTTGAGTGCGTCTGTTTGGACACAGCTCAAGCTTCTGCTTTTATACGGTCTGCTTTGTTTCCAGCATATACAGACCTTAAGACTCCCATTTTAAAGTGCAGTGCATATACACAGGCGACTGACTGTGCTTTCCACCAGTCCAACTAGACTGCACACATCGTGAGAGGACAGTTTTGTTTTGTTTTTTTCAAATCAAACATTCCTTACTCTAACTTGTGATTCATTTAGAAAAAGACAGTCTGATTAATAGCAGCGTGCTGTAAATCACGACACGATGTGACCATGAAGCTGGTTAGTGCTTTCCCCACAAAAAGTCTTTCTGATGACACACCACAGATTCCTATTCAGTTTACAGCTCCACAGAGAAATCAGGTGGTTACAACAATGTTCCTGGAAATGAGGGAATTGGCAAGTGTAAAACATGTGCTGATTAGAGACGTCTAATTGACAAGTGACAAGTGTTCACTTCGAAGTAATTAAATGAAGTTCATTATTCACAATCAATATTCCCTGATGAAACCGTGGATCAGGTTTGTAAAACTATACATTCTGTAAATTAGCGATGTCTTTATCCTAATGATGATATCACCTCTTGTATATATTTCATATTTTATGATCCTGTGTTTTCAATCAGCGTGACAGGCAGCCTGGTAAACACAGTGAAACAAACACTCACTCATGGCTCTCAGGCACAGTGCCAGTCGTAAACAGGTCCAGCTGATAGATTTGATTCATTCCCGTGAACCCCGCCCGTCAGTGTTTCTTTCCCCATTTAAAGATATCGTTTTTCCTTCAGCTTTAACTTTGTCAGGCGATCTGTCTCATATTTTCACATGTCTCTCTTTTGAAAGAAGATATTTTAGTAAATAGTTTAGTTAGCCTGATGTCAGCTGTAATGTATGCTCAAGAGCTTTATGGTGACGGTGCCACAAAGCTTGGCAAAATCACTATGCCTCTATGATTTTGTCATCTACAACAAAAAAATCTAGCATTTAAAACAATGTATCTAGAGAGTTTTATAATGTCATGAATGCACATGTGACTGGGTTGTAGCTTCAAGCTCTATGGACATAGCTGTACAGCTATACATGCCCATTCGCATACCCCATACCTGTACTTTGTGAGAACAGTCACCTGGTAATAATGCACGCATCACAACTGCCTGTTTACATGGTCTGGACTGCAGCTCCATCCGTGCATCATAAATATATATATATAAAGTGGACAGACATATAGCCACCAGCAAAATCAAAAACTATAGATTAAATATGTTAGTGGAGCAGCAGCACCGGCAGTCCTCCATCTGTGTCCACACAGAATGCATTCAGGCACAGTTTTCAGTGTAGGTCTCTGGTCCAATCTCTGTAGTTACACATAAACATACAACTGAAGAAGTAGGCTTGAACAATAATATTTTGTGCCATCCTGCAGCCTGTGTGGACAGCAGTATTGATTAGAAGTGTATCTGTCCTGTCAGATATGGGTGAGATGGACAGTTATAAATTGTGACAAACACCTGTGGAGACTCACTGTAAGCCTTTTGACTGCACATACAGAATGCCTTGATTGCCGACACAGAGAAAGGACAGGCCTTACATGAAACTCGGTGAACTTGACTCGCTGTCCTTGTCTACCGCTCGACTGCGTGGTTGCCACCAGCCCACTCCGATCCTCTTCTCGTGTCGCCAACCAACCATGCACTGAGCTTGGCTTCAGTTCATTTAGGTTGACAAATAGACACAGACATAAACTAAATCAAAATAGCCAATAGCTCATCACTGTCTTAGTGAGGCGTTACATTTTATTAGCAGTGTGTATCATGAGTTCTTATCTCGACTCATTTTCTCCCTGGCGTCTTCCCTCCTTCCCGATTATGACTCACCATCTTGAAGTTTGGCAGCTGGTCAAAATGATAATTGATAACCTGTGGTCATTACATCTGACATAGTATCACTCTGTAAAGTCGATATGACTAACATTTTAGCAAACAGCTGCCTATTTACACATGCAGTAAATTCCACATAGCAGTCCAACATTCGCTTTCTTTTTAGTTCTTGTTTGGTTTCCCCCAGCTGCTGAATTGTAATTCTGGGCTTAAATGTATATTTTTAACTGATATTCTGCAGAGAGTTCTTTTCATTTGTGTTGTGTTTGTATTTGCATTGTATCGTTGTTGTATTTGTAAGGCCACTCAAGTGTGTCTTGAATGTAGTATCGGTGCCGTCTATCCCTCACTGTCCTGTAATGTGCTTCCCGACTGTGCTCACGACATGTTAGTGTAGCTGCTCTGCATTAGCAGCTCTGTGTCGAGGCGTCCCGCTTTCTCTTCAGCTCCAATTCACCAACATAATAGCAAGACATCAAGGGTGTAAGGGGAGGGAGAGAGGGAGGATTTGGCAATAGCAGACAAGATGCAGTCGTTGACAAGTTGTTTTTGTGCACGTGTGAGCACAAAAATGTTCTTATGTGCGTGTGCTCATGTATGCATGTTGTCTATGTTACCCATGGCACCTCCTTCAGGCAAACTAAAGATGGATGATGTATTGCCATGGTACTGGTGTGTAAATAATAGAGAGATATTGAATGTAATTAATCATGAAGGGACTCCAGTCAGCTTGTCCAGAAAACATTATGGCACGCAGCAGTCACTGTTTGTGTGTAGCTCCTGTGGCTGGTCCCCGGGCCCTGGCTTGGCCACACCTTTGTGGACCTGCAGGGCTGAGCCAGAGGTAGAACATGTGTGATCTTCCCAGGATAAACTGCTCACTTTCCACCTCCTTTATCACGTTAACCCTACTTCTCTCTTTTCTTGCAATTTGAATAATATTGTTTTGAATGTTGTTCTTGCAGACATCTTGTTCAGCTACAAGCAGTTTACGCATGGAGAGTATTTATTGTTGACTGTAGTTGAATCCTCAACTGGTTCAAGAACTGGGGCTAATTTGGTGGAATGGGTACTCCAGATTAGCATATCTCTTCCTGATATATGTTTTTGAACCATTTATTTTACATCTATCCTGCAGTCATTGTCTCATTTGCAACTAAACATGGGTGAATGCACGCATTACGTGCTTGAACATGTAGCATGTAACATGTTTTTTTAAATTGCATTTACCAGCATACTCATTCATTTTCATACAAAATCTTGTAGTATTTTGATGGTATGATATGGAAAAATATATTTCAGCAGTTCCTCAATGTTTCATTAAAGGGGGGCTCACATCCCACGTCCATGTACCACAGTTTAAGAGCCAGTGATTTAGACAGTTTTATCATACCCTCTTAAAAATGGCACACAAGTCTAAATTCAAATCCTTTCAGAAGTGTGAGATAGTACAGCATGTGAATTTACTTGACTTCACATGTAATTTTACATGTGCATGTGATGACTTGCGTTCGGTCAGCTGTCAGATTTGATTCAGATTGGGAGATTTTTTGACTTTCACATTTGTTGTAATACAGATTGTTTTGTAATGTTCAGTGGGTTGAAAAGGTGATTCTAAATGTGTTTCATTTTTCACCTAGAAGGCTGTTACTATTATTTGCAGCAACTGTTCAAGGAATAGGCGTAAGTGTCATTTTTAGCTCTGTTAGCCTTCCACTGCCTCCGTCACTAACTGGAGTTCCTGTGATAAGAGCTCCATTATGCAACCGTCACTGTGTTGATTTATCTTCTCGTCGCTAATGAGTTGAAGGCTGATTACTGCATAGTTAATAGCTTTCAGTAATGGCCTTGTATAGACAAGGGGATTTATGGGTGATGGTGTTCTGAACAGAACTGGCCACACAGGTTCATTTTCAACATTGATTAGCTATGGCCTGCATCCATAAGTGTATTTTTCTCTTTTCTCTGTGTATTTAAAGAGAGGTGGAGATTCAGCATGAATGTTAGAGAGAATACAGTGGCCAATATTACATTTCATTATATTCATGTCATTTATATCAAATGATTGTATCCTAAATGAATCTTTTTCCAGAGATTTTAGCTGCACAGTTTACACACTACATCCGTTTATGGAATGCTCAATTGTAGCAGGAATAGTTGAAAGTCAAAAAATGGAACTCTGGAAAAAGCTTGAAAGGTTATGCTGAGTTATCATTAACGATGATCTTTCTGCTGTTAAGCTCACCAAATCTGTTTATCCAGTTTGTCCTTGACAACTTTCACCATTTCTTTAGCACCTGTCAACAGAGAAGAAAGGAGGAATGACTTAAGATTCCTTTTATTCTAACTGTCTGCTGGAATTACATGTCTCCATGGAGTTGGCAGAATAATCTAACACCCATTTTAGTCTATACTCTATAATGTTTTTAGGTTCTTGTCCTGTGTGTGAGCAGTGGTTAAAATCATAGGAGCAAAATGTACCTTTGAAAACTGTGACAAATTATTCATTTCAAGTAATATATAATCCACGTATCTCTCTCATTTTGACAGTGGGGAGAAATTCCATTTTAAAAATTCGTCCTCTCACCTTTTTCATCCAACAGTGGATGGAGAAAATAATTATCTAACCCATCCAGGCATGATTGTTAATGGGTAATATGCAGCAGACCCAGGATGGCGAGCTGGCCTTTCATGAAGTCAATAACTCAATGATTTTAAATCTCACTTGTGTGAAAGGTTTAATATAAGCAATAAAGGGCTGCACATGTGCTGCAAAGCTTAGGCATGCAGAGCACAGACACTGTACAAATGCCTGTTTTAATGTTGAGATTATTTTCTCATCTTTCACAAACTTATCTCAATAACACCACACATTAGCCGTCCTGTTCTTAAACACGTTTCTGCACGAGAAGAAGAACAAAAATCCACACTGCCCTAAAATTGAGTCTTTTTCTTCAGGCAGTGCATAATCAATGTTTGTTAAATTAAACACCCTGACGGGAGTTGCACATGGAATCAGCAGTCCGAAGCATGTAAACAGATTAAAGTGTGAGTGGAACAGGAACAGCACGTGTTTAGCAGCCTCTGTGTCCTGCTCATTTCCTGCCTCAAATAACGACTTAATATTTGTTCTTGGTGATTGAGTGAGTGATGTCATTAACAGATAAGAGATGTGATGTGAGAGGTGTAGTTAGGAAAGTTATTTTAGTTATTACAGTGGAGGCTGTGAAAGTGGCATGCAGGAGTAGAAAAAGTTTGGGAAGCAGTGTAACATAGTAACCATTGGTTGTTTGTGTAACACAGCATTCTTTTAGAATCAGTACAGTGTAATGTCCTTGCTGATTGTTATTTCACTTGCGGACAGATTTTATTACTTTTATATATGCTCTGCTTTGCCATGATGCACTGATCCTTACGTTTGCTTAAAAATTTAATTTGTCAGCGGAGAGTAAATTGATTAGCATAGATTAGATACTTTGTCACCCATAAAAACCCCCGGGTGCTTGCAGCGCAGCAGATTTCATTTAGCTTCACTCCACTTAATTCTCTTTTCTCAGTCGGATCCCATTGTGACCGAGTTCATCCAACGTCTGGTTACCAGGAAACACAAATTTTAGATGCCTTCTGGTGACTGTGTAAACAAAGCCTATCAGTGGTTGAACCTCCAAGCTGTTTATGTTCAGAGATGAGATCCCATATGAAAACTGGCCTTCACTGACCTTAAATATAAGGTCACCTCTGTCTAATGCTTTCCACACTAATAAACTGATTACTGGGGCATTCACTGAAACTTCCAAATGCATACCTTTTAATGAACTCGCAGACTCTTGGTTTTTATTAAGACTTTTGAAATGTCCTTTAATTAAAAAATTTTAAAAATGAACTTTCTGTCAAAACTAAAAAGATAATTTGTAACTGTACTTTTCTTAGAATGAATCTTTTATATCTAGAGACACTCAACTTCCAGGGAGTCTGCCATGTTAGCAGACAGCAGAATAACAGACAAACCAAACACTGGACCCAGTTGTTTCTGCATTTCATGGCCACTGTAGGTTCTCCTTGATGCCAGGAAGGAGAGCGTTATCTCAGCATATATGAGTCATGCTTCCTGTTTTAGTGCAGAGTTCAGGGATCCTGCTGAAGTCAAGGTTGTGGCCCCTCCTCAATCTCATACGTTTATATTAGATCTGTTCTGTTCTCTGTGGGCACTTTATGTTAACAGCAGGTGAAATAAAGAGCAGTTATGTCTCCATGCTGTTTGATGGATTTGTTTAATACTTCACTTTCATGAATGTTTATGTTTAGTCAAACTCCATTTTCATGTATGGAGATGTTTTACAGAATCCAACCACTTATGTCATCTTAATATCCATCACTGGTTTGCACATGACAGGCCTGTTCTGCAGAGACTACATTCATAAAATGCTGTACTTTCTCATTGCAGTTATTTTAGACATGATGCAGTTACTACTGTAATTTCTTTTTTAATGCACTTGCACCCAGCTGCTAAAATCATTGGTTTCATTCTTCTAATTAATATTGTCATGCACAGTGGCAGCCACTCTTTATTTATTTGTCTGTGGATAACACCTTACCAGCTACATGACTAAAAAAACAAAATATTGCCATAAAAACACATTTAATCAGTTGTTACACCAAAGCCATTCTAACATTTATTTTAAAATATTAATTTCATGTAACTGATATGATGGAACATAAACTATGGTACTGGTACAGCTGTGTCAAAATGAAGAGAGTCTGGGAATGTGTTTTTTTTTTTGTAGTCTGACAATGATCCAAATCAATGATCCAAATTTAGTGGTGGCCTCACAATAGAGAGCTTTTCTCTCGAGACAGACAGATCTCCCCACTGATTACACTTTTGTGAACGACAGCCTGGCTGTTAGCATGTCAACGGGCCTGGAGTTTCTTTTCATCACCACCAGCAGCACAAAAGTCTGTGACAAAGACATAAAGATAAAGGACAGTTTGTTCACACTAAGGTGGTAAAAATGAGAAATGGTGTTTCAAACAGACCCAACATTTGGACTGCACATGTTTTAGGCGATGCTGTTGCAGTCTGTGGAGGCTGCACAGAGTTTGAATGTCTTGGTCAGTGATATTGTTCTGAGACAGTTGATGATTGCCGTCAGGATGAAAGTGCTGTCAAGACAGCCTCTGTAACCGCAGGGGGCCGGCAGGGGATGAAAAACAAATTAAGAAAGAAATTGAAAGTTGAAAAATCAAATATGTGGCAATCAATATAGCAATCATAACACCCAGAAAACAAAATTAGCATCTCAACTTTCATCTATATCACAGCAGAGTCTTATTTCTAGTCATATTTCTATAATAAGAGGCAGAAAATCTATCACTGTAATCATGGAGCGTTTAATCGCAAAATGTAATCTATTTATTCTATATTAGTCAATATTTCTGTCCATGGGGTCTTGGTAAGAATCACATTCATTTTTTGTTTTTTGTTTTTTACATATCTGCACCTACTTACAGTCAGATTCAAATACTGCAGCCAATATTGCCTTTCAATTCTTATAAAATGTAAACAGATTGGTATATGTACATTTTCATGTATTGATTTAGTTGGACAATACAGTGGTCTTACATTTAAAAAGTGTATCCATTGTAAGGATAAATATGTTTGTAATGTGCTGTGTTGACACTCAGCTCAGAGGAAATGTGGATTTGATACTGAGATCTACACTCTTTTGATAATTTAATTGAAACGACTGAACATACTCTAGTTTATTATCATTAATAAGGAGGATGGCTCAGGTTTAATTAACCTGTAACACCCCACTGACACACCATCAGTTACTACAGACTCACGCTGTGCAGCGAAAGTTTCCAAAGATTCTAAATCTGCCTCAATCTGGATGACATGTATTCAGAAAGATGCACAAGACATCCAGAATATTTCTGTTTACAGGAATGGTGCAGAATTGACATTTCCATCTAAAGTTTTGTCTTTGTTTGGAGTTACAGAAAGGAGAATGGAGACATACAGTATTTGCTGATCTTAGTTATATTTCATCAACCTTTCTCTGGCTAAGATAAACAAATTTTGTCTGTATTTGTGTCTTTGCTGTCTGGCTTTATATTAATCTTACTCTTTTATTGTGTTTGTGTCTGCTATTCATCTCTCGCCATTGTTCTTTATTAGCTTTTTTTTTTTGGTAAGCACCCTGGTTTTGAAAAACACCATAAAGACTCTCTTACTTTGAAATGTATTGTGTGTATTGTGTTTACATACTGTACAGATAGAAGAGAGACAGACAGAAAACATTGCTTTATATGAAAATCCAGATTCATCAAACCGCCCTACGGCCGGGCTACACTCTCAGTGATGTACTTCATGACCTATACAATGGAAGTCTACCTATACAATAGATGTGTGTCCTAATGTCAAATCCATGCAGCTTTCCAGAAAGGATTCAGCTGAGGAGGTTGGGGCTGATTGAATTTCCACACATAAATCACAGCACATCTAGTCGGGATGTCTCCTTGGGGAGAAGTGTCCTCTAGCAATAATGTTCATACAGTGAAACTATGGTCTTCCATATTACTCAGTGGCTGCATAACTGTACGTACATATGACACTCCTTTGATGCTACTTCTCCACTAATACCAGTGCTACTAAATAATATTTATATATATTTGAGCATCACATCTAGTCACTTAAATATATTTATAAAAACACAGCTTGCCAGGCTTGTCGCTATGTGTGACAATATTTGTGTCCCTTAAAACTGACAGTAAATTGTATCACTTGTGGCTGGACGGCACATGAAAAAATGGCAACATACTCTCTCCTGACAGTCAGCTTTTGACAAATTTGACAGCCACTCAAGTTTCCTTGCTGCCTCTATATTGTGCATCTGCCTCTTGTTTGGATCCATGTGTGATGATGGGTTATTATTTGATCTGCTGTTTTGCTGTGTTTTTACGAGAACACCTGGACTGTACGTGTTTTAAGTTTTCCAAACACAATCTGATCTCCTGGGACACCAGAACAGGCTTAAACTAAAGCTTTGTCCCTGTTCCACACTATGCACTAATACCATGCAGTGTGCTACATGTACAGTTTTTTTGTAGTGTACAAGAAGTCAGTGTAGTTTGCTGTAGGAATAACAAATGATTTAAGACTTCCATTGATATCAACATCCTTGTGTATATTGCATTGCAAGATAATGGTGTCCATCAATAGTTTACTACACATACAGATATCCTGGAGTATAATCAATATAGTTCTAATAAAATGTATCAAATGACAATGTGAAATGATGTCATGCATAGAAGCAACCCTATGGAGAATTATCACCTGAATGTGCACCTCCCCTCACAGCTTTACAGTGTTTTATGATGAGTTTTAGCTAATTTATTTGCTGTTTGGCTGCAGCAGGTAGCTTTTTTTCAGACAATAAATGCCTAGAAACCTATTGTAGACAACCTGCAGTGCCATACAGCAGACGGACACAGTGAGCAACTAGCTAGTGAACATAGCAGAACATTTAGCAGCTAATAATCCCTCAGGAGCTGTTGGGGACCAAAACCACAGCTATACAAGAGTGAATATTGGACCTGGGAACACAACTTCTAATGATTCATATGTTGCCCCATAAGTTCTGAATTTGTAAATAGGAATCTGTTTATTTGTAAGTCAACTTAAAAGGTGATTGTTTGTTTACAGCTTGTTTCAGCTGCCCCCAGGTGGCCAAAAATATTAGTTATTAAAGGTGCCCTGTGGAGTGGTGTTTACCTTCAGTGTTAGTCACCCAAATACAGTGTGTGTATGTATATTTGTGCTCTAAAAAGGTGATGAATGCATTCCCCTGTTCTTAAAGCATCTGTAACATACTTGCTTACCACCATCTTCTCTCTCTCTCTCTCTGTCTCTGTGCCCAAATAGAGAGAGGAGCCACCACACATGCTCTAATCATGCCCAGGTTTTTTCAGACTGGGGTTCAGTGAGTTGCTTTCAGGTCAGGTCAGGGTTTCTGGAAATTCAGTCATGCTATTTGTTTTGTGTAGCTTTGTTCACTATGTTAATTGCATCTGCTTGTAAAATACAAAGAGTTAGAATGCAGCTAATAGATTGGTATATAGTGTTTGCTTTGAGTAGGAGAGTTCAGAAAATATTGTTGAGGTTATAGAAGCTGCAAATGTGTTTTGTATGGCTATTATTCATTGGGGGAGGCTCAGTTTAGGTGGGTACCCTGTGATACGCTACCAGTGGAGTCCCTAAGGGGCCATGGCGCAAATTAAAAAGCCAACTGGGGAGGCAAATGGCAAGGCACACCCCTCACTGTTCCAGCCTTTCTCTCCCCTCCCTCGCTCTCACTCTGTCTTTTCTTTCTGTTTCTGTCATTACTCACTTCATGCAACTACAGTATGTGTGAAAAAAACATATTGTCCACGAGTCTCTGTTATGATTTCACTTCAACCTCAACTAATCTGACTATGGCACTGAGGGCAAACCTGTGTTATGTTTTGACAACTTGGGATTCATTACTGGTATTAATTAACATTCAGAGATGGATGAGGAGATGGAGAAGGTGGGGACAGGGGCAGAGGGGAGAGTGAAGTGGGAACAGGTTCTCTTTTGCTGTGTTATTTATGTTTACTGAGTTAAGACTTCAGCTCAACAACACACCTCAGACCTCCACCTGATCAGTGTGCAAACTGGTCTGACACTAAAAGAACATACCTGCAGAGTCTGTCAAGCCTGTGATGACTGCTTTTCCTTTTGAGTCTTTTAAGCTTTATTTACCAGGTTTGAAAACTGTTTGGTAAGCACTTGTCCAAAGATAGATTACACTGATGGGCCTGGCTTGGGTGGAGGTCACCAAACTGAAAAAAGGCCCACTTCTTTGTGGATGTGGCTTTGGCCACAAGGGTATTGTCATGTTGAAACAGGAGCTGTTGCCAACATGTGGAAATATACTGTTGTTTAAATTATGATTGTCTGCTGTTCCATTAAGATTTCCCCAAAGTAAGGAGAAAACTCTCCAACAACTACACTCTTTTTACATGGTATACTGCACCTGTCTTCCAGCTCAAAAGGGTTTTTTTAACTAAACATACAACATTAAATTGATATCAATCTGTCCATCTGATTCTACGAATGATAAAAGCACGTCCTATAATGTCTGTTCTGTTTGTTCTATAATGTTCTGTTTTAAACTGCTTGTTGTTTGCCATGTAAGCCACAAGAAAGCAGGCAAACTTACATCAACTGATACTAGCCAGCTAAATAAGAACATTGAAAGATGGATGATGAAGGGCAGTAAGTATACTGGTAATGTGATAAAGGACGTGAGCGTGGTAATGTACTTAAACTTTGTTTACACTTTTACCCATTTAATCAAATCATGTTTATTTAATGTCAGATGCAGAATGTATGGAAAGTTTGATTTCAGATCAGAGCTTACGTTACAACCGACACTGAGGATTTGAGCTAGCTTGTTTTTTCAGCCCCTTGCCTTTGACTTGTTTGTGAGTCTAATAAGGAGGAAGCCTTCGTGTGTGTGTGTGTGTGTGTGTGTGTGTGTGTGTGTGTGTGTGCACATGTGTGTGCATGCATGCATTGTTAATTTAGAACCACAGCACTACAACAGCAGCCATATTTGACGGCAAGTGGCTCTGGCAGCCACGATGAGTTCATGAGTACCCCCTTCTGTCCTCATGTGCATTGTGGGAAATGCTTGCTCTCCTGACTCTGTCACAGCTGTCCACTCACATCCTATAACATCATAATACGGCCCACCACCATTCACACACTTGCACATACGCACACACACACTCCACACAAACAGGATGTGACATACTGAATCCCGTCTCATGATTGGATGGCTCGTTTTCTATTAGATGAGATGGTAGAAATGAGGTCTAATTGGCAAGAAATGGTCTGTGTCTAATGATGAGGGCTATTTTGTGTGTGTGTGTGTGTGTGTGTATGTGTGTCCGCTTGCACAACCATACTCTCTTAGCTCTAAATAAAGTAATGAAATAGAATAAAAATGTAAGAGATCATTTTAAGTTGTTTGTCAAAGGATGCAATTTTAGCTGTGACACCCAAGTTTTGAGAACAGACACGTAGGTGACAAACACAGACTAGATTAGGTTTGAGCAGCATAAGGCCACTTAATTATAGTGTGAAATTATAGTAGAAATCCTGTAATTTGAATTTTACTTTTAATTCGAAATATTAGAGATTTGTACCATGGTTTAGATTGTGCAGCAAAATCATCTGATGATATCTGATATCTGCCAGATCTCTCAGCAGTAATCCACAGCAGTAGTTTTCAAATGGACCAAACTGGTAAAGAGGAAATGTCGATGTGGTTGTGGTGCTTGATAATAGGGTCTGGTTTCTATCAGAATCATTAAGAATCATCCTCTGGGGATCTGGTCAGTAGTTGTCAAGAACAGACGGAGCAGCCAACAAACACTACCCTGTTTGGGCCTTCACTGCTAAAAGTGCAAAGGAAAAAAATGTCATTTGAGTCTGAGGTATACAGCAGGCCGATAACATTTGGATTCCAGATGATGCTAATCCATTAAATACAGACAGGCAAAAAGGAAGAGCAAAAATAATATGCAGTTTGACATGTTATGAAGTAGGCAGATATCTTTTGTCTGGTCTAGGTTTCCAGAACAGCAAACAGGATACCATTCGAAGTGAGTTGCCCTAATGTGCTGCTTGCTGCCTACACCAAACTTTACAGGTCCTGACATGATATCCCGATGTGTATATATAAAATGGTTTCTTTTCTCTGTTAAAAATCTGCCTCTAGTGGCTCTTCCTCCCACTGCTATCTGCCTAAACTGTGTTTTCCCACCACCAGTGAATGCTTGCAGTGTGTTTTTATGGAGAAAAGTTAAGTAATAAAAGGTTTATACGCCATAAATTGATGTGACACCTGCATAAGTAGCTGCATTAGAAGCAGTAAGGGAAAGATAATTGAGTTCTTCTGGAACAAAGCAGGAAAACTGAAAAAAAAATTGGCACAGAGCAGTTCAGGGATAATTCTCACCCCTCATTCTCCTCCCTGCACTGAACAGGCAGGTAGATATACTTGATACAAAAGCATCAGCTCGACAAGCAGTTATTGAAGTCAAATATTCACTAGTTGGCTCTGTTCAAATGTGAGGTAGGCAAGCGTGCAGAGAGACAGTCACCAGAGCAGACAGACAGTCCGTGACCAGCTGGTAATGTTCAGACACACAGGCAGGCGGTTAGTCAGACGGGTTTTCAGCACCATGTTCTCTCGTCTGTCCTCTGGGAGCCCCCGTCTCCTCTTACCGGGATGTGTGAAAAACTCAATCACAGCCCCCGGCCCCCAGCTGGGCAGGGTCGCAGTAATTAAACTACATCACTCAGCCTCACAAGAAGGCTGCAGTTCTCCGTTTCCTTCCTTTTTTTTCTCAGATGCATCCACAGAGTCCACCCCTGTTTTTTTCATTTTGGCTGTTATCTCTCTTCAAAAAAGGGACAGTTAAACATTTTGGGATATGACTTGGCTCTCTCATAAGCTCTTTTACTTCCGACGGATGCAGACATCCTCAGCCAACATTACTGTATTTCAGAGCATGTAGCAGCCTCAGCTTTAAAGTCAGAATGAAGATGCTAGCATCACTTGAAACCAAGAGAAGTAATGCATAGGCTGTCAGGAAGGGGACTAACTAATGCTCCAAAGTTAGGCAATGACCATTTAAAGGGTTCCTTCGCATCTCATCTCAAGTTATCTGAAAGAAAATGGATTCTATTGGTACCCACGTGCCCCCTTTAAAGACATGCCCACTGACTCGTATTTATGAGTCTGGTATTTAATGGTTAGTGATGTGTTCAAAAATGTTTTCTCACCTTTCTCCTGGAGAGCATGTGACCCATTGGACACTTTACACTTCCATTCATGTGAATGAAAGCTCATCCATTGAACTGTAAGGAGGAAAATGCAATTCAGTTCTGAAAGCGTGCATTTACCAGGGAGTGCGCATGATTATCAGTTATTTTATTGATTTATGAAATTAATAGACAACTAGATGAAGTGAAGGATGAAGGATGTGTTCCTTCCTACTGATTTTGATGGGCAGCATGAATCACTCTTATTTCAATATCTGTTCTATTTATACCCCGGTAATAAAGGCTGATTCACAGCATTTGGATATATATATTCACTCATTCTTCACTGCGGATGTGTGAATTTAACCTTGGTGGAAAATCGTGTGTGTGCGTTTTATGAATACAAGTCTTCTAAATCTATTTGTCTATTTTATTTGTTTGTTTTTGTTTGAGTGGTCTCACCCTGATGATCAGAAATCTACCTTTGCAAAACCTCCTTTAATGATTGTACCTGTGTGTGAAAATCAAAAGGGAAGTGGCATGTGGCTCAGTGTGTGTGTGTGTGTGTGTGTGTGTGTGTGTGTGTGCAAGCAGGTGACAGACGATAGCATCACCCTCCATATTTCCTGTGCCAGTGTCTGGTGCCCACATGGATATATTGTGTGGATGATAAAGGGATATTAAAACTCATAGCTTCTTCTTCACAGACACCGACTGTCTGTCTACGCAGCCATCAAATCATCGATTCACAGGCAAAAGCTGCACACATACTGTAGACATAAGCATGCACATACACACACGCACATACATGTGTGCACTTAGCAGAACAAAGTGAGTTATTGATTGCGGAGGATATAAAAACAGCACAGAGGGATGATTCATGTTTTTGTGTCCTCTTTTTATTCTGTTTCCTCAGGTCACAGTGGCTTTATGTACTTTGAATAGACTATTCTTGCTTGCTTCTCATTTGTGCATTAACGTCATACCCAAAATGCATTTTTAATCACTGGTCTGACTAAAATATTGCAGTTATGAAGAATAATGTGCAAAGTATCGGACTCCAGACCTTAGATTTAGGCTTCAAATTATTTGTAATCCAACTATGTCAACTGAGGTAGTGCATAATGTTTTTAAAGTCTAAATCCCATCACAACAAAGTATATAGTAATTCTAGGAGATTCACATGTACATAGATCATCTATAAAAGCTAAACATTGCAGCTTTTGCAAGATGTTTAGTATGTTTAGTAAGTGTTTGGGTTGGTTACTCAGCTGTCAGGTTTCGCTTGCAAATCAGAATTTCTGTGTAACAACATGATGGGATTTATAATGCATTTTCTGATTATTCTGTTTGTGATAAAAAGCATATCCACTGTTACTATGTGTATCTGGCATAGCTATACACATCAACAGATAACTCTGTAAGTTTGGAAACTATATGACCATTCACAAAGCTTGTGGTTGCCCCATCTGACAGATGACCTTTTGCCATGGATTTGTAACAGTTTAGTTCAAGAAAGCGAACCCAAATTAGACTGGTAGGTCGAGTCAACAAAAGGAAACTTAAATCACTTACTGGAGAAGCAGGTTAACAACAAGGCCACGGTACTGTCCAGGCAAAAAAACAAACTAAATCCTTCAATCAAAGAAAAATCCAATAAACTGTCGTCCACAACTTAGAACACTAGGAGCAAGAGCAGGAAGACAGATAGAAGCGCAGAGACCAACAAACACAGGCAACCTGACACTGAAACCAAGGAACACATGGACTATATACACAAGTGAAGACAGGACAACAGCAGGAAGTAAAGTTACAGACACAAGGGGGAGAAGAGAATTGCAAAATAAAACAGGAAATGCTAAAGAATAAATCCAATCGATGGGATTACAACAATGATGGGATTACTTTTCCCATTGAGATTATGGTATGTTTAAATTTCCATCACTTATTGTTCTCCACCTCCGCTCCTTGCATGCATCAGTGCCACACTATGTCACATAGAGCTGTTTTCTCAAGTCGAAAAAATTTTAACTTTGGGTGCAGCATTCGAGCAATATCGAGTGATGTGCACCACCAAGGGTAGGATCAGCACTAAAAAAAAAACAATGGCCAAGCCAGTGCAGAACGGTTTTACTGCTGAATATGAGTTGCTGCCATAATAGTTGTGTTGGTTGTTAGGGTGTTTTTAAATCGGTGCCGGGTGGTTGCTAGAATGCATGGAAAGGTTGCTCCCGTAACTATAGTTGCTAGAGTAAAAGAAGTTGTTTCCATGGTCATTCTCTGTGGTTGTGAGGAAGGGTGTGGTGTGTTTGCAGTGGTCACACAGTGCTAACAGCACCACGAAGGACAGAGACTTGATCATTTTAGGCAAGACACCAAAAACTCAAAATGATGTATAATGTCTATGGTGTAGATTGCTTTGGCATCCACTCTTAAAACATTCATTATAAATTCATGGTTTATGTTGTTTCTTTACCTACATTTTATTGTGTTTATTTCCTGCTTCAGACAGAGAAAAACAGGTCCAGATAGAAAACACACACATGCTCCACCTGGGTCTCATTAGTCTCATTAGTGTTGACAGAAGGTGACCTCTTCACTTCTGTGAGGTTGTGTTTGACAGTGTAGGACTATTACAGATTTCTCACCGAGAAACTTGCAGAGTTTGCTGTCATGATGTTCATTGTTCAGCACAAACAAACTTTTTATTTGGTTTCTTGTTAACTTGATGAAGTGATCTGTAGTGTTTTCAGTTCTGCTCATTAGGAGCTCATCTCAGTCACACATACGCTGTGTGCTGTTTGTGTATTGCCATAGCAACCAACACCATGTTGTATCCGTGGTCGTTGATTGATTTGATTTGCTTCTAATTGAAACGCCCATACCGTCCTGGCATCTGGGTTTTCACAAGAGAAATCATAGAAGTGACAAGAGTTGCCTGAATACTCACAACTGATGAGGTACAGTGGTTGATGGGATACTGAGGGCTGCACACAAGTTGTTCCCTCCAAAGTATGAGCAATCTCTGGATGAGCGTTTGATTTTCATTTCTTTCAGCACTTCAGCACTTTGTGTGTCCCTTCACTGCTTATTTCTTAATCAAGGTTTCCTGCGTGGAGGAGAACATTAAAAAGAAGTATGATAAATAAAAATTGTAATTTGCATGTGGAGAAGTAATGAGAAAATTATAAAAAGCAGCATCTGGAAATCCATCACTGTCTGAGAATTTGATCAACTGCAACACCTGTGCATGAAATATGTATAAAACAATATATTCTACTTTCATCCCAGCAGACTGATTCACCCATAATGATAATTCCCATAAAGCACAGATGTGCTTTATCAGTTACCATGCCAACCGGTAACCAGGGAGCGATAAGCGACCTTTCTTGTTTTCTACCTTTTCCTTCTGTATGTGTGAGTGTATACTGAATCTCTTTTAGTCAGTCATGAGCGTGCACTACCCTGTACCTAAAAGCTATTGTACCCTTGGGGATTTTCAGCTTCAGGAGCTTCAGGAGCTTTGGGGCTCCCAATGGTATTGAACTGAAAGGTTTAAAAATCATACCCATTTGGGATGTTATGAATAACATGATTTATATTCAGCCTGTTTAAATAAAAAATAAATAAATAAAGCCTGGAATAAAAAATAGGTATAGTGGTGTTCAGTGGTGTGTTGTCGTCCCTACATTACGTAAGTCTCCACCTATGAAGCAAAGTAGGCAGTGTGTAGGAATGTCTCTTTGCCTCCAGATCAAGTTAATATCATCTGATCGGGTTTCATGTTACAGTAATCTTTATTTTTATCTAAAAATAAATATCACTTTTTTTATATTCTCTTCCTCCATCTCGCTCTCTCTCTGGTTTTTGCCTAGAGCGTGTTTTTTTTTTTTTTTCTGTGTTTCAGTGAAGCACTTAAGTTTCCCCCTCTGTGTGCAGCCTGTAATGAGGGCTGCCAGCTGTGGCTCAGTGGCTATTACACACACACACACACAGACACACACAGGATTTGCCACAGTATGTCACTCCTCCACTTGTAGGTAAAAGCAGATATAAACGGCACATGACGTTATCAGACACATATGTGATCAGCGTGTGTGGGAGAAGGTAGAAGGATTGTTTGTACTAGTGCTGAGGGTTTTATATCATTGGACTTTGAATATATATGTATTATTTATATATTTTGGACAGCAAGACTTCACATTGTAGTTGTTAGTCGGTCAACATTAATAAACAATAGTTTTGATAAGTAATGGAGTGTTTCAATCATTTATCAAGTAAAACAACTTGATCAACTGCAGCTTCTCAAATATGATGATTTCTTTGCTTTTTTTTCATTACTCACTAATGAAAATAATTATTATGTTCAACCTTATATTATATGTACAGGAAAATAAATATTGTGTCACCCTGCTTATTGGATTTGTTTGTGTGTGCATACAGAATCCTGGCCAAGGTGGGTTCGGAGTTTGACCTGCGAACACTGCGGGCGGTGAGAGTGCTGAGACCCCTAAAACTTGTGTCAGGAATCCCCAGTAAGTCACTCTTTCAGCGTGTCAAGGTGGAAATGATACTGTGATAGCTTTGGTTTGAACATTGAGATCAAAGGACATCCATATCATTTTCCAGCTCACTTTTTGTTCGGTCTTTCTTTTTCTTTCAGTCACATATTTTTATTGATTTTTCAAAATGAAAAATCAATCAACTCCCCCACCCATCACATCCGAGCTATGTAGATAAAATAATGGTATTTTACACAATTATAATGTTAGTGTGAGTGTCAAATTTAATAAGGTTAAAGAAATGAATACAAAAATTGTATGTAAGATATGACTTTTTTATTTGATTGTGCATGTAAGCCTTTCAATGGCTAAGCAAGAAAAAAAGTGTTAATATCTCTATTGCATTATATACTGTATATAAGATGCGTTACGATTACGTTACCATATAGGCTAATATCGCAGAACATTTGATGTAGTAAACTAGTCTTTGGTTGTTTTCTGAAGTTTGTCTTTTAACTTAGAAAGTCTTCAATTCAAGGTTGAATTGCTAACACTCTCGCTTCCCTCTCCTCCATCTTTCTGTCTGTGTCTCAGGTCTCCAGGTGGTGTTGAAGTCCATAATGAAAGCCATGGTTCCACTGCTTCAGATCGGCCTGCTGCTCTTCTTCGCCATTGTCATGTTTGCCATCATCGGGGTGGAGTTCTACATGGGCAAATTCCACAGCACCTGCTTCAGGATGGACACTGGTGAGAGCAACAGCTTGGCTTGTGTTTGGCGACAGTGTTGAGCTGAGGGCAGGAAAAACTTTTCTGTCAGTGTTCCCATGTCTGCTATGGATACCAACATATATTACATTGCATATTTATGCAGACGTACATAAATGATTCATAAGTTGTGTATGTACTGTACAGTACATGTGACTTATGAACAGCCGCACATTCGTAGCAATGACAGGCAGGGTGCCTATATCAACGTAACACACAAGTGCACAACAGAATCTGTGACAGCCATTTTTCACATCTTGATTTTGATGAATGGAATTTTCACAGTCTTCAGCCTTTGATTGATTGCTTGTGCTGTAACTCAATTGAGATGCTTTTGTATGCAGCCTGCTGATCCAATGTTACCTCAGATGGTGTTAATGAGTTTGAAATTCACTGGTTCCATCTTTCTCCTACATAAAAACTGCGTGCTAGTGAGGATATCACAGCAGTAATACCTGACAGAGCATCCCTCGCTGTGTGGGTGGGATTTAAGCAGCTTCTCTATTTCATTGTTTCGTGTGTTTTATCTAATTAAATTTAAATATAGTTTACTTTAAGTTAATTCATACCATTTTCCAACAGATGCTATCAAGTTTCAGACTATTATAGTATTTTATCTTTCAGGCAGCTGATATTTTGTATTCATTTTTCCACAAAACTCAAATCTTGAAATTTGAGTCTTTGAAAAATAAATATAATACATATAAATATGTAATCAATCAAAATGAACATTAAGTTGGTGTAATTTGTGAAAGATTTATTTAAAAGGTTTGCACTTGATTACCTAAATTGTTTCCAAGGAAGTTTCCTAAAGAGGCCTCTGTAATTTGGTACTAATTATAGGTACAACAAACAAAGTGTTATTTTTCAGCACTTGCACTAAATAAGCATCCTTTAATCAGCTGAACAGCAGGTCAAATTAGCAGCTGTAGATTGGAAATTAATGGAAAGCATACAATCAAACAAATATGGAGGATAAGTTCTGCAAATAACAAATCAATATTTACATTGGTTTAACTCGAGCTGTGTCTGTTCTAATAATTATTATATCAGCAGTTCTTTTAAGAACATTCCTCTGAAAATCTAAATTAAAGACTCAGTTGTTGAAACTTGACTGTGCTACCAGCTGATTGCAATGAGTTGAAAATGTAGCACCTCATATTAAATGTCCCTGTTTAGTCTAAAAAAGACTCTTTTCCAGAAACCTTCCAAAGAAATTACAGTAGGAAAGAAAGAGCAGTGTCAGTCTGCTCAAACATGAGTCCTCTTGGTGATAAACGATATTTTTCCACAAATATATGATTGATCATTACAACATACTGTGTATGAAGTTTCAAGAGTGAGAATTCATTTTTTTTAAAAATGATTTAGACAAATTTAGAAAAGTACATGCAGTGAGCTTCAATGCAAGTACATCAAACTTCAAACATTTCACATGACTCCTCTTCAGCACACCATGCTTCCTCACCACATTTTGACTGCCCTGCTGTCATCAGTGTGGGATGAAGGCTGATCGCTAAAAAATGTTTGAGCAGTCAATCTCGCATAGAGTCTGTAAAAAAAATAAAAAGAAAAAAAAGTTAAATGGTCAGCTTTAATGTAAGAATGAAATGAAAGTCTTCAGTACATGAGCATGAACACCAGAATCTCTGGTATGGTTCTTTAATATGTGACAATAAGGGAGAAGAATAAACCTTGCCGTTGCAGCAAAAACATATTTCTGATAAATCACCGCTAGGTTACAATTACGGTGTTATTATTACAGTACAGCATTATAGTAATTATAGTCAGGCTGCTTGGCTGAAATTACCCATTGTGTAATGCAGTGATAAACATTATGAGAAGGCTTTATTTCCCCACTGCTGGTGTCAGATAGAGTGTGAAGGCGTGACTTAAGGGTTATTGGCTGGGCCAGCTGTAAAATATCTGTATCTGTCTATCATTGTGTCTGTGTGTCTGTGTGTGTGTGTGTGTGTGTGTGAGAGAGAGAGTGCGTGTGTTTGTGCATGTTTCAGTGTAGTCAGGGTGCTTGTAGTGGTGTGAGCAGCTGTGACAGCCTGCTAATGTACAGTACGTGTGTTATTGAGTTATTTCAGTGACAGAGAGAGAGACAGGTTTCATTAAGCTGAGCAGCAATGGTAACAACTTTGTACATGAAGGTATGTTTTTTTTTTTTCTGTGTGTGAGAGCCATAAGCAGGTAATGCTGGATGGAGCTATAAAGACCTTGTGTGTTTGAGTATGTTTGCATGTTTTTGTGATTCATTGGGCATTCACTTGAGCACAAGCTTATTCAGACCCTGTCTTCTTTGTCTTTAATTCTGTCTGCTGAGACATAAATAATGAGCGTATAGGAGTGAGCCATTTATTTCCAATTTGTTTAGCACAAACACACAGAGGGATTGGATATTTTCCCATTGTGACATTAATTACATATAACATATGGCATAACATATAAAATCCAAAGAGATCATAAGATCTTCTGTAGTCTTTTAGATTTAGATTAATAGTGAGTATTTAAAGTTACTTACCTCCCATTTGTACTGCTCATTGCATTGAAATTCTGCACTGATACTCATGGTAGTTCACTAAAATATTCATGCGTATTCCTATAAATCTGTTCACAGGCACATGAAATTTGATGGCTGTATGTTTACGCAACAATATGACACTGAAAAGCATCCATCACTCTGAAATACAGTATGTCCTTGATGAATTTCTTGCAAGATAACAAGACATGTTTCTTTCATTATGTTTTTTTTTGATTTTCATCAGATTATTTAAGTAAAATTTAACATAAAAAGTAAGTAGAAGTGAGGAATAAAAAAAAAGGAGCAAAGCAAAGGGCATTTTTGATTTTTAGATCATTTCAATTAGGAACTGCACCCTGTAAAAGATGTTGGATATGTGATATGTGGACACCGACTCTGGCTGACACAGCACCTGTCAGTAGGAAGGAAAGGACATATTTTACTGGAGTGACACCAGAGGGATGTTGGCTGTGCAATCTGGCTCGGCAAATCATCGTTAAAACTTGGCACAACTTGTGATCATGACACTATCCCTCATGAAACGCTGGCTGCACAAGGCATCTGTTATACTCAGCGCATTTGTTCTTTATGCTGAACCCTGTCTGCTGACATGTGTGCCAACAGATCCTTTAAAAAAAAGACCCTCAGTACCCTGCATGTTCTCTGGTACCATCTCCATAGCTCACTGTCACTTCATATTCCCTGAAAGTCAAAGACCACATCCACACTGAGCACACATCTGAAAACATCTTTTACTTATTTGCATCAGAGCACATGTTCAAATCAAAACACATCTCATCTTGATGAAATTTCATATGTGATGTTGAACATAAGTCTTTTCCTGATGATTTTGATATTTTTTAGTGTGTTGATCGTATAATCTAGTGCTTCTGTTAAACAAAACCGTAGACTTGAACACTACTGTACAGTTTAAATGCATCATCTATGATGCTGTATATCTGTATACCAATATGCATCCCTGAACACATGAGCTCACTCAGGCCCTTCAGCCAGTGTGGTCTACAGTGTGCTGGCAGCTGTAGCTGCAGCTGCAGCTGTGGTGCACAGTGCGCACCAGTAGATTCCACAAGTATAATCCGCTGGTTTGACAAACTGAGAGCACAACAGAAATCTCAGTCAGGGAGATACTATTAAACACAAAATAACACAAACACACGTTAGAGTAAGGTGTCATCAAGTGGGAGTCAATATGAACATGTCCAAATCCGCTGACTTTTTTTCTTGCTAGTTGTTCAGTTCATTGCTGATTTTACTTCATCAGTCTTTCCTCCATGCAGGTTTTAATGCCTTTATTTAAGTGCTGGTAGTACAGAGAGCTGAGCACATTGTGGATTATGGTCACTGCAATATCATCAATGTCAGCTGGGTACCCTAAGGCTAGAAACACCTGCACCTCATGTAATATAGTGTAAGATGGTAACCTCAGTTCTCTCAGTCATTGCAGTATGGTACAATGTTTTTTGTCTCTTTTGCAAGGTTAGATGGTATTTGTTGCAGATGCGTTGGTTATTGATTTATGTATACTGTAATGTTGTTGTGATGTAAAAGCACATTTGTGTCATCAGTCATGGTCTGAGTACTTTAGCACCATCTGAAAGCACTAGGAATTGAATTAGTATCACCTGTCACCTATCACAACAATTGTTTCAGAATACTTTGACCCAGAGAGTACAGAGAACAATAAAATCAAATAAGAACCCTTAAACAGAATTTTTGATGTTTCATGAAGTAGCTGTAGAAGAATCAGGTTGACTGACAAAATCAATGTTATTGGCTACTTGCTACATGAATCAGCTGTAATTATCATTGGTGCTTTGTCGAAGCCTGCCACTGCCAATCCACAGAGCAAAGCTCTAAATTCAGCCAATCTTTGAAACTGACCTTCACCTGGGACCATAAGCTTTGTGTAATGACTGACAGAATGAGGCTGCAGCCTCACTATGCATGAAAAGGTTACAAGGTCAATGGTGTTCACTGAGAAGATCCAGTTGAAATGGGCAGGGCACCTGGGAGAGGTGTCCCTGGGTGTTTCCTTGTTATGATGTGACTGTAAGTAGTGACTAATTGTTAGGAGATCATGGGACAGGGACATCTGGAGAAAGTGTCAGGGAAATGGACGTTCTTGCTACTCTGCTGTCCCTGATACTGTCCTGACCCACATAAAACCTGTTCGCATTATGGGGCACTGACATTACTCAGTCACTTTGACATACATCCATACATCCATGCAGCCATACATCTATCAATTCATACGTTCATCCATAGATCCCTAAAAATAACATAATTTAGACATTCCCCTGAGAAATCATCCCCTTCCTCTCTGCATGTCTCTTCTCTTATCAGGTGAGAAAGCAGAGGACTGGCCTTGTGGTCAGGAGCTCCCAGCCAGGACGTGTCCCAATGGCACTGAGTGCAGAGAGTACTGGACTGGACCCAACTTTGGTATTACCAATTTTGACAACATCCTGTTTGCAGTGCTTACTGTGTTCCAGTGCATCACCATGGAGGGCTGGGTGGAGATCCTCTACAACGTGAGTCTATATATTGTTGTTGTTGCTGTCTGTAGTCTAAGCTTAATTTATTGCTGTCCATTATAATTATCTTTACATTTTCTTCATCAACATCTTCAATCTTAAATCTTAAGATAAGGGGTAGCTGGCATGTTTGTTGGATAACTTATCCACAGCATCACATAGCTTTGCTATGATTAGTCATAACCCTCAGAAGATGATTCTTTTATTTGATTATGGCCCTTTCAAATGTTGTCTAATAACTGCTGCCAGGTAGAATTTTCCATTGAACCAAGACTTTGGCCTATAACAAGGTGTCAGTGGTATTCATGCTTGTCAGAGGATGAATCCATGTTTTGGAGACCATCTGACCTTTGGCCTGCCACCCTCAGGCCTAAACCTAACCACCACTAATGGTCACTGTAATGGTCAGAGCACTATGAAACGATAAGAACCTTCATGTGCCTCAGAGGACACTTGACACATATTCTTCTACTGACATTTTGTGTGTGTGTATAGTCTGTCTGTGTGTCCTTGCCCAATTTAACCCCTGGTTGTCCCTACTTAACTGTTTATTTGCCAAATATTAGTTACCAGATCCTTCCATCCATCCACTGGAGACTATCCCATAGAAAAGTATGGACAAGTTGCAGGCTCATCACAGGACACATAGAGACAACAACCATTCATATTTACCAATTTGTCTATGTGAAAATTAAATATAACCCTCGCATTTTGGACTAGCAGTACCTACCTGAAGAGAGACTATGCCACAGGTTTCCTTTTAAGAACATAAAGAAAATAAAGATAAAAAATAAGGATCAATATCTTAGCTGCTTATGTGTGATTTATATTCACCATGATCATTTTATTGT
The DNA here is from genome assembly GCA_014281875.1 of Nibea albiflora. Classification (NCBI taxonomy): domain Eukaryota; kingdom Metazoa; phylum Chordata; class Actinopteri; family Sciaenidae; genus Nibea; species Nibea albiflora. Next base: position 4,840,967 of record CM024803.1, read on the forward strand.
GCCCATGTAAGATGATCACTTGTCTCTGTGGTACAGAAATAAACAGCTATTTGTATTACCTGACACCTTACATAATAAAAGAGCCATGCTAATTCTGGTAAACGTAACTTTAAGTTTAAGCACGCTACCTGCTTTTCATCATGTTGTACTAATTGGAGTCATACAGTTTTATCAGTTCACTCTACATCCCTTACATTTGTCTACATTTGTCTAATTCCCTAAACACACACATCTTTCTCATTTGTTGTAGTTTGTGAGTAGTTTTTCTTTTTGTTCTTCTTCCTTGTTTCATTCCAAACACCTCCCGGAGCTTTTTCTGGCTCATTATCCTAAGTACCGCAGACCCATGCTGCTGTTAGCCAAGAACGCCTTTTCCATTACCTGGTAGTTTTCCTTAGTATTTTAGTATCTTAGTTTCTTGCTCAAAGACATTCTTTTTAATACACCACATATTTTTACTCAAGCGTTTTTCTGTGTTTTATTACTATTTTTCTTCCTGCCCACCTGATCAACCAGGCACTGCTGGTTTCAACATCCAGTCCTCTCTGTTTGCTGTCAGGGAGAGAGATTTTACATGGCCTTGCAGAGACCATCCCATTGAGGCAGACAAGGCTCATTTTGGGACTGGTTTGATTGGTCTGTTTGCTGCTATTAAGGTTTTACTTCACTGCACACCGACAGTGTTGAACTCATTTGAGTGTTTTCACAGTCCTTGAGGATCTTCACTGAAGTGTAACACTTTGCTGACACCTGCCTCACATCTATACATTCATCTGTCCGTTGAAGCCTTTAGTGACTCGCTGAGTGTGCCAGTGGAATAAGTGCTAGTTATCCATTATAAGAACCACGGCCATGGAAAATACTTGTTTGTGACTGGCTGACAGGTGTGCATTTAGCATGCTTTAACAGGACACTTCAGTTTAACCACTGTTCTAAATCCATGTGCAATGTATATCTACATGGTATAATTGCAGGACGCTTAAGCAACAGTTTTCACTACAGTTGCTTTTTTGGTAAAACACAGCCTGATAATTCTGCTTGGCATGGTGTTCATGTCAGGCGCTTTGTTGTGGAAGGCGGAGGTGTTTTGTTGTGTTCTGGCCAAAGAGTCAAAGGTGAATGACGTATCTTACTATCTATAACAGGAGAGGTCACATATAATAACCTCTGGCATGAGAGGTTTCAACCTGATTTTAAAAAAAATCATGAGGCTTTTAGTTCTACTGTATGTATCTACTTCCATGTATGTACAGAACAAGAATATATGCTGGTTCAAGGCCCAATATGGCATCCAATGTAGTGAAACTTGTTCTCTACTTGTGCTTTTGATTTATAATAATTTCTACTTGGCTCTGTAGTGTATATTGGTGTTAGTCCAGCTTGACCATTACACCCATTTTGCTTGTTAAAAACATTGTCATTGTTATTAGGGATGTCAAGTAAATGGTAGTTATTGTTTTTTTTTTGTTTGTCTGTTTTTATAGTAGTCTTTATGAATCGATAACACATTTCTTTGGATGGATACCCATAACTCACCATCTGAACAAGGCAGACATCTTCCCCACTGTGGCAAACATAGGGAATAAAGGGAGAAACCATGACAACGTTATGTAGTGAAAAAGAGTGTATTTGTGTGAATGCGGTGGAGCGTGCATGTGTGTCATGTATGCATTCATTTCCTGAGTCTACAAAAAAAGTAGTGGCACTCTTGATACAGAAGCAGGGGGGAGGGGTAAGTCTATAACATCATGAAGCCGGAACAGCTTGGAGGTGGCGGCTCTATTCTATGGATTATATACTTTCCTTTAACCCAGCGTTAACCTTGCAGATTGATGACTGTGCTACCTTTGCCCTGAGGACTATTGCACGGACCCTCCTCTTTTAATGGTGCAAAAGAAAATGCAAAGTACCTCTCCCCATCCTCACTCGTCATCACCATCCTGCTCTCTCTTCTTCTTTTTTCCTCATTGCTTCCTCTCGGTCATCCACCCCCCTCTCCCTTCATAACTTCATCTCCCCCGGGAGGCCATGTCCCAGGATTCTGTGGTCTCCCAGCAGCTGATGTGGTGGAATGAAGCTCTGCTGCCTGCCATGCTATTCTTCAGCTGAAGAGAGTGGTGACAGTGAGGGTACATTCAGACCGACAGTAGCACTCTGATGGCGTGAGCATGTTCTTATAAGCTACAAACCTGGAATCCAGTTAGAAAGCTTACCAGACAGGGAGACACTTTCATTTTTAAATCATAAAGATTTAAAACTACTTCTATGTCCATGATGTAAAAAGAAATTTAACTTTCATTCATTTCAGTGATTTAACTGAGTTGGTACAACGATGGTCAAGCCCAAACCCAAATCCTGGTACGTGATGAAATCCAATCTTTACACCCAGTGACGGAGCTTAGGAAGGAATCACCCTGCTTCTTGATGTTTTAATTGTTAACAGAACAGAGCACGAAATGGGAAGGCCATTCACCTCCACTGTCACCTTTTCCCATTTTAGATATTGTTCTCGTCAGCAGAAACTAGATCTGATCTTATTTGTTAAGTCTGACATCATTCTCTCAGTGGAATCCGCTTTTGGTTACAGTGAGCGAAATATTGGGGTTTGGTTAAAAAGAATCAGGGTCAGGATCATATTGGCATGGAAACAGGAAGCGAAGAGTGGTCTCCCTTGTGAAAGTCCTCACCACACTGAACTACTTCCCACAACTACTTCTGCTTTTTAGTCAAGCCTAGAACAGACAAAGTAAACACCAGCTCTAGAAAGCACGTTTCACAAACACCATTTGTCCTTCATGCTAGGAAGGAGTGGGTGGGAAGAGGGAGTTGCAATCAGCAACACACAAGTCCTTTAAGTGACTTTGAGGAATCTCAAAACACAACATTTTTGCAGCTTAAAACTCTTGGTACCATCTTGACATGATCCCACCATACCCATCTGTTCCCATAGACATCTTCTTTTTTTTTTTTTTCTAGCAGAGATGCCTTGACAGTGATCTACAAAAGACAGCAAACGCTTCAACTGATTCACACTGTGAATGCCGCTTTCGCTCTCAGCCAGTCAGCGGGGAAGTGACACTATTGTAGCAGCAGCAGGATGTGTGGGTGATTTCATTGGGTTGATAATGTGGCATTTTTTGTTTCATGCCCCGTGATTTTATTATTATTATTCCTTTGTCTCTCCTGGCGACCCAATATGTGCCATCAAATTAGAAGTGGCCCTAATTACCTCTGCTGTGTCATCATGTTCAGGCTTAACACACTATTTCATTTGCTCTTATTTGAGTCTTTTGTCTAATCTTGCATTTGGCTCCCTAAACACATTTAATCAACCAGGAGTACACAGTCTCTTAAAATCTTGCATCATGGCATCCCCATCTATTTATGATCTATATGGTTTAATAATTATATGTGAGGTGCTAGAGCTCACAGGCATCTTTTCTCTCACTTCATTAGAGCTGTGTGAGTCACGGAGACAGGTGCACCTTGACCTTGTCAGAGTGTGACGTCTTGTACTGTCGTGGCGCTTGTCAAATCCTTGTAAAAATAGAGCAGCACGGAGGGACAGTTAGATACTGTGTGAACATTCAGTCATGACTGTGTGAATCCTTTCATTTCAGTGGATGTACTGTAACTAGCTTGAGAGTCTATCACAGAAAAAGGTACTGAAGTTGTCAGGTCCAATTCCACTGTCAGTTAGCCATTTTTGTTTTTTTCATCCTATGAGCCCGTGCTAGTTTTTTATATTTGAAAAGGGACCTAGAGTGTAAAGAAAACATACTGTATATGATTTAGTGTTGAGTTAGATACGTCAAGATAAGACATATCTAATATATATCTTATATCATATTTCTTTTTGCTACAAGGGGGAAGAAGAGTAAACTGTATATAGTTGTCATGACTAACACATTTGCAAAGTTACCAATTTACACTTCTAGCTTTACCAACATTACCATTCATTTGAAGTCATGTTTGTGCAAACCTGATAGATTTTACTTCTTTTTTGGTCTCCTACAAAAGAATATCTGTTTATTTGGCTGCAAAAAAATGTCCCTTTCTTCACAAGCTACAGTAATAACTTTGCCCGTCTGCCATTTGGTGCTGGGCAGTTAGAGTACAGTAGGTTTATGAGAGCTTGTCTGTTGAAAACAGCTGCCTGCTGGAAACAAAACTGATGAGACTGAACCATAGAGTCAATGTGCCATGAAACCAAAATGATCAGCTAAGCGAGATTCCTCATCAGTGGAGCGACCCCCATTCACACATCATTTGATTTATAAACATAAATATTAGCTGTGGAGCTTTAAGTTTTAGTATCTGTTATATGAAAGTTTGATACAATATAGGATTCAAGAAACTACATTATTATCCAATAGGTGATTAGACTTTTAGTGCAATTTCATACTTTTCATGATGTGAAAGGAAGTCTGTGTCTACATTCAAGTGGTCAACCGTTTGAAGTCAAACGGCCTGATTAAATATCACTAAAATCACAGCAAATGGTTTCACTGTCACAAGAGGAATATGGTAGACTCAGAGAGAAAGATAAGATACTCAAATTCAATTTGACCAGAAAACTGTTCAGTCCTCTCTGAGGACCTTTTGCTCTCTGTGCTACTGTATCAGAGCTGTTGAGTACATTCACCACTGCTTGTTGTGAATGATTCAGGACTGTAAAGAGCTGCAGAATTGATTCAGCATAGCTGTCTTCATCTCAGCAGGCTTTCCTTACCATCAGAGTGTGTGTGTGTATGTGCGTGTGTGCGTGTGTGCGTGTGTGTGTGTGTGGTAGCAACACTGTAAGCTGAGAGTGGGAGTACACTGTCACACCACAACTGCATGATGCATGACTGTAAATTATGTGGCAGCCTTTGCTTTTTTTTCTCACTGATCATTCAGAGCAGTCAGCTAGAGGATGACTCATGGGAATAACAGAGGTGGAATAACAATATCAAGTGAACTCATATAAAAACGTCAGGCTCAATAGAAATAAGTTATTACCTAAAGTTTGCTTTCCTACAAAATGAAGCCATCGTTTCACTCCCGGCACAGAGGATCTGTCTGTCTGTCTGTTTCAGTACAGAATATCTAAATATATCAAAAATTACAATAAGGACCACGGCCATTTGAATAGATTGTTCATGGATGTGATCTAATTTTAATTCTAATTTTCTACTACAAATTTGATGCAATTCAAATGAAACATTGTGGCCAAATTCAGGACAGACATAGCATGACGTGTCATGCTGTATCTTCTGAATCCAATAACATTGTCACATTGTCATTTATTTATGGTCATTTATGTTTAGGACAAGACATGAGTCTGACTCACTTAAAACTTTGTACAGCAGGCAGGATTAAGGTGGCCTCCAAATCTAGAAACTGGGATCATTGTTAGGAAATCAGCACGTCTGATCTCCAGATCAGTGATTCAGGTTACTTAGATAATACTTAGATAAACATGTGTTATATTTAGATAAAAGCTTTAAAGACAACATAATTAGCTTTAATCATCATCATTTTACAAGCTTGCCTTCAATCATTTCAGTGTCACTGAATAGACCTCTTGCTCATTACACATATAACTACATTTTGAATTACATTACTTAAACAACATATGGGGTCATTAGATGTACCTTGCCAAAGGCAAGATAGTGCATCAGCAGTTTTGTAATGAACTACATTAGTATAGCCAGTGGCCTTGATTGCCATATGCCCTGTATTTGCCCTCCTGCAGTGCATGCAGCGTGGTTTAATCTCATTGCATGGCTCCACACTTAAAGGTGGAGTGAACTAATCAGCTCTTGCATTTAAATGACACATATATCCTGTATACCATATGTTCTTGCACTGAGAAATGGTACAAGGACTGTAAAAACAAAAGAGGAAACTGTAAGGACATTTATTCTGTCCCTTTGTTCTTTATGTTGGCTTTAAGCACCTCAGAGATGATATTACACTTACACAGTCTGCCAAAATACCGTAATCATTTTTGTTTTCAACATAAAAAAACAATAAACAGTACTTAATAAATACTGTTTAAATAATAACATAACTACACACACGTGTGTTTCTTCCCACAGTCCAAACATGCATGCAAGACATGCATGTCAATTTGTGACTGTGTGAACATGAATGATTGTTTGTCTATATATATATATATATATATATATATATATATATATATATATATATATATATATATATATATATATATATATATAAAAATATATAGAATTCGACCACAGATGTGTTTGCCTGACAATGCCAGAGGCTGTTTGTAATATAGAATACTGGATCACACCCTCCATGCAGAAGTGACATATGATAAATTGAAGTGATGGATGTCCTTTTATGCTGCCCAGGGGCCATAGTACAGTTCTGTTGTTTTTTTTTCCTCTTTATAATTGCTGGATTACACCACACCTTATTTATGATTGCCCAGGAAGGGCCACAGAGTCTGCAGTGTCCTGGTTTACACTCAAGATAAGATACATAGATCTGACATGCTGGTCTTTATGTTGAGGCCTTTACTCAAATGATGCAATTGTTAGGTTTTGTGTTTTTTTTTTTCTTTTGGAAAAAGAAAGTTAATATTCTCACGAGCAGTACAAATCGGATTGTGTTTGTTTCTTAAATCGGAGAAAACCAGCAACTCCTCAAAGACCTTGCTGTATGCTGTTTTAGAATCTGAAAAAAAACATTTGCATAAGCTCCACTGAGCTCATCTCATCTGCCTGAGCAGTTGACTGAAGAATTAAGGTCGTGTCAATTGGAGAGAAGTCTCTCCTCCTCACCAGATGACTCCGACTGAAAGCTGATGCAACAGAGTGCATTTCCACTTCGTTTATTCCTCCACACCAGGCATCCCGGGTTCCCCAAGGATAGGAGAAGTAAGATAACTGTTGCTACTGCTAAAAGAAAAGAGTGTTACCTAACCCTGAGCATGATACAAAATGTAATACATATACATAATACTTTACAGATCATCAGAAGAACATGAAAACTTTAAACCTGCATTAACAGATTTTTGACCACGTGTGGGCATTACAACAAGCTGTAAATAACACTGACTTATTAAAAAAAAAACTTGTAATGTATATGATGAATGCATTAACAACAGTTATTCACACAAAGACCACTAGCCTCTCCTTTTAACTATTTTTTGGTCTCCGCCACCCCTTAAGGGAAATATTTGCCTCCATAGTGCTAATGGCTAGCTAAGTGTTTCCTAGCGTTGCCTGTCTCTTATTTGGTGCTGGATAGGTCGCATACAGATCAGCCTTATCAGAGTGTTTTAGCTGGAAATGTCGCTTGTGAGAATGATGGGATTGAACCAAAAAGTAAAGTTGCAAGCCATACTGTTGATTTAGAGCCATGTCAATGTGCCATTTGCCAAAAGTAGTTCCAGCATTTAACTGTGTCTATACTGTTTACATACAGCTTAAACAAACTAGATACAGTTAGTGAGTTTTAAAAATGTAGCCGTATTTTTGAACATTGTCTAGCTGCTTCTCCCTGCTTTTTATGCTAAGCTAAGCTAACAACATCCTGGCCCACATGCTCCGTAATGCACAGATATTAGACTGATATAGATTTTCTCATCCCACCCTTGAAAAGAAAGCATACACATAATTCTCCAAAACTTTTATTGAATTGAACTGAACAGAGGGAGAGAAGATGAGAGGATGTTCATGTAGCGTTTATATCCAGAGAATTTAACTAAATGTGAAGGGCAAGAAGGAGAGACACAGAGAAAAATGTGAGAAAAAAGATTGAGTGATGAGATGATGAAACAGTGATGAGATGTTGGACATGTAGAAAAAGAAATGACGCAGAGCTACACAGTGAAGCTTCTGCCTGCCATTTATCCTGGTGTGTGGGCTGTTGCTTCTCTGACAGCTGAGACAGAGGCTTCTGTATGTGTGCGTGCTCATCTCACATACTGGGGTGCATAATATAGATCTCCAGCCTGCTGATTCAGCCACCATGAACCTCCCATCACAATTACAGTCAGCGTGTGGCAACGCTTCAACACTGGCGTCTGCAAAATGTCACTGCGGTTTACACAGCCCATCAGTCGGCAGGTCTGTCCCCCACTAACAGGCCGCTGTGCGGGAGCCCTCGGAGACATGGAGTGTTCTGATTCCCAGAACCCCCCGCGGGGAAACAAGCAGGAAGCTTGGTCTATACCAGGCCTGGGCAAACTGTTCCACAAAGGACTGGTGTGGCTGCAGGTTTTTGTTCCAACCAAAAAAGAGCACACAGTTTGACCAATCAACTCTCTGAGATCAGTTGATTAAATGAGTCAAGTCGTGTGCTGCTGCTTGGTTGGAAAGAAAACCTGCAGCTATACTGGCCCTTTGTGGAATTTTCAATTCAGGCATACTGTCACCCCATAATATGTTAGCAAGTTGCCTGCTTACTTAAACAGAGCAACATTTTCATTCACTGGGAGTCATCTTTCAGCTCAACCTTTAGGTAATTGTGAGCTGTGAGACTGAACAACAACTAAAGTTCTGGGCTGTAAAACCGAAACAATGTACTGAAAAGCATTCTGTAGAGCTGACGGGAACTGCAGAGTTTGATGATAACTGTCTGTGGGTTTGCCACTTTGCATAATATTAAGATTATTGCATCTATAAAACTGATTGTAGACCTTATCACCCAACATCAGTGTCTCAGCAAATCTCAGCAGCTCAGTCCTGAAATCTTGTGGAGAGGCATGACATGTTCAGCAATCAGACAGGTGTACATTTCTACATACATACCCATGTCTGGGTGTCTACATTTTATACAGTGTACAAGGTCAAAGGACACAGTCAAAGAATCAGCACAATTCAAATAATAAGGGTCGATGTTGAGGTAGTGTGCTTCTGCTCATGGCGTCATTGGCCAGTAATAAAACAACAGTAGTAAGCTGTGTGCAGTGTGTGCGTGAGTGTGTGTGTTAGAAACTGTAACTCATTTAACCAACCCTGCAGCCATGACAGCTCATATTGGAACTGAATTGTCACATCTATTTGTCTGTGGACAATTCGAAATGGAGGTTTCTCAGCCGTAACTCGTGTTGAATTAAACACGAGTTGTTTTGCCGCGATAGCAGGCAGGACATTTGTGGGTGGGTTCGTTTGGTAAAGGAAGCTCAGAGATGACGCACAGACTTTGTTAATTGCTTTTTTTCCCTTTTTTTTTGGAAATTGAAAAGTTTTCACTCTTTTCCTTCTAATGAGGAAAGTTGAGAGAAGTATTTGTTTAGCCAGCCATGTTTGTAAAAAAAAAAAAAAAGGAACTCTTATTCACAGCGGTGGATACGAAATATATACGTACAGTCAGCTCAAGCTGGTTCATTCAAAACCTTTTTAGTGCTGACATGCAAACTACTATGGTGTCTACTACTATGTCATGGAAAGGTCCGATTTTCTCCTGTGTCCTCTCTGTGTACAGACCAATGATGTAGCAGGGAACACCTGGAACTGGCTCTACTTCATTCCTCTCATCATCATCGGCTCCTTCTTCATGCTCAACCTGGTGCTGGGCGTCCTATCTGGGTAAGTCATCTCATAACATAGATACTGTATTACATTACATTTCATTCTGATTATTTATTTATTTATTTAGTATTTTTCAACAAAACATCCTGGAATTAACAATGCATAAAAATCGGCTTGCAAATGTGGTTGCAAAGAGCCTCTCACCTTCTGTGACTCACAGTCCCTTACCTCAGCAGGATCTGGATGAAATCAAGCAAGTGCATGGTCACTTATCTGAAGTTTACAGGAAACATTCTGCTGAAGAAGCTCTCCTGTCATTCTCACCATTCTCCCTGTCAAACTGCATTCTTAGACTATTTAAGTATTATTATTATTTTTGTCCTGTACTGTTACTGTCCACTCCATGTTTCATCAGTAATGTTTTTACTGTGCAATAACAGTAATCTTGCAGGTTCATTGCATGTCACACTGCATGTTGCAATGTGTCAGACTGTTCAACATCAGTTTTGAAGCATGTCAGATTGTGTGTTGAACAAACGATGGCATGTCATCAACTTGCGTCAATTCACAATTTCAAAATGTAGCAAAACAAAAAAGAAGCTTTGGCCATTTGATCTGAATTCACTGACACTCACAGTGTGATGGAGAACAGCTGATTTGGACACATTTCAGTGTTCATAAGTTGACCTGCTGTGATCTGAACTCCACAGTTAGTACTCCTTCAAATTAGGCTTGAACCGCTATATGATCCATTTCCATTACAAATGTTTTGGTCTTGTAATTCACGTAATCCTGTTTGTTGCTGTGAGTGTGCAGTGAAACAATACCTTTAAAAAGAATTAGGAGGATGCCAGATATCAAATCATGTTAGAGTTATTCTTTCTATGTATGAAACATATCTCCATATGTGTCTGAACAGAGAATTTGCCAAGGAGAGAGAGCGTGTAGAGAAGAGACAGGAGTTCCTGAAGCTTCGGAGACAGCAGCAGATCGAGAGAGAGCTCACTGGATACTTGGAGTGGATCTGCAAAGCAGGTTAGACTCATCTCTGAAACAGTATGAGTGCTGGCATACATGTGTTTGTCGTGTTAGAAAAAAAGGACAAGTTCATAGAAAGTCCCTCTCTCCTTTTCTCTCTCCCGCTGCAGAGGAGGTGTTGCTAGAGGAGGAGGATGAGATTGCAGAGGAGAAGTCCCCGCTGGATGGTGCGTGGTACAAGAGGAAACAAAACCTTCCAGGTGAATACAGGGCTGAGTATCTGTTGCCTGCTTTACAATGGTCCATCACGGCCATAGGGTGACGGTAAACCAGGCACAGAGACGTACAATTCATCATTCCCATCTCATCATTGATTTCTTTTAATGTGCTGTGCATAAATTGTTCTCTTTTGCCATGGAGTGGAGTGACACACTGTACAGATATAATTATTGCCCAGAATGTTTCAGGTGTTTATTATCTGTGCATGCATTTGAAAATTTGAGCTATAGATTCTGTATTTTTTTTTTTTGCTAAATGCTAGATTTATATTTGTAATTGAAAATCTATATTTTTTCTAGTTTATTAAAACTGTATTAAAAATGAACTGTACTCATAGGTAGATTATTATACAAACTCCATAAACCACACGATACACTCAAATACAGTACAAATCATTCCTTTGAGAAATATATTTTAAAAACAGGTAAAGACAAAAAAAACTTTAAAATCTGTTCAAAGTGGAGTCTCTGCTGGTTGCCTGGCAACCTTGCTGGACATGGACCCTGAAACACAACATCTTGTGCTATTTTTACACCAGTGTTTGTACATATTAAACAGACTAGATATAACATGCTAATTAGTAAGTTTTTTTAACCTTTGACAGAGTCAGGCCAGCTGTTTTGACTCCTTAAGTTGGTAACCGTCTCCTGGCTGTAGCTTCATATTTACCATGGAGACATGAGAGAGAAAAATAAAGACCTGACTGAATACCCCTCACTTCACCCTCTCCTCCAAGCATGAATTAGAAACAATGATTCCTGCACATTGATGACCATACAACATACAATGAAAACAACAATTATTTATTTTATTTATTTTTTTCATTTTTGCCCTATTACAAATGGACCTTTAACGTTACAGTCTAACATACAGTATAGTATGAGTGAGGTGGTTCCACTTTTTAACATGAACCACTCAAAATGTGCTGCTTGTAGCCATGCCAGCATAAGAGCAATCATATATTCAGCACTTAAGTTATTTAAGTAGTGGTGACGGTCTCCACTTGCCTTCCTTATTTCAAAAGAAGCACACTCTCTCTTTCTCTCTCGTCCATGTTGTCAGCCCATTACGCCTGGTGTGAAGGCAAGGGTTAATTAGTGGGATTTACAGCTTTAGTCTGATCTGATTAGCTGAAGTAAATCCACTACACCACCCTCCTCAACACACACATGTGGAAATGCATTTGCCAGTAAATGGACACATGCTGGAAAGACATCCATGCAGATGATTCCGGGAAAACGACAGCACCCAGCTGCCTTATTTTCTTGATTAGTTATGTGTCAGGGATTAAGTCTAAGTCCAGAGCTGTTGAAAAAACACTCTGATGCCATTAGAGCAGAAAATATAGAGGTGGCCTTCAGTCAGCAATGATTGGCACTTTGCTCTACCTGTCATTCTTTGTCCTGAATTGACTTTTCTACTGTTTACCTAGTCTTTATGCTGGATATTTTATTTAGAAATGGAAAAACATTTCTACATGTGTAATCATCCTAAATAGTTGGTTTCAGTTGGAAGTGTTAGTATTAGTAGTACTTACAGACAAAGGTGATTTGATGAGGAAGAGAGGAAGGAGACTGTTTAAGTGATTTGTTAATGTCTCTGCCTGGTTCTCCCTCCCAGCAGCATTTTCGAGTGGCGATCCAGGGTTGTAGATCTTAACAGTGAACCCACCACTCCGGTGACACAGAGCTGATCACGTGATGGTCATATTCATGTTGCGTTGGCAGTTTTTCTTTCGATGGCTGTCTTCAAGCAGGAAGGCAGAGAATCTCCAAATGAAAAACATGATTGATGCCTGCTATTCATAGTTTCCAGTTAGTTCACCCCCTCCACTTTGCCACTACACACATATATATGTGATGGGATGAGAGCTTGAAAATGCTTGTTTTCTTAGTATAATTGATCTCCTCTTTTTCACCCAAATTAAAGAAGTTACATAACATATTAGCGACATTCTTATATCAGTGTACTATATTTTAAGACTGATTGTTTTTCCCTGTCTGTCGGTGCTGTTCTCTTTACAGTCTTGAAAAGAAGCAAAGCCAAGAAAGGTAAAAATGACCTGATCAGTGCAGAGGAGGGGGAGGATCCTTTTGCAGACATCTCCTCTGTTGGTAAGTCTTACATCTTTTTATCCACCAGCAGATCACCTCTGACCTTCACATTCTGCCTCTTCAAAGAGTCGACCTTTACAATAAAAGACACCATAACAGCCTGTCTTCTACAACGAACATGAGGGTGTCCTCTGACTCTGTGGTCTCCACGTATCCGGTTAGCATGTCATGTCATCTCAACACAGACGCGCACAAACTTAACAATGTACATTACAAAATTACATTGCAGATTCAGCACCATCTGGATCAGAAGAGCTAAAGCTCTTTTTCTCCTGGCTGTAGAAGCATATCACCTCAAGGGAAAAGAAGTATAATTAACTTTTCTAATTAGACTGTTAAATTAAAATAGCAAGAGAATTACCTGCAGCACATTAGAATTAGACTTTTTAATATTAATGAACTTCCTGGTCCCATATAAAGACAACATGTAATTGCTTGTCTGTGGGTTGGAAATGAGTGTAAGCATGGTAATTGAAACCATTTTGTTGCCTTCACTACTTTTATTCTAACTCATCTTATGACTGTATTCCATAAAATTAGGTGTCATGGGAATAGATGCTCTGCACAGTCAAATTTTATCTCTCATCTGACTTGTTTCACACATGATGCCTGCAGTCCTGCTGCACAGCACAAATGTATTAGGTGCATATTTTTTAATGAGCAGCTGCAAGGAGTGTTCAGATGATTTTATGCTTTTCTTTCTGTCCCTTGGGTAGTATTGTTTCTTTTATCAGTTAGTCACAAACTACTTTCAGTGACAGAGAACTGTCACATAATAATTCTTAACATTTATTTTTTGTATGGATTCATCAAGATATAATATGAAATGTATTTTTTGAGGTGCTGGTAGGCAGGATTTCATACGATTATTATTATATCTTCATATTTACCGTATAGACATGAAAGTGGTATCCAGCTTCTTTTGAGGAGCAACTAAACACCAGCTGTACAACTTGTTTTCATCGGTTAACTTCTCATCTTTCTGCATTGATGTACTCCAGGGCGAGGCTAATACACTGTGACATCACAGTTGGGTGTGGTAAGAGGTGCAACAGACTTGACACATTCAATCATAGTTTAATGTTCAGGGCAGTGAAGCATTGCTTTTCACCCTGGAGTAAGTTCAAATGTATTTGTGCTCCTCGACCAACTAACAGCTAACAAAACTAACAAAAATGTTTTTTTTTGCATTGTGCTATTGCAACAAAAGCAAGTGTATTTCCACTCTAAGTAGCACCATCTGTTTTTCTTAGACGTGTGTGTGTGCATGACCATCATAATGTACAGTATATCATAATTACAATCTTGATGAGCCGGACAAGGATGGGATGCTGCTCATCACAGTAGCAGGAAGAAGACACACAGTGATTTACTGTAAAACAATGACAAATACTTAGCTTTTGCACACTCACTCATTTCCTCTCTCACCTCTCTTCTTCGTCACTTGCAGCTCCTCCAGGCTCTCCCTTTGGTCGGGCCAGTGTGAAAAGCAGCAATAAGTTGGACAGCTCCTCCTACTTCCGGCGTAAAGAGAAGAGGACGCGGTTCTTCATCCGCCGCATGGTGAAAGCTCAGAGCTTCTACTGGATCGTTCTGTGTTTGGTGGGCCTCAACACTCTGTGTGTGGCCATAGTTCACTACGACCAGCCCGACTGGCTTACAAAGGCCCTCTGTAAGTCGCACATACACACTCGTACTCCCACACATTTACTGACATTGATGGCCTATAAAATCTTGGTCTATTTTGAAAACAGACACCGCAGAGTTTGTGTTCCTGGGTTTGTTTCTGACTGAGATGACCTTGAAGATGTACGGCCTCGGGGCAAGGAATTATTTCCATTCCTCGTTCAATTGCTTTGACTTTGGGGTAAGTTTCTGTCAGCTCATTTAACTTAACCAGCAGTGTTCATTCTGTTTGGATGGTTCACCTGTCAACTTGTTTTGTTTGTTTTGCAAGTGAACTTCAGTCTGCTCTCCTCTCTAGGTGATTGTGGGAAGTATTTGTGAGGTGATCTGGGACATGATTAAACCAGGAGCATCGTTTGGTATCAGTGTGCTGAGAGCCTTGCGACTGCTCAGGATATTCAAAGTCACCAAGTGAGTTCCATCAAGGAAGAGTTTTTCTTTCCGACTTTGGACAGTACCTCTAGCAGGCGTGTCCAAACTGTTCCACAAAGGCCCGGTGTGGCTGCAGGTTTTCTTTCCAACCAAGCAGGAGCACACGACTTGACTCATTTAATCAACTGATCTCAGTCTTTAGACAGTTGATTGGTCAAACTGTGTGCTCTTGGTTGGTTGGAACAAAAACCTGCAGCCACACAGGCCCTTTTGTGGAACAGTTTGACATCTGTGCTCTAAAGTGATAGAAAAGTGGAGTGTAACAGATCGAAAGAATGACCCACCGACATGGTTGTTGCTGTATATTCCTCCATCTCTTCATTTTCTTGTAGGTTGCTGCCTAAAAACAAACACATCTTAAACCATATATATCAAAATGTGGGTCAGTTCCTTTAAAACGCCACATTTTGGAGGCTTTAATGCTGCTGGAGCTGCACTTTTTCTCAGAGCTTTTTTTAAAAAGTCTTTTCTCTCTGAACTGACAATCCTGTTATAGTTTGATGGTGATCCTTTTATTTCATTAGATTCACTTTAATCCTGTGATTCACTGAACATGGCAGCTGTAGTCCCCGACACATTGATTTATTTTGTGCCACCTACAGCTCATATTGTCATTTGTCCCTCTTGTTCCTCCTCCTCTGTTTAGGTTGTGTCTGTCTTTGTCTTTTTTCAAGCATTGTTTATTCTGTCACCGGCTGGTTGTCAGAATCATTTAAAAACAAAAATGAAACGTTGTTTCCCTGCTTCCACTCAGATATTGGAACTCGTTGAGGAACCTAGTGGTCTCGCTCCTCAATTCCATGAAGTCCATCATCAGCTTGCTCTTCCTCCTCTTCCTCTTCATCGTGGTCTTCGCTCTGCTGGGCATGCAGCTCTTTGGAGGACAGTGAGTAATAATCCCTCAAGCCTGTCCTGCGCTCTGACCGCTCTGTCCTCCTCTTTCCAAAGCCGACACACATGTGCACACATCATCCTCTCCTCCATCCATCTCTCCATCTGACCCTCCTCTCTGTGTGTGATCCCTGGCCCGGCGTGGTGGTGATGACAGACGTGTTGACACAGCAGGTAGCAGGCAGAGCACCAGTGCCGACTGCAGCCCTTTGATATCACTCTCAGCAGGAGCTGCATGTCTTCTAATGACAGGAACGCCTCATGATTCTGGGCTGGCTGCAGTTAATTAAAGACCTGGCATCCATCCTTGCCTCAACACACACATTTTACTTTGATCTGGTAACATGTCACCTCATGTCACACCGACATTTCTTTGGCTAAGAAGGTTGACTGTAATCTCTCTACATTTTGCATTATATTCCATGTGTATGTTCCACTCTTTTAAATGCCAGTGTAGTTCTTGAGTTTAGAGTGTTTTGTTGTTTTGGTTTTGGAGTCTTTTGGTGTATCTTAGTCATGAAGCAGCTTTTGCATTTTTGTTTTGAGTTCACTAGGAAATGGAAATGTTGTTAAGCCTTTAAGGGATCATTTGGGATCTGCTCCAGATCTCAGCATTTAACTCAATGAGCACAATGTTGTTGTTGATAATAATATCATTAGAGTTATTTTGTCAGGTAAACCTGATGTGTAAAACAAGTGAAGTGCCCTTTTAAACTTATGTTACGTTGATTCCCGGAATAATTTGAGTCCTCACGAGAAAACCTGCCTCATTGGTCATTGACTTGTGACCTACATGTGCATAATGAGTGTTATCAGTCAGAAGTGAAGGAGGAAGTTGTGCAGTCGACAGTCACAAAATGTCTTATTTTTTTCAAGAAAGTAGTTTTAGTTGCCTAAACCTAACCAAAGCTTCAACCATACAAGTGACAGCTTATCAATCAATCAAAGGAATCACAAGTCATTTTGGAAAGGCACTGACAAATGATTTTTGTTAAGGTGTGAGGGCTTTTGGAATAACTCGTAATAAGTAACTTTAAAAGCAACTGAACTGAATTCAAAGACAGTCAGTTTAGGGGTTTGTTTAACAAAAAAGTTTTACTCTGCTTGACACAAGATGTGAGATAAATGCAGCTAATTTTCAACAGGAAATCTTGAGATAATAGAATAAGTGAGTTTCTGCATAGGTAGCTTTTGAAAGGTCAGAATCGAAACATATGTCAGATTGTAAAACCGATGAGTCACTCACAGTTACAAGATTGTTTCATTGTACAGTCACCAGTGGGTATTTTTACATACTGCCACTGCTGGATCAGGTAGCATACACTCTCAAGTCAAAAGCTACTTCCACATGAAGTCACGTCTGCTCGGACTGGCGGCTTTCAAAAACACCACTGCACCTCAACAGGATGTCTTTGTGGCACCAGGCTGTTGCCATGGTGCCTTAACACAGTCTGTGCCATCATTAGCATCGCATTAGACTCTTGTGATGGACAAGTGTGAGATGAGTCTGACGTCCACATGGTGCTTCCAGCCAGCCATGCACATCAGGCCGAGCACACTGTTCTCTGTAAATACTGCCCAGACTAACATTCATGCTCTTTTGAAGCCTACATTGTCCTTTAAACCTAAAAATGATCAAATATGGTCAAATGGTCAAATATTTTTTTGATTTTTCCATTTTCTTGAGCCAAGAATTATGAATAAGTTAAAATGCAAAGATAATGTGAAACCTGGTTTCAGAAAATGCTGAATTGTATCAAAACCAAAGAAAACACAATAACAACACAACAGATCAACAGATTATTTCAATGTCTAATGAAAAATAGACTTTCAACCCTAAATAGAAGATGAACTGGCTTGTTAAGAAGAGGTGGTTTGTACTATTCTGACTTAATTTTTGGTGCAGAGATTCTGTTTCTGCTCTCAAAACGCCAAAAGTAATCTTCTGGTAAAATTGTAAGAACTGAAAGATAAACAGCTTGAGGCAGAGGACCGTTTTCCTGCTGAGACTCACAGGACATCACTGACAGGAAAAAACTGCGATAAGCTCAAAGGAAACGTTCAGGATTTACTGTAATAGAATAATGAATCTTTCTGGTTTTGCTTTGTAACTTTCAGTTTTAAAGGTTCCTGACTGACACACAGGAGGGATGGCATTTTATATTTCCAGCTGAGGCCTTTCTTAGTGTGCACACTCAGTGACTGTACAACCTCTGGACTGTTGGACTGTGACTTCAAAAGACATTTCTTTACTCTGAATGCCAGTTAGTTTGACATTGCCGTTTTGTTTAAGACATTTTTAAAGACTTTTAATCATTTAATCAAAAAAGAAACAAGTGCGCAGATTATTCTGAAGTCAATTTCTGGCCTGTCCATCCAGGACTTTACAGTATTCTTACAATGTTAGTAATATTTAACCAATGCCTCTTCAATGTTCGTGATTCTTACACAAATTTTTCAAGCTAAAGTCAAGTAAAAACCAAACCTGGAGTGAGCTTTGCTTCTCTGGAATTCATCTTCTCCAACTGCGCCTCCCCCGAGGCTATTTATCACTCTGACTATGTTTCTCCAATTGATCATTTTTCTTCAAGTTAGCAAATTCAAGCCACCTCTATTTTAACACCTAGAGCTAATCATTTGATATATGAAGACACTATGGCTTGATAGGAAGCACTACGCTCATCAAGATGATGCTAATTGCTAATCACATTCAGCATAGAAATACTTCATTTTCACCTGCGGAACCTAAAATAACCTGAATATTTAACCACAATTAAACAGTTTGGAAAAGCCGCTGCAGATTCAGCCGTTTCTGATTAGAATGATCAGAAAAACCTCTGTAAGATCCAGGAGAGACTGATTAGTTGCAAGCTCACAGTTGGCTAGCTCTTTCTCAGATAATAAAACGCCACTTTCATTTCATGAATTCTCATAAGACTGCAGGACGCAGGATGTGTGTTCTGCTTTATATCATGTGCTCTGCTCATGATATTTTTTCAATATCACGCAGCTGTTATTTCCAATCTGCTTGTACATGCCTGCATGTTCTCAGAGATGTGTGTTACATTCACCTACACAATGCAAACGTGCCTCTATTGTCTGAAGGAATAGATACGGGTAGTGTTAGGGCACGGAGTTTGGCCTCACATGACTCTTCTTTTCAAGATTGATTCAATGAAGTCCCCGTGGATGTCGCTTGGAAGCCAAACAGCACGCTCCCAATCCCTATTATCAGCGTAAACAGAGGTCGGTGAGCACAAACCATTGTCACCCCTCCCTGCACTGGGCCCGCTAATCCTTGAGGAAGGAGGAGAGGCTAGGAGGGAGAAGTGTCGAAGAGAGGAGAGGAAATGGTGAAGGGGTAATAAAAAAGAAAGCAAGGAAAGGAGGGCAGAGGGAGAAACATGGGGAGAGAGTGTATGATGACATACCAAGGGAGAAAAGGCTTATTGAATTAGCTCTCCCTTCCCCCCTCTACTCTCTCGCTTTTCCTCACCCCCTCATCCCCGTCTCCCTCATGCATGTACAGTACACATTAGAGCCAGACGGATACGCGCTGCTTGATATTACTGGCTGATACTGGGTTTTCAGTGATTCATCACATGGCCAAAAGTGTGTGGACACCTAAAGACATACCTACAGTTGAACATGACATTCAAAGACATGGGGATAAATGTGCAGCTACTGTATAGCAGCCTCCACTCTTCCTGGAAGGCTTTCTACAAGATCTGGAACCTGGTTGCATGTTACTGTTTCATATTTGCTCTCAATTATCCATAAGCCTTTTTTTATTTTTTATTTGTTTGGTTATAGTCTTTGCTTTTCAAAATTGAATTCATATCACTCTAACTTTTATCTAAAATGATAATTTTACTCAACTACAAAATATCTTTACTCAGACATACCATCAGCAAAAATGATTTTTGTAAAAATAAATAAATAAGTAAACATTACTCCCCCACCGCTTTATGTGGCATATCATATGTATTGTTTCAAATAGCATCATATAGTATGACATAAATCTGCAGCAAAACATCTGTGCTAATGCAATTGTAGCGAGTATAATACTAGGAATAAACCAGTTGTGACCCAGTAGTGTTTGGTTCAGATATCTGAATCCACCTTGGATCCGATTAACTATTACAAGAGTCATTGACCCTTGAGTTAGTCTTTTATTTACCTCTAATCTAATATTACCTCTGATATCTCTGATAAGTTGTCTTTTCTGTCATTGTCTTTTCTCCATGTTGAAGTTTGTTTGATGTACCTTTCAGTAGTAGTGTTGCATTGATCCCAAATCATACTGGCACTGTAGAATGTGTGTCAAGACAACTGTCTGTACTACAGTATGTTCATACACACAGTTGTTGTAGAGCATTGACATCCCAGAAAACTGGGGATTTTTTTATTTTCACACTCACTCGTACTCCCTTGTATAGCCAGCATACTTTGATTTCTTCTCTTGTCAGCTAATAGCATGACTTTTTCTGTGGTGTTGCAGCTGTCACTGCAGACAAAGAGGAACTCAAATACCCAGATCCAGAACCAACAGTCTCAGTATGATAGAATTTTTTAGAAGCACATGTCAGCTCTTCAGGCAGGGAAGGCAAAAGAAGAGAAAATGAATGAATCTAGGCATCACTCCAGATTTGCTTGATATTAGGTGATTAAGGTGATTTTTGGAGCTGTGGTTCCTTGGTGACTGATGCTTCCTGCTCCTGCATGTCTCTCTCTCTCTTTGTCTTTGTGGGGACTGATGATGAGTTTTAGACATTTTTGAAGGTAAGGTCACTTTGTAAGGTCTTTAATGTTAGATTAAGGTCATAGTTACAACATAGTTTCGATAGTTAAAAATAACTCTGGTTGCTTGCAATTTGGGTCTTATTATTTTTTGTTTTTTTTGTCATTTAAGTCAGTATTAAGAACATATTACTCATGAGGTTAACCACAGAGATCTGGTTACACAACAAAGGCCAAGTACATGAGCAATCAGATAAGCAGACAGGTTATTGACAACATAACAGTTCATTAATCCATCATTACACGAAAAATGTGTGTGATATAGTAAATATAGTTGGCTAAATTGGGGCCTTGTTGTTTATGCCCAGTGTTATTCAGGAATGGGAGAGTACTACTTACCCAAGTTGAAGTCAAAATGCTTGAGTAAAATGTACTCAGATGAAAGTAAAAAGTAGGCCAAACGTCACTGCATCACATTTTACGTTTTATATTTATATACAACCACCTTCCTCAGTGTAGCCTTACTAGAATTAACCAGAAAAGAGGGCAAAACTCATAGTAAAACAGTTTGCACCGGTGGTCACTCAGTGTTTAATCTCAAAAGGCATTTTCTCCATAGACCACCATTATGAAAGACAAAAGACAAAACTAAACTCTAGGGAGAGGGAGACAAAGGGAGAAACACTTATGCTCATGTGCAGTGGGCAGCACAACATGGAGGCAAACGCGGAAGCTAAAAAACTTTGTTTGGCTTCTGTACCCAGTGAGCAATTTTTATTCAAGTGAGTGGGTGTCTGTGGGCCTTCGTCCAGAGTCCTGTTTCAGTTTCTGTAATACATTCATGCCTAGCATGCACCTGCTGGTCATGCAACCTCTTCTCTGCTTCTCTTTTGTTCAACTGAAGGTTTATCATGTTTATCTTTTTATGATTTGTGTTCTTCCTCTTGGATGTTATCTGAAATATAGTGAATCCTCATGTTCATGCCTCTCCACTCCATTAAGACAAATTTGCTAATGTTGGTCCTTACAAATACACAAGAACAAATGTGCTTTGGGTTGACAGTTGACAAAAGTGTTTGTCTAATAGTCTGGAAAAGAAAAAGAAGAAATGCTGTGCCTCAAGGTGTGAATGTGTGTGTTTTTGTGCTGTGTCATGTTTGTCATGAACAGAAACATGTATGCCTTGACAGCTCAGGAACAGATTCCTGAGATTATAAATCCAAATGGTTTCTTGATATTCATTTAATCCTCATGCATCACGATGGACTATGCACTATGAACTGATGCCTGAGGGTTAGTCTTCATTTCTATCTTGTAGGTGGATGCCATTGTGATCTGACTGGGCCTACATTGATATTATTTGAATTTCTTCTCTTGGTAACGACGTTTTTCTGATTCTGATTCTCCTAGCTTTAACTTTGACCATCAAACGCCAACAACAAACTTTGATACCTTCCCAGCAGCCATCCTCACGGTGTTCCAGGTAAGACTCCTACACATTAACATACACACACAAGCTACACTTCACATCAGCTGAATAAAGGAGAGAATACTGATTTTATAGAGCAAGAAATTGTTTTCAGTTATTTTAATTAGAAAGAATGACTGGTCTGTGTACCCTCTGTCCCCTAATGAGCTTGCTGATAATCCCTCAATTAGTCTGTGCTCCTGACCCTTCACTCTGTAAAGTAATTTAATTCTACACTCAGACTGAGATTTGCACAGTCCTTTACATCCCGCCGATGTCCCGGGTGTTGTTCTGACTCTTTTGTCTTCCTCAGATTCTGACGGGTGAGGACTGGAATGCCGTCATGTACCATGGGATTGAGTCTCAAGGAGGCGTTCGCCGCGGCATGCCCTTCTCCGTCTACTTCATCGTCCTCACACTCTTTGGAAACTGTATCCTTTTGAACATCTTGTAACTCAAACTGCAGCCCAATAAAGTCAGGAGGAGCAGGATTAAAATGTAGACCTTCCTAAAAGTTGCAGTGATCATCACAACCCACTTAACAGACAGGACAAGGATGTCCTCATGGTGCAGGAATGCAGTCATTTTCTTATATGTATATAACAGTAGTAAGATTTATTTAAAGTTAAAATGAATGAGTGAGCATGAACATGTTCAGCAGCATTAATGTTGCAAACCCTGTGTGTGGCAGCTGGATACCTTTCAACTACACATGTTAACTAATGCACACTAACAGGTGTGGAAAAATGATTTAGCTGTTTTCAGTAGGCTGATGTCACCCAGTGTTGAGAAATATAAAATAACAATATGAACATATCTTTAAAATACACCACTGCCACCTATAAATTTAAGTGAAGGAATAGATGAACTGAAGCTTGACATATTTATCTGTATGCTTAAATGTTTTGGGCTGTGCTCACGATCAGTGTTTGATTTATTACTGCAGAAATTGTTGGTTGCGACACACAGATAGACAGACTAGTCAAACACAGCAAAGCTGTAAGACACAGCGCCAAAAACTCATTTTCATCGCTAAACTCCTCACAAAGAATGTGTGCAGATCTCTGCCTGTCTGCTCCCAACATGCTTGCACCTCTGGAGCTGGAGACAGTCAGTAAAGCTTTTTTACTCCCACTCACCTCAAGTCACCTTTTTTTGGCCCGTTATGTCTAGTTTCTTACTCTCAGTCACTTGATAAACACAGACCCTGAACTGCAGTTCTTGGAGTTATTCCATTCTGGACCAAAATATTACCTGAACGCTGACAGGCAGACTGACAGATCGACCAAATCATCATTTTTAGGACTCAGCTGCTAGTTTGGTGGAAAAACAACAATGCATATTTCATCACAGGATGTACACTCAGCATCGGTATTTTCTCCTGAGTCCTGTCACTCAGACACCCTCCTAAATGTCTTCTTGGCTATTGCTGTTGATAACCTCGCAAATGCACAGGAGTTGACTAAGGTAGGCTGGTGAATGTGTATTTGAACGCACATTAATAACACATACACAGTGGATGTTGTCTACACATTAATAACACATATACAGTGGATGTTGTCTACACATTAATAACACATACACAGTGGATGTTGTCTACACATTAATAACACATATACAGTGGATGTTGTCTACTTCATAGTGAAACCAGAGAAAATACATGCAGTCTGTGTATTTTCATAAAGCAATGTGATGTCTCTGTTCTTCTTCTCACTGGCTAAAGGATGAAGAGGAGCAGGAGGAGGCAGCCAACAAGAAGCTTGCCCTCCAGAAGGCTATGGAAGTGAAGGAAGTCAGTCCAATGTCAGCAGCCAACATCTCAATTGCTGCGTAAGTTTGCGAGCATTCACCTGCACCGGGAGTTAAATGTTTTGTTGTCATTCTGTGTGTTGTCTTGCTATATGTTCTTCCCTCTCAGTCTCAAATGTCTCTAAAAGTACTGTACGTACTGTGTCTGATATACGTTTGGACTCCTCATCTGCTCCCCCTGTGAGAGCGCTCCTGTTGTGTTGCCTAGTTTATTACACCCCATTGTCTACCTTCTTCAATAGCAGAAACAATTCAGGAAGCTACAATCAACAATTAACCAGCAGCAGTTTTACTCTCTTTTTTTCCTTTTTCATATTTATTAATGTCACAAGCACAACCTCTCCACCGTAAAGCCAAAATCTCCAAATTATCACATCTTTGCCCCCTTTAGAGGCAAAATGTAATTCAAGTAATGTCAAATTACCACAAAGATGGTAAAGTTTTGGAAGGTTCTGTGAATCTTGCATGAGAAAATTTCCAATTTAAATAGGAAAAAATGACGTTTTGATGCTTCATTTAACATCTTATG
The DNA here is from genome assembly GCA_014281875.1 of Nibea albiflora. Classification (NCBI taxonomy): domain Eukaryota; kingdom Metazoa; phylum Chordata; class Actinopteri; family Sciaenidae; genus Nibea; species Nibea albiflora. The sequence continues at coordinate 4,865,387 of CM024803.1, forward strand.
CCTTGTTACATGCTGCCAAAATGTCATTTAATTTTCAAATGGGTGTCTCACTAAACAAGCTTTTGAATTGCTTTAGAAATTTGTCCTGTCTTATTTCTACGACAAGTCAGCTCTCAGTCAGCAGCTAATATGATAATAGGATTTAAAGATCAGGCAGTTCTTGAATCATGTTTTTAGACAGCTCTCTTAAGTGAAATGCATTTAAATGGCTGATACTAAATACTCAGTGTTGTGGTATATCTGATGGGAAACGAAGAAGTTCTATTGAACCACCTCTACTCCATAGATATAAATAAATTATACACCATCTTAACGGTACCCTGCATTATGGAGAAATGTTTTTAGGAGTCAACAAAGCACGATTTAAAATATAAAACAAACATTTTCTTATTCGAAGAAAGCTTCACAGGGCACCTTTAATTCAGACCATTACATATAGTATACCTCACTACAAGAATCCAATTCAAAAAGTTCCACATCTTTTTCTTCGAAGAGGACACAGATATAGAGAGACACAGGAGAGGTAACATGAGTCCAATGAAAAGGATATATTAAAAAAAAAAAAAAAACCTTAATCTCCACTGTCACAAGTTCCCATCTCCTCTAATATGATAATGACAGGCATGTCTTTATATACCCATAGTTCCTGTCAAGCTAAAACTTTTGACCCGCCCCCCTCTCTACCACCAGCCTGTGATTGACAGGTCCGGGGTCTTGAGTCAACGTGGAAATTAATTGCGCCTCCAAATTTATCATATTTTTAGAGTCTGGATGAGTGCTGAAATTATGAGAGTCTGTCAAGAGAAAATTGGTGTGAAAACTGGAGTGTTAGTGTTCATCCTTATCAGTGAGTAGAAGCTGCAACATGTGACGGTGGAGGTTGAAACGTACCTTTCTTTGATACCCTCCTCTTCTGTTAACAATAATGCACATTGTCTAGATTTGATTAAGTCTTGTCTAATTCTGTGCAGCCCTTTGTGTGACAGCCCTCTATTCATTTGACAAAGTGATCATCTTTGAGTCACACTCGCTCCTTAATTGCATCCTCCTCACTGAGAAATAGGTCAATTATTAGACTGTAGAAAATGTAAGCTAACGCTCCAATCTTTCCTTCTTCGCCGTCATTACTGTTATTATGTGATCTTGCGCATTACTTTCAGTGAATATTTGAATATTGTATGTTGAACAGTGTGGTAAGAAATGCATTTATTTTAAATGAACTCTGTATGTGCGTTATGTGTGCTGTTTCAGAGAAACAGGATTTCATTACAAAATGACAACAGCCTCTTTATCCAATCACTTCAAGAAATGATCTTACAAACTGAATACATTTTATATCTTTTCAGTCTCCAAAGATTATTTCAGTTGCAATAACTTCAGCTGTTCTTGTTTTGGAATGAAATTCCTGAACTCTTTTTAGTTTCAGTTTTGTGTCATAAAATGCCTCTGCTAAGAAACACTTTTGTTGCTGTGGTGTTATTGAAGTACAGTCGCACAGATTAGTCCTTTACTGTAAGACGAGAGGGGACAGGTGGACAGACAGGCGCACTGACTGACAGTCCACCTGTCCCCTCCAGATTTGTGTCTCATTTTTTCTTTTGTTTTTGTTCTGCATGTACAGTTTTGTAAAGCAAAATCGAGATGCACTCTCTCGCAGGTCGTCCATCAACAGCATTCAGTCACTGTGAGTTATCACTCTCTGTTACAATATTCTCCTCCTTCCTCCTCGTCTCCTCTCCTCTCCTCTCTATTTATCTTCCTTTTGTCCTCTCTGTTCATCTCCTTTACATATTTCCTCTCTCCTCCTTCCCTTGTTGTCTTTCTTTTCCTCTCCTCTCCCATTGTGTTCTTCCCTCCTTGTTTCCTTTCCCATCCTTTCCCCATTTATCCTCTCATTTCATCTTCCCTTCTTGTTTCATTCCTCTTCCCTCTTGTCCTCTTTCTTCACCTCTCTTTTTTTCTCTGTATTATCTCCATTTCTTCTTCCCTCCTGGTTTTCTTTCCTCTCTTTTCCTCTCCTCTGGCCCTCCACGAAAGTAAATTGCAGTCTGTCATGTCTTCATTGTTGGTAGAGTGAATGAATTTATTATTCAACAAGCAAAAAAACAAAACAAGTAATCACAAAGTGCCTAATGGAGCAGAAAAATGCAATTACATGTAAATGGCACAAATCCATGACACATTTGAGGCCAGTGTGAGTGTAATTCTGAGTGCAAATCGTTGATACATAAACACAGCTATGCTTCCCTCTGGCCTTAACCAACCGTTGTGTATTTAGTTTATGGCTGCAGCTCTTCTGTGTTGGCGCCTACAGTAATTCATCTTCCGCTCTGTGCTCTCTGATGTGAATAATTTGTGTATAAATGTTTAATTTCTCTAAGCGTTGCCATCACCGCAGGCAGTTTGACATTTCCAGTCTGTTTGTTATCGTAGGCCCCAGGGCATCTCTTTAAAAGACAATATGAGCCGCGGCCAAAATTAAACGCAACGACCAGCTGTAAGTCTGCTCCCTGCCGGGACAATATGTTGTCTCAATCGATGAATCGCTCAGATGCTTATTTAACATCTCACCTCTCTGAGATAACATCTTTATAATCAGAACTGATTTCTTTGCCCTTCTCACGTCTTTTTTCAGTCTGTCCATGTGCTTTCTTTATCTAAAAAATAAAACGCCTCACATCTCACATCATTTTCTTTTCTGCAAACATGCAAACGCTACTCGTATGTCTGTTGCTCACCTGTCTGTGGATACCTGTCCTGTGTCCTTCGTCCTTTCCGTCTGTCTGTGTCTTCTGTCTGTCTTTTAGGAGTTATACTGTCTACTCCTCCCCCGCCCGACGAATCTTGAGGTACAGGTGACCAGATGGAACAAACTTAACTAACCCATAAAGCCCCATGTAAATAAATCACTTACTGTGCAGACACTGTGCAGGCACAGTAAATCGTATGCAATGTCTTCATACATGATAGGTGGAAATATAGACACATCAAAAGATTTTTGATGATGTTTTTTTGATTCTTTACACTTCTGTAGAGACCCCATGTTCAAAACTATCATTTCGCTTAGTGTGATCTCGCCCCATATTCTTCTTAACTCAGGAAGCAGCTTGTTTTCCTTGGAAGTGTATACATGTCAGGAATGCCCATCAACCATTGCACATTTCTCTTGCCTGCCCCATTTACACATGACCCGAAACGAACAGAATTTGAAAAATGATTTCTGTTTCAGTTTACTAGCATGCCACAGAACGTGTCAGATAAGTCAAAATGCCACCCAAATGGTTTTACACTCTGGTGAAAAAATAACAAATTAAACAGACTCGTTGGTCTGTGTCTTTAGACGAGGTGGATTTCACGAGTGAATCGAGTGACTATCTGTGTCCCACGCTGCTTTCCATTATCCCATCATATGAGCTTAACACGGTGAAATTCCTGTTTGCTCTTATTTGAGAACATGGATAGAATAATCTGTTTACTCTTTTAGTAACAGTAAGACACAATCTTGTATTTTTCTTTAGACGGTTTCATGTTAGCTTTAACTGATCTTTAGAATACATTACGGTACACAGAAAGACTGGGTACATTGCTTTAAAAAGGAATCTGGCAGCCAGCATGGAGAGGAGGAATGATAACAGCTACTCTTCAGTGTATATACAGTATGCAGATGTTGGTAATGTTGGACAAAAAAATATGATCTATTTTTGATAGGTAGACCATGCAGAAGTCGTTTTGCGATGTGTCTAGGAGGAATGGATCCATTAGATGGTTTTCTTTCAAAGACTTACTTTTGATATCTCTCACAAGTTGAATGTGCATAGTCAGATACCTTTGTTATATTAATCTTTTATTTTTGAAAAGCAGGGTTTTAAGTAGTTGTGTTCATCTGTTTTAGTCTATGAAAAGTTTGCTTCAGTTCTTTGAATGAGTCAAAAGAGGAAGCCTTGAAAAGCAGTGTATGAACACACTGCAGAGATGATTTGTCTTCTGCCTTGTATCCATCCAAACACCCGAGTATATAGTCATTCAGTCTCAGACAATCTGAGAAAATTTCCTATTACAACAAATATTTAGCTTTTTACGGTTACCAAAAACTTCAAGACTCTGGTATAGGGCTGTTATACGATATACACCACACACCTAGTAGTTTAGAGTAAATCAGATTAAACACAACAGAATAAATAACCTCACCCAGGCAACCCTGAAAATCTATTTATAGATGCCATTCATCAGTGAAATGTTTATCCCAGGAGTGTGACTGAATTATTGTTATGCCTTTATGGAAGTGGGAAGACTTTAAGTTTGAGGACTCAAAATAATGTACAGGCCTCTCATGATCAGGGGTACGGTCGAATAGAAGAAAAGGTCCAGAAGATGGACTGCAAAGCACTCATCGGAGATACTTACCAGATACTCCCCGTGCACTCTGACCGTGTTTATCATGCAGGAAATAAACATGGACTACCCGGTAAAATGAAGTGTTTGTTACGCTGGTATGGTCGCTCACCCTCCCGTCCACTCATATAGAAACATATTAGCAACTTATGGAAAAGATTGATTGATGATTAATGATTAATCAGCAACAATAACTTCATGATGATCTGCAGGATGCTGCATGTCACAGTTACAAACAGTTTGTACTCTGTGTGTGAACGCAGCTCCACAGTCAACAACAGAACACACTTCATGATCAAAGTTTTTATATCACGTCAACACACAGTCACACACTCTCTCTGCTGCAGTCTGCATCACACTGTTTAAATCAATTCTTTTGTCACTGTGAATGACTCAACGGTGCGTCGATTTTTTGTTGCTGCAGCAAGGAATTGTGGGTCAGCATTACCTCCTTTCCTCTTATAAAGGATAGTCCGGTGTATCCTATGCTAAAGGAGATAATAAAGGAAGCACTGAAGCTCCTTTCCTTAACAGTTAGATAATTCGGACAGCTCTTATCATGCCGTGCCATTTCACTCAGTTAGGAAGGTTCCTAATAAAATTGACTATTCGACCACACCCCAGGTCATGTCACGTCATGACAGCAGAATATGAAGATCCTTGGTGTTAGACAAACTTTACCATGCTGGGAAATTAAAAATAATCATATTTTGCAGTGGAAATGACTTCTCCATTTAACACTCAAGCATGGTAAGTGAAAACTTTACCATGGTGAACATTTGTGCCGATGCATCCATAGGTCGCCTTGTGGCTAGTTCTGTACTTTATCATGCACCTGAAGGTGGTGTGGCTATGGATGAAACTGTCGATGGTGATGTTAAACCAGACCCTGTACAAAAAGAACTCATAAAGTTTAGAGAAACAAGATACGTGAAAGTTTTTCTTTGTCACATGTTTCTCTGTGGGTTTGACTTACTTGCAGTAAGGAGCAACAGCGGTCATCAAAGTCCATGTCGGTGTGGGAGCAGAGGACCAACCAGTTAAGGAGACACAACATGAGGGCAAGCAGCGAGGCCTTGTTCAATGAACTCGACCCAGAAGAGCGCCTCCGTATGTCCTCCGCCCTCCACCTGCATCCTGACATGAAGACTCACCTGGACCGGCCACTTGTAGTGGAGGCCAGGGACGGTGACAAACCCAGCAGGCCTCCTGAAGGAGGACGAGAGCAAGCAGGGGATCCCCAGCAGGACGGGGACAACTTCCATCCGTCCAGGAAGCATCACCGGCACCGCGACAAGAATGGGGAGAGTAGGGATGGAGGTGATGGCCGGGGAGGGAGGCATCACACCCATGGCAGCCGAAGCAGAGAGCACAATACAGATGGTGCTCAGACAAAGGAGAGGAGAGGGGACAGGAGCCACAGCCGTGATGGAGGGCAGGGTCACAGGCACCACCACCATGCTGGTTCTCCTGAGGAGGAGGCCAATGATGTGCGAGGACGAGGAGAGGAAAGGGGGCATCACCACCATCACTCCCACCGTCCTCCAAAAGAGGAAAATGGCATGATAGCAAATGGTGCGCAGGGAGAGCGCAAGGGGAAGGGAGGAGGAGGAATGGACAGTAATGGAGAGAGGAAGGGACGCTGCTCACGTATGGTCAGAGCTCAGTCAACACTGGATGGAGACGACTGCAAGAGAAACAAGAATGGAACCAAAGGTCACTGGTAAGACTGCAAATATAGTTTCTAAATGTTTTGTAGAAGCTACTCATAATGTTGGAGATGTGAAATGTTTTTAAAAAATAATGACCTTAATTTAGATTGCATCATAAACAACAATATAAACAAACTTTAAATGCACAAATTTAAAAAAAAAGCCTGCTCTTATTCTCATTCTTGTTTCTTTTACTTTTGACATATTACATACACACTTTATTGGCCTGTAAAGTAAAAAAAAAAAAAAAACAAGTTTAATTATATATATATTTTTAAACGGCATTATATTAAAAAAAACACATCTGCAACGCTTGTAAGTAAAATACTAGGTTAACCTACATAGCAGTATTTCTCTTCATTCATGACATTACATGCATCTGCACTTCAGTCTGTGTGCACCGCATGCACCTCCAACAAGCCCCACTCACCCGACAGCAGCCCATACTCAACTGACTTCAGAGCTCGTCCGGTCAGGCTAGTTCTGTCAGGTGATCCACTGGAGTACAGCGGTATTATATGCTCTCAACTCACAGTCAGCATCACTCCTTCAACTGTATAGTAAATGTAACATAATAGAAATGTGGCGACTATAAGCCCATAATTATTGACGACAGATTATGCTAACGTGTAATGCTCTAATTAAAATACCCCTCATACACTGGTTAGGCTATATTAGCCTAGCTTTAGTGCAGCGAATAAGGGCATTATTATTTACGACATATATTGCTGCCGTTAAAATTACGTTACTTACGTTAATTACGTTACTTATGCTATGCTACTCTCACGTTGTTTTTAGCGCATGAACTATATTATCCTCGGCTACACAAAAATCATTGTTTGTGTTTTAAATACAGCATCTTGGTTATTGCTGTATTTTGCTTCTTACATTTGACTGGGGAAAGTCTTCAAATCAGTCACTCATCCCAGTCAGAATCTGCCTTGTTTCGTGCTGTGTGGAGGAAATATTCCACTCAACTCGGTTGAATCAGTGAATCAACTGGGTCCGCTGGATCGGCGAGTGATCCACGGGTTTCCAGACCTGCAATTACAGAGTCTTGCTTCATTTTATTTTTTCATTGCCTGTTTTGAGTAATTGTTTAGGTTGAGGTACAGGTGTAACAATTGACATGTCATATAATCATCTACAGGCTAGAGGTAAGATCTTAAGTCCAAGCCCGAGCCCAACCCGACCCGACCCGACCCGAAATTCGGGGCTTCTCTCTCGCTGACTTTTTAAAAAATAAATATTTGTTTATAAAAATGTCATTGTTCTTCTTTGTCTCTCTCTTAAAGTGCCGCGCTAGATTCTTAAGGACGTACTGCTGCTGTGGTTTATGGCCCAATTTTCAACCCGTCAAAATGACGGACGGCCTTAAATTTTTCCCGTCAACTTTTAAAAAAATCCGTCAATGATGGAAAATTGTCGGTTAATGTACCCTCTGCAGAAACAGAAATATAAAACATGTAAATGTTCATTTGTTATTATAAATTACCCCTCCTCCTCCCGAGCCCTCACAAATAAAATATGAAATTTCGGGCTACTTCGGGCAAATCAAGTTAATTGGTCGGGCTCGGGCCGGGTCGGGCTGGATTTTTTAGGCCCGATCTTACCTCTACCACAGACGCACTTTGCGGACGGTCGCCAGTTAACGTAGTAACAAGTTAATATGGAACACCGGGTTAGCTACTGTTAGCACACGCTAAGTTTGAATTAGGTGACAGTTCAACAAGTTGGTTTGCATGATATGTTGGTTGGCGTTGGTCCTAAAACCGCTACACATTAAACGACGGTGAACTTACACTTTTGACGTGAAGTCTTGCTCCCAGCTGCTCCTTTCGTGAGGTAGGCCTTCCACCTTCCTGACTGTACAGCTTTAACTTTGTCAAAATCATTTTCAGTACAAATTTTCAAACTATGACTTAGAAATAGTGGGCAAGAGCACAGTTTATGAGGGATTGCGCAATCCAAGGTGAGGCTCAGTTTGCTGCTGCCGCACGGTGCGTCTCTTCCCCGTCTTTCAAAAGGAAATGTGAAAATTCAGCGACTTTTAATTAAAAAAATAAATCCTCAATCAACATTGTTTCATTTGAATGGAAAAATAATTTATAGTTCAGACCATTTATTTGTTTATTATATTTTTTTCCAGGATGAAGCATTTGTCCTCATGCATTGAGTTTTTGAATGTGACGTCATCACGCACAGGTAGCATTGGCTGACGTGAAAAAAAAACAGCTCAGAGAAAAAGGGGAGGGGCAAATGGAACGCTACAGATCAGAACAAAATAGAACGTGACATCATCAGGTCTGTATATAAGACCAAGGCTCTTCGGTCAGTATCATTTCGTTTCAGACCTTTCAATACGTGACACCACGACGAGAAAGTGCGAGAAAAGATAATTTTCAAAAGACAAACGACTGATACAGAATACATCTGTTCGTTAGAGATCTACAACATCATCCTACAGCATTTCTTTGTGACCGACTCTACCAGCCAAAGAAAATGCAGCGCCCGAGGAACCTCAGAGGTGACCAGAGGAGCGATGAAGTGCAGACAACCGTACGCGGCTGCTCTTGTGAGACCAGCTGCCAACTCAACCAAGAGTTGGAGGAAACAAAAGAACAGCTGAAGAGACAGAAATCCTTAAAGGAGATGTTCATCAACAAGGAAAAAGAGACACGGCGAGAGCTAGAGAGACTGAAGAAGTACACCGATCCAGAAACTCTCAGCACCGCCAAGATTGCCAACCAAGTCAGAGACACCACCAAGAGGAAGAAGAAGAAACTCTTGCAGGTGGACTACGAAGAGCTGCAGGTGGCTCACATCGTTAATGAGGAGAAGTTCAATAATGAGCTCCAGGCAGAGAAGAACAACAACAAACTTCTCAGAGAGGAACTGGAACGCCTCCAGATTTCATACAAAGTGCTCCATGCAAGGTATGAAAACGATGTTCCCAAGCTCAAGGAGCAGGCCGATGCCCTTAAGTGTGACCTCAAGAAGGAAGTCGAGCAGAAGATACTCCTTCAAACAAAGTATGAGGAGTTTCAAGAGGCACAAAAAGTGACCCAGGAGAAGCTCTCTGCCGAGCTGGAGGCAGAGAAAGAGAAGAATAAGATTATCCAGCAAGAAATGGACAAGATCTCCATTTCACACAGTGAGATTACCAAGAAGTATGAAACCAATGTCATCTTGGTCAGAGAACAGGCCGACAAGCTCCAGTGTGAGCTTGACAAGGAAGTCAAGGCTCACGCAGTCTCAGTGTCAGAGGGCTTCCGTAAGATCCAGAACGTGAGGGCAGAGCAGGAAGCCGTCCGTCAAAAGATGGCAGAGGAGATTGCTGTCCTGAAGCAAAATGCCCTTGTGAGTGAGACAATTTTTGCAAAAGAGCTGGATGAGCTGAAATCTCAGCTCAGTGATCAGGTGTCACTCAACCTGAGGCTAACCACTGAGCTCAAGGCTGAGAGGGAGGCTCTCCAAAAAATCACCGACCAGGATGACAAGCAACCACCGAAGGAGGCTGAAGGTGCGGAGGAGAAGCAAGGCGAGGAGCAGGAACCCATCAGTCCTGCACTCGAACTTGAACCACTGAAGGAGGCTCAAGTCGTTGACGAGACGCAGTGCGAGGAGACCATCATTCCTGCACTGGCCCTCGAACCCCAGAGAGAGGCACAGGGAAATCTTCCAGACAGGACAGCACCACCACGTTCTGTCTGGAAGAGAACCCGTCACTTTCTGGGGTTGAGGAAACCAGAGAGTTGGAAGAGGAGGAGGGAGGACTAAAGTAACATCAGTTTTGTGGGTTTTCTCCAGGTGCTCTGGTTCCCACACACGTCGAAAGACGAAAAAAAAAAAAATGTTTTAGTCCCCAACGTCAAAAACAAAAAAGCAAAAAAAAAAAAAAAAAAAAAAAATTGAGAAAATTGAGATATTGTTATATTTTGCAGAAACTTCATCTGTCTGTGTCTTACCTCAATTTAGGATGACATTACAGAAAAATGTCTCCTAAAATTATTATAGGATTTGAATTTAGCTGTTATGAGTGAAGATTAGAGTGCAATATTCATTCAAATATTTAAATTCAAATGAGAAATTCATTTGAAGGGTTAATGTTATAAGCTACATTACAACTGGTTCACCCATTAACATTAAAAATAATTATAACCAAAATGAAATGAACTGAAACTGAAACTGAAATGAATACGTAGAATGCCTCAGAATCTTACATATGGCACCTACAAAGGTGTAGTTATGGTATTTTGAAGTGGGGCTGTATGAGGTGCTACGAGAAGTAGAGCTATGCACTGCTGTGGACGGCTCAGCAGAAAAATATATTTTTGCCACATGAAAAGGTTCATCTCCAAAAAATCAATCTGTTTAAGTCTACACCATATTAAGGTAATATAATAATACATTACTATATTATTTTCTATGTTTATCTCACTGTCAGACAACCTTTTAATTTGGTGCTAACTTTAGAACTTCCAACAGCTGTCTGACAGCAAAGCAAACATTACAAACTATCACTGAGGGGTCACAGACCTCGTGGTAAAGACAACTTTCCCAGTAAAACAACATGTTTGGTATCAATAGATTCAATGCAGTCTTAAAATCCATATAACACTTCTTCACCGCTAACTTAAAAACTAGACTAACACCAGGGCCCGGTATTTCCTGGATTTTTTAGGCCTGATCTTACCTCTACTACAGGCTAACTACAGCTCTACAGCTCTCTGATTGGCCTGCTATGGATCAGACTGGGCTTATTATTACTATTTGTATCAGTTTGCCCTTTCTATATTACTACATAAGCAAATGTGTGTTTATATGGAAAGCCTTGTTGTTTGCCATACAAATGGATCTCATTTGGCCAAAACACTTGAAGCACCCTGAGAGCAGACTATAATGATACCTGTGATAAAATACACATCTCTTTCCCCAGGGAGAGGCAGCCAGATGCTGAGGTGGACGGCCTTGCTTCCAGTCCTCTGCAGGCAATGCAGAGTAGCCTGAGTCTTGGAGAAAAGCAAGAGGATGCTGACAACCAGAAAAACTCCACCAGGGCCAGCCAGGCCGGCCTTAACAGCAACGCTATCCATATCCCTGTCACCATCACCGCCCCGCCAGGAGAAACCACCATCATACCCAGTGAGTACAGCACGTCATTGTCATGTCAAATTAAAGTTTCATTAGGCTTACGATTAAAACATTTTATTGTATTTCCTCTAGTCATCACTTTCTGGTAGAGTTATTAATGCTAATTATGGAAAAAAGAATTAAGACTGTCACCACATCCCCGGTAAATCTTATCATGTGCAGTAGGACTGATGTGTGAGATGTGCCAAAATATGAAAAAAAAAACCTGAATAAGCCGATGCAGTGTTGCAGTACTATCCACAGTGAATGCAAACACATTGCTAAGATGCTGACAATAACTATGCCAACATGTTGGTGCTAAGCTGGAATAATGTTTGCAGTGTTCACCATCTTAACTGTTTGTCTGCACCTAACAGTACAGCTGAGGCTGGTGGAGGTGTTGCAGGTATTTGATCAGAAACCATAGTACAGTGTTGTGTTGATGATGATGCTAGATGAAAAGTTAGGATTCCTAACTTTTCACAATTGAACATGAATGAGTTCAATAAATCTCATGGTGATTGATCCAGTAGTCACAAGTAGTATATTCTATAATAACTCTTTCATCGCAGAGGGATTTCTGTGCCTCTATTCTCCGGTAACTGACTACTGAAGAAATGAAAAAAAATGTAGTTATCTGTCTAGTTTTGAAGACGAAGAATGTTACAAAAAGCTTCTGGTTGAGATCCATGTAAAAGCAGCTTAATTTTTATTTTTTTAGTTATTTTTTGCACCCCTCAACCACTATCATTTAAGAAATATATAATTAGTTAAGTTAAGAAAGTAAATACTATTATAAAACTACCAACAGCCTGCATTTAGAAAAATCTTACTATTACCTAGTCTTTGTTTGTAAAGGTAAATGTTTGTATTTATTTATTTTCAGTGAACAACATTGACTGTGACAACTTCCAACTCAATGAGGAGAAGAAAGATCTGGAGGAGGAGGCGGCGGCTAATGGTCCCCGGCAGATCCTTCCCTACAGCTCCATGTTCATCTTCGGGCAAACAAACCCGTAAGTCAGAACTGGAAGGTGCTGAGATGGAATAGTTTGCACACTCATCAACAAGTACTTATGTTTTTGCGATGTTCAGTGGGAACCAACACATGGTGAACTGAAAGATTTATATTTTTCTGCCCAAAATAATTAAATTCACCCACCTTGTTAAAGTCTTTGAAACAAACAGCCACAGATTATACATATACATTGATGTACTGCTTGTCGTGTTTTAGCTTATTCATTTGGATGCATATTTGAATCTACAAAAATTAAATTGATATGTATTTATTATTGACAGAAGAAAAGATTTAAATTTCAGCATGGTTATTGATCTGAAAACACCACCTGTTCAAGTGTGTAGCAGTCCGGAGCATTGTCACTGGTCAGTAGGCACGTACTTGGTATGGTCGGGGTGCTGGAAGGACCGATCCTCTGGCTACAAAAAGTGGTGATCAGGATGTTGATTGTCTATTCTCAGGTAGTGAAGGAGCCACAGCAGGTGCTGCAGATTGAGAAATAACAATCAGATCAATTTTTGTTTATTTCCAATTATATTCACGATTTAACTTTTTATTGTTTTACATTCATGGAATCTCTGAGGCCGATACATGTCCACATTTTCATATGCATCATTTTCAAATGAAATATGCATATTGTCCATGACCTGATTTGGAAGAACCACCTGAACTTTGTACTTGTGTGTGTGTACGTTTACATTTCCATCTGTCTGTGTTTATTTGTGTGTGTGGTCTTGCAGGGTGCGGCGGCTGTGCCATTACGTGGTCAACCTACGTTACTTTGAGATGTGCATCCTGATGGTCATTACCATGAGCAGCATCGCACTGGCAGCTGAGGACCCCGTTCAAGCCAACGCACCGCGCAACAACGTGAGTCAGACGGACATCTGGACTTCATAAATAAACATCTGGAAGAAACAAACAACGCTGGTTGTCAGACAGACATAGTCACACAGACCAGTATTTGAAAATGAAAAATGCAGCACAAACATATCTTATTCGGGCTGACTGGCTGATTCATTCAGACTGAGTTAGGACGTTTCTAACAGAGGTGGACAGTTTGTCCATACTGAGGAACAAACATCTCTGGTCAAATGCTGTCAGTCTGACGTATGAAATGTTTTAATAAAACACCAAAAGTGCTGCATATCTAGTTTTGGCAAAACATTTATGTACTCTTCATGTCACTGAATCACGTTAGCCCATGTTGGAATAAGGAGGTAATGCAAACACACAGACACGTAACTTGATTTTTTTGTTTTTTGACAGACAAGCACATTAATTCATATTCTAGACAAGGGTGAGAGGAAATCTGAGGTGATGTTGTGCGTGTGCGTGCTGCTTATCTGCGTGTGTGCAAGTGTGTGTGGTTTTTATGTAGGTAGTCAGGCAGTGTGTGTCAGTGCAGGGGAGTGCAAAGCTGACAGAGCTTGAGACCTCTGACAGGGCGGAGGAACATGCTGTGCATATTTAGTCCATTCACAAACACATAGACTTCAAAAGCGTCTTAAACTGAAAATATCTGTCACTGGATCTCTTAGATCTTTTGGATCTCACAAAATATCTTCTTACACTCTGTTTTTGCAGGTTCTCAAATATCTGGATTACGTCTTTACTGGAGTCTTCACTTTTGAGATGGTGATTAAGGTGAGAAGGCTGTCGAGGTACGCCTTGATTTGAGCTCTGAAAAAACAGCCACTTGAGGTTTTGGTAATTTGCAGGTCAAAAACACATCTAGGATACTAGGCTGGGCTAAATGTGTTTGGAAATTGGCACTGCTGGTAATGGTACTGATATTTAGCTGACTTATACCTTGTACTTATACACTAATTATCAAATGTTGTACTTTGTTTGTATTGTATTGTATTTGATTGTAACAAATGGATATCATTAGGAAATGAGAAAATGTAATGAAAGCTCTAAAGATTTTTATGAGCTAAGAAAGAAAAAGGTCAGAATAGTTTTTGATTCTTAAAATATTGTGTTACTATTTATTCTGTCACTCAAGATGATCGACTTGGGACTGCTCCTCCATCCTGGTTCTTATTTTCGTGACCTGTGGAACATTCTGGACTTCATTGTGGTCAGCGGGGCTCTGGTTGCCTTTGCCTGCTCGTAAGTCATCTTTTCTTTTTATTCCCGTCGTGTTGCCCAGCGTTACCCTCTCTCCAGTATCCATCAGTGGAGTGTGGCTAGGTGCCCCTGCTCCTGTGTTTTGCTTGAACACACTCCAAAGTGTTCATCCAATTATTCCTCACAAACTCTGAGGCTTTTGTGCTGCCTGGGGTTATTTAGCCGACATGACTATGTCAAACTCATCTTTTATTGTTACATAAAGTCTCCCCAGCTCCTCTCTGATAGTCAGCTAATGGGCCATGCACAGCTGGGCTTATATTGTAGGTCTAAGGTTCAGAGGGGGACAGAGAGAGTAGAGGAAAAGAGATGATGCTAGCCGTTAAGCTGGCACGTAATTGCAGCTCTATGCTTTGAATCTTTTTGTTAACAGCTGTGTTTGTGCTGGATCTACCGATTCTGTTTTTTTATGCCTGAATATTTAAAAATTACTGACAGCGTGGAGGGTGAATTTTCTCTGCCAAGTTCATTATTTTGTATAATGGGGTATGTTTGAAAGTGCACACTGATTTAGAAATTAAACTGAGCACATCTATGTTTGAAGTGTCCTGTTTTATGATTTTAACAGATGCCTTTCAGCCAATCAGAAATAAGTGTTGGTGCAAAGAGAGTTAATGAGCCTCTTGACACTTACAGACCTGCATTCAGGGTGTCTGGAGTAAGAAGATGATTCTGTTTTATCCAGCACTGTTATTTCACATGATATCGACTCAGTTTGTCGCCTGTGTATTTTTCCTCTGTACTGCTTTCTGTCGCTCTGATTTCCTCACTTTTACTTCTGCTGTATATCAATGCTTCTATCTGTCTTTTATCTGTTGCTGACTCTGTCTCTGTCTTCTCTCTTTCACTTTTTTCCTTCCTTCCTCTTCTGTTTTCTTGGCTTGGATTGCTTTCAGGAGCCTTATGGGGTAATGCCTGTGTGTCTGTCCATGTGCTTGTCTTCCTGTTTGTGTCTCCTGCCTTCCTCTCTGTCCATCTTAGCCGGAGTTATTTGCAGAGTTTATATATGTGTCTGCAGCAGCCTTCCTCTCTCAGATTAAATGTTTAAATTTTCTATTCTTATCATCACCGCCACAGTCATGATCAAAGATACTGGCATTTATTCTGTTTGTGTTAGGTAACTGTGTTTGTGTTGCATCTGTATTTGGGTTACATAAGAGCAATTACCTGTCCTCCATTTATCGCATATATTTTACGTGTTGTAGTAGGAACACTATACAAAATGCACAGCATGGCAGCACTACGAAACATACTGTACTGTCAGAGACAACAGTTTCAAAGGTTCAGACTTTCACAAGTTGTTCCAGATATTCAGAAGAATCTGAGTGCTGCTATCCATGATAAGCAGACAACTACATAGATACCAATGCTTAGTGAAGCGTTTCTTTTTGATTTATAGACACAAAGACATACATAAATAATAGTCTAATAAAGATGTCAGTATCTTTCTAACTGCTAATACATTGTTCATATATAAACACATGCTTCAAGGGAATAATACGGTCATCCTGTTTGGTATGCTGGATCTCACTTCTGATGTGGTTAGATAAGTGACATTCGCTCACCCAGTTGTTATCAGATTCAACCACTTTCTCTTCATCTCTCCCATCCATGTTCACTTCCTGTCCACCATTTTGTTCTCCCTATTATCTTCCTCATAAACTCACAGTCATGGCATGGAAGCGTGTAGGACTACATTCACATTGCAAGGTTGACAGGATGGCTCTGCTTTCTTATATGTTTGGATATTGATCATTGATATTGAGTTCAATATTTGGCCTGCTCTAAAAATATACTTAGCATCAGACAGGTTTAAGAGAAAACAAAGAAGAACTGTGAAGTTATTATCAGAAAACCTAAGGTTTAGAGATGAACTTCCTGCTTCAATCTGCCAGTATTATGGATTCTGGTTATGCTTGGTCCATTCAGGTATATAATCAAGACATATTGACAAACTGAGATACATGTAACTAGACCCTATCTGGTTCCATAGACTAATTTGGATTGGGCCCTGGGCTGAGTCTCCGGTTTTCAGAACCAATCAACCCATGAAGGCCTCTCCGCCAGACCTATTTTAGGAGCTGAAAAATCAGAAACGTGGTCTGTGTGATTCAGAGGTCTGACACCAGTGCAGATGCAGATGCAATGCTAACAGAAGCCAGCAAAATGGCAGCCAGGTCAGAAATGATATAACATCTACAAAGCAGTATATATAACAGATCCTAGAACTGTCCTAAATTACAATTAAAAAATTGACTTGAATTAATTTGAATAATTATGAAATGGAAGGATCCAGTCACACTTGAGGGATTTTATATTCTCAGCTTCTGTGTGAATGTAGTCATACACTAGGCTGATCTCATCAACATTGTCTTTGCTCCTCTCGCACTGAAACGGACCGTGGCGTCATGATCATCCACTTGCTATAGAATTGGTTACAATCATTGTAATGTTTTATCAGACCTGTCTGTTGTCTTGCTCTTCCACAGGGTAATTACTTTAAGTGCCTCTGTTTGTCTCTTATCTTTGTTTTCTTTTCAGTGTGTTTTGACGTCGAAAGTTTGAACAATGTCCCTTCATTCCTGTCTGATAGCAGCTTAAAATGTTTATTTTGGTCTGCCATTTTTATATATGCTTGTTTGCTCTATTTATGTGGGTGGTGTTTGTGTGTGTATTTGTGCGTGTGTGTATGCTTATCATTGCTTCTTCTCATCAGATCGCAACAAAGCGTGGCCAGGTGGGAACTGTATCTATCTTTTGCTTATTGATCCCTTTCTCCCTGTCTCATGTGAAATGTGAAACACAGAGCACTCCTCTTGTCAGCCTTTCCAAATGATCCTTGTTGCCCCCCATCCCAAGATGCTTTGGGATATGACCATAATTTCCCTCCCTCGTTACGCTCTTCCCTTTTAGAAAAACCTCTTGTTCCAATATTGGGACATCCAGACAAAAAGACAATATTGGGGATTCCACCTCATAGCTTTCAGAAGACCAACATACAGCTTCAGACATGCACGAATATGAATCTGCACTGAATAGCTTTACACTTGTATCAAAGCAAACCTTATCTATCATTTCACCTTCATGTAAATCTCCTGTAATCTGAACTAAAGTGGGTTTAATTGGTTAAATCACTAAGAGATTATAACCTGCAGTTTGACTCACCTCTCTGCCCTTCACCCACATCTCTCCTTCTTTATGCAGAGGGAAATCGATATAGGATTGTAGCTTCTCACCTGATTCCACTGTGTGTGGCTAATTTATTCAAAAGCAGGGTTACAGTCAGTCCAGTCAGTGTATGTAATGACAGCGCCACTAGATACTCATTTTACCATACGAAATATATTGTGCAAATGACTTATTTGTATGAAGTAGACGACCACTTAAACCACTTTTCTCCATCTCTATTTATGTCTACCCACATTCAAAATTTTACTTCTCTTGCAGTAATTGAATATTCTGTCTAAACTGCTGGAAGAAATATACTTAAACGGGTAAACAAGGTTCTCTTGCAACACTCAGAAAATGCTCACCCTAAAAAAAGTAGAAGTTTAAATGGAGAAAAATGCAAATTAACTGCTCATTATTGCACAAGATCCTCTCAAAAGCAAACAAACAAAAAATTTGAGCCCAGATTTTTATTTGGTTTCAATGATCAAAATATCCTGAAGTACAAAGTATGATACAGTGAAATTAATGAGCCTCAACTGTTTGAACTCTGAATAACATTATTCAAAATTCCAGTGAAATTCACATGGAGATAGACAGGGTTCGGGTTGGGCAGTCTGGTGCATCCTGTTTTGCTGAGGCTAAGGAGTGTTTGATTGGATGTCAGATCTTGCGTCCCTAAACAGGAAAGGCTTGTTGCTCTCAGGAGACGGCAGCTGAGAGGTCCAGAGTCATGATGACTGAGGATGACCTCACATGCCTAGCTGCTGAGCACGTCATGGAATCAATGCTGATCTGGGCTGCTATGATGTGAAAACACGACCTTGTACCCACGTACACACACACAACCATACTACATACTACTAGCCCACGGTGCTTCTGAAAGCTATTGGGAGACTATTCTTGCTGTCTCAATGTGTTGAGATCCTGGAATAGCAAGTACTGGCATTGACTTTGCAGATTGCATGCAAGGGTAACAAAGTCATCTGAGCATGAGAGCTGCATGCCACTTTGGTAGACTTAGAATTTTCCATTCAGAAAGGAAAAGGCCCTGGAGCCTAAAACGTATGGAACCATGCTTCTCTCCTGTTTGGCCACGTTATCCACTTTTACATCATATGAAAAAAGTATATTTCATTATTCTAATTTTTAGATTAATTTTTAGTTTTTCACACAGTAAACAAATTGAACAGTTGTTTTTTTTCCACGGGTCCCACAGTCCCTAAATATCCTCCGCTGGCCAGCCAAGTGTTTTTAAAATGAGTCTCTGCAGCACTGACAGATTGGTCCAGGCCTCTGTGAGTGTGTCTCTCCATGTGTTTGGGGACATTTAAAACAAAAGGAGGGTGGGGGGGTGTTAACAGGTTACTGATAGTCATCATTGTAATGCTTTATTTTATAGGTCCCTTTCCTAGAAAGGTCATATGTACCTTATTTTCCTGGAATCGACTTTCTAATTTAGGACCAATCATAGAGAAATGGGCAACATGTTCAGTTACTCAGACTCATTTGTTTTCAAGTGTTCAAGAAAGAACCGGGAAATGGCCAGAAGTAGTTGCTGTAAATAGAAAACCGAGCAGCACTGCTGAGTGGAGTTTAAATTTCAGGCTATTTTTTTCCAGAAAAAATGGTTTGGTAGCTTAATATTCAAGGGCCATTGGAAACTTTATCATTTATTATGATCTATCTATTATTCACTGACCGTGAACTGGATTTTGTCAGCTCTAATGATGACATGAGTGAATGCTAATGCTAAATCAATGTGTTTGTTGAGAACTCTGTCTTCACCGGACTTTCAATATTTTGTGCTGAGGTTTTAAAATGAGAACCAAGTAAAGGGGTCTTGAACATGCACATGATGCCTGCATAGCAGTATATAATGCTACAAGACTGAGGCTAAACCTGTATGTCCCAGGCAAAAAGTTAGCATCTTCTCTAGCTGATGATCCATTTAGAGGGACTTTTCAAAACAAAATGTTACTGAAAGCATTGTGATGATAAAGGCTACGTGTATTCTTATAATCGACGTGGTATGGTCTTCAGGCACATTTTTATCTTTTAGGGTTGTTACTGTAGCTTTCTATAGCTTCCCTTGAGGATGAGAACATTGGTTGTTCTGTAACTCTAAATCATGCTGGTGTAAGAAGCAGCGTTGCCTCTTGGGGCCACTAACAGGGCTTTTAGACTGTCTTTCGTTCCTCGTATGCTTGTGTCCCTCTCCACATCCTTCACACATGAAATTATTGTGATGTGCACACACATAGATATATACACACTCTAGCTTTCTACTTCTCTGAATTTTTTGCAGTCAAGGAGAAACAAATGAGAAACACTTTTTATACAGAGTGACAGCCACAGTGTGTGTACGTATGACTGATTAATTAAAAATCCTTCTCGCACTGCCCTTGGCCAATGTCAGCCTCTGAGTGAATGATGGCTCAGCCGTATGCTATTAGCATAACAGCTAGTTTTTAAACCCCCTCACCCATCTCCCACTCTGTGACAGGTTAATAAAACCTGCAGCATCTGCAATGACTGACAGCAGTGGTTCCTGCAAAGAAGCTGCTTTCTCAACAGGAGGGCTGATTCTTTGAGCATTTACTCTAAACAAAATATTTGTATGTTATTCTACAGAAATACGTTAGCTTTGTGTGGCTACATATTTACAGCCTATAAGCTATATTTGTTGAGGTTACACATGAACAAAGCCAGTGGCCAACTGCTAACTGACATTGTAAAAATTGTTTAAAAAAAAAAAAAAAACACTCCAAGAAGACAAAAAACAAAGAGGTGTTGTGCAGTAAAATGTACTACATTGGAGAAAAGCACAGTGTTTGGTTGTTACAGAAGTTACAGGAAGGAAAGGAAATGAAAGAAAAAAGGAATGGAAACAAAAGGAATATTGTAATGTAGCCACTGTCAGCAGATAACATAGTGCAGAAGAAAGTACAATATTTCCCTGGTGGAGAAAATATCATATACATGTACTGTAGTTAATTTGGACAAATGAATCTGCATGTTTCTGTGGAATAACATCATGAGCTCTCATGCATGTACTCTACTAACAGTATATACACAGGTATTTCTCTGTATACACTATACAGCCAACCTGATACTGACACTACTACCATCTCTTGTTACTGGGGGATGGAAGGAAACGGTTGATTATGATTATCAGTTACACTATATCACCCAGACTAACTGTACTCTCAATCTACACAGAGGGACAAAAGGCAAGGACATCAACACCATCAAGTCCCTGAGGGTCCTTCGAGTCCTGCGGCCACTCAAGACCATTAAACGGCTGCCCAAGCTGAAGGTACAGTAATCCAATCTGCCACCCACCCAGTCCATTCTGAGAAAAAAGAAAAACACAGAGCAGCTGGGGCCACAGACAGTGTCAGTCACACACACTACCATGAGTCAAATGCATTTATATATAAAATCAAATGATCAAAAGCATTTGTATATCAAAAAGAACTTGATAACTAACTCTTTTATCTCAAGCTCTAGATGAAGGATGTGAGCTGTTTGACCTTTGGGGTGTTCTGGGTGGTGGAGAGACGTGACTAAAAATTGCTTCCTTTACTGAAATAAATCTGTGCAAGGAGGCCTAGCATTTATATTCCAGAGCATACACACAATAGATATGGGCCCAGATACAGCAGGGTGATAACATCAGTGAGATACTGTGTTTTACGCATAAACACTCACATCCTATAGGTTTGGAAGGTGACTTTGAAAAGTTTTATTTACCATCTATGTCTCAAAATTCCAGCTTTTGACCACTTCTGTTTGGTAGACGTTGTGATTTTTGTGACTGTTCTTATTAAGTCATTTTAGAGTGGCTTTTCTTGTGAGTCTGTAATTTGGACTGGATTGATAACTGCACATTTTTTCAATTACGTGGCCTATTTGGCCAGTTTCAGTTAGCTGTCACATTGTATTGTCCCAGCTGCCTTTCCTCGTTGAATATGACCAATCTTTGTTGCAGTACTGCATAATGGAAAAAAAGTGAAGTTAGGTGATGAGGTCATTTTCTACCTGGTGTTTTTGTTTATTTTGTCTTACCTCTTTACATGAACTGAAAAAGAGGGAAGCTCACTTCATATCTATGGTCCAAATTGCTTCCTGTGCTTACAAAGAAAAAAAGCATAAAAAATAATGTCTTACGTTCTTCTACAGTCCAATAGTTTACCTGAATGGTGTGCAAAAGAGACACATGAAAATGGGGAAATCACTGAGATAAAAGTATACACAAAGAAAGTCCACCACATGTGTATTCAGGGTGAGCTGGATTCATAAGTGCAACACAAAATGGTATGTTTGTTTTGCAAAGAAATGCTCACGTTTATTGAAGAAACACAATTTTTATGTTTCAGTTATTCTAATGGCATCATTTTTGCTTCATTTTCAAATCTGACAATTCCAGTGAAAATCCAGAATTTGAAATCTGAAAAAAAAAGTTTAAATTCTGCATAGTGGCTTTACAATAAAGAATGTGTATGAATCTGTATTAATGGACTCTGACCCTCATCAAGGCAAGACATTCAACTGTTTCCGCTGATGCAGAAATGACAGCTTCCCTCTGGTGCATGAAGGCAGCGGATCATCCAAAAGTAATGGATCTGACAAAAGATGAAAGATGTGATTGGAGTAATAGAAGTGTGATGATTGAGAGAGATCAGAGTTGGCAGACAGACACTCATCCACAACTCTTCTCAGATACTTGGCCAGACTGGTTTGATGGACAGGCTGCTAGAGGGGGGGAGAAATATGCTCAGTCCTTGCTCTGGAGACAAAAGCCTTGATTGCGATCATCCATGCAGCAGCGTATTCATTGGTTAGATTGCATCCATGTCAGGATAGATACACAAAGCACTTCATCTCAGAGAGATCACAGTACTCTCTGACAGAAGTAAATAGCTGGAGAGAGAGAGTGACAGGCAGGGAGACACAAAGACAGACTCCATGCCAAGGTGTACGAGTACATTTAGGGGAAGAAGAATCTAACATAGACTGTTGATAGGAAACAGTGATGCTCATCATCCATGCCAACCTCCACACTGAGGTTCTGTGGCGCTTTAACAACATCATGCTACATCTGCTGTTGGTTTTAAGACACAATAGTTTGTATTTGCAGTGGCACAAGAGAGCACTTGTCAAGTAACTGTAAACATAGCCTGCTTTACTCTAAGTGTTCGAACAAATGTTCTTTATTCTGCTGCTGCTCCTTGTTGTTCACCACAACAGACAGGGTTATCCTGTGGTAAGGAAGGCACAGAATACGCTTCCTGTCATAGAAAGTTAGACTGATATTTTTAATATCAATCGATTTTTGCGTTCCATTCCACTCAGCTGTGCTGCTTGGTAAAAAAAAAAGAGGCTGTTGCTCAAGTTGTCCTTTTTTCATTATCTGTAAAACTATAAATGTGTAGATATACTTGTGAATAGCTTACATTTATTAATCTGCCTGTGTGTGTGTATTCCAGGCGGTGTTCGACTGTGTCGTAAACTCTCTGAAGAACGTTCTTAACATCCTCATCGTCTACATCCTCTTCATGTTCATCTTCGCTGTTATCGCTGTGCAGCTGTTTAAGGGCAAATTCTTCTACTGCACTGACGAGTCCAAGGGTCTGGAGAAAGACTGCAGGTACATCATTCAAACCTTCCCTTCTTCATGCCTGAATGTCTTCCCAATGAACAAAGGAACTGATGTTTTTTAGAGACCCTATCATCATACCATACCGCCATAATGGTGATGCATGATTTTAAACTGAAACTATCAGTCAAATTTTGATTTTCTCACTCCTCGGTCTTTCTCTGTCTCAGGGGTCATTTTCTGGACTATGGGAGAGATGACGTAGCAGCTCAGCCGAGAGAGTGGAAGAAGTATGAGTTCCACTACGACAACGTTCTCTGGGCCTTTCTAACACTCTTCACTGTCTCCACCGGAGAGGGCTGGCCAGTGTAAGTCAGAACCAACCTCCATATCACTTCATTAACACCTTTCATATGTGAAGGGCCACTTTAGTCTGTGAACACAAGGTCTGGACGAACAACTGATAAATGAGATAGACATTGGGAATGACTTAGTTTTAAAAGTGAAGATGGCCACAATATATAGCTCAAATTGTGTTGAATATCAATACTTGAACATTTTTTTGAGTATTTTGAAGTATTGTTGAATTATTTATTCGTTTGAATTCCCTTCACTGATGGTGGTAGCACCCCGTGTACTAAAAAGAGAAAAAGAATGTCCAACACACAGTATAATACAAATACAAACATTAAATAGTGCACACTGAACCCAACTGATTTCTCCCAGACTTAATTACTGTGCCATCTCTAAAGATGCAATCAAGGCTTGTTGCATAGACCATTTTGGTCTGCCATTCTGTGCCTGAGCTAAAGTAGCATTTGTCATCATCAAGGACTGTTGATGGCTGTTTGCTTATTTCATTCATTGAACTTACCGGAAAAAGAAAAGTAAAGTGTGAAACTGACTGAACCTGTTACGCATGCATCACACACTCCTTAACAAGTACTGACAGCACAATAACACCACAACAATAGATGACTCGCCAATGAGTTGTGCATTTAAATATACAGTATTTATCTCTTGATAAACACTTGAGAAATTGTAATTATGATGCACAGTGAAGAGAAGAAGGAAAAAGTAAGTAAAACAGGTAAATTAGTCAGCTTCCAGCAACCTAAAGCCTGAAAATTGTACAGATACTTGGCAATGACGTACCAAGGCCTGGGTCAGCGGTCCCAGTGGTTTCATTATTTGGCTATAATAGCTGTTGCTAGCATAACACACCTTTGGTGGTCAAGCTGCATTGTGAGTGAGGTAGATGCCAGGTTTTGTCAAAGAAGACTGTGTGGAATTAAAAAGACTGTATCTTTATCATTTACATACTTTGAAACTGCTCTTCATAAGTCAGACAGTGTCATAGGCAATGGTATGGTAAATAGGAGGAGGGCTCTATTAAAGGTCCAGTGTGTAGATCCCCCACAGATCTAGAATCTAGATCTACTGTTTAGTTTGTCGATTCTCGGCTTTTGTAGGAACATGACTTGGAAATGAAAAGGCAAACAAACAACAACATCAGAGAAGGAGGAGCTCACTGATGCACCAACACATCTGACTGTGTTAGAGTCAGTTTGTCTCGTTCTCTCATCTTTCTCACTCCATAACAATGTCTCCTCTTTTGCATAATTGCTATGACCACTGCTGGAACCCCTGATGCTTCTTGGGAGGGTTTGTCACCATCATTGTCATCTTTATTTGAAAAGCAGTTTTCACAAGTTACAAAGTGCTTCGCACATAGCAACAAATTATAAACCAACTTATGGAAAGTGTACAAACAGTGCTGAACGAGTCTGCCAGAAAGCCATCAAGCACTTTCTGATTTCACAGCAGGAGAGTTTTGAGTCCTTATTACCTAAATGGAGACATCTGTAATAATCAGCAAGTCTGTGAGGGTAAACACCACAGTAGGGACTCCTGAATGTCCATCATTTAGAAATCCTCTGTAAGTGACCTGTGAATAGAAACCTCTTCAGTACATGATTGGATATTTTGGGAAAAGCTCACTGAACATTTCAAGACAGATCGAGATTAGTGTTACTTCATCAAGCTTGCTTGATTCCACTTCCAGGACTTATTTTAGTAAACAACGGGCTAAATATTTTGTTATTTTGTGGTTTTGGATTGCAGCTTGGTGGTGCAGTGGTTAGCACTGGCCTTTCTGTGTGGAGTTTGCATCTTCTCCCCATGTCTGTGTGGGTTCTGTCTGGGTACTGTGGCTTCCTCCCACAGTCCAAAGACATGCACCTGGGAGAGACCATTTTAAGGAAAATTTAAACACAGCAATATCCATGTTATTGTTGTTTGAAACTCTCATCACTTCGTCTTTTGCTTCTTTTCAGGGTCCTGAAGCATTCTGTGGATGCCACTTATGAGGACCGAGGCCCCAACCCAGGCTTCCGCATGGAGACATCCATCTTTTACGTGGTCTACTTTGTGGTGTTCCCCTTCTTCTTTGTCAACATATTCGTGGCTTTGATCATCATTACCTTCCAGGAGCAGGGAGACAAGGCCATGTCAGAGTGTAGCCTGGAGAAAAATGAGGTGTGAGATTGTTGAGTGGTGCTCTTTTTTGCTTTGTTTCTTTCCTGTAAAAGAATGACCCCTCCTCCCTACATGCAACAAAATAACACGCTGATTGTTTCTGCAGAGGTGCTAGTTTCTTGCAGTTTTGTTTTTTTGCAATACATAAGGATCCTCCACATGCTCACAATTCCACCAAACAGAATAAAAAAAAGACAGCAGAGGGATTTATCTCTGCTCTCTTCATCTCCACTTCACAGGGTCTTTGTTAAAATCATGCTGTTTTTTGTCTATAAAGTATTGGCCTGTGATCAGAGAGCTTCAATTTGTGGTCTCATCTTTTAATATTACGACAGGCTCACAAAATCCTCTTGTGGTGCACCAGCTGTCTCTCATGTTTTTAAATTTGATTTTCCAGCACTTTCCTCTTCTCTGATGAGAGGTGTGAAGGTTCCTGTATCGGAGAGGATTCATACCTAATTTTTCTGTTTTTGTTTTGTCTTTTCATCAAACAGAGGGCTTGTATCGACTTTGCCATCAATGCCAAGCCACTGACGAGATACATGCCAGAGAACAAACAGTCCTTCCAGTACAAGATGTGGAAATTTGTGGTGTCGCCTCCTTTCGAGTATGCCATCATGACCTTAATCGCCCTGAACACAGTTGTGCTGATGATGAAGGTCAGTGATCCCCCCTGCTAACAAGGTAAAGGGTAGATACCTCTCAGCCTGGAACAAGTAGTTTATTTGCTCAGTGATACTTCTCAGTATTTCACTTCTCAGTACGATGCAGCACACTGTTTATTAAATATTTAAAAGAATTGCAGGAGCTGATTCCATAAATCTGCACTGTTTCATGTTTAGTTCAAGGCAGAGATGCAGTAACAACACTGGTCTGCCCTTGAGACATGGTCAGCAATTAAAAATCAAACAACACCACCAGCACACCCCTTGACACTTCTGCCAAACAGTGCTTGCTGCGATCAGAGCAGAGAAGTCGTGTCTTGGCACTTCCTTTACTCATCTACTCAGAAGAGAAAATCTCTGAGGGACTGAAACCACCAGTTTGGTTAATGCAGGCTGTGGCAGAGAGGAGCTCTGTTCGCCTGCTGCTTTCATTTACATAATTTAATTATTTATATTTCTAAATTTCTAGTTTTTCTTATTTGTTAGATTCTGAAAAATAAAAAATAAATCTGAAAATGTATCTGAAGAAACAACAATGAGAGACATTTGCAGTTAAGTACCTCAAAGTGTCAAACTATCAAACCAGATGGGCAAAAACAAGGAGCCTAATGTCTCTGGATAACTTGTGTTGTTAACAACCAACTAGCTTTTATCCAGGACTGTAATGGATAGCTATCAGAAGATATTTTTGGTATTTCACTTATAAAAATGCAAAGCCAGTAAAGGGAAAGCAGTCTTCTTAGTAACTTTTAGGATATGAAAGAAAGCTTGCCATCAAGTACCAAGAGAACAACATTATTTACTCAGATGTATGTAATTGAATTCTAAGTATCTCCCTTGCTCGAGACTGGAGCTGTGTTCCAACTAATTTCCAATGAAAGTAGCTCCAATATCAGAGCTCAGAGTCACCAGGTCACATCCACTTGTTCATTTGCATAAAGCTTTGTTGCTGTATTGGTGCAGTGAAGGAGAGGTCACAAACTCACTACATAGATAGCTTATATTGGAAGTAAAAACAGTTGGAAAAGAACAAATGAACTATTTAAATATTTACAAGATCAAAATACCCACTGACATATTTACAAGCTGTAGGCACATCCTAATTCAAAGAACAAGAGACAAAGAGTGACAGAGAAGCATCTCTGGCCTACTCACTGGAGCTGTCAGATGAAGAGCCCGTATCATACACGGGAATGAACTACAACATATAATATTCAAATAGATGTCTTGCTGTTTCTATGCTGTGAATAAGTCACTAAAGTTGTCACTAGTTGCCTTTTAGACACAAAGTCACCAACAGGATTGGAAAGGTAGCTGAATGAAGTTGATAGGCCTGGACTGGAGTGCTGCTCTTTCAGTCATGCCACCTGTGGCCAAAAGTTAAATTGCAATAATAACAAACTGTATAAATGTATGGGACATGTTGGGTTTTTATCTGACAGACCTGCAGGACAGTGACAATGACCAACATACACAGGCACAGATCATTTCACAATCACCTGCTATTATCACTGTGGCAAGACACAGTGCCTACTAATACTTGAAATTATTAAAATGAAGGTTAGTGTTTGTGGGCTGTCAGATATAATTGCAGTGCTTCTTGGTTACATTTTATATCTGTATATATCATCTATATATGTGGTAAGTGATGCAGCTTTTTCACACTGAACTGTGGCTCTTCTCTCAAATCTTTCACTAAATATATTCACTGTCTGTTTTACCTTCTGTCCTCAGTTCTACGACGCTCCACTACTGTACGAGTCCATGCTGAAATACTTAAACATCGTTTTCACAGCCCTCTTCACACTCGAGTGCATCCTCAAGATTATTGCCTTCGGTCCACTGGTGAGCTGTCAAGACCATATGCTGCGCTGTACTCTGCAAACATTAGACAATTATTCATTGTTGTGTTGTGCTTCTGTTTACACACATGAGGGGGAAAGCTCTCTTTGGATATGCAAATCAGCCAGAAGAACCAGACTGAGAGTGACTTCCGTGTCTAACTGTGCTCGTCGTGTTCAGTTAATTAAATGTTGTTTTTGTGAATGTTAAAAGAATTCACAACATTTTTTCGGATGTGTTGTGGTTTAGACTATTGGGTTTTTCTAATGAAGAGACCGATACACAGTCCGACTCAGCACACAAACGGTTTATCAGAGGATGAATGACATGTCATAAAGCAGGAAAAGTAAAAGGTGTAAATTCTCAAATCCAGGAAACAGGAGGAAGGAATAGTAACAAAAAGAAGGGAAGAATGGAAAAGCGCTCAAAAAGACTAAATCTTCCCCAACATGGGGCCGTCGAGCCTGCAGCGAGGCGTTTCATCTCTGGCTCCGTTCCATTTACGAAGCCCATTTACTAAATAGCTTTTCTCACACACCACTTGTCTCCACCTGTTTAGCAGTTTAGCCCAGACGGATGGGCTCACATCTGCTGGTATAAACACTCGGCTGCTGCTTCTCTTCAGCCTGCAGCTGCAGGGCCTGGCTGCAGCCTCTGGCCTCAGGAACTGGATGATTGACCAGTCTGAGGGGGATCCAGGCTGCAGGCAACAGATCAGCAGCTAGGTTATGAAGGGGACTGTGCAGGGATTTGTGTGTATTGTGTATGCACATATAGATTTGTGCGACCCAGGGGGAGTTTTATTTATTTATTTATTTTTTTTTGTAGTTTGTTTTCTTCTATGGGAGCAGTTGTTGTACATCACTAAAACTTTGGTTCATACACACACTGTATCTGTAAAGGGAGCCAAAAGTTTCTGCACAGATAACTTATTTTCACGAAAAGAGATACGGAAAGAGAAATAGACATACTATTTATTGTTTGACTCTGTATCAGTTTGAACTGAGCTGTTGATTTTTGATTCTTGTTTTAATTAATTAATTTGAATTATCTGAAATAATAACAAATAGATTAATTGCACAGCATAGTTGTACCTTGAGCATTTATCCCATTATGTTCAATCATAAAGAGTACACCCAGCATTGTTCCAAAGAAGCTGGACATTTCTAACGTTTGAGTGAAAAGTCTTTCTCTCCCTGTCATCTTTGCCTTTTAGAACTACCTGAAAGCAGCCTGGAACGTGTTTGACTTTGTGACGGTGCTTGGGAGCATCACAGACATCTTGGTCACAGAGATTAAGGTACGAGCTGCAGGGGTCATGATGGCAACACACCAGTCTCTTGTGGGTCACTTTGTACTTAAGTATCAGGATTCAGTGCATGCTCACAGCTGCTGTAGCAGTCACACCATGCGATAATGGAAAAGTGGAAGCTGATAAGTGGTTCATATGCAACAGTATAGTTATGCATGAATATAACTTTTAATTCAATTGGAAAGAAATTATTATTTCTATTATTTGTTTATCTCTGCCTAAATTTATTTTTTATTGATTGATTCATTTAGTTTGGTCTATAAAAGGTAAGAGCCCAAGCAGATTTCTTCAAATTACTGACACCAATGTAAAAACAGAGAAAAGCATCAATTTGTCACAACTTATGATGAATGTCAGTGGGCTAACTGACTAAACAGTTATTGAAATGTTTCAGTAATTCACATGGAATTTTGTACATTAAAGATTTCTCTTTTTTCTCTTAGTTTTTTCTTCACACATCTCCAGTCTGAACAAACCACATCAGCTCCAAAACCATGAAACCATGAATGTAGAAGTCATGCTTTTGCTCTGCTCTTGGAGTCTCAGTCCTCAAATGAACAGCTCAGCCGAGAAAACCGCAAGCAACAAAACAAAACAAAAAAAAAAAAAACAAGCAAAAAAAAGCAATCATTAAAGTCAATGCATGAAGTGAAAATGAAAATCAATGCATAAAACGGGAGCCGCTGGGCATTTTTGAGGATTTCATTATTAAATTAAAGCCGATGAAAAATGGACAGAAATATTTGACTGTGACATTGGAGGGCTGAGGCAGAGTACTGTTGCTTTCTGTGTGGCAAAGTTGGTCTCTCTCTGCGTGACTTTCTTTTCATGTGATCATTAGTCTTCTCTTCTCCCCCGCTTTCCTTCTCTGTTTTTTTCCCCCTCTTTCACTGTTTCCATCTTCTGCTGTGTCTCTTCTGGCGCCTCTGCCCTCACTCTGCCCCCTCTGTCACATCTGACACCTTTAGACGGTAAGTGGCTTTTCTTGTTGGCCGCAGATTTTGTCAATTTCCCCATCAGTGTGTGTTGTTCTCTCTTGCAGTCTTAGTTTTAAAATGTCTACCTACTGAATCCTCGATGTGACATGATACAAAAGAAAACAACATATCAAACAAAACAGTCAACTGCAGCAATTTCACCTGCATACGATCTGATGTGAATCAAATATTCACCTTAACAAGTCATTTAGTCTAGACAGGCTAGTTTCTGTAGTTGGCATCAAAATTTTGAGCTTGAACTTGAAGTGTAATATAAAAAAATATTTCACAACACAAATTCACAAATTCCCCAGGATTCCTCCCTCATGTTTTGTCCTTGTTAAACAACAGACTGCTACAGTCTGACATTTCTTGGAGAATAAGAAGAACTTAACCCTTCAGCTTTAATTCAACATTTAGAGGAAAGAGGTTGGATTTCATACAAGTGGTTCAGCTCTTCCTGAGCGTGAGATGGAAAAATCAGGGTCTTAATCACATTTTGCCTGAAATTTTTATCATCTTCTTGGTTTATATCAATGTTCAGTCAACTTTGATTGCAGATAATGATATGAGACTAATAAAAAGGCAGGCCATGTAACTTGTGATGTAATTAAAAGTAGCACACGTCAAGAAAAATATATAAATACATTAATAGTTAGTGAGTCGTCTCACCTTCACTGCAATATCTACCAGCTGTAGATACAAAAGCCATAAGTTTATAAACCTTTGCAAGGTTGTATTTTATTGCTTTTGAATTCAACTTTTTATTTGTAAAAAAACAAAACAAATCAATGGTTACATAGTATGGATTTAAATCCCGTTATCCCGGGTTTGTTGCCTCACATAGTCTGTTTTCTTATTCAGGACAAGATGATCAACTTGAGTTTCCTGAGGCTGTTCAGAGCAGCTCGTCTCATCAAGCTGCTGAGGCAGGGCTACACCATCCGCATCCTGCTATGGACCTTTGTTCAGTCCTTCAAGGTGGGTTAACACACACAGTAACCTGAATACTCAAACTAATATCATGTAAACGTGTGTAAATTTATGCAATGCATTTTAAAACTAAAATTACAAAAGTGTTCTATGTAAGGGTGTGACAGGTGAATAGGAATGCAGACGTTTAGCTTTAGCTTAGAGTTTTTTAGAGATGAATTTATAGTTAAATAAGAGAATATTTTACGCAAAATACAAACAGTAATAGAAAGCTCAAACATGGCAGAGGCAGACCACAGACTTCTGTTCAAATCGAACTAAATTGCTCTCAGCAGACAGCAGTTTGGATTTTCACACAATGCCGCTTTGCTCTCTAAATCCCCTGGGACAAGTTGAGTTAAATGCGGAGCTCCGGGCCTCAGCCGAGGGAATTTATAGCAGGTTTAATGTCAGTGGTGAGAGCTTTTAAGCCCAATGAAAATGGACAGTATCTGCAGAGCGTTAAAAGGTGGCTATTTAATTACAACAAACGTTCTCCTCCATGCCTCGATATAAATAGCTGTTTGAAAGAATCGACCCTGCAGGTCAGGGTGACTGCTTGAGTTCTTAAATAAGACTGTAAAATCTTACAAGGGCGCTAGTCTTCTGTGGAAAATCAGAGGGAGAGATCAAAAGAGAGGCTGTGTACTGTGTGTGTGTGTGTGTGTGTGTGTGTGTGTGTGTGTGTGTGTGTGTGTGTGTGTGTGTGTGTGTGTGTGTGTGTGTGTGTGTGTGTGTGTGTGTGTGTGTCTAGAGAGAACACAGTATGTGTGGGAATTTGTTGTACTGTGTATTTGTCTGCGCTCTGAATGACTTGAACCTGTATTTATGTTTGTTTTCAGGCTCTGCCGTATGTCTGCCTACTCATTGCCATGCTGTTCTTCATCTATGCCATCATTGGAATGCAGGTGAGTTGCGACACAACCAGCTGGACTAAAGGAAGCCACAATCCAATGATTCAGCGATAGATGCCTCAGAGAAAGTGAGAATTTCTCATTAACTGAAACATCTCCACACACCCATGGTACTCCTCCACAGGTGTTTTGAGCTATTTTGTCTAATTAAACATTCTCTTAGAACTGTGTGGGTGTGCACAGACTGTGCTCGTGTTAGTTTTGCCAGAATAAGAACAAGAATTAATTTAATATGTGCGCAATAATGGATTACAACATCCCTTAAAACAATACATCAATAATGTAGAATGCCACCGTACAATGTGGCTAATGTGGTTATGTGTGGTGAAGTATCAGTTAGTTCAGAGTTGAATGCTTGAAGGCACAGAAGTCATTTATAAAGGTGATTTAATTGTTGCCTGAAACTTTGTTTCAGGTGTTTCAACAGACACCTCCTAGCCTATGAAAAACAGATTTCCGTGGTGTAAACTTTGATAAACAGCACTACAGCAGTTTAATGTTTTAGAAAAAAGTGCTGATTCACTTTCACGTTTTAAGACAAAAAGATTCATACTACGGCCATATCCATCACAACCATGACATGATTATCCTGGCATAAAGGCTGGAAGCAGTGGGAAACACCTACAGTAGCCAGGCTCTACAAATTCACCTACCAGCATCTCTGACATTACACACATATATAACATTTTATATATTTGTTTAATCCATGAAGTATAAAAATTACTATTTGTCTTTTTACAGGGAGTTATGTGTTACTATTTCTTGGCCAGTATCAGTGACTGCCAGCTTAACTATCTTAGCTGCAGTATCAGCCAGCTGTCAGATGGAAATATCCATTGATTCCATTTAGATAAGCCGTCATCTGTATCTGAACTAGCTGTCACCTTTCCACATAGCCAGTTAGTTAAGCCAGTCTAAAACTGTCAAAAAATGACTTTACAAAAACATTCCAAACCATCTTAGGCTTTGTGATGCAATGGTTAGGTTACTATCACTGATCAGAGATTGGACCTCTCAATGATCATACATCCTCTTACATCTGACTGTCATCAAGCTGACAGTGAACATTCGTATATAAGCAGTGTACACAAATGAAGAGCCTCTCTCCTCTAGAGACGGATAAACATAACATCTGTAAAATATCAATCCAGTACAACAAGCCTGAAAAAACACTGCTGTGCCTTTGTAAACCTTAAATTGTTCAAATCTTCGGAGATGTTTTGTATTGTGTCCTCTGTGTCAAGAACACAGAGACTGGCGGACACAGATGCAGGCAGGCAGACGGTAATAAGCTTTCAAGGTCTTTTATTCAGTCCATGGAAAGGCAGAAAGGCAATCAGACAGGCAAAGGTACAAAATCATGAGACAAAGACTTGGAAACTAGGAACGAAACGGTCAGACACGGGGAAAACTCTATACAAAACACTGGAAAGCTGCTCTAAGGGACAAGACAATCTGGCACTGACACACAGGGGAGCACTGGTTATATAGGCACACAGGAGGGAAGGGCCAACAAGACACAGGTGAAACACATACGGGCGGGGACAGGAAGAGAACACAGAGACGAGACTATCAAAATAAAACAGAAAACTGACACTCAGTACAACACCATAAACATAAGCATAACCTTCTGCCAACACATCTCTGACAGTCTCAATAAAAATTTTATATTATACATTTTCTACAGTATGTATTGCCTTGGGTTGCGTAATATTGTACAGGTGTTTGATTATGAAGGGGTTTTTTTTATACAGGTAGATGATATCACGTTTCATTCCTCATACTGTAAAGACTGTCAAAGTGATTGTGCCAAGATGCTGCATACATATTTGACTGCTGTCAGAGGTCTCCTGGGCCCAGCAACCAGTGTTAATAGACCAGGATGGACATGCTGAGGGGCAAATAAATATTTAAAATGAGACCTCTGTACTCACAGTGGGGCATAACAAGTTGTGTCAGTTATCTGACACACCAATCTCAGGTTCTCTCTCCATTCATTTCCAATTAAATCAGGATTAATTTATTAACAAACTGCAGAAATTAACTGAGTGACAGTAAAGGAAAATAATAAATAGGTATAATTCATTCAAACAATTGCAATACACAGGAAATTAAACAGCCCATTTGATCTCATCAAAGGAGGAAATTCTCTCCTATTTGCTTTATTGTCACAACTCTAATGTAATTAAGTACAGTGCTACCAAATCACTTTGTACAGGAGCTACCATAGGCATAACAATGTTATATGATAAACTGCAAAGTGACAATTGGATTTGTAATTTGGATTGTAATTACCAATTTTTTGTGAAAACACGCATGTAAATACTTTTTTTTAACACTCCGATTCATTACCTTCCTGTGGAGTGATAGCACATTTGTAGCGTAGAGTTTTAATATCCACATAATGCTCCAAACACATAACGTTTAAAGACTTCAAGTCTCTGGTTGGGTTCAGGTTTAAAATTTGATACCAGCAGGTTCAGCTGAGTCGGCTTTTAACGCCCCAGAAAATTAACAATCTTCTATCATCAGATCCTCATGTCCTCATGAAGAGCAGTGTGGGTGCAGTCTGATCAGATGTGATTGACAGTAACCGAACAACCCACCAGCCTACTATCAGGTTCTTATTCAAAAGTTTCTAAATCCTGATTGGTGCACGTCACATCATGTTTTGCCGCCCACTTCAAGCTGGTGAGAAGAACACAGAGAATAAAGCAATAGACCCCTCGGGTTGAAACAACCAAAACTGTTGACACTTTAGAAGAGAGAACGTGTTTATGCAGGACCAATCATTCAAAGTAAGAAGCTGATTGAGCAGGCTTTTAAAATGTGGGTCTGGTCCATGTTTGTGTCTCTCTGAACTACAGTAGTACATTATAACAGTAGAGTAGGGCTTTAATTTTGGAGTTTTCATTCAATAAAAACTCCATCTTCTGCTGCCTCAGGTATTTGGAAACATCGAGCTGAATGAAGACACCGAAATAAATCACCACAACAACTTCCAGACCTTTTTCCAGGCCTTGACCCTTCTCTTCAGGTAATCGTGCTCTGTTCGACAAATACCTCCTGATAACACAAAGCCCTCCTCCAGTGTTTATATTCACTCTCTGTGTACATTTCACTGTGATCTGCGTGTGTGTGTGTTTTTCAGGAGTGCGACAGGCGAATCATGGCATGAGATCATGTTAGGGTGTCTCAGCAACCGGCCATGTGATAAGCTCTCAGGAACCGTGGGGAAGGAGTGTGGAAGTGACTTTGCCTACTTCTACTTTGTTTCCTTCATCTTCCTCTGCTCCTTCCTGGTTAGTATGAAGGAAGCCAGAGAGAATCCACTGTGTGTTCTGAAATAAATTAAACTGACATTTTGTGGTTTTGCATGTTTTAACAACTATTATTTCAGCAAAGTTCAGAAACCCAAACGTTGTCAAGTTTGCTGCTGTGAGAAGAGCCAGTTTACACTTTATAGTAAACAAGGTCTTCATGCACCAAGAATAGCTCAGGAAAAAGCTGACAATAACAGGAAGTAAAGACAATGTGAAGAAAATGTAAATAGGCTGCTGGTTACATTACAAAATCCCTTTAAGTGAAAGTAAACAGTGAAACTGAAAAATGTGTTTTTCTATTTTCACACCTTGTAAATCAAACTAAATAGATGAATTCATGGGTTTCTTTAAATGAAGAAAAACAGTGAGCTGTAGTTGTTGCCTACAATAGTAAGGTGGGGTGTCAATGCGGTGAGAAGCAGGCTCAGTTTTGAAAAGATATGTTACATGTAGGAAATGAACCCACACAGTAAAATAAAGTAATATAGCTTCAATCAATCTTTTTTTTTTTTAGCATAGAAACAAATATTTATGTTCATTATTAATTCAACCTAATCACTTCTTTTTACTAGATGTTGAATCTTTTTGTCGCTGTCATCATGGACAACTTTGAGTATTTGACCAGGGACGCCTCCATCCTGGGGCCTCATCACCTTGATGAATTCATCCGTGTGTGGGCGGAGTATGACCCTGCCGCGTGGTAAGTGTTCCTGCTGATCTCTGATCTGTACAGATCTAGTCAGTGTTAAAGAGGAGGGAGTTTGTCTTTGGAAGAGAGGTAGACTAAGAAACTCTGAGAATGCCTTCTGAGTTCCAGCAGGATGGCTCTGTGACGTGGAGCTGGAAAAATCTCATCTTAGCAGCAGCGGGTGAATGACAGTAAGCCCGAGCCCAGAGTTGGCTGAGGCTGTTGACGAGCCCCCTGTCGGCCGGACTGATGCATGTAAATCCAGCGTTCCGCTTGGCGTCCACTCAACCCTCTTTGCCGCTGTAAGCCAGCGGGCTCCAAAGCTCCTCAGCCTGTCAGTGTGGAGGGAAGAGAAACTATTTCTATCCGTCCAGCGGAGGAAAATGCAGGTTTATGTTCAGCAGCCTCTCTGCTCCTTACACTGACACTGTTTAACTAAACTAAAGCACAATACGAGTTCTGAGTGAGACAGTGTGGTGCGTAATCTGTCTCAGATTATGTAAGGCTCATTAAGTAAAGAAGGCTTCACGGGAGCCTTGTCAATGAGTCAGGATTCCAGGAGAGGTGTGAGATGTGAAATATGAAATTGCCATCTCCTGACAGACATTACGTGGGAGGAATTATTATTTATTCCTTTGAATATAAATTAACTGCTCTCAGAGAAGTGCCTACGGTTACATTCAGCACATATTACACACTTTAACCCATTTTATGTCAGGGTGCAGCGAGGAGTATATTTAAGGCTGTTTTCATGGATTTTAAAAAAAGGAGCAGATCTGTCTAATTTAATTTATGCCCTTTTCGCATTGTGCTGTGTTGACACAGTGACCACTTTTTACAGTGAAACAGGGCTGTACCCACGTCACTTTCTCTATGGATTTGTCAGGAAGAGGAAAGTTGATATTCTACCATTAAACATGTACACAGGGTGGTTATTTCAAATTCACAATTCATTAGATTTAGACTTGATATACTTAACTTTGAGACTTGAATGTATCCTAAGAAATCATAAATAAAGAATTTAGTATTCGTCCACCAGAATTATATTCCTGACACTGTCCAGGAGATTTTCAGACAAAATCTAGTTATTTTTGAGACTTCTTTCATTTTAAAAACCTTCTAAAACCAAATGATGAAATCTAATGCTCCAGGCCTGAGGCTGTAATGAGCAAGCAGAAAATGTCTGGAAAGAAGAAAAAACACTGAAAGGATTATTCAATTATGTGCTCTCTGCGAGTTTTGACAATTAAATCTATTAACTGGCAAAATAAATTAGATTTTCAGATTTAGTCCGAAGAGTTCAAACTGGGTTTGTTTATTATTTTACATTGCTGTTTGTTGAGTAGTTATTTACATGTTAATGCCCACCACCCAACAGATTATTATAGGTACATGTAATGAAATAAACTGTGACCTAACCTCTTGAACATGTCTTATCTCTTTCAGCGGGAGAATATGCTATCAGGATATGTACAAATTGTTGCGTTTTATCTCACCTCCCCTGGGCCTGGGGAAGAAGTGCCCTAACAGGGTGGCTTATAAGGTTTGCACTCCCACACAGTCCTTTTGTTTTCAAAGGGACCGTGGTGGTTTTCAGACTGTGAATGTCTGTTCTCATTCCCTGCCGTGCCAGAGAATGACCTGACTACACATGCATACAAACACATATCGATCCTCCACTAACCAGCTGGCAGGTAACCATGGCGAGTGCAGGAAACAATGCCGCAAGTGAGGCTCAAACAAAAGGCGTCAGATGCCATGTCTAAGATATTTTCCTGCTTCTAAACACAGGAGTGAAAGAAGAGTGGGTAGAAAGGAGAGAGCATTGTGTGCTTTGTTTCCTCTTTGGTTACTGCTAATTCCTCTTAGCATGCTGAAACAGAGTGCATCTTAAAGGAATACTCCACTGAAAATATGTCTTTTGCCTCTGAAATAGAGCCCCCCCTCTGGAAAGGCGTCCAGAGTCCAGAGTCATAGCAAGAAAACATCAGAACATCCAGAGTAAAATTTCAAACCACTCCTGCAACATAATCCACTTCCTCAGTGTTGCATGTTCCACTAATATCCTTTCTGAACTGAACTGTAACAAAGAAGAACAATTCATGATATATTCATCTCCACTCCGATTTTTCACATCAAAATGTGTCTACAGGTGTTGGGCAGTACTGCATACTGTATGTGAAAAAGGTTGTAGTAAGCCTTTTGTGTCTTCAGAGGGAGCTGTAAGTAGCTTGAGGCTATATAGCTACTGCTAACTGTCCACTGCCAAGTTGCGTTATGAGTATTGCAGCTGCCAAGTTTTTCATTGTGAGTTTAACCACTATACAGCAGTGCAGTGTGCTATATAACACAAAAACATGAGTTCATCAAACATACATACAAATATTTTAATTGTGGTAATACAAAGTCAACTGTAGTGTTTGTTATATTTATACATAGTATTTATTCTTTTACATAAATGATTTAGTACAGGCATGTTTTTCTAGACTCACATCATGTACATAATGTGACCTGCAGTACAGGTTGGACCGCTACGGCCATCTTCACTGGAAATTTGAGGAGAACAAATGAACTGATAAAATATTCATTTGTATTTTATTTATTAACCTCGTAGCTGATTGAGAGAAAGCAGCAGAGCTTAAAGCTCAAAGTATAGCATATACTGTATACTGCATATATGTATACAGTACACTGTATGTTTTTTGACATATTGAATATAAGGGTCATTGGTATGGAGTGTTGCAGGAATGATTTGAGACTCTCTCTGCATATTTTGATACATTTTCTACTGTGAGACTGGGTTGCCATTGGAGCCACCTTTCAAGCCTACAGGCAGTGAATGTTTGATACTCAAAAAAATATATTTTGGGGGGGAGTAATCCTTTAGCATAAAATGCACGCATTCCCAAAAAGCATATCTTTCACCAGGATCCCTCCATCCAACATCTCTCCACAGGGAATCCTCCGGAGCATCCTTCCCTCTTTCCTCCTCTGGGATCCATTCGTGAATCCTCAAATCCAGCTAGGGTGGCATTCAGATCATGATATCCTGGAAATCTTATTAACAAGGATTTCTGTGTTTTCCTCTCTTTTCCCCTCCCATTCTCTCTTTTGGATTTTGCCACTTTCTGTGACGATGTAACTCCCCCATGCCTTTTTTAATCCCAACACCTCCTCACCTGGGAAATCTCCATTCCTCCTTCCATGGCCTCCTATCATCTTTCCCCTGGGAAGTGGCCGCATGACATACCTCGATATGTACAAGATGCTTCGCGACATGTCCCCTCCACTAGGTTTGGGAAAGAAATGCCCCCCTCGGGTCGCCTATAAGGTAGAATTACTCCTCCTCTGTCCCCCCTCCCTCTTACAGTCACTGCTGCTTCCCTGCATCCACCTGTCAAACATCTTAAGGCTTCTGTCAGTGTGTCACAGTTGGTATCTTCTGGCCTGCTGTTGTTTTGTACTTTCTGTTCATCTGTGAAGCTCTGTGGCCTTGTCCTGCTCTGTGAGGGTTTGTTGTACACTCTAATCGTTTACTAGAGGACCACGAAACACTGATAAATAAAAATAGACCAGAGAGCTGAGCAAAACCAGAACATCTCCACAACAGCATCTTAGGGAGAAAATAAGAGTCTCACCAGCTACTGGTAGAAAACTGATTCAGGCTTTATTCATACAACACATCAGAGAGCACCTACATTAACCAGCCTCTGCTATGATGGTATATGGTGCAATGGTATAATAATATTTATGTATTTACAAGAATTCAAACCTCCTTGAAAAACATGTGAGTGCTGATCTGTCCTGCATTATATGTAAGGAACAGCTTCGGGCTTGTTGGTTAGGAGAAAGTGTTTTCAAAGTGGATCCATTTAGCATGTTCAGTTTTGGGTGTTAAGCTTCCTACCTGTTGCACCAGAGGCATCTGATATCTGGCAACTGGGCCACAGTGACATTCTACAAGTCACTTCTTCACAGCTTAGGATTTTCAGGTTGAGAAGGACCTCCATACTTTTCAGATTCAGAATGTAAGACTGTCTACAAACAACATGTTCCACAAATTTCAAATATGAATATGAGTTGGCTTTTTGTCAAAAGAGTGAGTGAGTATATGGGTTATATTAATATTGAAACAAATGACCAAGTATAACATCAAAGGAGTAACAGAAAATGAACTCTGTACTGAGCTTTTTAACCTCTTTTAGCTTGTAGTCTTGGTCTTATGAAAGCTTTAGCGTTCCAATCAACCTCTCACTAAGCAGCAACAGGCAGCTGTTTTCAGTAAACACGCTCACTGTATGCGACTTGACACAGTTACAGAGCCTGATATTTTTCTCAGGAGTTGGTAGAGTGAGCCCTGTTTATGACTTCAGGAGTTACTCTGTGATTTGTTCACCTCGTGTTCCCAGTGCAAACCTAACGGGTAAATATTTTGATTTTGTACCTGCTATCCAGCACTGTGCTGCATTTTAAAATGTTTTTTTTATGACACAGATGTTTACAGTCTGCCTGAAATGATAAAATAGTTGCCCAAGGCAAAACCAATGTACCCAAAGACCGTGGCAGCCACTGCTCTGACTGTGGACTTGCAGCCAGCAAAAAATAAAAAAGGACAATTATTATTATTCTGGTCAAACAGTAGACGAAATAGTCAACGAAATATCTTTGAAGATACAACCTGGTGGAAAAGTCGTAAAAGATAAAGTTTTGCCATGCTACAGGCAGCGCTTTAGAGATGGCAACGTCTGGATAAATTCCCATGAAATTTTGTATCCGTTCTAAGGCTATGAAAGCTACTTTGGTGAATCAGTTTAAGATTTGACTTTGTCCAGCACTTTGATTAAAGATCAAATATTGTAAGTAAGTTTGTATTTAGTGCAATATACAAGTTGAAAATGGGCCTAGTGGAGACCAAAACAAGAGATAATACTGATTGATTGAATATTGGACAGATTTGTCATGTGAAAATAGGTAAATGTTTCCTAACAAATAAACTTGTTTTGGAGTTTATCTGCACCCTATTGCCCAAAAACTACATATCAGCCATACCACAATGTCTCAACGACTGAAATACGTTTTAAGGTTAAGCAAATGAGCATGTGATTAGTTATGGATCTCATTTGGATGCAGATGTTAATAAGGGATCATTGAAGGATTTCTCAACCCTGCAGGATGGCACATTTAAGGACACTTTAACCATCTTCTCATTCGTCGAGTTGAATGGAAAACCTGGCACATTTATCTCATGATTATGTCAGACTTTCATACTAGTGAAGTGAGATTCAAGTATAGAGCTCAACAATCATCAGGTAGTCCTGTGCCAGCTGCTTACCTCTTAACATGCAGACTTAATGTGAGTGGTTCCAGTGCATGCGCAGCTGTCAAAAGAAATCACATTTAAAGCAGCCCTGCCCTTGCCCCAGTTAAAAATGTCTGGCTCTGACGTGGTCGCATCTCCAAATATAACTCGTGTTTTTGTAAATCGACAGAGAAAGACATGAACAAAGACACAGAGAGCAGCAGTGCACTTGAGAGCAAGGCTAGCATTTTTCTCCCCCCCTCATCTCTATTTTTCTACTTTTCTCCACCCCCACTTTGCAGTTAATCACGCTCGTTGGTAACCTCCCTTCCTAATGAACACATCTTCCCCTGACAGTCACAGTTGTCCCCGTTACCCTCTTGTTTCCAGTTTTATGTTCTGTCTTCAGGCTGAGCTTTCCGCTCTCTTTTGAATGATCTTTCCTTCACCCTCTCCTGGGCTTTGTATCCTCTAACTTAGCTGTGTGTGTCTGCGTGTGTGTGCATGTTCAAGTCTTTGTCTGCAAGCATGTGTCCTCTGCATATGTGCTTTTTGATGTCGTGTTTTTTTACTTGTCTGATGCTCGTCTGTTCCTCTGCTCTGTTTTTTTGGGAAAAAAAGACATTTCACACGTAGATGCTTTCCAGTTGAGGCACTTACTCCTCCTCCTTCTCCTCCTCTTCTTTGCATCTCATCTCTCCATCTCTGTTGTTATGCTCCCAGAGTGAACATACTTTGTCTTTATCCTTATCTCTTGAAAAAAATGGAAATCAACTATAGTTTTCCTTTTTCACAAATGTTTTCTTTCTTTTTCTTTCATCTTTTACTTCTTTTTTCTTTGAATTTCAAGTTCAGTACTTTTCTCTACCACCCCTCCAGCCTCACTGTGAATGTGTGTTCAAACATGCATGCATGTATGAATCATTTCATTACAGCATTGAAGTCCAGCGTTGCATAGATTTATGCTGTTTGACTTTACAGTTGATGAATTTTAAGTTTCATAACGTACACTAATTGAGTGTGCTGCCAAGCAGATGTTCTAATTACTAGATTTTACTACACTGTAAGAACATTTTTTAAAATGAATTCATTCATTTAGACTATAAAATGTAAGAAAAGCTAAAGGTGACATTTTTAAATTGCTTGTTTTATCCATCCAGCTGTAAAAAACGTCAAGAGACTTCATTCATTATAACATAAAACATAAACAAAGCAACAAGTCCTCACGCTGGAGAAGCTAGAACCAAATGTTTGATTGTTTCGC
Organism: Nibea albiflora; assembly: GCA_014281875.1. Classification (NCBI taxonomy): domain Eukaryota; kingdom Metazoa; phylum Chordata; class Actinopteri; family Sciaenidae; genus Nibea; species Nibea albiflora. The sequence continues at coordinate 4,908,339 of CM024803.1, forward strand.
TTGATAACCCTTTAAACTTGAACACATTTAATGTCAACTGTGATTCGATTGTTTCGACTTTTCAGGTTGGCCCCTTGTCTTAGCTTCAGTGCAGTGAGATATTATTTCTCGCTGTAAGTCCAAGACAAACTACTGAGCTGATTGGAAATGTTTGACTGAAAGAATCTTAATGCAGCTGGCACTCAGGCCTCCAAGGCATTATTTTCAGAACGAAGATGTGCCGCTGCATGTTTCCAGCAGCGGCATGCTCACAGAATTCACAGTGTTCAGCAGCACATGGTAATCATACATCATTTACCTTTTAGCAGAAGTGTGCTGTGCTTCTGGTGGATTTGCAGTTGTCTCATAGCAACAGCAGCAGCCATAAACAGCACAGAGCTCCTCGTGTTTGTCTGTTTGATGCTGTTAGCTTAAAAAAAAAGGTGTTTATGATTGATGGTGCATGGCAACATGCTCAATTGAACAAAAATGCCCCAAATGCTGTTTCCAGCTTCTCAAATGTGAGGATTTGATGTGTTTCGCAGATATGCATAATTGAAAATTAAGTATCTTTTTTGATTTTGGAAAACTACAAGTTTTGTCCACCTGATGTACATCAGTACCGACAATCCTAATATTAAAACAACTATCCATCTCCTTAACTTGGCTTGAAGTCACATCCCTGATCCATCCTCCTTTTCCTGAACTGTTGATTGTTGGTTTCTGGTTCATGGCCCCTCCTCTTTGCTTCCATTCCTCTCAGCGATTGGTGAAGATGAACATGCCCATTGCAGATGACAACACAGTGCACTTCACCTCCACGCTGATGGCCTTGATTCGCACGGCCCTGGAGATCAAACTGGCATCTGGTGAGAGACTGAAACTACAAAATCCAGAATGCCTTGCAGCGAAACGGCTGATGGCTGCGATGTTGAATGTGAATGGCCATGATTGCACTGGTGCAGATCTGATGTGACATGTTTGCGGGCGCGTCCACAGGGGTCCTGGCGCAGCATTTGTGCGATGTTGACCTGAAGAGGGAGATAAACCGAGTCTGGCCCAACCTGTCGGAGAAGACTGTCAACCTGCTGGTGACGCCGCATAAATGTGAGACAACGTCACTCGACCTTTTCCTGTTATCTTTTAAATATTTCTTTCAGTATGCACTGCAAACATCTCCCTCCCATCTGGTTATTTGTGTGTGTTATTGAGTCCAGAAAGTTTATTTTCCTAAAATATGAAATGAAAGAGAATGTTGAGATTATTCTAGGCCAAATGAACGTGTTTCATGTATTTCTAGATTCGAGTTCATCAATTGTTTTCTCATTCAGCTTCTTTTGAAGATACTGACACTCATTTTAGATATTTCTTTACACAATGTTCCAATTTAAAAGACACTTTTAAGATGCAATAATCGATTGAAATTGGTAAGACAGAGATTTCTTAAATCATTTTTAATACAAAGAAACACATTTTACTCAGTTTGAACACACAGATGACTTGATAAGGTGCAGGTTGCACAGTGTTGTCATTTGCATACTGTTTTTCATTTCATCATGACAGTACAGCTCTCTGTTTGCACCCACTCTGATCACACGCTGTACATGTCGCCCTCTCTGAGTTGCTCATGTGGCGCCATCTACTGTCCACAGGGAGGATCTGTCTCTCACTCTGCTCTTTCCTTCTAGACAATGAGCTGACCGTGGGGAAAGTCTACGCAGCTCTAATGATCTTTGACTACTATAAGCAGAATCGTGCCAAGAGACTCCAGCAGCAGCAGTCTTCAGGGGGACCTCAGGTAAAACATGAAGAGTGAACATCATGTTATAAATACATGTCCATGTAAAGAGCTCAGGGATAGTTAAGGCAGGAAAAAACTTATCTCAGTGTTATCTAATGACATATTTGTATTTAAAATCTACTTCCCACCTGCAGAGTAAACTGGGGGCATTGTTCCGTCCTGTGCTGCCCCTCACTCACATACTGGAAGTAGAACCACCGTTCCCCAGTCCCCAACAGCCCCTCCCACCCAAGCCAGAGGCAAAGCCAGAGGCGCCACCGACCACCATCACCACCACTGCCACTACTGCCACCTCGGTTAACAGGGACACAATGTGAGTGTGAATTTGTGTGAAATTTGATTTTCACAAAATGAATCTCTTGATTGATTTTCACAACTTTTTCCTTAATATTAAATCACAAATCACATTTTCAAGGCATTTCTACCAGGTTAATGACATTAGAATCTTGATAAATAGTTATGGACAGTTACTTTTCCTCAGTCTAGTTTGGGTGTTTTGTTTTGTCACATTGTTAACCTTCCATTGTATTAATACCTTACATTCAACACAGGATGGTTTTTCACATGATTTTGTCAGAAATGTTACAATAAGTGGATTCAGATGACCTAGGAACAAGAGTTAAATGTCCTACAAGTGTCATTAAAAGCTGTAAGTGCATCCTTTCCAAAAGAAAAAAACAACTACTGTACAAGTGTGTTTCTATTCTGTAGCTACCAGTATTAGTGTTTAGGTTAGAGTGGTGTGTCTCGTGTGGGCAATGACTGTGTTGTTGAGGGTCAATGAAGAGAATAACAAGAATATCTGCATGGATGTATAAGAGCCATGCTATGAACACACCAAACACATAAACACTTTATCAGCAGAAACAGCATTGTATCTAAAACAAAGATAGCCAAATTTTAGCTTAATATCATCATGCCTACTTTCCTTTTCATTGCCGTATTCTACAAAGCAGTCTGCAGTTGCTGAGTATAATTAGTCACAGTGAGTTTTACATTATTGTTGGGAAAGAAACCGGTGAAGACTTTCAAGTCCATCTCTACTTCTCTGGTTCTCTGTAGAGTGTTATTCCAAAAAATATACCTTATCACGTAACATTCTTGTGTGTTCACATACAGACTAAACCAGAGAAGTGCCATAAAACATTCCCAGTCCGGAGATTTTTCTCAGGCAGCACAGAGGCCTAAAGGCCGAAGAAAACTACAGAGGGGCCAGTCAGAAGATGTGCCATATTCCACCAGACCTCAGGTACACTGACACCAAGAAAACTCCATTATCTAAATGTCGTCTTACATTTCAACAACGTCTGTGATGTCTGTGTCATCTGTATTGCCTCCTACATCCTATTTCTTCTTCTTTCAGGAATTGGTTGAACTGAAGCAGGTGGAGAACATTTCAGACACAGAAGGATATCCAAGCCAGGAAGGCCACTGCAGAGCAGCTTCTCTGCCCCGACTCAACGCTGAGTATTACGTAAGCTCTACAGTGCCTTTGTTTTAGTGCTCATAGAAACAAAGTCTGTTTTGTTTGAGCTGCATTCCTGTGCTATGCCAGGTTTGGAAAATGCAGTGATTATATCTTATACCTACACCTTAGATTCTTTTGCAGTGTAAAAGGAAATACAAACTAACAAAATGAGCAAAACAGCTAAAAAACAAGTGGCTGAGATAGGAGACATTGAAAAGGGGCTGAAAAGGCTGGTGTGAAGCTGAGTGGTAGCCGGTTAGTGAAAGCAGCCGTGAGCAACCAGAAGCAGAGTTGCTCTCTGTCAGTTCACATTAGTTCATCCTGCTGACCCCAACCTCACCAATCTGACAATTTCACTTTTACAACGAGGAGGAAATTCAGGATGGATGGACTCACCAAAATGGACAACATACAGTGGATCCACTGCTTAAGAAACTATAAGAAACTTGAATTATTGCTGCCTTCAGATGGTATCATGCTAGCACCATGTTTACCTGTGACTATGAAAATCTGTTTGCAATTTTATTACACAGACACACCTAGTGTAAAACCTAGAATCTCGCTGAGATAAACTCCAAAGAGATAAACTGTGTATAGTTTGATGATGAGCCTGTGAATTGCAATAATTAAACCCAGCCTCAATGCTGCACCTTAAACCACTTACAGATCTTTTCTTGACTGAATAGGTCAATGCTTAGATCATTTTCTGTCTTTCCCAGAGTTAAATGAGAAGATCATTACCACACATTCATCTCTGCAGCAAGTATGGAGCTAGAGCCAACAAGCAATTAGCCTAGCTTACCATAATACATAGTTCAGAAATAGCAAGAGTTAAAGCATGTAGCTCCCTATAAAATGTGTTTATTTCACATTTCTTTTTTTTTCTAGGGATTAAATAAATAAGAAACCAAGCCAGGCCAGCCTATCCCTTTCCTTGTGTTTTTAGTGTTTATGCTAAGCTAAGATAACCAACTCCTGGCTCTAGCTTGATGTTTACATAAACATGAAAGTGATATTGATCTTACTCTGAGAAAGAACTCAACTAAGCAAATTTCCAAAAATGTTAAAGTGTTCCTTTTAAGGTTACATGACCTGCAGTCAAAAATGTTTTTAGGAAATAATGAATATTGAATTTTTTTCCCGACAGATGCCATTAAAAAAAATGTTTTCATACATTTTGATAGCTCACTAATGCAATAAATATAAAACTATTCATAGACTATTATGATTCATCTTACAATGTTCATACTGCCCTGAAGTAGGATCGAATCTCAAGCGTGATCGCAGTAATCCTTTTATGTTTATGACTGTCATTTCTTTTCATCCATGTCTAACTTAATTTACTTTTTCACTGTCATATTGTGAGTTACAGTAAGCTGCTCTTGTCTGCTGCATATGGATGTCATGTCAAGATGATTTTTCTGTCCATCATTTCTCTGTTTCCTGAACTGATTCACCTGTCTGATCTCGTCTGTTTAGCTTTGCTGTTTGTCTGTCTCTGTGTTTTCGTCTGTCTCTCTCTGTCTTCCTTCTCCCACAACACTGAACATGTGCTTTCCTTCCATTTATGTTGCGTTTTGAACTCCTACTTTCTCTTAAAGCTGGCATTATTCTGTATTTTTGTTACTGTCAGCAAATCTTGTGAAAAGACCTAACTAACTAACTTAAGATGTAATGCAAAAATGCTCATATATAATAGTTTTATTTCTAATAAAGGCTAAATATTTTACACTGTAGTTGTTATCAAATATTATTACTCATGAAGGGATTGTTTTATGTTTTATACACATTTGGTAATGATGTCGGCATGCCTCATTGATGTATTTTTAATAGTTGTTGGGCAACAATGGAGCTCTTTGGTTCATCTTCAGATTTTGAATACACAGACAATACTTATTAGTCAGAACAGCACATTGTTAGTTTGGGTCTTTTCAGATGATTTATTGACTATAAGAACATGCAGAATTCCTCCAGTCTTATGCTTCTTGAGTCTCTCCTCTCCTCTTCTGTTCTCCCTTTCTTCTAATTTCAATGCCCACTGCTAATGTTTTGCCCACCTCCCTCTTGTGTGTGCTGTCTAATAGCGGAGCCACCCTCGCCACGCCCCTGGGACCCACCTGGCAGTATGTACCACCTGTTGTGCCACCTCTCTCTTTCTCTTCTCCTCCTCTTTCTCCTTGTCTTCTCCTTCTTTTACTTCTTCTTCTTCTTCTTCTCTCATGTCTGTGTTTGTTTCCATGTGTTCCTCTCATCTCAGAGTCCATCATGGACAAAGTGACCCTCCTACATATACAGTATACACTGGTCATTCCCTGAAATTCCTGACAGTCACATTACATGCAACACGCAAATTTACATTATCCACCAAACATTACCATCCCTGGAAGTATCCAGTGTAGTATTCCAGTGTATCCGGGGTATGTCAAGCACTCTGTCCTGCTTTTTAGCCATAACCTACAGCAGTGCAGTACTACACTTGGGTTAAAATGTGGTTGTGTGTATGTGAGTGTCGTTATGTAGTAACGTAGTAGTGCAGTAGTGTGTAGTTTATTTGTGCACTGGTGTGTGATTGTGGAACAAGGCAGGGACAGTACTGCTGCTTCCTTTCTTCCTTTCTGAAATAACTGTTTTCTTTCAACTACGCCACAAAATCCATCCAACCGTATCTGTCATTTGATGTTACGTTCAGTCTTAAAATCTTATTTTTCATGCGGAAACAAAGGCCAGCCTTGTCTCTATTTTTTTATTCTTTTACTGACCCTCACTTTAATTCTCTTTCAGTAGTTTGAAAGATATAGGGGGAATGTTTTCTTTCTTAATAATAGCATTTCATGGCGTTTATCTAAAAAGTAAGATTTTAAGACTGCATACTAGATAAAGTAACTCAGTAATATGAATATTTACTGCAGTGATGTGATATCATTGTCTCTGACTGTAGCTACAGGCTAGGCTGTGGGGTAGGAACAAAAGGGAACAGCACAACCACCCTAAATCTGTCTGTGAAAGAGTCATTCATGAAAGTAGTAGGTATTCAGAATTCCTTATACCAGCATGAATAGCAGCAGCAGCATAACACCAGCAATAGATATTGTATAATCTAAATAAATACTAATACATTTGGAAACTAAAATCTTCAAAAACGTTATACTACTGTGCAGTAACCAGCAGGTGGGGTGGTAACTTAGCTGCTGTTCCAGTTCCCTATCACATCAGTCTGTTACCTGATAGCTGTACTGGTCAGTAAGATAAGAATTAGGTGGGGTGAGTGTCAGTGTCCTCAGCGCATTAGTCAAAGAAGGAATCCCTGAAGAGAAACTGGCTTTCAGATTTTAAAGTAATTAACTACTGTATATTTAAAGCTCAATAGTTTATAACAATGTTTAAAATGATGTGTGAAAGGGTTTACTGAGTTTCAGCCCACTGTTTAGCTGTCTGGCTCGAAACTTGTTTTGATTCATTCTAAGGGCTCCCATAACCTCATTTTTGGACACAGCAGGCAGCTGTTTTGAGTGAAACGTCTCCAAAGCCCACTGTCTGCTACCTGCTCAGCATTAAACAACAGACAGAAACAGTGAGTGACCAGCTGGTGAACATAGTGAAGCATTTAGCAGCTACAGAGGGCTACATTGCCCTCAAGCATTGGTATAGACCAAAACCAGAGAGTTCATATTAGATTTACATTCATCAGTTGAATAAATGATATTGTTGCTTTGTAACTACTGGATGTGTAAAAAAAAAAAAAGCAACAGTTTACGAGCAAGTTCACTTTCATAACTTGCAGATGTAATATTCCGAATATCAAACAGCTGTTTACTTCTTTTAAGAAAAAACAGCCATGACAATGACAATGTCAGATGGACGTACAACAAAATATATTACTGTCCCCAACAGAAAATACATTATGTCCATTAAAGTCAATGCAAACCAGTAAAATCAAATATGGCTATAACTGTATTGTACACAATCAGCAGTAGACTCAGTGCTGCCAGGTAGTGAGTATAGAAATCATTATTTGTTGATTAGCTCCTTACAGAGAGATTAGACTTCTTTCCTAGCATAGAAGTGGCGTGTTGGAAACATGAAAAATTCCACAAAGGCCAAAGTCAACACCCCACCTCTTCTTTGTTCACTAGCAGAGACTCGTGCTAGCTTACAACTTATGTGAGTCCTGTAACAGTAAGTATCCAAGTTCTGTCACAGATTTGTGTTCATTCTTCTCAAACTTTATTACATCTGTGCCTGGAGAAGAACAGGTTGAACGGTGATCTTAAGTTAAAAGGTTGCCGTCCACTGGCTGTGTCATTTGTGTGTTGTGGGTATTTTGGTGATCCAGTACAAGTGGTTTGGGTAAATCCACCACAGCCACCCCTCTGCTCTACTTTCCCTCACGCCTCTCCACGTCTCGTTCTCTTTCCCTCTTAGCCAATTGTTGACCTCAGTCCTATAAAACGCTCAGCGTCTTCGCTGACACAGCAGCACCACCAGGAGGCTGGGCTGAGGGAGTACAACCTGGAACGGCCCAGCTTGGCCCAGTCCTCAACAGGGCCAGGGCAAGTCCAGGGCCAGGACAGAACTCACCACCATCACCACCACCACCGCTGCCATCGACGCAGGGACAAGGACAAAGACAAGAAGCAGAAGTCCTTGGATAGAGCTACATCAGTGCAACCGTCCAGCACTGTTGGTGAGAAAAAAAACCCAAAAAACAAATGTTTATTTTTTTATTTTGCAGACTGTCATTAAATATACTAGAGGTAACTGACTATAACGCAGAGCATTTGAACACAAATAAAACAAATCAATTCTAAGGTTGTGCTTCAGTTTCAATGAGAGATGGGAGCTAACACAGAGGAGCAAGAACAGCCAATAAATGGACTTATATTCAGTAACTACCTTTTGTAATTCTTTATAAAGTAATACACTTATTCATACAAATACAAATACATTTGTAAACTTCTAGACATGATCTGCCAAATAGTGCTGATATTGAATCTCCAATAGCCTCATTCATATAGTAAGGCGTATACGTCTTTTTAAAGATCTTATGTAATAACTTGGCGCAAAATGCATCACTTCCTGTCCAGCACCACAATTTTGCACAGCTTTACTCATAGGGTGTAGACTATGACAAATAAAGAAATACATTTTGGCTCCTGAAAAAAAATTAGCTTTTATCCTGTTTTTACTGCTTGTTTCCACAGCAGCTGCACTTCACCAGTAGCTATACTTTCTCGCTTCTTTGTTACATTGTCAAGGACTCATGCAATATTAGTTGTAAAAGTTCACATTTTGCTATAAATATGTCATCACATAGATTTTATGCACATAGACATTTTTAAAAGACCACTAAGGGGGCATATATTAGGTCGTTGAGAGATTAATTCATTTAACACAGCAAAATGAATTCATATAATACAGTGAAGAGAATATCCACATAGAAACTTGGCATCACTTTAATGGAGAGACAGCAATAGCTTTCCTAGTAGATCATTTGAATGTCTTAACGGAGCTGCAGAAATTCTTTATAGGATTAAAGTTCCATGATCGGGTTATGTAGGTGAAGGGGTTTCTGTTGCGCGTCAACCAGGGATTTTACATGTCAGGCTTTCCATCTGATTAGCAGAGAGAGTTGTGAGCTCTCAGAGTAAAATCTGCTTTGCTGGGGCTTTTTTTTTTCTTTTTTCTTTTTTTCTCTCCTTTGATCGCTCTGACCTGAACAGTTACAATTACAGAGACATAGACTGAGCTCTCCCACAAGACTTCACATTGAGAGCTACATGAAACATAAAGGAGCTGTGCCACATCAAAAAAACGTTGTTGTTTCATTTCACATACACACACACAATACTCATCCTACCTTCTCACATGCAGTAAATTAACACACACACACACACACACACACAAATTGTACACTAAATCCAAATTCCTCTTTTAGTACTTTTGACATACAAGCAGGGTGCGGCACCAGTCATTGGCTGTTTGTCAAGATCTCCCACTGAAGCTGAACTTTGGGATCATCTGTAAAATTCTCCGAAATAAAATGAGTGACTGCTATTTCATACTAGAATTAGATCATTTGCCGTTGGGAGGCACTAAGATAAGTGAATTTGACATATTGCATCACTTGCCCTATCACTTTTGAATATGTATTCCTATCAACAAAAGCACATGCTTTTCATTGCTGTAAACAATTTATATAGTACTTTTATTTATTCAGGAAATCACACTGAAATCAGGATATTTTGCAAGAGAGACATGACATTACACAAGCACATATAGACATATATCATTAAAGAGATGTCACGCTAGAAGCTTTAAATTGGCCAGTGATATGAGACAAATTTTAAAGTCATCAAACATTAATTTTATTCATATGCTACAAGAGACCCCAGGGTTAGCTAGATTTGAACAGGCCTGCGATCTGGTCTGGTTTTAAATGTGAGAAGAGAATTAACTGAAGCTTTATTAAATAGAAATGGTAGAATACTGTTCCTTTGTTGTTGCTTGTCATGACCATTCTACTGTTTCATATTGTGCACAGTGATAAGTAGTGAAACACCATGATAAGCGGCCTCAAGTTGTTTTAAGGTAGAGCGAGCAGATAGAGAATGACAGATATCCACAGTCAAGCACAGACGATGGCTGACTGTACAATTTCCACAGACACAAACATGCTTTGTTCCGATATGACAAATCCATTTTTATCTTTAGTTTTTGTGCCAGCAGCTCTACATATTGTGTAAAATGAGACTACTATCTGGCCAGGTTTTACAAGATTTGACAATTTTAATACCGTTCAGTGTGGGTGAAGTGAAGTGAAATAATGGATACTTGAGAATAAAACACATTCTTGTCAGCATCCAGCAAAAGCTTGACATTATACAGAGATGTCTGAAGAGTGTAAAAGTCAGATGGTTATCTGGATATAGTTTGAGATGAAGAAGACCGAAATGCATATTTAGATAGTGAAGGACCCAGTACACGACCTTGTGGTACCTCCTTGTTTATCCCAAAGGTGGTTGGCTTGAGTCCATCAGCAGAGATCGCCTCTGTCTGTCGGACAAATATGTATGAAATTAGGTCTGAGCAAAAACATCTGAACTCATGTTGGTGCAATCAAGGACACACAGACACCTCAAGTTTCAAAGACCAGTTTATTTCACTTACTCACATAATCCTTTTCACACCTTCCCTGTTGGCTGGGTTGGCTGTTTCTTCGCTGGATTAGATTTTATGACAACTTTTATTGGTGTCTGGAAACAACCAAAACATAATAATTTAGGCTAACAACAATGCAGACATGATTTTAAGTGAGTTCCAAGTCTTTGCAAGTTGATTTTCAGTGTATGGAAAATTAGCAAGATTTGGAGGCTGATTAACGCAGCTCAATACTTACTCAGTACGCAGGCCTTTGTTTGCCATCAGGGGTCGTCTGCTGGAGCGATTAGAGACAAAGACCTGGTGGCAGGGTGATTTTGTGTTAACACTGGAGGGCAGCAGCTGGGCTTTATTGCTGAGATAAAAGGCCACAGTGGACAGGTCCAGTGCAAGGATTTATGGGTACCTCTTGGTGAGACAGGAGAACATCCAGCAGCCCTCTGTACATCAGAAACTGCATGAGAGTTAAGGAGAGTTTTGCCCCTCAAAGCTTGTCATTCTCAAGGCAGATCTGACACATCACAACGATGAATAGGCCTCTGTGTTTCTGTCATCGCAGTTTTAATCTGAAAACTGGAATTGTTCCAGCACTGAAGAAAGTAATTTCACCACAGTGCTTTGCTTTATGCCACACAACCAAGGTCTAGAAAGGACTACACGCACGCGCACACACACACACACACACACAGACGGGCCATTTGCCTTTTAATTAGAGGTGTAATAGAAATATCGTGGAACAAACTTCACAATGTAAAAATATAATTATACATCTTGTGGAACTAAAAAATGGATCACAATATCACCTAAATCAGTTGGCTGATACAAGATAATAAGCTAGCTAAATTTAAATATAATATGAAGCAATTTTTTTTTTCACTTTGACCCCAGGAGTGTGTTTTCAGTGCTCATCTTTTCAATTAAACTCAAACCTTTAGTTGTCCCTGTAAGGGTCATTACTCATCGATGTTGATGTTTTCATGTCATGACTATACTGCACGGTTTGCTAGTTTTCTCTATTTTAATAATGAAGAGAACAATTGCCTAATTTACTCATAGAGCAATGGGTCTTGCAACATATGAGTCACAAAGCACTCTTTTTGTTTCTACAATGTGAAATATGAATTCAGACAGATTAAATATTTGAATTATTCTAAATCCAAAAGTGATGAATAGATGATAAAAGTGATAGCTGAACTGTGTACTGTGTTGACTGTCATCCTTCAGGTTCCTTTACCGACCCTTCAGCTGAAGGTATGTCCAGAGAACGAGCGAGGGAGCGGGACCGCAGCCGGCCTCATGAGAGAAGGCACCACTCCTCAGCAGGAGAGAAGCAGCGCTACTACTCTTGCGAGCGCTACGGCAGCAGGGAGCAGTGTCACACCAAGTCAGCGGGTCCCAGTCGATCCACATCCCCCGGAGAGGGACAGGATGCTGGTTTACTTAAACAGGTAAGTTACCTGTTATCTGTGGCTTAGAGATTAACAGCTACTTTGTCCTGGACACCCTGTACTGCAGTATGTATGTATTTGTGACGTTTGTTTCATTGCTTTGGCCCTTTACTCCAGCACATTGGATTGTGTTGGCTGACAACAATAGGAGAGTTGTAGGACAAAGATTAATTTCCACATTTTTTTTATTAACTTGCACATTAACTTCCTTTGAACCCCTTTATATTTTTATATATTATCTGTTTCCTTAGCACGGTAGCAGTGTGGTTAAAGGTGGCCTTGTAACGCTCCCCTCTGGTTCGAGTACTCCGGGCCGCAGTCGCAGGCAGCTCCCTCAGACGCCCCTTACTCCTCGTCCTGCTGTGGCCTATAAAACCGCCAACTCCTCGCCTCTCCCGTCCGGTGCCAGCACCACTACGACAGGGCATCAGACTCGCTTCAGCCGTGGCCTTTCAGAGCATGACCGCTTATTCGGGGGCCTCGACGAGTCCCCAATGCCCATCACCCGCATCGGCTCGGACCCTAATTTAAACCGGCAGTCACGGGTCACTTCTCAACAAGCCCTCCTTGAAGACACAGAGGACTTCCATGACACTGTAAGCAGCCATGGAGAGGGACTGTCTGCCAGAACCACTGCCTCCACTACAGCTTCAGCTTCACATGGAACTGCAGCTGCACCCGTCTCAGCGCCCGCCACACACAGCCGGGCAGGAGTGGTGCCTAATGGGTACCACTTCACACTCGGGGTCAACTCTGCATCTGGGCCTGGGAGCCGAGAAACAGGAAGACTCAGGGACAGGGACGAAGAGGACTGGTGCTAACATGGAAGAAATCTGAGGACGAGGCAGCTTATCAGTGTTGTACAGCGCTCATGTCAGGTCCAATGAGCTGATAAGAAGTTAACCGATTAATAGAGAAAGAAAGCTGTTAAGTAAAAAGCCAGTGAAAAGTGCTGTAAAAGGGGATCAGAAACCATTCCAGCTTTGTCTTGTTACTCTTTTTTTATACAACAAACTGTTCAAGGAAAAAAAAAAGACACTGATGACTTTTTCTACCCCCTTTACTTGCACTGAAATTATAGCACATGTGAAGACCCTTAAGTATTTTGCCTTGGCCAGTAAAATCAGTGTTGGAGCAGAAGACAAAAGCCAAAATTTCCTCATTTGTTGAGTGAAGTTATGAACTGTGTTTCAGACTGATCTGAATGCCTCATTCCTGGTATTTTTATGGCTGCTCGCAACACTGTTTTTATTTTTGTATGTTTCATTTTGTTTATGTTTGCCACGTAGGTGAGAGAAGAGTGTCAACTTGATCATATTGATGCTACCACCAAATTATTTTCCTCTCTTTTGTGTTGTTTTTTCAGCTTCAGAGTTATCACTGAATTCTGAACAAATTGATTAAGGTCTTAAACTTCTGCCATGACACCTAACAAACACAGTGAGTGATGTGACAAAAATCAAACAATAGGACAGGTCTTGAGCCGAGTTTTCAAATCACATTTTTTGTAAATTGTACCAGATGTAAATTTTTTGAGTGCACGTAGGAGCTAGATATCTCTTTTTTGACGTCATGTGGCTAAATACTAAGTGCCTCGTTTTTCAAGATGTATTAAGATGCAGTCTGGTCACCTGGACTTGAGTAATACAGTAGAGATGTAAGTATGTACACAGCTGAAAAAAAGTGTAGAGAACAAAGTTTAAATCTGGTATAATGGACAGAATGCAAAAAAAGAGACAAAAAAAAAAGACTTATTTGTACTGAATCTTGTGGTAGGTAAGTCAGAATAACAGATCCAAAGTAAGCAATGTAGTGCATGCCGGGGTCTTGAACTTGTCAAAAAATAGCGTCTGTACTTTTGCTTAAGGATGTGTGGTAAGCATTTGCCTTTCTTTTTCAAATATACTGCCAGACAGTTGTTCGAAATGGTCTCCGAATGGAGAAAAGTGCCATTTTCTGATTTCTGATCAACAAAAATTTCTCATCTTCAAAAACACTCCTCAAGCTTACAGCATCTCATCTCTGCCATAGCTCCCAAATATTATAGGTTTCCTGTCTTTTTATCTCTTTCCTCTGAGAACAGTATTGTGTGAGGGTGTGTAGGTGAGATTACCTGTTTGATTATTCACAGGTTCAATAGAGAGTTGTATTGTTGCTGCTGACTGTTGACATAAAGTAGGGCTATGCAACAAGACGACACTTCATCTGCCCTGTAGCTTTACCCTCTGGAATCTCCAGGTTCAGGCTTTAGTGTGACTGAGACCAAATTTTACATTGATGTATGAAGAGTTGTAAATTGTATTATATGATGTACAGCTAACTGACAACACACAGAGGCACAAATGGTATCACAGGGCATTTTTGAGGTTGGCAGAGTTGACTGCATGATGCCTACCCAGATAGAACCACCTAAAATATAAAACTGTGTTCTTTCCAGACTTGGGTCAACTTGTATGTTCAAATATTTTTAGTGGTTTTTAAACTTGCCTAGAAATTCAGCTAAATAGGATTAATAAAGTGGTTTTAGCATTAGGTATTGTGTTGATAACACAAAGCTGTACTTTGATTAGAGCTGCTAAACACTAGTACCAAGCCTAAGCTCTTAAAAATGGACTTGCTGACCTGATACTGCCAGATTTCAAACCCAAGAAGGAGATATGGCTACCCTTTGCTGTATTCTCATCCATATATTCTCAACACATTGGCTACACTCTGCCTCTTTCCCTCTTCCAACTCAGCATAACATATCTACTTAAAGGACTGTGCTGACAGTATTCTATACCTTTGTTATTGCAAATGTTTTCTGAAAACAAGAAAATAATTAGTCTATTTGCAAATTACAGCTGCAAATTGATACTCATTTGATGCTATAGGAAGTTTGTATGGCACCTGTATGTGTATGTGGGATGGACCATATTCATATTCATGATAATGAAGGAATATGTCAGCAGAATAAGCAGCAGAATTAAATGCTACAGTAAATCTTTATGGACTGCAGGCCAGTGTATGTGGGACTGATCAAAATAAACTGCAACTTTTATGTATAAATGAACTCCCTTTACACAACCCCGATGACCCGGCTTTACTCTAAGCAAGTTTATGAACATGTACATAATTTGCAATTTGATCCAAGTCTGATTATTTTCTTGTTTTAATTTGACTTCATGTTGTCTCATATTTGTGCAGTCTATTTAATAGATCATCTCAAAGGAGACATTTCAAACGTCAAAGCAGTAAGGTCTAACTGCAGGCGTGGCTCTGCGCTTTGTAAAGGTATCATAATAGATTGCTTGTCGTCTTATGGTCTTGAAATGTTTCTGTAAGTTGCCATATTGGAGCAGAGATACCTGATCATCTCTACGGTAGATTTTAAGAAAGGTCCTACATTTTCAGACCTCAAACGAGCCCTACTGTACATGAACAGGGTGCCAAGTTTTTCCTCTTACAGTTTGACTATGGCTGCTCCCTCTGGACATGTCCTGTTTGCATGTTCTGAAATGAAAATGTGCATGTGCAAAAAAAAAAAAGAGAAAAAAAAGGCATTGTTTGACTTCATTCAGTCCATGATTTGTACAATTTGTTTCCTGGTTGTATCTTCTGATTATCTAAACACACAATGTATCTGTTTCAGGTAAAGAAAAGGAAAAAAAAGAGTGTGAATAACATTTCATCACAGAACCACCAAAGTGAAAAAGAGGTTCTTTCTCAGAAAAGAGGTTCTGGAGTGGCTGAATCCTCCGCTGCCTGATATGTTACTTGACTGTCTCTCCCACAGTCATTTAGACTGTACCTATAGATTTTGTATGAATATAAGTCCTTGAATAAAGAGGTATGATTATGAAATTGCAAGATGTAGATCCCATGCATTGAAACGTCTGGTCAGGTTTGGGTTTTATAGCATTGTATTGAATTTAAAGGAAATATTAAGGCTGATCCACATTTCCTTGATGAATCTTGTTAATTCTAGCATTCTCTAATTTTAACAGTGGTTATTAGTAACTTCATGTAGGACACTTAAAACAAAGTTTTACATTTAAAAGCAAAACGTGAACATTAGATACACTAAGGGTCCAGAGTGTAGGTTTTATTTACATCTAGTACTGTAATCACTACATTGCAATCTCCCCACATCACCCTCACCATCTTAGTGTAAAGAAGAAACAATACTTGGAGGGCCCTGTCCAGAGGCAGTATTTAGTTTTTTTGTTCTGCTACTGTAGAAACATGGTGTATCAACATGGCAGCCTCAATGAAGGAGGACTCATTCCCACTGTAGATATTTTTAAGTAATAAAAACAGATTATACATGCATAAAAAAATAGTTATATTAAAACTAAAACTATAGTTATCATCTGAGTGTTTGTCTTTGTCAAGAAGATGATAAATTGCTTCCATCAGAACAGTTCTCACTGTGAATCTAATTGATATACATTTGTATACATACCTAATTTCCTTTTTAAGTTCCTTGTTGTATCTCTGTAGGCTGCAAATAGAGAAAACAAGCAGCACAGACAAATGGAAACTGTTTCGAGGGGGCACTAAAAAGTGGTGAACACAGCAGTACATGGTTGGTACCACATGCTTGTTGTCTCATCAAAAAACAACAACTTATAATTTATCTAATTTTCTAACATAGTTTAGCCTACAGATACCTGAATTCAATGAGTCCCAAAGTAGCTGTGTTCATCACTTAATAAATCAGTAATAAATAAAATGGAGTTTTGTTTATGAAACAGGGACATTTCATGTGGAACCGGTTAACAGACAAATTAAGATTGTATGACTCCCATCATCGTCTTACAGCTTCAGCATGTGCTGTCTAGGTCTGCACTGCAGTATAATCAGACTGGAGTGATGAAAGGCCCAGAGATCTCATAGAGAACATATTAATCTTTCAAATTAAAAGTGAACATTAAAAGTGGAGTAAAACAGATTGGGCGGGGGCTCTCCTGCGTTTTAATTGGTCTACATTAGAAAAGGGGCGGGGCATCTGCTGGCTCGTTTGGCGCCTCGGTGATGTGATGCAGCTGCAGGAGGAGAGAAGCTGCTGCCGCCAGAGGAGGAGGAGAGGTGAAGAGGATGAAAAATTAGTCTGTGTCGCACTCCAAGTCTGACATGTTCCTCACATTGAGTTTTAACTAATGAGAACCACCCTAGAGCTGTAGAGCCTTTCTTTTTTTTTTCTTCTTACATCCTGAACACACTTTGGCTGTCACTTTGCATGTCTTTAAACTTTAATTACAAAGGTGATTAAAGCGGGACGATGTTCCGCTGCTTATTGAAATGGACACTTTGCCTTCTTGGCCTCATAACGACGAGCACCGCCTCAC
Source organism: Nibea albiflora (assembly GCA_014281875.1). NCBI lineage: Eukaryota > Metazoa > Chordata > Actinopteri > Sciaenidae > Nibea > Nibea albiflora. Next base: position 4,925,523 of record CM024803.1, read on the forward strand.
CGGACGACGCACCGGGGGATTTTGGAGGCGAGTCCGGCTCCGGGATGCTGCAGACAGGTAAGACTGCTGTTACACCTGTGGAGCCTCTTAATGACGCAGTTTAAATAAATAAACTGCGTAACAAAGGCGCTCACGCGACGCTTGTGCCAAGTGCGCCACAGTAAAAAACTTTGTTAGGTAACATTAACTTACATGTGAAATATAATAAATTCACAATTTAGCTTTGGAAGTGAAAACAGGTCTAATTGAGTGCATTATTCAATTCATGTAAGTGAACAAGTTTATGACACACACCATACCCCAACAAAGACTGAAAAAAGCCCTCAGCTTTGCTTTGAAGTAGAGTTACTGGCAAACTGGATTTTAGCTGCTCATTAGTTCGTTAGTAGTTGCAAGCTTGCACCAAAACACTTAAAAGTATGATTTCTTGTGTTGGTTGCTTGCCTTTAGGATGAATTCTTAGTAGCTATATGTATTGTAGTTTATTAACAATAAATGTATTTAAAATACAGACATATAGAAAGTTTATGTAGATTTCTCCTGCATAATTTCAACCCTGAAATATCCATTACACTGTAATAATACATAAAACACTACAGTTCTCTTGAGAACACTCAAAATGAATGATTGTGGCTCTTGTGACATTGGACATTTCTTCACAGTCCTTTGTAAACTGTGGTTTCTCCAACCGTAACAGGTTTGCTGATGCATTAAAAACAGAGCTACATCACCTGAAGGGTCTTTAAAGCCTTAGTCACAACATATAGGAGTCAAGATTTGAACAGCTGGAGCTCATTACATCATTTGTTCATTGGGGTCCGCGTCCAGATGAAACTCTTCCAGTCAGCCTTCCCTCAGCAGCTCCAGTCAGTCCAAGTTTGATGCTCTACGTCTTTCTGTATTCATCCCATCACTCTGTGCCGTGAGCGTCGACCCAAAGCACTTGTAAACTGAGAGAAACGACGTCTGGCAAGCTGTGAAGGCTGAATGCAGACCGCAGTGAAACAATAGGCTTCAAGTATTTTTTACTACAAGCTAATTGCAATTGAAAGCTTTTTTCTTCGGTTACTTGAACAGCTTCTCAAGGAGAAAAGTACTGATCAAGAATTGCTTTTGAGGCACATTTGTAATCCAAATGAACAGCCTGTTGATATTTATTCAGCACCAATAACTCTCCTCATAAAGTCAAGGCTCTTAAAGGCAAAATCTGAGGTGTTTCATTAATGTTCTTTCACGCTATGAAATGCTCCACTGACTGACAACCATAAACATCTTTGATATATACGATTGCTGATGTCTTGTCTCTAAAGATAAAATCTTTCATCTCGCCTCTGTTAGTGAATTCAAATCCAGACGAACAGTCGCGACGTCTGTACAGGATCCCACGCGGTTTGATAAGGTTCTTTTAAATGGCCCAGAAGAGATGTTTGGACTTGCTGGATACATCATGCACACAAAATGTCTTTGATTTGCATAAAACACATGTGGAAACTGAAGCCATCTTTGATTTGCATAAAACACATGTGGAAACTAAAGCCAAAACTCATCCGCAGTTATTAAATCACATGGAATGCTTTTATTCTGCCAAGCAGACTTAGTTAATCACAACATGGTTTTCCACAGCCAGCTCTGTTGTCTCATCACTGTTTTCGCTGTCTGGATCTCCTTTGTTTTATCAGGACTGTTGATACAGTCACAGCGGCGTACATGGTGTAGCGTTACTTTGTGTTTCTGGCCTTTATTGGAGTTGTTTTATCCATCCACGTCTTGTTGAAATTGATCTTCGATTGGCGCTCTGCCAGGCGCCCAAAGATTGTCATGTCTGGATTCCACATCATCGCACATGGTTTATTTTACAGTTTGCGCTTTGTCACATCGCGTTGCTATCATCTGCATGTTAGAGCTACACTGGAGACCCAAACAGAGACGTCAGAAAGCACGAGACCAGCTGAGAGTTTGGATTAGGCCGGTGAAGTGACAGATGAATCCTGCAGCGTGTTGATTGAAATCAGCCTGTTGAATGTTTTCACTGTGTTTGCAGTGTTACTGTAGATGGCAGAGGGTGAAAGCCTTGTGTAAACTTTGACTGAGTGTCACTGAATAGTCCAATGGTTATGTAATACTGCTGTAATAATCTTCTGTTGATGTTAGGTTTCCTCTGTTAAATCTTGCCGTATTCCACATGTAACTGAGCTCATTGGGGAATTTGTGATTTCTGCAGATATAATGAATCAGATAAACCAATTTTGACTCCACTAGGACATTTGGAAAGACACCCATCTTCCAAAGTTATGGCAATGTTATTCATACTTACAAGTAAATTGGAAATGCACTTTTTTAAATTGTATATTTGCCTGGTCTGTCATAGTTTTAGCAGATAACAACAACAGCAGAACACATCTGTTCAAGGGGTATACTAGCTCACAGTTAGTTTAGTTAAAGAAAAGAGATGATGAAGGAGGGAACAGGACCACCGACCAGGTATCCTCCTCTGTTGGGCTCTCTCACCTTCCTTTTTGAACCCTCTCTGACTGCAATGAATCACATAGACTGCACAAAGCATTCCTTTTCACTCAGGTTTGATTAACTGCATTCATTTACACAATGCTGTGAAACCCAAAATTCCTCCGCAGGTGATTTATCTGTTCTGTCATTATTGTCAGACCAACTTCGGCTTTGAAGTTTGTGTGTTGAACGCTGTATGCACCAATCAGCCTGACTCTGCACAGACCTTTAATGGCATCTAACACAATAAATTTTTTTTACTCCACCATAAAAAACAGTGACTTTGTCAATTGAACTCTTTTAGTTTAGAGGAGACTGTGTAGACCAGGGGTGCCCAATACGTCGATCGAGCGGCCAGACATGATCCGGTCGATCGCAGAGCCGTCCACCCCGCGCACACACTCGTGCACGCCCACCGCCTGTTATTTTGGCTTGGTAATTTTAAAATTGGCGAGTACGTACGTTAGATACTCTCATCCTTTACCATTTAATGAAGGGGCACATCATCATGAACAGTTGGTGGCACTGATTCTTCAGTAGGGTGCCATGAAACCACTGCAGAAGAAATTGCTTTTTACCTCCTTGAATTTAGCACCAGGCTTTTCTGTCATTTTCCAGTTCATCTACTCAATCATGCATCCATCCAGTCAGCCATATCTAGCTATGATGTGTGACTCCCATATGTTAGCAATAGCGTACTGTAACCTTTGACCCTATGAGAAAGGTATCTCTTGAGCATGGTGTGCAGAACAGCTGTTGGGAAGAGTTTTGTGATGCCTCTCAGCATCACCCATCCACCCACTTAACTGCTGCCCCAGCACTATCACACTTTCTTCAGAAGTGAAAATTGCTGACTAAACTTCTTGACCCCCTGTGTGAGAGTGTCAGTGGAGCCTTTTCATGTGTCTCACTTTGGGAATTTTGGAAGGCATTGTTTCACAGACATAGCTGTAAACGTTTTTTTTTTTCAGTCATATATACCATGGATGACATAAATGTGCTTTAGATTATCCAACTTCAAAAACCTTTTTGCCCTGCTAGCGGTGGGCCCAAAATATGTCTGCCCTTTGAAACCTGACAGGAGATATCTAAAAAAAAAAAACACGTAGGTGGGATCCTGACCAAAGCTGTACTCAACTCATCTTTGCGACAGAAAATTTAAAAACATTCACTGCTTTTCTTAGTCTGTGATCATGAATCTTTTTAGATTTAGGACTGCTGGTTGGAATAAAAGCAAACACGTCAGTGAAAGGGATGTTAGAATGAAAAGATTGGATGACTTGACTTCCATTAAGCTTTCTGTATTCATGGTCCTAAGAGGATGAATCCTAATGTTTCTAGTGATCCTCTACTTGTTTGCCACTAAAATGATTGTGATGATCATTTTCTGTTCATCTAATCCAAAACATATGTATTGTAATGGGCGTTAAATTTTAATGTTCATGTCAGGTCATGTGTTTTACTTTGTTTTTTTATATGCTTGATGCACTCATTAGCTGAACGCCTGTCTAAGTTTTGAACACTGGGTGAAGGTGTTTAGTAGTAGTTTTGTAGGATATAACGCGTTAAAACTGAAAAGTAAAAATCTGGCAGGCACACATTTGTGTTTTGTCTTTTCTAACTCCCTTTACATGGAGAGTACAGAACTAATTAGCATAGTCTTTGCAACAGTTAATGTCATTTTATCAAACCCTCAAGTCAAACCAGATCAAAAGCACAGCACCAGCGATGACACTGACATACTCACTCTTCCTGCAGACTGAGCTCATGATGTAATTGCCAATATGATGCCAGATCCATGAGCAGGCATCTGCATCCAATGAAATGTGATCCTGGGCCTTAGTGCTTGGTGAGCGATGATCTGGAGCCCATTAGCCAGCTTTAACCAGGCAGAGGCCCACATGCTGGAGCTTGTGTGGTGTAACACTCCCTACAGTATATACCAGGTCATCGTACTGGTTCTGGGTGTGGAGTACGTTACAACTTGTGGTTAGCTTTGTGTGAACAAAAGCGGGCGGAGAGGGGCTAGGTGCAAACCACATGTTGGACCAGAACCTCCGTCCTCGCCTGTAATCTCTTTGCAAGCCAACTGGAACCAGATGGCAGATAGAGCGGGTTGATAGTGTCCAGACAAAGCTCCTCAGATGTTTGGCATTAACGATGAATAAAAGGAAGGACTTTTTATTTTTATTTTTTCAACATTTATGTTTCCTCAGTGACCACTTTGTAGTGTCATTTCTCAATGTGTCTCCCATCGCTCAGTCACCACAAAGAGCCCGCAGACACATTACAGCCTGTAGGACACAGACACAGATTTATGTGGAAAGGGCATCTTAATGATCTGCTGTTTTGTCCAAAGCTATGCTGTTTGTGGTTCAGGTTCAGCTCTGTTGACACACATCATTTTGTCCATTCTCTGTTAAACACCTTCCTTGTGGTGTTGAATAAAAGAGTCAACGGTGACAAAGTGCACCAGGTGTAGTACCAGGTAGCATGTAGTATCTGCTACCTACCAGCTTCCAGCAGTGATGTTTCCTCTTATTTCAGTTGTGTCGGTTTACTTTCTTATCTGTTGAACAACCTTACTGAGTGGTTTGATGTGAAACATTTAAGGCCCTGTGGAATGTGACCGTTTGTATTTTCATTTTTAGTTCATTAAGTAATAGTATTAGCGCTAATAGTGTGGAGGTGCAGCAGGTAAAGCTATTTTACTTTGAACATTTGTGCACATCTAAGAAACAGTTGCTGATTTACATCATCATTTATTTGGAGTCGTGTTTCTGAGACATGGTGAATGTAAATGCACATTCACTCTGTTGTAGCTCTGTTTTTGATCTCCACCAACTCCTGTGGGAAATGCACGGCTCTTTAGCTAAGTGCTAAATGCTCCACTATGTTCACCAGCTTGTCAGTAACTGTGTCTACTGTTTTAAGCAAAGCCAGTGCAGACAGTGGGTAGGACTTTTTTTTTTCTCAGAAAACAGATGCCTGCTGTGGCTGAAAACAACACAGTGATGGTGAACAAAAGCAAAGTTGCGGACTGGCCAGCTAAACAAATCAAGGATGCTGGAAATCAGGTAGGAGGTAGGGCCGAATGATGCAAAAATGCAGCCGCTGTGATGGTACCTGATGGAAAAGATTTGCTGTAGATATTTGTATGCTGCATATTTTGAAGACTATCTGAATCTGAACCATGTCACTTTCAAACTATGCAAACTGTATACATGTTACATCAGAGACAAAGAAACATGTGAAGCTTTAAACTGCCTCTCCATGTGTATGTGGCTGTTTAATGCCAATTCAAGGTATAGATAAGAACTAATGTTAACTCATGTGCCCAGTACCAGTCTGTAAAAGAGCAGAAGTGTGCTGCTGGTTCTTTTCTGTGCGCTGTCCTATTGTTGGAAACCGGGTCGCTCCTGTTGTTCTTTGTGCAGCGTTAACAGCTCAGCATTAACTTTCTTTACTTCTTGTAAAATCCGATGGCAGATTTTGTGTGTGTTGCAGATGCTGTTTACTCACGGTTAGCTGTGTGTTAAGGACAAGCAGGCACTCGTGTTGCAGCTGTAATCCATTCTTGTCACTTGTTTGTTGTTCTGTGTTGTTCAGCAAGGTCCAAGAGTTGCCAGGTGTCACTGTAAACGTCGCTAGTTGATACTTTTTATAAGCACATCATAACATTGTTTTCACATTCTATCATTTATTACATTATTGTATGATACTGATTATAGCCACTTTGTGCAATGCAAGACTAGAATGAACATGGGACGCTCCATGGTATGCTTTAATAAAATCAATAACATGGTAGATGTTATTGATTTTATACAGTTTTTGAAAGTTATTACTAGGATATGGTTCTGTTAGATTTAACTGTGTTTTGCAAGTTCTCTGTGTCTCATAGTTGGCTGTATGATCTGTTTTCATGTTGAACCGCTCGTCTTGTCAAGGTAGAAACCACACTCTCTTGCTGCCTCCCGACTGCTTATGAGCGGAGGGTTCAGTAACAGCACTTGGCATGAGTTTGGCTCAGTGTCTTCAATTCTGGCAGGCGTGCAGACCTAAATCTGGTGCACATTGGTGTCTAATAGCAGGGCCTGACTTTATTTGGCAATCATTTGCCCTGTGGGACACATTTAAACTATCATATTATTGTAATTCATCATTAAAAAAAAAGTCAAGGTGGAGCCAGGAGACCAGTTTTAACTGTTGCAGCTGTGACATGTGTAACTGCCTTAATACGCTTGTGTTCCACAGAATAGATGCCAGGTGATGCAATGTTGTTTTATACCAGTGAGACACATACACACACACACTGTTGTCCTTGCCACAGACCTGCACCCTGCCTCATAGTACCTGAAAATTTTCTATTGTCACACATTTTAAACACATTTATGGTTAAATTCCAAAGATACCTCACATAGACTCCTAATACACACAGACAGACCTTTCTGTTCTCCATGGGCTTTTTTTAATTGACCCATGTGTGACATCAACAAGTGAACTGCATGGTAAAATAAACAGTACTCTAGCTGCACACGTAGTGTTCAAAAATGTCTCGTAATGTACCTCATTAGTCAACAAGTTTCATATTCTGAGGTGTGTGTTTTCAGTGAATTTGTAAAAAAATAAATAAATAAAAGCAGCATCTGGATGCTGGGGCAGGCTTTCGCAAAGTGGCTTTTGAGTGCCTGTATTCCTGTAGTGAGCGGCATCTCCTCAACAGGCCCTGTTGTTATTTTCCTATGTTCACTGTTTGAGAGCCGTCCTCATCCAAGCTGCTCTCTGAGAAGAATGAACCGATAAACCTGCTTCATGAAATAAGTTGGTCTCAAAGGTTAAATCAATAGTGTGATTGGTTGAAATGAACAGCCCATGACATGTTCATAAACGTCTTCCATGATGATGAACATGTGCAGATGCTTATCTTTATTGGTTTGGCTGAACTTGACTGATGAAGGACCTCAGGTGACAACTGTGTTATGACTATCAGGAACTGTGCAGATCCTACAGGGGACAGCCAGAGGGAAAGACTTTAGAAATGAGTTTTGTTTTCTTTTTTCTTTACTTTTTCGTGGGTGAACCATGCCCTCACTGTTAAAGTCCTATCAGCCGCTGTCTGTCAGGACCCATTCGACCTGTTAAGCCTTTGTGTTTACTTTAATTTGACTGATTTGTTTTGAAGCCTGGTCTCAATCCAGTGTGTTGCGTTCACTGCTCACATTTTAGTCCAGACTGCTCAAGCTTTATCAGACCTGGAGGACTTTTTCTGGGGACCACAGGCTGGCTTTCTTTCTTTATTCATCACGGGCATGGCTCTGTGCCACTCCAATCAGAACAGTTCCTCCAGAAAAAGAGACATTAACAATCCTTTTTTGTGCTGAGAGGAGTGTGCCTCTGTGTTTGTCAGTGCATGGGTTCATTTCCAGAATAAATGGGCTTTTCTAAACTTGAACTTTCCTGAACTTTTTCAACTTAACCCACTTTGAATATTTTGCATTGGAAACCAACACAAATTATCCTCCTGCTGTTCCAGATTTTTTTTTCTGACTTAATTAAGAAAAAGACTGCAAGAACTCAATGACTTATTTTTTTGTAGGGCTGCCCCCTAATAATTCACTAAACTGTTAGTTGATGAGAAGAGACTAAATCAACCAAGTTTTCATTAGTTAGCTGGAAAAAAAACCCCAACAACAACCTCAGACTACGTTTAGGTGCTGCCATTAGCTAGTTAGCTTAAATAGCGGTCCTGTTAGCTGACTCTACCTGGAGTGGGAGCTTGGAGCACTGTGTTTATGGCTTTGCTGTTTATTCACACCACCAGCACAGGAGCTTTGGATCACCTTGAGGAGGAGGTTCTCAGGACCCGAGTAGGGGACCACGTGGGGGATGCTGCTGGGTGGCTGGGTCGTAATGGGCACTACAATGGGGAGTCAAACAAGTGTGCAGTGGAACTGGGCTCGAGTCAGCCTTCAGGAGCGAATGCAAGTTTGATCACAGGGAACACAATAATGAGGAGATTTACGGCAGTGCTGACCAGGACTCTGACTCTTGGGATTTGGGTTCAGGCCAAATCATGAGTATATGTTTTTGTAAAGATAGAAGTTATTTATTCCAGTGTTTTGAACAATGAAACTTGTGGCTCACTTTTTGCCTTCTTCTCTGAACAATATTATTTGTAACGTTTTTTCATAAACAGTTTTCTGATGCCACAAAAATATATATTTCAGTTATTAACTTAATGTCATAAACATGGAACGACTTCTCATCTAAAGGCTTGAACTAACAACTGCTAGTCAACAAGGAAAATCTTTCAGAGGCAGCCCTAAGTTTTTGTAGTTTTTGTAGTTTTGTATCTTTCATGAACATGGCCACATGTTACAGTAACAACTGTGCATTACAGATGCCAGATACAAGATTCAAAGAAACAACCTATGTCACCCTTGTCACTTCAATTTTACCCATAACTATTAGCCTATTTATATAATTAGAAATGGGATTCCATGTCTTTCATCTCCGCGATGACCTCATATAATGGCACTGTCTTTATCTGTACAGTAAATGCAGATATGCACATGCTGACAGAAAGCCTGTGAACAATGAACAATGGAAAGACAGTTAGGATTCGCACAATGCAACTGATTGTACTTCTTTCAGCCTCTTAGTCTGCAGTGCATTCACAAGAGACGTGAGATTGTACGTCTGCAGATTGACATGTTACAGATAAAGACTAGCTACATTCCTGTCACACTTTTTTCAAACTTAATTTAAATACATATTAACCCCTTTTACACACACACACCCCAGAAAGGACTGGATGACAGACATTGTGAATTGAACCAACATAGGAGTTGAAAAGGTTACTTGTATGTATGTAAGTATGCAATATATTTACATTGGATTCCCTTTCTGATGTAACAAAAAAATAAATCCTCTTCCAATATTTTAGTATGCAGTCCAGCTAAAAACTAATTCTTTTGTGTGCCTTAACTTTATAGTATGCAACTGGCTTTTCCATATTTTTGTTACTGTGTGGCTGCTGGAGTTACTGATGTTGTCTCAGGTTCTTGGATTTCCTCAGACAGTGTGTATGTTACGGTTTAGTAAGGTTGAACCCAAACAAACACAGGACAGGGGAAGGGTAAGGCAAGGTAAACAAACTGTATTGGCAAGAACGGAGAGATGTTTCTGACTGAGGAGAGGCAGAGCAAATCCAGGTGGAGGCTTGGCAAAGGAAATGTTAGTCTGCTAATCTTGGTGGATAGATAGGGTGGACTGGCAGGCAGAAAACAGTGAAGGAGCATGCTTCATAGACTAAACATGAGTACAACTATGATCCAGTGAGGGCTGGCAGTTTGTCAGAGCTCTTATAGGCAGGGCTGATTACTTGATAGCATACAGGTGTGCTGATTGCTGATGATGGACAGGTGTGTAGAGAGAGCAGAGCCAGCGTGAGGAAGAGAGACCACACCCACACAAACACAACCACAACCACAACCACAACCACAGAGAGACAGACAGAGGAAAACAGAAGACCCAAGGTAAAAACACTTGACTGACTGTGGTGACTGTGGCCATGACAGTGTAAAGTTCAGTCTCACTCCAAAAAAAATAGCAGAAACTTATTGGTTGACAATTTTCTTTTGTCCCATTGTTTATTCTGTCACACCACCCAACTATCTATACAGTTTCTTTTTGCTTTATATATATATATATATGTATATTATTTTTTGGCCTTTTTGGTTTTTAATTGATAGAGACAGCTGAGAGTGACAGGAAATGTGGGGAGAGAGAGAGATGGGGAATGACATGCGGGAAAGGGCCGCACAGGTCGGCATCCGAACCTGAGCCCCCGCAGCAAAACTCCGCATATGGGGCGGCTGCTCTACTGACTGAGCTAAACACCACCTTAGTTAAATAAAAATGAATATGCGCTTCAATAACTGCTGAGGTCTACAAAATCATTGTTGTCCATCATCAAAATCATCATCATGTCCCTGTCTGTCTTTTTCCTCATTTTTTTATGCCTCCCTCCCTCCAAAGTTAAGTGATGATAATATGGTTCTCATGACCCAGCTCTGTTCTCATCTCTGCTGATTAGGTGAGAGTGACGTAACCTGCTGTGGTCAGTGCTGCTGACAGACATGAAGAGAAAACCATAGGTATATGTGCTGCTGGCGCCCTTACAAGCAGGCATATGCCTGTCAGGATGTCTGAGTGAGGCTGGGGTTGCAGGGCTGAGACTTGCTGTATATTGAGTTTCCATCAGTTTATGCAAAACAGGTCAGTCTAAGGACATGTTGTACGTGAGAACTAATTTTCCGGCTTTCATGAGTGTCTGTTAGAATGATAGCCCATGAGTCAAAGTTCTTATTCTGGAAAACAGGAATTTCCAACATACATGATACGGTTAAATAAAACTGGGCAATGAAGCAATGAATAAAAACATTAAAAAGACAAAACTGTAACTTTTACAGCTAGATTAGGCTCATGTTTCAACTGGAGACCTGGGGCCTCGTGTACAAAGACTTGCATGGATTTCCTACCGAAACTTGGCGTACGCCAAAACCTAGGAAGTGACGTACGCACAAATAAATTCAGATGTATCAAAGTGTGCGTACGCATGGATTCAAGCACATTCTTTTGTACATCCCAGTCAACGTGGAATTGAGTGCACATGCAGAGGTGCCAAACTCTTCCCTGTCCATTTAAATATGCAAATCAATTTAAATAGGCCCTGGACCTGGGATTCACCTCTTTGTCCGATCAGATAACACAATGAAGGAAAGAAAAGGAATTTCACTGAGTTAGAGCTTCTAGTGGAGTCGTGCAGGGAGATTCTGTTTGGTACCCTGTAGCGAAAAAAGACGTGAGTGGGAGTGTGTGTGGCAGGCTGTAAATGCCATGGGATCCGAGCAGCGCACACACACACACAGGTTAAAAAGAAACGGTCAGATTTCAAGCCGCAGGTGAAATGGAGGGTTTCTGCCCACCCCGAAGCGTGGCTGCAACAGGCGGGGAGACAGGAGTGGAGGAACTCTCCCCCTCGTCAAGAGAGTGGCCTCTTTAGTGTGTGACACAGCTCTTACCTGAGTGGTGGGAGCCCACCAGATGAAGGCAGAATACAATACACCACACAATTAATGAATGCAGTGTGCCGCGGCTGACATTTCCAACTTTATGCCCGCTTTTACTGACATGAATACTGAACACAGGGAGACAATCAGGGGCTTGTTAGAAAGCTCTGTAGCTCTAATTTCACCAGCAGAAAAGAAAGAAAACCTAAACATAATATTTGAATGTGCACATGCCCAAATGTGCATTGTACTGGTTTTCATATGTGTACTGTATATGTGCTACACATGCTTCACTTGTATCATTGTGTATTTTCTGGGTGGCTTCGTAAAGACATAACGCAGGTGACTATTTGTCACCACTGCATGTAACAGTATTGCCATGGTGTGCGAGTTAAGTACAGAGCTTTTGTTTCTCAGCACCCCCTGCTGAGAATCTGTTCCAGCGGCTATGCTCTGATGCGCACATCACCCTGATGACTGCTTGTTTTCACATTATTTACAGTTTCCCAGCATCACCTCTAAGTGTCACCAAAGGAACAATAGCTGTGGAAAGGTGCGTACGCCAGCCATGAAGTTGGTGTGGGGCACCGCACATTTCCACGGTCATTTCACGTTTTATACATCTGAACGTGAGCGTGGAAAAGGACATATGCCACGTTTTTGTGCGTACGCAACCTTTGTACACGAGGCCCCCGAAGAGTAAACAACTTAGCTGAACTTGACTTCCAGGGTCAGGATTCATATAGCACAGAGCTGTTTGACAGAGCTGAGCATGTCTTGTAAAGCTTTTTACAAGAGTTTTTTTACAAGCACTTTAATGACTTTTTCAATATAAAGATGGTGTTTTCTTACCCCATCCACTGTGGTCTGCATGATAATGATGACCTTAACAAGACAGGGCAGTGGTTATGAGGTCAGTGAAGACTTTTGCGGTTATGAGATCGCAGCAGGCCAATGTCTGCCCCATGTAATGAAATAATCTACTCTTTTTGTATGTATTAAACTTTTACAGTGTTCACATGGTAGTATTGCACTAGTGACTTGGATGACAATATAGTGTAGTACAATACAATTTATTATCTTTTTACATTACATACAACATTTAATCAACCAATTGCTTCATCACCCATACCCTTTGTCATACTATTCTTTGTATATTGACTTGGAAATTTCCATGTTGTCCATAATGAAATTGAAATTACACATTAAATACCACGGCAGCAGCTCTGAGACCCTATACATCGATCATGAAACACACAGGCTGATGGGAATGTCATGAATTTTGCAGACATTTGGTCATAAACCAAAGTGTTGGTCAAATTAAAATTTTGATGTGATGATGCCGTGAGATTAAAATTGAAAGATCGCCAACGTTTCATCCTCAGGGGAACGGGTTGTCAATGTCAGTTTCATGATGGTATTTAGGAAAAGTCCGGGGATCGTCAAAGTCATTAGGATTCCTCATCTGGGAACCGTGCATGTACAAAATTAGGTGCCAGTCCATATAGCAGATGCTTTAGTGAAAACCAATGACTTGCTGAATACATGTTTCAATCCAGCCAAAGCTGTTGAGGTATTTCTCTGTGGACTGAAGAGGTGGACTGAGCCATGTCGCTAGCCTTGCTGAAAGATTCTGTCGGTCTCAAGTTCTACAACGTTCTACAGTGTTTAGGCTGATTGAAGCCTTTTAAAACATGCCGCATGTTAAAAAGCACATTCTGTAATAAGGTTGTTAACAAGGTTTCACCTGACAGCGGTAACATGAGTATTTGACACATTTGATTAGGTCTATGTTTAACTTAACTCTGCAGCGTTTGCCACATGAAGACAGATGCAGTGCAGTAAAGATGTTGTACTGTTTGTACTGAAGTGACAGGTGGACAGCAGAGGCACTCTGCCAGTTTTATAGTGCTGTTCCCATAGACTGATTGACCTGGGTCCTATTTAATTTGTCAGTCTGAAAATATTCATGGTCGAGCTTGAAAAGAAGGCACCATAGATTGGATCTAGTATCCTTTGGAAACTGATCTGTTTTCCTACTGTGGTTCATGGCTATATGTTTCACAGGTAACAACAACAGTCATGAATATAAATCAACAAACTTAAGGGGGCTGCAAATTAAAAATTAATATAATTCTGTTGAGAGAGTCTTTGACGCTGATATTATTGTTTTCTGTGGAAATACTGTGGCCTCTTTTAGTTGGAAAATATTTTTTTCCCATCCCCTGATCATCTCGCAGTGGGCACTGGGATCTTGTGGTTTGTCTTCTGTCCAACACACACCTTTTTTTACTCCTTGCATTTCCACTCCAGTTGAGATGTGCTTCTCCTTCAATGTTCCAGCAGACTCATTACCTAACTCACCAACTCCCTGGGCCGTCCAAAAGCCCCTTCTCTGCTTTCCTCATCTGATGTAAAATACTAATTTACAGGCTGTTCTGCCCTCCCCACCCTCTGCAGCTTTGTTTTTCTAACTGCTATGTAAGACACATGTAGCACAAAGGCTTCCCCCCCATCTGTTTGTAGGTTCAGCTGTCACATTCCTCGTCTGGCCGTGTGGTTCTTGGAATTGCAAGAAGGCAGTCAGAACATGGAAAGGAAAAAAACAATCATTTAGATAGGGTTAATGAGCATGTAATCATAAATAATTGCCTCATATTCCTACACTTCTGTGGCTCTGAAGCTTTAGCTTTAGTTTCAGAACATGGCTTGACATGATTAAAGAACTCCTCATGTTGCTTGTAGGTCCAGCTTTGGGGACTGGCTGTTTGCAAAGTCGACTTCTCCAGATGTACTTGGAGCTTGTCTGTTAAGGCCCTTTCACCCCTTTCATCTGTTCAGCAGCCTCCATAGGTGGGGTCCAGGGATGGATCCTGTCCCAGGAGTTGGATGTGAATTGTGCCGAATGTGTCTGCTTGGTGAGAAATGAAACGTCTTTCATGCAAAGCAAACTGTCAGGCTCACATCTGTGAAAACATACAGATTATTTGCTTTTGTTGAAATCTCATTCTCATGTTTGACAGGAAGGTCTTGTAGTATTGCAGTTTAACTAAAGCTGTTACTTCATGATTGTCATTATTTATTTCATTTTATTTTTGGTTAATTTGTAAACAAATCAGATGTGCTATTATTATTTTTACAAAACACAAAGTGACCTCATCAAACTGAACATGCTGGCTAACTGTTAGAATACAAAAAGTTCATTTACATACAGAAAAGCAGCAAACACTGGAATGTTTAGTCATACAGGCAGCATAGTTTTGTGTGTGATGCTCGTGGCCCACTGCTTTGGTCCAGACTGAAATATCTCGACAACCATATGATGCACAGACCTCTGTGGTCTTCAGAGGATAAACCCCAAGAATTTTTCGTGATTTCACTGCCTTTTCCTGTACTGCCAACATGAGGTTATATTTTTAGTTTTGATTGAAATGACTCAACAACTGTTTGATGGATTGCAATGAATGTCCTTATCAGGTTTATTTAAGCAGGATAACAGATTAATATAAGACTGTGCATACAGCCTTAGGGCCACTAGGTTGATAGATATCACTAAATTAATTATAAACACTTCATAATGAGTACACACTTTTAAGCATTAGTTAGTAAGTAAGTTAGTAAGCATTAATATATACTAAATTCATCATTTATAACACATGAATACTCATTAGTATGTAGATTATGAACACAGTTACACATTTTCTATTATAAACAATATACTTCAGTTAACAGTTTTGTTTTTAGAATATGTATATAAAGATATAAAATATAAAAAACTAACAACAATGAATTGCTTTAGCAGGGTACAGTAATTTGTAAGCAAAAGATAGGTTAGGTCAAAAGTAACTAGATTCAGAAGAAAACACAGTTGAAAAAGGACTTGTTTGGAGATCTTTTTTTATTATTATTATTGTTTTGCTAAACTAAAATGTAACATGGGTCTTTGGTTCACCTGATTGTATTTTAACTTCTGAAACTTCTTTACACCTGCTTCACATTGAAATACAACATATGTTACAGTCATAAACATTCTTGAGACAATGTTTATTTACTTTTTTTAAAATCTAAATTATTCAACCAACCATTTTTCAACCAATTCAGGTTTAAACTTTAATATCTTGACAACTTGTACATCTGCAAATATTTAAATGAGTGCTTACTATGTACAGTAAGTACAGTACGGGTTCTTTATAGGTTGCAGTCACATCCTTGCTCAACATATCGTACATGCCAGAAACTGTTGCCTGGCTATCATGCTATTTGAGGTTTTTACATTAACGCATACATTAAGATCTACTTCTGGTTGTTCATGTAGACACACTAACACTGACCTTAACCTCAGAGACCTGAAGGTCATCGTGCTTAAGGGAGAGTGTGTCAAACAATGGAGCACACCTCCTGATGGATGGCCTGGATTCCCCACTGTCAGGCTGACACTGCACTCTCTTCTGCTCTTTGGCCTCATGTCATTCATTAGGCATGAGAAGCTAATGTTACGTCTTAAGTTCGGTACCTGTCAGTACATTAAAGAAAGGGAAAAATTAAGATGAATATTTGACATCAGTGACACCCACAGTCTGCATAGTTTTGATGTTCAGAAATACCTACAGGGCCATAACCATATCATTAGTGCTATTCACTCCTGCAAAAACAGCAGGGAATTTGACCCAGGGGCATGTTCATCACTCCATCCACTTCCTTTGGAGTCCTCTGATGAATTTTTCAACATGTGGGTTTAGAAGCAGACCAGGGCAAGTGTTGACTGGTGCTCTTCTACGTTTCCTCTCCCTCAAGAAAAACTGTCCCGTGAAACTCCGGCATTGTTGTGGCGAGGCTGTTGTATGTTGAAAGCTTTAGCGAGTCTGTAAGCACGGCCGTTTTTCACCATGGATCCATTGTGCCGTAAAATAGCATTCAGATGTTAACAAAGCAGCGTTTGGACAGGCCGCACCCCTGGGTCATACTTAAATATTATTCATCCCAAGAGGGGAAATGAGAAAATGTTCAAGGGGGCTCGGCCTAGTCTAGTGAATTACATGTTTATTATATATATATATGATCTATTTGATATTTACCTGCAAAATTTTGCAGATTTTTCTCTTCTCGTCTTCTCTTTTTTTTACCATGTCATTCCTGGTTGATTTAGCATAATCTTTAGGTACTGGCGGTAACACTGTGTGGTATACTACTATCGCTTTTGATTTGTGTGACACCCATTAACAAGAATACCGTAGTCCATAAAATGTAGCTGTAAGGCTACTTTAAGCATTAAGCATCACACAAGGGCTCTCCCGTTCTTCTAGCTCTAACCACCATAATGTTTAATTTACTTTCTTGATGACTGGCTCCAGTGTTCTTAAGGCCCTCTTTGAAGGGATTACAACAGCAGTTAAGAAAGAAAAACGGCACAGGAAGTTTTTGTGTTCCTTTCAACCCTCCAGGACTGAGTGATTATTCACTGTGGATAACCACTCTGAATGTCTGGAGGAAGAGAAGCGGTCCCAGTGAGGAGCAAAGGTGCTCTAAGATTTATTTAGTCTAGAAAACAAACAGGATATGTGATCACATTATCAGTGGGACTACACGGTAGAAGCAGACTGAATCAAAATTTACTGTTCCCAGAAGTTACATTCTAAAGAATATCATGTACATGTATTTTACTTGCTACTTCTACAACTCTGGTTTCAACCCATGCTCAGATCTCACCTGTTCCTCTCCTAAACATACTCTTCATGGCACTGTAATGCTTCCCTCCAGAGAACACATTACCGCTTTTCCGGATGAGAATAGCTTTCAAGACCAGAGCCCAGCTCTTACTGTGTCCTGAACTAGTCTCTGGGCCTTGTTAGTTACAGGCTAAGCATAGCTGTTATATCCATTCATTCCACTTTATCCCTCTGTGTCCTGCTTTGGGCTATAGGCCCAGTTAACAAGCCTGTCCTCACACAAACACAGATTTTACATAAGCTTACTACATCCTCTGTAATGGACACCTCTTGAAATAATACCCCAACATCGGATCTTGCTCTCTGATAGCCAGATCTCATAAAGTCAGCAGTCTGGGCCTGTACTGACAGAAGGTATTTCCATTAGGATGCTGCATCTGTGAGTGTTTCACAATCTGCTGTTCACTTAAAGCTCAGTGTGGCAGTAGGTGTGCTCATCACTCAAAGCTTTGTTGATGACTGACTGATTGAGATGTTTAGGAACACAAAGTTTCTTATGTTTCCTGTGTTCACTCCAACTTTCCAATCTCTCATTTCCTACTTATCTGGCCCAGTGATTCCCCCCTCGTTTTCCACCAGGGCAGGTGGAAGTCTTTAATCTTCTGCCTATTTGGACTGCCCCCTCTACCACAGCAGAGCCCAGTAATTGTACCAGCACAGTAATTGAGCTATCTCTTGGTCCGTCTCAGGCTATTAAAGTAATATGATCCCACCACAGGACGGCATGTCAGCCGGCTCTGCTTCCCTTGATTACGGCTGCTGGAGGTCAGTCAGACCAGGAGGCAGTGGTGAACTGGAAGAGTTTGATTTAGATTAGAGTGAGGATATCTTATCATGTCCCTGTGGTTATGGTTGTGGTAACTATTCACCAAAAAACACTGGTTCTCCACACACAGGCATTATTCCTTACAACCAAGGTTTATTTTAGACTGAAGTCACCTGAGAATGAGGTAAAAACTGGCAGCCTCCATATGGCTGATTGGATAATTAAACAGTACACACAGGGCGGGGCAATATAGAGTTTCTGTTTTTTTGTTTTTTTATGACCTACGCTTGGAGATGATTCACAACTTTTACTTTTCTTCGGGCAAACAGTTGAGCAATAATAATAAAAAACCTGCACCACCTACACCATACTCAAAAAAACATACGTCTCATTCAGCTATGGACTGTCCGTACCAAGGAAATACAGAGGATTCAAATAAGTACAGCATCCATTTTATTATAATCAGCAGCGATAAAGCAGAAAAGTCTGTGCACTAATTTATCTGGGATTCTTCACGGAGATATTAGCTGGATGTCTTCAGACAGGTGCTAGCCAGTGTTAGCCACTTGGTAGGTAGGGACAGACTGGACAAAATCACCTGACCAGAGGCTTCCATAAGCAGAGATGAGGTTTAGGTCAACAACCCACCTGAGAGCTCATATCAGTGTGTGTCCTTTTTCAGGCTGTCCCTCTTAAATTCATTATTATCCAGAGAGCCAGCATGGAATCACAACGAGTTCATGTGAAGTTCACATTTTGCAGTTTACGGGACTTTTTACTGAAACCTTTTTTAGCTTTCAAAATGAAGGTTAATTAGTTTACTCTTGATGCATGACATTTACAGAGTCTCGTCCAATCAGGTGCTTGTTGTTGATGTAGGTTGTAATATTTCCATAACTGACAGTGTTGGTAGGAATCGTAAGGTTGCACTATGTTTCAGGGTAAAACATGCTGTATACTACATAGCAGACACTAGACGGTCCAGTAATGGTGTAAGTCACACTCTCCACCTGTGCACTTTTAACCCCTGCAGAGTCTTAAATCATTCTCTCTACGACAGCTGTGATACTCAACAGTCTTCAGTCCCACATTGTGCAAGAATTCCTCTGCTCAGACTGCTTTAACATAGTATATACCATGAATTTATAAACACTAGGAGCCCCGTTCTCTCATTCTCCCATGAGGTTCATCACGGTGCACACTGTGTAAAATGAAGTCTAAACAGTAGAAACGTGTGTGTCTGTGTTTAACAAGGAAACAGGCTCCACTGATCAGCTCACAAAGTCAATGTGCCATAGAGGAGCTCTGGTAAGAGGTGGGAGAGCATTCAGTGTTTGTGTCCTTTATCAGTGACCCCAACATGCCAGGTCTGACCCTCAATGACTGACACAGTAGCATTCGGTATTTTTTTATTTTTTATTTTTAGACCAAGCCATGTGGTTATATCACTTGACTTGTTGTGAATACAGCATTGTTTTTAACCACAGTGATTAGTAATTAGTTGATCAACAGAAAATGATAAAACAAGTTTAAATGTGGTTAAATATGAATATTTCTGATATATTAACTTTCATTCATCCATAAAAATAAAAAAAACGTCTAGAATTGCTCATTGCTCAGTTGCTTATAAACAGACGGTTACATTTCCTATTAAATATCAAGTAATTCAAAACAATATTTAGGTCATGGCCAGGCCAAGTTTCAGATTCGGTTGTTGGTTGTCAGTTGATGTCATTTGATCATGTAAACAGTGACACGTTTGTATTACCTTTTGGCCAGTACAACTGATTGCTGATTGATTTGTCATTGTTTTGACCATCTAAGGATGAGACTGGCACCCTTTTTCTCCCGCAAGCCAGTTTTCCCTTGCTCAAATAGCCTGCAGTGGACTGACTCAGAGCTGGGTATCAGCCAGGCTCGATAATTGCTTGAACTCTAGAGAGTTACAAAAATAGAGGAAGTGAAGACTGGCTTTGGTCTGGCCTCATGCCATTGTCTATTGTTGGCTCATGCTGGACCTGAGCTTTGTTACCTACTGTATCAGCCTGACATAAAGTCTCTAAGCTCCTTACATGCTTCACTGAGATCTGAGCCAAAAGAAATTAGTACAATCAAAAGAAGTGTGTCCAAGACTCAATGCTTTGGGAGTTATGCATCTGGGCTGCAGTGGAGACTACGGCTTTCCTTTTTGGCCTCACTTTGCTGTGTAACTCAAGTCAATCCCAGAGACAATCGTGCTCCAAGTGTGTTCATGTTCACACTAAATATCATCCCTCTGGAATGAGAATATTTGAATATTTGAGGTTTCGACTCAGAAAAATGCAGAACATGCTCACAGCTTTTCTGTCTTCCACTCATGTAAAACATTTCTGGTTTTAAATTGCTCCATCTGTTGACTGGCTCAACGAATCATTTTTCATTGCTGTCAAAATGATTTCTATCAAAGAATCTGTGACAGCCCTGGCAGTATTCTGCCCCGGAGCCAATTAGATGAGTGCAGTATATGGATGGATTTATATACTGTGGTTACCGAGAACTGGATAGATGCTGTGTGTAGCCAGCAGCTATACATTGCATGTGTGTTTGTTTTGTTTCTTGTTTGTATTAGTCAACCATATGTATGTATGTATGTATGCATGTGAGTTTCCAGTAAGTAGCTGTTCAGACTGCAAACCAGAACGCCTTACAGCTCTCTGGTTCTGGGTGGATGAGGGAATGTTCAGGTGGATTTTCTGAATGCTGCTATGTCTGTGGCTACAACACAGATGCCTGTGGTGGAGGATTGATAGCAGCACAGTAGCACTAACCGGACAGAGCTCAACATTAACACTTTTCAGGCTGGCAACCAGGTATCAGTTTTGGTTACCGAGCTGAAAATACGGTTGCCATTTTTAATCACTGTATATTTTAATTAATTAGGATACTTTGCATTTATAAATCATTTAGGTTCATCTGGTCCTTTCTCAGCTGAATTCATTTGCACATCTGTTTATGATGTTGACGGGTTAGTCAAACCTTTCACCCCACAGTCAAACATCTTAATTTTCCTTGCTCTTGTCTCTAAAGCAGATGCTTGTGCTCATGCAAGTGAACGTCCAATGCAACTGGTGGTGTTGTTTGCTTCCAGTTCTGACTGAAGCAGAAATATTTAAATGTTATACTAAGCTTTAAACATTTCTCCGTTTTTGGGTGGCCAGTTTGCTATCCCTATTTTTTTTTTTATAAGATTAAAAAGTGTCTGCTTGTATT
This sequence comes from Nibea albiflora, assembly GCA_014281875.1. Taxonomy (NCBI): domain Eukaryota; kingdom Metazoa; phylum Chordata; class Actinopteri; family Sciaenidae; genus Nibea; species Nibea albiflora. The sequence goes on from CM024803.1 coordinate 4,946,843, forward strand.
GGCAACCAAAGAGCCAAAAAGCCAATTTCTTCTAATAGCAACCTTGCAACTGTTACTGTTGAGTCCTGAGGCCCAATGTTCTTTCATTGACTTCATGATATAGAGCAATGATGGGAATATCTGCATTACTTTGGTACTGAAAAAAGTATCTTCTTTAATGCTGTCCTCACAAATCACTGACGACAGTGGAGACTGAGAAAACAGCCTAAGGTGACTAATTTTTTGTGCACTTTACATCTGAGCCATCAGATCTCACATGTTGCTTTTCTTTTGTAGGGAGGGAATTATATTTTTGCAAAGAAACACATTAACATGCAGAGGAGGGCGCAACCATAAGTTGCAGAGCCTGGCAGAGGAGCTGCAGCTGAAGTGTGGCCCTGCACATCAAACAAAGCGATTAGTTAAATTTCAGGGCTGAAACTAACCATTAATTTTATATTGTGAATAGTCTGGAGGTTATTTTCTGTATTAGTCAATTAATTGTTGAGTGCTTATTTTTTTAATTACAAGAAGCGTCATCACTCAATCCATTAAGCATTTCTGCCCTCCTACCTACCTAGGAAAGTAGGGAAGAACAAAGACAGTGTGCCATCAACTTTTGGTCACTGTCTCTGACATGTGGAGAAATCATGGTGAATGTTGGAATTCATGTACCCTCACAATGTAGTGCAGAATGTATGAGAACCATATGTGTATCCTATAAACAAAAGCTTTTCCCAAAAGATCATATGAGTTACATATGCTCACCCTGTCGGAGCGTTTTTTCCCAGAATATTAACTCTGCCTTGTGTTTAAACGACAAGTACATCACTGGATGATTATCGAGGACACACGTTGTTATCTAAAATTGGCTTTTATTCATTTTTAGACATTTATTCTTGTCACTGTCTCAGTGTTTTAACTGATGATGTAAATCATGGGAGTTCTGTCAAATAATGAATAGTTGTTGTAGCGATTGAAGTAGAGTAAACACAGAATTACTGAGGCCTTTTTACTATTTGTCTGCATGGCTCTCCAGAGGCTTTTGTATTCTTTTGTATAACAATGGTGGATCGTCATTAAGGCCCCCATTTGTTACACAGACTATCACTTTCCCTCATCAGAAGGCAGCTGAGATTTATAGAAAGGATCAGTGCAAGGCATAAAAACAAAAAAAGATGATGCTTTACAGTGACTGGAGGCATTTGAAGAAGATCATACACAGCTGCTGTCTGTGTTTGTGATTTCCAGGACCATTTCCCTGATGCACTGTGTTCTGTTTGTGCTCATTTCTCTGCGTTAATGTCTTTGGCTGATGCTGATCCTTTTAAAAACCTTTACCCATGCAACATGCGGTGATATTTCTATTGGTACTATCAACACAGCCTTTTAGACAGCCCTACATAAAATGATAGGTTGGACTTTTGGGAACGTTACTGTGCCATGCGTGGTTTCACAGGGTGGTGTGAATGAGGCAGCAGGAGAACGACTCTAATGCAGACAGTCGAGGCAGGTGGGACAGTTTTTTTTATTTTTAACGAGAAGAATAATAAGAAAATTAGAGGCACTTACAGGCAGGTAGGCATTTTCAGTTCTGGGTTTGGGCAAAGGTCAGGTGCAAAAACACAAGGCTGATTAGGGAATGAGATGCAGATGAGGATAGAAGAGGGGAAGGAAAAGTAATATTTTTGTCTGATGTGTGTGTGACCATAACTGTGTCCATGATACTGTTATGGTATCATTTACGGTAAAGTGAGGCCTGACGCTGATTGCCACTACTGCGCGCCCGTGTGTGTATATGTGACAGAAAGGCAGACGCGGCAAGTAAAAAAAAAAAAAAAGAAGATGCGTCAACTACTAAATTAGTTGTCGACGATTTTGTTCGTCGACATAATTGTGACTAATCGACTATTGTGGCAGCCCTAATGTTGTGATAGTATTCTGTTTATAACCTGTTTTTATTTGGTTGCCAAATGTGGAAGGCAAAAAAAAAACCTGTACAAAGTATTACAGGGATTTTCAGGAAATTGTCTAATGAAGGTGATAAAACACCTAGATCCTGATGTATCTTGGCTTGGGATGAGTTTAGTTAGTAGAAGGTAAGATGACAAAAGTATCACTCATTTAGTTACATTTGGTGTGTTAGTTTTGTTTCATAAAAGTGTTAGTTGTGTTTTTGTTGTGGTCCAAGTGAAATCTAAAGAACTATTGGATGATACACACGTTCATGTCCCCTCGAAATGTAAAACCTTTGAGTGTTTGGTGTTGAGAATGGCTGTGAATGTTGCCATGTGATCCAGGTAAGATAGCTCAGTTTTTCAGTAAACTTTAAATCTTACATTTATCAACAAGTTACACTGAATTAACGTAGCATATTTTAGAACAAAAATCAGAGGAGATTTGGGAGTAATCACTAAATGTACACATTTAGGACAGTCAGGTGAATTTACTGTTACAGTGAACACGTCAGACTGCATAGAAAGGTTAATTTTTGTTATTTGCCCTATTTATCCAGACTTATACAAAGATTGAGCTTACCCTGAAAGTCTACCATTCACACTTTTCCTCTGATGCAGAACTCCAACATCTGTTTTACTTTTGCTGGAAACAGAACAGGCATGACTGGCGGCCCCTCTCCCTCCCTCCTCACCCCCTCCCCATCGTAATAATTTGAACCTTTGATTATAGTGTTGGGAGAAAAGCACATGAGTATGTTAGTAAGTTTTCCTGGAGGGTACAGCATTGGCACATGAATGCTCTTTCATGAATCCTCCTGCACAAGTGGGGCTTAATAAAGACCATCAGAGCATTAGCAGCAGTAAGTGTGTGAGAACGTTTTCCAGTTCTTGAGGCTATAAATTTACTGCTCATTAAGATAGCGTTAGCAATCCCACACCCATCTTGATACGACAGTGGAGTTTGTGGATTGTGCGATTGATTTGTTTCACTAAAATCTGTAAATTGCTAGAAACTACAAACTAAATCTAAACAACAACAGAGCAATGAGAAATGTTCTCATTCACTATGCAGAATGATGGCTGTGATTATCTAAACATATCAAAGTTAATGAGCCTAGTGCAGAAACGATTAGTTGAATAATGGATTTGTTGGTCAAAAAAATGAGCAACAACTAGATTATCATTTTTTTTGTCTTAATTGGACAGTGACAGGTGAAGAGACAGACTGTAAACAAGGCGAGAGCGGTAGTGGTATGACATACAGCAAAGGTTGCAGGCTTGAACTGGACCAGCAGATTTAGACCATGGGATCATTTGCATGGGTTATTAAGGAACTCCAATATACCCATTTCTGCATAATTGCAAACTGAATATGACTACTGGTCTTTAAGTTCTGGGCACTCATGATGGATATTTTTCACTTTTTAAAGATAAACATTTAAACAGTACAAAACAAAAAGATTCATGAGAACAACCATTTGCTTGTATCATTTTAGATATTTTCACATTTAGTACATGAAGGTAAATTAGAGTAATATTTATGACAGTCAGATTACATGCAAATCCAGCATCCAGATGATGCTCAGCGGAAGAGCACATTACAAAAATGTTTGTGCTTTCTGTCACTCTCATGAAGCATCATGTTAGCTGTCCAGTCGTATTCCTGCTGGTGTACAGTGCAGCCACAACACTTTTACTCTGCTGCTGCCTTCAAGCCAACATCATTTACTGCTGCATGTCCTTGCTCTGACTGTCCTGCAGCCGTAACATGTTCACTGTCATCATACAAACGGTTTCTTTAATGCAACAAGAGATCATAAAATGGAAAAGAAAGATTTATTGGCTCGTCAGCTTGTCTGTTGACAGAATCGTCTTTGCTGTTTGATGCAGCTGTGAGAAATTTCCTCTTTCTCCCCTTATTATCCATGTCCCACCTAAACTCTTTAACTACAGTATATACTCTCATCCCATCGAGCCACTGTCTGTTTCCACAGGCAGCGCACTTCCCCTCATGACGTGAAAGCTTCATGTGTAGAATCAGTGGATAGCTTCTTGAACACCAGCGCCTGCAACCACAGTCTGGTATATTTTATCAACAAAATCAAGTCACCACTATTATTAAGCGTGTGCTGTATGTCAGATTAAATTCTGCAATTGAACTTCTCAAATGTTCTGTTCATCATCTGTGGCCCACAATGAATGAGAAGTGTCTGTCCTTTACTTGCCTTTTTAAAACTTGACATCTTGTCTACCTGCTTAGCAAACTATTTGGCCTCACATCCCTCAAGGCCTTTAACTAAAGGTTAAGAGTGCAAAGCAAACCATTATTCAAATTATTTCTCTGCTCTAAGTGGTTCTAGTCCATATATCTTTTAGGATTCCTGAAAGGCTGGTATGTTGGAATTTTTAGTGTGACACCAGATACGTTCCCTCAGTGCCATTCCTCGGGGCAGCAGAGTGTAACCACATGGCTCTCAGTGGGCCAGTGATTTGTCTGGCACTGCTGCCACGATGAGTGTAAAGAGCAAACGGGTCTCTAAAGGGCTGACAGACGTGGATTCATTTATTAAAGGGTTTGATCTGCTTGAGCAATCCCATATTTTTGCAAAAAATCCCAAGGCAGTCTGAGGCATGTTCACAGTGGTTAAATCCTAGAGGTTCATGTTTTAGTGCTGCCTGAGTAATCTTTAGGCACCCTGCTGCTCATGTCGACCCCTCTAACGTGGATGCTCTTTTGTTAAATTGATTTTTTTCTCTCTCCCTTCTCTCTTAGTCTAATTAGTCTCCACCAACGCTTACATAATGACGTTGACATTTAGTTTGGGACCATCAACAGCAGTCTTTGAGTGGTGACTCACTTTCTCCAAATATGATGAAGAGCTCTTTTCATAATCCACAGGCGGAGTTGTTAAATTGCAGGATTAAACAACAAAAGGCCGGGAATTGCAAATGGCACTTTATCTGCTCACATGGAGTAAAAATCAAGGACTGTCCTGTAACTTACATCTAATGAGGTACTGTAGGGCACAAAAAAACAGGGGGGTCTTTAAATAGGATGGAATTTGTAGCAGCCCTCTGTAGCTTTGAAAGGCAATGGCCCTGTAAGTGGTTTTCCGCTTTTCAGTAATGCCATCAGTGGCCTGTTCACAGCATGTTAAGGTTTTTCCTAAGTGCCAGCAGAAGTACATTTGGTTTGGTTCCTGCAGATGGTCGCCGCCTGGATCCCCTAATCTTGAAACATTTCTGAACACACTCTGAACGGCCAGAAGTATGCAGAAACCTGAACATTACACCCTTTATTGATTGCTCCAAAACCATGAACATTAATCTGCTGTCATAACAGCCTCCACTCTTCTGGTCTCAGGATTTCCCCAAGATTTTAGCCAGAGACATTTGCTCCCATTCAGAAGAGAGGTCCAACACGTGTACACTGGGTGATGACGTCTGGCTCCAGTTCCAAATGTGTTGGATGGGGGTTGAGGTCAGGGCTGTGTGCAGGCAAACCTTATCTTTGTCATGTTGAAACAGAGAAAGTTCTTCCCCAAAGTGCTGCAACAAAGTGGAAGCTCAGTTGTCTTCAGTATAACTGCACGCTGTAATATTCAAATTTCCCTTCATCGTGGCCTATCCTAGGGCTTTATGAAAGCAGCATTATAGATGTGAGATGAAATATAATTCTCTGTCTCTGTCTCTAATGTAAATCCCTTTGAATTACTTAATCTCTCTACATTTCTACATGAAAAATACAGCTAAAGCTGATGCTTAAATACTTTGCAGCAGTTGATTCTTTCCACTGACAATGAGACAGATGAGGCTTTAGCTCTGTTTAATCAGCAGCAAACATGGTGACACTTAATTGAAGTTAATACAGTGCTATGTTGAAAACAAGGAGATCACACACAGTGACAAGGGTACAATTTCATCAGTCTAAGTCACACTTGAAAAGGTTCATTTACATTTCACGGGTGAAAAATGAGAATCATACAAGCACTTAACACACTGCACTAATATTACAGACCAGCACTATCTGTAGTGGGTAGTGTGTTAAACATCTGCATGGTGCTTATATGTCACAAAGCTTCTCAAAGGATTCAGCTGCATTTTCTCCTGAACTGTCTCACTACAGATGAAGTGGACATTCTGCAGGAGCTCTCTCTTCAGCTGTCCAACAGCAGTAACGCCTCCATGACTCTGGATGACAGCAGGTGTCCCGTCCTGCAGGTGGGGCAGTACTCAACCTTGGCTCTCCCTCTTCAACCGCTGCTAGCTGACGGGTACGGTTTCATCTATTTTTCTACGTGCTTGATTAATAGTGCCTCTTGATTGTATGTGAAGGGAAAATCTGCTGGTTTCCTTTGCTGCTTTGCTGACCTGTCTTTTTTTTTTTTTTAATGGTGTCCTCCAGTCAGTCAGTCAGCAGTACATTTTCATCTTCTGTACGCAGTTTTAATTAATTCAAAAAGGCCTAGTGGTGATATGTTCAATGACGTTTTCAGTAGCAGTTACAGACCTAATTGGTATGTGTCTATGTTTGTGTTTAGGTTTGCAGATGAGTTCAGTTTACTGGTGCAGCTGCGGAGTCCTCAGAGAGATGAACGCAGTGTCTTCACCATGCTCAGCCCTGACAGCCACGTTATGCTGCAGCTGCGGATCAGTGCTTATGCCGTCATCTTCATAGGAACACAGCAACGGCACTATGAGTGAGCCCACTTCTTGCTTGGTTTTTGTTTCTTCACTAACCTTTTACCAAATCAATAAAAAACGAGAATAAATTATGTATGAATTGAGTGAACTGCAGATTTGACAAGCTCTTATTCATGATAGACTGGCTCAAAATTCACCAGTAAGCTGACTGAAGTATATGCTTTTGACTTTTATGCATCACCTCTTATCCAAAAAATCTTGATGTCAGAAGGTGATTACAACATCCATCTCAGATAATTGAGAGCTAGTCATGCCCATTCCTGCCTCTTGGCCAAAGTGATTGCAAATGTGCCTGTAAGACAGAGGAAGAGTATTTGTTTGCAGCGTGTGTGTACTTCTCTGACTGTAAATTGTGTTTGGCTGTCTCTTTGGTGCAATGATTTATTAGACTCCGGCTGTCAGCTGGGAACTGACTCTTGGCAGGTTTCACGTCTTCAGGTACCACAGAGCTCAAAGCAATTCATCACTATAAGACAGGAGACAGAACTGGGCCAAAAGATAGACACGTAGATACTGTACTTAGATCTTTTACTGTTGGCATGTGATTGATTCCATTTTCCTTGTTTTTGTTTTAAAGCAACATGTCAAGCATTCGTTCGTTGGTGGCCACCTATAAGATTTGTTTAGACTTTAGACTCTAGTGGGTCTTTTAGACATCAAAGCTCCACTGTTTAATATTTTATATATTAATGGGGAACTCCTACACTTTATAAAATCAGTAAAATAGAAGATGTGTTGTGGACTACCACTGAAAGTATGAAAAAAACTCCAGAGGGAGCTGTGTCAAGTCTGATGGACTAAAAAAAAATTTAAAAAATTGGTAAGCCACAAGCCACAAGTGACTGTGCCTGAAGTGATGTCACTTGAGTTCATGTTGGAACTCGGGACAACAATTTGAAAATGAAACACATCTCTGGGTGTGGAGTTAGAAAGACGTGAGCTTATCAGACCTCTGTAGACTGCTCTGGATCTCTGCTCGTGACTAGCAGCTCGAGGCTACATTAGCTGCTACTCACAAACATACCCAAATCTCAGACCAAACGGTGATTGATTTGCATTGCGGGCAATGTAGAAGCCAGTTTTGGACATGAAAGAAGAATAAATAGATCATATATCTGGTTCTGCTGCATCAAACTTTGGATAAATCCTAATTTGGTACACTTTTCAACAATGAAATTAGGATGTATAACTTTACTTACAGTGACTCACCGACATCCTCTTTTGGCCTCTTTTATCTCATTTTCACCTGTTCTTGGTTCTACAGACCATTTACTGTATACCATTGTTTCAGTGCTCCCAGGAACCTCATTTCCAGCAGCAGCAGCATGCTGCATCAAACGAGCACTGATAAACACTATGTACTCTATCTGCGCAGACAAAGTGAGAGACCAGCTGGTGAAGAAAGTGGAACATTTAGCAGCTAAAGAGTGCAATTCATTTCACAGAAGCAGGTGGAGGTAAAAGTTAGCTGACATAATGGTAATAATATGTCACAGGTGTGGAGTTTTTTCTGTACAGCAACTTACAAAAAAGTAATCCATTCATGGAGCTTTAATTTTAAAATGAGCTTTTGCATTTTTGGAAAAGATTCAGGGCAGCATGGTGGTGTAGTGGTTAGCACTGTTGCTTCAAACAGCCGGGTCTTTCTCTGTGGAGTTTGCATCTCTCCAGCTTCCTCCCACAGCCCAAAGGGATTAACTGAATACCTGTAAATTGCCCACTTGTCCAGGGTGTACTAAACCTCTCACCCGAAGTAAAATGAGGATAAGTGGTTATAGACAATGCATAGAAAACATTTCATCAGGATTCTGTTCCACTTGTCTAGGAGCAGTGTTTTCTGCCTGGATGCAGCGTCATTCACAAGTTATGTGAAACATAAAAAAAAGTCTTACTTACCTTTTTGAATGGTCAGAAGGCCCAATCATGATTTCAATATATCTCCTAGATTGATTTTTCAATATATCTCAATATATCTTTCAATATATCTCTCTTTTAGGTTCCCAGTCAGCGGTCTGTCTGATGGAAAGTGGCACCATGTGGCAATCAGTGTTTCTGCCAAGCGGTTGGCGCTGTATGTGGACTGCTCTCTGTTGGAGAGCGTGGACTGGGTGTACCACGGCATGGGGATCAGCACAGACGGGCTGCTTATGGTTGGAGGCATCATCGAAGCATTTGAGACTCCATTTGAAGTAAGCAGTTCAATTCTCTTTTTCTATTTTATTTTCCCACTGATTATAACAGGTGATATTAAAGCACACTAAAGCAACCCCACCTGTTACACCATCCAATATAATCAGAAACCCCACACCCCATCACCTATTCTGTTTGTCTTCCCATTTCTTTGTTTTACAAGATTCCCAGAAGCTTAATTCATCAAGTTTTATTCTACCAATAAATGATCAGAGTTTTTGCTGACTGAGCACTGATCTCCAGGGTGTCTGAATTTTTCAATCTTGTTCTATATTGAATGTGTATGTATTAACACGCAGCCAGATGGTTATGTAATAGCCAGATGATATTTAAATCAATGGGTAATAAGCCACATGTGTATAGTCCTGGTATTCTGAAATTAGTCCAAAAAGATGTCCATGAATACTCATTCTAGCAGCACACACACATGCACGCACACGCACGCACGCACACATAGAAAAGAACACACAAGTAGATCCAGCCCTGTAGCCTTATCCCACCCCATTCCATTTTCATCACAGGCACAAAGACGTGTAGCCCGTAATGCTTAGAAACCATGTGTTTGTTTTTATAAAGTATGCACAGAAATCCCTGTAACCCATTCTAACCACAACCTCAATTACCGCCCAAGCACCAGTGTTAGATGAAATTACAGGGGAAACACTGATGAGTGCTTGGACAGAGGATGAGTTCAGTGTTCTCAACCCTTTCCTGACATGAAGACAACTCACTTCACTTTACTTTATCATTAAACAAACCTGGATCTCTTTGGACTGTGGGACGAAACCCACAAGGACAGCATGTAAGCTCCAAAGTACAAATCATCAAACTTTACAGTTTTCCAATACGAGCAGTTAAGTTTTTTTTTGTTCGTTTCAGGTATCCATTACTTTGAAAATTGACCTCTTGAAAATTACCTGAATGTAATCTGTCACAAATAAACACATTAATGCCATTAATTCTCATCAGCAAAAACACAAACTCTTCCATTAAAGGATGATTTGGCAGGTAATGCACCTGGCTTGGTGTTGTGGACATGCTGTCCCAGTTACAACAAGAGCTCATGTAACTCATGGACCAGAGTGGGCAGCGTGACTGTATCACAATGGGGGTGAGGAGAAGCAGCATCTGGATTTGTTTTTAGCACTAGATAAAATAGATTCTCCTCGTTCTCTTGGACTGCCTTGTTCCCCTGGTGACAGCTTTTTACTGAGCTCCAAGGATGGAACACTTCTACAGTCTGAGGCGGTGACAGTCTTATCCCTAGACAATCTTTTGTGTTAGACAATGCTAAGCCATACATTCATTTGCTATTTGCATCTATAACTCTTTGCACAACAGGAGACATTCTGCTTCATTTAAGACATAAAACCCATGCCCTGTTCTTCCAGAGTGGCTAAACTTTTCATATTAGTTCAATTTATCCTGCCGATTCTGATGTGACTGTATTTACATGAGATAGTTGTGTTAGTAACCCTCCCAGCCCCCATAGAGTCCATATAGTCCAATACATTTATGGATATTAGCCATCATTTCTGCAATGTTAAACATAGATATAAGCAGTGAAAGTGTTCAGATTAGTGGAGTTCTAATGGACGTGCAACAGATTTATCATTTAAGTGCTAATCGCAAGCCTGCTATCAAAAGGAAACCTAAAAAACAACTTTAACTTATATTTCTGCTATGTGGGTTCTGCATTTAATGATTAAATAGGTTTTAGTGTTCAAATGACAATGAACCGTTTGTCTTTTAGCTGGGTTTGTGTTGTTTAGGGTAAATTTGGTTTTGTTCTTTTTAAGTGTCCAAAATAAAAGTATAGATAACTCCCCATTGTGAAAATTCATTTCATTCACTGGCATAATTGTTAAAAACAATTTTATTCCAGAATCAACTTTTTTGAAGGCGTAAGATATGGTTCTTTTTTATTGATGTAGACCTTAATTTAAGAACATTGTTGCATAGCATCACTTTATCTTACTTTTCACTTTTGTCTCTCTTGTTTAACACTAGAATCATTGGTATATTCATGAACTTTTAGTTTGATGCTTAATATACAGTATCTGGATACTATTCTCTGTATTTGATCTCCCATGTAAGAATATACAAGAATAAAATTTCTTATGAAATGAACTGTGGATTTTTCAGCATCCACTGTCCATTTTTTTTTCGGCAAGCATCACAAGATTTATTGTACTCATGATCAATCCAATAGCCTAGTTAAGCAGATATATATTTAGTTTGAATCCTCCATTTTCAGCGTTTTGTGGGATGTTTCTGGCAGAGGTGCGTACGGTTTGGTTTTTCTGCAGAAAACATTAAACATCTCTGAAATAGTACCTTTCTATATAAAGCAGTGTGTCTAAATCACATTAAAAACGCAACATATCTCAAATGGACTTCTTTGAAACATGTCTCCCACACATCTCCCACCTTGCACTTATCTTGGGATTTGACTTGAGAATGTGAGATCAAACATCTTGTCAAAATTGGTTTTCATTTTTCCCCTAGTGGGCCTATTTGTGCATAATAACTGAATGACATGCAGCATCAATCTTGAGCTTGGCAAAACAATGAGAAATTAGCATTTTAACGTTACATAATTTGTTTTAAATCCATGTGGTGGTGTGGTTTCCAAAGAAATGTATGTCAAACCACACGCACAGACACGCACAAACATGCTCACTCAAAGACATTTCAACATCACATTTCTATAAACACAGTCTTTTAATTGTCTGCTGATGTTTTGTTTGGCATGTTTGGCATGATGTCAGAGTCACTGGTAGAGAACCCTGGGAACTGCAATAAATAAGTAACCCACAGTAACCTTATGGGTATGTGTGCGTTTGTCTAGGCTTGTCATTTCATTGTCTGTATATTTTTATTTTTATGTTTCAAGACTTAATTACAGGTAGGACTGCAACTGCTGACTCTCAATTATTCGTTTGGTCTGTAAAATGTCAAAATTCAATTTGAAGTTCCCTCAGTACAAGTGACAAAAAAAAAAAAAAGAATACGATTATTTATTTATCATTTTATTTTCAAGCTTTTTTATTGGATAGAAGCCGAAGAGTGGCTGGAATGTGGGGAGATAGCGATGGGGAATGACATGCATCAAAGGGCCGTAGGTTGGATTTGAATCCTGGGCCGCTGCAGCAAGGACTGAGCCTTTGTACCAGGGGCGAATGCTCTACCAACTGAGCTAACCGACACCCCTAAAGGTTCATATTTGAGAGGCTAAAAGCTTTGTACTAAATGCTGACCATAACTGTCCTTAGATGGTTCATAGAGAATATTTTGATGGAGAACAAAGACATTGACACTGACTCAACCTGTTTGTTTCAGTTAACCCAGGCCCATGCCATTAAAGCTGCTGCACTTATATCCTACTCTACGTCCACTAAAACGACAATCCCACAGTAATTAAGCCCTGACTAATTCCTGTACAAAATGTCTCCTTTTTGTTTTGTCTCTATCAGTATCCATAACATGCCATTGCTTTGCAGTCTAATAATGATTATTTCTTTGTGACACTAAATGGGATAAATATATACTGTAATTTTCAGACTATAAGCCGCTACTTTTTTCACACGCTTTGAACCCTGCGGCTATACAATGGTACAGCTAATTTACTGGCTAACGGTCACCAGGGGCACTCTCTAACAGTAAATGCAAAAGTGAGACAGACGTGGGAAAGATTATGAGCTGAAGAAGACACTAGTTTTGATTTTGAACTGTCATTTTGTGCATCATGCACACACCCCCATGATGGAAAACACACGAAGAAATACATATGATGCAGCTTTTAAGTTGAAGGCAATCAATCTGGTTGTCAAAGAAGGAAATAGAGCTACTGCACGTACATCATCCCGTGTTCATGCCATGTTGGTGCTGTGTTGATGGCGTGTTGGTGCCGTACTGCCAATTTTCAGGCACAGTTTGAAAAAAAGTCTTAAATTAAAACAAAACAAAAAATCATATGTGTACCAAATAAATATCTCGTGTTACAACATGAAAACCTGCGGCTTATATTCAAGTGTGGCCTATACTGTATATGTACAAAATTTCTTTTCTTCGAAAATTTAGCTGGTGTGGCTTAAATTCAGGTGCGCTCACCTTGTCCCTTGTCCAGTCCAAATGAACCCAACTACAGGGTTGAAAACATCTTAATTAACTGCTCGTCTTTAATCTGAAGTGGAGCCAAATGTTTTTGTCATTTTGTACATCATAGTTATTTTTGCATTTCACCACTCTCATTGTATCAATGTTTCTGTCTCCGCAGGGTCATCTTCGACAGCTGACCTTTCTGATGGGTGACCTAGACGCTGCCCAGCAGCACTGCAGTCACCACCCACCTCACTGCGGTGACGCCGCCCCCAAGTCACCTCGGTCCACACGCACAAACAACGCCCTGGAGGTGAGGAAAGTTGAATGGAAAAGGACAAATAAAAAATTTGGTCATACAAACACAATCAGGAAAATCCATGTCATTTCTCACTATTGTTCCTTTGACTTATGTAAACGGCAAAGTCCTGACATGTCACTGAGGTGTTTTGGGTGAAGCCGCAATGTCTTTCAAAGCCCACAGCCCAGACACTCAGACTCCTGCAGTTAATACTTTGACAGTAGAACCTGTTATATACTATGAAGCATGATAAAAGATCATCGAAGGATTTAAAACAAAATACTGCACTGACTCCTGTGGTTTTGATCCAGTCTGGTGAATTTAATAACTGTGTGAGTGTTTGGTTGTTCACTGGTTTAGCCCTGTGCTGCGTTTGCTAGTGGTTTTTGAATTTAGAAATTGTCCCCTCTGTTTCCACCCAGAATATACTGCTGTCCTCGAATGACCTAGAGGACCTGCTGGGGAATCCCGAGGGCGAGTCATTTTTGAGCTTCAGCAGAACTGTAAGTAGAATATAAAGCTCTGAAAAGGCAGTGCTGAAAAACCCCATGTCCATGTATGTGATTAAAAACAAACAACCCCCCCTCACAAAAAAACACACAGTTGCCTGGTTTCACAGCTGCATCCTCGAGTTGTAGTTTGTGAGAGTGTGGGCCGCTGACCAGTTGTCATGGTGATTAGATCCAGCTGTGGACAGCATATATATACCAACCACTGGTCTGGTTTCACTGGCTTCATTTTTTGCCATCAGCCTCTGTCTGTAAAACCACCAGTCCAGCGTCTGTCATTAATTAGCGCTGCGGTACAGAGCCTCAGGCGTCAGAGGCACCAACCAGCCGTCCCACCTCTTGTCCTGACTGGTCCACTTTGCACATGTATTTGTGTATATGTAATGTTGTGTGTATGTGTGTGGGTCCTGTGAGACGCCTGTGCTCCTGACCCGCCTGTGTTCTAGTTCATCAGTCTGTCTGCCCTTACTGGCCTTTGTTGTGGCCTGAAAGGGGTTCATCTGGATGCTGGAGCTTAAAGTTTGTTTTGATTAATTATAGCTTGGGTTCATTTCTTATAATCTTTATTGAAAAAACAATCACAAAAATTTATTGGTGTTGTTATTTTGAATATTAAAAGAATCTGTAAAAAGTCTGATGAAACCAAAAACCAATAATGCATTTTAACTTTTATAACACAACCACTGAGTCATTTTTTTGGTTTTACTATTTATCAGTAGCTCATCTGTATTCATGTTTCATAATTACAGTTTCTGAGCTGCAATTTATGGTGATCATTACTGTTTTTTCTCGTTAGTTCGTTTCCATGTCAACTTTTAGGTGCATGTGAGACAAAGGAAAGAGTAATAGAGTTGTAGCGATTAGTTGATTAATCAAATAGTGAATTGACAGAAAGTTAATTATCAGCAGCTACTTTTGGTAGTCTCATCTTCTTAAATGAAGATCATAACGATGATAAATTATATGCTTTTGATATAAGTCATATGATTTTGGTTTTGGACTGTTTGTGGGATTTATTTTAGAGACAAAACAAGTACCCAACTAATGGATTAAAGTTGTCAGATGAATCAATAATAAAATAATTGTTGCAGCACTAAATCTGGATGAAACTGAAACCGTGAACCTGAGGACAGACACACAGTGCAGGTGGTGAGCTGTGTGGAGCTGCTGGCTCCTGAATCCCTCAGATAGCCAATGGCAAGAGGTGAACATCTAAGTTCAAATAAATGAACTAAGATCTACTGTAAAAGAGGTGACAACCAATCACATGTCAAGTGTGTATTTATTTTAAATGTCAACTGCAGCCTTTAATTTTATCTGACACAAACAGCCCTAACACTACTACACTACTTGTGAGCGTGAACAGCAACAGTGGAAGCAGCAATAATCTGCACGTGGACTGATCTGCCCCACGGGCAGCCAAGTTGGGGAGGAGTTATTCCTGGCAGACTTTTCCTGGCAAATGGTACATTTAAGTTCAAGTATAGCTGCCAGACATTCTATGGCAGCGTTTCCTAAACTTGTCATGCACCCATTTTATTGGGTTCATTAGGCAGAGTAAAGTGCATAACAATACTATAATTACTAATTAAACTTAATTATAATAAAAGAAGAAGGGGAATGCCCTTGCTCTGTTTTAATGAGGAAAATGAAATTAGACAGCTGCACATATACCCATAGGACTGAAGATACATCCTGTAACAGTGTTTTTACGCTGGTCTCAGCTCAGATGCTGCGTGGGCCACCCTCCCTCTCTCACTTTTTACAAAACTGGACATAAAAAACAAAAAATAAAAGAAAGAGGTCAGAAACACTGGCTTCTCCAAAGCCATGCAAAGTACAGAGGAGTGTGTGTTTTGTGTGAGGAGGGGCTCAGTAATGAGAGCTTTAAAATAAAATTGGACAGACATAGCTGCAGTCAAAAATATCTTACAAACTGTAGTGAACTTAAACATTATTAGGGTTCTGTTACATGTTGTCGTTTTTCTTTCTTCTTCTACAAAGTAATGCTGCTTCTCTCTTCTCTCAACCACAGCCATCTTGCTTGTGTAAAACTTCAATAGAATGGGCAACCAACCAGGGTCTGTGTTTATGTTCGCTGTGTGCACATATGTCGATCGACATGGATGTGAAGTCATACATTTAATCGTAATACAGTGTCTGCCCAGCCTATTAAAGTCAGCATAATTTTGTTTTCATTGTTCCCACGTTTCTGTCAAACTCCCTCACTCTACATAACCACCAGTCCTTTATAGACTTTTGGTTTCCTCTTGAGATTAATCCCTCGGTATTTGTCATATTCTACCGTAAAATGCTGTTTACAAAGAAAATATATCACATTAAGGAAGTAATAACATTTCAACATTTAAAACTTGGGTTGATGCTGATGAAGATTTGAAACTGATCAGTATATTTTAATCCACAATGAGCTGTGTGGTATATTCAAAAGGCCATTTTGTTATGACTACACACTGTAGTTTAATCTCTCTGACCAAACAAAATAGAGTTCCTGAAATACATACAATGTTTACACTGGCACTGGGAGAAGAACTGGGATCTGCACATGTTTGAAATGAAAAAAAGCAAAGGCTGTGTGCTTGGCAACGAAGGAGACGCAAAGCTGGTTTGAATTTACATTTTCATGTCTATGCAAAATGCCTGCAAAAATCAGCAGAGATCTGGTTCTCTTTACAGAATACAGTAGTATACAGCCAGGAGGAGTAAAACTCAGCAGACCATACCATGCCGTGCCATCCTCATCAGGCACAGAGTTGCTGGATCTGGATCAAGATGGCATTGGGATGCCTTTGTGATGATGCAGATGACTGCTGTTTTGTGTTCCTGAGAATGTTTGCAGGAACAAGCTGTACCAGATCTGTCTTAATAGTTGCTGAGATCTCTTCAGCAGGCTGCACCTCTTTCCCATTATCTGTCTCTCTCCATTCATCTGTTTCTGTTTTTCCGTTTTTTTATTGTGTCTGAATGTGTCTTCTCTGACTCTGTGTCTGTCTCTGTATCTCTGTTTCCTTACATGTCCATGTCTCTGTGTCTTTGTCTCTTTCTCTTCAACTGTTTGTCTCACCTTCTATCTGCCTTTCTCCATGCTCTCTGGCAGTGTCTGAAAATCATCTATTCAGTCAAACAACGTGCTTACTTGCTGACACCTAATCTCTTGTTGTTCTTTGGTTTTTCGCTTGATGAAAAAAAACAAGATATCATTTTGGAGCTTTGATAATCTGCAGATGTTGTCACTGCCCTTCTGTTTACTTTATACCTGTCTTTATGCTAAGCTAGGCTAACCAGCTGCTTGCTCCAGCATTCAAAGAGAATTTCCATGCCACTTCAGCAACTTAAGAACAACAACAGATTAATGGTTGAAATAACTGCTAATTGCAGCTTATATAGGAAGTAGTGAATGAGGGAGTGATTTAGGACACTTTCCCTGCAACATGTTTTTCATTAAATCCACACAGACCAGACCTGTGGAGGTATAGCCGTCCTGTCTCTGGCTCTCCTCAGAATCTGCACATTGAAAAAAAAAAAAAAACACCACTACATTAACAGGATCTATTTTTCTTTCGCTAAGGTCTGCTGCTGTCGTCTTTGAAGCGTAACATTTTCTGACTGCGGGGCCACATTGTTGGGGTTTCCTGACTTTGATGCATGTCCTGTCTGGGGCCACCGGCCCCCTTGACAGGTGCTCTCTTTAGAGACATGGCACTCGCCCAGTTAATCTACAGCTCCACCAATGTGCACTAAGATGTTAAACACTCCTGGAGGTCAGGGACCTTAGCTAAACACGTAATTACAAAGTCAGAGGTATGAACTCCAACATGTTGATGGCTTTGAACCCTCAGAATCATCGTGCTTTTATATTTGTAAGTAAAATACACAAATGAAGTAGTTATTTTTCTATGTTTATTTTATGAGATTTATTACAGTGGCACACACACATATTCATGTTTATCTTGAAGATTTTTATTGAAACACTTTGTCTTTTAAGCTACTCTGTGTTGCTGAATGAGGTAACACAATGGTGATTGATCCTGGTATATTTGAGCTATTCTAAATTTGGTGTTTGTGGTGGCTTTCAAAAAAATGATGTATTAAGTTACTGCTAATTCAAACCGAGCATTTCCTACTGCTGCAGCTTCACATGAAAAGCATTTAACTGGGAAAACACCAGCCTCTACAAAACAAGACAGTGGTCCTTTTCAGCATTTCTTAACAGTGGATTGCAGAGACTAATGGAATGAGAAGGAGTAGCTATAGTGAGCGACATTTGTGTCAAAGAGAGGGCGTGATGGAGCGTGACAGAACTTGTGTTTGATTATTATTTCTGTGTTGAATGTGAATCCAGTTTGTCTGAGGGCTTTCAGTTTTATAAACAGTTAAAACATCGTTTACACTTGATCCTTAAAGCTGCATCTGTCAGAGCGCGAGAGGGGCAGACACACACACACACGTGCGCTTGTGGTTGTAATGTTCCCTGTTCCAAATCCTATCACTAGTTTCCACTGAGGTCTCCAGAGAGGTCTCTTTTATAAAACTTGTCAAACAATGGCTGTTACTGGCAAGCTAAGGCAAAAAGAAAAATGTTGAAATTAAATCATCATTATTTTGACACTTATGTACGATTCTATCAATCAACCAGAGCCAACGTAGTATTTTATCTAAAGTCTGTAGAGTTGCTTGGTAAATAACCAAAAAGTTTAATTGTTAGTAAAGGCTGAATATTATTTAACATTTTTAAAAACGCTAATTATCAAATCACCTAACAGCTCACCTAAAGTTTTTCCTCATACTGTACCAAACATTTGACATTCCTGATGTTCACCTTAAACCTGCATTAATTGTTGTCTCTTTAACACATTAAGCAAACACAGTGCAATTTAAGCTTCTTCTTAAGTCTGGTAGGCTGCTACTGTAAATGCTCCGCTATGTTGATGAGCTTGTTATGGTGTGATTGTCAGGGCTTATTTGGTGAAAACAACTGTCTGCTGCTGTTGGAAGACTATGCTGCTCACAGACGAGGAGCAGAAGACAAAAACAAAAATACTCTTTGTGATGTTGATACAAAGATACTGATCATAACAGCTTTAGGGACATCTTTTAGACGTCTTTATCCTGATGAAACGTAGCTTGGCCTTTCATTCATCCTTTGTTCACCCCTCTCATTTCTTTTTATGTTTTCGCACCAACTAGTCACTACTTGCATCTGTCTTCCACTTACTGCTGGGGAAGTAGTGTTCAGTGGGTTTATCAGAGTTTTTCTCCGTGAAAACAGCTGCCTGCTGCTGAAAACAACACTGAGTTTGTTTGGGTCCATCACTGCACCCATTCATTTTATATGTTGTCGTTCGATGTTAATGAGGTCAGTAGTTTCCTTTAGGACTGCTTGTAGCCATTATCTGTCTCTCCTGTGACTCTTTTTTTATGTCCATCTGTTATTTTTCCCTTTCACTTGTTTTCTGGCCACGCTGCTTACTTGGCCAGAGGCAGCAGCTGACTCAAGATGTGGTCAGAGGTCAGGGGCCACATCAGAGTCTTCCAGCTGGGTCATACAGACAATCAGATATGAAATGTTAGCCCACATTCACTTCATGTCCAAAAAGATAGGGGGACAGAAGCTGCTTCTGCAACACTGTCTTCCAGATTTAAAAGCTTAACTCTGGATATTGTACCATCTGCTTGTCAGAGGAGCTGAACTTGTGTAAACTGTGTCAAAACTAGAATCAATCATGTATAAGCTGCATTCCTGTCATGTTCATGTTGTTGGCCAAAAACAACATTCTCCCTGCAGCAAAGACTTCTTCATTAATGTCAGTACTGATGACTTAATCTTGCTCTTGCTCTATCAGGAGAGCAATGCTGTTCAACACAGACATAGTTGCCAGGTTTTTTTTAGCAAAACGAGAGATGAAAACAGGTAGATGTGCTGAAAGATCTTACAAAGACCGTACGACTTTCAGACTCAAGATGTCTCCAAATATTTGTTATAGTCTTTCAAGAACCAGTAAGGCCCAGCAGTAGATGAGCGACCTAAGTCAGGTCTTCAGTTTTTATTTGTGATTTGGTGCAGTGTTCTGCCAGTGTGTAAAACATAAAACCTGCTCGGGTTTGGCTTCAAGATGATGGATCTGGTGAAAGGATAGTTACAGTTCTCTCTCACAATACAGTACACGGCTCTGTGATTAGTGTGTGACATGCTTTATGATCATATCAGAGACAGAGAAAAGTAAATCATTTAAGTAGCGTTGATGATATTGTGATATAATGTAATGTTCCCTTAATTATAGTGCTGAAAGATAGCAAGTTACTGTGTGGTACTGTAAGAGAAATGAAGTCACACTCCCAGTTTACGCCCAGCATTCAGTTCTGTTTCATGTGTACATCAGAGACAATTATAAGAAGGAACACAGTGTTTCAGGACATAAGTTTTCAAAGCTGCTGGAAAAGAAAACTTAGACTTTAGTGTTTTTTAGGCAAGTTCCGAAGTTTTAATGAGCTTTTTTTCTGCATTAACTCCCAGCAGATTTATGGATATGTCTCTGTACATAGGTTTGGAAATCTTTGCTTCAGAGAAGACAAAGAAATATATCATCACAGGTGCATATAAATAATATAAATGAATATGTAGTTTACATATTTAGAGAGGAAAAATGGGCCACATGTGCCATCACATTGTAGCCTTCATATTTGTTCAGCTCTGTAAGGACTTAAGTGAGTTATTTTTAAAAGGTCAGGACAATCAGTTAGCTGTCTTATGAAATACTTTGAGGTCTGTTCAAGCTTGGAGCAATTTAACCAAACAATTGGCATTGCAGGAGGATGATACACTGCTACACAAACAAAGAAGGGAAGCAACAGGATACAGTGCTCTTGTTTCCCCAAGACAATAAAATGAGGAAAAGACTATTATTGAAACAATCCCCACAGTCCATCTGGTGGGATGGGTTCTTGAGCTAACGCCGTGTTTTTGGGGGGGGGGGGTTCTGAGTTGCATGATGCATTAAAGACTCAACAAAACAAAATTCCATACACTTTGAGCACACCATTTGTTAAATTAAAACACAAGGATGATGAAACTTGCTTGATGCTTGCTGTAAATGCAGAAAGAACATCTGAATGCCATGCCTTTAATTTAAAATCAGCAGGACGTTGCTGCACACTATCAAACTTTTCTTTTATGTGCGTTACCATAGATTGAGAACTTTTCATCTTCTGGGTGTGGTTCATAACTGTTTCCAATATAAAATAAAATAATTACAGACAAACCAGGACGCCCTTAAATCACAAGAGGAAGTGGGCTGTTGAAAGATGGGATGCTCGGATAAAAGAGAAGGAGGAGGGAATCAAAGATTCGAAAAGAAGAACATGGAAACAGAGTTCTTGCCCTTGTATCTTTCTTTTTGTCGCTAAGAGGCATGGAACAATTTTCTCAATGTGAGAAGCCCTAACATGCTCTAACTAATAATTTTACCTGTCCCAAACTGTAATTTGGTATGGGGTATCTATGCTGTGAAGATAAATCAGCTGTAGTTATGGAACGTTGTCACAAGAGTGCTACATCAGCAACTTGCAATCACTCTCCCTTCTGTTTCTTTCCACTGCTAACCCTCTCCATGAGGACAGAAATTAATGCACTACAGGTCCTGGTCTTAAATCGAACAAGAATTACATTTTCAGTGCAGACAGCAGAGTTTTCTGGAAGCCATTATATGGAGCATGAAGATGTGCTGGGAAGTTGTTTAGAATTAAAAAGAGATCATTGATTTCCCCCCGCACATCTGCCCTGCAGTTTAGGAGTGCCCACAGAGGTCCTGTTCACCCCCAATCAACCTCCCTCTGCTTTCGTTTATTTTTATTGCTATTTATACTAAACCACCTCTCCTTTTGTTCCTAATAGACATGAAGTAATGCTTCCGGAGACAGACTTTCACGCAGAGGAGGTCTCTTCTCCGTGTCAGCCGCTTCGTGTAAATCAAGCCAACCTCAGACAAGCACTCTGTGAATATTTGCCCTCAAATGTTCCCTCAGCTGTGGTTGTTTCACTGAATCTGGGCACTGTGGCTTCCCCCTCCTCTTATTCCCCTCCAGAGATTCTTTTCTCTTTTAGGTCTAGATGGGTGCAGGCTCCCTCCGACCACAATCCAGCCATGTGTGAAAGCAGTGGGTATTTCCTCACATCATCCCTCACATAATCCCTGTTTTCCGTCGTTCTGCTCCCCTCCGTTGGAAGAAGCAGTTATTCACTCCAGCAGATTTTTAGTCGCCCATGCTGTTGTGGTTAGTTGTTTAGTTGTTAGTTAGTGGTTAGTTGTGTTGTGCCAATAGCTTGCTGCGCTCAGATGTTCACTCTCAGCCTCAATCTAGTTAGGTTAGCTGAGTGCTGGCAAACCGTTTGGATGTTGAAGATGTTCTATAACATCAGATACATTCTGACTTTTTGTGGGTGAAAGTGAAATAATGTATTTATTGTATATGGCTTGTTTTGAAATGTATTTGTCCCAGATTTGACTATATTACAGTTGTCTCTGTATGTTTCCCCTGTCTTAAATATCTTAAATGTTCTCTTTCTCAGTGCTGAAAGAGGCCAGCCTAAGGGCTAAAGGGCTGGGCTACATATACCAGATTAGATGTATTATTTATACAAGATGTACTATGGTTGGTACAAGTGGAAGGGTGTGTACCCAGTAGGTGTGTGGGTGTGTCTGCTGGGAGCTGGATCAGCCTCCTGTGCAGAGGTCTGCCTGTGGGTACAATGCAAACAGAGTTGAAGTGCAGACAGACCTGCAGTGTCTCCTGCAGTCATGCTCTACCATGTTGGATGGTACTTGCTGCTGGGATGCCTTCTGTTGGATTTAGATGGATTGCAC
Organism: Nibea albiflora; assembly: GCA_014281875.1. Taxonomy (NCBI): domain Eukaryota; kingdom Metazoa; phylum Chordata; class Actinopteri; family Sciaenidae; genus Nibea; species Nibea albiflora. The sequence continues at coordinate 4,969,464 of CM024803.1, forward strand.
ATGCAAGGCCAAAGACAACGCAAAGGAAAGGTACTGCCTGGTGTAAAACCTGTACAGATTTTCCCCATTTCTATTGTTCTGCACCGAGTAGTGTGTGTAATGCTCTGCAGACCTTTGTGTTACACAATGTGGTAGTGCTTTTAATGATTTTACTGGAATGAGGACATTTATCTTTTTTTTCAGAACGGATATTTGTGTGATTAACAGACTTGTAATTTGCTGGTCTTGAATATTTTACTTTGATCTTTGCACCTGTTGTATTTCATAGCTTTTAATCAAGCTGAACAATGTACTGTAGGCAGTGTCATGGCCAAGGATGTCAAAACTATTATGTGTACTGTTAATCCTTAAAAATAACTATATCAAGTATATTTTGTTTGGCATTTACGTAGCAATCCATGTTCTATTTCTGATTTTAAGTTTTTCCAACCAAATGAATGATAAATGAGTCTCCAGAAAAACATTTGAAGGCTGATCTGAAAACAGGACATTAATTATGGTACTTTGCCTTGTTACAAATAATATCTTTGTGCATAATGTATGGCTTTGGTGTGCAGAAACAGTAATACAGATACAAATCTATGTATGGAGGCTGTCCAACAGCCTTTCAACCTTCATCCCTAATCAGATGTTATCCACTCATTGTTTTGTGGCTATCTAGTGTGAAGATAACACCTCACGTGAAAGGTAGTTAGAGGTTGCTGAGCATGGTCGTGGCTCATGGTCTTTTATCCCTCCAACATGCTTCATGATCTTATATCACAGGACCACCACTTGCGATTTGGTGGACGCTTTGATCCCAAACAACAGTGGCATTTCTAACATGGGTGGTCCTGCTGGGAGTATAATCCCCAATAATGATGATGTTAATACTGCCCTCAGCCTGCTCAGTTACTGAACAACAATAGAAAGTCACTCGCTCACTTGTGTGCGCACGCACACACACACACACACAAATTCGCTGGCTATTTGTCTCCTCACCGTGGCAGACGAGTGCTGCTGGTTTCCTTGTATTTGTTTAAAGATCCATGGCAGTCTTGTTCATTTTTCATTCATTATTATTATTATTATATTACTAAAAATAGACAGTGATTTGGTTTTCTTCTTTTTTTTTTATTATATTCTGCCAGCTGCAGTGTTTCCGTCTGTATTTCTGAAACGTCAGACCACTGTCATCATGCTTTTTTCCAGGCCAAATTGCCTTCTGCTGCTTGCAAGACCCAGCCAGTCTGAGAGCGTCTGCATACCTGTGTCTTGGTTAGATTTACGGACCTTGCCATTTGATTAGCCCTTTGTAGAACCAAGTGTTCATTGTCTGTGTGTGAGCATGTGTGTGTTGATGATAGCAGTCTAGCCTGCAGCGCTTGTGTCAGGCTGTGAGGCCTCCATAGATTTCTCATTGCTCATAACAGAGGATCTGTCAGCTACACATGCAGACAGACTCCTGAGGAGACTTGTACTGATGGAAGAACACAGCAGTTTGTTATAACCATTAATTGAGTCCAGGTGTGCCCGTCAACATCTACCCTAATTCTGATTTACTGTGTTTTTCCACAAATATCTTCTAAAAGTTGCAGAAAAGTTGAGTCAGTCTTCATGTTCTCTAGGCATTGGTAGACAATGTTTATACATGCTTTTTCAACTAATGTTATTGTACTGTAAGTTATTATCAGCAGGTGATAAAGATCAATGGCGTTAAAATGGCCTTTTAAAATATATTTTATGAATTTCTGTCAAAAGTGACTGGCGCGTGTAAATATGATTTATCTTTTCATAAATGTTTCATAAAATCTGATCCTTGTCCCAACACCATCATGCACCAGGCGTTTCAAATCACTTTCAACTTCATTACGTTGCACCTAACCGAGACAAAAATAAAACATGTCATGTGACAGCATAATGGAAAAGCTAATGCTAAATAAAAAACAATGCAGAAACAGTGATATGGGTTTTATAATTCTAGTGCATTACCATTAAATTGTGTGTGATATTTTCAATTATATAGTCCAAAAACATGCACTTAATATGTTAATTGGTTACTCTAAATTAGGTGTGGTAGGTGTGAACATTAGTGTGAATGGTTGTTTGTCTATGTGCCCTGCAATGAACTGGCCACTTGTCCAGGGTGTACCCCGCCTCTCACCCAGTGTCAGCTGGGATAATTTCCAGTGGCCTTGCAACCCTAGTGATGATAAGTGGTTACAGATAATGTATGTATGTATTTTCAATTTTATGACAATATCGATGGATATGGTTTTAAATATTTAAGTCAACAAAAGTACTAACTTTATTGGCTCATCTTGGCCACAATTATAATTATTACAGATACCGATTAATCGTTTAGTCTGTAAAATGTCAGAAACTGGTGAAAAATTGATAATTCCTTGAGTTGAGTCTCACTCCTCGCAGCTGAGATGCAAATGTTACACTGATTTTTGCACCATTAATTGTCAAACATGTGCCCTCACTCCTGAGAAGTCTTTCCAAGATTTTCAAATTTGGCTGTAGGGATATTCTTTCATTAGAGCAACACTGACGTTGGGCTGATGTTGGGCTGCCTGTTATTCCAGTTCATTCCAAATGTGTTGGATGGGGTTGAGGCCAGGGCTGTACAAAACTGTTTGTACAAAGATAGAAACACTGTTTTCTTAAATATCATTAAAATATATAAGATTTCCCTTCACTGGAACTAAGGGACTCAAACCATTAAAAGCTACAGTATTTGGACAGGATTTCTTTATCATTTTGGCCATATAGTGTATTTCACATATAAAAGACGAGGGCAGTTTTACATTATACATGACAATATAATTTGGGTCTCAGGAGCCTGAGGGTTTGAAAACTGAAGCAGATGAGCAGCATGACTATGAAAAGACAAAAATGAGTTATCGTGACAAGAGCATTGAAGAATCATTATGGGAGCTGAAATTGTTCTGTCTGTTCATTAGCCTGCAGCCATGCATACTGACACAAGCTTAACCACCTGATACCCTGACTACCATTAGTTCGCCTATAGATCAGGGGTGGGCCAGAACCTACTCACATTGTGCCTCCACTCAAGCAGTGTTGTTAGGATACAAAGACATGAACAAACACATTAAATAGGCACAATGTCCTTGCTTGCTTCAACCTGCTACCACAGAGCCAATAACAAGACAGTGAGTGTTAACATTGTCTTGGCACATGATACAAAGGTTTAAATGGTTACTTACTGAGATTATTATAGGTTTGTTTGACAACATAACTACCCAGATGCATGCAATGCAGCATCCACTCTCTATCTTTAATATTGTTGAACTGTCACAGAAATTGAATGCTGATGACAGCTCATGGAGTTGCACCTACTTTCCATATACATACATTTAAATTCTTTTGGACCTGTTATTTACATTAAGTCAGGGGCCTCGTGTAATGTATAATGCTAAGATTATGATAAGGATTACTACAGTTAACACACAGTATTTATAGTAGATCAGTTTAGATCAAAAGCTGTGTCAGCAATCCCACAGTAATAAATCATTGAATCATTTTTGTCTTGTCTCTACCTGTTAGTAATTATTCACAACTTTCAGCAAATTTGCAGTCTAATAATACTGACAATGCTTATAATCATGTATTTCTTTGTGATGCAAAGAATATAAATACATACATCAGAAACATTGAATTGCTGCATAACCATCTGTCATTCACCTCATTTCAAATTCGATTATAACTTATAATGTTTACTACTCTTGGTGTATTTTTAAACCCCTAACCCTAAGTCAGCGTGAAGAGTTAAAATACAACAGTGTATAGCGTTTTCCCTTGGTCCAGACCAAATAAAGCAAACTAGGTGTGATTACACCCTAAGATACATTTACTGACATCATCAGGGTTATCATAAGGCTGTGGCTCAGTAGTGTGGGTTGTTCATTAAAAATTATTAAATTAAATTCCTCCCAATGGACAGGCATTTTATCTGCTAATGTAGAAAAGAACTATATAAGTGCAGTCCATTTACTATTTTCCTGCACTTCAGACAACTCCACCCAGACCCACTGAAGACATTATATAACTAATTTCATAACCCACACAGTGCGATAAGTTCACTTTTCCATTTTTATAGACAAGAGAGACATTTATTTAAATACAAGTATTACAGCATACACGATGAATCAGCAGACTTCCTTAAAATATAGAAATAAGGATATTTCATGGATTATGTATTTCTTTGAATAGTATTTGACAGCTATCGGCTCCTGACTCACTGGCCAACGTGTCATAGTACTCCATCTAAGTATGCCTTGGGCTGGCGCTCATAGGGATATCTCACAGACCGGTGGGGAGATAAGCTGAGGGGACGGTGTTGACCAGAGCAGATCTAGTGTCAGCTTATCGACCAGGGCTGGCTGCCTGACTGCAGCCCAGGATAAGAGAGAGAAAGGGCCTTTGTTTTTCAGTTGGGGCACCGTGTTTGGTCTCTTGCCTATCTCAGCCCTTCACTGGCCCTCGTCATACCTAGCCAACCTGCCACCAAGGGCTGGGTTTCACTGAAGATACAGTATTAAGGCGGACTATTGTTCTAATATTTCAGATTTGCTGAATGAAATCCAGGTTCAACAGATAATTCCTGGGTAACGTTTGGCGTATCATTTTTTCTGATAATGCAATCAGAACATGCTCAATTGAATTTTGGCCTAACAGATGCCTGTAACCAAATAGGAAACCCTAACCCCCCCATCTGTAATAATTGTACTAATTCAGAAAATGTGTATGGTACCACTTAATTCTTCATGTTTAATACCCACTCCGTATCTCCAGTTCTGTCCCAATGGCAACTTTTGTTCAGTTCTCATATAACCAATTTATGAGAGCTGTGCAAATGTTGCCAGGGGTCAAACAGCATGAACCACTGCCTACTGCCTTCTGTCCAAAGCAGGGGTTGCCCAGATAGTTGCTTAATGATGATAAAACTTGTATTAAAAGAATTTATTCAGCAGAGATGTCAAAAAATTTCTCACCTCATAATTATATCAGCGTCAGGACACACACCTCAGGTTAACACCTATATATTTACTTATTTTGTTTTAGCTTCTTCCTCCTTCCTCTTTCCACTAAGATCTGACACACATGCTAACAGTTTTATGAGTTAAATCTCATTGTGAGCATGCTGACTAAACTAAAGCTTCTTTAGCAATGCAGTAAATATGCTAATGGTTTATCAATTACTGACTAATACTAATTAATGTTATGACTACACAGACCCTAAATAGCATGCATCTGACCATATTACACCTGTAGAAGGTTATAAAACTCAAACTATAAACTATCGTGCTCGGAGACAAAATCTCTCTGCGCACACTCCAGTCCCCTTCTCCACCTCCTCCCCCTCCTGTCCTGCTCGCCATATGCCTTCCAGCTCCACTTTAGTGCTCTCCATTTCAGCCCATTAGGGTCATCAAACAAAATTTACAGCCCTTTGGTCGCTTCCCCTGAAAGGCCTCTCTCACTGTGCCACCGTTCCCCGAGGCCCAACATTCTGATGTGTTTTGTTGTGCAAGTGTGTGTTTGTGTGAGTGTGTATGTAATGCAATACAATAAGCAAGGGAAAATGCCCGGGTCATGCTGTTTTGCATGTTGCTTTTGGAGTGTTTTTTCTTGTCACCTTTGGATACCACATAACTTAAAACTGCTGTGTTTATTTTGAAGGACTTCTCTTAAGTGCCTGAAAGTTAATACTCCACATTTTGACAGCTGATGAATTTAGCCAAAATTTAGAGTAACAACAATTATAGAATAGTTTTATTTAGTTAGGTTTATTTCTATGACAGATATATCTTTAACTGAGGGAATACATTATATTGAAGGGTCAAGATAGAGGAGCCTGGGATAAAAAATGTGACAGAATTAAAAATGTGGCTGAGGTACCTGACCTACAATAATAAAGGTCAAAGATCCACTAGAGACTCTGGCAGTGTGGAAAGTTCAATAAACATATTTACAGTGGTTTTGGCTCCAACTCCAACAAACTCAGTGAGAACCACGGAAATGTTAATTAGAGACATTCAAGTGTTTTGGCAAGAAATGAAACAAAATGAGAAGTGATGTGCAGTTTTTTTTATGGCAGATGGGTCAAGAGTAACTGTCTTGTAAAGATGAGAAATTGATCGACTTGAAGGCAGACGAAATCATGCCAGATGTCAGTGACGAGTTGATGACAGTTTTCAAGAAGAGAAGCAGATCTGAAGCAGTGTTTTTTTTTCAGCGGATTGTTGGAGACAACTTTAGGTGTAGTAGAAACAGCATCATTACAACATCAATTAATGTCAGACTTTGACATTATAAAGGGATTCAACAGTTTTTGTGCAGGGATGAGACTAATGTTTATTATTTCATTAATGGGTCGTGATTTGATATACTATGCCTTATAGATTCTTTCTTCTACCATGAAAATCTCTATTGATTATTTGTGCTTTGCTCATCTTCATGTACAAGGTCTATACTCTCAATACAGTGCTGTTCATTTATCATTGGATTGTCTGAGTATAGTGATTCTTAGGAAATTACAAACTGGAATAAGTTGACATTTATGTAAATAATCTTTATTGTTCCCCAGACAGACTCTGCCACACAATAAAATGTACCAAATCTAGCTATGAACATCAAAACATGACACTAACCCTAAAACCACTGAAATAAATCAGTGAAATATCTGACAGGTTGTTCTCGAATGAGCCCCAGCTCTTTTTTGTTTCTCAACAGAAAATGTTTCTACAACGGGGAAGTTCTCGAGGGGACGGGACAGTGCCTTCAGGATCCAGTCGATCCAAAGGTTCAGTGGGTCGCGGCGATGTCTTTGTTGTGGATGAGAACACTGACTTGTTGGATCCAGTCTTCCAAAATGGTGGACAAGTCAACCCTCAGTGGAAGCCCTCCAGAAATGGATTTAAGGGAAACCAGAAGGGGAAGCCTGAACTTTCATCTAAACTATTGGACGAGAACATTACCACTGATAAAAAGACTGACTCTGGTGGGAGGACTTCATTGCTGTTCCCTGGAAAACCGTCAGATAACATCATTGACCTGGATGTCGGTAGTACCACCAAGAAACCCTCTGTGGGATTTCCTGTACTTCCGAAGATCCCATCAGATCCCAGTACATCCACGGACTCCAACAAATTAATGGGGGAGATGGATGGAAGTTTTAGGTCTGTCACAGCTACACCTCATGTCATCATCTCTGGTGCATCTGCAAAGGCAATAGTTGAGGAGGGGAGACACATCACCACTGATCATAGCACAAAGCACAATGGTAAACAACCACACAAGGAGCGCCCTGGCATGGTGACCATTGTATCCAGAGACAGAGACCTGGTCCTGGCCTCAGATGGCAAAATGTACCGCCTCCAGAGAGGGCCACCAGGCCGAATGGGTCCACCAGGGCAGGAAGTGAGTATTTTATGGTTTCCTTGTTGCTCTAATGTCAGTGTTTTGATGCTAATGTATGTATAAGTGTAAGTGTAATCAATGTCCTTTTTCCAAATGACAGCAAAGTATGGAAGAAGTCCTCTTGACCCAAACCTCTCAATGAAAAATTATTGTTGTGGTATCATTGCAGTCTTTTAGATATTCATTTTTACACCCAAGACTTGTTTCCCACTCATTTAACAGTATAGTTGATGTATCATATCAGAGCTTTCTGTTGTCAGATGACATAAAAAAAATTTAGGACAAGCCATGTGAATGAAGAAAATGTGATGTCTGTTTATGCTTTACAGCTTACAAGTGCTGTTCTCCGTCAGCTGCCATCTGAATCTGATTAAGGAAGGTTAACACTGCTCAAACATATGTTGCTGTGTCTTTGATGCTACAATCTGAGCATTAAGTTAAAGAGTCCCAATCATTTGTCATAGCATTATTCAATGTGACAATCTTAACCTCTGGCTGCGAAGTTATCTGATTGGTGCCAAGGAGTAAAGTCATTTCATAATATCCAGTCGGAAGGTTTACCTGGTGTAAGAGGTGGTGAGGTCATCAAAGGGACTGCGGGGCAGACAGAACCAGAACCAGACTGCACATCTGGTCACGTCTGGGCCAGTCTCTGGAGTCACGCTGCCATAAAATCCACAGGATCACTCATCACGATTACTGTGATTAAAGACGGCTGTAGGGAACATAAAGGAAGACGTCCTGTTGGCTTAGAATAGTGTCCTCCTCTCTACTCGTGCTGGATTTCAGGTCGTGCTTGCTTAGATTTTTGCAGTTTTTAACAATAAACAAAACAGGTAAAAACAAAAAATGACTGTGAAAGAAACTCTATTAAAGGTTTCTACACTTTGAAATTCTTCTGCCTTTCCTCTGCCTATGCAAGTCAGTCTCTTAGTATTATACAAGATGTTATGTTACACATATTTCTGCCTATTGAGGCTCCCTCACTACTCACAAAAGATATATTCTCAGATGTAGTCTGAACAACTTTCCAGGATTTTTAAAAATTGGATGGTCTCATTAACAGCGGTAAAGAATACTCTTCCCTGTTATACATTTAACAAGTGTCTGCAGCATCATTTAACCAACCACTCAATTTGACTGCGGTAATATAAGTTCTTTATTCTCGTATTAGTTTATTATTTTGGGATTCTTAGTGTGTCTGATACAACCGATCAAATGCAAGAAATTACAGTTCATATATAGGTCCTTTATTTTCTGCACACCTTCATCTGCCTAGATTTTAAAACCACCATCTGCTCTTCCAGACCTGAAGTATGTATTGACCAATATGGGGAAGAAGCCAGATGTACTGTACCAGATGTCAATAGTATTTTTGAGAAAAGAGTACAGGTACAGCTTAAACCGGGGATACACCAATGCACCACAGTATTCGACTAGGCAGAAAAATTATTAATATTGGTTATCTATTTTTGTACCAGTTTTAACACTGCATTTACAGTCACCATCTCACCTGAAATCACCAGTTAGGGGTGATTGTGTATATATGTCAGTATGATTACTTAATGCAATAATAGCATGATCAATTATTACTATCATACCAACAACCTTTGAACTTTTATAAGAGCTCCCTTCAGACAAGACAATAATCAATATGAGAACAAGAATGATATATACTTCAGTGACAGTAATCTATTTTTCTGGGTTCTGTTCTCTCCATGCTTCAACCAAATTTGTATCCACAATATATTATTTTAGTACTCTCTAGTTTGTGCCTTAGAGGTAGAGCACTCCAATGCCAGATTGAAAGTGACAATTAAAATGTAAAATACTACAATGGATATAGTAGGGAAAAGATCATCAAAGATTGGGACTGCCCTCATTTGGGTCCACTACTCAAGCTGCAGAGAATAATCAAAACTGCAAAACTGTTTTTCAGACTCCAAAAATGCCATAGTAAAAATGTTGGGAAATTTGCCAGGTTTGTCTAGATCATAAAAAGTGTCACTTAAAAAGCAGACAGAACATAGTGTGCTCAGGTATTCAAGCAACGTAAGGATAAAAATATTGTATAACCGAATGCTTCTTAAGTCATAAAATTTTGGGGGGGTTTATTGGCATTCAAGGTGTTGGGAATAAGACCCTACAATAAGTCTTTTGCTTTTCAACAAACTGGGAGGTTTTACAAAGATCTGCTTTGCTTGTCTCTCAGGTCACAGTGTTTTGCTCCTAAGGAGCAGTAGTAAAGTCTTAGTCCATAGTTTTAAATTACTCAGATGAATTGTTAATGACACACCAGTTTTACAGTTTGAGCAACGGTTTACTTGTGGCTTTTTTTAAAGTAGTTGATAAATATATACCTCATACCTTGGAGGGTGCTTTTCCTCAGTGTTTTTGTCCTTTGAGCCGTTTTATTGAGGCTTGTTACTGTTTTCACAGGGCTGTCCTGGTGAGCCTGGCCTTCCTGGGTTTAAAGGTGATCAGGTAAAAGAAGCTTGTTTACGACTTAATGGCCTATGACGATGTGTTGAGTTAGTTCACTTGGCTCTTCAGAATTTAGGGGCATCTGTTCTGTTCACCTCTGAAATAGAATATGAAGATATATCTTGTTTTAAAGCTCAGCTTCACCCTAGACATTTTAATACCCACTGCTATAAACTCCTGTGCTATTTATGCAGGAACTCAAATGCTGGATGAAATTACTTATGATGTAATGTTACAAAACAAGGCTATGCTATGACACTAAATATTCCATCTAAATCGATTTGTCCTGCATAAATGGACCACTTCCTTTTAATCTCCCACAGGGTAAGATGGGCCCTGTAGGGAATCCAGGAAAAAGGGGGCAGTCAGGACCTCCCGGACCAGCAGGTTTACCAACACTCTACTTGTGGAAGAATACAGCAGAGGAATGGGCTGCCTTTCAGGTAAGATGGTAACCACAACATACCTCAACTCAAGTAGTCTGTGTTGTTTTACAGTACTTTGTGCTCTTTTATAACCTATACTACCTATATTTTCATCTTTTCTCATGTTTTGGATAAACACTAGCTGTTACAGTACAGTATAGATAAAATGTTGACAGCCAGTCTGGTTCTTCCCCTGTGAACTGTCTTCTGAGCTCGACAAGAAGAAACAGATCTTCAGTGGTCTGATTTACTGGCAGTCCATACTCAGAATGAACTGTACAGTATCAGTTAGGCATGTTGGCTAAAATATGGACCAAAGCTCCTGTCCTAAACTTGATGGCTCTTTCATCTTTACCTCCACAATATTTTACTACTATCAATAAAAACAACATCTGAACATGTACACTCATAAATATTGGTCATAAAAGCATGTTTGAAAGAAAGTGGAAGATCACTTCATGGATTAATAACCTCAGAAACATTTGAACGTTTACGTAATTATTTAATAAAAGACTCTTATAGTTTTTTGCATTTTCAGCCACACTAGCTGCATAGCTCTAGGAACAGCATTGTCAATCTTTCAGTCAATTGACTGGTCACCCCTTTGACTTTCACCCCTTTGGTACATTTGGACATTTGGTATGTACAGGATGCATTCCTGTAGATGAATTGTAATGGTTTTGGTGATCCCCACTTTTTTTTATCCAGTGTCAGTGAGTGTAAGCAGCTAGCATACCCAATGGGACTGTTTACTGACCAACAGTAAGTGGGCTGTAAAATATATTGGGGGCTAGGTTGCTAACAAGATAGAACATTTAGAGAAGACAGTTTCAATTTTTTTTCCCCTGTTAGAGGATTTTATGGATGAAGGCTCATAGTTTCTCCGCCTTCCTGTGACTTTTATGCAAAACGATGTTACAAACATCCGGGTCTAACTTCACTACTGAATGCAGAGAAATTAAATCAATGCCTATCTTTTCATCTAAAGCTTTATAAGCTAGCACATTTCCTAGTGTTCCTTTCAACATATTTCCCAGTTGATGTGGCCAAAAAAAGATGGCTTTACTGGATCTTCTTAAGCCCTAGAGTAATTCATATTGGACATTGGATCTAATGTCCCAAAAGACCCAAAACACTCAGACATCCCCAGCAGACTATCAGTAATACCTTTGACCCTGCAGTTATAGTGCGTGCAAGCTGATGCTCGGTCCTCATCTGTTTAATCTCTCTGCAGTGGCCACAGCTGTATGTTGTAGAATACACCCAACAGTATGTCAGCATGATGGAGAACTGCAAGATTGTTATTGAAAAAGACGATAGAAATGAAAGTCTGCTAGTAGTTTGGGAAGGCAATTTGTTACTGTACAGTATGTGCTTTGAACTTTATGTGGACAAGCTCCAGAGGTCATTCACATATTTATATTGATTTTGAGTGTGGGTCAGTGATGAGGCAAAGATTTTTAACTACAGAAAATATGGAATTTGGGAGAAGGTGGAATTCACAATATGTTATTCAAGTTGCATGTTCACTCATCCTGTGTGTTTCTATTCTTCCTGTAGCAAACCAATTTCTACCAATTACTTTGTGCTGGTTGGCCTGTAAGTATGCCGTTACAGTTCTTTGTTGAGATTTAGTTGTTGTGTTGTCCTGTTGACCTGAGGATGGTTTCTTCTTTGTGAGCTTGCAGACTAAAGAAGGCCCTGCAGGACCACCTGGAGAAATGGGCAGGCCCGGCATACAGGTTAGAGATGGGCTGCATTCTCAATCATAAACACAAATGAATATATGTTTGAATATATAACATGTAATATGACAATCTCATCTATTCTGAACTGATAAGTGGTTTATATCTTTCCTGATCTTCCTACTCAGGGCCCACCTGGTGAACCTGGGCAGCGAGGACGACCAGGGATGCCAGGAGAGATGGTAAGTACCCAACTATTGAGGCCTTGCTAGACAAGGCAGGCTAAAAAAAAATGTTCCTTTCATATATATATATATATATATATATATATATATATATATATATATATATATATATATATATATATATATATATCTTCATTACTTGACTTTCCTGTTAAATATCTTTAGTTTCATAGAATCTTTAAAATATATTGAGTTTGTTTGAGCCCTTACTCTTCGTTTGGGTTTAATGATGCTTACAGTAAATGGAATGGTCAAAATAAGATATTATATTTAAAACTCTGACGCATTTAATGTCATTGAGAGTATAAAATTAAATTGTGTGGGATTGACTTGAATGATTCTTTATAGAGTATGAGTTTGTAAAAATAGACCCACCGCTGGATCAAGCAGAGTTTAACAGTTGATTGTGAAGTTAAATGAAGTGTATAATAGCTAGTGGAACAGAGTGAGTGTGGTTAAAGGGAGTGGGTGTTTGGAACCCCTCTGCACAGGAAACTCCCTGTGATGTCACCACTCTCATATTCAGGGTATAAGCAGTGAAAGTATTTTTATTGCTAAATTAAGGTGTTCCACATTTTATTCTAAATTCAATTATGCTGAACCATAGTTGATCCAGTTAACTTGCATTATTGCACAAGTTTCACATTCTCTCCCTTCATGTAGTGCAGACTCACATCAGATCTATAACGACTGACTGAATTTGTTTGAGTGAACAGCTTGTAAAAGTACAGGTAGATTTCACTGTGATACATCCATCGCAAAAACAATCTCAAAATACATAAACATGCATCTTGGAAGTCCACTGTGACCATATGGAAACTGTGAGCCTCTTCTCATTTTGTGTGAGGTCTTAGCTGGGGAATGAGTTGGTACTGACGACTAAACAGTGTGGTTGTGGATAGTTGGAAACACTCAATTGTCCGTACGACAGTCCTCTGCGCCTGCTTTAGATCCTAGATTCCAGCAGCGAATATAGATCAACTGTTTGTGTGTGTTTGTGTTGGAGTCAATGCACAGCCGACATGACTGAAATCATGATTGTGTGTGTGCAGAATTAACCAGTCAACCTTGTCAGTTATATTGTGGCGTTGCTTGTCAGCACTGATGTATGCGTATTGTACACATGTATGCATGTAATAGTTTTGTTGGGTTGTGTGATGCCTGTGTGGTCCAGACCAAGTGGTATCCAACTTTAGGCCGTGATGTAAGGGTTCACAACAAAAATCTTAGTGTTTCCAAGATGATCAAAACAAAACAAAACAGAAAAAAAAACATTTTTTACAAATATATATTATTCTAAAATTATGGAGGTCAAATCAATTTGGCTATCAAAATTATCAAAGATGGTAAAAATAAATAATAATAATAATTTAGTAAAGCTCCTTAGGGCACCACCCTTAGGAGGAAAAAATGAGAGCCAACAAATTGATTAATTGTCATTCTCATAAACTAGTTTAGTTTGGAACTCTAACTCTAATAATAATTTAATAGCTACATTCAATACCATATCAACAGCTTGTAGGTTAAAGAATTTTGAGTTGGGGTAATAAAATATAATCTAACTACGTGGACTAACCTAAAGAATGAAAGGGTGTTTGCATGTCATGTGTGTGTGAGGGTGCACGGCAGAAGGAATGTATCTGTCTTTGATCTACACACCGTATGCGTACATGCACGAGCCTGAAACACGTGTAACATCAGAGACGAATCAGAGACGTGTGTGTGTGTGTGTTAATTAGTTTGCATGCAAAAACCTTGTGTCTGTGTAAAACATAACTAACCATGAACACAGCCACAACAATAAAACTTAGGTACATTAGCAATCTGTAAAGGAAAAGAGCTTTGGCATGATGCTTGTTAGCCAGCAACTTGTGAGTCAGGCTTGAAAAGTTTTTGTGTGCTTTGTGTGCTGCCAAGAAAACTGCCTCACTCCGATTGCCCTCTGTGAAGAGCTAACAGCTCAGCGGTAGCTAACTTGTTGCTCCTTGTAAAGTCAGTTGTCAGACTTTGTGCTGCAGGTGCTACCTAAGATCATTTACTCTTGGTTAGTGGTGTGCTGACAAACAGGCTTTTATGTTGAAACCATAATCCATTTTTCATCCTTTCTGACAAGAATTATTCAAATAAATCAATCTCCAAGGCCAAAAGGGCTCTTAGGCAAGCTGTTCAGAATTTGTAGAAACATACAACCTATGATGGATGGCTCTAAACTAACAGTGTCCTTTTTAAGTGGTCACATGCCAAGAAAGTTGAAAACCACTTGTCTACACAATGCTCCACTGATCTGTGGAGCTGCAAATTCTGTCCCCAGATCAACAGGTTAAATCTGGGTGAAAAAGAAACCTACAACTAAGGTGCTCATGAGGAAGACCCCGAACTTCGAGTGTGTAGTGGTTGTAATAGAAACAAAAAAAAACAGAGCATTTCTCTAAAAAAATAATCAGTCACTTATTATCCCGGGCTTTGCATGTGCCACGCTCGTCGTCTGCAGCTTAAAATATAACGCTGTCCACCGCCAGTACAGGTGTTTTAGCCATTTACTGTGAATATGTACATGTTTTCCACCTGTCTTCAGGCAGAGTTATTGCAGGCCACAATATCCTTGACAGTGTGTTGTTATTCAGGTGATGCCTTGTCTGTGTGATGAATGGCTCTGCTGAGTGGTGGAGAGGGTCAGTGTCTTCACAGTGCAAACACAGTCATTTATAATGTATTTTCCCCAGTGTGAAGTCCACAGCAGCTGTAGTGTATTGTGCATTTTCTTGCTGTTTTTGTCTTTTTTTTGCTGATGTTGTCTTAAAAATGTCATGGCTATGCTCTAACAGGCTGATAAATAAGCAGTCAGTATCTACAGTGATGATGAATTATTGTGTCTGATAGGGTGAGCGGGGTCAAAGGGGCCCCCCAGGACGAGAAGGGCCCTCAGGGAGAGATGGGGAAAATGGAGAAGATGGTGAGCCCGGATCACCTGGTGCTCCTGGATCACAGGTGGGCACAACACCAGATGAACAGTTAAATGTCATAAAAAGTACAGTGTCACTGTGTTATAGTTGGTAAATTATGTGTTTTTAATTGTAGTGATTTTTCCATCTTGTGTCTGATCTCAGGGTCTGTGGGGATACAGGGGAGAACGGGGGTCCAAAGGGGAAAAAGGTGATGAGGTAAGGAACGAAACGCCACTGCTGCTTTTGTATCGATTTGCATTTTTTACATTTATTGTTTGTGAAACAGAAGCCAACATGCATATTTCAATAATTCAGCCCTTATTTTGTCATTTACTCAATGTTTTTGAATGTTTTACATATTACTAGCTGCCACTTTAATCATTTCTTTTATTTGGGCCTTTGTATTATTTGAAGGTGGTCAAATATCAGATTTTCTTTTTAAAATTAATACAAGTTCACATTTGACACCCATGTATGCAGGACAAAATGAGAAATAAATTACATTTACACTAACTTAAAGATTTTTCTTTCTCTACCTCTCCAGGGTCTCATTGGCCTAAAGGGTCCGAAAGGGGAAACTGGCGAACCTGGCGAGAAGGTACTCTTTTTTTGTGATTTAATACTACACAAAGCTTCTTCTTACACACCTGACACAATGACAACACAACACTACGAAATAATGAAAACACTCAGGCTCTGGCCCTCAGTGGCTTGTTTTTATGACGTACTATGCATGGTTTAAAACAGACTTTTTGAACAATACAATGTAGTGTAATGATCATAAACTTGTTTTTTTTTTCTTTGTTTAGGGCTCAACTGGTGTACTGGGCCCACCTGGTCCTGTTGGACCCCCAGTGAGTGTTTAGTACTCTCTCATGTTTGGCTGCCCTAAGTAACTTAGGACTTGCTGCATGTTACATGCTATTCATAAGCCTTGGAAAGAAAGTAGAAGGTTCATAATCCAGACGCACGTCTCCTTTATCTGTGACATTAAGCTGCTTACATTATTATACACAACATTTCATATACATGTGCTGCTGAACAGGATGTCAGCACATTACAGTATCAATTTAAAACAATGGAAAACAGCTGTCCCTGTCCCTGTAATACGTTTCTTACACATCCAACTGGTGTAAAATGAGAGCAACAAAACAAACAATCAGCTTTTGTGAAAGAAAAACGTGTGCCTCTGAATCCTTTCTAATCCCCCTTTGAACTTTGAGTCTGAGCAGCAAGGCCCTGACTCCCAGTTTTTCTTCACTCTGTTCTAAGGTTTACTTTGATTCTACTTGGCATGGAGTCAGAATCTCTGCCTCGTAGTATTAGCACAGGAACTCTGACCACTAGGAAGTAATCTGTTTGATTAATCCTCCCTTTGAATACAGTGTTTTCTGTGTATTTTAACGATATATCATTATTAAGTTGACATTGAATACCTGAATCTTCTCTGCAGGGGCCTCAGGGGATCCGAGGTGGCTATGGGCCAGAGGGGCCGCGTGGACCCGATGTGAGTGATATACCATCCAACTCCAGTTGCTCGAGTAGTTTATCTTGAGCCTTTCAAAAGAAAAGTATTTTTTCTGTCTTGTTTTTGTCTTTTGTCTTGTTTCTCACACTTCACTGAGACTTTACTGCTTCATTATATTGTCATGTGGTAGTGGGTGATAAAGGATTGGTTCAACAAAAAAATTAAATTCAGTCATGAGGAGAGTCATAGCCGAATGGTTAAAAAACATGGATGCATGGTCTCTAGGCCGGGTGGGAATCCATCTGGCAACCTTTGTTGCATGTCACACTGCTTTTTCTCTCCAGTTTCATGTCTGTCGCTTCACTGTCAGTGTCTAAAATAATAAACAGAACAAAAAAAATTAAAAATCCATTCATGAAATAATCATCCCGTAGCAACAGTGTATTTGTGCCAACAGCAAACACACAATAAATATATGATCTACTGTATTTATATGTCAGCCCATTCCAGTTTATTATGATTGTCTTTTTTTGTGGTTTAGCTCTGAAAATGTGTACAGTGTTTGTATTTTTTTCTTTAAACAGCTTGTTTTGAAGCAAACGGGAATGTTTGACACCACAGTGTCTAATATTTTGTCCTATTGTTGCAGCTGTCCCAAGTACCTCAGTGACGTAAATGAAAGTTGAAAATGACACACTGTCTGCACGCTGTTTGGTTTTCATACAAACTTCTATGTAGTCATTAAATGAAATTAGTGGTCAGCGCCTGATGATTTTCATTTTGAGTGAATTATTTCTTTTAAAGCTAACATACAGTTGTATTTATCGTAAGAGAAAAACGGAAACAGTGTGTATGACTTTCTATCATTCATGCTGTTATGATCTTCTTACCAGGGAGAAAATGGACTGGATGGCCCTCCAGGTCTGCCAGGAATGACGGTAAACAGATTAGATGACAAAATATCTGTCATTCATATGCATATTCATGTTTATCAGTCATGAACACATGAATGATATTTTTAATTGTGTGTCTGTGTCGCAGGGAGCACCAGGTTTTACAGGGCAAGTTGGTGCTCAAGGAGTTAATGGCTCAAGGGTAATATTACACAATGATGTATTTATTAATTTGTACTGATTAACAAGTTAAAGGTGGTTTTCCCCCAGAGGCTGTGACTAATAATGACTTTTGACTATGACTGTTAGACTGTCCAAGCTGACATTGAAATGGCTTGTTTGTTGTCCAACCAACAACCCAAATAAAGATATTCAGTCAATAGAATTCTTGCTATTTCTGTTTGATTAATTACATCTCGAATAGATTATCCAAATAGTTGTCATTGTGGGGTGCAATATATGGTGTATAGCATTTAAAATGTAGCAAATGTATTTTTGTTGGTTTTATATTGAATGTCTGGAAAGTTTCATAGATGTCAAACTGAGCTTTTAAACTCAGTTTGTAAGTTAGTTCCTGTGTGCATCAATCGTTTATTGTTTCTTTCAGGGGGACATGGGACCTGCTGGAAGTATCGGCCTCAAAGGCCCTCAGGTATACATTCTGTTAGGTTCTATGTATATGCTGCATTTATTCAACTTTCTGGAAATGTTTGGACACTGTGTTTGGTTTAAAATGTATTACCTTCCTTTTCTTTCAACCAGGGGCCTCCAGGTTTGGAGGGACAGATGGGACCTCCAGGACTCAGAGGACCCCAAGTGAGTACGGTTCAAGGAAAGACTGCTAATGGGGATTTTTTTTTACCGGCTGCTTCATTGACTTGCAGCTGGCAATGTGCAGAAGGTTAATCTTAATCTCTGCATTTTTTACAGGGACATCCAGGTCTGATGGGTGCTCCTGGACCTAAAGGAGATCCTGTGAGTTTGTTCTCATCAACTTTATTGCTAATTTCTCTGATGTTATAGATAATTGATAGAAAATGAAGAAAGAGGCGGGTAGTTGCTTATAATTTGATTCTGCTTCTGAGAAAGGAGCATGACAGAAAAGGTCCACTGGTTTAGGCCAAGTTGTGTCTGCCTTCCACTGTACAGATATGGTTAATGTGCATGCAAAGCCTGTACCATGAAAGAACAGAAAGTGCAATATCTTATCATTGTTTTCCCTTCTGTGCTGTTCTTTTTGTTCTCATATCAGGGGCCTGTGGGGCCCATGGGTGCCCGGGGGGAACCTGGCTTTGAGGGGCCCATGGTGAGTTGCATTTAAACATATTCTCCAGGGTATTACATCATTACATAACAGTCCAACACATGTTATGAGCCGACGAGATGTTCAGTGTGTAGTGTTTGAAGCAGATGTCTGTTGTGAGTGATGCTGCACCATTTGTCACCAGAACGACTGTTTAAATATATAATAACTTATGAAATAAATAAACTGTAAATATATTTTCTCATTGATCTCAATGAGCACCCTTACAGCATACTGCAGCCTCACAGTGCCATCTACTGGTAGTAGTATTGTGGCTCATGATGCTGTGAGACACATAAGCTGCTGTGTTTCTTATTTACTCTTTGCACGTAATCCAACAGATTCATTCTTTGTTCTCTTAGAAGTACTTCAAAATAACATGTGTTCCTACCATTTCATCATCTAATACATCTTTTAAATTATTTCAATGTGGAATGTGATCATTGCCTTTGTCTACATTTTGCTTCTAAATTTGCTTATTGGTCCTTAAGTGTTTAATCATCATCATTCATTGGGATTATTTACAGGGTGCACCAGGGGAACGAGGTCCTATGGGTTTTCCCGGGGTAACGGTATGTGCTCATGATAGATTTATAAACATGTTTACTGGAAAACATTATTGGCTGAACCTCCCTTTGACCACTGTCCTCCACTGTTTTTTCAGGGTAACAGAGGACCAGATGGGGACAAAGGGGATTCAGGACCTAAAGGCGACAAAGTAGGAGTCAGTTTAATAACACTATAAGAGAGTGCTACAGAGTGATTTTTAGGAATAGTTCAGCATTTTTGTAAAATACGCTTATTTGCTTACTTTTCAAGAGAGTCACTTTCAGCCAGCCATTCAGCTTAGTTTAGCACTGTAGACTGTGACACAGCTAGCCCGGCTCTAAAGTCCACCAGGTTTGTATATTTCATACAAATCTGAATTGAATACAACACAGTGGGTCTCATGCAAAAAATGTATGGGTCGGGGTTTTTCAATACTCACACCCACTTGATTCAGTTACTAGGGCCAGTCTGCATCCCCAACGCACACAAATAGACCTGTCTTGACCCACAAATCGCAAGCTTCATTACAGTAGCACAATGGTCAGGACTGGGTGCCACAGTGCTCTCCAAGGTGCTGATCTTGGTGGTGGTAGCTGGTAGGGAGCTGTCCGGAATGCTCTCTTTGTTCATCACTCACAATAGTGAGAAGATCTATGTTAAAGCAAATAGGGTCACTGGTAGCTCCTCCTTTCTGAATCCAGCCAACACTCAGAAACTTATGAATTGATAAAGCTGCTGGCATGTGTGTGCTTGAGGGAAAGAGGGAGCGTGACAGAGAGAGGGGTAGAGAAGGTGGAAGGTAGACTATTGCATGCAATGTTTCTGTCAGCTATTAAAAACTTAATCAGGATGCTGCTTTGTAACTTTTGTGACTTTTTGTCACCCACATGGCTTCAGGATGTGGGTCACCATTGTTGGTATTCTTGTAAACATCTTTTATTGTTTTTCCTGTGCAATTTGCTATTATCCGTGTTCCAAGTTGTACTCTACAAATTGTTCATTGGACAAACGTGTTGTTAATTGCTTGTTTCACCCTGATGGGTTCCATGAGAAGGTGCATATTTGTGGGATTTCATCATTCGCATAATCAGTGGCCAGAGAAATGCCACGCAATGCTGCCTGTCTGCTCTGTCTGTAGAAATTTTCATTCTCAAAATGTCACATGCAACCTCACAGAGACAATCAGACAAATAAGCATAATTCCCAAAAGGCAAAATTATTCCTTGTCTCATATATTGCATAATTCAGAAAGGTCTCTGTGCTGTTTTATAGTGAGTTTGTTTTTATTTCAGGGTGTTCAGGGGGCAACAGGTATTAGAGGTCCTCAGGGAGAGAGGGGCCCCATCGGCTTCCTGGGTTTCCCAGGCACCAAGGGCCAGCTTGGCCCCACAGGCACAGAGGTACAGTGTACAGCCCTGTGGTTAATCATTGTTTTTATAACACTCAACAGTAAAGTGCAAGAAGAATGTAGAATTTCGCAAGCAAGTATGATTTTTTTAAGTGTTGTCCATGAATTTTTTTTCAAAATGTACTTGACTGGTCGATTATTAACCCACACTGTAACATAGTATTTGCACTATAATATAGTACTACACGCCCCTTCAGTCTGGAGAAAGAGGCTGTCTGCTGAAGGTGAAAAAGGATATTAGCTTGACTGATTTTTATTGTATTTTTTCTTCATTCAGGGCACAATTGGAGAAACTGGCCCCCAGGGAAAACAGGGCAGCCGTGGGTTAAAGGTCAGTCATCATTTGTGTGTCTGAACACCAGGAAATGTCAGATGACTTCATATGTTGAGCCAAACATCATTTAACTGTGAAACATTAGAGCTTCCAGGGGCCTCCTGCATGTAAATATTAACTATTTGATATTATGAAGTAAATGTCTGCAACAACATGAATTTGATGCACTCCTGTTTCTATTTCTGCAACCATTCCACTGCAATATTTAATGTTTAAATCAGAAAAGCAAAAACTCATATAGTCATTTTTCTGCAGCATGCAAGTCACAGCTGGAGTCATTGTTGCTATTGATTAGAAAAAGTACAATGTAATCAACATTTCAATCAATAGAGGAGAGGGGTGTTTTTGGAGACTATAGTATTTGTATTAATCTAGTAAATGGAATATTTACTGTAGACATGCATCCAAGAAAAAAGCGCAGTAAAGTAAAATGTTTCCTGGTGCCTTGTGCATGCTTTGTTTTTCTCCATCTGTTTTGTTTATATATACAAGGGTGCTTTGCTCAGGCTTTAATTGTGTGTACACTTGACAAGAACTTGGAACGCTTGGAAGTGGGAAGTTGGAAATTTCAACTGTGAAATTCCGACTAAATTTAACTGGAACACAGCATTAGTATACCAGACTACCCGTTACTCTTCTGTTAAAACTGTTCTAGTGGCAATCCTTACCACAGTTCCTTTGCACTATGCAGTGTTACAGAGACACCTACTGGACAGAGAGTGAAGTGTCAGTCAATAAAATCTTTTTATTGAACAAGGAGGTAGTCTTGTACATGTGGATATTGATACTCGATCACAGTCACTAACATCTGAACCTCTTTGAAGGGGAACAGAGGACCTGATGGACGAAATGGCAAACCAGGACCCAGAGGGAACAAGGTAAGATGTTAATAGTAAACATGAGAATAAAACTAGAAAGCTTAACATGTTAATGTGTATTGTTCATTATTACCCATTTTCTTTTCCTGAAAAATACCTTGTCTTTAGGTACTTGTTGTGTAAGTTGTTTTGTATTCCACTGTGAGCTTCCTGGTACCGATGTTGTCCTCTCCTTACCTTTCTCCAGGGTCGGCCTGGACAGAGAGGTCACACTGGCCAGCCAGGGCCAACGGTAAACTTAAAAAAGCCTGTCAAAGATGAATCAAAATGTAGTCAAGTCTAAAGTCTTCATAGCTCTGCATCAAAATGCAGGTCGAATATCAGATTTTATTGCCACTCGTTTTAGCACGATTAGCAGATTTGTTAGCATAATCAGATTATTTGAAACCTCTATGTACAGTCTATATGTTCATATTACCTATTCTGTTCTAGATCAGCCTTAGACCTCTATACTTACCTGTCGTACTGACCTGCAGAGAGAGAAAACACAAAAATAATGTTTCAATTTTTTTACGCTAGTTTTGTGTGTGTGTGGCTCTGTCACAGGGTCTGCTGGGGCCACCTGGACCAGAGGGAGCAGAAGGAAAGCCTGGTACACAGGTTCCCATTCTCTATCATATTTCAATTCCATCACCTGTAAAGTCTGTGTGTCTACTTCCTATTTCACACACACCTCATTACCCAACTTGGTTTTAGTCCTAAATGTCTGACTTTTCAATGCTAAAACTGTTGATAAAGTATATAGAGAAGAGACACTTCACTTCCATAAGCTGTGGGATACAAGAAGTGACAGACTGACTGCTAAGACTGAAATGCCCTCAAACTGTCAGAGGTTACTCTTACAGTATGTAGTAATTGTTGGTTCAGACACCAGGAGGCAGTCTTTGTACGACAAGGTGACGCTGAGCTGTAAGTGGTGCAGTTCATACTGAATCGCTTGTCTCGAGTATTCATCACTGCATTTTATACAACATTGAAAGAAAGTGCTTAAACTGACTGGGATTTGTTTAATTCTATTTAATTATTTATGATCAAACAGTTTGTTAATTGACTGCTTTGCAGATTGGACACTAGAGTGATTGCGACAATTTTTCTGATTTGCACATTCTCCAGTTCTAGCTTTAAAAATATGAGGAATTGTAAAATTATGAGCTGTTGATTGAAGATGTCACCTTAGCCTCTGCAAATTTGTAATGGGCAATTTTCTTTCATTGATCATTTAATTATGAAAATAATAATAATAATGTAATGATAATTGTCATTTGCAAATTGGGGTGACTCAGTTGAGTCTTGACTACAGATTTACTTAACAAAATGTGAAAAGAAAGAAAATATGCAGCAGCAAATGATAGAAAGTTTTAATTAAATTTATTTGACATTTTGGGGATTAATCGCTTTCTTGCCAAAGGGTTAACTGAGGAGATTAATACCACTCTCTAATCTCTCTGGTAAACATGTAAACAGCCAGGGTTAGCCCAGTTTAGCTTAAAGACTGGAAACAGGGAAGCAGCTATTCTGGCCCTGTCCAGTTACAAAATCCCCCTCCTGGCACCTTTAAAGCTCACTAACTGACAAAAGAATTAATTAAAACCGTATATATCCACTGGAGTCTTTGGACAGAGCCTGTTTCTCACCCCTGTGCTTCCAGTATTTATGCCGCAATAGTCACTCATTTCAGCCTACGGCACGACAGTATGACTACTGTAAAGATGGCAGTATGACCCAAGTACCTATAGTAATACCACCTTAGACCGAAAGTTATTGTTAAGCATTCTCTATTGACCATAATGACATTTTTCATGACCCTTAACCAGTGGCTTTCTTATCCTTAACTTATTCATGCTGCTATAATTTTTAATTGTGAATATTATTGATATATATATATATTTTTTTATTGATATATATGTATATATATGCAACTTTAACTCATCTAATTCAAAGCAAGTAAGGAAATTGGCATATTTCCCAAATTTGCACTCTGAATGACCCCTGCTCTTGGGGAAAATTGCATTGTTGATATTCTCTGTGTCTCTCTGTGTTTCAGGGTCCTTCAGGTGCAGCTGGCTGCGCTGGTAGTAAAGGACCAACGGTAAGACTGTTAGCCTCAGAATAACCTCAGTGTTTAGCTCATGACATCATCCCTCCGCCTAGGCCATGCACCGCAGGGTTCAGCAGAATAAAAACATATTATTACAGTTTTACAAGACAACCCAAGATTGAGTGTCACAGATTTTACTGATTCATGGGTAGACGAACACAATGAACACTGCCAGCGAAAAAAAAGTTTTACCAGGACAAGACAGAACCTGCTACCAACCAGTAAAAGATATCATGTGTGCTCACTGGAAGTGCAGGGGAGTTCATGTATACATACAGTATGTACATATTGTATGTCATATATAAGGCTGATACTTGATATCTCTTTCAATCATAAAAAAGCAAAATGATCACATATATGATCATTTTTTTCTTGTTTTCTAAAATATCTGCACACAGAAGTGGTACAGGAAAGTAAGAATTTATATTACATATATTATATTATATATTACATTAACCTTTATTCTACCTTATTTTCAGTGTTTAACAACAATTAATTAATCTGTTCACCGTGCTTTAGAGATGTAGGTGTGCTTCACACACACTCAGACCTACAGCTCTCTCTCGCTGCACACCCCAGCTTGGCCCACGCCGCCTCTTTCTGTCTCCCTGCATGTTTCTGACCTGTTGACTCTTATAAAGTGACCCATAAAAAACAACGTGTGTTTTGGAATTTTTCACCCACAATTCTGTTTTTAAACAGCAGGTGAGCTGAGGGAAGCAGGATTGTTGTTAATAATGGATAGAAATGATCGATAACCAACGTGGTAGCAAATGAAATCACCATCAACAAGGTGTGTTTCCTGTTGCTTTACCTGGTCTGTGCTTGTAAAGCATCCACTGTGTCTGTGTCTCCTAACCTAATACCAGAGAACATGTCTCTCTGCAGACCAGTGCGATTGTCAGTAGACCATATGGTAGCGTTACAGCAGCCACTGTTTCATTTTACATTGGCTGAAAATCTGTTTTTGATAGCATCTGTACTTTTGATACTATCAAATATATAATATATTGTTTTAAACATGTGGCATCGAAAAGGTCTCAATACTTTTGACAACTTTAGGAGTACAGTAACGTTAGCATTCATATGTGGGTATCTGTTGAACATGTCATTCTGAACCATGGGCATTACTTTGCTGCTATAACGACCTCCACTCTATTGGTTTCGGGCTTTCCACCAGATTTTGGAACCTGGTTGCAGGGATTGATGTTGATGTTGGGTAATAAGGCCTGGCTCATAGTCAGTGTTGGACCCGGCTTTGTGCAGGACGACATAGTCATGTTTAAACAGGGAATGATCTTTTCCAAACTGTTGCCACAAAGTTGGAAGCACACTATTGTCTAAAATACCTTAATAATGATTTCCCTCCTGTTGGTGGGAATTGTGAGGCCACTGCCACTCTAAATGTCAGTAGTGATGACGTACTGGTATATAAGAATTTAATGTAAGATTCTTTAAGCTACATTTGTCCTTGTTATCTCAAGGAGTTAATAATGTGCTGACTGTTGATTTGGTAATATAAAACTCATAGTTCCTATTACTTGAAATGGCCAAAATACAATTTAAAAAGTAGATTAAAGCAACTCACTCAAACCAATAATTTAAGCGCTTTGCACACATCTGCTATTGCTAGAAATAAATGATGGTTTCTTCCACGTTTGCACTTGTTCCCGCTCCGTCCCATTTCACTTCTTAAGCCATTCTTCTTGATTCTTTTCTTACTTCTGCTGCTTTTCCAGGGTTTTCAAGGAATTGCTGGAGACAGAGGAGCAGATGGCCCACCAGGTTCTCCGGTACGCTTTTGTTACCATCCTGTGATTGTGTCACTTGAAAGACAGAAACTTTGAAATGTAGAGATGAAGTTTGTTTGAGACATATCCTCTGAAGGATGTATCTCTAGAAAGAGCTTCTAATTTTCAAGCCAACAGGGTTTTGTTCCAGTCCTGTCCAGTCAGATAGCAAACAAGCATTTCTTCCAAAAATCTGAGATGAGATGAGAGATTTCTTGAAATGTAGTCAGTGTTGCTATGAAGTTTATGGTGTTCGGCCTAATGTAATGTCCCTGCAGCCCTGAACATAAACAGATAACAGATGGTATGGATTGGTACTTTGGACCTTTTGGTGACAGTGTGTCTTTATCTGACAGGGGCCACCAGGAAAACCAGGACCCCCAGGGTCACCAGGACCCCCAGGAGACAGGGTGAGTCTGCAAGCACAGAACATCATGGCCTCTATTATATTAACACACACAAATATCTGCTGCATGTGTGTAGCTTTTCGATATGTTCTATGTAGATATGGGTTTTGTGTGTCTTCTCAGGGTTTCACAGGAAAGCCAGGCATGGAGGGACCTCAGGGCCCAGTAGGCATGTATGTAAGTGATTCTTCAGCAGGGCAGATACAAGGAATGCACCTGTACTATCTTTTCACAGCATCAACATATTGTATGCAGAATATACTGCATCAATACACACACTTTAAGTTTCTTAATCTGTGTAATATCATGATATGGTATTATATTAAAACATTAATATGTGGTTTGCTATTTTGAATTAAAACGTTGGGTTCACTGGATAAAATTCTATTTTTCTATAGAATTGAGCGTTCAACAAAGCAGTATCTGGTCTGAGTGCACAGCAGTTTTTACGATAATTTTTTAGCACTTTTCACAAATAGTAACACAGTTTTCTGAAAAGGAATAGATAGCTTGTTATTTAACCCCACCTGTAGTTTGTAAGGTGTGTCACAGATGTGAATCCCTACAATTTTCTGGCAAATGTTGTGTGGTGTTGGATGTGCCTTGGTGGCATTAAACGATGATTAATGCAATGCCATCTGTTCTTTCTACCATCAGGGTATCCAGGGGAATGTGGGCATGCGCGGGCCTCCAGGGTTCACAGGAGAAGGGGTAAGGTCATGTTTCTCTCACCTATCACGAATAGTAAAGGCTTGTAAAGGTGAGCTTCAGACATGTTGCTTTATGTGAGAAGAGTCGTCGATGTTAAACTGTCAAGTTCAGAGAGTGAGAAGCATCTGTAGAAGGCAACATTATGTGTTACTTAGAAAAAGGAAAATGCTTTTAACACATTTCACTGCCATTTAGATCTACTGTTAAATGTCTTTGTAAGAATGCCATGTGAACTGCAAGAAACAATAAGAAAGTTTATTATTTCTTCTGGACCAGGGTGAGCCAGGTTCACGAGGTTTACCTGGGCCTGTTGGGAAGCCAGGACCTGCAGTAAGTGTCTGTAGTTTATTTATGTTTTTCTTTTTTATTTCCTCTTTATTTCATCTTTAAACCCTTGGGAGCTGCTCGGTCCTATATAAGGATAGGACAGAGTATTGTTCAAAGGATTTGATTAAGACAGCAGCTACGTGGGGGTCACACCAAGGAGGGTTTGGAAAATAAAAGTAAACGAGTGAAGTGTGCAGCTGGTGTACAGGGACTGCCTGTTTATGGAGGCGAACAGCTCGCAGTGATTGATTTTGTTGGGGCCACTGGTGGCAAATCTAATGTCAGAGTGAGATGCCAAGTCTACCTGATAGAGGACAAATGGATTACTCCAATCACTGCCCTCCAGCCTGTCCCCTGTGTGTGTCAGGTGACATCCTCAATGACAAAGCAGTTTCTCCACATGTTATAGCGCTGTTCATTTGGCAGTTTTTGGCAAGTTGTGAAGAAAAGACTAGTGCTGCTGGTGTTTTTTAAATAAAGTTTTGACATCTTTACATGTTCTCAGTAAGTTTTGGTTAATATGGTTAATATTGAACTAATTGTGAGAGAAAAATGGCATTTCTCACAGAATGTGTTAAACGTTGAATCACTGTATCATTAATAATCTTTTTATATATTTTAATGTTTTGTTACATCAGTGGCAAAGAAACAAAAAAAAAACTTGAGGAAACATCCTGAAAACACAGGCAAAAACAAACTTCAGTAAGAAGTTTCTTCTTAAAGTTTCTGCACCATTTTAAATCAATCCTTCTCTTTTGGTTGGTTAGATTTGGGAATAAGAAAGTCCCTGTAGCATGGAAATAGTCACTTTCAGAAGGGAGACTTTTCTGTGAAGTTCACTCATTGTCCATAGTCCTCCCTGCAGTGTATTTGGACACACTCTTTGCTCACGCACATGGTTGCCTGCTGCAGTGGTGAAATCCATCAATCTGTCATAGAGTAAAGTAATACACTGCTGAGAAGGTGGATTCATCAGCTGCTGGCTTGGACACTAAATGCAGTGGTAGACTGAAGGCTTTTGTGACCACATCACAGACTGCATTGAAAACCACACTCAACATTGTAGATAACAATCCTGTTGACAAAGGTGTAACCTTTATTTTTCTTTTTTTTAAATATAAAATACCCTGTCCACACTTTTCTCACAGCGAAAAATAAAATGTAATGAGAGCTGTGGGTAGCAGACAGAGCCTGTGGGAAACATTGACAAAAAGTGAAACTTTTCTGTGATTTTCTGTTAAATGTGTTACAATACAGTCCTTAGTGATTCAGTGATTGAGTTAGTGTTCCGAGTTTACACTTTATTAAAAAGAAAACACTTTTGTTGGAGGTCCAGGTAAGATGTATGAGGGAGGTGACAGCAGATGAGCTCAGATTAAAAAAAATGTTTCTGAACAGTGGAATAGACACAAACGGTTTAATCCTCTCGCCAAGCAGCCTCAGTAATACTATCTACACATGCAGAAAAGGCTTTCACATTGTTTGATATGGATTAGGAGACTTAATGCTTCACTAAAGGAATACCTTCTAAAAGTTTCACAATTTCAGATAACACTTACACACTTACACAAACTCGGATACTTGGATCTTCTCTGTCTTTTTTCCTCACACAGTGTTCAGACAGATGTGGGAGCTGTGGGTGTGGTTAGCATGTTATGACTTGCTTGTTTTTACTTTTTTCAGGGTCTACCGGGTCCTCCTGGAGAGAAGGGACTCAGGGGACCTCAGGTGAGAAGCACCTTTAATTTATGCCCTAAATCAGACAGAACTAAATATTTTGCTTCCACCACATTTTGTTGATGGACTGTGGTTCTTAATCATTTAATTTAATTGTAAAACTGGAATAGGTCTTGTTTTCTTTCTAATAATGCACAGATAAAAGTCAAGTGAACGAAATCTATCGATCTAAAGCATTTTGTAGAGCTTGTGGTGCTTGCATTACACTGAAATCAAGGATGAAGATGGAGATTTGAGTTCATGGAAGCTGCTCAAAAGTGCTGTTTTTAGGGACTTTTTGGCTACTAAAGCTGTACTTCAGATTTACCCTTCAAATAAGTTTTGTAATCAACCAGTGACTAAACTGTTGCATTTGTGGTTTTTCACAGGGTCGGCCTGGAGATGAAGGATCCAAAGGGATACAAGGCCCACCAGTAAGTTAAAGTTCACAGTGAACAGTTTTTATCCTGAGAATGAATTTCACATTGTGTGTTACAGGGCTGTGTGTTTACCTTAAAGTGGCATTTTGTTTGTTTGCTTTTTGCTTCGGTTTGGTAAAATGAGCAAAGTTCAGGTTTGGTGTGACACATCACAAGGATACTGCTGCCTGCCTGCCCACAGGAAGATGTGAAATGCTGCTGCTGTGTTCTGAACAAAAAAACAAAAACAGTGAAACAAAAAAAATGAATGAAAAATTTAATGAAAAAAAGAAAAGAAATGAAACAACACTTAAGGTTAATTAATTGGTTATTACTAATGTCTCATGCTCATAAAATACAAAATTAGAAAAATGTCAGCTGTCATTCTTTGACTCTACATGTTGATGTGGACCACTGATTGACAAAAAACACATTTACCAGTGTGTGCCTCTGGCTGTGCATATATCCATGTGTTTGTCTGTCAGTTGCCTCTTCAAATTAAAATCGACTTCAATAAAAAATAATTACCATTGATTGAATGTTATTGAAAAACCTGTATGTAGCAAATACAAACTGAAGCAACAAGAGATATAGAAAAGAGATAGAAAATATTACAGATAAAATCACTGTCTAGGAAACTTATTTGGAATATTAAAATATTATTCATTAGTTGTTGTTTTTTTCTATTCATTTGATAGAAAATATAAGATTGATCTCTATTCTAGGGCCCTCCAGGTCTCACAGGTACTGGTGGCACATCTGGAAAACCCGGACCCAGGGGAAGCCAAGGGCCCCCCGGACCTCAGGGGCCACAGGGGCCAGCAGGAATCCCAGTGAGTGGGTACCTACCATCAACTGCTGCTTTTACTTACATTTCCTAGGCTTCTTATAGTCTGTAAAGATTAAAAGCCATAAATATTTTAATTTAGATACAAGTGAACACCTGGTTGACCCATTATTACATCATAAAAAAACAAGTACATAAAAAGGTATTTGACCACATGTTTGTTGGTTGTCCTCAGGGCCTACAGGGTGCTGAAGGGTTATTAGGAGCAGCAGGGGAAAGCGGGCACAAGGTAAACTTCTGAATTCTGTAATATGAGTATGTCTTCTGACAGTTTTGTCTGTATAACGTTCTTCGTTAAGTTACTGAACTGATACTGTAACCCGCAGGGTTTACCCGGCTTGCCTGGTGATGCTGGCCCAACAGGACAAGATGGACCGCAGGTAGGTTTAAGTTTGTAGTGGAGCAAGGAAAGAAAGATGTTCATTCAGTATTTCCAATGAAATGAAAATGAAAGTCACAAGTGCCTCATAGGACAGCAGTGAAAACAGAAGACTATGAATAACAAACAGCGTAAACTAGCAGACAGCAACAAAAAGATTATCTCTATAACTAAAGACTATACATTTTTTTAAAAAGTCATGAACTTGTGCTTCATCACATCACATCTCAGTTTCACAGGCAAGTATTGTGCAGAAGCTCAGTCTGATGCTAAAATAGAGACTGAAACCGAGAAAAGAGAGTAAACAAGCTGAGGGAAAAGTCTGTGTGAGCTCTACACAGTAACAAGGGGATTCAACAAGTTTTGAACACAATGGTTGTCGGATCAAACATCACTGGCACAGCAGAGGCCGTTTTACTGTCAGTTAATGATTGTTTTGAATATAAAATCATCAGGGTCCCCATGGCCAAACTGGAGCTGAAGGCCCACATGGACTGAAAGGAGACCAGGTCAGTGCCCGTCTCCGTCTTTACACGCGTCCTAACACTTAAAATCTGTTTGTTTTGTGCAACATGAGGCCAAGTTGATTTTGTTTAATGTGGTGTAACAGTCTGTCGCCTCAGGTATGAGAGAATAAAACTCTTTGACAACTAACTGTGTACTAACATTGAGAAGCATGAGGTCAAACTGTATCTGATTTCCTGTCTTCTTTTGTTGCCATGTTTGACAGGGAGACATAGGGTCTTGTGGGAAACCTGGTCCTCCAGGCCCACTAGGAGAAAGAGGACTTGAGGGGCCAAAAGGCTTACAGGGACCACCTGGACCTGTGGGTAAAGAGGTAGGTGCCTAATAGATGATCTTCACTTTAAATGATTGCAGACATTCTCACACGTGTCCAACTGCTGCTCATAAATGACAGAGCAGCTCCACAGGAGGCGATTTTCTAATTCAGTGAAGAACTTAAGGACTTCATCACATCACCATTTCCTCCACCCTATTTACTTTTAAACAGATGTACTTGTTGTATTGGTTATAGTTCTTGTTAGAGGATAATTGTCAACATGAATGTATTTTAGGTGCTCAAATAAAAATAGTGTGAAAAACATTAAAGCACCGTCAGTTACATAAACCGTGAAATTAAAATTTGCTGATGATGCAATGATTGCAGTGCTTAACTCAAATCCCTGTGAGGGTTTTCAAATGTTGATTATAGAACAACAGCGGGAGCAGAGAGCTGGCATGGCCTGTAATTTCTGTGATACCTTCAACACTGGCATCTTCACTCAGCATGATGAAACGTGTTCCACAAACTGAAAATGTGCCTTGAAGCATGGGGTGTTGGGGGAGTCATTTATGGAGTCTTGCAGGGGGTTAATAGAGTGTGTAATTGCTTTTTAAAGTATTTATTGGTATTTTTAAACACAATTGTTTAGTTTATCAGTGAATGTAATGGATGTCCTGAAGAGCAGTTAGATGTAGTTTTGCAGTTTTTCATCCATGTAGTCTTCAGGGTTGAACCTTGGATTTAAAAAACAAGCAAAAATAAAAGCAAAAAGAAGCAAACTACCACCAAGATACAGAAACCATATACATGAAATGTGGCTTTATTTTTCATGGTATCATCCTATGGTATCAGTCTTCTCACTGTTCACCAGAAACGTGAACGTAAACGTATTTCCAAAACTCTCAAGCCATTGTTTTGTTTTTTTGTCTCTGACATTCAGTAGACAGTTAATCAACTTCAGACTCATGTTCATCCCCCCTCTGCAGGGTGATGTCGGGCATCCTGGTGAAACTGGCGATCCTGGACCCAATGGGGAGAAGGTACATATACTAACATGTAATATACTGTACTGTCTTACTTTAGTTTGTTGAAATTGGTGAACAGACAAGATCTGTGATTAGGACAATAATTGATAATTGCGTTGCTTTGACTGACGTGATGCTCACAGTTTTCTGTTTGTTCTGGGCAGGGTGAGGTGGGACCTTTAGGGATCTCTGGTCGGGAAGGCCCTTGGGGAGCACTCGGGGAAAATGGCAAAAGGGGCCCAGATGGGGAGAAGGGCCACATTGGATTAATGGTGAGCAGAGTTTTACTCTTTGGTTTGGTTGACAAGTGTGTGTTTTGTATGTTTGTTACATTTTAATTCAACAACACGCACCCAACATCTAAAATGTTTGGATGTGAGGACCACATTATTGCACTGGGTAAAATGTTCCTTCATCACCTTGAATATGCACCATGTTATAGTTTATTTTAACTCAATCCCACATAAACCATTCTGCTAAAATAAATGCTAATAATTAAAGCACCAAATTTGTGTTAATCCACCACTGAAAATAGTCTCAAACTAATTCACGACAGTGCCAATCTATTTTTTCCAAAATAAAATGATGCTATATACTGTTCCTGATGTCATGTTCATCCTCATAAACAGGGTGAGCCAGGGCTGATGGGTGAAGTGGGACCTGCAGGTCTGCCAGGATTACAGGTGAGTTTATTATCAGGATGTATTGACGCTGTCAATGCTGTCGATGGTGATCTTGGTAACCTGTAAATTAACCTTTATTTGAACTCTTCACAGATGCAATTGACATTTATTGATCCATCTGACCGATGCATTTTGTTTCTGTGGTGGGTTTGTGCTCATTTTAGGGAACAACAGGCCCTCCAGGACCCCTGGGACTAGATGGACCTCAGGGCCAGAAGGTAATATTATTGTCGTCAAGTAACAAACTGCTGTTTCACTTCACAAGCAATTGTACTTACAGCTGAAAGTTTTAAATATATATATCTTATTCTGCTTTTTATGACTGTCTGGTGTAATCACTCAAGCCAAACAGTTAAAAGTTAGAATGCACTCGCTACATATGAACTTCTGCGTTGGTGCGTATTTTGCTCTTGTGTAAAAGGAAGAATCTTAATCTCAGGATTTTTATTCATAAGAAAAAACAAAAAGGGAAAATCAAGGTCATGAGTGAGGACTTTTGATAACTGCTGCAGATTTCGCTGTGAATAGTACAGCTACTGACAGAGAGTGAGAACTGTACTGGCTCTCAGTAATCACCTTATTGATGGGACCCCTGCCTTGCCAGCCAGACTCTTACTAATACATCCTCTTTTTTTATACACTGTTCAACAGCTGATGTGCTCTGCTTGAATCCTGTCCGTCAAATTAGGATAAATGTCACAGGAATGGCATTAAAATAACTTCCTTTTATCTCTCCAGGGTGAGGCTGGGCCTGTAGGAATTACTGGACCTCCAGCGCCTGGAGGCCCTCAGGTAAATACTGATTTTGTTTAACACTTTGTCTTTGTCTAACAGTTACACTGCCTTGAAGGAATGCGTCATTTCATATCACGTTTGAAAACTCTAAAACGTTTTTATTGCATATGTATTCACCCCTTTTGCTGTGAAACCCCAAACTAAGATCACATGCAACCTATTGTCTTCAGAAGACAGACACATCATTAGTTAAAAAATGAGTCCACCTGTTTGTGATTTAATTCACATATACCTGTTCCATGACAAC
This sequence comes from Nibea albiflora, assembly GCA_014281875.1. Taxonomy (NCBI): domain Eukaryota; kingdom Metazoa; phylum Chordata; class Actinopteri; family Sciaenidae; genus Nibea; species Nibea albiflora. Next base: position 5,003,737 of record CM024803.1, read on the forward strand.
CTCAGAGCTTGTTAGAGAACACTACACAACATGGAAACCAAGGAGCAACCAAACAGGTCTGGCATTAAGTTGCAGATAAGTACAAAGAATGGTTAAGATTAAAAAAAAAAAAGAAAATGTTCAAAGCATTGAATGCCATGACAGGACACCATAATATCCATCATTAGAAAATGGAAAAGAAAATGGCACCACAGCAAATCTACCTCACATGTCTTCTGTTGGATACTCGTGAATGTTAATTACTGTTTATATCACAACTAAAAAGGTATTTTGTGCCCTTCAAAGAACAATGCATGTTGTGTTAATCAAATGGTAAAAAGCCCAATAAAATGCAGTGAATTCCAGGTTGTAATCTGTGGAAAAGTCCAAGGGGGTGAATACTTAGACAAGGCACTAAATATAACCAAAGACAACCATTTGCTCCCTGTTTGTCTTGTACGTAGGGAATTGCTGGTCCACGAGGTGTCAGAGGAGACACAGGGGGGCTGGGTCCACCTGTAAGTATCCTCGTGTATCAGAAAAGTTGTTCACTGTATTTGCTTGGTTTGCCTGTGCAGATTGCTCTGGATTGGCAGTATTACTAGTGGGGAGAGCATTTTAAAACACACGATTTCCTCTTTATTCTATCACAGCAGTGGTGCTGTGGGGGCTGCTCTTTTAAGTGATTCAGAGAGGAATCTTAATAATTATCGTGTTATTTAACTTTAGTTCATAACTTGATGGTAATGATATGACATTTCTGTGATGTCTTCATGACAGGGTCCAGTAGGAAAAGTTGGAGCTCAGGGAGACCAGGGAGCTAAAGGGGAACCAGGGCCACAGGGAATGAAGGGAGAGCAAGGATCTCCAGGTCCACCAGGGGAACAGGTGAGTAAATCTATCATATATGATCTAAGTGCATATCTACAGTATGCTACACCGTATTGATAAATACATTTGAATGTAAATATCCTCTGAATAATGTGAATTACCTTTGCAGGGTGAAGATGGTGTGCCAGGAATCCGAGGTCCTCCAGCTCTGCCAGGGTTTGAGGTTTGTCTGTTCATTACCATAGCTGAAGATTGCTTTTTTTACCCTCAACACCTCTAACTATGTTATTTGTGTCACTTCCTTTGCTTTTTCAGGGGCCTCCTGGAGAGAATGGACCTCAGGGACCCCCAGGTCCCCAAGGGGCTCCTGTAAGTGTGTGGATGTATACAACACAGAAACACTGTGGATGATGAAATCATATTTTGCCTTCAGCAGCCGGTCTTTATTTATAGGATTTATTTGATAGGAATCGATTATTAAGAAAAAATGAAATTGTATATATGTGGGTGTGAGTATGTTCCATCCATCTAAAATCCAGTTATCTTAGCGAAATGAAAAACTATTGCTGCTCTCCAGGGAGTTCAAGGAAGACCAGGACCTGAGGGGAAAGAGGGCATGAAAGGCGAGAAGGTGAGATCCTCATGTTCCAGTATAACTTGTTGTATGTATCTATATATAAAGCTAATTATGCCACTGATCAGTTTGTGTTTTACTCCTACAGGGAAACAATGGCATGAATGGATCACCAGGGAAGATGGGTCACATTGGAAGGAGGGTAAGATTTTTTCAGTTTCAGTAATTTGAAGTTTTTGCAAGTGAAATCCAATTCTGAAAAACGGAAAGATGTAGCCAAAATTCTACAGTGATAAATCCAAAAAGTTGTTATCCTAATGTTAGTCCCTTTTTTTTTTTTTTTTTTTTACAGCTGATTAATAAAATAGCCTTTGTTTAGTGAAGAAGTCATGGCTTTCAGGCAGATATTGTGGTGTATGTGCATAGGATGAAAGTGGAAATAGACACAGCCATTGACAGCCACCACATGTACAGAATTATACATAACACATTAGGTTATTTCTTGTGTGTCTTCTCTTGCTGTTCTGTTGCCTCATTGAAAAACATGGCGAACTTGTCCACAGGGGAAACGGGGGAAGGCTGGAGTCAGAGGAACCAGAGGTGACAGAGGACCAAAGGTGGGATATATGGGTTATGATTTGTGTACATTTGGGTTAATTATGACGTAAGACCCAACAGTAAAATTGTTTTTTGATGTTCAGGGCCAAAAAGGAGACAAAGGACAGGTTGGCCTTCCTGGCTGGCCTGGGCTCATCGTAAGTCAAATTATTTCGTCACTTAACATCCATTCATCAGTTTGTGTGTTTTTATCTTTGTTGTCTTTAACAACAACAATAATAATTAATAACAATTATTATTGTTATTATTGTTGTTGTTGTTATTATTGGTATTAGTATTATTAGTATGTATAATAATAACAACAATAATAATAATCTGTTCATGTGTATTTTTGTTATACAATTTGTTCTTAATTAAATGCTTTATTAGATATGTTATATGAATAAGGGCATAATAAAGTAGGAAAGTAAGCTTAATCAACAAAAAATAAAATATAAAGCTTTACATTAAATTACACGACATGATAAGTCAATGAACTGACATCATCTGATATATTCTGTTTTATGTTTGCCACCAAGGGAATCCAGGGCTTGCGTGGAGAGCTGGGAGATCAAGGTGAAAAGGGGAAAGAGGTAAACAAGAATCAATAAACATGACACGGATTCAGTGAAAGCCCAACCCAAACTGGACCTCATTGGATTCAATGAAAAGTGTCTTTGTACTGCTTTCATTTCTAGGCCTCCGAACATTCCTCTTTAGCATATAAACATGAACATGAAACATTTGTTGTTTGTGATGTTTATCATCACCTTTTATGGACTAGGATTTATATGTTTTTAAATTACAGTTACAGATAATACAGTTTCAATCATAGTGAAATATTTGTATTCTCAGGGTGAGAAAGGAGACATGGGACTGCCTGGACCGCCTGGAGCTGATGGCATGAAGGTAGGAGCTGTCTGTCGTTTAATGTGTTAATAAGGAGATAATCTGGGAAACAAATAATGATGTGCAAATAATAATAATGTTTGAGTAGCTACTGTGTCTGGAGGTGTGATGGTAAATTGAAACTGAAAAGACAATTACTCTGAGGAAGATGGTTCTCTGGTTTAAATTAATAAATTAGGCTTTAGCAGAAGGTAATACATTTGGGTAATGGAATTTTCAAGTGAAAGTTCAGAAACTTTATAAAGTTCTGAGATTGTTAAATGGATACACACGTTCATTAACATTCTATTGTTTTAATATTATGATAAATCACGCATCTGCGATGCAGCAAGTAAATGCTACAATGTTTATTGTATGAAAATAATGGAGCAATCCAGGAAGGTAAAAAAAATAACATGGAATTACACATTACAGAAAGCAGTAGACTTTTGTTCAGTAGGAAAAGTACAGGGGTAATTGATACAATTTTTAAAAAAAGACTGCATTCAAAATAGATGAGCTTGTTCCAAGCAAGTGGCAACCCTGGTGACTGTGAAGTGAAGTCATAAACTGCAGTTCCTCAAATGGCCCGTTGAGCCTGGCTACAGAACAAATCAGTCCCTATGAACAACAATGTTAACATGCTCAACCTCAAAGCAACATGTTTATAGCCTGGTACAAAAATAGGTTGTGGTCTTTATAACTCATTTTTACATTCATGAGGGTGAATTTTTATAACTTGTCAATTTAAATTATATTAAGGCTTAAAGTTATGCATAATTCATGGGTGCCGTGATTTAGTTTCACCCATGTGTATGCTCGTTTTTGGATTAGTGTGGAGCTAGGTGGATGCAGGGCCGCCAAGATGGCAGTGGCCAGAGCCACTACACTCTAAACTTTACTCTGGTGATCAAACAAATGTTTCTTCCTTTGCTTTTCTTGCAAGTATATATAGTATCTCCTTTGTAAAAGGTCTATTAGACATAATTATATCTTTGAAGTGTAATTCTTTCCTATGAGTTTACTTCAGAATCTATATAACTACCTCAGACCTTAAAGTCTGTGTAAAGGCAATTCCATGTTTTCTTTCAAAACGCAATAAATATGTTGGAAAATAGCTGCTGAAAAAGATGAAAAGACTGATACATTACTGAAATGTGGCATTAGAGGTTCCAACAGTTTTTCACAGGTTTTCCGTTCAGGATTTTTTGGGCGGTCCTAAAATGAGGCCGCGTGACGTCATGCAGTAACCACCCAGCTCCACTTAACGCAGCGGTACAAAAGCCTTCAGCCCATATATGTAGTCAGATCTGAGTTTACGTGTGTCGGTAACGTTGCACACGTACAGGAGACGCCTGCCTGGGTCTGATCACCTGCTGTGCTGCCGGTGACCCCCCCCCCCCGCTTCATCAGAACACTGCAACAGAGCAATAACCGCAAAGTAACGACAGACAGTGTTTCACTGAGATACATGACTTATGTACATTTGGACAGAGAAAGAAACACACAGAGACAGAGAGTGGTTCAGCAGACATGCCCCCACAGTCCTGGAGCTGAGCGTACTGCTCATTTTTACCTGATTTTGACCCTAATTTCATAAACTTCATCATTCAGGTTTGGCTGGGTTTTCTTTCTTTAGTCTGACAAACTCAAAACACATTTATTTTGACTTTACACAGACTTTAAGAGCCACCACAAATACAGACACACAACGGTACAGAGAGCCACCACAAAGTGACAAAGGCAAAGAAAAAACAGGGAGAGAAACTTGATCCAGTAAGTACAGGATTATCAATCACCTTCAGTTTCTGTAATAAAAGGATTCTAACTCTCTGTAGGTAGAACAAGTGTGTGTCTGCTGAGTTAAAACCTTCAGCGATTACAAAAAATCAGCAGTCTGTCAAGGCTCCAACTTGTCAGGCACCAAGCATGGAAAAAAAAAACATCTTACCATAAAGGGCCAGGCAGAGGCATGGAGAGTGTCTAGATATCACAGCCAGATGAAGCAGGCAACTGAGCTCACGGTAGATAATGAGACTTATTATGATGTGTTAAATAAGTTAAGGGGAAAGTTGGACAAGACCCGCTGTGTAGTTGAGGCCTCCCCCCAGGCTCCATTTGAGACCCCTGAGCTGGAGCTTAAGCATCCCAGTAGCAGAGAAACTGAACAGGCCACCACATGACCGACAACGAGGCTTCACCCGCTCTGAAATATTCTTGACATCAGGGGGCAAATTACAAAGCTCTAATAAAATGTTGCACTGAGGAATGGCATTTGTCACACATCAGTCATCAGTTACATACATACATGTTATGTATTTTCACCTTGGAATAATGAAGTTTATGAACTATTTGAAATTGTATGAGATGTACCAGCTCGTGAGGGGAAAGGAAGTAACATAAACCAGTTGTTTCTGGTTAAACAAACATTTTTTTATCTAACAAAAGCAGGTGAGGTAACTATATAATACCCACAATATAGTAATGATAATGTTTTTTTTTAATGTTTTTTTGTTTGTTTATGACAAATCTTTCTGATTAATTTATGTTTTTGTCATGACAACATTTGCAAAGCTCAAACATAGATTTGCTGAAACTAAAGGGAATCCTTTTACCATAATTAAATGTGTTGTTATAATGTATGTTGATTTTATGGATATCTATTCAGTTTTCATGTGAGTGTTACTGGAAACATTGTATTTTTTCAGGGTATCCGTGGTCCTGTAGGGTTGCCAGGCCCACCAGGCCTCAAGGGAGAGCAGGTAATAATAGTTTACTTCTTATTTCCTCCCCTGTGTTGTGATTCATTTTGACTACATTTGAATATGTTTTTATGATGTTCAACTCTCTCTCTCCCTGTCTCTCTTTCGTTTGTCTGTTGTTTTTCTTTTAGGGAAATATTGGTCTACCGGGGCCGAGGGGTACACCAGGGATGCCAGGACTGCCTGTAGGTTTTCATGCATAGATAGCTGATGTAACATGTTTAATGTTTTGTACTTTTTTGGTTTCTGGCTGTTACATCCATCTTTAACTGTGTTTATAACTGACATTATGTTTTTCAGTTTGGCTTGTATATTGTTGCTTTCCTTTATGCAAAGAACAGTAGACTTAACTTAACTAAACAGTAGACTGTTTGAACTTCCCTTTGGATATCCAGAGGTTATTCAGGCCATGCATTTTTAACTTTTTGTCTGGAATATTTTATATTTTATATCTTCAATTCAAGTCACTCAGTTCTGTCACTCAGATTCTTTTACCCAGACTGTGTCTGAGGAATGGAGACAGCACAGAAGTGGAGTGTGTGATGGAAATGTTATTGTTTTAGAATGACTCCGGTCATTCCTGTAAAGTGCCGACTTGTTATCTGTCAACCAACTAATCTTCTCTTCAGCTGCCAGCCTGTTGAATCATTCACAGTTCAGCAGCACTTAATGATCGTGTTCAACCCACTGTGTCTTAGGGGAAGAAATCCATTGACTTGGGTTATAAAATCTGCAAAGTCATGCCTGATGGGTTCTTAATGCAGCAGATAAAAGCACTCTGAAGCTGTTTGTTGATGAATCCACTTCACACTGGAAAATCATACTAATGCCCCTTTCTTCTTCTGCTCTCTCCCCTGTTGCAGGGTTTGTTTGGATTAAAGGTATGATATGATCAACCCAAGCACTTTTGACTTGACAGATCAAACTCACTTCAGCTCCTACTCACCTCTATCTGCAGCGCCCTTGAAAATTCTTTACATCAGGATCACTCATGTTGATAGCACATATAATCATAAAGCTGTCACATGTTCGTGTTGGCGTTAGAATGTAATGGGATTTTGCTGCAGTTTTTACTCCCATACCAATGTGCTTTACACTTAATGGTGTGATACTGCTGTGCAGAACAGTGCTGAATTGAATGTTCAATTTATCACATTTTCTTTTAACTGCAGGGTTTGAAAGGCTACCAAGGTTTGCCTGGTCTGCCTGGCAGGAGAGGGCTTCCGGTAAGTTTACAACAGAATTAGACAGCAGAGGCTGAAACAAGCTCTAAATTAAAGTTTGATTGGTCAAAAAAAAACAGCTATCATATTAATATAAAGATGTACTAGACACTGTATATCCAAAATGGTGGATGTCTACAGCAACACTGATAATGTGACCCATGTATGAAATCAGCATAGTGTTGATAGATACTTCTCATGTGTCTTTTGGCTAACATTAGCTTAACATTCAGGGGAAATGGGCTTTAAATTGTTTTGTTCATTTTCTGTCTCAAATTATTGTTTTAATTTTAGTGACACCATAATGTTAGGATCTTACTAGTTGAACACCACATTGATTGATTTGTCATGTCAAGAGAAAAATTTCTTTTGCTGTTATTATTTTTTGCGATGGGTGAAGTTTGAAGTTTTGTGTCTGTGTTTTAGGGTGCACCTGGGGCTCCCGGACCCCCAGGAGAGTCACTGAACATGACACTGACTCAGCTTAAGGCAAGTGATTCATGTATTCATGTAGTATAAATTTATGAAATTATCTTAAAAAATAGACTGTGTGTGTAATGTTTTTATTCTCTTCCCTTACCCAGGACCTGATGTATGTGTCTGATAGGCCCAACTATCCTCTGATCCAGACTCTGTTAGACTCTCTGCAGCAGGAGTTTCGGCTGCTGATTGATCCTCCTGATGGCAGCAAGGAGCATCCTGCCACCACCTGTCTGGAGCTCTGGCTCTGTCACCCTGAATACAGCAGTGGTTAGTTCCCTAAAACAAGGATAAGAGTAAAATCACAGTGGAGTATTCTGAGAGGCACTGAACGAGCTTGAGTACCAGACACTGTCCTTTCTGGATTAAAGTTCTCCATCGTTACAACAACTTTTTTATCATTCAGAGTTGACAGAGGCCACTTGTGAGATCAAGGAAGACAGAGGAGAAAAGTGTTGGCCAATGGCTGATTTTTATTGGCAGACTGTCACACTCTAGAGCCGATGGTATTGTTTACAGCATGCACGCGTGACCAATGACAGTATAATGTCCCACACAGGGCGGGATCTCAACACAGAGAATTGGCGATAAAGTTTAGCTGCTTAGCTAGCATGGACTCTTGTGTTGCAACGTAACCAACCAGCCTGACTCAGTATTTATTTAATGAAACTTTTTTCATTTTGCCCATTTCAGCTACATTCAATATTTGTTTTTCAGATGCCACTTCATCTTCAACTGTTTCAGCATTTCAGTTATTTCAAATAATTCAACTAAAAATGTTCACATTTTTTTTCTATTCCTAACATAGCAGTGATTTATACCTACAGCAAAACGAATGAAAACAGTATAATATTTATTTAGTAGAGTCCATGTTGGAGTGGTTGTGTTTCCACTGTTTCTCTGGTGTGTCTGTAACACTTTGATCCCTGCAGATTGAACTGAGCTTTTGCTAACCTTTCTCTGCAGGAATGTATTACATTGACCCCAACCAGGGCAGCGCAGCCGATGCTCTGCTGGCTTACTGCATCTTCTCTTCCACATCAAAACAGACCTGCCTTCATCCTCGAGAGTCTCAGGTATGAAGACATGCAGCAGAGAAATGCTACAGGAAATTACAACTCTGGATCAATGGCCCGCCCGCTCACTTCATATATATACGACCAGAATCTCAATTTGAGGAATTGTCAGTGAGCTCACACTTTCGTAGTGATGACTGAGACTTCTGCAGCGATGACTTGACATTGGACTTATGACACAAGCAACTTTTTCCATCCAAAATTATATTCTGGTTGTTTGGACGTCACTCCTACAGTATCAGTCCTAAAATGAATTGATTCACTGACTTCATTGCATTATCCGGCATACACACACACACACACACACACACACACACATTCTTCCACCCTACCAGGGCATTTGGTGTGAGCAAAAGCTCAAGGTGGATAATGTTGTCTAATGTTATCAAACTGCTGTTTATCTGACATTCATGCGGCCTCATTACAGAAAACAATCCTTGCACAATTGCTTGTGCTATCTTAACTTAATTTTCAAAGAAAGGACGTAAATTAAGAATTCTTGAAACTAGAATTTGAACTGTTTTATAATATATAATTCTAATAATCTGCTATAAAAGGAAAGTGAGAGGGAAATGCTTCATAAAAAGAGAGAGATTAAACAAAATGACAGTGTGGGAAGGAGGGCATTAATGTGTGGCTACATGAGACATGACATTCATCCAAAGGACGTCAGGACAATCAGGACACAGATGTTATTATTCTCATTATTCTGTAGTGCAGTCTGTGTAGAAACACACCGCTCTCACCTCTCACCTTCTCCACTCTGATACAGTCAATACTACATAAAGAACTGAGTCACTCAACCAAAGAATAATATGAATTGGTTTCGGGTAGCGTGAAGTAGATGCATCTCGCACTAAGGTAGCCAATTTGCGTCTGGTTCATGCTTGAGCTGCATGCTAATCCAGAGTTCATCAGCATCTGTCTGAACATCCTTGACCTTCACTTGTATGAAAGCAGGACATGCATTTAGATTTCGATTGTGCCTTGTTTTTACTGCCTGCAGTTGGCCACAAAGGCCTGGATGGCAGAATTTTCAGAAGAAAGAGATTTTCAGTGGCTCAGCAGACTGGACCAGGGATTCCAGGTGAGTGAATTTCTCTGAAGCAAATCATAGCTTATGTTTTAATTGGTGTATAATCTCAAAGCACAGATGAGTATAACCATTAAAGACTATTTTATTATTGAGACAGTAAATGTGTCTTAAAATTTAAACAACAAGCTAAACAACCAGCTGACATTGTTAATACATTACATTCTTATTCCTTTCTCATCAGTTTTACTATCCAGGTGCTAACGTGGTCCAGATGCGTTTTCTGAGGTTGCACAGTAGCACTGCCATCCAGAAGATGACCTACTCCTGCCATCCAGGACACAGACTGGGCCAGACAGACCGGGACATCAAATTCCTCACTGACACAAGAAAGCAAAGTTACCTTGGAGCACTTAAAGATTGTGTGGTAGGTTTTCCAATCTTTCCATCTTTCCAAAACTTTATGCTCAAGCTTTCTTCTGACAGGCTGAAGGAGGAAGTACAGGTCATGGTGCTGCTGTTGTTCTGTAAAATCAGCAACATGTAACTTTTTTCTCATATTTATTTGAAAAATAAAAATTTATTTTTTTTCTATTTTTTGTATAGATTATGTATAGATATAGATTACTTATAGAATTATTCATTTCGATTATTATCTTATCATTCTTAGCTGTTGTTTTTTGTTGTTATTGGACCTGATTTAGGAGGAAAAATCATTAAATCATTATATTTATAGAATTTTAGTAGTCTGTAAGTATGTAAAGATGTGGCATCATGGGAATAGAGGACAAAGGAGCCCTAGTTGAGACAAAACATAAACTTTAAAACAGAATGTTCTAAAGTATTACTGTCACATAAAGAAGTGGATGATTCATAGTAATGAAATGTAATAAATTTGCGTTCTGTTTCCTGTGTGTCAGCCTGGAGAGGAGAACCTTTCTGGACCACGGGAGTCTGTGTTCGAGTTTGAGGACCTTCAGCTGCTTCCTCTGAGAGATGTAGCAGTGATGGGAGGTGAAAACTTCTCACACCAGTTTGGCTTCACTGTCGGACCTGTGTGTTTCAGCTAGAGAAAACTAGAAAGGGAGACACATAGGTCCAGGACACAGACCTCCGTTCAAATCATGGACGCCAAGAGGACAACTGGAACAGCTCTTCCAATTTCTGAAGAAATCACTCCATTTTCCTCTCGTTTTGGGGGATTTGATCTCTCTTTTTAAGTGACTCCGTATTCATGAATTTCAGAGGACACAAGGGTCCCCAGGCTTTTTTCATGGAGAAGTCAGTTTTGTTTACAGAGACGTTTATCTTGTATGGAATAATTTAAAAATGTATGTTTTTTATCCTTTATATACAATGTTTGTTTTTCCTCTGTTTGATTTTTGTTGTGTAGTTTGGGATTCCACCATCTGTCCATTGTGTATAGAAAAGTCAGACTGTCCTAACTGACCTCCCAACAATGTGTTCTGCATTGGGGACACAGCTACTGTCGTCCCATTGACCATTTGTGACCAGATCAGGCTAATGCAACTTTCTTACTGACATTAATGAGTGAACTCACGTGTCACAAATTTCATTTGAATCCCAAAAATAACAGAGGGGGACAGTCATATTGTTTTATACATACTTGATGCTGTCAACTGCAAGACCAAAATTCCTCATTTTGTTACAGATACAGAACATTGTTTATGTTTTTACAGTTTCATATAACTGTGCGTTCTTATATCTCAGGTATGATGCATTAATGACATACACATGGGCACTGAAGCTGTGGTTGTCACAGTATGTTGGTTGGTTTTGTAGTTTAGCATTAAAATGAGGCATACTAAAATTAGAAATGTTATGCATAAATCCATGAAAAGACCAAAACCAACAGTGAATTATTCCTCAGGCTGTTGTGTGTAACCAAAGCCGCATATCTTCTTCTGCTGCGCCATGGAGCGCCACTGACACTGCAGTGACATATTCCTTCAATCCAGTGAATACACACTGTAGTTTATTTTGACACAATGCCACGCCATCATCCTGCTGCCAGAAATACTGACAAGAAATGCACCAAATCTGCATTAATGCACAGCTGAAAATTGTCCCTAACAAATGCACTATTTACTCTTGTTTGAGTAACATTTGCTGAAACAGTGACCAGCAATTTAGGAAATGAATGAGTTTAAATTAAATGAAACAAAATCAGAGATTAAAGACTAAAGCATTGTTGGTTTTCTTTTTTCATGAGATATATAAACCATAATATAATAACACTAGTCATGCCTTTGAGCGTGAGGAACTCCTCCGTTGTGTTCTCAAAATGATCTTAAAGCAGTTTCAGTCATAGATCTTCATTTAGTTTTTAAACAAGACATTACGCAGCATCCTATAAAATTGCCACAGGCTGTAACAACCAATCACAAACAGGGTCAAATCTCAGGAACGCCTGAGACGATTAGATATTCAACAATCTGTCAAAATACATAACATAAAACAACTAAAAGCACTTTGTAAACACAAACAAAGGTATTATTATTTTTATTAACTAATCAATACAAAACAGGAAGAAAGGGTGACCTCCAAATGAAAGTCTGTTAACATGAATGCAATGTCAGGCTAAAAAATGAACTGAAACAAAAATGATAATTGATTATGAAGCTACCGCCCCCCCCCCCCATTTCTCCTGAGAGTTACTACATTTTCATTAGATTTCATTTTGTACTTGTCCAACAGGTTTGCATAAGATGCTTTAATGTTCTAACAATAGAAATGTTACATTCAAGTGTGTTGAGGAGATTCTTTTTTTTCTGTTCTCTCATGTAAACCAAAGACTGAACATAAGCAGCATGAGCTTACAGATTCATCTGTTTCCTCCTGAACAATACTGTAATTTCTTTCACTGTACTGTAAAGATCATTCTCAAGTTTGGCTGTAGAGAAAGCGTAACCAGGAACTGCAGAGCTTCTTTGGCCCTGTGATGAAAAACAAGTGCCTATTACCATCCACTTAGCATTGAGTAATTGCCGTCAACCTGAGTTTGTGCTTCATTCAATCTGAGAAGTGCTTGGGTCCAGGGAAAAGAAGCAAGCCTTGTAGATTCTCAGCAGAATCCGGATTTGGTGTTTGTGTCCCAGAGGCGGTCAGCAGTGAGTGATGAGTAGTGTGGTGTACAGTTTGCAGGGAGGAGAGGATTCATTTGAGTGAGATCTCAGGGAGTTAGTGGTGAGAGGGGAGCCTGCAGGCTCAGCCAAAAGTGTAGCTCTGCAGCTAGAGAACACCAAAACTTCATTGTCTTGCTTCTTATCAGAATTCTCAGCTGAGGGCTTGGTTCATGAGATGAGGCCTGATGCTGCATAACAGGGAACAAATGTACTGTATCATAATCTCAACCAGACAAATGGGTTCAAACATTTTAACCACAGGCTTGCAATTCTAGCCTGGTGTTCAATATTCCATGTTTTCTTTTTGTATTTAGATTTGTCATATCATTCCACATGATTGCCTTAGCTGGCTGAGACAGATCATTATTACTTTTATTTGTTTGTACAAATTATCATTTTTAAAAATATGAAATGACATGCTGGACATCTGTCTTGTGTGATCCCTCCATCAGCTCATTCAAAGAATTGTCAGTTGAATGAAAAAAAATACATAACCAAATGTTGTCTCAGTGTGTTTTTCTCTCATCGTAAGAGACATAAATGTGTGGTTGGTGGTGATTTTATGGCAATGTATCCACTTGTGGACACTCAAGACACTGAAAGCCACAAAGTATCAGTTTGATGGTGGAGGAGGAGGAAGCCGGATTCATCCTGTGGGGACCACAAATGTCTACCAGATTTCAACCAAATATCTGTCCACTTCAGATATTTCAGTCAGGACCAAAATGACTGACATCACCATCCCTAGAGCCATCATGGCTAAAAATACTTATGGCCCACCATTTGACCTACGTTCAACTCAACTACATTTATGTAATGATACAACTGGGTCAAGAGGCAGGATCTTGCATTAGTCTTTCAGATGATTCAACTGCCTCCTATGCCTGGGGCTGCTGCTGGGCCTCCTCCACATGCTGATATCCACCCCGCTGTTGCCCTTTAACAAGCTGACATTCAGCATGTTTATCGCTTATCACAAAACATAGCAAAACAGGCAAAAGACCAAAAACAGAGCCATCACTGAGGGTTATGGTACCCCAGGAGCTGTGAATCAGAGGCAGCCTGCTGCCTGCCTATAGAGACAGCTGTACCCAAACCCTCCAGTTACAGGACTTACCTTTCATCATCTCTCACTTCTTTCCAACTACCGCATCAGCCTTACCTGTGCCACAACAATGCCTCCAAGGCAAGGGTCAATAAAAGAAAGTTGGAGGTAAATACTTGTGGTAAGTGCAGGTTCATGTAATCATGTAATCAGTTGACCTAATTCAAAGACTTTCCCTGTGTCACTGAGTCATCACAATTTCACGAGTTCACCACAAGAGATGACACAGTTTAAATGGAACTCAGTCAAAGGACTCTGCTCAGGAAACGTAGTGACAGAGGTAGTAGCAGCAGCTGTGGTTGGAGTCTGGCAGTAGCGATGTAGATGAAGCAGCAAGTGCCAGTATTTGGGAAGCTGCTCTGAAATGTAATTAACAAACAACTGTCATTCAAAATTATATATTATTCTCCCTTTAAATTGTCAATTAATGTATTACTTTTCAAATCCCTTTGTGATTGGTTTCCAAGAATGTCCTGAAATGTAAAAGATTCCAAGAGAAAAATACAGACAGTAATTGTCTTAAGCTAGTTGGAAATAAAATAAAATAATTCACAGCAGCCATTTTGACAGGAAGTAGTTATGATGTTAATGAAGGTTCTGTTCCATTTAGTGCAGCAGAGCCTTTCCCGTGAGCCGACACACACCAGAACAGCACCTTGACTCTGTTTGACCTGAATGGAACGGGGCCTTAATAATTATCAGCGGCTACACCTGTGTTTACTGTATCATGTTTAAATGGCTGCCGTCTATAGACAAGCATTCAGCTTCAACATTCAAGTATAACACTATAGTAATATGTAGTTTAACAGTTTAGTTCAGAGGAGGAAATTTTTAGAGGACTCTTGACTTTAAACAGCTGAAATGAAATGAAAATCGCATGTGATAGTAAAGTAGGTAAAAACAGGTGAAGTGACGTCAGCTGGGAAAAGCTGCTGAGGGTTTGTGAAGGGTTAAATCTCAAATCATCCGTGCGCGTTCGCGCGTCACGTGACGCACGGCGTAAGCTCCCTCGGTCTGCTCTTACTTTTCCGCATCTGTCTGTGGGTGTTCGTTCGCTAACTTTAGCCATGTTTCCTTTGGTTTAGTTTGTTTGACATTTCACGTAGCGACCGCTCGTCGTGTGTGACAGTCGGACGGACTCGCGTGTTACATGTCGGTTCCCGTGAGAGCTGCACACTTGCACTTTCCCTGCAGAAACAAGAAGAAGAAGAAGCACGGCTAGGGCTAGCCCCTCGGAGCTAGCTAACAGCTGTTTAGCTTCCAGGAGAATAGCGTCGCTGTGAGGCAGCCAACCAGGCACTGAGGTGAGGGGGAGGCTGCCCGAGGTGTCACTTAGTTTTCCAGTGATTTGTCGGTATGTTTAAACTGTGTCAATGGTGTGTGGGAGGCAGGGGTGTGCATAAGGTAATACATTAGCTTATTCAGCTCGTATAGCTCGGTGCTGTAACTGACTAATGTAGCTTTTTTTTATGTGTGGCAGTTAACTTGATTCATACTCAAATATTTCTATCACCTATACTAAGAAGACTTTGCTGAAGTAACTTGTTACAAGACTTTCAGAGCAGCCTCTGCTGTCACATTGTCAGGCTTTGGAGCTCCTTTGACTGTAATCTGGTAGTTTTGTCACAAAGTGACCATTTCAAGCTGAATTCAAACCGATAGCTGTCGATGTTAGCAGCAGTAGGACTTCCTGTCGTCGGCTGTCCATGGTACTGAAGAGAATGACCAATACATATTTATATATCTCAGTGTCATATAGAGTAGACAATTTACATCTTATGAAGGAAATGAATGGCAGAGCAGAAATATGTAAACACTGCGGTTATGAAAATCATAGGGCACAGTCAGCTGTCAGCCCTGTGATCAGGTTGAGGTTGTTTGAACTTTAATCAGTGTAGCTTTAACTTCTGGCAAATGTGGCAGCTCAAGTCAAATCTCCCAATCAAACGGTGACAATTCTTCTGGCAATTTCTCACAACGTGTATCAGTGTGTTAACTACATTGCAGCGATCTGTCAAAGAAGTAAAGACTGTACCAGCGAACTTGTTAACAAGGTGAAATGAAGTGTTGGAGGTGTAGGCAGTTGCTCACACACACACACACACACACACAGAGTCAGTTCTCTGGGAAAGCTGCACATGATCAGCTGCAGATCAACAATTTTATCCTTCCCTGTTCACTCCTTGTACCAGTTTTCTAAAAACTTAATTGTGTAAATTGGCTCTGAAAGAACAAAGCTCTGTGGTGCTACAGAGATGACACACTCTACAAATCATAGGGAGCATGCTTGTCTGGCACTTTGTTCCAGTTAAAATGAATGAATTTCACTTCACTCTGAAATTTTGAGGCCCCAAAACATCATAGGTGTTACATTCACAAAGTTATATATATATGAATTCATTTTTTACATAACATAAATGCTTGGGCTATTATTATATTTGTCTGTATTTTTGTTTGTCTGTTTAGTTTATTGTTAAACAGTGAAATAGCCTCCAACAGTCTCCATTGCATATTTAAGTGTTATGTTGCATACATTTGAGTTAACCTTGCAAAAAATGTGCTTTATTACATATAAGGAATAAAAATCACATTGACTTTAGTTCAGTTCACTCATGGTTAACTGTGTTTTTTTTGTTTTGTTTTTTACTTTTTGGAGTGCAGCTTCTATGACCTACGTCTGTCTGTCCTGATCAGAGGATGTATCCACCGTCCAGAAAGGACTTCATCTCTCTGACGCTCAGTGATCCGCACAGTCACTCTTACAACAACGGCAAACACCGGAGACAGTCCTGCTGGAGGGTGAGCAGTCCAGACACACCAGTTTTACCACTTTGACACAGAAACTGAGATTGAGGTTAATGCAAGTGATCTGCCGTAGCTGTTGAAACACACACACACGAGGAGAAAGTAAACGTTTGATGACAGTGGTGGAAGATCTTCTGTCACAGTACATGTGATTTCAAATGGTGACATGCAGGGAGGGGAAAAAACAAGGCGATAAAGCTGAATAAATATGTGGAGAGACATAACAAAAGAACTGCTTCCATACATCTTCACGTTATAGTTTGAGGAGTATACAAAATGATGTGAATCATCACCACAACTCAACTCCAAGCACCTATGGAAGATGTCAGAGCACACTTGTATAAGTGGTGCAGAAAAATCTCTTTCTGTTGACCGTATGTCTTGTCTCGTGGCTCAGCCAGAGTTGATGTGCTGCTCAGTTCTGACTGAGGCAGTGCGAAAAGGCCTCAGCTATGAGCTTCCAACTGCTTGTTTATGTTTCGGATCGCTTCACTGAGATAGATCTTCTCTTGTCTTTTATGAAAAGTATCTTCTCTTTTTTTTTTTGTGACAAATCGATTCCTCGGTTTCAGCCTTGCTCACTTTGTTGTGGAACAGCCTGAACTTTCAGACTCTTCAGATAAAAGCAACCTCTGAGCACATTATGTGTCGGATCACTACAGGGAGATGAAACGAATTCTGTTCATCTCAGCGCCCGTCTTCCATCTCCCTGCATGTTTTTTTTTTAATCTTGTTTTCTTTACTTTCAGATTTTTCACTCCTCTCTATGCCCTCTCACTGCGAGCCCTCTTTTCTCCTTCTTTGGTTCTGATGCAGGTCTCACAGGTGTACTGTGTCACTCAGCAATTCACATCTCATACCTTTGTTTGCTCTTTCTTGCTCAGGGGTGGTCTGCTTTGTTCACAGGGTTCCTCTTTCATCCTTGTACAACTGGTCTTACAGCCTGGCTCATAATGAGGCTACCTTGGTTGTTGCTCATTTTATCTGCCTAACAAAGTTTAATGTGGTCAGTGGCCTTCAGTCCATTAAGTGCAGGGATTAGATGATACGTTTTTATCCAAACAATGAGAGATGTTTTTTTGCTTTGTGCAACGCCCACCAGGCTGATCACTTACCGTCCCACATTTGCAGCCAGGGTGTGTCGTTGTGGAGAGAAAATGCCAAAAATCTTTCCTGGAAACCTGAAATGCATCATTGGTTAGAATAGGGCCATGCAGTATCTTGATGAATGACAACCAGCAATTATACATATCCAGATACTGCAGGTATGTTAGGGTCATTCAGTGCCCGTGTCGGTTTCCTTTAGTTTTATACAGCGGTGTAATATAACAGTACATATACTGTATCTCCATATAATATTTCCATTCTATGTTACTTACTGCTTACTTACTATTTGTTACATACTTTGACTCTATATTGTATTACGTACACACATGTTTATTTATCCACTAGCCAGTTACTAACTTTGTTACAGATTTTAAATTATTAATACAAAATGTACATAGATTAAGCTGCCTAGTGCTATATGCAGCAATTCAAGTGAGCCCCATGTACACATGCATTAGTCAATAATTCTAAATGGCTCACTCTGCATGAGGACTTCACTTTTGGTACTTTAAGCATATTTTGATGCAAAAATGTAGCTGCAGTATTGTTACTTTAAATTAAAGCTGTGTCAGAAGCATTTTTGTTCAAGTTACGTCACATTTTGTTTTCATATCCTGGCGACACTCAATAAATCAAATTCTGTCCCAAAAAAAGTCAAAAACAATCTGGTGTCTGTGGTTGTCGCAGGCCTGTAATCACCCCGCCTGCACACATCTGTGCCTGAAGGGAGGGGTTGAGATTTTTTGCGCTTGCTAATCTCTCGTGTCACCTTTCCAAGCTCTAAGCGAAAGATCTGAATACTTCCTCCACCGCTGTTTATGTGATGTGTTTTCACCCCAACAAATCTGCTTCATCCTTCAACACTTGATCTTTGACATAGATATATATATTTTTTAATTTGTCTTTCATGAAATGTGTAGCTATCCTGATCAAAAGAAAAAAAGATTTCTTTCATCCTTTCAAAGTGATGACACTTTTCATGACATGGTCAGCTCTCATGAGGATAATTCATTCTGTTCAATGAAATGAAAAAGCAAACCAGTCCTCTCATCGACTGATCTGTAACAGTTTATTTCAGCAGTATATCAGCAGACATTTCTTCTCTATAGCCAGCTTTATAGCAGACGTCGATCCGGCTCAGCACTCCCCTGTACCTGTGGCTCGTCAGATTTGATTACGGTTTATAGTTCCTGAGAAAACCATTTTCTGCAAATCATGTTCCTATTGGCTCAGCGTCGGCTCCTTCCTCAGCGAAAAGGACCCTGCGATATCTTTTACCCCCTTTAACATTCCCAAACACACCGGAGTCAGGTGGAAGCTCTGAACCTCTCATTGGTATGTACAGGATGTTACGACAGCCATCCTGCAGAGTGAGTTCCCCTGCCCCCAGTCCAGTGCAGATAGAGAAAATGAATGATTCTCTTCTTCACAGAGCAGCATCAAATTAAAGTGAAATATAACATCTTCTCACATATCCAGTTGTTTTAGAGGGGAATGCAGTTGTGCTAGCGCAGTGCACCACAAACGCCTGATTGATTAAATATGTTTGCTTGAAATATTAAATATTCTAATCTCACAACACCTGAACAAATTCCATTTGTTGAAAAAAAACCCCATTAAGATACAGCTGAAAGCTTCTGAAAAATGAACTGTGAGTTTAGAATATTTTATCTGTGTGGGTTCAAGATTAAACCACCAGGCTCAAGAAATATATCATTTCATTTTCGTTTTTAGTTCGTCTGAAACTTAAGGCTGCATTCAGTTAGCATAAATTCAAAATCCAAATACAAATTTTCTGTCATGCAGCTGAGGAATAGCATCAGCATTCCAAAATACCTCGTCTGTATTAGTTCAGATGCAGCTTAAATGTAGTGCATCAATATTTTTGTCAGCCTGTCTTGTTATCAATTGGATAGTAAGATTATGACCATTGTGAACGCTTACTCGATAAAAATGGCTATCGGTGGTTTTATTTTGGCAATGAATCGCCGTTTTATCGTCTTACCGCAGCTCTGAACGTGTCACACAAAAAAAAATGTAATATTGAATCACAGGTCTTCTAGTAATTTCATTTCCTCTTTGAACAGAATATGGTGATGCTGTTATGCTGAATGAGCCACAGCACAGTAAAACGAGAGCTTCCCCCGAGATGCAGTCTATTGTGTGTTCCGTCATAGCTCACAGACGATGGCTCAACACTTTCACGGTGTTGCACAGGTGTTAATTAGAGCAGGTAGCCGAGTGGTACCGCGCCGCCTGTTAGTCATCTCTCCTGAGAGACCCCGAATCTGTCCCTCCCTCTTCACTGCTGGGCTGAGCTGGCTAGATTGTTTATTTGTGAGCGGCCACTGGGCTCAACGCATCAGGTGGAGCGAGATGTTGGGTTTATACAGGGTAAGCCAAACAAGGAAGGCCATCTGGCTTTTCCCTCTTTGACTCTGCTATTTTTAAAAAAGATGCATAAACAGATTTGGGCGATATTTTAAGAGGGGGATGATGTGAGGATTTGCTGACAGAGGCGTGTGATTTGTATTTGTAGCTGTTAGACACGTCTCAGTGTGCTAAGATATGTTTCTGTTTGTTTGTTTGTTTGTTTGTTTGTTTGTCTGCATGCAGAAATGGAAGCAGCTGTCTCGGCTCCAGCGAAGCCTCATCCTGTTCCTGCTGGCTCTGCTGCTCATATTTGGACTGCTCTCCTATCCCGGCCTCACAGAGCAGTGGAGAGGTGCACAACCCTAAACCCACACACGCACACACACACACACACACAAACAAAGTCTGCCATTAATTCTAATGGTATTGCAGCATGACGAGTTGAAGCTGATGAGTTTGATTGCCTGTGCGTTTCATTTGGTAGTGATGATAAACTGCAGTGAATTACTTCGACGCCACGTGAGACTCTGTGATCGTTTCTTTGTGTAGATGAGATTTTCTGCCCGCTCGTGTGTCGGCGCACACCTGCTTCATTTAACTCTTGGGAACTTAAACATGCACTATATTTGATTTCCAGACCACGTCCACACCAAGATGGCTCATATCTCAAAATGCTTCTATTTCCCTCCATTTGCGCTTACCATCCACATTAAACTAGCATTTTTCACACCACCAATACTGAGATTTCTGGAAATGCCTCTCCAGAGTGGATAAATCATGAAATGGGTAAAACTGAGCTTGGCTCAGAACCGTTCAGACTCTGCGTTTGTCAGATGACTTGAGAATGATAATGGCTATATAAAATACTTTACATACTGTAGGTTTGAATCTTGTCTTGTTTTCAATGTGTGTAGGCTTGTCTGACAGGGAGGACTGGCTGGACCTGAATGACCGAGAGTTGAAGACCATTCTTCCAGTTGTGAAGTCCGTATTTGGTCAAGCTGCAGGTAAAGCTCCGGCTCCTGTGGCAGGGCCACATGTGCAGCCAGCTTTGGGGCCAGCTGTGGGTCCAGAAGGTTTACGTCCAGACACAGGTCCAGGTGCAGGTCTAGGTGCAGGTCCAGGTGCGGGTCTAGATGCTGTAATGGAGCCCAGAGGACCAAACATTCCCATCTTGGCAAAACCTCCCATTAAGGTTAGAGTCATTTTAATTTTTTTATTTCAGGGATGTCAACATCATTTTTTTAAAAAAAAACAGAATTGTTGGCCAAAATCGATTCATATGTTGTATCTGTGACCATGACTATATCTATATCTGTGTTTTTATCAGTGTATAATCACCTAAAAACAAGAATCATTATGTTTTGTTACTTTAGAATGATACTCTTCATGTCTGCAGACACTGCAGGTCCTCTTTTTAAGATGTCCGTGATGTTAAACCAACATGTTTCTACAGTAATCCAAACTAAACACAGGCTCTAGATGGGAACTTGAACATGTGTTTTGTGACCTTGCTAGAAAGGAGAGGGTGAGGCAAGTCGGTCGCAATCAGCAACTACTCCTACAGCCAGATGCCACTAAATCTTCTACAACTACTAAAACTGCTGCAATCGGTCCATATTCTGATTTTGTAAATCTGCACAGTTGAAATAATGAACGTTCATTAAATCTGACAGGTGGAAGTAGTGAAAGAGACTCATCCATCACTGGTGACTCATTGTTTATGGGCTGTTCTTTTGCTTGTGTACTGTACCGCTCTGTGTCCCAAGGGTGTAAAAGAAATGACACCTCTACCCTGTGTGGACTATATATTTAGATACTTATTAGTGCTTTACCATGCGGTGTTCATGTTTTTCCAGATATTTCCAACTCTCTAGCTTTTTGCTTGTCCACAGAAAAAGGCATTCCTAAACAAGAGAGATCCACCAAATCTGCAGAAAGATGGAAACATTTCAGACACCGTCGGTGGGGGGAGGCAAGAGGTGGTTCAGGATGGAGAAGGAGAAGAGGAGGACAAAGAAAAGAAGATTGTCAGGTGATCTGTTTGTTGTTTGGTATTTGACAGTTGGTTTTGTTGAGAAAAGTAGATGACATGTTACTGTAACACGAAGTGAGCCCAGGCCTGTAGCACTTGATATAAATAATTCAGGCATAAAAGAGTTTTGTTTTTTTTTCTTTCTTGTGCAGCTGGAGAGGAGCAATGATTGAAGCTGACCAGGCCACAGAGCCTCCACCTTCAGCCAATGAGAGAGAAGCTGAAGCCGAAGCGCCCCCCGCCATCCCTGCTAACACCGTTCCCCAGGAAGGTCAGTGCTGATCTCTTTCTGTGAAATCATGTGGAATTCTTACCAAGAGCTTTACACAGTGAGCATACAGTACATGAGAAATTAAGGACAGCAACCCGCAATTTGGTTGCTCATTTTTCTGCATAAACCACAAATTGCTTAGTCTATGAAATGTCAGAGCCTGGGGCGCCATGGTAACTCACCTTAATTGTGCCCCATGTTGCCATGAGGGGCAGACCCGGTCGATTCCAACCCATGACCCTTTGCTGCATGTCATTCCTTCTCTCTCACTGCATATTTTCCTGTCTCCACTCAGTGTTAAAATGTAAGAAACTAGATAAAAATGTTAACAAAGACTTGTCTATTCACAAGTTCAGAGTCCAAGGTCCTGTCCAACAGTCCAAAACCAAAAGACCTTCACCGATTCATGATGCAAAGCACATAAATCACCAGATGTTGTTATTGTTTTTAACCTG
The DNA here is from genome assembly GCA_014281875.1 of Nibea albiflora. Classification (NCBI taxonomy): domain Eukaryota; kingdom Metazoa; phylum Chordata; class Actinopteri; family Sciaenidae; genus Nibea; species Nibea albiflora. Next base: position 5,026,477 of record CM024803.1, read on the forward strand.
TTATCATTGAGATCCTCTTCTCCCATATGTTTTCTGTTCTTTAAGAAACAGAGAAAAGTTCACACTCACTTTTACTTTTTGAGTCCACTCAGAAACTTTCTCCCTCAAACAGATTCTGTAACGTACAATTGTCCAGCTCTACTGCTATATGCTGTTTAAAGCCCAGCGCTTCTTTTTTTTTTTTTTTTTTTAAACATATAGTTTGAAATTTTCTAACTTTCAGAATAAAATCCAGCTGTGCTCAAAGCGGCTGTACATGGCGCAGAGTATTCTTTCCGCTGAAAATAATCAGAAAATGAGATGTGCTCTGTTGAGAAACTTTCCTCGAGGAAACACGCCAACTTTAAAGATTACGCTTTCATTTCTTATTCATTCCTTTGTGGGCCTTACGTTTGTAGTTTCAACTGGAACTGTGGACCGACTGGAGGCAGTACGTGATGCCTTCAGACATGCATGGAAAGGCTATAAGGACTACGCCTGGGGTCACGATGAGCTCAAACCCATCTCCAAGTCTTTCGGCGAGTGGTTCGGACTGGGTTTGACACTTATTGACTCTCTGGACACCATGTGGATTATGGGCCTAAAAGAAGGTACCATAATGTCACTTATTCCCTCTCTTGGGGCTGGGCATCATTTAAAGTTAGCTTTGCATTTGGCATCAACAAATTCTTAAAAGGAAACTCTGCTGATAGTACATATCAAAGTCTGTTTACAGTCTTGTGCCGTACTAAAAGTTCTATTCAGCCTTTTGTGGCTCCAGAGGGAGGAGCTGTCTGATGTGTCGGTTGGGGCTGAAGTATGAAAATTGTGCTTACCAGCTCGCTGCAGCCCGCGCCTCATCTCTGCTTGGGGCTAAGCGGCTCAATGCTACATTAGCTACTAGGACTGGAGCAATGGAGCAGCATTGTGACTATAAGCAGTATGCCTGGGATCAGCAGGAACCAGAGTTTGACAAGGAAATAAAAATACATAGAGTAAAAAAAAAACAATATCTCTGATTCAATGTCTATAAGAGTGCAAGCTAAATCAGTGGAGTTTTCTTCTAAGAATGTGCCAAGGCCTTGCTTGGGGGTGATTCTTTCTTATTCTGTATTTCTTTGTGTATTTGCTCCGTATAGAATTTGCAGAAGCAAAGAACTGGGTCGAGAAGGAGCTCACTTTCAACAAGAATGTGGACGTAAATCTTTTTGAGACAACCATCCGTGTCCTTGGGGGCCTGCTGAGCACCTACCATCTAGCAGGAGACCAGCTCTTCCTCGATAAAGCTGTGAGGGAATCCATAACAAGCATCCTTACTGTCCTGGTTCTTCAGCTGTCCAATTTTAGAACAACAATCAGACAGAAATGTCATTTATTCATTATATTTCTTTTTCTTCTCTCCACCTAAAGAAAGACCTCGGGTCCAGGTTGATGCCCGCCTTCAAAACTCCCTCAAAGATCCCTTTTTCAGACGTGAACATCGGGAAGGGAACGGCCCACCCGCCTCGATGGACGTCAGACAGCACGCTGGCCGAGGTCACGAGCATCCAGCTGGAATTCAGAGAGCTGAGCCGCCTCACTCAGGAACCACAATACCAGGTCAGGATGCCAGGAGGGCCTCCGTTACAGTGAAATGTGCTGCAGTGTGTGCGTGTGTGTGTGTGTCTGTCTGTCTGTGATTTGGCATTACCTCCCAGTTCTCCTGAGATGGAGTGAAGAAAGATTGAAGGCAGTTAATATAAATATTTCCTGAGTTCAGTTAAAGTCAGACATTAAGTGCAGCTCGCAAACACTTGTGTGATTGAAGTGACAAGCGTGAGCGAGGATTAGCTTTAAATCCATCATGCTGTCACGTCGTGAGCGAATGATTCCAGAAACCAGAGCTCGTGCCTCAAGATTTCCAGCTCTGTCTGACATGAACTTGAATAATATCTGTCATAACCTGAGCCAGCCCTGTGAGACATTGCTTTTGATGAGCCCAATTTCATCAAAGTGTGAAATTGCTAATAATTTCCCCATGATAAATGGTTCAAAATGGGCTTTTTCAAACATATTAGCCCACACAGCAGCTGTAACTTAAGTGAGGTTGTAGGGTTCATTATCTCATGTCTAGACATTGATGGTAGCTATTTTCTTTTTTTTTTGCCTTTGCAGGAGGTTGTAAATGAGGTGACGAAGCTGGTCCACAAGCTGCCGGGTAAACAAGACGGTCTGGTTCCCATGTTCATCAACACCAACAGCGGCCAGTTTACCCACAAAGGAGTCTTCACACTTGGAGCCAGAGCAGACAGCTACTATGAGTACCTGCTCAAACAGTGGATCCAGGGAGGCAAGACGGAAGACGAGTAAAAAGAAAACTTTGCATTTCCGAGTCGATGTTATGTGATTATGAGAGAAACCAGCGGATTAACAGAGCCATCGAGGGGCAAACAACTGTAAAGAGACAGAATACAAAGCATTCATGCAGAGACATGTTAGTTATAAAGTTTCAAGTACACAAATACAGCTTGAGGATAATGTGACATTCAGTGAACTTAAGCTGGGCGGCTTACAAGCTGCAGCTACAACAAGTCAGAGTCAGAAATCCTTCAGTGTTATCACCAAACATTCGTTTTAAAGTTGTCTTATTGCATGAGCTTAAAGAAAGTCACTACAGACTGACTAATATGTCTAATATAATACTGACTGAATATTTATGTGTAACGCTCACTGTGTGTGTTTCGTCCAGACTGCTGGAGGACTACCTTCAGGCCATCGAAGGAGTGAAAAAACACCTTGTGAGACAGACGGGGCCGAGCAGATTGACCTTTGTTGGAGAGCTGTCCCATAACCGCTTCAACCCTAAGATGGTAAAGATGCTCACCATAAGTCTCGTCTGTGAAAAACAGGTGACATCAGGGGATCACAGGCCCCTTTATTAACTTGACCTGCTGGAAACCTCAACAACACAACGGCTCTGCCTTTACAATAGATCATACTGTTCAGTTTTTGTTGACACTGTCAGAGAGGTTTGAGAGGTGTTTCTAATATTTTGGCCAGTACAATACCATCACCCATAAAGTTGTATTATAACACCTCTGACAGTGTCGGACATAAAAAGCTTGAAACAGGTTAGCTGTGTAAAAGTGTGTGTGTATTTCCTGCCCTACTGTTTTTTCACACCGCACAAGAACCTGATTTTCACGAGGTAGTTCACTCACTGCCAAAACTCAATGAACCCACATTCACAGACAAAGCCGTGCTTGTTAAATCAATCAGCCTCTGTACTTTACTTGCATCAGTCGCCGTGCAGACTCCTGTTCAGTTTGTCTCTCCGTCAGTCAGTCCAATCAATCCCAGCGCTCATCATTATCTCATCATTTCTCAGCCTCTCTGTCTTGTCACTCCACAGGACCACCTCGTGTGCTTCCTGCCAGGAACCTTGGCGCTGGGAGCTCACAATGGCCTCCCCGGGGACCACATGGATCTGGCTGTGGAGCTGACGGAGACGTGTCACCAGATGTACAAACAGATGGAGACTGGGCTGAGCCCGGAGATCGTACACTTCAACCTCCAAGCCAGTGACAGCCGTGACGTCAACATCAAGGTGAGGCCGTTAACGGATATATATTTTTTTTAAAAATACAACTTCCGACATCTTTAGATTTACATATTCACTCCATCATTTCATGTGTGACGTCTGTGAGGAGGTGTCTACATTATTGACTTGCACTGTCTTTGTTTTAGTATCTTGTTTCAAATACAATTTAAATCAGCTAGTCTAAATTAGTCCTGGGACGTGTGAGCATAACCTTCCTAACCCCCCTCAGCGCTCGTTTTATTCTTCATTAATTGCTTTAGCTTTATCAAAGCATCCAATGTATTCTTCATTAACCCCAAATATGAGTATGAAAGAGCCGCAACATTGGAGGAGCTCATTCTGATTGGAGGATGAAAAACGATAAGGACTATGGGATTAGAAAGGCTTCATTCATTTATTATTTGCTTCTTTAAGGTAGTGAACTGCTCATTGTTGGAAACCAGGCAACATTTGTTTGTCCCTGGGATGTTTGGTTTTTAACACGCGTACAGGATAGATTATTCATGTTGGTGAAACAAAGTCAGAGGAATGAAAAGCAAGTAAAAGAAAGTTGTGGAAGGAACTTTGCTAACTTTCGTCATCATAGCCCCAGGAGGTGTACAAAACATCTGTTTTGTTTCATTCTTCATGCTCGGAGCCATAACTAATCTCTCCTCAAAAAAAATGGCCTTAACTATTTTGTTTCATCCTTTTTCTTACATTTCCCCTCAAAGTGCCGTGCAGACAGCAAATCACGTGTTTGCCTCTGAATTGATTCCTCAATCTGCCTGCTTTTAACTTGTATTTGTAGCAGTGCTCGCTGATGCTGCTCTCTTCCTGAGAAAAGCCATTTTTATTTTCCGCGTGGCTGCCTGGTTAAGCATATATCTTTTATTTTGACTTTAATATGTATTGACAAGTTCTCCGTTTACCTCCAGCCCGCAGACAGACACAACCTGCTGAGACCAGAAACAGTGGAAAGCCTCTTCTACATGTACAGATTCACCAAGGACAACAAGTACAGAGACTGGGGCTGGGACATACTGCAGAGCTTCAACAACTACACTAAGGTACAGACAGCTTAACCCAGACCTGTTTAATTCAGTTCTCCTTTTCATTACCGAGGCGATTTAATCACAGCGTATAATGAAGCCAGGCTGCAGGATTTGACTGAGGGTCAACCAAGACTGGTAAATAATTCATTTGTTTCTGCATCCACTGCCAAAAAACAAACAAACTGTTGGTTGCAATTACCAGAGAGTCTGACCAAACACCTCCACCCCCTGCAGGTGCCTGGTGGTGGCTACACATCCATTAACAATGTCCGTGACCCCGTTAATCCCGGGCCCCGGGACAAGATGGAGAGCTTCTTCCTTGGCGAAACGCTGAAGTACTTGTATCTGCTCTTCTCTGACGACATGGAGCTGCTCAGTCTAGACAAGTATGTCTTCAACACAGAAGCCCATCCTCTCCCCATATGGCCCTCCCCACCCAAGTGATGTCACCGCAGAGGGCGAGGTCTGTAAAGACTAGACCCGCAGAGTCCCGTACAAGTCAAAGACTGTTATTGCCGCTCAGTCGGGCGCGTCTCTTGAGCAACCGTCCACGCCAGCCTGCTGTGTGGAGCAGTAAAGCAGATCTGTGCCGCCCACCTGTACTCTGACACGTTCCCATGTGGAGGAGTTCCTTTTCTTTGTTTTTTTTATTTTTCCTAAGGAAAATGTCTGTTGGAGCAGGTCTCTAATGTAAAACACTTTTTTAAAATCAGGTCGTGACTAGTCGGCGCTAACGGGAGGCAAGAAAAGAGATGGTGTGAGGGCTTTATTACCCGGGTGAATGGGACTGTGTGTGTATATGTGTGTGTGTGTATGTATGTGGAAACAACAGCCTTGTCTTACCTGAGTTTGTCTTTGCCATGCGAGGTGTTCCTACACAGTCGGCTGTCATGGCTGTGAAGGAGTCCACAGATTCATTCTAATGGATAATATGTGAAGGAACAGTAATGGAGATCTGTGGAGCATATTCAGCTACATTTATATTTAAGTCACCTAGATTTAGTCAACACCCAGTGCACTTGCTCGTGTCTAAGAATGAGGAGCAAAGTTATATTTTGAATCTCTTTTGGGACATCTGTCTGTCCCATCCCGAGTGTTTGAGTGAGGCGTTTCAGTTCTGAGGCCAGTGCCTTGCTGAAAAGCAATAGTAGAGAAAAGCAGAGTATTCCTAATACCGACCATGCATGTCTTTTAAAGAAATAAAGACTTGAAGTAAAGTATGAGGATGTTTCTGACCTAGGAGCTACACAAATCCAATTATTAAAAATCGTATTTGTGACGACGGTGTGTGTGTGTGTTTGTGTGTGTGTGTGTGTGTGTGTGTGTGTGTGTGTGTGTGCATGTTTCCCAGACTCTGCTGTCTGGCAAAACCAGAGTTTACCAGATTTAGGTTATTGTCACCTGAAGGGGACGGTTAAAGAACTCAGAAGTCCCAGAATGCATTGCACTTAACTTGCACAGTAACTTCAAATGGATTACTTATTGGGCACTGCTTGTGTAGCAGTGACTCTTTGATACTGAAAGATAAACAGTTAGATGTGGTTATTTACTGCACATTTACACCTCTCTGTGTTTTTAAAGGGAAAGCTGGTTGCTGTTGTTTACTGATCTTGTCTTTAGTGTGAGCGGTCACGGGGTTAAAATCACATTTCTATGACCTAAGCGGTTAAAAGTGAAACATATGTAAAGGTCTAATGAATGAAATCAGCTATAAACATAATGACTAGTTTTAATGATGAATGTATACATTTGTTCTGTGATTTTTTTTTTTTTTTTGCACTCTAGCTCCCCTGCTTCTGATCAGATTTAATATTCTATTCACACTTGTTTTACGTTATGTGAAGGGGAATTAATTCAGGCTGCCATGCAGTTGCTGTGAAGTTCGATCTAAATAAACCAACTCAGTACATTATCATTTTCTGTGTCAGGGACGATACACACGCAGCCGTTCATTCTTCCTCTTTTCACAGGCAACTTGCTGAAGAAGTGAAGTTTGTTGAATGCTTTTCTTCATACTTGAAGGAGTTTGATTCATTGCTGTTTAGCAATCCCTGACTCCCCGTCAAATGTGATGTAGAGCGCTTGTTTTTTTGTTTTTTTTTCTCCGTACGGTAACATTGACAAATCAATTTGAAGGACATATCTGGTGTACTGTAGGTGCTGCTTTGAAGACGAAGCTGAATCCACGCTCCGTCATCCTACGATCACTTTCAGTGCTTCAGTCCTAAAAAGGATTCATGTTCTGAACAGTTAACCGGTTTAAGGTCAAGTTTCTCCTTTCTTGTGTCTAACAGAGCCATAAACTGACCCACGTCATTGAATGTGCACTACATTTGCCAATGCTCTGCTGTGCCTATTGAAATGTATATTGTGCTATCAGTGGTTTGGTTCTGTTTTTATATTGCTGCTGTATCAGTGGTGTTGATTTGTGAAGTGGTTTGAGTGGAAGTTAAATTTATGGCTTGTTTTTTTTTTTTTTACTTTGAATGGGCGGGTGATAAAACAATATGGGGGTAAATAATTTGTGTAAAGTGTTTCCAACCTGTCTGCTGAATCCAGCCTGTGCGTTGAATTATAAAAGTTGAGCCCTTTCTGGTCTTAAAGTTCTGCACCATCATGTCAGAAAAGTTCTTTTAGCAGGCCTTAGGGTTCATCCTCTGGGGACAAAACTTCATGGCAATTCATCAAATAGTTGTTGAGCTCTTTCAATCAGGACCACAGTGGTTGACCGACAGAGCCGTAATGTAAACATGGATGAAATGAACAGGTTCTGGGTTTTAATTTCTGTATTTGCTCATATGCTGTATCTGACGCATTGTGCAGGAGTTTAGTCCTGTGTGCTGTAAATGGCAACATTCATAGAGACTAATGTCTGAACTTGACTTCTTTTCTGAGCTTTCTGCAGTTACTTTAGCCCCACACTGTTCGGGGAACCAATTAAATATCTTAATTTCAAAAATCTATTGGAAAAAAAGGGCTTACCTGATGTGAGAAGAACATCTGTACTACAACTTGACATTGGTCCATTCAGTGTTTTGTGGATTATTAAACCAGTTTTAATACCTGATGCATACAAAATCATGATTAAACAAGTTTTATTGCAGTTCTGTCTTAGGAAGGTTAAAAAAGACATGCATTTGATATGTTTCTCTATTAACCTTGGGTGTTGACCACATTCAAAGCAGACTCGTCCTTTTAAAAGAAGAGTTATGGTGCTACAAGTGTCATTAGGTCCCATCAGTAAGTGTAAATGGTTTGAGTGACTTCCACAGAAAAACAACATTGAGTACAAATATGATGCTGCCATGGAATTTTGCCAGCAAGTCCACTCTGAGAATATTACACTTGTCAAACCGAGTTCACTTTTATATGTGACTTAAATCCAGAAATATGGCTGCTGTTATTCTGTACTTTTTCTCACGGAAAAATAACAATGATGCAAAACCAACAATGAGTCCAACTTCCCCAGTGGCCTGTTTGAAGCCGCTGGTTCCTTCTGACGACGTAAATCTTTAAAAAGGTCTCCCAAATATAGAATTTCATCAATGTTCAGTAATTTCCTAACAGCTGCTCGATGGAGTTTTTATGAGCAGATGTTAAACGAACACGAGGAATTAGTAGATTTGTTGGGGACTATTGTCAGTGGCAGATTAATACACATTTTATGCTTTAGGGCGTATTTCCAGCAGCAGGATGGTGTATTAGGACAACAGCAGAGATACAATAACGATGCATCAGGCAGTGCTTAGTTTAAAATTGTGGTATTAGCAGTGTTTCATGACAGAATGGTCAGCGTTTTAGTCTTTTCAAAAGCCAATTTTTATGACCTACAGAGAGCATATTTATTTATAGGTTGAGCTGTATTCAATATTTTCTTTATTGCTATTGAAAAAACATCATAGACCGGAAAGCTGCACTATGTTCTGCATCTCCACAGAGGAGTATGGAATCGGTCAGGTCAGAACGCAAACATCATCAACTGACTTCACTGCTTCCAGTAACGCTACTACAGACACGGACGTGTAGTGGATGTCGGGTTCATGTAAATTGATAATTGCCTCTCTTATCTAATCAGCCTTCATGTGAGATATTCACGATCAGGGTTTTATTTTAAGAGACTGACGGTAACAGAAAAGATAAAAGACCAGAAATGACTCATTTAGCTCCTCGCTGAGCTCCCACAGGACCTATTTAGACATACTCTGCTTCAGCATTTCACATTCTGATTCCTCTTTCGTGACTGATCCTTCCACACAAAAGAATTCATTTGTTTTTTAATGAAACAGGCCAGTCCAATCTCCTTTTAACATATACAATTATAAAAGTTGTTAAATTGATGCTTGAGGTTGTATTGTATCGTGTCTATAATTTTAAGATGTTTTTGAAACATGGGGTTTGTTCCGGTTCAAAGTATTTTGTCCTATTCAACTCTCTTGTATGAGCTGATCTTGGCTGAATCTTCCACTTGTGATGATGATGATGATGATGATGATGCTTACAATTAACGTGATTATTGATGAATCCAAGCCATAGCAAAATGACAACTCGACTATTGTACCTGGATGTGGGCAACAGACCATCAGTTTCTTGCCTGCAGAGGTTCCTGCTTCAGCGCCTGTGACCCTGTGTCAGGGACCAAAGACGTGGATCAATATTGTTTTTGCTCGTTCAATTGATTCATTGAGCCATGCTGGGGGGAAAAAAACACACATCTTGACACAGCAAGTCACAAGTCAATAACTCATCTGCATATTTTGATTGCTGAGTTGAGTATTTACTTAAATTTTTTGGCAATTATTAATTTTCCACTTTTTTTTTATCCATACTAATGAGTTCAGGTTAGCAGGTCCTCTTTTTTTTTTTTTTTTCAGTGCTTTGTTTGTCATTTATCAAATCCACGTTCACTGTACAGATGACTGATTGAGCACTTTGTAACTGAAGTTGTGGCTTATTGCAATGTTCACCGAATCTAAACTTTCTTCCTGCCAACATCATTTTTAAATAAAGCTTTTCAATTAAGCTTTTGGATTCATGTCATGAATTCCTCTCACTTTGCCGCTCTCTGTCTGTCTCTGGAGGCGTCACACAATGAATCATACAGATGCTTGTATGGTTCACACTTTGACAGTTTCTCCTTGGAGGCATTCGTGGTGTTGTGCCGATCTGTACAAAGGCAAAGTGACAGAAGTAGTCGTGTGAAGGGGAAAAAAAGACCCTGCCACCTTTCACATCATCACACACCTGACCTATTGTCTGTTTTGAAAAGTTATATTTGATAGATTAGGGCTTTCAGACAGTCGATCCACTTATTTCAAGCATGCTGAGGCCTCCAGTCTGTTGGTGTCACTGGAAGTCATCATACAAACTAAGGTGTGAATGGATGTGGAAGTATTGTGTCCTCTCAGTCTGTGGCTCGGTCTCATGGTTTGGCCTCCTAGTTCCAACAAAGAGAAGTCTTAATAGTGAAATATATGATGATATTTCACACTATGAAATCTTTCTTGTGTTTCTCCCTCCCCTGTTTCAACATGGCATTACCCCAGTGCACAAAGCCAGGTCCTTTAAAGAAACTGTTTAACAGATTTGAATGAAAGAACATGACTGGCCTGCACAGAGAGCTGACCTCAACCTGAACCGACATGAGCCGCATGTTCAGCCATCACGCACCATGACAACTCCACTTGCCTTTGAATGCTGAATGCTAAACTTTAGATATGGTCAATCCTCCAACACCAGGGGGCAGCAGAAACCATCCATCACTGTCAACGCTACAAACACTTGACTAATGAATCTAATGAATGCGATGGTTTACAGTTGCTTATGAAAGCACAAAGCGGTGCAGGAAACGTTTTTCATCTCGTGGCGTAGTAAAGTCAGAGTCTGCATATTGCAGCAGGTATAGAAGGCGGGTCATTAGAAAGAGTCAGGCTCATGCATATGCTGCAATACAATACCCTGCAGAATAATATATATTTTAAATGTATTCTTCTTCTTCCTTTCTGCAGCATGTAGAGTGAAAAAAAAACGTCCAAACCTGCTGACTGCTGGATGTTCATTTTCACTCCTTTTTATTGTCGCGTTAATGATCAATTTAGGCGATGAATAAATCAAAAAAGATTCACGTATAAAAGATACACTCACTGTCAGGGCTGAAGTCACTGCCACTGCACTCGAACAAAAATGAAAACTGACACAGAAATCCACATAATAACACGGGAAGCCATAGCAGTTAAGGTCGATGGTGAAGTGTGTGACAGCCTTGCCCCCTCAATCCTGCTGTACAATCTAAAAAAAAAGAGAGAAAGAGAGAGAGAGAGAAAAAAACACTGAACATTAGTGATTTCCAGCCTCTTGACATTTATTGCACGCTCTCTCATGACAGCTGCTGCGGCAACACGCAGCATGAGTGACATTTTTAAATCACTGTATACTATAAATGAGTGGTAGAGCCACGGCACCTCATAACACACGTGTTATTTCTGGTATAAGGTTGGTTTTCATTTCAGCCATAGGCAGTATGAAAAGTGTGGCTTTATATAACATTGTATCAGTATCAGTAATACTGATACTGATACTAAACTTTCTCTCACCTATCCAAGCCCATTTTCAAGTTGGCATGCTGTGTAAAATGTAAATAAAGTCTGATGCGTCCATCATATTCAATCGAGAATAGAACTCAAATGCTGAAAATGAGAAATGTGTTTATTTCTTGGGACAGTAGCAACAAAAGACTGGAAAAGCTCTGTACACAAGGGACCAAAACCAATATTGGATGACCATGATCTTCAGGCCCTCGGATGGCATTGTATCACAATTTTAAAAGGAAGTAGAAGAAGAAGAAGAAGAAGAAATCAGCATGCCTTTTTCAGCAAGATGATGCCAAATCATGTTCTGCACGTTTTCCAACAGCATGGCTCCGTAGTAACGAAGTCAGGGTGCTAAACTGGCCTCCCTGCTCTTCAGACTTGTCACCTGTTCAAAATATTTGGCACACTATAAAACATAAAACACGACCGAGGAGACCCCGGACTGTTGAGCATCTGAAGTCCTACAAGATTACAGAAATTGGTCTCCTCACTTCTCAGGAGCTTAAAGAGTGTTAAAAAGAAGAGGTGATGCAACAGAGAGGAAAACCAGCGTTTTGGGGGGGGGCTTGTAGAAATAATGTTACTAGAATTAAAAGAAGTAATAGAAAAGTATTTGCCTTCTCCACTCCATTTAATTTTGCTTCGATTATACAGGAGATGGTTATAACAGCACCACTTTAATCAACAAGAGATGACCTACGAGTCAATTATGACCACTTTCTTCCAGGCCTTGTTCGTAAAATTTCATAACTGTGTCAAGAGCTATGCAGATTTTACAGCACCGATTTTTAGAAAGTAATTTTTTGGATCAAGTCTATGTTTTGACTAGAACTAATACCGTTGAAGTTATGCACTTATATTAGAATAGACAGAAGTGTGTCTATCTTATGCTCAGGTTAAACAATGGCTAGCTAAACAGTGGCTGACAGGGGTGAGGATGGTTAGAACTCCCTTTCAAAAAGTCTTACAAACGACACCACGATGACCCTAAACACATTTTCACTCACCGACGTTGAGTGAGAAAAAGTGATTGGGCAGTACTAAAATGAGCATCAGATGAGGTGAGGCAGGGGAAGCTATTAAAGTCTGTCACTAAAGAATACTCCATGCGACGCCATGCGACACTGAGCAGATGCTGCCAGAAATGACAAAACCTCGGAGAGCAGGGATCAAGACAGCCGCCCCTTGTTGGCTATAACAGCAGTCACTGAGCAGCAAGAAGATGTCTTGAGTTGACTGAGGCAGCAGAGTTGTATTTTGGGCTCACACCACTTGTGGCCCTGACAGGTACAGATTAGCAAATTAAACCTAAATAGGGATTATATATATATATATCTGTATATGTGTGTGTGTGTGTATACAGGGAGTTTGCATGTTCACGGTGGAGTGCATCATCAAATGCCTCTAGTTATGGGATAAGAACAATATGGCTCATATCTTAGCGCCGTATTTCATGCTTTTCCCGCCATTGGGCTGGTTGTAACAATGAAACCCTGATGATACACTTGGAAAACACTGCAACCATGTCTACAAATTAAAGTCTGTTTACAGCTCTTGGGGAATACTAGTACATATGTGATGATGTGTAAAGTCTTTGTGGCTCCATAGGGAATCTTGCCTCAAGTGGTAAAACTTGAGTTTGGCCTGAAGACGACAAGTTTACGAGTTAGAAAGATGTTACGTTACCAGAACTCTACTTCTATTCTCTGATTGATGGCAGCATATCTAGGGTACAGCTGGTATTAGCATAACACACCCAAATCTCCAACCAAATCGCTGGCAGCTGAGTTGCACTGTGGGTAATGTAGGTGACAGGTTGTGACAAGGAAGAAGAATGTGTGGAATAAAAATTTTTTTTAAAAACGCACACACGATATCTCTGGCACCACTGCATCAATTTTGATCCTTTTTATGTGATGTTCATTGTAAGTCTGACTGTGTTATAGGATTTAGGATTACAGATTGTGCTTTCAATAAATGTTGTCAGTGGTGAAATACAATAGTGGATTTGATCAAAATGAATGCCATCCAACCAACAGAAACCAACTTTAACATAACCCCCCCGATTCTGTGCAAACACACACCCACACAGAATCATTTTGCATTGATCCCATTAGAGTTTTTAGACTCCAATATAATTCAACATTCTTTAAATCTTCTGTTCATAATTAGATCTGGGTGTTTCTCAGGTTTGTGTTGTATGTATCGCTCGAGGGATATTGTGTGTACTCCACTAGTCTGCAGTTTGCCTCTAAGAGTTAGCCTGAGGCTTGAAGCTGCATCTCTATCCCCCAAAAGAATGTGAAGAATGAGTTTTTCGTAAAACTAATTGTTGCCCAAGGGGGAATTCAGAAGGATTTTCACCCAGAACTCGCCAGCTGTCAGCGAGCTTTTTGCCAACAAATTGGGCCAAAAAAGTCTTATGAAAGCTGCATATTCTCTGCAGTTTATTTAAACTGTGTGAGTGGCATTAACAATTTGGCATTTTGTACATTGTCTACAGCAGTGGCTCCAAACCTCTCAAAGGACCCCTTTTCTGCCATTAAGTAAAATGACCGCTGCCTGAGTGAAATATTTTATGGATATTTGACATTATTATCAGTGCACAACAGTAACAGCACAGAATGACTGATACAATTAACCCAATGACAGAATAATAATTTTCTGTGAATATGACACCAGAGAGGAGTTTTCCTGATATTGTTAGTAACTTTAGCAGATTTAAAGCAGTACAAGGCTGTTTATCACAGAGCGAAATTTCTGTGAATATATATATATATTATATATATATATATATATATAATATATTATATATATATATATATATATAGTTTGTGTTCAGGTCTGTGCTCTTATCTTGTGAGATGTTTTAACTTTATGTCTTGAATAATAATTGAAATCCTAAAATAACAATTTAGCTTTCTTCACAGAATGCATCAAAATGCCGAGATACGGGCCTACTGTGAATTTAAAAACTACTTTTCCTACAGTCCTTACAACCTTACAACCCCGCTTGAAGCCTTTTTGAACCACAGTGGGGGTCAGGACCCCCTGGTTGGGAAACCTGCCTGAAGGGAATGTGTCTGAACAAAGGTTAGATTTGAAGCTGTGAAGCTGTGTGTGCCCTTCTTGGCAGATCACAGGGCCTGTTATATGTTCTTTTTTAGCTACAAAATGTGCAAGACATAAAAATCTGTGACACTGACATTGTCATTCTGTGACTTTTATTGTCATTAACTAGGCCATTAATCTTGTCGTTGTCTATAATTTCAATTGCATTGACACCGCTCTGTTTTGGAAGTGTTTTGTCACACATTCCAAACACAGAGGCAATCCAAAGTGTTTTGCATGGGAAGAGAAAAGCCTCAGAAAACTTGATTAAGATCAAATAAAATGGCGTTTTATAAATGAGAGACATTAAAATAGAAACCGATGACAGAATAAAGAATGGGCAGAGCATGAGTGACCTCGCTCAGAGGTTTCTGAAGAGCTGTTTTGAAGCTGAAAATATCCCTTGGGGCTATTCTAAATATCAGCGAAGACGTGGATCATCGGTGGACCTGGCAGAGCCAGAATGAAGCCTGGGCGCTCTAATAGGCCATCTGTAATAACACTCACCTGTCAATCAAAGTGGCCACGCTGTCATTTATACATAACTTTAAGCCTTAATATCATTTGAACGGGTGAGTTGAAAAAAGTCACCCCTGTACCGTTGTCATGAACAGAGAAATGAGCTCTAGAGACCAAAACTGAATAGTCTCATATCATCACCCTTTCCCCATAGGGTACCATTTTCTTGTTGCAGCTTTTTTTGCTGGCTTTAAACAAAGTTTTTGTCAGGTACGTCTTTCACCCTTGAGTAGCCTCCTCGATTATCATCCCAGTACTTCGCAGCAGAGTTGTTTGAAATGGCATTTCCCAAAATATCTTTTGGGGTTACATTTGCATGATCCCAGAAAGGCTGCTCACAACCGGAGAGTGCACAGAAAGCCTTGTGTTAAAGTCACCCTTTTTTGAATGCTATGGAGCACTACAAGCTCGGCTGTATCCTGCCTGTGAGGCTGCTGCTGGTTTCACGCTCTTCCACTGATTGACAGGTAGCGTTGAGGCCTTGCCCTGTTTTCTTCCCAGTGTTTCCCTGCTATTTGTCTTACTGTTGAGTCTGTACAATCAAATAGTTAAAAAAATATATACTTCCTTAGTCCTTTCCTAAACATTTTTCATTGACCTTTGATGGAAAATGTCAAGGAAGTGAAGTAGAATTCATGAGGAACTATAAAAAGGCTGTGTTCAGAGCACTCACATGAGGCTACGTGGTGAATTATCTAGTAGTAGTAGTAGTAGTAGTGTAAGAGCAGCCGCCTTTAACTGATCACCTGATCAACCTGTGCAGCATAAAGACTTGGCCCACTCATTCAGACTCTGCCGGATCGTTCAGTCTCTTTAGTGGTGCAGATGCTACAGCCAAACCTCTGTCTTTGAACTATGGAGTAGATGTTACTGTGCTAACATCTACTCCAATGATTATTTGTCCCGTCTGCCACGGACAGCAACAGTCTTCACTGCTACCACTAACCCTGCACCTCAGCAGACACCTCCTGTCACTTTGCCTCCGAGAGTCCTTCAGCTAAGCCATTAACGCCTCCTCCTTGTGACAATAAACTGATCCCTGACTCTTAATGTGTGTTTGCACTTTGGGCCCACTACTACTGAACATAACATCTGGTGCCAGTTATACACTAATAAAGCACAGTAATGTGTCTGCAAAGGCAATGAAGAAGGCAACAGTGAGCTAGTGAACAATGATTGAATGTTCAGAATAGTTCAGAATATAAAAGTGTCTTTGTTAGACTTCAGGAATTAAGCACAAAAAACCAGAAAACTTTAAATGACTCTTTGAAGATGGTGCATAGGACTTTCAACTCTGTCAGAACAAGAGCTTTTCAGATGTGCAGTGAAGATCTTTAAGAACACCTCTAGATGGTCAGGAGTGTGTGTTGGACTGATAATATGGTACACAATAAATCCTAAGTTAGAAACTTCAATTTTAAGAATTAAAAAGACGACAAACCTACTGTGCGAGACACTTTGTTTAGTTTGTTTCCTCTGTAGGCTGCCTGACAAGGTAACACTGACATTATCTCTACTCTCCATCTTCGTTTCTTCAGGCCTCTCTTCTCCATCACATTGGTGCAGGGTGATCCATGAGTAGTGCAGACTGGCAGAGTGCGACTCCCCTGATCACTGAGAGCTGAATTCGTCTGAGCTGCCGGAGACCTTGGCACCAGGCGGTGCTGTGAGCTGTTATCTATCAGCAAAATGTCAGCAGCAGCCCTGTGGTCTCTCAGATGAGAAATTAAAAGAAAGGCAGGGGGAATGAAGGACGGAGTGATGAAAGCAGCTGAAGTTACTGTTTGCCAAAAGTGTCTTCATTAGCCACATTCAAATCTGGAAGCAGACCAAGACCAGGATACTGCCACTATAGACATGTATAGTCTTGTGTAATGTGCATAAAGGTTGATTTGATTGTGATTTTCCAACATGTGTCACCCCATGATAAGCTTTTACTGATCTTTTTTTTTTTAATTATTTTTTTAACTAGCCATTGTTTTATTAATAACCCACAGCACAGAATTTATCCTGAAAATTTATTCTGGAATATGTTTTGTTATTCCTTGTCTTTATTTCACTTTCATGTGGCACAGTTAGAGCTTGCTGCACATTTTTCACTCTGACATTTTGTTTTTTCGATAATTTGGTTTTTCTAACATGAGAATATTTCATTGGCCAAAACCAATTGTCAAAAAGTACATAAATATAACCATATTTATATATTTATATAATCATTAAGTTATATTTACATCTAAAGTTTACTTAAAGTTGAGACATATTTACTTAATTTTGTGAAGTTGCTCCAACTTTAAAATGGCACGTGAAATGTGTGTGTCTTGCTCACAGTCTGGCTTTTATCACATATATCACGTCTTCCCTACACACTTTACATTCAGCTTGGCATTACAAAATATTCCATCTCAAAGCATTTATATTTTACTGTTCTTCATATTACATCAACCCCTTCAAGGCACAGAAAAAAATGTGGAATATGCTTACATGTTGTCATAAAAGTATAATCATTTTCATTTTGATGTTCTGTAGAGGGATTGGTTAATAATTTACCATTAAATACTACCAGATAGTAAGAATCTGTCAAAGGAGGAAAACGATGCCTTCAGACAACTCCAATATTGTACAATTATTTTTTATCTTCTTAACTAGCAGACTAGCCATCAATACATCCTACAAGTGTTTTCCTGAAACAGGGGAGAGGGCCTCAGAGATGTAAGCAAACTGCTCATTAAACCTCAATCTCGCTTTATAATTGTATGCATGATATGCATAAATTATGCTTTTGAATTGTTAGAGGGAATCTTTGATGGAGCTAGGCTAGCAGTTTCCCCCTGGGTAAACATGTCCTGGATCTCTGTACTGAACTAATTTTCAATTACTCTACCCACCACAAAGGAGCATCTTTTTCTCTGTGGTCTGATCAAAAATGAACCCACTACACTGCCTTTGAAATGCAGACTGCAGGTATTTCTGGTCATGTACGATACTACACAGCTCTGGATGCCTGGTTTGTGTTTACAAAGCCAGATCAGGGAGATTGGCTCTATCTGCTCTAACATGCAGAGAGACCAGCAGTGGTCTGAGTGTGCAGATTTTACAATGCCACAATGTTTTGTGATTGATGTCCGGCTTATCCCTGCAGATTATCTGACTAGTCAGTTGCAGGAAGCTAAATGATAGGCCTGCACTCTGGCTGTGTGTGTGTGTGTGTGTGTGTGTGTGTGTGTGTGTGTGTGTGTGTGTGCCTGCTTCTGTCTGTTTGTGTAAATTGTCTGGAACTGTGTCATCCGTCCATCCACAGCCGCCATTAATTCAGCAGCTTGGCTAACAGTGATCTCACGTCAGATCAAATAATCAATCACAAACAAACAGTGGGGCTATTTTTAGATGTGGATCAGTGTGGCGAAAAAAGATTGGGATGAGATTGACAAGTAAATAGGATTCTAACAGAATTTTAATATCATGATGACTTTAACAGGAATGAGTTGCTTTAGCTCCTTAAATCCCCTGAGTGATTCTGTTTAATATTAGTTTGCAAGCAGCACATCAAAAGTTTTACCCCAGAAAACTAGATAAATCTTTTTAAAGTCTCTAAGACTTTAAGAGCTGGACATTTTCTTCTGTTGAAAAGAGCTTTATAACACTTCCATACCTCGGATATTGCCTCCTATATACACAAAATACAAATTCAGCTTGTGCGTAGCCAAACATCCAGACAAAAAGAAACCCATACATATGGCTTATGAAAGGTTGCTTGTAGCTGCCATACATTCAAAAAAAGATGAAAAAGAAAAAAAAAAAGAATCACATGTAGGTCAAAGTCAAAGTCTGTCAATCTTTAGACCACTGAAGAGTGTACACAGTTTAAGACAGAATCACATCCTGCCCTAGGCATATTGAGTAAGAGTAAATCCTTTGTATGTTTATTTGCCAGGCTGTCTCTGGGATTATTTTCTTTTGGTCTGTTTCCCATTTATTTACAAATCCCAAATTGGTCACAAATTGGGTTAGGCATTGTACAAATCACCTTTATAATTATTTTGTGTTAGCTTTACATATAAAGTAAGTCCAGCATTCCAGGAGAGATACTGTATAGGCGGACATAATGAGAAGCAGTGTGAATCAGATGCTATAAAACCCCTGAGCTATAAATACCCATGTGACTTCTGAATATTCAGTTTCTTAGATAGCAATTCAAAAGAGGTAAACATGTCGTCACTGAGTTTGGATTGAGAGTGCTCATTCAATTCCTTAAGCCAAGCCTCACAATCTTTATTCACTACTGATGGGGCAAACATGATTTCTTGTCCCTGGTGCAGCATGTGAAAGGTCAGTAAGATTAAAGGATTATTTAAACTGGTTCCAGATTTTAACTGAATGGATAACATCGGATTATGGGTAAAGGTTGAAATGGGCTGCTTAAATGGTAATTTAAAACATAGTAAAGCTACTGGGGAAGAAGATCTGATATCGTCCATTTGGGCCTTCACTTGTGCCATCACTACAATGATCTTATATTGGCAGTCTCCTTATAGTGTATGACATTTCGAAGTTCCATTCCTCTCTTTGTATGAAATCTCTGCATAATGTTTTTATTTACCTTAGGTTGTGCTTTATTCCATATATAGGCTGATGTTATTATTCAAATGGGTAACCCAAACCCAAAATGACCCAAGGTAGTGGTATGTGAAAGTGATATGTTTAAGTTCAGTTGTTTTGTTTTTGCTTAGTTTATAGCTAGAAATTCTTCCAAGCTCTGCAAATGAAAAGAGTAATTCAGGAAGACTTGAAGGAAGGCCTAATATGAACAATGACATATCATCTGCATAAAGGGAAACTTTATGCCCTGAACCATCCCAGTGGATACCCTTGAGCAATAAGAGTGGCAACATCCCTGTCTTGTGCTTCCTTTAAGTTTGAAGTAGGCACTCGCATACTACAGCCAGTGGAAGAGTATATAGAATTTTTATCCGAGGTATGAATTTAGGCCTGAATTTAAATACTTCTTAATACTTCTAGATTCTTGAAAGGAAAGGGTCCCTCCAACTGATTAAATCTTTTTCAGTATTATATGAGTATTGCCTCGGTACAGGAATGGGTGGAGAGGGACAATAAAGGATATCAAATAAAAGTTGTAAAAGAAGTTTTGATCTTTCATAAAGCATATATGATCAGGTGCAATAATAGAGACGATAATCTTCTCAAGGAGTGCCAAGAAGAATTTTGGCATCTGTGGATCTCTGTTCAGGAGTGAAACGGGGTGGTATGAAATGCAATTGAGGGGTTTTATCCCTTTTGAGCAACAGAATAACAGCTTGACACATGGTTGGAGGTAAGGATTTCAAGGAAAA
Source organism: Nibea albiflora (assembly GCA_014281875.1). Classification (NCBI taxonomy): domain Eukaryota; kingdom Metazoa; phylum Chordata; class Actinopteri; family Sciaenidae; genus Nibea; species Nibea albiflora. Next base: position 5,046,635 of record CM024803.1, read on the forward strand.
AGATTCTACAAATACCAGCAGTAACATGGGGGTGACTTGACCTGTAATGTTTTTATATATTCTGTTGGAAAACTGTCTGGCTACCCTCATGATCGAAAGATTCCTTTCCAGTCAGTATTGCATCTGCAGAGGACTATTCATAGATAATTCTTAGTGGGGGAATCTGAAGTGTAAAATAAATAATGATAAAACTTACTAAAACAATGTTTGTAGGATTTTCCGCATCTGAAGGACTTCCTTGCTATATGTCTTACAGATCATTTTCATACTGTGACCCACCTTGTTGAAACATAGAATCTATTTCTGAAAGCATGTTCACGGTCTGTGGCTTTCCTCGCAGTCTTTCGAGAATCTTTCTTTAAACACCGTGAAAGCTTCTCCACAGGGGAGCCGCTCACGTCAAAAACTGTTTCGACTAGAAAGAAGACTCACACAAGTGTTTCCCTTTTTAATCTTCTGGATCAGTTCATTGAACTTTAAACCTCATTTAAGAACCATGATGTGTGTCATTTTTACATTTTTATATTCAGCAGAAACCTTTTTTTTCTTTCTTCACCAATCTGCATACACTTAAGCATTTTTGTTTCAATACCTGTCAAGGAGGCATGTCTCCTTCACAATGGCTTATTTCTTGCACATCAGGATTGTACTTCCCTATTTTAGAAATGTGAAATAGTATTGTGAAAAAATGAATAATTCTTGGCCTTGCTTGACTGGTGCTTGAGCTAATGAAAGGGGCATTTAAAAGATTGGGTTAAGTGCAAAATACATGTACAGCCAAAGGAAAGACTTAGAAAAGTAATAAAGAAAAGAGGAAGAGGAAAGATTACCTCTTCTCAACCTTGGCAGTCTGGATTTGGTGCAAATTTTATTTTGTGGTTTCAGCTTATTTTTGCCTCCCTCTTGGCAATCTCTTTGTGAGCATCAACATCACGCAGTGGCATTGTTAATGTTGAGCACAAAGTCTTGTTATATGCAGTTGATTTATTATTATACATTTCTAACCCCTCCAGGTCTATTATTTATTATTTATTATCCCAGGTTATAAACTGAACATTAAATGAACATGTAACCAGCATGAAAAATCAGGTCACTAACCCAGCATTTGTGATTTAGACAGTTCCAGAAAACGCCAGTAGGTGGCAGTAGTTTCCTGTTAGTGATATATTATTCCTGAATTTAGCTCAGGTGCAGTGTGAAGCCGCTACCTGACGCCATTTTTCTCTCAGACACGAGCCAGATGGCAGCAGACCAGACCGAGTGAGTCGCTGGCAAAAAGTAGAACAAAAGAGCAAAGCAAACACAAAGGAAAGAGTTATTAAGTGCTGCGGACAAAGTCTGAACCGTCTGCCGAAAGACCCGGTAGCCACGGGCAAACCCAGGTTCACCCCAGTAAGCTGGGAGGGAGGGAAGATCTCCCTCGTGGAAGTAAATGCAGAGACTCCGGTGAGTTAGCATACAGTTAGCCCGTAGCCCGGTAGCCATTAGACGGAAAAATTGCATTTATTGTGTTATCTGCCTATTTTAAGTTAGTCAGTATTGCTTGTGTTGCTTATTAAAACTACTTTCGTGCACTTTTTGCCGTAGTTTATTGTGGAAAAGAAACTGTTAAATGCTAATAGCGACCGCAACATGCTAATCGCTAGCCTGTCCATTGTTTATGCTTATGTATGCTAATCGCTATGCTAATCGTTAAGCCAAGCTAATTGCCATGCGGTCTGCAATGAGAAGATGCAGTTTATTTCTTTTGTGCCATTTGAACTGCCTATTTGTGTTCTTAGCCATTGAAAAGTGTTAACAGTACCATTTAAGGTGTAGTATAATTCATTTTTGATGAATTTGCACTTGTGTATAAAAACTGTAATTCATTTGATGTTTAAGAGTCAAATAATTAAAAGGTGAATTAAAATAGTTAAGAACTGATGATATAAGATAAATAGAGGTTAAAAAGAGATGCATAAATAATGTGTCTGTTAAAAATACTATTGTTGATAGGAATTCATGATTAATTGATTACATTTATGGTTAAAGCAAATTGCTTTAATCCGTAATAATTCATTTATTGTGAGTTAATGTTTCCTTGATTTTTGGTGATATATTTCATGATTAACAGAAAAGATGAGGTCTCATAGAACTTGACAGAATCAGATTTAGTTCTTACACCTATGCATTTTCTGTGTAGGTTGGTTTTTTTTTTGGTTATTCTTCTGCTAGTCTGAACTACTGTCGGAGAAACAGAGATGAGTTCGAGAAGCAGTGTGGCCAGCTGCAGAACCTTCCTCGACGACTCCAGACCTTCTGATTCTCACACAGAGAAACACAGATAAGACACACACACACTCACCTACCCGGGTAGTAGTGATAGTAGCGAGTAACTGTGGACAAGGAAACTGAATGAACTGACTTATTGACAAAACACACATTGGATCCATCCTGAACTGAATTTGCCGAATACTGGACAGGATAGCTCAGTCCCAGGATTCTCCATTCTTTTGGTTTTGTTTGTTATTTTACGGTGCCTTATTCGTTTCTTTAGTAATTTGGAACAAGTGTACAGTTACGCTGTCAATGGTTATTATTTTGATATTTCTAGTGATATTAAAATATCATCTGTTTGTATACCAACCATTAACAGTACACTGTTCTTAGTTATTTAAGTAATCTCATAACCACTTCCTGCTCAAAGTCTCAGAGCAGTTCAAATATTTGGGAGTTAATTTATACAAAAACTTCTACTGGTCTCTATAATAAAATCTTAAATTCAAGCCAACAACGATGGTCTTCCTATAACATTTAAAGGACCAATTCATTTACTGAAAATGAATAACAAGAAATACACAAATTTCCATTTTTATTTAAATGAATATCATATCTTAAGGGTTAGTTTTTATATATATATATGTATATAAATAAAAATAAAAATATAAATAATTTTTTTTATTTTTATTTTTTTATTATTATTTTTTTTAATTCAATATGTTACACTATGGCCTCTCACATCACGTCAAGTACAATTAATACTGTTACAAAAAGAAGAGGGAGAAGACCCGAAAAGACAAAACTGATGGCAGCACAACTGTTTTGGGTTTTTTTGGGACTGTCACATTGATGCCAGGCTTTTCTCTAATGTTAATTGGGGTAGACATAATGAAAGTAACTCTTGCACAGTCCAATGCAATCAATAAGCAGCACCCAAATGGCTTCAGTGTGATATCTGGCATTTTCAACCATGTTCCTCTGGCTGCGACTCAGCCCACATTTAAGTAGCTTGTGAAGTGTCCAACCAGGGGAAATAAAACACTGGATCTGCTGTATCCAAATGTTAAAGTGATCACAACCTTATCCAACTTTTGAAGGCAACTGGAACAAAACGTCTGGCAGGATAATGGTGTGGTGGATCTTCCCATCCACAGATTAAGAAAAATACCTAAGAGGGTGAAAACTCCAACATTTTACAAAACACGTAGTAGTACTTATTGATGTACTGTACCCTGACTGTTTCTCTTTTTGTAATAAAAGCCCCAGCTAAATGGCTAAATGTAAATATCAGCATATGAGCATTTTAGCAATGTCCAATGTGCACATATAGCTCAAAGCCAACACACTCACAGAGCTGCTCACTAATGTTATTTATTGATGCAGTGAAGTGCTATGAGCGTGCAGAGTCTCTTTCATACTTAGTATTAACTTTATTCTTCTTGTGCCTCTTTTAGATCAGACTCCCACAGATTCTGCATCACAAACTCAAATGACTCATAAAATGTGGTTCACTGAGGATGTCTGACTGGGAAAGGTTGAAGGGCTGTTTCTGAAGCACTTCAGCTGAAGTTAGAAAGTTCCACTTTAAACCAGTCTCCACGCTTCAATTGAATGACCTTTTGTCATAGCTTCTGTAATCACAGCGGAGGCATTGTCACGTTTTTGTATACACTATATATCAAAACATTCAAATATGTATCCTTCCATGCAAATTTAAACTGGAGTAAAGTCTTAAGTGACAGGAGCTATGCTCATGTCCTCATCAGGTAAATGTCATACTGCAGAAATCTGCTTTAACCCATGAGAACCCAGACCCATTTATCCTTAAAGGATTATGTGGGTTATACCACAGACCAAGTGGACATTTCTAAAGTTTTTTTCAGAATAACACCCAAAGATCTGTGTTGTTACTTATATGTCACATTGGGCTTAATAGGGGGCATAAAGCTTTATACAGAAGAGTCTGGGACATTCAGTGTGCTTGTGACACTGGTGTCACCATGGCTTCTTATGGGTTAAACCATGTGAATCACTTAAAGGTGAACAGCTGGAGTTGAATTTTAAAGTTAATCACCGGGCAAAACTTAATGTTGCATGACTCATTACGTTGCGACTCCAGTCTGAGTGTTATTGTTGTACTGCTGACCTCACATCCTCTCATACAAACTGTACAGGAGAGATTAAACAAGCTGTGTCTTGTGCTGATTGTGATGTGGAGATATATTTTCTTGAAGCCGAGTGCCAGTATATTCTACCAGAAACGTGAGTCCATGTTAAAAGAAATAATGTTCATGTTCTGGATGGGTTTATTTCCTGCTGTTGTGCTTGGAGGATTATAAGAATATGTAAAAGAATCAATTAGAATTCTAGGGCATTTCTCGTGACAAGTACAGGGATGTGAACTTAGACCTGAGCTGTTTCCTAGAAACACAAATTAGATGAAATGGTCCATATATGAGTTACATATACAGGCATGGGGCGGGGTTATTTTCTTATGTGCAGTGAACACAATTAAAGTTTTTTTTTATTTTTATTTTTTTTTTTTTTTACCACCTCTAATAGCAGCTGTTTATGAGTGGGGACCTGCCAATGTTTTTTCAGTATTCTCCAAGCTACAGATGAGAGTAATGCTCCAGCATACACACTGTTCCAACGGAAACAGTGAAGAAGACTGTTAGTAAGTAAGCACTAAAGGGCAAATGTACAAAGAATGGATTGCTGCCACTGATAACACCATGAATCGTGCATTACTTGCACCCTCTCAAGGTCCTCTTCACAAAGAATAGGATTCTGCTCTCTGCTGGACCGCTACAGTGCATAGCCATCACCTCTGTTTCTCAATGCAATCAGTTTTATGTTGTTTCATAGTTTCATTCCCTCCATAGTGTATATAAAGTATTCCATTGTGTCTGTGCCATCTGTGAACATATGATATGCTGTAATGTGCCATTGTTTAGCTGCAATCACTGCTGCCACGATCCCAGTTGCACTTCAGTTGACTGAAGATAATTTTCACTCTAACTGTTAGAGTAGCGTTGTGGCTGTTAGTGCTGGTGTTTGTGAGTTAGACTTTTTTTGCAATGAGGCTCATTTGCATAGAAGGGGTCCAGTTTTGGGCCAAATGTATGTATATTACCTCATTTAAATACATGCAAATAGCACCAGAGCGCTAGCTGAGATGCTATTTACTTAGCAGCACAGTTAGGAGTGCAATTCACCCTTGCAGGTGCATTATGAATGTCAGTTTCTTTTTGCTTTATTTGTGCAGGTATAGTAGCAAAAGTTGTGCAATCCTTGTGTGAATTTGCACCTGAAAGTAAACATTTTTGTAGCAATACAAATTATATTATTTTGTTATAATTATATTGATTACATCAAGGTGAATTAAATGGCTAGATTATTAATGCACTAAACCAATATTCACTATTTTTAGCTTTGTTTTGGTCTCTACCAAGTCCTGAAACACAATTGTTGATAGTGGTGAGACGGAAGTAAAACAGCAAAGTTGCAGGTTGTAAAACTAAAATAATGGTGATGCTAAAAGATGCTAAAAGATGCTCTGTGGGGCTGAGAAGAACATATTACACACTCATTTGTCCCATTGTTAACATCGTAATGTTGATTAGCACAGTTTTAAACACAACGGATTCATGATTTAAATGCCCACCTGTTTTATGCTCATTTATCTTCTTTTTGATGAAAACTGATGACTCTGTTAATCTTTTAGTCATATGCAGTTAAGCCTATTACGTGAAGGATTTAAGCCTTGTGTTAAGCCTTCAGACTGATTACAGTTAACCATGAAATGTGGTAATTTAATTGTGAGTAGGTATCCTTTTTTTTTATGTTGGGAAATCTCCCGGGGCGATGTGTCCTGGGCACGGCAGTCAGCTAAAGGGAGTAGCCATAAGCTTACAGTACAGCTGCATTTCTGTCTGACAAACGTACCCACACACACACAGCTCTCATCATGAAGCATTAGATCTTCTCACAGCGGTCAACTCTTCATTAACTTCATCAATTGTTTTGCTACCATAAGAGAATCCGTCTTTGTCTGTCCCTGGGCGTGTGGTGCCTCGGTGTTCAACTAAGATTGTGCAGTTAAAAGTGAAAACCGTGATAATAGCCAAAATCATTAGCTCTGCGGGTGTTCTTGAAGAAGTCATTGTGTTTATTGCCTCTCCTATTTCTTCACTTTCTTTCTCACACAGCCAACTTTCTGTATCTTCCTCTTCTCTGCTGCCCTGCTTGTGGTGCAGCGTGTGTTTCTGTCCATTATAATACTGTTTGGCTTTTCAATGTTTCCCACTGGTGAACTCCTCTAATTACTGTCATCGATCAACTTCAAACACACACGGTCACACAAGCACACGCAAGTGCACACGCATGTCTCCCCTGCTCAGCCACACAGATAAGAAAAACACTTCTGTCCAAATATTTGCTGTATCAACGTTTTTTATTAAGTGGTAGCAGTGCTGAACACGACCTCTCGGTGTTCTCTCTGATAAACACCTATGTGAAATGCTTTCCTCCTATTTATTTCTTGCATTCCCATCTTTCCATATGGCTGTTTATATAACCGATCAACAGCTTACTTAAAATGACTTATCAGGAATTGTGTTATTGTGATTTATTGTTTCGGAATGGAGGCAGAAATCTCAGAGACAGATATCTTAAAATCTCAGCAGAGAAAACCAAAACTATCTGTATGGAGTGAGAATAGTTTTCGGGGAGAACTCAACCATTTAAATACTGTGTTTATTGTAATAAATGGTCATTTGCTGTAAAGTGAATTTTAATCTCACCACCCGTTAGACCATAGATACCACCAGCAGTCTTTACAAAGGCCATTAGAACAAAATAAGACTAATTTGAAGACCGATCAAACTGATTTAACATTTGTCACAAACCCTGAAATTACTGCTCTCCAACTGTTCAGAGTCATTGTACAATAATTGCACAGTGAAAACCAGCTACATATTAACCTTGTCATTGTTTTTCTCTCTGAAAATTGTAATTCAAAACAATTGCGGGCTTCCTCATTTAAACTTGATAGTATTATTGGTCAAAAACACTCCCCAGCCATGCAGGTAATTTAAACCCGGCTGACCCTGCTGGCCTTCCACAGCTAGCCTCTGTCATACACAGAGAGCTTGTTAAGATTGGTTCTGTTTGTGGGATTAGACATGGAGTTTATTTATAACACCAAAACTCAAAACTCATTTTTATCCAGTTAAGCAGATTGTCGAGCATTGTGTGTAATTTCACAGTTGTTCATGAGTTTGTTTGTTTTTCTCTGTGAGAATGCAAATTTGATTTTCGTTATATTTGCTCTCTGAACTCTTCTGGACACAAATGATGGTTTATTCAGTGTCAATAGATAACCACTGGACCCACAATCACCAGTGGAGCTCATGTCTAAAATGATTCTTCTTTCATGTTGTTTTCTCCACAGAACCACTTGATAGCTGCCCTCATCCTGTGTGGGATGAGGCTGAGGTCAGAGTTCTGTGCAGACAAGTCAGGTTCTTCCACGCTAGAGTGAGAAAACAATTTCTTCATGGAGCTGTCTTTGTGCATAACGACATTGTCATGCTGAAACTGGAAAGGGACGGACATGAAACTGTGAACATAAAGTTGAAAGTTCATGGTTGAGATTAAAACATCAACTGAGAGTGGAAACCGCTTTTAGGGGCATTTTGGGAGCTATTGGAGCCTGTAACAAACAAAATGTATATTTGTTAGATTTGTTGATTTAACAAAGTTGATTATCAAAAGCAAATGCAGTATTTGGTAATCAGTTAACTAAATCGGTTGTTTTTTAAGCAAAATGACAAACACTCTCCTCTCCTAGCCTCTCAAGTTGGAGGATTTGCTGCTTATCTTCATATCGTCTTAATTTGAATATTTTTGGCTGTTGAACTGCAATTTAAAGACAACATATTGGGCTCTATTTACTTGATGATGGTGTTTTTTATAGCACAGCCAAAATAATCTATCCATTAATCAGAAAATAAATGACCAGACAATTACAATAATCTGTAGTTGCCACACTAATCTCTGACAATTGTTTCTTATGAACTGTAATTGGAATGCTTATTTAGAAGAAGAAGAAAACTGAAAATAAATAAACAGTGAAAATCATTACCTGATAAACTCGTCCTCTGAAACAATGCATATGCTATCAGATGTTCTTGCTTTTATCTTGGTTTTCTTGGTCGCTGCTTTGCTGACAGTTTTGCCCTGTCACATTGAGCACTGACCTCATCTGTGGTTTCAGTCAGCTCTGCCTTTGCCTCATTTGCTCCACTGATATTCATTGCATTCTCTATCACATGAATTCATTTTCATAGAACATTTTCATTTTTCGAGTCAATCAGCCCATTTTCAACCTCGCTAATTACTTTGCAGTTAGCAACTCTATCATCTCTAGCGCATGCTTGGTCACAATTTCAAATTAAAATGACACAATGGTTCCTTTTGTGTGGCCAGACATTCTTCAGTTTGCCCAGATCAGCCTTTCAAATGCTTCAGCTACTGGTTAATAAAGGAGAAGGAATATTTGGCTCTCTGTAGCTGCACATTTTAAGGGAGGCTCAACACTGACTCTGCCAAAAATGCACAGTGTCATTCGTCAGCACAGTGGCCTCGAAACACAGGGCTTCATTCGCAGTTGATATCGTCACCGTTTTGCACTTGTGATTGATCGCTCGAGCAACTTGAGTTCAACTCTACTTTGCTCCTTCTGGCTACAGCTTGAGGACTCATGGATCAAAGATTCCAGCAGGCAAAGATAGATGTCTGTCCAGAAAAAGAAGGAAATGACCAAAGCAATAAAGAAAAGAAAAGAAGAAGAGAAAGAAAGTCGGGCTGTACAGTTTTCCTACACTGATGTTATATAGTGTTGTAATGCTGCAGACTTACAGGTTGGGATGCAGAGCACAAAAAAGATGAATGTGACCTCATTGAAGCTTTTTTAATTCCAGTAAACAAACAGGTTTCCTTCTTGTTGGTGAGGTTAACTGCTACAATTAAAAGGCTGTTAGGCTTACAGATAATATTAAATGCTATTTTGGTGCCTGTTAAAGAGACACTTAATGTCCTTGTACACAATTATTATAGGAAAGTCATTTTGTAATGTACAGTACTCTAACATTATAGCACTCAGTGGTGCCACTTGTGTGTAATTAGCGGGTCACCACTGAGACTGGCTAATTACATCTGATTGTCAAGGGCTAATTGTTTTTACTCATAGACTCATGAACATTGTACATCATTGTGAAAAAGACAAGTCTTAAAATGTTTTTTGAACAACCTCACCATGTTTCCCATTCAAACACAGACAGATAAACCTGTTTTAAGAGAATGGTCTGTATTTGATGCATTGTGATGTTCCCTGACCATATATTCACTTTTTGAGAGCAACAAATTTTAAAAGCAGAAGCAGTCAACTGTCAAATATCTCCACTGAGCTGTTGTGTCACCTGTGGAGACACAACTTTTCCCATTAAAGTTTGATAGTTACTGCAGTAGGTGTAGTGGTAGTGGTGCCTGCTGTATAGAATAGCTGCTGGTCATTGCAAAGGTGGGAATTAAAGGCAAAGTAACATTTTGATTATTTTCCAACATCAGTCTCTGTGCATTTCTGTCATGGATTATAATTAATAATACTTTAAAAAAAAAAAGATGTCAGAGGTGTAAAGTGTAAAAATGAATGATGGCTGAATTCCATTTAGCTGCCTCAGTTTCATGGTTTTATGGTCATGAATTACAGTAAAATAAAAAGTTATCAAGAATTTGTTTTACAGAGAACAAGTGGTAGAAAATGACTGAATATAACACTTGAAATGTTCTTTATGCCACAAACGTCAATAATAACCATAAACAAACTACCATCGTGGTTAAGGTTAATTGAAATCCCATCTCATTGGTTGCGGAAGTGCCTTGAGCACGGGGAAACGAGCGCGTGTTGTTGGTCATAAGCAACGCAGTCTATTGGCTGCACGAGGCTGCGTCATTTCCTGACAGGGGACGGTCGGAGGCGAGAGAGCAGCCAGTCTTCACTCTGTCGCTGTAGTAACGAGCAGCAGGTCACCTCAACACAACAGACGGACAAATAATTAAAAAAACAAAAAAAAACAACCAACGCACGGCCGGAACTCGGAATACACGTCGCACAGTCCGTGTAACACAGCGGGGGAGATATTTGTGTGAACTTGTCGTCGTTTGGAACTAAAACCGAGACCAGAGCAGGATGTTATGAACTCACCGGGACGCTGAACAGGAGCACAAAAATAACTTTTCGTTTGTTTTTTTCTTCGTTGAGGAAATAGCCTTTCTTTACGAGTTGTGGACTCAACAGTGGACCGAGTAGCGCGTCGTTTTTAAGTTCTGGTGGCGTTTTCTTCCGTCTTGTGGAGCTGTTGTTGGCTGTGAGGCGGACACCAGAGAAGCGGCGGCGCGGCAGCCACCTGACCTCCTGGAAAATAAGACCGCAGCTAATGCCTCGCAGATCCTTACGCGGCTCATTACTAAGCTCTCTGACGGAGCGGGACGAGTGTTCCGCGAGGCTGTTGCACGTCCAGTTTTGACGCACCTTATCGCACGTGAAGTTTGCTGAATCCAATTACTGATATTTAAATTATGGTAAGTGCTAATTAATTTGTGTCAACCGTGAAATTGAATTAGTTGGGGCTTAATTGCCTGTTGAAGTTGTCCCCTTTCGTCGCTCTATTCAGCAAATTGTAAGTAATAAGTGGATCATCTGTCAAAGCCAGGCAGCATGGATATAACCCGAGTCCACGGCGTCCAGCGGTCGTGATGCCAAGCGCCGGTCTAATCCCGTGCCACCAGCCCGTCATGCCTGCTCTCTAACCCGCACCAGTGTGGCGCCGTGTCCCGGTCACACCGCCAGGATGAGCAGCACTGACCTGGAGCGCATGTCGCTCAGCTCCTCGGCCAACTCGGTGGCCTCCAGCGCGCGGACGCTCTCAGCCAACGTGAGGAAGCTGCACAACGCGCTCAACCTCCTGCTCAACGACTTCGAGAGGGAGCAGTTCATCCACTGCCTCAACGTCTACCACTCCAAACGCAACGTGTACGATCTGGTGCAGACCCTGAACGTCATTCTCAACGCGCCCAGCAAGCGGCAACTTTTGCCCATGTTGCGGCTGGTCATCCCCCGCTCCGACCAGCTCCTCTTTGAGCAGTACACCTCGGAGGGCCTCTACTTGAAATCGGATTTAGTTGCAAGCAACGGGAACGCCGAACCCCCTCCGGGTGACTTCCCAAGCGCCAGCCCGACTCCCCCGGGGCATTTCTCGCCTAACAACCCGCCCGAGTTTCAGGTGGCGTTGCGAGGCTCGCCGGACAGTTTCAGCACCAGCAGCGACGGGACAGCTCCCCTGGTGCCGCTGCTCGGGAGGAACTTCGTCCACGAGCCGCCGGGCGAGCTGCGGCAGGTCACCATGAAGCGGCACAAGAGCAACGAGGGCCTGGGCTTCAGCATCCGCGGCGGCTCGGAGCACGGGGTCGGCATCTACGTGTCCCTGGTGGAGCCGGGTAGCCTGGCGGAGAAAGAGGGTCTCCGAATCGGTGACCAGATCATGAAAGTCAACGACAAAGTCTTCGACAAAGTCACTCACGGCGAGGCGGTGAAGGTAAGTTTGTTTTTGTTCAACGTCGCCAAACCTGCGCACGCACAGCTTTCACAGTCTGCACATTCATCCTTTCTGTGCGGGTATAAATAGGTAGCCCCCAGAGAGTAAGTGGAGTGGCACGAATGTCACAGCCATGGGAACTACTTTGCACTGGCCTTGTCCTCTAAACTTACAGCTCCTGTGTTTCATAAAATCCTGCCTCATGAGAGATGTGGATCTCTCCTCAGTGTCCAAAACTGACCTCTTGAAGCTCATTAGCCCCTATTCATTATTTACTTGGATACAAGCAGCTTTGTATATTTGTCATATCAGCAAACAACGTGTTGCAGCAGCACTGTAATGTGAACACTGGTTACTACCTTCTAGGAAGCATGTGTGTAACCAGACACCCTCAAAGCAGCTGGTAACCATAGAGGGGGAGTGTGTGTTTGTGTATAAGTGTATGTGGAAGGAGCTGGAGCCAGTGCTCTGTTAAGAACGGAGAATAAATACAATGTTAATATCACAGAGTGTAAAGAAAGCCTATTAGCAAATGAAGTGATAAAAGAGCATGTCTGATTCGTGCACAGCCGGGATTGATTTAGAAGAAAACCTTGTGAGGTCCTTGGTTTTTATGAGCCCTGTGTGGGCTGTCCGTGGTGCTGAAAAATCATCCGAGCGTCATCTTCTCTTCTCCTTAAACTGCTTTTGCCTCCTTTTCTCTCTCAGCGTAATGCCATGCTTTTCTGATCGATTTTGTGATTGCACTCATTCACACCTATTTGCCCACGCCGTATACTCATATCACAGGGATTCGTAGTCCTTTAACAAGGTTCAAGTCAGTTTTAAAGAATCTGGGAAATCGCACTCATGGTCACTGCTTCTGCTTCTGAGTTAGTTTTATTTGAGATACTTAGAAACTCCTACCTGAAGCATCTTAAGTAGGTGTATTATTTACACAGGCTCTTTTGTAGCATAATACTATAACAATTTGAGCACAGCAATCTTCAATCATCTTTCTTCTTGGCATGGTATACTTCTTTTCATTTCCATTTTCTCAAGCAGCCCTGGCTTGTACTTACTTGGATGGAAGAGGTGTGAGTAAAAAACAAAGGCAACAATACAGAGTAGACAGAAATAGCCACAAAAAGTACCTGATATTTATAAGCCGCTTTTTAGAATAGTGATTGTACGTCTGCGGTTGGAAAGGTCACTAGTTTCTTCCCTCGGACAGCCATGGATTATAGCTCAAATTAAGTCCTTTCTAACCTTCACTGATCCAGAAAAAGTCATTCATGCTTTTATCTCCTCTTGTGTGAACTTTTTGTAATTCTCTTGATGCAGGGCTCAGCTATAAGGCAAGCCTTTACCTTCAGTAAGCCTAAAATACTACCCCTACGGGCTTTTAACTAAATGCTAAGAAATGAGAACATGTTACCCCTGATTTTGTCTTTTATTCACGGGCTGCCTATGTGCTTCGAATACACATTTTAGACTTTAGGCGGTCATGGTCCGTTGTACATTTATAGGTGTACATAGATTTATCTCCTATCCTACAACACACATCCTCACAATGACCTTTATAATCCAGCCCACGAATTGATACCATCTTTTAGATTAATGCATTTTCATCGTGATTCTCTCATTGTGTTCTGTTAGATTTTGTGGTGTAAAACACACAGTAACTTAAAGTACTTCATTTGTAATGCCAAGGTGTCTCTGAGGAAGACACATAACCCCCATGTGTTAATAAATAGTTTTGTGCTGACGTGCCCACTGACGATGCATGTTAGAGTAATGAGGTCGCCGGCCTAATTCTGTGTTCGCACTTCCTCTAAATCTGCTTTACGGACTAAATTCTTTCACAAGACTGCAGCAGAACGTCTCTGCAATCCGTATCAAACGTGGTCTCAAACTGCGTCAGATAGAATACTAATGACAGCATTAAACCGTCCATGTTTTTCCAATCAATTCCCTGCACATTTGAAAATGTCTCATTTGTGGAGTGAAGGCTATTGATTGCTGTTACTGTTAATGAAAACATTTGAAGAGTCTTGCTGTTGGGGTTGCTTTTCCGACATGTCCTTGTTCAGGTTCTTTTTTTGAGTGACTAATAGTGTTGAGACTGTGAGGATGGATGAAAAGTGTTCCTCTCTGCATAAAGTATTCCTTCATTGTATTTATTCACACTTGTGCCTTGTCAGAAAGTAAATGTCATGATTGTTCTGCCACTCACTCTACTACTACACTTCTGCTGCTACTAGTTACAGTGCCACCACTGCTGCCTGGCTGTTATTAGGCTGACAGGGCAGGCACAGAGCCAACACTAGAGAAGCCCTGCCTCAGATAAAATCCCCCCTGGAGGTCATTAATGCTTGTGTTCAGTTATTTTTATACCTTCTTGGTTTAGTCTAAATGTTATTACAGCCTTTTAATCATTTTAACCTTTTGAACTGTACCAGACCTATTAGTGAGTTCATCATTACAGACTCACGGTGGCCAGTCAAACATTTGAAATACCAGCACGATACTGTTCTGATACTGTTAATATTCTGGTGATGATGATGTTGATAATATTTCTAGCTGTCAGGCAGAATATAAGTAAAGTTGTCTATAGCGTGAGAAGTTGAGTTACTTTATGTAAAAAAAACAAAAAACAACAGATATTCAATTTCCTCCATGTTATACAATGTTTTTCACTTCGTATTTTAGACAGACTACTCAGCTGCCGACTGATTGTTAAAGCACTCAGTCCAAACAGCCTAAATACTGAGTTTAATCAATAACTGAATCAGTGTTACCCAGTCTTTAGACAACAAACCACATTACTGTGAATAAATCTGAACTTTTTAAACACTTAAATTATTAAATATGTATGTTTTGAATATATTTCATTTCTTCAGTAATTTTATTCATTATAGCTTCTTGCTAAAATCATCATGACAACTTCCTTAAAATTTGAAGCCAGCCAAGTCTGATAACAGCTCAGTGAAATGTATCTTATGGCACATTTGACAGATGAAATGTCACCCCTTGAATAAGCGGCTGTCTGAAAACTCATGATGAATCCAGACTCCTCACCTCAAACTGAACTCTGCTCTCACAGGCTATTCATATTCAAAACTCCACTAATCAGTGTTTTCACATTAACGTCCAATCAAATGACTGTGTGTAATGGGAAAGTTGTCTCAGTGATGAACCCAAAGAGAGTTATCCCTCGACTCTACTTCGCCATCAAGCTGTGATCGGTTTAGTCTCGCTGCTCTCATCAGCCCAGTTTGCAGCAGTAGCAGGCAGCTGTTTTTCTGCAAACAAGCTCTGATAAACTCTCTGTACTGTAGCCGCCCAGCACCAAACAACAGACAGCCAAAAGTTAGCGACTAGATTGGGAAGAAAATGGAACATCTCACAGCTAGAGTCAGATGCGTTTCTTACAAGTTAATGGAGACGAAAGCAGAAAAGGGGAGAGTGAACGTTTGACTTTTTTCAGGTGGACAGAATCATGACTCAGAATGAGTGATTATGTTGGTCTAGCGCGGCTGGATGTGTAAACAGGCAACTTTTAAGGAATCAAGCCAGCTATCTTTCTGAAATCTTCATATGGCGATAATTGGTTTGAGCTGTGTGTGTTTCCGCTGTTTTTTGAGATTTATTAGCCAAAAAAGGATTAATTCTCTGAAAGACTAATCTGATCATTTTGAAAAAGTGTAGATTCTGTCATTTGTTTAGCCTGAATATTGTAGAAAAGTCACGCAAATAACAAAGCACTAATTCCTCAAAAATAACAGGCTTGACTTTAAATAAATCTTTGCTACTTATTTTGTTTCCAGCACATTACTCATTCAAACGGTTTTCTCCTGGCTCCACACCTCTGCTTAGGCTTAATCCGCTTCACTTTAGCAAACCCGTGTTGCCTGATGAGTTCAGGGATGGCCTCTGAAAGCGGTAGATTGTTGTTTGGCCCAGGGGATGCGTCAAGGGCTTACAGCTGTATTTCTTTCTGTCTCTGACTCTCTCCTCTCCCTAAGAGCCTGCTTTGGCCTCAGTCCCTAGAGTCATTGCCAAGGTTAGCTACCCAGTCAGCATTTAGGCTTTCCTTTATCATCTTCTCTGTGGTTTGCTGGACAGTCAGGAGATGTGATGGCATAGGATTAGGGACATAAATCGTGTTGTTTTGGAGAGCCAGAGCCACAACAACAAAGAGAAGCAGTCTTATCTCGACTTCAGCCACAGCGTGCCTTTCTCCATGACTTTTCATTTTGATGTGGAGGGTGTAGGAGGGAGAAACAAAGGCAGAATGGTGGCGTAGAGACCCAAAGGCAAACACCTAGAAAAAAGAGAAGGAGGCACAAAAGAAGACATCTGGAGATGCCCTTGTTAGTTGATGTGTTTTCCTGTCTTCCTTTTGTCTTTGTCTGTTTTGAACCCTGTCAACAGTAGTTCCAAGAAACTCTGTAATTTGGTGTGTTCGGGGCCGTTGACGCTGCTACTGCCCTGCAAAAACGGAGACTTAGCCGGTCTAAACTCACTGGGTTGACAACTGGGCCTCTGCCAGACACACTGACATGCAAGGACTTGGCCACAAGTCAGAGAAATGGAAGCTGAGTGGCCTGGAGCAGGACTGCAGACTACTAATGGGCAGTGTGTTGATTAGATGGCGGAAAGCAGGTAGAAATCTCGTTAAACTCGAGGATGGTATTAATTGATTCATAGCTTGAAGCTCATTCTGCGTTGTCTTGCTGGATGTTGTCAAGATTCAGAGCTGCACTGGACTGCTCACAGTGTGCAATTATTAAGCCCCAAAACATGAAGCACATCCTCATTCTAATTTAAGTTGGCTGGGCATGAACATCATACTTTCTATGTTCTTACATAATGACCCAAGTTTACACCTCACCACTGCGATTTATTTGAACTAACTAACTAACGATGACATTCCCTTAATATGATGTGATTCCTTTTGAAACAGGATGTTAAAGCGTTACACAACTCTCAGTGGTGGATTATTTTAAATAAACCAAAGGGGGGAGTTATTCTTGGTAACAGCCATCTTTAGTCTCAAAGTCGGCATACCTATCAATCCATTTCAAACGCCTCTTTAAAAGGTTTTGTGACACTATAACAACGTCTAGCGACTTCCACCTCTGACAGAGTTATTATTCACAGAACAAAAGGTTGCCTGTAAGGGAAAAAGTTGTTTTTCTGTTGAGGACAAGCTCCAGAATGAGGACACCACTTAAGATTCATTGTTCAATGCTCCAAGAAGTTAACATTGTGTGTCTTTAACCCTGTTTAACGCTAACATTTCCACTGCTTGTCGACTGAACCAACTGTGCAGCCTGAGCAAGAAGCTTAAACGCAGAGAAAGTGTGGAAAGAAAGCTATATTACCATACTGGCCTGAATATATAAGAATAACTTTTCTGGGAATTCGGTTTGAAAAAGTTGTGGTTATATTCTATTCGAAGAAGTTTTAGTTTAAGCCAAGTTTAAGCCAAGGGAGCTTCTGATGGCTTGTGTAATGTGGCTACCGCGGAGGATATAAATTTCAGATCAGTGAAAAACAAGTCGAGAGCGTCTCCCGACGTCTTTACTGCAGAGACGGTCCGGGGACAGAGTCGTCTGTCAAGCTGCCAAAAAGTACTGCTCTCCCAGAATGTCATGATGAGGAAAAAAAGCTGTAAATTGCAAACAGTCAGAGAGAATGACTCCGCAGCCCGACAGGAAGAAACTCTGAGCACTCTGTGTGACTGATAGACAGGCTACATAATAAATGTGGGTTTTACTTCCTGGCTTAATGGAAGTGTTTCATGTTTCACTTTTACAAGAGAAAAAGATTCAAGGATGAGGACTCTTTTAGTATCTTGGGGAAACTTCCCCAAGCAGGACTAGTTTGAAACTGTTTCATATCTTCAGAAAAGTCAAACGCAGCTGTTAGGAAAGGCAGGGTGGTCATTAAAGTTGTTGTTTGTGCGTTAAACTGGCACACTTTCTGCATCCAACCCGGCAGCACATGCACACACTGGCTGCGATAGCTGATTAAGCACTGCGATGAGCAGCCTGAACTAAACGAGGTACAGTGCCTTTAGGCCTGGCCTCTGGGCTTTTGTTTATGTATTGGAGTTGGCATGTATCTTATAACACCCTGTAGAAGTGTTGTCCGCCAAGACACAGAAAAAGTTGGGAGTGAATCTCTCTGTAAACACGAGGCTGATTGTTGCCTAAAGGCACCCCTAAAGGTTTGACCGTGCCACAGTAGACTGCACAGTTGTCACGATAGTGAAATACCAGAAAAGGTGAATTATTTCTCTTCCAAGTCTGAACTGCTCCTGCTAACATGCCCCTGAGAAAAAAACATTTAACCCTTAACAAGTGGCAAACAGTGGAGGATTCGCAGACCTCTGGACAGGTTTGCTGGTGTAATGTGTCACAGAATATGAAGGAGGCATTACTAAAAAAAAAAAACCCCAAAGAAAACAGTCTCACTCAACAAACCCTTGTTGATAAAAAAAAGGTGACTAAATAGACCAAAGAAGTGGACAACTTGTGGGTTTTGGTCTCTTTCTGCCATGGTTTCATTTATCAGTACGTGAAAGCTTACATAACCACTTCTCTGGGGGTTCAGATGGCTTTTTATATCACAAAAGGCTCATTTATTGGTGAATGTGTGCACTCAGAAATAATTTATGTATACACAAATCATGATGTACTTGCTATGCTCTGATTTGTGGGAAAGGTGCTCCTTTCTCTACTGTAAATGGGCTTAGAGTCACTCGCAGTCTTACAAGCATCACCTGTCCTACAGCGAATACATTCCACTGAAATGTACTGTATAAGCTACAGGAACAGCCTGTGTTCATGATGAATTGAAGGGACCTTTGGCTAGCTCTGAAGTGTTTCTTGTTGAAAAGATTTGTGAGGTTATGTAAGTAATCTTTTTTTGTATTAATCTCAGCACTTGTTGCTTCAGCCGCACAGGGGTTCATTATATCTAGCTTTTTTTAAACATTGGGCGCATTAATGAAAATTGATTTTCACTGCTGCAAACACGAGTAAATGGATCAAGGCTTAGTCATTAAAAAAAAAAAAAAAAAAACCTCTGACAACAACAAAATGCAGACGATGCAATTCACTCTTTTTAGTGTGAACTGGTCGAGGGAATCTGGCAGCATAATTTACAAACTTTAGCATTTCACTCATCTGTTATAATTAATTGAATGTAATGTTATTGCATTGTGGTACATAATCACAGTTTAGCGGTACCCCAAGACAGCAGTTTTTATTGTTTCATTTGGTAGTTATTTGCATATTATTTAAACTCTAAAATAGAAAAACGGGCATAAATGCTAACTTTATAGTTACTACTGTTGCCCAGTAACTATGAATAATACATGCATTTGCCTTGGTCCAGACATTGCGTGTTGACTGATGCCTTTCTGGCATCATGACATGAAACAATGGTTTCTTGGCTAAACCAGTATTGATCCAGTGAGCGCTGCAGGGGGGGGACTAATGATTAGCCAATTAGCACCAAGACAAGAGTAATGTCATTGTCAAGCTGTGAGCCAGAACTACCGAAGAGAAAAAACAATAATGGTGACTAGACGCTGCTATCGAGGCTGCTCATAGATGTGTCTCCTTATTATTGCTGGATATTGTAGTTTGTTGTTACGCTGCTCTGCCCTGCTTGTAAAACCCGGCTAAACTAGTCTGTTGGCATGGCTATGCGGCGGTGTCGACTTAAAATGACGTTCGATTCGGGTCTCTAGTATTTCTCTAGTCTCTAGTGGTTGGTTTAGAAAAATCAATCCCCCACTCCCTACGGACATTGGTTAGAGTGGAGGAAATGTCAGACTGAAGATGGAAATGGAGTGTAACGAGTGGACAATTCTGTGTGATATCAGGCTTGGTTAGTTTTGTTGTCACTGCAAATTCCTTCCTGTTTGCTTTGAATGGCAGTCAACAAATTCCCTTGGACAAATGCTGATATAACATTTTGCACCTTTCAGTCGGTGTATAGAGGTCTCCAGTGCACAGAGGCCTCATGACGCTTCATGTGACTGAAGCTAGTGACTACTACGATTTTTACGTTAGTGCAAACCCAGTTGTAATGTGAAGCTTTTGTTTTGAAAACTCCTATTATTAATAACCCATATTTTTCTCACAGTTAACCTCTGTTTTGAAATTTACTTGTGAACAGTGCTGATTTAATGGTGCCATAACAAAATCCATCACTGTATCCTTTAATATTATATACTGAATTGGAAAATGGAAGTGTTGAAATGCTGATTTCTCAGTTTGGGCAACAGCTGCCTATAATGGATGGGGACAGATGGAATTGTTGGACCAGCTGGGAAACTCTGATTAAACAAAGTGAACGGGTGCTACTTGAAAAACTACCCTTGTGGTGCCCTTGAGCAAGACACTTAGCACCTTTCTACTCCACTGGCCAACACTTACTTGGCCACAGGCTTTTACTGGCCAGCTTCCAGTTGTGACTGTACGAGTAGGAAACAAGTCATGGCTAAAGTTTGGAGGGTCAGCGCTTTCTCTTCTTAAATTTTTGGCAGCTTGAATTCTTTCTGCCTCAAGGACTAAAAAAAAACTTCCATCAACCACACCGATTCAGTTCTGTGGTGAGGGACCACTAACAGCGCTTGGTCGGTCAAACGTTTAAATGTAACTTTCCCCCACAGAACGTGTAACTTTTCTGCCATTAAATAACAGATTTTAGGTCATATTCATGTTACATGTTAATTTACAGAATTTCCTGATGTACAGCAAAGTAAACTGCTGCTGTTAGCTCATGTTAGCTCAGTTTAGTAGCTAGACTGACAAAAATACAAAATATTACCTTTAAAAAAAATCATGTTGGACCATCTTAGAAAAAACATAGGTCAACTATAGATATTCCTACATTATCCAGCTCATAGTGAATACATGTTCAAATCACAGACTCACGGATCACATTTCTAAAGCATTTTTTTCTGTCCTTTATCCCAGTTCTTTGCTACATAAAAGAATAGTAGTGAGGCACTTTGTTCAGTTTGGGTAATTAGTGAGCAGCTACTGAGAGTGGAGGAATGCGTGTCTCTCAAGCTTTTAATCAGGAGGGAGGGTAGGAGAGATTGAGTGCTCTTAGATAATTTGGCTGCGGCATCAGAAGTTGGCAGAGAGGGCCGGAGAGAAAGCAGGCAGAAACCGTGCATGGAAGGAACACTGAATAATAAAACTTTGTCTATAATGCATAAGACAAACATTAAGTGATTGATCATGCCATGTGTGATTTTTGCTGGCCATATTTTTTAATACACCAGTATTAAAAAAATATATTTATATAACGTTTAATTTTTAATCTAATTGTCTTGCAATTCCCGCAGATGCAATATCTCAAAGATTAGCGCAGCACCTTAAATCTATTCTCCTCTGTAATTGTCATTTGAAATATTTATAAATTGCTTTAATTAAGTAGGAGGGGGGCAATTCTGACCGTCTTTGTGTTGTGGCAAGCTGTACTGATGAATATTGATGTGTTTACTGGCGTTGGAGGGTTGATGTGAAGACTGAGTGGGTGATGATGGAAACACACTGAGAGGAGTTCGTAATTTATATGTAGACGGGGCAGCAGATGATGTCATTTGCGGCATTTATATGCAGTAATCTTTCACACTTGTTGATGTTTTATTCAGCTGTTCTCTGTCTGCCTCCTTGATGCCTCTAAAATATCTTTCGTTTTTTTTTTTTTACACAGACCTACACTCTCACCTTCACTTGTCCAGACAAATCATAGCTTATAACCCTCACTCACTTTTGATAGGCCGTGCCTCCATCCTTATACGTGCCACTTGTATTAGTGCAAGCCCCACACATGCACATGTACAAACACACATAGTGTCCTAACCCTGTGAGACTTTCCTGGCACTCAATCAGCAATATCTTTCCTAATTACCCTCCTTTGACGTCAAATGCCCCATCGTTATGTCCATCTTAAGGCAGCTTTTTTATTCTCCTCTGGTGGGCACACCTGGGGTCCCTTAGACAGCCAAAGCGACTCTATTGTAACAGTCTAATTGCTTCACAATGGAGCCGCCGAATGCTTCAGTTCACAGCGAAGGTGTCCCCAATCCATCACCTGGTCCCCACAGCACTAAATCACCGGAAGCTGCCATTAATATCCGGTCAATGAGCTGAATCCCTCCATTTCTGGTCACTTCTGTCTACAGGCAGGAAATGACTTATTCTCTTAGTCCCTGTGGTGCTTTGAGTTTTAGAGATAGTCATATTTTATTATTTACGATCTGTGGCGAGAGACAGCATTTTCATGTTGTGTAAAAGTTGTTTGAATTTCTTGCATTAGTTAAACTAAATTCCTACGGATATACACTCAGTTGTGAGTTTGTTATTACTCTAAATCTAAAAGTAATGCAGTCTATGATAACAGCCTGTAGTAAAACCTGTTCATGAAGGTTGTACTGTTCAGTTTTTGTTGTAGAGAGCACTTGATTCAACTTTATAGTCATTTTATGGCTGTAGATTCCAGGGCTACGATTTAGTTTATTCTCGTTGGTACAGAAGTGTCGTATTAGACTGCATTCAGTTTAGCTATAGTTGCACCTAAAGAAGTAAATCCAGATATAATATCACCACATCCTGTACATTACATAAAACAATATAACAACTGCACAAACTGCTGCCACAAGAAAATGGATGGAATGTTTTCAACTCTTTTCTTTTGACACAATTAGCCTGACAAAGGTCTGGATTGCAGGGCTGTTGCATTAGATTTTCACTGCATTATGCAGGCTGCCGCTCTGTCTTTGTGAAAGCCTTGATTGAGGTTGGCACCTCAAGTCTGTGAAAAAAAACAAAAAAACCTTTGTTGTTGTGACCTAACTCACATTTCATACCTGTATTATTTTCACAATTATACATGAAATTCTCTGTAAATCAAGATATTCAAATTCTTCAACCTTTGAATCTGCCAAATCTGATGCTTCTTTTATTTATTATTTATTTTTATTAGTATTTATTTTTTCTTTTATTATATTTTCATAGAACTGTCTACAGTAAGTCTTGATTTAAATGTGTAAATAGTTTAAATATGTGTTGGTTGTCGTTTGACATTTACAGGGCCCAGAGCAAATAAACAGAAGTAGGCTGGAATTCATATAGCCAATACAAACTCATCTAAAAATGCCCAGACTGGACATGATCTGTCAGATCAGCTCAGGAGCGATTTGTAATATCTGTTATATTGAGCAGAGCTCAGTTGTAACATTGCCCATGCTGCACCAGCAGGCATCATCCAAAACCTTGAGGTAGTCAACTCAATAATCCTGACCTGAGATAAACTATTGAATTTATATTTGCAATGAAGAATGGAAAAAGAATAATGTGTAAAATGAAAAAAAACCCAAAAAACTGTCAAAACACTGACATCACTAAGCATCGGGAAATCAGTTCAGCAAAGTGTTCACCTCAACTTCAGAATGGATTTATTGAATGGAGCTTGTTGGATATTTTTGTCTGAGGCTACGCAGCCATCATGGGAGTCGTGAGACTACAGGAGGTCTGCTTTGAATATCAATGAGCATTTGGAAGGTTCATTGTTACTTTGGTTTTGTCTGTTGCCCCTTTGACAGGTATAATTATGAACTGGGTCCAGTGAGAGATGTGTAGGCCTATATAGGTACCACACACACACACGCTTAGTGGTGATTATTATCCAGCTCAGAGAGGAGTTTATTGAGAGATACAGGGACAGGAAGGTCATTTGTTTTTTATGTGATTGGATTTTCAGAACAGTCTAATGTAACTCTGGCATCTACACTGCTTATTGGGATGTGAACAAGAAAGAAGAAAACTTGACTTATCTTACTTACTCATGAACGTTTGCATGCTTACATTGTAGTGGGTGGATGGATAGCGTGAAGCTGAGTGACCATGACCTCATATCTCAGTAAAATGTTATCACAGCTGTAGGAAAAGTGTCTGTGGCACACAATTCTAGTTCACAAGTCCAGCCTCATTTCATCAGTCACAGTCTTTTCTGTTTGCTGCTCCGGCGCTGTCAACTCTGGTGCTGAATGTTAGTGAGGTCAGCTAAACGGCTGGCGATGTCTTCTTCGTTTTTTCTTCTTCTTCAGGTTCCATCATACTCAACTGATGTCTCTGCTTATGGCTCTCTTGTTTTCTTCTCACATATGATCGTGGTTTATTGTACATCTGATCTTTAGTAATCAAACTACTTCCATACTTCCACTTTTCTTTTCTTCACTGTTTATCGCTTTTTTAGTGTTTGATGATCAATCATTGTCACCTCCTGAGCTGATTCAGAGATTTTGACACCTCACTTTAGTGACTAAATGAGAGTAAGCAGTAACATCACTCATGTTATATATGGCCCTTTGCAGTGACGTTCTGTTTCTCTCTTAAAGTAATAGTGTGGGTAGTCTAAAGTGGGGTTGTATAAGGTGCTTACTGATCAGTGTATTTTCTACATTATCCCTTTAAAGGGTCATTTTATATTTTACAATACCATTCAAAACCACCTCAACTTTTACAATGCGACCAGCAGTGATCCTCATCATGTAATCATAAGTTTATAGATGATGCTTGATGCAAGCAGCCATTCAACGGTTGCTCTACCGGAGGAGGAGGAGAAAGAAGAGGGATTTGATAGAGTTACGTAAGCACAACAGGGGCTGATTTAAATAATCTCCTCTCGAGAAATGGGCTTCCTGGGAGGGAGTGAAGTGCGAGTGATCAGAGGGGGAGGAGAGTAGAAACACTGGGAGTTGTCAGATGAGAGCGATGGGCTTTGTTGTAATCACACCGGTGTATTGAAAATGTTTATAATTGCTTAGTTTTAATCACCGGTATATTAAGATAGTAACCACCAACGGAAACCTAAATCCTCTTTTGTGTGTCTGTCAGATTACATTGTGTCCACCACAACACACGCATAGAGAGGGTCGCCGGCAAACCGTTACCTAGCGCAGATGTCCCTTTTATGTTTGGGACAACTGGAGAGGAGCCCTGCCAGTTATCTGATACTGTGGAGCTGCCTTACCTATCTCCTGATACACACACACACACGCGCACACACACACACACACAAACAGACGCCTCCGTCCTCCATACCATCTGCTGTCTGCCATTCTTTCAACACCTTGAAAGAGATGCATAAACCTGAGGAATAATAGAAAAGAAGGAGTTGAGGATGTGGGCGGAGGAGTGAAGAAAATGAAGAGTCAGCTCGAGTTTGGTCGTGGCGGGTTGCACATTTTAAGTGATGCATGTAATTATTTGATAAGATGCTGATTCTAAGCACAAATGACGCCCATAATGGACATTCAACATGTAGCCTTATCTGCCGGAGGTACGCGATCGGCAGCAGAGCTTGACGAGGGTGCCTGGTTATGAATAATTTAAGGAGAGAGAGCACTGTCACCTTGTTGTGTGTGTAATGAAGGGATGTGCATTTTATTAGTGCAGTTTTCAGTCTTCAGACTCAAATTATTACGTGTCACTCAGCTGTTGTACAACGAGGTTCACACCTACCTTTGACCTGAAGGCATCTAATAGAGTTGCAGAGTGGAAGGTTTTATATTGGGATTATCAAGTAAAAGTCCCGCTCCTTATTTTTACAGTTGAAGCACTTCAAGGCTTAGATGGACATCAAACTTGAATGAATTGAATCATAGCAGATGTGTTTGACAATATCTGGCTTCTTTTCCATAGCAGTAGACATATTTACAATTAATCAATGTGATGTAACCCAATTATTTTGTTAAATGATGCACTGATTATAACATTATGTTAAAATCAATTGTTTTTTTCCAGTGAGGATATCAGGTATGCCAGATATTTGACACAAGCTCAAATCCTGAAATCTAATTTTTTTTTAAATGATGTCACACTTTAAACCTTGGCTTCCCTGAGAGGGCAGAAATCCATTAACACTGGAGAAAATCAAAGAAAGGAAAATGGAGAAAGGAGGCAAGGCCTATTGTACGCTGACTGTACTTTTTTTCCAGCCATTCTCTGCGGCCATTTTAACAAATTGCACCCACTTTCCCTCTCTGGCTCTTTGCCTCTCAGCTCTGCTCGCTTATATGTATATATATATATAAAGCTGCACATGTATATGCACAATACAAACTGAATGACGCTCCACGGCCTGCTGTTCTGCACGCAGATGCACATCAAAGAAAGATGCACAAACATACACTCAGGCAAAGCATTGCAGTGTGTGCATATCAAAAAGCTGTGTGGAGTACTACACACGCTGCAGACAAAATGTGCAGTCTTGTGATGTGTTAAGGGCTGATGTAGTATAATGCGCTGTGGTGGGGATCCATTAGTGTGAGGGTTGATGGCTGGTAAAGATGTTTTTACTCTCACTTTGGATGTATTGTGGATATCAGTGCAGCTGGAGCTGAGTTATGGGAAACTGTTCCAGAGGCAGGCAGAGTATGAATGTGCGAATGCTTTGAGGTCAGACTGATTGTTTGTGATGCAAACCAACTCCGTCTCCACCGCCGTTGCATGTATCTTTCATATGAGCTGCAAGTAACCTTGTCTGAGTGTGATGTGTCTCCATCTAGTCTCAAAGCCATCCTGCACTTGACTAACCTTGTGTGGTTGCTGGACTCATAAGATCATGAAATCCCAAGAGAATCCATCTTGCCATGCTCCAAGGTATGCACATGTGTCCGAGCACAGGAGCTATGGACCGATTGGAATTCAATGAAGAGTTACGGCATGAGCTACAGGAGTGGTTCAGCGCTAGGTGTGCATGACTATTTCATTGAAAACAACAAAGGCAGCTGGTAAAGAGATTAGCATAGATGCTGCTGGCTTCAGTTATGTCAGGACAGGAGAGTATTTCTTCACTGAAAAACAGAAAACAGCACTGAAGGCTTTTCTTGGCTTCGGTCTGGGTTTGGCAATGTATTATGGTTCATTCATCCGATTGGTTAAAGTTCTTCCATTACAGACAGATGGTTCATCCAATCCAAACCTGCCAAGTTATTTTTTTTTCTGTAAGTGCGTGTCCTTTTCCAAACAGATCCCAACAATGACTTCCCAGGATCTGTGTAACAAACCATCTGGCACCGTTAGGCTGGACAACATGATGCAGTAAAAATCTGTTCTGGTGACAGAAGCTAATTTAAACACTTTTGGATGGTGTAGCAGCGAGAATGCAGACCTCGGCAAATGTTTATTGGATTGTCTACTGTGAGAGATGTCACAGGCATACATGACTGGAGGATGTATGAAGCATGTGACTATAAAATAATTTCCAGCCTGCCAGAATCACCACAAGGCTCCATAAAACACACAGTACAGTAGACCATGGACAATAAAGCGAGCATCTTTATATTCATCTGTATTTATGTGCATGAAAATGGAAATATGTGAAATTCATAAAAACGCCTAAGTGTTGCAGAACATTTTCCATGCTTGCCTGATGTGGAATATTTGGCATATGAATAAGGAGAAGTACAGTAAATGTACATTACAGGAAATCCTGGTCTCCTCCTTTCAGCAGTTTCCACACAGCATCAACGTATTGCTGTGACCCAACCTTCTGTAATAGGATTTTATGTGAATTACAGTGAGTTCAAAGTTGCATAACATTGTAAAACTCGTATTTCGTATTTCAGGTACTTATTCATCCAAAATCCACGTCTTTTCCTCCCTTTTTAAACCGTAGTAGTTGAGGCTGATCTCTGCACTGCGATCCAGAGGCAATTACCCCGAGAAAAGAGGATGACTGCAGGTCTTAGAAAGATTGAAGACTGAAGGACAATATGGGTGGCATCACATAATTCTCCCTTATGCTTTAACACCATCTGGGGTGAGGTCCCATCTAATATCTCTAACATGTCCTCTATCAGACTATCAGACACCAAAGCTAAGCTCTCATTGGTTCACGGTGGAGGCAGGAATATGAGAAGCATTAATTCTCCTCTGATATTCCCAGGGTCAGACTAAGCTGCTGCGGGCATGGGCACGGATTATGATTCCTGACAAGGTGGCACATTTGAGGACTTAAAACCAGCCCAGGACGGATAATTGACTGCATGTTTAAATGATTATTTCATCTTTGGATTGTTTCCGCTTGAAATGCGTTTGTATTGAGCAGAAAAAGCGAGAACGGAGCGATGAGAAGGAGGGGAGGGGACGAGTGGGGTGAGAATAGAGACAGCAAGAGATTGAGTTGGATCGTTTCATTCGTCCACAGCTGGTGTGTTTTGTCAGAATTCGATACACAATTATCACCAGTGTCCTGTTCAGTCCTCTGTGTGTCCTCTGCTGATGTGATCCATGTGATCTCTGAAGAGGAGAGAATTAAATGAAAAAGAGAAAGGCGTGACACAACAGTATTTGTTACTGAGCTGGCAACACGGAGAGGTCAGTGCACCACTTAAGGCTTCAATTAAACTGTTGTATTCTTGTTTTTTTGCCCTTCAATTCCCCAAAGTTTTCCTTTTAGCTTCAGCATCTAACAATTTGCTATGATGATCATGGATTCTGTCAATTCCTTTTTAGCCTGTAAAATGTTTTACTGAGAAATGAATCAATATCATGACAGGCTGTTTTTTAATTCATCATTTTAACATAGTCTGACAATACCTGGCAAAAATATAAAGTTTAAACATCAGCTGACTGCACTAGGACCCCCCCCACACACACACACACAGTTTGAGAACCAGCTGATATTTAACTCAGGCACAAATGTTAAATTGCTTAAACATTTTTGAACATTGTGTTTACCTTTCCAGACGGCTGTTTTTAAAATCCATTACCGGCCAATCAATGTGATGATTGCGAACCGAAAAGCTTGATCCTCTGAGCTAAGTCGAATTATTTAGCCTTCTATCTAATTATCCTGAATCATTAATGCTCTTTTTTATTCTGTGAGAACTTTGATCATTTTATCAAATGCAAAGCAGCTGATGCACTTGTTCCTGCCAACAAACAGAATGAGTTGTGTAGTAAGATTAATGTGTATTAGATATGGCGAGGGGTCATTTATGTTCATTACAGTAATCTGAGAATTTTCAGTTCAGGTGAAAACTGAACAAGTCAATACTGCAAAAATACTATTTGCAGTGCAAATACTCCATGGTTTGAACAGGTTGTTCATAAGGTTATTACATTTTAGAAGGACAACACAAATCAATCAACATTTTTGTAAATGTGCTTGTGTTAGCCAGCTGGATAATTTCCACCTGCAGTCCTTTGGCAGATAATCAGCAGCCTATTTGCCTCTTCCTCTCCCAGATGCTCTTCTCACATTGTACAACCTCTCTTACTGTGAACTAAAGCAAGCAGCAGGAAACAACTTTTGGGTGTGTGGGCCATAAAAATCAGGTGAAAATAGAAATAAAAATCAAATTCCATGCATTCTTTTGCAACAACGTATAAAGAATGAAGACCGCAAGCCTTGAACACGCAGCTCTGATTTATCTTTCAGCCAGCAGGTGAGTTCTCATTGTTTCCACCAGGTTGAGCTAATGTATAAATATCACAGTTTGTTCCTCGTAACATTTTTTTTCCACAATCCTTGGCTCGCATCACTTCTATTTTAGAAAAACTGCCTGCCTTTTGTCCTTTCATACAGAATAACCAGGTGTGTGTGTGTATATATCAAGCTGAGATGGCGAGGAGCCCGGGTTGTAATGCAGGCCTCGCCCTCTGCTCATCACCCCATTAACCCCAACTAAGAGTGTGTGTGTGCTGGTTAGCTTAGTCAGCAGCTGTAGTGTACCTGTAGTCCTGGAGCTGTGTTTGTGCAGGTTTTGTACAGTGTGTGTATGTCTGTGTAGAGTGAGAGTCAAGTTCAGGTTCAGGACAGGTCAGGTGTTGGGGAGATGTAACAGTCTCCATGGTGCCTCTGTCAGAACCGGGTGAGTACTCCTGTGGTTTATTACCTTCACTCTCCAAGCCCAAGGCTATCAGCTCCCCCAGAGTTATCACACCTTAGTCAGGCGAGCACACACATGCATGCACAGACATCAAAAGATGCTGCACTCATACACTCTCTCCATAGGCTATACAGAGTGTAGTGAAATGCTACACTTCTGGAAGACCGCCACCAAAATCTCCATAACCGGTCATTCTGCTTGTATCACTGTGGGACATTTTTTCATTTGCCTCTCACGCATTCATTCGGAGCATTATGAAAGCAGCTGGACGCCTTCTTCGCCTGTGGATTTAATACATCAACGCTTGATATTCTGCTTTGACCTCTGCTGTCTGCCATTAGTGCTTGCTTGTCTGGCGAGCCCATCACACTGTGAGAGGCCGGGGCCCTCTGTCAGCTTTCGTTCCCTGTACGAGCAGGATAGGAGGTTTCATGGGAGCATTTACTCTCGCAGAGGCTCTGATAATAGCTCAGTGGACCTTCGATCATTGGCTCCCCCAGTGGAGCAATTACACTATTCGCTGCCCATTATACCCTTTCTGCCCCAGACCTGTATAAACTGTGGTCATACACACACATGTGCAACCACAAAAGATGCCTGCTTGTCTTTTCCTATTGATTCTCCATCCACATCCACTTACCTGGAGGATTAATGGGGGGGTAAAACATGGAATTGGTCTTGTTAGGATTTTATCAATGATGGTATCAATATAATACAGTTTATCAATACTCTTATTGATTGTGTCCATACTTTGAAGAAGGACCTATTCTGAAAGAAAAATCATTTCTACTCTAAATACATCAGAAATAATGAATACATGTCTCACAGTTATGTCTGATTTGCTACAAATATACACTAAAATTACAATATGATACAATAAGATGATATTAACATAGTGATACATTTGTTGAGCATTTCAAAAGTCAAGTTACAAAGTGCTTTACAAAGGAGAGGCTAAGTAAACCTACACCAGCAAGATACAAAAAAGTAAAGTAGAATAATTGATGTAATACAGGTGGGAGAGAGATAATGAGATGTATGCAAAAAACAAAATAATGTAATTCAAAGTTAGTTGTAATCTAATCTTTATCAAAAACAAGTTTTTTCTTGGAAATATACATGTTGCAGCGGCAACCTCCGGATCTGGGAAATGAAGCCAATGCAGAAGTAAGGAAGTGAGGCATAATTAACAGCGTGGCAGCTTTGATTGACAGGTGGGTTCCATTACAGGTGGCTCAGCCCACCACAGGTACACTGATGACCCACATTGCCAATTTATAGATTGGCCGGGAGGTGGAAGAGGCAGGACTGCTAACATGGTGGCAGCCGGAGTACTAGATTTGAGCTTCATAAACCTGTGGGTGACATGACGTAGGCGCTGTCCATTCTTTATACTGTCAGTAGTTGGTACAGTCTCCAAGATTAGGGAAACATCATTGGTATTTAAACTCATGCTCTGTAAACCCATAGAGTTGAGAGTTGGCACATTCGCTTTATTTTGGGCACCTCATGCCAATTTATTTGAGCAGATGGAAGCACTGCAGCTGCTTTGTTTAAAAATACCCAAAACTCAGCATATGTGACGCACATTAGCATCACACACTACTGGTGAATGATCTGCATTCAAATATTGGCTTCTATTGTTTTTTATGAACGCCCAGTGTTGACGTGTGTCAACTCTGCAGAGAAGAATAAGTCATATAAATCTAATCCGCTCCATAGACTGGTGTGCCTGCGTCTTGACTTCTTTTATACGGTACATCCAGTGTGTGCGCTGCAGCCGTCAGTTGATGAATGTCAAATGACGCAATGCGGCCTGTTTGTGTTGCTCTTTCTTCCTGCAGAGTAAGCAGTCTGTCAGCACTACAGTAACCTATAGACCTATAACCAATAACCCTGAAGCCTAAAAGGGGGTTTGGATCACAGTAATGAGAGAAGCGTGTAGACAGCTACACTGATTCAGAATGAAGCTGAACATCCCGAATGACGTGTGTCGGTGAAGCCTGTGTGTTAGCCTTAGCTCCATTTCCATTTAATTTGCTAATGTGAGCTCATACTGTGCATCCCCATAACTAGAGTCTGACTGCACAGCAGCTCAGTGTGTTGATTCGAACCAAATAAGAACCATTTTAGGACAATCTTTGTACCCATTCTTACAGCTTGTTCTTGCAGAGGTTTTTTTTTTTTCCTGCCGTTTTGCCTTTATTTGAAAGTGACAACAAACAAAGATCGGAAATGCAGAGAGAGAGGGGAGCATGACAAGGCTCTGGAGATTTGTGTTGTGTAGCTCGCGTAACCTTCTGCACCGTTGTTGTGGGTGTGGTTTATTGTTTGGCTGGAGGCTTGCGTCACAGCGGACCCAAGGGAGAGCTGAGACAGCTGGCTAACAGAAGGCGGAAGGCGGCCGCGAACTTCTGTATTTGTGCGTGCCCATGTGATGTTGTATGCAGGCAGCAAACACAAACGTACACATACACAGAGGCCCGGAATGCCTGCCGTGAGGCATTTGTAAAAGACGCCTCAGGGAGGGAGAGAGAGAGAGAGAGAGAGACTGGATGGATGAGGAGGCATTTAGTCAGTTTATCTGTCACAGGTCTGGGTGGCTTTCCGTGACTCAAACCTGCTGTCTGACCCTGATTACAATCTCTCTCCCTCTCTTCACACACATACACACACACACACGCCTCATGTTATAAGGCAGACACAAGGGAACAACTGCTTGACAGATAAGCGCTTCAAAAGGAGAGGGATGGAGAGAGAGCGAAGAGGAGAAAAGACAGGATGAATGAAATGAAAGAAACAGTAGGTGGCTTTTAACTGTGATAAAATGCTGTGTACGTGTCATTGCGCTCTGGATTGCAAAGTTAAAGAGACTTATAGGTGAGGGAAGATCTGCAGAGCTCTAGTGCCAACATATTTGCAAACTACCTCAAATCTCTTCTCTCGCTCACATTTTGCAGACACGGTACATGATCCAAAAATGTCTCAACCGTGAATATCTATCTCATTATATGCTGAATATATCTCAACCGTGAATATCCTATATATGGGTAACAGTACACACTGATCCTGACAATACTGGATTATGTTTCTTTGAACAGTTTCAAATGGAATGAATGTCAAGAAACAATCAGACTAGATTATATCCATTTGAAGAACTTTATTATCTGAATGTGACACTTGTAATTGTCTTGGATAATTCTTTGTACTCGTTGTATGTCGTATGTCTTTTGGTTATCCTCATCTATATGCTGAGTGTGTGTTGGATATTAAATCTTGTGTCACTGAGACTGAAAAGTTCAGTATTAACAGGAAATAAGTAGACTATGTTTCTTGTAAAAGAGTGAATTTAAAAAGGGAAATCAAGGTGCTGATAGAAGATGATAAAGGACCAAAGATGACAGGGAAAATGACAGAGAGGTACGACTAATTTTGGTAATTTGCTAGTAGCGCTGCAGAGTTAATCGAATCTTTTGGCTCCCCACAATTAAATGAACAGGATAGACTGCGATATTGATATTTAAGCTGTGCGCTCATAGGAGACTCAGCAGCATATAAAATCAAGCACTTCCTAAACAAATAGCCAGCCACCGGGAGAGATCTAGATGTTTTGACTTCACTTTTAGGGAGCTGTCATGCCGCTGTGTGCGCACCCTGCAGCAGCAGCCTCTGCTTCCTGGATGTTGAGGCTTCAGTTCGGGGTAGTAATATACAACAGAGAGCAGACGAGTGAAACGGAAATCAAATGTCTACAGCAGAACATTTGTTTGGCAGTATTTGAGATTCAGGGCAAATGGTGTTAAACAAGAACAAATCTTATGCAAAGAGGGCACGAGGGTGCTGCAACGCAACACAGCTAAATTGTGAATGATGCATAACTTTGCTAATGTTACCTCACTGAATCCCTCCCTTTGGCCATTATCAACCTAGACATCCATAACAGCAACACTGTGCAGCGTGTCACTATATCTAACCAGTCATTATGCTGACAAATGCTGTTGAAACACCAGTTGCAAGTACCCTAGGCATAAAGAACCTGCACATCTAGACATCTCCTGAACTGCAAGTCACCAAATCAGTGCTTACTGGGAAATGGCAATGGCTGGAGTACAGGAAGCAGCCCCTTGAGAGTCAATTGAGATGGCCTACATCAGCGGCACGCTATGACGCAGGCAGAGTTAGAAATAAAAATATGCATGATGTGGAAGGAAAAAAATAACAATGATTTAAGGCAGTTTTTAAACCAAAGAAACAACCTGAAAGAGAAGTTCGAACATAAGATCTGTTAGAGTGAGTGTTATGACATTTTAAATACAGACATTCCTGTTAAAGCACAAGCTCTGTACAGATCTGCAGCACAACAGAGAAAATCGTACATACCTGAGGCATATAATGAATGCAAAGTGATGCAGTCGGCAGGTTTATTATATCATAAAAGCTCCTTGTTGGCACTCAGCGCCATCGTCACCCACTCCCACTGACTCATGGTGTCAGTCTGTTTCCCCGCTATCATGTACAGCATCACTGTTTAGCTTTCGCTCAGTGCTTCACATGTGACTCATGAGACTGGAAGTTGTGGGTGTATCTCTCTGTTATAAAAGAAAGTGAGGAATTTCAAGGTAAAAGCATGAGAACTGTTGAACAGGTCACCTGAGGTTAATAACTGAATGTAACTGAGTACTGATGAAGGGTGTAGTAATATTGAGCTGTCTGTTGAGGGCTTGCAGTATTATTGTAACATGTAGGCTTTAGTTTATTTAAAGTGTAACAGCACCCACAAATTCTACTAGCTCCATCCCAACAAAAGCATAAAACTTGTGTGAATGATGCCGCCCGATCAGCATACATTTTCAAACAAGTGTGATTTCACATGAGGTGTGTTGAGCTGTTTTCAGCCCATGACATGCTGATTTTCATGGTACGAATGATAATAGTCATAATTTAGTTTACAGCTCAAAAGATATTTTTAAGGGAACACTGCCGCTTTAACAAGATTATCAGCCATGACGAGTATGTGGTTGAGATGGGTGTCATTTTTTAGGCAACAGACATTGAAACTTGACTTTAGTTATGCCCCAATCATGTTTTTCACATCACCTGATTCATGGCCGACACCAATTAACATGTTATGTTAATTGAACATGAACATAAGTTTTATTATTTAGATTTTTATTAAGATCAGGAACAGTTTCTGATACTTGTAGCTATAAATGCTAATGCACTAGCATATAAAGTGCCTTAGCATAGAAAGGCACTTAGCTGCGAGGCCAACCTGTTAATTATATGTGTGTGTGTAATTGCTGTGGTTGACAGGTCTACTCGTCTTCCTTCTCTTTGTTTTTATTGATGGCTTGGTTGATTGAATGTCTTGTTAGATTTCACGAGTTGTTAGTTGTAGCAAGATGCCTTTTTTAAAAGTCAGATATTTTGACTTAGCGGGACAAGGACACAGCCATGTTCCATTATGTGTACCAGGAAGTCATGCCAGTGAGTCAGCATGCACAATATCAAGACCCTGGAAGGTAATACACTGTTATTAATTACATCTGTGCTTTTCCTGTTATTACAAGCCAAACTGTCAAACTGCTAAAAATGCCTTTATAAGATGGTTTCATATTCAGTTACGGCATTAGATAGAGCAGGCTATATATTTGTTTCACTGATGGACTGCACCAGCAGCTTGTTAATGTTGGACTTTCTGATTGTATTCATCAGGTGGCCAGAAACAGTACTCCAAATGAGTCATTATCCTGCTCCATGTTTTATGCTCCAGCAGTTGTTGTTGGAGCAGAGGGAAATATTCAAAAAAATAAATTCCCACATGTCTCATTGCCTCTCAGCATGAAAGAGTTAAATTCTGAAACAGGAACAAGTAGACTAAAATGCAT
Source organism: Nibea albiflora (assembly GCA_014281875.1). NCBI lineage: Eukaryota > Metazoa > Chordata > Actinopteri > Sciaenidae > Nibea > Nibea albiflora. Next base: position 5,082,358 of record CM024803.1, read on the forward strand.
GATTTAATGATGACAGTGTTGCCCACAGGCTCTATATACAGGCCAGCTGAGTAAGAGTAACCGCGTGTGATTTCAGTGTGTGTGTGAGTGTGTGCACGCTTTTAGTGCTTGTAGTTTAAGAGCCACTCAAAATTAAGTAGTGCAGTATGAAGGACCTGTGGGGCGATGTGCCTGTCTCTGGCTTCCTGTCTCTCTCTCTCTCACACATACACACACACACACACACACACACACACACACACACACACACACACACACACACAGCTAGTGTTCTATAGAAGAGAAGAGATGTACATGTTGGTGTGTGGTGAAGCAGAGGAAGGGAGTGTTTGGAAATGACTGCCCACACATTTGTCTGCTGTGGTGAAATTTTAGAAGCTTTTAAGTTAATTAAACTGGATTAGGAGCAAACCAGAGGGCCTCTTTATTTCTCTATTTCTACCTTTTTTGTCAGTCACACACTGACCTCATATCACATTTTCTGCATCCCCTTCTTAGCTTTATATAACAGGAGTTTCTCAAGCTGTCGGGTGCTGATAAATGCTTGTTTTAAAGGGCACGGTTTTCCTCTAGATTTGTTTGCTCATCTCTTTTCTTTATGTGATTTGTAATCTGTAATGACGTCCACCAAATGTTGTACCGTATGGTTTGAGGTAGAGACTTTAATATTGATTGTAAGGGTTGGTCAGAAGTATGTGAGGGAATACTAAGCAACTATAAGATCCACTGACACACACACACACACACACACACACGCTCACACACACACAAACAGACGGCAGCTAATCATCTTAACTCTTGAAAAACTGTCTGGGAGGAGCTTTGTCTGGAGCTGTTTTTAATGTTGTGGAGTGATGGAAGAGATTTCCTTTTCCAGTGACTTCTGCCTCTTGTGAGAGTGTAAGACTGACGTTGAACTTTATATTTTATGGTTCTTTTTTGTAAAGCTGGTCGTTTTGATGTAGTGCAGTCTGTAAACATATGGAGGTAGGGATTAGGAAGATAAGTTTTAAACCCTTCATCCTACAAACACATGCGTATGCTCATAGTTTAATACATATTAAAGCCCCCATGAATTCTTCGAAAAATGTTTTGGGAAAACGGTGAATCTTTAATGCTGATGTAATCCTGCATAAGACACGAGACCAATAAAATCATCACAGTTTGTCCCTCCAGCCTCTCTTCTATCAATTCAAACGGCCCTTTTCGTGAGCAGTTTGTGATGATTTCCCTCTGTGTTATATTTTTTTTTGTTGGGAGCATCTTATTAAAGATGTAAATGTTCAATTTCATGGGGCTTTTAATATATGTACTACAAAATTATGGATATACAGCTATTTCACTTAGACACTTACATTTTAAGGAGAGCATCATGCTTCTGCAAAAATAATCCACTTACAATGTTTAGTCAGTTCTTCTACAGTCTGCTGTATTATTACAGTTCTAATAAATATAACAGTCGATCACGTTTGTATGTAAAAGATGTTGCTTGTAGTAACAAACCAACAGACATTTATTACCCGACCTATTGCTGTTCCAGCTCTGCTGAGTTTTATAGCAACTTTTGTTTCATTGTTTTGGCTTTCCGGCTCACAATTTTAATCTTTTGGTGTATCATCAGCCTCATTTCCAGACTCAGCAGGCTGATGTTTTCAGCAGAAGACAACTCTTAAAACCCACTACACAACCCCAGCCCAGCAGACAGTCAAAGTTAGTGTCTATGTTGTGAATATAGTGGATCATTTAGCAGCCAAAAAGCTAGCTATTTCCCTCAGTAGTTGGTAGAGACCAAACTAGAGCTAAAAGGAGGGTGAATGTTAGACTTCATGACTCCAAACAAATCTTATCTTATCTTCCTCCATGTCTGCTGGATATGTAAACAGGCGACTGTTTGCTAATAAGTTCAACATATCAATGTCAACATTTTTTTATATACTGTATATATATCTTGTTTCTGCTGCCCCCAAGTGGTTAAGAAATGTTTTTGCCATTACACTGAAAACTGACTGAATACTGTAGTGTAGTGTCATTCTCAATCTGTGTCCTGTATGCCTGTTCTTGCACTATGTAACTTTGCGCTCCAGGTACAATCACCCACTAGAAGATTGCAAAAATTTAGAGAGTAATGGAGAGAGCAAGAGGCCACCGGATAAAGTAATTCTGGGACTGACTTTAAGTTGTTGGCCAGAGCTTTGTGAAGGGCTTCTTGCTGTTGGACTAGTAAATAATATTACCTGGTTACTATTCTTGTCTTGTTGCTCTTGCTTGATGTTTGCCTGTTAGCAAAGTTTTTGACTTGCTAGTTTCCAAACTATCAACACAATGTTACTTTAAGTTTAGGGAAAGATCATTGCCATTGTTATATACTCTTTATAATAATATAACCATAACCATGCCATAGTTGCCATGCACAGATATGTAGAAAAAGTTACAAATGTTAAAAGTCTAAAGTTTAGAAATGTGTCCAATATTAATATTCTGTCTCGCAATAATTTTTTGAGCATCTGGACAGTGACCACTGGTTTGAAACCCTGACTCACCTGCTGGCTAAAGTTCCTATTAAGCATTATCATTATCTCATTTCAAAATGACATTTTTTTTGCCCGGTTTCGCTTAGGTTTGCTAAAGTTGAATGTTTCTGGCCAGCCCTGAGTTCCCCATAAGTGCTAATGCCTTGCATATAAACTTAATTTGTGGGACACTGCAATGGCGTGCAGCGTGTCTTGAGCAGTAGTGAAGGTAGCGAGGTGAACACAGGAGTTTGACTGCTGTAGTAGCTGCAGTTATCTTGCGTCAGTGCTCTTTGTACCGCTGCACTTCCCCTATTGACTTCCATCATGGCCACATACACACAAACACACACACACAAGATCCTGGTCTGCGCCACTTCATTGTGCCTGCTTGACAAATATGGAAAATGATATTGTCTAAAAATTGTGTTTCGTCCATCAGATTGTCTGTTTTCTCCCAACAGTAACAATGACGTGTCTCTCTGATCCTGCGAATACAAGCCCTTCATAGATGGAGAGGTAACATAAGGTGGCAGACAGGAAGTGGAACTATTTAGAGCAGCTCAATCAAAAAGCTACTACAATTTAATCAGGGGAAAGCACACTCTGGTGCTTTTGTTTGTTTTCTTTTTTTTTTTTACTACTTTCTTTTGCTCTCTTTGTTTTACAATGAGATATGTTAGAAAGGTATTCATATATTCATATTAGAAAATTGAAAACGTATTTATTCTCTGTGTTATAGTGATTGTCATAATATCCTCAGATATGGCTGAAATGTAATTAACTTCTTGGCGCATGGACACATGACAGCAGGAGAAATCATTTTAAACCGGTCAGCTCATTTAAAACCGTTTTTACATTTTCTGTGAGAGTTGGCAAAAAGCAAAGAAAACAATAAACTCTCATTATAATATAGACCATATCACCAGCTGACAGAAAGACAGACAAAGACATTTTTTGCATGAACGCATGTCCTCGCATGCAAATCCATGTGCAGATGCACACGTGTATAAGGAAGCGTCATGGGCCTGCCCGTTTAGTTGAGTCAGTCACATGCTTTGTTAGTGTTTTATCGGCTTGCCCTCTGAGCTCTGTGGCCTGTCTCTAAATGAGTCCACGAGAAGTAGGCCAGCCTCTCAGGCCACTGTTTGTCGATGAAGTCGATATCTGTGCTAGGCCAAAACATCCCCTTCACACCAACTGGGCCATGTCGAGCCATTAGGATCCACCAGCACGGTGAGAAATGGATTGGGCTGTGGCAGTGTGGGCCATAAAATCATCCTCACCTCACCACAGCAGGGGCCAGTCGTCAATACAGACAAGCGCTCTCATGCACACAGAGGCACACACGACATAAAGACAGGGCATGTCCACGTACACAAGCTCACGTGCAGGATGCACTTTCACAGTCCATAAATTACTCAGTATGAAAAGCATTTTCATTTTGTACAGGAGAGCAACAAGGTGTATTATGGGATCTGTAGTAGCGTCAGTCAGTGGAGTGTGGTCAAAGCCTAATTAGCTTTAAATAGTTACCAAACATAGTGAAAGGGAGGGCAGCAAAGATCAATGACCCACATTAATTAGATCAGACCTGTGATATAATCATGCAGGTTGTGTAATGTTAAAGTGGGGCTGCAACCAATGATGGTTTTTAACATTAGGATAATATCATTATTGATTTGTTCTAATCTGTTCCCACAGCTGTATGCTTCATGACACTTCTGTTGTTTGGTTATGATTCGGTCCTTTCAGCTTGATTGCACACTTGTATTATGGTTATTTTATAAATGTTCCTTTCTTAACTAAATCTCTGAGGACTTTTTTTGTCTGTTAATCAATACAAGGCTGCCAGTGCTGAAAATGACTTGATCCTTGAATTTTTCATCCGCTCTCCTCTAAATGTTATTGTTTGTTTCGAGTTCATAATTGTACCCCGGTGGAAGAGTTTCAGTACTTGACTCGAGTGTAGATGCTTCTCTGAAGAGTCATTCTCTTTGTGCTTTCACTGTCTCGAATGTGTTCTTTTTTTCTCTGTCTTTATGATTACCTGACAGAACTGATCCCAGTGTACAATCCAGTCTCGGGCGTGTTGTAGAAAAGCATTTTGGATGTTTTTTTTTCTGTTGTTGTTTCACACTTTGTTTTTCTCTAAGTTTGCTGGACTGGTTCTGCCATGGCCCCCTTGATCCCACTCCACATTTCTCTGTGTGGCAGAAGAGGGGCCAAATCGGAGGTCAGGAAACATGCCTCAATTTTAACTGGTGAATCAATGTGTCAAACCTGCAGCTAAAAATGAGAGATGGACTCCAAAATGGTTCACTTAGCAAAGTGATATAACACCCAGCATGCAGCATTTTCTTCCTTCACTGTAATTACAGCCATTTAAGTTTGCTAGTGATATGCTAGATGAGTGCCTTCTCTGGCATGAATTCAGATGTTCGTTGCTTTTGCTGATGCGCTCTGCAGTGTTGGTCAAGCAGACTCTTTGAAAAGCTTTATGATTTACTACCAGAGGGATGCGAGGCATTAACATGTCATGTTGTGTACTCTGCTGTGTAACCGTGGTATGCTAACAACATGACCTACCTTCCATCTAATGTATGTGCAGCCTGAGGCTGGTCCTGCATGTTGCAAGTGTGACTTGAGGGTGTCCCCTGTGACTGAATTCTGTTTCCCTATTTGACTCACCTGTATTACAGAGCAGGGCTATGTATCATCCATGTGTTGCAACATTTTCCCGCAAGGCTTGTGTTGATAGTGGCCATCTGACTGATCGGTCTCTTCTTTATACGCTTCGTTGAGGTTTTATTTAATGGGTAAAAAGGCAGCATGGCAAAGTCCCAAATTGTTACACAGTCCAAAACAACAAATCAAATCACCCTTGCGGGGTGACATCAACTTCAAAACTTTTTTGAATAACGACTGGAGTGTGTTTGTCGCACTCACTGAAAACTGTCAAGTGTTAAAAGTTGGACGGCAGCTTTTTGAAAAATGATTCACAGTGAGTGCACAAAATAACTACAGTTATCCTTGTGTTGTATTTCACTCACACTCAGCCTGCCATTTTTCTGTAGTTATTTATTGTTCTGTTGTAATGTCTGATTTATTTATGTGGACAAAATCACAAAACTAAAAAATGAAAATTGGCAACAGATGCTTGGTCAGATATTTCATCTCATTTACAAAAATGCGCGTGTTACACTACATTTTACATCATGAATACTTGACACACTACACATGTTTCAGTGCCATGTTGCAATAATGACCACTAGACTAAACTAGACTGAAAAAGACATTTGGGCTTGTGACCATGCAGCGACATGCTGTGTATATTCTAAATTACAGCTTATTAGCTGTCAACACACACAATGATCACATGGTTTATAGTAAACCACAGGTTGCTCTATTAATCTGCACCTGCTCCCACCTGCCTGCAGAGAGATGTGAAATCTGGCACCGAGCTACAGAGAGCGCGCTGATCTGCAGCACAGACTTACAGTACCGCAGTGATACTTTTTCCTTGAGTTCCTCGAGCGGACACCTCAAATTTACACAATATCAAAATGTATGCTTATGATACACGCAGTGGGTATACAAAATAACACTAAGGACATTTCCATGTAGTAAATGCCACGATATACCCTGTTTTCTCCTGTGCCAGGCCGCTATGCAGGATTCAACAGCCTAACAGAGAAAAATAGCAAAAAAAGAATCTCTAGGGGTGAAGGTTGTTTCTCTGTCTCTTATTTCAATAAAGAAAAACTGACTCAGTCTAAAATCAGTGCTAGTAATACAGTATCACAGATGTTCAGGATTTGAATCTTTGATAAAATGTTCTCTGCTCCTTTTTTGCCTTTTTTAAAAGAACAATTCAGTTTCATTACAGGAGATAACATCAAAACAAATCCAGATATTTTGAATAGAAAAGAAACTACAGACAGGAGGTGTTCAGTAGATATGCTGCCAGTCACTGTGCTGCTTATCTTATTTATTCTTGTATATAAAATGAGACATTTTATTTCCGACAAACTGCTGAAAAGAGGAAACATCTTGATATTCCCAGTGGGTTATCAAACAGCCCTCTCAAGTATGTATGTGTGTGTGTGTGCGTGTGTGTGTGTTACCTCTGTTCTTTTACGTACTGCGATATAATTTTAACTATCCGCCTTTCACATAGACAGATGTGTTAAGCAACATGCATGCTGTTATCAATGCACACGTGCATGCGCACACAAACAGAATCTGCAGAAACAGCAAAACATTAAGACGTTTAATCACACAGCGTGACAGACGTTAGCGTAGCCGACCGGCAGCTTCCTGGTGTGACAAATGATCCACAGAATCCATTCACACGAACAACAAGAACACACAGAGAATCTGTTGGGTCTCTTCCTTAGATTAATTCTGATTGATGGCGTCGGATGATGAGGATCTCGTTAAGGTTTTGTTCATCCTAGCACCACACCCTGGCTTTAGATAAGAAAGAGAAAAAAAAATAGAGGCACATATAATGACTTATGTATAAACTAATACAAAAGTGAAAAATTAGAGAAAACACAGGAAAAACATAATTTCATGATGTAGAAATATCTTATATTTCTGGCCTTTGCTGTAGGTTGAAAGTCGCAAAATTAACAGACATCTTCAAGCCTCTCTGTCAGTGCAGAAGGTATCTAAAGGTAAAGCAGTTAAAGCGTCTTTCAGGAAACCTGTTCTGGTCGTTCCTGTGCTCTGACCCCTCTGTGGCAGACAGCAACTGAAAAGAGAATTTCCCATACGGTGTCACATCAATCATTGTTGTTAAAATGGAAAAACAGAGTTTCTTCTCAAGTTATGTAAGTGTGGCTGATGGCGACTGAGTGCTGGCAGGCCTCTTACTTAGTCTGGCTCAAATGTTCACAGAGTTTTCCAATCAACCATTTGAATCAAGTCCAATTTAAAATGGTCAAGCAGTTGAATCCACAGCCTGGAGTCATTTCATGTTGTTGCTGCATTACTGAGTGCAGTGCAAGAGGTCTGATGGAAAACTGAACAGCATCAGCTGCAAGAGCTAGTCGCAATCGAGAAATGAACAACATTCAGTCCATCAATATTCAAACAATGAGCAATAATCATTTACAGGAAGAGTAAAAATGGTCATTCAAAAGGAATCAAAACTTTTCAAATCAATATTGAATGTAATATCCAGACCTTCATGGAGGAGGGGGGCGAGGCAGATGATTGTGTCCTGCAGCTCTGCAGAGCAACTTGCTGGTGAAACAGAGCAGAGTGGTTCAGTGGTGGGCTCAAGCTCAACATACTCTTATAAATAAAAAATCATAAAACCACTTGTTTTATTGATTTGATTTGCTCAAATGACACAGCAGCTGTGAGGTTAAAATGTGCACGGTTGGCATTCTCTGCTCTCTTTTCTGCAAAATCACTCCAGCTTTCAGTTATGAATCAGCTACACATGACAGTTGTATGATTTTATTCTTCTCCTTTCTCTGTCTGCCTCCCCTGACCTGCTTCTTTTGTTTGGTGGAACAGGAGTCATCTAAAATTGTGTCAGTGGATTAACAGTCTTGAATAGAGATTATCAAAGCTATCCCCGATTTAGTTTACCTTGCTGGATCATCAAAAAAGGCATTAGTTGATCTATAAACCTTTCTTCCAATTGAATATTTGGAAAATATACAACATTACAACATATATCAATATTTCACATACAGGTATATTGGGTTTAACCCTACTTCCACCTTCATTTGGATGTTATCCACTTTATTTGACTTGCTTGGTGAGCATCCCAATCCCTCTGCAGACTAAAAATATCTACTATATGTTGAGACTCAGAAGCCCAAGAATGAAATAATCAAACATTAAGGCAGGCATGCAGGCGTATCTGTGGTCAATTTCAGGCTACATAAAAAAAAAAAAAAAAGAAAATAAAAGATTTGTTCTGGACTCTCTCACAGACCCCGCATTGTCTGGTTAGTTAGTGAAGCTGTGTGGCTCTGGTCCCCCTTTTAAAGAAGGCTCATACAGGTCTCTTATTAAAACACCGTCAGGAGATCTTTAGGCCAATTATTTTAAATGTTCGTATTACATGGTCTAATATTCTCATGACTGGAAATCAAAGTGACATGTTCATGCATTGATTTTCCACAACATCACAGTGCTGTGCTTTACGATGGATGCCCATTTTTCTCCCTCCATTGATCTTCTGCTGGAATAAGCATTTCAGGAGATATCATGAATTAAAATGAAATGTCTGGAAGAGACATCCAGAACTCCCACAGGGCATTAAAAACAGCTTTGAAATGACTTTGTGCTCTTTATTTGTACTCGTTTTTAATAGGCTATTGTGTTTTAATAGAGATTCTGCTGTCAAAGACTAAATGATTCAAAGACATTTGTTATTTTTACTAGTTACTAAATGAAAATGAGCAAAATACCTGACTGGATAATCAAAAAGAAAACGTTAAATATGTGGTGACAGGTGTATAATACAGCTTTATGTTCATCTATTTGACAATGTGACTTGTTGGTCGTTGGGTTGTAATGCAGGATGTTGTGTGTTTGTCAGCACTGTCCACAGCTATTCACATCTGTCACTTCCCAGCAGTCAGTGTCGGTATCTTTTAATCACAGCCATGATCTCTCCAGAATTCTATCCAAGTAGTTTTACTGTACGATGAACTATAGAAGGCAGTCTAGAGGTATGAATCATGTTGCTCGGGTAGACAGACTTGTTGCATATCTGCTTGTTTCTTTGTTGCGGTGACTTGCAAAGTTAAAAATATGTGTGTTAATGCCACCTTACAGCATGTCTGGGTGGATATGCTGTGATTTATATTGAGCAGATTAGGTTCAGCAGAGGTAGCTGTCTGTTATTTGATTGGCTGTGATCATCCTGTAGTGAGTCACACCGGATGACATGCGTCCTGTTGACTCACGTCTCTGGGCACAGACTCTAACCTGATTTTCAAAAGGCCACCACTGACGACTGCACAGCTATGATGATGAAGTCACAGTCTTTCCGGGAGCTCTCCTAAGCTGTTTCCTAAATTGTTTCTCCCAAACAGAAAACTCTGTCTTTCTAAAGATATTGATCCTCAGGACCTGCACAGAGCAGATTTCTTAGAGATTTTAAATACAGTACATCTCAGAGGCCAAAGAGCTTCACTAATTCACAGCGAATATCCGTAATGGCTACATTTGCAAGTATGTATTAGTGTAATTATGGCCAATAATCTGAGAAGGGCATTATTCTGATTAAAACATTCCCATAGTTTGTTTATAGGACAAGTCCATTAATCTGTCTGATTTATAGCTGAAGACATCACCTCCACATTACATCATGAGAATTTAACATCTCCTTTGATTTGTCCTTTCACTGACAGTTGGGCATTGTGCAGCACTGTGTAGTATAGTATAAAACCCATAAAATTTAATACCATATGAAAAATCATATCCTCTGAGATGAGACAGCAGTATACATCTATTCTTTTCTTCATTTAACAACCTCCTGGTGTAGTCCACAAGGCACAAGTCCGACAGTAAATATAGTAAATGTATATCTAAAGGCTATCTAAATCATCGTTTAACTGTTTGTATTTGTATGCAGTGTAACATCTTAAAGACATCTAAAAGAATGATGAAGTTAAGACCGATTGCAAATTGTGGATATTTGTTTCTACATTTATATATACAACCTTTATTTAATGGGGTTGCAAGAGCCTCCAGAGCACAGCAGAAAGAAAAACATAGCCAGACATACAAGGGACATACAGGATCAGAGATAGTCACAGACATCACCAAACATATGAAGATGAAGATTTATGTCATTTGGTTGTATGGAGATGGAGGTGCAGAACATATTGGTCCAGAGTCCTTCCATAGGTGTTCAGCTGGGGTGACATCTGCTGACTGTAAAGGCCCTGGCATTTTATTCACGTCATTGCAATACTCATCAAACCATTCAGTGAGCCCTGCTGCATGGAAACTTCTGCATTTAATGTGTTGCGGCTCTTTTGTTCAGGTTTTTCCTTTTAATTTGTCTGCATATTTAACATTTTAATATTAAGATAATGCTGTCATTGTAACCAAAACATAAATGTTGTCCACGTGTCCCTACCTCATATATATTTACACTGAAAATCTAATGTGAGTGTACTTTGGTATTCATGTTTCTTTCAGCGGAGCTCTTTCAGTGTCCTCACCTGCACAAAGCCTTCTTTGTACAGCAGAAGAGCCTTTTGTTCTTACTTAATATGGACATAAGGAGGGTGTATGTTTAGGCTTATAAAACATGACCATATGAAGACAGAGTTAGGCCTCTAGAATATTGAAGTGGGTAAGAGGATAAGCGTAGAGGGTCCTTACATAGAAAACTAACAGTGTCAAATTGAGCTGTGTGCTGTTGTCCAAACAAAAAAGAAATCTTGGTTTGGACTCAAGTGAGTTCAGTGATCTGTTTTTATAATCATAACAATGAAGAAGACCTGACAAGACCTGGCTCACTGAAAGTGCTCATTAAAGGGCAACCCTGTTTAATTTAATGGTAGGAAGAGGTCTTTGACGGCAGACATTTTGGACAGCACATAGGAGCAGCACAGGTGTTACTGATAACTTTAACACGAAATCTGTTCTATTAAACCGCCTCAGTAAGTCAGCATGAACAATACCAGGACCCTGAGACTGAAGCAGCTAAATGGAATTCAGCTATCATTAATTTTATTGTTTACACTTTTACGTGATTTTCCTACTGTGACACATCAACACCGTCTACCGTGAAAAGGGCTTACAGCACGAGGAGCTCAACCACTGTTCAGCTGTTCTGCACTATCATTGTATAATGATGTGATTTAAATTGACTATGTCTTGAACTGAGCTGAGCTGATGGGAACTGGCATAAATAGGAATTCTAAACCCCTTATAGCTACATTTTCTACATACATATTTTTACCTTTTATGATGTTAAAAGTTACACTACGGTTTAACCAAGATTTTATACTTACTCTATACTTGAAACATTAAAAAATAAAAACTTCAAATTCTTCCGTTTTGATATCTCTACCGTGATGTAATGACCTGACATAGGGGAAAAGTTTTTTGCCCCGCTCTCTCATCACTTTCTTCATGTTCTCTGCTTCGTTGCTGCTTCACAGATTTAACAGAAAATGAATTATTTCTTCTAAATCTGTGATCACGTGATTCAAATTGTGTAAGATTGCCTAGATACAAATGACGAATACAGCCAGCCAGCTAACTGGTGTCGTCTCCTCCGCAGTGTGGTCCGCAGGTCAGGGTTGATTAGATATTAGAAAGATCTGAAAGTGTTTTAATTATGAACCACAATCAGACGTATTATGATCAAACCGCTGATATAGTGTTCACATTATCCCGTTTAATCACAGCAAACCCTGGAGAGCAGCAGTTCTCTTTGTGTTAATGAGGAACGTTATCAGGATATCTCTATTATATCAAATTTCAAATGCATTTCATATCAAAGTTGATATGATTTCTCCCTCCTGAGAGGAAAAATAGCTGTTGGCAATGCAATCTGTGCAATAATATGCTTCAACAGCACTTTTAATTGGCTGTTAGTTAATTAAGTCTCCTCATTGGTCTGCATCCTTGGAGTTAATGAAGCAATTCCAAGGTTACATACACTCATACTTGTTGACAAGTAATCAAATATATACCAAGTATATTTAGTGTTTTTGTATGTTTTTGGAACATCCACGTATGTTTGCTTCAATTTCATGTACCAGTGTGTTCCTACGAGAATGAGCAAAGTGGAAGCCATAAATGTGATTTCAATGGTAATGTTGCTGCTTTCCTGGAAAGCACATCTTTATGCTTTGAAAGCATGTTGTGATGGAAACTGGTCCAAGTCATCAGCCCTTGAGGTCTGGGTACACTGAGTTTAAAAAAAAAAAACATTTTTTAGTTGATTAATCTATTTTTTACGAGGAATAAGTGAAAATGACTTACTGAGAAATGAAAGGGACATTTGGCATCACAGTAACATTCACTAATGTGTTTGTCTGTAATCGGCTGTAGATTATAAGAGGTCCTTCTGCACGCCTGCAATCATCTACCAAGAGACAATAAAACTTGGCAACTTTTGGACCGATTTTTAATTTATCAGTTAGCCAAAAAACATTATGACTGCAACAATCTAATAAACTTTAAAAATCTAAACTGGTGTGTGCCAAGCAGTCAGGTCCCATACAAAAACAAGATATTTTGTAATTTAAGACTGTCTTCAGTCCAGAACAGTTTTAATTGGTTCATTAGCTCACAGTGTAAAGAACACATTTATAAAATGTTATTCCAACTTCACATTACATTGAAGCTGGATTCTTCAACTCCAATTTTTCATGGTTAATTTTGTCAAGTTATGTACACATGACTAAGATCAACACTCAACATTTGCAAAGCATTGCTTTGACAATGGTGAAAACAGAAACTGTCATGTACTGCATGACAAATCAAAATTCCATTTAGACAAATAGAAAAAGAATGACTAGGTTTTGAATATCATATGCTTACTTGAAATAGATTGAAATCATAAGTACGGATTTGAAAGGACTGGGAAACAATAATTGAAGGTTTAGAGTCAATAAATTACTACTGAAATCCAACCATCTGTTTTAGCAGACTCTACAAGCTGATTTCAAGAAATGGCAGAAACACAAAATAACCAAGCCACTCTTTAGAAAATGGTTGACTGTAATGGATGTACATGCAATTTATAAGAAAATGGGCTTGAATCTGTAAAAACACAGGTATGGCACTGTAACACGCAGGCACTAAAACTAAGTGTGTGCCTTCCTGCATCAGCGGGGGAAGCATTCACTGAACGACCTCTGGATTTATAAGCTCGCACACTTGTGACATAAAATCTGAGGCAAAGACTTTCCTGTAAATCAGATCGGAGGTGCGGAACAGTTTCGGCAGCCTTTACTGTGTTTCGGCGACAGGGCATTTTATTGTTTGTTTCTAAATTCGTGTTTTGCTGCTGGCTGGTTGCGTGGTATCAGGCCCAGATGGGGCCGTCCCCCTTTGTCTCTCTTCGGGCCCATTAGTGTCAGACTCTGGGTTTTCAGATGGTGCCAGCACCCATCTGTTTCTACATCCCCTGTCCTCCCACGTCTTTTTAGACCTGCCACTGCCATGAGTGTGTGTGAGTGTGTGGAGGAGGAGGAGGAGGTGGAGGTGGAGGAAAAGAGCTTGCAGTGACAGCTGACAACAGAGTGAAATAACCAGTGTGTTTGTGTCTGTGTGCCCGTACGTGCGTGTGTGTTTGTGTGCCCACTCTGTCAGTGGAGACCTGCCTCGCACTGCTCTCACTACTGAGGCAAAATGTTTGAGAGATGATGTTTAGCAGTGGAGTGGATACTGGGGCTGTGCCACAACTGGAATTCTTCCAAGTTGAATCTGATTTGATGCGCTAGCGGTTCCTGTCTTTAGTTTGACCTCAGCCGATAATACAGATCAACGACTTCTAGGGAGAAGATCTCGGGAATATTGATCAGATTAGCGCTGGTACACAGTGTGAGTGATATGTAACGACGGGCTAATGCAAGCCTGCAAATGAAAATAGTGTACAGGTGATTGACTGCTGCTGATGCGGAGGTGTAGATAGATGTTTGACAGGAAGATGGTGTACCAGGAATCTTGATTGTGTGTCCAGGAGCGAGAGAGAGGAACAGAGATGGAGGTAAATGGATAGAGGTGGTGTTTAGATTGGCCTGTGTGGATTTGCTGTAGCCCCTGGAGTTAATTTTCTGCATAGCTGAGCACCGAAAGCATGAAAAACAGCTGTGTATTGCGGTGTGCTCATAAGACAGAGCAGTACCGCAGGATGCTGGAAGGGATGTTTGACAGGATCTGGTTGCCCTGCGGGGGTTACTGCAGTTCTTCTCAGAGGTCTTTGAATTCCCAGGAACATGTCATGGAGTGCGTAAAGGTACATGTCAAACAGGGTCATCTGTCAGGGCTTGACAGGTTCTTTTCAGAGTCCTGAAATATCCGTGACATTGCAGCTCAGAACATCCTTCTCCATGAACATCCTGATCTTTGATGGTGCACCTTTAGCAACGGATGTAAATGTACTGATTTTTAAAATAAGTAATAAAAAAAGAGAGATTGGTGCAGGAGTGGTGAGTCAAAAGTTCAAGTTTCATTTGTCATGAGTTACAAAGGAGATAATTCAGCAGTACCACTGTCTCCTGATGACACAGAACATTAAATATATATAACACAGAAGAAATTTCTTGCAGTGAACTGAAATACTTAAATACAGCGTGGATGTCTAATGAACTGAGTAGAATGTATCATGTGTTAGGTGTAGCCTAGACGCAAGATAAATGCCAGGACTCTCTCACAGGCTTCGCTCCATTAACAGAAACAGGTGATCTTCGAAACGATTAGCCTTGATGCTAATCGTGGTGTAAATTAGTTTTTTTTTTTAACATTTGCTTTTTATCTTTTAGAGCAGTTACACCTTCCATGTTTCTGCTAATGCCATTTGACTATTATTAACTGCTTCTAATGATTGGAGTTAAAATTAGAAATTAATATTTATATATTTATCATATTTATAGAATAATTTATATTTGGCGCAGTGATGACAGCACTGTTTGCAGAACTGTGTAGAGAGAAGCAGCAGGAGAGTTTTACTGTATCAATAGTGTTCTGATCTGCCATTATACAAAGATGTGATCTTACAGTGACTGAAACCTGCACAACTTTAGGCTCGGCTTGTTCAGTATGTAGTAAGAAGTGACAGTAATTCTGCCTGCTTAAAATATTTGAGGCTAAAACTTTTTTCCACACCTGTGGGGAAAAAAAAGACCCTTCTTCATTGTTCTATGAAAATGTGACAATGGCTTTCATCACAGAGGACATTTTGACATGTCGCAGGTGGAGAAGCACATGTGAAAATAATAAAATGAATGATGGCTGAATTTCATTTAGCTGCTACAGTTTCAGGGTCCTGCTATGCCATTGTGTATGCTGGCTCACTGTCACGCTGTCATCTCTGGCTGGGACACTTGAATAGAACAGAGCCATCTTTAATGTTATTAATAAAACCTGCTTTTCCTACTATGACGTGCAAATGTGAAAAAAAAAGTCTGTTGATATGTAGAGCAGTGCAGCCATCCTAATGGATGAGCTACATTAAGACACCGAACATAATCAAAAGCAGATTCTGAAGTAGGATTATAAAGAGGACCTTGTCTCTGTCACGTCACTGAGATGTTTATTTCTGTTGAGTTTGACTTCCACTGATAAAACTCGGCTCATGAAATGGGAAATGAAATGATAATGAAACATCTCTGATTTGAGGGCCTGTGTCACTGACAGGGAGCATCACTCTGTCAGTGTTGCTTGATTGGCTGAATGATAGAAGACTCTAAACTGAACAGCTCAGTTGATTATTTGAAAACAGTTCCTGAGAGTAGGTCAGAGGAGCTAATCACTTCACATTGGAAAATGAGTTGGAAGGAGATAAAATCTGAAGAACTCTATTATAGGTATATATTGTTTCTGCAAAGATGGTTACAACAATGACAGACTGAAAATACCTGCCAGGTTAATAATGCCATTACACTGTTGTTGTTGTCTCTTTGCAGATTGGTCATTCGTATCTTCCTTCCCAATGTAGAGTGTTGGTAGTGTCGGTAATCTCGTCTCGATACTAATCTCGATACCAATTTTAAAGAGGAAAAATTCACTGATTGCCACCATAGTGGCTGTTGTAGTGGCTTTTTGTGCTGCAATAAAATTGGATTTTTATTAAAGAATATTTATGTTAAATGTTCTTTGACACGTTAATTAACATATATAGCCGCTTCATCTTTTACCCTGTGCTTCTCGCCACAGTAATGTATATCGCAGCACACTCTGCTGGATAACCTTTGCACTGACAGCAATATATTACCACAAGTATTTTTTTTCTACATAATATATATAAAAAAAGAAAAGTTTTCATATAGGCACATACTCTGATACCGATAAGTCTGCTATAGTCTGATATCGAAGAACCAATATATCGGTTGAACTTCACCTGGTAGGAGATGCGGTGTGAACCGCAGTCTCTGCTGTCAAAGTCTGACACTTCATACTCCCAACCATCCAACCCAACCCTCTCCAGCGATGTACAGTCACGTCTCACTTCTTCCATCATTATTTAAACTACTGCAAGAGGCTGTTTGTCAAAAAACTTGAGTCTTTTTGAACATTTGGTCGAGCTGTCCATGCTGTTGCTTTTCTGGCGAGGACACCCTTAACCTCATTAAATGGACCTTGGTATCACTTTCTCTTTAGAAAGTGTAATAAGGAAAGCAAGAGTGAGCATTCAATTGCCCTTTCCTAACTGACTTTCCATCTTTCATCATTTGTCCAGACCTTAACAAGTTGAATGTCTGACTGATGTGTGACAACACTACAGACATTTTTAACAGTGTAATTTCTATTTATTTCACCCTAATGAAGCAGTTTGAAAATCTCATGTGTACACAGGTTT
This sequence comes from Nibea albiflora, assembly GCA_014281875.1. Classification (NCBI taxonomy): domain Eukaryota; kingdom Metazoa; phylum Chordata; class Actinopteri; family Sciaenidae; genus Nibea; species Nibea albiflora. Next base: position 5,099,392 of record CM024803.1, read on the forward strand.
TCCACCTGTGTATAGAAGGGAAGAAATCTGCTGTTTTTATTTTTATTCATGACCACCTGTCCCACTCAGCTGTATATTTTAATTGGCTGAGACCCTTAAGTGTCCTCTGTGGACCTTGGTGGCATCCACTCCTACTTGGTCCTGAGTAGTGGTAAATTTACTGGTGCTGACTGCAGGATTCCGACTGCTCACCCAGCCTACTACTGGCCCCATAAAAAAGCTTCACGGTGTACATAAACTCATGTTAAATAAAAGAGCTAAACGGCTTTTTATCTTGCCAGGCACGTGGGAAATAGGAAGCCCATGAAGAAGTTGTATTTTAAGGCGTTCTTAGAACAGGCAAAGGTTCTTTTTGTTTTGGTGACACACATCTCCTTCACAAAGGTTTCCCTGTTCAGATTGTATAGCACAGAGTAAATCATGTGGACTCTGATGGCATTCTTGGCAGAGGATGATCAAATTTGTTTATTAGCTGAATGCTTATTTTGCTGTGTTTTGAGTGTGGCTGAAAGCTTCCTATGATTCCTCTGGAACTACATCAGGGCTGTCGCTGCGTGTCCTTGTTGTGGCTGACAGGACGGAAAACCAGAAGGAAAAATGAGAGGCTTTTAAAAAAATATATATATAAACAGTGGTGGTGGTGCAGAAGCCCTGCGTTTTCTGTCATTCATCAGTATTGATTACTTTACAGCACGGCTGATTAGCATTCACATATGTTACAGTAAATATCATGTGTGCTGGGGAAATGGCCGCCACACATGGATGAATTTATTTAAAAGATTAACTTGAAGCACAAATGTATAGTCTATTTACGAGTGACTGATGTCGTTGGTGCGCTGCAGCGGCTTATTCATGCAAGAAAGCTTTGTGCTGCACAAATTCTCCCTCTAACAGCACACATTTGGTAAATAATGCAGTGTTAATGCAGCATAATGCAGAGGAGTTACAGTTTACTGCTGTGACTCTTCCATGTGTATCATTTCCTCTGTAGCAAAAGGCATGTAAGACTTCAGGGGAGTAAAAAGATAACTCTGTATCCTCCCTTGTACTCATTTACATCCCCTCCCATCTTTTCTGTCTGGTTCCTCTCAGCTGTAAAAACCTAAATCAAACACAGAGAGCAGAACACTAAATCAAATACTGTTGAAGCTGCAGAGGTTTTGACCCTATATTATGGTATGCTTTTTGTTGTGTACTGAAGGAAATTATATTTGTTCAGTGCGATAGGAATCCAGTCTTTTATATGTTCTTTACAGTACAGATACATACTGTGTCGATAAATGAAAAATCTATACCTTTTTATTTTTAGCAAAAGATACCGAGAATACACAAAGCAGCGCGTGACTCTGGTTTTATGTCTCCAGGCTACAAAGTCCACATGTGATGAGCTCACCTCTGAACATGCTTCATGTAACAGAGCATGAGAAATAAGAGATAGCAGCCCTGCTGCTATAGCAGCATGAGTAATCCACCTAACCTGCAGTTTGTATTTAATGCAAAGCAAGAAAATGTTAGAGTGACATGCTAGAGTGAGATGGTGAACATGGAGAATGTTATTCCTGCTAAACACCAGCACGGTAGCATTTAGCTCACAGCAACGCTGTGCTTAATTACAACCTCACAGATACGCTAGCACTAGCATAGCTTGAGACTCTTGTTTTGCAGAAGCAGATCAGACTCAATTTGATTTTCTCCCCGATTTTATGCCGACATGCTCTTTTGCAACAAGCGTGATAACTGCGGTTTAAAGTAAATAAGATGCTTACTGTTTGATTTGTTGTTAAGGCTGTTTTTTTTCTTTTTTGAATAAATACAAAAAGTGAATTAGGGATGTATTGCACATACTTACGTTCTTTGATTAGTTTCTTGCAATTTGTGAAAGTGTTGTGGTTATTGAACATGGTAGAAGGTGCTCTTTTGAAAGTTTAGGGTTCATTTCACAAAACACACCCACTCTTAACCAAACCTGCTTAAAATTATGCACATATTATCACTCCATACAAAGGACTCATTGGTTATTTCATCGCTCACTGGCTTGCATTATTATGTTCAAGTAATTTTCGGTTGTGTTATTTGTTTTCAATGTCACATGGCAACGCTGCACATCAAAGGTGACCGTGGACAAGTGCTGCATACAATATGCATGTGCCTCTACCTGTGTGTATGTCTGACTGCATAAAAGAACATTGTGAAGCACACCTTTTTATGTTTGTGTGAGCCTGTGTATTTGAAGAGTGTGTGTGCGCCTGTGTGTGTGTGTGTGTGTGTGTGTGTGGTATATGCAGTTTCCCCAGTGATGTCAAACCCTAGAGACCTCCTGTGGACTCGGCTTGCTATTTGACAGGTATGTTGATGAGAAGCCTGCAGCCCTGTGTTCCCTCTCTGCTCTGTTGGATGGAGGCGACTGCAAGTATCACGGAGGCACTAAGGCCAAAACAAAAATTATGGTGAGCAGGCAAAACTATCTAGCGTAGAAACTATCCCAGGAAAGTTTCCTGTGCTCACGAGAAAGTCTTTCAGGCAGCTTCAGCATCCAGAGCTGACAAAAGGCCTTTAGAAGAATACTGAACTGGATGCTTTCACTTTCCTGAAAATACCATTTTGGGCTTATTCAGACAACAAACCAAACGTTCCTCCATGTTAACCCACCACCATTTAAACCTGCAGTGTGGATGCAGTCATCAATACAAAACCCGAGATCAAGTAACAATGAATGAGTCCTTATCTCCACACAAAACCCCTCTTTGGGATCCAAGGAGGCAAACAAAAATACTCTGTTTGAGACTCAATACAACTGTGGCCAACGAAAATAAACTCAAGTGAAGCCTTGCATCTTATGGACAAACTGATTCTCCGACAACTCTGCAGTTCGTTACCTCCAGTTGTTCAGCCAGTGCACTGGTGTCTCCAGGGAATGGCCAGCCTTGGAGCTGGGCAGTTTAATGATGGGTCCACAGTACAGAGTTGAGGATGGAGTTAGAAAATAATCGGATTCTGTAGAACAGGTGAGCTATGACATACAGACTTTTTGGCTTGTTGCCAGGGATTGGTAAGCTGATTGACCATCACTCTCAGAATAGACTGTGTCTCCTTCACTGCTGAGTATACACCTTTGTGGCATTGCTGGTTGATGTAAAGTGCATCAATACTGGAAAGTTGCCATAGACAGATTTAAAAACCGACCTATACTGTGAAACACAGACAGATTTGTGTGAAGTTGAGTGCGGCTTGAATCTAATGGATGTCTATTTTTATATAAAGTACCACACTCCAACTTCAACAGTGCATCAGCATCATCTAGACATAAACAAAAACCACCCACAAATAATACTCCTTGAGAAATCCTACAATACACAACAAATATACAAACACACAAACACATCCTTTGAACACAAGACCAAAAATCATAAATCAATAATCTGCAACCCATGCAGAATAGAGTCTGAGGGATTTATTTATCAAATACATTTTTTTTGCCCTCCTAGCCAATGTTTTAGGATATAATAAAATATTAAAACGTTATTTAAAATCAGGAACATTTTAAAATAAATATTTGTAGTAAATCATGACTTGGACGCCTGAGAACCTTCACAGACTTATGGTCGGCATATAGTTGTGGTTATATTCACAGAGAGCATGATTTTTATTGGACCCAGGAATATTGAATGCACAGTTTTCCCCTTTTTGGCTTTTTATTTATTTTTGTCAAAAGAGAACAGCGGGTGTAATTTCTAGAGCGGATTTATATATGGGCTGAGCATCAATTGAAAATGTTTAAAACTATTACATGTGTTCAGACTCACTGTGTGTCTTCAATTGTTTGAAGCCTGTGTGAAGTCAGAGGACTTTACTCTCAAATTCATGCCATGAATGCTGAAAGTCCCCCCTCCACTCAGAAATAGTTTGCTGTTTGCCGCCTCATGTGGGCGTTCAGCTTCACTGGGCAGAATAATGTATGTGCAGAATTTGATGCTAGAAGTTTTTCAATTTATCTGCTGAAGAGGAACAAAAATCTCACCTTAAATCTTTGAAAGTGGATTTCAAGCATTTACACATTGACATACATGATGACACTACAATGTGATTTACACAAGTTTGATGTGAAACCCTGAAACCTAAGGATAACCTTTATTTATGGGGAAGAATGTCTTGAATAGTTAAATTGTATCCAGTGTTACCTGGAACATGTTTTTGTCAAATGTAAAAAGTGTAAAAAAAATTATTCATTTTGCTGATGTAAATTCGGTCTTTACTCCGAATCTTGAATTCTTTTGCATAACTGTTATGAGTAAGGTAGACAGCCAATTATTAGACTAGATCATGGATCTGCTTGGCAGACTAGATACAGCCCAAATCTTGTACCCAGCATGCTTGTTACCTAATTGACTTGACATTAATGAGAGACATGGTACCTATTGACATTCCACTCATATCATATTAGTCATTAGTATGAAGGGACCTTGACTGCCAGCTCTAAAATTGGATTTTTTATGGGAAAAGAATATTGCAATTCAATGTGATATGGTCTGGTATGCAGACAGAAATTCAGAAAAAGGCACAGTATTTCTCATATGTGGTGCACATGCATGTACAGTGGTGCATAATGTGACACTCATTAGTCTTGCAGGAGCTCTTCAGCCAAAAAAGTTCTTATCCAGGTAACGCAGTAGAAACTTTACTGCCTCTGCAGTCTTTTGATCCTCCCACACAACAACAAGCTCGCCTGAAAACAAAGGTAAACACACACACACACGCAGACACAGAAATACACACAGAGACATAAATACTCACATTTTACAGACGCTCACAGTTTGGTGGTGTGTAATGAGAGTGTCTTATACACTATTCAGACAAGCACTAGCTCCTGCCTAGGTGGTGTAGTTCCTGTTTTCCATAATTTATGTCTCTCGCCTGCAGAACTGTCTCAATAGGAAATTAGGCCAGCGGAATAAAACCTTCAGATGTAGAAGCTGTTGGTACATTAGTGGTTGTCCTGCTGGTTAGAAAGGCTGCCCACTGACAGTCACTTGTTTGACCCCTAATGTGTGTTCGTCTTCAGCCATCAATGTATGTGTTCTGTCTGCGGAGAGTGTCCTTCAGCATCGGAGTGTACCCTCTACTTCTGCAGTTGCTGTATGCTGTACTGGTCACAGAGGTTGAACACATCAAACCTGTGTACTTCTAGATTCTCAGTAAACCAATTCATCATTCATTATCATTATCATTTATATTACTCTTATACATTTGTGTCTTTACTTTATAATATGAATATTATATTCTATTATAATTGAATATAATAGAATATTATATTATATATTATATAGACTACAAAGCACATGCAGTACCTTTCAAAAGTTTGGACACACCAAATTCCCATTCAGGGTTTTTTTTTTTTTTTTAACTTTCTACATTGTAGATTAACACTAAAACATTCATTATTAAATAACACGTGAAACTATGTGGTTCACAAAAACTTTAAACAAATCAAAACGCTTTATATTTTTGATTGTCCACCTTTTACTTTGATGTCAGCCTTGCACAGTCTTCGCATTCTCTCAGCTTTATGAAGCAGTATGAATTAGAAGAATTTCTTGCTTTCTTAATGTGCTGTAGTGTTGTCATAAAAGCTCTATTCGACTACTGTAGTAATTCATATTATGGAAAGAATTGCTTAACTAAATAAAGTGAAACCACAGTCCATTATTACTTTTAGACATTAAGGTCAGCCTGGAAAATTTCAAGAACCATAAAAAGCTATGATGAAACTTGCTCTCATGAGGAACGCCCCAGGGAAGAAGACCAAGAATGACATCTGCTGCAGAGAATAAGCTCATTACATTTACCAGCCTCAGAAATCACCAATTAACTGCATCTCAGATTAGAGTCCAAATAAGCTTCACAGAGTTCAAATAGCAGACGCAAGAGACTGAAGGCATCCATGGTTGAATTGCTGGGAGGCCAAACCAGGGAGACCAAGAAGAAGAAGAGAATTGCTTGTCGAGAAACGAGGAAGGGACATTAAACCACTGTGAAGCATGGAGGAGGAGGTGTGATGGTGTGGAGGTGCTTTGCTGGTGACACTGTTAGTGATTTATTAAAAATTCACACACTTAAGCAGCATGGCTACCACAGCATTCTGGAACAATATGCCATCCCATTTGGTTTGAGCTTCGTGGGACCGTCATTTGTCTTACAACAGGACAATGACCCAAAACATTTGCCTTTATGTACATGCAGAGGTTTGTTAAAATACAGCAAAGAGTTATGCTGGTTGTGGACATCATACCTCAAATCATGTCTAGGAATATTAGGGCTTACAAAAATCAGCTGGGTCAGACTAATCAAACATTTTTCAAAGTCACTCAGAGTTCAATATAGTGCAATATGAAGACATTTGTTCAGGCACAAATGAGTGCTCTTGTTATGATGTATCTGTTCTGTATCAGTGATTCTCTAGAAAAATCGATTTATGTCCCATGGTTCAGGGGTTACGAATAATAACCTAAAGTGCTTTATAAACTGCCTTATGATGACGTTATTCTCATCAAAAATTAATCAGCTTTTTAAGCTCCAAACAGACAAACACAAGCAAAAAAGAGAGAAAAATTATCTTTCAGAGTGTTTGCTTGCAAGATATCCTGCATGAATGTCAAGTAGGTTAGTTTTCATATCCGTTTTTGAAACGGTCTCATTATATATAACTTATTCTTTAGCCTGAAACCTTAAAATGAGAAAATTGGGCATGAAGTTTGGCTCCACTATCCTTAATAAAAAAAAAACCTGTGTTTGGCCTAATTTACATTTTACTTCAAGCAAATTCACTTTTTTACCTCTCTCTGAATTTGCTGTTTTTAGTGCTGTAACTCAATTTGCCCTGGCGTATCCTTAAGTGAGACCCCTTTACCCAGAGCAGTGATAATCACTTAAAACAATCCTGTTGGCTATCTCAGACTCTTTCCTGATGGCTCCAGGTGGAGCACCTTAGTGGAGTCGGTGTGAGCAGCAGAAACCAAAGCCATCAGCAGCAGGCACAGGGTCAGCTTTTGCATACTTGAGAACAAGAGACGGTCTATTTATGTACTTTGTGTACAAAATGATGACCTCTCAGATATCATACATGCGGCATGAAAGGGCTCCATTGGGGTTATGAACATGAACTAGTTGATTATGTTCATTTTTCTCTTGTGTAAAATGAAATCACGTCTGCTTCTGCTTCTCAAAGTTGAACACAAATTATTTTATTCTCTGCTCCGTCAGTAATGTGACAGACCGATCACAGCTAATTGCACATGCCTTACGAAACATGAATGATAAATGCAGCTGTTCCCAGTTCCAAAATATGACACAGAGAGATATCTCTTTATATTCAGATGCAAAGGAGCAGGGATGTGACTAACTTAAGTAGAAATTAAGCAGTGAATTACTGTTCGCTGCTGTCATTATCTGTCCTCTCTCTTTCTCTTGGCCTCTCTCAGTAAACATCAGTAAAAGATGTCGGGCATCTGTGTCCTGGAGGAGGCGTTGTAAATAACAGCCTCTGAGAGATATGCCGTTCGATACAGGAGAAATGCGAGGGAGGAGAGGAGCTATAGGAGACGAGTTTGATTAATGAGCTGGTGTAAAGAAACGAGTGGGGGGTAGATTGATCCATGGCCATGCCAGCCATCCTGACACTCTTTTTCTTTTGAACAACTTCAAGCACTTCAGTGTTCATGTGGATCACTGTGTAATTAGGACTTATTAACCATCTGTGCATCATATTTTTTACAATTTAGAATAGCGGTTAGTAGCAAAAAAGATCTCCGTGTGGTTGCTTTTGTTTGAGTTTGCCCACACATCAACAGAATCTATACTGTGCTGTACAGTATGTCACATCCACAGGATTTCAAAGATATTTAAAGAGTGCACCCAGGGGCTGATTGGATCGAGGAATATGGACAGAAGAGTAATTGGCTAAATATGTCAGAAATCACAAATATATCAGAATGTTGAATGTGGAGACTTCGGCAGTGTGAGATTAGAAAAGACAGCAACAGAAATTCATCCAGAGGGACAAAGACAAATCAAGACAGCCTAATTGACCCTTAGGCTTGTCTTTGGACTATTTGGTATTCTTAGTATTCTTATCATTAGCAGTATTTCTATGTTTAATGAATTATAATTCTCTAGTATATGAAATGCTAGAAAAAAGTGACAAAATGCCCGTCAGAGCATTTCCCAGGGTTCTCAGATAGCATTTATCAGACAGTCATAGCTCCTAACATATATCATGTACAGTGATTACAAACCAGGGAAAAGCAGATTACTACATATGAGAAGCTGCTAAATCAGCAAATGTTTGACGCTCTGTCTTGATAAGTGACTTAAAGGATTAATCAACTGTCAAAATTCTTGATTGATTATCTGTTGGTCGGTTAATTGACTCATCATTTCCCCTAATAACATTCCAGTGCCAATAATCCCAAACGTCCCATATAAATACCTGATTCTTGACTCAGTGCAGCATTCATCTGTGTGTTTGCATCTCAGCATTTGCAGGACTAAAAAAGTACAGCTCTTTTCTGTGTGATAAAACTTGTTGACAGTTTTATTTTGAAGTCTTTCACATCAGATTTAGCTCTGTTGCCTCTTATGGCAGTGTCATTGTGATAACATTTGTTTTGTATCTGCCCTGACATTTTTAGAAAGCCACTGTAAATCTTTGTCCATGATCTTAAAATGATGAATGGCAATAGTATGGCAGTCCTGGGGTCTTGTGGCCATTATGATATGAATACCATGGAGTGACTTTCTAAAGTGTGATGGAAGGATGTGCACAAGTACAGGAAATGCTGAAGAGAAAAAAACAAAAGAACAGAAGAACTGTGAGGTAGTCAGTGTTTATACAGATCTGGTAATCACTACATTTCACATCTTTTCCTACACATCCTGTCTGTCACATTGTCTGAGTAGTAATTTGTATGCGTCTTGCGGGTGGCCTGGGACATTTATTCAAATTAAAGAGAGAAGCAGAGACGGAGAGATGGGTTGGGGAAAAAGGAGGATTAGCGGCGATGGCTTGAGCATTGTGGATGTTTTCCTCTGGCTAATCCCTCTGATTGATGACATGGCTCCATTAAGTCACTGTGTTGGCAGCCTTGTCAATTACTCATTAATCCTTCTAAGTGTTTTCTTCATTTGGTACCTAAACTACTTCTCTATGTCCAATATGCATGTGCATTGTCACACAGTCTACACAAAGAGTACATGTGGGAGTGAAGTCCGTGGAGAGAAAGTAGTTTCTCTTTCTGTTGGATTTGAAACCAACCTGGATGTTGTGATCATGTTTTGTCTAGTATGAGTATTGGTACAGTAATTCACTCACTACATCCGTTTTGGATGAGTTTTGGGAGACTCAGACGCTGGCACAAACAACATCGATTGGGCTGAGGAGCCCAAGCCTGTGAGAGCTTTTCAAAAAACTCTTCAGTGTAACAGAGATAATCAAAAACTTGTCTTTGACTCTAACTGAAAGTAAACAGAGAAATAATCCCTCCAGCTTTTAGAGTAAATTGCACAGTGTAGATCCACCTGCTGGTCCAACTGACCCTTCTTAGGTCCCACACTTTTTCTCTCTGTGCTTCAATAGCAGTCGAACAAGCTCGATACTCGAACTTTTCCCCTTCCTGTACATTTGTATTCTATATGCTAAGCCTGAAAACCAAAATTTAAGTATCTTAGATGGTTAAAAGATGTTCATCCAAGACCTGTGAAAGTGACACTCCATACATTACACTGTAATGAGTCTTTGTGGATACATTAAATTGGATATAGACACATCTTAAGTTAGCAAAACACTAGCTAATGATCCATGTTGTTTTGCCTTGTTCATAAAAGTTGCATTTGCAGCATCTGATGCAGATTCCAAAGCCTAGGCTGCTGACCTGGAAAAACGTTTTCAACAAAGACAGTACAAACATGAATGATGTGCAAAGACACATCATGCCGCGGTGAAACATTACAGAATCTGACCCAGCACTCAACCAATGCAACTTACCACACAACCTTGCACTGTGTACAAGAGAAACCTGCTTGTGAGAGCTGACCTCCCACCACTGACCCGGACCCATTTTCAACAGACTATTCCTCATGGCAATTACAGATGTGGTGACTGCCCAGAGTGCAATTTCACACAAAAGCACTACTTTCAGTCACCCACGAACAGGAAGACCTTTCAACATCAAAGGTGTCATAACATGCAATACCAATAATGTGATCTGTATGCTAAGTGCCCAAGTGTCCTGGCCCACATCAGAAAAACTACCAATCCACTTCAAACAAGAATTTCTAAGCACAGATCAAACATTGAAACATGATATTGAAACTCAGTGGCAGTGCAGTGGAAGCTGCCTACATTCTTGGAAAGTGAACTGGTAAATCATGGAGGTGATATTAACTCATTGTTGTCAAAAAGAGAATTTTTTTGGACATCTTGGACATGCTTGCTCCAAAAAGGTTAAAAAGGGCTCACAACCATTTTTATGGTGACACTTTTGTTCCAGCTCAGCGTCTTCTTTGTATTCTGTGTATGTGCATGGATTTATGATATCCCCTGGTCTTTATGACTGCTTAGATGTTGATGGAGACATTTCCTCAGGCTGTGGGTTACATATATCTTATTTTCTTCTACTTCTTAAATTCTGTTGTATCATTTTATGCTATAGATTTTAGGTTTACTGACTAAGCTTGAGTTTTTTCTATTTTTATTTTTTTTTATTTTTGTCCCCTTTTAATATGCTTATAAATAAGATAAATGTAGGTAGTTTAGAACATTATGTACTAATGTAAACTATACTGTCATACTCATGTATTTATGTATATAGTATATTTTTTTCCAAATTTTTCCCATCAAATTGACAAACAAGTATTATGGTTTATTTCCCTGATGAATATGTTTTGTATATTTAAGTGGCTTAGAACATAATGTAGAAATGAACACATATTGTTCAATTATTATTGATAACCACTGTACAGTATAATAGGGTACAAGATTTTATGCCTTTAATGATAGTACAGCTGAAGATAGACAGGAAGCAGGGGGCAGAGAGAGGGGGAGTGACACGCAGTAAATGGCCGGCTAATGCAGGATTCGAGCCGGGGTCAGCTGCAACGGGGACTGTAGCTTCCGCACTCGGGGCGGCCGCTTAACCCACTACGCTACCGACCGCCCCATAAGGTACAAGGTTGATAAATCCAAAAATCTCCCTTCAATTTAAGCCCATTTAGCTGAGCAGAGATAGTGTTGTCTTTGTACATAACCCTGCAATTTTCGAGGACAAAAAGTGACCTTAATAAATTCATCATATTAATATTTGTCACTTAACCTTTTGCAGTTTGGCTTTTCTTCCCCCAAAATCATCAGCAGATATTTGGTATTTTCTCTGGGCTGGTTTTCCAGGTAATTGTAATTTGATTTCTGTGATTAAAAATTGTGTGAGAGAGCATAAAAGGTTTCCGATTAACAATCTGTTCACCTAAATTGTATGCAAACAACCCCAGCTAAAATGTCAGCACTTTGTGAATCGAATTGCAGAGTTTATTTCGGTCTTTGAGGTCAGTAAAGTACATAAAACAATAATTAAACCAAAATCTTCACAGGAACTCTTTCAATCCTGGAGCTCAAACAATAAAAACACATGTTGTAATGTATTCTGACTGCACTGTGTGCTGTGAAACTGTACCTGTCAGAGTGACACATGCAAACTTGACTGGTGTGAAAGCGAGCAAACATGTGATTCCTGCACTTTTTCTTAGGTCTCGTTCAGCAATGTGGAAACACTTCATCCCTGGTCTCACGGGCATGTCCGCTGGCGGTTACACGCTTCGCCTTTCCCCAAAAGACAAACTTGTAGAGCTGATAGACGGATCGGACTTTGACAATTGTGCCAGCACTGCACAGCATTGATGGTTATGATCCATTGACATCATTGACAGATCTGCTCGCCTCCAAGCTGCACTCGAATTTCCAACGAGACGTCAAAAAAAATAAATAAATAAATAAATTTTGTTTTCAGCTTGTTCGTTCTCTAGAGCACAAAAGCCTGTCATCACTGCTGGCTGCCGTAATTGGACAAGGACAAACCTGCAATGCAGCAGTGTCAACAAAGAGTGGAGAGTCCTTTAAATCTCCTGACCCTTTTACTGCTCAAATTCTCAGATTTCAGCCTCCCAGATCTCAAGGTTTTTGGTTTCCTCAGTTCTCTATGTGAGTAAATATCTTTGGGCTGTGGACAAAACCAAACATTCGAAGACATAAACTTAAAGAAACATTTTATGCACCAAACAACTCAATTAATCAATATAACGATCGACAGATTAACCCATAATAAAAATAAACATTATTAGGGCTGCAGCAACCATTGTCATTTGAGTCAGAAAACCCAGGCAACTGGAAGCAAAAGGCAAGCCCCCCAACAAGTACATTATGTGTATATGTCTTAACATCACCTCAATTTTCAATCCTGCTAAGACCCGGCAATTCATTTTTGTCCTCTGTGCGGGACATGAGTCTGAGACCTCTAAGTCAAGCATAACTTATAGAATCTATCTGAATCCTATTGTCCCTTCAAGAGGTTGTCCTGGGCTCTCTTGTGATGCCCCAGTTGTGGGAGTGTGGTCAACACAGCACACCGTCTTTTCAAAATAGCAGGAATTTTTACATCCATGTTTTACACCAACAAGAGAGATAAGTCAACAGTTTTTTGCAGATATCATGTTCTATTGTTAAAAATCAAGTTTTTTCTTAATCCTTTAACCCTTTCAAAACACAACTTTTATGTAATGTCCTTTGTAGTAGACATCAGGACATCAGGACCCCCATGTTTAATACATCGGGGTGCAGAGGGCTAAGTGAGGCATAAAGGATTTTGAGAATTGTAGGGTGAGATTCAGATTTAGAACAGTGAAGATGAGATGAGTTTAAATTCTTGTTCAAATGTTTATCGTTGGAAGTACCAGTAAGGATATTCCAGTGAATATGTGTTCATTTTGGTGCCATGTTTAACTAACCCTGTTTGGTAGTTTGAAGAGTTTGATTGTCAGAATTTGAATTAAAAAAACTTCATGTAACTGTCTTCATCTACTTTAATGTTCATGAAATGAAAAGAATTTTTTAAAAGAAATCCACACGAAAACGAATTCAGTATTATAACATTACATCATTACATTCTGTATCAAACAAGCCCCGATGTCCACTACAAGGGCAGTCCATAAAAAATAGATGATAAATGTTTTTGAGAAGAAAAAAAAAATGCTGCAATATGTTTCTTTCAACCACACTACTTAAATTATGATAAAAATATTTTTAAAAAAGCAAAACTTTTTTTCCTCTGGGTCTCATACAACTCATGCATTATAAGCAACATTTGCGATGGAGACATTCACTTTTTGTGGATTAAAACAATCATTTTATATGACTACAGACACTTCACTACAGTCTGTGTCTAAGATTTTCTGCAGCTGCATTTCATGGCCATTGGCCCTCATTCACTTGTATGGATTTAAAGTTTAAATGTTAAAAGATCTGATCGAGCACATTATTTAATTTCATTTAGCCAATTATTTTTTGCACATTGCCACAATACCAGGACGAGATGAAGGACTTCATTTCCAGAGCAATGTTTTTAGAGTCAATGTTTTTTTGTTCATTGTTTACTCATCCAAATCTCAGTTGCTCGTTAAAGTTATATTGTAGAAAATTGCGAGGCTGTTGACCATGAATACCAGCTTTTCCTTCATTAGTTCTTTTAAACATTGCTTAGCCGTGCTTTGATTACAAAAAAAGAATCAAAACAAGCTGGATTAGTTTCCTCCAAGTTCTCCCTCCCACATGTCAGAGAATATTTACTGTGCTTCATGTGGAACCTCTCTCTTGTTGCACTGCTGGGGGCCTCTTGAGTTTTCGAGAAGTGATGGGCGGCACTAGCACGTCTTCAAGGTTGAATTCGCAATGAATGGCATCCTGTCGTGTCTCCAGTGCTGTGAGTCTGTGAACTGTTTATTAGAGAAGATGCATCTTCCAGCACTTTTGTAATCGGCTTTAGCATTCAGCCATGATAGCTGCAGCTTGGGGTGTGTATGGGGTGTTTGCGTGTGTTTATGTGGATTCATGACAGATTTTTCTTACAAATATCACCCGTGTGTGTGTGCTGGTGTATAACATATCTTCTGTGCTTGACAGATCTTCTTTAACAGCAGCAAATAATGAGGGTGAAAGGCAACTTGCGTGGCTGCTTTTTGGTTCTTTGTACTTTGTGCACCTGCGTCACTTCCACACATCTGACCTGCTTGCAGGTCGGTGCGTTTGTTTGCTTGCGACTGTGTACTGACAGCGCACGCTTTGATTAACTTGTGTTCATCTGTGCATTGTGTGTGTTCATGACACACGCTTTTCAAGTGTATGCAATTAGCAGGAACAATTAGCGCTGAGTTGATTCATTTCTGAAGCCAAATAATCTACCAGCACCGAAGAAGAAATGTGAGTTCATTGTGGTGTTTGGTTTCGATGCAGCAATACAGTGGATCCATGATTTCTCCTATAGAAAACTACAGCAACCTTAACGTGAACCTTGACAGACAACTGGACTGTTTTATTTTACTCTCAGAAATTCACCTTTTCACAACCTTATCTGAACCCTCACAAAGGCACAGACCTTGTGTGCTCATGCATTGAACGTCAGGTAAAGTGGGAGGTTAACTGTTGTGTTGCCAACTTAGCAATTGTTTCCCTAGATTCAATGACTTCAATCGTTTTTAATTACAAAAAAACATTATGAACCATTCTGGTGTTTACTTTCCCTTGAGCAAAGTCTCAAATACTCATCAGCGAATCTACATTCAGTCTGCTTGTTGTGAAAGATATGTATGTGTACACAAGCATCCAATTATCATCACTGTAAGAACTGATTCTTGACTGTTACTTTGCTTTATTTGTTCTTCTCCTTGTTGCCTTGGTCCTGTTAATTCAATAGCTCGTTTGTTGGGGTAACTGTACATTTAGCCATTTAATCTCATTTACTTTGATTGGAGATGGTAATAATTATAATGAATAATCTAGTTCCAGAGTTAATCAGTGAGTCAGTGCTTGCTTCAATTCTCTAATTAAGTATACTCTAAGTACTCTAAGTATTTTATTTTTGTGTGCTTTTTTTTCTTCTTTTTTTTTTGGTGATGGTCTTCACACTGGCAGAGAGAAGAGGCTTTCTTCACATGACTGATTTGATGATGTCGGTCAGCTTAGATTACTATCGATCCATTTGAATTCATATGCAAACTTTGCACATTTCCTTTCAACACACAGTTCAAAATCAGCTAGTTGTGTAGTCACAATGCGTACACATACATATTAGCACATGACATCATCTAAGAGTTTACTACTCTAATCAAAAAGAGTTTCTAGTACCACTGGGGCCAATACAAACTCTTTACGTAACCAAGGTTTATGGTTTAATCCCTCATGTCTCGCAAGTCATTTCTTACTCTGTAATTTTATTGACACCAAGTACCTTTAAACCTCCTACAGTCTATGACCATGCATTTCTAAATGATAAAATTGGATGGCCTCTCCAGCCGGACTTTGTGCAGTCAGCTTTTGTGTATGAAATTGATTGCCCGGACTCTCATGAGAGCATATTGTTTTTTCCACGGTATCATCTGAAAGCAGTTTACCTGCCGTTGCCATTTCCCATTATGCTCCGCTATATATTCCATTATTTTCCCGCCGCTGTTTGTTTGTTCTGCTTGCAAGCAGCGCAGAGCTGCATCAGCCCAGTGTCAAACTCAGCCCTTTCCTCTAGGGATAACGCATTAGGACCACTGCACCATGTCTGCTTTGTCAATTACAGCCATTTCTTATTCACAGGTTGGAGCAGACCGTTAAACCCGCTGCCCTCCTCTCCTATCACCTACGTTCCCCTCCATCTTTATTGTTCCTTGTATGTCATGTTGCCCCATCTCCCTGCACTCCTACTTCTCATTAAACACAGCTCATATAGGTTTTTTTTTTCCTGCATTTCCTCTAAATGAAATACATTTCTTGTGATAAAGCCACTTTGGAACTCTAAATCAGAGTGTTACCTTGTAGCTGTTTGGCAAAGCGTCTAACGAGAAGCCAATATGCTTTGATCAAACAATCACCAATTTAAAAACCCACCCAGTAATTTGAGTTAAATACCTGCTTGAGATTGCAGATGCTGCAGTGCATTTAGAACCTTTTGAATTCAATAACTCTCCTACAGTGATATTGTCATCATCATCATCCCCTAGAAACCTCTATCCTCCTCTAAAACAACTAATCTCAACACAATCATTAGCTGTGTCCCAGTTCTATCATTTTCTACAGTATGTACCAAATACTTGACTTATGTTATTATACAAAAGATTTATATTTCACTGTTTTGTACTAACAGGAAATCAAGTGTTTATGGAAATCAGTCAAACTGTGAACTTGACACTAACTACTAAACATAAAAAACTTTATCCTTTGTAGATCTTTCTTGATCTTTCTTTCTTTTTTTGCAAAATGGATTTTTGAGGCTGATACCAATATTAGGGAGACAAGAAATACAGATATTGATATATCGGATAGATGATAAATGTAGATGAATACACTTTTTTTTTCAATTATGCCTCAAAATGGTTGTCAAACACATATGCCTACTGCTAATGGAGGCAGGACATTTTGTAGTTTAACAATAAACTTTAACATCACTATAGTTATTGTAACTATACATTAAAAATACAAATATAACATAATTAATACAGAAAAAATATATGCTGATACCGTTGTATCAGTGGTATGATAAAATCAGCCAACCCATATATGGGTCTGACTCTAATGTGCAGCATGTTCAGCCTGCATGGTGCAATCCTGATTGCATTTCATTTCCCAGGACCCCCTGCTGATATCTGATGTCTCAGTGGGACATGACATGTCCTGCTGACATCACTGGAGATATACCTTTTTGTCATCAGCCCTGTCAAATTTTGACACAATAATAAAATCATGAGGACAAGCAATTTTCTTTTTTGGCTTCCCAATGTGTGAGATTTTGTGTCTCTTTGTCTATGCGGGTACGTCTCCGTCTTTTATTGTAGTTTGATCTCCTGTCTCTGTGAGCAAAGCCTTTAGCAGTGTGCCTGCTCAAGTGTTGCTGAACTAATCTGTTATACATTTCACCTACACCTCTGCTTTGCTGCGGCTCATAAAGACGAGGTGGAATAAGGAGGGAGTGATGACAGCCATTTTGGTCCAGCCAGTGATCTTCAGTGCTGACAGAGTTTTGTTGCCTCAGAATTGAAGTTATTATCTGCCAGCACAAATCAGGATTTTGAAATTGATTCGGTTGATTGTTGTGCTCAAAGAGACAGGCCTCTTCTGCAGACCACAGCACCCTGACAAGTAATAATTTGAGTTGTTGCTTACAGCATATGTTAATAGGCATTTCAACACTAGAAAAGCCTAGTAGTAGTTCCTTGCAAATACTGTTTGAAGAAGACCGAAAAAGGAAGATTGATGATTGATTGATTGGCTGCCTGTCTTTACACAGGGCCTGCAAAAAGGCATGCTGGACATATTGTATGTGGAGTTTTTTGGAGGGTCTTTTGAATGGTCTTTTGATGCTTAACATCAAGAAAAAAGATGTAAAGAATAACAAGCCACAGCTGAGGTCTGGAGAGTGCTGGTTTTGGTGATATTGGGGTGACTTACACCTTTATGCAGATGATGTTCTTTGTTTAATCTGTCTCTGATGTCTAATGTGCACTGCAGTACACAGATTATTATACAAAGGATTATTTATATATTCATTTTTGGTTAGTTATGGGTTGTGAAATGAGAGCTTAGTATTGGTTGCGGTTGTGTCCATAAACAGCTTTGGAGGTGATCAGGGAACTAAAACAGTCCCTGGGACAGATTTCTGTCCTGTGACCAATTAACGAACTTCCAAAAGGACTTGGAGGAAGTGTGTAGAAAGATTTCTGGCATACTCACACTGTTGTAACAATGACCCTGGCATGGATGAATGATTTGATCTGGTCTAGCAGTAGACTCTTAAACACATAGATGATAGCAAAATGTATGAAAATTCTTAATGTGGAGACATTTCTGTTCCGTTAAAAAACCATAAACGGCATTGCAGTGATGAATTGAGCATACTGTCCGGGAGTACTATCAGTTTTACAGTTGGCAGTGTTCGCGATCATTTTTAGAGTGAAATGAAAGAGGAGGTCCTGTTTGTGTTTGTGGTACACAAGGATTGTTTGATCATTAAGAGCGGCAACCGTGTTTGGCTTGATTTCTCCAGACCGCCGGGCACATGGGAATGCATTGATCTGGAGAGGGATTGCACATACACCAAGCTATCAGAAGGCAATGAGGCACAGCCAGCAGCAATTTTCAGTAGAAATGTGTTAGAAATGCGATTGGTGTGGGTGGTTGGCTGGATATGTGGGTGAGTGTTTGGTCATTTGGGGTTTTTAGGGTGGTTGAGAAACCCTGCAAAAATGTGTTGCTTTTCTATAATCTTTCATGTTCCTCCAAATTTACTGGTGTGCTTTAATATTCACTGCTACCACCTCACGCTATGTTTGTACCCGTGCATGTATTTGTATAGATGCGTGCTATGGTCATACAAACTTAAGTTAAATGAATTTTGCTAATGTGAATTTATGGGTCGTCTTTGATCTTTGAACTTGCTCTCAAGACAGCTTTTGACTTGCTGAGTTTTATAATGTGGCCTTGATACATTTTCTCCTCTTTTCCATCTCCTCCTTTCTTCTTTTCTTCCTCTACCCTCTCTCAGGTGCTGAAGGGCAGTAAAAAACTTTGTCTCTCAGTGCGTTCAGTCGGCCGGATTCCAGGTGGCTATGTCACCAACCATGTTTATACCTGGGTCGATCCTCAGGGTCGAAGTGTGTCCCCTCCTCCTGACCTGCCTGTGCATCGGAGCGCCACCTTAAGAAGAACTGACAGCCAGCGACGCAGCAACATGCAGCTACTGCAGGAGGGAGACGAAAAGAAGGTGAGACTTAACATGGGAAACAAAACACTGGATTGCTGCAATACTGTGTTACACTGTCGGTTTTACACAAATCTGTAGTATTTTCAAGGGTAAAAGTAATGAATGACATGTCCCATGTCAACTGTGTATAACAGGCCTGGGCAAACTCTTCCACAAAGGGCCGGTGTGGCTGCAGGTTTTTGTTCCAACCAAAAAAGAGCACACAGTTTGACCAATCAACTCTCTGAAGACTGAGATCAGTTGATTAAATGAATCAAGCCTGGTTGGAAAGAAAACCTGCAGCCACACCGGCCCTTTGTGGAACAGTTTGCCCATGCCTGAATGATCTTTAAAGGTGGTCATGACATAACGTATGTCCATGCTGTACATTTAACAGCAAAGAAAATGTTCTAACAACATATTTGCATGGATAATCTCAAACTTAACCATGACAGTTAATAAAAGATATATGGCACTGAATGACAGGTTAAAAAAAGGTTTTAAAAAAAAAGCAAAAAAAAAAAAAAGTGATGTAAATGAGTTTCTGTCACTGTAGAGAGCCAAGTTTCAACATCTGTGTCCTGTAGGCTTAAACTAACAGAGAAAGTGAAGCAAAACCATATCATAATAGGCGAATGTCTAATCTAAAAGTGTTTGATCCATAAATGATAAATTCTGTAAGAAATAGGCTACAAAAAACATATCCAGCTTAATCTACAGGCACCAGCAAAACTGTTGCTTCTGTAACAGACATCATGCTGTGAGCCGACCTTAGACTGAGACTTATAACTCTTATAACTTATAACTCCTGTGTTTAAGTTCAGTGTAGTTAAACAGTTTTTATTTCAATCTGCTAATAAAGATCAAGAAGTACTTTTTTTCAGTTGCAGGAGGATGTTTGGTAATATACTGGATAATGTGCTTTTATCTAAATGTGAAAGCTAGGCAAAAGCATCACACAGCTTTTGATGTCATGAACATGAAGAAATGAATCAGTCTGAACATGACCATTAATAATTCTAAACTATGCATGTAAACCAGTGTAAACTAATATATTTCAGACAACAAATTAATAAAGTATTTGCAGAATTGTGCTTCAGTTATATTTTCAATGCACAATTTTAGCAGTTTTTTATTCATGGACATCAGGTGATCAGCTGCTTCTGTTGTTTGTTGCTACTGTGACTTCTGGCAGTCCAGGAGAGTAAAAATAAATCATAATAGTAATACTCAATAATGGATAAAATATGATGGACACTGTAATAGAAATTCAAAAACTAAAACAATAAAGGTAATTGGACCTTCAGTACAACAAAACTCCACCCTGTCACCGCCTCATGACCTGCAGGGAAGGAACTGTCAGAGCTGTTAAAAAGATTTATTACACTACAACTTTCAATTTTTCAGCAGCTAAAAGCCACACATTAATCTTGACTGCTTCGGGTTCCATTAATACAGGCTGTACTTAGTGCTGTGCTGATAACGATAAGAAAATATCAGTTCAGGTTTTTTTGCCTGTTTTTAGCTTCCCTGCTCTTGCAAAAGGAAATTAATATCCAATCCGGAAAGTTAGCCGCTTTCAAAGATGTGTCATTTAGAATCAAAACGGGCACAGCTGCTTGTCCGAAATTTTCAGGTATTGGCTCTGAGAGAAAATCTGCGTCATCTTAACATTTTCAATCCTCTTTCCATTGGAGTTGCCTCCAGCTCTGCAGTTTAGGAGTGATTAAAAAGCTCTGCTCTGCATAAAACTAGGACACAGTGCCTTTGAATCATAGCAGCAGAAGGTTAAAACTGCTGCTGCTATTACTTTAACTATATGTGACGTAGATTGGCATGTGGTGATCTGCTATGACAATGACCTAATGGCTCACCCCTTGTGGAGAAGTGTGCCAAATGTGAGGGAATTTTTGACTCTAGCATGCCACACGTGGAGTTTCACAGGGGCAGACATATGCACAGTATGTCACTGTAAGGATAGTGTTAACTTAAAGACACTGACTTCTGTCCTTGAGACATAGAATAGCTATATGTTTGTGTTTAGGAAAGTGAGCACCAATCTGGTCATTACAATAGTGAGCGAGGTCAATGGATAGGGCTGTCTCACTCCCTAGACACAACAGATATATACAATACAAACTAAATACAAATACAAACTGGTTTGTGACTTTCTAGGTTTGTAGGTGAGTTACTATTCAGTTTTATGATGAGGCGCGTTGTATTCAGTGAGTAACAGTCTGACAGGCTTGGAAACCATGTTCAAGGCTATCACAGTTGCCTGCTGTCGCTATGGTTACAGTATTTCTCTTAGCTATTTTGACATTAGCAAGGTGGAGTAAGTTTAGCTCAGTTTAGATGTTCTTACATGCAGTGCCGAGTTCACTCATTATAATATAAGAATGCGTCCTCAGATTTCATTGCTTACAAAACAGAGACACCAGACCACTGGGACTCCTTTTAGAGAGAAAGAACATATTGATTCCACGATAACAAGCTGATGCCAGAGAACACTTTGAGCCCAAAGAGCTGCTATGTGCTGCCAATAAAAGAGGGATGAGTCTGGTGATTAAAACTATTCTCCATGTCCTGCATAAATGTCACACAGAACCTGAATGCTGCTATATTCCAACTGAACAAAGGTGGCTGGCTTACCTCCAGTAAGCAGATAGTTATTAAAAAAGGAGAGATGCAGCCTCATATGCACTGAATGAAAGTACGATTTCTGTGCCAGATGCCAAACCTACACCAGCGGGAAAATAAGAGGGATGAAACTGATGCTGTTCAATGGAGATATTTGCATATATGTCATCCTGTAGTCACCAGGGTGAAACTGATTCCCCTTTTCAATCTTGGCAGACAGCTACATTAGGATCAAAGTAATCAAGGGCCTCATTGTGATGAAGGAAAATGTAGAATTTGAAGTTTGGCACAGCTAAGCCAGCACTAAAACTCTCCCAGTGGACCAGTGCAGACTTTGCTTCGATCCAAATGTATATATTTTGAAAATGCTTCAAAAAGTTCATAGAGGACGCAGAGAGTTTTTAATGTCATGCAGAAGCATTGTTCAGCGGTTCATTATAGGATGGGTATCCGGGCAGTTGAGAGAGAGAAGGTCAAATCTAAACTTTAAGATGATTTAAAGGTCAGTGTGTAGCATTTAGTGGCATCTGTGAGGTTGCAGATTGCAACCAAATAGCTTGCATCACTCTTCCCTTCTAAGCGTACAAGGCAGCCTCGAAAAACGTGAAAGGTCCTCTTGAAAGCCGGTGTTTGCTTTGACTGTTCTGAGCTACTGTCGAAACATAAAATAACACACTAGAGGAGCTCAAAGGAGGCCAAAGAGGAGCTGCTTCCTCTGTAGATATAACAAGCTCATTCTAAGGTAACAAAACAGTGATTCTTATTTTTTATACACTATTGAAATCATAGTTAAGAATATTATATTCCATTTTCATTAACATATTTTGCCAATAGACCACCCTAAATCTTACACACTGGACCTCAGAGTTAACATTCTGAAATAAATGTATATATAAAAAGGTGGCTCAGGTAGTCGAGGAATCTTAAGCAAACATATGAAAATGAGCATGTAATGTTGGCTTATTATTGACTTTAGAGGATTATTGAATTACGTGAGCTAAAGGCCAAAGGACCAAAGCTGCAGAGTTAAGGGACCCCCACAGTGAAATGACCCAAAGGCACAAAACAAAGACGAACAGCTTGTCTGACAAAATCACTGCCAGCGGGAATAAAGCAGTTTGATCAGACACATTTTTACATAGATTAGGCTGGCAGCTAGGAGATAATGTAGCAGCATATATATACCCAGCTACAGTTCAGTTATAGCTATAGCTGGTTCCGTAAGTGTGATATGACTAAAATGGAATTGAGTCAATATCAAAGGCTCTTTAAAGGCTAAAGATGATTAACATTGTTCCTGCTTGCACAGATGTTTAGTTGCATGCTGACTATGCCTTTCTCTGCAGTTTCTCTAGTCAGACTCACTCTCAATGAGACGTGTCAGGTGCGCTGCATTGTGAAATGCGTCACATTTTACTTTGAAAACTTATCTCATTTGTGCAGAATGCAGGGATGCAGGGAAGTAGGACTGGGCGTGGTCATTAATCAGATCTTGTAGATGGATTATCAGCTGATTGCTTCTTCCTGATTATAGCTCAACTGCACCAACTAAAACATATATTTTGATATTTGAATATATTTTAAAAAGCTACAAAAACCCCATCACCTTTGGAAACGCAAGATCTTCATTCATCCATAAGTTGTGTGTCTTCTAGAGGATATGAATGTAAATTTCATTCAAACCTGATACCAGATATTACATTGTTTACTCTACTACCTTCAGCTTTCTGTTAAATATAAGTTGCTTTATTTATCTTAGCATCTTGAGAAATCGATTCAGTTTAGTCTTCACGTTATCAAGTTGCTGGGATGGTTTCAGTATTAACACAAATGTTGATTAATTCAGACAGTATCATGCTCCTATATGAGGCAGACCATTTGGCTTTAAGATATCTGAGTATACCCATATCCACATAATTTATGATAATGATAATAATAATAATCCAGTCCTATATCCAGGAAGTTTGACGTGCCTAAAGAATAGATAACTTGGATAGAGTTTTTTTTTTTTTTTTTTTTTTGGTTTTTTACAAATGCATGAACTAGAATCTTTTGGCACAGTCATGCATTTCCTGTAGGTATCATAGGCTCAGCAGCAGAACATTTAATTGGATGCTATAGCAGAGATATTTTGTACTCTACTCTCTCTGTAATATATCCGATTGATGGATTATTTTAATTCAAACACGTTCATTTATTGTCCGCTCTATTTATCAGGGGGAGTGACACGAATGAGCCTTGTAAACAAACTGATTGACCAATTTAAATAGTCATTCCTCCAATCAAGGCAAATTCAGCCTCCTCATTAATGGCTCTGAGTCACAGTTTCTAAGTAGCTCCTGAGGCTCTTTATTTTCTTTCGACAAATCCCGGCTCCAATCAGAGTTGTCATTTCTTTCCTGCATTGTGTTTCGTGTCTCCATTTTGGTGTGAAGAGTGCAACAGCTCGGGTGCATCTGTCAGTCTGTCAGGCTACACAATGGAGACCACAAAATGCCATTTAAAATGCTGATATTAATGAAGTGTCTGGTTCACACAATTTTTAGATATTTAACCCCTGCTTCTGCCTTCTTTATCTGTTTTTCTGTCCGTCTTTAATAGGTCAACTTGGTTTTGGATGATGGCCGGTCTCTGGGTTTGATGATCCGGGGGGGAGAAGAATATGCTTTGGGTATTTACATCACCGGAGTGGACCAGGGCTCAGCAGCAGAGTGTGGCGGACTCAAGGTATCACTTCAATATTTCATATATATATATATATATCTCATATATTTTTAACAGGACTTTAATTAGTTCAGTTTTGGTGACTAGAGCAGTCCAGTATTCATATATCCAAATTCTGTGACACTGTCACTATGTGCTGGACAAAGGTTCAGAGCTGCTTAGGGCTTATAACTATAGCACACAATTGAATAACTAATGTATGGAGGTAAATGTTTTTTCCACAAGCAACTACATCCTATAGCAACTACTTAGCAAGCAAGTCAAATGCCTAGGAAACCACTGAGTCATGTATAGAACCCCCTTTGAACACCATCAAAGCCACCACCTCCTTAGCCACTATTCAGTAATGCTCGAGTAGTAGTACAATCTTAGCAACTATACAGCCAAAAAGTTAAAGCCAAAAGAGTTAAAGTAATTTTATCATTCGTGCTTAAAGAGCTTTTGGCCTAAAGGCACATTACCCTGCTGTTGGAGGCAAACACAGCATTTTGCCTGCCAGTTCTTAACCCACTAACAGAGGGCTAGCTCGTATACAGGGGCTTTCAATCCAGACAGAGGAAGCTTGCGGCTTGTGCGTCACACCTCATTTTACTGGCTTGCAGAAGCGGCCAGCTCTAAACACTTGTCTCGTCAACATAATTGACGAGACAGTTATGAAAATAGTGATTTTCTATTGGCTGTACTCAGTAACTTCTTTGAATTTCTTTTGAACAAATTAATTGCAAATCATTAACAAAAAATGTAACCTTTGTAGGTACAAGTAATTGTCAAGTTCAGCATTCTTATTTTTTATTTTAAGAAAACATTGATTCCTGTGAGGGAAGACATTTCTTTTACCTGCCGTCTTTACAAGAATGTCAGAGCACAGGGTCAGGTCCAGAGCAGCCGGTGAGGATTTAATGACGTACATTTAAGGTGCAGAACAGCCATCAGGGATCACAGTATGTCAGCACTGGGCCTGTCTATGATTAGACCTCTTGAACCAATGGGCACCAGGTGGGACCCATTGGATCAAATTTACTCTTTACATCTACTGGTCGCCGTGTCTATGTTGCAGGGATCAATGAACCAGCAGTGACATTACCTTTAAAAGTTCCGTGCAATGATTCTGACACAGACATGACAGCACAGGAAGAGGTATTCCAATATGTCACTTTCTTTACTTTAAAAAAAGGAAGTTTCTGACTACTTTAGGCTATACTCTGTCAACCTGCTCTTCTTCTTCTTCTTCTTCTTCTTCTTCTTCTTCTTCTTCTTCCCTCCTTCTCCTTCAGCATATGGGCTATCAAAAATAATTGTTTTTGAACAATTTGAAAATAACATATGGTATTTGAATATTTTGTGCTGCAGGCAGTTGGCAATGGAGACATGAATTAATGAACGATAAGGAGACAACAGAATCTGTTTCAGTGTCACAAACTTACTTACGGGGCACTGGAAGTCAATTAAACTTGTGCGTGTTGAGAGAAACTCTGTATAAGGTGCTGCAGCCTCCTCAGCACCTGTACTTCCATCTTAGCATCTGTGAATGCACTGAATATGTAGTTTGTTCATAGTTGTTTGAAAATGCAGGACAGATGTATCATACCAGATGCAAACCGTGTACACGCTGATCTTTTCATTTTCAGGTAGACAAGTATTCATCCTTTGAGTACACAGCTTTGGATGGTTTGGTTACAGATGTGTGTTTGTCACAGTGACATGGCAACAGAAGGAGAGTGAGGATGGACGTCTCCTCCCCTGAGCCCTTCATCTCATGCCTGTTAGTGATCAGCCTGTCAACCAGCCAATTACACAGACACCTATTAGAGGGCCCACACAGGCATACACACTCAGCATAGCATCTTGATGTGGAGTGTTGTTCGCAGCTAGAGAGGCTTTTTAATAAAAAGAGAGTAAAGAAAAGACAGGAGGTAGAAAAGCCTTTAATATCCTGTGATGTGACATGTGCTTTTCTGAGGTTTTTTTTATGTTCCCGGTTTCCCCCTCAAGTTCTTTTCTGTATTTTCACATGAACTACTTAATTCTGCTTCTGGTGCTGTGCTGTGATGTGCATTTTAAAGAATGTGTTTTGGAAAGTGTCAAGTTTTCAGAGCTGGATTTTTTATTTTGTCCCAATTTCCCCCCTTCTCTCTGTTTTGCTGCTCAGCAGCTTACTACCGAGCTCGAATTTCATCATTTAGATATACTGATACATGGATACATGGCAGTAGAACTTCCACTGCAAAGCGAGCACATTCATCTCTGAGTATAGGTTTCAGTGGAAGAAACAAAGTTCTAAATAAAGCACATTTTCCTGCCTGGTGCGATGCGTTTTACTTTTGTTTTGTTTTTTAAGTGATGCTACAGTAGACACCTGGCTTTACCCTCAGGGCCAAATGCCAGGTTCTGTCTCAGCAGAGAGAGGGGGAGGTCGAGAAAGAGTAAGAGAAGGAGAGAGTGCACAGCCATAGGCAACCTCCCACAGTCAGGCAGAGGCACAGTTTGCATTGTGTGTGCACACAGTCACTCAGGTAGGCAGGAGAAAGGCGAGACACACAGATCTCTAAAATAAATCTCAGGTCATGCTATTTACAATACTGAGCTGAGCTAGCCATCAGGAACATATCATTAAAATGAAAATCAAAGATACCTGTAGAACATATTATTTCTCCAAGGAGATAATTATTATGCATAACCACCCCTATTGGCGTCAGTAGCATAGTCACTGGTACCACTTGTTAGTGCCAAAGGCAAGGTCATTAAAATATCTGCTCTGTAAAAAAATGTCCTTCGGGATATTTAGAAAATCCACTAGGATTAATATTGAGTTCGTGAATCTATGCAAGAACGACAGAAAATCTATCGAGCTACGACAGGTCCACTGAAAATGGCTGCATTTGTAAACCTGACGATGTCACACCAAGTTTGAAACTAACTTAAAGTCCATAATCCACAATAACACATTCCAACATTTTACACCAGGGACTCAGTTGCTTGGGCACATTTGTTTTGGACACATAGCATGAGCAATAACTACATAGTAATCTGATTTTTTTTCTCACAATTTGCACGCAAACTGAGATGGCTGTTCTGTTTTGATTAACTTTACTGATGCCTTAATGGGGAAATTCTTTGAAATTCTTTTTGGGAAGTTTACCTGTAAAGGCCTGACATACAGCTTACAGTAAATGTGGAGAGATGGTGGAGTGATGGGCAGCCATCGAACTGACACCTCTCCAGCTACCAGTCCATGCCTCATACATTGGTCTATGGTGGACTTAAACCAGCTAAGTCCCTACAGATCGAGTTACTGCCCCCCTGCAGCTCTTTTGGTTCTGAAATTAAGCTGCCAGGTTGACTTGTTTGTTGAATCTAGAGAGCAAAATAACTGTTTACCCAGCTGTAAATGTTTTAAATCAAAACTCAAACATTTTTAGAAAATGTGTAAAACATTAAAGTTAACATTGATTTATTCATGCCCTGTTGTCAGTGTTTCTATATCAGTGCCAGGAAATGGCACCACTGTTAACATTTGGATGACGAGCCTCCTGCTGTCTCTAGAGACCAGGGTTCAACTCTCGGCAGGCAGGGAAGCTGCAGTGCTCTCAGATGAAATGCATCATCTCTTAAAAGGACATCAGCTTGTGTGTAACAGGGTGATCCATAGTGTTTGATCATCTTAAACTGCCTGTACCACTTGTGCACAGAAGGATCCCTGTGTGGTCATGATGCCTGCTACAAGCTGTCTAACAACCTCCTTCACACTAGCCTAATGCTGCCAGAGTGTGGTTGTACCAGCAACCTTAGCAGACAGAGTCATGTCTTGGAGAGATGAATAAGAGAATATAGACTCCGCTTTTCCAAAGGAAAGTCCTCCTCATCCTTATTTGTCCCTTAATGAGACTTTTTGGCACTGTGAGTAATTACTTTCAGAATCGCCAACAGTACAGACAAACCTGGGGATACTGGCTGACTGTTTAATCAACAATAACAACAATCAGAAGGTGTAGCCTTACGGAAATCACTGAATCTGTGCAATCTATACATTCTTCCAAATGTCCATTTAAAATATAATGACACATCCTGAAATTTTTGTAACTGAGCCTGATGAGTGGGTGGACTGACTCTGCAGTCGTCTGTATGTACATAAGAATATAAGCTGCCATTAAACTTGTACACGATGATATTTGTATTTCAAAGCATGGCCTTTTACTTTGAGACATCTAACGTCTATAAAACACCAGCAAACTGTTTGTGAAACAGCAAAATGATGTAAGATGGGCAGCCAGGTTTTTGGCATCTCCAGTACACCCCCTCAGCTTAGCTTTATTCTTATTTGTTAAAGTGGTCTTGAGTGGAGTTTGACTGATGTAGTGGTAATAGTTGAGTGTAATGAAGGAGTTCGGTCAATTTGCTTCTGAAAACCTGTGGGCAGTATTCAATAGCCAGTTTTATCCACACCCACCAAGAGGCCCACTGAAATGGAAACTGAAATGAAAATTCAACCTGGAAACTTATTTTCTCATAGTATTGTGTCTAAGTGATGAATGGGGACAATGATTTTTTAAAATTGATTCAATATTGAACAACAGCAATGCAGCCACAAAATGCACTGCAATGTAATTCTTATGAGCAATTGCATGCAAATCATGTAACATGACACAAACTATGTTTAATCCATACATTAAATGTTGATCTTTTTTCTATTTAATCTATTCAGACCACATAATATTGTTATTAATAGGGCAGGAAATAACTCATCAAATATAGAGTTAAGTAATTGTACGGCTGCCACTGTCTAGTACGTCTCTATTCTATTCTGTTCCTATTGAGTTGAGAATCTGTGTGGTGCTTACATGAAGGAGCATTGACCTTCACTTTTCACTTTTAGTTTTTTAAATTAAATGATGGAAAATATCTTTTAAAAAATGCTATTACAGCTCATTTAGATTGATATCAGTGAGTGGGTTATATAAGCTGTAGAATATTTCTCACATAGTGAGTGCCATTTTGAATTCCCACTGTTCTACAGTCTGCAAGGTACTAAGCTACTGCAGGAATGGAAATAGGCACATATAGACAGAAAAGCTTTTTTCCCCGTCGTGTCATGTATCTTTTTTCAGTCATTGGCATTGGCAGGTTTGCCAGTATGAAACAGAGAAGGATGCACATCTAAAGCTGAACCTAAACTTGCATTTAGTCTGTTGTTTGTAGTTAACTGAATAATTTATTATCTTGGATTTGAACCAGATTTTCAGATCTTTCAGAAAAACAAAGGTAGAGGAGTGAAGAAATATGAAGTGTTTATGGTTCTGTGAAAATAACAGCAGAAAGATGGTGTGTTTGTGAGTGATGACAGCTTACTTCAGATTACTTAACTGTGTCACATATATCTTCTGAGTCAGAGATATGATAGAATATCAAAGTAATTTTGTGAACTGGTGTTCCGATTATTCATAATTCACTGGGCATACTTTTCCATACAGTGTTTCTAAACAATATTACTATGTGCACTGGGGAAATCTGTTATCTTGTTTTGAATGTTTCCTCTCATCCTGTTTATATATATTTTTAGACTAGTTGTGGCTCATCTTATGGTTTTAACAACAAGCTCTCAAATGTAAAATTTTTATATTTGGAATAAATCTTCTTTTTTTATTGTATGATAAGAGATTGTTGAGTAACCCAAGACAGTATTTCAGTGAACCAGAACTTTGATATTATAATTACCAAAGAATCTATAAATGCGATTCATTCAGCTTTAGTATAAACCATTTTTTCCTAAGTTTTTCCAATCACAAAAAGAGCCGAGCAGCTGAATTTAAATGCCTGTTATGTGATGAAGCCAGAGGGATCCATTGTGCATTACAAGTAGTGTCACAAACATCCTCAGGGCACTCGTACAAACTAAAGACGTCTCTGATTGTCTGCACTCAGCAGGAGAAGAGGTTTTTTCATCACTGTCCACGACACTGGTGCTTACACTCGGCTCCTTACCCTGCAGCATACTGTCTTCACTGTCTGTATCTATACGCTAGGTTTTCATCTGGGCTGTGTGACTATGATGGATGGCTTATATCACTTCCAGGGTTTTATAATCATCACACCACCAAAATGTCACTTCCTCGCCCTTCAGTCTTAGAGAAAATGAAACCTTGGTTGCGTAAATGTTACTACATGGCTTTGCTCTCCTGCCACCTCCTCTTTTTGATGGTCGTAAAAACCTTTGTGGTTACATGTTTGACAGGTGTTTAGCATTAATGTGGCTTTGCAGCCAAGAGCAATTTTGATTTCAAAACAAGCTGAGAAAATGGGTCCACATGCAAATGTGTGTGTGAAAGCATTTGAATATACTGTATGTGTGTGAGTTTGGACTTTGTCTCATTACCAAACTCCCCCATATTGCATCTCAGCCCACTCACTGCAATCTAAAGGAGGAGAAAGGTCAGCCCTGCCCAGTGCCCTTCTGTTGACATCTGTCTGATTTGGTTTAATCTAATTAAAGCTGAGAAAAAAAGGTCATGCCTACTGTGATGTCAGTACATGGAGGTAACCAAAGAAAACACTGGATACTCTTTAAATTCTTTAAGACGTATTTAACAACTTCTTTTTCCTTTTGTGGTATATTCATCAAGCATGGTAAACTCATAAATAAGGGGATTTAGCTCAAGTCAGAATAAATGTGCTCAGCCTCTTTTTTTATTATTCATTCCAAACACATGCACAAAAACCATGTATACACATAGGCCATATCTAAGTGAATAAAGAGAGTGCCAAACACATAGATGGATTAAATCCAGATATTTTCAATTTGCACAGAGGTGATTTTCCTTCCTCTCCAATGATAGAGCAATCCTGCTGAAAGAGCACAAAACAAATCAGTACTTGGCAAGCAACAAGGTTCAGGTGTGTGTGTGTGTGTTTCTCTCTAAGTATAATACATAGCTTAAATTATTTTGTTTTAGTCTTCTCGACAAGGAAGACGCATTATTGCAACAAAATGAATTTTAACTGCTGACTTTGTAAAAGTTCAGAACTTTTGGCACAGTGCTCAGTACAGGATACTGAAGTGAAATTGAAATCTCATGCCATTTTCTTCCCACAATCAGAAAAAAATCATGCTTGGAGCTCCTCAGGGATTGATTTTTAGGTCCCATTTGTTTCGATTCAATTATCTCTTTTGGCCATATTATGCATATATTGAGTGTATCCTGTACTTCACTGACAATATACCAGCCCCGAATAATTCAACCTAGCCATTGTTGTTGAATCCTTGATGATATGGGTTTGTTGTAGAAATTAAAAAAGGGCAAACTGATTCTAATACTACCTGTGGATTTAAAACGTTGGACTCTTTCAGCTAATGAAATGTCAGAGACTAAAGAATCTCATTTGATCATATGTGATGGTGACCAGCCTTTGATGTTAAAAAGAGTTGTTCACTTTCTTTTTTACTCTGTCAAAAGTATTTTCAAACTCATTCAGCATGCTAAGCCACTGAAAGGGTCAGGAGAGAATTCAGTTTGATTCACTTTACTTCCAGTTCACAGAAAAAGATAAAAGGGTAGAAAATAGAATAAAATAAATAGCAGCTTCTGGGCTATCCTGGTGGCTCATAGCTTATAGGTTTGATATTCACTTGGATCCTTTTGTTGCTTTGTTACATTTCTTCCCACCTATCTTGTGTGCGTCTCTTCACTGTGAGCAATCTGATGAAATAGAAATGCCATAAAAGTCTAATATTTAAAGGAGCATGTCTTCATAAATAGTATGCTAAGTGACTGGGACATGACACTTTCATAGATCGTTTCTCATAGATCTTGAACTGGTTCCCACCAAAGGTAGTTGGTTATGCAATGTAAAAATACAGGATATAAAATAAAAAGTAAAAGTTATGATGTTGAACAACTGGGACAACATCAAATACAACCCGACTAGGTAATATATTTTCCAACCTCTTATAATTAAGTTATTTTTTTCCTTCAGCCATCTGGAAAGGCATTCACGCTTTGTCAGTGTTGGGCAAGTTACTCTAAAAAAGTAACAAGTTACAGTTACTACTTACTTCTCCCAGAAAGTAAATAACGTAGTTACTGAGTTCCAAATTATAAAAGTATAAAAGTAACTATTGCATTACTTTCAAGTATGTCCATCCCTTTTTGACAGAACTTAAAATACATGTGCATGTTCATTATTTATGATATATACTATACTTCCATTTAAAGAGGGCTACTTTTGGACTATTCAGGCTCGGCATTCCTGTTTCTTGCGGACTCTCTTGAATGTCCTGTCTCATCTTTGTGTGTCTGACAATTTGTGCAAGCAACACCTGCCCAACTCCACCTCTGATTGGCTTATTAAATTTTACTCAACCTCAGCCAGTCGTCATCATTTATGTGACTGTCTCGTGCCCCCGCCCTCACCAAGGAAGGAGGAACAAGAAAAATCTTTGCCACTCGGCTTCGAGATTCTGTGGGTCTGATGAAAAACAGCTGCCTTCTATCATAGTAATGCGCCACATTTTTTGGCAGTAACGATTATGATGATGGGAAAAATAATCAGTTAGATTACTCCATGCTACTTTTGGACTATTCTGGCTCGCTATTCCTGTTTATCGTTTATAGCGCCATTATTCCCATCAGTGCCCAGTAGTGAAGTAGCAGAAATTCACATAAAAACACAATTTCTAGATCAGTGTCAACAACTGTGCTTGGACCATCAACCTAGGTGGGTCAACTATTAATGTGGCCTGTATTGTTTTTTTTTGTTGTTTTTTTTACAAAGGCCCATTGTCAAATCTAGTTTCATCAGCTTTATTATTAGTTCATATTTACCTTCTGACTATGTATATTCTGAAATAAACATTGTATTTAATGAAATGACCACAATCAAACAGACTGACTGAAAATCTGGAGCCAGATAAATTAGTCCAGGACTCCTTGTTAGGGTTTGTGATGAGGGTAAATAATGAAGCAGGGCAGTTGCGGATTTTAACCCAATCTACTCACCCTCCCATTCCAAACGTGAAGGAGAAACTAAACAGAAAATATTTCTTATGACATGTTTTTATTCGCTCATTAATGTGTGTTTGATTTGCAGAGTGTAGGTAAATAACTGAATGATCTTGCACAATGGTGCAGACCAGCATCGTACTCTGAGGCAGACCATAGACAGTATACGATGGATGTAGTATCCGTGACGTCACCTACAGGTTTCTGAAGAGTGTGGTGGCTCTGGTTGCCGCCATATTGGCAGTATATGTTTACATTTGAATTACACCATGTGACTTAAACAAATCAGAGAAGAGTTGGAGGAAACAAAGGCACAGCTGAAGAGACAGAAATCCTTAAAGGAGATGTTCATCAACAAAGAAAAAGAGACAAGGCGTGAGCTAGAGAGACTGAAGAAGTACACCGATTCAGAAACTCTCAGCACTGCAAAGATTGCCAACCAGGTCAGAGACACCACCAAGAGGAAGAAAAAAAAACTCGTGCAGGTGGACTACGAAGAGCTGCAGGTGGCTCACATAATTAATGAGGAGAAGTTCACAAACGAGCTCCAGGCGGAGAAGAACAAAAACAAACTTCTCCAGGAGGAACTGGAGCGGCTCGGCATTTCCTACAAAGTGCTCAATGCAAGGTATGAAAACGATGTTCCCAAAAGCAGAGCACAGGCCGATGCCCTCAGATCTGATCTCGAGAGGGAACTCGAGCAGAAGAAAATTCTGCAAACAAAGTATGACGAGCTGCAAGACGCACAGAAAATCAGCCAGGACAAATTCTCTGCTGAGCTGGCCGCAGAGAAGGAGAAGAACAACATTATCCAGCAAGAAATGGACAAGATCTGCATTTCACACGGTGAGATTACCCAGAAGTATGAAACCAAAGTCATCACACTCAGACAGCAGGCCGACACCCTCCAGTGTGCGCTTGACAAGGAGGTGAAGGCTCACGCAGTCTCTGTGTCAGAGGCCTTCCATAAGATCCAGAACTTGAGGGCTGAGCTGGAAGACCTCCATCAAAAGATGGAGATCACTGTCCTGAAGCAAAATGCCCTTGACAGTGAGAAGATTTTTGAGAGAGAGCTGGATGAGGTGAAAACTCAGCTCAGTGTTCAGATCTCACTCAACCTGAAGCTATCCACTGAGCTCAAGGCTGAGAGAGAGGCTCTCCAAAAAATCACCGACCGTGATGACAACCAACCACAGAAGGAGGCTGACGTGGCTGAAGAGAAGCAGTGTGAGGAGCAGACCACCAGTCCCACACTGGCCCTCAAATCCCAGAGAGAGGCACAGGGAAATCTTCCAGACAGGACAGCACCACTACATTCTGTCTGGAAGAGAACCCATCACTTTCTGGGGTTGAGGAAACCAGAGAGGTGGAAGAGGAGAAGGGAGGACTAAAGTAACATCAAGATTTGTGGGTTTTCTCCAGGTGCTCTGGTTCCCACACATGAAAAAAAAAAAGTTTTAGTCCCCGCCCTCAAAAGCAAAAAAGCAAGCCGAAAAAAAAAAAAAAATCAAAGTTCAGATGTTGTTATATTTTGCAGAAACATCATCTGTCTGTGTCTTATCTGGAATTAGGATGGCATTACAGAAACATGTGTCCTAAAATTATTATGGGATTTGAATTTAGCTGTTATATCCCTGCTCTTATATCCTAAGTGAAGATTAGAATGCAATATTCATTCAAATATTGAATTCATTCCGCAAACAATTCTTTATGCTAAATTAATTTTGGTCCTTCACAGACATTGGCAACTGATAATTCATTCGAAGAGTTATTTTATTAAGCTACATTTCAACTGGTTCACCCATGAACAATAAAAACAATGAAAAACTGAAATGAAATGAATACATGAATGCCTCAGAATCTTACAAAGGTGTAGTTATGGTATTTTGAAGTGGGGTTGAGTGAGGTACTATGAGAAGTAGAGCTATGCACTGCTGTGGACAAGGTCAGCAGAAAAATAGATTTTTGCCACATGAAAAGGCCCATCTCCAAAAAAAATCTATATCTGTTTAAGTCTACACCATATTAAGAATAGTGTCTATGTTTAACCCTGCTGTCAGACAAAATTTTAATTTGGTGCTAACTTTAGAACTTCCAACAGCTGTCTGACAGCGACGCAAATATTACAAGCAATCATTGAGGGCTCACAGACCTCGTGGTAAAGACAACTTTCCCAGTAAAATAACATGACATGTTTGGTATCAGTAGATTCAATGCAATCTTAAAATCCACATAACACTGGCTTCACCACTAACATAAAAACTAGACTAATGCCATATTATCCACCATCATGTTCAGAGGGTTAAAACAAGGCCAGATAAGGAAAGGAGGAGAATAATTCCAATATTTACATCATAGTGATTGATAGATCGGTAGAGTCTCATTCAAATCAAACCTTTGCTTCTATTTTTCACTTCCACATGAAATACTTTTGTTGTTCTGACTCAACCCAGTTAAATTAGTTATAATCTCCATTACAAACTAACTACAACTAAGTCACTACAGCCTAATTACACAGATACCTTCTCCTCTTAGGCTTCAGTCATGTTAACACAGGTATGAAATCTTGGGAAGACTGAAAAAGTAACACAGCAGGACAGACACAAAATCCCTCAGAAATCATTTACTTCACTTCCCTATTTTGACTAAAAAATAGAGAGAGAGAGAAAAAAAAGGCCTTATCTAGTGGTTATCTTCTAATTATGGTCTTTTGCAAAAATACAAAATACAATTATTCTTCCCTTTGTGGGTGAAATTCCTGCAACAGCTCCTCCTGCAACTGAAATAGCATCCTGTGCTGCGTTTTTGTTCATCTCATCACATTTCGCTCACCAGCTCCTTGTTTCGTACATGTGCACTTGATTCTTTGACGAAAGGAGGTGAAAGCTGATGTACAAACAGCGGCAAAGCACTGCAGTGTAGATCAGACTTTCAGGTTTTGAACAAATGTGGATCATCTCTTCAATGCAAAAAAGTAAAAAAAAAAAAAAAAAAGGAAGGTGGTTTCTCAGAACTACTCTTGTATGAAACATTGAGTGTAAACAAAAATATATGTGACATTCTCTTGAACTCTAAAGTTGAACCAACTTTATTTTAGTGTTTTAATATCATTCCTGACATCTGCAATACAAATTGATCACGGTGTTTGGTTACCACATGGCAGGCTGTTTCTTTAGCTAGATATAATTAATTGGTTTAAAATGCAGCAGTATCTTGTATTGATGACCTTCACAGATCAACCACCTCTTTGTTATTTGCTATGATTGCAGGATAATGATAAAGCACGGTGTAAAACCAAAATTCTCTGTAATGGTGTAGCTGATAAAGGGATTACAAACATAATTTGTTTTTACAGTTAATGAGTAGAAGAGCAAATGAAGAAAGGAAATGTGTGAACAGTATTACAGAGTAGAGGAAAAAACATTAAAACAGGATTTGTCTGAAATTACATGTCAAATAGCTGCTGATAAGAACAACTTAGACTAATGTAATCTTGCCAGAGTCGAGGAGGGAAATTTATTGTCCCTTGAGGGGAACTTTTCTTAACTCGGTGCAACTGCTGTTGAAGGAAATATCAAAACAGGATTTAGCAGACCTAGACTGAAATATTAAGATCCAGGAGAACAAACAGCAGCATCAGTACAGACAGACTGCACACAGTGCAATGCTAACATTTTATGCTTTTATGTCATGAATTCCTTTTTATGTCAGTAAATTGAAGCTTATAATAAGTACAGCTAAAAGAACAACTCAACATTGACTCAACATTTGAGTCATCCCAATGAAGTAATATATACCATCTTCTGACATATGTGTATGTACAGTAACCAAGCAGACAGAATGCAGGTTCTTTAAATCATGCATCTGGGTCAAGTACAAATGCTAAACAAAAGAAGAGACATGCACATACAAATAACATATGCAAATGCAATTCAGGGAATCATTTGTACATCAATACAAACTTGTTGTGAACGATGGATAATAATCACCCAGGAATATAAAGTAAAGCACATCCATGCTACATAAGATAACATAGATAAATAGATACATGGCAGTAATATTACCTGGCAGTGTGCCAAACAATAAATAATGCTAATATAATCCCAGGTAAAGAGAACAGATGCAGACACAAGTGTTTGTGCACTGGCCTCCTCCAAGGACAGGCATTAGCTAAAAATGATTTAAAGCAACGCAACAGGCAATCGCTAGCAATGTCCTTGTGTTTGTATGTGTCCATGAAAAAGAAACAACTCAAACTGATCTTCACGCCATAAAACTATGCTGATTGCCACAATGCATATGTTAAATATCATTGCTTCAGTAATATGTCAAAGCTGCAGGTACACATTGTACAGTAGAAGCTGTGCATCCATGTGTCTGTTGTGTGAAGTGGAAATGGGCTCCGCATTAGACTATTTCTGGCTGCGCAGCTGGAAAGCACTTTAAAGCAAAGCAAGCCATTTATTTCTACTTATTATAGATATGTGACTGTGTGCCCACACCAGTAGGAAAACCCTGCTGTGTTGGAGGAAAAGAAAAGGCAGTTCGTTGTTTCCCACTTTAATAAACATGAGATTTAAACATGAGTGCACCAACTGTGGACCACACAGACAACAGAAAAGTGTGATTGCTACCCAGAGGCCCATTGATCAAAGTCTGGCCCGTTGACAGGCACCTGGGCTTCCTCATTTTCCCAAATCGCCAGGGACCATTGAGTAGTAAATAACAAGTCCTGTTCTTCACAGAAAAAACCATGTCAGTTTGCCCACTTTATATTTTTAGTGATTAAAGCTTTTTATTTAAATTTTTTGCTGTTTTTGCTTGTGTTTGCAACACAACACAAATATATATTTAACACGGCATGTTTTTTATTTTTTAAAGTTAACAAATTAAAAAATAAAAAAATGAAATAAAATAAATAAAAAAGGAGAAGTAAGGGAAAAATAAGTAGTTGCCCTGTCAGAAAATGAAACTAAACTTGAGTGTCTCCATGTTTAATTCACTGGGTAGTCAAACAGTATTGTTGAACTAATTTCAGAGTACTAACTTAAAATTCTTAGTGTAAAATGTTGCTTAGCTTACTGTAAAACTTACCCCTCATCTGTCAGGCTCACTCACTATCTTCTCCACGACGAGAAAGTAATTGTTGTTGTTGTCCTTCAATATGACCTGTAATATGACACTGATAGACGGGAAATATAATTACTATCTGGATTAGGATCAGTGGCAAAGTTTTGTTTCAGTTCAGGAAGTGTAACTTTCTTATTTTCATGGAGAAGTCATAAGTAGGCGAGGTTGGGCACCTATAATCGCCCTATAATGACACTGTTAGCTGCCAGAAGCAGATAGAGGGAACATTCAGTATAAAAGTTTTATTGTTATGTAGATAAAATGCATAATCTGGGAGTTTTCTACACAACTTTGTTCCTTTATATTCTTTCAGCCACACACTCACACACACCTGCCCTGAATAGTATGAATACACACTCGCTATCTGTTCTATCACATTTAGAGTCAAGCTAAGGAAGTGAGCAGGAATACAGCTCATCTGTTACTCTGTGATGTGGCTCCTGCAGAGTTCTCTCCACATTATCGGTCGCCCCACTGAGCCAAATACTAGTAATTGTATTGTATCTGCTGGCACAGACTACAAAGTCATAGCAACTGCTTGTCATGCAAATGGCACAGAAGCAAATGGGAAAAGCTCTGTGGATTGGGAGATGGTGCATTTCATAAATGTAAACTACACAATTTCTGTGGAAGTGACAGCCGCTAACGGCGCTCTGATGGTCATGTTTGACAATTGAACAGTAATACACACACATCTCACATGGCAATATCCAATAACACAGATGGAATAACTGCCTACCCGATTCCACTTTTCTTCTCTGTGGTCGATTTGGTATTTTTGGTAACACGTATGTTTTTATGATGTATGTCTTCAAGGAATCAAAATATGCACACACAAAAGTATCTTTTCTCATTCAGAACACAAACTTGCCATTTTGTATATATATATATATGTGTGTGTGTGTGTGTATGTGTATATTTTTATTAAAACAAGTGAATTATTTTTGCAAGATTGCTATAATCCTGAATAACAATAACAACCCCTTCGTGCTCTGAGCTCACAGTCCAGGCAGAGCGGCTAACAAACAAAGCTACCATTAGCTAACAGCAGCTACAGTCCACAGCGGTTTCAAATCTCAGAGAGTTGAGGTGGAGCATGCACAAGATGGACGATGACAGCTCAAACAGTGATTAGAAAATTAGATATTAAAATTAAAAATTAAATTTAAAATTTTGCTCATAAAATTTGATCCAGTGTTACCCAAATCAAAGTCAAACAGTTGGTCATGTACGTCTTGCAGGTCATCATATCTGAAACACAGTTACATAAGTTACACAATGCAAAAACAGACGAACAGGGCGCAGAGTGGGAATGACATCATTCAGCTCATTACATTTCAGTGTAGCAGTGAAATGATTTAAAATCTGCGATATCATAGTGGTAAGTTATACAGTGCTGTTATAGTGATAAAAGAAAGTTACAATCAAAGCAAGTGTTTCGCAGAAGAAAGTCAGTTTCATTACTACATTAAATACAGGACTCCTATACTTTTTTATTCAAGTACATATGGGAAATGTTGGGAATGTTCACCTGTACTTTCATTTACATATAAGAACGTTATATCGGCTTGATCTAAGTATTGATATTGTTGTGTTTACTATATTTCCCTTTTTTATTTCCTTATTTTAACCTGTTTACTATAATAAAGCACCTACAGTACATTATTTATAATTACCTGAAGTGTTTCTCTGTAAGATTAAATATGTGTGACTAATTAAGCAATAATCAGAGTCTGAAAAAGAACCCTCACTCGTAGGTAGAAATTCATGTGTTCACAAAACGCTTTGCATTTGATGACAAAAAACAATGACTAAAATCAATAACAAACATCTGAGCTTGAATTTCATTTGTGATATTGTTCAATTCTAAATGGTTTGTAATCTTACACCACCTGTTTCCTACAGAGCTCTGTCCACTTCAGACCACAACCCAACAGAGAAATCTCCAAATAATCAGACAGAAATGAGTGCATTCGTGTGGAGCTCCATCACTCACAGTGAGGAGCTGCTTAAGAAAATTGATTTTCCAGGCCTAAATTAACCTCAACAGATGTTTCCAGAAAGCTCATATTTCTTACTGAATGAGATTAAACTGATGGCCATAACTGACCCACATTTGAGGTAGAAGTCGCTGTCGCCCCACTGTGTTGTTCTGCGCGGAGGGAAACCTTGAAATCTTCTCAGCACAATCCTTTGTCATGCAGAGCAATAACTGTGACTGAACTGAGCTTTCAGGAGCTCCGAACTCACAGTTCAACAGATCATGAAAGCCCTCTATCCTGCAGGCGTGCCTTTCTTTAAAACTACTTTAAGCCTAGAACTAAATGGTTAATAGTGATGATAGAGGTGATGTAGGTTGGCTGCTGGGTTTACTGCAGAGTAGCCAACACTGTTAAAGATTCTCGGTTTCATGAAGCCTCAGGCCCTGACAGAAAGGAGCTTTGCGAACTTGTGTAATTTATTCTGTATAATAGACTCTAAAATAGAATATCATATCGACATAAATTAAATATTCTATTTTTTCATCTCCAAACTGTTGTTGTGTCCTTTTGATTCTGTTCAGTGCATATTGTAGCAGACAAACTAAGATTATCTTTGAGGAAAATGTCTATCACCTCCTTTGATTCTTCTCTGTCGATAAAGAATTCCTTCAGATGTTTAAAAGGATTATGAGTCAAAGAAGGTGATCGCCATACTTGTCTGTGATCTTATAAGGTGAGATATAAACTACTGAAACTCTCATTAAAGTTGGTTGAAGGTGTTAGTCATACTCAGAGAATGCATATTTAGCTAAAATCTAGATTTCATTCACAGCCATGAACTTTTCTGAACAAGTTATGAGATGAGCCTGACTTGTCAGAACTGAAGACCAAGACCTGCTCACTCACTGCTCTTTTTTCATGTCAAACAACTGTTTCCAGGCCTGTCTCCTCTCTGAACTGGGGAGAAAAGGTATTTCTCTAAGGCTTTGTGCTCATTTTGGGAAACTTTTGGGAGAGCAGTCTGACAGGTCTCCTGAGCAATGCAAAGAGAAAAGAACTACAAGTGTGTGTGTAGCTGGGTGTCTGCAAGAAAATATCATTATATATTATTAGAATAATTTTTAACAAGTCTTTAGTATTGTTTGCATTATTTTATGTAAAATTTCTACCATAAAATAATTATATTTTATTATTTTTTTTTATTTTAGATTTAAAACCATCTATATGTTACAATGGTGCCTCTGTCATTCCCACGCTGCACCGTGTACATTTGTTCTTCCTCTATGTGTGGCTATGTGCTTTGGGTACAGGTATTTTTTGGTGAAACTGGATCATAATTTATGGAAAAATGTTTTCTGTTGATTTAAATGCAAATGAAATGGGGGTGTTTATACACTGACCTTCCTGTGAGACATTCAAAATCAGTTTTCTAATTTTTTTTAATTAACTATGACATTGGTAATGGCATTGGTCTTGCCTACATTAGTTTTTTCCAGGAAAATTGAAACAAGAAGTTAAGAAAGTAAAATAAATATATGTCTGACTAAAATGCTCTTAATAAGGCTCTACAGTCTGCAGCTCTGTGAAGTAGTACTTGGGCACCGTTGGGATCACCAGCGTCAATGTGATTCATTCTCTGGAAACCATGAATGTCTGTAGAGATTTTTATAGCAATCCATCCAATTGTTATTGAGATAATACCGTCTGGAAAGTGCTCAACCAACTGACTGACAGACCATCCCTAGAACCATGCCGTTAGCAAGTCCCAAAATACACTTCCTCGGGGTGTCTAAACACAGCGAATACCAATAAGTACCACACCAATAAGTATGCCTATTGCAGAGTACACACCAGAAATCACAGCTTTGGGGAATAGGAGCTGTTCTCTCAAAGAAAACATCATTAAATATTTGAATCACTCCCTGAAAAGAATCTAGACACACCCTAACATGGAGATATGCAGTGACTCATAACGTACCTTGACCACTGGTTACTGAGGGCATATCTGGGAAAATAAATCATTCAGTGATAAGGTTAATTCACCTGACCTAACATGTTATGCAAACAATTTGATAATGTATCTGTCATTTATCCAGCAAAATTCTGCTTCCACTTTTACAAATGAGGTTTGTGGTTGTTGTCTGTGTTCTGTGTGTCATTGTAAACTGAATCTCTTTAGGACTCAGAACACTTTATTGACTTAACAAGGAATTGATCATTCAGAAACCAATCATTTGATCAATAATGAAAATAATTGTCAGCTGCAGCAAACCTTTCTACACCTAGTTATCAGTGGTCGCCAGTCGAGCACTTAAGAGCAGTTGTTCAACATCTTTGAGGACCTGTCCTGCTTAAAAACCTCTGGAAGAAGACTCTGACTTGTTTTTGCGATGAGCCATCTTCCTGTCAGCATGAATTCTTTGTTAAAACTGGCTGTCAAGCATCAGAAAGAGTTCCTGCTGGTCTGACACACATGGTCTGACTCTCTTCGCACTGATCTGCGCTTTGGGCCACTATGATGCAGTTTAACAAATCAGTATGTGGTGGAGGGATTATTTGGTGCAGTCTGGATGTGTGCTGGGTCATTAGTATGCTCAGACAGGATCAGTCAGTCAGGCTTATACACTCAGATTTCACTCAGCTTGTGTCGCTGCACTGCACTTCACTGCTGTCAGAGTTGCATCATTAAGACATTTTTCCTGCTTCTCGGATCAAGCTGTTTCGAACGAGGAGCAGTGGTGCAAAGTTTTAGACAGTTATCAACATATAACAGTTTCATTTTCCTGTGGGTACTGAAACAATGGAGGAACCGAGTATTCAACACATCAATGTTTTTTTCAAAATATTTCAAATGCAGCTGACACAGGAAAAAAGTATTGACCACAGGAAGAAAAGCCACTAAACTAGCCAACTCCAGATTGATTAGTTCTCCAGACTGTGCTAATTAGAATCAACTGGGTTAGTGCATGTTGGTAGGCTAGTACTTCATTTGTTACATAGTAATGGCACTGGCTATTGATGGATTTCTCAACTCCTAATGGTGCCTATAAGCACTCCAAATGGTGCTTATAATCACTTGGTGCCACTATCGACAAGCAGTCGTTGCTACACAACATTTGGAGAAGCCGGTAGATTAGTG
The DNA here is from genome assembly GCA_014281875.1 of Nibea albiflora. NCBI lineage: Eukaryota > Metazoa > Chordata > Actinopteri > Sciaenidae > Nibea > Nibea albiflora. The sequence goes on from CM024803.1 coordinate 5,143,037, forward strand.
AGCCAATGTAACATGGTCACTTTTTTGTTTAAGGTCAGTTAAGCAGAGTAAATCTATACAGTGAGTGCTTATTGCTCGTTGGGCATTGCTCTAATTTGGGGTTTTTTTGGGGTCAAAATACAATCAAAATTTAGGCTTTGAACTGAAATTACAAAGGGATATAAGTGTTATATAAATGTATTATAGCTACATTTCCTGTCACTACTTACTGTATAGAGACTTAACCTTTAAAAAGGTCAGCGCAGACATGTGTGGCTGGTTCAATTCATTTATTTCTACATATCATAAGTGATAAGTAAGTCATAAAAGAATAGGACGTTATTGAAAGTAGCGACCTCAGAGGACTACAATTGCTTACAATTATCTGCTCTTTGGAGTGTGTTTGTCAGTTTGAAAAATGTGTTGACCTTTATAATAAAGCATCATAGCTGGAAGATCGTGGCCATGAATCAGTCCAGAGGAAAACAATCAATATCAGCTGGGATTACTAGACTTCGCTGTATGAGGATGGACTGAACCTGTGTGTCCTGTGAACTTAGTCTGCAGTACTCAAATGTGACGCAACACAATCAGTGGGCAGGTGTCACTGAAACAGCTGATGGCGGATGACTGGAGTGGGAAGCAGAAGGCACAGGAGAAGGAATAATTAGAGGGAACAGAGTTTGTTGAAAGGAAAGGAGTGTCAAGATATAGCAGGGGAGGACAGAGGGGGTAGAAGGGGAGGAAATAGGCTGCAGGAAAGACATTAAACAGGAGGACGGGAATCATTCATAATGAAAGGTAGGGTGCTAAAATAAAAAAATCAAAAAAATCAAGAGAGACTTGTTAAAATCTGCAATGGGCAATATTAAGGTGGTTAAGTGAGCCAAGTGATCTAATTAAAGTTTAATCATTTCCAGTGAAGGTCTCAAACTGAAGATAAATGCGTTACTCCATTCAGCTCCTTTTCATTTTGGAAGAAGCCACGTTTCATCTACACGCTCTAATCTATTACAAGTTCTGCCCATTTAAGAAGACAAAGGAATAAGCAGTTGGACAGAGTCGATATCTAATCTCTCCGCTGTTCTTCTGCCAAGGGACAGAAGCAGTGGAGGAGATATCAGGAGAGCTGAAGTATGAGAGGTGGAGAGGAGAGACAGGCAGCCCACGCAGTCTTTCTCACTTTTTCGAGAGGAGAAAAAAAAAAAAACGTGCCTCGGAGAATTGAACGGGTTTAAATGCAGGTGTGATTGAGATATTATCGCTAGATCCACATTCAGAGCTGCTTAGGTCTCCACATATTCAGTATTCTGTGAACATCCTTGAATGTCATGAGGAAGCATAGTCACCTCTTTAATAAGCTCCCAAACACTGTCTACTTGAGGTCATCCAGCAAGCACTGATTTGCAGTTCAAGAGACACCTAGATGTCTTGTGTTTTGTTTGTTTTTGGCATCTAGGTTGCACATAACTATTCTTTAGCGTAAAATAGCATTGAATGAAGGGAACTGCCTCGTATTATTTATAATATAGTCATTAAATGTGTTATATGTAACATAGAGATCTAAATAACATTCAATTTTCAACTAAATGTAGCCCAAAAGACATCTTTTGACATGCAAATCACCATCGGTCTTTTCTGGACAGGTACCATTTTCTCTTTATTCTCAATTTGAGCCTTTTCATGTAGTTTTGTCTTTTATGCAAATGCCCACTGCAGTGTTCTTTTCCAGCTGTACTGTATCAGCAGGCACAGTCTTTGTGGTCGTTATCAGTGGTCGTAGTTCATCCCTGGGACTGGTTCCACAAACGTTCTGGCTTCAATCTTAGAAGTAGTCAGACTACAGAGGTTGGACCACAAAGCACAGGCTCACTGTGTTATTTGAAAATGTTTGCTGTGTAAAACCAAGAGAAGGTCTTTTTGCATCAGTCAACACCAGTGTGGGTAGAACTTAGGGTAGAGAGTAGAGTGGGTAGAGCTCAGCTGGAACTCCAGATAGACAACACGTGTCAGATAAAGTTTTGGGGCTGCTCATTGCTTCACTGCCTTTGAGCCTACAGCATAAATTCTCGGTAAATTAAAGATCTCTTCAAACTTAAAACATGGTTTCAACAAAAGTTGCAAAAATGACTTTAACTTTCTGTTCACCTTTCTCCCCTGACAACTAGCTTATTGTTAACAACATAGAACACACTACAAATTTATCAGGGTATATCACACCTACATTTAAATTGGATGAATCTTCCAGTGCTGCAATAATAGCCTTGTATATTTTCACAGATAAGGTTGAAAACCACATTGGAATAATAATTTTAAAGGAAATAAGACAATAACTTTTTAAATCTTTAATATTCTGTAGTGTAAGACAAGCCTAACTTTATACACTTGTGTAACAGATACATGTAAAGTCAGACAGCAAAACCTGTTATCATTCAAGAATATTTTATTATAAACTCCAGTCCAGCTTCTAGCAGGACGGAAGTCTGACCAACAGAGCACATGCGCACACACACAGCTGAGAAAGAGCTGCATAAAGGGAAGCATTAAAGTAAAAGAAGCACCAAAGGACCACATAATACCGCTGCACTGTTCTTAGTGTAGCTTTAGGGATCAGTGGTCTGGAGCTGCTACTTTATCTCCTCTCTGTGTGTCTGCCACCATTGAGCCCTGAGCTGTCTGACCCGGACTGTTCATCACAGAGATCTGATAGTGTCCGAAGAGTCTTTGACAATTGTCCTGATCAAACGGCTCGAGTGGGACAATTCAAAGGGGGCGTAATAGTCTGTCAATGCGTCTCTTCTGTCTTCAGTCACTGCTCTGCAGCAGCGTTTTAAACATATCAGGATCTTGGTCCTGGCACTGTCCAAGACACAAAGGGTTTCATCAAATACATAAACCTGATACATAGATGCATAAACACATCTTCTTATATGTTTCTGTATTTCAAAACAAGTGCCTCGCTTTCTATACTCGTCAGTCAGCTTTTGGGCAACGTTTATACTTATAAGTGTAGCAGACTTTTTACACTTTTTTCTTCAAAACAAGAAAAATGTTTATGCATATATATCATATATATATATATATATATATATATACAGTATATATATCAGTTCTGTTAACTGTTACTGCTAAAGAGAGCAACGTGATGAAAGTTAGGGATTTCTATCTCCACACAAAACAAAGTTGGTCATTAGACGCAAAAAATAAACAAAGAACTTGCAGCGATATGTCGCTGGCTGATTTAGGTGCTTTCTGTTGCTCAAAATATTTTCAACTTGTATCAATGCAGGTGGAAGTTTGTTGTTTGTTTGCTCATATTTAGTTGCAGAAAATGGCTGCCTTGGATATAAAGCATCTAATGATGGTTTTTCCAGACTTTATTTCAGTGAGTGCAGCAGATGGAGTCCAAGATTGCCATTTTGTCTTGTGCCATGACGTTTTCTCCAATGAGTCTATTATTCTTTATATTAAGGATATACCAAACTACAGCATCTACTATTCATTTCCCAGGGCTACGTAGAAGAAAAAAACCCAAGGCGACTTCCACAATAGTAACTTGTTTGTAATGTATTGAACACTTAACTAAATTAGATTTGCCAATGAGAGTTAAGGTAGCATTACGGAGTATGTATGTATATTTGTGATTTTTGGTCCATTTTTAGAGTGTAATACTACTATAATAACTACAGTGTGTAGCAGTTTGTTTGGTACGGGCACACAGTTACAGTGCAGAAAAAATATGAGGCGCAGAGTGGGAATGGCAGAGACGCTATTCATCTGATTACAAGCCAGGGTAGCATCGAAATGATTGACGTATTATTATGGTCCAAATGTCATGCAATGGGGTAACATACCGTGAAAGCTCAGTTTTGTAACATTTGCTATGTACAGTTGCAGTGATTTAGAACATTATGTTTGAGGTGTCTGACACAGTGGTGTAGAAATAAATCTATAAAGTGTAAACAGGCTAGAGGGTCTCTATGTTCCAGCGATCACAAAGTCATCTGGTAAAAAAGCAGAAAGAAAGGAGACCTGAGGAAGGAGCCAGCAAAGATTTTTTTGGAGGGGGGGGGCAATTAGTGTGAGCAGAAGAAGACAGGGGGATATAATTCATCACTTACCACTTGCCAAGTGATGCACTTTAATTTGCATTTAAATCTGTCTACAAATGGAGAGAATCGTCTTCTTTTAGGGATTATTTGTAAGGCAGCACAGTGGAGAGAGAGAATGATTGTAAGTGGTTTTGTAGTCTTCTGGCTCAGTCTTTTCACTGCCTGTTTGTTATTCACGCTGTAACTTATATCAGAGAGTTTACAAGTTTATTAAGGTTATTATCGCAGCCTGGAGACTAATCTGCCCTATGATTAACGCATTGCAGTCCCCAGTGATGCCGCCATTATTGCAGTGGCAGTCCAGAGAAATTCAGGTTCACTGACTTCACAAAGTAGATGGCTCATTGATGTTGTTACTGCAAGTAATCAGCCCCTCTAATGAATGAAAGTAGCTGATAAATCTCAATCTCAAAACATTTGCCTGAAACTGTTAAAGTTTTGTTCCGACTTTGATCAATATTGACAGCTCTTGCTGATTAATTGTAAAGGTGGAGTCAGATGAAGCTCTTTTTCATAGAGTTACATCAGAAGGACTGTAAGTGGTATCTAGGCGTCAAAATAGGTTGAAGTTAGTTTTTTTTCACAGTGCTGGTGTTGTTTCGTATATTTTAAATTGCAAAGGAATCCCGTCAAAATCCCCAAACCAACAATGTGTTCATCCATCTGTTCCTACTGAAGCAGAACATCGTTAAAATGAGACACTTATAACGTTTCATTTCCTTAAAAGGCTCCTTGATTTCCTTAAACAGCTGTCGTTTTTAGAAAACATTACTGAAGCAGGAGTAAATTCTGCATTTATAAAGGAATATTTTCTGTGGTGGTACACAGCACAAAGACGGTGTGTGTAGGTTGAGTCAAAATGAACTCCGGTATGTGTGTTCGTGGCTCAGTGCAACCGTTTTTTAGGCAACAATTGAGCTCTGTGCTCTCAGGCTTTGACTACACAGACAAAACGTGTCATTACATTATTTTGCTCTTCCTGTGTGATTTGCGAACAATGAGAAAAATACCGATTATCACCAGCCTTGTCTCTGAAGCAGCACTTCCATGACAATATTTCAACATGTATTAGGTTCATATTTGTGAGCAAAAAGCTGTCTGAAAGCTTTTAAAATCCTTTCCACGTGACAAGTAAGATGCCGCCGCAGTAATGACAGCTTGTTTAGTTCTTACTTCCATCGTCCATAGAGTCACTATTAAACCACAGTTTAATTTTTTTTTTTTTACATACTTCTCCCTCCTCCTGCCTCATTCTGGTGAATTCTCAGTCACAGTTGTGTGTTCGCACCACACGGAGAATCATTCTGGACATGTAGGGTTTATAATTGGAAGTTTCAGTCTTGTTTTCGGTGCGCGTGTGACATTTCACCGCAGTCAATTGAATTACCCTCTGCAGCCTGAGCTGTTTTTCTGTCAAGAATGTGTTATTATTAAGCAGCAGCATTGATTAAGGCTTTTAATCGTAAACATCATTGCCACTAGTTGCTGTTTAATTGCCCAGAATGCAGCGCTGCGGCAGCGCCTCTGGTGTGACACAGAGATTGATCACAAAAAATGAAGTGCTTGTGACTCAGGACAGGGCCCATCTACTCCCAAATAGAAGTATAATGAGGGAGAGGAGGGGAGCATGAAGGGACAGAATAATGAGAGAGACACAGAGACAGCAGTGGCAACTTGATGATGGAAGGAGATGCTGCAGCACAGCAGTGACTCAACTTTAACCAGAAAAAGCTGCATGTGAGTCAGGCATGGTGTATGTACCTGCACACACAGTGGGGTTGTTAGTGTCATGTGTCTCAAGTTTTCTCCATTGGTCCCTAAAATGATCAAAGAGAACAGAAATGACTAAATATTGACCGATCCATCCTGACCCATTATAATAATGAAGAAATTCTGCAGAAGATTAATACAGTATATTGGCATTCTCTAATTGGTTCCTCTGTAATTAACAGTGTGGTTTTGAATGAGCCTCTCAGGGTCATAAAAACTAATCAGCGTGTAATTAGAGTCAGAATCAAAGTTCCATTTGTTTGCCAAATAAAACAGGTGTAAATAATCTGACTTGATTAAGTGGTGCCGACACACCACAGGGCTTTAACAAATGACAGTAGCGAAGGCCAAGATATAATCTGGACCTCAACACAGAAAAGATGTAAGAGGGTCAATAATACCATGCCATAAATACAGGATAATGCCTTCTCCTCCTTCAGTTTTAAGTCATTCCTCCGCTCCAGCTGAAAACCCCAAAATAAAGACTTAAAGGATCGAGTGTGTTGGTTGTGTTTCAGTGCAAAAGTCCCAGATTTGAATTCAGACCACACGTCTTGTCGCGCATCACCCCACTCCCTGTCATCATAGCAACTCATAGCCTTTTTTCACAACAGATGTTTTGACTCGTCATAGTAGGAATAGCAATATTCACGGGTCCCATTAGGTGATAACAGTGTAACAGTGAACATCAGGACCTTGACACCAAAATGATACATTTCATTATATACACCTGTGCTTTTCCCTGTGTCATGCCAATATGTCTTCTGTCATGCTGGTTGGGAAGCAGCAGTGAAATATCCTGATGTGCCAGACCATAAATCAAAAACTGAAATTTACATATAAGCACTAAGAACTTGAATTCAGTACCTTTGGCAGCCTCAAATACAGACTCTAACTGGAACATTTGTCCCCTGGCCTCTATAGCGTTCTCCTGACTGGATGCTTCTGGTTGTTGCCATGCTAGAAAGTGAAGGTTTACCCCATTGTGAGTTCTGAAATTGCTTCATAAAATGACTTCTCAATATTTAGCCGCACTGTCTTCCAGAAATTCTGACTTGTCTCTCCACCCTTGCAAGCTCCAGGCAGACTGTCTTGTGCCTTTCACTCAGTAGTGGCTTCTGTCGCTGCTCTTCCATAAAGGGATGACTAATCATCTGAGACATTTTGGCAAGTTCTCCCTTATCTGCAGAAGACTTCTGAAGCTCTGTTAGAGTGGTCCTTTGGTTTTTGGTCACGGCTTAACCAAGACCCTTCTTGTCCAGAGTTTGCTATTTTGGTTTCATTGTCCTAGGCTGTCAAAAATCACTCCTTAGTTCACTTTCAGTTTCTCTCCTCCCAATATAGAAGAGTATGAAATAGCAATAGAAAAACTCTGAAAAGTATACTCTGCAGTAGTTACATTACACCCAGCGCTTTGTGTGGTGGAGCACTGGAGTGTGGAATCATCATGGCTGACTAGGATGCTTGAACAGAACAGAGCTGTTGATACTGTTAGTAACATGACATAACATGATAATATTTTCCATGATTTTGGAGTCAGAATGCCAATGCTCCTCAAGTGACAGAGCCACTAACACAAAAAGGAAAAATGCTGGTGTGTTTGTGTTTCTGCTTCTTTTGGATACGTTTGCCATGTGTGCTCTTAAGTGTCACATCTAAGTGAAACTGAGATAAACAAAACTGAGCTCCAGGGCTGTCAACTTGTCAAAGACTGCAAAAACTCCATAAGAAGCCGATTATTTACTCAGTTATGTGCCTTTTTGTGGTGCAAACAGCTGGAACAAACATCTTGTAATCTGTCTTAAAATCTCCTCTCATCCCCGAGGCTTCAGCTCCGCCTGACAGCATGGATACGTGTTCATAAGAAGTGTTTGCTGTAGCAACAGTGCGTGTGTTCTCACTGCGGTGGTACTTGTTAGCATTGACTGATCAATTGCGTTTGCAAACAGTCTTCATTATGTGAGTTTGTAGTCAAACGCTCTTACTATGTATTATTACAAATTGTGCCATTCTAGAGGATGATAATGGGTCATGTTGTCCTCAGCTTCCTCGGGCGTGGCGCATAGGTGCCGCTGGGCATTAGCAGTGACAGATATAGTGTTGGGTCACCTCAGATTGTTGGAAAACACCCAAGAAACTGAAACCTATGAGATTCTAAATGTCTTTAATCTCCAGCTTGCATTGGTCGCTGCTCTGAGAACATTGTGAGGTCCGGTTGGCTGACCAGAGAGAGACAAAAAAATTACATTTTTTTTTTAAAATGCTAAACAATACATCAAGTCTAAATGCCAGACAAAATCATTTACAAGACCAGTGGCTCTGTGCTGTCATGTAAAGGGGAAGTGTCCTGTGACTAATTTATTCAGTGGTTATAGTGACAGATAAAGTTAATAGAGTCATTGTAGGGGAGTAATGTGACCAAACCCCTAGAGCCTTTCTGTACATTTGGGGGACAAGGGACTATTTATTACCACCCTGCTGGTCAGTAAGAGGTTGAAATTAAAGACTTAATTGCAGTTCTGTTACAGTGTATTTCATGTTTATTTGGCTGGTTAGGTTAGTAATCAAACTATGCTGGCTGAGTAGCTCTTTGAGGCACATTTTACCCTCCAAAACTGAGATGTGCAGAACAGCATTTGCACAATCTGCCAATGTGACTGATGCCTGATGAGATAAAGAGAAGCAAGGCAGCTGTACAGATCACGTACATAGGAAAAGGGCAGTTTGAGGTTGAAATGGTGTTTCAGCTTCGTTCATCAGAGACGAGGGGCTGACAGAACTCAGAGGGCTGACCTCGAGGTTAAAGTTACCATACATCAGCTCATTATAGGAGACAGGAGGTGCGGTCAAGGTGGTGTTTAGTATGGACGTCGTTATATTCCGCTGCCTCCAGGCTCGGCCCTTTGATGGAATATAAAATTACTTTTCAATTACATATTAAACAGTTCTGGTCTTGAACCTGTCAGCAAGCAGAGAATAAAACTAAATAATCTTTGGGTAATTATTTCTGTCTGCCAACCAACCTGAGAAAGTCACAACTTTTGACTAGAAACCTACAACTGCTGATCATTTCATACACCTTCACCGCCTCCATTTGTTATGTTACCTCTCTCTGACCTTTGACCTATGAACCTGTGCATGTGACAGTGTCTGCCTGGTCCATCCTTGCCGCCTTGCTCAGTCCCCCCCACCACGCCTCTGTGTGCCCTTCCTTCTTTACAGGTCGGCGACCAGATCCTAGAGGTGAACGGCCGCAACTTTCTGAGCATCCCACACGATGAAGCCGTCAGGATCCTGAAGTCGTCACGGCACCTGATGATGACGGTGAAAGACGTGGGCCGCCTGCCGCACGCCAGGACAGTGGTGGGTGAGACCAAGTGGATCGCCAGCTCACAGATTGCAGAGAGCTCCGCCAACAGCAGCATGGCAGGGTGAGTTTTGATTGCACCAGAAAAATCTGGTCCAAGCCCATGTCTCATATCTGTACTGAAATATGAAGTCTGCAAGCAGGGGATACAGCTGGCTTGACTCTGTCCAGTGGTAAACCAGCTCCACCTACCACCTCTAAAACACGCTACCACAGTATAAACTTGCTTGTTGGTTTAATACGTAGTGTAAAAACATTACAAACATCTGCTGGTGGTGAGATGTTTGATGAAGATGCCAAAGAAATTACTACAGGAACAGTCATTCAAATCAGCCAGAAACCCAGGCAAGAACCCAAATTCACCAACATAAACACACCTGACATCACAGCAATATATCGGCTTAACCAATGAACAGAACATTCTTTTAAAGTGGGCTAACTAGATGTTTTTTGTGACACTGGTTTGCTGCAGGCTTCTATGTTTTTCTACGATTTGATTGCAGCATAAGTTGAACAAAAGCCGTATCAAACTGTGTCAAACTTTCATTTTAAAATGTTTTCAGGCAATTAAGAGGCAGACAGGTAGAGAGAGATATGAGCTATGACACATAATGTAATTCAGCTACCGAGGCACTCCATATAGGCAGGTTTTTAACCTGTAAATGTAAATCTAGTTTTTAAATTGAATTTATTACCCTGCCTGACAATGTGGTGGCTTCTTTGCTCTGACATCTCTCTATACATTAATGCGCATAGTTTCTGTTTGAGCATACAATATATGTATGAAGAAAGCTCCACGGGAAAAACTCTCCTCTCTCCTTCTAAGGCTAAAGTAGATTCCGCTGTGTATAACCATGTAATGTGGTTAGACGTCCATCTCTCAGATGGTAGAACTCACATCCTCTCATTTTTGCGAAAATGAAGTAATGCAATATGTAGCTCTGTTGGAAGAATGCCAGACCTCCTCTTAAATGCCACACCTGAAAGACTCATATGCAGCTCACGACCTGGAATAAATGTGATCCCCCAACAACCAATTTAAAGTCTGACGTAAATGCCAGCCTAATTTTACTCATCAACAAAATAAGGCACAACCAGTCAGCCCAACAAGCCAGAACTTGTAACGAGGCTATAAAAGGTATTTAACATTTACAGTATTGACAATGAATTTCTGGTTGAATACCCTCTGGATATGTTCCGTCATGATTATTACAGTGTCTCTTGCAGAAACAGCACAGATTAACAGGCAAGACAGATGACAGGGTGTTCACTGTATGGAGACTTTTATTTCTCAATTTTTTTGTTTAATAAATTCATTTACATGAATGAAAATCATTTTTACACAATAGAATTTTTATTTTTAAATCATTTCATTGAAAAATTGAATTGAATTGAAATGCATAATTTTACAGATCAAGAACTTCACAAGTAATTTGTGTCGTTACAAATGGCATACATACATTTACATGAATCCCATGAATATATTCCCATTATTGTATGGATATATTCCTGCCTGTGTCATTACCACAATGCATATGTTAAATCAGTTCAATTATAGTTTGCTCACAGTGTTTCTACTTAGTATCTCTTCCTTGAAACTGCCAATTATCTCGCAGTATAAATAGAGCAGTCGGGGGGGAAGACATTTAAAAATCAAAATGAAGAGAGAATAAACGACTGAGCTGGTCTCAAAAGTCAACAGGGCTAATTGAATTTGAATCCCAAAACAGGTCTCCATGCTAAGTTTAATGTGCCATTGCAGGTGGGACTGCAGTATTTTATACCTCTGGCTCGGGTTTAATTATACATTTTTCCTTTATTTCTTGCCCAGAAGGCAACGCTTTGAGTTGTCACGTTTGCTTTTGGATTTAAAGCCTATTACTTTTTGGAATATGGGGCAAAATGACAAACGTTTCAAACCACTTGCTTTTATGTTTGCAGTGAGGAGTGATGATGGGTGTTTGTGACATCTGTTTTGATGTCCGTGCTGACTGGAAGACATGCCCACCTCATGTTTCCTGAAAAAAAAAAAAGTGCCTTTCTGTGCAGCAGTTTCTGCCACATTGTTAAAGAATATGAAATCCATGACAAAGATTTAAAAAATTGGTGGTACTGTGCATTTATTAGCCAGTAATAAATATATAAAAAAGATTATGTCAGTCAGAAGATTTCACATCCTCTTTTCCATCCCTGGCTCCAAAATGTACATGTATGTGTGTGCTTGTGTTGTGTGTTTGAGAGAGAAGAAGGCATTGGGTGAAATAAGCTGTTCACTATACTGTTAAAGTTTGCTCCCTGAATGCAGTAAAGGCTCTTTGTGAGGGTCCCCTGTGTGCATATTGCCTGTCACAGTAGGTTTTCACACTGTGTGTGTGTGTGTGTGTGTGTGTGTGTGTGTGTGTGTGTGTGTGTGTGTGTGTGTGTGTGTGTGTGTGTGTGTGTGTGTGTGTGTGTGTGTGTGTGTGCATCAAATGCAGTCCAAAGGTACCTGACATCCTCTCATCATTACATTTACAACACACCTGTCGCATTATTCAGTGCAACGTGATTTTTTTATGCAGTCACATGGTCGAGATATGTTCAGCAGGGTGTAAGGCTAAATATGGTTGAATTTTTTATTAACAGAGCCAGAGTTGGTGAGGATGAACGTAATCTATGCGAATGAATTTGTCTGTCTGTGTGTGTGTGCATATATATATATATATATATATATATATATATATATATATATGCAGTATATGTGTGTGTGTGTGTGTGTGTGTGTGTGTGTGTGTGTGTGTGAGGACTCAGCCGGGCCTCAGTGATTAATTTGTCCTCTTCATTCATTTGTTTCTCTGCAGCTTCTCGATGGACAAAGGAGCCTCTGCAGCAGGAAAGGTGAGATTCACAAGAAGTAATTTACTGTGTGTGTCTGTGTCTGTGTATGCGTATGTGTGTACACTAAAGACATGACTTTCTGTGGGTCCTGTGGTTTGTGGGTCTGTGTGTTGAGGTTTTCTCTTGGGACATCTATCTAGTTGTCTGACCATCTGTCAGCTCCACCATTGGACTGGAAAATAGTATTTAAGAATGGCGATGAGTCAGTGGTGTCACTAATCACTCTTGTCTGTTGTCATTGATAGGGAATAGAATTGTTGCAATATACCATATTATATCATATTGTTTAAACAATCCAGCATCCAGCGTCTCCTTGGACTCTGAGATCTAGTGATTAGTAACTGACTAATCAAAACAAATATTGAAACTAGAGACAATTACCAGCTGTGAAGCCCGTTGACATGTAGATGTTCTGGGCTATGATAACTCAGTAGTCATGACAACATTAGTAGAGTAGAGAGCATTAGAAGTCTGTCTTAATTTTTATCTCACCTACATGCCACAGTTTTGTGACTGCATCTTGCAAGAGTTATGACACCACTGAATTGACAGAAAATGTCTCCTAAAGTAGATATTTCTAGGAGCACGTTTTGCTATTATAGCACAAACACAGACTCACAAGGTGAAAACAGTGCAGCGGTCGCTATCATGGCTATCAATAATGAAAATAAGTCATTAATTATACCGAGCTGGCGTCATGGCAACTTTCGAGACAGGGATTGCACTGACCAGCAGGTGAGGGAGAACTACTGCAGTCATTTTTGGGTGATAGTTTTGTAAAGGAGCACTTAACATTCAGGACATAGGTCAAAAATTGGACTTTGGGTTTTACATATAGATTATATTCAGAGGATTTCATGTTTTAATGTTTCAACCTTACAGTAAGTGATCAAACCTCCAACATTAAAATTAAAAACTAAATCAGGTACATTAAGCCCTACCAAATTGCGTTATTATCTGTTACCATGCTGCCATTAATTCCCTCACCATACAGTGTACATCGACTGTCTTTACTGTTGACTTTGACTGTGACTTTGTAAGATAGGGAGAGTGTGTTGGAATGGAGAAATAAGAGGAGAGGAAAGAGAGGAAAGTTGGAAGAGACAGCAGCTGATGGCAGAGAAAGAAAGGGGGCGAGAGAGAAGGGAGGAAGGTGAGTGGGAGAGCTCACTTTTCATTATGGAAACTCTGATGGACAGTGTTCTTCTGACAGGGGGAGGCGATGAATGGTAGCAACACTGTAAGAGAGAACAGAGAGAGAGAGAGAAAGAGAGAGAGGGTTTTGGAGAGGATGGACGCTGGAGGTATTTTGAGAGAAAGACGAATAAATTCCCTCCAGACTTGTATCCAAACCTTTGCCTTACACACAAACATTGTGCACAGCAGTGGCTGTGATTACATGCCCCTTTTGTGCTCTTTCAAATGGAAAAACTAAGCATGACTAACTGATCAGGAGCTCTGAGATGTAAGAGTCTAAACACTCGGCCGGACGTTTAATAGATGTTGCGGTGTTTTCTCTAAACTATTTTTTACGAGTATTACTTCTTCTTTAATTTAGTTCTCCTTCCTCTTATTTTTCATCTTGCCTCTGTGCTTTGTGAAGCTTTAACACAAACTTCACTTCAACTCATGCTGCAACTGCATCACTATGTGTGTTTCCATTGATTCTGTAAATTACCATGCCACCGCAGAATCGAAAAAAATGTGTGTCTTCCACCTTAACGTATGAGAAAGAGCAGTCATTCATTGCACGACTGCAAGGGGAAACGTATAAATATAGGTCATTAAAAGGCATTTGAACCAATAACCAGTGCTGTCATTTTAATGCACCAATCACTCTGTTAACATTTACTTTACACTCATACTATGGCAGCATATTAGAGGTGTCAGTCAAAGCTCTGCAGCACAGGAGGAAGAATCTAATCTGTGGATTTCATGCCAGCACAGCAGCATTACATCCTCTATGTTGCGGTCACATGTGAAAAAGCATTTCTGCTCTTCAGCAGCCTCCGCTGGTCAGCCCGAAAAATTTATGACCACTCGGTTGCTTTCATCCTCTCCAAGAATTTACTTGCCTTCCTCTTCAGTCTCTTATTCCGTGTGCTGCAGAAAAATAACTCTTTCTGATGAAAAACTGCGGTGGGACTGTGGACTGGACTTTATGATGAGTTGAGTCAGAAATACTGGCATACTGGTTTACTATATTTTCTCCTTTAAAAGATTGCACAAATCTCACCAATGTTTTTTAACCACCAATGGTGACCCATCCAGCAAATAATAAATCCACTATGTTATAAACTGTGACATTTAAGACTACTCTTGCGCCTCATCCAAAAATAGGCCAGTAGTATTTGCAGATTGTCACTTAAGTTCTGCTGCTAGACTTCAGGATCATTATTAAATCAGCCACAGAAGAGGTGCAAATGGGTGAGATAAGTACATAATTATGCATTTTGAGTAAAGTATTCCTTATTAGTTACTCCATTCACTCATTAAAAATTCAGTCTGCAGAGCAGATAGGAGTTAGAAGTGGCTATACCTGATGCCAACTGAAAAATATGCGGGTGTACTCCATAATCCTGCATTTAGTCTGCATGGCACTATTGTCAATAACCGTTACAAGACATTGTGCAAACCACTCAGATTTAAAAGCAAAACCAACCATAAATGTTTCATCTGGTGTAAAACGTTATGGGTATGGTTATTTTAAAAAGCCCTGACTGATGGAAGAGCAGAAAACAAGCTCAGTCTGAGTTTCAAAGGAAATCAGTATCATCAGCTTCAAGCTTTTTCAGAGTCCCTCCTCTCTGTTTAGTTGGAGCTGTCAAGAAAATGTAATGGCAATACAAATGGTTACATAATTAGTTTTCTTCTATCTCGTTTCTAGTCTAGTATTTTTCTCATACAGCAGAACAGGGCACTAGGCACAGATGATATATGATATATACAATATGCATGCTCTACCCCAGAACTTCATAAATAGAGGCATTTTGGCACTTCCCATATATAGATAAATATCTCTTTAAAAAGAACTACTGCTGCTCTGGGCAGAATGGTTATAATGTCCTGAAGCAGATCCTTAAGATCTTTGTTTAAGGACAGCCATGCTAGCTTCTCTGTGAGACTGTATTCATGCACAGCAATGCTTTGGGCTCAATGCTAATGCTCACTGGCACTGCTAATATGCTGATACTAAGTGGGTTTAGTATGTTCACAACTAGGTTTATAGTGTTAGCCACTAATATTTGCTAATTTAGACTGAACACACAGTAAAGCTGAGGCTGATGGGGATGTCATTAGTTTTGCAGCTATTTGGTCATAAACCAAAGTATTGGAGAAATTAGCCTGATGTGTGCCACTTCCTGGCACTTCATCCACTACTTAAGGGAATTATCCCAAGGATAAAATTAATGTACCAAATTTAATAGACATCCAATATTTGCTGAGACATTTCGCTAAAAAACGGAAATGTCAACGAGAAATGTCAACCATGAAGGTCTGGACAATGATTTGAACCAACCTGGTGATGCTGAGACAGTTTATAGTCAGAACTAATAAGGATATTTTAGTGCCGGACCAAAGTACTAGGACTGACTGAGCTGTGATGTTAATTTGAAATAAAAAAACATACTTTAACTACATAAGACATAAAGGTAATTACAAAAAGCACTTTTTGTTGACAGACACAATGACAGAATAACCTGATTTGTATAGTAGATGGTCTGTTAGTATCACCCACCATCAGCACAGTGGTGTCCAGTCCTCTCTCCATGCGAGGCAGTGTCAATATCTATAAAACAGCTGTTTTACCTTCTCCACTGTCCTCTACGATCCCTCTACAGCACACGAACACCTCATGGTCATTAAAGTGATTTTGATACTGACTGTTATCACAAGGTTTCAACACTATTGTATTGTTGGTCTTGAAACCTGCTGTTTGAGCCATGCTGTGTATCCAATTCAAACCCTGTCCTCTAGACTGACCTTCATGAAGTACATGTGGTTTGATGGCATCTTTTGATCTCCAAGATAAACCAATCCTAAGCGGCTGGAAATCACTGTGTTTGTGTTTTTATGTACATCTAAATGCTGTATGTTGATGTTTGCAAGCATTTCCATGTGACTGGCTGTGCTTATACACTTTTTATGTATGAGTATGTCTGTTATTGTATTTTCATTATCCAGGCCTTTTTGCTCTTCTTCCTCTGCCTCTGTATTTCCCTAATCAGCTTCTTTCTCTGACTGATGGGGTCCAACATGAACAAGCTATTGTCTGACAAACATAAAATCCATATTGGTTCTTTCACATGAGAGATTTATTATTTATTATTGTATTAGTTTGTCTTTATCCTAGACTAGTTTCATTTCATTCATTTACCTTTATTTCAGTCAAGGTAAATCTTGCAGCTAGAGCATACGATGATATTTTAGACAACTGTGTGCTTTCCACATTGTGGCAACAGTTTGTGTCCCCCCATGGGTGTCCACACACTTCTGGCCTTGTTTTGTTTTGTATTTAAGTTCATGTGCTTTGATATGAAAGCAAAAGTCCCGGCCCTATCCATCACTCTGTGTTACAGCAGTTTTAGGAATTCCTGAGAAGCTTGGCACACCAAGTAGTCTTCGAAGGCCTGAAGGTGCTGGACATAAACAAATAAAACCACACTTTTTATTATGGGAGTCAAAGTATACAAGCTCAGAATAAGCCAAGACAACTAAAGTATGTGTAGGTGGACTAGCTGCTGCTCTGTGTTGGCTCTGTGTATGTATGATAGTGTGTGTGTGAGAGAGAGAAGCACACACAGGGAGAGAGAGGGCATTAAGAGGGAAAGATATGTAGCAGCAGGGCTTTAGGGCTAGGCAGCAGGAAAGGAGGTGATAATTCACAGCCCTGCTGCTCCTCCATGTGAGCCAGAGAGCCTCTGTTAGAGTCAACCCTCACTGATAACCTCACACTGTGTCAACACATCGTCAGCATAAATATTAATCTCTTTTAGAACAATCTGCCGGTGATTGTGTTCCTTAAACAAGCTAAGAGATTTCTGTTCTTATGATTTTCTGCATCTTCTCATTATCTCTCCCTCAGCCGCTCCCTGTACATTCACTGCATCCTGGCGGTCACATCTTATGTCCTTCCAAACACCCACCCTGATATCCCCCTCCCCTCTCCCTCCATCCTGTAATTGTAGCCCAAAGGCCAAACCAGACCGATAAGCTAATTAATTAAGGATAGGTCACGAAGCAATTCTGAATCATTAATTCTTCTCTGACCCCATTTGAGCCCTGATCTAGAGCAAATGAATGTTGTTTGAGAGACAACAAAATGTATTACAGCAGATAACAAGGGTAAATATTACTCTTGTCAGTCAAATCGAATTTGCTTTTTGAAGCCAGCAATCACTTAAATTTAAAGGCACACCAGGATTTCAAGAGGTTGAGGTTGCACAATGGCCAGTCGACTGATCATAGATGTACCTAAATGAGACCATAAAAGAGAAATAACAATATAAATGTTTGCAGTGCACTTACTTGGACACAACCAAACTGCAAAGCTTAAAAGGGTATTCAAAGATAAACTCCTTAAATTCAGAAACTGCTGCTTCTCAGTTCTGAAAAATACCGAGCTGCACCTTAAGATGTTCTGCTTTTATCAAAATAAATCCTCTAATCTCAAAAACAGTTGCTTCCCAAAGCTAAAGAGAAATGTAGTTCTGAGACTTCCTCTGCTTTTCTTTATGCAAAGGTACTTCTGGACACACACAGCTAGCATCGTATTTATCAAGGCTTTGCAGAACAGCACGGGCAACAGACAATGACAAACAACAAACGGAATTGGAGTTTGATTCAAAACCGCTTGAAAAGACAAGCAAGGTTAAGGCCAAATTAAAGGAAATAGACATTTTGTGAAAAATCGCTGAATGAAATCCGTTGACAATAAACACATTTGGATAGGGTGGAAATTGTGTCACCCAAATCCAAATCTCACTCACACAATCAGTATTTACTATGCAGCAAGCCTGCAAAGGGTTCCATTCAGGTTTGAATAACAAAAAGAAAAGGAACATACTGTGTCCAAATGTGTGAGATGGGATAAAATAAGGCCGCTTAATCAGAGGTGCAACTGATTATTCTTCACACCAAGGCCTCCCAGTGGTTCTTTCTTTCCTTTTTACTTGCTATACAATAAAAGCTGCCCCTGTGTAAGTGTGGAACTCTGCGGTCTCTTTACACAAGAAAGAAGCAGTTCTAACAAGGCTGTGAACTTCGTCTTGTGACATCCTGTCTCCCAACTAATATTTCTTTATTGATAATTTAAAAATAAAGATAATCAAACCAGACAGATAAGCCCATCTGGGATTAACCTCCATGACAGCCCGCTCTATTTCACATGCATTTTTCATTTTCTCTTATAAATTAATGACAACCTGATTTACAAGCATATTGATATTTACAGTTGTAATTTTATTTACCGTAAATATGTGATTATAGGAGATACAGATGCAGCTGCCTATTTCCATCTGGTCCCTGAGAGGCCCATGCTCATCTCAGTGAAATGTGCAACTCGTTCACTCACTGAAAATTTCAGTCGAGATTTTTAAAGCTTGATCAATGATGAGCAATATGAATAGTAGCAGTGATCATCATTGTATACAGCAGTATACTATTTGTCTAGAAGATGTTTATTGCTTATCATAAGAACTGTATATCTCGCAAAAAACTGCAACACAGTACTACCTATGTATTTGGGCTGCCGTTATGTTGACAGACTGGTGAGGGAATTGATGTGGTTTCAGAAAGAAAAATAACTGGCAGCCTGTTTGATGCATTTTTTATATACACATAATGTTAATATTATAGATATCCCCATTTCAGCTCTGCTAGCCTTAAACTGGCAAAATTGTAGTGGTGCTTGTAAGTGTAAGATTTCAAAACCAACACGTTCTGTCTGTCATCCAGTCGCCCCTCTTCTTCACACATCGGTACGTCCAAACCGACTGCAGCAGCTATCTAAAAGCCTGCAGCTGAAATATGTCTGTATACAACTCATCGTGTGTTGAGCCAAAGAGCAGAAAGAACATCAGCGATTGGAGAAACCTCAGGAGTAATACAAATTTCATAAATACTTTGACAGTACGATGGAGATTTATGGAGCCTGTAAAAGTAAAGACTCTCTTAAGAGATGTTTGTTCACTTGGGAATCGTCTCGGTAAGGCAGCAGGTATTTTTACTCTAACTGTTCTAGTATAACAAGACAAGCTTCATATATTTTTCAGGGGGAGTTGTCTGAATCTAAAGCTATGATGAAGTTATTATTTCACTTCATAGTTTGGAAACATTTGAGCTTCTCATATGTTTGATGATGTGCCAGTTTGTCATTTGGTCCACTCTGGTCCATTACAGACATTTGTGTTCCCCAGAGGATGACCCTTAATGAGGTTGATGGGGTGTCCTCTAGTGCTTTTATGGTTTTTAATGAAACTATTGTGTAGATTGCCATGCAGTTTGGTACAGATATATTCATGTCCCCCACAGGATTTTAATAGCTCCTGACTTAATACAGCTACAGGTCAGAATTAAGTCCGAACGTTGGTTTGTGACTAACTGCAAAACTAATGACACTGCAGAAGAACATTAGCATGCCAACATGATGAAGTAAGATGATAATATTGGTAAACATTATACCTGCTGAACATCAGCATGTTTGCATTGTCACTGTAACATTTATTGAGCATTTAGCTCATTTAGCCCCAATGTACAGGCTCACGGTGTTACTGTTTTGAGTTTGTTTTCTGTGTTTCCTGTTATGTTTTGTAGTTCCACCTGTTTCTGTCTTGTCTTTTTCTACTTCCTGTAGTTTCTTACCTTTCTTGATTTGTGTCTGATTAGTCCTGTCTATATGAGTTCCTGTGTTTCCTTTGTTTCCTTGTCTGTACTGTTTTTTTGAATCTCTTTTGGAATTTCTTTAACTTTTTGTTTAAATGAATGTGAGTTTTGCTACAAAGCTATTACAACCTGTGCAATCCATCATAAATGACTTGTATGTAAAAGGTTTCCTGTCTCTACAATGAAAGAATCTGTCCTCGACAGACAGAAATTTGCCAGTTGTATTACTGAGTTGTGGATTTTCTTTGAATCACTTCTGTATCAGAGGAAATCTGCATGCAGGTCTTGTTTGGGACTGTCTCATCCACTGTATGAGAGACGGTCCCAGATGGTTCCTTAGATGAGTTTAGGGAAGCAGCTGTGTCCTGCTCTTTAACAGAAGTGAGGCAGTTAGTCAAACCAACCTTGAAGTCTTTTCTCCCATAATACCAAAAACTATAATACTTTATTTGAATAGTTTGCCTTCAGATAGTTCATAGAGTATTTGTGACATTTCATGAATATGCCCTAACCAAGAGGAATTTCTGACATTTCATGAATATACCCTAACCCAGAGGTTTTGGTAACTAAACCTAACAAACCTTACCCACAGTGGCATCAGTTATTTGTGAAACAGCTGAATTGTTGAATCTTACTAATAAGCTGTTGTAATGTTGTAGAAGTAGTGTGGAATGAGCTAATTGTTGCCCTCCATGGCTTTTGTTGATATAAAAAAACACCCAGTACAACTGCGGATCTGACTAATCATGAAGTACCAGTGGGTGTTTGCCATGCTTCAGGTTCAGGGAGCAGTAATGGGCCCATTAAAGCTTAATGCAGCACAATGACGCAAAAAAAGATGCCATACTAAAAAAAATGCTTGGACAAGTGATACAAAGGTTACATCTATGCTCTATCAGAAGTGTTTTCTGAAGAAAATGTCTTCTGGTGTGTTCAACAAGTGAAAGGATTAACTGGTTGGTTTGGCAAACGTACATCTGGCCACACTTCTGCTAAAGAGCTTTGCAATGAGCTTTGTCGATTGTTCCCTGCAACCTGCAGCTTATGTAAAAATAATTAAAATAACAGGATATGGCAGGAAATTGTTTTTGAGTACTTTTAATGAAATAGTTTTAATCGTTAAACATGAATTGCATAAAAATTCTTGAATGTAAATTTTTAAAACAAAACAACTCATTATTAATCTGTGTCTAATAACCTGTCTGTGTTTATTAGCCAAATGTCAACGATCATTAGCAGCAGTGATGCATTGTGGTTCAACATACTGTCCTATAATGATAAGGTCATGTATTTTCTGGCTGCAGATGAGAAAGTAGACTCAGAGTTAGATCTGATAATTGCCTAACACATTTAATTCTGATCCAGTCCCCGGTATTGATTCTGTTTCCAACCATTATTCCTTATAAGTGAAAGAAGCTGTGGCCGCTGTGAGCAAAATAACACACATACACACTCACAGATTTTAACCACAAAGGAGAGAAACCGTTGCAGTGATAAGTACCCACTATCTAATCCCTTGATGAAGATGATTAACAGCCTTAAATTGTGATAAGAGCAGGGTAGATTTCACACCCTGGTGATGTGTTCAGAATAAGATCGAGGCTGGTGTGAGCCTTGTCATCGAGGAGCAGACAAGATCTGACTCTCTGTTACAAACACACTTCTTTTATGGTTTCCGTTAACAGTGATGGACTCTTATTCCTCCATCTCACGGAGGAGCACGAGAGCTCGTAATGTGATTAAATCTGAACACCGTCACCCTGAGGAATATCAGTATCAGTGATGTAGTAAATATGTCTGCTATCATCACTTCTGGGCTTTGCAGAGACCCTCATAAAGTTTACATACTGTACAGACCTTAAAGTTCCTGTCAGGTGGTAACCGGTGATAGAACTGAGAAGCTAATTTATTGGGTGTTTCTAGGTCTCTGGTATAACAACAGAGATACACTTGTTCCCTCTGTGCATCTCAAGTTTTAATACCAGGACCTGCCCCAACAGGTCAGACACAATCTGTGCCACCATCATGTGCAATCTATTTTTATAGCGTTGGCATTGCAATCTTTTCTTCATCTCTCTTCTTTCTTTTTCTCATCCTGTTTTTATTTTCAGAGAGAAGGGCTTAAATCAGTGTTATATAAGAACTGGTACGTTTGCAATTTAGCTCCCCCAATTTCAAGTTACCGTCATCATGGTCAATGTATCTCCTGAGCTTCACTGTTTCTGTTTGCGTAGCTAGGCAACATCAGTCTAAAGCGGAAGTGGTTAAAAAGGAGTTTTAAAATCCTGAGGAGTTTTTAAAACCGGAGAATTCAAGTGAGATTTACTGATTGCTCTCAATCTGAAGAATAGAGAATAGCGCTGCTTTCTGCTGAACAATATTATAGGAAATAGCCCTCCAGCAGAGATAATGTTACATCATGATCTCTCTCACATGTATAGGTTGCCACTCTGTTGGGAGACTTACTTTTCCTCTCTCTCTTGCCTTGGCTGCCACTTGCCTGCATCTCTTTATATTCTGTGCTGTTTTGGTCAAATGGCCTCTCTGGTGCTATTAGATGCCCTCTTAACCCTCCAGGTTAACCTACTTCACCATATACACCACATATTTTAAAGCCTCTGCAAACCTGAACACATAAATGCCTTCTATGTAATTCTGGGTCTTATGAACATAATAGTAAGCATCTAAAAATTCTGCAAAGCAACCATTACAAAGTCAGTTGCCAGTTGTCCAACAGAACTTAACCTCTTTGTTAAGTGTCATAGATAAACTCATAAACTGTCAAGATAGGAAATAGAAAATATGGAAATATTCTTACATCCCAAGATCAGCTTAACTATCTTTTTAAGTCACTGGAAAACACACTTCATTCAAACACAACAAAAACAAAATAAAACTCACCAAAAAGACGGTTCGTTCTCTGTTCCAACAATCACCAACCCTTGTTTATCGATATACAGTAAATCCTCATCACAAGAGTGAGAAGTGAATGTTTTCTGGCAAAATGTTTTTGTCTGATCTGGTGGCTTTGAAGGGGGACTGGAAAACGGCTTCAGCTCCTTGCTGGAATGGGCTAACAAAGTAAAACAGTGAATATACAGTATTCTAACTATAACTATAACGCACACTTAAAATGATATAGATTAATACTTTTTCCAATAGTATATATAGTAGAGGGCACTGTAAAGTTGGTGGTAAATAAACACTAGCTGCATGCTCTTTAGCTAAACCTCAGTGCTGCTTTTTGGTTCCTAAAAGTTAATTACTTCTAGCCAATCAGAATTGAGTATTCAGTATCAGTGGGGTATAAAGAAAGTATAATTTATTTGACATGACGTGGTCAGAAAATAAATTAGGTTTATAGACAACTGATTTGCAACAGCAGCTACATTTAGAAGGAAGAACAATGCCACTCAGATTATGTTGTGTATAAACATAATGAGGCAATGCTGTTAATTAACCAACCCGACCACCTGTGACTACGACTCAAAATGTGTTGCCTATGAGCATGATGCAGGCAGTGATTATGTTTGTCAGCACAAGGTAATTATGAAAATCATTTTGGGTTTAGGTAGGAAACAGCTTATGAACTAATGCTCAAACAACTCATCCGTTTGTTTCTCTGCATTGCAACAGACAGATAGCTCTTTTGTTATCCAGCCGAGCCGCTCTTCACTCTGCTTCATTTCTGGACTATTTCTGTTTTTTTTTAGAAACCAGCTTGAATCCAGCAGTGTTAGTCATCCCATTTGTTTTTTTTGGGTTATTGTTACAAAGTGCTTTCTGACAACTATGAAGGCCTCTTCAACCCAGCAGCTCACACCAATTTGTTCATTTTTCAGGAAACTTTTGCATGAAAGTCATTTGATGAGATGTTCTGTGCTATGTTTACAGATAAATAAGGTAGAGTGGAAGTGCAGTATACTATACAGTAGTAGCGCAGTGTTCATTTTGAGACAACAAACCACAGGAGTATGGTGCCTTGATGTTTTAGTTAAGCAGAGATGAGACACGTGACATTTCCCAGTCTTAGCCAGCTTTTGATCCAGCTTCATCTGATTCACTCTCTTTCTCTGAGATGTAGACCGGAGTCGTCGTTGTTGGTTACTGTGATAAAAGTGCCAATCAGCTTATCATGGCATTTAACAAACCCAGGCAGAGAATGACCTCAGAGGTGGACTGGTTCCAACAAATGGACCAGTGTTACTGGACGTCCATCAACTGTAAAGTCATGCTTTTACAGTAAAGACTCCCTCCGTCCTCGTGCATCACCTTCTCGTGCAGACCTCATTAGCAGGAGACTGCGGGTGTTCCACTCCAGTTGAGTGACGACCGATTTCATTAGGTCCCTCAAGTGCCAGTCTGCCCTCTAATACAACTGCCAGAGACAGACTGACTGCTCACATGCCTCCGGTATGGAGCCATGGAGTGAACCCGTCGGTTCTCTCAATGGCGCCCTTGAGTTAAGTAACCGGGACGCGGATGCTTTAGAGAAATTTTTGTGGTAAGCAGTGAGGTGATTAAGATTCAAGCAAGGTAGCACCAGAGTTCACCTTGGACATTAAACAGTTTTGGCTCTGTTCAGACCATGGACACTAGGACAACTACTGCCGATGATACAGATGAACGAGTGTGGGCAAGAGTTGAGGATGAGGTGGTGGCAAAGAGTGAAGGAGAAGAAGGAGGAAACGGCGCCATGCCTGTTTCTTCCACCTCTTTCTGTCTGAACGCAGGCAGACATGCACCCTGAAGCTGTCTTTGATTGAGGGGTTAATTAAAGAAAAGCTGCTTGCTAGTGAGCAGATAACTGGAAAAAGAAAGGGAATGGGTAGCGGGAGGAAAAAAGGGAGCAGATATGGAGTGGTGTTGTGATATTGGCAGCTCGTCAGTTTTCTGAAGTGCCAGAGTGTCGTTCTCCTGATTGGCAGAGAAGCCAGCTGACACACTGGGGATAAATATGAAAGCTGTAAAAGAAAAGAAAAAAAAGCCCTAACAAAAACCTGCCACCCACATGTGCGAATGGCACCGTTTCCTCCTTGCTACAAGCTGTGGTGTGAGCGTCACAGCATTAATGATAATTGATGATGGTAGGACAGCAGGAAGAAAGAAGTAGGATGATAATTTATACTTTTGGGATGAGAAGACTGATGGTTAGTTCAGCATGTGGGTGTAATTTATGTTCTTGTTCTTTTTCTGTCCGCCCTGATCAGTTTCCTTCCTTTGTCTCCTCTCTAACCCTCCTCCTGCACCTCCGTCACCTCTGGGTCTTTGTGGTTATCTCCCCACTTTCCTCCCTATCCATCACTTCTTCCTCTGACTTTTCCTGTGTTCTCCTCCTCCTTCCTCATCCTCCACCGTACTTACAGTTTTCACCTCCTGCCATGTTAAACTTCCTCATTTCTGCTTCCCTGCCCCTCTGATCCTCTCATTCCTCATATCTTTTCTTCTTTCTCCCCCATTCTTCCTCACAACCTTCCCAACCCAATCTCCTTTGTCCTCCTACTCTGCAATCCCTCTTCTGCCTCACCCCTAACCCTCCCCATTTGTTGTTCTCCTCATCTTTTCATAATTTTTTAGTCCTCCACTCTACCCCTATCCTTTTCTTGTCCATCCCTTCGCCATCCTTCTCTAAACCATCATCCTCCCCATCTTTTTTTTCTTTAATAAAATCCTATATCACAACTGCTGCAGTTCCTCTCATTGGCCTATTCTTCACCTCTTCGATTTTCTTCCTCCTCATCCTTTTCCTCTAACTCTATCACCCAAGAAATGAAATCAATTACGATAAAAATGCAATGAATAAATTTCAAACAATGGGGGGAAAAGAAATTAAAAATACCTTCTCCATCTTTTGTCCTCTGCTTTTTCTCCATCCACACCAGCCTGGGTTTTATAAAGGCGTTGCGGGCTCACAGGTGACCCTGTCCAGCCTGGTCAACCAGTCGCGAGCCATGCTGGAGGAGCAGGCGCGCCACTTGCTGACGGAGGCGGAGCGGCAGACAATGGGCTACTATGTGGAGGAGTATCGGGATGGACACATCGGCGTGGAGCAGCTAGTCGTGGCGTTGTTTGAGCTGCTCAACACACATGCAAAGGTGAGGGCTTGTTTGATAAAGGAAAGAAGATCAAAAGAAACTTCATTTTCTTCATGCAGATTCTCCGACTGCCGGCATGTGTGACCGCTGTGAGCTTTGAATTGTTGTTTTCTGAGACCCTTTGGAGGTTTATGGCCAGGCTTTTTGCCGATGCTCACAGTTCGGTTTTATTTTTCCTTCCTCTCCGGGTTCTTAAAAGTCTCTTGATTTTCTCACAGTCTGCTGTAGTTCACCTTGAAAAAAAAAACCTCAGTAAATCAAAGGGGTTTTGTTTCCAATTTCTCAGGTACACTGCTGTATCAGACACCCACAGAAAGCTTTTCAAGCTGTCATGTACTGTATTTAGAGCTACTGTACTGTGCTCCTTACTGGATTGGCTGTTTTTTTTCTATTGTTTTCTTGAATTATACAAAAATACAAGAGGAATTCATCTAAAATAAGAGTGCAGTTTGATCCTGGTTTAAATTCACTCCTTCCAGCGTTCCACATGAATAACTAAGTCTCATCTTAATGATTGTTGGTTAAATTACCATAAAATACAGTTTAGGCCAGGATGAATGAGCTCTGTTTATGACAAAAGCCCATAAATGAGATCTTCTCTTCTTCTTCCTCAAGCAGTCGCTTTCGTATTGAAATTATTCATTCAAATCATAAGTGTTATAACGTATAAACACACGCATTTCTCTGAAGAGCGGGCTTATGTTGGAGCTGGGTTGTTTTTAGGAAGATAAAAAAATAAAAATTCAATCATCAGATACTCAGTATAGGGGTAAAATTTCCTTCATTTTCCTCAAGGCAATCCCGTTTTTTCCACTCATCTCCCAAATCCAGGCACTGTCAGATCAGTGTTAACCACCTTTGAAACCAGCATTTAAATAAAACCTCTTCAGTTTGAAATAAGGTTTATTTCCATTAGTGCAACCCACCCAAGTCTGTTACATCACACCTTTGCCTCCCTCTTGTTTCTCCCCCTCTGTACCTTCCTCCCCTCAGTTCTCTCTGCTGTCAGAGGTGCGAGGCCTGGTCACCCCACAGGACCTGGAGCATTTTGACGGGTTGGTGCTGCGACGTGAAATTCAGGCTCTAAAGGCGCGACAGGGGACAGCTGGAGCCACCGCACTCCAACCAGACTCCCTGTCCATGGTGTCATACCCAGACACCCTGACCTCGTCCTCAGCCAGCTTCATGACCAACACCACCCTCAGCTCAGCTCGGGTAGGCTGGATTTATGAGTTGGATGATCATCGGGCTATTCTTGATTTTGCGTGTCCTGTGAGTTAGATGGTAAAGGCAGTTTTTTTTTATTATTATTTCAGAATTTTTGGGTGTGTTGAAACATAAAATGTGTCTAAATATGGATATTTTGGGATGAAAATGTGAGCTCTCCTTAGTTCTCTCTGCTTAAAAGTAATATTCAGTCTGCTTCTGTTATGATAGATTTCATTCCGGCACAAATAATTTTGATGGATGCACCTGCGTTTTGCTGTTTTATTTTTCTGGTCTGCTTCGCTGTCAGTCTGTTTGGATTGCGATTGGCTCCCTCTCCGTTTGGCTGTCTACTCACTCTTCCTTTCTGTTGGCTGTGTGTGCGTGTGTGTGTGTGCGTCTGTGTGAGAGAATCAGACAGACCGAGGCAGACACTGTGATATATTTCCGTGGACAGATTCTGCTGTAGACAAGATCCTGCTCTGGTGTGGACTTTGTCAGCCTGAATAATGACATGTTTCAGTGCCTTCATGTTGATATTGAAAAGTCTTCTGGCTGATGTTTCATTGGTTGTGTTTTTCTTTCACCTCAATAACAACCCCCTCCTCCTCACCCCCACCTCACCCCAAAACCCTCCCTCACTGTAGGAAAGGCTGCTCTGGCTGATAGATATGATGGAGGTAGGGATCACTTCTGAGAGTGATGAATGCTTTCCAAAATAAACCCACACACATGCAGGATACACACTAAACACGGAGATGTAAAGTTCCCCTGTGTCCAGATGTGTGTACCAGACACATGAGCATACACGCCAACTCTAACCTTGGTTTGTGGTTTTGCACTGGCTTTGTTTGCAGTGTTTTTCTTCTGTCTTGTGTTTTCTTCCTCCTTTTGTTTTAGACAAGTAGCGATGCTTGAGTGTGGTGTGTCTCAGTCCTCCGCAGTCTGAATGATTAACAATCCTTACACTGGAGGATGAGATCATTGTTACAGAGAGAGAAAAAAAAACACAAAAATAACAGCTGGGGTGTTTTATCTGAAAGAGTTTAATTTGGCAAATTTGTTTACGTATACAAAAATGCATTTTCAGAAAATGAATGTGCAAGGCTCTCTTATAAATAACACCAGGTATTGCATATATTTTGCATATAATGAAAATAATTCAACCAGGTTCTCATTTGCATTCCTTTCTCCCCCATGCTCTCTGCAGTTTTATTACTGAAAACTTTCACAGGAGGGGCTTGTTTGCTATAAACCACCATGTTCAATGTCCTCCTTCAGACAGAAACCCTTTGTTATGTGGGGATATAAAATGCAGGTGAAATTTTATGAAAAGCCTAGAGTCCTAAAGTCCTAAATATTGCTAAAATTGGGCATTTTTCAGTTAAGAGCAATAGAATTTTGAAGGTTAGTTATGTTATGACTATATATACAGTATATTAGGAATCCACTTCCTCTTACAGAAATATACCTAAGAGGATGTGACCAGATAACAGGGTATTTAATATGAACAGCTGTGATTCTGTCACATCAGGGCATCTTTTCCAACTTTTAGTATATTTTATATACATTGATTTATTAAATTGTTTTATCTTGCGAAGTAGCTGAGTATATTTAAAAAGTGTTTTGTTCAGAGAAGCCACCTTTTGCTTTAATAACAACTTTGCACACTCTTGGCATTCTCACTTTCATGAGGTAGCCACCTGGAATGGTTTTACAAAGGTCTTTTCTCTGTTGTTCACTGCTTTTTTCACTGTGTGGTCCAACTCATCCCAAACCATTACAATGTGGTTCAAGTCAGTTATGGTTGATTGCTGAAGTTGATTGTGGTAGGCAGGGCATCTGTTGCCTCACTCCATCACTCTCCTTCTTGGTAAAATAGCCCTCACATAGCCTGGAGGTGTGTTTTAGGTCATTGTTGTTTTGAAAGACAAATGATGGCATAGCATTGCAGAATGCTAGCCATGTTAAGTGTGCTTTGAATTTGGATCATAAGAGTAATATATTAAAATATATAATCGGCAACAGTGTCACCAGCAAAGCACCTCCACACTATCACACCTCCTCCACGCTTCACGGTGGGAACCACACATGCAGATACCGTCCGTTTATCTTCTCTGTGTCTGACAAAGACACAGCTGTTGGGACCAAATAGCTTAAATTTGTAGTCATCGTACCAAAATACAAATTTCCACTAGTCTAGCGTTCACAGTTGAGCAGTTCTCTTCTTCTTGTTGGTCTCTCTCAGTTGTCATTTCTTTGCAGCAATTCAACCATGAAGGTCTGATTCACACAGTCTCCTCTGAACATTTAATCTTGAGACGTGCCTGCTACTTGAACTCCGTGAAGCATTTATGTGGACTCTAATCTGAGGTGCTGTTAATTGGCGATTTCTGAGGCTGGCAACTGTAATGAACTTATCCTCTGCAGCAGAAGGCAAGAAATTCTACTAATTAACTTACAGTAAATCATATGTTAATTGAATCCTGTGTTAATTGAAAACCATTCCAGGTGACTACCTCATGAAGCTGACTGAGAGAATGCCAAGAGTGTGCAAAGCTGTCATCAAAACAAAAGATGGCTATTTTGAAGAATCTAATTCAACATTTAATTGTTTTAATTTTTATTAAGTTACATATGAGTTATTCATTATTTTTGATGGAGGTGAATCGAAACTTTTGATTGTTTTTTTTTTTTTTTTATGTGCATAAAACAGATAGATGGACAGTGGAATGACATATTACATTAACTCATTCAACACATGCTTTTGACAGACCTTGAGCCTTATATACAGTGCTGTAAAACATACTATAGCCACTACTCAGAGAAACTACTTCACAAACTATCCTCACCACAGCAAAGCAGACAATTCAAAACCAAACACGTTAGTATGTAGTAAATGTGCCAGCATGCAAGCATTGGGTTGTGGATGAAGATGATGCATAGATGTCCACATATTTACACACACACACACACTTATCCACACACATACTCACCGTCTAAGCTGACAGCTGAGATAAGCTGTTGACTGTCTGCAGATTTTTCCACCAAACAGTCCTTCACATTCAGATACCTCAGATGGGTTTTCACTGCCTTTCTGCTTTGCCCTCAGAGAAGCGACATTTACATGTGTGTGTGTGTGTGTGTGTGTGTGAGGGTGTTGGTCTGTATTCTTCTCATGCCTGTGTGTCTGTTTGTGCTGTTTTGGACCCATGGGTGACTGCTGCCACTGCTGCGTTAAGCAGATTAGAGAGCTCGGTGGGTTTTGGTAGGATAACAACACTGGATTTCTGAACCACACTCAAAACAGGTATATAGTCAGTTGCATATCAGTGCACATTCACACACTCATGCTGTGCACAAACACATACAACACACACATATTATGGAGATAGACACATACACACATATACTCAGGCACAGTTGCAGCTTGAATACTTACTCACTGGGCAAACACAATGTCGTTGTTGGATGAAAACTTCATTCAATAACAATATTTTATTTGTCAGACTAATATCTGCAGAAGTCAAATACAGTATGGTTGAGATACGTTTAATCTTAGACTGCTTCAAAAACAACC
The DNA here is from genome assembly GCA_014281875.1 of Nibea albiflora. NCBI lineage: Eukaryota > Metazoa > Chordata > Actinopteri > Sciaenidae > Nibea > Nibea albiflora. The sequence continues at coordinate 5,173,907 of CM024803.1, forward strand.
AACATCACTTATAAGTCTGTACAAATGGAACAAATCAGATAAAATACATGTTTGCATAAATGCACGTTATAGGTGGAATATCATGCGCTGTTATTATTTAGCTGTTTACCCCACCACTGTGCTGATGAAGTCCAAAATCGCTGCTACTGTCTCATTGTATGACAAACATCGGCAGTATTTTGGACTCGTGGATCATATTTGATTTCTCATCCAAATGCTAACACCAGAGTAGCTCATTGCATTTTTTTTTTTAACACAGCTCAGATCTAAATTAGACTCTGAGTGTTTCCTTGCCCAGACCAAATGCTGCAAGGCTGCCAGATGCCACAAAATGCCTTACATAATCAGCTTTCTGTGGGCTGATCAATAGTCTTTGTAATCACAACTTCTTCCATTGTTGTTGCAGTTTAACACCTGTGATCCTGTCCTGCAGGTCTTTTGATGCACCTCATAGCTGGAGTTCAGCCTAGACAATGTGCCCCTTCGTGCAAGTGTCGTGCAATATCGACCTGTTTGGTTGAGATTGCATAGTCACTAAGTCTAGTTTAAGTAAACGTGACACCTTGAATCCCTGCTGTGACTTAGCTGAGAGACGTGTCAGACTACACGCTGAACCAGTTACAGTTGAAGTCTGCAACAGAGACAGATGCGTAGAGACCTCCGCGATAGTGAATGTCACAGGCCGTGGCATCCGAAATGTCACAATGTCCAGTATGTCGTAGATGTCTAAACGGGTAAGAGAGGCGGCGGCATTTCTGACATGCTTGTCTCTTCATTGTGAGGTGTCACAGACACAGAATCAGTTGTTTTTCACACTAACAGGCTACACTGGGCAGATTTTCAGTCACGATGCACCACGTGTCAGATCTGGGCATTACTGAGCGGATATTGTGTTATCCCTGCAGTCAAAAACAAGCCACCTCAATACTGTTTTCACCACATTACATAACCACCTCCTTCCTTCATTGAGCGTTGACATTGGATGTAAATTATATTCCGCCTGACATGATTCCTTGGTATGTTGGTACATAAACGCAGACACAGTGTACTCTTAGTGCTTGCGAAGCAATGTCTCTGCATGTAGAAAGTCGATTGACTCTTGTGATAAATAAATTGTCTGTAAGTGCTCCCCGTACAGCAACAACGGGTAATTATGCTAAATTGATGAGGCTTTTGTTCTGGTTTAGTGGCAGAGTTAAATGAAGGGCAACGTTTCCCTGAACTCAGCTCCACTGCTCTGAAATCGCTCACAGATCTGCCGCAAATTTCCCCCTCTCCACCACTCCGATGGGATCGAGCTGCCAAATCCTGATCTGAACAGAAGTGATGGTTCTCTATCGATTTCACAGCATGCGTGTTTATCTAGTGGAAGAAGACATGATAGCTCTATGTGAGTGTGTGTGTGCGCATGCTTTATTTGCTCGCCTTCCTTTTGAGATGGGCAAGCAAATGCAAACAGATATTGATGTCTTTACTTTTTTTCTAGGAGATGTGGAACATTCACCAAATCTAATTTGGCATTTGTTTCTGGACAAGCGCACATCTGTGTTTAACATCTGCTCACAAGCTTTCTCTCTCTCACTTTAATCACTCTCTCCTTCCTCCTCCCCCTCTGTTTTTCTGTCATCATCCTCCCCGATCACCCACCTCATGTCCCTTTTACCTCCATTTCTCTCCTGTGTTTCTCAGAACGACACCGTGGTGGAGAGTAATGAGGATGTTCCTCCGGAGAGTCTAAACACGCTGCTGACGGACATCTCTCTGGTGAGCCCAGCAGGCTGGCAGGCAGGCAGGCAGACTCTGCTTTGGCCTAATAAAATGGATGAAACATGGGGTGAATTGAGGATGGGTGGGGAAAAAAAACAAAAAAAAAGGGAAGAGGAGGAGTGAAGCGGTAGGGACAGAGATATGGTTGACCAACAGGTTTTGTATTGAACTGAAGTGGATTGAAAGGAGTGCATGCACCAAATGAGAACGAGAGAAAGAAACAGGAGTACAGCTTTGTTAAAGTAAATGCCTGTGTAGGCTTTATTTTTTTCTTTGTTGATCACTGTGCCACCTGGTATGTCCAATTCTCCTTCTGCCTCTCCATCTCTGAAAGAAGGAAGAGCTTACGGTTGCACCTCAGGGTTAAAAAAAAATGTTGTTTCCAGAGCAACAAGAGATATCAAGACGTCTCGTATGGTTATTCTAAACAGAAAGAGACAAGTGGGAGGTCACGGAGAAAGCTTTTAGTCTCCTGTCGTCTAAGGCTACCTGCAACTCAAATCATGCCTTATTTTTCTTTTGTAAACTTTATTTTCTGCTCATTTTATGTTTCTTACCATACACCGATGAGCCAATCATGTCTCAATCAGTGTTCATTTCACAGTTTGTCTCCGAGCATTCTTGACGCAGGAAACCAGCGGAATCAAACAGACAGCCAGCGACGTGTGCAACCTGGTGCGGATGTGTCAAATGTTTTCAAGAGGGCTGTGGCTAATCAAGAGTCTCATACACCCTGTTTGAAAGAGATTTTATGAGAATCATAAAGAAAGAAACATGAACCCTGGGTTTAAACTTTACTTTCAAATGTACAGTCTCTCCAAAATACGTGTCCCTGTTCTGGAAATTCCACACACGTCCCTGTGAACAGTTTTCATAGTATTTCCAGCGTTGAAGTGAAAAGTGTTGACAGTTCATTTTTTTGAAATGTCATTTTTTAAAACTCTGACTCAAACTAAACTTCATCCACTGCCATTGTATTCAGGTGGCAGCAGAAACTGAGAGACAGATATGTTAAGACCTGCACAAATATTGCAAAACCACTGTAGATACAACTAAAAGTACATGGGAAAAAATGTGGTGGCAAGCCAGTAGATCTTTATGTACATAGTAAAATAAGTAATGTCTGTCCATACAGTAAAGTAAATGTCTGAAATTGGGGTAACGTTTTCAGAACACTTCATTTTGCCACAAATCCTAACATAAACACCTGCAGCGCAAATTGTTTTGATTTGTGAGGAAGGACACTTCTTTATGACTTAGTGAACATTTTTACACAGTTGCCTGACAGTTAACAGTTTTAATGGATGTAATAATGTTGCGCACTCTGGAATTTCATTTATCCAAATAAAATTTGGACATTTTCAGAGTTAGAGCTGGTTGGATTTATTAGATTGCAGTTTTTAGCTCCAAAAAAATGCATACAGAACAGCCACATTTTATATCACGATATATTGTGCCATAATCTATTGTTACACCCCTAATCGATGATGAATATATATCCTCTCACTTCAGGACGATGTACAGTCCGCCACAGCTGAGCCTCCCCCATCCTTCAAGCCTCCACCCCCACCAGGGGTGCAGAGGCGCCCAAGTAGACGAGAGCAGGTCAACAAATGCCCCTCGTCCGAATCCTCCCACTCAGGCCTGTACTTCACAGCCCCCACCTCTCACAACCACAGCAAAGAGCCAGGACCCACCCCCGCCTCGCCCTCACTGCACCACAAACGGGAACATCCCAGGGACCCTTCTCGGGACTACGCGGCCGTCAGAAAGAGAGATCCCACTGTACCTTCCAAGAAAGAGCAAATAGCAGCTGCTCAGTTGTCTATGGTCACGCAGCACAACATTGGCCCTTTCCCCAGGGTCCAGTCCCCGAGCAGAGGTACCAAACCTGCTGCCCCCTCCCCTTCACCTCCACCTCCACCTCCTCTCCCAGCTCCTCCTCCCCCCCCTTCTCTGCCACTTAAGCCAGTATCCATGTCCAAAGCCTCCCCCTCCTCCTCTCCTGGCACTAAGCAGCAGTTTGTTACAGTGGAGGTTCACAGGCCCAACGCAGAGCCTGACGTCAACGAGGTGCGGCCGCTACCTCAAGCTCGAGGTGAGGAACATGGAGCTCCGGAAGTAAAACATACAGACGTAACATGTATCCAGTGTCTGTTGTTTGTATCCTCAAATTAATAACTTGAAGGGCTCCAACAAATTATTATTTTAAATTACTGATCAATCCGTAAAATATCTTTCAAATTAATTTTTCAGTTGTTTAATCCATACAATGTCAGATGTGTTTTAAATGTATTTTGTGCACAGAAACATGAATGTATTAAAGCTTTGCAGTGATTATGTAACATTCAGATTAGATAGCACAGTTGGGATTTATTTACTGATTCTGAGGCTTGCTAATTGTCACTGCCTCTGATGAAATGAGGAAATATGCAGCTTCAGTTCTGAAGAGGAAGAAGAGTATAAATATCACATATGCATGTACTCAGGCTTAATGTGCTTAAATGAGCAATTACCCAGAACACTGTGTACAATTGCCACTGCATGCAAAACATCACTAATCATAATAAGCTTTTAATCTTGTATTGGATCTTTAAATCAAATCTTTTTCAGAACAAATCTAAAAGTTTTTTTTTTGCAATGCAGTTTAACATCTTAAACAAAGGACCACTTATTGTTTCAGTATTCCACTAAACTTCAGAAAGCTGAAGTAAAAAAGTAAAACCAGTTAAAATGGATTGCTTTCATCCAGCCAGACTGAGATTCCCATCATCATGTCATGTGTGCCTGTTTACTCTCAGGTGGCGCCCTGTCTCAGCTATCAGACAGCGGCCAGACCCTCAGTGAAGACAGCGGGGTGGACATAGCTGAGTCAGGACACATCAGCAAAGACAGCAGCCCCCATTCCTCACGCACACGCCATCCCCGAGACACCCAGGGGGGCGGGGGGGACAACCCCTCCAAACCGGTGAGAGGGTTAATTCAGAACAACTGTGAGCCAAACGTGGATGGATGAGTGGATTCATTGTTAAACTCTGAGGAATATACTCCAATATGCGGATGTATTTCTGTCTTTGAGGACCAATTTGAAGGAGATTTTGGTAGACATTTGTCCTCGAAAGCCAAGAAAGTGAGGACATTTTATGTGACTCAGACAATTTGTGAAGTCAATTTTGAATATTTGTGGAATTAAAGACCTTTTTGGAAAATGATTACATATTTAGAAACTATAACCTTTTTTGGAAAGTAAGGACATATTTGGAAAATGAGGGGGGAAAAAATTGAAAGAATTTTAGAAAGATATTTTCAGAAAATGGGGACATTATCGGAAATGAGAGACATTTTAAGCGAGACATTTTAGGGTTAGGGTTCAAGGTTAAGGTTAGTTAGAGGGTAGACAATGCATTATTATGTCACTCTGGGTCCTCATTAGTACAGAAGTACAAACGTGTGTGTGCGTCAGCTGAAAAACACACTAAGAGTTGATAAATTGATGTTCTTTATTGCTAATTCTCCTCCAGAATCTGTTCTCAATCCTAACTGTGATGTCTTCTCTCCTCCTCTGTTTGCTCACACAGACTGTTTTGTTTCACTCATTTGTTTATTTCTCACTCATGTCATTCATTCACTCACATATTCTGTCATTTATTTCATCACTCACTGCAGTGTAGCGTAATGACACTCAAATCGCTCTGTGCTTCTTACGGGTGTTGGAAGGAATAACAAGTAAGGATGGGAGTAGCCTGATTGTTTATGACGAGAGGGCTGTTGCATTCAATGTCTGTTTTAAGATTGGAATTATTAGGCCAAAAATGCAAAGGCTGAGTGGACAATTTTATAGTGACGGAGCGAAGCATTTTACTCTGTTTGTTCCCGAGTGCCATGCAAGAGTGTGCTGGAAAGAGAAATATGATGTGCTCGTAAAAACTTTATTTAAGCCTCGTTATAGCCTACTTATCCTTGTGTCAATCAAAACTTTCACGATAGTTTCACTTGTGCCGGAGTGTGGGTGGTTGTAAACACATGGTAAATGTGGTCCAGAGTTGCTGAAGAAAACCTGCAAGCCGCATAACAAGTTTTAGGGAAGGCCTGGCTGCTTTATATAACACACAGGTTGTCTAGCTCACTATGCCATTAGCTAGCTACCCTCTTCCCATTAGCATATAGCATGTTATTGAGTGAGTTCCTCTTATTTATTGTCCTTTTCTGAAAATCATAAACAGGTTTTCCAAGGGTTTTTTTTGTCCATAATCTAAGATAAATAGGTGTCTGTTGTATGGTATGTGTTCTATGGGCCACCATTGATATTTATCTTAGAATTCAGACATAAAAACCCTGGAAACATTCAGAAGCTTAAGGAGAACTGACATGAAGGTGACTAAATAATGGAAGACAATTACATAGATGCCTTGATAAATGTGAGTAAAATTGTTTTAAAATTGGTTATTACTTTTGTCCTTTGACGTATGCAGCTGTTAAACATGATTGCTCATCTCTGTATGTATGAGTATGTCACCAGGCTTTTAATATGTGCGTGCTGAGATGGAGGTGTGACCTTTATGAATGTGTAAATCCATAGGGAAGATGCTTGAGCATGTGCGCTCAGAAAGAAACAAAGCTCTTTCTTGGATAAACAAAGGCAGAAGAATATGTGTATGCATAGTGGCACAAAGGGGAAAACAGATGCAGCAATGTTGAATATATTCAGATTTATAAATATGAATAGATAATGCTCTTCTTATAACCTGCGCTTCTCTCTCTCCGCTTCACTTCAGCCTGGGCTGTTGGAGCCCACCTCTACACTAGTGAGAGTGGCAAAGAGTGCCAGCACCCTTGGTATTGCCATTGAAGGTGGAGCCAACACTCGTCAGCCACTGCCACGAATTGTCACAATACAGGTGAGTCAGGAAGAAAACTAATGCCCACATGAGCTTCACCTGTGCTCAAACCTGTCCGCTCCATTTTTATGAACATTCTCCTCATATTGTTGGCTGTGTTTAATTTATCTTGGGTGCCTCCTTTGATTCTCTGCAATTGTACCCTGCATCCACCCACCTTCCAGGTGGGATTTGATGTCCTTTCAGGCTTTATATGGATTCACACTGCAGCTGAACTCACACTGAGATTCCTGCTAATTTTGTCCTCGTCAGGGCTCTCACAGAGATGATTACAACTAATGGCCTTTAAGAAAAGGCTTGACTGCCTGGAAACTGGCATTTTATGGCAGTATTCTCTATATTATAATGTATTATTCATGACTATGTTTTCATGAGTGTATAATCACTTGAAAATAAGAATTGTTTTGTTTTTGTTACCATTGAACTTTTTATATCTACAGACGCCACAGGTTTTCTTCCCCCATGTTGTGCTGCCATTTTTCTACAGTAGCCCTGAACTAAACATTGCTTTTCGAGCAGCCACAATACTTTCTCCTTCACAGTGAAACAAGATAGTTGCGGTCAGCAACTACACCACTAGATGTCACTGAACTGTATACACTGGACCTTTAAGTGTGAGCCAGTTGGTAACATGTTGGTGTTAAGGATTAAAGAATCAGAATCAGCAGCGGCACTTAAAGGGATATTATAGAGCATCTTTTCTTAAAACTAAAGAGTTACACTTGCTCACATATGTAAATGTTTAGTTTAAAGGAGCAGTGTGTAGGATTTAGTGGCACATACAGTAGCACTGAAGTTGCCAATTGCAACCAAATGAATACTCCCCCCATGTCTCACCCTCTTTTTGGGCTAAGGGTGCAGAAAAAAACTCTGACTCTGGACTCCACTGACGGTGAAATTCACATAAAAAGCAAAAGGTCATAGATCAGTGTTTGGTTTGTCTGCTCTGCCCTACTGTACAAAAATGGCGGTCCGACATGGCCAACTCCATACAAGAGGCTCATCATTCTCATGTTCAGGTGATTACACGCTAATGAAAACATACCAATGAATATTGAATTTCATTACTTCAAATAAATCATCCTAAATCTTACACACTGGACCTTTAATGATGAGGCTGAATAAAGGTGTGCATGTTTGATCTCAAGCAGTTGCAGCATTTAACCGGTCAACACTGGGCATATGGCTGCTCAGTGGCAGTGTCTATAATGTGAAGTCCTGGATATAAAATGGTTATCTGTAGTGGTCCCAGTGATGCTTATGTATGTTAAAAAAAGAAGAGAGTAAAGAGTACAAATATGATAAATTAAAAATATATATATTTTATAATATTTAAAAATAAAATAAAAATTTAAATGCAACTTTCTACTTTTATTTTAATATGTTTGAACTTGGAATGACGCAGAGTCCTTTAGTCTTCAGATAGTACTATCCGAGAACCAAGAGAATATTCCGTTTTTTTCAGTGGAACCACTGTAAAAGCGGATATAATTGAGGACAGTATGTGGCTTGTAAGAGCATCCTGAGGACATAATTGTTCCTACTCATTTCAAAAGAGCACCAACCAATCATGTAATTACATCACTCACTCAGTGAGTCAGGGGCAGAGTTTGTCCAGCCCTTATAGGCCAGGCCTGTTTTTCTGCAGTCCAGCCAAAAATACTGGAAATTCAGATGTCCTGGCATACAGAGTGAAAACCAAATATTGACAGCTTAGCTAGAAATGACAGGTTAGTCACCTCTAAAGAAAGCTATTACTGTGACTGGGTGTGCATATTTCTGTCTGCCATGGTAATTTGCAAGTCAACAAAGCCGTGTATTAGCTCAGCACTATCTGTAGCACTAATCATTTTCTAACCACAGAGAACCACAGCGTTACAATTTAAAGATCAGAGCAGTGAGCAGCCACAGACTACAGTCCACACCCCATTCAAAGCTGTCTCTCAGCCTCCCACTCTGCAGAGGTGGTGATTGAAATAAAAGAGGGTTGCTGATTGCAAGGGGAGGGATAAAAGGATTGGAAATCAGCACATTCAAAATCAAAGAGTGCACTGGAATAAAGAATGGCAAGTGTGAGTGAAGGATGCAAAAGAAGGGAGAGTGGTGTTAATAAGGAGAGGAGGTTCGAAGGGATTCATACAGAGGGGGAAGTGGAGGTTGGGTGTTGTAGGTGGGTGCAGTACTTGGGTGGCTGTGTAGGCGATGAGAAGGCCAGTGTTGGAAGAGTTGCATTGGGACCAAATAAACAAATGTGTTTTTATTCCCATGCTGCAGTCGGCCCCTTCTGTGCTTGTGATACCCAGCACCTTTTTAAACTTTATCTGATGTGTGTTTCTAGTTTTGACTCCTGATGTATAATCAATCCTAATAGCTAACCTAACTTGCTGAACTATTCTATGTTCCTTAGGTGTTTCTTAGCTCCATTCACTCAGAGGTTTTAAAACACCTCAGCTCTGAAAGCAAGAGGAAAATCACATAAAAAAACATAAGCATTTCATCAGAATCAGGAAAGAAGAAAATTAACCACAGAATATGAAAAAAATATTACAAAAGCCTTTGTTTAATCTCACCTGTTTTTGCTGGAGTGGATTTTTTTCCATTGTGTGATATGAGCGAAGTTTTAGTAGCAGTGGTCTGTAACAGCTTCTTCAAACTCAGCTTTTGAGGACAGTACATCAGTTAAAGAGATAACCAGCTTTGGCTTCTTGCATTTTTGAATAAACATAAATAATAAAGTCAAAAAAGTGTCTCTTTTCAGGAAGGCTTGCACAGCAGTGGTGTGTAATTTATTCCATTGCCACACTGTTATATAAGTGAGGATGAGCACATGAGCACACAGAGCAAGAAAGTGCCACTTAAGAATTGAAGCCACTGAAATGGTTCGATTCCTCCAAATTCCTCTCAACTAACACTTGCCTGAGAGACCAATAAAAATATAATTCAGCTGATTGCATTGGATAATGGCAGAGGCAATAGATGCTCTCTTACTGTGGCATGACAAAGAGCAGGTCCAATGCAGCCACTTGGGGGAAAAAAGTTAAAATTTGCTTCATGGACTCATTCTAAAAGAGTTCATTTAATTGAGGTAAGCAGATTGAATTTGAATCCGGTAATTCATAGATTTTATCCTTCAACTTCGGTCTGTCTCGTGTGTGTTGAGGTGCAATCACAAGTGAGACAAAGCCACAGGTTAAGTCACACCACTTCTACATCCCTGAACAATAACACCATGTAGCTTCACAGTTATTTAGAGACATTAATAACATGGCAGCCTCAAGGCCGCTTAGTACAAAAATGGACAGAGTCTTTCCGCACGTTCAGTTTTCACTGTGGAAAAGTGAGCTGTGAAATCTTTGTTCTGTCACTCGGGGGAAAGCTAACTCAGTGTTATTAGGCCCTTGAGCAAGGCATATGACCTGAGTCAGTCAGGACTGAGAATCAGAAAGATAAATCTGCTTTGAAAGAAAAGGGAATCGGTTCCACCGGGTGGACATGATGGCATCACATCAAAGTCCCGTACAATATTGTTTCTCTGCAGTAATGGGCGTAAGCACAGTGACGCCATGATGCAGCTCACCTCTGGCATCTCTCTGGGTGCAAAGGCTTTCACCTCAAGTCACTTCAATCATGCGTGCTGAGGATGAAGTACAGATGAGTAAGCTGCTGCCGGCCGGTTGAAGCGACAGCCCCTTATCACCGCCATCTTCCCATCACGACGACCGACTGTTCCAACAGTAATTGATGTTGTAGGCTCAGTAAATAAGAGATGTGATGATGCAGTCCTGGTGTGGATGGTACTGCTGGTGTTTTTAGCCATCAAAGCTGCATGTAATGCGGTCAGCTGTCAGAGGCGGGAGGGAGAGCACATGGAACTGACACAAAGGAAGAGATGCCTCATCTGTCTGACTTGGTGATAAGAGCACAATAAAGTGGAACCTGTGATTTGTTTTCTTTGGATTTTAAATGAAGTTTAACGCAGCATTAGTGTATTTTTATGGCTCCTCGTTGTCCACAACAAGCTGACAGACACACGGCTCTGACATTTTATTGCCTTATAAAGTTGCTATTGTTATGTTGCTAGCATCCAGCAGACAGAAAGCAACATTATTGATCATTCTGGTGTCCCCCACCCGAGATATCAGGCTTTGTAGCTGCTGAATCTAGTAACATACCTGTCCTGTCGTTGTAGTATGTTTTAGAGTAGGTTGACGCACAGCAAAGGGTCAACTAGGAAATGGCTGAGACTGTCCACATATTGTTTTTATATTTTGGAAATATAATAGTTTTTTTTTTCCTGGTGTGTTTTGGAAGTAGGCGAAAGAGAAAGTGTTTGGCTCCTGGGTAACTCAGCCAATCACAATCAGTCAGTCATCAACAAGCAGCCATGCTCATCAGCTCACCCGCAAACTGCAGTGTTTCAAATCTTGAGAGGTCTTTGCCCAAGCTCCAACAAACATAATTCCTGAGGTTTACGGCGTGGAGTGTGTCGTAAAAGCATGCAGCGCCTGGTCCATTTGCCTTTCAGCATACATACCGTATAACACACTGCTTCTTACATTGCCAATTCTGGTAATGGACATAAATCATCCACTGCAGAGACGTCTAAAGTCAATGTATAATGAAAGTAATTTAGACAAAAACTGTTCTGAGCAGTCTTGAATTTGATTAAAAATGTGGAGGCTACTCATGAGTTCCACTTCAGACTGGAGTGAGGGAAGGAACAGCAGTCATGACTTCACCACTCGTACAGTATCTGTCCTCTGGCTATGTGACCTTCAAGGAGATGCTGATAAGGTGAATAAATATGACTCTTTATTCAGGTTTGCTTCAGAGAAGCAATAGTGGCATCGAGTTTTCTCAGGATCGACTTTGTGAGGCAAGTCCTCCGGAGCAGAGGCAAGCTTTAGATGCTTACATCAAACAGAAGCTAACCGCCTGTGTTCAGTAGTTCAGACTGTGGGCAAGGATACTGAATTTGATGGCATTCCAAAGTTTTACTGATACCTGGGGGACTTGTTGGGCAGGCATTTGCGAGTTCTTTCAGAGTCCTCTGATTTCACTGCCAAAGAAACTGAGACTTACTCAAGAAAAGAGGCCTAGGTACTTGTGCGGTTTGTGTGTGTTTGTCCTGTGAGGTGTGTCAGTAACAGACCACATTTTTTCTAATCACATGAAGTGTGTGACAATGTAACTGCAAAAGGTCGTCAGTCGGGAGAAAGCTTTTCACTTAGTTGATCACACACTTCTTTCTGAAGGCGTGAGGCTGCATACATTTACTGCTACGCCTTCACTACGCGCTCTGAGGCCCAGACTGCAGGGGTGTATTTATGGGTGTGTGGCTGTGACTGTGTGTTCCTGTGACAGGGTGACTCTATTTCTGTATGCTAATGAAGTACCTGTCACATTTATGGGAGGATGTTTAAATTTTAGCTTGGGCACTGAGAGGATCTTGTTTATTTGGCCGTATAGAAACAAAAGTAAAGATCTCAGACTCTCATAAAAAAAACCCTTTGTAAGGCCTCCAACCTTCAGAAGCAAATAGACTTCTTTTTGGCAGGCCTGACCCATCAACTCCTGCTGGTATGAAAAATACTCATACCTGGTGCAGAGTAAAGCCAATTTACAGCCATTTGGACAAGCTGCGACCATATTTTTTCAACAAAACAAAGATGGCAGCCAGAAATGACGTGTCACAGCTCATTTTTATCACATAGCACTAAAGCACTTTTAATAGTTTTTTCCTCATATTTTCACATGATCTGAAAAAATTCTGTTCTTCATGCATGAAGAAATTGGCTTAATTCTATATTGAGCATGACATTTTGTTGAATTGATAGCCATTGTGATACATTTATTGGCCCCAGTCAAGAATATTTTGTATTCTTATCCTGCACTTTTTTCTGTCAGCCTAGCTGGTACGAGTGTTCCATGTCAGACTTAGCTAATTGCTCTTTTTAACTTGATGTACGCCACCTGTTCATGAGTAGATGCACATTTGGGAGATGTGATCATTAATATAACCCCCAAACTGCTATATAAGGCTGTCTGTACAGCTTCATTTGTGGGTCAGTCACGTACACACAAAAATATCACCAGAGAGTACAAACAGCTTTGCACTGCAGAAGTCCAGCTGTCAAAAACCAGCAGACGCTGTCATAACAAATTTAGGATGCTTTCACACCTAACCAGTTTGCATTGGTTAAAATCAAACTCTGGAGTGGAAAACAGCCAGACTGTGACTGCTGATTATGAATTTAGATCCTCTGTTCTATAAAAACAATACAAGATGGGAACCATGGTAACACAAATGCGCATCACCGGGGATTTTCCCTAACACGTCAGAAAGTGAAAAGGAGGGGAGTTGAGCTTGTGTCCTGCTTTGTGTACTTTGACAGTTCCCAATAAAAGTGAGTGAAAAGAGGGAAACTCGTCTTTTTTTTGTCCCCATTCTGTCTGCTTATCACTGTTTATGATATACAAGGTCAGCTTGCAGTCTTGACTCAAAATAAGTTATTTCTTCAGAAGCCCTTTGTGACACCAGAAAAGGTAAATAAACACATAAGGACAGTTAAGTGCAACATGACCTGGTGTCAGTCACCAAAATTAGTTTTCTCTCTGTGGGCCCTGTAATGCTGATATCAGTGAGTTGGCTGTCAGTTCATATGACTTCAGGTTTACAGCTCTGGATTTGTTTGTAATAAATCAGTGAGAACACAAACCAGACGAGAACTAGATCACAAAACAAAACTTTTTTCTTTGATCCAGTTGAGGTACCATGTGTGCTCGGCCAGGTCGGCTCCGGGTCCTGTGTTTAGAGATGCTGGAACACATTAACATGGTGTGATTGGCCGTGTGTCAAAACAAAGATGAGAAGGAAATGAGATGGCTTACTTGTCAGCTATTTATTATTACCATTTAATTTCAAAATCTACTACAGACTTAATGTGTCTGTAATATCAGAACCCCAAGCAAATCTGGCAGGCTAAATGTATCTGGCACCTACACAGGACCTACAACTACAGCTGTGAGAGCACTGACTCTGTAACATTACTGTAGCCCTGTAAAAGGCTGAATAACCCGTGGGTTTTGTTTGTGCCAAAGTGAAGTTTCCAAATTTGAGAAAACTGGTGAATCTACTTCTCTTAAATGACGTGTACACATAGCTAATTAATACTAATCCCTGTTGGTTCTTATTCCAAATTTAAAACAATTAAGCTCTCTTATGATTGTCTCTGTCTTTCTCTCTCTCAGAGGGGTGGTTCAGCTCATAACTGCGGCCAGCTGAAGGTGGGTCAGGTGATCCTGGAGGTAAACGGGGTTTCCCTGAGGGGCCGCGAGCACAGGGACGCAGCACGCCTCATTGCCGAGGCCTTCAAGACCAAAGAGCGGGACTACGTGGACTTCCTGGTGACCGAGTTCAATGTGGCGCTATAGCTGGGCGGCGGACGAGGGAGAACGATGAGGAGGGCAACACCGAGAGAAGAAGACTCCGAGGACAACACGAGAGGAAGGAATTCAAGCGTCTTTTGATTTAAATGGCACAACTCTTTTAGATAGACGAAACACCGCCTGATCTCTGAGCCCTTCTCCTTTCCCATACACCCCACCCTTAAGTCTGGACACCTGACATTCAAATTTACAAGGTATTACTTCTGCTGTGGACTTTGTTCAGGATTCTCCTCAACGTGTTACCTCCCCACTGTGAGACCTTATGCACTAAAATGGAAAGTAGTGAAACCTATACCGTTTGTTTGTTCTCTCAGTGTTAAAAAGTGGATTTACAACTGTTTGAAACCCACAGGAACTTCTCGTAGCAGTCCCGCGTCCCATGGTCAGTTGATTTTATTTATGTTTTGCTTCTACCTGAGAGACCACTGCACACCTAAGACTGATTCATGCTCGACTTTACAAGCTTGGATTTGTATATGTAAAAATGAACAAATGTAGATACAGATGCATATATACTGTACACTTAAAGATACTCCTATATGAATTATGAAATCCGTAACCTCTGTTGCATCATCGACATATATTATATAATATATATTTCAAATGATGATAATTCGGGCCATCCTGGCAATACAGGATTCTACACATTTTACAGAGATGCTACCGGTCTGACTACGTGTTAAGACCTTTCACAAAAAAAAGAAATGCATTAAATCATGTTAGGTTTGCAAAAATGCACATTACACACTCATATTGGTGTGATCAGGCCTAAAAAAAGACAGAAAAATTCATTGCGCATCATTTCCTGTTTCCCTTCCATGCCTTCGGTTATGGTTGGAGGCTATGTCCACACTTACGTGTGAAAACAAAATGTTTCCTGTGAATCCTCCACGTGCGTAGAGGCAATCTGAATCCAGTGCAGGAATGGCAGACTCCGCCACTAATTCTGAAAACTATCATACAGGGAGGCAATGACAGGAAAGTAGGTGGTAAACTACAGTGTAAAGTAAAAGATGTTCTTGTGTTTTACCTGGGCCAGTTTCCAGTCATAAATAGTAAACTGAAGTTTGATATCATGAAAATCTCAAGGTTTCTATCTTTAATAACACCTTCCTACTACACACTAAAATGCAAGGCTGCCGGCTTCAAACTCATTCACTCCAGAGATTGAAGGTTTGAAAATTACAGTTTTCATGTGTCAAACATCAGCTCAAACACATGTTTTCAGATTTGGCCAGTTTAATGTGGAGGTACTCTCAGAAAGGAAAAAAAATCACTCCCACTTTTTTCCTCAGACTGCTCAGCTTTTCTCCCGCTGCTCCCCCTGCTGAATAACAATAGATGATTTTATTTTGTAATTTCATATTTTTAATTATATTCACCCCGGGGGTCTTGCTGAAGCCATGCTTAGTGCAGCAATTACGCCCAAGAGGGGAGTAATGAGACATTTAGAGGACGACACTGCCAAAGGTTTTAGAAACACTCCTCCACACACACACGCATACATTTTATCCATTTATAGAAAAGCAATTAGGAGATAAGCAATCAGGTAGAGTGAGAGATGGAGCGAGAGAGAGAGAGAAAGAGGAAGAATTAGAATGAGAGAGTGACTAAAGTAACGAATGAGACGTGATTGTTGTGGGGATGATTTGCTTCCTCTCAGGAAGTGTGCAGAGGATGTACAGCAAATGTGTCACTTCAGAGACTCGCATCAGGCTGCAGGTAGAAATATGAGGTAATTGGAGTAATTAATCTAAGTGTTCTCTGTGTGGAAGAGTGCATTGTGCGGTATACGCCTGTCTGCTGGTAATGGATGAAAAGTGCAAGAATATGCTTAAGACAAGGAGACGGCAAATAAAGAAAAATGTAAATGTCATCAAAGGAGCTGTTCGATGAGACACACAAAGAACTCGTTGTCTTTTGCTTCCTGAAGAATGCCAACAGAGCAACTCTGTGAGAAATTCCTACCAAACACCCCTGACTCATTCTGGTGACAACGGGGACAGAGAACAACACATTCTCGCTTTGTTTTTACACCTTATCCCTGCTGCCTATCTTCAAAATGTCAGCCTTTAATGAATGAGAAACAAATGTTAGGGATGCACTGATAGGGTTCTTTTTTCTTTTTTTTTTTTTTAAAGGTCACGCTCTTCATTACATTTGCACCCGATATGCTTTCTGAAAGCGTCTATCATTTCTTAACAGGAGAAAACCTGTTGTCCGTTCATGTGTTGCAAGACCATGTTTTGTTCTTGATGCAGAAAATGACTTCTGGAATGTGTGTTTATTTCAATAACACCTGATATCACAGATAACGGAGTACACTCCTACCAGAATCTGAAATTCTTCTCATATTTTTTATACTCTCAATTTTATATGGTATCTAAGCCTTGAAGAAACCATGCCATATGGGAGAGTGTTTCGATGAAGCATTTCTAAGTTCTTCAGCTTATCTACCCGACAGCCTAAGCCTCCTCATATGAAGTGTGAAGGTCCCTGAGGCCCACAAGATTCCTAAACCATGACAGCACATACATTTTCCAGTATCCCAAAGATGTTTTCTACCGCAGTCCTGTTATTAACTTTAGTGTAAAGTGAGAAACCAAAAAAAAAGTTTTAAAAAGTACCAAAAGTACCTTTTTTTTTAAAGTTTATTTTGGCCACTACACACTACACAAGAAGCTGACATGTATACAGTTTTTTGTCGTTGTTTGTGTTTGTTTATTCATTTTGAATTGTGTTTTTCTCAACCTGATGAATGTCAGTCCAATATTCACCCTCCTCTTAGCTCCTGTTTGGTCTCCACCAGCTTGTGAGAAAAATATTTGGGTTTTGTTGTTCGTTGTGAGACATTTCACTTTTTTACCATCTAGTTCTACGTCTGTAGATTGGTCCAGTAGCGCTGGATTTATCAGAGCAAATCGCAGTGCTGTTACATACAAAGTCAATCAAAAGATGTGATTATAACTTTGCCTGGATGGCGGAAAATCGACCCAAAAATGCATCTGTGTGAGCTGAAAATGTTTCAGCTTGAGCAAAGATCTCACTCATCCAGTGGTCTAATGAATCTGCTACAGAAACATTTATTTCCAAATATCTTTTTCATATCTTTAAGAGTAGCTTAACACCGGGGTGAAAAGCAGTGTTTGTTGGTTTGCTGTGATGTCACTGTGTGACTTGTCCTGAGGTACATGTGTAAATTATTGCACCAAGATGAGAGGAAGATATTTGACAGTTTCAGTGCATTCCTAACAAACATCTCTTCACTGACAGGACAGAAATCTACTATTCATTCCAAATATGTCAAATTAAATTTTGAGTTATTATTTAACTTTTTGAAATTAAATTTGTAGTCAGAGCCCAAAAAACATTTCCCAGTGGCTTCCTCCTCTATTCAGGTAGAGTTGAA
The DNA here is from genome assembly GCA_014281875.1 of Nibea albiflora. NCBI lineage: Eukaryota > Metazoa > Chordata > Actinopteri > Sciaenidae > Nibea > Nibea albiflora. The sequence goes on from CM024803.1 coordinate 5,191,430, forward strand.
TTCAAATGTGTTTTGAGGACAGGATCAGGAGACAAATACAATAAGGGAAAAATGTGTCTGCCATCAAAACCAGACAGATTTTCATGAATGTTTAAATTCCCCTCTGCCTCACAGAACGTGGACTTAAAAGACAGTCGACATAAAAGCAGTGACACGATACAACTGAAGGAGTAAATCAGGAAAAGATAAATCCATGTGTGACTGGTATTTTGTGGACTTTTAAGGGCGGCCTGCACCTGTAAATCATCAGAAAATGTCACCAGTTAAGGCTTCAACCATAACTCTAGTCATGATGCAGGGTTTATGTAGCATTTTTGTAGGTGATATTGTCCATTGATAAGTCAACACGTTTGACGAAAAGCTACTGTATTAAACTTTGGCATCAGTCTGTACATGAAGGGAAAGTGGAGAAGCACTCACTTATACAAATGTTGTCTCTAAGATTACTTTTGAGTGCATCCATTAATTTGATTTTCAGAAATGTGAAGTGCATGCATATTCATGATGTGATACAAACAATATCTGGAAAACAGTTTTCTCACCACAACCACTAACAGACTTAAAATTCAGGATGCATCAGTTTGTGTTTGCGGGTGTCTGAGTTAGAGATGGACAGAAGGAGTCCGATAAGAAGACAGAGCGAGATAGGGAGACATTTGGACAGATGAGAGTTGGAGTGCGTCCTCTCAGTGGAATTACTCTCCGTTAAACAATCTAATCTTGAATCGCAGCCACGCATGACTTTTGTTTCCTGAGTTCAGCATTTAGGCATCACATGAGACAAGGAAAAGGTGACAAAATAAGTGTGTTCTTTGTCAAACAACCTTTGCCCAACCTTTGGATGGAAAACAATAAAAATGCTAAGTCGGTCTAGTGAAAAGCACATATTTAAAATGATTTGATTTGATTTAGATTTGCCTTTTAGGGTCTTTCTAATAAATGGAAGGATAAAATCTTCTTTATGGGTTGAAGGGTAATAAAAACTCTTTTAAAACTCTTTGGATTAACTCAAAATGCATTACCACAAACAGGACAAGGTCTCTTACTGATATAATAACCGATACCAAGAGAATATTTAAAGGTCCAGTGTGTCCAATTTAGAGGGCTCTATTTAGAGAATATGGCAGCAATAGTAATATGCATGACATGCTTTCATTAGTGTATAATCACCTACAAAAAATAATGGTTATGTTTTTGTTACCGCAGAATGAGGCTTTTGTATCTACAGACGCTGCACGTCCTCTTCCAGCCTGCCATGTTAAACCGTCATGTTTCTGTAGGAGCTCAGGAACAGACACGGTGGCAGCCACTGCAGTTTCTTCTTCATGCTATGAAGGCGATGGTGAGGCGAGTGGGTTGCAATCAGCAACTACACCTCTAGGTGCCACTAAATCCTACACACTGGTCCTTTATTACCTTACGAGGGGGATTTTCTGCAAAAGGCCTGTAAGGCATGTGTCATTCTAACAAACTCCCCGAAAACACTGAAACCATCTCAATACTTTGTGACCTCTCTATCAAGTCTGTTGCTCTCAGCCTCAAGATTACTGGTTTCATTTTTTAAAAACAGGCTCTGTATTTTCCTAAAACAGCCGGGCACAGTTAAAGTTAACCTGCTATTTTCACCTGTGGATTAGTCCACAATTGGTACTCTAGTGTGTATTTATATCAGCAGGGCAGTATATGCATGATTGAGACAAAATAAAGTACAGTGTGTGCGTGTGTGTGTGTGTGTTCATGGTAATGAAGGATCATGTCACCAGGCAGTGGGTGGCTCAGTGTGGCTCACTGATGTGTTTTTAATCGTTTTTTTGGGCAACAATGGAGCTCTGTGACGCAGAGGAAGAAGATATCAGGCTTTGAATACAAAGATGATACTTGTTATTAGGATCAGTTCACTGTTTTGTTGACAATAAAGAAAACACATAGTAATCTTATCCTTCAGCAAGAGAAGCCAAACATCTTAAAGGTCTAAACACAAGCAGCCTCAAAAGAACTTTGCCTAAATAAAGTCTTAAATTGGGAGAATTATGATTTATTTACCAAACTCATCGAAGAATAACTGAAGAGTACATTTCCAGCCAGTTTCCTCCTTGCGAAAGACTGGGACAGGAGTAGAAAGTATTTTCTACGCTGAGTCATTTTTAAAACAAGGTCGAGTTCCACTACATGAAGATTTTCATGGAACTGCAATAAAATCACAAAAACCAAGGTCGAGTTCCAACAGCATTCCTACTTATTTTATCATTTTATTGAAGTCACTTCAACTGGTATAACAGGTACTCTGAGCGTCACTGGTATAAACTCTGCGACAGCTACATGTGTCCATTAATGCCAAAGTTCCCTTGAGCAAGACCCTCCCTGCTGCTGGCTGTACCCTGCTCAGGTGAAATGTAGATAAATGCAACCATGTCTCAGAGACAGTCAGATGTGAATATTGATGAATAAAACAGCTCTACAGGAAAAGCCATTACCATATTAACCCTACATTTATTCATTTATTAACTGTGTCGAATCATCCTCTTCATCACACAAACTTTTCGTGAGTTAACTCCATAGTGACCCCATCATGTAGACAGATGTCGATAGCGGCTCGGCCCTCATCTTTGACCTGATATTAAAGGGCAATCCAGGTGGGAGGGATGATGGAGGGAAGCGGTGGAAGCTGCTGACAGTCTCATTAATCAGACGGCAAGACGGAGAGGTGCTGGCCTTGGCTCCAACACGAGACATGACAGCTCAGACACTGACTTGTTGCTACTGTGCAACTGTTTGCTCCCATCCACCACTACCGCCGCCACCCTTGAACCGCGGCTTCCCTTCAAAGGCCAGATTCATAACGCAACCAACACCACCTGTTGATGCTACTGATCAAGTTTATTTGTTTCACTGAGCGTGCCTCCCGCTTTATTAGCTGCACAAATTGATTTCTGCAGGGCTTTACAGCTGCGTCTTTATGCTTTTGTTTTCCTGAGTCAGTCAGTCAGTCAGCCCATCTGTCTTTTTGCCTGCTTCCAGCACATTTTAAGGAGGATTGTTGTACAATGACATGCTATTTATACAGAAAGTGTGTTTAATTTTTCAATAAAGATAACTGCACAAAAACTAGCAAGCTGTGTGCTTTTATTGTGAAGTTTTCATTCTGACAAAGGATTGTTTCAGCATGACCGCCACAAAGCCAGACTTAAAAAGAAATCTTTCCCAGTTTGGTGTGGGCAAACCTGACGCTGACTCGACCTCCAGCATGTGTGGGATGTGTTGGAATGTTATCCTTATCACCACACATCAGTATTGGACATGGCTAATACTCTTTTACGGGAGCAAATCCATGGGGCCATGTTTAAAACGTCTGTGGAAAGTCTTTCCAGAAGAGCAGAGGCTGTTGTTGCAGCAGATTAATGCCCAAGACAGATAGTGTCATGTATCTGTGATAAATGCAACTCCCTGAAATAAATGCCTACATCAGAAATGAAAGCCTGGGGAAAGGGATTTATCTGAATTGGGACAAGACGTGGACTGGTTTGCAAATTGCACTAATTTTAGTGTTTTAAAAAAAATCCAGCTAAATGGACCTTTCTGATCTGATGACCACTCAAAATGCTTTCACTTGTCACATCACACGCTGATGGCAGCGGCTGCCATGCAAGGTGCCAACTGGTCATCAAGAGCGATGAAGTGCTTCCTATCCACAGTGCTCACAAATAACACTAAGCTCACCCAAAAACGCACATTCACACACCACCGTCACAGTTTAGGGGTCAGTATCTTGATCAAAGACGCTGAATTGAAACAGCAACCTAACACAGAGAATTTGACATCAAATGGGACTGGGATGAGATCCACTGACTTTTAATGTTGTTTCTGGGGGAAGGTTATTAGGACCCTGGCAGAATTGACGGAGGTAAAAATACGAATGAAGCCTGCTCATTTAAATAATGAATCCCACCTTTTTCTTATGCAAAATATGGCAGGCAGGCCAGACGGCAGGTAAGAGGATTGTAGTCCAGTGCTGGAAACCTCCTCATGGTATTCACTGGCTTTGGAGATTTGATATCTAACTTAAAGGATATTCTCTAAGGATCTTCTCCGACCCCCCTTCTCTAGAGGGTCGGAGAGGGTCGGCTAAGGGGGTTCAAGGGTAACTGGGATTAACAATCAAAATATAACTTCAGCCTGTTATATATTAGTGTTGCGATGAAAAATATGATGAAACAGAATTAAATGTTCAGTATTAATTCCGGTGAAATGCTCGAGTGTCCATATACTTTCAGCCACGTACTGTAGACACGACAGAATCACATGGTTCCCCAGTCATGTATGGCAAAGATGACCCTGCAGTTTGCACATGCGATATTCTATTTATGTTCACTGTAGAAGCGTCAGTTGTTCTCTTGGGTGTTTGATAGATTCATTTCAGTTTAAAATAACATGTTGTTGCTGGCTTCACATTTTCTGCTGAACAAACAATAAACTGCACTAACCCAGAATACAACAGATTCAACAAAAGCACCGCTTAAGTGGAGACACTACTGAATTGCTCCATCCATGAACTGCTTATCTTGTTCAGGGTCGCATTGGAGCCTCTCTTCCTCCAAATGGGACTTATGAGTTTGTAGGAAACTCACAACAAATATGCATTGTTCCCCTTTTTAAACTATGGTGAATGGTTATTTGGTAATGGTAATATGTTATTTTTTGCGGTCTTTGTGTTCACTGTCTGTGTTAAGCTCTTTGAGGCAAGTTGTTCTTTATATCTGTGGACTCGACTTTGTTCATTTATCGAGCAAGATTGGCAAACAATTTTTTTTCCAGCTGCCCTCCAGCAGTTTCATCATTTTAATTTTAATTTTTCTATTTCTATTTTCAACAAATAAAAAAAGTAATGTGGACATACAAATAAATGTGCATGTGGTCCAACTAGTCCACTGTGCTGGTGTTATGAAACCTCTTGTGATTAAAATCAATATGTCACCAGCTTTTCTTTCTGATAGCTGCACTCAAGAAATAATTATCGCTGTTGATGAGTTTCTGTTGAATTAGTTTGGTATGTTTCACTTTCTTTGTCGTCAGAAAACAGTTCTGTGTAATATATGTATTTTTCCTGGTGCAGTCGGGTCTACAGCTCTGCCTTTGCATTATACTGAGAGCAGTGAACATACAGGCTCCTGCCAAGCAGATCTGCCTACGACAGGCTAATTCAGCCCCCAGGCAGTGATCTCTGGGACATGCAGACCAGGTTTTGGGTCAGTGCCAGTGACCATTTAATGCAGTGCTCTGCCAAATCGACTGGTTTCCTCTTGTAAAGGTAAAGCTTGAGATTGTTGCAGGAATGTCTCGAGATAAGAGAGGGATGATTGATTGTCAGCTTTCTGTTCATCTATCTGTCTGTGTGCTTCTTTCAGTTCAGCTTCAACCGTTTTTTCTATTTATCTATACAGAGAATAAGTTTAATAATAATAAAATATGCTCAGGAGAATAACTGTTAAAAGAAGTGATTGTGAAATTATGAAAGATTATGAAATCTGCATATTAACAACACATTCACACACTCTCCTCTTAATCAGTCTACTGCAATGAGCCATCACAAAGCTTCAACGTGAGACTGTTCATACCACACAGATTTTATTTGGCCATGTAATGGAACTGTAATCATTTCTGTAGATCGTTGACCTTGAGATTACATAAATTGTTCTTACGCGCACTGTAATAGAACAATATTGTATGAATTATGAAACTCCCGGGACAGAGCCTTACTTTTCAGGGTGACTTATTTGGCTGTACATTTAATTTGTCATTTAAATACTGGGAATGAAGTACTGTGTAACTACTGCTCGTTCTGAAAACATGGGCATTAATCTGCTGCTATAACGTTACCCTACTTTCTCAGAGGTCAGACCAGTCAACTTCTTCCACGCCAAACTTTTTATGGACTAGGCTATGAGCACAGAACCACTGTTACATTCAACAACAGGACAAATGATGTTTTCATTTCTTTTTAAGACATATAAGACATATAATTAAATTATATCCATGTTGACTTTTCTAAAAAGGATTTCATTCCAGTTTCTTTTTACGTTTTGCATTATTTGTTTCTGTTTTACTGTGTATGTTTGTACATCGAAGCAAACTAGTGTTGGACACTAACAAGGCTTTAAAATGAGACAAATAGCTTCCTTAAATGGGTGGTGTAGAAAAGTAAGGAAATACTGCCCCCCCGTGGCCATTTCTTCGAACCGCATCCACCCACTGTTACATCCCCACTCGTACTCTAAGTCCCGCCCCTGAGCAGATTCATAACCAATCACCACTCAGTTTTTGGTTCCGTGGGGTTAACCTTTGTCCTGGGTATTGTCTGTCAGGTAACACCACTGTAACAAACTCTAAAATTTAAATTATTATGCTTAGACTAAGGTTGGAAATGGTTAAAGTTATGGTCAAGGGCTCTTTTATGAAAAAATGCAAGACTCGTAGTAGACATATTGGAAGAAAAAAAATGCCTGAATTCAAAACTCGGGACCAAATTTTGCACCGCAGTTTTCCTCGAGTAACTCCTCTGCCAGCTAAAATCAGTGCCACACTCCACGAGACTGATAATTAGTGTGATAAATATCAGCAACCCGGGCTTCCCTGGCAGGGATTTATTCATTTAACTCCGTCAGAAATAAGGTACCAACACTCCTTAGCTGAAAGTCGTCTTAACGTGGGTTTGTTTGGGTTTCTTTTGATGTCTAAATTAGAACTAAGTGATGGTTACGACAACCAACTTTTGAAACTGGCACTGACTGCTAGCTCAACAGTTACCAACCGTTTTACTCCGCAGTTCATAAAAGACCCTCGAGTTACAAAATGTCGTTGTTCAACTAATGCGTGGGCTCGAAAGTGTGTGAAACCTCAGTAACCTGTTTGCTGTCGGCGCTGGTTTGTTGTGGTGCGTGTGCCATGGTGACAACACAGGGGTGGGTCTTCTGTGTTAACGTTAAGTTTTGCGGTTTTCAAGGCAACCGACCCCCCGTTGCTGTGAAGTCTGAAGTCTCTGCAACCCTGCCTGCTGAGTCGATGAAATAAAAGCATCTCACGAGGTAAGTTTGCAATGCAGTGTTGTTGTAACACTTTCTAACCAAGTGTTTCTTTGCTGGAAAGTTACTTTCTCTGCACAGCAGTGTTATTTAACTACATTTCCCGGTGTGCGTTGTCCTCAGAAAGGCTATGCTCCTCAGCTTCACCAGCCTGACTGGTTGGACTTGGTTGTCACTTGTTGTACTTGGATGTCGTTGAGCAAGTCTTTCTCGAGTTTAGATCACTGGTGCTCGTATTTGTTGCAAAGCATGGGTCATGTGTCTGAATATAGCAAACAGAAACATAGCTGTATAAATTAAGTGCTGTGTCTCTGCTTGCTCGATCAGAAAGAGTCTGATGGCTACAAATGTAAGAGACCACTGTTTCCTCACATGGCTCTTAAGACAGGAGAATATGTTTTCACATGGTCTGTACAGGAAAGTGATCTTTTTTTTGGTAACCAGCAGTTCAGTAAATCGGCTCCATCTGGCTGCACAGACTTGTACAGTACAATGTGACCTTTGGGTGGAGATGGAGATGTAATTACCAGAAAAAGTAACTCGGGGGGGAAAAATGGAGCCAAACTCTAACAGCATTTTGTGGAGCAGAATTCCCCTCACAGCACAGCGACCCAGGTATTTCCCAAATATCCCAAACTTTGCTTATTTCTTCTGTATTTCCAGAGGTGTATCAGTTACATTTTTACAAAACTGCTGACCATACCCAAGTTCTAAATAAACACTACCGCTTTCTCCCAATCCCAAACTGGATGAAAAACATTTTTTTCATATATAACAAACACAAGCACAAGAACTTTAGTTAACTTTAGTTTAATAAACACAGTCTAAAATCCATCAGATTTTATATTTAAGTCAGAAAACATCTGATCAAAGAATGAATAACAAGAGATTTAACCAGAATTCAATGCAAACATTAAACACAAGTTCACGATTGCATGCAATCAAGACAAGACAAGACAAATATTTAGCAAGACAGTGGAATTGCAGTAACAATGGAAGAACGGCCATTTTCATTTAGAGTCTTTGACTCTGAGACCTGTTTCTGGATGTCGATGACACTGCCCACTCGGATAGAAATACAGAAATAGATACTAATAATACATCTTTATTTATCTGTGTGTGTGTTATGTCATACCCCAAATAAAATATCCAATTACTTAAAAAATTTTTTTAAAAAAAACTCTAAAAATATCCATTTTTGATGGTTGATTGAAAAGTTTCCAGAGCCAAGGTGACCTCTTCAAATAGTTTGTTCTGTCTAACCAGCTTCTATCCAAAGATATTAATTTTACAGTGATCTGAGACAAAATGGCAAATCCTCAAGCTGAAGCCGGACACTGTTTGGCATTTTTGCTTCATAAATGAGTTTTAATACAACAAAACAGTTATCAGTAACAGTAAAACAATAATCGTACAGTCGCTGCTCTCGTCCGACCCCTCTGCAGAGTGTGTCCTGTGTCCTCAGTCCTCTCTGTGCCTCCTAAGCAGATTAGCTGTCATATCTTCGTCACTAAACAGCTCACTGAGGCTCTGCCAGCCTGTGGGACAGCTCCAGCTACACCTCTGTTCTTTGTGCTCAAAATTCAGCCGGTGCCACCCTGTGAAAATCCATGTAGCGTCCCTGTTGGCCAGGCTGACTGGTTCTGTGACAGCTTTGGTGTGACCGGGACTGACATTTGAACCTGGCAGAAATTCTCCATTTCTCTTTTGTCTCTCCTTCTGTCTGTCTCTTGTTCCTGCACCTCCACCCACCCCACCTGTCCATCCTTAGCGAGCCTTAGCTCACTTGACTGTCAGGTGATTATAGCCCTGCTGCTCTCTGTCTGTCTGTTTGTCTGTGAGGAGGTGAGCCAGTCTCCTCGTCCTGGATGTATACTGATGATCATTGTCTGTTTACAATCGGCGTAGCCCCCTGTAAGGGTTTAGAGCAGCTTAATTCCTCCCATCTGGCAGCAGAGATAAATCCTTAGTTCCTCTGGGTATGAACAGAGAGCCGGAGCGGAGCAACAGGTGAGTTGTTTCTTTGCTTAATACTCACCGAACAGAAAGTCCGATATAATCCAACAATTATGGAAAACTTAGAAAGTTTTTGAATTTGGAAATTGATTAGAATTCACCTGAATTATGTTGCTGTCTTCGTCTCTTCTACATTTGCTTTAAATCCAGTGACTGCATGGTACTGTGGAAACACAGTACAGCAACGTACATGGCGATAGAAGTATACAGTATTAGGGTCCTGTATTGTTCTTGCTGGCTCACTGTCCCACCCTCATCAGCCATCATAAATGTTATTCGTAACCCCTGTGATGTTCCTGCTGGAACTAGTCAAGATGTCTGCTGTGAAAACAATATGTCATTTTTGGATAGTGTAGATGTGATACCAGAGTTTTGGTACAAAAAAAAAAAAAACAATACTTAATAATGAGTTTTCTGAGAGAAAGTAGCCAAATATTGGCAAAAAAGTTTATTTATATCAGGATCTGATCTGAGTAGAAACCTGAACAAACCTTTATTGCCAGCCGTTGTTAGTTTTTTAGTTTTTGGTACTACAGACACCAAAAAAGTACCCAGGCATGTTATATGATATATCATATAAATTAATAGAATATATAACTTAGAGCTGATTTAAATGAATGTATTGAAGCAAATGCTGACATATAAATAGCAATACATCAAATTTTATTGGCTTGCCTTTGTGCTTATTATCTTAATTTACAAAGGAACCAGCAACTATAGCTATCAGGTGAAGTGAATATGAAATACAATATTTTATTACTTATTACTTTAATACTGACATGTATTTATGACAAGTATTTAGTTACATCAAATAGTCACTCAGGTATCTTAACATTGTACTTGAGTAAATCTATCTAGTTACTTTTCATAAGTGGTTAGAAGTTTTAATCAAACAGCAGCACATATTGTCATTCTTGGCTCCTTGCAGGGGTTTATTCCTCGTCTCTGGAAATTCTTCTGTGCTAGAAGAGGAAGCAGGGTAAATAATGAGTAAATAATGTCATAATTATACCGTTGGCTCTGACTCTTTCTATTCTGAATCTGTTGTTTTTCTAAACGTACCTCTTGAGTTGTTTATCCACAGAGCCGTGCGCTCTCATTCCTCGTGGTCTACTTTAAATGCATAGTGAGTTGGCCATGATGGCCTGCAGCGAGACTCACTGCTGATTTGTGTATGAAAGGGTTGTAGAGAGAGCACGACGCACGTCTGTCAGTCCTGCACTCTGAGCCCCGTGTTTGTCTCCAGCACAATCAGCACAAGTCTTTATGGATGCACATGAGTGTGTCTGGATCTGTGAGCAAATGTGTGCGTCTGCGTGTGAGGTTTGTGTGTTTGCATGTGCAGAGACACCGGGTTAATCTTCTTGCTGTAATCTGGGGTATTGATGAAAGACACATAGGCGCACAGTGACCACTTTTCTTAATGAGACTCTGGGTGCTACTGTACAGGATGTACTTCACTTTGTGATCATTTCAAATCTAATTTTCCAGCATGTTTCTGTGATAATGACACTTGTCAAGGCCTGTGACGTGAATGTGGCAGCCGATGTTTTACCTGCCAGCTGCTGATGCTGCTTAAAAAACCACAACATGGCACAGATAAACTCATACATGTGTGATCCTGGCAGCAGGTGGGCTGTCAGCAGCCATCAGTGATCAGAAAGTGTACATGTGTGCACATCTCGGGGAAATATACTGTGATTGAATCTATAAGATGCTCATTATATTCATGCTGGTGCATGTTAAAATGCCTTATTGAAGTGTATATATAGATGGACTTGATGTTACAGGCTGTTTTTAAGGCGGTGACAGTGTAGCTGTACATGGTATGTTTAGACTTGTCAGGGATGTTTTATAGCAGACGCTGAAAAGCGCAGCTCTAGCTCATGTTGTGGAGTTGCCATAGTGAGCGTTGCAGCTCTGGGCAAATACGTGGGGGACTCGATTTAACATTGTGAGCCAGCAGTCCAACTGGGGCTCTGTTACATGCATGATGTGCTTGCCTATAATAAAGAACATAAATGGTGAATGGTGCAACCTGATAGCACAGTATTTGAGCAGGAGGTTATAAAATAAATGCTTATCTATTGTGTAGACTAACATAGAGTCTGTGTCACCTTGGAAACAAGTCCTTAAGTGCTGCACCTCTCGCAAGATGTCAGGCAAAATGTAACACCGACATCACCACGGCATCCGAGTACATGATCAAGGAAATAATGAACGTACACAAAGAACAATGTTGGCTTTTGTAGGTAGGCTTCACATGGCTTGTCTTGTCCAGGCAATTGTTGAAGAGCAACTGATGAAGCATGTAGAGTAGAAGCAAGTATCTGGATTTTTTTTTCACAACTGACTTATCAGTTAATGCATTAATATTTTTAGAATTACTATTTAACAGCCAACGAATGACTTTTGGTTTAAGCACCACACACACACTGCTGAAAAACTCCACACTGATACATTTGATAAGTAAATAAATAAAAAACACAAGGCTTGTAATGAATGGTAGCACATTTGTGCTTTGCCACAGTATTCTGTCACCTGTAATAATTCCTTTGAACTGTGTGAAACGGATCCCCAATGCAGCTCTGTCTGACTCCTGTCATGTTCATTTGAGGAAATGATGTGCTGACCTACAACCTCTGGAAGGTGGCTTCTTCTCACTGATACTTTTCTATAAATGAAATAGAAGTCTTGAAAACTGAAAGCACTAGCATGGTTTTCTTTGAATTATTTTTGTTTTTATGACTACCAGATGACTAAATTGATATTTTGTGCTTGTGCATGGCATTGACTTTTACTTTGAAATGATTGTCTTGCTAGATGATATGGTAGCATTTAATCCTATTTATCACCCCCTTAGGACAGCAGCAGCAGTTCCTCCTGTTGGTAAATGATGCACCCAGTATTTATGAGAGATGCAGTGTGTGTGCATTGGGACACATTGTTACAAACTGATGTATGGATTGTAGATGTTTGTTTACAGAGGAGAACAGCTGTGTGTGAGTAAAGAAACAGACAAATGACTTCCTCGACCTTTAAATCACTCAATTTTTCAGGCCTGTTTTTATGGATGAGCAGCACTGTGTGCTGTCATGTCTGACTCTTAAATAAAAAAAATGTAGGTTTCAAACTTTATTCTGCAGCAAATTTCTTTTATCTGCTTGTAGGACTGCAAGTACCGATAATTATCTTGATTATATGATGCATAAATTGGTTTATAATAGGTCAAGAAATGGTGATGGTATGTTTCATTTTGCACTACAAGTGTCCTCTTTTCATTACCTTGTACATGTTTTTCTGGTTCAGTTGATCTTCCTCTGGTGTCCTCTGTCTGACAGTTCAATGTTAAAAGGTTACAAATACTTAACAGCTGCTACTATTTTGTGTTTCAGGAACAGGACCGAAGACTGACACCTATCACTGACTGACACATGTCATATGACTCTCTTACTCTGTAAACTTTCGTAGCCATGGATTTGAAAGTGGACTTCACTGCGGAGCCAGGTCAACAAGAAAAGATGCAGAAGGTTCCCGTGCCCGGCTGAAACACTAACCGAGGCAACAATTAGCTAAAAGGTGAATGGAGACAAGAAAAAGCACCACAGCAGGGGTTTCTTTCTGGACCCCCGCCCCGGTCCGCACCTCACCCAGCAGCTCTGTAATATCTGAGGATGTCTGGGAGGATGAGGATGAAGAAAAGGCGGAAAAAGACGATGACTTTGTCAGCCAGATGGACGAGAATGGGATCATTGGACTGTCAGAAGCACTGGACGATTTGGAGCTGGCAGAAAGTTGTGGTGATGTGGATGCAGAATATGGCCCCCTCATGCCAGAGGAGGCAGGCGCTAGTGGGTGCGAGAGGGGCACACCACCTGGGGAGCTGAGTTACAGCCTGAGTAAACGTCTGTCTTACTCCGGATCAGCCGGAGAGGATCTACCATCACAATGTGAGTCTTTACTTATGTGTCAGTTCATTTCTTTAACCTTTAACTCAAGTATTTCGTAGCAAGTTTGAATGTCCTAGTCTCTGTACTAAAGCACTTACAGGGCCATATAATACAGCCCAGTTCAACACCACTGCAAACTACAACCTCAATAATAAACATAGTTGAATAACTACCTTTCTGATGGTGCTGAAAAATTCTTCCCTTTGTAAATGTCGACTTCATGGCAAAGCTGCTGTACTACTATATATTTGTCCCCATCAGACACACTTTAAGCCTCATAAAAATACTCTGCTTGGAATAAAGAGTTGTGTCTGCGATGGTTCTTCCTTACAAAAATCCAACTACCTGTTACCTGCACCTGAAATTAAAATGACATATCATCCTTCTCATGCTAATGTAAGTCACACACTGGACCACAATAGGCTTCCAGTTGTGATGTCATAAATCCTGCTGCTGAGCCAGAGATTAAAGGTTTGCACAGAGAAACGTCACTGCATCGGCAGATGAATATAAAAGCATCCTTCTTAGTCAAACTTCTACACAGTGAGGCCCAAACATCCAAGGCAAATAACGATAAGCAGAACATGTTTTTGAGCGGTGGATGTTCTTAAAAAAGTTAAAGTAAAGTTCTTGGACAACATGATCTTTTCATAGAAAAAGCTAAAAGAGGCAACTGCTTTGATGCGTTATTTATTTATTTATTTATTTATTTATGTCTGCACTGTCAACACTTTTTTCCTATCTCCCCACCTCACTGTGTCTTTGCCAGGTGATGACTTGATTGGCAGCTTTAAAGCACTGGCAGTGGATGAGGAGGTGAGACAGTGGAAAGAAGAGCAGAGGATAGGGTGCCTCCCTGAGAGGAACAAATTCTTGACAGAGGAGGAGGAAGATGGAGAAGAAGCAGGGAAGAGGAGTGACCGAAAAAGCAAGAAAAATGAGCATGCTAGCACAAGCTTGCTTGATGTGAATGCTCACCTTCTAGCCATAGAACCTGCTGGAGTCTCCAGTCATCACTGCCCAATATCCCAGCCTGCCCCACCGGTCACAGCCATCACTTTCCCCCACCTTCTCCACTTCACTGCTGCGGAATTAGCTACTTGTCCTGGGATTGAAGCTGAAACTTTTCCCGAAATGAGCTTCATAGAAAGTCTTCCAGAGTCACACAGGAGCAACATGAGCCTCAAGTCGAGTCCTCGTCATCCCGCGATAAAGCTCAGGGCTTCTCTTCAGCCAGCAGCCATGTTTTCTGAAGAAGTCGTTCCAAATCATTCCAGCGGAGTAAGTAATGGGCCTTTAAAGGAATCAGATAAGTCCAATGAAAGACTGCCTGCTCCCTTACCAAGGAAGATGAGGCAGCACTCTCCTGAAGCTACACATTCAACTCGTTCCTTCAGCTCAGTCGGGACTGACTCTTTAAAATGCAAACATCCGACCACAAGTCCTGACAGAGAGCAAAGGACACCCAGAGCCAGGAGTAAAGCTACTGAAGTGGATGAATCCAGGTCAGTCACATCCACTTTTGTTGTAGCTTTTATATGTTAACATTGTGGTTTTTTTCATGAAAATTCACCACGATAATTTCATGGTATTTTTAGGAAAGGACCTTTGAGTTACCCCAAACCAGACTTCTCTAACGTGGAGCCCAGGGTCCGGATCCCCAAAGGTGGTTACAAGCCCCCCAAGAGCAGGAACTCTTCAAAGAGAGAGTCTCTGTCACCCGAGCCCCCCTTAGTGTTCAAATCCCCTGCTGACATTGTGAAAGAAGTCCTACTGAACACCACAGACGGATGCCTTGCCCCGTCAGACTCTGACATATCACCAGCCTGTGCCCCTGACTCCATTGTGCCTCAGGAGTTCAGATGCCGCCAGCAGGCCACCACGCTGCTCGAACAGCTACAGGTAGAGAAAGAAAGATACACGCTGTGCATTAAAATACTAGTCATTTGTGTTTTGACTCAGTGCGGGCGCATTTACCACAAAGTTGGAAGCAGCCTCGGGGTGTAATGCTTATTTTTGATCTGTCGTGCTTATCTGTGACAGACTGTGCATTAGCTTTTCACCTCGCCTTACATACATCTCTTGCACGCTTTCATTTCTCCTCCCTTCCTCTTACTTTCTTATTTCCCATGGCTGCAGGAGGACTACAGCACACTGCTGACTAAGTACGCCGAAGCGGAGAACACCATTGATCGCCTGCGCCTGGAAGCCAAAGTAATTAATACAGAAATCAGGCTATAATTTATCACTTTTTAATGGTGGGCAGTCGTGCCAGGTACAATTTAAACAGTACAGATCAGTGGCACACAGATTTATCTTCTCTCAATGTGAAATCACTACAGTGCCTCCAAGTTATGGGAACGCTTCAAAATGATGAACAGTTTATTTACTCAAACATTATTAAGTTATTCAGTTCAGTTTCAAAAACACAGATGGCAAATATAAATGTAAAGAGAAATACCAGACTCACCTCTGCAATGACGTGGCATTCATTAAATAAAGCAACAGCACTATTATTTTCAGAATAGAACTTAATAGAGAGAGTCTGGTGAAGCAGAAGTGTTTGAGTTTGATCAGCTGTTTGATTTGCAATATTTCTGTGAGATACACTGCTGCTGTTTTATGTTTAAGACTGAATGGTGGAGGCTCTTCTACAGTCTGCCCAGTAATATCTGAGAACAAACTAATCAGGACCAGAATTAAGTGGCAGGCACATCCAGGATACTAGAAACCAAAAGAAAGGCTCATCTAAAATAAGGATACTTGATAACCAAACTCTTCCAGCTTGTGACAGTTGTCCCTTTGTGTCTGTTTTTCCTGCACATGGTCTGTGCTATTTTAGCATTTAGTAATCTAATCATTTCTGCTGCTGTACGTTTGTCACTGAAACACTGAACAGACAGTAAGGGCTTTTAAATGTTCTATAGCCCATCATTTCATTTACTTTCGTAATTCATTCATTGCAGTTTTGTAGAAATGTTATATTACAGAGCCAGAGTCATTTTATAGCTGTGTGTTAGACTAGACGTGTCCTTCTCATTTTTATTTCTACAGGACAGAGCTTTAGAGACCCAACAGTCGAGCTCCAGACAGTGTCAGCAGAGCACAGACAGAGCAGTACGTCAGAGCAAGAGATTAGGAATCCCAGAAAAGTGGAATAAGAAGAAAATGAGGGAGGAGGAGAGAAAGAGAAGAGTGCTGAAGTGAAGTAGCTCTTTTAAAGAATTATCGGCCCATTTCTGTTGGAGCAGCAGTGCTCCACAATCAGCACCAATTAAAATCAGCTTACCGAGCTCCCTAACTCTCCTCCATCTCCTTCGGCAAAACACTGAAGCACCATCTGTCTCCCCCTCCCTCTGCTCGTATAACATCACTCGGGCGGGGTGGGAGGAGTGGCTTCATGCTGAAATGTGTTGTCAGACTATTTTTCAGGAGGAAATGCATCATCTTCTGTGACTTGAATCAAGGAATGCCTGTGATTTCTTATTTCAAGCTCAGGCTGTGATATTTTAAAGAAAATTGCATTTTTCTTCATTTTTTACTCAACAAAATCTTTTATTCTTTCCATTCTGAAATTATTTTTAGTGGATCTCTAAATCGGTTTCTTCTTGTGGATTGGAGAAACAATGGGTCGCAGTCTAATTTATGATCTTAGTGTAGGTCATTCCATCTTTCAGAAAGAGTGAAAATATCTACCATGATTTAATTTCAAAGAAATGAAGAAATGTGAAAAAACCTAAGTCAGTAATAACTGGCAGACAGGGTGAGATTCAGTTCATGAGCTTTTATGTATGTGTCACCCTCTGTGTTTTTGTATGTGTGCGTTTGTGTGTGTGTGTTTTTAAATGGAGTGTTGAGGTCAGTTTAAGGTCATAATGATTTACTGCTTTGAGAGCTTATCACGGAGGGACATCCATTCATTCTCATTAATTCTTTGTGTGTTGACGGGATAGGGAGGGCCGACTGCCAAGTGTATGCCTTTAACCCCTTTATCACACAGGCCAGTTTAACTTCAGTTAGTCTTTTCTGCACTGAAATGACCTGTTTGATGATTTGTCTTCACAGTTTTCTACTTGATGAATACTAAAGAGCCAGACAGAAAAGACTTTAGGACACTAGATGGGGATGGAGGCTTTCTTTTCTACCAAAATGTTCAAAGCAATAAGACTAGAATAAAACTGCTATGTGAAGTATTATCATCACCATATCAAATGTGCTGTACTACTCCTCATTGAATAGAACCCAGCAGAATTTACCAATGATCCAAAGTCTTGAAATGTGACAGTAGTTCAAGTCACTGATATCATTCTTGTGGAAACAAAAAAGTTGGCTATATATTCTAAAGTTCAGGGAAGATAATAATATATTCATTTTCATGTCTCCACCAGGTGAACCTGTACTCTGACCCTCCAAAGCCCGGACACTTGGTGCGGTCAGGACTGAACCAGGGATCAGGGTTCATGATGCTGAATTTTCCTCAGGCTCAGAGAGCAGAGATGAACTCAGCTTCTCCTCAGCACGGACACAGCACTCATCAGAGTACATTCTTCCAAATACATATTTTTTATTATACTACTTTTGTGTTATTGTGTGGATAATATAAATCAATGTCGCACTGCTCTCTTTATTTATTCCTCTACAATGCAATATTGTCACATCAAATTTGTATCTACGTGCTCATGCAGAGAAATCAAAAGTCTTTTATCTGTGATTCAGCTGCTGCTAGCGTTGCATCGGTCTGTACAACTCTCATATAACTGTTCTGTCTGTCAAAATGAACAGGGAGTTCATCTGCCTCTCCTTCCAAAAGAAGCCTGGACCCTCCGGTGGGACAGCAGCTGGCCAAGATTCTCTACAGTCAGACTGACAAGTTCCTCGAGCAGGTATGTGACCTATAAAAAACAATCAGCAGAGATTTGCTGGATAATTTCATGTAGTAATATAAATATTTTGCTGTTCCTCATTCAGCTGCACACATTTGAGGATCTCCTAAAGTGCAAGAAACTCAAACCTTCTGAACAGGTTGAGGTAAGAACAACTCACGGTTTAAATCTGAAATCTTTTAGAAGAATTTCCTCTACAAACTAAAGTACTAACTAAACCAGCGCTCTTCTTCAGGGTGTCTCAAAGCTTGCTGAGGGGCTCGACTCTTTAGAAAGAGGCTACCTGTTAGCAAGGGATGAACACAAAGTCCTGCAGCAGCGAGGGGCAGACATCAGCCACTTCGACCCTGAACGGTGAGTGATGTCCAAGATCAGTACAGCATAGATGATATTTTATATTCTATATTGTTGTGTTTTTGGTGTCTTATCATCATTGTCTGTTTGTGTACTTTTCAGGGAGCTGGAGGGGCTGATCTTTCAGTGTGGGCTGCGTATGGACGAGCTGAAGGAGCAGGTGGATCAGGTGCGACAGGAGGAGCTAACCTGCGAGGCTCCTCCCTCTCCACCTCCCCACCCCACACCTTCCCCTCCCACCTCTGAGAGGGGAGAAACCCGGGCTCAAGCACAGGTACCACCAAACAGCTGTCTTCTGATCTTTTAAAAACCAAACAATGAATTACTAAATCACTACTGTGTCTTACTGTAGTCTGTAGTCTTACTGAGAACACACTCCTGCTATGAAGTGACAGGATGTAAATGCAGCCACATCAGATTTTATATAACTGTATCTTTTCCTTCCAGAGCCCACCCGTGCCTTTAGTGTTTGATCCTAGAGAGGCGACAGTGCTGGAGGTGAGCTCAGCAAGTGAAGAGAGTGATGAAGCCAATTCTTTCTACCTCAGACCTCTGACTGGCAAACAGAGACGTGATGAACAAGACTTTGGCACTCTCATAGATCAGTAAGTAGTGATGTATGGGTCTTAAATTGTTCATTTTGGGGGGGGAAATGTGTGTGTGAGACCATCTGACTTTCAGCGTCCTTGTTGTGGAAGGAGTTTTAATAATGTGAGATGATATTAAACTCAATCTGCAGTCTGGACTTTTTTATTATTTCACCCTGAATGCTTTTCTTCCTTCTGTTTAGCTACCAAAGCTTCCAGGAGCTTCCCAAACCTTTAAACCACAGACAAAGGGAAGGAGCTCACTGTTCCGCTGCCATAAGAACTGACATGCGGCCTGAGGACAAGGAGAAAGAGAGACAGAGTCACAGAACTGTAAACGTGGAAGTCCAGAAGAGTCTTCCGCAGAGGTTAGTCTTCAGACCTGCTGTAGTTTACACAGCAGCACATTAGTGTTTGTTCTTGTATCACACAGCTCTGATACTTTCCTGTCTAAATATAATGCTTTTTATGCTGAATAATACTTAGCCCCCTTTTTGTTGGAATAAGAAGTGAGACAGAAACAAATACATACAAATGTATTTTGAGAAGCTGATTTTCATTAACTCCAGTGGACTAACTTCTCTATTAAAAGGAAATCAGACCATCAGGATTCATCTCCTCCTGTCCAAACCAGCAAAGAGCGACCCAGCAGGTCCAGTCATCCATCCCGCAGGGCCTCCAGCCAGTCCACCACACTCCCCACTGATGCTCCCAGTAGCAGAAAGAGGTTAGAGGTGGGAAAGTGCCACAGCAGCAGTCTGAGCAGTCTGGGAGAGATCACTGCATTGGAAGGGAAGAGCTCCAAACTCCAAACTGGAAGCAGCAGAGTGCTTTCTCAGGTCAGTGTGCTATTTTTAGCATTAGCATTAGCATTAGCTTAACATTTGATCATGTGCACAGTCTAAAAAGCACCGATGTATGCTTAGCTATCACTGCTGATGAATAAGATCTTATTTTTGCATTAAAAAACATAATGTGTTGGTTCTAAAAGAAAGCTGTTTTGTATTAACACACAGTGCTGCATTTACATATAGCATGTGTAGATAAATGTTGCACAATCTCTTGTCTAGGATAGGATCATCTCTCCAGAAACAGACAGTGGATTTATTGGTTCAGAGAGCAGCCGCCTGACTCCTGCAGCAGCTCCCAGTCCTCTCCAGCAGAGGGCCGCAGAGAGGTCTGCTTCTGTGCCTCCACACAAATTTATTGCTCCATAAATTTTACATCATCTGCCTTCCCCCACCCCTGTTACAATCTCACACACACACACACACACACACACACACACACACCATATCTGATCTATCTCTGTATGTTTGAATATTGAACAGTGTTTCAGTGCCTCAGGTCAGGAAACCGGGGAAGACTCACACAGGCCGAGTCTCCGCAGCATCTCCTGCTTTCTCACCGTCACACAGTCGGACGGCTCTGGAGCCCAGCGGGGGCTCTCAGTTCAACCCAGACCAGCTGAGGCAAACCAGACAGAGCCAGAGGAGATGCACCTTATCCTGCTCTCCAAAGCGCTGGGTCGGTCGGTCAGAAGCAAGCAGGGCTGACAGTGGGACCAGTGAGTTCGGGCTGGAGAGTGACAGCAGTGAGTCCCCGACTTCTGTCCATCAACTGAAATTGTTGTTTTTGAATGCATACATCGTCGTTTGACACACAACATATATATTTATTGAATCTATAAAATGTGATTCTGTCATTGTATATTAAAGCTGCTGTGCTCCTCTCTCCTCTCTGCAGCTCACACTACATCAGAAGACGGACAGAATGACCAGTACACAGGATCTCTCGGCTCCAGCCCAGGCTCCTCCCCCACTGCAGAGTGTCACCATGGCGATCAGGTGCCCAATCGCAAGTGAGTGTGGGTAGCAGCAGCTGCAGTGGCGATAGCCGTGCAAACAAGGCCCGGTTTATGTCTCCCAGCAAAGACTGCAGGATGGAAATGAAATATTCGGCTGACTAATATTTTCAGATGTTTCCTCAAATTGTCTTGTTACTCTTGTAAGTTTAGCATCAAGCGACACATGTCGTGAAATGCTGAACCATCCATAATGTTTCTATGAACACACTCTTTTATGTATTTTATTACAGAGTCGGCTGCTATTGAATGTGGTTGCATATTAGGAGGTATTGATTCCTGCATGGTGTGGTGTAGCATGAGTTGTTTTGGAGAGTGTGTTTGGACTGACTCATGCATAGATACTCAGCCTCCTGGCAATTTAGTCACTTGAATATTTTCAGTGTAGCACTTCACCGGTCTCATTTCCCAGACTGTGCACTAAATACAAACATGACTTCCATCTGCATGTGATTTTAAACATCTATTTGTGTTTTGTTTTTTTCTTTAGCGATGTTATCCCGACCCTGCAGGCTGAGGTGAACAGACTGAAGGCGAGCCTCGAAATCTGGCTAAGAAATAATAACCCCCCGAGCTCTGTGAGAGCAACTCCATCAGTGCAGGGAAACTACACGCACCACAACACCACTACACCTGTCGCCAGGTAGGTTTTTAATCGTCCAGCACAGCCCTACAGCAACACTGAGCAGAGTGGAGCTACAGGAAGGATTTTTCGCATCAGCTTGTACTTAATTTAGTCTTCTCGGTTGTTTAGGCCTGTGGAGAGACGCAGAGACGTCAGCAGGGGCAGAAGAGACAGACTGGCGGTTGATGAAGTCGAGGAATCTACACTGAGACGAACTAGAACAAGACCGCTTACTGCACACAGACCAAAACCACAACCTGACATCTGTAAGTTGATCTGAATTTACTCTCAACTAAAACTAAGATCTTAAAGACTTCCAAATTTTACTCCATGCTAGTATGGAGGTGAATTAACAAGGCACATGAGCCCAATGGATTATTGTTTGGTCCAAAGAAAATAGCACATAAGATAGATATAGATTATAGATTCTATCTAGACATACACAATTGTTCTAAGAAAGTACATGATTTAAACAATACAGCATGTCATTCAATGTGATTTTTATGTTTTCAGTGACCGCTTCAGAGCCACGTACACCCCAGCCTCAGCCTCGGGTGTCCAGATGTACTCAAACATCCACTGTAGCATCAGACAGCTACTCTTCACACACAAATACTGTCCGCGGCAGGACACACCTCAGTAAGACCATCCATCCGGGGACAGCCTGGCACTTTGTTGACGTAGTTTGGTACAAAATTACACGACTGAGCACTAAATTGACTGAGACTGCAGTTATCTGACAAAGATTATCGCTGATTGTGTTCACTGTAATGGAAAGATCTAATCGCTTACACCGTAGCTGTATGAAGTCCAAGTAAAAAAAAAGGTTAAGATGTGTCAATGTTCCAGATCTGCATGAATAAATAGCGTCTACTTCACTGGTGTGTGTTATGTGTGTTGCAGGGCAGCATCCTGGTGTGTCTACACAAATGTTTGTGACAGCAGATGAACCTGACAGCAGAAGTCGTCGGCTTGCTCCTTGTCCTCAGTGTTTGTCACGTCTCCGAGGGCGACCTGAAGGTGAGGAGGCTCCTTTCATCTCGAGCAGAGGATGTTTGTTCTTACTCATGCCGAAGACCCACTTTGGTTTTTATTTCATTTGAAACCAGCGTTGCAGTTTTGTCCTGTTTGATATTTCAGCCTCTTTAAATCCTACTTCTGTTATTCTCTGCAGTGCCAGTTGGTGGCAACAGAGAGTCGACCCAGTCCTCCTCTCACTGTCGTCACTGTCCTCTCTGTGGAAGCACTGAACCCTACAGAAGCACTGAACCAGGTTAGAGACCATGTGATCAAACCAGTGATGCTGCTCAGACGCACTGTAATGGAATACTGAGTTTTGAATGCTAACTGATAAAGTAAAGAGGCGCGAACACTTGTCTTTGTGTGGATGATGGTGTAATCTACTAATCTACTGTTCGACATCAGCAGCACAAGGTTCTGTAGAGTCGCTGTGTTCAGCACATTCATCTTTCAGTCTGCAGTCAGTGAGTTTCATGATCTTAAGTGTTAATGGAGCTCTGTGATTCACAGACAGTCGCAGAGTTGCAGAATCCTCAACACGCACAAGCCACCAACCAGCCGAGTCCCAAGACGGAGCGAGGGGGAGCAGACACTTTGCTGCAACTGCAGCAGCTGCACCTACACTGCTGCACTGCATGCCAGTCTGTACACCACCACTCTTGTAAGTAACTTGCCTTTCAACACACACACACACACACACACACACACACACACACACACACACACACACACACACCAGACACACATGATGATGCACGCAGTAGGTTGATTTCTTCCACTGGCCTTTTCACTTTATGTTTCACACTGCTTCAGTAACTAAGTAATGAAGTGTTCCACTTTCATACTGCATTCTGCAGAATATACTGCACATTAGAACAATTTCTATGTAGCTTTATATATACGAGCAACGGCCATGACAAATAGTACGCTCTGTTTCTCATTCGAAAACAACCTTACCCTCTCCACAGGTTCTGCTCCTCGCCCCTCTTCATGCCTCCAAGCAATAGCACTGGCACATCGTCAGGGGTCAGAGGTCACAGGGAGGCGAGGAGGAGGACACGGCGCTCCCTGTCAGTTGACAAGCAGCGATCAGTGGACAGCTCTGTGGACAGCTGTGTGGATAGCTCTCTGGACAGAGCCATCAGAGCAGCTCGGCACATGAAACACACCTCTGGGCACATGGCTCGCTCTCTGGCTACTGGACTGCACTACCAGAAGCTGCTCACTCAGTCCAGCTAACCTGAACGAGAACGAGGCCGTCGACATCACCAGGAGCTGAAAGTGAATAAAAAATCTAAACTCTTTCTCTTTGTAACTTATATATGTGTGGACAATAAACGGTTGAAGCTTCTTCTTCAGCTTTTTTTAATAATATAAAGTCTCAGGTGGCCAAACATAAATTTGTTTTTAATAATATTTTTTCAAAGATGTGCTGGTGTACATTGAGAAGACCTACTTTCTAAAATGATGTAGTACTGTAGATCAGTTTGATAAAAATGTTGTGGATCATATTGATTTTTCAAACCGAAGTAAAGAAGTTAGTTTCTTCCTCTTCAGTAGATGTGAAAAGTTCCAGCTGTCTTGAAATGACACTTGTAACAAGTTAATACTCAGTTATTTTGAGCTATTTATTGATCCTGTGACTGTTTTTTGATTATGTGACTGTGTTTACTAGTTTGTATAAGTCTAAAACTTCAGTTCAGGATTTCAGTGTTATTTCAGTTGCTGTTTTTCTTGTTGATACTTTCGCATGCTGCACTGTAAGTCAAATGCACTCGTTAATATCACAATGTCTCTCTTAAATTATAATGAAAAGAGTTGTGTGGACATGAAGGACCTGAGATGCTGGAAACCCTCAAGATTAGTCTGCTTCTATATGCTTGTTCAGTTTCTGTGTATAGACTACACATTTTCTACTGTAGAGTATTTTATCATAAGTTTGTAACTGTATGAGCCAGGCGAGTAAGTCTACTGTGACTGAGCAGCTTTATGTAGAGCATGGAGATCCATGTTTACATACAGACAGGACCAACAACACAAGCAGAAGAATAAGACTATTTTTACAGATAGATTTATGCATCATACTTAAATACATAAAATAAATCTGTGGATGTTTGAAGAGAATTCTGTTTTTGTTAATTTCTAATCCTTTTTACCTTTGTACCATTATTTCTCAAACTGTGTTTTAGTATTTTGCAGGGGATGTTGTAAGGTGTCCCTAAGGATAATAAAAGTGGTAACTGTGTCACTGCACTTTTGATTGGTTGATTCTTTTTCAGAAGTAAAGATGGTATTCAAGAAGAGTTGAGTCTTTAACGAAGCCAATTTATTAGACAGCCTTAGTACATATTAGGTACACATGGAAGTATTGTTTGTGCTTCAACACTCGCAAACATACAATCCCAATAAGTTAAACAGTTTTAGGACAGACTAATGTATCATTATTTCTTCTCTGATAAATAATTTTGATATAAATCAATTGATTTGACAGAGTGAACCCTATACAACAGCAAATCATAATAGAAAAAAATAAACACAAAGTCAAGCGTTTGCATCACAGAAAACGCATTATAGTGCAATATACAACTTGTTTGGCCAGGAAAGAGGGGAGGGAGGAAATAAAAGTGAAAAGAGGGGGAGGTTCAAGGGTTTGTCTTCTTTTTTTGCAAAGCCATTCACCATTGGAGGGTTTTACATTGCACCAGAGGAGGAAACAGACAAAGAAAATATAGATATTAGTTCTTTTTCCCGGTTGACGACTAACAGCTACAGCTAAACATCACGAACACAGCGGCTTCACATTGGCATTTTTAAAGGAAAAGTATCACTACTTCACAGTCAGAAATATCACCAGTCAACAGTGAGACGCTAAAACAGCAACATATGGCAGATACACAACACTACTTCAGTGCATGGCCCAATTAAACATCATTACTAACCAAAGATAAGACTTATTCTGACAGGATACAATACTGAAATACAACTGGCCCTTTATTCATTTAATATCAGCAAGCAACGGCCTTTTCGACATTAAAACGTGAAGTTTCTCCGGAGAAAGGAAAAGTTTGTGGCAAGTAAATACTTTACAGTCTCGGCAGCCGGAGGAGGGATGATTCTGGCTTTTTACAGAGCTCTTTCTCTTTCCAACATCTGCTAAACCAAGCGCTTTAAAACAAATACTTCACCGAAAATGTGTGTTTTGAGTATCAAACACTGGAAGCCAATGATTCATTCAAATTCCACATACATAAATAAAAATATCTTAAATCTTACCCACACTTTTTGTATGAATGAGTTTTTGAGTAACCATTTTATGGTCACATTGCCAAGGTTTTGGCAAGACGTCCCTAATAAACCGGCAACTGAGTTTGGTGTAGCGGTTAATGCTTCAGAAGTGCTTTGAAAAGTTTCTTTTCGATACTCAAAACAAAGCTTTCCGGTGGAGTATTCAAGCTCGACATGTTAGGAAAAAACTAAATGCTCAGCTGCTCTGCGGCCCCCAGAACATCCACACTGGATACAAACACATTAACAGTCCACACAAGTCCAAGCATGCTACTGAATACGAACATCTCAAATGGGCAGGGGTAAAGGGGAAGGGGGTTAGGGACTCCTCTCTGATGAACATATTTATATATATATTGCATGTTGACTGATATGAT
Organism: Nibea albiflora; assembly: GCA_014281875.1. NCBI lineage: Eukaryota > Metazoa > Chordata > Actinopteri > Sciaenidae > Nibea > Nibea albiflora. Next base: position 5,217,467 of record CM024803.1, read on the forward strand.
ATATTTTACAACATCAACCTCTCAAACTAGACATCCCTCCTCCACCTGCTTCCAATAAAACTCACACCAAGGAGGAAACCCAAAGGATCAAACAAGAGAAAATGTCTACCTTTTACACACTCTAGCAGGTTTCATAGCATACAATATTACATTTTGGTACTTTCAGTTTTAAATGGCCTTCTGTTCTGATATTTAAACCTTTTTAAATAAGTTTATTTAGTTGCATCCATTGTAAAACATGAGAATACTTGCAACAATTTTATTCTTTGATACAACATATATATTTTTTTATCATTTAAGATGTCTTTTTTTTTTTCTTCTCAAGCAAGATGCATACACAATTCATGTGGGATTTGTGTGGGGGCAGGAGACAGAGGTAAGATGGGTAGAAGGAGAAAGGGACAGGGTTAAGGTAAAGACGAGAGAGATGTGATTGGAGGATTTTAGCTTGTCACTTCCTCGTCTGGTTTGTTCATGGACTTGAGCTGCTCCAGCAGGGTGGTGGGGGTGAAGATGTTGGTCGAGCCTGGAGACACGCACACGAATAAAACACACACAAACACACACACGCGCAGTGTTAGATCTGCACGTTTGGAAAGGAACAGGTGAAAAATGTGTTTTCAGCTCTTGCTATGAATGCCTACTGTAGATGAGGGCAGTCTCACACAGTGATGAAAGTAAAATTAGAACAACTGAGCAACCCTCAGTCCAAATGGATCATGTGTCAGAGAGTTAACTGTCCTTAAGCACAAGTTTATGTACGTTTTCTATCCTGCACTTCATCTCAGAAGGTTACTTTGGGCAAATTAGAACTATCGTATCTGCTGCAGTTACTTCTCACTGGTAAAAATGTATTTCTGAAATATACATAGACATTTTCAAATGTCCTTAAAGACTTTATCAACCTGTAAAGGAACATGTACTGATCTGAAAGCAGGAAGATCCCCTAAATTAGGGGCTTTTCATTTTATTTGATATCTCCAATTATCCATTGTTTTAGATTTAAATATTTGAATCTTGACTTGTCTTTGTGTAAAGTACCATTTAAACTCCTTCCACGTGACTAATGCTATTTTACACTCAAACACACAGCCTGATACAAACTAATGAAGCCGTATTAAAGGTCCAGTGTGTATGATTTAATGGCATCATCAGTGTAACCCCTTAATTTCACCCTCTCTTTCCCAGCATGACGGAGGAACTACAGCAGCTGCTAAACATGTGTCTATGCCGGGCTGCTGTAAAAACATGGCGGTTCAACATGGCGGACTCTGTGGAAAAAGACCCTGAGGTATCTGTACATGTAAAAGGCTCATTCTAAGTTAAAAACAGATGATTCTTAGTTCCAGTCCATTACACACCAATGAAAACATAGTTCTGCATATGATATTCTGTACATAGAGCCCCTTAAGTCTTACACACTGGACCTTTAAATCACATGCAGCTCAACAATATGGAAGCACACAGATCAGTGATCACAACTGTCGTTAGCTAAAAGCAGCGGGTGGGCTAGTAGAAATTCTGCAACACCAAAACTGTCTACACAGCACAGCCAATCAGGTGTTAGAAAAATGTACACATGACCGCGTGGGCCTTCAATTAAAGAGCATGCAGACAGCTGAACAACACTGCTGGAAAAAGCAAAAAAAAAAAAAATACAGCAAAAGCAGATCTCTTCTACGAGTCATGAAATCCAAACCCAGAGAGTTACCGCTAAGGCTATCGTCTGCCATAAATATGAATGAAGCCCTGATAACACAGGGATGAACTGTAGTGACAGCTGAAGACACATTTCAGACATTGTAAAACTTGAAAGGTGCTAGACTGGAGCAAAGCAAACCTTTTGCCAGATTTGTTTGTCGCTTCATTACCAGATTTACAGATGGATTACTGCCATCTTAGTTCTTTATCATCCAAAAGGCAAACAAACCATTTGTTTTACTCCTCACACCTGTTCAACATTAGCAACAGTATTTAACCTACATTGGTTTGTTTCTGTTGCAAAGCTGCATGTTTCCTCCTCCTTCCTGTTTGGATTGATGAGCTGCTTTAGCTTAGATACCTACAGTCAAACTAAACTTGACCCCATGAGGGTTCAGAACAGGAAGTGGAGGTGGTTAAAGGTAAAAAACAGAAGAGAAAGAGGCAAGCCCATCTCGAGTTGGGTTGTTATGGTGATGCGGGGGTGTCAGGGGGGTCGTAGGTGGTGGTTTAGTGTGGATTGTCGGAGGTCAACATCGGACCGGCTTCGCCTGCTTCTCTGCTGTTCCCCAAACACACAGCTTCGTGAGCCTTTGTGCCCCAGAAACACAACACCGTGACACCACTGAATTACTGCATACATGTCTAGAGTTAGACCAAAACAGCATAACAAGAACAAGGACTTGTTTTAGTAAGTGATGGCCATTTTGCTCAGGAAGTGTTGAATGCAGCAGTATGCGAGCTAGCAGCCATACTGCTTATGGTGAGAGCTGCTTACTGAGAAAACCATAAAACCAAAAGTTGGTTCGTAAACGATATCGCTTTAGCAGATTAGTTAGGAATGGGATGGATGCCCAGGGATACAGTGTTTTCTTTAGTGGGTGAAAGTCCAGCTTTAAATGGTAATGTGTGCTTAAATGTAGCCTTACTAATAAAATACAGAAACAATGAGGTGGTCATGGATGTTTATGCAAACAGGTATCTTTTATTACCACCACCAAGGAGGTTATATTTGGAATATTTCCATATGCTTGTTCGTTAGCAGTATCGCTCAAAAACAATGATAAATCAATTAAATTTGTTGCCATGATCCGAGGAAGAGCTGATCAGTTTTTGGTGCCACCACGTGGCCATTTACAGAGCACAGCTGTAAAACAAACCTGTAAGTGACTATGTGGCACTTTTTCAACTGTTGACAGGAGAATGAAAACGTTTCAACACTACACATTTCATCCAATCTAAGAAAACCAAACCAAATCAAATAAGTTACATATTACAAACTATATTAATTAAAATAATTGCCAAATTCTTGCAGGTGTGGCCTATTTTTGATAAATGCATAGTCTAACACAACACATTTAGACATGCATACATCAACTTCAACCCTGCTAAATCTGCACAACTGCAAACGTTTTCATTTTAATGAGTCTTACTCAAAATTTGGAACAACTCATGCATCATTGCGTGTTCTAAACATAGATCTGCACCCAGAAGCAGATTACAATTCAGAGGACTGGTCAGCCTTGGCGGAGGTATGAGCTCCTGGTGTTTTTTAGTTCTACACAGATGCTGTTTCTGTGTTCCTGCAACTGAAAACTAAGTCTGCTAGTGACTGGTGTCAGGGATGAGATTTGGAAAAAATGTAGAGCCTTCTTTGTTAGGGAGAGGGGGGATTAATGGCAGCTGTTTGACATGTGCGGCATCTTCGTTTCATTTTGTATTAAGTTGCTAAAGCATATCGGGTGGAACATTGCTACATTCCCAGACTCTCAGCAGAGAGGCATCATACAGGGCGTGACACAAAGGGCAACAAATCTTCTGAAATGATTGTTGACTGTTTCTACGTTGCCCCTCAAAACTGCCTTGTGTGTCAGCACCCTGAAAGTTTGATCATGATAAAATGATCTGTTGCTGATATTTAGCACCCTCTGCCGACGAGCCGTGAGTCATGTGAGCATGTGATGGTGGGCTGAGAGAGAGTGAAATGTGCCGAGTCAGAGGACTGGGAGTCAAAAGAAAAAATAAAAACACGAAAAAAAAAAGGAGAGAATCCTTCTTTGAAATCCAACATCAACTCAAGGACCTGTCCTGAAAGAAACCAGCAACAAATCAAGGTGATTGTCTTTGCGAAGGGCTAACTAGAAAAATAATTTGACAGTAAAAACTGATAAAGATGGATCTCGGGGGTAGATTAAATCTGGAGTGAGTGTTCAACAGGCTCAAAGGGCCTTTGGGTGGCCGTGGAGGGGTGATTTAATCCACCCAGCTGAGATGATGGGAGGAGGCAGCAGGGATGGGGTCACGACCCCCTCAGACATGGCCGCTCAGACTTTACTCAGGCTGTGTTCAAATGCGTGGACTCAAGGGGCTTTGGCCACTGTAACATGCTCGCAGTCATCATCATCATCATCATCATCATCAAGGCTACAAAACATCGTAGTGTCAACTTGAGGTATTCCTACATTATCTGTTGAAATATTGTTTCTACATTACTGCACTGATATGTGGGTAATTCATTCAGAAAACTCTGAACAGTGATCCCCAGCAGATTCTCTAGAAGTCTGCAGAAAGTCCGCAAGAGCCTTTTTCTTTGCAGACTTGATAATTATTGGATTTGAACTGTGGTTTGGTTTCAGCCTTCCTGATGGAACAAGCAGACAGGTTACACCTGATTGGATAGCAGGACTCCCACTCTGATTGGCTAACTCTCAGTATACAGGGACTGGAGCCTGATGGAGCGGTCCATGCAATGAGGAAAGGTCGGGGGTGCCCATCCCCGAGGGACACAGGGAGGAGGAGGGTGGAGTTACATAAAACAGTATTGAGTGATCAAAGAAGAAGGAAGGAACAAGGAGGAAGCCCTTGTACTGTGAAGGTTCAGAAAGGGCTTCTTTGTGCGGCTGCCTTTACTTTTTTCAGTGTGATTTCTCTCTCCCTCCCTCCCAATCTGTCTCTGCCTCACTCGGCTGAGGGGTCTGCGTCCTCAAAGGACACCCTAGTTGACTCTCGGAAGTCGGGGTGCTGCAGGTCCGATAAGAATTTGGTGGGGGTGAGCATGTGGGTGGAACCTGTGGAGGAACAGAGGCGGCTTCACCACTCGTCTCTCAGCACATGCCATGCCCCCTCCCCCACTCTCTCCAAAAAACAAAAGGGTTAAAAACAAGCAACCTGTCGCACAGTACACACACACACAGAGACACACTCGTACACACACACACACAACACGCTCGCCACGTTGCACAAACACACAGAACTTGGACGCACAGACACAGAAAAAAAGACACGGCGTGGCTGCAATTCAAAGACAACAGTTGTTTTTAAAGACAACAGCTGAAGCAGAGCACAACAAAAACCAACAAGACACTTTCCCATTTAGAACACAGACTGGCTGGCGAAAGCTTTAACACATCGAATAAACAGTACACAGGGGCGTAACATAAAGGGCTATTTTAACATAACACATTGCACACAATAGGTAGGTTGTTATGACTATATATCTGCAGCTAGACCGTCCACGTACTACAGTGATCTGGGTGCATGGAAGGAAATGACGCCGTCCTACAGGAGCTGTGTTATTTGTTATTTGAGGATTCTTTTTGCAAAACCTGAACTTAAGTTCACGATTTGTCATTTTGTATTTAAAAAGGAAATGTTTATTTTATATTTATAGCAGATGCCAAAATAAAACCTGAAATGTCAAACCGCATTCACATCTTGTATTGATTTTTCTAGAATTTATTTTGTATTAAGTCTACCTCGCCAGTGGAATGAGATATTGTTGTTGTTGTTTTTGTCAGTGATTCATCATTTTATACAACAACCATGACTCTTTTATACACACCTTTCCTCTTGCTTCAACAAAGGGCAACTTAATTCCGGAAAGAAACTCTTAAAAACTCTCATTACATTCACAATAGGCAGGGGCATAAATAGTGGCAGCCGGTACAGTTGCACAGGGGCCATCCAAAAATGTATTGGGCAGAGAACGGGCCCATATGAGTGATGCCATTTGTTATATATGACCTCGGAAAGACAAACCCATCATGTTTTTCATGACATTTTCATTTCAAAATGGTTAATCTATAATTAAATTCTATGTTTACTCTAAATAAACATTAATTAAAACAGTCAATAAATCAATACATGAATAACTTCTTATTTTTCAGTATTATTGTCATACAGATAAACACAGAAATGCAATGTTGATTGCTGGGTATGTTATATGTATGCTGTCATGTCTCTATTTGAACATGTGACGACATAATACGATATACAGTAGCTAGGGGCCATCATAATAGCTTAATGTCACTGATGAGGAGGACCTCATGCTTTGATCCTGATATCAGATCAAGTGTGTGGTAGAGAGCTTTTTTTTTTTTACACTCTGGATTTGTTCTTTTACCCCAGGGTTGGACTGACCATTCACCCCCATGTTTCTGTTCCCCTCTATCTTTATTTATTTATTTATTTTTAGCTTTGTCCCTGTTCAGGATCTGTGTCCTTATGTGTCCCTCAGAGGACCCGAACACCAGACTGAACCTGTACCTGCTGGTCCAACCTCACACAGTCCTCTGTAAATGTTTCAAAGGACGAAGCTCCTGAATTAAGACACAGCTTTAATTATTTTTCACACGTTCTGTAAAACACGGTCCACTTAAAGGCGCTTACTCGACACCAGGCTGAAAAGTAATGTTTTACTGCAAACCTCAAGTAGAAGTCTGACACTGCGTTCTGTTAAACCTGTAACCACACCTAACAGTAATGTCACGGTGTCCTGAAGTACACTGAAGGGCCGACACTCAACTCGAGCCTGACGGGACCTGCAGCGAGGTGAGGAATTGAACCACTTGAGGTCAGCAAAAACAAGATTTTCAGCGGCTGTTAAGTTTCTCTTCAAGGTTGTTGTGGGTCTATCTTTGAGTAGCTACGTGCCAAAGCCTCCACATAAGAACCCTTCTTCTTACTCTCGACCTGCGCTCAGTAGCGCCTCCTGTTGCACTACTCACCAATGATGGCCTCCCACTTCCCATTGGCCTGTGTGACCTCATAGGCGCAGCGCATCTCACTGAAGGACACGCCGCCGATGATGAAGACCATGACACGTGGCCCGGTGCGGTACTCTCCAGGTGTCTTATTCTTGTGCCAGTGGCCGTACCGAGCACTGCCAGAGAGGAACATAGGGTCACGTCATTACAGGTTTTTTTTTCCCTTATCCCTTCATTCTTATTTATTTTACCCATTCTCAACAAACATTTTTGTTTACCCAGGGCTAAAATTTCCAGGGACAAAATGTCCACATTTTGAGCTAATTTGAGTGAAATACTACTTCATTGTGTAGCCCACATAAATAACATGTTCACCCTAAATTTTGTCTCTCAGGAACTTCAGGCTACATAAAGGCTACTCCTGACTGACCATCTATTTGGTGGGGCTGGTTGGAGGATGTAGACACCCTGGCAGGATGCTCTGCAGCCTGCAGACACTGCTCAAGGAAAAATATCAATTATTTGGATACACGATGAGACAAAATGTGTTTCACAATACTCCTTGCAAGATACTACAACTGGAGATTAATAAAAGATAAAAAAAATACAGCGCTCTTAATACATGTAAATACGTGTGATGTTTACTGCAATACTGAAATAATCTGCGATTTATATGTCTGAACGTCAGTATTATGGAAGACTGATGGGGAGGTATGTATGAGGATTTTTCTTCTTTTGTTGACATCACAGTTAGCGGTGTTTGTCCATCATAGCAGGATTATAGGAAGTATTACATGTCACAAACTGTACCCATGTGACAAACATAGGGGATAGGGGGCGCTACGGGAAAAAGACACATCACGAGAGCAGTGAGAGTAAACCAAAACAATGAGCTAAAACTCATTAGAGCTGAAGGAAATGCAAGTCTGTACTGATTCAGTGGATTTGTCCCAATGAGCAACTTTTTATATAATACACAGTCATCTGAAGCATTGTTAATATGAAAATACTCATTCTATCCATTTTACATTGAGAACTAAAAGCAAATAAGATGAGAGATTAGCTGACCTGAGGTCAGACTCCAACATTGAAGGCTTTATCTGCGTGTGTGTAGCTTTTCCTTTACTAACCTACATGTATCCTAATTATATTCCTGCTGGGTGTGTGTGCCTGTGGGGGAGGGACAGCAAATGAAGCAGATCAGTTTGTAACAGGAGAGGACCGGATGCTAAATCAATACACACCAGCAGCTTCCACACGGACTGGAAGTGTTGGGATTAGTGAGGCTGAAAGTGGCGTCATCACCTCCCCCTCATAGACACACACACACACACACACACACACACACACACACACACACACACACACACACACACACTCATTCACATCCAAGTGGAGTTGGGAATATTGACGACTTGTATTCAGGTCAGCTTGCTTACATTTTGGCAGAGCTTCCAGCTGATATCCATTTTGTTTAGGAAGACATTTCAGCAGCTTTTTAAAAAACAACCGACTCAAACTTGATGTCATGTAAAAGTTCTTTATCTAAAATGTGCTGATTCGTCATCTTCTATGACTGTAGACACTTTCATGAATCCAAACAAAAGCTTAAAAAGATGTAAATGCAAATTTCTAAAAAGTGTAGACTTTTAAACGCTTCTGTCCAGTGTTTGATGTACAACCTCATTAAAATCTGTAGATAAGTTGCCAAAACTCTGAGCTCTTATCACACTGGCATCTGTTTATGGCTCACTAACCTGCCAGTTATCAGGATCACCTCCCTGCTCTCTTTTGCTCCCAAGTATTGATCCGCTAGGCTCATCTCCCTTCCCAAATTACTATTGATCTAATACCATTATTTCTGTCTTCGTAATTCAAAAAGGTGTCCGTTAACATGCATAGCAATGTGCATGCATGTGTGTGTGTGTACCTGACTGCAGTGGTGCTGAAGGAGGCGGAGGAGCGGGTGGAGATGTATGGGTAGTGCTTGGTGTCCAGCTTATCGTCAATAGCATCCTGCAGGGGGACGAAAAGACAAAACAGATCATTGTCAGCAATGTTGTCGGCCTTTAACACACACACACACACACACAAACACACACACACTTCAGTAGGGTCTTCACTGTTGCATTACGTCTCTTAGCAACCATGTGTGGCTCCATCATGGAGGTCCATTGGAGAATTGCCTTCGCACAAATAAGGGGCTAAATATAGTTGATAACAGCCAGGCTGGAAAAACAGATGTTTGCCTGAGGTTGTTATGGGTGTATGTCAACTGAAAAGTAACTAATTCCAATCAGATAAATTAGTTTGTTGCTTTTGTTGCTTTTTTTTAAGGTTTGCAGCATTTAAAAAAGTCCAGTACATGACTGCAGTGAAGATGCCTTTGAAAATGAAAAGTGGAGAACATCCTGTAGTTGTTGAGCAGCAGGTTAAATAAAACCCCCAAAAACACAAATCATGACATGTACTGTATAAAGAATCAAACAGTGATTTAAGCCCTTTAAACACACCTCCATGATGTCCTTCACCAGTGGTGTCCAACGGGACAGCTGATAGGTCTGCTCACTCACGCGCTCCTTCCTGTCCAGCTTCTTTCCTCGGCGGAGGGTGGACTAATGAAGGAAATAAGCGTAAAGAAATAGTGACCACAATCGCCTGTGTGTCTCATATCAGTCGTCCACAGTGTTCAGTCCACACACACGGTATAAAATGAGGAGAAGATACAGGGCATATATTTCCAAATAAAGAACAAGAAGACGCAGAAGTCACAGCAGACCGGGCAGGATGATGAGAAGCAGAGAACAGCAGACTGACTGAAAAGAAGACAAAAAAACCCCCAAAAAACAGAGGAGCGTCTCCCAGTGAGGATCTTACGTCTGTGATGATGGGGACGCCCAGGTGAGCCATGTTGGTGATGATCTCACTGTCCTCAGGGGGGATCTGAGCGTGCTGGATCAGCTTGTTCAGGTTCTCCTCTGTGATGCCTGAACACACACGCAGGTCATGTCTTACATAAAGTATAAAAAAATGTATGTTTACATTTAATATGTTCATCTGCTTCTGGGATTAAAGGGAACTCTGTTTTGTTGCTTGAGTGCAAAAATAAAATAACTTCAATAAGACTAGATATTACTTCAGTTCAGCGTGTAGAACTGTCCGGTAACTGCATGTTGAGAAAGCTCATGTTATGTATCTGTATCCTGTCAAACGTGATTTTTACAGACATGTTCTGAACAGCCGACTTATTGAAGCCATAATCAGGCTATATGAGATAATTATTTCTTTGCTTATTGGATGTTAATGTGTGATTAACAACAGCGGCACCAGCAGTGAAGTAGTCCCTGTATTATATCTGTACGTCTAAATACTAAATATTTACGTGCTCGAGTTAATGTTAAAAAAGGTGATCAGACCAAACAACAAAGAGTAAAAATCATTTGTGGAACTAAAAGTTCATCTTTTACAGTGACACACTGACAGGTTCAGATTTGATTTCTCAGTCTCCTGCTTACCGTTCTTGAGGAAAATGTAGAGCAGGATGATGCGGATTTTGTCATATGTGCTGACGTTGGCATCCAGCAGGATGGGCACGATGGCCCTCATGGGGTCTTTGATCTTCTCTCCCTCAGCGTCTGTGCCCATAGCCAGATCCTGGAACAGAGAACTCAGGTATTATATGTTTGTCATTCAAAAAGGCCCAAATACATGCCTGTAAGGATTGTAAGAGTTTGAAATTGCTGAAGGTTTCAGTGTTATCTATCTCTGTCCAAGAAACTTACACTGCATGAAAAATAATCTACATTTTGATTTCCTCCTTTGTCTGCACTCTAATTGGTTTCTTTCATCTCCTCTTCTCATTTCCCTTCTTATTCTCTCTTCTTGTTTCCTCTCCTCTTTCCTCCCTTATCCCCTCATGTCTCGCCGGCCCTCTCACCTGTTCCACACGGCACAGCTTGTCCACTGTTCCCTGGTAATGCTTCATGCAGTCCTCAGCCAGCTGCAGGTGAGTGGAGTACTGAAAAACAGAAAACACATACATTCAGCATACACAATGTGCACACACAGGAAAAACTCAGGGAAACTAACACACATACTTTGCTGAGCTCCTTCTGGTACTGAGGCATCTTCTTCAGCATCTGGGACAGATCCCTCATCGTGGTCTGTTGAAATGAAAGCAAAGTGTGATGATCAACACCAGTGCAAGATATCACTAAATAGACAACTAAATTATTCATAACACACCTCAATTATCCTTCAGGTGAAGGATAATACATACGGTCTTTATCCTAAGCGCTAAGCTAAGTTAAGCACCTGCTGGTTTAGCTTCATATTTAATGGATAGACATTGGAATGGTTGATCTCAGCCAACTTTCAGCTAGACAAGCTGAATTGAGTTGAAGTGTACTTCCCAAAGTTCACAACAGTTTCCTTAAGATGTGAAGGAGATATCACAAGCATCTTCACAAGCAATGAATACAAACAAGTGTCCATCATGTTAAGTGTTAAGTGTTACTATACTACCGATATCCTGGCTGTATGTTCCGACTGTGCATATCAACTAATCAACATTTCCTGCAGCAGCTTCTTCTTTACCTTCTCTCCAGTGTTCATCCTCTTGCTGGAAGAAAAGTCCTTCAGCTGGCGTGTCACTTCCCTGATGACAAAATACAACAGGAGGTGAGTCAGTAACACGTGGGACACATCGCTTCATTCATTATCTCAAAACATATAAAGTATGACGAAAAGTACTCACTGGGACACCTCAGCTATGTGTTTGTGTCTCAGACTAACCCACAGGTCATCGTCTTCATGCAGCAGAACCTCTTTCTCACGAGAGTCTCCGATGCCGCTGGTGTCATACCTGAACAAGACGAAAGTGAAATTGAAGCTGGTGTGAATATTTTATATTAAAATGCTGCAGATTCAGCTTCTAACTGAACATAAAAACAGACAACAAAGCCCTCACAAATAATCATTGTTCTGTTTTGCCATTTGTGTTTTTCGTACTTGTAGACGTCGTTTTCAATGGGCAGCAGGTCGTAGCCCATGGCCTGGAAGGTGAGCTCGTGGAGGACAGGTGAAACGGGGTCAAACGCCCTGTCCAGGATGATCAGCTGTGAACGAGCCTTATCTGGACCCTGCAAAGGGACAGGCACACAGACACATGAATGAATGAAGATATATATACCTAAACATATGATCAATTTGTGCATTCTCAGTAATGTAGAATTCAGTGACTTAAATGACTAAGATAAATATTTTGCAACAGAATATGAAACAACAGGCGAAAACCAAACAAACCAAACTAAACAAATCATTAAGCAGGAAAAAAAGGGACAGAAAATTAAATTCAGCTCACCTCCCCCATAGTGGGGTCATCAGCCTTGTAGGCGTCCAGTTTGTCCTGAACCAGCTGGGCCAGAGTGGCATTGTCCTTGTACTCGCTGGCAGATAGACAGATAGATGGATGGACAGATAAATGGCAGCATATGGAGGTAGGCAGACGGGAGGGAGAGAGAGACAGAAAGTCAATACATGTGAAACGGTGAAGGAAGAAAGACAAACACGAACATTTTGATTTGTACATTTTGCGAGCATGTGAGTGAGAGGCAGGTGTGTGCTTCTCAAAGGACACTGATCTCTAAGGGAAAGCATTTATTTTGGTAAATGCTGAATCGTGTACAAACTATACTGGATGACTTCTTTAAAAGAACATTAAGTGTTATATGACCTCTTTTGTCCTTTATAACTTCTGTCCTACACGGGTCTATGCAGCCACCCTTTATGACACAGAAGAAGCTCGGACTTGAAGCAAAAGAGAATATAGTTTTTACATTTTACACTTTTCATGAAGTAACTGAACTCTTACTTGTAAAAAAGAATCTAATCAGACCCAAATTATTATTCTAGGCAGGATATTCTAACATGGGGATCTATAATAGTTCTGTTTTTAGTGGCAACATCATTTCCCTTGACCATCACAGGTTAAATGTCTGACAGATTGAGGTCCATCAAGCTATGAGAATAGATATTTTTATGACAACAGAGATTACGTATAAAAAGTTGGAAAGATGACATTGGAGGATAGCATGTGTGGATAACATAGATGAGGTATACACAGGCTAGTAGGAGCTATCGAGGAGACAAAAGCTAAATCATAACTTCTCACACAACTTAATCGCAACTTAAGACCTGACCTAATGTCCTGAGCTCACTTCAAATGTGATGAATTACTTTTGTATCTTACTTTAGTAAAATGTCATGTAATCTGTGATTGTTTTTAAAAATGTCACTACTAGTAGTTTGACCAGACTGTACACGGTCACAGCTACCCCTCTGCAGCGCCTCCTGCTGCTCACCCTCGGTATCTGACAGCAGGGTACTCCTTCAGGGTGGCGCAGAGTGTGGCGAGCTGCTCGGCCAGCCTCTCCATCACCGGGTTCTTCAGCTGGGTCTTGTGGGGGCTGTAGAAACTGTGGAAGGCATCTGCATTGTCCAGCGAGTACACCTGAACACACAAACATGTTGACAATGCTTTAACTTTGCTTCAGCAGAACGATTTGTGGCCTTCCTATGTTAGATGAGATGGAGGTGTAGTAATAATATCAAACATAGCTCATTTAAATATTTTCTCCACATCTGCTTTATTTTTAAATCGTCCTCGTCTCCACCCTGCTCTTCTCCTCTCCTCTCCTCTCTCATTTCCTTGTTTCTTCATCTCTGTCATGTTGTTTCCTTTCCTTCTCTCATGCTTTCATCCTGCTCTCATTCATCTCATCTCCTCTTTGATCCTTCCCTCTCTCCTATCCCCTTTCCTCTCCTATTTCCATGTTTCAACTCCTCCCTCCAATTATCTTTCTATCATCTCCTGTCTCATTTCCTTCTTTCACTTGTCTCCTTCCTCCTTATGTATTTTCTGCTACTTTATTTGTTTTCCTATCATTTGATTTCCTTGTTTCCTCTTATCCTCCTACAACCGTCTTTCCTCTACCCTGTTTTGTCTCCTCTGCTCTTCTTTCCATGTTTCCTCTCCTCCTTTTTCCTCCTCTCTCCTTTCATTGCATCTCTCTCTACCACTCCCTCTTTCCACCCCATCTGTCCACGGTCACATGCTGCTCTGCAGAAGGGTCCCTATGTTAGCCCGGCTACCATTGGCTACCGCCTGCTATGTGGATCCTGGCCCGTCCAATGGGGCGAGAGCATCAGCCTGTAGGTGGGGCTATGAGGCAGCACTTTGCCTGAAGCAGAAAACCACTGACTCTGAATTAATCATAGTAGACAGGAGGGGAGCAAAGCATTGTGGGGCCAGGCGGCATCTTCAGAACAGTGAGAGAGAGATGGATGGACAGAAGGAGGGATGTGGAGAAGGAGGAGATGAGGGAGGGATCAGAAAATTAGGAAAAATATGGTTTGAGGGAAGGAAAGAATAAACATGAATAAGGAGCAAAACAAAACGCTTGGGGGAGAGAGAGAAAGCGCAAGCGACGTGCACAAACAGAAAACAGAAAGAGGGAGGGAGGAGGGAAGGAAAAACATGACGGAGGCAGGAATTTGGAAACATAGCAAGGGTGGAGAAGCAGGTGGGAGGGTGGGAAGGCGATGTGACAAATGTGAGTCGTTGTGAAACAGTCTGGCATTAAACAGAGTGACTTGTGAGTCAGCAGCATTATCCCAAGCGACCACCTGAGTGTGTATTTGTGTTTCTCTCTTTTTATCCATCCCTGCCTCTAACAACCAACAACCTCGCTGTTACTATTCCTGTCTGTGTCCTTTGCAGCATCTCTCTCATCCCTCCCACCTGTCTTAATCGATCTCTCGCTGCTCTCACTCAAGCTTTCTTTCTCTGGATTGTCTCTTTCTCTCCCTCTCTGACTCACAGTCACTAAAAGAAGCAGCTCTCATTCACTGCCTGCTAAGAGGAGAAAGGAGAGGTGAATAATGGAAACACAGGGAAAACAATCCAGGGGCCAGATGCATAAAACTATGAGCGAAGACACTTGAAAACTGGGCCTACAAGCAGCATGGACATCGTTCTCTAACAGCAGAGCTGCCATCATTGCCCAAGCCCATAATGGATGGTTGGATATTTACCTGAGACTCATAGGGCAAGAAGGCGATGTTGATCTCCGTCAGAGTCTTGATGGTTTTGGAAGCACGGCTCTTCACCAGCTCGTTGAACAGAGGATCAGGGCAGGCTGTGAAATTGATTAAAACAAAAGTAGAATCAATAGCTTTGCAAGTTTTGCATACAGGCAGTGAGATTGGCTCCAACAGCATCTTCATAGAATATTTGGTTTGCATCACATTGGTGGACAAACACATTTAAACACCTCAGTATGATTTGTTGTTGGTGACATATTCCATCGACTTGTGAGGTTTGTCAGGAGATCATGTTCCTCACAGATTGATCTATTAGCCTATTGCACATTTTTTTTGGCAGGTTCTGATTTTCTCATAAACAACGCAATCCATCAGTTGACAGGATGTAGCAGCAGATTGTTATGCGAGCATCATCTCACATTACAAAAACATTCATGACTCGGACATTTACAGTAACTGTAGCTTCATGGCAGCGCCATACTTTTGATTAAGTCATGCTCATTTATCACTGCTGCTTCCTAAACAAAACATCAGAAATGAGTATGTAAACAGAAAGCTTGAATTAAAGACACTGTTTTTGCACATAATTACATCATTATGTTTCCTCCTTGCTCACTCTTTAACTATCAACTTAAAAATCATTAACAGTGAGCTCGGAGGAAACTGGGAGCATTTGAGGACACAACTGGCTTCTCTAAAAAACCTGGGCCTTCAAACATAAAAACCTGAAATGAATAAACCTGAAATGAATTCTGAAACACAGATGTGTTTAAGAACAAGATGAAACAAGTCTTCATGTACATATACTCACAGTCAGTGAAGAAAACATGCGCTGCCTTGTATTTTGCTGAATGAGGGTCTTTGAAGTCTGCAATGAGGCTGTGGACAGACTAAGGACAGAGAAACAGAAGCAGTCAGGGTGAGACTGCAGTTCACGAGAGTGTTTATTAGAATACATGTGCATCCGTGTGTGCACTTCAATTCATTGAAGCTTTAATGTTGCCAACTCCTTTACATAGAACAATGGATGCTTAACCTACAATGACAAATGACCACAAAAAATAAATCAATTTTTGTTAAACACATCATGCCAATGAAGCTTAAAATACCTGACCAGAGATCAAACATTATTTGGGCTATTTTGTGTCTTTAAGTAATTTGTATTTCAGTACTAGTCAGAAATGGTTCAGAGTCTGACAAGTAGTAAGAGAAAGTAGCATTCTCGCCCTGCATGACCATGGAGCTTCCTACATGATTATGAGTTCAACTAAAGTTCATCTGGGAGTCCTCCCATGATGAGGAATATCTTATCTTTATGTAAGTTATAGACAAACTCCCCACAGAAACACATACCAACAACAGCCAGTTATTATCAATAACATAATTAGTAATAATTACCATAGTCATACTTTGCAAAAGAAGACGCCCAAAACAACATGCAACATAAATAGTTAAAAGTGTAACAGTAATGAATACATTTGCCACCGCACTTATTATATTCATGGTACACTGTAGACCTTACTGTAGACTGGGATACTGTATTAATTGTAATGTTACCTTTAAAGCTCTGAATGAATTTGAAAGAGACCATGGAAACAAAGAAGTGTGTTATGTGTAATTTCCCTCAGCTGATTAAACAACCGTATGTTTGGACACAGACCTGCTGTAATAGACACACCTAAATATACACCATGAATCAAGAGAGACAGACAGAGTGCGTGCATACCTTCTCTGTGGGCGTAATCAGAAAAATGGCCTCCAGGCTGGGAAGAGGCTCTCGTCGCTTATTGATATCCTCCACAACTAGAGAAGCACAAGCAGGCTTATGAACGTACACAGTTACAGAGGTGCAAGCACAAAGGGGAAAGTGTATTATGGTTGTGACTGTCGTCTCTTACTGGTGATTCCTTCTGTCATGATGTCTGTCATCTTGCAGCAAGATGACAACATCCTCATGCTCAGCTGGTCCACGATCAGCGCCTGGCAACAGGAAATAAGACAGTGACTACACAAACACAGTTTATCACTCACATTACATGCTTCTAACAATAAAACTGCCTCATTCAAACAAAACTAAACATCCACCTGTGTGAGTTTTATTTTAGCTTTTGTGAATTGGACATATCTTCAGCATGTTCATTAGTTAACTGATGTTATATTGTATATTATATGTATATTGACTGATTATTCTGCAGTCATAAGTGATATTGGTTTTAATTGAGGCTTTAACTCTATTCTGTGACTCTGGTCTCGGTTGTTTCGGCTGGTCTAATGTGCACACATGTGATATAAAAACCTAATTTAAGAATTATTAATTTAAAGAGTCATTTAGGGCATTTCTCAGTAAACTATTGTTTGAAATATCCTGTGGTGCTCCGCAAGAATGCTGCACAGCCCTCGAATCATTATTCAAAACTGATTCCAGGAACTCGAAAATATTAGACTAATAGATTATTTGGCTGCACACTGCACCATTCACACTCACTTAGAGAAATGAGAAGTGCTTGAATTGGGCCAGTACTTACTGGCACCGAGTACCAACACATTTAATTTCTGTCCAACTGTATACTGTTATTACTCAGTACTGCAGGATATAGTTAATCAATCTAATGACGTGGCCAGTAATGTAGTTTACTATCAAAGAAAGAAGAGAAAGAAACTTTGCTTTAATGAATGATTATTCAATTTTCAAAGTAGTTAACAATAAATTATTTTGTCTAAATGATAAATCAATTAATTGTTTTGATCTCAACATACATGTCACAGATTTTAGCAAAGGTCCAGTGGGTCTACTTTGCAGAGAACTTCATTGTTTATATTGGAAGTTATTCAAAATGCTGGACAGGGAGGGAAATTCTGTATCAGCATAGACATAAACCAGCTTCCATTAGTAAATGGGTTTGCAAACCTTTCAGAATGTACAGTATCATACATATATACTGAATATTAAATTATCTGAACAAATGAGAAAAACAGGAAGAACCTGAGGGGTCTATAATACATCAGTTTGTCTAGGTGAAGAAATGTTTGTCATTGAATGATGACGTAGTCTTTGGTTTGAGTCTCAGCCCTCCACATCAGTGCCCCCTCCTCTCTACATATCAGACCCCGAGTTTGTTTCTCACCTTCCATTCTCCCTTCTTCTTCACCTTCTTGATTACATCATTCATAATCTCTGCAAAAGAAAAGACACATCATCAGAGATCTGTCATGTGTATGGTGATCTGATGAGTGAAGATTTTTACTCCACCCTCAGAGCTGAAGGCCTCAGCTCCCTCATAATCGCATAAATAAAGGTGGACATAAATAAACATAAATTCAAGAGAATATATAAAGCAAAGGCTGATCGGTTGGTCTGGCTTCTTTGAAGCTTACGGCCTGCATGATTATGTGTGTGAGTGTATGGTTCACATATGCCTCTGCATTACAGTACAGTATGTGCTCCATTTATTTCTGTGTGTCCTACCATACTACACTTTTGTCAGAATTTTCAGTTAAATATCTTATTGTTCTATTTTAACATTTAAAACAACATTTCATTTCTAGTGCTGCTACAATATGTACTACATACAAACAAGGTGCTTATTATTAGGTTATTAAGCTTATTCTTGCATGTTTGGTTTATATTCACCTGACTCCAATTCAACACATCTGAAAATCCCATAATGCAATTCCTGCACTGGAGGACAATAGCATGCCAAAGTCAAATATAGCCTCCAACAAGGTTAATGACCACAGATCTACACCAGGGGAATAAATCATCTCGATGAGGAGTGAATAAAAATGTAAGGACTGTTGGGAGATGATTGTGCTTTGTTTCTCAGTGATGTCAAAGAGATGTCCGCAGAGGAAAAATAATCCCATCCACCAGTCACTGCACGACACTCGTGTTTATGCCACAGTGCTGATATTGGCCTGATCACTGTGCAAACCATCTGCCAGCCGTATTAGGATAAATCCATTTACAGTGAATTTCTGTTAAACATCACGCTGGAATGCTGTGAATATAAACCGCTAAGCCCTCCGGCCCCGGCTGAAACCTGACGCCACACTGATACTGATGGATTACCACAGATTAAAAAGGACTCATACAAAAAAGATTACAGAACAAACATCGAGTAAAGATCAGATCTTCTGCCTCCAAAACCACCATCCCTGAACTATTTCAGGTGATGAAGACACAGCTGCTGATTGGTTCTTTTCACATGAAGCATATATAGATAGGAGGAGAGGAGAGGAGAGGAGAGGAGAGGAGAGGAGAGGAGAGGAGAGGAGAGGAGAGAGGTACATGCCTTCGGTGTTGCTGTTGACTTATCCCGCTTATCAACAGTGTCAGCATTTGGAAGCGCAGCAGTTGTGACACACACCTTTATAAAACCTTTAGTGCCCCTGATTGCCGCAGTTCGCATAAAAAACAGACTTCTTCAGAGTCATATCTGAGCACACAGACATTATAAACCTCACATTTAGCGTGTGTGTGACTATTTACTTATTGAAACTTCACAATCAGGACCACGGGGGTGACAAAATTCATCAATATCAACATTATTCAGGTTTTCTCCAGGGTGTCCCAGTGTCAGACCTGATTTATAAGTTGGAAGGAAGGAAGTGTAAATAGGATGAAAGGAGGGATAGATAGACGGATTGATAGATACTGTATAAAATTCAAACCTATCAGTTATGTATGTGAATATAGCTCAAATTTATGTTACCCAAAATTACAGAAAGGGCCTTTAAAAGCAGGCTACGCACTATGTGACTGAAATTTGACCGAGTTAAACACCGACAGACTCCGACCTGCACCTCCTGTGATTCAGAAGAACTGTATCTGACCTCCTGTGGGACATATGATCTTGGAATAGTGCCAACATTAATTTGACTTTATGTCGGAGAGATTCCCAGACTCAGGCTTCAGTCTATTTCCAGCATCTTCTGTATCCTGTTCTGTAAGATGCTGAGTCAGCACAACAACAGACACACTA
This sequence comes from Nibea albiflora, assembly GCA_014281875.1. Taxonomy (NCBI): domain Eukaryota; kingdom Metazoa; phylum Chordata; class Actinopteri; family Sciaenidae; genus Nibea; species Nibea albiflora. The sequence continues at coordinate 5,237,238 of CM024803.1, forward strand.
CAGGCTGAAGCAAAGGAGAAAAAAAAGACAAATATACATGGGCTTTTATTTTATTAGGACGCACTTTGACTTTGGATCTGCTAACTAATCCATGTTGAACACTCAATATTTAAGCTGTGTCCCTTTTATTCCTAAAAAGTTGACTTGTTTTTCATCCAGGCCACAGGATGAGACACCTTGACAAAGAGGCAGTGAGGATATCCGCCACAAGCTTTCCCTTTTCCTCTGCTGCAGCTGATGTGTTTCCTCTTGTTCCGTGCTGCAGCACTTTTCTGATAATAGCAGCTCCAGTTATTGAACTGATATTATAGTATAAACTAGTGTTTTTAAGTGATTTGAAGTTTTAAGATGCCACAAAGAGTCTCTTACATGTTAATGATGATTAATAATAAAACCTTTCAAACATTTTTCAAGAAGCTACTTTCACATTACAAACTGTATTCCTCTTCTAAAGGTGAAGTGAGGGGCAAGTTTTCAAACCATGTTGGTAATAAAGGAATATAGTTGAGAAAAATGCTCAATTCATAATTGTTTATTGATACATATTTAGTTGGGGGGGATATGTAAGAAAGGGTTGTGTCCTGACAGGTTGTTGAAGCAAAGTTAAAACAATGCAACATTTTTATAAAAACAATGACTTCAAACAGGCCAGCTCTACTCTGCATTTTAGCATCTTTCGGCTAACTGTTTGGTTCTCCTGCCAACAAACTCCACCTAATAATCACAATCATTACTTCACTAATCATGCAGCTGACAAACACGTTGGTGACATTTAGTAGCTAAAGAGCCAAATATTTTTCTCAGGAGTTGGTGGAGACCAAACCGCAGCTAGAAGGACAGTGAATATTAGATTCACATTCATCATGTGGACACAGACACAAATCTTACTGAACTAATGTTGGTTGGAGTAAATAGGCATTTATTTGCTCCAATGTCCCCAAGTAGCTAAAACACAAGTATTGCAGCTTTAAGATAAGTTTGAGTGAATAATTCTGGGCAGTTTTAAAGTAAAATAGTGTACATGTTCAATGAAATCTTTTCACAACTATATAAACTGGCTTTAGAGCTAAGATTGAATCGATCCTTTTTAGATTTAGATATAAAATATGGCACATTTTATTGGAGACAGCATTGTAAAGAAAATATTTTCAGGATGAATGGGATAGAATATTGAAACCATTGCACCTTTCGTTCATCTCCTGTGTTGACCTTCACTGAGCCATATAAATCACAGAGCTGTGATGATAAAGAAGTAAAGTGGACGCTGCACGCTCTCAGCGTGCTGTGTGAATGTGAATGGAGATGGAAACCACGTCAGGAGGAGGCGGCAGTGTGGATTTTTCCTTTCTGACCTTCTGATAGAGGCACAACAACAATACAGGAGCGCACCAGTCAGACAGAAGGGAAGGGACCTGAAAAAACACAGCGCAACAGCTGTGTCAACCAAACAGGCAGAGTGCCACACAAACACACACGCACACAGACACACACACTCCTCAGAAGCCTCATAGTCAATCCTTTCACATCCAGTTTAACAGGATGCACATCCTCATGGCACGACAAGGACAAATCCTAGACCAACTAAAGGCACAAACTTTTGGTCAAACCATAAACAAAAGAATAACTGATTAAAAATTAATAATATATAACAAAGAAAATGTATAAAGCTGGATCTTTCTTTGATAAAAACAAACGTATCACCTTTTGTGAGCACTACACCAAAACGCATAGCCAATGCCAGAAGCACTGTGACGTGCTCCATGATATTACTGTTTGTACAGGCCTGACTTCTATACATTATGCAGCAGTGAAGAGCTGACAGTTCCTCCCTTTGCCTCGTGGTTCTCCCCCCTTCAGGGACTTTCACCTATGAGTACATGACCCATTTTTTCTCTGGATCTCAGCTTCACAGCAGCATCACTCCCGAGAGAAGCTGACACGTCTGATCTTAAAGAGACAGGCAGACATTTCTGCAGGGCTCGCACTGAAACACGATGACAGCTCTCCAAGCACTTTCTTTTTAGATCTTTTTAGAGGTGCCTGTCAAGAGGACACTTCGTTTCCAGACATTGTAGAAAACAAAAATAAACTATGTTTGTACTGTAGTCAGTCAGGTAATGATTCACCAGTGGAAGTTAACTGGAAGCATAAGATGAAACATCACGTTTCTGTTCCATATATTTTGCACTGATTTAAAATAAAACAGATTTCAAAGATGTAAATTAGACATAGACATGTCTATAGAAAGCACAGGAGAGCCAATCCTGAGACGTAGAGCATTCATGGTCTGATATTCAGCCTGGTCAGACAGGCCTGCAGTTACATAACATCCTAACCAGCACCAACCACCGCACAATTTTGGATGTTAAAAAAAAAAAAAAGCAGATAGAAGATCATGAGTCTGTAGCCTTTTTGGCCTTCACCATCCACCAGTCAGAGGTCAGAGGTCATGCAGATTGAGTAGGGGTGCAGGTCACCCATAACAGTAAAAGGACTAAAGTGAGGATCCTCTCCCATACCCGAGCGGATAAGTGATGGGAGATGATGTAAAGGAGCAAGAGTCATGGGGCCTGAGCAAAGGACTGATCTCTGACCACTGTGTTTATAGTATGTCAACTAATTCTCATGCTATTGACTTAAAACAGCCAAAACTCTGAGCAGATACAAAAGATATATGAGGTCACATGAGCACATATAACAACAGCATAGGCAGGGATTTTATTTTGGTGGGAGACTCCAGATTATGACCTGCTGTGACACAAAAATATTGTGTGTAAAAATAATGTTTATCCCCAATAGGATGCACTGCAAGATACTTCAGCCAAGTGGTTTTCAATACACTTACACACACGGTGTTGTCAGCCACCTCAGTTCACTATATAGCAAGGAGCTTCTATGAGGGCCCTCAATCAATCAACAGAAGCTGTGCAACAGCAACGGGATTTGTGGCCAGTTTCACCATGCATGAATGCTGCTGGCTGCGTCTGGCCTTTAGGGTGTGTTTTACCTCTGCACCACCTGGATGTCAAAGAGATTTACTAGTTGAATACTGCTGGCAAACAAGATTTACAGCGGTTCATTTGTTGATGTTTGCAGACATTTAGATATCTTTCTTTAGTTCGCGTTTGCTCTTTCCTCAGTTCATCCGGATTACTGCAAGAATTTCACACACGATACGGCACTTAAGAAATCTGCTGCACAGGATAACTCTGAACTTTCCTTGCGTCATGAGATCAGTGGCAAGACGTTGACTGACGAATGACTGTTGTGCAAAACCCGGTGTGGTAACACTCCTACTGGGCGCCCCAGTTAGAATTATTTTAGTTGGAGTGATATCACTGAACTGAGAAGATTTTCAACACAATTAATTCTGTGAGTGCAGACCTACTTCGGCTCTATTTCCAAGCGGCAACACCAGAGGCTCGTTGCTTGTAGTTATGGTTAAACACAAAGAATACATAAATAGCCAATGAAGACATATTAACTGAGAAGTAGTAAGAGAGGGGAATGGCTTATTTTGCCAAAACTTAAAGGTATCTTTTAATATACACACATTTTAGAAGCTTAAAGCAGGAACTATTTGATATTTTCACAAAATGCATGACTTCAAGACACACTGAAATGAATTATTATTCTGTATCCCCGTTTCTCAGAAGAATGTGGTTGCACTCTAATTTCTTTATTTCTAATAATACAGGTGAACACGTTGTGGGTGGAGGCCTACAGTCCTCTACATCTCCAAATCGCAGTGATTCTCCAGAGACTACAGAGACTCACTACAGCACACACACACACACGCACACATCATAAGCGATCAAGTTAAATCCCTGAACGATTTCATCAAATCCCTGTCTAATTATACCCAAAATATGCCATTTTGATTGGAAATATAACACATTACAAAAGAGTAAGATCCTCTAACTGCCATTGCACTGTGACTTTGAAAATGGATCAAAATGGTCACTGATTATTCATTTCATTTAACTGATTCATCAGCTAATTGTTTTGGCCGGACTACAGAAATTAACGATGCAGAGAGCTGAGAGAAACTACCAGGTTGATGTGTAATGTATTCATTCATAATGTGAAGCGGTGTCTGGCTAGTTTCGGTAGAGTGCTAAAAAAGTCACAGAGTGATTTAAGTGAAGCTGGGAAACAACTCACAGAGACCCAGGGTGCTGAAAATGGCAGACTGTATATAATAGACTGTAGGAAAGCGAGTGATCCACCGAGATGCTCCAGGCGGTAACTACCTGGCTGGAGCTCCATTTGAAGCTCTGAGTGCTCTGCTGTCTGCTCAAGCTCAGCAGCACTGGTTCATGTGCAACAAGCTCAAATCAATATCATTTCGCATGTTTAATCCTTTTACAGTTAGAATTACAACATCATCACGTCATGCTATCCTTCCTCTTTTTCTTTCTCCTTAATGTGTGATTCCTTCTGTCTTTGTTTTTGTCGTGAGCATCTTGGCTGACGCTGCTTGGCGTTGGCACTGCACTGATGTTCTATAAGAAGGCATTTCTGTAACATGCTGTTAAATATGTCTCCGCTGCATGTGTGTGTATGTATGCAAAAAGCAGGATGGAGAGAGCAGTCACGTGCTGCTGAGAAGAGTGGGAGGAGGAGGATGTCTGCCAGCTCTGACACTGCACTCTTCCTCAGTGTAAGCGAAGGAGAATTCATTAAGATTACGAGCCACTGTAACCCTGCATTAGAAAGCTTGATTTCAGCCAGCCCTTCATGCACTGTAACCACAGCGACATGACATTTTAGCATGGATTTATTTGGCAGTGCAGAGTGTGTGTGCACAGCGTGCATGTGTATGTGAATGATGTGTGTGCTTTACAACGGAGGCCCAGAAGCAGCAGCCACTGCGTCAGACACTGAACCCAGACTGGTGTGTGATGCTCTGGTTCACTGATGCTTCCAAGGTCAGTGAAGAGCTTTTTGTGTGTGAGTGTGTGTGTGTGCTCAACTAAGTGCATGCATGTGTCCTTCTCTGTTTCACCTTTCTCCTTCCTTCTCTTCTATAAGGGCCTGCACAGAGAGGAGTGGACACACGCCAGCCTGCTTCCAGATAATTCCAAGAAAGACTGAATCCTTGTGTACAGCATCCCTGGCTGTAGCGTATTTCCACATGCAACCTGTGATGGCAGGTTTTGATTTTGTTCTCTGTACGGAACACTACGGAAAGCTGCGTCTGGCTTTTGTTTGCCAAGAAATTGAACTTTGGACAGGCTAGCTGGTTCCCCCTACTTCCAGCCGACATGCTAAGCTAGGCTAACCACGTCCTGACTCCAACTTCGTACTTAATGTACAGACTTGACAGTCATATCAGTTTTCATATATGATTATTGGATTTGCTAGAATGTCAGTCTATTACTGTAATATTTTGCAACAAGAGACAGGACTAAAAGAAACAACAAGACTTTGAAATGATTAAGATTTAATGCCCAGTACTACTCACAACTTAAGTGGCATCTTTCAGCACACGCTTTACATTGTTTCCTGCTGTTATACTGAACAGTACAAATATATTGTATCATTAACTGATAAATATTACAAAAGATAATATATTAATATATTACATAATCATGTATGGAATAGGGGCAAACCGACTGTTTAACAAACCTCTGAGTTCACAGACTAAATTCTTCACACATCAGAACAGCGACAATACAAATCATTTTTCAGCTATAGGTGTGATATGTCTTTTTGACTGATTCTGGCTGATTCTGGCGCTCTGATCACCTAGATAACTAAATAAAGCAATGATAATGCCACCTTCAGTTGCACTCAGTGGGCATATTTTCTCTCTTTCACAATAGTACTTGTACCTGTTATGCAATGGAAAGATGGTGATTAATACTGTATGTTCCATTTGACAGCACTGCATGTGCAGGATGAACCCCATGGCCCCGAGGAATAAGGAGGTAGAGAGAATGACTGTAGAAAAGTAGGGTTGGGCAATTTCATGATATGACTGACTCACTTTAATGTCCCAAAGATGTACTGCAGTGTGCCGCTATATCAATATCACAACAGAAAATGACCTATTCTGTAACACAAGGATGCATTACTCTGTGTTTCTGTTTAATCACAGGCTTGTAATTTACACAAAGAGCTGCTGTGCTCCCTCATCATCCTGAGCGGCAGGCCCAGTTTTAAATATCTAGCAGTTCAGGTTATTGCTGTGCGCTGAGATCCTCATCATTCAGCTTTATTTTCCTTCGGCTGCTCTGTGGGACCGATGCTCACATACAGTCGAGAAAGGGGAGGGTGAAGCTCTGCTAGCTGCCCATCCCCCCTCCTTCATCCTGGCTGCTCCATCCACTGCTGCAGAGAGGACCCATGATGGTGTTGCCCTCCCTTTTTTTTTTTTGCCCCCACCACCTCCACCAATCCCATCCGAGCTTCACCTCAGCCAAACAGAGCGCAGGTGTTGCCTGCTGCGTTTCCTGCCTTTACCTACTGGGAAACGTGCGCAAGTGTTTACATTGTTCTGGAAAAGACGATTCACTCGACACTGAGGGCCTGCGCGTGCCTGACTAGTTTTTACAAACTGGGTTATGTAAAAGCCAGTTACAAGGCTTAAGTAATTAAATACTGTACAAGAATATTGGGCACGTGAAGCCATACTAATGCTGGAGGTGTGCAGATGATGTCTCATAGGTTTAAATAAAACACTGTTGCCATATTACTGAAAAATCTTATATATGACATAAAAAACGCATGTCTGGTCTCACGCTGATATTAATTCTCACCTCAGCCACAACATACTGGAGCTCTAGACCAAATATTTTCTAATCACCTATTATAAATGTTCAAACTCCACAGCAGAGCTGGCCCAGTAATTATTATCTGTGGAATCTTTTCATGGCGATACAATCATATAATGTCACTGATGAACAGAAAGTAATCAATCAAAAATCAATGAGTCCATGCAAACCAATTAAAAACTAACAAAATGAATCAAAATTTTTGGTTGAGACATGGTAAGTTTTCCTTTCTTTACATTTGATCAAAATATATGTGCAATGATGTCTAAATATTGTGACATATCTTTCACCTAGATCTGCTAGTCCTGTTAAATACTCACAACAATATTATATCATTATTATTATCATATCACATCATATTGTTCTTTTGGCTTCAGTGTGAATTTACATTTTTGGGGGGGGATTTTAATCTTTGGTGATTCAGGCTTAACTCTTGCTCCATGTGGGAGGCCTGACTGCCAGCCAAAGCACAACCCTTTTCACCTTATCATACCAAAGCCAAAGAATGCTGAGTAAGGAGGTGGATGTATATGTGTTTATGGTGGGGGCGGAGGTGTGGGGTAAGAATGTGCAGCAGGATACATGTCAAATATGACAAATCACTGATCGCGATACCATTTAAGAAATGTAGAGAATGTAGCAATCTTGCTGCCAGAGAGTGAGACAGAAGTACGGACCCAGAGCGTGGATTTCTGTAGTGAAATGTGAAACCGAATCGATAATGTGAACGAGAGAGACCAAATGAAGCAAATCCTGCACCACGGGCAGGGCACGTTACCTAAAAATGCAAGGAACGTGCAGCCGAAGAGAAGACGGAGAACACGAGTGATGTGTTGGATACCTGGATTCACATGATCTAGTCTCTCTGAGTGTTGGTTTACTATGCAGGCCTGTCTGACGTGATCTCGACCACCATCGCTTGCACCCAGTTGACCCTGCTGATGAGAACAGAGCTGCGCCTCCATGTTCCGGGCCTTGCATCAGCAACACACACTCACACAGACATTGTCGGAGCAGCAGCCCAAATAAAAGAGTCTAAATGACAAAATCAGATAATGAGCAGTCGAGTCTACGGCGCCCCAATGATGCAGGATCACACGCAGGGTTTGATCGGTGGCGCATCGCCAGCAAAGGGCACAGTGAGGAGGAGGAGGATGAAAGGGCATACGCTGATCGTTACTGGACGGTAGCGTGTGTACAGATAATGCGGATTTTCTTGTGGAGAGGCCTTTTTTTAAGGCAACTTTCTCTTGTTGTACACCATCCGCCATTAAGGTGTAGACAGCAGCCTGATTTAGGCTCTGAAGCGCTCCGGATGAGAAAGGGTGTTTTACGCAACTGATTTATGCTCCATCAGAGGGGTGAGGCACTGCTCAAATCAGGGAATCCCACGGATGGAGAGTGTCACTTTATAACCAGTGCCATTACATTGGATTATTGGATAATTAGCTAAACGTGGCGTGAGAAGCAAGCATCCTATGAAGCAATATTCAGGCTTGAAAACAGTTTTAGTTGCGTTTCCAATGCAGATTACTCCAGAAATAAAACGCTGATTGAGGCTAAAAGGGCGTATGTGGGCTCCATCTGCCTCCAGGCTCTCTGCATCCTCACGTTTTCTATCAGTGGGCTAATTACCGCCTGTTAAAGCCATTTTCAGTTCTCCGCCGCTTCATATACAATTGCGCATCCGCACCGCAGGAGCCCAGTGAGACAAACCAGCCTCTGCAGGTTATCTACAGCTCTCCCCACTACACCGCTTTACAACAGGATACAATGGAACACCAACAGCACCACCTTCATCATCATCATCATCACCCAAATGCACTGCTGACATCCGCATCCTGCCAAAAACACACACGCTCAACACAAGCGCATTCGCGCCCGCAGCGCAGCCCCCGCAGCGGAGCATCTCAACATATTTAACACAAAATAATAGAAATATAATCTTACTTTCGCCGACCACCGCCTTTAATCCGATAGGTGCCATGATGCTGCTCCTGATGAGTGTTGGACTGAGTGTTCACCCTCTGCTTCCTCTCTCTCTCTCTCTCTCCCTCTCTCTCTCTCCCTCTCCCCTCCTCTCTGTATTCACCTCACATCGCTGCGGAGGAGCCTCCAGTTGGAAACGTCACTGCGTATCCTTCCGCATCTTCCTCTCATTGGTGGTGTTGGACGTCTGGCTACAACTGCGACTTATTATCTTAATCAACTACTACAGCCTTGTAGTTCTTAAACCCCTCATTAGTCCTGATATTACTTAGATATCGGGCTATCAGATATCAGAGACTTGTTTAATGCACGTAATAAAGTACGTATGTATAATTATAAAATACCAGAGATGTCTATGTCATATTTTCAGTCACTATAATGTGTTTGGTTTAAATAATGATATTGTTAAGTATTAAAGGTCCAGTGTGTCAGGTTTAGGGGGTTCTATTTAGAGAATGTTAAAGATCTGGAATATATTATGCATAAATATGTTTTCATTAGTGTATAATCCCATGGAAATATGAATCACTACCTCAGAATGAGATGTTTTACATCTATAGAAACCTCTTATACATCCTCCTATATGGAATCCCCATTTTGAATTGCCATGTTTCTACAACGGACAAGCAAACACTGTCTCTGTGCAGGGCCTTTTGCATTGTTTGCTCATTTACACTAGGAAGAAGAGGGCTGCAATCAGCAACTGCACCGTTAGACGCCACACTGGACCTTAAATTAGTATTTTTCTGTAAAGGTGAGGTGAAGGTTCTCAGAGCACAAATGACTTTGGTCATCTGTAACACAAAGCCAAACTATATTTAGCTCACAGTAATATCAAAGAGGAAAAACAGAAATCATTCCGGCTAATTATGATGGAAGATGTCATAAGGTTTTCTGCAGTGAGTTCAGGCCTTGAAACAAAGTGTCCACAAGGGGGCAGCATGTATCAGGAAATCCGGAAAATTTAAATTCAAAACCTCTATTCAACTTATTTAGGGCTTCACGGATAGTATTGAAATAAATTAATGCTATATATATATAGCATTAATTGAAATAAATTTATTGAAATAAAAATCTATTGAAATAAATTAATGCTATATATATATATATATATATATATATATATATATATATATATATATATATATATATATATATATATATATATATATATATATATATAAAGCTATTTAAAAATAAGCCACATTGCCCATGGCAATGGAGGTTTAAATGTCATATATGTTTTGAATTTCACACAAATAACACACACAAGTCACACTCACTCGCTGTGAATACTGAATCTGTTGTCAGTCTATTAATCTCCTGGTTCTGGCCACACCCTTGGCAGGGCCCACTGAACACGTTGGACCAGTGATGACTCCCAGAGGGTGTGTCCACTGTGAACCAGACTAGTGTTCACCTCCTCTAGCTCCTTACCGGCGGGGGAGTTGTTAACCTCGCCTCAGTCCTCCTCCTCCTCCTCCTCTGGACTTTGGAGACACGCAGCAGTGCCAGTCAGTCCGTGCGCCTCTCAGGAGGGAAGTGAAGCGTTTTCCCCAGCGGCTCAGCTCGGATATTTGACACTACTGGAATACCACCAATACACATTTTCCCTTTTGTGTACAACCTGTAACCAGCTCGGATACTTGGCAGGATCTGTGAGGCTGTAACCATGGGGGACGTGGTTTCCTCTCACCTGGATGAGAGCAGGCGGGAGATGATTACAGGTAAGAGTGGAGTGTCCCAGCTGCAGCTGAAGGGACGACTGTAGACATGTACAGATTGAAGTTCATTAAAGGTTATTTTATTCTTAAAAGAAAATAATAAAAATAAGAAAACATTCTTTAAAAAATGCTCTGAAGCTTTTAGTAAAGTTCTTGTATCGTTCAGCTTCAGTGGTATTGTTACACCACTGTTACTGACTTGGTTTTCTGTATTTATTTCTTGACCAATGAGCTTCAAATCTGTTGATTTACTTGGATTTTATAGGCTCGTGCAGCCTCAGTAAATCCAATAAACAGTAAATATTCTCATATTCAGCATGTCTGCATGTCCATCTCGTCAGAATTGTCTGAAACCTCGTGCTCATATGTTGTCGAAAACGCTATTTTAGATCAAACAAGCTATTGTAAAACTGGGCTGTCATACTGACCTGCAGAGAGAAATATATTCCCTGCACAGTTTGCCTAAAAAAATGTGCAATGGTGTTAAAGTAAGTAGATTAAACTGAACTGCGATGCCTGCAGACAAGCAAGCAATATCCTCTCAGTTAGTGTCACCTTCCCCTGTTTCATTCTAGCACAAAGCTTCTCATTCATATCAGTGCATTGTTGCTCTGCACTACTTGAAGAGTTCCCCTGAATCCCATCTCTCTGCTGCGGGCCTGTTTCTCTGAGATAATAAGTAGGTTTCCCAAAGGGGAGCATGTTTGTATAAGTTTGGGACTGACTGCTATTTAAGGCTCAGATTGCTCCAGCCTCCCACTGTGAACCCTGCAGGTCTGTGTGATTATTTCAAAAAGCCATGGGAGCAGGGGGAAGAGGAGGAACAGTGCAGAGGGGCTGAGACATTTTAATGGATCTGTAGATGCTTTCTTGAAATTGCGAGACTGCCACCGTAGCAGCGCATCCAAGGTCGGAAAAGCAGCTAATGAAAAGGGAGAATACTTGTTTTTATTTTTGAGTTGGCCTTCGCATGCTTCAGATGTGTGTTTTCCTGTTGTTTCAAAGTCTTTTCAGCCTGTGAGGATGTTTTTCAGGGTTGTAAATGTGTTTGTGTGCGTATGTTGGCCAACGTACTTGAATGAGTAAACCACTTCTGGAAACCAAAGATTATGTTCTTGAGGTCCAGAGACTCAAATTTCTTTGTTGTTGTTGTTGTTGTTTTATGAACCAGACAGAGAAATACTCAGAGGGATAGTTTAAAATAGGAAGAATAACAGTTAGAAGCTTCCATGTTTGGGTTTTGGACCGAACATCATAGAGAGAAATATTTGCAAAAGCCATTTTACAAATGATCAGTTATTTTAAAAATAATGAACGAGTTCACAGCCCTATACTGCAACACCACTGCCCTATATCTGATCTGTATCTCTATAGGCAAGCCTCCAAGGAATGTGTCAGATTCAGAATGAGCTGAGAAGAAACTGTAAAGAAACATGAAAAGTGTGTTCTTGACCTTTGGAACAGGTTGTGTGACAAAATAATCTCATCTCAAAAGGTCCACTTACTTTTAGGAGTGAATGGAGCCGGTTCAGATGTCACCACGTGACCTACGCGCTGTTAACGACAAAAGGCGTTGGCTTGTCAGAGAAGTTTTTACTGAAATCTATTTATGATGAAAAAAATGTAAAACATGAACATTTGAACAGCTACCAACATTTCAAGTTTGCCCTAAAACAGTCTAACATGTATGAGTATAAAAAAAAGATACACATGGAGAGATGAACCGCGGGAGGGAGAGGGAAGTGTAAGAGTAATGTGTGAGGCTGCAGAGGTAAGCAGGTAGAAACATGTCACTAGATTAATAGCTGAAACTGCTGTCTGCCTCTCACACACCCTCCCTCTGTGTCGTCTCTACCATCTTTCTGTAGATCTTTGGCTCGCTTCGCAATGCGTGAATAGCATAACAAATAGCATGTCCTTTAAAGTACTTTGAATAACAAGCAAACATTAATGAACCTTTGGAAAACCTCTCATTTGTTCAGTTCTTTCTTAGGAGTGTGTGTGTGTGTGTGCATGTGTGTGTGTGTGCGCGTGTGAGTGTGTGTAAGGGAGTGAAAACTGCTCAGCATTTCTGCATTGGGGAGTTTTGTTTGACGTGTGCACCTCCCTACAAGGTGATTTCTTCATCCTCTGCCCGAGCACATTCTCACAGAATGATCTCCTCCCTCGTGAGCCTACGTATTACTTAATGCAAATGCAAATCATCCACCCACACATTTGATGTTTATCCACCCATAATTGTTTTATGCTGCAGAGAGACAATGTGTTGTGTCCTTTTTTGTCTGCAGGCTAAGGATGGTAAATTCATTTATAATAAAGATCCTCCTCTTACTTCTCAAATATGTGTCACAGAACAAGGTTGTGACTTTCAAAGTACAACAAAAACAGGGTGTGAATGAGGCCTGCATCTTATGTCAACAGCTCATATTTCAGTCATGCATTTCACTGGTGATTATTAATAATAAAAGCTTCTGAAGAGACTTCAAAGTTGTCTGGCTAAAGTGCTAATCCTAGACATTTGCGTGCTGTCAAAGATTTGCTGGAATGTTGAACATCAGATCCAGGAGATACAATGCGGATTCTGTTCTGGACATGGACGAGTGGACCAGCGCCTTACCCTTGCAGGGTGAAAAGATGAATCATGGGAGTTTGCTTTTTACAGTCTACATATGCTTTGTGGATTTGGAGAAGGCTTGAGAATTGTGTCCCCCTAGGAGTCTTGTGAGGGCTACCTTTCAGGTCCATAATTGGAGTAAAAGCTGTGTCTGTATCCTCTGCAGGAAGTCAAACATTTAGGCATTGGGCTCTAGCAGAGTTGTCCCTTATCAGTGGTTCTGTTTGTGCTCTTTGTGGACCGAATCTCAAAACACAACTGGGGTTAGGAGAGTGTCTTTGTTTGTGTCCCTCAAATTTGGCTCTTTGCTTTTTGCAGATGATGTGTTTCTGTTGACTTTAGGATGCAAAGGGATGATTTGCAGTCGAATGCGACGCAGTCATCTTGAGAGTCACTACCTTAGCCACTGATTCTCTACTGGAAAATGATTCTTTGCTCCCTGCAGATTGGGAGTGAGATGCTTCCCCAAGTGAAGCAGTTCAAGTATCTGTATGTCTTGTTCATAAGTCAGGGTAAAATGGAGCGTCAGATGGACTGGTGCATGCTCCACCAGACCTTTGTGGTGAAGAGGGACCTGAGTCAGAAAACAAATCTTTTGTTTTACCAATTGATCTACGTTCATAGGGTCTAGATTATGACTGAAAAATTTGCGATCACAACCAAAATTCATTTCCACCATAGGGTGGCTGGATTCACCCTTAGAGTGAAATGCTCAGGCATCAGGAGAAAATGCTCAGGCATCAGAAGAAAATCAGAAGAAAACTTGGAGTTGAGCAACTGCTCCTTCACAGTGGAAGGAGTCAATTGAGGTGGCTCTTGGGCGTCTTCCTTCTGAGGTTTTCAGGGCATATCCAACTGGTAGACCCGGGGGTAGACCCACAACATGGTGAAGAGATTTTATACATCATCTACCTCATCTATTGCCTCTGGATTCCACAAGAGGAGTTGGAAAATGTTATGGGGACGGGGAGGTCTGGATAAGCAATATATGTATATATATAGATGTGATGTATATTAACATCTTTTCCAGGTATCTGGTATCAGGTATCTGTTATTTCAATGTTTTTCCAATTTGTTAATTGCTAGTGGTATGTCTGTTTGGTCTGTTGCTGAGTTTTCTGTACATTTTAAACATCAAACAGATGAACATTTTAGTCCATTAGACTGAAACATTTCAGCAAATGCTGGATGAACTGTCATGATACAGATATGGTCATGGTTTCCAGGGGCTTAATCCTACTGAGTCTGATGATAATAAACATCTGGTAATAAAATCTATATAACTGTTATTATTGATCTATAGTTAGTCAGTTACGAACATGGAATTGATAGCGCAAGAATGAAACAAGAGTTGATGGCACAAGTCTGGGAATGAGTTGCTGTATTTTTAGGAGTCAGGGTACAAGGCTCTGTAAATTTTCTGGGAGTGAGAAAAAGGAATAGGAAATAGGAAATAGCAAGTGATGGCGTGGAGGGATATAACAGAACATTTTGGCATCCCTATATAGGTTGAAACAGAGGGTTGACTGTGTTATTTATGATGCGGTCTTTGTTCCCAAATTCCAATTTCCAAGTTCCCAAAAGGCTGTCCATATACAGCTATCCAGTCTGCTGACTTTGGCAAAGCAAGACAGCCAGTGGAAAAGTACCGACTCTCTGCGCATTTGGAATGGAAGCCCCCTTAGCCAGTACTTATCTTGTGGAAATTTGTGTTATCTGATATCCTCAATTAAAAAAAATATATATTTGAAGCCAAAAATACAGAACTCCCAAAGTGCTGATTTTTTTTTTTCTTGTGCACAAAATATGCAATATCTTGTGTGTGCCGTACTGTATATCTTGGTTGCACAGGGATATACAGGGAAACAGGGAAAAAATATGATTTAAATACAAATACTAATAGAATTAGTATGTTTAGAAATCTTAATATTAAGGTAGTTAGTGGGTGATTCATGAAAAAAACTGTCTGAGGAAAAAGCTTTGGAACAGGGGTGACAGTTAGTTCATTAGGTAGAGCGTCTGCCCCTTTCTGCAGCAGCCTAGGGTTCAAGTCTGACCTGTGGCCCTTTGCTGTGCGTCATTCCCCTCTCTCACTTCCCACTTTCCTGTCAATCTTCAGCTGTATCAGTCAAAATACAGCTTGAAAAAACCAAATAATACTCATAATAATTTCTCTTAATAACAATCTTCTAAAACTCATGAGTGAAAGAGAACAAATAATAAAATAACAGGATTTTTCTATCCTAGGGGAGATGACATTTGATAGCCAACCCTACTTAATAGATACATTTGTTTCGGCTGTTTCGCTTCCTTTATATTCCCCCTGACCTGTCCACCCATCTCCTCCTGGTATGACACAGTGTTTTTAAGTCTGTGTGTCCCTGTCTCCTCCTCATTCTCTCCCTGTCTATCCTGTCCTGTCAGCTCTTTCCTTCCTGCTCTCCCACTGCAGGCTGGCTCCCTCCTTCCTGTGTTGTTCCTTCCATAAACAGATCATAGTCAACACTGTCTGCTGCTGACTGGGCCAAATACACTGATCGGCTCTCTAACCGACTCTTTCAGCACTGGAACGTGGGAAAGCTCATATCCCCTCCAGCAGGTTCTTGGCCTATTTACCAAGATGCTGCTTGCAGACAGTGGTGGAAAAAAAAAACTGCAGAGTCAAGCTGTGGAAAGGATCTATACAATTCAGGAAAACACTGATTCAACTTAACTGACACCCATACAGAGACTTCAAATATTCATCAGAACTTACAATGTGACATATTCAAGTTCCTTCTTTTGCCGACCAACAGTTCACATTATTTATGATTTATTATAATTATTTTGAGGTTCAGGGTGAGTTTGGCAGGAACTATACATATAAAATAATGAAGTGAAACATCTAAAATATTAGATTGAAGGATGCAGCCATAAAACATCTGGTTTTGGGTTTGAATATGAGTATGTCTGCAGCTGCATTTGAAGCTAGAGAATATTCGGAAGTCAGTCATCAAAATGTACTCAAGCATTAAATACATTCAAATGCCTTTGACTGCATTTGTATTTTAACTATGCAAAACTTTCCATCCTGAAATGGCAGTGCTGTGCCAGACAGCCATCATATAAAGTGAACCGTGCTGATAATACATGTCACTGCACAAGAGTCACTGTTTTCTCTCACTTTAAATTTTATTATATGGCACTTTTCATAAAGAGGCGATAGCAGTATTGCAGCCTTTTTTGATGAGGTGAGAGTTATGAGAACTGCAGGTCCTCTTCTATACTCTGCTAATATTTAAAAGATATTTTAATTGCAGTACAGATATAAAAGCTTACTCAAAATACAACTGATAAAAACCCCAGGGGGAAACCGGTCATGTTGCAAAACTTTGTCAAGTCTGTCTGGTTGTAAATTAATTGAAGTGCTTGATCTCTACTAACTTGTGTTTGTGTGAACCAAAAATAACTTTTTTTCATTTAAGCTTCCATCAGTGTTCGCTGATGGACTGGATTGCCTATCGTCTCCTGATCTTGTGTGTCTGTCTGTGTGTCCTCCTGCAGCTCGGACTGGACATTTCATGAAGGAGTTCAGTGACGTGTACGAGCAGCAGTATGCAGTGGCTCTCTTCAACAGTGTCCGCTACGAGATAGAAGGTGGAGGAGGAACGCAGGCGCAGCTGCTTCACAGAAAGGCAAGTACAGTATTAGTTATGAAAGAGGTTCAAGTCTGCTCAGTAGACAGAGCTTCACACAACATGAACAAATACAAAGTATGTGGCTTCCACCTGTGGTTGGATTTGAATATTTGTACTTTCTGGAACATATATAATATTTCTTATCATCTTTAATGCCACTTGACTTTGAATATTAAAGGGTAATTCCAGTTGTAACAACTTGGTTCTTATTTTTATATGTTTGGCAATCATTTATATTGATCATGATAAAATTGTAAAGTAATTCCTGACATCTGAGAAAACAGCAATGCTCAAGGGGACAACAGACAACCAGACAGGTTGTAGACCATGGTTCCCATGGTCCTCGAAGTCCTGGAAAGTTTGAATTGACAAACCTAAAAAAAATAGAAATTGGTGTTTTTTTGATATTTTGTTTTTTACTTAGTGTCACATCACTGCAACAGCACAAGTGAGAAGTGCTTGCACATTCAAGCCTCTCTCATTTTATTTTTATTGTCTGTGATCTTTAAAAGCCTGAAAGTTCTCATTATTAAAAATGTTTCCTTGAATTTGATGTTTAAAGGAGGTGTGGAAAATTGGGTAAAGAAAAGAAAATTGGGTGAAACTGACAGTGAGCTCATCCTACTGTCCGCCATCATTTTTCAGTTCCTCCAACTTCCTATTGATGTTGATGCATCTTGCTCTTTTACATACATCTTCCCATTCTAGAAGAAATGTTTAAAAATGTTGATTCACTGATGAACATTCTTTACAAGGTTATTTTGATTTTGGCAGCTAAATGATTTGTGCATAGAAAAAACTTGTGTGCTTTGCTAGACAGAGCTCGATGTTGTACACGAGGTGTGAATGAGCTCATCCTTGGGCTCTATGTACCAGTATCTTATCTAACAAGCTCTAGGTTTTGTATTCCTCTCATCTTTTTTCATTATAGAACGTACTGGAGGTCCCACTCTTGTTCACGTTTTGAATCGGTGAAGGGGAAGTGGAACACATTTCACACATGAACAGGGAGGCTGTTTAGAATTCTATTACGCCAGTTCATCTACTCCGTTACTGCGTGGAGGACAGCTGCTTGTGTGTGCTCATGACAGAAATGCTACATTATGCACATGTGAGCAAACACATATGTATAAGAAATTCTAGGGCTCTCTTTGTCTCATCTGATCACTGGAATAAAATGTACAATATGCAATATTCATTCTTTTTCTTTACTGAGAGCATTTCTGAACCGGTCACACATTTCTGTGGTGATCAGTTTGGCCTTCCAGCGTGAAGCCAAAAATTTGGGTGTGTTATGACATAAAACCCAAGTGAAAAAGTGTTAACACTGATGACATCCCTCTGAATAGTCTCTTATTGATTCTCACTAAAACCCCAAAGCCATTTAGATAACATTAGGCTGTGGTGTACCTCACATAACATCACGTTCTCTCTCCTCTACTCTGACCTTGTCACTCTTGCGCACAGAATCCACAGATTATTTCACATTTTTCAGCAAACCAACAGGAGCAAATCTGTTTTCTCACACCAACACCTCTGTATGTTCCAGCGCTGCTACTCCCCTCTTGGTTCTTTCCTTCCTCTATACGCAGACTTGTTTAGAGTATCATTTGATCTAAGACAGGAAATATGAAAACAAAATGGTTGGTGTGTATCCTTATGTAAACACTAAACACGCATATTTGGAAATACCAAATAGGCTTCAGGTCCCTTGAATAGTTGAGGGATATCTGACTAAGACCATTTTTAAATTGAGGGTAATGAAACAGACATTTCTCGGAAAAGCCCATTAATACATAAGTAAATTGTAAAATATGACAATACATTAAGCTTTAGTGTTGTTTCTGTGATTTTTCAGGACCCTCTGGCAGGCAGGTCCATTTTCTCGGGGAGTCTTTTTCAATATCTGGAGGAGAACAGGAAGTGGAGGAATCGCTTTGTGTCTGTGCCAAACAGCTACACCATCAACCTCTATGAAAACAAAACAGTGAGTGCACTTCTTATTCGGCTGAACAGATGTCTGATGTGTTTGATCTGACTTGTATTAAAACAGGTTGGCGTGTTTGCCATCTCTCTGACAGGCACATGAACGAGGCCTCCACCCAAAAGTTACCATCAACTGTGCTGGGTACAAAGCCCTGACCTCAATGGAGGAATACTTGGAGCTGATTAATGCCAGCCTGCCAGGTAGGATAAGGACAGACAGAGACAGTATGAATATAAATATGACAATATATGACAACATATGGATAAAAACTGCTGATAAAGTTCTACTTATACACAAGTTAACTTTTTGTTTTAAAAACTATATATACTAAATATATATATATTTTTATATATATACATTTTCTAAATCGTGTATTTTCATATTTTTGTTCTGTTACGTGACTTGTTGCAGGTATCAAGGCCAAAGTGGGCAGTCATCCATTTATCAAGTGTGCGAGCCAGTTCCCCCTCATCCTGTGGCACCCATACGCCCGCCACCACTACTTCTGTGTGATGACAGAGAAGGAGCAGAAGAAGTGGCACGCTGTGCTGCAGGACTGCGTCAGACACAGTGACAACGGTAACAATACACACAATGACCTCAGCTCTGCTTAAGTGGAAATGAAAGTAACAGCAACAGAATGGTCCCTGGCATCAGATTATTCACTTATTCATTTATTGGAAGATGGCAAGAAATGATACATCAGTACATTCAGTGTTTCAGAGTACATTTCAACAATTTGAACAGCAGTGTCTTTCTCTTTGTGCTCCACCTTTGCCAATTAGTACTTCCAAACCATTGTTGGCGGTTCAGACAAGGGTGTGTGTGAATGTGTGTGTCATGGTGTGAAGCCTTTAGATGCCATCAGAGTGATCTAATTGATCGGTGAATGTGTAATACTGCAGGAATGATGTGTATTAGTTGTTTTCTTTTTGGTCTTGGTTACAGTGTGACATGTTGTTGTCGTTGGATCAGAGCTACAATAGCCTGCAACCTACCAGACTGCATGACTCAAATAGTGGGCAGAGACTTTTTTACTCAACTGAAACCAGACTTATATTTGAGACAGACTTTTATTTCTATATTTTGATACATATAAAGTACAATTGTCTGTCTAGGTCTAAGTAGGCACAACATATTATAGAATAATCACTGAAACCATTAGTCGATTAATTGATAAGTCAACTTATAGTAATTAATTGTTTATGTCCTTTTCCTGATTATAAATCATTGTAACTTCAGTAACTTTGCGCTTCAGAGAAATTGTGATGGGCATTTTTGCCACAAATTATCAATTAAACAAACCAATAACAGACAGAGGCGGTGGAGGTGTTTTATTGTGCAGGTCTTCTTTTCTCAGCCTTTACTCATACACCATTGATGGTGTATTTTGGTTGGAGAATACTGCAGTGTTTGTTCTGCATTTGGTGGCACATTAAAGGATGTTTGCTTATCAGGGTGGAGAATTTGTTCTGGAGAAATGGTTCTTGTACTGGCATGCTCGTGTCATTGCACTGAGACACTGAAGTCAGTTTTATGCTGTTGTTAGGGTTGGATGGATGATGATTAATGTGGTGAAAAAACACTGGATGCCGGCTATGATCTCTGTGTTGAAAACTGTTGCCGTTACCTGTCCCCTGTCACTTCCATGATGCCTTGGTTTGAGTCTGTCGATCAATCAAAGGTCTTCATGGGTTGCGTGTTAAGCTCAACCCTGCAGTGAGCATCACATGACTGTGGTATTGCAGAATAAGCGGGAAACTTGGAAAAGCTGAGATAAAAAAAAAACTACAGAGATTTAGTGATTAAAAAAAAACGACTGCTGCACTGAACATGAACGGGCTTTAGTAGGGTGGTCCTCTCATTATTTTCTAATTAAGAATGAAAATAACATAGCTTTGCATGGTTTGTTTTATACCAAATAATACATGTTCATGTTGCATATTAACCTGTCAGCACTGCAAAAGCAGAGACACTTGATTTCTATTTGTGTACACCTGAACTGCGCGGGGCTGCTGTGACCGGACTTGCCTCTCGGCAGAGATGAAGGGGGACAATAAGCGCTGAAAGGCTGGCAATGAAAACCGGCAATGCAGTGAAAAATAAACAGATAAATTTGCCTTGATTTTGCAACCACACAAACCTAAACCACTGTGTTTAATTTGCCAGATGACAGTTGCTCTATGCAAAGTTGCTAATATCAGGCGCCATCACGGGTCAAAACATGCCAGCTTCAGTCCAGCATTCCAGTCTGGTAGCACAGCAAAAAAAGAGAAGATTACGACTTTGAATCATAATATTTATTCATTTCATCTCATAAATACTATTAATCTTTGATTATTAACTGGGCCCTGTCCATATTTGATTAAGAGAATAATAAGTATTAAATACTGGGGAAATAGATAGAGAGAAATGTTAGTAAAGTGCTAACGTCCATATTCTTTGGTAGGTACAACATTTGATCCCAGACTTTACCTCAGCTGACACTATTTTCAAGCACGTACATACACAAGTGTGTGGTTTTACATGCCTGTGAGTGCATACACACAGTTGTAATAATGTTTGAGCTTTTAGGCTTCAGCATCTGTCCTCATATAAAAGCTAATACATGATTTAATTATCTGCAATTGTGCCTTAAGCACAAGAAATCATCAGCTGCATTCAATCACTCAGCACCTACAGAAGGATACAAGTATGCATGCACTACAGTTTGTCTAAATGTTTTCAGTGTACGTTGAAGCCTCCATTAATCATCATCAACATACAAGTAAACTTCATGCCATGTATGAAACAACACACTGGCTATGGCTACTTACCAGGCAGCCAAAGTTGCTCAACCTGATTCAACCTTGTTTTGCACTTAACCAACTAGCATGCCAAGTAACTGTGCTGCTTGAATTCAAAGCGTTCTGCTTAAGTACACAGGACGCTGCCAGCAGCTGCCTGTCACTAGTATTTGTTTGGAAACATCCAGCGCCCAAGCCCAAAAGTTAGAGCAGCCAAAAAAACAGGGGCTTCATTTCTTCAGTCTTTGGAAAGTTTTGGTCAAAACCAGCCAATGGGCAAAGGAACCGGACGTTAGTGTTTCGCATTTTTTTTGACTGTAAAACAAAATGAGCCTTTGTCTGTATGCCTTTACTTCCCAACTCTACCTGTTCGGGCATGCTCAGTCTCTACATTCCAGCTGTGAGGCTGGGCTCCAGGATCATGTTGTGTGTGTGTGTGTGTGTGTGTGTGTGTGTGTGTGTGTGTGTGTGTGTGTGTGTGTGTTGCTGTTTTACTGTCGCCATGGTTGGTGTCAGTGTGGATTGGCGTTCATGTTTCTGGCCTGTGTTGACACGCCCAGTCTCACCTCTGTCATGTCAGCGAGGAAAACCAGAGCCAGTAAAAAAGACTTTTCCTGGGAGTGATAAATGGTTTTACAGGCTGACCCCTGCCCTGTCTGAGGTCCTTTTACTCACTGGACTCATACATACACACTGACACTTACTGTACAAGCTGCTGTTTTCAACAGGACAGATTGTAAAATGTTAGACTTTTTAAATAGACACATTTTGCTAACATTTCTATCTGGATGTCGAAGGGGCCTGCAGCTTTGCACATAACATCAGTCAGGCATAGTACAGTAAATGCTGCAGTAGCCATAAAGAATAAACTGCTTGCGGCAAAGAAGCTTCATGCAAAGCAGTCTATCAGCTGAACACTGACGCTCTTCAGCTACCTTTGATATTTGATCAGTAAAAACCACAAGTTAAATATTCACTCTGACCCAGAGAAGAACTATTTGAATCCACTGACACTTGTTGTTTTATCATCAACAACTCTGCAATAAAATGATCCACTGCTGCTTTGCATCGTCTTAACAGGTTGATTTGCAAAGCATCTCCTGTTAATCAGCTTAGCTAACAGGTTACCTCATCGCTCTATTCTGTACGACACAAAGCTGCAGCCCATCTGATTGGTCAACGTGGCAGTCTGAATGTTCTCACCACAGAGTTAAGCCTTGAGAGTTTGGGGAATATCTTTACAGTTTACCTTTGTTTGTTTGCACGTTAAAATAAGTACAGTATTTAAGGCAGAATGATAGAAATTAAAATCTGCCTGCTCTGGATGCTTGACCTATGTAGTGCTCTGTGGACTAGACTGGAGTCACCGCGTCCCTTTACCTCTGTAATCAACCTGGTGAGTCAAATGTTGTAATGACTAAAATTGGATGTTTCCATAAAGCTTCAGGCCACTCCAATAAGACTCCAGTGATGTAATAGTGCCAAAATCGATGCTGGATTCATAATAAACTTAACAAGTAAACAATGATGGATACCCAGTGATGTGACTCATTCATTATTTGATTGGCTGGTCAGCAGAATATGGAGTAAAAACAGCTAAAATGTGAAGATATAGTGCCTTTCTTTATACCATTGAGATGAGGACATCATTTTGGGCTCTTAAAACATATACTTCTTTGATATTTATACAGTTCTTCAGGAGGTTCATTTTTTTTACTTGACCAATAGGCAGCATTCCAGAACCCAGGCCGATAGTGGATCACATTAGCAGTCGAAGACTGCTCCGAGCTCCCGTTGGGCCACTAGAGAGCCATCAATCACAGCCAGCTCTCCACCCCCACAACCTTTAAAACCAACCTAGCATCCCTCTGCTGTGATCAGACCTCAGACTAATTCCACACAGCAAGAAGAGACCTGCAGTGGACAAATTGAGGGGAACATTTCAACCAAGGCTCGACGTTAGCAGAGACAATATATATTGTGGAATATATAAAATACAGCAATACAGGGTGTGCGGCAGTCTCTCATGTACACGACAAAATCACCTGTTAGTTGTTATTCAGCCATGTGTTTGTAATGTCTGCGGCTGATGGTTATGTTTCAATGAGTGTTTACTGTACTGTAGGTTTGGCGGGTTCCACAGGGCACCACCATATGGGGAAATCTTACTCATGCATGTCCATGGGGGCAGCAGCAGTGTGATGGTTTGGAAGGAAGTCTTTAAAACCAGCGACAATGTGAAGGCAGGTGGCCTGAAGTCTACAAAGACCACATTTGACATCCAAATGCTTAAAAAGCCATACAAATTTCAAATATATTGAACTCAGAGAAACACACACACACACGTTTGTATATGTGAAGGCCTGGGAACTTATCCACGGCTGCTGCTAAAATCCCACCAACCAGAGTGTGGTGAGCAAGGCAGGGAGGGAAATGCCTCAAATAAAGAGACCGTGGTAAGTACTGCCACATGTTCTATTTATACACAGCACACACACACACACACTGCAAAGAAACTGAAATCTGTCCCTTGATCTTGTATGGTTAAGAGACATGGGGAATGTCTAGTGATTTACCAACCTTACAGGCAGATTGTCAAAAAAATATTCCTCCTTTTCTGTTAGCATCAGGAAGAAATTTTCTCTTGTGGGGAGCAAGCTGAGAATGTAGAAGAATTCACTTTCATTCCACACTGGTCATAGATCACAAGTGTCAAACTCATTTTACTTCATGGGCCACATACAGAACAATTTGATCTCCAGTGGGTCAGACCAGCAAAACCATCGCAATTTACAACACTTCCAATTTCTTCCTTTCTTTTAGTGTACAAACAAATTCTGAGGGACCACCCATTTAGATGCTGAACAGCATGAATCTTGTGCCATTTCATCTACGTCTACACTGTACGTCATACATAGGCATTACAATGTACAGATCAGAATCGACAAAATCACAAAATATGTACATCTATTTATTTGTCCACTGGACAAAGAAAGAGTAGCAGTGCACACAAGTTCTGCAATTTTCATATTTTGCAAAGTCATTGGGTGGGCTTGATTGGACCCTTTGTTTGACACCCCTGACATAACTTGTGCCCTGAAAGTTCAAATGAAAAACTTCCTATCTACCATTTAAGTTTTAAAAAATTGTAAAATTTGCACATTGTTCAATAAAACATAAAACAATATCCAATAAATCAGACTGGATTTTGTAGACCTGAGGTACCAGGTTACCATTACCAGGCCTATAGTAATATGATTATGAAGAAGCGGAATAATACATATTTAATGATACAATGTGTTTTATGGGCTCCAATTAGGTGGTATTACTGCAGTCTGACTCTCCTGCATTCTTTCTCATAACACCACCAACAACAGGATGTTGATTTTGAACTACAGTAGGTCAACAGTCCATTATCACCCACTTAGCTACTGGATCTGCATGTACTGTGCTGTCAGCTAACGTGATTAAAACACAACAACATTAAGACTATGGAGAGTTTTAAAGTATGATTCAAAAGGAGCACATTTAGGAAGGAGGAAACATACATACCTCCATGTATGTAAACAGATAAAAGCAACATGAAGAAATACAGTAGTAATGATCCGGAGCTACAGTTCCCATAATCCCAGGTCTTTTGGGAGGGGTAAACACTTAGTATATAATGTTGACTGTGGAGTCAGAGAGTTAGGTGTGGACTACAACCCGAGTCCTGTTTTTTTAGTCTATATTTGCTCATATTTTTGGAAGTAAAAGTAAGCAAAAATCAGAAGTTTGCCAAATTAGCTGTGAGTGGTTCTTGTTTGCAGTGAACCACTGAATGTAGATACAGCTATCACTGGATTACTTTGATACTGAAGAAAATTTTAAAACATGATGATTCATACTGTAAGATGAGTGCTAGTTGTAAGGAGCATCAATTTTAGGATTCCTGAGTGGCTTTATGAACTTTGGCATATGAGACCATTTAAATGATTGTATATTCATAAGGAGAACTGGTTGGATGACTCTTGGTCTTTAAACTTTAAAAGTTTGTGTAGCTGCTGCTGACATACACATTATCAGTTGTAGGTCTTGAACTGTCTGGTATAAGGATAATAAAGTATAAGCCAGTCAGCTGCTGCGACCCTCAGACGCTTTTCACTAAATTTGACCTCCAAATGATGGTTGGTAACTTGCCAACGTGGCAGATGCCTGTGCACTTATTTTCCCACTGCGCCTCTAACCTTAGTGTCCAGTGAATTCTCATGGAGACCTGTGCCAAAACAAGCTAACGCACCGTCCCTCGGCCCGTCAGCAAAGACTTAGTGAACCGCGAGCAGAGACGGCTTCCTGTCTGGCTCTGCCTCTCCCCCTCCTCACTCCTTGGTCACTTCCTGTCTTTGTCAGCCTCCTCTGAGTCACAGACAAAACAACTTGACAGACACCCTGGCAATAAAGATACACAAATGCACATTACTGCTTGTGCATAAGAAACTTCACAAAGATTAGCACTCAGGCATGCTGGGTACACCAACCATTCATCCGTTATGCAGCTCAGGAAACTCCAACATTCTTGTCTTTCATGTTTGGCAGCTCAAGAGGAATCAGACTCACAAAACGGCGAGAGTGGACGCTGAAATGTCCAGAAAACAGTTCCATGGGTTGTTCTTTGGGCTTAGAAAATCTGTATGATTGTGGTATTTCCTACTTTTACCACCGGAAAATGGAATACTTCAGTGGAAATGGGGAAATATACGGCATTTGTTAGTGTTAAGCCTGAGTGAAAAGCTGAAGCAGACACGCTTTTGTTAAAAAGGTATTCCTGCTTTTGTTGAACTGCTACTGTATATGATTGACCATCCCATATGATGACAAACAACATTTCAATAAGGGCTGGGTTGAAAAGCAGCAAACTTATCCTTTAATTACACAGTTGTGCGTCAGAAGGACTTTTATTTAAAGGAGGAAGTTCTCTGAAGGACAAACTTCTAATTATAGGGACGTTTTATTCCATACACCTGTTTATGTCCTTTTGTGAGAGATGTATGACTTTCAGCACCAGCGTCCCACAACGCTGCGGCCTTGAGAGAGGCAGCCAGTGATGTATTTTCATCACTTTAAACACAACCACATAATAAGAACCAACTTCCTAAAAACACACGCACGTTGTGCGTCAAGTGTTTTGTGAGCTTCCTCTATTGTCCTGTCAGTTGGGAGGGGCTGTAACCGTAGCAACCACATGAAATCTGTCCCTTGCAACAAGCCAGCATCTTCCTGTTTTGAGGGATGACACAGTCGGGTGTGATGGGGGGGGGCAAAGTTGTGTTGTGTTGTCATACATACGCTCCAGGAACTGTTGCTGAATATACCGCTGGCTAAAATTATACTTGCAGGCCATCTCACTGAAGTGACTCAGATGTTATGGAAACGGTTTTTATTGTGAGAATCTTCAGTAGCCAATCAGACGTGCAGACTTAGGACAAAAGGGAACAGAAGAGAAATAGAGAAATCACAAAAAACGCAATGAAAAAAAAAAAACAAGACAAAAAACAAAACGCCATTTTAAGATCAGCTATCACTGCATATTGTGACGTGACCAAGAATCTGCTTTTTCCTGCACCCAACAGGTCTGTCAGAGGACTGCACTGTTCAGATGCCGGCCTTCACTGATGCCGTGAGACTTCACAGACAAGCCAAGGGACACTACGGGACCTGGGATATGATGTGTGGACAGCCCCCACAGGTCAGGATCTCACATTAATACAGCTGTATCCCCAAGTAGATCTAAAAACAGTGCCTTTCCCAGTTTAGAAGTTAAACTGTTAAACTTGGGTGTCTACACGTCACTGGTTGCTGATTCTAACTTCAAGGTGACTGAAATGTTTAATATCTGCTGAGGAGCGCCTGAGCGCGCCATTAGCTGTAAACTCATTTTTGGAGTTCAGCCTTGCCTTTGTGGAATATGTCCTTCAGAAGATCCAGCACCCGATACAACTCATGCCTTCCTCTTTGGAGGTGGATTGACACTGAGGATATTGTGCCTCAAATAGCTCATTTGTAGCAGCTGTTAAAAGTGATTTTCAGGAACTATTTCCAGTTTCTGTGAGTACCTGTCCAAAGTTCAGTTTAGGGCTCCAGAAAACACTCCATCTACATCATGAACACACACCCTTTCCTCACACTACGAAACAAGAAAACATACACAAGACCTTCAAAGAGACTGTCAGCAACAAGACCCCACCCCTCAACATACCAGCATTCTCTCTCTGCACACACACACACACACACACACACAGTTGAGTGGGGTCTCCCCTCTGAATGAGTCCCTTTCATTCTCCTGCTAGTTCTTCATAGTCGCTCTGTGTTTATAGCAGGCACTTTTTCTTCATTAATCTCCATGTTTCCTGTCTGTATTCATGTTTGTGTTAATATAGGTGTTGGTTTAGTATATGTGTGCTTTTGCTTGTTGCGAAGTTCTTGTGGTTAGTAAGTCGTCAAAAGTTAAAATCAGCTCAGATTTACAAAGGAAGGTGTTGTATCTTTGACAGGGTAGTTATGTTGTTAACAGTTATGAGGGCTGGCAGACGGTGCAGTGGTTAGCACTGTCGCCTCACAGCAAGAAAGTTTCTGGTTTGAAGTTTGCATGTTCTATCTGCGTCTGCGTCAGTTCTCTCTGGGTATTCCAGCTTCCTCCCACAGTCCAAACACATGCAGGTTGTTTGGTGACTCTAAATTGCCTGTAGGTGTGTAGGCCCTGCGATGAGGTGGTGTATCCCGCCTCTTACCCAATGACAGCTGGGATTGGCTCCAGCCCCTTATGTCCCTTAAAAGAATAAGCCGTTGCCGTAGTTTCATATCATGTGTGAAGATATTGTCTTGTTATACTAACTTGCAATGCTGCCTTTGATACATGAAGGACAGAACAACATCTCCAGCTCAGTCAGGTACAGAAGAAGGAAGAGTAGTAGAGTGAGTGTCTGTACCTGACAAAGAGCCAATTTGGGCTCAAAATGTTGCACATTTCTTAGAAGAATGGAAGGTATTTTTAACTGGAGCAGATGGTAAAGCCAGGAGACACTGTAGGAGAATATCTGGGTTATTTCAAGCAATACATTTAGAGATTTCTCTCACTTTCAGATATGAAGGTGGATTTTTAATCTCTGGTGTAATGTGAAAACAAGTTTGTGATCAGTACTGTATGTAGATATGAGCTTTATGATTTGAGTAATACACATTTGAAAAGAGCTCAGCTGTTTTTGATTTGTGAAACAAGCCGTCACGTTAAACACATTGCTTTGAGCTCAAATAGATTGCAGGGAAATCGGTAATATCACTACTTAAACTATATGTCACAAAGGTCATGTGACTGCCAAACCATTTTGTGAATGCTTACGTTTCTAAAGCCTGTTTACATTATTTACCTGAGAGCAGAGACTGCATCGAACCGAGAGGAAACAAAAATCAACAAGACCAATTCAGCCCATAATAGTCATATTACTCACTATACTGAATATCATTCAAGTTTCAACACTAAGACAAACACAAAGCATTATGATGCAGCCGCCAAACAATGACCAGAAGAAAAAATAGCGACATGACGAAATGCACCTTCAATACCATTGAAATACAGCACATAGAAATTAACAGCAAGCTGACAACAAGACCTGAAGCACAAATATGCAGGCCTTTTGACATGCAGGAATATCATGGGTGTAAATAATGAAATTATTTCCATCTTGGGTCCTGGTATTGTTCATGATGGCTCTTTGGGACTCTAATAGAACAGAGCCATCGTTAATGTTAGCAGTAACTCCTGTGATATTTCTGCTATGACTGATGAAGTCAGAATGCCTTTTTAGCCTCACAGTGAACTGATGTAACCTAAACACGAGAAACCAACACCAACGTGACAGAGCCAGGGCATACAGTAAACTGGTAATTTACTGTATGATAGCACATGTAGCTAAGAGTTACTGTACCTCAGAGAAGTGACGCACGGACTTCCCACAGGCTCATGCAGACAACAGGAGCATCCTGGCCATGGACCAGGCTAGATTGACTATGAAATGCTACGTCAGCAACTGTATTGTTGACGACATAATTAGCTTTTAAACTGAGCGGAGTAACAGAGTTAACTATTGGGCGAGATATTGATGATTCAAATAGGCCGCCTTTCATGAAAGATGCCTTAAAAATACAGACCTGTCGCACGAATGTGTATGCTGAATGTAGCAGTCTTCTTAAAGTTTTCTGTTTGGACTATTGAGCAGGTTTTGCACAATTTCAGCAATACATTTATAGTCGTGTGCCAGAGTAAGGAAGCGAAAGCATATTTTCAGCCTGCTGTTTTCAGGCACTATCCTTTTTTTGGCCGGACCGCAGAAAAGTGGAGCCAGCACTATAAGAAAGTTTGTTCCTGTCTGACTTACTGAATGAGTGATGAAGTTACACCATTGGTTGGTCCACTGTTTGTTTTTCCTCAGCGGCCGATGCGCTTTCAAAATGAATACATGCAGTCTTCAATTACATCCTCAGAATGCTTTCACAGCAGAAGTCAGACAGCCCTCAACTTTAAGTAGGAAATAGGAGTGTAGCTATGGATACAATTTGGTATAATATATCCAATGCAGACCCCTGATATTAATACAACTGTTTGATGGCTGAATATGTTTAATTTTTAAGGCCTTGCGGTTTTTGTGGTATCCAGGCAGATGTTGCAAGTGACACAACATACATTGAGAGGAAGGTAGAGGTCGAGTCACAGCCACCGATGCAACAATAATAGAAAGAAAACACCATTTAAATGAGCCCTTTCAGGCAAACAGACTTAAGCAAACACTACAATATACCCGTTGTTTGTCAGGCGTTTCTGTTCGTCTGTTTGGAAAAACTATTCTGCTTTTGTCACAGCCATTCATTACCCGGCAACACGTTTCACCAAATATTTAGTTTAGCTTCGTTAAAACCTCATGGAGGTGCTGAGCTTTACGCGTGTGCTAGCTGTGAGGGCAGTGGCACTAAAAACACCTCTCTGTGTCCAGCTGTGTGTCATCTCAATCGCCCCGCTGTATCCACAAAGGAAAAGAGAGTTTTTCTTTGGGTGGAGAGATTGGTTGTTTTTGACTACACCTCTGGTGTAAAAATCCCCAGTTGGAACATTGCCATAGTAACTCTAACATTCGGTAACTGGTGAAAATGTGGGACTGATGTTACAGCTACTACTTTAGCTGTAATGGATTTTTTAATTTGATTTATTTACACATAAAAATGACACATATTATAAAAAAAAAATATATTAAAAGTGTGTAAATATTGTATCTTGTGTGTGTACCGTACAGATTCTAGCAAATCTGGTGATGGAGACCCTCCACCCAGAGCTTAGGAGCATGATTGGTCCTCGTCTGAAGGGGAAGATGCAGCAGAAGCAGAGGAATTGGATGTTGGTGAGTACTAACACTCCACTGTTCAAATCACTGCAGACATGCCACAGAAACTCAACATCCAAACTGATTGTGTTTTTGAACAACTCTCCCCTCCAGATCTCTGATGCGGTGTACAGGCAGGTGTTGGCACAGACCACCGGTCAGTATGAAGCACTGGTCGAAGCCTGCGAGGCGCAGAGAGTTCCGCTGGATGCCAGACTGCGAACCGACATGGACCAGATCATCACGTCCAAAGAGCACGTCAGCAGCAAGATACGAGGTGACCAAAGATTTTTTTTAATGCAGTAACTGATTTTGGAACATTTTTCCAAATGAACATCAAATATTTCATGATGCCTCCATTCATTTAAGGCTGCAAACACAAAGCAGACAGTCCATGGCGCCTTTTGTTCTGCATGTTGAATGTTTTTGGCCAAAGCACAGTCATTGATGTTAATGTACCTTTTGCATTGTGCAGAAGTTTGTGGTCAGAGAACATTGAAGCCTGTAATTGAAGGTGGTTGAAGTTTATTTTTACATATACTCATAATGTCAAAAGTATTTAAATGACTATGTTTCATTGTAAACTACACATTGATAAGTAGTCACTGAAATGTAAACAAATTTAGCCCAGTTTTAACCCAGACACATAGATGTGGTTCCACCTGTAAACATGCAGAACCAGGCTTACTGGGTAGTTGTATACTCCAAAAACAACTTAAAACTGCTCAATCTCAAGAGGGAAGAACTCTCTGCAGTGAGCAGTACAGCTGCTGACACCTGTAGAGAGTCCACTTTGTTCCAGGTTGTACGCCGGTAATAGTTAGGAAGGAAGTATTGTGTTTAATTTAAAAAAAAAAACCCAACATATTAATACATAAATCTACTTTTAAGTGAAGACCACCTCGGTTTACTAGCACATGTCCAACATGCCATGCAAAAATGACTTGCTTCACTTGGTGCTCACCATGCTGTGTAATACGATCATCCCGACCTCAAGTGCACGCTTCATTGTTTGCCTCATTGAGATGTAGCTGTGGTTTCTCTGGTTCAGGGATTATTGGCACAGTGAAGCGATCAGTCTAGTCACTGAATAACGCCACACTGCTCAAGTTTCCGACGAGTTTGTTTGGAGTTTTGGCACTAACAGGGCCTTTCCCCTGTAACTAAACCTCCCTTCATATCTGACATTTTCCAGCTCTTGTTGTTTTTTTTTTTTACTCTCTGCATTTTCTTCTCACTTTGTTTCCACTTTGTATTTAGGTCTGTTGATCCCTCGGTCATTCCTTTGACACTCGCTCATTGTGTTTGATTAGCTGGCTTCTAGAGAACCACAGCATCCACCCTTGAGCGTCGAGCACATTTCTGTTCAAAAGTTAACTTGGCACAGGCTGCTCATTTTTTTTCTCCCATTGAGTTAAAGTGGCTGAACTGCATTCCATCACCTGCACTGTACGCATCTTCTCTGACTTAATCCCACAGATAAGGCTTGAAACTATAAGTCAGCTGCACAAAACGATGCAGGTTCACGTTACATGAGGGTAGTGCAGACATTTCAGAGTTGTAAACCTAGACGTGAATTTTATTGTCGGCCTCATTTAGCATAGATTGCATTACAAACAGGTATCTTAGAGAAAGAAAGCTGCAGGGCTTCCATTTAATGTCACCGAATGCATACCAACCATTTCATACCTAGTGTCAAACAATACACTGTGCTTTGTGATAACATATTTGCAGAGTTTCTCTAAAGTCAAAGCCATGCCTTTGTTATTCTTTATGCCACGACTGACTCTTTGTCTTCATCTGCAGTAATTTTAGTTGACATGCTGCAGAAACTAACCATGAATATGTTCTTTTCTTACTTTCCATGCAGCTATGGTGTTGCCCAAGGCGGAGCAACTCCTGCGGAACAGCATCCAGCCATACATCAGCTCCATCCTGGAGGCCCTGATGGAGCCCACAAGCCGAGGTTTCTCCGAGGTCAGGGATGTTCTCTTCAGGGAGTTGGTGGAGATCAGCAAGAACTCGCTAAATGGAGGGGGCAAAGAAAAACTGGGAGATGTGAGTCATGTTGCAAATTGTTCTTTTGTACATGAATTAATGAAAGGTAAGGGCTTGGTTTAGGTGTTAACATGGTGCACAGTAAGTCTACTTATCTTTGTTTTTCGATAACCAAGGTAATATAGAAGGAAAACAGGAGGAGAAGGTATTGTTACTGTCTGCTGTTTTGTTTTGCCGACTACATTAATGCTGCATTGATTTGTTTTCGGCCACCAGGGGACAGAATTCCACAGCAACACGGCAAACCCACAATCCTGATGTTTTATCACCTTATTATAATTACAGTTATTATTGAGTTGTGGCTAATACTAGTGCAAGCAGCTGAAACTGAAAACACCTGTCTGCTACTGCTGGAAACTGTGCCGTAAGATCAAAACAAGGAGCTGAGTTGGATTAAATTCTCTGTGTGTCTGGCCATGTCTGCCCACACAGCCATTTGATTCAGTGTTTACATAAAAGGCGATTAATGCAGCTTCGACAGACACTATTTTACACTCCGTCCTGGGAGAGGGATCCCTCCTCTGTGGCTCTTCCTGAGCTTTCTTCCTCATTTTTTTCCCTGTTAAAGGGTTTTTTGTGGGCAAGTTTTTCCTCACTGGAACCGAGGGTCTAAGGACAGAGATGGTGTCACTCCCTGTACAGATTATAAAGCCCCCTGAGGCAGAATGCGTTTTGTGAATTTAAGCTATACAAATAAAATTTGATTTGATTTGTTATTTGCATCATCAGATGAAACAGGAAATCCACCAAGCCCTTTTTTTCCTTACATTTGTTACCAGCACTGCTTTTTCCACACAAAACCACTTCACATGATCACAGACTCAAAGCAAACAGACTGAAACCTCACTGAGCTTTATACATGACAGGAGCAATTACAATGACTTACCTGGCTCTAACTGGGTCAAATATACTCCAGTGTTGACTTAACTTCAGTTAGGGAATATAGTTCAGGTGTTAAGGTGCAAATGTGAAGAGTATTCCCTAACATTTGATTCTAGTCACATTATTAGTGTGTGAAAAGGCAGTGTTTGTGGGAGCCTTGGCTACGTTAGTGCTAGTCTTTAATTAGAAGTGAGGGAGTGTCCTCAGCTGCCCTCGCTGACTGATCCTGAACAATCAACTCAGCCTTTTTGTCTGGTCTCATTTCTCCTCATATGCTGCCTGCACCACCTTGATCACTGTCACCTTCAACTGTCTGTGTTTCCCGCAGCACATGGAGAGGCTGTCCATGCTGGCCTTCCACCCAGTGAAGATGCAGAGCTGCTATGAGAAGGTGGAGCAGCTCAATCTGGAGGGGCTGCAGCAGAGGTTCGACGTCTCCAACCCTTCTGTGTTCATCAGCAGGGCTCAGATCCTCATGAGGGGGGTAAGCTGCTACAGTGATTATCAACGTATCAACAATGTACCAAAGCAGTGTCAGGATGCCTGAAAACACTCCCTAATTCCTGGTGAGACAACACACACCAGCAACCTGTCCCATCTGTGGTGAAGTCTCTACTTCCACCTGCTGGACAGAAAGAGTGTGACACTAAAGATGAACTGTGAGCTGCAGCTGGGCTGTGGTTTACAGCACTGATATGATGCTATGTTTTGATTGATATGTTTCTTGTGCCACTGTACAACTTATACAACAACTATTTTGACAGCAAATGGACAATGCAGTGTACACATTTGAGCAGCTGCTCAACCAGTCTTTAGAGGCCCAGGGAGGAGACGACATGTGCAAGAACATCCAGCGATGCCAGGACCGAGTTCTCAAGGTAAAATGGGATAATTAAAACAGGCTGTTGTTGACAGATGGTGAGATGGATGGAAGCATGAAGTCAGGTAAAGACTTTATAAAATGTTTTCATTATTTAAGTTACAGCACAGTACAGAAAAATAAGTAGATGCTAAGTAAAGAATAATATAAAGAATGTTTTTCACTTACCCATAGTCACGTCTAGCCATGTTGGTTTTATTCGAAGATATATCAACCCCAGTACAACAAAGAGAAATACCTACCTGTCCAGATCTGGATATATGGTCTATTTTATTTCAGCAGTGTTGTAGTTCTTGGTATTGGCCTTAGCCTTGAGAATGGACCACTTTTTGATGGTCTTGGCCTCGTCTCAGAATCAACCACATTTTTACTTGATCTTGTCTCTGGCTCAGACAAAGAGAACTTTTATTTCAAGATTGGTTAAGACAATTGATCACAACTGTGGGGATATCACTAAAGTGCCTGATTGATCGTCTTAGCTTTGATCCTGTCTCAGTCTAACATCATCACTGTGATTGAACTTAAAACTTCCAATAGACTCATTTCTGTTTGAAATGTTTCAACACTGTTAATGGCTTTTACTACTCTTCAGCCGTGCCCCACTTCATATGCATTCAAAGAAAATGAATGATGGCTGCCTGCAAAGAGAGTCCATTTTATTACAGACTGTTCTTCTGCAATAAAATTTGACATCTGAAACCACAAAGAGTTCATTTGCAAAGCAGCGTCCAAACGAAAAACACACAGCAGTCTCTAAGGACTGCAGACAAAAACATGTCTTGGTCTTGTCTCGGTCTCATCACACTCCATTCTTGGTTATGCCTTGGTCTTGGTTTAGTTGACTGCAACACTGGCAGAAGCAGAATGGAATGTTGCGAGGTGTGAATTGCTCAGGTAAATATGATTTGTGCAACAAGTAGAGAAGCTGTTACAAGTCATTAAGCTCTCTCTCTCTGTGTTTCTGTTCTTTCCCTGTCAGAAATATGATTATGACAGCAGCACGGTGCGCAAGAAGTTCTTCAGAGAAGCTCTGCTGCAGATCATCATCCCATACATGCTGCAGCAGCTCTCTCCATCCTGCTCACCTGTAAGTAGCACCCAACACGGCTTTCTTCACACGCTATCATTTTATACTCTGTTTAAATTGCGGGCATTACAGTGTACCATATGTCATTACAGGATTGTACAAGATTTACACTGTGAGAGAGTTTTCTATTCAAGCATGCCACGCATGGTGGGTTACACAGAGTCAAGCATATGTCTTGACGTCATCTCAGATTGTTATGGGAACGCTGACTTATTTTCCTTGAGATCCGCGGCAGCTGTATGTTTGTGTTTAGGAAAGCAGGGACCATTCTCATCATTACAATGGAAACCAAGGTCAGAGGACAGGGCTGTCTCACTCCCTAGACACAACAGACAGGTAGATAACACAGAAGCCTTTGCAGAGTCAGATAACAGTGTTAGGACCACTGAGTATTTAGACAAGCCAGAGAGGACAGCGTCTACAGAATTGAGGCGGCATCATGTCAAGACAAGCGCACTGATGAATCCTCTGTTCTCATTGGCCAAGCTTTAATAAACCTTTCAGCACAAGACATCTTGGACTTTCTCTCCACTGACTGCACTGAATGTGTGTTTCAGCCATTAACAATGTGACATTTGCATATAAATATTGAATTTCACTAACATCTATGAACATTTGCAAGTATTGATTCGGATTCCTTCGGTTAGCATGCACCCACGGCCAGTGTGACTTTGACTCAACCCTCCGTGGAAACACACGCAGGGATCAGCAGGAAGCATGCTCTCTGAGCGGATCAGAGACATTAAATATCACTAAGTTGATACATTTGATATGTAGGCAATGCTCTGACCACTGAAAGCATTTTGAAGCTCATCTCCGACCCTCCCTCATCCTTAGGAGCTGCCTCGCTTCAGAGAGCTAATCTTTGAGGACTTCTCCCGTTTCCTGCTGGTGGAAAACATGTTCGAGGAGGTGGTGCTGCAGTCTGTCTCCAAGGACATAATGATGGGTAAGGGCCAAAAAAAACTTAAGATTTAGACATTATTGTTGCCATGGTAGCAGCAGTGGCAGTTGGAATAGATCTCATCAAAGCATATTTTGAAATATATTTGATTTTTTTTCCTTTTCTTTCTTTGTCCAGCTGTGAAGGAGGCGGCTGTCCAGAGGAGACACAACCTGTACAGGGACAGCATCATCCTGACCAACAGTGACCCCAACCTCCACCTGCTCGGAGAAACTCCTTCAGTGGACTGGGCTGCTAAATTTGGTGGTGATGAGGCAGACGGCTCTGTCGATGTTGGACGTAATGAAGGAGGAGGCTCTGGGAAAAGACGCAGGCAGGTGGTATCCATGATCCAGCTGGACGGGGTTCCTCTGCCCTATGAGTCCTGTTTGGAGGTCCCAGGTGTGGAGCTTATCCCAGAGGAGGATGCAGAGATGTCTGATGTTAAAGAGGAGGAACAAGGGGAGGAGGAGGAGGAGGAGGACGCAGACTTGCCTGAGCTCCCCAAGTCTCCCAAGTCTCCTGATAGCGTGAATGAAATCAGAGACCTGATAAATCCCGTGCTGGAGGTAGTGATTCCTGTGTCAGAGGAGAGCCAGAGCGACATCACCAATGGGACGGAGCCGACCACAGGCACCATCACCATGGAGGATGGGGTAGAGGAGGATGTGATACACGTCACCACCGTGGTGGAGGATGTCCCTAGGAAATCTCTGCAAGGCAAGTCATCCCCGCAGACAATTCTCCAGCAGCTGATAGGAAGCAAGAAACAGGAAGCTGATGAGGAGCATCGGGAGGAAACCGAGACAGCGGTACAGGAAGACGACAGTGAACAGATTGTTGAGGTCTCTGCAGCAGAATCGGCTTATGAGTCCGCGCCTAAGCCACCACTGGCTACGGACTCCAGCCCATGTGGCGACAATGGCTTCCAGTCACCGACCAAAGAGGGGCTGGATGAAGGTGAGCCTCAGCCAATCATAAACAAAAAGGACAAGATTATTGACCCAGGAGAAGTGGAAGTGCTTCTAGCATAGGAAGACAATCCTCTGAACATGAATCTCATAAACTGGAGAAAGCAGCAGAGTGCGCATCACATTTAATGGGAGAGAATTGGAATGAAAAAGGATTGTATTTAAGAGTTTTAATTCAAAGCGTTGCCTTTTCTTTTTATCGTTCTTCACACTGCACACTCAACCAACCACAAAACCAACTCTCTCATCCTCCCCTAGAATTTTCTTTTTTTTTTAAAAAAACATGTCTTTGGTGATTGGTTCCTTTCTTTGCATCTTAATGAATCTCAATGAAAGTTTTCTTCATCTTTTTGCATATGACACTGAATTCAGCATGTCTGATTTATATAAGTAAGGTTCCTATATGCTACGCCACGTGAAAGTAATCCACTATTTTAAACATATAGAATAAGGGAGGAACACTAAACAACATCTACATCTAAGTTATTCATGTTTTCACACCTTACAGGAGAAAGTAAGACCTGTATTTTCTCTATATCTCACAACCATACAGATTATATATACACACAGTTTGTGCCTTTAACTGTACTGCAGGATTCCGCTTACATGACCACATCCCCTACCTGGGCAGCAGGGGGTGCTACAATAAACCTTTAGATATTATGGGGATTTGTACAACTATTTTTAATAACTGTTTCTTTTGAAATGCCGGAATCTATTTTTGTAAATTGTAATGTTTTAAAATATGAAGTTTGTTTACTTTGAGCGCTTTTCCTGTATTCGCAAATGGCCTTCATGTTTCAACACTAGATGTTTTAGTACAAACCTGTCAGGGATGATGTACACATCCACTGTGATTTAAGAAGTAGTATGTTTTGTTATTTGACAACTGTGCAGCAAAAAAAAAAAAAACAAGTTTTTGTCTCTTCATCTGTGAGTCTTTAACTTGTAGGATTTTGATGAACTTGTAACCAGATTTTTAATGTTGGCTTCTGTTAATGTTCCTTATTTTACCCAACTTCACTGTAATTACACTGACTCACACATGACGGTGACAATTCTTCTATTTAAAACCTTTTGTAATTTAAGTCTGGATGAAGTGGCTTTTACAGTTTTATCTTATCTGTGTAAAAAATGAAAAGAATAGACCAAATCACTTGTCAGGAAGACTTGTGGCATTAGGCACACAGATGACTTGGGTGTTGTGTAAATCCAGGTTTAATAAACTTCAGATATTATTTTATTATAATGTAGCGGTGAGTAATTTCCTTTTCTTTCTTCAAGGAAATGTCCTGAAACAATTTGATTTGGTACCAAGTATAGGGAAATTAGCCACAGTCACTGTCCATTGTATGCTTAGCAGTTGGCATATTTGAATATTCAGTTGACCTGCAGGGCACCAATTAAACCGAGATAATCCTCAATTCAAAAGCGGACATAAAAGGGGAAACCTGAGAGACAGAAACAGAGGAGGAACATGACATACTAAAGGTGTTGTACATGTTGGATAGCAGAAGTGGAATTAAAACACACAGCAGAGATGGAATAAAAAGAAACATTATTTCATATTTTACTCTGTTTTTATTATAATTAGTACCAAATGACAGCCCCTCCAGGAACCTTCTTGCATATATCAGTTTCTTTCAGGGAATTGTTTAGAGCCTTTGTTACCACATTCTTTTGTTGTTAGCATCACACGTACACGCACACTGGGTGAGTCTGTTTCACTTCTATATGAACAGCCCAAGCTGTCAGTGGCCTGTTGTGAAATCATCTATTGTCACTGTTTCCAAGTGCTTTTTGAGTTTGCTGCCTTTACTTCCAATGGAGAGCCGCTGACGGTCACCATCTCCTGTTTATTTATTACAAAACCGTCTGTTTGGTGGCAGCTCAACTTGTATCCTAAGTGCTTTTGTCTCATTGTCTCAGAAATATATATATAAACAAATGTGGATGAATAAAAGTATTTCATCAATGGTATTCTTTATGTTTGTCAACCAATTTCTTAAAAGATTTTAATTTTAAGAAAATCAGTAAACCACCTCAAGTTATCAGACATTATCTGAATATGTTTCTATTGTCAGAGGGGAATAGAAACACATCTGAAATGTCAGTTGCAAGGCACTCTAAGTGTTTTTTTCCTTGTAGGTTTGTGGTTCGTCAATCATTGTCACAGTCCTGCATGATCAACTTTCACTGTCCCCTGATATCCATGTGAAAACGCTGTTAGTAAACCAAGATGACACTCAAGTTTACAAGCTGCAATCACATGAGCCAGTTCCTGAATCTGAGTAGCATCTTGTGACCTCTGACTGTAAACCTCAGTGTGAGTCTATTTTTAGGTTTCACTCCAAAAAGCACTGCAAAGAAAGAAAGAAAAAAAAAAAAAAACTTTAAATGTTGCTTGTTCCATTCAGGTCTTCAGTAGTGATTTTCATCAGTAGCATAGCTCCCCGAGCTCTCCTTAGTGTCATAACACTCTGAACTGTACAATGAACTGTTTAGTGGCTGTAACAGTTAGTCAGGGATGATTTAAAAAGGAGAAAAAAAAGCAACCATTAACACGCCACAATGAGTTCTGTTGTACCTCTGCTGCAGATGTTACAAACGCATTGCTCCTCTTTAAAACTATTGTGTATGTTTTAAGATAAATTACAAAAAGAGAAGCGTTTAAGCAAGCAACACCCTCCTGCCACGGACACTAAAATTCATTTTTCACATGCGTGACTTAGTGGTTTGCTCTTTGAGATGATAAGTAAGCAATACTTCATAAAGAGAATGTTATGTCCCTTGAACACAAAGGAATCACCTCAATAATTATAAAATTCTACACATCTTCCCTTTTGTCATCTGAGTCCTGGGGCCAGATATGAACTGGTAACAGATGATAATTTGTCTAAAACCTTCACAAATACTAACCACTGTTAGTATTTGTGAAGGTTTTATTTATTTCATAAATACCACCTGTGCCCATAGGAGAATGACCCTCAGAAATTAGTCAATCAAGTGGTTTTCCATGTAGTACCCACAGCATGCCATCCTTTTAACTCACTGGGAGACGAAAAGCGAAAAAAAGAAAGAAAAAAAAGCTGTCTTCTTTCTGATCTGTCCATAGCATCAGATGCGACCCAAAAGAGGGAACGAGATGAAATAACCAAGGACTGAACCCACGATGACCCCAAGGAAGATCCAAGTGTTGTAGGACATGACGCACAACATCAGTATGTAGCCCAAAGTCACCTGCAGCATGTGGAGGAGTGTCTGGATACCGTGCAGCAACCAGCTGAAGAGGAAACAGATGTAAATATGAGCAACACCCAGAACAATACCTCAATATGAGAGGATTAGAACCTGGAATACTTTAGTCAGTAAAATGGTGGGAAGCGATTTTACCACTCAAGTAGATTACATAATGTTTTTTTTTTGTTCAATCATTGTGACAGAATAGGTGACATTTCACAAGAGAAATGGAGGTGAATGTTAAGTGTTATACATTAAGAGTGTGAGAAATACTCATGTCATTATGAATGGTGAACATATGCACAGAAAATCACAAAGAAAAGCTCACAGAGCTACAACAGAAAGAAAAAGAAAAAGAAGGAAAGTGGAATGAAGCTCAGAAATGACAACATTTGATAACCAGCCTGCAACACTTGGCATGGTCTGACTGGTTAAACAAGGTCAAGAAAGCACAAAAAATATATTGCGACTGTTTCCGCGTGTGGGAGTTTC
Source organism: Nibea albiflora (assembly GCA_014281875.1). Taxonomy (NCBI): domain Eukaryota; kingdom Metazoa; phylum Chordata; class Actinopteri; family Sciaenidae; genus Nibea; species Nibea albiflora. The sequence continues at coordinate 5,278,754 of CM024803.1, forward strand.
AGGTTGATTTTTCTAGAGAGCCCTGTTAGCGGTTGTAAAAAAAAAAAAAAAAAAATTATTATTATTATTTTTCCTTCCTTTTAAAATTCCACCAAGTTGTATCTTAGAAGGCACCCTGACCTGTTCCTCGTGCTTGGAACAAGATGTTGTGGCTGTATGGGGGTCAGCGAGGACTCAGAGGAGGTGCTGACCAGTACGGGGTTGCTGCATTGGGACTGAGGGGGGCTGTAAAGAGACGGAGGCTGGGCTAGCCTAGAGTTCCTCGCCAGCCACACTCTCCACACTTTGAGCAGCTCGTAGAAGACCGTCAGCAGCAAGACCACAACCACCGACAACACCATCCCTGAAGGCACAGAGGAAGGAGACACAATAAACTCACACTGATAAATTCAGTGTCATAATCTCATTCCTGAATACTGAATTCAAAGAAACACGCAGAAGAATCCAGATGCAGTCGGCTTGGATTCATGTTTTGGATTCATTGAATGTGTCCTGAGAACTGAGTGTCTGTCGTGTACTTTCTAAGTCTTGCTGACTTATTTGATCAGATGTTTTCTGATAAGCAGTATTTGCTACTTCATACTCTTTCACTGGGACTGACAACTTTGACACAATCACTGTTAATTTGAGACAAATTTAGTCAAACTAAGAAAAAGGGCATTTCATAGAAATCATGTTTATATGGCTCAAACTGCTGTACTTCACCTTAGTCACAATTCTTTAAACAACCAAACCTATTAAAAATGTTCATTTGATGTTTTTGGTTTCAAACTCCTGTACTGGTTTGGCTCTAATTCTGAACACTGTTGGACAATGAAGAAGATGAAGGACACTGCTAGAGGTTTGACGATCTTCTGATTAAGTTTTATATGATGTTGTATAAACTTCTGAGAGGTCAGGAAACAGGGAAGTCTGTACAATCTACATTTTACCGGATGAACTGGTTCTAAGGAGTTATCTCTTAGAGCTATAGAGGTTTTGTTACAGTTTCATACTCACCTGCAGGCCCGTGCACATCCCAAAAGCTAAACAGCAGTGTCACGCTGCTTGATGCCTCAAATGTCATCTGAAAGAAAAAAAACAGAAAACTATTAAAAACCACTCAACAGTTGGTGTGTTAGAACAACACTGACCTCAGCCTCCAGCACCAAGATCAGACATGTAGGACAGAGAGCAGCTGCGCTGCTCTGCGATCATCCTCAGGTGCAATGACTCAGAATGTTTTTGATTACATGTCTAAGCAGTTTCTTCACATGAATGAAACTCATTCATGTGCATGCAGAGTTGTCTCCATATCCACACTCTAAGCTTCCTCTGTTCTACATATCATTATTATATCATTAGATAAAATACAGCTGACACCATACCAAACAAATACCTATTCAGCTGACCTTGCTGCTTCTCACAATTATGAGACTTATTGTCCCACAAAAGCACACTCTGTTCTTCCTTGCTGCAGTAGATTTGTGTGTGACAGAGGAATGTACTGTCTGTATGTGTGCATGTGTGTGTGTGTGTGTGTGTGTGTATGTATGTATGCTACTCAGCCTGCTGCCCAGTTCCTGCCAAGCTCAGTGCCATTCCTCCCCATTAACGTACCACCTGTTCTGGCATGAGTGTCTTTCTTAATCGAATGACTAAATATTTATTATACATAAGTACATTATATGTAAGTAGGTCCGACTGAGCAAACCTATTGGTCAACTAGACGTTTAGAATGTGCTTTAATTAGCATGAGCACACCTGACTAATCACTAAAAATATCACTCCGCCATCTTCACATTGTTATATCCTGAAATATATAACATGTAAACAAATACGAATGAGTCCATCGGAAGTACTTTAATAAAGTAATACATCTGAATTTACAATGTCAGCTTTCTTTAATTCTGTTTGTTATGGAGCTGTTAGACTGCCTCGTGAATACAGGCGATCAAAACATATTGTTCACGTTGGAAATGATTACATCGATCTTTGTTCAATACATTTTGACTTTTGGACGTTACAACACTGTGGAGTTACTGGAAATGTTTAGATCATCCTCCATCAGCTCTGCCAGTGAGTCGCTGGCTGCGTATCTCCATAGAAATGGAGATAAGAACAGAAATGGGGAGCAAAGAAATGTTCATTTTGAAAGCAAATTTATATATTTCATTTAAGTTGGTAACTGTTGTATAATCGCAATATTACACTTGAGGGTGATCTTTAACTTATTATTGGCACTTCAGTGATGCTAACAGGCTACATCACTGTCGTGCCAATAATGACAATAAAGAACACCCTCTCGTGTAATATTGCTGAATTAACAATGCTGTTCTGCATCATAGTAACATGATGGGGTTTGGTTGTGCAAAGGTGTGACCTCTGGCTCTGAGAACATGTGATGTGCAATACAGACTAATAAAACATGCTGGTGTTCTAGATCGTGGTGCATTTGCTCTTCGTTCCTGTCATGTGAAGCACAAAGAAACATAAGTTTGAGATGGATATCATGTCATCAGAATGTCTGTATGAATCTGACGTGTTTATGGCAAACCAACTCATGTCAGATATTGAATTAAAGGCAAGAATCAGGAAAAGCATGATTCTGCTTCATCCCAACATTTGTGTTGCCAATATCAATTCCCTGATTGATTCATGGTCAGTTTTCTCTGTGGGAAAGACAAGTAGGTCCACACAGTTTTGCCAAAGTCCCTGTTTAATTTAGAACCAGTTAACCTGAGAACTGTGTCGCTGTATCATCATCTAAAACAAATGAAATGTGAGAGTATTTGTACAGCATTCATTTTCAATTAGTTTGTCTAAGAAGAACTTATTATGGTGTTACTATAACATTATTTACCCCGCTGTCTTGGTTCTCAACTAGAACCGGTTCTCGATTGTCATCCCTAGTTATCACCTTAAAAAAACACGAGTGGTGAGAAGATCAGACAGGCTGTAAGCGAGCCAATTACGACAGATTATCTGAGATCATTTATGTGAAGGTAAAACCAAAAGTAGGTGTACCTGTAATGTTGGTTATAATCCACCATTGCACCGGGAAGTTGGTCTGATATTTACAGTGGTCATTTTGGGTTTTAATTATAACGCTTGCCTCCATTTTCTTAAAACCAGACTACCAGTTATCTGCCTGCTCGTGTTTTTCACCATGTCAGACTTCTTGTTAGTGACGTTACCCAAATCTCAGCAATTAACGTGGTGAATACATTGTTATTATAAGAAATAATATCAGACTGGATGGGAGTTATCCTTTATAGATAAAAAATGTGAAAGCAAGAATGAGGATGTCTTTTTCGGTTTTATCTGTTCCACTAAAACTCATTTCAAACATGTTGAAACTTCTCATACAGAGAGAGAAACTCAAGAGCTATGTAAACAATTAAATACAGTGAATGTTGGAAGACTGTGAACAGTGAAAAAAATACTGTAATACTGACATAGTGGACAGATGTATTTCAGGAAGCTTGACAACAGCACACATAAAGTCAAATATAGATAACTTGAGTCAACAGTCTAAGTCAGGCCAGGGAAGGTGATCATTGTGGGCTTATCTTTAAAACCGCTTGAGAAAGAAAAACTTGCACTGTGAATGTTGAGACTGCAAACCAGGAGAGTTGTTTCTACTCCAAACACTGTCCTGACCCCGTACACTTTACATTCATGCAGAACCTTTTCCAAACGCACACCACAACTTTAGAGCTGTTTATCCAAACTGTCAGCTGTAGGTTTTCAGTCATGTCAGTAACATATGTGAGACAACTCTTGACATTGACTTGAGGAATTCAAGATTCATTAAACTGTCACTTCAGCCATGAAATATTGGAGCTGTGTTCAGGATTTTGTGGATCAAAAACATAAAAACATCAAGATGCAGTTTACATACACCAAGCCATTTAAACACAATCTTTAGCAATCCATGACATTTAATCCTAAACATTCCCTGTCCGTTATGATTACTACTTTATTTTAAAAATGTAAAATGTCTTAATAACTGTAGACGGAATGATTTATTCCAGCTTTTATTTCTGTCATCACATTCCCAGTGTGTCAGAAGTTTACACACATTTGGTAGCATTGTTCTTTTTGTGTAACTTGGCTCAAATATTTCAGATAGCCCTTCACAAGATTCTAAGAATAAGATGCTAAAATTTTGTCCCATTCTTCTTCTTCACAGAAATGGTGAAGTTTGTAGACCGGCTTGCTCAGTTCTGCCAACAAATTTTCTGTTGGATTGAGGTCAGGGCTTTGGCCACTCCTTGAGCCATTTTGTCACAACTATGTAAGTAGGTTTCATTGTCTGTTTGAAAGATACAATCATGCTTAAATTCCCGGGTGAAGTCTTGAAAGTTTCATTGTACCCACATTAATGAATGAATGAATAAATGAATGAAGTAAAGCCTTCCCATACTGCAGGGATTTTTCCTGGGGTCTTGGCTAACTTCTTGTAAAGGTACACCTTAAAATCCACCCACAGGTACATGTCCAATTAACAAATAGTTAGTCAGAAATTACAGTGTTCTCTAGAATAAAAAGGTACTGTCAACTTTTCAAAGGAAAAGTGAAAAAAGTATGTGTAAACAAAACTATTACTTCTGTCATGCAGAAAGTAGAAGTCCTACCCGACTTGTCAAGTGTCAACATGTTTTTGGAGGGGTTAGATTTAGATTATTTTTTAATGTAAACTTCCAGCTTCAACCGTATATATTTGGTTTCGCAAACTCTTAGCCTCATTACTATAGTAAACATTATTATACATATCATCCATCATATGACTCTGTTACAGTGTACTGAAATTTATGGCTGCCTGCTGAAATAAAGGAAAGCATATGATAAAAGCGTAAAGGCTGTGGTTCACTATGGAAAATGGAGGGCAGCATTAAAGAGTGTGATTTGAATAGGCTGAGCGATAACTCAGTAACATCAACGTAGTGTAATGTTATCCTGAGGGTGTATGATAAAAACGACTGCCTTATCACATTTTATACCATGATGTTGTCCAAATATGTCCTAGCTTTTGTAGAAAGTCCAAGTTAGTAATTAAGGTTTTAGTGTCACATAATTACCACGCCTCTGGTTAAATGGACCCTGTTTTTTCAAGCTTCTACAGGTTACTTGAGTGCTTTGTCTATGCGGGTCAAGAACCTGGAGCTATGCATCATGTTCCCCTTTGTTTGTTATTGTCTGCTCCCCTAAGTCTGCCCTACATGCTCTGCACACACTAGACAGGTATTTCAAATGCACATGAACTTATTCAGGTAACACATGTTAAGTAGGATACCGAGGCCACAAACACACAACTTACAGACATCATGGTGAAGTTGCCGAGCGGAGGCTAACGCCACAGTTTCAGTACACTCCAGTTCCCCACTTGCTTGAGCGCAGTCAGGTCCGAGCCATTTCTCAAATGCAGCACAATGTGTGTTCCTCTGTGCAAGCCACAGTAGTCAGCGCATGACTCCAGGGGCGGAACAAAGGGGCTGACGGTTAGTGGAGTTTTTCAGCTACTGAAAACAAAGATCCCACACACTGCGACTAAATAATTAGAAAGTTCCTATACGAGTCTTCAGCGAACCGAAATGCTATCGTCGACATGGCGCCGTGCGGGTACGACCGACGAATGTTGCCATTACAAACATCAGCTAGCTAACATTAGCCGAGGAAAACAACTGATGGACGTTTTCGAGATTTGACGCATGCGCGGCACCCGCAGTCCATAACAGCAAATATTTGGATCACGTGACTGACGGAAGGAGCCGAAGACATTCGTAGCACTTCGGCTAGTATCGCAGTGAATGTAAAAAAACAAAGTTGTTTGACAGAACAGTTGATTACCTGAACAACATGAACAACATCATCATCCTCATGGGCAAAGACTTTATATTAAGAGCTACAAAAAGAGAGGTAAACACTGAATAATTCAAAATGTTTCTGAAGCATCAGCAAGCTCAAAAAAGATAAAAAATCTTGGACTTGTTGACCTTTCTGTGTCACTTTAAGTAACAGTGACAGTGAACAAGAACTCATGGCAGCAGCACTTCCCCTAAGTGGAATGCAGCTATCATTAATACACCTGTGGGTTCCCTGCTGTGACATCAATATGTGCTGTGCAACCAGTCTATTGGAATGAAGAGTATTTTTAATATTTGAACTTGGGTGCAACAGGTTGAGTCAGGGTGTTAAAGGAATGCATCATCAACATTTATTTATTCATTTGTGTGTGGGTTTATAGGAGTGTGCATATGAATATGTACAGTATAAACATGCATCTATATGTGTATATAAGCACAGACAGGTTTTATATACATGGAATTAATCTACCTGTTATTATTATATTGCTTTATTTGATGTAACAATCACACTTAAGTTACAACACATTTTTATTTTTCTCTCTTTTGCTTCTTTAGTGTGTGTTCGTGTCCCTTTGACTTTGGTAATTATATTTTATAATTTATAATAATAACTTATAATAATTATATTTTATAATTTTGCTCCTTTTCTTATTAAATGGAAACATTCTTGATCATTATTTTAATGTCCTCTCAAGTGCTCTGTCTATTTAATGCTATGATCTCTGCAGTTTCTATTAAATTGGGTGAAGTGCATTGCTGCAGCTACTTGTTATCTCAGCCTCAGCAAACATCTTTATCACAGCCTTCATTTAATTCTAATCACCACTGGAACAGTGTCTACTGGCTGCCTTTTTGCCTACGTGCAAGTTTTTCAGTTTTTCTTTGAGGACTCGGAAATATTAAATCATTTACACATAGATCTAGCTATAGGTCATTTGTAGTAATGCTATATTTTAAAAAAAACTGTCGACATAAACAACACAAAGACGTCATATAATTTTATTGTTATACTGTTCAGTACAACTTTGATTCTGCACTTGAAGTTGAAATATTACATTTACTGATTGAGGTGCAACTATTAGTATCTGCATACTGCACCTGTAAACGGTTTACAAGTAGAAAAATACAAAACCAGACACCACTCATCAATATGTGAGGGGGAATGAACGAAAAAGAACACAGAACAAGTGGGGCTGCATAAAGCTATAGTACCTTTTGGTGGAGAAGAACTCAACTGAATCAGGATCGATAAAGGCAGCATGAAATGACTTCAGGGAGCTGCTGCTGCAGCGTTCTCAGAGATGGGAGGAATTGCACATATTTTTCTAAAATGAGAATAAAAACAGTTCAACAAGTCCAGCGTCCTCGCTGTTTTTAGAAGCTACATTTGTGTACATCAAGTGCACTTAGCACAGTCCGCAGGAGATTAAACAGGAAGAGCTGCACGAGCACATCCTGACGTCCTCGCTGACAGAGAAAAAGAAAGTTTGTTACAAGCTCCTGAAGGGGTTGGCAGGAATCCAGATGATTTAAGGCATGCATGCACGCTAATGCAGAGCCAGAACGCCATAGTTTGGTTGACTGCCAGGTTTCTAACAGTAACAACAGTTTGAGGAAATTTCAGAGCCGAAAAAAATAAAAGCTAGAAAATAAAATACAAATTCAGGAACATGTGGCAAACATGATCTACAGTCAGGAACCAACCAGCACAGTTTTCCTCTGAATTCACAGAATGGACACAAACACATTGATAGTCCCACAAACTTTCAATACAGCAGTTGTGCTTAAGATTTTCAGTGGCATTAGTTTTACACATTAGGGCTGGGTGACATGGTTGAAATCATAGAAATTATATAAATAAGGATATTTTCTGTCATCATGATATGACACAATATGACACATGAGATGAAACTCTTCATATGTGCAAAAGAAAACCTCAGTTACTGTCTTTTTTTTTGACAATTACACTTTGCCTACATGAATAATTTTGACAACAGAAATTGTGGAATAGTAAAATGACGTGATTAAACCGGAAATTAAAATGTTGAATTATCACCCAGCCCGCGTACACAGGAAAGGAAAAATGTCTCTAATAGATAATTTAACACAAACGTTGAATCACAAAGTATGAAAAACAGAACTTAACATCTTGTCCAAATGAGCTCTATTTCTCTCTCTCAAATACACACACACACACACACACACACACACACACACACACACACACACACACACACACACACACACACAGTAGATGTGCACTCAGAAACCCATGTACTCAAATTTTAAAAAGTGCTGTGTTGTGCCCATGTATGTTTATCATCTGCACAGGGGATTCTCATCTTGCTAATGTAACACTAAAAGAAAGTTAAGGCAACAAACAGGAGAAAACCCGACATACACAAGATGTAAAGACATACAGCAGACCCCGGATGGTGCACCGTGAAGCTGGGACTCACAAAATCTTTTCAGTTTGCACAGCTGATTATGTGAAGCTCCAGTTTCAGGACAAGTTGAGATACAGCTTGTACCAGCGATGGCCACAAGAGGGCAGAAAGAGACTGGGTCAGGACTGCAGTCTTCATATCCAGCTGCAGGAAAAATGAGCCTCATCTGCAGATACACTCTCCTTTGAATACGAAACTGTGGGCCGAACCAAAACCTATAAAAGAAGGGTAGTGGTATATCACTTAAATCTAGTTTCATTTATCATTTACAACAAAATAAAACAGAGCATGTCAGTGCTCTTCTGTGTTGAGTTTAATTTTCTCAGCATACATCATCTTTAGAAATATATTTAAACATAATCCAAATATTCCAATTGGTTGATTAATGCCGATGAAAACAATATTAAACTAAACTAAATCACTCTTTAAAGCCCCTATGTGTAGGATTCCAGCAATGTCTGACTGTCATTGTCCAGTGGTGTTAATACAGGACATACACGCAGAGACTGCACAATTTTCATTGGGGCTGACTTAAAGCATCAGAATAACTTTAAAGACACACGGGGGTTTTAACTAGCTTTACAGACAAACCACAACCTCGGGCCATAAGTTCTCCTTTCAACATCCAGTGTGAAGACAGCTCTGCCCTGCTGATGACGAGGATGACTGAGACACAAAGAGACAGCAATGTGGACCACAATGACAAGTGCACCATTGGAACAAGACTGCGAAGAAAGACCAACGCTTGTTCTTGTGAAACACGAGATCTCAGTAGGCCGAAATCATTTTCAAGGCATCACAGATGCAAAAATTGAAGAAATTTGACCCTGCTTCATCAAAGAAACACCTCCAATCACTCAATATTCTAAATGCTGTACGATGACCCAAAATACTTCTTTTAGGCACAGTGATGTTCACCCGCTCTGTCTGACACAACCTGGGACATGAGGTGAAAATAAAACTGATATTCAGTATAAGACATGATCCCTTTTTACGTGTTAGAGGACAAAAAAAGATCTTTGGGGTGTTCAGGGGTGGAGTTACAGTCCCATCCTCTTTACACCAGCATCTGTCCTGATAGGAGGCGAGTGCAGACAGGTGGGGATGGACGTGGCCACGATGCTTCATGACCTGCTTCATCTCTACTGTCTACTGTTGAAACTGGAGTCGGCGCTACTGCAGCTTTCCTCATAAGTGGGTGGAGGCTCTGTGACACACAAAGGCAAAAAATCAGTATTGTACACTTAAAAACATAATGCAGCACTTTTGTTTACTCCAATTTCCCCTGAGCTGTAGAAGATTTAAGGCTCCTTCTCCCAGATTTTGTTCATAAATCTATTAGTGAGCACCTCTCCTTTGCCAAGATAATCCATCCGCCATGCATGCCATAACAAGAGGCTACTTAAACAGAAAGATTGTTGCACAGCTGTGCCTTGGACTCAATAAAAGGTCTGACTGGTTTACCCTGATATATTATATATAATACTCCAGCCATTTAAAAGCAGAGTAGGGCAGGTCATGACAAAAATTGGTCTCCATAGCGCTATGTGAAATAGCAGTAGAAATTGCCATTGATCTTACCCCAACCTGTGAATTATTATAGTATTACATAGCATAGGATTATCGACTTTCAGCTATAGTATAACTGGTGTTGGTATGGAAGCACTTCCAGTGTCAGGTCTTCCATTACTTGCTTTGATTTGAAATCTAAAAGTAGTTCTGAACTCATCTTAGGGGCTTTCAACCATACCAACATCATGGGGACATAAGACAACAAAGGTTTCTTTTTATATAAAAAGACATCCTGACATCTCTTCAATTTTGGCTGATTCTGTCTTTGTCTGATTAAACAGTGGCACACCTGAGCTGTGGGTACAAGGTGATGCCACAGCTCAGGTGTGCCACTGTTTAATATGTGACTTGAGCCAGTACATTGTGAGATTGCATGTGTTTGTCTAAGGTTTACCTAAGAAGGATACACTACAACACTATCACAAGGGTCAGCTCCACCATGAGTCAGGACTTATCTGCTTTTAGAGACTGAACTTCAGACAACTCATTGCATGCTTTGGTTGTGATGCAGACATAAAAAAGGATTGTGTTAGGACAAACAAACTAACCATGAGGGTAGTCCCAGCTGCTGTACTCTGGAGGGAGGATGAGAGAACATGAGGTGGGGACAGGAGTCACGTCACCCTCTGTGAAAAAAGGTATGGTGGCCCCGGTGGACACACAGAACAGGGGAGCAGACGCGTCAGGCCGTCTGTGGCTGGGAGGAAGGGCTGCTCCGGGTGCGTGGCTGAAGGCGCTGGGGGACATGGTGACGGGTTGACCTGAGGGGTCCTGCTGAGAGTGACTCTTGGTGGGGATCTCCTCACTGGCCATGCCCCCTGCACATAGCCCCTCCTCTGGATCCTCCTCTGCCGGCGGAGCACTGGGTGTCACACATGAGATAGTCGCACCGCAGTGGACTGGGCTGGTGGGCATGGGCCTCGATGGAGACAAGTTCACAGCAATGTTCCCGATGTAGATGGGCAGGGTGATGACTGCGTCTGGAGATTTTAGTGACACCTGTAACACAAACATGACTTATGAAGCGAGACATGACTTATGCGATTTACATTTAGAATGCACTATTTAAAGCTCATTAGACTGCATACAATCAGGACATTTATCAGTGCTTATTTTAGGTCAAATGTGATTTTAAAAAACAAAAAAAAAAAAATACAGAAGAAATTCTGATTTAAAATATACAATATTGTTCAATCATTTATAGTTTTTTTTTCTTAGCTTTAAAAGATTTAAAAGCAGACCAGCTTTTTCCTCACTATATATTACCTGAAGATTTTCTAAGCTGTCAGAACCCCATTAATACTGCTTAGTGCCACTGTGAACAGAAACTAAAGACTAGAAACAACTTTTGGATTTATGGGGACATAAAATTTAGATAAAAAGTGGTCTAAACAGACCTGCTTCTTTTTGAAATCTGTAATAAATCAATAAATCAATAAATAAATCAATAAATCAATAAATCCCTTGAAAGATCAAAACCAACAAAGAATGTATTCTCCTAACGAGTACTGTAGTAACCAAAACCCAATACATCTTACTCCAGTGCCAGAGAGCTCCAGTGTGATTAAAAACACACTGAGTGACATGTTCCTTCATCACCATGAACACACACACACTAGTTTATTTTGACTCAATCCGACACACACCTGCTGCTGTAAAACTAGAACACCAAATGTATATTAATCCGCAGGTGAAAAACAGTCCCCAGCAAATCCACTATTTATTCACGTTTGAGTAACATTTCAACAACTACATTGCCCGGCTGTTTTAGGGACATTTTTAAATGAAACTAGGATGAGTTGTTTTCAAAGACTTGTGCTGAGATGTTTGTATTGAAACTGTCAACAGAGTTTCAGTAGCAGGACCACACCACAACCGTGCAACTTTCGACATCGTCATAAATAACCTCCTAACACTCTGCTCCTCTTTTGCTCTTGCATTCAGCCTTAACATCTTTTGTTGATGGTGTGGACCTTGCTAGTGAATTCAGAGAAGGAGTAATGCATTGCTGGTTTTGGTCTTTTCGTGGGATTTGGTGACAATAGAAAATATAGAATAACACCAGTCATCCTTTAAATGTTCTATACGATACATTTAACTGCACCTTGAGACAAGTATTGCCAAGACAATTTTATTAGCATCAGAAGGAGAGAGGAAAAAATATCACATTGTTTACTGAGTTTTATAGCATTGGTATGATTTTAACTATATTTTTTCATGTTTATTGGCATCAGAAAACAAACTACATTGAATATAAACTAAATGAGGGACAGAGGTTTGTTTAAATTGCGGGGCGGGTCATCAATAATTCACTGGTTTGATTACAGTAAACAAAGATATTATTCTGCCTGTCTGTCAGAAAACAAACTGGGATGAGATGAAAAGTACATGAACCACATCCAGCTGCCATGTAGCATTTGCATAATTTACTGCAACAACAGGCCCTAAAATATAAAATGGTGCTATATGTGGGAGCCAGCAGGACCAAAAAAACAAACATTAAACAGCATTTGCACTTTAAGCTGGCTTCAATAGAGACTGCAGCTCAGAGGATGGGTACGAAGAAACTCTGACCTGAATGAAATAGTCGATGTCTATAAGGCTGCAGCCGGCCAGCCCTGACTGAGGAAGAGGAGGGACGATGATCTGCTCTCTCCACTCCGCGTGTTTTCCCGCTTTCACTCCGGCGCCCTCCACCTCTGCGATGGTGCGCAGGTCAAACACAGGCCGCTTGGTCTTATAGGTCACTTTCTGGACACGGACATGAAACGATGTGACTGTGACTTTAAAACACGCCCCAAGCTTACTGCAGGAAAAAGTGCTCCTTTGCAATAGATCACGAAAACCTCTATTACTGTTATCTTGAGGCATAGAGGGATTTTAGGTGCACCCACGCGAAAGGATTAGCTCTGTGAATGGTTAGGTTTGAAGCTTCGGAGTTCCAGCAGAGATTTGTAATGCATTTCTCAGAGGTCAATACTCTCTAAAATGGAAATTTCCAGTGCATGCTGGCTGTGCTCATATTAATGGTATCTGGGATATGGATAAGACTATGAAGACAAACATCTGAGGGTTAGAGAGGTGGGAAGTGCCTTTTTTCTTGTTAAATGATCTATTTCCTCTAATATTAACATAACACCTGAAAATGCAATAAAGAGAGAGTCACTGCTGGACTACCTGTATAAGACTGGCCAGTACACATCCCGTGTCCTTCCCAGACTTGTTGTGGATCTCAGTGGCTAACTTAATGACCTGACCGGGGATGTAACCCCTCAGGTCACTGCGAGCTTTCAGCATCAGGGTCCCCGTCTTCACCAGGAGGTAGCTGAACTTCTTAGTGGTCACAGCGTAACTCGGATGCTGAGGAGACAGAGTCACAGGATAAATGTTTGTTGTGCATTGTCAGCGATTAAGAAGCCTCGTTAGCTGATGCCGTGCTGATAATCTTTTCCTGCTGTGTTCCCCAGAACCAGGAAAGACAGGAAGAGAGTGAATGATAAGTCAGTAATGCAGGGGTGTAAGGGAGAAGATGAATTAGATCCTGCTCTGCCATGAAATCAAATAAGCCTCGACCAAGACAAAGGTTGATTAAATAAAGAGATACATTACAGCGTTTCAGTGCCCACTTCACCTTCTGTCTCTATATGAAAAACTTTTTTTTCAGCCCTAGATTTACTGAACAGAACAGCAAGATTTAATTTGTAAAGGATAAAAATTAGCATAAAAGTAGTGAGATCTGTGCAGGGAATACTTACTTCAATGTCAGGCACCTCATTGAGGTTGAGCAGGTTGAGTAGGTAGAAGGGCCTCTGGGCTTTGTAGTCCTTTGAGAAGCGGGGCGTGTCAATGACCGCCCTCACGCGGTAAATGATCTTCCCAAACGGTCCCTCAAAGGACGTCGGGGCAGCAACTGAAGAGAGGATGGGGAAAAAGAGAATGAGGACATTACACTGACAGTGAAAACATTTTGGATGACTGCTAAAGCCCATATGTTTGATTTATTCATCATATTCAAATGTCACACAGGGGTTCTGAATAACCCATAAAAACACAATTTCATTTGCATTGATACGATTCTTTTTACTGAGACAATTGATATTAAAAAAGGAAAAGATATTAAAGCTCAAAGGCCAGGTACGATCCCATTTTGTATTTGTTAAGTCACAGGTTCAGAGACAGAAATAAAGAAAGGAGAAAAAAAAAAGATAAAATAAAGAGAGAAAAGGTTTGACTGATTTAGATTTAATTATTTTTGCACCAGAAGCTCAGTCAATTAACCCATGTTCTTTCACAAAAGATGGCAACAACACAATTAAATTTTATATTATTACTAGTAGTGGATAGATTGAATTTTTTTGTCTTTTTCCATGCAGGACTCTATCAGAGCTGTCTCAAAATGTAAGGGGCCTTTCAGACTGATTCTTGCACATCTTGTCCCGAATTGAAAGGACACTGATTGTTTTTGTGACTTGAGTAAAGGGCAGTGAAGAGGAGGAAACTAGTAGAGGGAGAGGCTAGGGGGAAGGAAATTTAAGGAGAGGGAGATAAAAATAACTATTTGGGGAGAAAGACACCAGACAGACAGACAGAAAGAGAGATGTTCAGCCTGAGAGGGGAAAAAAAAAAATCAGATTCAGAACCTGATCTGATATCATGGTAAGTACATACAATTTACATATTAATCTCCAAACAGGATAAAAAGGTGATTAATGTGTTGTCACCCTCAATATTCTAATGTGTTTCCTTTATCCCTGATCCTCATTCAGATGTTAATGTCAGCGAGGCAGGCGTCAGCTCCAGGGACGAGTCTGCTGCTGCTGTCAATAGGAATTAAGCACGAGCGGTGGGCTGTTGTTGTTTTGTTGCAGACAGCTTGGTGACAAAAACAGAGCTGTGGATGGACCGATGGGGGGGCAGACTGCAGCGCACAGGCTGACTTTCCCTGGAGACACAACATACTGCGCTGCTTTTGGCGGCTACAAAAAGTGGCCGAGGACCGTGTAGCCTGGCTTGTTCCTTTGAGCTCAGACAAAGACCTTCTTCTGACACGTTGAGCTGCTGTTGTACTACAAGGTTTTTAACTTCATTTCAACATGCAGCATCCTAACACTTTCTTTTCAGGATTTATTTTCAGTATGAATCTAGAAACCTAGTCAGCATTTCTTAATTTTGAGGTTTGATTTGAATAGATCTTGGCAGCTACGTGTAAACTGGGGTACATTTGTTTTAAAAGTTAATCATTAATGTTTCCCAGATACATCCTCACAACTTTGGTGACATTTTCTCACCATGGGGTTCACATTTGTGCTTTTTTATGAAATGTCTTCACGACTGCAGGATGGACTGCCATGAAATTTGGTACGGAAATGAATGTTCCCCTCATGAATAGTTAGTCATCTGTTTGGTGACTGCAGACTTGTCTTGTTTGGATCTCTACGTCACATCATATCAGCTCTAAACATCATCTCAACAGCATTTAAATCACTGTATCTCGATATGTAACAGTTCATTTCGTATAGTCAATGACATGCTGTTAAAACGACGTTCTTTGTAGTCTAAGAATGTTCCCATCACGTTTAGCCCAGTCTTTGACCCTCAAATCACCAAATCAATGCTTACTTGACAACCAAGACTGTCAAAGTAACATTTTTTTTAAAAATTGTGCTTAAGTTCTACACACACAGTTGCACGAAAACTCAATAAATAAATTTGGATGTTGACTTCAGAAGTGTAGAAGTGGAGAAGATTTTCCCTTTGGAACGAAGAATAAAGAAACTATTTGATTTCAATCGGTCCAACCAATTCAACACACATTTCACACATTGTTTGTATAGCAGCCAATAACTCCCAGCTCTGTACTGATGTTCTGAAATGTATCACAGCTGAGTTTCTCAGTAAAAAACGGTAAAAAATGAGGATACTTGTCTTCTGATATGGCATTAGATAATCGACTGCTCATTCAGTTTTGTTCCGTCTACTGACACGGTATGCAGGGCTCATCTACAATGGAGAAAAGTTTATAGGACTCTTTTACAGTGCGTCACTTGTTCTCCTTACCTTTGTTCATCTCTCCTCTTCCTGAGCTCATATCTCATCACTCTTTGGAATGAGGCCATCCGCCATTTCACCTAACCCTATTTATCCCTCTGAGTGTCCTTGCACTGAGTTTATCTCAGCCTACGCCTCCCTCTTCTCTTTGAATTTCTTTGTTCCCCCAGTGAGAAATGATCAGGCCAGAGCAACACCTGATTCCTCAAGTCCAGATAGGTGAGCTGGGCTTGACAGAGGACATTCTGTCACTCCCTTCCTGTACAGCCTTATTCAATAGTACTGATGTTACCCAAGGCTCCTTCTCCTAACTAGCTGCTTCTGAGCTTGTGAGCATCAGCAGGATGACAAACAACGCTGCGAACTCTAAAACATTAAAAAGGTCTCTCTGGGCTCAGCTTATATTTGGCACGAAAAACATAATCAAAGATACACAGCTACCAAACTAGCTGCTAATATTTTGTGGCTGTTGATTGATCTTCTTTAGTGGTGTGTTTATGATTTAGATTGCAAAGTTTATTTAGTATACATTAAATACTGTCTAATAAATCAGTAAATCCTTAATAAATCCATAATGAAGCGTCTAATCTTCACTTTGTGTGGAAACTATATTAGAGAGGTGTTGCTGTGTTCTTTAACAGCGATGGACCAGGACTAAATATTGGCTACATCTCTCCGCATAGCACACTGCAATTTAACAAAATTATCAAACAGCTAAATCAATAATATTGACATTGACAAGTATCACTCTATTCTAATTTTAACCTTCTTCAGTGAAGGGTTTATTGACTGATATGAAGCACCATTATCCTAAGAACAGTGTGCAGCACTTTACAGCCCCTCTCATTAATCCAAGCACCCACTTTCATGCACTGATGACGGCTGAGGTGCCATGCAGTTGCTGACCTAAACATTAGGAGGAAATTGGGTTCAGTGACTTTCTCAAGGACGCTCTGACATGGTGTTATGAGCTGAACCATCACTGCTGGGATATTTGGATTGCACCCGCCATAGTTGCCTGCTAGACCTCCCTTTTCAATATTTGTGGTAGAGTATGAAAGGGAAAAAAAACTTTGAATTATTGCCAGTGCAAACAATCTACCACACCTTTAAACAAACTTAAAGGCCGCTATCACCATGTCTTCAAGTGGGAATTGCTGAACAAGTCGCACAGTGTTCATATGCAGTCCTTGGAATGCTTCTTACAGTACATAACCTAGCTCATTATCATCATCACCTCTTCAAATTCTGTGTTAAAAGTCAGGTTATTGCGCTTCACTTAAAGAGCACATCATATGTCTATCTACTGTACCAGCAGGGGGCAGTAGGAGACACTGGATTCTACAATGAGCCACTTATCACTACATGATAGTTAACATGCCCTGTGCTGATGCTCTCAAGTCTGAGGGCCTGAAAGGAGGGGAGGGCGAAGCATGGGGGCATGAAGACCAATTAAACAGTGACTGCACAACAGGAGAGGGAACTAAAAATAACCCGAACCCCCCCCCCTCCGTGCTCCAGCCCACGCCTGAGAGAGAGTGAGAGAGAGTAAGATACCAGACAGACACTGTGTGTTCACCCTCACAGGTGCCAAGTATGTTCAGCTGATCTTTGTTGATCGTTGCTTGCATGGCCGTGCCGTTGTTCATGCTTTGGCAGCCAGATTTAGAGCGCGTTTGTCAACAAGTGGCGTGTGAAATAAAGATTATCATAGTCAGACACCGCAACCGGCGTGCTCCTCCCAAATCTCTTAAACATTAATGTAATGAGCCTTCACACACCACTGGTATCACAGATCTGCATGTGGCTGCTTTGTGTCAGAGACAAAAGGTCTCAGGGCTGAACACTGTAAGTGAACATGCTAGAAAAAGTCCGGCGTTATCAGAGGTTATCACACCTCCGCGCTCTGTTCACTGACGCCACCTGGGCCTTTGATAAAATGAGAAAACTGTGACGGGAACTGAGGGAATGCGGTTAAACAGGTCATCAAGGTTAAATCCCCCACTTACTTGGAATGAGAAACTGGAAGGGGAAACTGTGTTCGCCCGCTGGCAGAGTTCCTGTAAAAGAGGAAATTTTTATTACTCACGCAGTAAAAGAAAAAAAATCCCAATGACTTTTACAGGTGGACATATTGTGATATATAGAGTCTGGGTGTGTACGATTGTATTTATGTTGACATCATATATCCCGTGGTAAACATCAGATGTCTGTGCGAGGTGTCGTGCCTGCGGGGCTTCACCTACTTTCCCAGTGGGATGGGGTTTCTGAGACAAACGGTCTTTGCTGTTCAAAAGACAGCTGAGCCGAGATGTCTTTTGTAACGAATGAAACCAATCAGCTGGCGTCAGAGGAAGTGATAAACTGCCCCATCGTGTAGCTGGAAAAGTTGGAGCATTTCTCAGCAAAGTTAATCAATGATTTATAAGCACAGTCGGCACAGGCCCGGGAGTAATCGACCCAAGACTGAGTGCATTCCTCTCTTCTGCGAGAACATCTGTGGGTCAGCGTCATTGTGCATACTCGGCTCTGATAGATTAAATGATAACCCTTCCGCTTTTTCTCATATCCAAAGAAACATAGCTGACAAGAAGACCAAAACGGTCTACTCTGTCTGCTAAAAGAGCCAGGCACTCAAACTATCACTTGTTTGGGACTATTTACAGTGGAGTGACACATTTGGTGCTCTAGTGACTATTTACAACAACAGGGCAGGGTATGTGTGATTGACACAAGTCAATCTACAGAGATCATGGGACCGAGTAGTTGTGTTGTGTGTTTGAATCAGCAAGAATACAGACAATCACCAGCCTTATTCTCTAAAGATGCTGGCCTAAGTAAAATATATTTGGAATAACATGCAGAGAAAGACACTGATATGAATACTAGTAACAAAAAACAAAGCAGAAGTGGAACTGAAGTGCAACAATGTCAGTCAACACATGGTAAACTGAAACGGACCTCACTCTTTTTTTCGTGCCTGCAGTACCTCAACAGGAAGTGCACTCAAGTATATTGTCAGAATAAAAATGTGTACCTATGAAACAGAAGCTTTTATCTCAGCTCATTATTTCACTGTTTGCAGCGCACAGACATCAGCTGGGTGCAGAACCCGGAACCCCTGCACTTTTCGAACTTTACCAAGAATCTAGATAACAATTTTTCCCACTAGGATTGGTAAACACCAAATGTTACCAGGATATATAGCAAGCCTCAAATACCTTTATCTACAGAACATTTTGCATATTTGTTTACTTGAGAAGCTCAGTCAGATTGATAACATACGGCACCAATACGGGTCTGTTCCTCCCCGTCACTAAGAGCACCTTGAGCCAGCCCGTTTATTAAATCTCTAGATGAGCTGACGGCCCAATTAAATTCTTCCAGACAGCGACGTGTCTCACCTCATTAGGGACGGGCACAACTTTTTCCATTGGTCTCAGTTTCCTGAGGGGAAATGCTGTGTGTGTTCATTTGCATGATGTTTGCTGCTGGAGGAAGCAGTCATGCTGCAAAACCAGTGCTGCGCAGGTGCAGCGGCCACTTTGTATATTCAACTGCAGAGAGTCTGGCTAACACAGGTACAGTAGAGACAGAATGGCGGCTAAAAAGCACGATGAAGGAAAGTGATTTGTATCCATGTGTGTTCATCTAAGCCAACACCATTCATAGACAACTCAAACCTGCAGCACAAATGACTAAAAATATGATTATATTACACTAGGGGAACACGTCAAAATATATCAGAAATCTACATGTTGAAGTTAAATACAAAACAGTCTCAAAATAATGTTTAAGCCTCAACCTAATAATTAGAACTTTCCATAAAATGCGGTGCAAATGTTCGCATTCCCAGGAGGACTTGTAATGACTTTGAACATGGTCAAATCACTGGAACAAAATGTCCATGATTTCCAAGCTCCATGGGAGCTGTAGTTCTTTGAATCCCAACTAATGAATGGTCCTTTAAATTGTTCAAATAACAAAGGTTTCAAATTCAGAAAGTTGTGGTAGATAACTCATTCACTCTTTATGAATTATTAAGATAGAAACCCTAACTGAGTGACTGTATTGTTAAGTAGAATGCCAGATGACATGTAAAAGACCTTGTACTTAATAGTGCCTCTCTTAGAGCTGAAAGACAACTATGCTGAACTGGCTTTACTTCCGCAGTTCTGATGAAAACACGATGATAAACACATACCGTCTGTGCAGAGAAGTGTAAAGTACCATCAGTGTGTAAAGTATGAAAATGCTAGTGACTCGAGCTCATGCATGGTCTAAATATAAAGCTGTCTCCAGTGAAACCACAACCAAACTGCAGTGGGAGGGAGATCCTTACTCCCTGAAGGTCATTAACTGTGAACGGTGACAGGATGAGGAGAGGACGCTGACACCACTGGTCTTCAACCGTCAAGCATCTGTGGCATACCACATTATCAGTCAGCCAAAGTGAGCGTCGCTTGCTTTGTATAAGCGTGTGTGTCTGTGCGTGTGTGTGTGGTAGTCTCCTGTCACTTCCTGCCTCTCTCTCTCTCCCTGTGTCGCTCGGCCCTTGGGGGCAGAGCAGCCCATTTTCGGAAGAGAATGGGATTCGGAAAAATGGCAGAGATAAAGGGGAGTACAGGGGGAGGGTGTGTAATGAATTATTTATGTCCTCCTCTGTTTGGAGGTGGGTTGCCTGGTGTTTTACTACACACACACACTGTGAGTGCATGTACTTGCTGACGTGAGTTTTACTCTTCACATATATTAGATTTGAAAATGTGTTACGCGTGGTTGTATTTATTTTATTCAGATTTTTATTTTTTATATTGATAGTGACAACGTTTTTGCACACCAGTAGGTCTTGTGGAAAGGTGTGTGCGAGCCTTCAAAAGTTGAGGTTCGATACGCCCAAAGCCCAACTTTCACAGTATTACTCAGAATTCAGTTAAGGTGTGCCTGGACTTGACTCTAAGTTTAACATACCCTTTGTCCCTGTCTTGTATTTTTTCGTGCAGAATATCCAGTGTAAGACATCATTTAAAACACCCTGCTAGTCACAAACCTCAAGAGAATTATCTGAATGTGAATAGTGAGTTTCAGCTCATGGTTTAGCTACTCAGCCCAAAACTTTACTGATTTGATTCAGTGCACTTGATTCAGTGTCATTTTCAGTTATAACAGGCGGCCGGTTCCAATGAAAAAGCTCTAAAAGCCAACTGTGCACCACCAGCTCCGCATCAAACAGCAGACACACACAGTTAGCAGCTAAATGGTGAATATAGTGGAGCATTTAGCAGCTGGAGAGACAGTTTTCATTCGCTCCCGTCTCTGTCTCTTCAGTTGCTAAAGTAAGTAAAGCTATTTCACTTTTTAGATGGGATCAGTCTTTCATTTGTAGACAATCTCAGAGTTGGTTTTAGCACATTTATTTAGCGCACCAGCGTTGGATGAAGATCTATGATATATTTTTGATTTTATGTACATTTCATACACTGTATATTATGTTATTGGATAATTAAAAGACCAGTGTGTAGGATTCTATTTTCTGTGTGACTTAAGACAGTATGAAGCAGTATAAACCAGCATAACCAGATCACTGCAGACAGTACACAGCAGTATAGTTGGCCCTTTGTGGTATAACAGACTACCACATGTCCTGAGAGTTAAACATTGAACCATTTCTTGACATTTTAACCAACATAGATTGCATGCTCTAATGACTGCCATTAAGTTCCACAGAGGATTTGCATTTAAAACAAACTTCATGCATGCACTACACATTTCACCTCCTGTCTATGGGCGGTATCATACAATGCATACAAAAGATGGAAGCTCACACTTATAACAAAAGGTCCTGTAAGCTCTGGTTTCCGTGTCTGCACGCAGGGTGCATCAATGCAGGATGGTACCCAGACACTGGACGGAAAAGAACTAAACCTGTCCTCCATAGAGTATATCCAACCTCCACAACAAATGGACAAAGATGACCATGTCTTAGAGACAGGCAGGAACATCCCCGCAGGGGAGTGCAGTGACTCCTGTGACTGACTGAGCATGTAGCTCCTTTCTACAGGGCTGCAAAAACCTGCTGCTGCCACTGTGAGATTAAGCCTGTTGCAGCAGATTTCCCAGAAACCAAATGAGGTGGAAGGCAGGAGGCTTCAGTCACGTCATACAGTGTTGTTATGACAGGGATGTGGAAGTACTGACATTTCAGTGCTCTCAGAGGAGACAGATCAAACAGTTTGTTTCACATATAGGACGTCAGCAGTGAGTCTAAACATTCACATAAGGTAACATGTAACATGTAAAAAAAAAAACATCGTCAAAGCAGCCAAGTGCTTTTCATTTACTGTAGTGCGCACACAAATGCATGCAGAAATGTGAATGAATTTGAAATAAGAAAAGTGTCTGCTATTGTGTGATCACCTTTGTCAGCAACGGACAACGTGCTGTTGAAGTACTGCTCCTCCAGAGCCCACGAGCTGTCGCTCATTTTGTTGGAGATCCCACATGATCCCTGACAGTTCACCTTGATGGCTGCAAAAAAGAGGACAGAAACCAAGTGTCAATCAACTGCACATGTTTGCACATGCAGGACATGTTTACTGGTACTTTTACTGCATATCACTAAGAAACGTTCACCGTGGCCATCACAGGGCTGCATCGAATGGTTATTTTCATTATTTATTTATATGCAGATTATTTTCTTGATTGCACAGCATTTTCCCAGAGTCAAAATGTCTTGAGCAGCAAAAATACTTTTGGAAACCATTCAGACTATTACGTCTCATCTAGTTGACAGAACCCTCCTAAATGTTTTAATATTAATTTTTTTAGCAATCATCATTCATATTAGTTAGTTTGGGTGCAACCGTGTGAAAAATACAGACTAAATATTCTAATATTGGCCTGTGTATTGGCGGTGCTGTATACAATCATTGCTTTGGAATGATGTGTTTATGCACAGATGAAACAGAGGAAGAGTAACTTCTTATCGAAGAGATGTTGCGAAACTTAAAGAGTTAATGTGAACAAAAGAGGCTTCAGGTTTGACTGGTTTTGGATGACGATTGTTTGTCTCCCGCAGCGTCACTTTAGACCTGCATTTTACGGGAATGATGATGGCGGTGGTGCCTGTGATCAAGCAACAGGTTAGATAAAGCTGAGTCATTAAGACTACTGATAATGCAGAAGAATGCATGAAGGAAAAGAAATGCAGGCATCCTGAACTGAATCATGTGTTTCCTGCGTCTTTAAGTCTACCTGACAAATGCTGAAACATATACAGAATACAGAAACATAACAAGGACAAAGAGCTGTTTTCTTTGGTTGTTGCTCTTTGCTGTAAAACTTCAAGCCAAGAAGAGTGGGCTTGGCTTTTACTGTGAAATTTGGCTGCCAGTGGCTGAGGTTAGCAAGAAGAACCGGCGGTGAAGATAAGCAACTTGCTGCTTAGTGTACAGGAAATCATGTTGAGATACAATGATAACATCATTTTGACTAACACACAAGTCAAATGTTCACACCGATGTTGGAGAACCAACAAAAAAAGACACAAAAACACTGAAGTGAGCAGCAGGAAGAGCACTGCAGCGTGAACACAGCCTCTCTCTCTCTCTGTTTTACCCCTCCTCTCTCTATCCAGCTCATCAGTCTGTTGATCTGTCTGTGAGGAAATGAAAATCCTCTGATAATGCACACAAACACACACAAACCCAAACACACACACACACACACACACTGTGACAGAAGCAGGAGGATTAAACGAGATGGCCCAGCCTCAGTATTATCTCAGTATTCTGATCAGCAGACATTCAGAGAAACAGACAGTCAGTCAGACAGTCAGACAGACAGACAGGGCCAAGTGTCATTCTAGATGTGTGTGTGCGTTTTTGCCAAAGCCCTCAATCAAATGTTATCCTGAAAATATACAAATGAACAACATTCAGATTTAAAGATAATATGCAGTTAAAGATGAAAAGTTCAATAGTCAAGTAATTTAAATTCATAAAACAGGGTTATGTGAATGTATCACACTTGTATCACACAGTTTGGACCAAGATGATGGACCTCTAGCATGACTAAAAATCTGTGGCAGCCCTGGTGCCAAAGTACTTCATCTCACCGACGCAAACATCCTGCTAATCCAATATAGATTCACATTTCCAGATCTTTGGGCTTGCTGTATCATAAAGAGTTCAACAAAATGTCTACCTGCTGTTGCCCAAACCTGCACGACGGCCTTGGCTACACACTGCCACACACATGATCTTGGCACAACTGAAAAAGAATTCTGGTTTGATAACAATATGTGCAGACAAAACCAAACCGAAAAACAAATCCTTAAACACAGGCTCACACAGGCTGATGTAAAAATATCATGCCACAGACTGTTTGACCAATCACAGATTCACACCCATGCAGGATCCTGTGCTGGCATCGCAGACCACACACGCGCACACACTCTCCAAGTGGCAGATGGCTGCGCTCTCCACACCGACAGGACTGCTGGCACGGTTTTGGGGGGAAGGGGGAGGGAGGGAGGGAGGCAGGGAGGGACCCGAGTTGCCGGTAAAAACCCAAACCAAAATCTGCAGCTCACAAAACGATGCGCTGCCCTTCAGCCACGCACACCAACGTCCATTTATGTGGTCATTAATTAAAGCCTGCAATCTGCTCCTCCAGCCATCTGCCTCATTCATGGAGGAGAATAATACCTTTATACTCCACATTAACACGCCGCGTGAGCTTTCTGGAGTCAGTACACTTCACAGTGTGGAAAGCACACAGATCTGACAGAAAAGGGAGCCATTACTGTGACAGGGTATTGTTTACAGCTGTCTGCTGGTTGAAAAGTGAAGAGCTCCTGCCATCAAAAGGTCAGCGCAGGAGTAATCTATGAACATCCCCAGCAGCAGCAGCAGCAGTTTCAACAGCGGGATGAGTGGCTGGAGCAGAGCTCAATAGTGCATAGTTGTGTCATAAGAGACTGGCTCCTTTGGCACAGCGACTAACCGTCTGCAGCTGAATAATGGGCCGGCCTCTCCGCAGACTCACGGAGCCACATGGACCAGGGGTAGCGATCATGTGATTGATGAGGCGCACATCCAGACATGTCACAAGTGCCTTTCAAACATTGCACCGCCACCTTGAACTTATCTAGACATTACGAGGAGGAGCGGTATGTGAGAACACAAATGCCCAAATCAGTTGGACCAGTGTGTAGAGTGGGTCATTATGACACTGCACACCGCAAGTGCAGCTACTTCATACTCTCTGGTTGATATTGCGGATGTATTATTGATATCCAAAATAGCCATCATTACAGATGAGTCCTCCTTCTGCATGCTCTCTGCCATCCCTTGCCTAAACCAGAGTAGGAGTTGCCAGTAGGGACAACACATCTGACACAGACAATCGCTACAATCTGTTCTACTCGAATCAGGTCTAGACAATGTCTAGACCTGATTCTATTGTCACTGTCAAGAGTTCATATAAGAAAATGGTTGAAGATGCCAGTAGTACAAGTACAGTAGAAGTGTAAAACCAAAAGTTAAGTCTGGTTCTAGTACAATGTCACAGGATATTTGCAGAGATCATCTCCCGTGTGACTATACAAGACTTTCCTCTTTGCCCCAAAGAACTATGGAGACTTTAAACATGCATAGTTGTATCCAGGTTGTATCCAGATCCATCAGACACTGTTGAATCTCTGATGGACAATGTGAATGAATATTTTGTTTGTTATATATTTCAACAGGCACATGGTGTAACAGTAGTGTGTCTCTGCAGCTTCCTGATCAATCGCAACTTTGTAGCCACACAGTTGTCACACAACTGTCACTGCAGTCTAGCAAGGCTCCACACACATTTACTGTGTTAACAGCCAATCCAAATAAGTTTCCAAATCAATTTGGAAGCCAGAAATACGCTTGAAGAGTCAAATAGTTCTTCACGAATAAGTTTAAAGACTAAAATCCTGCAGTGCAAACTCACAAGATTTTGTTTGGTTTTGCGCAGCTGACAGTTTCCAACTTGTCTACTACACACAGTTTAGGATCACACCTTGCAACATCCAGCACAGGAATCTATGCCAGAGGCCAGCTCTCTACTGAATAAACCACAGCCTGAGGGAGGCTGACACTCAGTAGTATGAGGGAAGCCAGCAGCAGCAGAGCAGGCTCTGACTCAGCAACTGCCCGGATTTGTTGCCAACACACTGGAGTGTGTCCAGATCCTCTTCACGGTTCAATGAGAGTGTCTGTAGGTGGAGTTCATACTGGTGTTACTACTCATTAGATTTTACAATTAGACAGTGTGAGAGGACAGATCCAGGAGAGAAGTGTAATCGATAGTGTTTCCAGATCTGGCTGCCTGAACATGACTGCTGGGTTTTATCGTATCAAAGGGTTCTCTGATGTGGGCTAGAACAGGGTGGTGGTGGGTCATGGAGGATGTGGGTTGGGAGTCGAAGGTGCAGTACCGTTGACTAAGTGGTAACTCAGGAAGGTTAGTGCAGATTATGATTCATTATGTGCAACTGTACATCTGTAAGGCGTATCCTGTTTTTTAGTGCACTTGGCTGGCAAGAGAGATGAAAGTCGAGCACAAGGTGTCACAAGATGAGAAACAGACTCAGAGGAGGCCACACCTCTTGTGTCACAGTGTTTGTCACGTCAACTTCATCCCTTATTTTGGTTTGATCAGTGAAGAGCATACGAGAGCAAATCATCATGCCTATACGAGCTTGTTTTATTTTTGTGTCAATACTGGTGCCCATGTAATACTTAACTTTATTTTATACCTTATTTACAGGTCCAGTGTGTAATCTGGGGCCTCTATTTTCAGAATAAGGCAAACATGAAATATAATATTCATAACTACGACTCCATGCATGTATAATCATCTGAAAATAGGAATCTTTTTTATTTTTGCTGTTTTAAAATGACCCTTTTATATCGCCTCTTTCATGGAGGCAGCCATGTTGATACACCGTGTTTCTACAGTAGCCTACAACATATGGCTCTATGCGACTCTCCTTACAACATAACAAAGTTTGTTGTAATATACATATATATATATATATATATATATATATATATATATATATATGTGTGTGTGTGTGTGTGTGTGTGTGTGTATGTGTGTGTGTGTATAGAAAATAACAATCAGATTTCAATGAGAATGAGGAATTATATGATCATAATCACACAAGATTCTGGATTTCATCAGGCATCATTTTTTGTTCCTTGACAGTTTTGATATTCAGCGCTATTGATACTTTCAGTCAAAGATATCTGGATTTAATACCCTGCCCTACATGGCATTTGTTGTGCACATAACCCACATTTGGTTTCAACAGTGAGAGCTAAGCTTGGCATTTTCTAGTTTTCATGTTGTTTGTTGATCCATCTATGACATCCTTCCCTCCAGGATATGTATTTTTGGTGAAGTCATTGTTGCCACTCTCTTCCACCTCTCCCTGTGCAGGAATTTTGTCCCTCGGGGCATTCCTTCCTCAGAAAATATGTGCCAGTTACATGACACTGTTGTTTGCTGATTCTTTAAACAACAAGCTTTATTTAACAATCAAGTTTTTTTAAAATTGTATTTATTTTATTTCACAGAAAATTATGTTTGCAGACTGGCACACACTTCAGTACTAAACACTGAGTGACTTTAGCAACAACTGTTCAAGTCTCCAGGAAAAAACGCTTTCTGAACAATGTCCATGAGATAAAACCATTTAGTCAGTGTTTACTGCCTGTTGCATAAGGACACTGGAGAATGAGTCAGCCTGGACGTTGGAGCGGAAGCATGAAGGGAAGCTGGCCTGATAATGACAGTTTCTTATTTACACTCATTACAGAGACCACCCTCAGCTGACGGCTGGAAACACAAAGGAGCCTCAGTGAGTTTGTTTAAAAGGTCTGAACTTAACAGGAACAAAGCAGAAGGAGGGAACCCTCGACCTCTGAGACAAAACAAAGGAACTGTGTCTTTACAACGACTGGGATTTCATCCTGAAGTGGGTCAGGATTAGAGGAGGCAGCTTGAGTGACTTGAATTGATCAGCATTCCTCACATGCAGTAAAAGGCTCCTCGGACGTCATTTATGCATTCCAGCGAAATGAGGCACAGCAACTCCCAAAGCAGGGTCTGTGTGATAAGACTTTGAAATGATGCTTCTGTGGCCTCGATTCATAACGAAATGGTTAAATTATAAGTGACTTCAGACATAACTTGGTGGCATATTGCTTTCACTAATTAGCATGATGGGTTTGTTATAACCAAGGGGTAAAGATTTTAAACCCGAGATGCTTCTAAACACACTACTGATTTACATGAAACTTCTCACATTTGCACGAAGGGTAATAATGAAGGGACTGAAATTAAGGTTGAATTTTGATAGACAAACCACCTTGTGCTTGCAGTATTCATCAGTCTTGGGTCAATTGGTTCAAGTTTCAAGCAAGTCCCAAGTCATTTTTTTCCCTTTGCCAAGTCAGTTCTCCACATTCAGTGAAATTAATGCAATCATATACAAAAAAACGACGTTCATTTCTTAATTCCTTCTCATTAATAAATTTAATATTTAGGCTGAAAACATAAACAGGCAAGTCAGTCAAGTCATTATGTCTCGTCATTTTCTTCTGGGAAGCCAAGTTGCAAGTCATCACAAACGGGAATCCACATCTTTGGTATTCATGGATAGACAGCAGGTTATTTCCTACAGAATGATACTGCACAAAGATGACAGGCAATTTTGTTGTGGCGTGTCCCTGCAAGACTCATTTTACCAGCGAAGTCAGAGCTCAGACAGAATGGATGTTTCCTGGATGCGTTTTAAGATTTTTTTTTTTTCTTGCGGCACTAACAGCAGCCATGCAGGACAGAGAACAAAACACTGACTGACTGAATATTTCTAAAATCTTCAGTTAAAAAAACATTTTGAATTTTTTTTTTTTACAGACTCCAGAGGTCACAGCCTCACTCTGTACCACAGGGCGTCCAAGTAATCCGATGCTACACTTATGCCTTCATTAAATCTTTAAGCGCTGCAAACAATTAGTCCGGCTCCCTTTTCCAACATCTCCCTCCCTCGTCTCCTTTCTAATGCCTCTCAGTGATACATGTCAAACACAGCCACCTGATCTTATGATCTATTACTCCTGGCTGTAAGGGAATCCCCTGCAGCAGAACAGAGCCTGGGCTGTTCGTTCAGACACGTCCTGAGTTAACTCTCTGTTAGATGAGCAACAGTCAGAAACACTGCTGCACTGAGAGCTGCTGCAGTGAACGGAAGATAAAATTCATTAAATTCACGGCTTCATGCCCACTGCTAGAGCTTAAGAAGCCACAAGAACAGATTTCAGGAACTATACTCAGCCTGTAAACATTGCTTAACTGCATTTTTGCTTGCTTCCCACACATTTCAAGAACCATGAAGATTATGCTAATCAGGTCATCAGACAGCAGTGAGACTGTTTTTTGTAAGGCCCGACTACATAAAGTTACCACAGTGTTCTTTGTAATTCACTGTTTTACAACTGTGACGTTGGAGACGAGACATACAGAGGTGGAATATTTAATATAACCTTTATTTATTCAGGAAAACACCCGAAATGCAAGAGAGCAGTCTGTGACAATATACTGAGTGTATCTTTCTGTTCTATCACTGAAACGAAAATAAACATAGAAACAATGAAAATATTGAGTTAAGTTTCTGTTTCTTGTCTTGTCTTAAGTCAAGTCATTAACTGTCTTTAACTTCCAAGTCTAAGTCAAGGCATTTATTTTCTGTCAACTCAACTTGCAAGTCATCAGAACATAGACTCGAGTCCAAGTTACAGTGACTTGAGTCCACATCTCTGGTTCTACTGCAAAATCCATCACAATAGTTCCTCTGTCAGGAGAGTGTTCCATCAGTAGGCGGCGGATTATTAATAAACCTGACTTTCCGCAGGCCATCTGTTGGGGAAAGCTCCAGAGTTCCTAAAAAGGTTCCTGAATAAGTTCCAGCTGTCAAAGGCAGCCATGTGTCCGTTGCATTTGTGAAGACTGGTGACAAATTAAAGACATAACAAATGAATACGCTTCTATGAAGGTTCACTTCAGGGTTTAAGGAGTATGAAAATGATATGTATCACACACTACAGCCTTCACAGTCACCGGATATCAACCCAGCTGAGCACCAACTGAGCACTCCATCACCATCGTCAAAACACTAATGAGGGAATATCTTGAATGGAAGAATGATGAGTCTATGACGCTGGCCACGATAAACTAGTTCTCATCACTCAGCACTGTTCACTGAGTGCTGACAGGCACACTTCAGTCAGATCAGTTTATGATGTTTGCATGCAGACTACTCACCAATCCCTGCGTATGCGGGCAAGCACGTGTAAGAGGCTTACCCCTGACATCATAAATCAACCAGCAGACGTGTAATCTGTACTCTGCACACTCATTCCCACGTCACCCATCAGGACACGAGATGTTCACATTTCACTGCATTAGCCTCAAATCCGGACAGACATTATGACCCGAGGAGACACACGCTGCCTCTGTGCGCTCTCTCTCTCTCTCTCTCAGGACAACAAAACATTAAAGATACTCACATTTAGCTGCTAGATCATCACCTGGTTTCATTGTGCGATCTGAGAGAAAGACAATTGATCATTTGATTATCTTGATATTTCTTCCATGAGGCTTGCTCGGGAAAACAGATGTGTAAACACTGCCACTCCTCCAGCTCAGGATCACTTTAGATGGTATCTATGTCAGCAGAGACCTACATTTAAGCATTGGCTTCTCCCTTAAGTGATGTCCTTACTTGACCTGATCTCGTTTCACTTCAGTCAGATTCAAAGCAGTTCATTTCAGAACTTGTCTTGCATCAATGTACACTTGAAAAAACATCAAACACAACATTCTAAGATCAAGATGTTTCAGAACACTCTGACGCAAAAGGAAGTAGATCCACGTGGATGACTAACTACATGTACTGTTAAAACCGACCTTCACTGTGTGCGTTTGTATCCAGGTACATGTTTGCAGTGGAGAGATGTTTACTCACCTCCATCTACAGTTATCAGCTTTGATTGTGTGATTTATTATCAGCTGAGGCAGGACAAAGACCTTCAGACCTGCTCACTCCACTCCCCATGGACTGATTTAATGATGTGTATGGGTGTTTGAGTGTTTTCGTTATTCGTAGCATCGATACCTGACTCATCGGTACGATTCAAAGATTTGGCCTAGCTGTCCTACAGACCTTTTGAAACAAATGAACCATTATCATGAGCCAAGAGAAAGCTGACATGGAGCGAACACACTTTATTACGGGCATACACATTTCCAAAGATTTTCATATTTCATGGCTAACCTTTTTATTTTATTTTTTGCTCAACAACGATGGCTGCCAATGGACTTGTAAATGGCCACATCAGATCAAAAAACCCCAAAAGTCTGCTGATGTCTTCCATGATCTACTGCTAAAAAAGTGACAAGGAGAAACAACTATTTAACTATACATTTATCAAATTATACAGTTTTGCTGTTTAATTGTTGATTCTGATAACTGCTTTATGCATACAGTGCCAAAACACTGAAAAAAGCTTATGATCACATGTTTAAAATGCTTATTTTGTTTAACCAACAGTGCAAACCCAAGACAACTCAATAGATAACTTGATTGAAACTAATCATCAATTTTGAGGAACTGGAACGAGAGAATGCTGGACATTTTACTCAATGAATGATGATTAATCAATCAAAAACATTGCTGACTGACTTTCTGCTGACTGACTAATCTATCATCTAATGATTAGCATCTCCAATTCTGTGTATTGTGTGTCATTTATATATAGTTCCGTATGATAATTCCTGATGATAATTACTTTTTTTTAACAATACATAAAGCAAAGGGAAGCACATTCTGTTTGCAGAACAGCTCAGGAGCGAGAAGAGGTTATGTGCCTTGCTTGAGGAGATGGCTGCAACAAAGAGGCAAGCGCTCGTCCCTCTGCTCTGTGGACCGAACAAACCACTTACTCATCACCAACTTTCTTTGGAGACGTCAGCACTCTGCATGCACCAAACACAACACATGTCCCTCACAGGTAGTAGCGATGATTAACTAAAGGCAGAAGACAAGCTTTGTCTAAAAATGTAGGCGAGGAGCGAGAAGGCGATGGAGGATTAGCAGCATGTGGGGGAAGACGGAATGATGATTGAAAGCTCTCACAGCTTCTCAAAGCTGGAGCAACACCCAAACCCCCCCACACACACAAACAGTTTGACCTCTAAATATAGGCTATAAAAGATAATCTGTGTGTCCTGCAGCAAGTTATTCAATGTGGTTTCTCAATTCAATTCTCGAAAAACATCCTGCATTCAAACATCATTGAAAACTACGTCCTGCTTGTCTGCTGTCTTATAAAAACACCTTTTTTTACCAAATCTAGCACTGTACAACAAAGTTTAACCTGGTTCAATCAAAAGTTAGAGCTGCAACAATAATAATTTTTTAGCCTCTTGAGTCAAAGAAAAAAAATCTGTTTCTTAACCGGCTGTGTGTTCTACTTTCTTCTAGTTGCCAACTTTATCTCGGTGCTGGGCAGGTAGATTACGATGGTGTTTATCAGAGCGTGTTTGCTAAAAACAGCTAATGCTGCTGGAAACAAGAGCCCTGAGACTGAACCGCACAGTAAATCAAGCTTAAAACCAAAACTATGAGCTGAAAAGACAGAGACTAAAGGCTTCAGGGTTGGCAGTAATTCTCTGGGTTCATCACATTACAGTCTTAAGTATGTCATAGTATAAAAAAAAATCAGTGCAGCTTTAGTTTAAGGTTGGACTGACATTTACTACACCGCTACGTCATTGTGTAACATTTCACAAGGCAACTGTACAATCATAAACCAATTTCTTATCTTATCCCAGCTGACAGGGGTTCTATCTTTAGTTTCTTTGTTAGCACTAATCAACGTTTTGTTCCACTTCCACAGAGTACTGACATCTGCTAACTCCTTTTACACAACATAGGAAGTGGGGCAGCTTTTTAGAGAGAGGAAGAGGAGGAGTGATCGGGCGTGTGTGTCTGTCGTTGTCGGGGCGGGGGGGCAGAATCCTCTTATATTAGACCTAAATAACCAGCCGTGTTGTTGGGCTGGTTGTTGGTTATGGAGGTCAAGGGATAGTTATTATTAGTTATAAGTCCAAGGGGAGAGGGAGCAGCTGGTGCCAAGATTTCCAGATGATAGCACCACTTCTATGGGCACAGTACACTGACTGACGGAGTATCGTGTGGATCGATGCCAGCCACCCACACTGAAGGACGGCGGAGAGAATGGAGTCACTCTGAGTCACTGTTATTGTCACTGAGTAATCATGTGTCACGTTCCTCATTTCAGGACAAAAGACACCAAAGTCAGAGGGATTAAAAACCCCTTTGTTAAAGATCATGTATTCATGCAGTATAATCCTTAATAACAAGCTAAAGGGACAGTAAACGTGCTACAAAGAGCTTTTCAACTGGTTATAAAACAGTCTCAATTTAACACTGTGAACTCCATAAACAAGACAATTCACAAGAAAACTGTCTGTTTCCTTGGTTGTTCCTCACCTACCCAGCATACTGAGAGATCGTGGCCTATCAAACCACACCTCTCAAAAAAGGGAAGCGACTCCTACGCAAACCTTAAAGTCTGCATGCTCTGACTGTTTCTGCAGTAGTAGTATCAACAGCAGTAGAAGCAGTTTCAAGAGCACCATTTGCATTACAAGTTCCACCAGTAAAACGGACCAGTTGTAGAATAGGTGGCGGCTGTATCAGTAGTAAAATACCAACAACGAATAGATTTTTTTTATTCTGCTCCGTGTCCTCAGGATGTGTCAGACCTCGGCACAGCTCTTGTGTTTTTCATAGAGATCTCCTCACAGAGGTCGCCCTCGGGGCAGTGATGTCATGATTTACTCAGGCCCCTGAGTCTAGACAGTCACACTGGCCTGCAGGGATGTCTTCAGAATACAGAGATGTTCATACAGTGCATTCATTGATTTGTCCTGTATCCATTTCAGCTCCGTTTTTCTTAGGACACACACAGTGTTTGCCTTTAGGAGATCAGCTGAAGTCACAACAGTGATGAACAGAACAGCATTAATCCACTGCTCCAAAGAATACATTACTCTTGTGTTCTCCTGAGTCACACGTCGCCCTGTCAGTTCATGTGTGTTCTGTTGCTGCAGAGCACGAGGTCCCTCCTTGATTGTCAGCTCAACCACATAAAACCCTGAAAAACTCCAGTCATCTCTAACCCCAACCCACAGATTACCTTTTTATTTTGCTGAGCGTGTACTCTTTCAGAGCAAGTTACACCGAGAAAGTAATGAGAAGGAAAATATGGGCCTTAAATTTACAGAAAGGATTAAGTGTTTTAATTATAGGTGACATTGCAGATTATTCAATGAGATTGCTGCACTAATCGTAAAAGGAATTGAATGTTTTTCATAAATCATTTCCTTCATCAAGGCACTGAAGCAACTCTAACCATGTGACTTACAAAACGCGAGTCTTAATACGATGTTAAAAACAACCCTATATAAAAAGTGTGTGCATGTGAAGCCACATGCCCATGGGGAAGTGTAGTCTTGTAAGATGGTTTGTATTACCACAGATGCTGATTGAGTTACAGTGAATGTTTGTGTTTCTCCTTTACTGAAAAGTAAGCCGAGATCCACTACTGTCATGTGAGACACAAAAGAACTACACGCCTAAACGTCTCATTTACACCTGCCACTGTTGTGAAGGCGACTTAGATATACAGCCAAGAAAAAGATAAATAAGACTACAAACAGGCAGGAAGTCAGATCAAGTGGACTTTCACTTGGAGGGATTTGTTTCCTGCTAAACTTGCGGTTCCCAAAGCCAACTTTCTTTCCACGAGCGTACTGTCACCAAGACATTTTGTTTTTGAGTGTTGGATGCTAAACTGTCAATGCAGGTATGTCCCACTTGAGATGAAATGTCCATATCAGCTGAGTCCAAACAGCAACATCTCCTGTATCAAGTGACCACACATGCTTTTAAGAGCCAGGAAGCTGACCAAGACACAAGAGGAGTCTAAACAGAACAGAAAGGCTGGCTACGCCCGCCTACCTCAGATCTATAACTCATCGCCGTTAACACAGAGGGAGGCCCTGCTTCTCAGCGACGGTGTTTTCTGTCAGTATCAAAAATCAGTAAGAGAAAATGTAGTTTGGAGATGATATATAGGCATTTTTTTAACACACGTAATGACAGTGAGTTATAACCAAATGATGAAGTGTTCTGCAGATAATGATGACACCAACAATCTTAAATCTACAGTATAGTAGTAAAGCTTGAGGACGAGCATAGATATAACAAATAAAATATAGATAAGGACTGGTTAAGGTTAGCCACTAAAATAATTAGCTGAGTTTAGGAAAATATTGTGGCTTTGGGTAGAACAACTCCAGGAGTCTAGAGCTATGCTAACAGCTCTGTGAGGCTGCATCTGGGCATAGCTATGCTTTCAAGCTAAATGCTTCTCTCACATGACCAGGCCTACTACCACAGCAGCCATTATCATGCTGGCGATAAAAAAAAAGCAGAAGCTTGTTCGCATTTCTTCAAACCAATCACAACAAACCAACACATTTTCATAGAAATCTTTCTAATAGGAAGATATTTCTGTCTTGACTGAAGTGGTAGACCAACCAACAGACCAGCATTACCATCCATAGAGCCTCAATATAGTCTTAGACAATAACCCCATGGTTGCAACACTGCATTTTATGCCTGGCAATTTCTATAGGGTCAATTTCATTTTATTCTGTTGCAATGTGTTTGAGATATGTTACACACCCATTATTTTACTCTGACTGGACGGCAAGCCAGAAACACAGCCTCTGGTTGGTTGACAGACTGACAGTGGCCGGCTAATAACATGCTAACAATAATAAGTAATGATATAATAACTGTTTAAAACATGGGAAAATGTCTACATACTCCCAGAAAACATCCAGTGTTGGATTTATTATGGATGTTGCTGGATTAAAAAGCCTCTGAAAGGGATGTGATCGCACTGGAGCTGACATTGAGTGGCACGATGCCAACATTACCTTTCCTGCTCAGCTTCCAAACGTTCACTTCAGGGCTAACTCCCATCACTTTACCAGCAGTTAAACAGCCCTCTGTCACCAGCAGTAAAACCACATAACAGTGAGGATACGTTACTTTTTCTCTGCAATAGGAAACAGCTACGCCATCACAGCCCTAACTCAAGTCTCCAACGCTGAATTCATATGCCCTGCACATTCATCCACTTCCTGACAAACTGCTTCCTGCCTTGCCTTTCATGCTGTCAGCTTGTAATAAAGGTTTCCACTAAGTTCCATGTTGTGTGGGTTGTAGGGCAACTTTATGTGTAAGTAATGTGAAGTGGCTTGTTCGCGTACCTTCATGACTCTGCTTTAACGAGTCGACTGTCTTTGTAAGCAAGCTAATCAATAGTGCTGTCTAATGGTCTCCATCATCAATAATAGAGTAAGGCTGAGAATACAGCTCTACAATATTCAGCATCTCAGAGAGCATGTATCTGTTTATTAATATCCCTGTGTATTTATTTCACCATTCAACTTGGTAACCGTACACACCTGAATCACAACACAACGTAAATAAGACACTCAAAATGGATCCATACAGTTCAGATGGTGCCACAATCTTTATGTAATGTACATGGCAACAAAACTTTACAGTATATCATGCGCTGAAAAATAAGACCAGTGCTGGCTTGTTGGTAAAATATCTGTGGCTAGATTCTACTTCTCATGGGTGCTGTGAACATTTCTGGTGGGAAAGGAGCTGCCTTAAAAGAGTGGTTGATGATTAACTTTCTGTAAGCACTTCAATAGCCTCACACGTGTTCAAGGAAAATGTCTGGTGACCAGATTTACTGCTCTGCTTGATTAAATGACCAGGATGGAAAAATGGTGTTCCGTTAAAAAGGTTAGTTCCGATGTGCTTCGATATGCATTCATTGGGTAATAATGATTAAAAGCAAATGGCCCAGGAGGATGTCGTCTCTTAATCTGCAATACATCGTTGCTTTGATTCCATGTACGTGGAAATGGTCTCTCAGATTATTACCCTTGTGACTCATCATCTTTATCATTGATTTAATGAGGCATCCATAATCGAATAAATGTAGGAAGTGGATTGAATGAAGAAACTACTCTGAATGTCCCGACAACAAGTGTACAGATTTACAGGAACAAACCAACAACTCTGTATTCTATTGTCAAAACAGAAAAAAACAGGAAATTCTCACACACCCACAAAGAACACATTTCCCTGCTTCAGCATGATTCAAGCCACCTGATTGATGAAATAATCAGTGGCTGTGGTTGAGAGGGGTGATGTCACTGGACACATAATGCAGCCTCGGCATTTACAGTGCATTAACGGACGTGCTGAAAGCCCGAGATGGAGCCAAAGTTTCCTCAGATGGACTACCTTAGCCCAGAACTCTGAATGAGGGACCTAAACTGACAAAAACACCACTTTGTACATCACCTCTTGAAACACTCTTGCATAAGCAAATACTAGAGAAAGATCCCGCTGCACTGTGCTCTGCATGTGCATGTAAATATACACTTACCATGGCAGAAGGTCTGTTGACTGAGGGAACTTTTCTTACCAACAAAGCAGATTTAGTTTGAGGAACAGGTATAATTATTGTTTTTATCCAAAGGTGCAATTTCACATGATACTCCAGTATCAGCATTTTTATTAAATGTGTCATATGTCAGAGTGTGCTAAAAGGGAAAACTGTGGTTTTTCACACTTCGTTGAAGGTGTGAAACCTGATGTCTTTCAAATTACAGAGAAAAGAAACTGCATGGACAGACCACCCGTGAATGCAACAGATAGCATTCATGTGCTTGAAGCTGCTGCAAACCCTCAATAAACATCAGAATCTCATCACATGCTCTTCTCTGCATCCTAAAATACTTCACTCATTGAGCTGTTCGCTTGACTTGGAGAGGCTCATGTACTGCCTGTATGCT
The DNA here is from genome assembly GCA_014281875.1 of Nibea albiflora. Lineage (NCBI taxonomy): Eukaryota > Metazoa > Chordata > Actinopteri > Sciaenidae > Nibea > Nibea albiflora. Next base: position 5,316,756 of record CM024803.1, read on the forward strand.
CCAAGGACGCTCACGCTCACCACAGCAGCCACCACTGCGCGGTTTAATTTGGGAATAATGCCCGGTGTCAGGTACAGACCAGCCGCATCCGTGTGACCTTACAGCATAACAGAGCTCAGCGGGAGATCTGACCTCTGCTGTAATGCCATCTGTTTCGGGTCAGCCTGTGCATTACGGCAAATTAATTTCGCTATGTCAAGCACACAGGTGGACGTGCTACTTCATGCAAAACTCATTTAATCCAAAATATTTCTTGAAAAATAGACCTTAGAATTTACACAGATTCAGTATGAACATAAATGAAAATTGTTTAATTGTACTATCGATGTTATACATTTTATAGATGCTGCACTAAACTAATTTACTATGTGAATCTGTCATTGAAGTTTGACACTTTGGTACAATCACTCACAAGAAGTACATATCTCTTTACAGCACCATACTAAATATTTAATCAATTTTCTTGGTAAAACTGGATCATATTTTGAGATTTACAGAGTTTCCTGATGGACAGTAAAGTAAAATTCTGTGAAGTATAGCTGCTGTTAGCTAATGTTAGCTCAGTTTGTCAGCCGGGCTGCCCAAACTGTGAGCTCAGAGCACTAGAGGAGTGTTAGTGTTTGTACCACTAGCATTCTTGACCACCAGAAACAGGAAGAGGAGGTTTTCAGTAGGGGAATGTTGACAGGGAGCTAGCGTTGTAAGTGGGCAATGCAACAGTAGCCTCTATGGACATAATTACAGAAGTGAAGAGGACATTGATGGAGGAAGCTAAGAAAAGAAAAGAAGACTGACCCAGACAAGAGTTAATCTGGGACTGACTTTTAGTAACTGGCAAGAACTTTGTGAAATAAAAGTCTCCCTGCTGTTGGACTTAGCAAGTAATATAAGCTGACTGCTGTGTCTTGTGTTGTTGCACTTTGGCTGTTTTTGATCATAGGTAATATAATCATGACAAATGCATATGCACAACTGTCTATATTTACCACAATGGGATAGCACTCTGCAAACTGGAGGGGCGTTAAGTCGCCCGAATTCCAACGAAATGTTGCTACCTCTGCTTGCCAGGCTCTGCTTGAAAAAAAGTGCTTTAGTTAAAGTTGATAGCAGCTCTATTATCAGTCCAGAATCCCCACAAGGATGCCTTAGACACAATACATGCTTTGTGTACTTCCATGGCAACTCCAAAAGCTGCTCTCCACTTTGCTAACCTACTTTACCCCCATTATCAACCATTCCCAGGAGTTTGTCTCAGAATTCCGGGATAAAAGAACGAGAATGTATAAACATGAAGAAAGAAAGAAAGAAATGTATCCAACACCTGTTGTTTTGCTCAACAGCTCAACACCCCCAAACAATTTCAAGGGTTTCGTCAGAAACAATACATGGAAGCAACACGTTGCAGGATGTGGTCCAGGATGTGGGTTTTATACGAACTGACTACCGAGCACCACCAACTACGTGAGATGGCACAGCGGCGTCTCCGACGTCCACGGCGGCCGCTCGCTGCTCATGTGGAGGGTGGAAACGCTGCGTCCACTCCCAGGACCACCGAAATCCCTGATGTACGCACTGCATTTTCACGGTGACAGACACAGCCTTTAAAGCTGTCGAGAAACAGCCACCCGGCTGTGTGTTCGGTGCTCGGTCTCCCCCCCCTCTCACGTCCTCCATCACCGAAGAAAAGTTTATATACGTCGAGGCTTCAGTGCGCGCTTCACTGAACCAGGCGGTGACAGACACGCTGGCAAAAACAGTTCCTGTGTTTAAAACAACACGCTGAAGGGGAGCTTACCTTTAAACTGCAGCGAGTTGCCGGTCCGTATTTTCACAGTTCCGCTTATGGACTCTCCCGGCCCGTAAACCACCTTATTGTTGGTAAAAGTAATATCAAATTCTTGAAGCTTTCCCATGGCTCCGCTCCTCTCCGCTCCGCTACTCCGCCGCTCTGCGTCTCTACAAAGCACTGAGGAGGCGATGCTGCGCTCTCACCTGCTGCCGCGAGCCCCCGCTTAGAGACCAGTGACGTCACTCTGACCACCCATTGAAAGTAACGGGGAGGGATGATAACTGATGAACCCTGCGGTTTGTGGACGTTTCGTTTGTGGTAGAATTCTCTGTCATTCCGACATTTTATGGCAGATCTCAAACTGTACAGCGCCATAAATAAGACGAACACAACACAGAGCCTCCATAAATTTGATTTGATGCACTTCACAGAGGGACTTTATCCTAATAGTGTTTTCTTTCTGACTGTTGCTGGGCTGCTGATTAAGAACTGGTGTTTACTGTACAGAAAATGTATTTCAAATATATGAAACATATTTTAAAAATGTACTTTAAAAATACTTTTTTATATACAAATATATATAAATCCATACAATTATACACACACACATATATATATATATATATATACACATTATATACACGTGTGTGTGTCTATATAAACCCTTAGCACACTGCATGTGCAGAATTATGTCTGATTTCACAGTACTTCTTTAAATAATGAAGCAGGATGTTACTTCACGCTTTCTCAGAAATAAAGGCGTGTTCCTCACTCACCATTAGTATTATTACAGAAGCTTATATTATCATTGCCCCCTTACTCTCTCACTCTCTATACAATGCAAGCAGCTTTTCTATGATAGAATATTAGTTTTTTCACACAGGGTCCACTCTCAAGATTAGATCTCAGCATATTACTGGTTGACATGCAGACATGCATAGTTTCTGGCCCCTGGGGAAGTTGCATTCTCTGTCCGGTTGGTAATCCAGCAGTGTTTACAGTTCTAGTTTGCATTGTTGCATTATGGGAGAAACATGTCTGCAAATATGTTGGCATTGTAATGCAACACACTAAATACTGAAAACACAATATGAATTTGCATGAATATGCCTCAGTGCTTCCCACAACTTCATACATTTCCCATCTCTGCATATACTTCCTGTCTCTGAAAGCACTTCCTGTCTGTGACTGTACTTCCTGCCTGAAAGCGCAGCATCAGCAGCCGGAGCAGGTGTGACAGTCATAATGTGGTGCATAAAAAGCACACGGTAAAAGGTCAGAGTTCTCATCATGGAGCTTTAACATGTTGCATTTACCAGAAGACAAAAAATGACACCAAATACATAGAGGCAGACATTATAATAATTCTCTCTCCTCTCTCAGTTTCTCTCTATTTTTCTTTGTCATCATCTCACCAGGCTGCTAATATTCCTGGTAAATGCTCTGACACAGATGTTTCCATGACGACAGACAAACACCATGGTTGCCAAGTTACTGCCTGTATCCATGGAAATCTGGTATGCGGTGGCATCCGATCTGGTCTAAAGAATCCTTCTTTTTTGTTTACTCATGTTGCAAAAACCTCCCCTCAAACAGCTTGAATAATGAGTCATTTTGACAGTGTGGGATTGAAAGTGAGAGGATCGTATGTCAGGAAGTAGCAGGATAAAATGATGATGCCATATGTCAAATACACTGAGCAGCAGGCTGGGGTGAATCCATAACAGTATAATGTCATGGACAAGCTCATTCATGTTTTTTTCTGCCTGCCAACATCTTATTGTTGTTTTGGTGGTTTATCGGCGCACCTCATCCCTTCTTAAAGTGCTACACAGATGGTTCTACTTTGTTCTGACACCCTGACCTTTTTGTCAGGTGGTTCTGACTGGTGAGATAGAACTGTTTAAACGTACAGTCATGATGAAACACAGTGCGATGAGAGCTATGGCAGTGGCTCCACCTGGTGGACATTTTCCAGAAGCCATTTACATCTGTTGCACTCCAGTAATGAGTTTGGCCAATTGATTGTAGAGTCATTTTGCTGCAACAGAGTATTATCTTATAGATGTAACAACAAGGTGGAAATAATAACTGTGCCGTACAGACTAACAAGAAACTGGAGGAAGCTGGAGTACCCGGAGAGAACCCACGGAGAACATGCAAACTCCTCACAGGATGGCCCAAGGCCGGCTGGGGAGTTTGAAACAGGAACCTTCTTGCTGTGAGGTTTCATAAACTCATAAGAGTTCACCAATAAGTGACTTAAAAAGTTATAATAATAACATGATTTTGCACAGTTCTATACTGACACAAATTCATATTTTTCTGATGCATAAACCTGCAGTGTCAGCTACAAACAAAAATTGTCTTGCTATCGCATTTTTTCTGTTGCCATGCAGTCTGCAAGATTTCTTTTGCCACTTGGAGGCAGCAGAAACAAGCTGTAGACACAGCACTGACATGAGCTTTTAAGCTGACATAGCAAACCTTTTGCAAAGAGCTGTTTTAAACATCCAGCAAACGCAATAAGAGCTGTGCTGATGATGTTTTAGCAACTACAATTGACACTATTTACCAAAATATTAAACTGTCTAGATCAACTTTGGCCTGAAAAGGCAAGTAATCAACAGCAACATGCTCTTGGGTAAATGTCATTTTTGAAAGCTGAAACACTCAAATATGTTCAGGACTTAATGTTCATTCATTCATTCATTTTCCAACCACTCATAGTTATTAGGATTGAGAGGGGCTGGAGTCAGTCCAAGCCCCTCCCCAAGTGTTTTTTAATTTTGACTTTTTAAAAATGCTTAATTCTGATATTTTAACAAATGAGCAAGACAAGTACAGCAACATTGAGTCTTTATTTCACTTGACACCCAACACACAACACAACAGGTTTTTAAGAAACAACAATTCATGTTTAGGCTCAGAATAAAAGAGAAAAAAAAGTCTCTTTACAGCTCTGACAAAGCTGCTGTGACTTCAATTGATCAATAATATAAATAACAGTAAACATTAAATATACATTTCTTCATCGTGTAAGAACGCACTTTTCAAGAAGTCAGCTCCGAAGAAGAGGTATTGTATATTTCTATTTTTACTTTTTCATAGTTCACAGCAGAGAAAGACGGGACAGAGGGTGGATGACATACTGCAAAGGACCGAGGGCCAGACTGCAGTTAAGACGCAGCCTTCATGTATTGCACACAATCTATATAGGGGCACAGCATAGGGGCACAGCACATTTCTCCTACTGGTTCTCCTTTTCATCTTCTAAATCAAGCAGACAGGTGCTTGCGATGACCTCTGTCACGGCGTATGGGTCGCAGTTTGCTGCAGGACGGCGATCCTCGAAGTAGCCTTTCTTCTCTTGGCCCACCTGGCGAGGGATGCGAATGCTGGCACCTCGGTTGGCCACTCCAGCAGAGAAGTCGTTGATGCTTGAGGTTTCATGGTGACCTGTGAGACGCCTCATGTTGTCCTGACCTCCACGAGGGTCATACACACGGATGTGCTTGTCGTGTCTTTTGCTCAGCCTATCGATGGCCTCCTCGATGTATCTGTCATCAGGGGAAGAACATAGACAGTTGAAGTATGGATGGTTGCTGCAGTGACTGTCTGAATGAATGTTGTCTGCTTAAACGCTTAAGTGATAAAAGTTTTACAAATTCAACAGTTTATTAAAGAGAATCTGAATAATTATAATGTATAGAACTTTGCACAATTCTTTACTGACACTAATCTCATATTTTTCTAATGCATAATCTAATGCCACTTGGAGGCAGCAGAAACAAGCTCTAAAGAGCTGACATATAGAGAAAGACAAGCATTCACACTGATGGGCTATTTTAAGTCCCCAGTGAACCTGCATATGTTTGGATTGTGGGAGGACGCTAGAGTACCTAGAGAGAACCCATGCAGACATGGCAGAACATGCCACACAGAAAGGCCCCATCTACAAACCCAGAACCCGGAACCTTCTTTCTGTAAGGCAACAGTGCTAACCACTGTAGCATTGTGCTGCCCAGGTGGCAATGTACAAAACAAGTTTTAGCATGTCTATCATTGTTGTTTACTGTAAGTGGCTTGGATTATCCAACATCCAAATTATTATTAAATGTTACAATTTAAAATTATGAATTGCAGTTGTTACACGTTTCAAATGAAATATTTACTCACTCCAGTCCTCCTTCTTCCCTCATCTTATTCGTGCTGACATTCGTGTGGCAACCAGCACCGTTCCAGTTGCCTGTAACTGGTTTGGGGTCCAGTGTTGCAACAACACCAAAATCTTCACACACGCGATACAGCAGGAAACGTGCAACCCACAGATGGTCGCCCATCTCAATGCCCTCACACGGACCCACCTGGAACTCCCACTGAAGAAGAGATAGGTAACAAAAAGAGGACAAATAAGGACAGTGTGTGTGTGTGGGGGGGTGTAAAACTAAAAATAAAACAAAATACATTGTTGTGCCAAAGTGAAAACATTCATATTCACTGTGCATTGTAATGATGGTGACACTTACCTGAGATGGCATAACTTCAGCATTGGTGCCATAGATTTTGACCCCTGCATAGAGGCAGGCCTTGTAGTGGCACTCTACGATGTCCCGTCCAAAAGCATTTTGTGCCCCGACGCCACAGTAGTAAGGTCCTTAAAGTGGATGACATGATGGGAACTTGTTAAGACAAAATAAATACAAACCTAGTATATAATATGAATACTAAAAATTCCATTCATATTTAATTGTTTAGTTGAGTTAAACTACCACGTTTATACAGTAGCCCAAAATGGACAAACTAAACACTAAAACAATTTTTTTTTTTCCTCTGTACATTTTGCAGCCACTATAGGTTTTCCTTTTACACTCGGAAGAGAGGGGGTTACAATTACACCACCAATGAGCCCAGATATTACACACTGGTCCTAAATACTTTTAGTACAAAGTAAATACTTTGAATTGTTTGTTTTAACGATAAAAGATTTGTTTACCTTGTGGTGCCGGGTATCCATTTGGGGGCCAATTAAAAGGATGTCCATCCACTCCTAAGAGTGTGTACTCCTGCTCCATACCAAACCACATGGAGTGCTCTTTAACCTCTTCCATTACTTTGCTGCAGCTTGCTCGATGGTTAGTTTCTGGAAAATGAAGAAAAGAAAAAAAAAACGGGTCTATCTTGTTTACCCTGACCTCATTATGACAATTTCTGGGGATAGAAATGTGACAAATGTACCTGCAGGTAAGCGGTTGTATTTGAAGACCTCACAGAGGACCAGTTTGTTTGGGTCAAGGGTGAATGGGTCTCTGAACATGCAGACGGGAATGAGGTACATGTCACTGTTGGAGCCTTCAGCCTGGTATGTACTCGAACCATCAAAGTTCCACTCAGGAATGTCTGACAAGATAAATTCACCAAAGAGATTATTTGTGACCGTCTGTGAAGCATGAAACCTGTCGTGCTAGCTATTTTAGCTCTAGTCAGAAGCAAACAAATATAGGACAGAGGGAAGAAATGATAACATACACCTTCTCTTTCTGAACTCTGTAACACAGACAATATGAATACTCCATTGTAGTGCACTGATCAGTAACAAATATTTGTTCTTCAGCTAAGTCTATATCAGGATGCTCTCACACCTATGTTGTGTACAATGTGCCGTCATTGGGTTTCTCCCTGATAACAGAGCTCTTCAGTTACAGGACTTAAATGTCTTGACAGCTTAGTCTTATATTTACATACTGCAATCTATTCATAAGAGCAGTATATAAATAAAGGCTGAAAACTGACCCAATATACTGTAGTCAACTAAAATATTCAGCTTTAATATGACTCCTACACACACTTTAAAGTATTAAACCATAAAAAGGAGGTAATTTACCTTCTATGGTTTTTGGCTCACTGTCTAGAGTTCTGGTCTTGTTGCGAAGTCCCTCTCCGGTGCCATCAATCCAGATGTAGGTTACCTGGCACTTGTCTCCCTGAGGCAGGCTCATGTAGTGCTGGCGCACAGACTTATTGAGGCGGGAGCTCAGTGACACTGATGCCATGGTCACCTTTAATCAGAGAGGCAAAGGTGATGTTTGTATGACATTATGTCAGCTCCAGTGTTTCTGTCCAGGGTAACTAAGCCAGCTTTCTACTTTTCGAACCTACTTTAGTTCTTTCTTTTTCTGTCTTTCATTCTTTGCTTTCTTTCCCTCCTTACCTAACCGGTGAGGAAAGACCAAAACTGGAGATACACGTTTGGATAAGGAAGTGAAACTAAACGACACTCTTGACATCAGCTTCTTCATATTTTTGCTATGTCTCGCTACTGTTTTGTCACTTTTAAGTAACTCAACTGGGCTTCTGTTCGGTTTAGGAAGAAACCGGCATGATATGAAATACATTTACATGGATAGACCACGACTTCTGCTCTCTGAACCTCTGACTCGTTTAATCTTTTTGGTTACTTTTTCTTTCACTTCCTTCTTTTTGACAATATGCAAATGTCATTCCAACTGTGCTCAGCCATTGAAATAAAATCAATAAGCAGGTCAATATTATACTACCACTTCTAATTACTTAAAACAAATACTTATGTGTAAAAAATGTATTTATTTAGAGAACCAGTAAAGGATTAAATATTTCTTCTTTAATCTTTATCACATTATAATCTTTTTTTAAAAATGTAATAATTAATGTATTTGCTTTATTCACAGACAAAATAAAAATCTTGTTTTGTCAGTCGACCTTTACTTTACTTCACTCAACAACTTTATCACTAACTTTACATTTACACTGTTATTTATGCATATCTGTTCGTAATATTATGTTCTATCCTGGTTAGTCCAGGCAGCTTGAGGTGTATCACAGTATAAGAATGACCACACAATAAACATTTGCTACAAACTTAACTTCAATTATTATAATAGCATTTATTATTTTTAGTCTTATATATTTAGTGTTGTTCAACAAAACAAAGATAATACACAATAATAGACAGAAGTATACTCACAGTGTAGTGGCAACTTCAGTGTGTAGTATCACGTCAGTGAGACAGCTCAGTGTGTGACATGCTTAAACCTGTTTCCTGTATTTAACTGGAATGTAAATCACCACGCTGATGACAGAGGGTCACGTGTTTCGTGCTGTGTGTAATTTGACATTTCAGGGAGTAGGTATGCATTTAAGTGTGTTTGATTTGTGTTTCCATTACGCGGGGAGTACATAGAGTTACACACAGAACATGTTTTTATGGGGAGGAAGTCAGATCCTTGTGACAATCCCTAAACATTACTGATTCTTTTCTGCTAACAAAACTGTTCAAGGCTTAAACACATCTGCTCTGTATATTTTGTGTACATTTCAATTCTTCAAAAAACAACTCATCCTGTGCTCTATATGCTACAACAGACAAACAAAAACAATACATCAGTTGAATCATTGTGCAAGCATGCTGAGACGGACACAAACTCCCATGAGAAATAGTAATGACCACCCACCTTTGGCAGCAACAGCTTCTGCTGATAGTGTCTGACTGCTGTTTGCTGAGCCAAGAATCTTGCAGCTCAGTGAACACAATTAGGAACTAGTAGCAGTTCATATGCTCAGTTTCCGTCAGGTTAGCTGTCCTGAGATCAGGCACAGGGGCAGAAATTTGACAACTCCTACAGAAACAGTTCAGGTCACATGGGACACTGCTGGTGTGTTGAAGTGTGTGATGTGTGTACAGAGCTGAGCAAAGACAGAGACACGCCATGCTGCTTAAAGAATAAATGTCAACTTTTCAAGGACAAACAAAAATGTCCTTGTTGTGACTGGACAGACTAGACTTTCAAAAATTTCAATTTGATCCAGGTGGTCAATTATTCATCTAAGTGTAATTTTTTATATTATCTACATTTATTTTCTTAATTTATTCAGAGCAAGTGTATCAATGTTATATATCTTCTGTACAGATCATTCATCTGCAATTGCCGATCTGTTTTTTTTTTTCCTCTATCACAACTTTTCATCCATTCAGCCACTGGTTTATTTCTCTACTTGATGGTTTTGTACCAAATTTTGTACACTGATGGTTCCCACACAATGGGTCCTCAAGCCTTTGGTGATCACCTGACTTTCCCTTGAGCACCACCACCATGAGTTTGAATTCATATTTTTTTCAGGGGATCGTCTCAATATTCATTGGACAGATTGCCAATAAATGTGTGTTTGATACATTCATTATCTCTGGGACAATACGAAATTATCTATATGTGATATTTAAAAGAAGGATGATTGCCAAGACTGGGCATGGCTTCTAATGAAACATGAAGTGCTTTGTAATTGTACTTGTGTAGCTATGGGTGTGATCCAGAACTAACTACAGTTACAGTTAAATGATGAGTCACCGAGCATTCACCTGTTCCAATTTGACTACAAATTATAGGACTTGTGCGAATCCATTTGAAGTGATGCGTTTTTTTGACTATTGTTTACAATATTATTGTTGATGTTGTTGTAAAGGGTGAAGAGGCAGACAGGTAATGCTGTTAGAGAGGGTGCCAGCTGTAACCTGATCACAACCAGTAAACAAGCTTTGCTAAACATGAATGAGGAAGATAATTATAACTGGTGAAACGTTTGATCAGCTGACAAGATATCATATTATAAAATTCTGATCATTTTCTGTGGATTACTGTCACTGAGTGAGCTGGTCGTGCTATCATCACCCTCTGTTCCCTCCCAGTAATAATGCTGATTTAAGCAATGTGCTTGCGGTAAAAACAAAACAGAACATGATGTGCAACATTCCAGTTATAACTAGAAGTACCAACCCCCTGTGGAAACAACAATAACATTCAAAGGAGTTGTCTGCGTCATTATGAAGACACCCTAATCATAAAAAATCAAAGACATTCCCTGAATGAGCAGCTGAATAAAAGGGAATGGAATTTTGTTGTGTTGTTCAAAGCATAGTAAGAAAGTACAAACAAATGCAATCACACCCACATATTCTGTGTTACTGATTGAGATGTGTGTGTCTCCTCAAACAGCCACTTGAGGCTGGCTACAAAGTTAGTCAATGACAATGACAATGACGTCATGGATAAGGCAGGTTTTGTACTGTCTATGCCTTTCTATGCACCCAAACTATCATTATGGCAGAGAAACCAATGCCATGTTAAGGGTTGTATTATAGTTTGCTACTTATTTGTGAGAGTACAAAATAATACTCAAACAGGAATGAACTGTATCTCATGTCCAAGCAACATAATTTTGAGTGCTCACTGTTGAATGTTATTAAGACTTGTTTTTGAGAACCATTGTCCTAGATACTATGTTGATCGACTGACCTCTCTGTTGATATATAAAGACTATGAGACTCACTTGTGGAGTGGCCAGAGGACAGAAGAGCCATATTCATTAAACTTGTTGTAATGACTCAGAAAATTCTGCAGTTGCTTGGCCTATTTATTTTACCCATGCTAACAAAGTAGTTAGCCCAGTGCTTGGTGCAGACTGAAATATATTACCATTATATTGTGTACATTCATGGTGCCCAGATGATTAATCTTGCTGACTTTGGTGTTTCCCCTGACTTTTTGCTCTGGCGTCATCACCTGATCAAAATGGGTTTAAAGTGAAATAAGTACAACGAAACCTTTCTTGACTCTGGATCTGACAACCAAATACCTGCATGACATCCCCAACAGCCTCAGCAAGTGTTTGCATGCTAACAGGCTACTTGTACTACCATACAACCTTGCACAGCTGGTTGTGTGGCTTTAAAGGACTCACATCCTATCAATGTCATTTTAGTAGGTTGCCAGAAGCAATTAAATTTTATAACCTCTTTATTTTATCATAGACTGATCTGAAACCCAGAAAGCAATATGAGGCCTAACCCTTAACCTTAAATAAACTGGAAACATAGTGATTGCATGGTGCATCTTGAAATAAGTGAGTTTGCTGACGTACATGGTTTTTGTTATGGAATTTTCTATCCTTTGGGTACACAGGGCTGCACATGGGCCTTGGGGTCGTGGGCGGTGATGGCGCTAAGCCAGATCAGAGAAGACGCCCTCTTTTTGACATGTAAGGCCGTTGTTTGGAGTGCACGCGCCAGCCTATCTCAGAGTTGCCTGGTGACCAGGGTTGAAGAAACTGTGTTGCATAATAGATAGCTAACTCTTGATGTTTAATTAGCATGAACAGACAACAGTGTCTCCAGACTGATGTGTTGAAGGTGAACACTAACATGGGTAAATGCATTCCCTTTGACTATTTTGGGCGTAAAGTATTTGTGGCATCATCTGTAAGGGTTTAAAGTCTGACCACCAGCATGAGTTACACAGAAGAGAGGCTGACTCACATGCAAACCCGATTACATGTGAAAATGCCTCTGATTTTCCTTGATCAAGCTTCAATAAATACTACAGCATAGGACATGCAAGACTCTTGAATGCTTTCTTCCCTCCTGACTGGTGCAACTGACTTTTGGCAATTTCTCCACAACAGTTTTAAAAAGCTGACTAAGCAGTAAAATAAGTGTGCTTAGCATTTTGGAAAGGTGTGGCTCAAATGTGAAGAGCTAACAAAAGGCTCAGATCACAACATGGATACACACTGCCTTACATTTAGAAACACAAACACTTTAAAAAAATCTCATCCTCACAGCAGATGAGAGCCTTGGAGGAGATATTAATGGTTCATTTCTTATAGAAATAACCACACTAACAAATGGTTCAAATGCCCCACTGTGCATTTCAAATGAAAGGTAAGGTGAACTGGATCAGACCTGCAAACAACAAGTTAATACTCAGAAGTCACTTGAATATTAAGTCCAGTTTATTAAGTGTTAATCCATGTCTGCCTCCTCTCTTCATTAGGCTTTTCTCACGATGCGACCACTCTTTCTCAGGTCCCTCCCTCCTCTGTCGGTCCTGACAGACTGGCTGCTAGCTCTCCAGGCTCCCTGACACACCCGGACACTGAGGAGGAAGCACAGGTGATTGCAGCAAGAATACTGGCAAACAACAACCTGAACAACGTCAAAAGAAAATGATGCAACTTCATATCAGAAAGTCATTCAACAAGCATCTGACTCAGGGTGGCTCACTTTAACAGCACTGCCCGGTTCACTTATATCATGGTGTTCCTCTTTCCTCTGCTGCAGCATACAAAGCCAGATTCTTAAGAAATGTATGATGGATAAAATTGATGATGTGGATGAACCGACCTCACCTGCCCTCATCATTGAGAAGAAGTGACTCACACATTTTGAGTAAGATCTTATTATTAAAAAATGTCAGTGTCTGACCTCACTGATGCAAGAGTCTTTTAATGTTAGGGAACATTGAAGGACCACATTTACCAAATTTCAGACTATCAAACCTCATCACCTTTAGCGCAGCAAATAGTGATTATCCACACGTACTGCCGTGTGCTTCAAACTCAAGGATCACTTACTGTTTTTTTTTTTATTTATTTTTTGTATTAAACTTTGGTCATCGTGATAACACGTGTTCATATAGTATATGATGACAGCTGAACAAGTCCCTTTAACTGAACAAAGCCATGAAATACAGTCGAAAGCAACAGGAAGAAATATTAGTAAGTGAATCATGAGTTTTGAATATATGTGCTCATGCTCAAATATTTATTTTATTTAAATAATTTCAAATAATTTTGAAAAATTGTTTTGTTTTGGTGAAAGTACTTTTTTAAAGTATTATTTGTGTGTGATTTTATTTTTTATTTTTTATTTTTGGATTGATATCTGAGAAAAGAGTGACATCAACGCTAACAGCATCAATTTTAAGGGTTATTAATTAATGAATGTCTCAGTTGTTCAGATAATTTAATCAGGACAGCAGTGAATCCATATTTACCTAAACATAGGTTGGTATATTATCTACATCCAGATGTCAAACCAGATCTAACACGCACATACGCGCGCACACACACCTACACACACACGCACGCACACACCTTGAGCGCAGCAGAGGTCCAGCAGCTCGTTTGCGGGGCTTGGCGCTCTGTCTCCGATACTGCATCCAGCCGCACACCAGCTCGTGCGCGATCATCACGTACAGCAGGAAGATGAGCACGGCGGGATCCATTCAGCTGCACGCGCCGCTGGATGAGAACCGGGTGGTGCAGATAAAATCGGTCCAGATGAGAGTGAGCAGCCGCCAGACGGAGCAGGCTGGCGGTCTTCTGCAGGGTGAGGGATGATGAATGATGATGATGAGGAGGAGAGGGTCCTCGGTGACCAAGTTGCCTCGTGTTCACTCCAACTTTAGGCACTCAGGTCGCGAGACACCAACTGCTGCTGCTGCTGCGGTGGTCGCCCGCACTCCACCCATGACAACCCCTCCATCCTCCTAAATCAGCAGTCCATCCGAGTGAAAACGGTGATTTTTTTCTTCCCCTCTGTCTCACTGACAACAGCTGAGAATCACGGTGACAACAGCAGAGAGGGGACATCGGAGAATGTTGCCGTAGAGACGCGACCGTTGCTAAGGACATGATGTCGTCATCCCCTCTTCCTAAAGATGAACGAGGCATTTGACCATATCAGAGCCGTGCAGGGAGCGACCAGTCAGGAGTACGCATGACTGCTTTAGGCTACCATTCATCATCTAACCATTGATTATTTGCATTGATTGCATTTGCATTGATTATATCAGTTTTACTAATCTACTCTGTTGTATCAAATGTAAATAAAGTTGTAAAATCTGCTGTATGCGCTCATCGGCTGAAGCCCATGTCTGATCATCATGTATTCAAATACAATTATTAAACAGAAGAGCAAGAAAATATTTATATATGAGGGAATAATCAGAAGTTTGTTGATATTTTTGATTGATCAGTTAAAGATCAGTTAATTGACACTGATGAAGAAAATGTTTGCACTCATTTCGACACATTTAAAATTTCACTTTTAAACACCCATAACAAACAAACAAAAATAATGATTCAGCATTATTATTATTATTATTAAGTTTAAAGACAAATATTTATGAGTGAAAAAGCACAACACCAGTGTTTCAATGCTCACCTTTAATTTTATTGATCATCAGAGGTCAATTATATCTTGTTTAAGTTTAAGCTGAACCTCCAACACATCAAAAGAATACTCGTCCAACAGTCTTTTTACAACCAGATGCATTGAATGTTACCTTCCTTTAGAACTTTTACGCCTTTTATGTAAAAGTTCCTTTCTCTTAAAGGTCCACTGTGTAGAATTTATTGGCATCTTGCTGTGCATCCCGCTCATGTCACCCTCTGCTCCCAAGAGTTAAGGACAGTGGCTGTGAATACGTTCACTCAAACATATGTCAGCGCAGTGTTTACAGGTATGCTATTTTAATCTTAAATAAATCTTCACATCGCTCATTGTCTGCTTGCAACAGTTAGCTAAGGCTTTAACCATATTTAAGAATAGGTCTTTGGAGTTTTTTGTGGCAGCTAGCGGTGTATTTGGAGATTTCAATGGCATCCACTCACCCTACAGTTTCATCTGTTAAAGGAAACTAAGGGGGGATTGTATGTGAAAAATGTGAAATGCAACTCTAGATATGAAAAGGTTCATTCTAAGGTAAGAAAAACATAATGTGTATGCCATTTCATTTAAATAGAGGCACTCTAAACGGACATACACTGGACCTTTAAGGGGGCACCCCACAACTTTCAGAGACAGATCAGAGATGTGATCCTTTATGTGAGTCAAGGTTAGTCACATAATGTAGCTCCATAGTGTCTTTCATTAGACCCTCCTCCCTCCAGTTCACGTATCCTGTTGTAAATGTGTAGTCTCCGAGCTAAAGCTGAGATCACCTGTTACTGAGCAAAGCTCATCCAGACCGCAGAAGTTATGATAGAACATATTCCACAGGCTAAGTGCTACTTGTGACTAGTAAATTGACTTAAAATCAGAGGGGTGCACTTTTAAGTCATAAAAAAGAAACCCGACCTGCCGAGTTCTCCTTAAACTAAACAAACATAATTCAGTGTGGTTGTCATGTCTGATCTCAATTAAAGCATGCTAAACTAATTTCCATCCATGACATGTTCTTCTTCTGACTTCCATCTGTCCGTCCACAGACAGAGAGCTCTGACCCTCGAGGGCTCCACCAGATCTGAGGCAGCTGCACCGACAAGGACTTGATCAGTGTGTGTGTGTGTGTGTGTGCGCGTGTGTATGCAGGTAAGTTTGTGTGTCATGTAAGAGTGAAAAAAGCAGTTCTTCTGCTGTGATATCCCCTTCATTTCACAAAGCCACAGGACTACCGCCCCTCCTGCCTCACGCTACCTCCAAGTTATTGTCGATCTGCAGAAACACAAGAAGTGTTGATCAAAATCTACAGTAAAACCAGTAGTGTATAACTTTTTCTATCATAAAATAACAGACTTGAAATCATTTTGATACTACACTGACTTATCATCTCTCATATCATTTCCATTCTGCACCTGGTACACCTGTTTCTGCAACGACTTGGAACTCAAAGTTCTCTGTAACTTTGAGCACCGAGTATGATCGCTTGTAAAAAGTACATAACGCTTTGTGGCACTAAGTCACACCACCAACTATGTCACTTATTGTGGTGAAACTGGGTCACATTTCATGGAGGAAATGTTTGATTTCCCTCTGATGTCCTCTGGCTGCTCAACACTCTGTGATTTACAAAGTTTCCTAATCAACAGTGAAGTAAACTACAGCTGCTGCTAGCTAATGTTAGCTCAGTTTGTTAGTGGACTGTGAGCTCAGAGTAACAGGAGAGTGTTAGTGTTTGTACCACAGGCATTTTTGACCACCAGAAAGAGTAGTTTTCAGACCTGGAGAGCGGGCTAATGCTGACAGGGAGCGAAACCTGTGGCTTTTAGCTCATGGGCTAAAGGAATGAACAATAATAATAATAATAATTTTCATTTTATTATGTGAATATAAAGAGACATCACCAATGGGCACCATGTTGCTTAATATCTGCTTAGAAGTGTAAATAATGTTGGGTATCTGTTTCCCGGGTACAGGAGTGTCAGTAAAATTAATAAATATGTTGTCTCCCAAACACTAGTGATAAATAATTTTTGGTACTCTATACTCACCGAGACATCAATGAAGCCAGCTTCCATCGGATGGTTTTGTGCTGGTGGAACCGCTATATTGTCCTGCTAAAATAAACACGTGGTTGGTTTATTTACTTTGTTCCTTTAAGATGACTGATGACAATATCACTAGGGCATGATTCCATGAACATGAGATACAAGGTGTAATAAACCAGAATTATTAATCTTTATGGCACAATTCTGAGTGGGTGTTGTCATAGGTCTGAAGGTCAGAAAAACTCACTGTAAGGTCGGATTCATATATTTCATTACTGAAGCCAGTATCTGGAGAAGATGATGAGAATGGCACATGGTCGAGGCCCGATCGGGTACGCAGGTAGTAAACCAGCAGGGCGATCAATGTGGCGATCAGCAGCAGGACCACGATGACGGCCGCTGCAATCCCTCCTGCGTTGATTCTCTTTGATGGATCTGCAGGGAACATGGGAAACATTTTGTTTCCAGTTTTACCAGCGAGAGTGACACCAATTACTGTAAAACCACAATGTGTCATTTTTGCAATTTGTTTTTTGTTAAACAAACAATAGTGTGCTCGTAGGCTCATTTTCTGAGTCTCCCAGTTTTCCATGCTTCCAGTCTTTTGCTAAGCTAGGCTAAACTACAGATGACTGTAGCCTTATACAGTGTACAGACATGAAGTAGTAACAAACTTCTCATCTGGCTCTCAGCAAGAAGGTGAATAAGCATGAGAAGCATGCAGTTGGCAGCTAGTGGGATGAAAGACTTTCAGAAACATCTTACCTTTCCCATCTGTGATCATCTTGGCACAGTTGACTCCAACGGTGTACTCAATGTCATCCAGAGCGACAGCACCTGATACGCCTTTGATTCCTTCAAACACAATCTGCTTGCCACAAGGACGAGACGACAGCAAATATTGGTCAGTCTTGTCAAAGAAACTTGAATGTACAAGTTGAAATGTACTCAGGTAAACAACAACATTTTTCTTAACTTCCATCGTTGCTGTCCAAAGTAAAACATTTAGCTATATGCAGAACTTAAACCACCATGTCTTGTGCTGTGGAAGAGGCTTACACACAGAGCACAACATGCTGTTACAGTTAAGTGTTAGAAGCACTGTATTAGTATATACAGCGAGAGTCTGACCTGGTATTCCTCAGTAGATGTGATGTTGATGTCAAAGCGTCTCCACGGTCCTCCCAGTTCACTCACCACCAGCAGCTGATCGAGGAGACCTTTAGACAGCCTCCACACCCTCAGCTCGCTGTCGGCTGCATACATAACGTTACAAAATACATTGCATACATCCAGACTACATCTGAAAGGTTTTCACAGCGAGATTCGCATGTGAATACAGCAACTAGAGCACAAAGGTTCATTTAGGACATTGATCCTTACATGAGTCTGGCTTGTTGGCCCAGAATTTCAGACAGGTGCCTTTGGTCGGGGGCAGGTGAGGGCTCAGCAACATAGCGTTGTCCCTGACTGCTGTCCGGTTGCTGCTTGGAAAGAACAGGAAGTAACCTGGCAGAAATGACAGGGAAGTCTATTTTACACTTCATTCCATGTTTGAAACATGATAGTGGATAAAGAAAAATGATCAAAATATATTCTCTCTGCTTCCTGACTCTCAGTGTGAAGACCTTAACAATATCTAGAGTCAAAGTAGCTCAGTCCCTGTTTATCTCTCCCTGGTTTACCTCTCTCTGTGCCCAGAGTGTGGTCTTCAGCTGGGATGGAGTAGTGCTTCTCCGCCTTTGGACTCGTCAGCTCCCAGTCCAGTTTGTCCATTTTGACATTTTGAGTGTTGCTCCAGCTACACATCCCTTTCTCCAGAGTGCACTTTGAATCTGAGGTATTTAACAGAGCGAAAACAGACATAACTGTATAAATGGTTTTGTCCTTAATTCAAAATTTTCTGTAACTCCACCTCATTGCAAATGTGGGGAACCTCAATGGTTCTTTGAGTTTTAACAAAGATTTGAATGAATAATAACAAAAATGAACAAAATTGTACCATGTACCTGCACACTAGTCTAAATATCTTTGGCTGATACAAACCTTCATCTTCACATGGGTGAGATGAAAGGGAGATGTCATCCACTGCAATATGAGTGTTCTTTCCTCCGGCTCCGACCGCCTCGAACTCCAGCTGCAGAGCAGAGTAAAACACCACGTTATCTCGGTTTAAACGATACACATGAAATCCTGCATGAAGCGATGTTGGGTCAAATTCTGCTGGAGAGATGGAAAGTGTGGATATTAAAGGTATTTAAAGATCTCTCTGAAATAGAGAGGCATGTTTGAATTTACAGAACAGAAACTGTACCTGCCAGTCCACATGGTTATCCAAGATGTTGCTGCTGCCATGGCGCCAGACGTCTCCCTGGTCCAGAGTGTTAGAGAAGATCTTCACTCTTTCTCCCTTCAATGGCTTCACATACAACGTCAGAGAACCTGCAGAGGTGTACACGGTTATACTGTGTTTTTTGGTCATATCTATGTGTGTGTTTCGGTGTGCGAAGGCATCTTACCAGGATTCTCTCCTCCTATGTGATACCAGAAATGGACACACTTAGTAATTCCTTGGTGAACAGGGGAGGTAAGGACAGCTGTTTTACCAGGAGGAAGGACGCTGGCTCCAGTGTTAGCCATCATGTAGAAGCCTAAGGAACCAGGGAGAGGAAGATCACAATTCACTGTTCCACAGTTTTCTGCCATGTAAATTCAAGCATTAGTATTATTAAATGGGATTCCCTCTCACCAAATTCAGTCTCCAGAGTGTGGTCAGTGTCTGGTCCATGCATTGAGGTGGTGTGTCTGCTATGGTGGAGCCAGTGAGCTGTCCCAGAGGAACTGTACCCACATCGCTGGCCTTCAAAGGAACACATCCTGGGCATGGTGCATTGCTTCCTCACAAACGACACATCGTCAATGGCAATGCGCCCGTCAAAGCCAGAGCGAACAGCTTCAAACATCAGCTGGTAGTAGGTCAAAGGTCAGAAAGGGAGAGTAGGACAGGAAAGTTATCGTCTTATCTATTTGTTTTTGGCCTTCTTAAAGCTGCGGTGATACAAATGATCCAAAATCCCAAAACCACACAATTTAACCCTTATACTTCCCTCTTCCTGTTACTGAAACATGAAACATGAAGCACGAAGATCTGTGACATTGTATGAATTTTAAAATGTTTTGATGCTTTCAGGATGATTGGAGTTATTCCATACCTGAAAGTCTGTGAGCTGGTGTGGTACCGGGCAGTGCGCTTCGTGCCACACGTTGCCGTGAGCTCCACTACGGGTCCACAGGACTTTCTCGTAACCGTTTTTATCTAACAGCTTCACATTCAGAGCACCTGGGCGGGACGAGTAGGGTGAGGATGGGGTAGAAAGTGGGAGAAATCAGATCATTTCCAAATTCCATCAGTTTATATTTTTATGTCAAACAACAGATGTGCCATTTTGAGACAGTTAATCATACATATATTAGAATTAAGGTGCATTTAGCAGTGTAGTTGTTGACTGCAACCACCTGTAATGAAAACATAGTTAGGCATATTCTATTCCATTTACGCCGTATTCTGTAAGTACAGATCCCTAAATTTGACACACATTTATTTGACCTTTGTTTCAATGTTGTAATTTCACATTAAGTTCAGTCTTATCCTCACCTGTGTTTGGCCCATAGAGTTTGTAGAAGAAGGACAGGCAGTAACCTGTAGAACCTGCAGTCTGTGTGGATGAAATTAAGCGGCCAAACAAACCACGCAGAGAAGGATTCCACATGTCCACAGCAAGGCTATTGTCTAGACATCAACAGAAAAACGAGGAGTTTAAGTAAGTTTTAATTACGAGTCCAGCAGTGACAACTTATATACTGTTGATATACTATATCATCTTATACTATACTTGATGTGATTATGAGTGATGTAATTCATGAGCTTCATAGTGTTCAGCATATTTGCTGCTAACAAACAAAGATCTTGCCCCCCTAAGTGCCAGTAAATTTACCTCAATTTACAGTTTGAAATGATTAGATTATATTAATGCTCAGTTGCTAACAGAGGAAAGTCATTGTGTTTGCAAGTCACAGGTAAGGCTCAAGTGTTGGTTTAGAAGTCTCTTCTCAGCAGGCATAAATGTAAAAACATTTAAAAACAAATGTTTAGGTGTTAAAGTCTGTAAAATTCTTGCGATGCAACTGCAGTTTCTTCAGAATGGAGCTCTGTTGTCAGTGTGTTTTCATTCTCTCCTCCCTGATACAGAGTGACTACTAGTTTATTAATAGCTTGCAGCCTTGAGTCTGAGTTAGGTCTAGAATAACATCATGTCACATATAAGAAATCTCATGCCGATGAACATGGAAGTGACTTGAGGTTTTTACTCCATTACATGTATAATAACATCATCTAAATGGATGGCATCATGGCCAATAAACACCAAACAGACAGCAGTAACTACCAGTGAGACTAAGAAAATATGTGTGTGTCTTATACTAAACTTGCTTGCCTCTTACTTGGGGGCACTATTGGCCAAGGCACAGATAATAAACAAAGAGTAAAAATATATATCAGATAATATGAATAAACATTAGGCTCACTGATGTGGAAGTATAAGATGACGTCAAAGTCGTAATCTTCGGGAACGCTACACTGAAGCTAGCATGCTTTGAGTCACCTGATATTAGCATACAGCAACTGTCACATGGCAAATTAAACACTGGGGGTTCAGGATATTTATCTGGCAAATTTATCTGTCCATTTTTCATTGAATTGCCTGTTTGTTAACCTCATTTTCAAACTTTCACCCCAGAGACAAAACCAGTCAGGTCAGGAACCAGCACGACGGCCTCTGTGCACTGCACAGATATGGAACATCCAAAGTAAGCGCTGAGTGACATTAAAAAAACATTTACTGGCATAAACAAATCCTATATGAATCAGCTTATAATTATTTTTGAATTTGAGAATGGTCTGAGTGTCACCCGGCTCCCTATCATGGGCCACATTTAGCCCACGGACCTTAAGTTGAGTATCACTGCTATCCTATAAAGTATATCTGTATCTATTGTTTTAAATGATCTTACTGATCCCGGTGGTGTGGTCCATCCCACTGTGTACTGTCCAGTCAAAGTTGTCACTTGTGTCCTGATACCATCCACAAAGTCCAATTTCAAAGTTACACGACAGTTCTGAAAAATAAACCAAAATAAGTCAAAGCACTGAGGCGTTTCAAAGTAAAATGTGAGTGTATGCATTACACAACATCATGTGTGTATAATGTAAATAGAGTTACCTGATGGGACATGGACATTATGACAGCTGACAAAGTGAACGTTTTTCACTTTAATCTTGTCGGAGGCAGAAAGTTTCACAGCACGAGCCTCAAACGCCAGCTGGTAAAGATAACACAAGGAAACCAAAAGAGTTCATCAAACATAAAAGAAGTAGATTTTTAAATAGTTCAACCAAGTGATGATGGTATCTCCAGTAAAAATGATGTATTTCCTTTTGCTTGTTTGTCTTTTTGCTACAAGAATCACCAGAACTTTTATTATTTCCTATTTTCATATTTAGTGTTACCTATATATTATCCTAGCACTGCAAAAAAAATGGGTGATAATACACGTTCACTCATCTTTTTTTTTGTTCTTTTGCAGCCACACTTGAAACTGTTTAAAAATATTTTTGGCACCGTCAGTATACAAAAGTTTAGAAAACAAATAAAATTAGATTTTGTGTTTAATTCTGTGGTGCATACGGTATCTCTGACTCAACTCATCTCACATGAAAATATGCTGTATATTAGTTAAATATTAAATATTAGTTACTAGCTGCTACCTGTAAAATCTTCAACCTCTATTTCCTTTAGAAAACAGTGACTCAAATCTGTAAGTCAATGAGATTCGAACTGTAAAAATGATCTGAAAAAAATAAATAAATAAAAATAAGCTGACCTGGAAGCGATGTTTTCTGACACCAACAGTCACACTGACTTGCCGCCACGCCTCCTCTGTTCCTGTCTTCCCACTGAACTCCCACAGTTTAGGCTGTATGCCCAGCAAGCTGTCAATCACCCTGACGGACAGCTCACCTGCAGCAGAGAGACGTAAACAGGGTCAAATTAAAAGATGAGCTGTGTGTCCTGGGAAAAGGTTGGTAGTAAAAAGAAGACATGTCGGAAAACAAGTTCATTTAGTTACCAATGTGAGCTGAGCTCCCAGTCAGTGCAAAATCAAAGCTGAGAGTGCAGGATGGGCCAGAGGGGCCCAGGAGAGGGGTCCGTGTCTGGGCTTCGGTCAGCTGCTGGCCTGGGGCCTCGGCTACATACAGGTACTGCTCTATGAAATATTAATATTAGAAACAAATATCAATGTACTTTGTTATATTTTAAAATGACCTAATATTAGTAAATCAACATTTAAGTGTTGTGATGACAAGTATTTGTACCTTTGGGTGTGGAACTATCATGTAGCACCCAACCCTGACTCCCAATGCTGCTGTCAGTCCACCCTGAGCTGCCCTCCGGGTAAGAGAAATCCCCTGCAGAGAGGAAACATGAAGACATCTTGCTCAAAATCAGTTTTGAAATAAAAAAGAAACAGCAACTTTGAAACAATGATTGCATTTTTACTTATATGTTACAAATTCAGTGCATGAGAAGTGGCCGACCAGCATACTCACTTTAAAAAAAGACTCACCACATTTAGCTTCATCCTCCTCCTTTGCGCAGTCCTCTTTGAAATCACAAATCTTGTCCGGTTCAGCGCACGGGTGTTTAGGAGGCTTAGGAAACTCTGCCCAGGTGCCATTCTCTGTTCAGGGAAAGAATGAAAAATTGACCACACCAGTGTTTGCACATGAAATCTTTTTTTACAAAAAAGACAGAAGGATTACCAGGTGACAGACGGCATTCAGGAGACAACACAATGTTGTCCACAGCAACGCCGCCATATGAAAAGTCTCTGATTGCTGCCATAAAAATAATCTGCAATGACAGAGAGTTCAACAGATGGTGCATTAGCATTAGAATTATTGTTATACTATTTTTGAAGTGGAAGCTTCAGTGATTGTTCAGTCACATGCTGTTTTTCTACTTTATGTTGCTACATTTTGATTTGAAGTTTCCTCAGCATCTTTTTTGAGTTTCAAATTTCCAAAGGCAAAGTTTTTTTTTGTTGTTTTTTTTTTTTTTTGGATGTGCAAATAAAAAAATGTGCATAAAAACAGGTGTATGTGTCTGATTTTTGTCACCATGCAAATACAACGTTTGTCTTGTTAATGTAAATCCACATTTACATTAGTAATAAAAAACTATAGATAAATGCTTGTGTTACTATATCTAATAATTTTCCTGTTATTCCCCGTTATTTATGAAACCTCAGTATCAATATTTCTGTTTTAAGGATGTTATAAGCCCCATCGTTATTAAGACTGCATATTTTAGTTAAATACTTACTTGGAAAGTGGAGTTGGTGACAATCTCCACCTCAGCTTTCACCCAAACATCACCGAGTGCACCACCTCTTTCCCACACAGGGTAGATTTTACGATCTGCCACTAGCACCGTCAGACCACCGGACCTCGGCCCAAACTGGTGAGTGTACATCACCATCTACAGCAGAAAGATTTAGAAATTGAAATTTAAAAACAATTTAAACAATTTAACAATTTAAAAACAAAACAATGAACAATAAAAAAAAAAAAGCTCTCTGACTGATGGAGGAATCAGCTTGGGATTCACCTTGCAAGGATGTGAACTATTGGTGGGTTCAAGGCGCGGACTTTGGAAAGCTGCCCAGTCAGTTTTGAGACCACCATCAGGGACGGTCACATACAGGAAGTGACCTGCAATAACAGTAATGAGATACTTTATATATTTATTATTGGATTTTATGTATATAGTATTATTTTTAGTCACTCCATATACTCTTGAAGCAGAACAACAGTATGTTTTCCACGTTGAGCATGATACCTGATACACTGTTGTTGGAATAATCCCTGCCTGGTCCTTTCAGAGGATCGGTGATGGAGATATTTTCCTGGGTCATCCTGACCCATTTCAGTGGGGATATTGACCTGGGGTCCCAGAAACACCAGTCCTCCTCAAAGTCACAGAGATTGTGTGTATCTGCAAGGGGTAAAATGGAATGGAATTTTATTTTATTTTTAAAAAAACAAAAGAGCTATTTTACATTCTACAATATTCCAGAATAAATGTCACAGTCCATTGATATGAACTCTCTTGCTGCCGTGGACGTGTTTACATTGGAGTCAGTTGAAAGCCCTGTGCGTCACATAAGTGAAACTCCTTGTGCGTCTGTCTGAGACACTGAAGGGTGTGACAAAGCGTTGGTATTTGATGCGCTGGGAAGTAGAACAGGTTGGTTGACTTTGGAGTATGTTTGCGTTTCTCAACGAAATGATGAATGTAGCCTGACTGTTTCTCAATACTGAAATCTTGTATTATAACATAAGTGTATGTGACAAATCTAAAGCCAAATAAAAGTCTGTCCCTCATGAAAATATAGAATTATGTGTGTTATATTGTCTGTGTGGGTTCTCTTAACAGGTTAAGTGTAACTCTAATCGATCAGACAGGACATCTGGTTAATATCTTAATTCAGCTTGGAATGGGGAAACGGGAATGTCTATATGTCTCCAAAAGTAGCAAAATCTGTCTAGCAACATCTGAATAGCTCATACTTAAAAAGTGTCAAGTGCACAATAATGTTTATAAAAAGCTGGAATTAACAGGCATGCTGCTAGAAAAAGAAGTTTGGCCTCGGGTTAATGCTATTTGAATTGAATCATCAGCTGGACATAGTCACAGTTTAAATTTGTTTAAAGAGGGCACCAAAAAAACAGGTTCCTAAAATATTTAGAGCTCAGTCACCTATGTCTTTTTGAAGAATATTTGTGGTAAAAAAAAGTTTACAGTATTGTCCCCTGTCATGCAACACAGTGGTGACACGACTAATAAAATTCTTCTTCTTTTGGGGTCTGAATTCTACTTTTTGAAAAAAAAAATCATTCAATTTAACAGGGGATCAGAAAATATACTATTTTGGTTGCACAACATAGTTTGAGACAGTTTGCTACATATTCACAGTACTGTTTGGTCAGAAGGCTCTCTGCTATAATTCAGATGATTTCTCACCGCAGCCCTCCTCATCAGTGCCGTCGCCACAGTCGTCTGTGCCGTCGCAGACCTGTCGCATCTCCACGCAGCCCCCACGCCTACACCGCTTCATGTTTGCTGAACACCCCTCACCAGCGGGTTGTACTGATCAAGTAATGAGATAAAAATGAAAAACAAAGAACAATCGGTTTATTCAGTTATTATAATTTATTGCAGGTGGGACACCTAGAAAGACAGAACATGGATGGGATCATTTTGAGGGACTCACAGGGAAGAGCACAGTCCAGAAACTCCAGCTGGTCTACAGCCACATCTCCTTTTCTCCCAGTAGAGCGCTGCGAGTTGAGAGAGATTCTGAAGGTTGTTGGAATATGGCCCAGAAAGATGGTAGCTGCCCTCCAGCCACGGACACTGGTGACCTCAGGACGCCACACTATGGCCTCTCGAGAGTCACGATGAAGGACAGATGCCCACAAGGGTGTAGAGCCCAGACCTGTGTCACCTATAGGTCAAAAATACTTTATTGGTAGGTCACCTGCAGGGATAATCAAAGCTCGAAGTTTGAATGTATGACCTGTAAGCTGTATTAATGGTCGTTACCTGAGTCCCACAGGAAATATCTGAGACGAATGCGACAAGTAGGTGAAGACTCTTTCATCTCCGGAGAGACAAACACTGCAGTCCTGGGAGACTCTGCACTCACTGCACTCACTGCCATAAATGAACCTGTGTGATGGAAAACATGGTTTCATTTCAGGTTGTTAAACTGACGTTTCGTTTGTGGTACCGTTTTATTCTAGACTGATTATCAGACTGAACTGGAATTTTTATTTCAGTTTACATTTGAACTATTGAACAAATTGGAGATGTTGGTGGCAGTTGAGAGCTAGTTTTGTCCAAAGAACTATTATTATTGCAAGATTATAGCACTTTTTCTCAAGTAATCTCACATTTACATTTCTAAAGCTGCACTAATCTATCAAATGATTGATTACCTATAATGTGAAACAAGCCCACAGTGAACCATGAATTTGGAAATTCCAAGGTGATGAGTCACTGATGTTGTCTACTTGAATAAATGAGACACTGTAGTGTAGTGAGTGTTTACCTAGAGCTGTACCAGTGGTGTAGTCAGAGGACGGCCCACTGTCGGGCAATGTGTCCCCTCTCTGATATCTCTCCCAGCCATACACAGCTGCATTAAGGGACTGGTCAGTCCATCCACACATTCCTGCGTCCTCAAAGTCGCACTCAAAATGTTTTCCTCTGTAGCCTAGATAAAAAAAGTAATAATAATTAACTTTTTAATGTAGATTTAATTAAAATAATAAAATAGTCTATAATTGGATCTCTGTAAGCAAAGATGAGCATAAATTACAATAATACAGCAGGTTTGCGTCTGAAATATGTTTAAACTTACCACAGTCCTGCTCATCGCTGCAGTCGGTACAGTCACACACAAAGTCACATTTCCGCTCAGGACTCTGACACGGGTGAGCCCAAGAACCTGCCACTGTGTAATCAGATAAAATATCAAAGTTAACTAAAACTAATAGAGAATGTTAAAAGAGATGAGTCAAACATATACACTCTGTAATAATGTCTGAAATTAGTTTATCCAAATGTTGGATTACACCATTTCTGCTCTGGCCCAGAACTAAATTATTGACGTCCTTTATTCATGAAAACTCTGTAATACTATGGTTAAAAAGTAATCTTTTAGGAATAATACTTTTCTCACAATTAAGCAATATGACATGAGAGAGTGTGTCTTACCATCATTATTGGCTCAACAGGCAGGACTGAGGAGCATGAACAAAAACATTTGAAAAACACCTCCCTCTGATTTGTTGGATAATTTGATAGTTTATGAGATATCATAACATCCAAATTTTACCTCTGAAACAAAAAGCAAAACACTTTTGTCAACTGCTGAGTCTAAGAATGAAAATGAACTGTCAAATTGAAAAAGTGAATTTAAGCTCAAACTAATGTAGTAAGTAAAGTAAAGTAATGAGTAACCCCAGAGGTCAGATAAATGTAGGAGTGGGGGACAAAGTGCAATGTTTTTCTTTCTCTGTTGCCATCATGGAAGTACTGGAAGTATCAGAATGGTTCGAGTACTTTCCATCCTTGCTTCTGTATAAAATCTCAAACTCTCTTATCAGGACTCTTCAGTCACAGATGTATAACACAACTGATGCCAACAGGTTCAAAGGCCAGAGGGAAGGAATCAGGTTAATGCATGTAAAATGCCATCTGTCTATCCAAAGGTCTCTGACTTAGACTTTGCTGTCATCCAATTGCACATTTCCAATGTACATTTGAGCGAAATTTTGTTGCATAGGCTCATAATAAAAACAAGAGACACAGTAATAACAATATAAATATCAAAGTATATGAAATATAAATTAGAATAAAATGAAAACAGAAAAGAAACAGAAACAGAATAAAATTGTGACTTATAAATAGAATAATTGCGGTTCAGTGATCTACCATGTATATATATATATACATACAGTAAGACTATGTGGTATATGTGGTCTATGATCTGATTAAGTCTAAACACAATCTAAAATTGTTTTTATCCTTTTTATGGGACGATAAGTCAGATCTATTCTGTCTATCTGTTTCTATGTCATAACAATCTAAATGAATCATGAGTAGTAGAAATGTGAGCAGTCCCGTTACATTTTCTCTAAATTTGATCATACTGTTTTTAAAGTTTTTATCATATAAAGTAAAATCATAAAAGTCTACATTCCAATTGAAACATTAAATACATATCTAAATATACTTAAATATCATTAGTTTACAAGTAGTTTAAGTGGATATGCACAGTATATGAACACTGAGTCTATAAATACAGTAAACTACTAGATGTAAGTTTATCTGCAGAATGTTAACCATTCTCTGGTTGCCAGATTCAGAGGAGAAATACAGAATACAAGACATCAAATGTCATTGATATACACCGCTGTGTTAGACTGAAGACAACAGTGAAAGTGATCAACAAAGATAAAAACATAAATGTGGGTTGAGTTTGAAATTACATTCTTGACCCTGGAAAGTGTACGTAAAATAGTTTGTGTTTTTTTTTCCTGATTGGTTGAATATTTTGGAATGATCTATTTACGATTTTTTGTCATACTTTGTCAACCAACACTATCAGCTGTGTACTTTGCACCTCTCTCGATGAATTAAAGTAATCCACAGATCTGCCCGCAACAACATTTCTACATAAAAGTGTTATTAAACACTCACGCCATTTGAATGGAGTCTGTCTGACTGTCCTCTTACCAAACTGCAGAGTCAATAGCAGGATGAGAGCTGAACTCCTCGGCTGTAACATCTTCTTCTTCTTTCCTCCTGCACCTGTTCAGTCTGGAGGTCTGAACACAACCTGAAGAATCTTTGCTATTGCACTCTAATCTCTCTCTGCTTCTGAGAGATAACAGCCGGACTTTAAATTCTCCCAGTATGCAAACTGCAATAAACCCATCATAAAACAATTTCACAACATGACAAGTTACCACAGTGCATTGCACCATAACTGAACACTTTCTGTAACAGACATGCATGAACCCCGATCTAAAGTGTTTTTAACAAAAGCAGCTGGGGGTGCCTTGCTTAAGGGAACTTAGTTTAGCCCAGTTTTCTAGATGGTCTCATGCTACATTCATAATGTGTTGGCATGTGAAAAACAGGAAAACATTATTCCAGCCTGGTCTTAAAATGAGGGACGGATACATGGAAGTTTAGTTAAAGTCAGCTGTTTGTGCCATGTTCCATATTTTTTTGTGGCTTATTAACAAAAACAAACAGGATATCAGTAGTATCTGCAACAACTGTGCCAATTGTGATACGCCTTCCAACGCTTCACGGCTGTCTTGATATACACCCACATCACATGTGCATCAGATTCAGAATCAGAACAGAAAAGAAATGACTAGGTTTGAGTCAAGAGCAATTTTTAAGCTAAAAGCTTAAGCTTCTTTAAGCTTAAAGAACCACTGTGCTCAGTGCGGTTGAAGGTGTGTAACGTTACTGTGAATGCAATTCAGTGGATTTTTAGATATACAGTCAGTGTATTGTTTGTCCATTCTGGGCTACTGTAGAAATATGGCAGTGGAACCACAGTGTCTGCAGATATAAAAGGCTCATTCAACGATAACAAAAACATAATGACTGTGAATTATTTTCATGTGTGATTATACATTACACACTAAAACATAGTCATGCAATCAATTTCTGCCATATTCTGTAAACAGAGGCCCCTAAATCTGACACACTGCGTCTTTAACTTTATGAGGGGATGATATGTAAGCGCTGTTTGTAGTTTGCAGTTAAATATCGAGAGGCACTAAGTCAGCATATGTGATGATTTACTGCCAATGTTGATCTTAGAAGATGATGAAGTTCATTTAGTCTTATCTGTCCACATTAAGGCCAAATCATTCATCAGCAGTTTATATTCCGGTGGTTAAGTCAGATAAGCGACAATGAAGGGCCCTTTCATTACTCAGCTCTGCAACAGAAGGAACACAGCATGCACACGAATGAAACTAAGACAGGCTTCAAGAAACAGTTATGAGCCATGATAAATGACAAAATTTTAAGGTTCGATTTCCAATATATTTTAATCATCAGGTCAAATGTATGAGGCTATTTGACTCTAAAACAAGTCAATGGGTGAATGTATGTCACTCCACAAAACTGTCATGATCAGTTATTTATAATTTCACAATGAAATTCCAAATTTCACTAAGGCAATCATATTTGTTTTAGATCCAACGCAGGTGGAAAAAAAAAACATTATTTGCCATTTACTTACTCAAATTTGAACATAAAATAAACCCAAAAAACTTGTTTTCTGCTCAGTCAGACTGATTGCTGTATGTCTTAGTTTATTAATGTGGTATCAAAAAGCTCCTTATGGTTTTTAGCGACATGCTCTGCGTTCTCATGAAGGGTTACAGATAAGTACGACGTCAGTCCAGGAGAAAGAGTGTTCAGCAGAGGTTTAGTTCAGTATCCTTCATTGTCCCAGGTCACCTCATAGTCTGGATACCGAGCCTTCAGTTTCTCAGTAGTTACTGCGTGGTTCGCTCTTCCAAATCCCTGAAATGAAAAGTAGCATTTCAACATCCCATTCGAGTTAGAAAATAACCTTTTTAAGCTCAAGTGATCAATATTTAAACTCTATTGTATGATAATGTTAAAGGCATTACACGTAGTGACAAACACATCAATCATTTTCAGCAGCCAATACAGAAGGTTTAGCCTTTTTTAGCTCAGAATCTTGGTTTTAAAGCACGTGCTGTTACTGTCTCAGGTTTCAGCTGGTTTCTCTCACCATGGAGTATCCATAGACGTGGATCTTCTTGGCCTGGGAATCGTGTTTGATCCTCCCTCCTCCGACACACTCACAGTCCAGGTGGCCGCCCTTTTCCAGCTCCTCAGAAACCTTGTCATAGATGTCAGCTGCAAGAAGAAGTCCATGAGGAGTGAGCAATGAATAAACACTGTGCTTGATAATATATTTTATCTCTAAAATATAATTATAATTAAAACTATGAAAAATGCAGTAGGGAAGTCGTTGAAAGCAGATTTTGACATCCGTAACAGCTGTGCTTGGATTTGGCTTAAACACATTTGTTTGTAATAAACTTGTGAATGAAGCAGCTAGTGTTTGAGTGGCCAACTGTCCATGAAGTGTGTTTACGGAGCAACACAAGTGGCTGCTTGTTGTGCAGATGGGCTGTCTCCATCTGCTGGTTGATGAGGTTGAAGACTCGTTAGAGAAACCATAATGCTCTGCACTTCAGATAAAAGCTTGTGCATGGAGACGAGTATATAAATGATCAGTCTTTAACTGTGGCACGTCTGGGCAGTTTGTTATGGAGGATACAAATTAAACAAATGAATAAAACGTAATACAAAACACATTCATTTGTAGTTAATTTTTAGGTGTACATTTGCTGCATCATAAATGAACGGAAACATTTGTTAAATGAGATTAAATTTATTTAGCCTTTTATCTTTAATAGCTGAATTCATCCTTTTTCCATTATGACATGACATTTCCGTGTCTCATTAAAGTCAAATCACGAAACAAGCGAGGGTGTGCTGTGTGTGTTTGCGTTTTAGTGTTGTCCAACAGAGAGCAGCAGAGAGCTGCCAATAACAAAAGAAAAGCACTGTCATAACTGACACATTCACAGTGAATTTGTAATATACACTGCATTTATATATTCACGTTACAATAATGCACATCTTCTTTTGACATTACCTTTTTTTTTTTTTAAAACACTACCTTAATCACTGACATCCACTACATGAACTCCTGATCAAACCAGTTCAAACAGATTCTCTTGCTGCTCCACTGTAAAAAGGACAGCTACAGGAAGCCACCACACTTCATAATGAGTCCTCTCTGTGCAGAGGGAGCAGGCACTGTGACACTTGAAGCTGATATTTGGAGATGACTGACCAAAATGCCACAATGTACAATGTAAAGTTTATGCAGATCTTTATATTTCTTACATGCATCTACATCTAGCTTGCACATGCTATGAACATTTGCACATCCCTGCACAAAACTGTACCTCTCTGTTCATTCAAATAACATACTGTATACGTGTTATATTTCACATTTGATTGGAAATTCTCCACTTATGCTCCTACATGCAAAAGCTACTGCTTGAAGGATTTACTGCAAGGCTGTTGTATTGGACTGCATTAGTTTTAGCTAGGTGTACCTAATAAACTGACAACTAAATGTATATATATTCCCTTAATTGAACAGACATAGAACCAATGTGTCTAAGCGGACCTAATATGCTGGGACACACACCCTGTGATGGACCCGTATGGACCCCGTTAGCCCTCTTCGGTTTCAGTGCTCCTGACTCACCGTGGTACTCAGCCCAGCCGTATCCTCGAACTATGTCTACCTCCGAGTCGTCTCCCTCCTCTCTGCTGTGGACTCTGATCAGGACGTACTTAAACACGCCGGACGGGTCGATGTCAGCCTGCGGTATGTTAGCCATCAGAGCTGCTGCTCTCGTCTGTGTACACATGTCCGAACCCCTCAGCGAGCACACCAGCAAACAGGCTAACACACAGAAGGCTAATACTTTCTCAACAGACTCCGTGTCTGTCTACACGGGTGGGCTGTATGGCTTTGAAACACGGTGATATTTTAGGGTAAACGTGAATGGAAACATGAACTTCACAGCAAAAGAAGCGGTTCCGCCATGCAGCAATAACAAAAAGACTTCCGGCCACAGCCTTCAAAGTAAAAGCTGTACTGAATCCTTATTGTAGCTTTTCACGTTTTAACACCAGGCTGCTCGTTTTGCACTACCTCATTTTGTCTTATGGTTAAACTAAATTTATATCTGTATAAGCCTCTTTGCTACCTCCATCCTACACTTATTCATTTGATAATATCATATGTCATTTACTATTTTCATTGCGCTAGCTAATAAATCAAAATTTTATTATTGATTATTTGAATTATATTTTATTCTGAAGGCAACTCGAATGTACCGGTAGTCATCATAACTGGCTGCATACTTCCAGAAAGCAAAGCATCCTGGTAGTAGTAGTCCAGAGCGTACTAAAGAAGCAACTAAGCACTCGCCCAATGGAAAGGACTACTTGTACAAAGGAAAAAAACAAAACAATACAAAACATTTATTTTGTTATTTTTGGTAAAACGTGACCACACACAGAGCAATGTAATGATGTAATTAAATAATTCTAAATTCACAATGGATTAATATGAACCATTAAACATTTAATGCAGCAAATTCTACTGAAATTGTTAGTAAATTATAACAGCAATCTGTAATCTAACTTTAATCTATCATCACACTTGTTTTATTTGGATTATCTAATTTTTCTAGCTAGCAAGCAAAGTAGTATATACCATCAGCATTTAGTGCAAAAAAAGAAAAATCAACACACAGGGGCTTTAATGGATCTCAAATGTCTCGGAGAAGCCACCCGACATTGAACAGCTGCCACCAAACTCTTTATTCAGTACAGATCATGTGTAACCTTTTAATGCCAGCATCACCATGTCTGTATGTTACTGATTTAAAAAGTGAGTTGAGTTAGTCTAAGTATTTAATCTAGAAATGGGAATGAAAAGACCCACCTGAAAGACATCTTTGAATACAAAACAAAACAAAGAAAACAGCCATTTCTTATATTAAACTTGTAGTTATCTCCATTGTGTGCTTCATTTCACTGTAACAGTGCTTCAGAGTGAAGTTATACTTTCTACAAAAAAGCTGAAATGTATTACATTCCAAACAACCAACAATTGGTTTGATGTTTCAAGAATAAAAATTACATTCAGACCTCCTGTGTAGTGCCATTGCCACCAAGGTAGTGCTGTTTTAAACCTACAGGGCAGTCAGTATTTGGTCAGTGACATGTATTTCATTGTGCCGGCTCTCTACTCCAGTGCCATGAAGTTTAAATCCTGATTTTCAGCTTAAATTTGATTTGGTGTCCACATCAGATGAACAGTGTTGTAGTCGTGAGTGAGAGTTGTAGTCGTTCTATGCAGTTTTACAATTTTAGGAGACTAATTGGTCAAGTTAACATAGCTCCAAAGTCAAGTATTTTGAATTATGTAGATGTAAAATCGTTCCGTTCCTTTGGGGACTATGCATAAAAAGAGAAACAGTTCCTACACTCTTCACCAAATATAAACATGAACATCCTCAAATAAAGCTCAAATTCAGATTCATTAAAAAACAACAATAACAACAAACACTGTACTGCACTGTACGTTGTTGTTGCAGTTATCTAGATGGTGCTTTCACTGCCTCCTTTGTTCTTGGCATTACGAGCTCGGAGTAAGATGAAGATCATGACTGCAGCCAGCAAGATGACAAAGAGAAAGATGAGCGATCCCCATGCTCCAAGGGTCAGTGCTTTCCTCATCCCTGGCCTCTCTGCAGGCAGCAAATTGCTCAAAGTGAGCATGTAGCCCAGAGCCCAACCCACCGAGGTGTCCCCTGCCTGGAAGATCAGCAGCAAATGATTACTACAAGAACATTTGGAACATTTTTTACTGAGCATTGAGGATATACTGTTTTGTAAAGTTCTTACCTTCTTCTGGAAGGAAATGTGTGGGAACGTCGTCTCATCGAAACTGTATCCTTTCAACATGAGAACATTTAGAAACACAGAGGAAGCACAGTAGTCCTGCAAACGAGACCTTTGATCTGGAGCAAGAATCAGCATCTGGAACAAAAAAAAAGTTAAAATGTTAAAATGCAATAAATTAATTCAATTACAAATGATGCTCATCCACCTAAATGTATTAAAACAATTGTTTTTAGCAGTTAACAATAGTCACTGTATTTAAACAGAGTCTACGGCCACGCTGGTGAGCTAACATGCTCACAATGGCAATGATAACATGCTGACCATGTGCCAGATAGAAGGTTAAAGGATCACCAAAGTTATTGTAAGAGGGGAATGTGAATGTGTGTCGCAAATTTCATCCAATCCTGATAATAAATGATTAAGAAAAAGAATCTAAATTGGGCAGGTGGCTGCTGAGCACTGTTGACTCCACACATTAAAGCACTCCACACATGCACAGATGCATAAATAGAACAGAAATTTGAATAACATTACTTGATTGAAAGTCATCAGGCACACAGATCTGGCTGCCTCCTCCAGCTGTGATGGAGTGCTCACAGTGATGCTGGTGGTTCGCTGCAGGAAGGAGTGAATGTAGAAGAATGCAGAGAACGCCTGAAAACACAAGAGAGAAAATACAAGAGTCAAAAAGCACTCCAATGCAGCTTTGTGCATATTCCAGTGTGCAGTCTACTGTGAAAATCTGTAACACATTTCACTTACTATCACTAACACTGTGTGTGTATCCCTTACAGACAGACTAACCTTTAGTCTCTAAACCACCAGTGTGTATAACCCTCTGTGTCATCATCGTCCCCTCCAGCATTTCTTACCATGAAGCTACCGGTGATATTTGGCTGGAAAACCTTATCAAATGAGCACCGGGAGTAGGTGCAGCCATCAAAGGAGAAGATCTCAGAGACATTGCCCAGACAGTGCTCATAATGTCCGCTGCCTTGTACTGTCAGAGATGCCTGGGAGTTGTAGGAGCTTGGTTTGTACTTTGTTGTACACGGTGAGTTGAATATACCGTTCAGCTTTAAAGTTCTATTGTAGCCTGCTGGGTAGCAGGGGTGTGTGACTGACTCAGAGTAACCCTGAGACTGAGAGAGAGAGACAGACAGACAGAGAATGATATAACACATTTCCTTAACAAAGCCATTCAAAATACTATTACAATTATTTCTTTACACTTCTCTAATTATTACTATATACTACCATACAATGATGAAATTTTCCAGTAATAAGAGCGAGACCAATATCAACATGGCTGATTTTATTTTCAACAACAGTTCATTATAGCTATCCGATGTGATCTAATATGTTGGTCTAAAAGTAACATATAACTGTAGTAAGCATACTTTTGTCCACCAGAGAGCACTGTTTATATTTCAACAGTAAAATGTCTTGTTCAATAAATATGTTGGGCACAACTGTTTTGATCACAAACTTTTAAAAAGGCCCAATGTCTAAGATTTAGGGTGGTCTATCAGAAAATATATAATATAATATAAATAACTATGTTTTCATTAGTGTGCAGTTGGTCACCTTAGAATGAGCCCATTGTATTTACAGAGGGAGAAGGCCTACAGAGTCTGCCATGTTGAACTACTAGGTTCACAAGTCAAGAGCGGACAAACCAAGCACTTGCTCTTGCACTGTAGTAACTGCTACACGCTTGGATGGGGATGGTGAGACGAGGAGTATTCAGCTGGCTGCAATCTGCAACTTCACTGCTAGATGCCAAATAAATCCTGCACACTGGACCTTTAAGGGATCTTTATCAAAAGTCTTCTTGCTGTGTGCATTTTATGCTACTTTAATGCTATATACCGTCATATGTTTATAACCAGATCACACTCAACATAAATATTGTGTCCAATCTGCATACAAATTGCACATTTTACAATTCATAAAGCTCTATGTTCTGCTGAAATCCTTCATCATAGTGCTACATCTTAACTATGAAGTCTGGGTCTGTTTAACTGGTCGGAGTGGCAGCCTGGTTTAGTCTGGATTAGACGGTGAAGACGCTAAGTTAGTCCGACAGTTACTGTAACATCTGGATCCTGACCAGAGAAAACAAGGGTTGTCACTATGTACTGTACACAGCACAGCACTCGTTTAAATTGCCAGAATGTTCTACAGTCCACATGAAGTCATGTGTCTTTAAATAAACTTTGGCACATTATCTTTTCATATAAATGTTTCAGGTTCAAGGTATTCTCTCTCTCTCATGTCTTATAATATATAAAAAGGTCAATAACCTCCACGTCTGTATACAGTATATGATAAATAGGTCGTTTCGTTTAGTGGTGTGTTACACTACCTTCACTATATGAGCCAGCAGTCTCTTGAGGACCTGGTCCTGCCCGTAACACAGGAAGCTGTGTGTGTACAGAGAGTACTCCTGGCCATAAAGACGCAGCTTTATCATGTCGTGCTCGTCCTCTACTTTCTGCTGAGTAGCAAATGTTATCTGGGTGGACGCCCCGCCGAAATCAAGCGCTCCCACTGTGGGTCTGCCGGTGCTGAACCAGTGGCCCACAAAACCATACTGCAAAGGAATAACAGGAAACAGAAGCTCTTCATTGTTAATAGCAGCCCCATTTCCTACACTCTGCACATCAAAATTTCACCAGCTGACCCAGAGATTCATCTCCACTAACAAGCTGATCACAAGTAGCCACCTCTGACATCTGAGGAAATAGTGATTCATGCGAATTAGTGTTGAAGAAGCTACTAGGGGTCATCAATCACCGTCTGAATAAGCTTCAAAGAGGCAAACACCTCCAGTCAGATCATCTTTGTAATTATGAAGTCCAGAAAATGGACAACGAACAAACTTAATGACTTAATGAGAAATGATAATCATTATCATGATTAACATAGATCGTCCTGCTTCATAAGTACAATTGTCCTCATTAGCCTGATGTACATCAAACATTTCGAAATGAATCATCATTTCCAAGCAGCTCCCTGACTACAAAAGCACAGATCTTAGAAGTTATGGTACCTTTATGAAGTTCTCTAAGAGATAGTTGACAGTGACCCAGCCGTACGCCCCCTCCTCTTGACCACTCAGTATGGCTGCCCCCTGGTACTTAAAAGGGTATGACTGGATTTTGTGTCCCACTTCCTGCAGAATCTGAGCTGACTGGTCTGGGCTGGAGATACTGATTGGGGAAAACGAGAGCGTTTTACTAAACTGTTGCAGCTGCAGTATGTAAACATTCATTGTGAATATGCATGAATGACATGCTGAAATGTTTGACGGTCAAAAACTTGCAGTTTTCAGAATAAGATCCAGAATGATTTCTCACTGTTTTGTTGCCCCAAGCTTCAGGTTTGTCTCCTGACCTTAAAAACTACAAAGGTTCAACTGACCTAGATCTTAAAGCTGGTATTTATAGCTGCCCTTTGAAAGCTTCATATAGACGCCACAGTGGAATCAGTTCCACATGTTCGTGCAGGACCAGATGCACCAACACCTGATAACAATTTCAGCCGGCCGACCAGACTCTAAGCCCCCAATATGTGTCACATCAAAAACGCAGATCATCATGTCTCACTGACGTGTCATCATGTCAGTGCAAGAAAGGCCCTAAACTACAAGCAGCTTTAAGGGAAGTGACAGTGAGAGTGATGAGCGGTTAAATTTGTTCATTTATGGACATTACATAGAGCAAAGGGGTGCTTTGAATGAACAGACAGATAAAAATAGATAAAAACAGAAAACTCATATTGTAGCTTTCAGATAGATTTGCACTTGAGCAAACGATTTACATATTAACCTCAGGCTGAGCGATTAGGCAGCTGTTTTCTGCTGCGTATTTGCATGAAGTCAAACATGTCTTCAAACCTACTCTGCGAGCATGATGTGACACGACATTTGTCCATTCTTGCCTGAGATGCACTGCACAGCGCTGCAACTTGCCTTTCGTTTTTTTAAAGGTTTTTATTAATAGACAGTTTCTGTTATTCTACAGGATTATTTGTTACTGAGTAAAAAAAACTTTTAAAAACAATTAAAAATCCAACAATTATCCAATTAGTAGACTACTTAGTACTAGACTGCACTGAGACACCAACACACAGTCGTTTGTTGGAAGGCTCCATATGTTTGTCCTCCCTCCTTTAAATGAATTAAGGAGTACTTACAGGCTTGTATCTGAACGAACACAGACAGCTCTGTATGCAAAATATGTGTAATACAAGATAAGATACGAAGAACTTGTCAGTTGAACTCCCAAGTGAAAACAGTTTTTTCTTCCACAGCAACTTATGTGTACGACCAAATCCTTCATTTACAAAGAGGTTTCATGGGTGCATGCTGGTCAGCTAAGTTAAATACACCTAGATAAGTAGTGAGTTATTAAAAAACTTCACAGGAAAGTTAAAAATAACAGAACAATGTAGTGTTTTAATGCTAATTGTATATTGCTTAAGGTGTTTCTTTACTGTACATGCAAAGATTTGTGTTATTGGAAGGATTAGCACACCCATAGGACAGCATGTTAAAGAAAAGCAGAATTACACAGAAATAAAGCACAACACACACACACTGACTCACCGCAGAAGTCTCATGCCAGCTGTGGCTCCCAGGTGCACAGGTGTGAGGTGGTGCCTTTCTTTGGGGATGGCCTTTACTGCCTGGTCCAGACATGCCTCTAAACTCTGCCCTGCTGCTCCCTGCTGACCTGCATAGCTGGAGATCCCCCCGCCTGAGTGACAGGTAAAAAAAAGTTAAGTTAAAAAGTATAGTATAGACAGGCAGATCCATGTTAGCACAAAGGTCACATGGTGATGCAAAATGATCACAACCACAGGATTAAAAAATGAATCAATAATGAACCTCTGAAATGAATCAATCAACATGCACAGGAAGAAAATAGGAAGGTTAAGTAGAAGAAAGAAGACAGTAAGCAGGAAAATTGTAGGAAATTGAAGGAAAACAAAGAATTAATTATTAGAGATCTTGTAGCACTTCAAATGTCTGACTTCATTTTGATTTGATTTTGCATATCATGCAGGTATCCCCTATACAGACCAGAGTTCTCTTCAGGCTGGGGCATTTTTTACAGTGAAGAGACATGACAATTTAAACATCATGTTCATGACTAATTGACAGAAGTGTTTGTTTATTTACAGACCATTTAGGACAGGAAGCAGCAAAACAGAGCTAAACTCTGACTCATTGCTGATTCATGATCGCCTGAGACAAAGATTTGCTTCATTGCCTATGCTGTGTTGGTGTAATGTATTTATTTACATGAAACAGCCTGAACCATTTCAGTTCCCACCTGCCAGTTAACATAGCAAGAAAATTTTTTTTTTTTTAAAGAAATACAGTAATTTGTCAGTTTAAAAGGTAACCAAAAACATGCAGTACGGTGTCCTAAATTGAGGACTGGACTGGTCAAGTGCACATTAAAAAGATATACTCCACTGAAAAGCTCTTTCACAGTGGCTATGGAACAGAAAAGATTCACATGTTTACAACTTGCTAGCATTAACTCAAAACCAGTTGTACGACCGCAGGGTTGGTCAGGTAAGGGCTAAAAACACTGTGCAGATCTATATTGACTTTCCTTAATTACCTTCAACTGCAGACATTATCTGTGAGAATTACGACTTGGATGTTGGCTTTAGGACGTGAACAGCATTTACAAGTTGGGCACAGTGATTACTTCCACGTCATGAATGTGGCAAGGCTGTCATAAAGTATCCCAACAGGATCAAGAACGTCAATAAAAAAACGTTCACACCACTCCCACAGCTTATTCTACTTCTCTGTCATAAACATATAAATACATGCTTAGTATGTTTCAAATGCTCACATTTTCATCAGAGTTTGGCTGCTTCCATATTGCTCAAGTGCGGTTACCTGAACGAGAAAAGTTCCAAAATGTTTCTTAAAGCTTTCTGAATCACTTGTGATACATATTTAGCTGTTTTTTTCATTGTTGATAGAGTATGCATATTCTTTGTGTTCCAAACTCTTCTACTCTCTCTGAAACATGCCTAAATATACAGCTTCCATTGTACCCACATGGGTATTAGCCAAACGCATGCTAATGGTCGTCATAAGCAACAGGCAAGTAACTGTGATAGCGTCGAAGAGATGCCAGATTTTGTTAAAGTTCTGACCACCTGGAGCATGCTAAACATACAGCAAGAAATGACAGAGGAGGAAGAGAGAGTGTTGCAGCAGTGGTTTTCATTGCAGTGAATCTTGTTGGAAAGTGTCACCGTTGTGAGTCTACGTGGGCTGATCTCCGAGAAGAGTCAAGTTAATAACCTCAGCAACCACTCAAAACAAACTTAGGTGGAGAAAGTGCCTGTCACTTACCCTTAACATGGCATTCACTGTGCTGGGTGACCACACCTGTGCCATTTTGCTTGTCTGCTGGCCACTTGTATATATACAAAGCTGTGTGGGAAGATCCAGCATCCAAGACAATCCCATACTACAGAGAGTAGAAGACAGAGAAAAAAAATGAGGTAAGACAGCGAAGGGGGTTGGGTATGGAGACATCTAAGCATCGCTGTGCTGACAGTGAAAGTGGACCCCAGTTAACAAGATACAGGCGAAGAGTTTACGCTTACGGCCACAGTGGATGTTGGCATCTGGAAAACATCTGGCTGCAAACTATGTTAACTAGTGATGCAAATCTTCAAAGACAACTGATTGTTGCATTACACAAGTACATGTGTAGTGGATGGATTTTACTTTGTTCATAAACATTCAGAACTATGAGATGTATTACACACCTACAGCTTTGCCCACTTGTTTTTAGTGTGTGCCAGAACTACTGTACTACTTACTGCTTATCATCCAGATAAAGTTTATAGCTTCAAATGTGTTCATTAATATTTATTCCTTTAAATTGTTTCTTCATGTGATAACAAGTCTTTACATCTTTGCTCAGCTGTTCTCTGTGAAGAAGCTCTGCTGATTAAGGTTTTACCACTTTATATAAATATAAAAGAAATATAAATCCTAAATCCTATAGTCTCCTTTAAAGTCCAGCATATGTCCTGCCCCACTACTTCCATCTTGCACAAAAATGTAGGCTACATATTGAAACAACTGAGCCCGTGGAGTGTGTTCATGTCCTAAGTGCAAAGAGCAGTTCAGAATTTTGGACTCTCCGAGCCATCTGATATAAAACAGATATGACAGTAATAAAATCCTGGACTCTTGTCAGCCTGTCACTGATCTGCTCCAATCATCCTGGGAACACACTTTTCACTGTTTCATTTCACACGGGCTGAAATGAAAGGAATTTAGATTTAGATCAAGCTAGTTTATGTGTTATGGTATGTATACATACTTATGCTTTTTAAGTGAAGTGCTGCTTAATTGAAACGATTGAACCCTACTGCATAGCCACCAGCTACTTTGCTGGCTGGCTGACTTGCCAGAAAGTGCTGTCCAATAGTTAACTTTCTGAGCAACTTCCCTATCTGTTGCAACTACTGGTAAACTTGTCGTTGCATGGTTGTCAGTACTTTCAATAAATGTCCATGTTATTTTTGTTGACTGAGGCACTGACACTCCACAGACTCTGTGGTATACCAAGACTACCTGAAACTGCTTTTGGCTGCTGCCTATATACACAAAACATGTGTGTAGTAGTGCTGTCAGACTATTTAATGCTCTTTTTTTGGTGCATTCTGTCCTGAAGAGAGAAAACCAACACCACAAGACATGACTATCCTGTCTACTGACCAAATGACGTGACCCTCACAATATGTGCTGCGGTAAGCATAGTGTCTCAGCCTCTTCGCAGTGATCAGTGTAATGTTATATTTGTTACTTTGTTTTTAAAAAGATAATGGTTTGGCTCCATCATACATGTGTTGGCTTTCATGCCCATACGTGGGTGTGTTTGCCCTCACATCCTGCAAACTCTAGCAGTCTCGTGATCTAGACTAGAGGAGATTAGGTATTTGCATTTGTGTGTCCTGTCACTTCTGCTCGGGAATCTCCCCATTCTTTCTTTTTTTTTCATTGTTTTGGGATGTAGCGATTTAAAGTAATATGGCATTTTGTTGCCTTGAAGACTTTGGAGATGGTCCTGTAAAGCCTTGAGTTTAAATAACATGTTTATATAACTCCTAGAAGAAACATGAGAATATTCACATTCTATTTGCTTTCTGTGATACATGTTGAATTATAGCAAGCTTTAAGTAGCTCACAGGTAAATTGAATGCATCTGAGGATGACAAAGTACAGCTTAGACAATTTTTGTCATTTTGTATCTAATTTTTATGCGTCTTGGCCATGTCAGCCCCAAATGGCTGCTCGTTTGGCTGTAGACTTCTTGCATCGTTGTAACTTTGGTGACTGTAGTGGGAACTGAACCCTTCGGTCATAACTGAAAATATATCAGTGTAGCGATAACCGTGACCCCTAAAAAGAGATAGTTATCATCACTGAAAGACAGTTTTACATCCAGAATATGTTTCCCACCATTTAGCTGAAGCTTTCAAGAAAGTATTTATTAGCAGAAAATACTTCCTCAAATGTCATCATCTACTCGCTGTGATGAGAAACCCGTTGCCTTGACAGTGCCTCCACTACAATATGAAATATTAAATTACAGCAACTTTGATGCCGGCTTTGATGTTTGCAACCAAACACACCATGGCAAGGTAAGTGACTGAGGATGAAAAGGAAAGAGACTACACACACACACGCGCGCGCGCGCACACACACAAATACATGTGCAGAAATAGATACACAACTTCTAAAATCAGTCAAACAGGTGAAGAATAACACCACGTGCAAGCGTGCCTCATTATTTTTTATATTATTTTTCTCATTACTGCTGTGCAGTCAGTTGTAAGGACTCACCCTAACACTTGCCAAAAACACAGAGGAGCTCTAATGATGCTGCTTTCTCCTTTCATTGAATAAACTATGGGAACCGTTGCACTTATCTGCCAGCAAAATGTAAGACAAACCCTTTTGTGTCCTGTTTTTGTGACTATAGTCGACGGCATTGTTACTGAGTGAAAGGGCGGCTACATTACACTGAAAAAGGAACCATGGGATATGTAGCCGGTAACACAAAAATGAGGGAGCAGCGGGGAAAAGAAGCGGTGCAGCATTCCTGCACTGAATG
Source organism: Nibea albiflora (assembly GCA_014281875.1). NCBI lineage: Eukaryota > Metazoa > Chordata > Actinopteri > Sciaenidae > Nibea > Nibea albiflora. The sequence continues at coordinate 5,361,056 of CM024803.1, forward strand.
CAAAAACAGCTCTACAGTACAGTTCCATGTTTTTCAACAGATTTGTTGTTGCTGTCATTTTCCTGATATGTATGTATGTTTTTGGCTGTCTGTTGATTTCCCTTCTTAAATTGCCAGGTTGCTCCACAGGTCAAGTGAAATTTTAGCCACGAGGTCACCCGAGTGTGTATATATCCAGTGTTACTGATTGCAGCTTGAAACATGCTGTGTTCACCCGATGTTCAAGAGAGAGATGAGTAACCAGGAACCAGACATACGGATAAGAAACTAAACCGACAGAAGATAACAGAAAATAAAATCATCTTCAAGTTTAAACAGGTAACACATTCTGTTAAAAAAATGTTATGTTGAAACAATAATCATGTGCAGCCTGAACATCTGTAAACTTTGTCTTAGTCCAGTTTTTACATCAAGAGGTCTTGACCTACAAATCATCAAACCAGTGCATTGTTTCATGTCTGTCATGGAGAAAACCAAATTTGTGTGAACGATTTAGTAAGCTGTATGTTTGGTTTAATCATTTGCGCTCATTACTCATTAGTTCTCTCATTTAATTGTCATATCATAGGTCAAAATTTTTCCTCCTTCCCCCCAAACGCCTCCGAAATCACCTTTTGTGTGACGCCTTCAGTCACCCGGAAGTTTGAATAAGACATCAAAGAATGCATTCCAGAGTTTTTACAAACTAGACATCTGCAGCATCAGCAAGTTCTCACAGAGAAACATCTGTTCTTTACAACCTGTTGGTGGCCTTGTAAAAAAAGGCGTTTTGAGGTCTAAAAGACAAAGTTTAAACTACATATTTTGAAAAAAAGTATATATATTTTTCTAAGATCTAAATAATCCATTAAATGCACGTGATCCACAGTGAAAGTATGAAAGTACACACAAAAGACACAATGGCATGAAGCTGATAAATAATGAAAAATCTGACCGCAATTCATTAAATCAAGAGGAAAAATTCTTAAACTACATGCATTATCACCTCCTGGATTTCAGATGATCCACACATGTAGCCAGATATATTTAAAGTTTAACTTGTAATTGATTTAATATTGTCAGCACTGGACTTCCATAGGTTTAAGGTTCAACAACGGAGCAGGAAACATCAAACTCAAGTTTGGAGACAGGAGAGGGTGCAATTGTTTAAACTTTAGTGGGGAGGAAAAAAAGTGTGCACTGCATGTTAAAGTAATCATCAGTGTTGATATCACTGATTCCTCTAGTGCCATATAGATTCCTGTGCAACACCATTTTGCCTGCCAGCGTGCACCCTGCATGAGCTTTACGCCGAAATGTCCCAGAAACAAACACCCAGCCCTACCATGAACCCCGGTGCCTCCTGGACGTCCTCAGTGGGGACAGTGAGAAGCAGCATTGCAACAAGTCCAAACACCAGCAACGCGATGGGGACGATAGGATGAGCCATGAAGTGAAAGTGAGACGTGCCGCAGCAGCAGCAGCAGCAGCTCTGAGCTCCGGTGGAAATATGAGCGCTGCCTTTAATAGCGGCCAAGTGGGAGAAGTGGCTGGTGGCTTCCCGCTTGGCCGGGCGTTATCACCGCCCGCCTGTGGCTTACACTTCACCTGCTGCCTGCCTCCTGTTTTACATTTCACTTGAACAAGCAAAGCCTGACGTGAATGTACGATCGGAGGAGCGAAGAAGAGTCCTCCTCCATGCACCTTCACCGGTCAGCGAATGAAAGCAGCTCCAAGGCTACTGGTGCCATGGAGGGAAAAATGTTTTTCCCATGGCCAGAGCCGGTGGAGGATCTGCTGCTCATTTATATTCAGCTGTTATTTAGGTGAGAGTTACACCTTACATTATGAAAGAGGTAAAGGGTGAGAGAATCACGTGATTCGTGATTATTCAATCATCGATGTGAAAACAAGGATTGGCCTGAGCTGGCAGAGGTCCACAGTGAAGGCTCTTGGCCTGAGGAGCTTCAGGGCTGCTTGTTGTTCTCGTCCTGTATTTGCATGTGAATGGGTGCAGCTTAAAGCCTTTAAAACCTGACTTGCAAATGCTATCCTCATTTGAATGAGGAGTAAAAGCGAGGACATGAAGATTTCACTGAAGGCCTATACTTTCTTTGTACGTGTACTTTTTAAAAAAGTCTATTTTTTGCTGGAATCCTGTTGTGACAGTGTCTAAATTTAGCTGAATATATAACTGAGTTATCTTGAAGAAGCTTCTGATTATTGCACCAGAGCTTTTCTTCATGTTGTCACTCAGGTCACCGATATTTTATTTTTGTGTCGTTCACAATATGGTACAAATATCACACTGTTAAAATATCTTTCAATACTGTATTTGAGGTTATATCTTTTGGAGGACCTGGAGTGTAAAATAGCTCCAGCTCTTAAAACGTTATCATCACACAGCTGAAATACTGCCGGCCATCAAATGACTAAAAATTAACAGAGGTGATAGATTTGCCCAATATCTGTCATAATATCACGTTCAATCAACAAACACGTTTGATGCCTTTTCCATTATTGACTTTCACACGTTAACAAGATCTGAAGATCTCAAAGAAGAAGCTGTGATAAAACTAAAACAGTAACAATCCTGATGCCATAAATTACTAAAATACATATTATATTGATATGACTGTAGGCCATGCACAATTAAAGTTCCACGTAATATTGTTCAGGCTTTCTGCTATATCACAGAATCAGTCTCCTCAGTTGTCATGGAACTGTATTTTTTTTCCCTCTGGGTAATTGTAACACTTATTCTCCAAAAACTGTGTTGAGTTTGTTTTTTCAAGCTTGTTTTTGAAGCAGTAAACGTCTGGAGACATACAGGAGATGGATTATAAAAAGAAGCACACACTTTTAGTCTCAAGTAAGGACCAAGCACCCAAAACACCAAATCTTACATTTCCCATAATGTAACTCAGTAATGCTCTTCATTAGAGCCACCCTGCTGTCCAAGTGTTTCGAACCCCAGACTGTGGCACAGGCTTTATGATAAAAATATGTAGCCTTCAGAATAACCATGATGTTATTCTCTTTGACTGTATTAATCCCCACAGAGCCACAGAAATGGTACAACCACAGACAGTATGTGAAGATGGACGTAGCGAGGAGTGACGTCATTGCATCAGTTTACAGCCAGTTTACGGTCTGCACCATTTTTCCCAAAGGGCCTTCTAAATAAAGGTAATGTTTTTTCATTCATAATGTGACATTCTTTCATTCCCACTGTGACATTTTCAGTGTATCAAAATCACATTTTTTCAATGATTTGACACTGGCTTGATAACAAGCTGTGTTCTGAGTCATTTGTAATAGAAGACATTTTGACATGTCACAGTATGAAACACGTGTAAATACAGTGAATGACGGCTGAATTTCATTCGACTTGAACTTGAATAGAACAAGCTATCGTTCATGTTATTATCAACACCTGTGTTTTTCCCATTGTGGCAGCAGCCTTCATTGTCGGAGACATTAAGGTGTGACTTTAGGTTTACTGAATCTGTTCTTATCTAATATACTAACACGGTGACAAGGTGATCAGGGTTTAACAAACCCATGTTCAGTAAAGGAGCAAAGTACGGTTCAACTGATTCGTAACACCAACTTCAGTAATTTGTCACTGACGAACTGAGTTCAAACAAAGGTGAAAACCCACTGCACAAACAGGGGAATGCAAAATATTCAATTGAAAATTGTGAAATAAGGAAAATCAATATCTGTAAGTCAATCACTATGAATCAGCCTTCCTAGCGGAGGACCAATCAGCACTCACATTCATCTCACACAGTGTGAGAGAGTGTCGGCTGTCATCAGGCGGGCGGCCAATGGACCAGAACAAATGTCTCACCTGACAATGTGCCGCGACCCACCTCTGCTTCTACAAGGTATGCCATTAATTAACAATGACAGCTGTGATCTAATTAACGATGACACTCATAATCTAATTAAAGATTCACTGACTGTGACGGTGACTGTGTTGGTGCTACAGTATGTTCCACCGGGGCGACGTTGGTATCATTTCAGTGATTGAAACAGTGATGTTAACCTTTCCATGTGACACACTTATTTTAAATATACATGTCTGTCCATTTAGATCAGCAACACCCAGCACCACTCTTTGTCTGCTGATGCTGCATGATGTTTTCAGAGATTTAGTGGAAAAACCTCAAATAATTGTCTTAAATAACGTGCTATGATGTATTTAAGGAACTAAGTCTAAGTCTATGTCTAAATTAACAGGAGAAAGAGTTAGCCGCATTGTGCACCACAATATATAGGCATTGTGGTGCTTCAATGCTAATGTCAGGATGCCAACACTGATATATTCATCATTTTAATTTACCATGTTAGCGTGCTAATATTTACTAATAAGAAATAAACACAAAGTACAGCCAAGACTGATGGGAATGTCATCGGATCAAATGAGCTGGTGAAAATGATTCATCCTCTGTGACTATGAACGACAGTCGCCTACTACATTTCATGGCAGCTTATCCTAAAAGTTTTTCAGGCATTTCAGTCTGGACCAATTAGTGGACCATAATATGAATTTCTCCTCTTATAAAATCTGGTTCTTCAACTGCATGTTCATCCTTTTTAATCTTAGGATGTACTAAAATTGTTTCTTCTAGTTTAAAGAATGTTTGTACAAACTGGCTTGTGTCCACTCGATGAAAAAGTCCAGTATTCACTCTGGACCATCAACTCCTGAGGGAAATATCTGTCTAGATGCTCAACTCATGTTCACACTAGCCCTCTGCTGCATCCTGCTGGGCTGGTCACAAACGCTCAGATATTCTAAGCTTTTAAACTTGAAAGTCTCTTTTGGCCAAGTGCTGCAAAAATGTATTTTTACTGTTATTTAGAATTTGTCTTTTCTTCTTGAGTCCACATATTGCTTTATGTGAGGTGACCAGAGCGGAAACTGTGCAAAATATCCACCATGCACTGCTGCTTCACCAGAGGACCACTGCACGTAAGACCTACTTTGTGTGTGATGCTCTTGCTTGTCTCAATTTGTTCATAACACAAGCTCTCTTGTCCGTATTGTTTTTCCATATTAATTAGTGCCGAGTGCCTGCGACACGAGGCACTACTCCCATAGCTAGCAAGCTAGCTATGGGCGTAGTGCCTCGTGCCGCAGGCACGAGGCACTATTGTTCTTCTGCGTGTTTCATGGCAGTTTTTTTTATTATTATTATTCATTTTCCGCCCTTTTTTCGCCGATTAATGCAGCCCGAACGGGCCACAGGACCCCCAACAAGTAAATTAACAAAACGTGTGTTTTCATCCCGAATCGACTGCTTGTAAGTGTGTAAGAAATTCGTGAAATATTCGCGAATATTTCCCCAAAAAACCGAGGAAATTTTCCCATAAGAATGAATGGAAAAGCCCGAAAATTTTTTTATTTAAACAGCCATTTTCAAATATGACCTGCTCTGGCATACTTTCACGAGAGACTTCATTTAAACTTTAAATGGAGGTACTCTTGCCTTCTCTTCATCTATTCACTTCACTTATCGACACCTTTTACCGTTTTTAAACTATCAAGGCTCAAAGGTGTGAAGGTTTTTGATCAAAATTCAGGTTTTATAATGGTTGTGTATTGCGCAGAATGTTTTCGCCAGAGTGGATGACATCATCAGCTAGAGGGTGGAGGGGAGAAAAAAATCGGTCAAAAAATAAAACGTAAACTGCTCCTGTGGCCACAAATTTCACACTACAGACATGATTTATACATAAAAACGTAGGAAAATTTGTCTTCTCGCTCCGATTCGTCTACGAAAGCTGTGAGTATTATAGTTTTGGCCTGAGACACAGAGAAACGCCACCGGGACCCATCCACCCGCCCCATAGACTGCTATGTTAAAAAGGCGGGTGATTTTCTGGAGGAAAGCAGAAGTCACCTTTCTTTGAATCGATGTTAATAGGTCATATTTCTTCATTTTACACACAAACTGCATATCTAGACGATCAGGAAAGTCTCTGGATGCCCAAACTTAAGTCGGTTCAATGATTGGAAATACGGTTTGGCCAGATATCCTTCCTGTTCGAGGCATGGTCTCAGCATTTTCTCTCTCTCTCTCTCTGCCTTCCAACTGAAATTCAAACTGCTGCACTAACTGCCCGGCGGCGGCCATCTTAGCAGTTATTGTCAGTTAATTTGAATTTGTCTGTGTAAAATGACAGAGAGACAGCAGAGGAGCAGAGCAGCTAGTGCATTAGCACTAGCCACTAACTGACAGACATTAACACAGGCAACTCAAGCAAGACATTTTCTGTGGTGACTGTCAATCTGTGTTGTTTGTGTTTAAATCTGCTGTTGCTGTGCCTATGATGCGACATATATCAGCAGTTATTGTCAGTTAATTTGAATTTGTCTGTGTAAAATGATAGAAAGAGACAGCAGAGCAGCTTAGCGGCTAGCACGTTAGCTGCTAGCGCGCTAGCGCGTTAGCTGCTAGCGCGCTAGCCCGTTAGCGGCTATTAGCCACTAACAGGCCTGTGTGAAATCATAACACAATTTAATAGGTCATATTTCTTCATTTTACACACAAACTGCATATCTAGACGACCAGGAAGGTCTCTAGATGCCCAAACTTAAGTCGGTTCAATGATTGGAAATACGGTTTGGACAGATATCCTTCCTGTTCGAGGCATGGTCTCAGCATTTTCTCTCTCTCTCTCTCTCTGCCTTCCAATTGAAATTCAAACTGCTACACTAACTGCCTGGCAGCAGCCATCTTAAAAGTTATTGTCAGTTAATTTGAATTTGTCTGTGTAAAATGACAGAGAGAGTCCGCAGAGCAGCTAGCGCATTAGCACTAGCCACTAACTGACAGACATTAACACAGGCAACTCAAGCAAGACATTTTCTGTGGTGACTGTCAATCTGTGTTTAAATCTGCTGTTGCTGTGACTATGATGCGACACACACACACACACACACACACACACACACACCTAACAACTTCAAAATCAGTTAGTGGCTAGTGCTAATGTGCTAGCTGCTGTGCTGCTCTCCTCTCTCAGACAAGTTCATATTCACTGCCACTATATGCTAAAATGGCCGTCTAGTGGTAGCAATTAGCATGTTGTTGCAGCTAACAACCACACACACACACATGCCCAACACCTTCCACAAATTTTGTTCTACAGAAATAAAAATTATATCACTAGATTCAGCTCATTTAGGACATTACTACTATATTGACCTTATACAAACCTTTTACAAACCGTCTACAATGAGCTAACATGCTAGCTGCTCATTGTATGTGTTACTGTCTGTCAGTTATTAGCTACTAACTGACAGACAGTAACACAGACACAGAGACTGGCCGACACAGACAAGCACAGAGACAGACAAGACAAACACACCACACACACACACACACACCTAACAACTTCAAAATCAGTTAGTGGTTAGTGCTAATGTGCTAGCTGCTGTGCTGCTCTGCTCTCTCAGACAAGTTCATATTCACTGCCACTATATGCTAAAATGGTGGCCTAGTGTTTGCAATTAGCATGTTGTTGCACCTAACAACCACACACACACACACACACACACCTAGCAACTTCCACATATTTTGTACTACAGTGTGTACAGTTTGTGTAAATAAACATGTTAAATATTACTATTTGAGATGTGCTTTTTCACTACAGAACCCCGGCAACAGCCCACTCGGCACTTCCAAAATTTCCGCGGGAATTTTCTAGTTATTATTATTCATTTTCCGCCCTTTTTCGCCGATTAATGCAGCCCGAACGGGCCACAGGACCCCCAACAAGTAAATTAACAAAACGTGTGTTTTCATCCCGAATCGACTGCTTGTAAGTGTGTAAGAAATTCGTGAAATATTCGCGAATATTTCCCCAAAAAACCGAGGAAATTTTCCCATAAGAATGAATGGAAAAGCCCGAAAATTTTTTTATTTAAACAGCCATTTTCAAAAATGACCTGCTCTGGCATACTTTCACCGAGAGACTTCATTTAAACTTTAAAATGGAGGTACTCTTGCCTTCTCTTCATCTATTCACTTCACTTATCGACACCTTTTACCGTTTTTAAACTATCAAGGCTCAAAGGTGTGAAGGTTTTTGATCAAAATTCAGGTTTTATAATGGTTGTGTATTGCGCAGAATGTTTTCGCCAGAGTGGATGACATCATCAGCTAGAGGGTGGAGGGGAGAAAAAAATCGGTCAAAAAATAAAACGTAAACTGCTCCTGTGGCCACAAATTTCACACTACAGACATGATTTATACATAAAAACGTAGGAAAATTTGTCTTCTCGCTCCGATTCGTCTACGAAAGCTGTGAGTATTATAGTTTTGGCCTGAGACACAGAGAAACGCCACCGGGACCCATCCACCGCCCCATAGACTGCTATGTTAAAAAGGCGGGTGATTTTCTGGAGGAAAGCAGAAGTCACCTTTCTTTGAATCGATGTTAATAGGTCATATTTCTTCATTTTACACACAAACTGCATATCTAGACGATCAGGAAAGTCTCTGGATGCCCAAACTTAAGTCGGTTCAATGATTGGAAATACGGTTTGGCCAGATATCCTTCCTGTTCGAGGCATGGTCTCAGCATTTTCTCTCTCTCTCTCTCTGCCTTCCAACTGAAATTCAAACTGCTGCACTAACTGCCCGGCGGCGGCCATCTTAGCAGTTATTGTCAGTTAATTTGAATTTGTCTGTGTAAAATGACAGAGAGACAGCAGAGGAGCAGAGCAGCTAGTGCATTAGCACTAGCCACTAACTGACAGACATTAACACAGGCAACTCAAGCAAGACATTTTCTGTGGTGACTGTCAATCTGTGTTGTTTGTGTTTAAATCTGCTGTTGCTGTGCCTATGATGCGACATATATCAGCAGTTATTGTCAGTTAATTTGAATTTGTCTGTGTAAAATGATAGAAAGAGACAGCAGAGCAGCTTAGCGGCTAGCACGTTAGCTGCTAGCGCGCTAGCGCGTTAGCTGCTAGCGCGCTAGCCCGTTAGCGGCTATTAGCCACTAACAGGCCTGTGTGAAATCATAACACAATTTAATAGGTCATATTTCTTCATTTTACACACAAACTGCATATCTAGACGACCAGGAAGGTCTCTAGATGCCCAAACTTAAGTCGGTTCAATGATTGGAAATACGGTTTGGACAGATATCCTTCCTGTTCGAGGCATGGTCTCAGCATTTTCTCTCTCTCTCTCTCTGCCTTCCAATTGAAATTCAAACTGCTACACTAACTGCCTGGCAGCAGCCATCTTAAAAGTTATTGTCAGTTAATTTGAATTTGTCTGTGTAAAATGACAGAGAGAGTCCGCAGAGCAGCTAGCGCATTAGCACTAGCCACTAACTGACAGACATTAACACAGGCAACTCAAGCAAGACATTTTCTGTGGTGACTGTCAATCTGTGTTTAAATCTGCTGTTGCTGTGACTATGATGCGACACACACACACACACACACACACACACACACACCTAACAACTTCAAAATCAGTTAGTGGCTAGTGCTAATGTGCTAGCTGCTGTGCTGCTCTCCTCTCTCAGACAAGTTCATATTCACTGCCACTATATGCTAAAATGGCCGTCTAGTGGTAGCAATTAGCATGTTGTTGCAGCTAACAACCACACACACACACATGCCCAACACCTTCCACAAATTTTGTTCTACAGAAATAAAAATTATATCACTAGATTCAGCTCATTTAGGACATTACTACTATATTGACCTTATACAAACCTTTTACAAACCGTCTACAATGAGCTAACATGCTAGCTGCTCATTGTATGTGTTACTGTCTGTCAGTTATTAGCTACTAACTGACAGACAGTAACACAGACACAGAGACTGGCCGACACAGACAAGCACAGAGACAGACAAGACAAACACACCACACACACACACACACACCTAACAACTTCAAAATCAGTTAGTGGTTAGTGCTAATGTGCTAGCTGCTGTGCTGCTCTGCTCTCTCAGACAAGTTCATATTCACTGCCACTATATGCTAAAATGGTGGCCTAGTGTTTGCAATTAGCATGTTGTTGCACCTAACAACCACACACACACACACACACACACCTAGCAACTTCCACATATTTTGTACTACAGTGTGTACAGTTTGTGTAAATAAACATGTTAAATATTACTATTTGAGATGTGCTTTTTCACTACAGAACCCCGGCAACAGCCCACTCGGCACTTCCAAAATTTCCGCGGGAATTTTCTAGTTCATATCTATTCTTTTCTTTCTGTTTGTGTGTTTGTAGCTTTTCGTCTTTTTATCCTTCCTTAGATATATATATGCTTTTCTTCTTTTTAGTACAGTGTGAAGCCCCCTAAAACTCTTAAAATGGCAATTGTAGGTTTGCTAGATCACAAAAACAGTACTTACTTACTCCTAATGTGCTGTGATGTGCAATGATAAGAATAATTTGTCTTGAATGATGATGAGATAATGACATAACATTAGTCAATAGGACAAAGATAAATAGCCAACAACTTTGGTAATCAATTAGAAATTTAAATTATTTATCTATCAAAACATTTCTGGCTTCACTGTTTCATTGTATATTTAATATATTTTGGTTTTTGGACTGATACATTATACATTATACAGTTAACAGATGATCAAATCACAGGAGTCGTTAGATTTGGCAATGTAAGTATATTTTATTTACAGTTGTATAAACAAGATGATTCAATGCAAGTTCATTACTGGAAAAGGTAAGAAAACAAGTGATACCTCCCTTAATGGGTTTTACGTGTTTGTGTGTGTGTTTTGATGCATGCTCGTGTATCATAATTGTGTGTGTATCTGTGTAACTATAGTTTAAAACATTCTCAGCTGCAGTCGTAATACAAGCGCAGTGCAATCTCCTCGACCCTACCTAACAAAGAACCAGGCTCTATTTACATTTCATTCAACGTAAGCGCTCCACACAGCTCAGCTAACTGTACACGGCACCAACAGGCATCCGAAAACAAACCAAAGCACTTATAGTAACACGCAAGCATGCATAGGCCAGAATTAGAACGTGATCAGAAGCAAACGCACGCAAGTTTAGAAACCAAATTCTGTTTTAGCACTTTGTGTGTTTGTTTAAAAGTGTCATTATTTCCCTTATAAAGACTTTTTTCCCCCGATTAAAGTAAAATGAAAAAGAGATTTGTGAAATTAAAACATCTTAAAGTGGAGAAGTTAATATGTCTGATGTTGTAGTGGTTCTATAGTTTCTTGGTAAATAATTTTTTACAGTTTGGGAGACCCCTCAGCATAAAGTGCTATGAAGTGCCAGACACCAGGCAGGGTGCAATAGTCTTTTCAACACGCAGCAGTGGTTTCTCAGCTCCAGAAAATGGGAAACGGCCTGTTTTTGCATCTAACCAAGACTTGCAAGCACAAGCTCGCTCTTAAGTCACTCGGATTTCTTCCTGTAAAAGATCTCCGGCTCTACGCGGGGAGGAAGTTTTGCATGAAAGACCGAGTGCTGGTTGGGTGAAAAACCTGGCCCTTTGATGCAACCCCTCGGAGACTGGAAATGAGAAAGACTGCTGCGGCAGGAGAGAGGAAGAGAGAGGGCGTCCCCAAGCGCAAGATGGCTTACGGCTCGAGTGTCTCAAACATGTTTGGACGTGAAAACACCAGCCTTACTGAACTGTTTCATCAGACTGCAAGTTCACATATTCACTTGCTTATCTCTACATGGTAAAGCTTAACAGATTGTCTCCAAGAAAAACAAACAAACATGCATTTGGCATATTAATAGAAAATCAAAGGGGAAAATACAACTACAGAATCTGGTGTATAGACTTCAAAACAGTTTCATCGTTCAGATACATAAAGCTCTTATTCACATACAAGCACACACATGCTTCCATCTTCTTCACTGATAGACAACATTAGTCCTATTCTCATCATTAGTGCCATGATTAGTGCGTCCCATTGGAAGAAATATCTAAAAACACTGTAGATAAAAGTTCCTATTAAAAAAAAACAAAAAAAAACTTGATATCCATTGAAGCTTACAGTACATCTTGTATTGCAGTATATGTTGTTAAGAAAAACTAGATATTACTATGGTATCTAAGCCCTAATTGAAAGTGATATGTTGAGTACAGTATTTGCACCAAAACTAGTTTATTTCATTTACTTAACCAAACTAAACCTGGCTGTGCTAAAGTTATACAGCTGGTCAGGAAAATTTGAAAGTAGTTAACATCAAACATTAAGTAAATTTCTGTGAGTAAAATGACAAAAACAAGGTTAAATAAGTTTGCTAATAACATACAGAAGGAAAATATTGTATATGTGAGTCAGATGGGTTCTTCTGTGCATGCTCAGGGACCCTACAAACATCTAACGCCAGGCAATCCTGACTTTTTTTCTAAAAACAAAAAAAAAGGTGCAAGGTCAGTGTTTTTCAGCCACTCCTTCAGCAAGCAAGTTTTTTCCCTCGAAAGCTCCGTGGGCAGGCGGTGAAATGAAAGCTTCGGCTTCGACGGCGAAGGGACCGCGGAGATGAGTCCTTCTCCCTTCCTCTCTCCCCTCCACTCCCTCCTCGTCTCGTTTCCTCTCTCCTCCGGGAGCGAACGTCAGCGTCTCCCTCTCTTTACACCACAGTGCTGACCGACGGGTCAGACAAGTTGAGTTGGCCCGTGATGTCAGTGGGCGGGTACTGCTGCAGAGGTGAAGAGAAAATGGGGGGGAAGGATGAAGACAACAGTCATTTCTTGACAAAAGCTGCATTTTATGTTCTTTTTGTTTTTAATGTTAGTATAATTATCTAAACATTCTTTTTTTTTGGTTTTAGGAACACCTGTGCTTCATTTCTGCAGAAATGTAAAAGCAGGAGGGTTCTCTAACCCCTCTCAGGCACACCTTTAGTTTCGTTGGATTAGTTGAAATGTTGGATTTTTGTAAAGCAGTTTGGTCATGCCTGAGGTGGGCTAGCCGGGAGCAGACGTAAGATCCTGAGTTTAGACAACAGCACATTTGAATCAGGTGTCATTAATTTTATTTGGCCTTACAATATGGGTGATGATTTCCTGCCATGGTTAAAACAGACAGCTCATTTATCTCCCCGCGGTCATTTGCACGCATGCAGACAGCCGGCTCCTCTAATTTTAGCAGCTCTGCAGGAGGAGATGAATTTTAGGCCGATTTCAAAGTGCCGTTGTTTCGAACTCTTACGTCCAGTCCCCCGCTTCACTGTGCTTCTTTTTAAGCAGAGTGCGTTGAATTGTAGGCGTCTACAGTGTTGAGAGGGGAAACAAGATCCCGATTCCATGCAAGGTGCTTAGTTTCTATGGCAACAAGTACAGCGATTTTGCTTTTGACTGAGTCTTTTGAATATGTATACGGACAGCAGTAAGCCATATTTTTACAATGCTGAGGCTGCTTTTTTTTTTTTTGCTAAGGAGCAAGAATATAGAAACCTGCTGAAGCAATAACTCATTAAACATTGTAAATATAGTCAATTACATCATTAGAGCTGGTGAAATGCTGTTTGTTTTTTTGGACAGTAGCTTCATGTTTTGGTACACAGTGAGCTTGGGTGGAGTAATTAACCCTTCTGCATTATCTTTATTTTCCAACAGATTTTTCAAAAGGCCAATCATAATCTTGACTCACAGCGTTATGTTGGAAAAACCTGTTTCATAACATCCAATGTGCAGGCAAACATATTTTGTTTGTACAGTGAATGCATCACAAATGAATACTGTATTGCAGAACCAAAACAGGGAAGAGTCTTGCCTTGGTGTACCCATCTTGAATGTAGTTTTTTTTTTTTGTCTTTCTCAATTAAGCAAGATCTTAGGTTTAAGTGCCTCTCGTTTCAAGCTGATAGAGCCAATACATTCAAGCATATGAGCTTCAGAAGCTGCTATGATGCAACTTACATGCTGACAGATGGGGCAACATCCAGACTGAATAGTTAAAATGTACTTTTTTTTTCTTCTCTTTTAAAAAAAAAAAACCAAGTCAGAGTGGATGTTCCTCATCTACTTGACCCGCGAGTTGCATCATCATATGGCTTACAGCCCCCATTTGGGTCTCCTCATGTCTTGTACCTTGAGGGCCTGCTAACAGCGCACCCTACTGGGGTCAAGTGGACCAGCAAAAGAGAGACACTTCACTGACATCACAACCACAGTTAATGGTTATAAAGCTATATTCAAAACAGCTATGGAGATTCGTTTTAATATATGGCACAGCTACAAAGATTTCTACTTCTTCTAATTGTTATGTTACTACAGCTATGACAGTTACAGTCATTGGCATGCTTGCAGAGGGAGAGAGGAGCAGTGTGGCATGTGGGTGAGGGACACTGACACTCAAGTCCATTGATATCCATTAATATAAAAGAAGAACATTTATATAAAATCAAAAATAATGGTCAAAGACTGAGGATGGCAGATCTTTCAATTGGAGCATCTTTTTTTTTTTTTTTTTGATTGCACTAAATCCACTTTGAGCCATTTATTTTCCCCGCTTGGGCTCCAAAACCAGCATCCGAAACCCTCACACAGACACATTAACAATGGCGATCCCACTCTTCTTATCTTCAAACCAGAACGATTCTACTGAGGAACCTCCAAAGGGGAGAGTAAAGGAGGTTTGGATCAATGTAGAAACATTCATAAAAAAAAAACAAACAGTTAAAACAAGAGAAAGAGAGAAAGACAGGAGATCAAATTAAAACACACACACAAAAAAAAAAACTTTTACTTTGTGACCCGTTAGCTTAGCTTCCAAAGGCTAAATCTCCCCTGAGAAACACATTCAGAACACAGTGTTAGTACAGCGGCCCTTCTGTGGCGGTGTCTGTGCTAGCTCCAGAGATTATTGCTGGTTTTTTTAGACTCATGCCAGATTTGGTCAGCGACCAGCTATGTCTGGCGGAGCAGCTGGGCACAAATGACTGCGGGTCACCGGTCTGTCAGAGCACTCCGAGCTTGCGGGGTACAATCCCCCGACTGCAACGAGCAGCAGGGCTTTTCAACTGAACTGTAAAAGAATGGAGGAAACCTGACACTCTCATTGTGCTGCAACAAGGGAGTCAAGCAGAGATATAGAAATGTTGAAAAAAAAAAAAAAAGTGATTTGGGGGGAAAAAAATGAATAGCTTGTATTTGTAACACAGTGAGAGTCTAAGGCTTCACGGATTTTGTAGCCCGTAAAAACAACAATTAAAACATAAATGAAGTCTTCACCACCTGAAAATATACCCTGAAAGAGGCATGCACAGTTCAGACCACAAGGACACTGAAAAATAAACAAGAATTATGACAAACAAAATATGACAAAGCAAAAAGTAAATTGATTAATAGAAATCCATGAGTGTAATCCTGAAATAGACATGTTGATAAATAAGACAACACATTAGTTTTCTTCCCAGGACGACTGGCCATCACGACTGCCTTTGGAGATGGATTTTTTTTTTTTTTTTTGGAAAAATGACAAAACATCAGCGCATGCTTTCCAAACCAAAAGCAAACCAACAGCGGCTGAAACCCAAACAGAGGAAGTGCGGGCGGGATCAGTGCAAAGAAACGATGGATATACAAAGGATCAAGCAGTCAAAACCGACAGGACACGAACACAAATATATATAAAAAGACACACGCTTACATACAGTATACACACAGACCACAACGCCACCAATAAATACACAATCGCCAGAATCCACGTCCAAACCAGAGGCAGGGAGGAAGAGCAGCCCAAGACAAAACACCACTGGCAGACTGCTTGCTTTTAGTCGCCCCCCTCCTCAGGAGGAACAACGCCGCTAATCCCGTCGACCCCCCCTCGCCCCGCTCAAAATTCTGAACACTTGGGACAATCCCTTCCCAGAGCCCAGCTCCTGGCCTGGCCTGACCTGAGTTCCTGCACTGATGCCCTCCGGGCCTGTAGAGGACCTACGGATGCTAAATGGTGATGGCTGATCGATGGTGAACGGACAGACACGTGGCAGAGGCCGCGGAGCCGTGTGGAAATGGGTTGAGTGGAACATGGCACTGTCTCGCGGTCGGATATGGAGATGTGGGCAGAGAGGACAGAGAAAGAGAAAGGAGAGGGGTGAAAGCAGAGACAGAGGAGGAGGACGCGA
This sequence comes from Nibea albiflora, assembly GCA_014281875.1. Lineage (NCBI taxonomy): Eukaryota > Metazoa > Chordata > Actinopteri > Sciaenidae > Nibea > Nibea albiflora. The sequence goes on from CM024803.1 coordinate 5,377,166, forward strand.
AGAAGAGGAAAGAGAGGGAAGAATAAACAAGGGCACATGTTGCTTCTTCGTCTCCTTACCGTGTCTTTGGAGGACCTACGTCTCTTGATGCTGGAGGCCAGGGTGGTACTGATGGACCTAAAAGAGGCTTTCTTTTTGGGGTCGGGCTCTGCTCTACCACTTTTCCTATCCTAAAATGAATATATGTAGAAACATTATTCATGTTCTCTGGCTGGGGTGATAACCGTGGTTTCAGTCTCACCCATTTTCTCTTCCCAAAACCACCACCACCACCACCCCAATAAATTACCTTACTTTATATTGTCTAAATAGAGGGAGGGTCCTTGTGAGAAAGACTACAGCATTTGGAAAATGTAAAATGCGCAAAGAGGGAGAAAGAAAGGGATAAAGCCTGTTAGATGTGAAAGTGGAAGTAGTCTGGTCAGCCTGATATGAGGGCATTCGTCTACATTTTATGCAACATTATCACAGCGGGACTGCACAAGATGGCACAGTAGTCCTCTAGAAATGTGCTGACACATTCACTTGGCCCCTAGAAATGCATTGGAATGGGTGATGACTAATAAAGATGTCAGTGGTTGTGATACCTACTTAAACCATCTAGAATATTCTGCCTGTACGCTCGCTACTGCCTGAACACACGTCATCTCCACACACAGGTGATCTTAAATTAATGCATCGACTAAACAGTATACCAATTATGATAACAGAATATCTAGAATCTACTCTCTGCTTGGTTCTGACCTGGGTCAGAGCTCTGGAAAACATTTAGAAATGCAGTCCTGTCGAACATAAATAGAAAGGATAAAACAAAATAAGTAGAAGAAGAAGCAGTTTTAACCATATTCTTACAAGATGGCGGGACAATTTGATGCCCTCCCTCCCTCATACCATCACAGCTACTCTCAGCACAATAACTGGGTGTTTGTGTGCAAAAAAACTCATATTAAGGTATTCTTACATCCTGAGTCTCTAGAGAGGAAGAGGGCTGCATAGGGGGAGAAAAGAAAAATAAAATAAATTTCCATCCACTTGATCGTTATTACTTTAAAGAAGATCCTTAAGCAAAAGCCAAGGGAACTAAAAAGGGCGGATATTTTAAAAAGAAAAAAGCTAAACAAAAGGAAAAAAAAAACTAGCAAAGCAAACATCCACATCCAAAGCCAGGCAGGTATAAAACGTTAGAGAAGCTACAGTATCAGAGGCCACTAAAATGCATATCAAAGAGGGAAACCAGCAGCGACAAAAGTCAGTAATTGAAGCCCATTTAAAGTCATTATACCTTTAAGTGGTATAATGGAAATTCACCCCACACACAAGGGAATGGGATGGAGTATGAGATGAAGTGCGTAAGAAAAAAGGATTTGAAAAAAAATCTACTGTAACTGGGAAAACTATTCTTACTCTAAGCTAAGGCGCAAAAAAAAATGAGATTCTGTGTGCTTGATTTCATGATCTGAGCAGATGGAGGCTAAGTGATGTTATTTCTATAAAAATAAATAAGTAAGTAAGAAAGCACTCTAGGATGGATGTTGAGCAAAGTATAAGTGGAGGATGAGTGAGCAGTTGCAGGGAGGGAAGCCCTTTGGGCGGGCGGGGCAGTGTGGTGTGAATTTCAACATGCCAAAACGCTTTATGGATGGAGAGAGGGATAAAAGGGGGAAACATAGAATAAGTAAACACAAAACAAATAGCATGACAAATCAATCCTGGCCAGCACTGGCCCCGCAGTACATCCTTTTTCATCAGGTCACATGACTAGGCACTTTTAGGGCACAATTGTACCACCCATCACCCCGTTGACCAGCACTTTTCTCTCAACCCCCCTAATGACATGATTTCAGGTGGCGAGCAGGCATTAGCTGGCCTGGAGGATAGATGAGAGCTGGCAGAGAAATGATTGGTGCACGACATCACTCCATTTTAGTGCAGGTATTAATAAATGAGTATTTTTTCCTGTTGGAAGATGACATCTCATGTTAGTAAATGGAGAAAGTCAGCCTGTGTAACAAAGTAAACGTCTTGGTTCAGGAAAAATCAATTCCCTAGTGACAGTGTCAGTTCTCTTCTTTTAATCTTTACTTTCCCGCATTTCTTGCACGTCTGACACTGCAGGAGTGCATTCTGGCCGCTCTGAGCCCTGATGAAGTGCTGCGTGTGCTCAGTCCCGGCCATGCATGGCATGCTGGACCATCAGATGAAGCGTGGCATGGGACCCGCACAGTGTACAGCAGCCGCCTGTTTCATGTCAGAAACAGAAGCGAGCTGCCACAGTGCATCCATCATAATACACCATCATCATCATCATCATCATCATCATCATAATCATCATCATTATCATCATCACGCTATAGTGTTTGTCACGCTCTGTTTTCATCTCAGACTGACACCAGTTTCAGTCTTGTTCAGACAGTGCACTTCTGAGTAACATCTGTGTTAAAAGCTGAAAGCCAGACGTGTAGCCTCTCAGTGATGTAGTGGTCAACAACACATTATCAGCATCAGTGATCACAGAAAAATCAGGACATTCATTCAAGAGATATAAATCAGTATGATGTAAATCTATAGAAGACATTATGCTTAGTAACATTAAGACAACGTTACAAAACATACATGATAAAATATAAAACACACATAGCCTAAGTTGAGAGGTATGCAAAGATAAATAAAAAATGTACAGGGTACATTATCTCTGCAGTCTTTCTTTGTAGCCAGCCATCGTTTATGCGGCACCTTTTTAGACATGGTATCTGTAATATTGCTGGCTCCATCTGTCTGTGAGGATAATATCTTTTGAGCTTACAAAAATAGATTTCTGCCACATAAAAGGTTGGAAATGTATTCAGCAATGACAAGATCCTTGCGGAGAGAGCTGAAATGTTCGTGCAGCATTTTCCACCTCGGTACACCTTGTTGGTGAAGGACATCGTGCACATTGTCGTCTTTCACAGACATGTTATGCTGTCTTGTTATTTGGTCCTTGGTGCAGATAGAGAAGAGTTCTTTCATTTCTTAGTTAGTTTTCAGATGTTTTTTTAAAGAAGACTTGTAGCTGTGGATATTTCTAGTTTGTCAAACACGACGCTTCAGAATTCTGTAATTAAGTAACAGCTTTTTCAAGACCGTAATCTCCGTCAGTTCAGATTCAGCCATATTCAAAGTGTTGATTGATTGAGAAATGATTGTTGTCATGACTTTTAAATCTGTTACACCAGATTTCTTTTTTGGCCACTTGGGGGTAACAGAAACAAGCTGTAAGTATGAACTGACACATTACCAAAGTTTAAGTTGTAAGTAACAGTCACATATATTTACATGTACATCTATAGCAGAGGTGGAGTCGTGTTTCTGGTCACCAGTCAAAGGGACTTCAACATTGTCTTTTTTTCAGCACTGGTATGGTCTCCACTGATGGTCGTTGCTAGTTGCTAACGGCTTTTGATGGCTGCCCTGGCTGAAAATGACGCTATCACAGTGGTGAGGGTGAGCAAAAACAGCCGGAGGCTGTCTCCTAATTCCTCTATTATCACACGTCACAAAAGAGACACAATCTTAAGTGTTACATACTTACTTTGTATAATGTGAATTATACATTTAAATCATACAGATTTATATCAGCTTCAAAAAGGATGCTAAATTCTATCCAAAATATATAAATGTTCCAAATGAGACTGGGTAGGTGTACCTCCACTACATCTCTGTGGCTACAGCTCCTTAAAGCTCCAGTATCTTAGGCATGCAATTCTAATAATGCATGCACCTTTATTTAATCGTAAAGTATTGACGAAGCAACGGCGTGTGGTAGTTAATGAACTTATATTTCTCTATATCATCTGGGGTTTTGAGCAATAACAGCACGTAGAGATAGTGTCAGCCTGCAGAGGATGAGGGATGTACTACGTGAACAGATCGAGGTTATCGAGGTTAGTCAGAAGTGCATGTTCTCTCAGGTTACGTATCCGTGTTTAAAGTGATGTGAGTGCACAATGCTTTGCATAATACACCAACCTGAGGCAGTATAAGCACATAATAACATACAAACACACATACAAGCTGTCAGGATGATGCCAACAATGGGACTCCAGGTTTTAGTGCTCGCCGTACTAAGGAAGGAGGAGGCCACATGAACTGTGCTCTTTCTTTCTTCATTGTGCTGAGTTTGTGTCCTACATAACCAAGTTGTCTTTCTGGATTTGTAAAAAAAAAATTAGATCACGGTGAGTAATCCAATCAGTGCACCCAAACCGTATGAGCAATAGCTTGAGAAATATTCACGCCAGAACAGAACAGATTGTATTAGCTCGACTTGACTTCTTGGGCTCCCTTTGTTTGCTCATGGCATGAGACCCCGTCACAGTGGTTATATTCAGGGCAGTGAAGATCGTGTATCTCTGTTGTTTTAGCTCTAGGGCCCACAGTGAGGGCAGGCGAGCATGCATGAGCCGTCTTTGTTCAGCAGCGCAGATAAATCTATGTGATCAACGCTGACATGGATATAAAACAAGCTGATCTACAGGCAGTTTATTGTGTCCCTCTCCTTTCTCAGTGATCCCCCCCCCCCCATACATGCATTCACCTGCTGTATGTGCCTAGAGAACACACATTGATATGAGGACACTCACGACAGTTACATACAGTAGTTAGGTCGATGGCAGACACTCTCAGAAGGACATTGATTTGCTGACAGGCACTTGTGATTATACTGTACCTTCCTCCAGCCCTGCTGTCTGCTATTCAGCAGGGCCAAACACTGAGCTTTGGTTCAAGGCTTACACAGAGTCAGCAGACAGGCTGCCAGGGCCACACCTCAGACTCACAGTGTGACTGGCCATTAAATGTGGAACCCCCCTGTACCTCCAATCAGCTATCCAATCAGGGAGTGAAACCATCAAGAGTAAAAGAAGGGGGAGGGTGCGTGGGTGGAGGAAGGGCGCACCAATGCTCCAACGCTTCACGGCCATGTTTGATTGCATCTGAGTGTGAGGGGCAAATCATGTTCTTCATCGGCTGACCGGAGGACATCGCTTTATTGCAGCTAAAAGGGTTGGTTCACTCAGATTGCAAAAAGAAATCTCATTTACTCCTAGCAGTATCTTTGCCATGCAGATGTCTTTGGACCACAAATGAAATACCATTCACAGCTTGGAAGTTTTAGAGGCAGAGATCTCAAAAGCTTTGCACATGATACCAGAACTATCTGCATGGCTAGATACAACCAGGTACCACAAGTAGAAAAATCTGTATTTTTGAAATTTGGGTAAACTGACCCATTAAACTGATGCCTGCTTCTGCTTTCATTGCGTGGCACGAAGCTTCTGGCATGCAAGACAAGTTTGTCTCATATTGGGTGTCTGCAGTATGGACTCTGCAGTGGATAAGGAGACACACTGTACACTGTAGCATGGCACACTTTACAGTTGACTATACTGGGAGAGTCACTGCAGTGTGATTGAGCCAGGACATTGATTTTAATCTTTATGCTCTATTTGTATTGTTAGTTCCTGGCTGCTGCGGTATAGCGGAAAGAGGAAATCAATGATGACGCAATCAAAGTGCATCAACTGTAAAGTAATCCCTGTTATTATTGTTTTTTTTATGGTATTTCTGGCAGGACATAGGTAGGACATAGTAGGCTTTCCATGGCCACACCATCTGATTTCATGAAGCGAATAAGCGCCACAGCAGCAGCTTAGAAAATACTAGTTCATGCCATGAACGTGTCCATCATGTTAGAGGGTCACGAGGCTAATTATCTTATTTTTACTCTAACAGCGAGAGGTGACATGGGGGTGGAAATGGTTCTGCTAATTAGTTACATACTAATGAGGGGGTCCCGGCCACAGCTTGACTTCCAGAGGCCTCCTTACTCTCCTGCAGGCACACACAAGAGACACGGGCGCTGTTGGCCTCTGGGAACTGTTAGGAACTAAAAGGTGGCCGTTGAGGATGCCTTACAGTACGTGAAGGCATCAGAGATCACGGTTGCTCATACGGTGATCTGGCTGTGTGACCACCACTGATGTGCAGAAAGATAAGGTCCTACAGAGGCTGAAAAACAAGTATCGACCCCCACAATGAGAAGGGGGCTTTGTGGGCTTTCTTGCACCATAGCCTCGGCCCTTCCACCCTGGGTGTGAGCGGTCAGAGGGGATAAATCCTACCTGCAGGTTCTTCCTCCAGACATTGACGGCCGCAAAGGCCAGCTGCATCTGCTTCCTGCGGGCGTCTTTATGGCGCTTATAGGCGATTTCGATAAAGATGAGGAAGATTCCTGCTGCTATGCCTCCAGCCACCAGCATGAAGACACCTGTTCGGGAGGGACAGAGGGGCAGAAACAGAGCAGAGGTGGAGATATGTGAGCTACAACCCTCTACAACCCCGCCGCTTCCACTGAGCATGAATGCATGGTCTGCCTCTCGTGCTCAGTGGCCGCCCCTCCTTTGTCAAACAGCTCCTACTGACGACGGCGGCTGTAAACCACACACTATTAATAGAAGACCACAACTGCACAAAGCCACAGCACAAGATACTGTACGCCACATTTCCACAGAGCACCCACGCCGACACTAAAACAACGATTTTGTAAAGGTATTGGACAAAAAAACGCTACAGTACCTTACCACTGCAGTTTTTGTCCAATCACTTTTAACGCTCTCTCTACGCAATAAGGACCATACCTGCCATGTTTTCAAAGGTGAGTGTGGCTGGGGCATTGCTCCTTGAGTCACACTCCTGGTATCTCACCCAGGTTTTATCTAGGTCTTCCATGAAGCCGTTCTCATGAGAACTGCAGGGGGTTGGGGGTGGTGGGGAGAGAGGTGACAAAGTTAATACACGCCGCAAATGACGGAATATTTGAGCCGCTCACTCCCAGATAGCAACATAAATGAAACAGAGACAGCAGGACAGGTGACAGACAGACAGACATAAACTTGACACAAACAGACAGAGAGGGAAGGAGAGGGAAGATACAGAGAGAGAAGATGTGACATAAGGCGATGTCTCGGATGGCTGTAAACGGTCAATACGTGACCAGGAAATCATATTGATAAGAAACAAAAAAAAAAAAAAAGTCATACGAGTAATGCAGCTTCGGCTGGGACAGACCTGAGAATGGCCAGGGACACATTCTGTTTCCAGGGGCTGTCCTTGCGCATGCCTATGCCAAAGCCCGAACGGAAAAACAGCTCTCCCGTGGTCACCAGGTCGCACTTCTGCGAGGCTTCAAACTCCAGCACCGCAGAGTCCCAGATGAAAGCATGCAGCTTGCTGTGGGGGAGGGGGAGGGAGGAGGAGGAGGAGGAGGAGGAGGAGGAAGGAGGGAGGAGGAGGAGGAGGAGGAGGGGAAGGAGGGGGTTACGGTGCGACAGTACAATGATTTACATACACATTTACGGCTCCCACCCCTCTCTCTCTCTCGCACACCAGATCGTGTGTGTCATTCAGCGTTTACCAGCAATCTCTACCGCTGCTTATGGCCCAAATGAAATCCAATGCCAGATGGCTGAGGGCGCGTCCCCCATTGGATTCCCCCCATCTCAAAGAAGTTCGTCTGGGTACAACCTGAAAAAGGGTGCTCCTCCACTCAATGTTAGCTTAACCTCACACTGGTGCCAGTCCACACTTGCTCCTGTCCCTGGACATCTGTCATGGCTGGGTGATGGGCCTGGATCAGGCGGAATGCCGCAGTAAGTCCTGCCGCTTCCATCTGATCCAGAGGTCCATGTCCTCCCCCCTAAGCTGACTGGACTGGCCCTGGTCTGTGTGCCTGACAGGATGAGCAGCCGGCCGACACGTGCTCTGGTCGGCCCGGCCTGGCCGAGACTCACTTGTCACGCACGGCCTGGATAGCCTCGGCGGCACTCTCATAGTTGTGCTTCTCCATGTGGCGGTACATGGTGCTAAGCTCGACCTGCCGCCGGAAGTAGATGTCCACGGAACTTTGCTTCACCGTGGCGTAGATGAACTTGTCCGATGGGTTTCTCAGCTGCACGGGGAGACAGGCAGAAGATGCGAACAGTTGAGTATATGTATATATATTTCCCATACAGATAAAAATGTTGTCCTGTACCATGGTGCTAGTATCATCCTGTACACACCCTTGGGTCATTGATGCCGGTGATGCGCTCCTCAGGCCGGTCCAACACCAGGAAGGCAGCCAGGTTGGCAGTATAAGAAGCTACAATGATCATGGCAAAGCCGGCCCACACCATACCCAGGATTCTCGCTGAGAAGCTGCGCGGCGCACCTGTGTGGTGAGTTCAAGTTTTGACCTTTCAGCTCAGTCATTTTCAGTTTCTAATTGGAATTGTCATGTAGAGTAGTTACATAAGCCTTAACACTGCGACTTCTGTTAGTACTACTACTGTTAGAATCACAGTTGTACAACTTTGTATGTCACAGCCAAGAACAGAACAAATGACCAAAATATTATGTGCAACACAATAAAATATCAGACAAGAAAAGGAAACACTGAAAGAAAAAAGAAACAAGAAAAGGTAACTGTTAAAAGACAAGCTGAAGCAACGTTTTTCTTCACAAAATGTGATTTGAAAGGAATTCATTCGTCACCCTCAAAGAAAAACATGACAACAAGGCAACACCTGGAGCACACGAATGCCTTGATTTTGGTCTTTTTACAACTGCAAGACTGTGTTAAGACTGAAGTACTCGACAGCTCAAATTATAGTGTTCTGGGAGGAGAGGAACACTGACAAGTGATGATTTGGAAATTTTCAGTAATTTTCTTTATTTCCTCAGTGGCTCTGTCTCACCTTCTCCTATTCCAGAGTTCAGCAACACTCCCCAGGAGAACCACATAGCAGATGATAAGGTGAGGGCATCTTCTTCTTCTTCTTCACTGTTTACTTTAAATCTTCCAAACGGGCTAAAGGGAAGAAATTGGGAGGGTTGCAGGAGATAAAATGAGAAATCGCAGAGAACCTCTAGACGGGAAAACCCTGGTGACCCCAGGCAGGGAAGGGCAGTGAACATGAGCGAGCAAAGCAAGAGGGACATAAACTCCGAAAGAAAACAGACAAAGACGGCTGCACAGGGACAGAGCGGTGGAATGGTTGGAGCCAATCTTCACCTCTGTCTGCCTTGGTGTCCACACTGAGGGAAGATCTGCAGCGCGCAGGATTTCATGTAGTGCACGTGAACACACACCCCTTCACTGATTCAGTCATGAGTACATATGAACACACACAAACACACATACATGGTCACACGCATACAAACACGGGTCTCCCTTGTACCTGAACCGGTCTAGTAGGTAAAGCATCACCGCCACCACATGCACCGAAAGACCCACCAGCAGCCACAGCGTGCTTTGGAACGGCTGCATGAACGAATCCAGTGTACTGCGAGGGATTTCCTGAAAACACACACCGCATTTGACTGTAGACTGTATAATTAGCAATTTTGCTTACTTTACTTTGCATATTATAGACAGAAGCTGTTTCCTTAACTTCCTTAACAGTCTACGCTTTTGCTGACCAGTTTTGCTTTGTTTCTTTCATGTGACTTTCCTGCTGTTCTTTTGAATTTGCTTTAGCTGTACAGTCAATCACACGACTGCATTCAATTTTATTAAAGAAAGATGGTCTGACGCGTGGCAAATGCTGCCTGAAATCAGCACTGCTTCACCTCATAATAACAACAAATATGAATGCAAGGTTTTAAAGGTTTGACGATTCCGCAGCTGAGCGATACATGCAACTTCCCATTGTATTTTCAATTGAGAGAACACCAAATGAGCTAAAGGTGGACACTTACCTTTTTAACGAGGATGGTGAGACCTTGATATTTAAAGGGTTTGGAGAACTCGATGTACTGGGCTCGTTCGTTGTTTATAGTCAGCGGAGCAACAATCATGTCAGCCAGGCCCCCCAGGAGCTCTCCCATCATGCCATTCCACTCTTTCTTGTTACTGTTGTTTACCTGTAGTCCCAAAAGGAAGGCATTAGCATGAAAATCAGCTCTCAACCTGCTGGCGTCTAGACCACAGAATGTTTCCGGGCTTTAAGGATTTGGGTTAAGCCTAGTGGGGATATCAGTTCGAGGCGTGCGCCACATCTTTGGAATCTTTTATATCAAACGAGAGCTTGCTATTTTCAGAAGTTTAGAGGAACACTGAAGAAACTGAAAGTGTTAAAGTGTGCTCATGCTGTACCTACAGGACAGGCCTTTTCTGGGTTAGAGATTAATGTGCCCACTATCAGCTAAAGGTGACCTGTTTCCTCTCCTATCCTGTTGGAAATTATTAGCAATGTTAATATGATTTTGTTGGTCTGATTTGTAATGATGCTTTTTGGTATGCTGATGATGTGTATCTATGTGTTTGTCCCTGATAGAAAAGATGAGGCAGTGATGCAGTACTTTTTTCTTTTTTTTTTAATGCAGTTTGTTATATTATATAATACAATTATATGCATTTTGTCTTCAATGATATTACTTTGAAGATTGGATGGAAAAGGGCAGTCTAATACATGAATTATTAATCGTAAATTATGGCTCTCAAACGCAGCAGGAAACTGACCTTTTGGCTATCTTGTATGTTTTTTTTGTAGCTGAAGCTGCTTTTAAGAAATATGTCGTTCTATTATATTTTATCTTCTATCTCATTAAAGCAAATTTGGTGCTTAGTGCCCGCATGGCAACCTGTGAAACACGTTCATATATGGTAACTATACTGCTAATTAAAACAGATCTATTATTTGCTCTCTTTCCACGTTGCACATCCAGAAAATTGCTTTAAGGTGAGACTGAGGTCAGAAGGAGACAGGCGTGGTGGTAATGAAGAAAAACTGCATCACAGCAAGCAAGCAAGTTTTGAGGTACAGTGTTTGTTTTGTTTAGCCCTATACTCATACTAATCTGCACAGGGAGTGACACCCTCTGTTCTTAGACCCTCAATTCAAGTGAGGAAAAACATATTACAACTAATGGGGACTTCCAAATTGATAATAACACTGATGACTGCCACTCGCTACTTCTTTGGTGCAGACATTAGAACAATGACGATGGGCAAATGAACCTGTTGGACATTAAATAAGTCTGGGTCTCTGCTCTATGACTTCTTATTGCTCCAGTTCTGAATAGTTAGTTGAGTGGAGTAGAATAAAACGATTGTGTAGAGTGCTGAATGTAAGATACTGCCTCATTCAAAAATATAACAAATAAGACTACAAAACTGACCCGCTCTTGAGTTCCGAATTTCCCATCAGCCACCAGGTGCACCTCATAGGTAAAGTTCATGGTCATAGCCAACTTGATCAGGAGATCAATGCAGAAGCCATAACAACATTGGGGCACAATGGGACGTCCTGTAACAAAACCAGCGACGGTTGCAAGTTACAATCACTCTTGCATATACGCGTTAGAAGTTTTAATCCATAAGGCGGCGCACGTAGACGGAACATAATGCGTGACACGGTGCACTGCAGACGACCACACACAATCACGCTTGTTTGGCCAGAAACACAACATACAGACCGAGCATGTCTCGACAGTCTCTCACTCTGAATGGCACACTCAGCTACATGCATACATATATAGATACCTACTGCATATATATGTATGCATCTCCAGTGGGTGGTTGGCGGGTGCAGTAAAAGCACAGTGATAATATAAACGTCCCTGATGTGTTACCTGGGATGGTCTCATTGGGCCCAGTGCAGATAACCTTTTTAATTAAGACTCCATTTAATGTCATTTCCTCCTTGCATGTTCCATCCGGTTGAGTGGGTTTCACATACACAAATGGCTCCTGGTGTATCGTCACTATCTATAACAGACGGGACAAAAAGCTGTTTATCACGTAGCCAGAGCTGGAAGACTTTGACGCAGCGCAGAGAGAGAGTGTTAAAAAAAAAAAAAAGAAGAGAAGAAGAAATACTTGGAAAAACACAGCAGATGCACAAAATTCCATGTATAAACTTTACAGCTACACATGGACACACAGACAGACAGATGAATGTAAAAATAACTGACAAGGATACAGATGAAGAGGTTCTTTGCCAGCCTGTGACAAATTTGAAGAGATAAAAGTCATAGCAAATATATCACTGCTGCCTTCATGAACATAGATTAACTTCGCTTCCCACTGAGGAATAAACGTCAGCGCACTGTCCAACACGAGCGCATCAGCTCAGGTCCATGCTTGATCTGTGTAGACATGTATGTCACATTGCAGCAGCGAAGCGGAGGCGCCCTACCTTTAATCGAGTGGACATCTGGAAGCCCTGTGGTTTCTCAGTCTCTCCTCCGGGCCAGATGATCTTCCGCTGATTGTTCATTACCACCTGCAGCGATGCCACACACATATACAGTATTATAGGTGAGTGCTGACAGAAGGCTTGCTGCTGATGAGTCTCCAGCACTGTGGGTGAGCATCACTAATGAGTCAGCTTTATATAACCACAGCTCAGCGGTTCTTTCATTTACTTCTTCGACCTCTGACTTACGTATCATACCTGAGGCTTTCAGGAACTGATTATTATCACACCTATCCTCGGGGAACTGAAGTGCTGATCCTCGCAGTCCTTACTGGATGGTGTGTTTGCATGGTTGACCCGTTTAAAAATCCACCATTAATTAAAGATGATTGTAATTTGACATAATAGCTTTAACATTTTGTGGACTGACTTTTTTTCCAGAGCTTTCAACCACATTTTACAGTCTTCATCAGCTGAGTCTGCACAGTTCTCTCCTTTTTTAAATGTAGTTTTTTCTTTTTTGTCATGTTTTGTCAGGGTTGTATGGTTACACACTTCTGATGAAGGATCATTTTCACGTATTGAATCCACGAGGAATGTTTTTGTTGTGAAGCCAAACCCAAAGGACGATCCATAATTGTAATATGACACTTAAGTTGTGTCTGTCGGCATCTTGATTTTCATACCGTTTTGAATAAATGGAAAACTAGAGGTTGTTTGTGAGATAGAAAATCTCTCTGTGCTTTGATCAGCAATGGAAATATTTTCTATTTTCCCCATTTTATACCTAGTGCTCACGAAGGACAGAGTTAGGTTTCATTTTCAGATACACGCAGCTCCTTCTTGCCATCTAGAGTTGGACAGCGGACAAATCTACAATCCTCTTGCAGTGCAGAAAAAAATCCATGGTTCATGGCAAACCATGATTCAACCAAAGGTTCGGTGGTGCTACAACAGTCTGTCCAAAGTTTACAGGCACTTTTAAAGAGTAGCTTAACACCCCCACAAAAGTCTTGGTTTTGCTGACCTCCAGTAGTCTCGTCAATCAAGCAGGCTGTGGACTGTACGAATGCTGCAATTCACTATAGCAATTATAAAACACTCCTCAGATTCACTATGACAGACTGCTGCTTCATCGTAAGAGCTTTGGCTGAACTACAGAATGATTTTTTTGCACGGTGTAGAGTTGCCCTACATGAACCGTATTGTACTATAGATAGAAAACTGGAGCTGCATGTCCAGTACGAATAAAAAATATAGATGACTATGTACATGGAGGAGACACACACGTGGGCAGTAAGTATAAAATAGGGAATGGACTTCTTTTCTTAAGTTTCTCTAAATTAGTTGTGTCAAACAGGCCAGAGTTGCCCCTGTGTGTCAGTTTACCTGTGTTCCATTGTATATGCCGACTTGAATGAGTCGAGTCTTCTGGTAGTTGAGTATACTGTAGTGCGCATACTTCCTGTCACCGTCGTCGTTGAACTCCACACGTCCCGTGAGGCCCTCTGGGTATTTAGATGACATCAGAACCCTTTGGGACGCAGATGAAAATGATTATTTGTGTGTCCATGCGTGATTTTGTGTGTCATCTCTCTGGAGCTTAGCAACGCGTTTTATTGTGCATCATACGGTACAAGGCTCTCGATTCAGAGCATGCAGTAGAATGACTCATTCGCCACATTATTTGTTGAAAATATGATGGAACAAGGCAGGGCTGCGATGACACTTGCTGTTTTAGTCACTGCGTATGTTTGGAAACAATGCGCTTCCTTCTTGTTGTGCTGCTAAGACTCTAAGTGGGTCAGTCTAAACTCACTTGCTTCATTTGGAAGTGACTAATATAGAGTTTCTGGTACCTTCTGGAAAACTTGATAAACCTGTTCTTTTCTAATTCTCTAAGATAGCCTTGCAGTCCAAACAGCAGAGCTGATCAATTGTTGATCTAACAATATTGATTAGGGCAGCTAACGGTAATTGCAAACATACACAAGTCGAACTAAATTTGTCGAATTGAATTTCATTGTTAAAGCAATAGACTTGTTTTAAAGTTATATATATTTATACATTTATATTTATAGACTCGTGCTTACCGTTTAAAGAGTGGCCCTGTTTTCCAGATGTTGGTGTTGCCCACGCATCCTCTCGGGGGTTCTGTGATGTTCTCCTTCTCAAAGAGCTCCTGGATGGACTGAGCCACCACAGCCACAGCATCATTGATATGGGCTGATTCGTTTTTCCCGTTGATGAGCTGGAGGCCGATCAGACCTGAGACCAGGCCAACAAACAAAAGATACTCACTGATCTGACCCAGCCACAGCCTCTTAGGATCCTTTGCAATTCACAAAGTGGATAAAAAACTTATAGGTCCTCCAGTTTAGACATCCTGAATAAAGGTCAGACATCAGCTGCATGATCCATCTTCGTTGCCTGTTAATCTCAAGGAAAATAACTCAGAAAATATCCACATCTTGTCATTTATAAGCGAGGCAAGAGAAAAAATGGATCATTTTTCTGATGTTGCCACTGATGACCTTTTCGCAGCATGTGTAAAGAGTCCCTTGAAGTTGGATCTTTTTTTCTTTTTTTTTGGCCCTACCAGCTAACGTTCAGGGATCCAGCGCAGGCAAAGCACTATTTGTGTTGGGAAGTAAACAAAAATGCCACCATAGCTAAATTTAAACCAAGCAACAATCCAACTTCAGCTAAGTTTTCTGATTGCAACCAGGTCCATCAGTCTTGCAGACTCCTGGAAGAAGCTGCAGTGGAGGTGTGAGAGACCGGACATGGACAGGACAACAAACTCTCTGCAGGGGTTGGTTGTGTTTAGAGTGCCTGGGGGGAAGACGCTTGACGTTTGTGACCACAACGTGATAAAATACTGTGCGAAACTTGTGCGAAAAATCCAGGAAACAGGAGACATAAAAAAGCTGTTGTATCTTACCATTCTATCAGTATATCTGTTGCAAAAGTCTCCCTTCATAATTCATTAGAAACCAGGGTATTAATATGTCAGCATAGCACACTGCATTTACCTTTGGATAGTCCAGGACATACACATTTAAACTAAAAACGGAGTGAACTGTAGATATACATTTAAACCTTTAAACACATAATGCTTAAACGTTTAAATGTGAAACACACAACAAGCAGTTATACAGTTAATCGTGTAATGCATCCATCATTAAACAGTTAGTCCCTGTTATCCTGTACGTGTTATGATTGGCCTCTGAGTAAAGACAGCGGGTTAACTCTCGTATTCCAACTGATCTCTGCTGGATGAACATACCGTCTGGCGCCTCGCTCAGGGCTTTACCCGACATCTCTCGCTCGCCCACCAGCCACACGTACCCCGAGCCTGTCATGTTGAGGAAACGGGCAGCCTTGTACACTGCAGCAGCATCTTCCTCACTGGAATTTGGCATGTTAAGAAAAACACAACAGATTGCTTTTTTTTTTTTTTTTTTTGAGGAAGACATTTTTGTGCTGATTCATTCACACTTGTTTGAGAGTTTTCATTTTTCAAATCACTGTATTGTATTTATGCCTCCGTTGGAGATCTACTCGACAACGAGGGGAAACAGAGAGGGACGTGATAGTTTCCAGCTGGAACTGAACCAGGAAAGTGTCTGTTTTGCACCAAGCATTTGTTTACTGTTGTGCCCAAACTTCCATTTTGCTAATTTTCCTTTTAAATTTTCCCATAATTAACTCAAAGTTCTACTTTGTATCAACACAGTCACCAGACTTGCAGGGTTGCTAGTCTACTGCTGTCTTGATTGGTATTGGTAGTTTGTTTGTGTAATTTTGAGAGTTTGGTGAGTTTGAACCAAAGTGACATAATAACAGAAACAACCTGCTGACCATCAACTTGCCTTTTATATGACATAAAATTCCTTGTTTTTTTGTCTGGTGGCCAGAGAAATAGAAAAGTTGTTATATGGGTCTTATTTTTTAACAAGGATGTCTGTGTAGCATCCTTTCCATAATGTTGTCAGGCCGTTAACAAGAACAGTCTGAGCATGTCAGTGGCAAAAACAAGCTCTTTTAGTGGACACACATTGACAGTGTGCAATTTCCCTGAAGGATTACACATCACAGCTGCCAAGGTTGGCTCGATACTGGACTAATTTAAAAGATTACTTTCCCCATTAGTCACTTATACACAAAAACATGGTGGAATAGGGTCCAGGTTGAAAAACAACATACCAAGTTTCCCATTAAGTTGAATTAGGTTTAAGAGGAAATGCTGAAATGATCGGATGTTTAAGCAAGTATTAGTTAGTTATTTATGTGTTCTTGGCTAGAAGAATAATCTGATGACTAAACAAGAATAAAACAATAAAATGTCAACAGCAAAAAAAAAAGGAAAAGAAAAAGAATAGCTGACAAAATGAACACTAAATAAAATATCCGTAGCTGCAGTCCTACTCAAATCAAATCTTAGATTGTCGGTAGGTGTGAGAGAAATATTATACCTTCACTATTGCTCCCTCTGAAGCTTTAAATGTGTAATTTAGGATTTAAATCTCACCTGGCGGACAGGATGATGACTCGGGCCTCCAGCTCTTTCGCCTCCAGCAGCAGGGCAGTTAAGTTAGTCTCCTGGCTGAACTGGAGGACTTTCTCTGCCTGTGATCGGGGCATAAGAAAGGTCAAGCCAGCTACTTTTCCCTACCTTAGACACCATGCTGCCTCTTTACCTGTTTGGTTTCGAGCTTGGTCGATTTTGTTTGGAAAACGGGAGACAGAGATAAAAAGGAAAAGCGATCCAGGGGAACCGGCTGAACGAAAAAAAAAAAAAAGCTTGAAGGGAAAAAAAAAAACTTTTGCATTTGTTCGCATGCAAACTGAGGGTTATCAAGGCTCCAAAGAAGGACGTGCATGTGTTAGGTAGGGGGAAGAAGAAGGTCAATGCAACCAGTAACTAAAAACGGGTGAAGGGGGTGAGGGGGACGTTTTCCCCCAACAAAAAAACTGCTGAAAATCAGGGAAGTGCTACAGAACAGGAGGAAGTAGCATCTGGGAAACGGCTTTGTCCCACACTACCGGTTCTCCACAAAGGAATGAACTTGCAAACTCTTTTTGTGTGTGAGTGTGTGTGTTCTGAGTACATGCATTCCTTTATTGAAGGAGAAAATGAAAATGATAAAAGCGTGGCGCTGTTGACTGATTTCTTTTTTTTTTTTTTTTGTAATGACCGAAAATTATAGATTTTCATTCTATAAATCATTCTTCATTTAAATCATAGGGAAATGTATCAAAGTAAAAATTAAAGAAAACACGTGCTACCAAGAGAGGGACATTTCTGGGTCGGCTGGTGACTGGTTTGGGCTGGTTTCTAGTTGCTACGTTTGGAAAGTTGGTGGGCGGCGTGCATTGACCATGCAAATATACCTTAGGTCCTCGCTTGTTGTCATAGGACAGTTGGTCGAGGTTTTCATAGTTCCTTTTTTTATTCTGATGAGTAATGTGCACAGAGAAAATATGCAGACACAGAAAAATATTATAAACAGTTGAAAATGGAGGGCAGTAAAGCATTCCAACAAATCTCCACTTTTCTGCTTCAAATTGGGATCTTTAACGGTGGGGCTTGCAAAGAACATCAGAGATGACCGCTTTGTCATGCTGAAATCATGTATACTTGTCAAAGATATCAAATAGGATCAGGGAAGTGTATTCATTGTGCTCATTGCATAAATTATCAGTGACGCTGATTCAGGTGCATAGATTAGCTTTATGAATAATTAGATCCAAATGCTCTGGCTCCAGAAATAATCAATACAAAATCCATTGAAATTTACATACCAGAGACTTTTAACAAAACAAAAATGGCCAATCAGATTACACTAGACCAACACACCATCAAGTCCAGTGGGAACACGTTTTTAGCTTCCCAAGAATATAGAAGAAATCAAGCTAAAACGAGAGCTCATTCAAATGTAACCTTCCAAATCTGCACTTCATCTATCCAGCCATCTGTTGAGGTGACACCATATTTTCACCAGTTCCAAAGTGCCAAACTTCAGAGGCTGCAGCTAGCTCTGCCCTTTGTGTCATTAAATAATTGACCAGACACTTGGAACAACACATCAGAGGCTAGAAACCGTCATGACATCAACTGCAGATCTTAACTGTATGCATTCGTTTTAATTTAATGGTTGCACAAAACTAGTTACCAATGTGTGAATCAAATTAAAAAAAGAAAGAAAATCCAAATATCCAGCTGCAAAAAATGAATTAATAATGTATGAATAAAAGAGAGAAAACAAGTATTAAATCTTAAGATGTGATGGTGAACTGGCAGTACAATTCAAAATTGTTGATGTCTCATTTCCTGTTGGCATAAAACGGTCGGTATACTAACTGCTAAAACAATATAGTACGTATACACTGTATACTGTATAATATGTAGTATAGAAATTGGTCACAGTACAACATACTGATTCTCAGGCATTGCTGAGGAGGTTAACACCTGAGGTGTCACCATTTTGGATTCTAGTCCAGGTCTGTGCTCAGTAAGAGGAGGCACTCGGGAGTCCAGCCAGAGTCAGGGAGCCATTTTGCAAGAAAACACATCATCTTTCTGCTCCACAGGGTTTCCTTCACAGCTGCCTGGCTTCACAGTTCACACTTCAGTGCACTCAGGGTCTGTTTCCGTCCCATCACACAGTCAACACTGACCGTGCATCAGTACAAACAGAGATTCCATTCACAACCGCAAGCTTTTAAAGCTATTACATAACCCTGACGCTATTGTGATCTTTGTGTCCGTCGTGTTAGTTTGAGGACTAATTGTGATTCTAAATGTTGAGGGGTAAGTGAAGTGTTGAAGCCTGAATCGCAATCACCACTTCAAGAAATTTCATCTGAACTGAGGGATTGCAAACAACGCAGTTTCTTGTGTAAAAACACGAAAACAAATTGTCAGTAAGATTTTATATCATTTGAATTATTCCATTTCCTTATTTCATTTTCTTTAAGGAAATGTTGTAAAAATATGTGATTTTATAAAAGATGGAAGAACAATATCATACGACAAAACAAAAATAGTTTGAAACTACATCAGAAAAAGGTGAAATGTCCCACTAAGTGAGAAGACATTCCCCTTTTTGCTAAGAAAACTAAAATATTAAAACAACATTGATGAGAAATTATTGATAAAACTGTACCATCAGAATTCTATCTTCAATGAGAGATCGTATCTTCAGCATATCTTTTCTGTGAGTAACATCCATCCAGCAGCATGAAGAAAAACAGTCTTTGTCTCTTTTTTTTTTCCCTATAGAGAAATCTCTAGATTTTCTGAGCGCTCTATTTTTGTATCCTCACTCAGGCATTAATATTTCATGTTCTGTTGGTCACGTTTGCACTCTGACAGAGTCCACTGTGTCCAGAGCCTTCTTTGCTGGTGGTGACAGCGTTACCCCTGTGACTGTGTGACCTTACTAACAAGTTGCCATGGAGCTAAAAGTAATATGTCAATTTACTGCTGCACAACAGGGTGATTAGCAAGAATAACACCTCTCTCTTTTAATTAGAGCCTAATGTGACGAAGCTGCAGTCTGCCACATTCAAACTAATGTCCTGTTCCATCGACTACGTTTGCAGATTAGGGGTTTAGTTTAGCATCATCCAGACAAATGTACGACACAAGAGCTGGTAGAAGTTCCACCAGCTTCTTAGCCACCAGGAGACACCCAAAACATAATTTTCTTCATTTCAATTTAAATATACACTTAATGATTTTTGTTATTATCACAAACAACAAAACTACATATGCTCTCACAAGGCTGTTGGCAAAACTTAATCTTAAGATTATTATGGCCGATGTTTATATTCATTTTCCACAAGAATGACACTGTACCAAACTAATATTTAGAGGCTGGTGCACATTGTTCTTATTATGAACAAATCCCATGTAAAGATGTATCAGTCCATCTCACCAGACTTTTCAAATTCAAATTCTACCCCATGTGTGGCCCCAAGCGCATACTTATTAAAGATGTACATCTTTAACAACAGACCACAGATTTATAGTTCCCTGTATTTTTTCTCATCTCAGTAATTTCCGAAAAACATCTGGGCACTGTAGGTTTTAGGAAATGTCAGTCAAACAGGGGGAAATAGTGCCTTTATATGGGACTATTTTTAGCTGTGGATTAATACACAATTTGGGCCTCTAGTGAGTGTTAACTCCAGCAGGGCGGTGTATGTGTGATTTCTGTGTGTACCGTGTATTGTGTGTGTGTGTGTGTGTGTGTGTGTGTGTGTGTGTGTTCATTGTAACCCAGTGTGACTGACTGATGTGTTTTTAACAGTTATTGGACAACAATGGAGCTCTCCGTTACAGAGGAATAAGATATATCAGACGTTGGGTACACACACACAGTGTTATTAGGATCAATTCACTGTTGGATTTCATCTTTTCAGTTGACAGTAAGAAAAATATATAATTTCCTACCCTTGCCCTTTAAGTTTTACCAGGATTTTCAGCATAATTATTGCTCCACACACTGGGGAGAACTTCTCAAATAAATCATGCCCAGGGCTTGGAAAAATGCTCGAGCTGGCCCTGCAGTCATGACTAAATATATGTGTAATTAAAGCCTCATAGTAGAGAGAGTTGTAGCAACTTCTCTCAGTATTATGGGGCTGAAAGGGACGCACAGATGGGCTCATTTTCAGATCCAAACCCAGAACTTCCTGGATTCTTATTAAAAGCTTTGAATACACAAATTTCTCCTCTTCAGTGCAAGACGTGAGTCACATCCAGATTTGACAGAGTCCTCGTTTAAACTGCGCATGAGTGGCTGCACAATCCATCGTGATTAATGCAAGTGTTTGAAATGTTTTCCTTTTGATGACTGTTAATCATTACTGAACCCAGTCACTTCATTTAAGCAGTTTTCACTTTAGCTGCAGCCGCCTTCTGTGTATTACCTCAGGTCTGTGTCATATTCAGCGTCTCATCAGCTTCTGATTTAATTAAATCTCTGAATTGGGACTCATTTCACATCGCCACACAATTACAGCAAAGAGCCCCAGAGAGGGACAAGCATCACAGAGTATAACAGAAAAAACATATCCCAAGGTAATTTCATTTTATTAAATAGATGCAATAGACAGCAGTGGTGTGTGTGTGTGTGTGTGTGTGTGTGTGTGTGTGTGTGTGTGTGTGTGTGTGTGTGTGTGTGCGTCCCCTTCCTCTGTGTTCCTAAAGGGCACACATCATCGCTGTCTCAAGTCTGTTTTGGCTCAAAGAAGATCAGCGTTTCACTGACCCACATGCACAGCTCAGAGCTACACTTAAAATGGACGTATCAGCGGTATCTGAAAGGGCGATAAAAATAAAAAAAACTCCCGTATGCTGTGAACAGGGTGCAATAAACACAAGGCCTCTGTGTACAATAATGAAGCTGACCATTCATGACGCACCAAGAGGAAACAAACACCTGATTTCCACCATGGCCCCAATAAAACACTTCAGTCTGTGATCGTTTGCAAAGCCCCACGTTAAAGTCCACTATTTGGCTCCCATTGTGGATAGACACAGGATAATTTGGACTATGGCAAAAAGCAACGTGAAGATGAGCAAATAAACATACAAACTTTTGTCAGATTAGACCACATTAGACGCTGTTGATGTCTTTAGGAATGTTAGCCAATGTTTACACAATGGTGAGAAAGAGATGTGGCCACACAACAGAAAGGAAAACAGTTACATACATAGAAGGCCTATTGAGGTTTTAAAAAGCCCTACACACTCACACGTTCATGCTCACTCACTCTGGGGGAGGGAGGCCCTGGGAGCAAGAGCGTCTCACCTTTGTTTCTCTCTCCTCCAAGAGGGTCTCGAGCCTCTTTTGAGCAGCCCGCCCCTCGTGGTCGTCGCTCACTATCAGGATGATGTGGTTCCAGTTGAACTCGCGCATCAGGTCGAACCATACGTGCGCCTGATGGGAATATGGAGGGACTGTCCGCAGAAAGGACAGGTGGATACTCTGAGGAGGGCGAGGCAGGAAGTGCAGATTAACATTCTGAGTTGAACAGTTTGCCATAACAACAAATTCATTTTTAAGCAATGACTCGTTGCTCGTGACACTTTGAAATAAGAAGACACAAGAACAGATTGCTGATATCTGTGTGCTTCCAACTTTGTGGCAACAGTTTGAAGAAGACCCTTTCCGGTTTCTAACAAGGTCCAATAAGGACGCTGCCTCCCTCCTCCCCCAAGTAAAATGACTCGTTTCAGTGGATACCCCGAAACAACATTTATTTCCATTCCCGTGACAAAGCCCTCTAACTGCTTTAATTATAGTAATTATGAGGCTTGTCCATCAGGAGGAAGTCAGGTGACGTCGTCATAGAGCCGCAAAAGTCCATAGAGCAATGTCAGGGTGAACGGTTGCATCAACAAAATGTCAGACTCAGAGCTGACTGTTCATTTCCTGTTTACTCCCAAAGTTGGTGTGTTTTAGCCATGACCGTTATACACTAAACTTAACAGGGTGGTCACTTTTGATGATGTAGGTTCTAACCTTAAAGTAGTAATTATTTTAACCCAACTGAAAAGTCTTCATTTTTCATTTCAGATTCATTTTTCCCACAGGGGTTGCTAATAGTTTCATAAGGCACCGACAAATGTTTTCTCGTGGTGCTAGCAGATGGGAACGCTGCACTGAGGCTAGCATGTTTTGACTGGTGAAGGCGCCTGATATTAGCAACTTTGCACATGCAAGCAGTTCGGAATGAGGTTAGTAATGACATGAAAAAGAGAAACTATGCATTTATGATACAAACAGATGTTTGGGTGGCAAAGAAGTGCCCAATTAATGGAAAAACACCCTGTAAAAATGCCATGCACGGACTCCTGAGGCTTCCTCTATCTCTGGATTTAATGCATCTGATTTTATTTAACTTGCGAGATCAGGAGAGATGTCACTTAAATGAACTTTAAATTGAGTTATTAAACTCCTTAGCATTTTATTTATGTGATTGCTTTAAAGTTTCATTTTAGTAGTTTGTGCTTCATAAAAACATTACTCAGGTCAGAGGCATTATTAATGATGCTCTTTCAGTTTTCAGCTGGATATCCATTTAATCACAGCTCCTCTAATGGACAGTGATGGGACGTTTAATCTAAGAAGCTTTTGAAGACGCCCCAGGGGAGCTCCTTACTTCCTCCCCCTCTCTTCCTGTTTTCCCTCCCTCCCTATCTCCCTTTACATCACCCTCATCCATCACTCACCTTGTCTGAGTAGATGGACATGCGAGTGGTGAGTCCGACCACGGGGATGCGGTAGAAGCCTGCAGTGTAGGAGACAGGCGTTGGAGTGAGGTGGTCATTGGACTGTGGAGGGTGACTCACCAGGATAGCATAGACCTGCAGAGACGCAGAAGAAGAACACTTTGTCATTCTGACACTGGCATTAAGACGAAATGGGAACACCACTCTGTTAAAAACGTAAGTCGTGAAGGCACACAATTTAGACACACTGCAGGTTTTCTTTCTGTCTTTCTTTTATAGTTTTCTCATTTTTACAGACAATATGCAACCGCAAACACACACAATCACATTTAAAGATTCAGCACACACGGCATATACAAAAACACACATTTGGAAAGATGGAAAAATCTAAATTCTTACATTAGATTGAGACTGTGACAAAAAATGTATGAAACAGTCTCGTCCACCTGTCTTCACAACAGAAAGGAATGCACACGAGACTCAATGACATTTTTTTGAAGTTCAAAAAAATATGACTGTATTCTATAAAAAAGTTCATTTCAGCTTAGTTAAAAAAATAACAGCCTTCATCAGTAAACACTCTAATCATGCTGGCCTCTTTTCAGCTCCCATATTCATTTTATTTCAGTTGAAAAAATGCAAATGCATTTAAGAACACATATATATATACACATACACTGCATGAGGCATTCCACTTTCAATCCTCAGGATTACATACAAATGCAGGAGTCACTTTAATTATTTAACACAAACTGATTACCACACTGAATCTAGGGCATTTGGGCCCCTTGAACATCTGGGGCCCGCAGGTCAGTTGCCCTCTCTGCCTGCTCTGTGATCACGCAAAGTGGCTGAAACATCTGTTTTTCTACCTAAAAATGAATCCAATCTGTGTACACTTGAAGTAAATCACAGTTATCTTTTAACAGGTGCAACGGCTGCTCTCAAATCTTGCATAACAGGTGCAAATTACATTTTTGAACTGTGACTGTCTACAGAAGTCGTACTGAGGGATAAACAGAAGCGTAAAGAAATCTTTTTCCTTTGTTCAAAATGTCTTCAGTGAGTGGGCTGGAAGACGTATATTAATTAGTAGCTGCTGGGTTCCATCTTATCCCCGTATCAAGACTACTACTCCAGTAGAAAAAAGAAAAAGATTTCCTGTGAGCCGTAGGAAATGCCTCGGAGATGTGAAAGAAGGGGAACAAAGTTGGCACGGCTGTGCAGCCTTGGATTATTGGATACGAGCAGCCCGTATGTTTGGGTCAAAAACGAGGTCTATCTTCCAAGGACTGCTCCCAGGCATCTACTCCTCCATCTGCCATGCACTTCCCTCCTCAGTAACTGTTATCGCTTACAAGCCAATCTCCTCTGATTAAACCGTCCACGGAGCCTCTGTCTGAATTAGAGTGATCCTGACTAATATACAAGAGGCGCATGTTTGTGTGTTTAGGGAGAGAACTGATCATTGTTGGTGTAATCTGCACACCCTAATGGGCGGATTGCACGCTCATGCCTTGGGAGAACATGTGACAGGAGTCTGGGTGTGACAGTATTATTCTCCAAGCCTGTATCAATTAGAGTCATTTCACTAAGCAGAGGAGGGAGGGCATGAAAGCAGCACCGGAGCCGTGGGTGTGGGTTGTTCATGAAGCCTAATTATATGTGTATGTGTGCGTGTGTGGGAGCGAGAGTGAGAGGGCTTCAACATGCTGTGACATAATGCTGGCGCTTTTCAAAAACCATGTTGAGCATCACATGAGAGGGTGGTCGGCGCAACCCAACAAACACCTCTCACACTCCTCATGCATTACTCATGAGATATGTTTTGTTTGTTAGAGCTGCAGCACATATGCTGCGAATCTTTAGACTCTGCGTGTAGCTGAGAAAAAACAAACTCATTCTTCCCTGGAAAACCTGCACGTGAGGAATCTCAGAGTTACTCCTGCATCAGATCACACGGATTGCGGCCGACTGAGTGATCCACCCATGAAGGACAACATACAGGAACTGTTATCGTGCAGCTCAAACGCACGCAAACGCACACACTGAAAGCCAAGTTGTTAATTGTAGACGGCGTATCACACATTTTCACTCTTCACTGGTTCCTTTGCAGTTCAGTAGATGTGCAGCTGTGTGTCCTCAAATGTAAAGTCGCCCTTTCATCCGATATATGCCCCAAACCAAATCCTATTTTTGGATGTCTGCGAAGCAGATGGGTCTGTGGGGAGTTCATGTATTAGAATAGCACAATAGCACAAAGTGGACTAATTTGTGGCTTGTGTGTACAAGCCTCGAGTGGATGCTGAATGGGACAAACAACAGGCATGTGAAAATGTATGTGCGGATTTCTTTTAGACTGCTTAGTCTGATGATGATCTGGTCATGGCAACTAATCTTGTGGTCTTGTACCCACTTCAATGGCCCTTAGAGTTAGAGAAGACATCTGATTATGACATGTATGAAATGTTTCCCCAAAGCAGCAACTTTCTGTTGCAAGCCAAAGAGACACATCTAACAGCTAACCAGTTAAGTTAGGTGGAGGTGTGCATAGATCATATGTAGCCTGACTTGTGAGTGTGTTTGATTATGGAGCCCATGCACAGGCGGCAGAGAACTACCTGACTGGAGATGAGGTCCTCGCAGACGGAGAGAGCCATCTGGATGGCGTTGGGTTTGTGCGTTACGGAGATGGCGGTCAGCTTGAATTTGTCTCTGCCGTAGACCTGGTTGGCTTGTGTCACGGCATCTTTGAAGACCTGCTCGTATCTCTTCTGGCTCAGGACGGCTCCGATGTTCACGATCTTCGGCTCGCAGCCGGCCCGCGCGCAGGAGCACGAGAAGAGCACCGCCAACAGTAACAGACGCATCGTGTGGACCACCAAACAGAACAGTGGAGCCCGGTCGCTTTTCTTCCCCGTAGCGGGTCGGCTCGACCAGTTTCTGGACAGCGGCACGGCTCAGCCAGCTGAATGCGCGACTGCAGACCGCGATGCAGGTGGGCGGTGTGAAGCGAGTGAGAGAGGCCAAAAAAAAAAAAGAAAAAAAAAGATAAAGAAAAGAGAAGAAGATTGAAAAAAATAGGTGGATTTATGTGCAATGCGGAGGAATGTGCATGATCATATTAGGGGCAGGCTGTCAACCAGAGACGACCAAACCGCATTGTCCAGCTTTTTTTTCTCTCTCTCTCCTCTGCAGAACTGATCAAACCCCGGAAAAAAAAAGACTCAAATCATCACTCCAAGCTCCCAGGCGTCTTCTTCTCTCGGGGGTGAGTGTCGCTCCTTCCAGGCGCTGCACCTTGCGCTCTTTTCGGACACCGATGCGTCGCCGGCTGGCTGGTCGCTCCGGGCTGAAGCGGGCTGCTGTCCTTGGTGCTGACAGCTGTGCATGCGCGCCGCGGCGTTACTGCGCGCTCCCGTCGTATCAGCTCCCCACTCAGGGTTTTTTTTTTTTTTTTTTTTTGCGCGTTGGCGTGCTGCTGCTGATGCTCCTGCTGATGATGATGGTGGTGGTGATGATGCTGGAGAAGAAGCTGATCGCATGAAAAATAAATGTGCTTACTCGCTCAAAATGCACTCAGTCATCATGCAAGTCATAATAGGACATGAAAGGCACGACGAGTGAAGGTAGCGCACATGTAGCGTCAGGCTGCGTACCTGCAGGGCATTCATAGTCTGCAGAATTCATTCACATGAATGAAGGTGGTATGCAATAGGAACCAGGTTGTGCTTGGGAGATTTTCCCACTCAAACTGACTGCTTGCACATGAGCAGATGGAGGGAGGTTCTGTGTGTGTGTGTGTGTGTGTGGTGGGGGGGTGGGTGTTTATTCCAATGAAGCTGGTCTCAGGTCAGAGTTGAGTCAACGCGGGGCTTTGATAAGAGTTGTGTCTCCAAACTGGAAGGAGAGTCTTTGAGTTCTCCGCGTAACAGCTCATTCATCACGCAGCACGATCAGTGCCATCAGTCAGCCGTCACACCGCCTGTCTCGCGTCTCTAATCACGCGTGACACAATGCGTGATTGTGCGGAGATGCAGTCAAATCACACCGTGCTGTGTGTGTGTGTGTGTGTGGATGTGGTGTAAATCTCTGACCCGGCGGGTTTTTTTTGTATGGTTTGAGTAAACGCAGCTAGAAACATGAGCAGCATCAACCTTAGTGGTTACCTTGGAAACAGGATTTTTTTATTTTTTTTAACATCACGCACACGTGCACACGCGCTCACACGCGCTGGGATCTTTACACGCAGGAAATATTCTGTGTGAAGCTGACAGTGAGTTTATTCATCACAGCAGGGGGACGTCGAAGTAAATCACAGCCGGGCTGACATGAAAAGATAAAAGATATTTAGAGAGAGAGGCTCATCATCATCATGTGGACAGCCGTTTATCATTTTCTTTTAATTATTAATACTCAATTATTTATTTATTTATTTTTTTGTCCCCAGAGGATTCATGTTGTGTGTTTGTTTCCTGTATTAACAATCGCTGCGATTTGGGGTTTTGTAAGTGAGAGAAATCTAAAATCAGCCTTCAGTGCTGTGAATTATAAATCACACAACACTCTCTGTGTCTCTCTGTGTTGCAGTGAGGTGATAAATTAATCGCAAGGCTGAAGAAATCAACAATCATTAGCTTCTGGCTGTGTGCTTCCAAAATGAGCTCCTCTCAAATATGATTCGGTAATTTTTCTTTTCGTCCCTTTTAGACAGGGAGCGGGTTGTTTGTATGTGCTGGTTACTAGATAGGTTAATGGGCAGCGGGCTCAATAATTCCTCATCTTAGTTGTTTTTCCAGCAATAAATCCACTTCAACCAAAAAGAGTTAAGAAACAAGAAGAAACACAGCAGGGCTCTGACAAATGCTTGCTTCTCTACGTGACTGTTCACACAAAGCAGCACTGTGAACATAATTTGACAACTTTCAACCACATCTCCCAGTCTTCATCAGTGGATGGAGTTTGCACAGTATGTTAACATTTCATGAAATAAGCTTTATGAATGTCTCTCTTTTTTTTGCCAAAGCTGTAGAAACATTTTCTCCTGCCATGAAGAAGAATAATTTTAACTGATATCGACTCCAAATTGTCCATAGGTGTGAATGTGAGCATTTTCTCTATGTCTCCCTGTGATGAAATGGTGACTTATCCATCAGGGTGTTCCCTGCCTCTCGATCAAAGTCAGCTGGGATTGGGTCCAGCCCCCATGACCCTGGTACGGATAAGCAGTTATGGTAAACAGATGATGATTGGATACCTAAAAATATCCAAACATGTGAGTCTGTGGTCTTCAATAAAAGACAACATGCATCCATCCATTATCTGTTATCCTCATCAGGGTCACGGTGGGGCTGGAGCCTATCTCAGCTGACTTTGGGCGAGAGGTGGAGTACAACCTGGGCGAGTCACCAGTTCATCACGTAGAGATAAACAACCATTCAGACGAACATGTACACCTACGAATGATATAGAGTCTAAAAATAACACGAAGCAGCATAAAACAACAAAAAAGACAAACAGTTAAAGCTCGGAGAAGCCATCATCACTCTACCAACTCTCGAAATAAACAGATTTAAGAAAAAAAAACTGTAAGCAGAGGAAGAAAACAGCCCAAGGGCAACACAATATGTTATAGTCATAAAGGAAAAAAAAACATTTTCAGTGTCTATTGCATGACAGAATGTGTCGAAAACATATAATTAGAATACATTCAGTAGAGAAGATGAGGCTGGTTGGTTTCAGTGCCGCACAAAACACACTGCCTCCCAAATGCCAGCCACATAGAAAGAAGAGGACGAGCTCCTGTCACCATCAAACCGCTGAAAAGAACTGTAACAAGAAAATAAAAATAAAAGAAAATAATGGTGTCGAACGAAGCGCCTAATGATTTCCCTCCCAGTCTCTGCGTGACTGCCACAGGCTCTTTGTAAACTCACCACTTATTGGATGGCCCTGACTCTTATTAAATGAGGTTATGAAGCCCTCCTCTTCCTCTCCTCCAGCCCACTCACACATCAATAAAGCTGGACCAATCTGCTCTGCAGCTCTTATATAATAAGTGTGCTTGTTTGCCGCTGAAGCAACACAACAGTGTCCGAGCAAGACTCTCCAGCTCAGTGAGAGTATCGCACAAAAAGAAGCGCAGGATGTCTAGCACACAAAGATCATTGCAAGCTATTAAACTGAAGTACAAGCACAGACATACACGCTGATCCACACAGGGACACGCACACACATGCACGCTGATCCACACAGGGACACGCACGCACAGTCACACTCCTGATTTCACACTCTGAGTCGTCTGCCCACACAGAAGTAATACAGACTCATACACCACCCACGCGGTCCTCTGCGAGGCAAGAACAGGGGCGATTATGTGTGTGTATGTGTGTGTGTTTTAAGACAAGTGTTGTTTAGGTTAATATCAAATCATAGGCATCAGCATGACCATCATGAAATGTATTTGGTTGGTTGCTATGTTTGGTTAAATTGCACATTTCATCCACAAAGGCGGTTTCAAAGTTCTCAACAGAAGAGGATATTAAGGAAGATGTGAGCATAATTAGACGCAGTGCTGATGTAAAATAATATATAAAGACAGAAATACAGCTGAATGCAGCAATAATTAATATTCTTAGTTTAATAAATTAAATAAACCATGTTGAGAAATATGACTCCAGTCAAAATGTTTGTTTTCCTTTACCCTCACTCAGTTGCTGTAATACATTCAAAGTGTTTTACTCTTCTATTTATTTTATTCTAGCTCATTTTATGTTTTGCATTTTCTTTTGTTTGTTCGTTTTTCATCTTGGCACAAATTAAATCATTTGTCTATTGGCAATTTTGCTCACACAACATTTCCAATCTTCTTCACCACATTCCAATACCCAGAGTGCTTCTATGATAATGAGAAGGGCGTGCCCAGAGCAGTGATTGGTCCTGTGTGTGTGTGTGTGTGTGTGTGTGTGTGTGTGTGTGTGTGTGTGTGTGTGTGTGTGTATGGATAGTATATCTGTAACATCAGTGGAGTGAAGAGGTCTGTTTGACTGACTGTCTCAGCCTTTTCTTTATATAGCTACACCAGTCAGTGTGCGTTATGGTAACCATCTATACATGTACTGGCTCTGTTCTGTTGTAGATCTTTACTATATATGTGCAGTTTCAGTCAAAGTTTTGACACACCTTGTATTCAATGCTATATCATTTTTAATAAACAGATGTGCCATGTCAAAAGTGAATTAGTAATAATAGTAGACTTTCTTGCTCAATGTGTTTGAGACCATCAGTAGTGTTTTTCAGAGGTAGGCATGCAGTGAATAGCTCACTCAATATTCATACTACTGTAGCAATCCATATTATCATAACTCGAACTGCTCACAAAGTAAAGTGAAATGCCTTAGAATTCACCAAACTCATAATAATAAACCTGACTCTGGAAATCTGTACTTTTGTCTGGGAACTGAAGAATCAAAAATAATTCCATATAACATAATTCCATATTTGTTATTTAATAGTTTAATGCCTTCAGTGCTAATTACAATGTAGATTTTTTTTTTTTCATACATTGAAAGCACTGAATAAGATGATGTTGACTGGTACTGCACTGTAGATCACTCCATAAACTGCTGTTTAATAGTCATTCAAGCATGTCAGCTAACAAGCTAACCTAACATTACTGTATCTCCATATTTAAGTGCATGTCTCTTGTGTTTAACACCGGGTGACTGAGCGTGAACTCAGCTGAGCACCAGCCTTTTCAGCTAGCTACCGTAAAGAAGAAACCTTTATTTTCATTTCAAATAAATCCATTCCCCCTTTTTTTTGATGTCATGATGGTGGTTAATTTTTTCTTTGGTACGCTAAGGCCTTTAAATATCAGCATTATGTGGCATGTGATCATATCTGTGGGCATAATTTAATCAAGACTTGTAATAAATCTTTCAATAAAAACAAGAATCACCCATGTATGAAACACAAAGTGAAAGCGAGGGAGAGGAAAGAACAGACAGAGCATGTCACACTTGAAACTCCTACATGCTTTAGCGCTTAGCATGACAGCAGCGCGTTTGTACGCGTCCTCAGCTCCTCGCGTCGCTCTTTGCAGCCGATGAGAGCGATTTTCAGAACACATTTGCGCACACCTGAACATGCCCAGGTTCAATGGTGTGAAGAAGTGTACCGTAAATGATATGAGAGTCACTTAAATGCATCAAGCATCATTTTGAGCGGTGCTGACAGTTGTCGGACGCCTCCGTCGTGGAGACCACATTATCTGATTGAAGCAGGGAGTAAAACAGGTCACGCTCTGCCAGTGCTCTGACACAAACAGAGCAGATGAAGTCTTGGAAATGGATTGCCTCAATGAGTCATCTGCAGATGGATGGATGCCTGCCTATCTGATGTGTTTCTCGTGTAGTGTGAAGTCCTCACATAAAATATAGATGTGTGAGCCCCCTCGGTGCTTCCTTACTTGCCGAGTTCAAGTATTCGTGCTGCAGAGAACACAAAGATTCTGGTTTTAGATTCCAGCTTTGGTTCCTAACATGCTGCAAAGCTTTGTGGGGGGTTGCAGGTCCGATCAATATGGATCAATTTTGAGTTTCACATTCGAGAGGCATGTCAGCTCCAAATTCATGTTTCAGTAATTGAGTCAGTCGGTTCAGGAGAGACTTAGGATTTGATCTCAGTAAAACCAGCAGACATGAAGAGGATTGCATGATCCTGTTCTACTTCAAAGAGATACAATATTTGATTTAAAGCGTATGGAATACACATTGTGTGTAGGTGTAGTCTGTATTCCATCGAGTGCCTTAGACTCATCTTTTTGACATTATTGCATGATGTCCTTGTGCAGCTCACCGATTTGAAACGGAATAAGGTGTCATCATGTCTCTGCATCAGCGTGTCCAAGGTGAGATTTCTGTGCATTTATACATGGTACTCTAGAAGTAATGTGAGTCATGTATTTTTTATTTTTCAAGGATCTTTCTTGGCTGTTGCTAGGAACCCAAAGTCTTCAAAACTATATAAAAAATGCCTCTTGTGTAAAGATGCTGAGTCAAGAAGACACACAATAACACCCAACCATCTTTCTCTGTGGTTATGTTCCTATATTATACGAATTTGTTCAAGCTACATTCATTTATTGGCTAGTGCCCACAGTAGCGACCACAGAAATGGGTCGTGTTTCTGTAAATCCAGTAATCACTCTCAAGAGCACAATAGCTGTGTCAGAACTGGACTCAAACAGGACTCAGACGCAGAGGAATAATAGTTCCAGCAGACTTTTAGTTAACTCTTCTCTCAGACAGCGTGATAACCAAACAAGAAAAAAAAAAAAAACACTCCAGAAAGGGAGGGAAGAATTCACTAAACTAGGAGAAAATAAAAACGAAAAATTCGCTTCACTAGGAGAAAACAAAGAAAACAAAAGGCTATGACCTGAAAACTGAAAACGCTCCCAAGGGAGGAAAAAACTACGCTCTGCTACTGAATGACAGAAAATAACACAGGCCACATCAAAATGACGATCCAGAATAAAGAGCCTCGGCAGCATTGTGGTCATTTTCTTAGGATTTGCCACCATGAGTGACCTCTTTCTCTTTAATCCATTGTTTATATAAAAACATGAATGAGTGCAGCTTTAGGCATCTATGTCTTTGGCAAATTTGATTTAATGTTAAACAGAGGAGAAGCACACAGAACATGTCTGGGAGTTGACATGGACACATTGTGGTTATTAAACCTGTATGGTACCAAAGAGAACCTTTATAGTTCCCGACATGCTCTGCACACAACCAGAGAGTTAGTTGAACAGAATGTATAGATGTACATATTATATTATAGCACAGATACATACCTGCATCAACAAGAAAACAAAAAAGAAGAAATAAACACAGTTGTAGTATTGGCCTCACAACCAGCTTTCATCACCACTGCTTCTCTTCCTCTCTTTGAATGAATAACATGGATATAAAGGATTAAATTGTAGGGCCAAGTCTCCCTCATGTGCACTATGAAAGGAGATCAAGCTGGGTTTTTGTTGCTAAGAATATGCAGCAGTAACGGCAGAAAGCATCTGGGCTGTTCTGATAAGAACTAGGTCAATACGAGACCCAGAAAGAGTTTTGAACCAAAGTCAAACCTCCGTTTATTTGTGGCACCAAATCCTGTAAAGCTGTGGCATGCTTCAAAGCAAACGGAAGATTGTGGTTAACTGATGAAAGACTGGATCCTTTCAGTTTCAGAGAAAACTATGAGTTGATTTAGCTTTTGACAACTCCAAATTGGACTCTTTCCAAGTAAAAGTCCAAAGGTGAGCCTGGAACACTCAGGGTTATGTAAAAATGAAAGATAAGAAATGAGGTTGATAAAACAGTGCAAGTATAAATGACCTTTGGCATTGCAGAGTAACTGTTTGAGGAAAAACTTCAAATGTAGGCCTTGATAGTGTACTGCAGCTTCCCTCCTGAATGTCAGACAAGTGAAATCACTCATCTTTATTCTTAGCCATCGCTATAAAGTATGGTCAGCATGATAAGAGGAACGACCATGTACAGGAAGCAGCCGAGCAGCACCAGAAGTAGAAGCAGGAGGACAGTGATGGAGAGGCAGAGGGAGTGTAGTCTCATCAGACTCAGTCCTCTAACAAGACAGGAAGGACAGACGCAGCATCCAAATACGTTTGTGTATGTGTGTGCCTCCAGCTGCCTCTGCAGAGCTAAGCAGCAGAATGATGATGCTGGGACTGCCTGAAGTTCAGGACCAGGACTGATTACCAAGGCTGGTGCAGGTTCATAAAAGGCATTACTGTATGACTCCTCCTGCATCCTCCTGATCTCCCACTGTGGAAACGGGGTGGTCTGTCGACAGAAAGGACACTGCAGTCGGCCCGGGTCTTTGGCTCGCCTCATGATGCCAGCTGTACAGTTGTGGCACAGTGTGTGGCCACAGTTGAGTACGGTGATGCAGTGATCTCCGTGCGAGTCCAACAGCTCACTGCAGATGGGACACTCGTGCCGGCTGTTGTTGCTGCACAAGCTCCTGACACTTCCATTGCAGCCAGGCGGATCCCCGCCAGCCAATTCCAGCTCTTGTGGAACAGATGTCTTTCGGTCAGCCCCATCTGTCGACGTTTGCGTGTCTGCTTTGTCATTCTCGTCACCGCTGTCCTGATGTTTGTGCTGAAGCAGAGGTTGTATGACTGAGTTGCTCTCGTCTTCATGCTTTTCCTTTCCCCTCGGTGTGTATAAAACTCTGACATAAGTTTCTTCTGTAGCTGGAAGGTGCTTTTCTTCAAGCCTAACAATGTCTTCCTCCTCCGTTTCAACGATTTCTGCCTCAGCCATCCTTCATAACTTCTTTTTCTGTCTGATACATTTAACTCTTGACAAAAACTCATTCCTCATTACACCAAGTCTACTTTCTTCCTGGGCAAAGCTCAAGTGAGCCAACTGTTGATGTAATGCATCTGTATAACAAAGGCAACGCAGTCCTCTCCCACCATAAACCAAGATAAGATAAGAACATTCACAGATATGGAGTGCTAAGCAATAAAACGAGCCTGAGAGAAGTGCCACTGGCCAAGTAGCGCAGTGAACATTTCACTACTCCGCTCAATTTAACGCGCTAATGTATTCAGTGCAACGGAAAGCTTTTGCCAGTTCAGGAATGCATGAGCAAACACATTAGAGCCGAGCAGAAAGATTTATTCTGCACATTTAAATAGACATTACATCTGTAGATTGGCCAGTTACAAAATTACATTTCTTAAAACAGAAGAGGAGTTCATCTGATATTCATGAAGTATTGTGCTGGTTATCCCTGCTATGTTCTCTCTTCTGTGACCACCTGATATTTCGAACGGAAATCAAAAAGTAATGCCTAGCAATCTCACATAACCAGTCCCATCACCACAGGCAACTGAAAATTACTTGTTTTATACTTTTGTCACATTTCCCAACAGGCAGAGTAGATTTTAATAAAGCCCTAAAGCCTTGTAGTCATCAGTGATTAAGTCAGTTATGAGTAAATAAACAAAAAGAAGCCAAATGTTGCTGTGTGACATGTAGAGTTGCCAAAGCAAGAATGGCACATTTATTTCACTTGAAACTAAGTTAAGACTATAAATAAGTGATTATAAATAAAGTTTTTCAATGCATAGAAGTGAATAAAACAAAACAAACAATAGTAATAACATTTAATCGATCTGAATCAGACAGGAAAACTGTCAAATGTCAACACAAAGTGGCATTCATCCTCGGTAAAGGAACATTTTAACAGCCAAATACTCTTGCCTCTTTAAGAGGTTGGAATAAGAAGATAGATATACTGTCTCAATGACAATGTTTTTTTATAATAAATACAATGAGGCGGCCTCAGAATTTTCATTTTACTATCTTAAGTTCACTCTTATACCTATCATGGATTCATTTTCAGCAGCAGGAGGCGCTCCGTTTTCAGAGAAAAGGATGGTTTGAACTAATTCGGTGCGCAGCTTCTTCTCGCTGCCCCCAAATGGCAAAAAAAAAAAAAAAAGAAAAGCCGGGTATTGCATGTTAAAGTGCAGAGGTGGAGCAACAACACGGTTAGCTGGAAACATTGAGAAACAGCTACGCTCTGTTTAATCTACCAACAGGCTTTCTTGTAAACATGCTGCACTTTGTTAATCTGTACATAAACAAGTCAAACGATAAGTGCTTTAACCGTTTCTGTGTGTTAACAGTTTCTCCATCTGTGCTGCTGAGCTTTTAGTCCTCACTGTACCTCATAATAATCATTAGTTACTTCCCCAAATCCTCCACCTGATAATGCAGTGTCTGGTCTATGTAGTGACAGGAAATATCACTATCATTCAATGTGGGTTTTTTTTTTTTTTGGCTTCAACATTTCACAGTTTTTTCAGACGATTCAGGATGTGAGTGTAGCTTCTCTACAAGACAGAGACAGTGTAATGGTACTGGTCATGTCAGTCCCAGTCCCATACTGTGACAAAATTCATAGTGTAAGCTTT
The DNA here is from genome assembly GCA_014281875.1 of Nibea albiflora. Lineage (NCBI taxonomy): Eukaryota > Metazoa > Chordata > Actinopteri > Sciaenidae > Nibea > Nibea albiflora. Next base: position 5,413,647 of record CM024803.1, read on the forward strand.
GACTTTAAGTTGTTGCTGCACACTGCTGTGACTAGAAAACTTATCAGCTCGATGGCAACCTGAGATATCAAATCAGAAAAACAAACACTCTTTCCATTTTACCTGCAGCTCAGATATTCCCTGGTTTGATTACACATTAAAGATTTAAACGTTGAGTTTGGCAGGCCAGAATCACTGCAGAAGAAGAATCCTTTCTGCTGAACTCAAACTATCATAAAAATCCCACGAAAATCAGCTGCTATCGGTTCTACGCTGCATGTGTCACAGTATGTAATTCTTCACATTATTCAGAGAAAATGAATATGAAATATGAATATGAAAATGTTTTTCGTAATCTTGTCAGTGTTAGTATTGCTCTTGTATTGCCTGCTTTCAGTATTAGCAGTGGTTCATCAAACACACCTTTAAGGGCTGAATCCAGTCATACCAGTACAAGCAGTTGACATGAGAGCTGTAGGCGCTTAGTAACATAAAGCTGGAAAGGCAGGTTAAACGTACACGTTACGTTAAACCTGACTTCAAACTGTCAAAAGAGGCCCATCCCTCAAACAAGACAGGCCACCTTTCCTCTTTTAATTAATCACCTGTGACCGATAAAAATCAATTATGGACTCCCTCCTCTGATTTATGTCAACCCTGACCTGACATGCTCTCTGCTGATCTCTCCTCCTGCAGTTTAGGAAGGTCAGAAGTCTAAGGTGTCACGCTGGTACTGCAGCCGGGGACTGTTCTCGCTGTAGAACTGACTGTACCAGCGTCGGTGCTTCTGGATAGCCGAGTCTTCTTTCACGAGGAGAGGTTTGGAGATGTACTTCTTATTGTTCCAGATCATCACGTCCCGCTCGAACTGCACACGAAAAGGAAACAGGACATGAATATTAACTTCCATTAACAAACATGAAATATGATCAAACAGGTGGCTTTACATAGCTAAAAGAATAATCTGTATCTCGTTGCAGTGACTTATTATAATCTATCAGTGGGGGTTTCTGTGTGAAGGGCGGCTCACTAAATGTCACTGCACAGTTTCTCCATCAGCTGCTGGGATTTGGCATTTCAGGCCACACTCCACCTCTTGTTAATACCACACGGAGAAACAAAATGGCAAAATGATTAAATACAATCCTCAAATAACTGAGCAACACTTTAACATTTCAGATATGGCGTTATGTCACTGACTTTATTTCAGTAATCAGATTACTCCTCGTGTAAATCAGAAGGTAAGCATCCGCTGACACCTCAGCGGCAAAGCAACAAGAGATTCCTTCTGTAAGCTAATGACTCTGCAAACAGGGAGGACTCAACCATTACCATTCAGAAAAAGACTTTTCCCCTTGTCCTTTGAGCCAGTTTTCCTTCTTGTTAAATCAGTTGCTGTTTTTTCACTTCACCTCGCAGTTAATTATCAAGTTTAATGAGGACTATTTACACCTTTTCTGTGACTCTGTGGTGTTACTTCTGGTGGCAATGATGCGGCAGAATTAAACCGAAGGCAGAGTGGGAGGAAAATGCACACCATGATCTCGTCACATTACAGCAACTTACTGCTAATAAATAACAAAAAGCTGAGTGTGCATTACATGCATATTATTCATGCAGTTCAGCTACGTTGTAAATTGTATGTATATTCCCCACAAATGCCTTATAAAATATAAGTCAGATTGATGAGAGCTAAGACTGAATTATACAGTAAATGTGATGTAAAACCAAAACTCTGAGCAAAAAAAGAGGCTAAAAACCTCCTTAAAGCTGCAGGTTGATGATAATTCTGTGGATGCATGATGTGACACTGACCGTAGAAGATAAATGTGTGTACTGCACCTGAATGCATTCTGCCTTGAGGATGAATTTGGGCACCACAGGTAGAATATTAGACTGATAAAACATGATGTGAGAGACACACTGCAGCAGAGGCTCCACTGGGGTCACGCACTGCATGATGAGACCCCGGCCCAAGAAGCTGTGGTTGAACAGCAGAAACACCACTCCTGGACCCACCTGAAACACAGACGCATGACAACTGCAAGCGGTAACATCCACATACAGAAACAGTAATTGCTTAAATAACAAAAATGTGTTTGATCAGACCTGACTGCTGATGATTTATAGGAGTACAAATCATTTACATGCAGCCAAATAATGGCTGAATGATTGAATTTCATCCCATGCTCATCCTACGATAATGCTGCCGCTCCTGGCCCACTCCTGGCTGAGAAACCATATATTTGCCCTCAACATTTGTTCTGTATCTTATGGGATCCAACTCCCCCCTACTGCAGCACTCTGTAACTGGTTGAATTAGTGAGATCGGTGCTTTCAGGGCACACTTATTCATCATATATAATTCACCAGGCGAGATAAAAAGGCACAGTGGATGCTAATGTTCCAGGTACAACTAAGAGAATGTGGTGCAAACCCAGCATTTTTTCATGCTGGGTTTATAATGAGGCGCTGTGTGGTATCAGTCAACAGTGAGAAAGAGAAATGTTTTAGAGCTGCTGTGTCTTCAAGGCAGTGAGAGGTGAATGTTGTTAATGTTTCATCTAAATTTAACAGACATTTGAAAAAAAACTTGAGTTACAGTAGATATTTTAGATAAAAACCTGATAATATTATTGATTATGCAAATAGAATTTTCAAATCAATCACAGGGAATTATGCACAAACTAAACTTTGAACTTTACCTGTCTGGCCACAACATGAACATCCAGCAGATGCCAGTCATGTCCAAACACTTTGAACACGTGTTTCACCAACATCTGAGAACAATGCTGGTTGGGCTCTGGCTCTGGTTCCCATTGAGCCTGGAATAAAACACACATATGCACACATGAAGTACATACTGCAAACACTGTAAAAGCAGCGTCATCATCGTTTGGTCTTTTACATCCATACCTTCCATTCATGCCGCAAAAATCCCCAGCTGTTCTTCATGTAACGCAGATCCACTCCACTGACAATGCTCGGCGTGTGCAGGTGAGCCAGGTGAGCGACGTCTGCTGCATTTTCAGGAATCTCCTACAGAGAGGAGAGGTCACCACGACATGCTCTTGCAACTGTATTTAAAGTTTGGTAGCAAAAGCACCTCCTCTGCCTGGGGAGTTTGACACTGAATTTATTTGCAGCTACAGAAAGCTAATGGTTATGTTACCTGCTTGCTCTCTGGACAGTTTATACTTCACAACTGCATTGATCATTTGTGAAAATGTACAAAGAAAAATACTGAACAAATTGTTTTTCATTTTTAAACAAAACTAAAACTCTTCATGTTGCACATCCACACACATATGCTCCAACCTCTATGTGAGCGCTGATAAAATGCTCCGTTCTCCCCCGATAGACCCACTCGCCCTTTATGACTTCCTCCTGCTCCGGGACGGTCCAGTGAGGTTCTTCTCCATCACAGTGAAACCACACCAGGACCTGGCCGTTGACCTCACAGGTGGGCCAGCTGCGCACCTTGGCAAACTCTGGCACTGAATGACAGATAAGACCCCAGTCTGAATCCATACAGTACAAAAACCCAGGTCTAATCACTTTATGTACAACAACATTAGGTAGTTTAACATTTCAATACTATAACAAATGAAATAATACCATATTCATGATCCCCAGAAGATGAAACACCTCAAAGAACTTCCCTCTGGTGCCACCCACTGGCCAAATTGTTAATTTCGTACACAAACTGATGTCCAAATTTGCACAAAATATTTCCACATTTGCTGTAAATATTTGTGTTCTCCAGGGTATGAGTACTATAATATATTTTGCTGACCCTTTTGTTGACTTTTCTGCAAGCTTCTCTTCACTCTCACATAAAAATATTAGAACCTCGGCCATACTCAGGCCGAAATGTTAACATTAGGACATCTGTCACAAGATATCCTGTAGCACCACCCTCAGGACAAACAATGATGAGGCTCATAGAAGAACATAAATATCAATTTCATGTTTGCTCCACTCAAAGGATGTGTACAGTGGAGTTGAATCTTTGAACTTTGAGTCTTTTTTTTTTTTGTTTTTACCTTTTTCTGCATAGGGGATCTTCACACACTTTCCATCGTCCCCCCGAAACTGCCATCCATGAAATGGGCACTCTAAACAGCCTCCAACCACCCGTCCTCCCACACCCAGGTTGGCCCCTAGGTGAGGGCAATAGGCATCCAGCACGTGGACCTTTCCATTTTGGCCCCGAAACACTGCAACCTGCTCACCTAGGGTTGTACAGTTTCAGAAGGGACACATGTGAAATTACTTCATGGATGAGCTCAAAATTAATTGATGTGCAATTGTATTTGCTCACTGTGGTTTTTGCCTCTACAGAGTATTTCCACTAACAAATCCACAGGAAGAACACAGTTGTTGTAAATAAGGGGATAATTATCCAGCAGCTATCCACGCAGGTACAGGTTCCTTAGGTTACCAAGGTTACCATGACAAACAGGGATAATGTCAGTGTTTTTACCTTGAGTCTTCTGTTTTCCTCTGTCTGTCTCTGTGGTTGTGTTTGTGTGGGTGTGGGCTCTCTCAGCAATCAGCACACCTGTATGCTATCAAGGAATCCGCCCTGCCTATCAGAGCTGTGACAAACTGCCAGCCCTCACTGGATCATAGTTGTACTCACGGTTCAGGTCTGTACGGCACATCCTGATAGACCTGTTTTTTTTTTGCTGTCTCTTGATTATCTGTCTCACCACTGAGACAGAATATTTTTATTGTGGATTATTTTGGCCAAGGCAAAGAAAGCTTTTTCACAGCAGCCATTTTGATATGAAATAGTGGGGGGTGTTCTATTCAGGACAAACAAAGTCAGGGTGCTTCTGTGGTGCATGTTAGCTCAATGGAACTGGCTCTGCTGCAATAAATGTAACGAAACCTTAATTAGTATGAGACACATGCATTGACCCTACTATTTAATGTCAAAATGGCTACCATTAAAAAGGTCTATGATATAAGTGATCACCACAGCAAAATGGCCCCTAAAATGTTGCTGTTGTTTTAGTAGAGAAAGAGTTAAATGTTGGTGAACAAATAAAGACTGTAAATGCTTATTTTGCCTCATGCTACTGTCTTTTGCAAAACAGTAAAAAAAAGTAACTTTTAAATGGTTACACTTGGTCATCTGATTAGGTTTCAGGGAGGGTACATATTCAGACTAAAGGTCACATGTAGAGATCTTGACCTTTTAGTTTGACCTCTAGATTGTTCCCAGATTAGCACAGGCTGGCTGCCTAGTGTAGGAAGGGAGAAAAACCAAACCTCAGCTTCATGTTTTTCACTAGTTGGTTATTTATCTCTGCTTTCATATATTTAACAAAAAAAAGTTAAGATGATGGCTTAGAAGATTTCTTAAAAGAACAGCATTTCATTCACATGACTCATTCATCATCCTGTGAATAAACTCCTGATGTCATAGGATCATAGTTTCACACTTACAGTATATAAAGACAGAATAATTTGTTTTTTTGCTCGTGGATTTCATCCACATGAGCAACATTTGATCCATACAGTCATTTGTGACACCACATCAGCACAAGTGTCCAACTGCAGTCTTCCCTTCTGAGGCCTCTGCAGAGGCAATGACAATCAACAATTGCAAATCCATTTTCTGGCATTTTATGCAAGATGAACTGTAGTCTGTAGTGTAAAACTGTAGTTTTTTAAGTATTTTCTATCTTAAAGTTACCAACAAGTTGTTCAAAACAAAGCTACACCTGGAGGGTTTGGAGATAGGTACAAATATATTTGCACAGATGTGTCACTCTTCCCCAATAGCAAACATATTTTTACATGTAAACGAGGCTATACCTGGAGGGTAGAGCTCTATGTTAATATATGTTCTCATGTGTCCTCCCCTCCCACTGCGATGAGGGTGCTAGATGTTCTCTAAGTTCTCTTTCGTTTTTAGTCCAATAAATCAACTCACAAAATGTAAATTATTAATCAGAACAATACATCTGTAACATTAATTCAAGGTTCTTTCTTCCAGTGAACTAAGAACAGCTAGGTTGCTTTGTTGACCCATCGCAAAAGACACTTCATTCAAACTCGACAGGAAATAAAACTCACCAAAACTGGTTAGTCTTTCCACTGTTTTATCACCAGGTTGGGTCGGAAAATAAATCCTTAATCCATAGAGTGAGATGTGAACATTTTATGGCTCTACCACTGTTCTCCTGTGCGGCCTCTGAACCTCCAGGATCCAACAGGCAGCTGTCTATCTGCTCCTCGGCAGCATCGCCCCCCCCCCACTATATGCAGTTATTAGAATTTCAATAATGGATGAATAATAGAAGAAAGAAAATTGCTTCATAAATCATTCTGAGGTTTGGTGAAGGTTTAATGCAACCACTCTTTTTATATTTCGATCTTCCTCTCACTTCCCAAACAGACAGGACACTCTAGCACCTAGTCAGGGTCCTAAACCACAATGACATGCAACGAGCACACGCAATGTGCCAGGGAAAAGACACACTGTGTGTAAGTCGATATATGCTGGGAATGGATATGTAGAAGTTTACAGAAGGATGCAGCTTCTGAAGGAAGCCAAGTTGAGAGATCAATTAACAGAATTTGCAATGATATGTTTGAGGGAGAACGTGCTTGAAAGGGATGAGAGAGGGAGGAAGAAGAAATAAAATAAAATCCTGTCATATCCACTGTGTATCAAGCATCGGGAACATTCAAGTCTGCAGGGTCGGAATATTGATTGTTTTCCATAATGTATAGTACACCCCTGTGGATTTCTGGCAATCATCCCCCTCAATCCCACTTTCGCAACCACTGATTGCTGCTTGCTATAAAGAAAATCTGAAATCAGTTAACATGTGCCCCGGAAATCCAACAAAATTTTTGGCATGGAAGTTCATTCTTAACCACAGAAACAATAAAACAAACTCTAAGTGCACTCTCTAGTTTTCCAAGGCTTTCGTTGGTGGAGTTCAATGGAGTTCAGTAGGGGTGGTGATGTGAGTGTGACTGTGAGTTGAATGTCCATTAACATGGAAGAAACCATCGCCATAATCTGCATCTGCAGACCATATGAAGACCATAGGTCATGCGGCAACATCTGTGGCTGTGAAGTGAACAAAAACTGCAGTACCTCGAACAACCTCTTGAGGCTGGCTACAGAGTGAGTCAATCCCCATGAGCGCCCATGTAAAAATGCTCAATAAACATGTTTACAGCCTAGTACGAAAAAACAGTTTTGGTCTCTATAGCTATCCGTTAATGGCAACTGTACTGAGACTGAATTTCTATTCTATTATTCTATTTTATTTTAGCTCACATGTTCAGGCTTAAAGTATGCATAATTAACAGTGCAGTCGTTTTGATTGACAGGTGGGTGCTATTACTAGTGGCTTATTTGAGCACCCAGCATGCAGCCCGCTTCATCTCAACCCACAATCCACATCTTTGCCCATTTTTAGATTAGCCTGGAGGCGACCAAGGCAGGACTGAGGAGAAAGCCACCACACTCTAAGATCCTAACTTCTCAGAAACATGTGGTTGATGTCACGGAAATGGTCATGACTCAAAGCATTGAGATGGACATTGAGATGGGATCGATTAATCAAATAACCACACTATTTTTTAAGTTGGGTGTTACTAACTAGTTGATCACAGTAATTAATTGGCATAAATTTCTCTTGTATCTATTCATTAGTGGATTTGTATTTTCACTTATTCTGCAAGAGCAGGTGTCTCTTTTTACTGCTAGAGCTCTTTTCAGGTATAAAACCTTTCATATACAGTTTGTTTACTTATTCATGTCAGGTGATGTGACAGTAAACATGAAAGGGCCACGCGCTTTTTGAAACCTTTTTGAACTCAAACTCAAAGAAACGCGCTGAAGAGATCAAACAGTCCCATCGCATATCAACATGAGGGTAGCAAATCTAAAATGTGAAACACATATCGGTTTTATATTACATGCCTCATTGAAAATATGCCAAAACATAGCAGTGTGTGAAATACATTTAATCTCTGTAAGAGAGCTGCTACATGTCACACAGCACAGAGACATAAATGTAACATAAAGCTCAGTGACGAGTTGTCATATCAAAATCTGGCTGTCAGATCAAAGTTGATCATGAGAGTCTTTATAATCTACTCAGATTGATTTGTGTTTAATGAGATGATGATGTTAAAGATTTGGCTACAAATGGACCCACTTAATGTTTGATTGACAAGGATATCACCTGACCTGCATGAACAAGCTGAAGAAGGTGAAACATGATATTTGCTGGACTTCAACTCAGATTTTTCTATGTGGAATTCACTTACTTACTTCTGCTTTCATTTTGGTGACCATTTATATAGCCTGGACGAAACCATCCATCAACTTTAAGATTCATCAGGGAATCATCAGATTTGTTGATCTTGCAACAAAAAGCTTCATTGCAGCTTTGCCTCCATGACACCTTCAAATCAAACAAGCAGTTTAAAGCTTGATTGACATTAAACAATGAGGCTTTGTTTAACAGGAAAGCGTTACTAAGCGCCCTAATCCCTAAACTACCCAAACACAGCTAGTGGGCCCATTGTGTTTCAAATGTATATTTAAAATAAGAAAAAAAAACTTTGTAATATGAGCTTGTCTCTGTTATCCTAGCAAGCCTCACTGCACTCCCATCAGAGCAGGGGCGTAGCCATCATTTTAGAAGTGAGGGGGACAAATTGTTCAGAGGTCTATTGAGGGAATTATCATCCTCTCGCATTCAATTGCACCTCTCCTTAGCAGCTAAAAAAACATATAACCACGAACAGCACAGCACCAGAAAACTGACTTCAGTCGTTTAAATGATATACTATCAAAATCTAAAATCTAAAGCTGCCAAACTCTATATAGAATGACCCTGGAGCATCTACAGGGTGAATAGCCATATAATTAAGTGCCAAATGACAACACTGAACACCCCCCAAAGTTCTGTAAAACACCATTCCTGTTTAAAATCTCAGCACTTAAACTGAATGGAAGTGACAAGGTAACAGGCTAATAAACCACATAATTGAATTTAATGGCAAGAAGTGAAGTGAAAGCGACACAACACTAAACATGTCAGCATTAAGACGTAGCTATTTTATCATTTATTTTATGATCAACTACGACAGCACAGATGTGCAAAATGAATCAATCAGGAACAATGGTATGACCTATGCCTGCTGCCTAATACAGCAGTCAAATAATATCTGCAAATAAATAAATAAATTATAAACAAATAAACAAAAATAAATTACATATAAACGACATCTTTAAACATCCTTGTCCATATTTCCCTTTTGAACTAAGGGAATCAAAGGCTACAGGTTCTCCTAGTTAACTATATTACAAAATAATATCATCAGTTCTGGATTTTTTTTAGACCCAAGCAGAAACAGTAATATAATCAAACTCAACTCAAGTAAGTAACTTTAGACTAATATTACTCAAGTTAAAGTAAAAAGTATTTTGCAACAAAATAACTCTTAAGAGTACAATTTATCCAGAAAGTTACTCAAGTACTCAACGGAGTAAATGTAACTAGTTACTACCACTTCCACCTAACTAGCTAGCTTAACTAACTAAATTGACATCTATATGTCATCTTTTAGCTAAACATTATGTACATTCAACAACATTACTCTTGTTTGGAAAATACTTTTTGGTCGCTTGGCTGAACATGTTCATACATGCTATCTGCCCAGATATGAATCACAACAAAGGTATTCAAAAAGATATTTTGTAAACCGTCTCTGATTACACAGACAGGTGTTCATGCATTTCCGCATGAATTGAAAAATGAATTGAGTGGTTGTAATGGCTGTCAAAAGCTCAGGCGACAGAGGGCACAGATACGGGACATGTACCCCACGTACTCTGCCTCCGCTACGCCCATGCATCAGAGACAAGGTGAATTGACAAACATCAGTGTCATATAAAGGCCAGCTAATTAAAACCTAAAGAAGTGAAAATGTGTTACCTTTGTTTAATTTCAATCTTCAGAGGTGAATCAATCTGCATGAACAATGCAGGTACTGAATTTATGCTCATGTTCATTTAATTCATATTGAGACATTACTCATAGTCTCTGCTCAGGTATCTAAACTTACCTGACTTTAGTTTGGTGCTTGGATAAAATTTCATAAGTTTATATAATTTTTTTGTTTTTTTTGTTTATTTTGCCTATATTTTCAAAATAAAAGACAAAGTGTTTTAATACGGCACTCTGAGTGTCTTATTTATGGTGAAATACCACCACCACCACATTCTCATACCTAGTACAGTGACATTTTTGACCTCGCCCCTCTCCAGCAGCTGGGAGTCCAACACTCGGTACCAGCCGTTTGGATAGACAGGAGGCAGGTCTCCGGTCTTCCTCCTGCGGCGGACATCGTTCGCCGCCTGGGCTCTGGAGCGACCGTTCTCGGCTATGTATCCCACATCATCGGGCGATCTGAGCACCTCCAGGGGACTGAACAGCAGCCTGTACAGCCAGCCCACGGCGAGAACTGAAACTCCGGCGCTAACGCAGACTGCAGCCCGCGCTAGAATACCGAGCAGCATCGTGTCACTCCATATTGATGACCCGATGCCTGCTGAGTCCAGTGAGTCTCTGTACTGTAACACAAGTACCGCACCGACTCCCACCACAATTAGAGCAAATATGTTTCCAGTGAACATCTTACTGTGCATCCTGGCTCTCTGTTGTCCCTGTCTTGAAGACGAGATGTGTGACTTTTTTAAACAACTCCCGCCCTCTTTTGCACCCTCTGCAGCTCACCTGGATCACTCAACTACAGGACACCTGTCTTGCTCAACTACAAATGTTTTCAAAATAAAAGCATTGAACTCAAATGACCAAAATAGCAATTGCCATCAGGTCAGAGACGATTGGCACTTCCCAACATTAGATTATATATAGATTTTATTTTGATTTTATGTTTTTGGGTGCCTAGCAGTAAAGTTCCCATTGTGTTTGTAGCTTTTCCTATTGTTATTGATCCGTTTCTGCTGCAATTGAAGTCTATGGCAGCCCTAGAACGCCAAGGTGAAAAGTTTTGAAACTTGGCACACGTATTCAGGACAGTCCCAGTCAGAATTTTCATGCCCATACATTGAACTCTCTAGCGCCACTAACATGTCAAAGTTGGAAGTGAGCATTTCAGGTCACAGATTGTCCGAATTCCATGAGACTTGACACACTTAACAAACTTCAAACTTTTAACACAGCCTCATGACCACTTCTTTGAGAGGCCCAAGCATTTTGGTGACCTTTGACCTTTAGGGGGCGCTCTAAGTAGCCAAAGTGTATTTTTTCTCATATTCATATATATTGCTTCATATTGCTTTGGACTTTAACCTTAATTCCAGTGTTGACTGATCCCAGTACATTTGGTAAAGAACTGTGTAATACATGCATAGAGATTTGGTGGCCATTTTGGATTTAGTCAACCACACGCTTTTGATTAAAGAGGGCACACACTTTGTCCGATTTAAATGAAACTTGATGGACATGGTCTTCAGACCATGGCTGGCTCATGGTTGAAGTCATGGTCTGAAATCCAACCTATCCAATTCTACTCATATTATTTTATGTTTATGTGTACATAATAAATAATCTATTAATCAGTCATTGTTATTGGTGTTTCTTTATGTAGCATATTGACAGGTAAAATACTGCTACTATAGTATTTATAATACTGTACTACTGTAATACTAGCCTCAGACTCACTCCTTATAGCTGCGGATGTTACATGTCTTTAATTTATCAATTTCCATTAACTATAGTAAGCAGACTTGCTAATTAGTACTAGTTCATGTGTCCAAAAGTATGTGAATGCCTGAACTGGTATGCAGAATTACACACGTCAAAGGTGAACAACTAATTTCAAAACCAGTGGCATAAATCTGCTGCTATGCAGGAATTTCCTTCCATTTAAACACTTATATAAGGCCCTGATGTTTGGTGATAAGAGCCTGTGCCAGTCTGCCTCCCTGTTAATTCTAAAGTTAATTATTAAATAATCTAGGATATGCATTATTTTTCAAATTCAGGTTTATATTAATCCACTGCTGTTGTCTGCAGAATTACCCTCAGCTCTGGGAAAGTTGGTCCGGTAAGAAATCACGTCACAGCAACGAGGCCACTATCAGCAATGAGGCCTCTATCCTATCAATGTGCTTTCTGAACATTGGCTTACACCTTGGTGGTGTCAGCTGAAAGATTAGGCTCAGGAAAGAAGTAGGGTAGCCAGTTCTTTGGTTGGACAAAGACAGAACATTGGTGACAGTGACAAACCACTGATTAAGATCATTTTATCAAAAACTCTAGAACATCTTAGAAATGGATCATAAGGTGAGACCACTGGTGTAGAGGTGCCTGGAAAAGTTGATATACACTTAATTTAAAAAAAAAATCCCTGACAGATGTATTTTAGTTTATTGCACATCTTTTATTTGCATATTAGTGTCTATTTTAGACAAAAAAAATATTAAATCACTGAGCCTCTGTGACAACATGCGATGGGAGGCTGGGAAGAGTGCTGGTCCAAAGTCGAACAAAACGTAGCCTCATTTCCTTCCCAGTGGAACTCTCATTCATCTTGCCATTGATGTCCAGGAACTGGTGTCCAGTGCTGGTAAGTTCAGGCCAGATCACAGGCACCTTCAGGTTTCCTCTGTTGGGGTCTCTGTGAAAATAAGTAGAAAGAAAAACATGTGAAAGTATGAATTAGTTCTACAGTAAGATGTTAACATTTCACACAGATGCACATGCAAAGAATGTTTTACCCAGTTCTGGCAAAGTTGGTCCAATAGGCAATCATATAGCCAGAGAGGTCTCTCTGTCTGTCCCCATAGGCCTTCGGTGTGGTGAAGGGTTTGCCAAACACGTACTGCAGGTCATCAGCGTGGTCAGATCCCACCCAGTCAAGGTAGGGTTTGCCTGGTCCAGCCATTAAACTGGGCTCAGACAACAGGTAGGAATAGGTACGGCCAGACCTGTGAAAGACCATCAGTTTTGTCAAAAACCTGATGATGCTAGTCTCAAACTTTGACCTTAACTTCCAAAAGCAAAATCTCTGGGTATCCAATGCACATCACATTTAGAGCTGGCAAACTTTTGACATCACTTCTGTATAACGTAAGGTCAAAGAATGTGTAAAGATACACACAGAATGAATGAGTGACCTGTCATTGCACATAGACAAAAGCTGTATCTGAGTGATGAGAGCAATCTTGGTTCATTACTCTTCAAAAAGCTTATTTGTGTTTGGTGAAAGATGCTCATTTTCCATGCTGCAGTTTCAGTATTTGCCCTGCAACTCAAAGATATATGAAGGAAAAGAATCAGCTGGCCTCACATAGCGTTGGCAGCATGCAGGTAGATGGCAGTCTGTGTGGGAACCAGGAAGAGGTAGTCAGTCCCAATGTCCACTGCAGTTTTCTTAATGGTGTCCTGGCTGGGTGTTGATCCCCAGTTGGACGAGTATTCAGCAAAGGCAACCTCAAAGCCAGCTTGTCCCTTCTCTTTGGTATAAGCAGCAAGGAGTCTCTTCACATCTTCTCTGCAGTGAAAATAAGGTGGAGTTCTGTTAGCAAGATGACTGTATTTGGCCTCCAAATTGAATGGTTTAACTGTGGCTTCTCTCTGAAGACAAATCAGCCTTACACAGGAGTCTCTTGACTCTTGTTACCAAGGGAAGGAATGTCCTGTGCAGTGAAGAGGTGTCCGTCCATATTATTAACCCCTGCGAGGTAGTCAATGTCAGCAGCGTTGTGGAACAAATTGCCAGGCTGATCAGGGAGGAAGTCTCCATCAACAACAGGAGACAGAAGCAGATTCTTCACACCAGGATCTGAGATAAATGACACAGAATTATTGCAATGGCAGTTTATAGCATGCACGTATTCATATGGCATTGTCTCAGCTCAACACAATACAATTTTACTCTGCACTTTATGGTGAATGATGCTCACGGTCTGGGTTGCCTTGTACCATGGTAGGAGCAGCCATGGTGAGAGTCTTAGTATCAGTTGATTTAAGACAGGCCACCATCCTGTCATCAGTGGGGCAGCCGACCTTCTCAGCAACCTGAGCACACAGCAATAAAGAAAGTTTTAAGTGGAATTAAGACAGACTGGCAGATTTGATGTTATTGAATATCTAAATTCCAATATCTGATATTACTTCTGGACATAAAAATATATATTTTACTTCGTATCGCCAGAGTCTTCTGGGAATAAATGGACAGTTATGGCCTCAACATTCTCATCATTTCATGAGAAAGTTGAACAATTGTATACAAATTAGGATTTATATCATATTATTTACATACAATATCCTATGAACTTAAAATTAAGACTTCTGTCATGATGCTAGGGTCGATCTCCATGACATCTAACAATGACATACCTGCTCTGCAACCTTACGTGGGTTCCTGTTCATAGCCCAGGGGCAGAAGGCAACCCCGCTCTGGGAGATGGCTCTCTTGAACAGCCCTTTGTTATGAGGAGAGAGAGTCTGGGGAAGACATTAATGGAATATCAAATCATTACTTAGTTTGTTACTTATTGAAAGTAAAGTAATAAAAATGAAACTATAGTATTAATGAATTAGTTATCAACCATTATTGAAGTCATTGGCAACTTACAAACTCCTGTGCCTACTGGCTGGTGCGACTGTGTGTTTAATTAAAGCCTCTCACCTGAAAGCTGACACTAGCTCCACCTGCTGACTCTCCAAAGATGGTGATGTTGTCAGGATCTCCTCCAAAAGAGCGGATGTTCCTGTTCACCCAGGCAATGGCAGCATGTTGGTCCCACAGACCGTAGTTTCCTGGCGTGGTGACCGATTTTGAGTCAGAAGCACATTATCACAACCAACAAGAGGCACCCAGGCTGGTTTTAAATGCTACCCCCACTTTATTTTTGTAACTGAATGTAAAGAAAACAATGTAGGCTGACAGGATGTGAGAGAACTGGCAAATTAATCACATATAATCCCCTTACCTGGCAACTGAGAGTCCCCTGTACTCAGGAAGCCCAGTACTCCCACGCGGTATCCTACTGACACCACAATTACATTGCCCCTGTCTGCAATTTCCTGACCGCTGTACAGGTAGTTGTTGAGAAAATTTGGCCCCATAGAACCGCCGACCATAAAGCCCCCTCCGTACAGCCAAATCATGACTGGAAGATTTGATGATACTTGGGGTGAAAAAGGGAATAAATGTTATTTTACAAGCAAACTCATCTGCTGCATCAATGATTTCATCATTAATATATAGAAACACAAAAAAGGCTACCATGTCGACCATGAGGAACCCAGATGTTGAGGTGGAGACAGTCTTCACTACCAATACTTGAAGTCTGGAGCATACTGATCTGGAGACATCTCTTAGCAAACTTTGTTGCCTTTAGGATGCCTGGGGATGAAAACAATATGAATCATTTCTTTTCAGGGATTTTGCAGGGTGAGATTTCTAAGTCCCTATTTACGCACCATCCCATCCAGGGTGAGGTTTGGGTTTCTCAAATGTTCCAGGCATGGCAGCAAAGGGAATTCCTTTGAAAACATCCACAGAGCGGAAAAGACCAAGGGGGATGTTTTGTCCCTGAACACTGCCACCTTCTGTTTGTACAACACCCAGCTAGAGACACAGTCAAACAAGTGCTTTAACCTCCAATGGTAGTACAGAACAGTTCATATCCAGTAAATTTTGACATTGTAAAAAAGATATTAACTTGATAGTGCAGATTATGTATATAGTATATTGATTGTGTTAAAAAATGTGAACCTAACCAATAACTTATTTTTTCCTTTGATGAAAAGACAGTGCTGTGAGAATAAACTCTTATTTTAAAAATTGCAATTATTTATTTCCATCTCTTAATTTGGAATCACGGAAACTAAATAAACTCATTACAAGTGAAGGCAGACCACAGTAACATTTAATATTTCTAACTAACTGGGGTGAGTCAAACTTCTCCATCTCAAATCACAAACAGCAGATTAATCACTTACTGATTGACATATTTGCAAATTCTAATCAGTTAAAAGTCTGACAGACTTACGGAGGCTGCTGAGGCCATTCCCAGAGACAAGACAACAGCTAACAGAATCTGTAGCTTCTCCATGGCTGCACAGGAACCAGTGTAGTTCTCATCGAGGGCTTATATACACAAGACCTCCCTGCAAGATGGTAATTGGTAAATATAGCTGTTATATAACCTTACATGCTGTCACTCTTTGTTCCAACTGACCATGGTTTGACCTCTCACAAACCCATGAAAAGGAAGCAAGGTCAGGTTATGTCAAGCAAGATATAATGTTGGATTTTTGTATAGTTTTTAGACAGTATATATATATAGTTGTTGAAACTCGTCCTCTGGTGTACACCTTGTTTTACCATCTCTCTGTTATAAAAAATGTAATTGTGATAGAAGTATTCAGTGGCACACGTAAATATAATATTTCAACACATCTAACGTTATACAAGGCTATAAGAGTGTTCTTTTTTCCTTCTTTGATGTTATATAAATATATATATATATATAAATTTAAAAATATATATATATATGTATATATATAACATGTGTGTAGGGGGTTAAGAGCATACATACTAGTGTAGGTATATTGCGTAATGAAGCAAATGCAGCTGTTGACTCACAGAAACAGGTGGACTGATTCTCAGGTTAGCAAATAACACACAGTTTGAGGGAGGTAAGATAAAACTCCCCAAAATAACCTCACACATCTGAAGTGCTATTGTTGGTCAACAATCCAGCTGCT
Organism: Nibea albiflora; assembly: GCA_014281875.1. Taxonomy (NCBI): domain Eukaryota; kingdom Metazoa; phylum Chordata; class Actinopteri; family Sciaenidae; genus Nibea; species Nibea albiflora. The sequence continues at coordinate 5,430,422 of CM024803.1, forward strand.
CCACACAGATATTACAAACCCTGTAGGACAATATAGCAAAGAAATATGACAGCAGAAGTTGAAAGGAATGTGGTGATGGAGGTTTTATTTGAACTGAATGCAAAGCTATTCAGCTAAAACAGTGCAGACCGCTGCGTTATATAGGAACAGTATATTATAGGGTTGGTTTGTAAATCAGTTCTTCCATGCAGCCAAACACTCAATGTTGAGTTAATCTCCTATTTGAATTTGTTCAGGCCCACTTGGGTAGGACATTCCTACATATAACACCGATCTAATTACTCACACTTAGACTCAAGTCAGCAACACTATTTTAAAACTATCTCTAACAGTAGAAAAATGTATTTTGTTGTTTAAGACAGCAAAGAAAAAACGTTATTTTCACTGTATGAGAGCTAAACTTTTACTATTTCTGAATACATAACAACTTCAGGAAATGATTTGTATAAAACACTTTTCTTCACTTTAATTAGATTTTAGAGATTATTGTGGTTGGACCAGATCAGCCTGATCCATGCCAAGGCCTTCACTCCTATAGCTGGTGTAAAAGGAAAGGTTAGAGGTCACCAAAATCAGAAGATTTTCTTCTTTAAAACAAAGACTTTCTCTTGTGTTTTCAGAGTTAATTGAAGATAATGAGGAAGGACATGATGTGCTCAGGATATTAGCTACACTGTCCTTATTACTACACTGCTGGATTGGTCTGAATCCCTCTGAATTCTGAACCATCCAGAATTCAACTCTGTCAACTCTGTCTACCCCACCATGGTAGCCAGAAACTTGGAGGTCATGATGATTGATTACCAACAATCATCATTAATATAATTTTTGGTCATTTTTATGTTTATTTTGCCTATATTTTCAAAATAAAAGACAACGTGTTTTAATACGGCACTCTGAGTGTCTTATTTATGGTGAAATACCACCACCACCACTTTCTCATACCTAGTACAGTGACATTTTTGACCTCGCCCCTCTCCAGCAGCTGGGAGTCCAACACTCGGTACCAGCCGTTTGGATAGACAGGAGGCAGGTCTCCGGTCTTCCTCCCGCGGCGGACATCGTTCGCCGCCTGGGCTCTGGAGCGACCGCCACAATTAGAGCAAATATGTTTCCAGTGAACATCTTACTGTGCATCCTGGCTCTCTGTTGTCCCTGTCTTGAAGACGAGATGTGTGACTTTTTTAAACACCCCCCGCCCTCTTTTGCACCCTCTGCAGCTCACCTGGATCACTCAACTACAGGACACCTGTCTTGCTCAACTACAAATGTTTTCAAAATAAAAGCATTGAACTCAAATGACCAAAATTGCAATTGCCATCAGGTCAGAGAGGATTGGCACTTCCCAACATTAGATTATATATAGATTTTACTTTCATGATTTTATATTTTTGGGTGCCTAGCAGCAAAGTTCCCATTGTGAATGCCATAGTGAGAAGTTGGCGTTATAAGTAGCCAAAATGTATTTTTGCTCATATCTTCATATTGCTTTGGACTTTAATTCCAGTGTTGACTGACATCCCAGTACATTTGGTAAAGAACTGTGTAATAAATGCATAAAGATTTGGTGGCCATTTTGAATTTAAACACACGCTTTTGATTACAGAGGGCACGCACTTTGTCTGATTTACATGAAACTTGATGGATATGGTCTTCAGACCATGGCTGGCTCATGGTTGAAGTTTCATGTCTCCAAACTCTTTTGCCGTAACAGCCAATCCAAATCAAAAGCAAAGTCGCCAAACCGGAAGTGGGCCAATATCTTGGCTATGCATTGATGTATTGACGCGAAACTTGGTGTATGGACTCATGAGCAGGCATAGGCTTGCCTGCTATGCTGCTAGGCACCCTCATCGCTGCTTGCAGCTATATTTGATTTTATGTTTTTATGTGTATACATCCATATTTTTATCTTGTGCAGACGGTGCTTTTTATTTATTTTATGTTATTATTTTATTTAATTTTATTGTTTTATTGTGGTTCTATTGTGTTACCTATTTATTGTGTTTTATCTTGTTGTGCAGCACTTGTTAAACCCTGTTAAAAATGGTGCTATTGGATTGGATACAAAGAAATATAGATTTTCTTCCAGGTATGACAGATAATGGGTTTGCTCTGTGGGAAAGTGCTTTGAAAGACTTATTAAGGGGACGGGATGATGTCATTTGACCAATTAAGATTAAATACAAGTTATCACATACATTTTCTAGGTAAGTCAAAAGCTTTATACAGAATTCAATTCAGCATAAATTTACTCTGGAAATGTCACCAACGGAACAACTATTATACAAAATACATAGCAATAAGGCTGTAGTAAGACAATGCTATGAGGCCTTTTATAAGTCCAATAAGACTAACAATACAATTGTGCACACATGGGCTTAGGACCCTAGGGTGGCAATAGACGAGTATGCTAATAACATATCCATATGTAATAGAGCAAAGGAATCACAATTTAAGTTACTGCATCGCCTTCAGATATCACCCGAACTCAGACATAAGATGAACCCAAAGAAATCAGCTCTGTGTCCGTCCGTCCGTCCGTCCGTCCGTGAAGTGTAATATGGAAGTTGGTAGCTTCATACATACTTTATGGACCTCCAGGATTTCTGGGTAGAAGTGGTCTTGAAGTTAGATCTGGTTTTTAATAAGGAGTTGGTTCTGGACCCAGTGTGCCTGTTGTTGGATTAACACATCCACAAAGAACAGGATCTCATTATCAAAAATTGTGGAATGTTTTAACATATGCTGCTCGTAAGGCTATTTTGCTGAAATGGATTTCAAATAAGCCACCTACAGTTTTATTTTCTTTTATTATATATATATTTTTTAATTATTTGGAGCTTTTAAGCTTTATTAGATAGAGACAGCTGAAGAGTCACAGGAAGTGTGGGGAGAGAGATGGGGAATGACATGCGGGAAAGGGTCACAGGTCGGGTCTCAAACCTGGGCTAGCCACAGCGAGCCTTCACATGAGCCTTAACCCTCTTCGCCCTCTTCACACTCTACCGACTGAGCTAAGCACCGCCCCAAGCTAAGTACAGTTTTAGATGGGATAAGGTAATATTTGACCTTTTACCCATGGAATATCTGACATGCTGGTCCAAAGGGAAAACCTACTATATGGACCCCATTTCTCGATTATGTAGGACCTAGAATATCTAACATATTTTGGAATGTGCTTCCCAGACCAAGGAACAGTTAAATGTTAAAGGAGAGGTTTTGCTGTCTGTAATACTATTTTTATTTTTTTTTTTTTTTTTATTGTATTTATCTTATTCCTAATTATTGTAATGTATACTCATTTCCCTATTATTGTCATTACTATTTCCACATGATATTCTACCTTGCTTGTGACAGACTGTGCTGTGCTGAATGTTCAACTTTGCGTGGGTTCTCTCGGAGAGGGGGATAAATGTAAAAAATGTTGTATATGTGAATAAGATGTGATGCATAATTAATAATTATTAATAATTTATTCAGACTTCATGTTGCTGTATTCTGTCAAGTTCATATAACTACAACAGCATCCCAGAATGTTCAGTCTTGTCAACACTTGGATATTGTTGTATCTTGCTGTATTATATTTGTTTTGTAGTCTTAAATTTTATCTCATAGTATGTATTTCTCCATCTATTTCCATATGCAACACATTCCACTCTTTCTGTCTGGTGTTCCTGGAAATATTTATTACCCTATCCAATTCTACTCATATTATTTTATGTGTATGTGTACATAATAAATAATCTATTAATCATTAAGTCATTGTTACTGGTGTTTATTTCTGTAGCTCACTCCTTATAGCTGCGGATGTTACATGTCTTTAATTTATCAATTTACATTAACTATAGTAAGCAGACTTGCTAATTAGTACTAGTTCATGTGTCTAAAAGTATGTGAATGCCTGAACTGGTATGCAGAATTACAACAACTAATTTCAAATCCAGTGGCATAAATCTGCTGCTATGCAGGAATTTCCTTCCATTTAAACACTTATATAAGGCCCTGATGTTGGGTGACAAGAGCCTGTGCCAGTCTGCCTCCCTGTTAATCCTAAAGTTAATTGTTAAATGAATCTAGGATATGCATTATATTTCAAATTCAGGTTTATATTAATCCACTGCTGTTGTCTGCAGAATTACCCTCAGCTCTGGGAAAGTTGGTCCGGTAAGAAATCACGTCACAGCAACGAGCCCACTATCAGCAATGAGGCCTCTATCCCAGCAATGTGCTTTCTGAACATTGGCTTGCACCTTGGTGGTGTCAGCTGAAAGATTAGGCTCAGGGAAGAAGTAGGGTAGCCAGTTCTTTGGTTGGACAAAGACAGAACATTGGTGACAGTGACAAACCACTGATTAAGATCATTTTATCAAAAACTCTAGAACAGCTTAGAAATGGATCGTAAGGTGAGACCACTGGTGTAGAGGTGCCTGGAGAAACTGATATACTCTTAATTCACACCTTGTGGTATTACCCATGACATGTATCCAATGCATATTCAGCTCAACCGAAAATGAGTCATTATTTGCACACAGTCACTTAACTTCCACTGCTTGAGTTCAGAGAGTGTATCATGATGAAATTAATATTAGCCACAGAGGTCTGTATGACACTGCAGGTAGATAAAAAATCCCTGACAGATTTATATGCACATCTTTTATTTCCATATTAGTGTCTATTTTAGACCCCCCAAAAAAGAATATTAGTTAATTAACATTAATTAATTAATAACAAATTAAATCACTGAGCCTCTGTGACAACATGTGATGGGAGGCTGGGAAGAGTGACGGTCCAAAGATGTACAAAACGAAGCCTCATTTCCTTCCCAGTGGAACTCTCATTCATCTTGCCATTGATGTCCAGGAACTGGTGTCCAGTGCTGGTAAATTCAGGCCAGATCACAGGCACCTTCAGGTTTCCTCTGTTGGGGTCTCTGTAAAATAAATAGAAAGAAAAACATGTGAAAGTATGAATTAGTTCTACAGTAAGATGTTAACATTTCACCCAGATGCACATGCAAAGAATGTTTTACCCAGTTCTGGCAAAGTTGATCCAATAGGCAATCATATAGCCAGAGAGGTCTCTCTGTCTGTCCCCATAGACCTTCGGTGTGGTGAAGGGTTTGCCAAACACGTACTGCAGGTCATCTGTGTGGTCAGATTCCACCCAGTCATGGAAGGGTTTGCCTGGTCCAGCCATTAAATTGGGCTCAGACAACAGGTAGGAATAGGTACGGCCAGACCTGTGAAAGACCATCAGTTTTGTCAAAAACCTGATGATGCTAGTCTCAAACTTTGACCTTAACTTCCAAAAGCAAAATCTCTGGTTATCCAATGCACATCACATTTAGAGCTAGCAAAATTTTGACATCACTTCTGTATAACATAAGGTCAAAGAATGTGTAAAGATACACACAGAATGAATGAGTGACCTGTCATTGCACATAGACAAAAGCTGTATCTGAGTGATGAGAGCAATCTTGGTTCATTGCTCTTCAAAAAGCTTATTTGTGTTTGGTGAAAGATGCTCATTTTCCATGCTGCAGTTTCAGTATTTGCCCTGCAACTCAACGATATATGAAGGAAAAGAATCAGCTGGCCTCACATGGCGTTGGCAGCATGCAGGTAGATGGCAGTCTGTGTGGGAACCAGGAAGAGGTAGTCAGTCCCAATGTCCACTGCAGTTTTCTTAATGGTGTCCTGGCTGGGTGTTGATCCCCAGTTGGACGAGTATTCAGCAAAGGCAACCTCAAAGCCAGCTTGTCCCTTCTCTTTGGTATAAGCAGCAAGGAGTCTCTTCACATCTTCTCTGCAGTGAAAATGAGGTGGAGTTCTGTTAGCAAGATGACTGTATTTGGCCAAATGTAATGGTTTAACTGTGGCTTCTCTCTGAAGACAAATCAGCCTTACACAAGAGTCTCTTGATTCTTGTTACCAAGGGAGGGAATGTCCTGTGCGGTGAAGATGTGTCCGTCCATATTATTAACCCCTGCGAGGTAGTCAATGTCAGCAGCGTTGTGGAGCAAATTGCCAGGCTGATCAGGGAGGAAGTCTCCATCAACAACAGGAGACAGAAGCAGATTTTTCACACCAGGATCTGAGATAAATGACACAGAATTATTGCGATGGCATTTTATAGCATGCACGTATTCATATGGCATTGTCTCAGCTCAACACAATACAATTTTACTCTGCACTTTATGGTGAATGATGCTCACAGTCTGGGTTGCCTTGTACCGGGATAGGAGCAGCCATGGTGAGAGTCTTAGTATCAGTTGATTTAAGACAGGCCACCATCCTGTCATCAGTGGGGCAGCCGACCTTCTCAGCAACCTGAGCTCACAGCAATAAAGAAAGTTTTAAGTGGAATTAAGACAGACTGGCAGATTTGATGTTATTGAATATCTAAATTCCAATATCTGATATTACTTCTGGGCATAAAAATATATATTTTACTTGTCTGTATCGCCAGAGTCTTCTGGGAATAGTTATGGCCTCAGCATTCTCATCATTTCATGAGAAATTTGAAAAACTGTTTGCAAATTAGGATTTATATCATATTATTTATATAAAATATCTTATGAACTTAAAATTAAGACTTCTGTCATGATGCTAGGGTCGATCTCCATGACATCTAACAATGACATACCTGCTCTGCAACCTTACGTGGGTTCCTGTTCATAGCCCAGGGGCAGAAGGCAACCCCGCTCTGGGAGATGGCTCTCTTGAACAGCCCTTTGTTATGAGGAGAGAGAGTCTGGGGAAGACATTAATGGAATATCAAATCATTACTTAGTTTGTTACTTATTGAAAGTAAAGTAATAAAAATTAAACTATAGTTTTAATGAATTAGTTATCAACCATTATTGAAGTCATTGGCAACTTACAAACTCCTGTGCCTACTGGCTGGTGGTACTGTGTGTTTAATTAAAGCCTCTCACCTGGAAGCTGACACTAGCTCCACCTGCTGACTCTCCAAAGATGGTGATGTTGTCAGGATCTCCTCCAAAAGAGCGGATGTTCCTGTTCACCCAGGCAATGGCAGCATGTTGGTCCCACAGACCGTAGTTTCCTGCCGTGGTGACCGATTTTGAGTCAGAAGCACATTATCACAACCAACAAGAGGCACCCAGGCTGGTTTTAAATGCTACCCCCACTTTATTTTTGTAACTGAATGTAAAGAAAACAATGTAGGCTGATAGGATGTGAGAGAACTGGCGAATTAATCACATATAATCCCCTTACCTGGCAACTGAGAGTCCCCTGTACTCAGGAAGCCCAGTACTCCCACGCGGTATCCTACTGACACCACAATTACATTGCCCCTGTCTGCAATTTCCTGACCGCTGTACAGGTAGTCATTTAAAAAATATGGCCCCGTAGAACTGCCGCTCATGAAGCCCCCTCCGTACAGCCAAATCATGACTGGAAGATTTGATGATACTTGGGGTGAAAAAGGGAAGAAATGTTATTTTACAAGCAAACTCATCTGCTGCATCAATGATTTCATCATTAATATATAGAAACACAAAAAGCTACCATGTCGACCATGAGGAACCCAGATGTTGAGGTGGAGACAGTCTTCACTACCAATACTTGAAGTCTGGAGCATACTGATCTGGAGACATTTCTTAGCAAACTTTGTTGCCTTTAGGATGCCTGGGGATGAAAACAATATGAATCATTTCTTTTCAGGGATTTTGCAGGGTGAGATTTCTAAGTCCCTATTTACGCACCATCCCATCCAGGGTGAGGTTTGGGTTTCTCAAATGTTCCAGGCATGGCAGCAAAGGGAATTCCTTTGAAAACATCCACAGAGCGGAAAAGACCAAGGGGGATGTTTTGTCCCTGAACACTGCCACCTTCTGTTTGTACAACACCCAGCTAGAGACACAGTCAAACAAGTGCTTTAACCTCCAGTGGTAGTACAGAACAGTTCATATTCAGTAAATTTTGACATTGTAAAAAAGATATTAACTTGATAGTGCAGATTATTTATATTGTATATTGATTGTGTTAAAAAATGTGAACCTAACCAATAACTTATTTTTTCCTTTGATGAAAAGACAGTGCTGTGAGAATAAACTCTTATTTTAAAAATTGCAATTATTTATTTCCATCTCTTAATTTGGAATCACGGAAACTAAATAAACTCATTACAAGTGAAGGCAGACCACAGTAACATTTAATATTTCTAACTAACTGGGGTGAGTCAAACATCTGTTGTGAGTCAACAGATTAATCACTTACTGCCTGACATATTTGCAAATTCTAATCAGTTAAAAGTCTGACAGACTTACGGAGGCTGCTGAGGCCATTCCCAGAGACAAGACAACAGCTAACAGAATCTGTAGCATCTCCATGGCTGCACAGGAACCAGTGTAGTCCTCTCCGAGGGCTTATATACACAAGACCTCCCTGCAAGATGGTAATTCGTAAATATAGCTGTTATATAACCTTACATGCTGTCACTCTTTGGTCCAACTGACCATGGTTTGACCTCTCACAAACCCATGAAAAGGAAGCAAGGTCAGTTTAGATCAAGTAAGGCATAATGTTGGATTTTTGTATATTTTTTATACAGCCTTTTATATATATATATATATATATATATATATATATATATAGTTGTTGAAACTCCTTGTTTTACCATCTCTCCGTTATAAAAAATGTAATTGTGATGATAGAAGTAATCGGTGGCACACGTAAATATAATATTTCAACACATCCAACATTATACAAGGCTGTTATATAAATATAACCAATAACTTTTTCTTTTTTTTTCTTTGATGAAAAGACAGTGCTGTGAGAATAAACTCCTAGATTTGATCTCATTTAAAAAATTGCATTTATTTATTTCCAGCTGTTAATTTGCAATCATCGAAACTTGAAAGGGATGAAGTACACTCATTACAAGTGAAGGCAGACCACAGTAACATTTAATATTCCTAAGTAACTGGGGTGAGTCAAACATCTTCAAATCACAAACAGGAGATTAATCACTTACTGCCTGACATATTTGCAAATTCTAATCAGTGACAGACTTACGGAGGCTGCTGAGGCCATTCCCAGAGACAAGACAACAGCTAACAGAATCTGTAGAATCTGTAGCTTCTCCATGGCTGCACAGGAACCAGTGTAGTCCTCTCCGAGGGCTTATATACACAAGACCTCCCTGCAAGATGGTAATTGGTAAATATAGCTGTTATACAACCTTACATGCTGTCACTCTTTGGTCCAACTGACCATGGTTTGACCTCTCACAAACCCATGAAAAGGAAGCAAGGTCAGGTTATGTCAGGTTATGTCAAGCAAGGTATAATACTGGATTTCTGTATAGTTTTTAGACAGTATATATATATATATATAGTTGTTGAAACTTGTCCTCTGGTGTACACCTTGTTTTACCATCTCTCCGTTATAAAAAATGTAATTGTGATGATAGAAGTAATCAGTGGCACACGTAAATATAATATTTCAACACATCCAACATTATACAAGGCTATAAGTGTGTTCTTTTTTCCTTCTTTGATGTTATTAAATTTAAAAAAATATATATATGTATATATATAACATGTTTGTAGGGGGTTAACAGCATACATACTAGTGTAGGTATATTGCGTAATGAAGCAAATGCAGCTGTTGACTCACAGAAACAGGTGGACTGATTCTCAGGTTAGCAAATAACACACAGTTTGAGGTAAGATAAAACTCCCCAAAATAACCTCACACATCTGAAGTGCTATTGTTGGTCAACAATCCAGCTGCTCCACACAGATATTACAAACCCTGTAGGACAATATAGCAAAGAAATATGACAGCAGAAGTTGAAAGGAATGTGGTGATGGAGGTTTTATTTGAACTGAATGCAAAGCTATTCAGCTAAAACAGTGCAGACCGCTGCGTTATATAGGAACAGTATATTATAGGGTTGGTTTGTAAAACAGTCCTTTCATGCAGTCAAACACTCAATGTTGAGTTAATCTCCTATTTGAATCCGTTCAGGCCCACTTTAACCTCTGGGCAGGACATTCCTACATATAACACCGATCTAATTACTCACACTTAGACTCAAGTCAGCAACACTATTTTTAAAACTAGCTCCAACAGTACACAACATACAAAAATGTATTTTGTTGTTTAAGACAGCAAAGAAAAAACGTTATTTTCACAGTATGAGAGCTAAACTTTTGATACTTCTGAATACATGACAACAACACAACACAACAACTTCAGGAAATGATTTGTATAAAACACTTTTCTTCACTTTAATTAGCTTTTAGAGATTATTGTGGTTGGACCAGATCAGCCTGATCTATGCCAAGGCCTTCACTCCTATAGCTGGTGTAAAAGGAAAGGTTAGAGGTCACCAAAATCAGCACAGATTTTCTTCTTTAAAACAAAGACTTTCTCTTGTGTTTTCAGAGTTAATTGAAGATAATGAGGAAGGACATGATGTGCTCAGGATATTAGCTACATTGTCCTTATTACTACACTACTGGATTGGTCTGAATCCCTCTGAATTCTGAACCATCCAGAATTCAACTCTGTCAACTCTGTCTACCCCACCATGGTAGCCAGAAACTTTGGGTTTATGATGATTGATGACCAACTGACCTTCTTTAATCATGTCACTTCAGTTGCCCGGTCATGCCACTTTGGACTTCACAACATAAGAAAAATCAGGCATTACTTGACTCAATGTGCTACCCAACTACTAATACAGGCTGTTGTCACCTCACGAGTCAGTTACTGTAATACCCTCCTGACGAGGCTCCCAGCCTGCAAAAGAGTGAAACCTCTCCAGATGATCCAGAACATGGCGGCACAGCTGGTTTACAATCAACCCAAAAGAGTACATGCTCATCGAGCTCCACTGGCACTCACTAATGCTCGCCTACAAAGTAGTCTGCGGTTCTGCACCCACCTACTTGGATGCCCTTATATAGGCATATGTTACCTCACATCTGTTACGCTCCTCCAATGAATGCGCCTGGCTCTGCCACCCATTCGCTCAAAGCAATCCAGACTTTTCTCGTCTGTTGTTCCCCATTGGTGAAATGCACTACCAGTCCCTACCGGAGCAGGGGCATCCCTCCCTGCCTTTAAAAAACTCCTGAAGACCCAGCTCTTCAGAGAGTACATCCCTTCCTAGCACTACCAACAACTGGAAATGCTGAATTTCTGTATCTCTTGCTGCACTGCATGTCCTAGTCGCACTGTACCATGATTGTCTCCCTTTTTTGTAAAATAAATAAATGTATCAGCTAAATGACTAAATGAATGACTAAAGGTAACATTGCTTCATCCATTTCCTCAGTCTCTTCTTGATGAGATTGGAAGTAGTGGACAGACTGCAGCCTTGCTGTACTGGCTTTTAAAATTTGTTGGCTGTCCATCTAAACTCACTTATGTTTATTTACATATGAGGAACATATGACGTGAGCAGTGTGAATATCAAGCTAATTAAATACATCAATATCATAATATTTTATTGCCTTTTTTCAGTTTTGCATTACGTAAATAATACACATTTGTGCACCACTGACAATTTTTGTATATTAAATAATTCCATTACCAAAATATTACTTAGTAGCATTGTTTATCATCACTGAGCCAGAAACAATCAAAGAAACCCAGGTGACATACATGCAAACATACATGTTAATTATTATTAACATATAATTAAATAAAACCAAGGAAATATAATTTATATTTGTCATCAATTTATTTTTTCATGAAACGATACTGATACTCTTTATTCTGTGTAGATTACGGGAAGGTTGGGAAGGACACTCGTCCAGAAATGCACGTAACGCATTCTCATCTTCTGATGCACATAGCTCTTGTCCATCTTAGAATTGATCTCCAAGAACTGGTGTCCATTGGAGGTGAATTGTGGCCAGGTAGCGGGCACACTCAGATCTCCTTTGTTAGGGTCTCTGTGGACAGAAAAGAAATTAGGCAGTTTAAATTTTCTAAGTCAACGTTTGATTCAGGTTTATTTGATTCCTGTGAAGCTTCCATGTTTAGTGTCAAAACTATACCCGGTTTTGGCAAAGTTGGTCCAGTAGGCGATCATGTAGCCAGAGACATCACGGTGGCGAGGCCAGTACCCCAGTGGTGTGGTGAAAGGCTTTCCAAACACGTACTGCAGGTCATCAGCGTGGTCGGCTCCCATCCAGCTGGGGTAAGGCCTGCCAATGCCGCCCATACGATTGGGCTGAGAGAACAGGTAGGAGTAGGTACGGCCAGTCCTTTGGTGTGACAGGAAAAGAATAGGAAAGGGTTCTCAGAGTCTGGTAAAAATGACAGACTAGCCTTGCACCCTATAGATGGTTAAACAGCTGCACGAAATGTCTTATTCCATCAATTCCACCTTCTAAAGCACAGTGTGGAACAAATTGGCTTATCAATGAACTGACAGAGACATCTATATAGCAAGATGTTATTCTCACGTGGCATTGGCAGCATGAAGGTAGAGGGCAGCCTGAGTAGGAACCAGGAAGATATAGTCTGTTCCAATCTCCACAACAGTTTTCTTGATGGTCTCCTTACTGGGATTTGATCCCCAGGTTGAGGTGTATGTGGAGTAGGCATTGTCCATACCAGCCTTGCCCTTCTCCTTAGTGTACGAACCCAGGAGCCTCTTCACATCCTCACTGCAATCAAGAAGAGAAGATTGGAAAATTAGGTAATAAAACATCTTTCTGCCAGCAAAACTCACTTAATACCATTACAGCTCTCTGAAAACGTACAACGTGCCCAATTGGTAATGTTTCACATTGTGATGTAATGGCTTCAACTCACACAGCGGTGTCTATCAGAGGGGCATTGATTGATGGAACATCCAAACCAGTAAATACGTGTCCGTCCATGTCGTTGACTCCAGCAATGTAGTCAATGTCAGCTGCATTGTGGAATAAGTTGTAGGGCTCATCCGGCAGGAAGTCACCATCGATCACAGGGGACAGGGCCAAGTTTTGTACAAGGGGGTCTGACAGAGGCAGGTACAGTACAATTAAACACTTACTATATACACTACTACTACTGCTAACACAAACTTAACTCTAACCCTAACCACAACACAAACCCAACTCTAACCCTTGGTGTGTCAGGATTCTTAAAGACAAACTTACTAGCCAAGTTTCCAACCAAACTCTAAAAGAGAATATGAATTAATGTGCATTTCCATGCAGTACATTTATATGAACATTAGGAGTTGTACATTGAGATAAATATAATACAAAAAATACATGTTTGTACAGGTGGGTACCATTAAAACGTTGCAGAAGAAGAGGTCAAAGCAAGACCATTTTTGTCTCTCTATTGAAGTGGATTCAGTGTCAGTGGAAATGATGTCACATGCTTCCTGTATGTAAAGGCTAATTAATTTAATCTGTTCTCATTGTGTTTTGACACATTTCACCTTTATCGATACATATAATTTTTTCCAGTTTGGTCAAGCTTATTGAAAATGCTTCTTACACATAGGACACACCATACAGAGGGACAAAGTAGTTAAGGTACAGTCGCTGGGGTTGCTGATCTGGGGAACGAATGTGGTACAAACGATTTTATGGTAGGTATTGAACAAACAATGTGTAAAACAAAAATGTAAACTAGGCTGTGTGGAGTGTAGTCCTTACGATCAGGTGAGCTAGACAGATTGAGAGAGCCAGCCAACGTAAGGAGTGCAGGATCAGTCATCTTCAAACAGGCAGCCATAGAGTCATCAGTGGGGCAGTTGACCTTCAGAGCAATCTGGGGAAAGAGTTTAAATAATCTTTAATCTACTCCCCAGCCCCAAAGTTAAGTGTACACATTTGAATTCTGGTTAGCTATCTCTAGAGGTCTTCGCGGGACAGGATTTTCAGTCCCGCTCCCTCCCGCTCCGCATTGTGCAGTCCCGCTCCCACAAAGAATTATGATTTTCAATCCCACGCCTGTCATATTTTGTCCCAAGATGCAGGTGTTATTTCTCACCAAAGTTCTTTTCATTGGCTTGGGAAATTAAACATGCTGAGCTTAGCTGAGCTCTCCATGGACCGATTTTTCACCTAGCGCACGTAGCGAGGGTGCACAGTGCTCTGTGTTTCTGCCATGATCAGAGATCTCAAACACGGAAGAGCGAAAGCAAATTGTCTGAAACATACATGTGATTAGACCACATCCTGTGCAAATTTAGGCATCTGAAAATGTTTTTATTAATGCCAAATAAAATATCCAGCATATATATGTTTATATGATATACATAAATTAATAATTTATAGATTTTATTTTATACACGTTTTTAGTTTGCGGGACTGCAGCTTATCACCTCTCCCGCCCGCTCCCGCATTGTGCAATCCAGCACCCACAATGAGCTTTCAAAATTTGTCCCGCACCGCACTGCTGTGTGTCGGGTCTCCTGGGAGTGCAGGGCTCTACTATCCCCCCACCCAAAAAAAGCGTTTAAAGTTCCATAGAAGAAATAAATGTGTGATGTCAGAGAACTGTTAGGTACCTCCTCAGCAAACTTGCGGGGGTTCTTGTTGACAGCCCAAGGGCAAAGAGCAACCCCGCTCTGAGAGATGGCTCTTTTGAACAGCCCTTTGTTATGGGGTGTGAGAGTCTGTGGGCAGGGACAAAAAAAGAGATATTTTAGTATGTTCTTTCAATGTAGTCTTGTTATGTCTCTCATCTGTCTATCATGATCATCTCACCTGGAAGCTGACACTAGCTCCACCTGCAGACTCTCCAAAGATGGTGATGTTGTCAGGGTCTCCTCCAAATGAGCGGATGTTCCTGTTCACCCAGGCGATGGCAGCATGCTGGTCCCAAAGACCAAAGTTTCCTGGTGAGGATCAAACTTCATTCAATCAGAGTAGGTGCAATTTATAAAACTGTCCGAAAGGCCAAGATCTTCTGGGCTCTGTATAATTCTGTCACTGCACCTACCAGGTAAGCTAGAGTCTCCAGTGCTCAAGAAACCCAGAGTCCCCACACGATATCCCAGTGTCACAACAATAACATTTCCTCTCTCTGCAATCTCCTGCCCACTGTACAGATAGTTGTCCAGGAAGTTAGCACCCATTGACCCTCCAGCCAGGAAGCCTCCTCCATAGATCCAGACCATGACAGGCAGGCCAGTGGACACTAGAAGACAGATAGACCAAGATTCAGCTGAAGTTCAGAGCTAATATGGATGAGATTCCATGGGCTTCTCTGAGTCTTCACCTGAGCGTTTGTGAGGAACCCAGATGTTAAGGTAAAGACAGTCTTCACTGCCTCTGGTGTCAGTCATGATAAGGTTCACCTGGAGACATCTCTTCCTGTACTCAGTGGCCTTCAGAACACCTGATGAGAGAAACTTGCAGTGTAAGAGCAGTGCAACATCATTTAGTTTAGGCTGCTTGAAGATGAAACCTTCAGTAAATCAAGTCAAAAGTGAAGAGGTAAGCACGCGTATGTTTGAGGTGTGAATTATACTTTTTTGTTTTGGTCTAGGTGTCATTTTCAGTAGGTGAAAAGTTCAAGCAGTCTACCCACCGTCCCAGCCAGGATGACGCTTTGGTTTCTCAAACCTTCCAGGAATGTCAGCAAAGGGAATCCCCCTGAAGATGTCCATGTGACGGCGGAAACCAAGACGAATGTTCTCACCCTCCACCATACCTCCCTCTGTGTACACCACCCCGAGCTACAGTAATCAAGTAAAAATGCAAGAAAGGATTGGACAAATATATTATACATGATAATGATACATAATAATACATAATAATAATCTCTTTACACACTGAACATTATTTTACAGGTACTGAACTTTAACACGTGATTCCTTTGATTCACTAGAATACAGTTTTTGTGACACTTACAGAGGCCGCAGAGACCGTCTCCAGAAACACGGCAACAGCTACCAATATCCCCAGCTTCGCCATCTTGACCATACTGTGAGGACCATGTTGACTGTCAGCCAGACCTTTATAAAGGACACCCCTCCCCTAAACAACATCTGAACAGTGTGCAGTCTGTGGGCCTGCTTTTCTCACTGTTACATAACATAATCTTTAACTACCTTGTGTGCACAGATTACCTCAAACATGTTAGAACTCAAAGTGTGATCAAAAAAAGGATATGTCAATATGTGAGAGGTGTTTTTAATTGGACACTAGTATGTAAGATTGAAAATGAAGTCGACATTAATTAGCTAGAGTTAAAATTCTTAGTCAGTTGGCACAAGAGACAGCGGAAATTCTTAATATATATTCCAAATATAGTCAAAGCTGTAATGGGAAGTGAAATGCCTATTTGACAAAAGACTAAAAGATTTTAGCCATCATTTACGTCAGCTACGTTACTTGTCTCTTCATCAGAGGTGGAAGAAGTACTCCAACCGTGTACTTTTTAAATTTAAATGTAACAACACACACTGCAGAAATACTGTTACGGGTAAATGTCCTACATTCAAAGTTTTGCTTGACATACTGCTCATAGCTTCATGATATCAATTTGAATTTGTCCATAATATTCTGCATTAATAATTTGAAGCTGTACAATAACTAGTAATAAAAGCTGTGAAATAAATGTACTGGAGTAAAAAGTACAACATTCCTCTCTGAAATGCAGTGGAGTGAAGTATAAATTTAAAAGTACTATTATATACTATTATGTACTATGATATCAGTAGGATTAGTGACATACGCCAGAATCTTGGCCACACTTTCAACATTTAAATATGAAAGAGATGTGCAGCAAGGGCCCTTGTACTATTTTAACAGTCCTTCCGTCCTCTAGGTTTTTAGACATCAATTTATATTTTCTGTGGCTTTCTTTAGTTTTCAGTTGGTGAAAGTCTTGTCTTGTCTTTTAGTCACCTTTGAGATAGCTTTGAACTTAGTGGGGTTTTAAAAAAATAAAAATCTACATAAAAATGGCCTGCAGGTTTGCACGAGTAACCTTTAAGGATGACTTTTCTTTTCCACATGCAGTTGCATATCATGAAGCCAGCCTCCGCTGAGTTGACACAGCTGTCTGGGAGGACTGGAGTCACACTGCTATAGCAAATCCAAATGTTATGCCATGGATATATGTTCTAATTGTCATATATATTATGTATAACCCTTTCTCCAATAAATTTAGGTGGACATTAGCAAAATGTTACCTTTCTAATTTACTATGGTCAGTGAATGTATATAAATCTGCCCAATAACTAACACACCAGCAACTGTTCAAAAGCACCTGTACTGACATGGCTCCCTTATCATGGTCCTCTACTGTACACATGTATATTTCTTACCATATGTGTACCCATGTACCAGTGTACCTAATGCTGTGTTCCAGACAACTGTATTGAATACAAATACTTACTATTATATAATGCATTTCAAGGCATAAAAGTGCTGCAAAATAAGATGCATAATGGTGTCTATTACCTCGTACTGTGTTGTTCCTCCTCTGTTTCAAAAACTGAAAGAAAGAAAAAACTGGGAAAGACCGACCCCCAACTTTAATTGGAACGCAGCATAAGAATCATTGTGTTTTTGTCGCTTTAGAATGAGCCTTTTATTTCTGAATAGAAAGCAGAGGTCTTCTTAAAGTCACCACCATGTTTCTACTGCCTCACCACTAGATGCCACTAAATCCTCCACACAGAATGTTTAATGTTTTGTTAATAGTATAATAGTATTTAGAGGTAAAGTTAGAGGGTCACCAAAGTCATTATTCTCAGATTAGCAAGTAACACACAGTTTGAGGTACGACAAAACTCCCAAAAATAACCTCACACATCTGAAGTACTATTGTTGGTCAAAAAACCAACAGGCCCACACAGATATTACAAACCCTATAGTATAATATAGAAAAATATGACAGCAGAGGTTGAAAGGAATGTGGTGATGGAGGTTTTATTTGAACTGAATGCAAACCTATTCAGCTCTCATAGTGTAGACAGCTGCGTTATATAGGGTTGGTTTGTAAAACAGTTCTTTTATGCAGTCACACGTTCAATGTTGAGTTAATCTCCGATTTAAATCCGTCCACCTGTCAATTAGGGTTTCATTCTGAACCATTCAGAATTCAACTCTGTCAACTCTGTCTACCCCACCATGGTAGCCAGAAACTTGGGGGTCATGATGATTGATGACCAACTGACCTTCTTTAATTACCTCAGTTGCCCGGTAATGCCGCTTTGCACTTCACAACATAAGAATCAGGCATTACTTGACTCATGTGCTACCCAACTACTAATACAGGCTGTTGTCATCTCACACGTCAGTTACTGTAATACCCTCCTGACGAGGCTCCCAGCCTGCAAAAGAGTGAAACCTCTCCAGATGATCCAGAACATGGTGGCATGCCTGGTTTACAATCAACCCAAAAGGGGTTGCTATCAAGCTCCACTGGCATAGCAGCCTGCATTAAATTCAAATCACTAATGCTCGCCTACAAAGTAGTCTGCGGTTCTGCACCCACCTGCCCTTATATAGGCATATGTTACCTCACATCTGTTGCGCTCCTCCGATCAACGATGCCTGGCTCTGCCACCCATTCACTGAAGGCAATCCAGACTTTTCTCGTCTGCTATTCCAAATTGGTGAAATGCACTACCAGTCCCTACCAGAGCAGGGGCATCCCTCCCTATACCTTTAAAAAATACCTGAAGACCCAGCTCTTCAGAGAGTACGTCCCCTCCTAGCACTACCAACAAGTGGACATACTAAATTTATCCCTCTATCTCCTGCTGCACTGTGTGTCCTAGTCACACTGTACCATGATTGTTTTTTGTAAGTCGCTTTGGATGAAAGCATCAGCTAAGTGAATAAATGAATAACTAAACAGACAACATAACATAGCTTCACTCATTTCCTCCCTCTCTTCTTGATGAGGTTGGTAGTGGACAGTCAACAGCCTCGCTTTACTGGCTTTTAAAATTTGTTGGCTCACTTATGTTTATTTACATGAGGAACAGGTGCAACCAGGGTGTGAGCACTGGCACTGATAAAGAGGGGTGATATATTAGCTATTTTAGCTGGAAGATTTCCAATATAAGTCATCACCTAAGCTACAGTAACTAGGTTGAACAGGCACAGTATCAATTAATTGGCTTGGATCAATTAAGCACATCCTTTGGCAAGTGTTCATTTCATGACAGTGATAATAAGCACTGAAAACCATGTATGAAATTGGTCTGGGGGAAAAAAATGACTTTTTCATTATCAAAATCTCTGCCTCGTTTTTGTGATCTTTATTTCATAAGCAAACTACCATAAATGAACACCAACTGTCTTCATATGTACACTGTAGACTGGCAATGGACTGGTAATAAAATGGATGAGTAGTCTGAATATCAAGCTAATAAAATACATTAATATAATATTTTATTGTCTTGACTTACGGAAATAACATGCGTTTCTACAAAACTGACAATTTATGTACATTAAATAAGCCCAGTACCAAAATATTACTTGGCAGTAGCAATGTTTATCGTCACTGAACCAGAAACAATCAAACAAACCCAGGTGATATACATGCAAAGTAAATTTGTTTAGCACTACATAGAAATATACATTTTAATTATTATTAACACATAATTAAATAAAACCAAGGAAATATAATTTATATTTGTCATCAATTTATTTTTTCATGAAACGATACTGATACTCTTTATTCTGTGTACATTGCGGGAAGGTTGGGAAGTACACTCGTCCAGAAATGCACGTAACGCATTCTCATCTTCTGATGCACATAGCTCTTGTCCATCTTAGAATTGATCTCCAAGAACTGTCCATTGGAGGTGAATTGTGGCCAGGTAGCAGGCACACTCAGATCTCCTTTATTGGGGTCTCTGTGGACAGAAAAGAAATAGGCAGTTTTAGTTTTCTAACTCAGTGTCTGATTCAAGTTTATTTGATTCCTGTGATGCTTCCATGTTTAGTGTCAAAACTATACCCGGTTTTGGCAAAGTTGGTCCAGTAGGCAATCATGTAGCCAGAGACATCACGGTGGCGAGGCCAGTACCCCAGTGGTGTGGTGAAAGGCTTTCCAAACATGTACTGCAGGTCATCAGCGTGGTCGGCTCCCATCCAGCTAGGGTAAGGCCTGCCAATGCCGCCCATACGATTGGGCTGAGAGAACAGGTAGGAGTAGGTACGGCCAGTCCTTTGGTGTGACAAGGAAAGAAAATCCAAGATTTGGGTCCATGCAGGTTCTCAGAGCCTGGTGAAGATATTATACTTGCCTTGCACCCTATAGATGGTTAAACCGCTGCACGAAATGTCTTATTCCATCAATTCCACCTTCTAAAGCACAGTGTGGAACAAATTGGCTTATCAATGAACTGACAGAGACATCTATATAGCAAGACGTTATTCTCACGTGGCATTGGCAGCATGAAGGTAGAGGGCAGCCTGAGTAGGAACCAGGAAGATATAGTCTGTTCCAATCTCCACAACAGTTTTCTTGATGGTCTCCTTACTGGGATTTGATCCCCAGGTTGAGGTGTATGTGGAGTAGGCATTGTCCATACCAGCCTTGCCCTTCTCCTTAGTGTACGAAGCAAGGAGCCTCTTCACATCCTCACTGCAATCAAGAAGAGAAGGTTGGAAAATGAGGTAATAAAACATCTTTCTGCCAGCAAAACTCACTTAATACCATTACAGCTCTCTGAAAACGTACAACGTGCACAATTCTTAATGCTTTATATTGCGATACTTCAACATACACAGCGGTGTCTATCAGAGGGGAATTGATTGATGGAACATCTAAACCAGTAAAGAGGTGTCCGTCCATGTCGTTGACTCCAGCAATGTAGTCAATGTCAGCTGCATTGTGGAATAAGTTGTAGGGCTCATCCGGCAGGAAGTCACCATCGATCACAGGGGACAGGGCCAAGTTTTCTACAAGGGGGTCTGACAGAGGCAGATAGAGTACAATTAAACACTTACTATACACTTCTACTAATCCTAACACAAACCTAACTCTAATCCTAACCACAACACAAACCTAACCTTAACCCTACGGACAAAGGCACCAATATTCCCCATCGCAACTGGGACCAGGGCAATGGAGCCAATTTGGAGAAGGACCATGCACCACTTGTCTACTTTAGGGGATGGGCTCAGTTCCCCTTCCCTAACCCTATGTACACTATTATCCTGGTGTGTCAGTAAGGACACACTTCCTAGCCACTTCCTACAACCAAAGTCTGAAAGAGAATATGAATTAATGTGCATTTCCATGCAGTACATTTAATGAAAATGAAAAAATGTAAACTAGGCTGTGTGGAGTGTAGTCCTTACGATCAGGTGAGCTAGACAGACTGAGAGAGCCAGCCAACGTAAGGAGTGCAGGATCAGTCATCTTCAAACAGGCAGCCATAGAGTCATCAGTGGGGCAGTTGACCTTCAGAGCAATCTGGGGAAAGGGTTTAAATAATCTTTAATCTACTCCCCAGCCCCAAAGTTAAGTGTACACATTTGAATTCTGGTCAGCTAACCCCCACCCAAAAAAAGCATTTAAAGTTCCACTGGAGAAATTGTTATGTACCTCCTCAGCAAATCTGCGGGGATTCTTGTTGACAGCCCAAGGGCAAAGAGCAACCCCGCTCTGGGAGATGGCTCTTTTGAACAGCCCTTTGTTATGGGGTGTGAGAGTCTGTGGGCAGGGACAAAAAAAGAGATATTTTAGTATGTTCTTTCAATGTAGTCTTGTTATGTCTCTCATCTGTCTATCATGATCATCTCACCTGGAAGCTGACACTAGCTGCACCTGCAGACTCTCCAAAGACGGTGATGTTGTCAGGGTCTCCTCCAAATGAGCGGATGTTCCTGTTCACCCAGGCGATGGCAGCATGCTGGTCCCAAAGACCAAAGTTTCCTGGTGAGGATCAAACTTCATTCAATCAGAGTAGGTGCAATTTATAAAACTGTCTGAAAGGCCAAGATCTTCTGGGCTCTGTATAATTCTGTCACTGCACCTACCAGGTAAGCTAGAGTCTCCAGTGCTCAAGAAACCCAGAGTCCCCACACGATATCCCAGTGTCACAACAATAACATTTCCTCTCTCTGCAATCTCCTGCCCACTGTACAGATAGTTGTCCAGGAAGTTAGCACCCATTGACCCTCCAGCCAGGAAGCCTCCTCCATAGATCCAGACCATGACAGGCAGGCCAGTGGACACTAGAAGACAGAGAGACCAAGATTCAGCTGAAGTTCAGAGCTAATATGGATGAGATTCCATGGGCTTCTCTGAGTCTTCACCTGAGCGTTTGTGAGGAACCCAGATGTTAAGGTAAAGACAGTCTTCACTGCCTCTGGTGTCAGTCATGATAAGGTTCACCTGGAGACATCTCTTCCTGTACTCAGTGGCCTTCAGAACACCTGATGAGAGAAACTTGCAGTGTAAGAGCAGTGCAACATCATATAGTTTAGGCCGGTACCTCTACTACTTGAAGATGAAACCTTCAATTAAATAAAGTCGAAAGAGAAGAGGTAAGCACGCGTATGTTTGAGGTGTGAATTATACTTTTTTGTTTTGGTCTAGGTGTCATTTTCAGTAGGTGAAAAGTTCAAGCAGTCTACCCACCGTCCCAGCCAGGATGACGCTTTGGTTTCTCAAACCTTCCAGGAATGTCAGCAAAGGGAATCCCCCTGAAGATGTCCATGTGACGGCGGAAACCAAGACGAATGTTCTCACCCTCCACCATACCTCCCTCTGTGTACACCACCCCGAGCTACAGTAATTGTGCAAAAATGTAAGAAAAGACTGAACAAATATATTATACATAATAATGCCAATGAAGAAATTCATGTTTTGAAAAAAAAATGAAATGTTTGAATCACAGATATAGCAAAACTCTGAAAATATCATAGCATCTCTTTACGCGCTGAACATTATTTTACAGATACAGTTTATGTGACACTTACGGAGGTCGCTGAGACCGTCTCCAGAAACACGGCAACAGCTACCAATATCCCCAGCTTCGCCATCTTGATCATACTGTGAGAATCAGGTTGATTGTCAGACAGACTTTTATAAAGGACACCCCTCCCCTAAACAACATCTGAGCAGTGTGCAGTCTGCTGGCCTGCTTTTCTCACTGTTACATAACAATATTTAATCACCTTGTGTGCACAGATTAACTCAAACATGTTAAAAGTCACCAACATTAGTGATCGAAAAAAGGAGGGCTCATTTTTATAGTCTCATACTCTCAACATGTAGAGTTAAAATTCTTAGTCAGTATGGCATACGAGACAGATTCTTATCAGTAGTTATCCAATTACAGTCAAAGCTGTAATGGGAGGTGAATGCTATTTGACAAAAACCTAAAAGACTAAAAGATTTTTGAGATTTATATACAAAAGTATTAGCAAGTATTACAAAAAGTACTTAATGTAGTTATGCATGTATTAATATTATGATGCAGCTTGTACAGGTGGGGCTAATTGTAACTTTAACTTGACATACTGCTCATAGCTTCATGATATCAATTTTAATATGTTGATAATGTTCTGCATTAATAATTTGAAGCTGTACAATAACTAGTAATAAAAGCTGTGAAATAAATGTAGCGGAGTAGGAAGTACAACATTCCTCTCTGAAATGCAGTGGAGTGAAGCCCACTAAATGGATGGCTTCCACTAAATTTGAAGATCAATTTAGAGGCAGTGTTTAGCTCAGTTGGTAGAGCAGCTTTCCTACGTGTGAAGGCTCAGTCCTTGCTGCAGAAGCCCAGGGTTCAAATCTGACCTGTGGCTCTTTCCGCATGTCATTCCCCGTTTCTCTCCCCCCACATTCCTGTCATTGTTCAACTGTCTCTATAAAAAAAAAAGCTTAAAAAGGTCAAAAAAAACATCAATATTTTCTATAATTTTCAGTTGATGAAAGTCTTGTGTTGGTCTTTTGGATTGGCTGTAGCAGTGTGACTCCGGCCCTTTTGGACAGCTGTGTCAACTCAGCAGAGGCTGCCTTCCTGATACGCAACAGCATGTGGAAAAGAAAAATCACCCTCAAAGGTTTGTTTTTTTTAAATCCCACACTTCAAGTTCAAAACTATCTTTAAGCAAAAAATTTCCTCAATAAATTTAGGTGGACAGTAGCAAAATGCTACCTTTCTAATTTACTATGGTTAGTGACTGTACAGTCCTCTCCAAAAGTATTGGAACAGTGAGGCCAATTCCTTTATTTTTGCTGTAGACTGAAAAAGTCAAAAGATGAATATGAGAAAAAAGATCAACATTTCAGCTTTTATTTCCAGCTGTTTACATCTTGATCTGATACACAATGTAGAAGATAGCAGCTTTTGTTTAAACCCACCCTTTTTTCATGGGAGCAAAAGTATTGGAACATGTGACTAACAGGTGTGTTTTGTTGCCCAGGTTTGTTGCCCAGTTACATGTCTTCAGTTTCAGATTTGGGTTTTGCCTGTGCATTTATAGTTAGAGGTGTAAACAACATAAAAACCAGGGAGCTGTCTATGGGTGAAAAACAAACAATTGTGAAGCTGAGAGAAGATGGAAAGTCAATCAGAGCCATTGCACAAACATTGGCCATAGCCAGTACAACCATTTGTAATATCCTGAAAACCCACTGGTGTACTAAGTAACAGACGTCGGACAGGTAGCCTGAGGAAAACAGCAGCAGTAGACGACAGAAACATTGTGAGAGACATTAAAACAACTGTTAGTGGCATCAGCAACAACCTCCAGAGGGCAGGAGTGAAGGTATCACCATCTACTATTCACAGACAACAGACTTCATGAACAAAAGTACAGAGGCTACACAAAAAGATGTAAACCACTCATTAGTAAGAAGACGAGGCTGGACAAAAAGTACAAAGACGAGTCTCAAAAAAGTTTTATGGACTGATGAGACAAAGATGAACAATAAATATGATGGAAAGACTAAAGTTTGGAGAAAGAAAGAATCTGCTCATGTGCCCAAAACAAGCAAGCTCATCTATGAAACACTTTAATCTACTTTAACTCTATCTGTTCCAATACTTTTGCTCCCATGAAAAAAGGGTGGGTTTAAACAAAAGGTGCTATCTTCTACATTGTGCATCAGCATCATCATACCAACATGGCTCCCTCATCATGGTCCTGTACTGTACACATATGTTTCTTTCCATATGCGCACCCATGTATACGTGGCCACCACATGGCATTTCTAAGATGTTTGCCATGCAACAATGTTGTACATCTCATCTCATAGTGTGGAGGGTGGCTGCACTGGCAGTCAGCTGAGACAGACAGCAAATAAGAGAGAGAATAACACGGCAGGAGCTCCTCCTTTTAATGCAGCAGCATGCTGGACCTTGGGGGAATACTGGCAGATAGTCCAGCCTGTGAACAAACGATGGCTTAACTGGTATCCCATAATTGGATCCCATAATTTTCAGTTGGACTGTATTCACAAAAATCTTAATCACAAAGATAGAAATACTTCCATTTTTATTTACATTTGACTTAAAAACAATTCAAACATATCACCTCTTACAGTAACAAATGATGAAAGATATTAACAGTCATCTAAATGTTGTTTTGTTAAATATAATCCAGTATTTCTGTCTCCATCTCATTTTCGCTACCCTCCGATGGCTGAAACTCATCGTCCTCATCTTCCTCTTCGTCATCCTTGTTCTCGTCGTCCTGCACCTCTTCCTCCGTATCCACATCTCTTCCTGGGGACTTTAAACTCAGGCCTATGCGTCTGCGTTTCTTGGGGAATTGTGGCAGTGCTGAGGAAGAGAAATGACTTCAGTGAACAAACAAAGGTATCGTAGTTAACACACTTTTAACAGTGTTAAGTTGTAATACATGCCAAAGTTAAGCCCCCTTTTTGTTATCTGTCCTGTCCCAACCTCATCAGTGTAATTTCTACTCTTTTGCACTTTATGTGTAGTGTATGGCTGTGTCTCAATTCAGGGGCTGCATGCTTCGAGGGATGCATTTGAAAGCAGATAACTCACAATGCTGTGCGAAGGCTGTCCCAGTTCGAAGGCTCCTTCAAATGCGACCTTCTTTTCCCTCTTTTTCGAGGATGCACCGCAACTATCCTTCGCGGCCTCACATATCCCAAGGCCCTTTGCACACCGCTGTTCAGTGCCGGGAAACATACAACAATGCCGACACCAAGCACCAACTGACGGCAGGAGCGCAGCTGGTGACGCAACCAGGAAAGGCTTCAAAGGCTAGACCGTCTCATTTTAACAACAGTTGATGCGGCCTTCAAAAGGACCCTCAGAGGGAGTCGCATGCAGACCCTGAATCGAGACACAGCCTATGTTTTGTTCACCTGGAGGGGCTAGTGGACCTAATGCTGCGTTCCAGACAACTATTCAGTACAAATACTTACTATCACATAATGCATTTCCAAGAATAAAAGTGCTGCAAAATAGCATAATTTGTCTATGTGTACACTTGACAAAGAATCATCAGTTTGCCACGGTCAGCATGTTTTTTTGTGTATGTTTGGCATTGTGCACCTGGAATGCTTGAACGCCAAAGTGGGAAATTAAAACTGGGAAAGATCGACCCCTGACTTTGATTGTAATGCAGCATAAGAATCTGAATAGAGAGCAGAGGTCTTCCTAGAGTCACCACCATGTTTCTGCTGCCTCACCACTAGATGCCACTAAATCCTCCACACAGAAGGTTTAATGTTCATTACAGTATTTAGAGTTAAAGTTAGACGGTCACCAAAGCCATGAGGATGAATCGTCTGGCAATCACCAGTTTGCCAGTGTCTGTGCAAACATTTGTGCCAATCCAGCTGGTCACACTCTACACAAAGCTTCATCAGTGGAACTGTTTGAGTTGTTAATGTGGAATCACAAAGAGGACATGGCGTCCATGAAGTGAGTGACATTCCTGGTAATGTAATTTTCCTTACCTGGTTTCTGGACTCTGATGACCTTCCTGATCATGGCTGAGATCATGTCCCTCAGCTTGTCTGTGGTGCCGACAACACACCAGCCGTCTCTCTCGTCACATACCTGCTCAATCCCACTCTTCTGCTCGATGACTTCTTTGATACTGGGATCAAAACAAATAGCTGCATTACATCCAAACGGTGGTGGAGAGTACATTTAGTACATCTACTCAAGTACTGCGCTGTACAAACATAAATAAATCGTGGCTTGGAGGTAGAGCGGGTCGTTCACTAATCAGAAGATCGGCAGTTCGATCCCCTCCTGATCCCTTCAAGCCTGCATGGTCAAGTGTCCTTGGGCGAGATACTAAACCCTAAATTTCTCCCGAAGGCTGTGTGAATGAGTATGAATGGTTAGCTCTTCAAACTGATGAGCAGTTGGCACCTTGCATGGCAGCCAGTGCCATCAGTGTATGAATGTGTGTGAATGGTCGCAAGACTAGATGCGCATTTACCATTAAAAGTAGCTCCACGTTTACATCCTCCAACATTAAAGTGATGCACACTTTATTGTATTAGTTAAATTTTCCACCCCACTTTTGGTTCTTTAAGTATATTTGATATGGTATGTAATTATTAAATTATTTGTATTGTTTTCAAAACATTGATAAAGAAATATATGTACAAATCTTATCACATTAAAACATTCTGTAGTTTTTCCAGTTACTGAAGACAAAAAGGATGTGCAGCACTTAATGTACCTTTCCACATCCAAATCACAGAGCTGGTAAAACATCTGCCTGTGGGGAGGCAGCATGCCTTCTCTGAAAACATACGATGACTTCTGTGGAGATGAAACAGGGGTCAGTCTGTATCACAGCACCTATCATACAGCTGTTGAACGTTTACCATGATTAGGAATTACAGACATTATCATCTAAAAGTTGAAACATTACTCTTAAGGAGACCCAGAGGGTTCAAATTGTGAAAACGTGTGTATATTTTAAAACGTGTGTTAGCTCTGTGTTTATATGACGATGGTCACTGACCTTCAGCTGGTAGGTAACTGGGTTTGAATCTCGACTGGTGCTTGGACCCTCCTGAGCTGGGAGTTCCATCACACTAGCTGGCTGTGGACCTGGGAAAAAAAAGCATCCACAAACATGTTGTGAGTTTACCTTGGCAGCGATAGCGGGATGGCGGAAATTATTAAGGACACGTACGACATGCAAAATGAACACCAAATGTTTCTGCGGACCGCCTGTTGTTAGAGAGGTTGTGGGCAAACACGATTGGAAAGTGTCGTCACTGGAAAATGATTTCTGCCTGTAGCTGACAGAAATCAGATTTTCTCTGACTCTCTTTACACAATGTTTAAGAAATCAGGTTACTGCAGAAAGCTGACAGCACACTGGTTACATTAGTATATACACGTTTGTACCTTTTATTTGCCCGCTACTTCATCTGCTTTGTCCACAGTATATGGAGAGTACATGGGCATGGCTTTCCAATTTGGCCTCATCATTCATTACTCTTGATTATTCATTCATTCAATTGGTTTAAATCCTCTTCTGAGAACTTCCACATATCTCATGTGTTCTTTGACGTGGCACATGTTTGTCTGCAACAATTATCTAGAGGCTGTTCTCATGACCAACCTAAGTGGCCTTTTTCTCCACAGAGGACAATTTGGCATGGTGCAATAAGAAAACCACGGGGGTAAATCACGAAAATAAATGATGGCTGCATTCCATTTAGCTGCTCCAGTAGTTGCCTCTTGCATGTCAAGTAAATACTGTACATCTAAATAAATTCACCAACGCACCTGCTTTGTTGAATGTGATGGGCAGACTGTAGTTTAGGGAACTCCTCTTTGCTTTTACTGGCATGTCCGAAAATGAATACCCTTAAAAGTTGGAAAAAAGAAGAAGCAACAGTCAGTGTCAGCAGAGGGGTCTTGACCTTCTTTCAGTTCAGTCAGAAGGGTTTAAATTGCGCTGAATATACCTAAAAATGATTTCATGTCATGTCACAGTTTTATTAACCTTTAACCGTAACTGTCCTGTCTCAGAATCTTACCGTGCTTGGTGCTACAGCGGATCCTGAAGTCCAGCATCTGGTACTTCTTAGACTCTATACTCTTTCGAGGGTCATAGCCCAGCCTCACCCAAAGACTCCTCCATGGTCCTGTCACCTACAGAAGTAAATCTGGTGTTTAACGTACATTCAAGCAGACATAAAATGTTGGCTGCCCCCCCTTAATTTAAGTGCTCATTTATATAGGACTTCCTTAAAGGAGAGAACAGACTGTATGACTCAATGATGACATGAACATTTGCACAATTAAAGACAAGTAAGTTAAGTGGCTCTGCTAAAACAAATTGCTTTTGTGGGACAAACAGCGTTTCATTTTTTAAGACTTTTTAAAGACGTTTTTGAAATAAAGATTCTGAAAAGCACCCTCGCATTCGCACCCCTCAGCTCACCATGTAGTAGGCAAAGACGGGCAGCAACAGCTTCAGTTTATCAGGGTGGATGTTGATGTTGGCTTTGACTGCGTTCCGTGACCAGATGGGCCGGCTCTCAAACATCTAGACCAAAAAGTTGGTTTGAGATAAGATAAAAGTTCAGAAATAGATGTTAAGTCATACATGTAAAACAGTATATAAAAATCAGTCTTTCATTTCTGGAGTGGGAACAGTGAAAAATAAAGCAACTGTCGAAAATGGCCTGATGGCAGTCACTGCATGATGTGATCCAAGATATGTAATAAAGAAAAATAAGGTCAAGAAGACTGCATCTAGCAAACAGGGATGTAAACAGTGCAGTTCAGAGGAAGGAAATTAACATTTATTAAGCCTCAAAGAGACACACAGGGCGTTTTAGTGGATAACAATGAAAGCAAACAGAAACTTTGTTTCCAAGGAAAGTCAACAGGGCTCCTTTAAACCACAGTAGATAATACAGCAATAAATATTCACCCCTGTGGCTTCAGTTTGAACTTCTTAGGTCTCATTTCTTATCCAAACGGAAGTAAATTAGTATGAACACCAAGAGAAAAAAGAAATGAAAAACCATTCCTATTGTATCCTACAATTCTTTAGTCTATAAAAACTAAATACTGAAAAATTGATAATGTCATTAAATAGCTTATTTTGTCTGACAAAACAGCCTAATACCAAAATATAGGTACAATGATATTAAACAGAGAAAAGCAGTAAATCATCAAAATGGAAGACCTGGAACTAAAAAAAATTCTTAAATTACAGTTTTGTCTCGAGAAGCCACTCTGGCATCCCAGTGCAAGTTACGGTCCCTCCCTCTGTGGACCCTTGCAGTCAGAAGTTGTGTTGTTCTTTTGGTAACCGTGGTTACAGCAGCACACATACCTTTTTCAGTTGTTCCTCAGCCTGCTTGTCATGCTCTTTCAGGCAGACGCGTATCCAGTTGATCTTGGCTGCCTCGAGGCACTCGGTGGGCACAGTGGGATCACTGAAGCTTACAAAAATGGCATTGTGGGGCCGTCGAGCGCGATTCAAACCAATAACGTTCTTCTTGTTCGAGGGCAGCTGGCTATAAACAGAAAGGTGGAGAAATATTACAAATATATTCCTGACAAGCTGCATCAACATCACAGATAAAACGTTTCTAATAGTGTTGTTTACAAAGGGAACTAGCAGACATTGTAAGACTAATTTCCTGAATGATGTTCTGTTTCTACAGAGCACTCACAGTGACTTTTGATAGGTGTCAGCCCGGTAGAAATAATCCACAGGGCTGTCGAGGCGTGAGAAGATGGCCGGGGGAAGAAAGTAAGGCATGGGCTGCTCAAAGAACTCCTGATTCTCTGATTTTTGGAGGATGATTTTGTCATACAAAGACGTGTCTTTTCCACCCTCTGAATGCACGGCAAGGCATTGAAAGTCTGCCAGGCCTGCAAAAAACAAACAAAGAAAACAACCAACCCTCGTCTATTCACCTTTTCCCCACATTTTTTTTATTATGAGATGTTCAAACCATGTCTATATGATAAAGTGTGCATAATAGATTTTGTTAAACTCCTACCTTGGAATTTGTATGTTGTTCCTATGACTCCGAGTATGTCCATGTGGATCTGAGCATCGTTGGGATCCTTTTTTCTGACCCGCCGCCGCACTCTGAGGAGGAGGTTGCTTGAGGGGAAGCGGTTTCCACAGAGAGAGTGACAGAAAGGGTCCTGTGGTCGGTAACGCAGCTCAAGACGTCTGTTGGGGTGAGCAAAGGTCTACGGGATCAACAGGAAACACAGACAGGTGTCAGATTAGAGCTACAGCGGAGATGCTAACAGATGCTTTATTATTCACTAACCACTTGACATTTAACTATTCACTCTCATTTTATATAAGTAAGCCCTGTGCCAAACCTCCAGAGCCCATTTTAACTCCTCCTTCCAGATCAGGTAAAAAAGCAGGACCCTCATAATGTCAGCAAACAACTTTTATTTATTGTTTCACATTCTCAAAACACTGTAAAGTATAGCTCCATAGACAATAAGACTGTTTTTAATATAGGTGGAAACTTAAGTTTAGCATTTTGGCTAACTATCATGCTATGTACCCCAACATTATAACATACCAGTTTATAATAACTATAATAAAATGAATAAGACATAATCGTATCATCTCATGTTTAATTGCATGTAAAGGTCCAGTGTGTAGAATTTAGCTGTATCTAGTTGTGATGGCGGCCATGGCAACATGGCGGCCTCCAAAAGAGGACCCGCTCCCACTGTAGATATAAAAGGATAATTTAACGTAGCAGAAATAAAAATATTCATATATTTCAGATGATGATACATGCAGGAAAACATACTTACGAATATTATATTCTATGTCTGCCTTACTCTGAAAATAAAGCCCCTAAATCTTACACACTGGACCTTTGACACTTTGTGAGCCGTGACGTCACGCTCATTTGCTAGCTAACAGTGTGTCTCAGTTCTGGTGAACGGTGTGCTCACTTTGGACACTCCTTGTTCACCCCCGAGAGTGTCCAGCATCTTGTCCACGCTGGAGATCACCGCCGGATACTCCACACACACCAGCTTGCTGTCCCGCAGCTCCACGGTGGACGAGCTGCCGGGCACGTCGACGTCTTCAGACTGACCGGATAGAGTCAGCTCTTTCAGAGTGAAGTCCAGCTTCAGCTCCGTGGAATCCGCCATATTGGCTGTTTTAATTGTGATATTTAAGCGGGTATAATGAACACTGCAGTTAAAACATGAACTACAAACTGCCCACAACTACATACCCGCTCATACTGCAGCGAGAGAGTGTGTCCAAGTGCAAAATAATGCCGGGCGGAAACAGTAGCTCAGACACATTTTGTTCCGCGGGTATATACTGTGTCACTCTGTGACGCTAATATCTGAAGAACAAAGACAAGGAAACAAATCACATTCAAGACGTAGGATACTTTTATTTATTTATTTATTAAAAAATAAAACTTATTATTTTGGTGTGTTTTTTTAACCTATTTATTTACATATGTTGTTTCCCGTTGTGTGTAGATATATATTGATGTAATAAAATAAAAACAAAATAAGTCATAAAATGCTATAAAAGATATTTATATAAATGCAGTTTAAATGCAGGCAGAATCCTTTTCTTCTGTATTATAGAAGACTCTCCCTTATTCTACTACTTTTTCAATTTCTTTGTATATTTCTTAAATATTAAAATGTGAATTAAAGGCAAATAATATTATACTTATACATTCTCCAAGTTTCTTAAATCCGCCACTGTATGCTTTAACTTTCAGTTTTTTTAGGCTGACACAATCTTCAGTTCAATGTACTCATTTGACCACGAGGTGGCAGTGTAAAACCAAACAAAATGCATTCTCTGGCTGAGTAATATAATGTGGCTCCATCAAAGTTAAAGCAAAAGTAAATGAATCTTCTCGAACGCTCAGCGTCTGTGTGATTGATCTTTCTATGTGTTTTAATTTTATATTAAGGGTTTGAGTATTTTGACACCCACTAAAAGTATTTTTGTCGTGCTAGGTGACATCCACTGTTGTCAGAAGGACCTCAGTAAAGAGGATTTGTGTGCTGTCCCTCCCAGCAACTGTCAACAGACTGTCATCCCCTTAGAGAAGAGAGAAGACTCTGAAGAAACAGTCGTGTCTGTATGTTTGCCAAGTTATTTAAGATTCTGTTGTATAGGCGATTATAGCCTGATGTGACACTGTGTTTACTTTGTTTCTAGTCTGTCTTCTTTCCTCATGCCTTTGAGCGTGTACAAAGCTTAACATTGGTTTTGTAACAGTGTGGTCCTATGGCCAACTTTTTTTGAATCACCTTCATTTGGTGTGTATCTGGCTTTTATATATATATATATATATATATATATATATATATATATATATATATATTTATTTATTTATACATGTATGTATTTATTTTATTTTTTTTGACATTTTGGTGCATCATCATTTTGTAATTCTGTCCTGTCAGACGTCTGTATGCAGCTCAAAGTGCATAAAAATCTGCTATCTGCTGGAATGGTGCATGCATGAGTACTTTCCTAATAGGACTTATGTATAATGCTGTTTTTGACTGACATTTGCATGTTTGACGTTAGAATGTAACATGAATGTAACATGAATTATCAACCAGTTGGTCACACTGTGTTTCATCCAGTCTACAGTTTAGCTTTAAGATGTAGAAGCAGAGAAAAACCTGTCTTCCAACACGTACAAAGCTGCAAACAAACACGCAAAGTAAATAAGATATCTTTGGATTGTTTGTTTGCTTGTGGCTATGTTAACTGTTTCCCCTGGCTTCCAGTCATTTGTGGAAAGCTAGGCTAAGCAGTCCCTGAATCAGTCTGTGTATACTGGATACACAGACATGAAACTGATTATGATTTTGTCATGTGACCCTGGGTAACACCTTTCTCGCAACAGACATGGATTCTGAGGTCAAAATGAACATCATTAATGATGGATCTTTGAATGACAGTCATGACTCACCATGAAAGTTGAAAAAACGTTGTTAAAGGTATTAATGTTACTGGCGTGTGCTCTTTGTTCTTAAGGGTTTAATACAGTATGTTTTGTTTTTAGTTATGCTGGCTTCAATTTTGCAACTATTGCTACTTTGTTATTTGAGCCGCAATAAAAACATAAACAGTGACATTCAGCCTGGTGCATTATATGTTATCTAGCTCTGTATGTTGTTGAAGGGAGGGGGCTGTGACTGACAATCTGTTGTGCGCTGTGGTAAAGTAAGGATTTTGATAATCTTTCTCTGTCATTTATTTTCTGTCTCTCTGCAGGGGGCCCTTGTCCATAGAATATTCATCCAGCTCTTGGTGCTATCTCAGTCAAGGGCCTGTCCACTCCTCCCTGCAGCACTCCTGGCCTGTTCCAGCCGTTACAGTGTGGGGAGGCCATGATAACGTTATCAGACAAGCTCTACCATCCAGCATACTCCGAAAGAGGCTGGTGCCCTCAGATTTCAACCCCCCCCTCTCCCGCTCACTCAACATGCCCCCCCTCTTGTCATCGTTCTTTCTCAGCTTCTGCGCCTCCGACCTCTGGACCTGCAGCTGTTTGTCAGTCAGTAAGGCTTTCCTCAATGTATCACCATATTTGCACATATGACGTAGACGTTAAACCACACCTACAAGGCCTAGTCATATTCTGTAGGCAAAACTAAAGATCATCATCAGTGTCTTTTCTCCACTCAATACGTGGCTTTAATGTGAGGGTTTACCCATAAGTCACACAACTGAAATTGTTTTGATCACTCAGAATTATCCAGTAACTTTAAAGTTGACAAAACTGACAAAGAGTCCACAGCCACGCTGGTCTGTGAGGCTGGACTGAAAGCAACATTATACAATGTTTACCATTTTGAGGGTACCCCATCTTGCTTTACGGTACTAAGTCACACATGATCAACTATTTCTTTTATTTTATTTTGGTGAAACTAAAAATTATATTTTCAAGTTTTCCTTCCTCAAACTGCTCCGCCTCAACTTTCTGATGAACACTAAAGTACCTTATTTTTAACTGTAGCTGCTGTTAGCTACCGTTAGTTCAGTTTGTAAGCTGTAAGCTCAAGGCGTTGGTGTTTATATTTGTAGTACAGAAGCTTTGAATTGCCAGGAGGAGGGGGTTTTGGACCTGAGTCTTGAACAGTCCTGGTGAGAGTGACATGAGGGAGCGAGCTGTGCACGTGGGCAGTGTAGAGAAACTGAAGAGGAGGTAGATGAAAGAAGCTAAATCTGGGACTGACTTTTAGTTGTTGGCGAGAGCTTTGTGAAATAAAATGGTGAAAGACAGACACCAAGCTGGCCTTCTTGCTATTGGACTAGTAAGCAATATTAGCTGGTTGCCATGTTTCTTGCTGTTTAGCTAAAAGTTGCCAGCTCGCTAGCTTCCAACATAAGTAATATAATCATGAAAAATACACCTGCACAATTGTCTGTATTGACGACAGCAGTGCAACTGCATTCTGAAACTGTAGGAACAAACATGCAAACATGCTCACAATACCAATGCTAGCATGCTGAAGTCATGCTAGTGTTCAGTCAGTGGATCACCAAAGTCAATCTGATAGGTTCATCCTCTGCAGACCATGAGAATACAAAATATTTTGGCAGCCCATCAAACTTGAGATATTTTAGTCTGAACCAAAGTGGTGGACCACTCAGTGGGGTCAAAGATTGCAAGAAAAAAAGCAAGTCTTCAAAGAAATGAATTTCATTTTAAGTAGCATAGTTGTTTTTCTGCTTTGCCTATCCTATTTATTTTCTACCAACCCTTCAGATTTATCTTGTGACCTGTAATATGTCCAGATCCACTGCAGTAGACTAATACAATTATAATGTTACTGCCTTTACATCTTCCTTTAGCCCTTATGTTATTAAGTGGACATAATTAATACATTATATCATATAATAAACTAGTTTCTAATTCCTAAGCAATGTTAAAACTTGGTTTAAACTAGTTTTATTTTTCATTTGCTTTTATCAGACAGGGAAACATACTGACAGAGCGAATGAGTAGACATATGGTTCCTAGGATACCACTCACTACATGGCTTACATCCAAGGTCACTGGGTACCCAAGACTCCCCGAGCAGTATCAACACTTAACACTGCTGATATATTTTATTAGCTCACCAGACAGGCGTTTCGATAAATTTATCATTTGCAACAAAAAAATGCTTGAGGGCTGAATGTAAAGAGGACCTTTACTGGCTGCTGACACAATTTAGAAATTTCAGGCATCAATTTAGACACTACAGGCATCTTCAAAGTCAACAAATTATATTAAGCGGCTGCATGTAACTTGAAGATGTCAGTGTTGTGTTGCCTACTCATAACATAGATTAAATCCCAGAAAAAGTAACCACAGGAAATGTTGTTCTCTTTTTTTTTAACCCTCATCACTGTCTTGAGACAACTTATAGGCGTGGCTTTTGTATGTGTCATCGCCACACTTATCTATGGTAAGGCAGGACATGCTGGACCACAACACAGCGTCAATGGCAATCAAATAGTATCACACCCCTACGCTGTGTGACAGCAGCGGATATGATCATACAGTATCTTCCTGAGTCCAGTCAGACAGAGGAAATCTGCTGACAGTTTATTTTCCTATTTGGATTATACTGTCGGTTTTAAAAACAATGTGATGGATGACATTCAGCAGTGTCTTTACAAAGACAACACAAACATGAAGCTTCCCTTTGTTTATAATTATTACTCAGGGGCGTACCTTTAATAATTTGTTTTCGTATTAATAAAACTGTTCTGGATTAGCCTCGTTAACATGACAATTCAGGCTTCTCCTGTTGATTTAAGAATGCTCCAAGTTCTTATACTCATCACAGGCGATCTTTTAAATCCACTCAATTCTATGATCTTCATCATATCTAAAATACATATTTATACTGTAAAAAAAATATTACACAAAAATATTTGTGAAAAATAGTCTTTTTTTACACAGGCTAATTCTGTAAAAGCACCATGAGCAGCCGCTCCAGTTAGCCTGTTTTTAAAAAACTTTTATAGCAACACCTAAACAGATTTGTACATCTTTTCTGGTTGTTTGTCTGTCATCCAATCCAAAACAAATAGAATGTCTCTTTTTTTAATTCTGTAATAAACATATCCCAAATTTAAAATTCAAACTGTTCAAAAGTTTATAATATTTGCCTTCTTTTCTTATTTTACATTCTTTCTTTGCATAATGTTGAACCTAACAAACTGGTTTCCACTCTTAGTCTTAAATCTTGTTATTTTACACGTTTGTCCTGATTTTATGGAAAACTTAAAACATGCTGCTTTGCCAAATGCAATCTTAAGAAAGAGAGGACAAGGATTTGAAGAAAAACAAAAGACTCATTTGAATATATATTTGAATATTAAATTGCTGAAACAGCTATTTCAGATTAAATGTAGAAACAGGAAAAACTTCGAATGAATCTGAGTCCTACAACTGTAAAAGTGATTTTTTTTCTCAGGGGGGGGGCTGGTGTTTATATCCAAAACAAGAGCCAGTTATGAGGCGCAACAAAAGGTCTATTTAGTAACAGATATCTTACCACAGCAGTTAATGACTCAAACTTTGATCTGACAGGGAGAAAGTAGCCTTTCTTGGGGATCTCCCGTTCTATCTTGCATGAATGTATCATTGATGCCTGAGGCAAGTTCAGCCATCCTCCATCCTGCAGCCTTTCCACAGTACCGGCCAGGGATCATTTGCATAGAACCAATTTGCAAGACAAATTTCAGCTTCACGCTCCACTTCTTTGCCAGGTCTGCATGTGTGTGTGTGTGTGTGTGTGTGTTTTTTTTAGAGGGGGAGAAACCTGGATGTGAGCTGTGTTGGTTTTCAGACACAACACGGATGTTTGAGTCTTGATTTTCTAATTTGTTGGTTAGCCTTTGCTAGATGGGACAGATTTGGTGTGTTCCTGGTTTCAGATTTTGCTGTTACTCCACATGCTATGGATGTCTGACATACTGCAAACCATAATAAATATCTTCACGCATGTTGTTGGCTGTATATACCTTTTCATGCGTCTGGAAAACTTTCTGAAACCACTCCTAGGAGGAGACATTTGAGAACTGAGCATAAACAAAATTTGCATCTTTAAGGATGCCACAACACCTCGGGCAACACACCTATGCAAATGGGCAGGGGCGATTTGACCACATAACACCTCGAGCACCGTCCTCTTTTCCTCTTTTGCCTGACATCTATGTTGAAAAAAATCAAAATGACTGCACTGCGTAAAGCCCCTGACACCTGTAAACAAGCAAAGGAATGTTACAGGTGCACGAGGACCTGCGTGCATTCTTCATTTTCTCCCGTTTTTCCCCAGGCTACACCCGTAGCACCACCCCTCCCCTTCCAGGACCCATGTCCTGTTTGTTAAGTCCCACCCAAAATGATCCTCTGTCTCTCTTTTCTGTTGGCTACCTGTGCAGGATTTTGATTTGCTCTGCACCCTCACGCCAGGATGCAGCGGCTGCTGCTGCTGCTGCTGCTGCTGCTGCTGGTCTAACTGTTGTGGAAGTTCACAACGGACCCTGTTGCCTTGGTAATATCAACACATTTTGCATAAAGACCACAGATTTGTTTGCCAGACAGTAAGCCCTCACATCTCCTCTCTTCCCTGCACAAACAGTGATTTCTGCAGCAGTGACTGGCACTGACACACCATAGGTGAATATGCTTTTAATGAAATATGATTCCTGAAAGTTGGGACATTGGAAAAGTTAACGATGGAACAATTAATGATGTTAACTGGCAGCAGGTCAGTAACATGATGGGGATGGGGCTGGGATAATGCAGCGTCACTGCTGAGCAGCTGAAATCCTGCATCAACCAGGAATGGGAACACATTCACATCCACGTCACACAATTTGTTTCTCTTTACATTTGACACAGCGTGCCAACTTCGTTGGGATCTGGATGATCCCAGTAATGTTTTTAACTGAAGAAAAGGTGCTGTTATCCTGGTGTTACGTCAGCATTTGGTCTGACGGTTTTAGACTACACTTCATCCAGTTCTTGTCAGATTTAAAAGGCCCAGATGATGATCTGATTTGCCTCGAGCGGATTAATGTCCTAACAGGTTTGGTGTTTGAGGAAGGTGGTGAGTCTCCATTTGTTTGTTGAAGTAAATCCAACAGGCTGGCTGGGTGTGGTGACAGTTGACTAAGTAATCAATCCCTTTTCCACAGCTTCGTATTAATCCCTGTGTCCCATTACTGTAAAGGCCGAGTAGCAACGCCGAATATATGCATGGGTGTGTGACCAAAATTCATTATGGTCTAGCTGACAGTTTGTGCAATTCTGATTTTTTTAAAACTGAGATTATAGAGCTGGTTCTGCCTCTCGTGAAATGACGAGAAAGCTGCAGAGCATCAAAAACGTCTCACTGAACTTCCCATTATCTGCTTTCTAGTCGACTCTCGGGAGTGGAACAGCTCTCTAGCCTCAAATTTGCATGATGTTCCGGGACTGTTATTTGAATGCAGGATTACATCGTATCTCTGGTCCCGTAAGAGATTTTCACCTGAGGCTACAGTCACACAGTTCTACATCCTGCTCCGACTGGAAAGTGACTCAGAAAGACACACAGAAAGAGCAGAAGAGGGTGAAAAGTGTGTTTACAGTGCTCATCGTGTCATCTTAGTCAAACAGCATACATGTATTTTAACTTCCAGGTACAATGGATTGTATAATCCCCATTCGTATGTTCTTATTCTAACAGAATAACCAAAGATTTGACTCAGCTCACCTTTTATTTCAGTTCAAAGCATTTATCAACACACGCAGTCAACATACAACGCTCAAGCATATTTTAAATAAATTATATGGAACAAAAAACCTATTTTCTTTTGTTGTTTTGTTTTTTTTATAAAAAGCACATTTTGATGTTATATAACATCAGCACATCTTTCATTCATCCACATGCAAACACAACTTTGAAACATTACTTCCAATATATTAACTAATACACTTCAACTACTTCTTCTTCACGGGCGGTTCAGTTTCCTTCAGTTGGAATTTAATTCAATTCAAAATACAGCAGACATCTTGATTGATATCAGCTTATTGTTTGAAAAGAAATTTAATGTCGGCTACATGCACAAAGCCTTGCGACTGTTAAAGGGACAGCAGCAGAGTTTTTTGAAGTGGGATCATATGACGTGTCTGAGTCCTGAAAAATGTTTTAGCCACATAAAAAAAGAGACTGCTTTACCTTGACGTCAGATCTGAAGTACACCGTGCACCGGCTAAGGCATGGGAACGCATACGTTGAGACAATGTAACACCGAAGAAGGGAAGGGCTGTCAGCTAGGTAAAGCATTGAGCGTATGTTTATTATTATGTACGCTTAAATGGATATGTTTTGGGTTTTTTTAGGTTAATGTGGCTCAAACACATGTTTTCTGCTGACCCTGTCCACAGCAGTGCACAATACCATCTCATAAAGCCCAAACTATCCCCTTTAAATTGTGGCTCTCGCGCTCGTCCGGTCTTCACTTCATGCCGTGCTGGCTCTCGTGGTGCCTGCGCAGATCCACTTTACGTTGGAAGCCCTTGGAACAAATGTCACATCCGAACGGTTTGAAGCCCGTGTGTTTCCTGCTGTGGGTGATCAGATTGGAGCTTTGGCTGAACGCTTTACCACACACTTGGCATTTGTGGGGTTTTTCACCTGTGACATAAAACACACACACACACACACACAAAAAAAAACAGTGAGACATCTGCTCAATCAAAATCTTGTATCAATCAGTTATTTGCATACAGGTCCTTTCTGCTACTTCTGGAGAATCCGGTTTGTCATCCATACCATAAATGGTGTCAGCAGAAGGGTAAGGTTTGCATTGATATCTATGGCTGAAGAATCGTGCCATTGTTCAGATTTGTCAAACATTTATGATCAACAAATGTTGGAGCATAGAGTTCCTTTTACAGAGCCCTGCGTGAAGCAGGAAAATCAGATATGCAAATCCACAGGACATTTGTTTAAGTTTCTTTTTCTGATTTATCAGTAGTTATATAACTCCTGAAAACAATTCCTGTATGCTACACCTGGAAAGCAGATGACTACAGCAAGAGGAGCCATGACAGTTTCTTTCTATTTCTTTTAGTATGTTAAAAAAAAAAAATTAAAAAACTACACCCTGTGACTTACCGGTGTGAATGTACGTGTGCTTCTTCATGTCAGACTTCTGGTGGAACCTCTTGCCGCAGTACTGGCAGGGGTAAGGCCTCGTGTCCGAGTGGATGAGCAGGTGCGTGGAAAGAGTGGAGGAGCGTTTGAATGACTTGCCACACATTTTGCACTCGAAGCTCTTTTCCTGTTCAAAGACAAATGTATGGGACGTGTTACGCCACAAAAGGAGCAGGATGTCAGACAGGCTGAGCTTCAAACGCGGGTCTTTGGCCTTTGACAACAGCAGTTGACCAAATAATCTCACCACAGCGTCAGATCACATGACCTTCATCGGCCGTTGGAGGTTGTAGATTTTTCTCTAGCTCAGTTTTAAAGCCAACGTGGGCATGTAATCCATATAGTTAGTAGTCCACAGAGCTATTTCACTGACACTGTGGAGGGATTATTTGGTGAATTATTTTTATTCTGTTATACACCATAAAATCTGACCCAGTGAAATCAACAGATCTTTTATGGAAATGGACGTGCTGATTGAACTTGAATGTCTGTCTTTGAATTTAAGTCAGAAGTAACTGCCAATTTTAAGGCAGCGGGGAAACTTGTATTTTTAAAGGGGCAGTCTGCCCATTTTTTCACATCGAGTTCTGTTGACTCATCGTGGGGAGTACAGCCTTGACCAGCTCTAGGGAGAGAAACTGATGTCATCTCAGCAGCTAAACAGATGTAGGCCTTCACCAGTTGGCATTATGTACTAATGAAAACAGTTGCATTATAGGAAGTGTGGGACTAAAAATCTACATTTTTCCACCATTGCTGCTTTGGTTTTTACCTTCTCTTTTTTTAGTGCAGCGTTTGGAGTCATTGATGTACCTGAGAGTGGACATTCATGTGTTGCTCCAGACTGACGGCGTGGCCGAAGGTTTTTCTGCAGATGTTGCAGCCAAAAGGTCTCGTTCCACTGTGCGACCTCCTGACGTGGACCTCCAGTCCATGAGGCGTTGAGAACACCTAAAACAGAGTCAGTCCATTAATGTGCCGGCTGTACAAGCAGATACGGTGAAATCACTTTAGAGCACATTTCGGTTGTGGTTGCAATGTTGCAGATCTGAGGCAAAGTTGTGTGTACCTTGTCACAGGTGATGCAGTGATAGGTGTTGGAGGTGGGGGAGTAGTGCGTGCTGCAGTCCAGAGGCTGCTGAGGCTGCGCACTGCGGCTGACGTGGCTGTTGTACAGGTTGCTGGTGTGCTGCAGCACTGTGGGGCTGAAACTCATCTGACGGAGCTCGTAGGAGGAAGGCACCGACTCCCAGGCGTACGCAGGCTTGTAATAAGGAGGGAATCCTGCCATGTGAGCCTCTGAGGGTGCACATACAGACACAGAAAAAAAAAATCATGTTTAACCTCTCTGATTAGAAGTTGCACTATAGCAGAAAAAGACGTCAAACACACTGGCAGCTCACCATTCAGATAGTATGGCTGTGTGGGAGCCACAGAGGGTCGGATTGGCTCTGGGTGAACAGGTGTGGGGCTCTCGAGCGCCGTCTCCTCCTTCCCAAACCAGCTGCGGTCTATAGGGGAAGACTGCCCCTCCGACTGAGGCCCATCTGAGGAGTCTGAGCTCTGAACCTCCGGTGGGACTTCTGCAAATCCACAACAAATAAAAGTGTGATTCATTCAAGCAAAAGACTCTGAGTTGTGCCTGATTAGACAGCAAAGTAAATATTCTGTAAAAACAAAACCCTGCAGTTCCTCTTGGAAGACATATTGTTTAAATAGGAAGGAGTACAGCCTGCTAAAGCTGCAGAACTGGAACTTCATTATTAGCATATAAGTGATTAGGACATTTTTCTTTCTTTCTTTTTTTTTTCTACAAAAATTGAAGTTCACGCAAATGTTTGAAAAATTGCAGCTGCTTTAAAATAACCACATTCAAGAAGACAGTAAATTGCTTCTTTCACATATTCACTTAATAATCCTTTACCTCGAGTCTCACCTGTACTTATGGAGGCCTTCGGCTCGTCGTCATATGATCGGTGAACGTTAAAAGACGCGCACCTTTTGTTTTTCACCAGAAATGACCGAGGCATGTTGGTCCTTTGGGTGCAAAGGATTTGGTTAGCGACACAAGAACGCTCAAAATGTATTCTGGAATCAAGCATATGTCAAAAAGAAATGTCACCACAAGCGTTAAATATGAGATATTCCGCCAACTTTTATATTTAATTTACATCTTATTAGTCTTTAGTTGTAGGAGGATTACTCTGCTGTAATTTATTTTATTATCATCTTTGACAATAACCTGTTAAACTCGCGTTAATTGAGCGCGTGGTCAACAGGCCTACAGACATAAATGAACACATTTTAGATATTTTTAGTTTTAAATGATTATATGACATATGAAAAGTTAGAGTTAAAGTTTCTCTTGGATCGCTGGATTCAGACTTTATTTCAGTGACAGCAGGCACTCACCGTTAACTGAGGAGCTTTCAGTCGAAATTAAACTCGCAGAGATGGTAAAAAAAAATTTAAAAAAATAAATGTCCTTGTTCTTTGGGTGTGTTTTGGCTCTGTGGAGGGAAAATGCGTCGCAAAATCCGTTTCCAAAAAGTCAGGAAAGCAAAGCAGCGTAAAACCATCACACTTGTTGCTCTTGCTCTTTCTCCCCTCCCTGATTTTCAATCAGATAATTTCGCAGGAGAATCTGACTGTGGTTTCAACCAATGAAAAGGCCATCCTGCAGGTGGAAATTTGCGTAGAGGAACGCACGGCCTTTGCTGTCCCTGGAACAGTTATACAAAACACCCAGAGCAACGACAGAGAAAAGATGTCCGGGTTAAAGGCTTAAATTGAAGTTTCGAAACACAAAACTACTTTTCTATAAGATCTTTTTGTGTGTTTGAAACGAAGTAGAGACTCGTTCATTTACGTTAAACTGTGTGTTTGCGCTGATCTTAGAAAGTTTTTTTCATTATTATTATAAACTTTAATGCAAAATACAAAAACAAGACAGAAGTTCAACCGAAAAATCCGACCACATATTTCCACCATACAATGTTTGATTTGCGGGCTTTACTGATGTGTGTGTATGTGTGTGTGTGTGTGTGTGTGTGTGTGTGTGTGTGTGTATGTGTGCA
Source organism: Nibea albiflora (assembly GCA_014281875.1). Taxonomy (NCBI): domain Eukaryota; kingdom Metazoa; phylum Chordata; class Actinopteri; family Sciaenidae; genus Nibea; species Nibea albiflora. The sequence goes on from CM024803.1 coordinate 5,474,602, forward strand.
AGATTTGAACAGCCGAAAGATGTTATCGACAGTTGCACCTTCATATCACATACACACCAAAACACACACCAAACCAGTCTGAGAGACTAACTCTGTTGACTCTGTCTGTATTTATTAAAGCATATCCATGCGGAGACATGACAGATTTCTTCACATGATGCATGCGTGTCACACACGCGCAGGATGGTCAGATCAAATATGAAAATGGGCAGCTAAATCATTTTTGGGAGTGTTCAGAAATTCATTTTAGGTTGTCACATCCTTTATTTAAAAAAAAAAGAAAGAAACATCTGAGGAGTGGGAAAGCATTTGGAGGAGGAGAGGATTTATATGAGGGAAGAAGTACGAGTGCGACATCTTGTGGACACAGCGTGTATCTTACAGGCTGTTCCTGACATTGGTTGTGTGGATTTAAATGCATTCCTGGATACAACTATTATATATAATCAGAAAGTTTAAACCATTCAATGAAAACGTGGTTTTCCAGATGTCACACAGGCTCATCAGACTTTCTGCATGGGCAGCATTTAATCACCGTGGCAACTTTTGCTGCTTTGAAAATACAGTCATTGTCACCAGAAGGTGCTCAGTGATCAAACACTGGCGGGCAGGCCCAGAGTTTTTCTTTTCCTGATCTGCAAAACAAAAATATATCATTCAAGATGGATATGAACATTCTCTGTGTTTAAAAGTGTTTCCATAGTATCATAAACAGCAACATAAAGGCCATATATTAAAAGACCTCCGATACAGTTGGAGGTTCAGCGACTCCTCCACACTATTAAATTGAGCTTATTATACAAAGCCTTTTACAATGATGTTATTTAGCACGTGTTTGCTGTATGCATTTGTGTGTGTTTGCATGTTATTTCTATATGAAAATGATTTAGGATAATAAATAAATGAAATGAAATCCATATAATTTGTTTAAAACTGTTGCGATGTTTTAGGGTCGTGGTTAATATTTAGTTATGTAATATATAATAGCAATAATAAATGAATAACTAGAATAAGAAGAGTCGATGAACAGAGTGATAAACATAACTATGTTGTTTGTATGTATGTTTAGATGTGTTGCTGGCATCAAATTCAAACTGGCCATATCATTTTCCAAAAGCAACACATCATCATCATCATGATTGCTTCTATTTACATTTTACGCAGCACACCAACTTTATGGAAACTGTAAAGCATCTGCAACAAGAAGTACCCAGATTGTTGTCTCATGATATCATTATGTATATGTTAAATTAATGTCAAGGTTAATATGGGCCAATGAAGATTGAGTCTTACTATTTAAATTACTCTGATATTAGCATTAAAAAGAAGCCGTACAAAGGAATCTACAGCATTTATATATCACTCGTCTGTCTTTGTGAAAGTATGAAACTGCTGCTGCTACTTTCAATGCCCACACATTTGCAGGCCTAAAACAGGGGATGCATAAACACACACACACACACACACACACACACACACACACACACACACACACACACACACACACACACACACACACACACACAGTGCAGCAGCCTGGCCCACTGGACAAAGTGTGTTTAAATGGAGTTGATATTGTCTGATATGAGGCTGGTTGGAGTCACGAGGGCCTCTGAAACTTCACCAATAACCCTGCACGTGCCTTATTTATTGTATTGTATTGTTCTGTTTGTTCTTTTTATATCTATTTGCAGTGTTGCTGTGAAATAACGCACGCTCAGTCAATCTATACTGTGCAGCTATAAACTGAGCTTAAGAATAACTGATAACTATCTAACTAATTATCTAATAACTTGATACAGTTGAGGGATACAAAAGAGTCTACAGCCTATGTCAAACATGTACTACTGACCACTGTACACATATCAAAGTTACATCCTGTCTACTGCATACTCCAGAGAGTTAATGTCATAATATTCATTCAAGTTTATGTATCTATTGCTACAAACCTGCTATTTGCACTGTTTTTCTGCAAAACTGCCTTTAATTGTACCGGCTCTGACAGGCCTAGTATGTAAGTAATCTCAGTGTAACCGTTCACAATAATATAAAGTCCTATTTTGTCTACACACTGTTTATTTCATGAGTAAAGCTTTCTGTTGAATTTTCACCCTGTTACCTGGCCTGAAACCTGAACCTGAAAGTGAGCCAAAACAAAGACCTCAGTTATGAATTATCAGACCAACAGCTTAGCTTGCCAGTTAGAATAACTTTCATAGACAGAGTCGGCAGGTATCTTGTCAGTGTGAATGATGCAACATTATATTATATGATGCTACATGTAATCTGAATGTAAAACAAGGAGATTTTAAACTATGAAGTTAGTGTATGGAAGTCTAGTTCTGCCAGGAATAAAACAACAATAGATGAGATGTTAACAATCAAAATATTTAAATATATATATATATATATATATATAGGAACATATTCATGGTAAGTCAAAATTCTCAAGTAAGTAAATCACAAGTTTGACTTTTATGTGAAATTACAGTCATAACTGATACTTTTTTAGTCAAATTTGTGACATTACAAGTTGGAATTTTGACTTTTTGCATCAAAACTGTGAACTAGCAGTTCAGTCAAATTCATGAAAAGTATCTAAGTAAAAAGAAATGACTGGCTGACCAATTATCTTGACTTAAAAAGTGATTTATTATTTTTTTGCTTTATTATCTCATTACTTTTGCCCTATCATTCACTTTTTATCTTTACCTTTCTGACTTTACTCCTGTTTTTATTTGTAGATTTTTTTTCGGACAGAAATGAGCTTCCATACCTGCTTAAAAAAAAAAAAAAAAAGAAAAGAAAAATCTAATTTGCGCGTGCGCTTTTCACATGTGGGTCACGCGAAACCGCATTACACACATTTCATCCTTCCACCAATGAGGAGATGGGAAAAACAATATTAGCTTTGCCGCGGAGCGACGAATTCGCCGGAGTACAGATGAAAAATACCGCTTGAGAGCTGCTGCGTGTAATTTAAACAAAGTCATTTTAGACGTCGTTTCGGTGGACGACTTGTAGGAGTTGCGGTTGAGACTTGCGGGGGCCCTAACTTTTGTGGGATTAGTTTGCATGCAGCCCGACAGCGGAGGCTGACTGCGGTGGGATGGGCTGTGAGGTGTTCAAGATGGCGGCGCCCTGTGGAGTGCAGCTACTCTAACAGGTAAACAGGTCCGATTATTTCTGTCTTCTGTGTTTTTCTCACAGCGAATATCAACGCGTGTGACTCGTTTTGCTTAAAGCGAGCCGCTCGGCTTGCTTCTCGGCCGGCTGAAGGCGGCTGACAGGCGGGATGAATCCCCGACCGAGTGTGGGTCGCTGCTCCTCAGCTAACGTTAGCTCTCGGCGCTTGGGGCTGACTTGTTTTTGGAGAGACCCGGTGATGATTTAGTTGACGTTGATGCTGTTAAACACCTCGGCGTGCGGGTTTTATCTGCGTTTCCCGTCGGGTGCGAGTGGGTTCTCGGTTTTGCATGAGAAAATATGCCTGTATGTTTTTCTAATCGGATAAAGTAAACCCAACCCTGCCCATTGTTCTCTGCGAGTTGTTTACGACAGGCAGCAGCCAGTGGTCAGTCCACATACAGCAGTAGCAGCTCTGCTGCGTTTCAGCCTCGGACCTCAGCCTGTCCGGCTCTGTTCTGCTCCCATTATACATGTCAGCATGACAGAACATCATCACGGCCTTTGTGGTTATATTTGCTTATCTGATGCCTCATTGTGCATCTCAGTAAAACATCTTTTTCCATCTGTCTGCATCATGCTTACTTGCCTCTTTTTTTTTTAACTGCCATCAAACTAGAATTTCCCCCCACAGTCAAATCAGTCATTACTATCTTGTTAGCAGATCTTCGTTTGCTTGTCACCGCTGAAGCTCTGCTGCCACACGGAGACAAAATGGTTCACTAGTTTCACAGTTTGACCTGTGTGACCCCCCTCCCCTCTGTCACACTGTGCTGGACTCGCTGTCACCGGGTCTACTGTTTGTTTGTCACAGCCTTACCTCATGGATGACACAACTAATATCTTAGTGTCGGGTCTGTGGCTGGGAGATGCCAAAATAAGACTCTAGATTAAGCAGTATATCTGCCACCTAATGAACAGACCAGTTAGACATGCCATTGTCATGTGGATCCATGTCAGACGAATGACATGAATGCATGCTGTACATGAAGCCTCGTAAACACAACATGCAAACAGAAATGCACTCAGTTGTTTATCACGTACTCGTAGCTCCAACTAATGCAGTCCACTGTGGTAATCCTGCAGTGAATCCTCTCTGCATGACGGTTATAATGTTTCAACATAAACAGGACACGATTGCAGACACCAGTTTGAGCCGTGAGTGCCTAATAAACTGGCGACTGAATGTAAATGCAGAAAGATAAGACGAGCGGGAGCTCAGATAAAACCGACTCATCTGAGCCACCGTGTTTGCTCTCTGCTCCTGTTCTATAACCGCATTTGAATTTTGTATCCATATTACGTTTCTAAAGCAGTTCATGTGATAGTTTGTTAGGTCAAGTTCAAGTTTGGCTGTCGTATCTGTATTTAGTGACATTATTTTTCCGTATCCTCAAATGATCAAGTTTCTTTAAAGCCCGAACGCGTGTGTGTAGACTGATACGGCTGAAATTCAGATTCTGTTAAATGATTAGTGGCTGACAGAAGAGTGATTGATAACTGATAATCTGTTCACGTCTTGAGCAAAAAAAGCAAAACGTTCTCTGCTTCTGGCCTCTCAAACGTAAGGGTTTATGACTTCCCTCCGTGTGAGGTGAATATCTTTGAATTTTGGACTCATCAGACAAAACAAGATATCTGGAGATGTCATTTTGGGCCCTGGGAACGAGTGATGGGCCTTATTTTCAATGACAAAACCCAGTTCAGTTCAGTGAGCCACTTCCTTTAATATTCCCATTTCCATTTCTCTCCTCTGAACAGTCTAGGTTGATGAAAATCATCCGTTCACACACAGCGAGCAGTCTGTTTGTCTCCTCTCCGAAGCTCCGGCTTTAAAATACTCAAGCAGCAGAAAAGAAGGCTGTTGGTAACGGTGCTCGCGCAGCCAAATGTAATTTCTGGTGTGTACATGGAAGTGTTGGCACTGCATAAAGCTTCTTTGTGCTCTCCTGAGTCTTTCCAAGCCGCCTGAGATCACACTGACGGTGGCTGGTGTTTGTGCCGCTGACCTGTCCTGAGCAAGAAAGCAAGATGCTCGCAGGGACGGCGAGGGGGGGGAAGAAGACGGCCACGTTTGAATCCGCTCTCCACACCCTTTCTCCCGACCCCGTGACCTGGCAGTTAGTTGACTCTGTGACACGAAGAACAGGAGCTTGTTTGAGCGTTTATCTTGTTTTGATTTGCTGTGAATGAGGGACGTTCCAGGAGATGAATGCTGTCATGTTTTCTTCCCAGAGTGCGGGGTTTTGATCTGACATATGACTTGGCCAGGGTGCACCCCGCCTCTCACCCAATGCTCCATCAAGCGGTCACAGGAGATGGATGTATGGCTTAGGTGGAAATAAGATATAAAGCGCTAGTTATGGATCCATTTCGCTCCCGATGTCTTTGTTTTGGCAGCCTGTGACTCTGTATTGAAAGACTATATATTCGGCACTAATGGAATACTTTGCAGCGTGTAAACTGCTAGAAAACAACCAATCTCGGGCCGCATTAGGATCCTAATTATCATCTAGCACGTCGAGTGTTGCGGCCCAAGTGTTGAAAGGAGATCTTAAAGAGCTGATGAGATCTCCGCTGCTGATTCATTACTCCCGTTAAGGAGTAAGCTGCTGGGTGCAGACACCCTGACGATAATGACCTGCCCGTCAGGATTATTTATGCATGTTTTTTTTTCACGCAGAGATTTTGCGAGGCTCCCGTTGCCGCCCGTTACTTTGAATGACTGACTCAGCATCTAGCTTAAATGTATCACTGACACCATAAATAGACTAATAGGCTGAAATGGTGAACGCATTCGGTCAGGTTGTGTGTGTGTGTGTGTTTATTTTTTTTTAAAGCAAATGTCTGCTCGGGTATGACGGAAGTTAAATATAGCTCTTGAATCAAACTCTTCATTCCGGGCGCTGATGAAATCATTTATTGTTGGCAGCGCTGATCATATACTTGGGTCCGTCAACTGTCTTAATTATGACTCGGAAGTTTTCCACCATGTTTGTTTGCTTAATCTGTTTCCTGAGCTATTCTTGATTTGTACTATATTTTAATATTCTCAGCTACGCTCTGGGCGGGCTCAGATGTTTTCTGATCATGTAGATGAAGCATGAGTATTGACACATGCTGACTTTGCACGTTCCCGAGAAAATATTTCATATATTTTTTTATTTTATTTTCGATGACAAAATGATGGTTGCGGTTTATTTAGCGGCTTCAGTTTCAGGGTGCTTGCTCATGCTGACTCGCAGTTATTAGTCACACCTGTGCTCTCCCCACTGTGACGAGTCAAAATGTCTGCGGCGTCAAAAAAAGTTCATTATGAATGAAGTTCAACACGGCACTCGTGTGACACTGACGACAGCCTTAACCGCGGCTTCAAATCACATCACTTGCCAAAGGAGTCTTAGCTAATACAAGCTGTTGGTGTTCAGGCCAAATTATTGTCAGAATTTTGGCCAAATCTTTCTCGCCCAGTCAGGGATCGTGGTAAATGAGTGCAGTGTGTTTCGACGCGGGTCATCGAGTTTATTCCAGCCGGGCGTATTAAAAGGAGTTTCCCCCGTCGACAAACAAACAAAACGAGCTATGTTCATCCAGCGCTCCTCATCTCCTCATGTCAGTGTATCCTGGAGGACAAACAGCGTTCCTTTTCCTCCCCCATGGAACGTTTGCAAAGTAGTTTGTAATCCTGCGTCGTTTGCTGCCGTGTTTACTCGCGAGCAGTCACATTTACCACCACCACCTGTATATCAGTGGAATCATGGGAAAGTATTGGCAAGGAATGTGTGTGTGTGTGTGCAGCAGACAAACAACAAACTTCTCCATAGAGCTAGCAGATGTTTAAAAAGTCCACAGGGAAAGCTTTTTATTTGTCCGTGTTTTACCTGCCTTAAGTGGGTTTCTTTCTCGGCCTCTTAGTGGTACGGCAACAAGCTGTAAACAAATCACTGACACATTATCACCTTATAAAGTTAACAGGGATAATGTGTTAGCAAACAGCTGCTTATTTACACACGGAGCGGACACGGAGCGCCATTAGCATTCATTCGGAGTCGTGTTTGTGTCCACCTGGTGCAAGTCCAACATTGACTGTGCCTTTTAGTGTTTTGCTCTGCGTTGCCTCCTCGGGGGAAACGTCTGGCTAAGCGTCCACCGGCTTCTCCTGCAGAGAATCATCTCCCGGACCCGCAGCCCCCCTCCTCGGCTCTTACGGAGCCTTATGCAGAGTTTCAGCTCGTTGTTCAGGCCTCTGGGCCCGCGACTTCACTGTTTTGGTAACATCGCTCTTACAGTGTCATTTTCAGCTGCAGCAGACAAAAAGCTCGCAGTACACAACCTGTTTGGCACCAAGCGGCAGACAAATGCAGCCAGTGCTCTTTTTTTTTTCTTTTCTTTTTTTCCACTAACGCCCTTTTCACACTCGCACAGTTGCACACATTCACACCTGGAAGTTGCCCAGCTCATCCACAGTCTTATCTGTTGGCTACTGAGCGGCTCCGCCAGAGCAGCTGGGGGTTAAGGGCTTTGCTCAAGGGCAAAGGGGGAATTAAATTAAGCTATGACTAAGGCCTGAATTCAGAATTCAGTAGCAGTGAAGTTTGGGAGTCTTTACAGCAGAGCTACTGTGTTTACGTGTGTATCATAACCTGCTGAAAACACACATGGGCTAGTTTTTTAAATGAGATGAGCTCAAGAGAGCTGAGGTTTCAGACAGGATGGCATCTCAAGGCCATTTTCAAGTTCTTTTTATGCTTTAGAGCTGTTATTCATTATGGCTGATTAAATGTGCTGAAGAATCAGTTATATCACGGACAGAATTTACATTTTCTCCTTTTTAGAGAAATGCCTTTAGCACATACGGAGTACAGAGTTGATATTATCACTGCTAATCCATAAAATGATTGTGGATTGTCCTTGGTGCGCTGCAGAGGTGCCTGGAGACTGTATTGGTGGGTGGCCCCAGGAGTCCTCCAGGCAGGCAGGGACGGACACCGTAAGAGAGACGCTACCTCCATCCCCAGCACTGCCGCCACCATGGCCAGGGAGCAGCCCAACGTGGGGGACCTCCTCCCACTCCTGGAGACCTCTGACCTCCACCAGCTAGAAGAGATCAGAGGCCTCATCAACGAGCAGCTCAGCACTGGTAGGACTTATCGTCAGCGCGGTTTATCTGTCTGTGTTCAGCTTTCTAGGAAGCGTTTGACAGATTGTGAGATCACTTTAATGTCCTTTTTACCATCTGTTTGAAATAGCTTCCTACTCCTTATGTCAAAAATGTAACTAATTCACACGTTCTTTCCTGTCTTCCTTGAAGAGCGAGGGTCCATGCTGCTGAACGGGCTGGTGGATTACTTTCTGGAAACGAACTCAGCCCAGGCCATGCATATCCTCTCCTCAGTCAGAGAGCCACACGATAAGGTGAGGAGCGCCGCTACACAAGCTTCATATGTGATGACACCAGGAGGATTTAAAGCAGCAATACTTTGCTGTGAAATCCCATGGAATCGATGTGATCAGAGGAAATGCTCGAGGAGGCGGGAATGTTCGCCGGAAGGTTGAACGTCCGATTTATGCCTAATGGCAAGCCATCTGACCTTGGAGGTCACAGTTTGTTAGCTTAGCTTGGCCGCTAACTGACCACTCACTGGACATCAACTGTTCCTGCAATATTTCACCTCCTTGAGTGGATCATCATTACATTGACTGGAATTATTCGACAAAAACCCACTGTATTCTCTATTAGCCACCAAATATAGGCTTTTAAACTTTGAGACTTTACTCGGCCAAATGAAGACAAACTTTATACTATTTAAAATAGATTTTATTTTGTCATGACTAGTCCAACTTCTTGTTGTTGGACTATGCCTAGTTTTTGATCACAAATAATATGATCATAACAAATACACGTGTCTGTATGTAGTCTGTGATGGGAATGTGTTTCCCATTTGATGTGTTTCATGTGTTTTGAGAACAGGACATTTTGAATCTGTAAGAAAATGTGCATTAATTATTACGATGATTTGGCAAATGTTGTTTTTATATTTGCATAACAGCATAGCAAATCAAGACATATCATTATTTCTGTGACCTTCTATGATTTTATTTTAGTCTTCCCATACTGTATTTATATCTGTATCTATACATATATATAGAAAAATGCTATTATAAATAAAGTTTCCTTTACTTTTCAATACCAAGAAGAAAAACTCCAGCTACCTGACTGTGTTAGATACAGAGCTAAACCCACTGACCCTCCCTCCCTCCCTCCCTCCTCCGCAGCACCTTCTGGACAAGATGAACGAGTGTATGACCAAACAGGCCTGTCGGCTGCCCACCCTCACCCTGCTCGGCCACGTAATCCGCAAGCAGCCGTCCTGGATCCACAAGATCGCTCGGTACCCTCTGCTGCTCTCGCTGCTCAAATGCCTAAAGGTAACGGCCCAGTTATGACTGAGTGAACAAAGAAATGCTGTCAGGGCTCTGAGAAGCGTGCGCATGGACGAGGATCAGAGAGTTCTCATTCAGCTGCTTTCAGAATTCATATCACATTTTCTAATGTGTTAATATCTTTGCGAGGGTTTGGCGCCACATCAAGCAGCAGGCATGTTTGGATTTATTTAATCTGCACTGATCCTTGAGGACAGCTTTCAAGCCTCTTTGTAACTTCTGTCGCAGCAGTTTTTACAGACTGAAGACTTTATTCTGGCCAGCACCAGTTTGATGTGGTATGTTATTGATTAGCTTTGTCAATGAATGCTTCTTAGAGAAACACTGCATCTTTGTCTACTCAAACTGGTGAGGTTTACGGCGTCGCTGCTCAAACATTTGTTGATTAAACTCTTGATTAGTCTTAAGATTTTAGCTGCGTAAGCAGCAGGGCACTAGCGATGGCACTGATGGTCTGTCACTTCACTGCTGTGGTCCAGACTGAAATGTCTTGACAGCTATTGGATGGATTTATAGCAACGTTGGCACACGCACATTCACCTCCCCCCTCAGGATTAATTGTAACAACTTCAGCGAGTCACTGACTTCTCAACTTTTGTACCATTTAAATTTGTGCAGCACTTGTTTATAACGAAACAACGGAAAAACTACAGTTACAGTGACATTTTGTGTCACGCTAATTAGCAAATGTGGAGAAGAGTTTTCCAGTTAAACCAGAGACTGTTTAAAACATGGCCATGACGTCACCTGTAGGTGAACCTCAGTGTGTGCTGGCTCTGGCTTCTGCCATCTTGTCTGGCTGCTTCCCGGCATATCCAAAATTGGACAAAGACGTGGATCATGGGTGGAGCTGAGGGGGGCCGAATGAAGCGTGATTGCTCAAGCCGCCTTTATCAGCGCCCATTTGTCAATTGAAGCAGACACACTCTTAATTATACATAACTTTAAGCCTTAATATAATTTGAATAGGTGAGGTATATAAATATTTAAATTAGCAATAGAGATGAAAATGCCTTTTGTGCCAGGCTCTAAATATTTGTATTTCTGCTGTGATGTTTGATATTTTAACATGGGGGCTTATGGAGACTTACCTGTTTTGTAGCCAGCCTCGAGTGGCCGTTCGAGGAACTGCAGTCTTTGGCACTTTGGCATCGGCTTCACAGAGGCTGCCACTTAACTAACAGCCTCACACTGCTGTGTTAGCATCATCTACAAAATTACAATTACAATTTCACTGTTTAAGCTTTTTCACAGTTTTTCTTGATCTGAGTCAGCAGTCTAAGGATAAAGGATGTAAGCCACAAAGATTGTAAACCCTGCTGGAGACAAATTTGTGACGCGTAATGTTGGACTATATAAAGTCCCCACTTGTCTCAGCTGTGTACGGTGCTTACCATAAAGAAGTTATTCAATAAGAAAATTCTTATTCTATATATAGAGCATCTTCCTAAAGCTATGCCACAAAGTGTTCACAAAGGGGAAAAGGTTAAAAGTAAAAACAGTTTGAAAGCACACAGAGAAGAGATTGGCCTTGAGCTGTGGCTTAAAACAACCAAGAGAGTTTGCTGACACGTGTACAGCAGGAGACTTGACCCAGGACAGCGAACGCACAGTCCTCTCGTGTTTTCACTCTTGAACGAGGCACAACTCGCAGGCGCAGCAGCATTAGTAGCTGCTAATATAATTTGAAGTGAGATTACTCAAATCCTCAAAGTTCAGAGGGAGGATTTTTTTTTTTTAATTAAGTGTGATGTTTTTACTGTAAGCCAGTGAAGTGACATCACATCAGGGTGATGCAGGAGGGATATGAGTATGAGTCTTATATGAGTCTTAGTGAGCAGTACAGTTATCTGGTAACGGCATCATGGTTTAAGCAGGAACAGAGAGTTCAATTTGAGAGGTCATCTGTGCTGTGTTCCTGACAGCACCCTGATATGTTTTTATCAAAAAAGTCATTTTCTTTAACAAGCTGCTTGCAGACCAACATTTTCTTTAGTTTAGAAGTAGCTGTATAGTTGCTGACTGTTGGGTGTGTTTCTTTTTTAGAAGGTTGAACTTCGGCCACTTTAAAAGATTGAGTGAACATATACACATAAGAGAGAGTAGTTCAACAGCAAGCAGGGGTGGTCCAATAACGCTGATTACTTAAGCATCTGGGAGGCACAAAGTCAAGGAAGGAGGAGTGGGTGTGGGAAACACTATCAATCAGATCCCTGAAGGAAATGAGAGAACATTTAGTAGGACAGGACAGGTGTGAGGTGGGTCAGTATGATGGCTGTTGGGGATTTTGGTAAAACGCAGTTTCACTTTGAATCCCGTAATCTCTGACTTTAACATCATCAACTTTTTGTGCACTGCTGTCTCCCGTCAGACGGATACAGACGTAGTGGTGCTGATAACTGGAGTACTGGTGCTGATCACTCTGCTACCCATGATCCCTCAAGCTGGGAAACAACACCTGTGGGAGTATTTTGACATCTTCGGCCGCCTGGCATCTTGGAACCTTAAGAATCCCGGTAAGAGCTTCCTGTCAGAAGAAGAAAAAAAAAATTTTATACAATAATAATATAATAGGTATTTTGAGAGATCTTGCTTAGTTAGAGATAAAGCTTTTTAAAGGGCTCATCTGTCAAAGAGTCAACCACTGGTAGGCTTCTGAAAGGATGTTTGCGCTGGCAGCTCTCGGCTGTTAACTGGAGCATGAAAATCCAAATTTGGTCAAAGAAGAGGAAGTGGGTTGGCAAATAGGCCAAAACAAACACCAGAAAAAAAACTGTCACACTGTTTACCAGTTTTCTTGCAAGTTGAATTTGTGGATGTTTAATTAATATGTGCTTTATTTTTTTCTTTGATCTTTCCGACGTGCTCAGGACACGTTTCAGAGGTTTACCTAATCCACCTGCACGCCAGCGTCTATTCACTCTTCCACCGACTCTACGGCATGTACCCGTGCAACTTTGTGTCCTACCTGCGCTCCCATTACAGCATGAAGGAGAACATGGAAACCTTTGAGGAAGTGGTGAAGGTGAGGATTTTGTCTTTGGTGCTGCATGTTGTTGCTCTTCATTAAAGTTTCTGTCGTCAGACGATTACTAACATACATTTTGTGTTCAGCCCATGCTTGAACACGTTCGTATTCATCCAGAACTGGTGACAGGAACCAAGGACCACGAGCTTGACCCCACCAGGTAAGTCTCGTACCGCTCTGCCTGCTAAAGGAACAGTTGAGTTTGTTTTATGACCTCATGGATAATCGTGATATGCTTTTCTGCAGGTGGAAAAAGTATGAAATCCATGATATCGTCATCGAATGTGCCAAAGTGTCCCTAGACCCCAAGGAGGCCTCCTGTGAGGAGGGCTACGCCACCATGCCTGAGAACTTTTACCCCCAAATTCACCTGCGACCACAAGACTGCACTTCCAGCCCCTACACAGACCTCCACAGCAGCTACGGTCAGAAACATGCAAACTCACACGCGAAACTTCACAGAGAATGGTACCTTGTCGATATTTGCGAGAAACCGTTATTAGAAATATTTTTACACACAAGCTAAACTACTCAAGCTAAGTATCGGACATGTTCGTCTCTCAGCGTCACACTGCTTCAGTCAACATTCACACCGCTCTTACAACCCAGGGCAGCAAGCCCAAAATGAATATAAGTGTCTGTCGTTAGAGTTGCTGTCTGTTTATATTTTTTGTTTATTTATTAGTCAACTCTTTCTTTAACACGATGTACACGATAGTGAAACAGGATGACTCGGCTATTACACATGCAGTGTTATAACAGGAAATAGTCAGCAGAATGATCAGAACAGATTAAACAGGAAGGCTTTGGGCTCTTTAGATGTCATCATGTTCATCACAACATTAATAAAACCCAAACATACTATTAAAAATGAAAGCTCAGGTTTGGATTGAATAATATTTAAAGTGAAGTAATGAGCTATAATATTGTGTAAAACATTAGAGGAAGCCAGATTAACCCGATCACAGAATACAAGTTCTCCCTTAAATCGTTTTTGTTTTTGTTTCTTATTTCTTAGTTTATTAGAATCTGTGTTGACGTCACTTTGTATTTCAATCCCAGTTCTCATCATTGAATATCTTTTAGCACTGGAGCAGATTATTCTGTTTTTTTATTTGATTGTCTAAAGTAATCAAGTAAAAATGACGAAATATTTTCTGCTTCTAGGTTCTAGAAAAAAAATGAGAATTTGCTTCTTTTTGCTGTTATAATGCTGTTGTATAATTGTAAATCTGTTGGGGAAAACAAGGAGTTTAAAGACATCACTTTGGCTGTGGGAAATTGTGATTGTGATTTTCCACAATCTTTCTGCTCTTTTAAGATAACTAACCACAAATGAAGCATGGCTGGAATAAAATTGTAACTTGGAGCTCTGCACAAGTCTGCCTTTTTTTCAGTGAGACCCTTCTATTTTGAGTTTCTCACTGTTTTAAAGGACAAACACCAAACAGTGATTCCCAAAAGAGCAGAAAAGACCGCAGGTTGTAAGGTGCATCCATTTCAACATTGATCAGACTGTTTATCTTCTTGACAACAGGAAGCTCTTCTTCGACCCCATTCTCCACTCCACGGCAGCCGCTACCCCCGCCCCTGTCCTTGCCCCCCTTCTCAGGGACACAGTCCTCCTACCGCAGCCCACAGACCTCCAGACGGCAGGTAAGATCATCCATAACGCGGTCAAAAGCTGTCCAAGTCCTGGTTTAGGACACAAGATTGGTTAGTAACTGATCAGAGGGTAACACCAGAGCGCTACATCGTTAAGCTTCTGTTTGCAGCTCGCTCTCGATTGTGTTTACACTCCATATATCACCTGTCAAATGCACTCAGTTGATTGCTTTCCTCCGAAAAACCCCACAGCGCCCTCAGTCAGAGCAGCCACTACCCTCCTTTTTTTTTTTTTTTTTTTTTTAAGACGCAGGGAGAAAGCGAGCGGACAGACATGCCCCCCGTCCTCATCCTGCCACCTCTCTGTAGACACTCCCTCGGGCTGGTAGCCATGGTGATGCCGTCCCTTTCTATTATTGGGCCAGTCACACGAGGGAGGGGTCTGGGTGTTTTTTCTGCCCCCCGGGGTTTGTCTGAGAATTTGTCTCTGCGCTACACTCCCTCTGACCCAGACAGACGAAAAACCTGGAAGACACGAGAGACCCGCCATTTTAGGAAGAACACATTTGACTGTTCTGACTTTGCGTTGTCGACTTCCTCATCATTATGATCAGTTTTTGCGGGCACACAGTGAGTAAACTGTGCTGTGCTGGTGAGACGCAGTTGAATGAAGATGCTGAACCTTCACCGCCTGCTGTCACTACGCTAAAGTGAAATAAACTCAAGTTTTCAGTGAAGATGGATTTTAAAGTTAAATGTACAATACATCAATGAGGTGAAGATTCCAGGATCTTTAGCCAATTTAGACACATTTTGAGGTAATGAATAATAATAATGAATAGATAGGCTCCAGAGTTATAATAATTGCAGTCATAACGGTACCAACAAAATTCCATTTCCGTCCTGTTGGGTAAAAGTTTTAGAGGCAGTTATCTCAGAACTTTGGGGCATGAGTACAGACGTATTTACACAAGCGTGAATTTGACATGGTGAGAACCGCATGTGCATAATCAAGTATTCGATATAGACTCCAGATTTTTTGACTTGGATGAATACATTTTGGAAAATATGTGTTCAATATGAAAATACAGCCAGGAGCAGCTTCATTTAGCTTAGCATACAGACCAACAGAACCAAGGCTAGCCTAGCTAATTAACACCATATATCACTTTTTATTGACCAGTATTTGAACAAAAATGGTTGTGGTTTTATGGTGGGTCATTTTGGAGCTTTTAAAGTGCAGGAAAGAAGCAGATTCTATTACAGAACAACCTTTATGCTACGATAAGCTAACTAGCCGCGGGCTGTAAACTGTAAACGTCTGCTCGGTGATCACTTTGCCGTTTGGTTTCATTTCTTTGCAGAACTCCACCTGTGAACTGAACTCTTCCTGTGGGGGGAAGGACCCTCTGTGGAGCCCCTCCTCGTTGTGTGGCATGGCCACGCCCCCCTCCTCCAGGGGCATGTCGCCCAACTTGGAGCTCTCCCACAGTGCCTCACACCTTCCCAGCCGCTTCCACTGCACATCAGGTCAACATTTAAACGGTCGCATTCCATTTCAGCTCACCTCTCGGCGCACTGAAGTGTTTGTCACGCCGCGGATTTTCTGCTTCTCTGCTGACTGTTGACTGTTTTGACTCAAACAGGGGGGAAAGGAACGCCTGCCTCCAGCACTCCAGCCACCTCTTCCCCACCTCCCACCCTGTCAGATGACTTCCCCATAATCTCCTTACCAGCCAACACAGTCCAGTCCAGTCCACCGAGAAAGGTATGCTCTCACCACTCCACTGCGTGTGTTTAAAACACTCACAATGGGCACTTGTCTAATTGTGGATTTCCATTAAAAGGCAAAAATCCCCAAACAGACCTTCTCAGTTCATTTTTTCAGCCGGACAGAATTGCCAAAGGCCAGTGGGTGTATCATGATTATTCATCACCACAATACTTTTCCCCCCTGAATTTCATGGTAGTGTAATTGTTCAGGATCCGCTTCCTCTTATGTCACCTAATTAGGACCGTCCACACAAATAAGCCTGTCATTTCAAATCGTTTCACTTTTTCTGTTCCTCTTGAAAACTCGTTTCCTTGACAGCAGGAGGCAAATTGATCCATCAAACATGATTTAAGCCTGTGACTTTCCTCTTAGATGTGAAGCAACAGGAGGAAAGTGCTGGAGTGCTGGATTAGTCATATTATTGCTTCTCTCTCTTCTCGCTCGCTTCTCGTCTCATAAACGTTCGTTGTTAAAAATAAATATAAATACAGACTTTATAGATCTGTCAGTCATCAGAGGATTATGAGCCTGTAAATGTTCTCCACTGATTTGTTCTCCAAAATGAATTCATAATGTAATAAAAATATTAACTGTGGCACTTTCCAGGATCGTCGACAAGGAGAAAGCAGCAAGCCGGCACTGGTGAGACAGGAACCAGTGAAAGATGCAGAGAAGAATGCAGAAGTACCCACAAATAGAGGTTAGTCATGACGAGTCTCATTACTGTGATTTATCATTTCAAAGTAGAGGTCTTCAAACCTGAAATGAAGCTGTAAAGCCCTCCCCACAGGTTATCTTCAGTCCAAAGAGGAACACCAACACTGTCTAAAAATAACACTTGTAATTTTGTTCCCTCATCAGACGCTGGGGCTGCTGAGAACGTCACCATGACTTTGACAGAGCTGTCGGTCTTCATGAAGAAACAGGAGCTGGAGCTTCAGCTGAGAATAGAGAAAGAGAGGGAAGAGGGTGAGTGTCGACTTCTCGGTTTAGATCACAGGACCAGATCCAGACGGTATGTGACTCAGCAGGGGGGGGGGGACACAGGTCACGCTGAGGGTATCTTCTTCAAGAAAAAGAATCCACCAAAACCAAATCATGCTGCACACGAAGCAGTCAGACAGAAAGACAAAAAGAAGTCCATGAAATGATGTTTTAGCAGTTGAGGAACCACAAAAGTGATGGAGGGAAAGTGTCTTGTGTGCTCAGAAATAAGTTGGCTAACGAGTGTGTCACACTCTTTTGTGTTTTTATATGTGTGATAAAGGAAGGCATGCATGTGGGTGTGCCCATCGAGAGAACCAACAGAATAAATATTTTTTAGAACAAAGATGGCACATCATTCTTAAATACAATCTAGAAAATTACTAATGAAAATAACATGAAAAGGACAGTGTATCAGACAATGAAGCGTATCAGGGATCTGTACGAATTCATGTTTTTTAGCTGACTCCATCTCATACTAATATTTTTAACACCATAAGCAGCCACAGATATACTTGGGACTTTCATGGAGACCCTCATTTTCTTTCTAAGTGCAGCGTTTTGTTTTGACTCAACCACGAAGTCCTGGATCCGATCAAATCTTTAAATACGTGGATTCATTCTCCGGTTCAGCTACACGCGCCTGAGCTCACGGCTAAATATCCAGGATGCTAACACATCCATGTTTATATCCATGTGTTCAGCTAGCTCCACAGTCACTGGTTTAAATCCCACTCGAGCCACGCGCACTAAAAATAAATGCTCCTACAGCACTGTGAGCCACTTTGGATAAAAGCATCTGCCAAATGGCACAGGCTCTGCTGCTAAAGCTAGCTGCTTAGACTTGAAGATTTCTGTCCTCTTTGGGGAGAGAAACCTGAGTTTTTCTGTGTGGGATCGCAGGTACTTGGCACCTGCAGAAATATTTAAGTGCAGTCATTGACATTCAGAACATGCATGCGGCATTAACTCCACAATCACACAATCCTCCGTATGTTGTTTCCGCTGCAGCTGCCATCACAGAGGAGCTGAGGAAGATCACGGAGGATAAGCAGGAGCTGCCGGGCCTGAGGGGCTTCGACTCCCCTTTCTATCACACCACCGAGACTCTGACTGGCTGCCAGGCGCAAGACAAGACTCTCTCCAATGCCCAGCCCGGAGGCTCCATCCGGGACCCCCACCAAGTTGTATCGACACCAGACAAAGCGGAGAACACCGCGAGCACCAGTGGTGTCGGGAGCGAACGAGGAGGCGTGGGAGGAGCAGGAGGAGACAGCAGGAGCTCAGCCATCGGCCTTGAGCAGTCCTGGTCCTTCCAGTCCGGTTTCACCCCCATCGATCACCACCTGCACCGCAGCCCCTCCGCCCCGGACGACGAGGTGAGCAAGTTCGGGATGTTCTCCCCAAGCCCGTGCAGCAAGACCCCGGCCAGGGTGCCCTACGAGTCGTTCTTCGATTTGGCACTGCCAAGGGCGGCCTCGCTGTTCGTGGGCCAGAAGACATCGGAGGCGGTGCACAAGGCGGCGATAGAGAGGCTGGCGCAGTGGGAGGAGGGGTTGGAGGACGGGGAGGAGGAAGGGGTAGTGTCTGCTTCACCACTGGAGGTGCTGGATCGCCTTGTTCAGCAGGGGAGCGACACCCATGATAAAGTGCTCAAGAGGTACCTGCACAGTCTTTTATCAATGTTATAGTTACTACTGGAACATAATTAATTAGCTCACACACTCTTGTCACGAGCTGTAAGCTCTGTAAAGGTTGTTTTTCTACACCGATCATTGTTTTAAAGCAGGTAGAGATGAAAAACTTTCAGTGTATTTCTTCTGAAAAATTAACACGGAGGAGTAGAGGATTGTGGAGGAGGCGTTTGCTGTCTGAGCTCTCTCTAGTTCTGTCAGCGTGTTGTCAGTGTGAAGCTCATGTTGATCACACTGAGGAAACTCAGGAGTGTGTTTTTTGATGTGCTGTTCACTGTGCAGAGCCTGCCTGGGTTGTTTCCAGTCTATTACTGCAGCCGAAAGGAAACACCCAGTTGAGAACAAGTATGACATTGTTCAGAATCTGCCACCCCCTTTCTTTTCTCCACACTAACACACACGCACACACACACACAGACACAGACAGACACACAGTGAGCCGGTCCTCCGAGCCAATAATACAGCAGCAGAGACAGTGTCAGCAAAGTCAGCGCCGGGCACAGAACAATCTGGGTTTGCTCACTTTAGTTGCTCATCTCCGCCAGAATTTACAGTCTTCATCAGAGCCAAACAGGCCGGATGGAGGATAAAATGAGTGGAAACAAAGAAAAAAAGGACATGAGATAATACACAATAGGGTCAATTATTAAAACATGGTCAAATATATACAATATGGACTACATTATTGTGACAATAACTACTCAAGTATACCAAAAAGTTGTATTCTTGTGTTCATCCCTCTCTTCTTATTGGTTGTTTGAGATTTGGAGTTAGATGAGATCAAGACCGCTTTCATGTCTGTCCACTAAATATGAAGCTAACTAGCCTTTGGACCGGTCCTCTGTCCAAAGGTAAAACATAAACTTCTGACCAGCTGACCTTTTTTTTTTTTTCTTTGCTGGCTTCCTCAAGTTACTTCTCCAGGCGATGAAATGGCTCCGGCATGTTACCCCCATAAAACCACAGCACATCAGTTTCACACCACATGGATTAAACCAAGTTATACTCAAATTAAGGCCCATGGGCAAAATCTGGCCGGCGATAGGGTTGCTGGGTGGCCTGCCAACTATTTTCGAATTCACAATGAAAATAAATTGATTCACCCTGGGAATATTTGTGTTTGTTTATGCCCGTTATAAAATGTTCAGTTTCCTGGCTGTTGCATATTCTGTCAGCGATCCGTGCGGCGTGCAAGAAGTGGTGACACTTGATTTCTGTGAAAAGTTCACATACATCTGACGCGTGCGAGGCTGTTGTGACTGGATTTCCCTCTCGGCAGGGCTGAATGAAAACGGCAAACGGCGCAGGGTTGACAATGAAAACTCGACAAATGAATGTGGCCGTATTTTGCCAATTACAGTTCCTGTATGCAGAGTTGCTAATATCAGGCGCCACCATGAGCCAACACATGCTAGCTTCAGTGCAGCATTCCCGTCTGGTAGCACTGCTTTGCCGTCTGTCTCATCAACAATCCCAATGCTTATTAATTTTATCTGATATATCTGATAATTATTATTAATATTTGTTTATTAACTGGGCCCTGGCTTCCTGTCACTTTGCAGAAGTGGCAGCCAGATAAAGCAAGTCGAGAATCCCTGAATTAAACTAACAAAACCGAACGTGTTAATTGACCTTTTACAGCTTGTCAGAGAACTTTGTTACCTGTGGACAGGGCTGGTCTAGTTGTTTCCCACTTCATGCTAACTCAAGTGCTGCTGGTTTTGTGTATATATCTCTATGATTACTGGACACATGTGAGGTTATTATAGATGGAGACTTTCCTTTGAATTTCTTGCAACGGTGGAATCAGGGAGGAACTGCCCAAGATGTGGCGTCACACACATGAACACACAAAATGTTGACTTCCTGTAGCCCCATTTCCAATACCAGAATGTGTTTCTTTTCTAACACACGCGCATATTAAACGTCTGTGGAGAGTATTGCGTTTTCTCCACCAAAACCGACCGTAGCATTAACGTGCTCGCATGAATAATTCCGCGAGAGAGAAGCGTCCCAGAGAGACCGTTCTTATAAACTGTTTCTTTCACTCTCTCCTCTTCCAGATTACCTTTGCCAAGTAAGTCAGCTGACTGGACGCACTTTGGAGGTAAGACACTCACACACCACAGCTCTGTCCAACACGGATAAAAGAAGCTATTATAAAGAGCGCAGATGGAGCGTTATTTAGGCATGACTAGAGATTCGTCACGAGCTCCGAGACATGAACAGCATGTTAAAATGTTATCCAGCCGGACAGGGAGTTTGTTCAGCTGAGGTTTGTGAAACCGCACAAACTTCCCACAGTCATGCAGAACTCTGATCAGCTCAGAAATTGGAACGTTGGCCATTTAGAGATTTCTTCACTCTTTATTTCCCTCCTACCGCACTCAGTCGACCAGAGCAAGAATCTAATGTTCTCCAGCTGCAGTCCCCCTCAACATAGAAACACTGTGTTTTTGGTAAAACTCTCTGCCAACTTGTAATTACAACTCCAGAGTTTCATCATCCCCCCCCCCCCCCGGTTGACTGATAGGAGTCATGTAATTCCGATTGCGTCTAAAACAAAACTCCACTCAGCGCTTGTGGCTGGCTGACGTAAACTCTCCGCTGGACTGTTAAGATCTTGGATCCAATTCTCGAGAGAATTCTTCTCTAAATGTTCTTTCCCTGCTCGCTCTCCCCCTTCGTACATGTTAACAAGCGAAGCTCTGTGTCCAGAGTTATGTCGGCCAATTGTAGGGACTGAAGAGCACCACATTTTTCACATTTTTAAATATCTGGTTCATGTGGTTCGGGTAAATGGCAGCTAAGGCAGAGATGCTTCCATCAGGTCACTGGTTCAAATAATTTAAAAAACAAAAAGACTGGCTGATAAAATCTTTCCAGATGTATGTGGATCAATAATGCGATCAGCCTTAAATACCTACCATCAGCACATGGAGCTGCCTGGTGGCCAACAGACAGCCTGTTTGTCTGATCCTTAGTCACCGGGATATCTTTAAAACATGACAAATCTCTGTGAAACTTGCTGGAAGGGATGGCCACGGGCCAAAGAACAAGTGATTTCGTTTTAAAGAATACACAAACAAGATTATGAAGCTGCCCAGATGTTCAGCGCCAACTTTCATGCGGGCTCTCTCCGGGCGCTCCGGCTTCCTCCCACAGTCCAAAGACATGCACCTAACAGATTCATTGGTGATTCTGAATTGGCTGTAGGTGTGACTGGCTGTTTATCGGTCCTGTGATGGACCGGTGACCTGTCCAGGCTGTTCCTAGTCTCTTGCCCACTATCAGCTGCGATCAGCTCCCAGTTGACATAGACCTAGACATTGACATACTGGGGCATTCATGAAAATATGTAATAACCCACTGCCATATCCTGAAAGAAGAATATCTGCCACATGTCTCATGTTTATGTTCAAAAACGTTAATAACATAGTAACACCAGGATCCTGTCAGTGTTTCATGCTTGGCCAAATCACAGTATCACAGCTCTGTATTTATCATTTTTCTATTATTATTCTAATTACATTAACTGTGCTGTTCTGGCGTTCCACCCCTGAATAATAATGAAGCGCATGACTGTTGGTGTGTATGTGTGTCAGGCGTGTGACCCTGTTAATTACATTATTATTACGATGGCCCCCCCCAGGCTCGGCGCCGCTGGACGAGCTTCACACGCTGCGCAGCCAGCTGCTCCTGCTGCACAACCAGCTGCTGTACGAGCGCTACAAGAGGGAGCAGCACGCCGTCCGCAACCGCCGCCTCCTCCGACGCATCATCAACGCCACGGCGCTGGAGGAGCAGAACAACGCTATGGCAAGTTTGCGCGCGCTCATTATCACAGATTAGCCCGGTTTAGGCAGTTTGAAGACAAAAACAGGGTTTGATCCCCAAAGCAGCCAGCGCGGCCCGAGGAAACGCATCTGAAGTCTTCAGAGATATCCGCATATCGCTGAGGCATTTTGCAGCGTTTCATAACTCCAGCTGTCAAATCAGCGGAGGATCATCTGCACGCAACAGACAAAATGTATCTGAAGGTTGTTTTGTTTGCATCTGAGGCAGACGGAGCGTTTTCCAACAAGTGATGGTTACAAAGAATCCACGACGGCTTGTTTGTCTCCAGGAATGAAACGATAACAGAGAGGTGGAACACTGACACATTCGTGAAGCAGTCAGCTGATAGAATAATTAATTCTCTGCACATCTTCAGAAAATGTCGCACAGCGTTTGTGGAGAAAAATCTCTGTGTCTGTCCCTGCCCAAACCGAACCATTTTAGAAAAAAACATGACGCAAACTGCCTTAAAACATCGATTAATTTAGACATTTAGAAACTCCTGCACACTTTGTACTCAACTTCTGCTTCTGTGTGTGTGTGTGTGTGCTGCGCGTGCAGAAGGACCAGCTGAACCTGCAGAGCGTGGACATCTTGTCTCTGAGGGAGAGTCTGCAGGTGGAGCAGCAGCGGTACAGGCAGCTGTGGGACGACCGGGAGACGGTGGTGACCAGGCTGCACAGTCAGATCCGACAGCTGCAGCAAGGACGAGACGACTACTACACCAAGAACCAGGAGCTCCAGGTACACACACACACACACACACACACACACACACACACACACACACAGATTCAGAGATAATCTACAGACACCTGCACACAGAGGTATAAGTCACTGTGTAGGTTTATACAAATACAATTTCAATGGCAATGCAATGATTGTAATAGAGTACAACTATACTTTGTCCACTTTAGTCTCTCGTGTGTAGTCTAATGTGTGTTGTGTCTCCAGAGTAAGCTGCAGGAGTGTCAGAAAAGGATGGATGAACTGGAGGCAGAGCTTCAGAGGGCCAACAACAAAGTCTGTCACACTGGTCACCTCCTCAACCAGATGACCATCAAGGTACCCGAGTCATGGTCTGATTTAAGAGACCTTCAGATGTAGAATAAATGTTATCTACCTGATTAGTTCATGGAGTTGTCATTCAAACAAAGGCAACATTTTATCTGTGTAGCACCTGTAATAGAAGAAAATAGAAATGTGTTAAAAAAAACAATAAAAAGCTGAAGAATTAAATGATACAAATAGCACCAGTGCACCACAAAGAGTGCAGTTACGGTGCAGGTAATAAAGGCGCAGGTAGAGAAACATATCAATGGAAGGCGGAGGTGTCACCTGGCTCACAGAGGGGGTGGTGTCGCTGCTGGAGAACAGCTGTGAGGGCGAGTAATGGTACGAAGGAAGACAAGAGTGGATACACGTCCTGTGTGTTCACTCATTAATCTCATCGTCCAGCAGAGGATTCTGCCTCCTGTTCTGCCCGACTCCTAATTCCTCTTTACTCAAATGATTTACTGTGTCTAAAGCTGAATATTAATAATTCTGAATGGAAGTATAGAGAGGGAGTGTTAATCCGACAAATGTTTAGGTTGCATTGTGTTTGTTTTTTGCGCTCAGTGTGAGGAGGGGGAGTCATTTTTAGATGCAGAATGCCCTCACCAGCATAAAATGATCTCATTTTCTGTGTTTTCTGACGCGTGTGTCTCTGACGTGGGTTCTTATTCACTCGGCCAACATGTAAAATCGCCAGCACATTTGCTTTACTTGTCTGAAACACGCTATGTATAGTCATGTTGCTGTTTTGGGAGTGTCTTTTTTGGGCTGAAAAAATGTTAACTCAATGTTAAATGTTAACTCAAGCTAAATAATACTGATCTATTATTGGTGTATTTTTAGCATGAAATACATCCTCACTCAAAGTTGAATAGATTTCTGTGTCGTTCCTGGACAGCTGTCAGTCAAACTTGCAGCTTTTTCCTGTGCAGGATGTCCTTTTAAAGCCAAGTCCTGCCAAAAAGAAGGATTAGAGTCTTCTGAGTTTTATCTCTCGTGTCTGGGCAGGTGTTCACTTACCGATCTGGAGATCAGGAACACGTCTCTGCTAACAAACCCATATGGACTGCCGTTGCACAGCGTTTTGCTACTAACGACAAACCGTTTTATGTTAAATCAGCAGGATTGTTCAGCCGCTGCCCTTCAGGCTCACCCAGTGTCAATTTAAAAATAACTTTTACTCGGATGTCGGTGTTTCCTTCTGCTTTTCTAAATGGAAGCGTTAGGAATGGCATTGTGCAGGCTGGCGGGCAGGGCAGTTGGGTCAGACTTAGGGAGCTACAGCAGCAAACGCCCCTGTCTTCGCCCTGCCGCCTCTCTGTAGACTGCAGACTGTCCCAAGGTTTGGTTGCCTTGGAGATGTTGTCTCTCCCTCTCTATTTTTGGGTCAGCGTCATGGGGGGTCTGGGTGTTTTTGTGCCCCCCGGGGTTTGTCTGAGGTCTGTTTCCCCCGTCTGACCCACACTGAACTGGAATCCTGGCAAACAACGAGCCGTTGATTCAGGAAATGGGCATTTCAGATCCCCACAGTTGATTAAAGGTCTTTTTTATGATATTCAGACTGTATGATTTATTAACCTGTGACGTCAGAGCCGTGGGGTTTGATACCCAAGATAATTGACACCGAATGGCAAAGTAAAGTTGTCACAAAGTAGCATTTATTTCAGACAAAAGTTGCTCCTTCGAGTTGCGTGAATACTGAAATATTTGCACAGCTCGTTCTCCGCAATGTCCAATCTTCCATGGATTCAGCGAGATCATTAATGGCTTATTCCCTCGTGCTTATTGTCGATGTATTGCCTCATATTTCTGGGCCGGTTTTGATTTGTAGCGTAATTGCTGTTTTGCCCTCCATCGTCATTGTTTGTCTCGTGTGTCCTTCAGCTGAGCAACAGTGAGAGCACCCAGCAGCAGATGAGCTTCCTGAACAAGCAGCTGCTGCTCCTCGGGGAGGCACATAAGCTGTCCATGCAGGAGTTACACCACACAGGCGCCGATAATACAAAGGTATGGTGAAAGTGTGTGTGTGTTTGCGTGTGTGTGTGTGTGAAAGAGACAGATGCAGAGGACCGCAGAGACGACGTACTGAGGTGAAAAAAGGGACACTAATTGGGTTTGTTGGGCGTCGACTCAAACTGTCTCGCTGAAGCGTTTTGAGCTTCCGTGTAACTTCATCAATCTCGATCTGTCAGTAGTTTACTTTAATGAAGTCGAGGCAAGGGGTGATTTTAATTAATAGATAATAATATGAATGATTTCCAAAAAAAACAAAAACATTTCAAGCTTCATTATTTGTTACGAATTAAAGTTGACATTGAAGCCTGACAGGTTCAGGTGTCTTAAAACTGTTCAGCGTTGAAGCCGCACATTCCAATTTTTTCACTTTTCTTGCATCAAGCGGTGATCTACCAAGACTTTTGTGTTTTTACATCATCTGAATATTAATTTCACAAACTATTTTGGTAATCGATTTATCATAGTTTTTATTAGTTGTTATTTTTTTTATCATAGTCATTCTCTGGTTGTAGCTGAATATCTTTGAGGCTTCAGGACACAAACGCTACATTACCTTTACTGCAAAAACTCAGTCATAGAAGAGTCGTGGGAAAACTTTTATAAAATCACTCACCGATCCGCCATCTGTCTTTTTCACTCATACCTTTCTGACAATGACCTGCCGCGCAGGAAGCCCAGATGCTGCAGCTGTCTCATGAGAAAGAGGTGGAGACACTGAGGCAGAACCTGCTGGCTCAGGGTCAGAAACTGGAGGCGGCGCAGCAAAGAGTCTCCGAGCTGGAGACGCACCTCTCCAAGAAGGAACACCTGATCGTTGAGCAGAAGAAGTTCCTCGAGGATGTAAAATGTCAAGCAAAGTGAGTCTCTTAAAATAAGCTTAGATTGGAGCATCTAAATAAGTAGGACATGAGTCAGACAGAAGATCAGATGTCACCTAATTTAGTTTGATTGATAGAGGCTGGTACAAAGTCTTCTTTCTTTGTATCTGTTACATCTCGTCTTCTCTCTGCATTCTTTACTCTATTTCAGTTGTTCTCATATTGTCTTTCCCACGTTGTCTCTTCCCTCGTCCCCGTCTTGTCTCGGTTGTCACAGGGCCGAGCTGGAGGCCTCAGACAACAGGCATCAGGCTCAGAAGGAAATCACTCAGCTGCTGCAGACTGAACTCCTGCAGCTCTACAGCAGAGTGGAGATGGAGGCTCCTGCCAGTACCGCCACCGCTTCACCACCGGGGGGCAGAGCTGACCCACACATGCATGCTGACACCAGGTCAGACTGAAGAGAACTCTATTTTTGCACTTGTTTATAGTGGTTCACAACCTTTTTTTGCCTTGACAATTTAAAGTGACCACAGTTGCATACTTTTCTGTGAGTTGCAGAGGTCTGATTATTTTATTTCTACTTTTTGAGGCCTCAAAATCTGAAATATCCAGCAATAAAGTGCAACTTGTACCAGACTCGTATGTCTAATAATCTGATAAACCAGTTTCTTGTTAGTGAAGTCTTTTTCTTTACATGTGAATATTTTGTCCTCCTCAGTGTCATGGTGCCAGATGGACCAAGTATAACACACACCAAGGAGGAGGCGGACAATAGACCACCACACGACTCCCCTCGGGGCAACGGCAGCACTTTATCGCCAGGGCAACCAAAGGCGAGCAACTCTTCCAAAACAACAGCCAACTCCGTCAACGGCAGCCAGGACTTGGCCCCGCCCCTGTTGGTGGAGCCCTCTCTGTCCTATCCCCACGTCAACCCGCTCGCACCCCAGCCCCCCTCCGACGCCCCGCTCACCGTGGGCTCCTACCCCAGCGCCAAGAGCTTCCTTGGCATGAGGGCGCGCGAGCTGTTCCGCAACAAGAGCGAGAGCCAGTGTGACGAGGAGCAACCGCCGCCGCCGCGTCTCGCTGGCCTCGCCCACGATCTGAAGACTGAGCTGTGCGTGGAACCGCCATGTCCAGGTTATATCGCTCCCGTCATTCCTGCACCTTGCCCCGTACCGACACCACCCCCCGTCCCAGCTCCTGCTCTCGTCCCCGCCGCTCCTCTCACTGTGCCCACCAAGGAGCCCAAGCAGCAGCGGGCCTCCAGCCAGGAAAGCCCCCGCAGGCGGGCAGGGGCGGGGCCAGGCGGGGGGCGGGGTCACGTGGGGTCAAGTCGCCCCCGGCAGCAGCAGCTAAAGATCATGGACTATAATGAAACACATCACGAGCACAGTTAGAGACACAGAACTCAGCCGGGACGCAGGGCGTGGAGGCGGAGAGACTGAAGTTTAACGATGAAGAAGAGCTACAAATCAGCGAAAGAGTAACATGTCAGCAACTCTTTGGAATTCAGTGTTATATGTTCCATTCCTTTGAGTGGACAACAGGATTTGCCCCAGTGTTTTTCTACTTTCTTTCCTACTGTTTCATTCCCCAGAAGAATTCTGACAAGGTTACAGGGATACAAAGTCAGTATGTTGTTACAAATGTAGACACTAAACGAAGACTGAATTTGGTTATGAGACAAAGATGCTCAAAGAGTCGCCCACAGGATGTGATTGAGTTCATCAGTAACTTACATTTGACTCTGAGTCTGATGTTTAAAGGGTCCGTTCACCCAAACTACAAAAATGTACCTTTTTGGAAGAGCCCTGCAGATAGTTTAACTTGTCTCTGTCTCCACAGACCAACACAGTGGAAGTGAATGGAATTCTGCTTACAGCATTGAAAGACGCAGCAGCAACTCATCTTGTGAAAGTGTCACAGTTACTTGGGATGAACACCTTTCACTGCAACTATTTTCTCTTGACTATTTCCTTTTGGGGGGAAAAAAAAAAAAAGCTCACAGCCACGTCTGTGGATTATCGTGAGTAACGCGTGCACTGTTTTTTGGAACGACAAGTTGCTGTTAAAACATTTTAGACATCGCTTTTAAATGCTGTGAGCATTGAGAAAGTTCCTGTCACCTCCACTGTGTTGGCGGTGGAGGCGGGAGACAGATATCTCAAAACTTGGACAAATAAAACCTTTCTGCTCTAGTCAACAACACAGGAGGTGAGAGAGAAAATGTCAGAGTGTAATTTAGGTTTACTGACCATTTAAATGCGACTGCTTCTATTGAAATCAGATAATAAAAAAGACACCAGAAGAGGAAAAGATGTTACATTTGTCACGATTATCTGTTAGGCGTGCTTTGGCGTTGACAGTGGACCGAAATATGTTTTTGATATTCGAGTACTTTGACGAGTACTTTGATTGAGTGAGTGTTACATCAGAGCAGTGGAGGTGTTCAGTATGTAGAGATGTTTGGTTTGTTCTGGGGAAACCTTGAAGTGTGACTGCTGGACCGGAATGGAAAACTAACATTTCTATTCAAAACTCCTTTGAGTTTTTGTCCAAAATAAGAAGGGGAACGTGTTTTTGTTTGTGTGCAAGCATGTTGGTGAAGCATGTGAGGAGTCATCCAGCAAAGATTCAAATAGGAAAGTGTATGAAATTTAGAAAATGATGAAACTGAATGCCTGTTTTATAAATTCCACATTCCATCATACTTTTTTTTTATTTATTCAGTCGTGAAGGGTGCTCCCAAGTACATATCCTTAATTAGAATCAGACCTGGCAAGTCAAACAAGCCCGAGCTATAAAAATCATGTTTTTCCATTCGAGACGACCAGCTGATCATTTTGAAGTGCCATGTAAACATTTGTGTTCCGGCTGAATTCAAACATCTTGAAACAGAAGTGTTGTTTCTCATGTTGGGCGTACATTCAGCCGTTACAGCGTGGGAAATAAAAACCAAAAACACCTCCCTCGTCCAATCATGTTCCCCTTCTGCAGGTCTGATAAACACGGAGTTACCTTGTTTCTTCTAAGCGTTAGAAGTAAACTCCGGTTTTGAAAGTCGTCTAAATCCTGTTGTCCACTGGGAACTCCTGCTGTCACTTCCTTTTGCCTCGCTATCTAAAGCATGTTCAACAATCACTTTAAATGCCAACCGTAGTAACTACAGCAAATCAAGACAGAAGGTATAATCAGCACAAACTGAAGAAACCAGGACTCTGACCGGAGCTGGAGAATCTGGGACAAAATGGCAAAAAAGGAAGTTCTTAAAGCAGTGGCTTGTGTTTAACTGTGAACAATAAAGATCGTCTTCAATGTTTTGCACTACAATTCAGAGTTTTTGGGGTTTTTTTTCCTGCTGAATGTAAGCCGCTCCATTTGGTCTGTGCCTCTGTGGAGATGCAGCGTCACAGTGTGTTGTCATTATTTCCAGTAAAGGTTGAGTTTGTTTTAGGGGACTGAACACTTTCAGATGTTTGCAGTTAGAAAAGAGTTGTCCCACCCTTCTAAATTGTGCTGTTGGTTTGTTGATTTTCTTGGTATGAAAGCCCAGGTAGGAGCCCTAGAGGGGAATAAAAAGATTAAATGCTTAGGCAATTATTGGAATGATAAAATAAATTTAGATTTTAGTCATTTTTAGCAAAAAAGCCAAATGCTCCATCTTCTTAAACGTTTACTTGTCTTTGATCAAAATGAATTGAAAAATATTTGGTGAATTGTTGATTTCACAAAAGAAATTTGAATGAAGGCTTTTTTTAAAATACCCAAGATAATTCGCCAATAATGCTTAATGAAAATACCTTTTAGTCTAGACATTTTTTTCTTATGTTTTAAATGGCATTGAACTGGCTTATTCGCATTATTTGATTAGATATTTGCCATTCTAGATCATAAACCTATAATACAAGGGTTGGTTCAGGAATCATTTTTCAGAAGCACACTAGCTGGAGGCTCTCTGCATTGGCTTAGAGGATTTATAGAGTTGTTCAATGGGGGGAAAAAAGATTTCAAACAGGTTTATCTTTCCCAAATTTAGCTATCAAAATATAGTATTGCTATGGCATTGATAGCAACACTTTCATACAACACCATGTGCTACTTATGATACAAAAATTATTAGTAATTATATTGTTTAGGTGGTAAGATAGCTGTCGTTTAGAAAATTAAAAAGTAACATGTTAACCTGTATATTGAATTGTAATTGTTATTACGTATTTCTGTAGTGAAGCAGTTTTAAAGGAATAAGTTTAACAACGTAACGCTACACTTGCTTTATTGTGAAGGGTTAACAGGTCCCGCTCTGTTAGCTCAACACGAAGCTAAAGCCAGAAGCTCATTGGCTTAGCTTTAGCACTAGCGGTGGAAACAATTAGCCTAGTCCCCCTACTAGCAACCTAAAGCTCACGGACAAGGACGACGCAGGTGTTTCTAATGTCGATAATTAAGGTTCCGTTCCATTAATTGTAGCAGAAACTTTCCAGCGAGCCAACACGCACAACAGCAGCACCCCCGACTCTGTTTCACCTGAATGGGACGGGACCTCAATTAGTATTGTTGAAAACACCTGTGTTTACTGTATCGCGTCAAAATGACGACGGTGATGAAGGTGTATTAACATGTTTTATGGCGTTTTATAGTTGTCTCCTGACTCAGTTGCATATTTAATAGACAACTAAGTGGCATTGTTCTTCTCGGCTAGCATAGTTTTCGTCAAGAAAGCTGCGTATTCACCAAAATGTCGAATAACTTCAGCAAAGTCTGAGTGAGCCTGAAATATTCATGTTAAAACGTATCGGTTTAACGTGAGCTTAACAAAAGATGGAAAAGGAGCCATTCCCTGTCGGCCAGAGAGAGTAAGTCAAGATTTTTTTTTTTTTTAAATAACTGTAAGCCAGAAAATATGAAA
Organism: Nibea albiflora; assembly: GCA_014281875.1. Lineage (NCBI taxonomy): Eukaryota > Metazoa > Chordata > Actinopteri > Sciaenidae > Nibea > Nibea albiflora. Next base: position 5,505,956 of record CM024803.1, read on the forward strand.
ATTGAATTTCATATTGGTTTCATCAGTGTCATCAAGAGGGGATGACAGCTAGTCTCGATGTGTGTGCTGCCTTTGTTGGAGGTTTTACGGCTGTGTCTGGATGGACTTTAAAGCTGCTGATAGTGGTTATATCCTAAGAAGTAAAATATTGCTAACTTAGCCGGATTTTATGGGCTTTGTTGGTGTCTTATATCAAAGACAGGTGTTTGAAATTTCTGTTCCAAACTTTTATAACTCGTAACTTTTTTTTTTCCTAACCTAAAGTTTATTGTCTGACATTTCTAGAATATCGCATCTTTTCTGCTGACTTTCCAAAAAAGAAGGTAAGTACATTTCTGTGATCTTTTTCTTTTTCACAGATGCTGTAGGTGTCCCCGTTTCCATGTTGTTTGTATTTACTTTCATGCTTCTGTTTGTTGTCCTGTTTCCACCAGAGGACACTGTTGCTCCAAAAAAAACTATCACCGGACTGTGCAGCCATGTTGGGATCAACAGGTAAGGCACTCTGGTAAATATAGTGTTGCACAGCTGCTGATTGAAGATGATTCAGATCCTTAGGCTGTTAATGGTGATGCGAAGGTCAATATATGACAGCAGAATTGATCATTATTGACAAGAAGGGCTTATTTAGTGATGAAATAGTCATGTCACGAACAAAAAACAGAACCGCGTTCTCCAAAGACGGCAGACAATAAACCAAAACCAACAATATTACTGATGCTTAAACAAAACTTTGTCCACATTGATTCAAACAATTAACTCCACCTTATTAATTCATGAATTTGTTTTCATTTTTTATGCAAATATGTACATACCAGTAGTAGTTTTTTTTTTTTTTTGGCAGTATTCAGTCATTTTGTGTTTGTATTTTGCACGTGTGTATGTACATACATGAGTGTGTGTGTGTTTTATCAGCTCCCAGATCCCTGGGCTTTGCTTTTAACTCTCATCTTGCTTCCAGGACTGAATCATTTTTTGTGAGTATAACCGACCAAGTATGATTAGTTTATCAAACGCGTGCATATGTATTTCACGAGAGAGTCCAAAAAAAAAAAAAAAAAAAGTGGTATGATTAATTTACCAGCATTCCGCAGGGTCAAGGAAATTGATGCAGGATAATTGGGCACATAGGGAATCCTTGGCAATTTGTGCTTTCAGACTCTACTTGAGAAATTAGATGTCAGTGCAAATGTGAAATTGCTCCTCAATGTTCTCAAAGATTCCATGAAAATTTAAACATAAATCTTAAGTATTTCCAGCAAAGGGATTCTTTCCTTTTTTTTGTGCCAACTTGAAATGAAGCCCTGTGAAAATGATCTGAATGAAGCGAAAGTGTATGAGGGGGGAAAAAGACATCCGAGCTTGTGTAAAGTTGGGGCTGCACTCCGAGGAGGATGTCGGGGCTCTTGCTCTCGGTAAAATCCTCATGCAAGAATTCATTAGATTCTTTTTGACAGGAAGTAAAGTTTGAATTCATCTGAAGATGTGTTATTATAATATTCAAGATATGTACACCTATAATGCAAAATATAACTCAGTCGATGCGTTATAGCCTATTTTTTTTTTCTCCTCGGGTTGTCAGTGTAGAAGTTAGAAGGTACAAACGTACGACACGTGTGTTCATATGAATGAGAATGAATTACACGGGGCTGAATAATTGATATAATGGAGCATATATTTGTCAAGTTCAGGAGGTCGTTGATTAATAGAGTTGCTGTCTATGTTTTAGTTTGAAAGAAGTTAGAAAAATGTAATTCCGGAAAGCATTTCGACTCTTATAAACCACTTAATTTTTAAAAGCTTTCCTATGCAGCGGTCATCAATTACATTTAATCAATTAAGCTTCAATTACAGGGATTACTAGAAATGAATAAATCATCATCATCACCAAGTCTGATCAAAACTTGTGGGAAATTTTATATTCATGCAAGATCAAGATAAACTGATCGCTTAAAAGTCTTGCTCCAAACTCCTAGTTATATTTAAATGTTAGTGTTTATTCCTCACGGACACACAGTGCAAAAGAAAATGCTAAACAAGAATATTTTTGGTAAGCATACTACATACTGACACTCTGGAAAACGGCTTCATTTGTCCTCATTAAAAGCTTAAAAGTCCATGAATAAATAATCATTAAAGAGGATACTTTTTTTCCCCCTTTTTTATCTTTGGCCTTATGCAAAATACACTCTCTGACTAAATAAATATGCTTCATAAAGGCTGTTTAGAAACGTGCCCTCCCCCCTCTACTTCCACATTTAGATAGCTGACATGCACCTAAAGATCAGATCCTACATTGGCTGTTGGTTTTGGAGGGAAAAATTGGACCTCCGAGAGTCAACTTAACGCAATTAAGTGAGGATGATGAGTCTTTCTCTCTCTGTGCTGCTTGAATCAGTAAGCAAGGCGGAATCAAAACTTGAAGGCAAGAAGAAAAGAAAAGAGCGGGAGATGAGCGCTCACAGACCGGTCCCAGCGGTTTAATTATTTTAATTATCTCTCCTCTTTCAGCTTTCCTAAAAAAAGAGGCCATTAAAGGATGCCCGTTTGGGTTAATCTGATTAAAAAAACAAGATGGAGGGAGAGATGAAAGGCTGCAGATGTCAGTGCTAATCAGGGGAGTTAAAACTGCTATTTGTGAACTGGGACGGTTGTTAAAGTGGGTAGAAAGTGCGTGCAGTGTGAGTGTTTTTTTAAATACGTTTTTCCTCACTTCAAAACACCTCCTTCCTGCAGCCTCTGTTGATAAACTCCCTCTCTTGCATCTCCTCAAACTAACGCCATGTTTGATTCGCCGCCGTGCTCTGTAACTGTACTGGCAGCAGGTCAGGCAAACACAGCGCAACTGAAAAGAAATAGTAAAAGTTTAAGTTTAGTCCCCAGTGATATGGTTTCATTTTCATAAAAGAAGACGCCATTTGAGGAAGTGATGAAAGCAACATTAGCAATTAGCAACACCAGAGTGAATATTCCTTATATTTTGCAGAAAGTCGACCCATAAGACAGATCATTACTGATTTACCAGTCTCTATATTTTTATTCTGAGGCAAAAGATAATCATAATAAATTGCTTCTCATCAAGTCATTTTTGCCAATAACTTAGTCCTAAAATTTTGATATTTTCTTAAAACAAGTGAAGAAAGTCTGTCAATGCAGATTAACTTCAGCTCATGCATTTTCTAAAACCAGATTTCAGTTTTTCTTGACTCTCATGGAGCAAACTGTCTTATTCTTTCTTATGTCTATATGCATGAAGGTAGGGGAAGAACAGAGTTGAGGTCCAGCAAGTACAAAACATTTGTGCACTCAAATCAGAATTCTTTCTATGTTCAACACAGATGTGTTGGCAGATGTTATTTGTTGTGTGTTTTGGGTGTGCACTCTTGTTTTCTTGTTACATTTGGTCATTTTTGTAAAATTCTTGAATTATGTTGCTTTCTAATACAAAGATGTGTAAATATTCTGACTACACTGGCTGGTTTTTCCACTTGTTTTAAGATAAATGTTAAATTTTTATAGAAAATGTTAAATATTGCTGTCTAAAAATCAATTTTAGATCGAACTGACTTTGGAGCTGGAGATGACTTTTGCAGTGTAATTATTTAATGTAGTCATAAGAAGCCATATGCATCTACTTTGCATCACTCAGCAGGCCAAATGCAACACTGTCAACTTTGATAATGCAGGGAGTTGTTAAAGTTCTTCTGACTGCAGAGCTTGACATTTGTTCAGGCAAGAATGAGCACAAAACCAGCACAGGTGTTGAGCCACAGCATGGCGAGAGAGGAGGGGAAAGGAGAGCGAGAGAGAGGAAAAAAAAAACAAAGATCTACTTTCAAACTAAATCAAGCAGAAGGAATGTCCTGAGTGTGTACAGAGATGGACGGGGGCCCATGCAATATTAAAGCGCCATGTCTGGCAATGCCAACCGTGCCACTCCTCTCCGCAGCTCCCGCCCTCCCGGCTTCCCGGCCATCGGCTCTTCCCTCAAGGTGACACTTCAAAGCGGGCACGCAGACGTGGCAGGCCTGGCTGTCGGCATGGAGCCAGCCTTCCACCCCCACCCCTTCCTCCTCTTTCTCTCCCGCCCACCACCCATTCTACCCAGCTACCCCCACCACCACCACCACCTCAAAGACACAGCTCCTACCCCTGCTGGGCCAGGTCAGCGCCAAGATCCACACCGCTCGCCGCCTCGGGAGCCGCTGTCAAAAAACTCTACCCCACAAGCTTAATTAATAACGGGCCATTCCTAATGCAAACCCTCTGAATCTGCAGCCTGTTTCCCTCCGATCCTATTGGTGAGTTCTGAGGCCTCGACAGAAGGCAGACAAGGAGAGGAGGGCTGGTTGGGGATGCATCCAAATCATTTGAATTTCCATGATTGGGATTCACATGCATTATTCTCTGCGCTTTATAACCTATTTTCTGTGTTGTACAGTGTGCCTGCCTGCCAGTCTGGCTGGGTGTTTTTTTAAAGACGTCTCTCTTCTGCAGATGATTGGAGACACGCGAACCAAAGAATATAGGGCCGATCTCCTCAGCCTGCCTGACAGGTGGGGTAGGAAAAACCTAAATGTACACACATACACACACCCAGTCTGCATCAGCTGGGTCCAGGGCCTGTAATCACCCCTCAAACCTGGAGGGAGAATTTTACCGAGCACGCCATGATCGATATTTGCCGATCTGTCTGCCCGTATCAACCTCAAATAAAAGCAGAGAGCAGGAGACAAGGCAGCACAGGCAGGTCGTGGGGAGGTCTGCAGCACCCCCGTTTGATGTCTGTGAAAGCGCTCATCAATGTGTAGAACTGGCTTCATCTCGGCACGGCGGGTCACGCCGCCTCACCCTGAGCAGCGCACGGCTGATTGTCTCGCTGTCGGGGCGAGCAGGGTTGTTGTTTTCTGAGGTGAGAGGACGGATCTTTTCCGGCAAGCTGGGCTTCCATTTTTTTAATAGGGCCCCAGCTCCGGCACCTTGCAGGCCTCACTCAGGCCGACTTGCTGATGATTAGGAGGGGAACTCGTCCAAATTCACTCCTCCTCCTCCTCCCCCTGCCAGTCCTAAGCTCATGTTGTTACTGTATTTTTATTAACCGCATGTACTCCTCTGCCTCATCCGTTGCATTCTTGATGGACTGAGCAGGGAAAAAAAGTGTAGGCTAAACAACCCTGTGTGCCTCGAGAAGCCGTGGTTAAATGGTACACGGCTCGGAAACATAAGGTCTGCAAGTACGAGCTCAGCCACGAGAGCATTGCGGCATTTAGGGCAAGGAGCTGGTTACGTTAGCTGACACACTGATATAATTAGGTCGTAATAAATAAGAAAGGCAACGGGGAGTGAGGGCGTGTCTCAACAGTGGCCATTAGAGAAACCACATAGGTTGCTTTTTAAGAAAAAAAAAAGTCACCTGTCTACCTGGAAATACACACACTTTTTCTTTTTCCTGCTCGCTCTCGCACACATTTACTCAGTGTCCTACTTGCAGAGTCCTTATGAGTGTTGTTCTAAACCCCAGAAGCCCTGGCCCTTTAAGTGAGCTAACTGGGGTGGTTGTAGGCTCAAACCAACCTTAATTAGTACACTTACTGCACAGCGAGGGCAGGTACAAAGGCGAGCCTCTGCACTGCAGTTTCCCTCAGATTAAGCCTCTTTTAGACGAGGCTGTAACCTCCCACAATGACGCTGTAATTAACTTCATTAGCTTTCGATTCTCTTTTAGTTTTGGCAAAGTGGGTGAGGCTTAGTTTTGGCCTCCGTTGAGATAAGAGATGCAGAAATCGGTTAATCTCGTCTGTCTGTGTTTTATCTCCACCAATGTTGCTGTATTTCACGCGTGCTACCTGCTGTTCATCTTGGCGACATGCATGTGCATGAGCGGGTTGTAATGAGTCAGGCATCGGGTTTTAATAAGCAGAGCTTTACCCACAGATCCTTCTGTGATTTGCATCCATGTCGGACACGAGGCGTAAAGCGGGGTGATTGATTCATGGCTCGTCCCATATTGGAGCGAAAGAGAGGGAGGAGAGAGAGAGAGAGAGAGAGGAAGGGAGAGAGAGGAAGGCCATAGATTTATTATCAAGCTCAGCGACAAAGAGAGGAAGAGAGTGTGCATATGTTAATCCGCTGGCTGAACGATGATCAAAGACTGGAACAAGCTGAGCCCCGCTGATCGCCTCGGGGCAAACGATGCTCTCCAAGCAGCTGGGAAAGTGTGCAGACGAGGAGTAAACAGATAGTTAGAAAAATCAATAGCTGAGGTTCGGGCCACGGCTTGGTGTGAAGGTCAAAGGAGGCTGGTGTCCACGGCGCATGGAGGGAAGTCTGGAAACCAGGGGCGCTTTTAGGCCAATTTAAGAGAAGTGATGTGTTTACAGCTGAGTTGTGTCCAGGCATGAAGGAAGTTCAAGCTGGGGTTACGGCTGCTCTGGTCAGCTCGGTGATATAAAAACAACACTATTAAAAAAAAAAAAAAAAAAGAAGAAGAAAAGGAAAAAAAAAACATCAGTTCTGGTTCAGACTCCAACATCTAAGGACTGAATTCATGGGCAGTGGCATGGGTGTGTGTTTGGAATGAAGACCTCACATCAGCTCATTTGGGTTTCAAAGGGAGAAGGATCTTCTTTTTAGTGTCAAAACACCCTGCGTGGGGCTCGTTTGTTCGTCATCTGTTATCCCATGTTCTTCCTAAGACTGACCCACAGTATTCCCACAAGCTCTCTACTTCAGGTACCCACACTGGCTGGCTGCTTTGGGAATTTGTGCCATCCCCATGACCCCATCCTCAAGGCACATTTTTCAGTTTGAATTTTGCATTTCTATTGTCAAAAGCTTCCGATTCTCCTACATGTCACCATGTATATATTGCAAAAAGGCAAATACTTCCTCTCATCAAAGCAGCCTCCTCACAGCTCCATAATCTACAATATCTGTTTAAAAATAAAAATAATAGCTGTCATTGCTCCATTAACTATGAATTCATATCTTTGTTTTCCTATAGCTGAATAGTTAAGATGACTTAGCTTCTTACCCCCAAGCTTTGCAGTCTCTTGACTTCCTCCACTTCTGAAGCGGATTGTTTTTGTGATTAGTCACTTTGTTTAATCTGGTAATGATGGCATCCCCTCAGGCTAAATGCCTGATTTGTGCTTACCAGTTTATTTATTCATTTGTACTTTTGACGTGTTAATCTGCATAAACGGCACAGAGCTCCACCAGGACCCCCAAACATCTCCCTGCACCTGTCAATTACATCAAATCTGAGACACGAGGAAGCAGCCACCCTGATCTCTGCACCTTGATTGGCTTAGAAGTATGCCTGTCAATCAGCCCTGATCTACCCAGTCCTGTCAGTGAGATATTGATATTCAGCCCTTCATCTCTACTTCACGCCTGCAACATTAATTCAGCAGAACTGCTGTAATTATGATTGATGAGAGGAATGTGTAATATGGCACAGAAACAGTACCACACAATGCAGTCCTTGTTTTGTTTTTTTTAATCTGTGGTTCTTGTTCTACTCTTTTTTTTTTTGGCTTGTGACTACTCATCATTGGCTGAATATATTTATTGTTGAGGTGGGGAACTGAATTTGTGAGGAAAGCTGAAAATTGAGGACAAACCAGGAAGTACTAAAGAAAACAAACCTCAGCTCAGTCTGCACAATCCCAATGTGTCATTTATAAGACACACATACATGAGACACATAGCCAGAGACAAGCTGATGATGTTTGGAATTATTAGGACTTTGTATAAACTGTAAGTAATTCAGACACATGGCCCCTAATTCATGGCCAATGGATCTGAGATGCCAATTTTTTCAGAATCATAAGAAGTGTCCATGTAAATTATGATGCAGTTGACCAATGTATTTAAGAGTAAGGACAGTTTCATGCCAATTAAGCCACAACAAGAACATTGATTAGCTCTACTGATATAGTAGAGCTAATTAAAAACCTTTAGGGGTTAAGGAGTTATTTCATTGACAAATTTAATAGAAACTGGATAATTTTATTTAGACTGGCAGAGCGGTAGAAAGTAGTCCATTAATTGTAGAATTGGTGGTTCTGTTTTTCTGTCCACATGTCCTATATCCTTGTCCATGGCATTGAACCCCAAGTAGTTCCTGATGGTCCAGGAGCAGTCTTCGTCACGATCCATCAGTGTGAGACTGAATGGTTGTGTGTGAATGAGAGGCACATTGTGAAACAATATGCACTCATTTAACAAATGTGTGTGGTCTCTACAGGAAGATTTATATTGAACCAAGGATTGAACCTTTTGCGCCATCTAGTTCTTCTTTGGCCCAAACTTCCCTCTAAATTTCACAAAAATCTGTTGTACTTTTCGAGATACTAACAAACAAGCAGACATACGGGAGCCAAAGCAGAACCTAGTGTGTTGATACTGATCACATCGTACGAATGGTTTGCAGAATAAAAAGACAACATTCACAAGTTTTGACCCAGGATTTGTTAAATTGGAGAATTGCCAGCCGAGCTGACAACAGACCAGACGTCAAAAGAAACTGGTTGACCTCTCGTGCTGCAGCCTAGCCATTAGCAAATCCTCCGGTGACTTGTCGGACAGTCGGAAACCTATAATTTACTGCAGCATGGTTCAGTTAGCCCTACAGCAGGCCTCTGGTTATTTGATGCAAATGTTCCCAAATGAAACGAATGGGAAATATCAACAAGCTCTGAGTAATTGCAGCTGATAAAAAATGCATGGGGGTTGTGGTGCCGGACTCGCTTCCCGCAGACGCAGGGAAGTTATCTCTCATTACCCGGACCGTGATAAAGTGCGCCGACTTCGCCGTCAAGCTAAAGTAATGCATTCAGGTCTGTCTAATAAAGGCTGCTGCCTACCAAGCACTTGGTTGTGAAATCCATTTGCAGCAGTTTGTTATGGAGGAAAAATATTGTTACTGGCTGCAGCGATTAATTTTCTCTCTGTGTGCTTTGACGCTTGTCTCCGGAGTTAAAAATCCCTGCACATGAAGCCTAGATGTTTTATTCGATGTAAAAGTTAATTTATATACAAGTATGGATGTACACTATGTGAAGGTTTCTCACTAACAACCCTCACAGTACATTTAAAAAGTACAGTCTGTCACAATTCTTCATTGGTGTACTGGGGATTATGCTATCAGCTAACAGCATCTTGTCTTTATTGCTGTGCCATAATTCAAGAGCTCAGGCCTTCTATCTGTCACCTGAATGTCAGGAGTCAGGACAAGCTCTGATTTAATCTGCCATGCAAAACAGCTGTTTGGCTCCAAGAAATCTGAATAATAAAGAGGAAGACACCACAGCTGTCGCTGCGAGCACAGCGGGGGATCTGAACTCCACAAACCAAAAACATGAGACTAGATTATGAGGAATGGATGAGGATGGTTTCATGGCAAAGATGAGCAGCTTTGCTGTGCTGCTGGGAAAACTTGCAGTCTGCGGAGATTTGGAAATTATTCGAAAAGTAAAAGTAGATGTGGTTGTTGCCTTGAGTTAAAAAATCCAGGAAAGGTCAGTTGAAAGACGGAGCCAATATTTTTGCATGTTTTAGCCCATTTGCTACTTTACATTAACTTACTGCTGACTGTTTTCAAAGTTCCATATTCTTGATGTTTTTAATGTTTTTCTGACCTTGTAAGCAGTTATTGGTCTCCTTTCAGTTCAGTTTGGTTTAAAAAAGAAATCAATGTGCAGACTTTAAATTTGCCCGAGATAGACACATAATCCATCCCAGTGAGCACCATGGCATCTTGTTTTTTGTTAATTTAATCTCAGCAAGGTAGCACAACTTTTATTTTTTTGACACATCCAAGTCTTCAAAAGCAAATTAGAATTCAAGACAAACTCTTCAGATCTCCAAATCCTGACTATTAGAATTACATCGTGGTTGAGCATTTTATGTTTAGAGCTGTGTCAGTAGCCTCAGGATGGTAATTAACTTCTGAATGGTGACTGTTTTTTGCTTTTAGTCTTAGGTCAAGACTTAAGTCCTTGTTATTTTAACTTATGTCTCAAGTCTAAAGCCTTAAGTGTGCAGCTCCGGGTGACAGCAAAAACTGGTGTGAAAACAATGCATTAGCCCTGGATGATAACTTTTAAAAGTAGATGGAAGTAAATCTCAAATGGTCTTAATAATGTTGTCCAAGTTGAGTTTCATACTGTACTGAAATGAATGGAATCCAATAGCTTCAAGAAGGACACATTATAAATAATTTTTTTGAAATTTCTGCTTTGGAAAATGCTGTATGGCTATGTAAAATATAAAGTATTTTTAATAAAGGGGTAAAACATGCAAAAACTACACTCTTAACATTCGTTGTTCTGCTCAACCTATCCAACTCATTCTAAAAATGCTGTCAAAATGATCCCCTTCTGATGACAGATAACATTTCTGTGAACTTTGAGATCTGCATGTTGCCCATGCAGATGAAAGGATCATCAGCAATTCGGCAAAAAGAAAAAAAAAAACTTCACTTCTCAACTAGGGTTAATGCTTGTGGCAGTGCACTGACGTCAACAGCTGTTCTCAAACAAGCCCTTTGATGACTCATTGACAGCAGAAGCTCCCGATTGCCACTTTCACTAACTGGGGAAATGTCAGCGTCTGCGCTCAACGGAGGCTGATCACAGTCCCTCTACAGCTCCCGTCTGCCAGAACGAGGCAATGATGAAATAGCTCTGGTGTTAATGGATGTGAGAGCAATCTTGACCCTCTGCAAAGAGCAGCCTCTCTGTCTCCATTAAAAACGGCCTTTACTTTGGTCTGGATCAGAGCCTTGGCTCTCTCTGTGCCACGGGGAGTAGCCAGACAAAGGTAATTGTACGCCTCCTCTGCCCCTCCACCTCCACGTCAGGACTCAGGGGAGCGCCTGTGGAGGACACGGATTTTGAAATGGAGAGAAAACACACGCGGACAAGTAATGATTAGGTTATTAGCGCTGAGGTGACTAATTACCTAATTGTACTGTCAAAAGGGGGAGCAGGAGGGGGAGCTAGGCTGCAAGGTGAGGAGAGAAGAAGGGAGCAGGGGAGGAGTCTTTGGAGACAGTCAGGTTCATCGCCTCTCTCCACGTTCCCCAGGCTGGGCTGCAGGGGTGGGTCCCTCACTACGTCTCTTTCCCCGCGGCATCCCCCCAGCCTGCTGTTCGGGTCCTGGTGACATCTGCTGTAGCACGGTGTGTCCTCCCTCCCCCCTCCGAGGCCGGAGTCCCCCCCAACCTGCCTCCCCGTGCAGATGTTGTGGTCCCTGGGTCCTGCCTGCGTGGAGAGCGTCAGGCCTGTTTGATGTGTGATGAAACAGAATCGAGCGAGCCACTCGGGGGCTCAGGGAGCAAAGGGGGAAGAGGGGGCGAGGAAGGGTACCAGGAAAGATAGTCAGGAGTCAGGGAGGACAAGGTGGGGAAGAGTACAGGGAGGAAGGGATGTTGGGATACGTCTCATTACAATATCAATCAGAGGCCGGGCACAGAACAGGGTTTGGGATGTCCCTGCACTGGAGGTCAGAAACCTCCAGAGAAGAGAAGACAAGGGGAGGGGAAGAGAGGAAACAAGGAGATAAGAGGAGAAATGAGGGGAAAGAAAATTGAAAGTGAAAAAGGAAGGGAGGAGAGGTGAGAAAGACAGAGCTGAGGAGAAAGGAAATAAGAGTCGAAACAAGGAGAGGAAATGAGATTTGAGGTAAAAAAAATAAAAATAAAAAAAGTGGAAGGGGAGAGGGGAAACAAATTTGAGGAGAGAAAAGTGCATTAGAGAAGAGGAAACAAGAAAAGGTGCAGTGCAAATTAGGAGAAAGTGAAACGGAAATTAGATGAAAAGAGAGAAAACAAGGGGAAGTAAAAAACTGTCAATGAGAAGAGACAGGGTAGGAGGAAAGGACCGCAGCAGAGAGGAATGAGGAAGCAAGGGGAAGAAGAAGAAAGAAGAGAAAAGGGAAATAGATTAAAGGAGACTAAACGAGATGAGGGCATGGGAAATGAGAGGAAAGGAAACAAGATGAAAGTAGAGGAAACATCAAGGGAGGATGTGAAAGTAAGTGTGAGGAGACAGGGTGAGAGGAAAAGAGGGGTCAGAGAAGGGATTATGAAGAGAAGTGGAGACAAAATGAGATGAAAAAGAAAACAAGGGGAGAGGAAAAGAAATTAGGGATATCTTGACAAGTTAAGTCAATGAGAGGCAAAGCAGTAGGACAGGAAAGAGGAAAAAGTGTTAGGAAAGGAAGAAATGAGAAAACGTAAGGTGAGTGGAAATGAAATGAACAAGGAAGAGGAAAGTAAACTGTAGAGTTTAAAATGAGATAAGAAAACATAAAATGAGAAAAATTAGGAGATATGGTACAGGAATATAGAGAAGACAAAAGGAGAGGAAGCAAGAGGAAATGAACCAAGATTAAAGGGGAGTCTGCAAATGGAAGCAAAGTGGCTGAGAAGCCGAGAAACCAGGACAGAGGAAGCAAGAGGAGAAAAATTAAGGAGAGGAGGAAGAACTAGATATAGGTGACAAAATGAGATGGGAGAAAAGGAAATGAGAAAGAGAAAGCAAGAAAGAGAGAAGGAAATTAGGATGATAACGCTGTAAGGAAAGGAGATGAGTCAAAAGGAAAGAAAAAGTGGGATGAGATGAATGTAAATGTAAGGAAGCTTGATTAGAAGGAAACAAAAGGAGGGAAAACAGTAGAGGAGGAAATTAATAAATATCCAAATATATACGAAAACGAGAGAAAGCAAGAAGAGGAAATACTACAGGAGTGAAAAGTGGATGACAAGACAGTGTGAGAGGGGAACAAAACAAGGAAGAGGAAATTCCATCAAAGGAAAAGAAAGATTAAGATTAACATTAAGAGAGGTGAAAAGACAAAAGGGGATGAAAGGAGAGGAAACAAGGGTAGGAAAGGATGAAGAATCAAATCAAGAAAAACAAAATTTAGAGGAATAAAAAGAGGAAACACGAGACATGTCAATTAAAACGAAATGAGAGAAGGGTTAAAAAAAAAAAGAGGGGAGGAGGAGGGTTTATGTGAGAAGATAGTGCAAGTATAGACCCGAGAAACTGAGAGGAAATGACATGAGAGGAGAGGAAAAAGCAAACAAGGAGAAAAGATATACAGTAAGTAGATGAGCCGAAGCAAAAGGAAAGGAAGTGAGATCAAACGAGACAAAACAAAAGAGCGGGAAAGGAAAGTAAATCAGAGAAATTGTGATAAGAGGAAAGGATATGCACGGGTAGAGGAGCTGGTCGCAGCTTTCTCTCATGTCTCCTTCCTCTCTTTCTTCCTCCAACATGGCTGCCTTGCCTCGTCTCTTTGCTCAGCATTCCTCTATATTCCCTCATTTACTCATGCATCTCTCTGCCTGATCTTGCTCTCTGTGCAGTATGTTAATTATTGTTGTGAAAGAACAGAAAGTTAATGACGACGAAGAGAAGGATGATGATGATGATGATGGGATTATGATTACCACTTAGTACGGGCAGTGCCGTGCCATGTAGAAAAAAAGTTTAATGGGAGGAAGTGGGTGAAGAAGTGCGAACAGGGACCAGGTGAAGCGATGGATAGGTTGGCAGTTAAAGATCAAAGTGAAAAACAAAGGCGGATTTCAAACGGGCCCAGAGAGCTTGGCAACAGACCCGCGGCTCCTCTGATAATACTTAGATCTATAAATGTTTCTTTTTTTATTTATTTATTTTCTTATTTATTTTTAAAATTATTCATCGCCATAATAATTTGGGCCTAACAAGCACTTGAGGGAGACGGCTTCCTTTTGCATCTCTCTCCCCCATTTCTTTAGTTCCCCGCTCCGTGGTGCTGGGAGCTCTGGGATTTGGGGGCACTATTAGAGAGAATTTCTTTTATTTGCTGCTAATGAATGATATGCATGATACTATTTTCCTTTTTCTTGTGTACTTTGTGGGGGTAACTGCGAGGATTGGGGCAGGAGCTGGAGAATTGGACTCTTTTTCAAGGCTTTGTTCATTTAACCCTCTTCTTGCCTTCCGAGCAAGTGCATGAGGTTGTTATCATCACTTTGCCAGATTTCCAATTCAAATATGCAATCATACTTCACTTGACACCAGTGATATGGCATAGTTTGACTTTGTTTTTCTATTTTCACACTGTATGTTTTTGAAATATGGGTTAACTGGTCTGTAGATACAGGAGGGGCACAGCAGGTCTGTAAACATCGCTGCCACCGAGAGAAATAACTGCACATTTATTTGTTCTTGATTCTTAAAAGGAACCCAACTGTTTTTTTTTTAATGCCCAGTATAGTATAAACAAAACAATTTACTCATCCTAATGCTGGGCAGACCCTGGATGATCTTCTGTGTTGAGTTTACTCACACTACACATTTTAATTGGCTTCTCTGCACTGGCAAAACATACGATTTTTAATGTCACACCGCACAGATGAATTGAATTAATCACAACATAGATAGCTCACACTGAACATAAACACTGAACCCCCTGATCGTTTTTCTCCATTGGCGATTCCAAGAAAGATTTATTCAGACAAGATGGCTGCATCCTCAAAAATGTGGACAAAAATAGAAAGAAGAAAAATATGGACCAGCAGCTGTGAAGATGCAGAAAATATGGTCTGTTTTGCAGTGCAGTTCAGTTTTGTTTCTGTCACGGCACAGCCAACACTACAGCTGCAACATGTGAAATACTACTCCAATAATATTAAAACAAGTTTACTGCAGTTTATAACAGAGCTTCTGACAGAAGCATTGAGGGAAAGCAGATCACAGAACTACCTAAAGATGCAAGACAGCTGCTATGACCTGCCAGAAATGGACCAATATTTTAGGGGCATTTTACATAATGATATAGGCTACATTAACATAGTTGTGTTGAAGAGGACTGTTGGATACACAGACACGCAGATACACAGATACTTCTTGAGAAAGATCACAAACCTTTTACAGTGTCACATTTATGAATGGATTGTTTCAACACTCCAAAAACTGTCAATCATAAAAAGCAAAAATATGCACAAAAGTGCATTAGATTCAGAAGAAGATGTTAAAATGAGACCTCACAGTTTAACATTTGATGAAGGTCTGCCTGACTTGACAGCATGCAGAAGTTCACACCTTATGTTCTCTGGGTGCTCATTTTTTAATCCAAATTATGTGCTGCAATTTAGTTCAGTGCAGTTTTCTTATTTCTTGAATTTTCGACCAGTGGATTTTATTTGGAAACAAGACAAACTAGAAAGTTATTGTTGCCTTCATGGCAGATTTTCTTTGTGTGTTACAAAAGAATGAGAGTTTTAGGAACCAAATGACTTGTCAAATCTGATGCTTTTGCTCTGTATTCTCCTGATGCTGTATTGTATAAAGTATTAATGTTGCTGTTTGTGCAAAAATGTTGATATTCACTGGGGAAACACTGACCTTCACCTCTCTATGCAGGAAATAATGCAAATACCTTTTAAAGAGTCGTCTCGGTGGACTTTTGGAAGAACCACACACACACACACACAGATAGATGCATACATAGACAAACATGGACACATAAACTATTTTGCCTGCAGTGATGGCTGCAGTACTATATTCCAAATGTTAAAACAGCAGCACACATCAGTGTGCTCTGTGCCGGTGTAAACATGGCCCGATAATGACCTCCCTCCTGACTGGAGAGAGCTGCTCCTCCTCGGCTGTCCCTCCTCTCTTCTCCTTCTTCTTTGGTGTGATATGAGCGCCGACCGGGGCCGGCGAAAAACTTTGAAGTTGCCTCTCTGCCACCTTCTGCCTAAATCGGCAGCTTCAGATGGGAGTTGATGGAGGCGCTATTGTCTCCCTTTGGAGCGCTCTGCGGGAGAGGTTGTGTGATGAATGTTTGAGCAGCGGTGATAAAGCTGCACTTTTCCCATGCTGTGAGTCATGCCAGAGGCTTCACACGCCTCGCCGGTCAGAAGGGGAGAGTCCAGGCTGGGCCGCCCTGATCTTTACCTCCTACAGCGGGCTATATGGATGGGGCTTTAGGGAGCTTTGGGTCTAAAGGTCGACTGTGTAAGTACAGAGCAACTCCATAACACACCTGAGAGAAAAGACTTGTGTGTGTTGATGCGCAGATTCATATTGATGCCTGCCCTTTCTTCTCCTTTAGACGCTCAGCACAAAAACAAACTTTGTACTAATATGTGTGAGCACAGAGGGCTTGTGTTGATGTTTAATTTAACCCTATAAATGACCATTAATTAATAAACCTCGCGCTTCAGTCTTCTCCATGTTGCATGAGTGAACGTTTAACTTTTAATCTGGCAGCAGAGATGTCGACACATGCGTCGGTCTGCATTAAAAACGACCACAGAATGACTCAATTAGAGCAGTGCGGTGAAAGCTATCACTCAGATGCAACTTGGAGATGTTAAATCCCCGTCTTTGTCTGTTTCTGCAAAGCTTGTTGCTGCCCAAACCCTGAACATCTGTGCAGAGGGAGGGGACGTGCGGAGGGTTGATGGCAGGCCACATGGGGAGGGCCTCTTCTCCCTCAGTCTGTCAGCCCACCTGACTGCTGCTGTGGCAGGCCTGCCCAAGGCAAGACCACAGGCTAGGGCCTCCTGTGGGCCTCCAGCAGAGCTCACTAGTCTCCCCAAGCCCATTAGAGCACCCCTCCTTCCACCTCCGCCCGGGAGGCCCCCACCCAGCCCTGCAGCCCTCTGCCCCAAGATGCCATCGCTCTCCGTCCTGCTCGACTCTACACTGAAATAACTCTATTGTTTTCCACTGTTTGCCATGTTGTGTCTGTAATAGGAGCGGTTTGGGGGCATGTTTTTTTATTTTTATTTATTTTTCTTCCTTTGCTTGCCTTGTCCTCAGGCTGCAAGGTTTCAAATCAGACTCCTGAGAGGCTCAGACTTCCAGTGGTGTGAGAGTATTTTTAGGGAACAAATCCCAGAAAGGCCTTTTTACAGTTACTGCACTAATGTGGTGTGACTGTCAAAGCTTCCACTTGTGTCTGCCGTTCCCCTGAACGGTCCAACATGGAGGACTGTCGAAGCACTTAACCTGGATTCACTGTCTTATAGTAAAGACAATAGCTGGAAGTATTTCTGTTGTATATTTCCCTCTCTGGTTCTTACATCTTTGATTTAATGAGATCGTCTGGGGAGCAGCTGAGATTCTCAGAGGCAAGGTGAGGTGGGGGGGAAGGATGATCAGATATTCTGGATATCCTGTGATTCTCTGTCTATTTGAGTCTTTTTGATCTAAATGAAACTACAGGGTGCAGAACGGACCCTGCATGTGAATCAGACCCGGCGACTTTGCATATGAACTGCGGAAATACCAGGAGAGCAAATTCATGTTCAACCCCAGTTGTGGATGCAATTTGTGAACGTGAGCTTCTGAAGCACACTGTAATGGTTCAATTTATAATTAATCATATCTGATTTGCCAGATTGCCATAAACTTGGGGAATAAAAATTTGGGTGTGTTGGGGTTTCATATTTTTTTTTGAGCATTAAGTATTTATGATCCTTGATGGATATATAAACTGTGGTAAATCCATTGCGTGGAATATTGATTATCTCAAATTAAAAATGCAGTTTGATAAGAAGGTTAGCGGCTTTCTCTGGACAGCCTCCCCCGTTTTTACAACTTTCATATGATTTTTTAAATTCCTGCCCTCCTTGCTGTGTTTCCCTGCTTGCAGTTCAGTATGCCAATTAGCTGTAGAGCTCTTTAACGAGCAAGTCATTAGTTCTAATTAGGATGTGGTTAACTGCGATGCATTAAAAGGCGAAACCCATCATGTTGACGGATGGCGGTGTCGCCACTAAGCTCGACTGGAAACAGCTGTTGACTTTCCTGAGAGGGTCACGCTATAAACAAATACTCCCCTGAGCACAGAGAGTGGATGGGACACCTACTTGTACAAAGTGATTGAATGCACCAAATTAAAGAAAATAGGTGATCAGTGTGGACTTACTATTAGGTGTTTATGAAAATGTGTAGGCCCACAAAATCATTTATATGAACATTCTGTTCAACCCTGTCTCCTCCTATGAAGACAAACATAATGTTACCAAGATTACAGTTTTTTATCCTAAGTGTTCATACTGAATATATCATGCCATAAAAATGTATTGTTGTGAGAGAGGGAAAAGTTGTGCTCTTGATTAAATATGAAAGAAAGTCAACAGTTTTGTCCAAGGAAAAACAGCGATCTTTCTTCTTTATATTTATCCACCTTGATAAGGAGCTCCGACAATGCACAGCAAAAGGAGCAAATCAGAAAACAGTATGCGTTAGTAGTATAGAAATATATTGAGGAGACAGGGTTTGCTTCCATTCTGCCTTACCGCTCTTTACATGTTACTAATTAAAAAACACCTGGTTACCTAAATGACAATTTAGTGATTAATTGTTGCCTTTGAAAATAATAAAGTGTGTTTTTTTTCTGATCAGCCTCCTCTAAGGTTCAAGTTTATGTTTGTTCTAAGGTTACTTGGTTGGGGTAAGATCATGGTCAGAATGTTTTTCTGAAGTTGACTGTAGTTAGGACTGGAGGTCCCCTCTCCGTTGTCAAAGTACATGGCTTACATGTGACATTCTCAGAGGTAACGAAGGTTATGTGAGATACCTGTAAAATTCATTCAACTTCATTTTTTTTCTGTTTGTTTTTTTAAACAGTGTTACAGTTTTTCAGATGAGGATAGTGTGTTTTCCAATCTCTGAGGTAGAAGGCTGGGTTGTCCCATCATTTGGCAAAATGGCAAAAATAGTAATTACTTCTTCTTTTGTGACAAAACCATTCAAATTTGCCTTCATGACAAGTCAAAACTTAGTGTAACAGTAGTGCAAGAAGAAAGGAGTCAGTCATCGAGCTGTCTGAGTAATGTCAATTATACAGCAGCAATATGCGTCTACTGTTTGCTAACGTTAGCTAACATGAATAACCATAACCTAATATAATCTACAAAGCTGTATCCTGAAAACACCTAAGTGTATTGAATTGTGCAAGAGTATGTTTTATTGGTTATTAACTCAACTTTAAGTTTAGTTTGTGTAAGAGAAGAAAATGTGCTATCAGAAATGTTATACCATAGTTTTAACTTTTAAAATTCTAAACCTACTCTAAACCTTTGTTTATTGATGTTCCTCTCAGTTTCCATGGTTGACTATTTCTCAAAATGTTGCACACATTGTCTGTGTATATTATTCTATTATACAATCTATTAAACAATCTGTTTATTGAACAGGTTTAACCATTCAATAAAAGTAAAGTTTTGGTAAAATGAAGCTATCTTAGACACTTTTTTACATACAGAGGATCCGAATCTCATTACCTGAAGTCAGAATATTTGGCAGACAGCTGTTTTATTAATGTGTGCGTGGGTATGAGTGTGGAGGAGGGGGGGGAGGAGGAGGAGGATGATGTCAGGGTGGCGGGGTGTAGCTGAGGATGTGCAGGTGCACAGCGAACGTGACAGAAAGGTACACAGGCAGAAAACAGACAGAAAGTGGAATGAAACGCAGGGAGAAAAGATAAAGAGGAAGAAGGAAAACACTGAGCGAGAGTCGTAAGTGGGAGTTGCGGGGCTTGGCATAAATCGTCGCAGATTACGAAGCCTGTGGAGATCTTTCGACTTGTGTTCCTCCTCTTTCTGCCTTCTGTTTGACATGAGAGTGAATGAGGTAATCCACGGTGCTCAGGGGTACACGGGCTCTGCTCCCATCTGGGCTTTGAACCTTTTGCTCACCTCACGCTCGGTCTCTGGTGTGTCGTGGTACAGTGGAGCATGTCAGACAAAGAAATTAAAGATGGCAGTTTACAGGGAAACACTCTGCTCTTTTGCTAACGCGGCTCTAAGAAGAACCTGACAAATTGATTTAAAAGGATGAGATACCTTCCCCATCCCCACAAACGTTTTCCCCTCACCTTTTAAAACATATTTACCTCCCCGTCTGTTCCCGCTTTGTCACTTTGGGAACGTGTGCGCACGTTGTGTCTGTTTGCATGGTTGCATTTATGTACTCATTCATTTTTCATGCTCGTAATAGTACTTCTATGCAGCTATTGCTATCAGTCAGGTTTTTTTTTTTTTTGTTTGGTTGTATGTGAGATTATATACGTGAGTGCATGCAAAACGTGTGTGTTTTGAAAGTGCTCTGCTTGCAAGTGTGTTTTTCAAAAGCAGGACTGCTACTGTTCCTTTGTTGCTCACAGCTGTCCCACATTAGGGATCAGCCGCTATTCCCCAGGCAGTAAAGGGTTTTCAGAGGCCCTGCTAATTGGCTGTAATCTCCTTTTTAAACTTGAAAGCCAGCAAGCCTCCAGCCTCGCAGTTTACAAGCAATTAATGCAAGGAACACCAATATCGCTGGTCACAACTGGTGTATATCTGTTCCCTCTTCCTGCGGTTCCCTCTTATCTGATCTCACGCCTGTCTCAGAGGCAGATTGACTCCTCCTGCATTGTGGGCCCCGGTGTAAACAGCTACTCAGTAGTGGGGCCTTCTGGGGAAGAGGCGCAGCGGGGGGATTTGGTCTGAATCTTGAAGTGTCCGTGGGGATGATGGCGGGATTTGGGGATCGGAGGGGTTTCCTTCTTAGGCGCTGATGAAATAATAATGCACAGAGTTGGCGAGGCTGAAATTTGCACATGAAAATCCTCTCCCTTCGCACTCCTTGCGTCTAATGTGCCGCCGATGACAATCCCTGCCTCTCACAGTTTATATGCAAATGAGTTCTCTCAGCTTCCTCCTCCTCAGAGAGTCGGCCAGCCGAGCGAGATAGACAGAGAGATATAAAGTGAAAGAGACAGAGTGGGGCTTTTTTGTTGTGTTTTGTTTGTGTTTGTCTTGTTTATTTTTAAAAGGATTTTTAAAAGATGATAATATATTTTAATTTTTCCCTTTGTTTTTTTCCTGAAAGGCAATGTGCAGATTCTCTGAAGAGTTTGAAATGGCAGACTTTTCTTCTGTGTTTAATTGGAACATCATGCCGGTGGTCTAAATAAAGTGTTTGTGTGAAGAGAGAAATTGTTGTGTAATGATTGTATAATTTTTTTTTGGTTTTTTCCCCCAACAAACAACCCTCAGGAGTCTTGTCTGCCCCTGCCTGCCTGATTATTCTCTTTCTATATAAATAGTTTCCTCTCCATGACCTCTTCTCAGTCTGGTTCCCTAGGCCTGGGCCTCCTGTTCAGCCATCCTGTTGGGTTGTGTTAACATCACAACACCAGGCCCTCCAAGTTATGAACTGGGGTAAATGAAAACAGAAGAACAACAGATTCAGATTTGGTCCATGCTCTAAAAAAGACCGTTCTGTTCAGAAAATAAAAGCATATGTATCTAAAACAGGAAGTTGAAGATAATGATGAGTAGCCCTTGCACAGTCCGCCTAAATCTCATGAGCTCAGCGTTTGTTTTTAGTGTGAAAAACATCCACTGAGGAAGCCAGACCAATCAACAAACTCGGGGAGTGGTTTAGATGATGATTTCTCTCCCAAACCTAATGAACAACTATTTAAACTAGGGGTTGTAAATATAAAACAAAAGATGATTCAGCAATAGCGTGGCCCATTTTTCACCACAAATGTATTCAGAACCTCATTACAGCGGACACATTTGCCCAAATTGTCCCCTTTTTGCACTCAAACTTTGGTACGTTCTACTTTCTACTTGTTAAGATGTCTGCCCAGGGCCTAACACGTCACATTTTAAGGTTGGCTAATTGATACTTGATGATTAGCTTAACAGTAAGTGGTTGTCAAAACAAGAAATGGCTGGAGGTTTCACTGTCTTTTTTTTTTTTTTTCTACTGATTTCCTGTACCCTCATTCAAAGCGAACAGGGCCCAGTCAGACAGAGGAGGGGTGAGATGGATGGGAGGAAGGCGAGTGGGGAGGGAGTACAGAGGGGGAGACGAGAGGGGCTTCATGTCAGCCTGCTCTCCTAAGTCACGGCCAGTTAGTTAAAGCAAACGCAGGCGGACCCTGGAGAGAACGCAGGGCGGCGGAGAGTGCCAATCACAGCCGAGCCCTGGGCATTCCCCGGTACAGCTCGCCTTGAGCAACTTTTTATTAATTTAATAAACATCCCACAGAGACGGAGCAGTGTGGACTTATGTACCCTCGCAGACAACAGCACCGCTCAGGCCTAATGAGATGTGCTACACATACACACACACACAGTCACACATACATGAAATGTGCACACACTCTTTCTGAAAACACACAAGCATGCAAGCCCACAGGCTCGGCTGCTCAATAAACATGGAGGAGAGCGTTAAAGAGTCGGTTCACCTAAATTAAAAAAATTATACATTTTTCACTCGCCTATTGTGGTCTCTGAGATAGTTTTGACTTTAAGTTTTGACATATCTGTTTCTGAGAGTTCTACCTCCACGCCAGTACAATGGAGGTGAGTGGAATTTCATTTGTGGTGCAGCATTAATGCATAAGAATAATATTTAAAACACCTCTCCTTCTGAGAAACACACTATCTCTCTGGTAGAAAGTTGTTCCAAAGAAAAAGTGTTCACCACACGCTCTGTGGATTATCCAGAGGAAGCGGGACATAGTCTCTGGAGTAGGGCTGGGTACTGAGCGCAGTGTGTCAGAAACAACATGCAAGTTTCAAGTATCCAAAGTTGGCACTGACAGATTCTTAAGCTTGTTTACTTATTATTTCATCATCTAAATCAGAAAACATTTTTATTTAACTGATGCGTTGAACAGGTTGGCATATACACACAGAGAAAGCATTGTTTTGTGCCTGTACTGAACAGTGTGGGTTCCTCTCTGTCAAACAACTGTGCATAGCTGTTGTAGACTTGTGATAGGCTATCTTTACAGCGTGCTGGTTTATTTAGACTAATTTTACCTGGCAGGTAGAGTTGCACAGCCAGACCTATCTCCACATTTTGTCTTAGCACTATGACAGCACTGGAGATAGTAGTAAAGTAACTAGTGGTCTGCACTGCTCTGCTGATGAGACGTTGTGGTGGCGTTCGAAAACGGGATTATGAGGGACACTGCTAGGCACTAGTAAATACAATGTATGATATATTTTGTAAGGCAAGACAATAATTGGATAAACTATATTTGATCATTTAATGACTAAAAATTCAAAAATCATGACCCATCCTTAACAACCAGCCCTCAGCAACAGATGTTCCTATTGAATAGATTTCACTATGATTGTGCCTGATTATGTGACCCCTAACTTGAACTAAACCTAAATTTTTCAAGGCACCACATCAAAAGTTCAGTCATATTGAGGTTGAGGCGCACGTCTTCGTTCCTAAGCTTAAAGAAGCTTAGAAGTCTGATCATGCTTTCGACACCAACCACACTTTTCAACACTCGATTCTACTGAGGTTAAATACCCACCCTGACTCTTACTAGACAGTGTCCTGTTCACTCTGCTCACTGAGGTAATCCACATTTGGAGCTACTTTCTACCAAACAAATAGTTCCTTTGAAAATTGCTGCCGTTCTATAGATTACTTAGAGCCACTGTTTTTTTTTTATGTAGGCAAAAATGTTTGAGGTGGAAAAAACTCAAAACTTGGGCAAGTCAAACCAAATCTATCTGTATGGTTAGATACGACTTTAGGTAAGTGAGGAAATATATTGTTTAGTAATGCAGGTAAACTGGCACGCCACCTTTGAAATAAACCACTTCTCTTCAGCCCCCAAATCACTCCTCAGACTCGAGTTCATTACGATTCTGCGGGCGGCGCGGCGATGCACCAGGGGTCCGACTGAGAGCACAAAACATTATGAAAATAATAATGATCTCACTTTCACGCTTGTTTCTTCCTGCCCCGGCTGCTTATGGCGGGCGTCAGTGTCGATGGGAGTCATTAGAAGGGTCGGGCTCTCCTCTCGACTGATGAGGAGCGGCTGCAGCAGGAGGGACCAGGGGAACAGGAGGAGGACAGACTCCGGCACGCTAACAACCACAACCATCATCATCATCACCATCGCCATGCGTACCTGCTGCTCCGGGGAGACGCTCCCTCCTGTCAAACAGCAGAAGGACCCCGGTTTGCCTGCAATGCGTAGTCGTGTGTGTATGTGTAAATGCATGTGACTGAATGCATCTGCTTGTGTATGTGCGTGTACATGTGTATGCAAGTGTGTGTGAATCCTGCTGTCTACATAATTCCCTCCCTCCTCGGCTCACTCTTTGGCTTTGACTGTTCACTCCTCTTTCTCTTCCTTCACCTCACCCCTCTGTCTACCCCCTCCTCCGTTTCTCACTGTATCACTCCATATATTCATGAATTTCCTGTTTATCACGAAAACTTATGCATGAAAATAGAGGGTGGGAAGGGGGAAAAAAACAACAACAACAAAAAAAAAAAACAAACAGGGTGAATGTTGATGGGGGTTTTGTCTCGTCCGGGTGCAGTGCTGCACAGACAGCCCGGTCCTCAGGGGACGTATGCAAGAAGACCCTGATTCCATCTCCCTTTTCTTTTCTTTTCATTTCCTTTCTTTCCTCTCTTTCCTTCCATCCACCCATCTACTGCCTTCCCTAATTCCTTCCTAACATTCACCCCCCCCCCCCCCCCCCTGGCTTTAGCCTCCTCTCCCCACCTACCCCGCCGCCTTTCTCTTCTCGTCTCTCCTTCACAGTGTCAAAGCCAGTTACAGGCAGAGGAGCTCTCCTTCTTAAATAATTCACAAGTTGATTAATAGACTCACAAGGGTATAATTAGGCAGGGGAGAGATGGTGGCTAGTGTAACCAGTACAGTGCTTAGGGGAATTAGAGAGCGGGGTTATTGAGGAAATGGAGAGTACCAGTACAAAAAAAATAAAATAATAATAATGAAAAAAAAAAAAAAAGACATGGCGGTTGCAGTGGTGGACTCGTGGAGGAGATGAAGAGGCAGGGGGAGGATGAGGAGGGTGCGAGAGAGAGGGGGGGGGGCACCTTTTTCTGAGGCTATGTGTTGGATATGAGGCAGCCTCTCCAGGAGCAGGGAGCCCAGGGTTTGTTTGATGTGGAAATTGGACAGTTTGAATCCGTCTCCTTTAATTTTTCACAACTTACAGGGCCCCCCCTGGGTGCCTCACATTCCTCTTATAGGATATAAATTAGTTTTTTTTTTTTTTTTTTTGTCCTCACTCCCTCAGTTTTTAAAGCCCTTTTTTCTCTTTTACTTTTACACATTACCCAGGTACCCCTGTTATATATTTTTTTTCCCAGCGCCTTCTTCCTCTTTCTCGCTGAACGGAGTTGCAGTTTCACCCCCGATGTTTGTCAAACAGTCAGTCATCAGCATAAAACTTCACTTATGTTGCCTCTAAGGCATCTTTTGTATTCTGAAAGGGATGCGCTTTCTGCTGCCAGACTGGTCTTCAAAACAAACAAACAGAACAATGGAACAACAGATCTCTCTTCTCAGTTCAGACATCATTTTTCTGTTGTGGTGATCTCTGTCTGCCTCGCTATAGCTGTTAAAATAAAATGAAAAGAACCAACGGAAATACACCCAGACAGGTACAACACTATGCCTTTCCAGCTTATGTGTGTGTGTGTGTGTTTTTTTTCCTGCTCCTTTCCCGGGAAGTTCTCTGCGAGTTAAAGCAGTCATATTGGGTACACACTGCTGTGTCTTTGGTTTGTTCCTCTGTATTTATTTCATTGTCGATATCTCAGATTGCTTCCCGCGGTCCCACTCAGCTGTGTTTTTTCACACTCAGGATTCGCCCGATATCCAAACAGACTGATGTGTCCATCCTGGCGCGCAGGGCTGCCTCTGATGTGCGCCGTGTCTGACTGCATGTCGAGGTGTCAACTCTAATTCAAACTCCTCTGTTCTCCTCTCATCTGTCTGCTCCAGATGTTGCACTGGGTGTCAAAATGGATCTCTGCCCCCCCCCCCCCCCAAAAAAAAGGCGGAAAGCAACACATTTCTCTGTTTGTAGAAACTGATGGATACACTTTGAAATTCAATTCAGCCGTGTAGGAGGAGATGAGCCCAATTCAGCAAGTGTAATCCTTGATGCCACCGCTGATTCCATTCCTTGCTTGTTACCTGCACTGAATCATCTGACGTGCCTGCCACGAGGAAAAATAAATGCACTGCTTATTGGTTAATTCACTTTTTCGCCCGTCTGTATTTGACAATTGTGCATTAATTATCCTTTCTGTAGCCTGTAATTGGCCCTTCTTTGTTGTCCCCAGCAGACGACTAATGACTTCTTGATATTTTTCTTGGCTGTGCAGATACCCTACCACCAGGAGGCGCTGAGAAGAGCGGGACCCCTGTGTGTTGATTTATTTATCTGTGTCTGGATTAAAGCCTGTATACCTGATAAAGGGGATGTCAGAGGAGCTTTGACAGCCACAGAGGCGGCAGAGTGTGTGCGATTTGGTCGCTGCGCCGACAGAAACAAGGAGTGTCGATGGCATCTTTGAAGTCTTGACAGACGAGAGCCTCTGAGCATCCCCTTAATCTTGCCTTCCCCTCAGAAAGGCGTGCGAGCAGGCAGGTTCTGAGCTCGCTCGGCTCCCTGTTTGCCTTATTCTCTTAATGACACAAACCATTCAGCGACCACGCATGATAGCATTTCATCTGGCATAATGTGTGGTGGCTGCTTACTTCAAACGCTTCAGTGCCTCTCCGCGTTAAGCCGGCTGGAGACGGCAAGACATGAACACACAAGGCTTTTCCTATTGGCTTGATGGGATGCCTGTGTGTAGTGTATGCTGTTTGATTGTGGTGATTGTTTTTGTGAGCCCACCTAAAGCAAATACAAAGAATCTGCCGTGTATGATTGTCTGGAAATCAGATCAGTGGAGAAAGATATGTTTCACACCTGAATGTCTGCCTCGAGTGATTCACGGCGCTCATGACAATGACCCTTGAACTGTTCCCATTACTGTTTCTTCACACGGCACATATGATATTGCTTCCTCGCATAAAGACACGTCACTACAAAGACAGTGTCAGGGAGGTGCAGCAATAGGTTGTCTTGCATTACTTTGCACTCCATCTTGAGCGTATTTCCCATCAACGCTGATTTGATGTTTTTTCCATCATTGCCATCCTCCTCCCTATCTCATCCAGGACAATGACAGAGCGGAAATACAGGCAGAGTGGAATACGGGGAGCGTTCAGTGTTGAGGACCAGAGCTGCTGGGCAGAAGAGGGCGCTGGGGTTAATTACTCTATTACTGGGTGGCTCAGCCAGGAGCTGTTTAAACAGGCCCCAGCCAGCAGGGGATTAGGCCTCATTACTCCAGCTAAAGTTACGCCCACGACCCTTCCCCACTGCCTCTTACTGCGGGTTTGTCAGGCATTCTGGGGAATATTTATATGGAGGGCGGAGGGAAGGATATAGGAAGGAGAAAAGAGATTAAGACCAAGCTGAGGCAGAAGGACAGGTGAGGGGAAGAAGAGTAAACTGGCGAAAACGACGGAGCTTAACTCCAGCGGATCGCCTGCATCATCACCTGAGCTCAGCCAGGGCTACAATTATCCCCCAAAATGCCAGAGCGTAGCAAGATTAGCATCTGAGGCTTAGGTTACCCTCCCCTCCCACCGAACCGAACCCCCGGCCATCTTTGGCCACCGCCTCGCCACCGTCCTTCTCCAGGTGTCTGATGGCACTTGGTGATAATGACGGTGCTCTCGTTTGCAGGGAAGACGGGGCCGCTTGAAATTAGGTCGATGTTTGTGCTCCATGAGCGGAGCGATGGGTCAGTTTACCAGGTCTATAGGGCATGAAATACTTTGGTTTACAGTGACAGTCATATCACTCAGTGATGAAAGATGTCTCCATGAAAGGATGAAGTGGTGTTACTCTGTGCCTAATGTCTGTTCCCTCAGGAATATTGTGTTTCTGGGTAAAAATCGGATTGGAAAGAATCAATAATTTAAAACACTGGGTGAAAATAACATTAGCAATGCAAACACTTTTAAATTTAACTACTTCTTGCTTTTTTTGTTGAGTTTTTTCACTTACAGAGACAGACTGGCGCATAATGAGAAGCTCATTTATGCTTTTTTCTTTTCACTTTCACCTATTATTTGTAAATTGTCTGAGTTTTGCTTCTCACAAGCACACCTAATTCTCTGTAAACTACGACATCTCAGCAGTAATTTATGGCGGAGGTGGGCTACCTCAACACTAAGAGTTTACAAAGCCATGTGGCTCTATGAGCTAAATGCTGTCAGCATGCTAAACAAGCTGGCAATGACAATGCTAGCATGCTAATCAGGTGTAACTGTTTACCAGAACATTCAACATGCTAATCTGCTAGTTAGCACTAAACCAAAAGAACACTTATGGCCGATGGGAATATTTATGGGAATTTTGCAGGTTTGGTCATAAACTGGACACTGACCTGTACTAAATGGAAAGTAATGAACAAATAGAATTTTTGACCTATTTGATTGATGAAAGGTCAATCAGTCAGTCAGCCCTAAGTGACCTCTACAATTCATCCTGAGGAGGCATGAATGTGTGTGCCAGCTTTCATGGAAATCCAACCCATAATTGTTGAGATATTTTACTGAAAGCCAGAAATGTCGACACCCTGCTGGCTGCGCTAGAAGTAAAGTCTGTACAAAATGTCATGGAAGCAGTAGACAAACCGACAAAGATCACCTCTGCTAACGTCATGCGGGTTTTTAAAGGCAGAGTGAAACAAGAAGAAGTATGTAAGTAACACCATGTGATACAATAATGTGACGTAAATGTGTGAGTGAAACAAAAGATGTGGACAGATTTAGTTGGAAGAGGGATTTAAACTAAGTCCTTAACATGTGACTGGATCGCTAGAGGTAGGTGTGGCATATTGATTACAGTACAATATGAGGCTGCAGAGGACTGTTTCACAGGAAAACAGGAAATCTGATATAAAAATACTCAAAATGACTTTTTTTTTTTTTACACATTTAGCATGTAATGAAATAAACCAACATAAACAACACAAGGACACGGGAATATAACCTGGAAAATGTATTTTTCTTTTCACTTTTGTCTTTGAGGAAAAAGAGTAGACGTGCTATTCCATAAAACAAATATAATATATATTTTCGTTAGCTTTTTTTGACTGTTGGAAAAGTTGGCTTACTTGCTTTCTTGCCAAGAGTTAGATAAACATACAACTTGTTTTTACACGTTTGTATGGATCATGCTGTCATGCTATTTTCGACTCCAGCTTCATATTTATCTGAAAACGAACTTAAGAGTTCTAGAGTATAAATATTCTAATCTTACTTTTGGCAAGAAAGAAAATAAATGTCTTACCTTTAATGAGTTATGCTATTATTTAGGCCGGCATCTTCTAACTTTATGTTTATATTTATCACAAACTGAGATGAGCTGAACAATTCCCTTGGAGACCACCTGATATTTGATACCTCAGCTACTTGTAGGCGTATGGAGGTGAAACCAATATGTACCTTTTTTTTTTAAAAAAAAAAAAGCTGTTTATTTTATGAGCATCTAAATGGCAAGTAAAGTCCAATTGCCATTTACTATATTTTTAATATTAGAATCTTTATGAACATGAAAAACAAGTTCTTCATGCAAGAATTGTTGATGAACTAGAAGATATTGTTTCTTACTTACTTATCATTATTATTATTATTATTATTATTATTAAGATTGTTCTTGGACTGAACTAAAGTTTAAATGGTTGTTAGGCTGAGCTCAATATTCTTTTTGCCGTGAAACACGGTAAGCGTCCGGTTGTTCTTCCACTCACAATGACCCAACCTGCATCTTCCTTTGGATATCGATATGCCTGAGAAGATAAAGACTTCAGGGATGTATTTCAACAAAGTTGCCAATGGATCAGATGGCTAAAAGAGTGGGTGTCTTCCAATTAGAAGAGTCAACTGTGTACTGGGAGAACTAATCCAAAGGCTTTTCAAAACAGATTTGTGAGAGCTTGACTTGTGGCTTGCTGAACTGTACACTCAAAGTTTTATGTCAGTGCCTCTTTGTCTTTAGTTCAATCACCTGGAACACATAAGAAGAAAAAACAGAAACCCTACAGACATGTACTTCTGGATCGCACACTCACACAGCAGTCACGCAAATCTCTCCAGAGGGGCTGCCAAATACAGTCGATAAAAATCCTATTTCATATGAGTCAAAATGCTTTCTTGATTTATGGGACATGTTCGCTCGCCAAACTATGTGATTTAAGTTCAAATCCAGAACAGAGCTTCTATTATATAATTGAGGACAAAAAAATCAATAAAAGCAGCTGGATGTGGCCGCGGCAGACACGGCTCGCATCCATATTGAGAGTGTACCCTCTTCGATCTGTGTCTGGGCCGGGCTCAGCTTCACTAGCCTAATCACACACGGAGCAGGTCGATTGGAGGACTTAGCCAGTGGCGCTCTCCAATGGCATATGTTAACATGATTCTCCCTCTTGCTTGCTGTTCAAAAAAAAAAAAAAAAAAAAAACTGCACCTGAGATCTGCGGCCATTGAGAGCTTTAAAAAAAAAAAAAAAAAAAAACACGGATTGTTTTAAACATAGCCTGAGGTTAGAGCGAGATTCTCCGCTCCGGTAACCTGAGCGTGCTGAAGGCGGGCGGGCTGAGGACAAGAGGGGCAAACAGGATATTTATCCTATTGATTTTCCAAAGTTGAAACAAGAAGATTTAGGAGGGCTTGACTCTTAAAATTCCCAAGGAGCCGCTCACTTCTCGGCCGTGTGGCCGTGAACACACACACACACACACACACACACTCAGAGAAAGCATCCTGCTAGTGAGAAGTGTGAGTGAGGTTTAGGGGCCTTGAGCTGCAAAGCTGTGCTGTGCTGTGGAATGATGTGCCCCAATGTGTGTCAGAGGAATCATTATAGCTAGTGCTAGTGCTGAAGCCCGCCTATGGTGTATGAATGTGTGTGTGTGTGTGTGTGTGTGTGTGAATGTGTGAGTCATGTAGCAAAGTGGAGGTGTGAGCAGACAACAGATGGGAAGGGCCTCAGTATTGCAGAGATGTGGCTTTTGTCTCTCCTGCTGAAGGGAGAAAACCTGCAAATCAACAACA
This sequence comes from Nibea albiflora, assembly GCA_014281875.1. NCBI lineage: Eukaryota > Metazoa > Chordata > Actinopteri > Sciaenidae > Nibea > Nibea albiflora. The sequence goes on from CM024803.1 coordinate 5,536,961, forward strand.
AACGCACTGTGAAGGAAAATGTGTGGGAATGTGACTCAGCACACAGAAAGTCTCCAGGAAATTTACAAATTCGGATGGCAGGTTCACAGTGCAGGCACTGCGAAACTTTGCCTGTTGCTATATTCAGAATCTTACACTTAGTCATAAATTGTACTTTAGAATAATGATCTCGCTTTCGGTGTAACAGCCCGTTCAAAGGTGTCGCGAATCAGTCCGCTTCATCTTAAAGAGGCGCAGATTTTGTTTCAGGCGTTCCATCTCCATTTCTCCATAAACAATGTTCGGTGTGACAGTGGAACACTTAAAGAGTTCGAAAGATTAACAGCTGTTGGACGTATGTGGTTCTTTACCTGGGCGATTCAATAAATGTTTTAGTAACATGTTCATGTGTCTATGTTGTAACATTAAAGTAAATAATTAAAAGACAGGGTGGCACAGTGTGGTTAGCCTTTCTGCACAGAGTTTGCATGAGACATGCACTTAATAGGTTGTTTTGTGACTTTACACCCGACTTGTCCAGGGTTTCCAGCGTTTACAGAAAATGGATGTATGGAATTAAAAGAGCATTTTTAAAGGGTTAACTGGTATCGCTTCCATCCATAGGCAACATCTGCGCTTTAAAGTGTCGGCCTGCTGTAATCATGCTCTCACAGTGCAGAGAAACACTGTGAGACTTCATAGTTAGAAGATAAACGAAAAGCACCAATCGAAGAAGCATGCACTGAAATTATAGATCCTTATTTTTACCTTAATTACTCTACTCCAAGCCACTAAAAATGAGTGCACTGACATTAAATGTGGCCACAACAGAGATTTGATGTTGCCAGATGAAGTGTGCTATAGTTGACAGCCAAACTATAATTAAGTCCAACTGAGAGTTGAGCCTGAAAACAACCCAAGAACTGAATTAAGTTACACAGGTGAACTCACCGCTCTCCTATTTCCCAAATCTCAGTACCCATTTTTAACTTTAACTGCTGTGGTAGACATGAAATATAATGCATAATATAATTCACATACATATTTAGAAGTGTCGTTTTGGAGAGCTTTTCCGTCCAGAGGTAAACCGCTCACTCGTTTGGACACTGTGTCGTTCTCTGGGCTAAAAAAGTTTACTGGCTTCTTGCTCTGCGGCACTTTCCATTCAAACCTCTCCATAACCTCCTCCCACCCACCCTTTCACTGACCTTCATCACGACCACACTGTCCTGCCAACACCAGCCTCCTGTCTCCCCCCTCCAGGACCAACATCGGACCACTGCCACCCCTCCTCACCTTTTTAAAAAAAAAAAAAAAAAAACATTCTGATTTTATATGCAGCTCCTCTGTAGCCCACCTGTCCCAGTAAGCACAGACTAGACTTTGATTTTCAGGTTGAAAAACAACAACTAGATGTCGAGGTTAAAAATGGGCTAAATATGGATGATAAGTATACAGGGTTGGAATCTTCATCTTCATCAACTTCTGTTGAATCTTCATATCTTTCCCTCTGAGACTTTTTAAGCATTTTTACTTGGTTAAACTTGTGATTGGACTCCCTGCAGACTTGAAACCTGTAAATGAAAACACTCACGTCTCACGTTTTAACTTAACCTAACAAACCCTTAACCCTTAACACAATACACTGAATCTGTACACCGAAAGGACTTTGTCTCAGCTTTGTAAAGTTAGACATCTTTCAAAGTAAAATGTTGAAATGCATTCATTTTAATGGTCAACATTCAGAGACCCCAAAGGCTAAAAAGGAAAAACTACACAGAGGGTACACTGTGGAAGGGAATCTCTGAATGTTTTAAATCCCACACTGTGTACATGCATGACCACTCACTATCTTTCTTTCTATGGTTTCTTCCGTAGTTACCACCACCGATCGTCAGTCGGATCTGATGATAATGCCCTAAGCTCACTGCTAGGGGTCAAAAATTCTTAGGGTACCCTTAATTAGTTTGCACGTTGTGTGATTTTGGGCTGTTTTAGATGAAACTGTACATTTGTGAGAGAAACGTGGTGAACTCAGAATTGTGTGTTCCTAGACCGCACACCATAAGACACACCACACAGACAGTCTGCACCAAAGTTCTGACAGTGGCAGAAAGGTTGTGCCAAATTTTTGAAACCTAATTCCAGATATGTGAAATGATTCTCCCACGGTGATCTGTTGCTTTTCAAACAATAGACTGGATTCAAAGGATAATGCTGACTTCACAACTCTGAAGAATAGACGTTCTTTTTTTGTATGTATGTATCCACGGCAGCTCCCCTGCACATGCCCACATGTGCAATCCAGCAAATCAGCACTAGCACTAGACATTAGCACGTCTCTGCTTGCAAATGTTTTGTTTTGTATTTCCACCTCAGTGCTACAATTCACCAGGCACCAGACAGTCCTGAAAATTGACATTGTACAGTCTTGAGACAGATTTGCTTGTCATGCAGTGACATTTACACTTACCCCCAAAATAGCTCTGCCTAGCTGCCCTTTGACCTGCACATGACCAAAACCAAGTTTACTGCTCCGTAATATCATTTCATTTTTGTGCTAAGTTAATAATGCAGTATAGCGGTATCATGTATTTCAGCATAAATGCATCACTTGAAGATAATTACAGTCCATCAGACAGGTTACAGGCCTGCAGTCTTGGCTACAGTCTGCGCTCTCCAGCTGCTTCTGTTGGACCTCCCGGGTCAATCTGCAGCCACGACTCGTCGCCCTGCGGTCACGACTGGTGACTCCTCAGTCATGCTCGCAGATGATTGCTGATCTCATAGGTGGAGAGGAGGTTCCACGGTAATTGTTCTTTGGAGTGCCCCAATTATGCCAATAAACGGCCCCTCAGTGATGAGGCTAATGGCGAGAGACCTCGTTTGCATAGCATTATCTTAATTGAGCCCGAGGCCTGGCATGAAAACAAGCCTGAGATTATGTTACTGATGGATGGTGGCGATGGTCCGGCGGCAACCATTTACCCGACAGCTATATTAATTAACAGCTATCCAGTTACATGGGCTTTAACAGGGATGAATAAGTTAACATGGTGACTGTGACGGCGGTGGTGACAGGGCTCCTGTGCGTATGTGTGGGCTTCTAATGGAGGAGACACACTAATATGGGATGTGTGTGTGTAGAGGGATGCTAAAGAAGGCCTGGCATCGGATCTTATTACCCATTTCCTAAAGGAGGAAACCGAGCCAGCGTTAGTACCAGCCTTTAAATAAATCACCACACAAAGCCTGTACTAATACTTTTAATCGTGAATTAATTACACACTCATTGCAGGGAGAGAACCCATAAATGTTCCAATATGCTCGGGCCTCAAATCTTTAGCGCACGATATTTCAGGAAAATGACAGCTCCAGAACGCGTTGACTTACGTAATGTGAAGCAGGGACTTTGTTGTGGATCACCCTCGGACCAGAACTTGGACTGACACGCGCGGAGTGTCTTTGGATCAGGACGGAGTTTTAAATGAAGCGGGCCGGCCAGGTAGCTCTTTTGTTATGTAAAGATCTGCCATGTGATCCGGCAGGATAAAAGAGGAGAGAAAAAGAAACCGTTCAGATAAGCTTCCCCTCATCAGATAATTAAGGATGCCTTTGCTCCAGTTTCCCCTTCTTAGCATAAGTGTCTGATCAACTTTCAAAAAGCTCATCAGTCAGAGTTGCTCCACTCCAGGGGTTTAAGCAGGTTCCTCCAGGATCTGTCTGCCTGACACAAGCTCTGCACCAGGAGGTCTAGGCCAACGGCTCGCCCTGGAGGACCCAAATAAATTTGCAGAAAATCAATTATTCCGCCCGATACAGCCAACAGCCAGTTCCAGGATCAATAACAGGTATTGTTTTGAAGCAGACCCGAAACTTGGAATTTATTTTAGAACTTTTGTAGCTAATTAATATTTCCATCATTAATGTATCTACTAATTATTTTACTAACTCATGGCCATCATAGGTGACACTACAAGCTTTGTCCAAATAACCTAAAGGAATTCAGTTTACATCAATTATTTTCATGAATTATTTAATCAATGGGACTAATGGAAAGCATTCAACCCAAAGATATTTAGTTTACAATGACAGACAACATAAAACATAACAAACCCTCACACGAGGAGCTGAAAGCAGCAAGTTTTTTTTTTTTTTACTTTTACGCTATTGATCGAGTAATCGATCAATCAACTAATCATCTCAGTGTTAACTACTACAAAAGTTCTCTCTTCTTATGAGAGGCAGGAATATGTCCACGTTTTCCATTTTTACTTAAAAGACTAATTCTTTCTTTAAAAAAAAAAAAATATATATATATATATATATAAATATGGATTTATTCTGAGTCAGCTAATCGATTAATCAACTACTGAGTTCGCTCAGCTACCCCGTGTGTAAATAAGTTCTCCAGCTGCTGCTGTGCACCGGCATTTCAGGGGATTTTTGTCCCATGTTGCTTCTTTAGATGTCACTGCTTTGCCATTGGCATGGTGCAAATGAGCCATGCAAATGAGAAAACAGAATTATGAAATCGTTTCTTAACAATATGCAGACGAGGTCAGGGAGCCACGCTTGGCTACAGGCTACAATAAGTGAAATTAATTACTGTTTGTGCTGCCATCTAATTGCAGCTCCTCAATGAACGGCTTCGACGCTTTTCTTTTTTTTTCCCCTGTTACATTTTCCCACCTCGACACCCCTTTGCTCCTTGTCAAAACTCTTCCCCACCTGTCACAGTGTCTGAGTTTTTGTGCACGGCCGCCCACCTCCTCCCCGCCACCCACCACCCGTCCCTCTCCCCTCCTCTTCCTCCTCTCCGTCGCCCCCTCCCTGCCTCCCCTGCTGCCAGTTTTTAACTACACTCCACTCTGGCCTCTGCTCTACTTGTTACAGCCCCAACACGAGTGCAAACAATCAAAGTCTTTGGGAACGCTAAAATATGCATGGCTATCCGTGACAGACAGATAAAGCAGGGCAATTAGCCACGTAATCCTAGAGCATCGTACGAAATAGTCCGCCTCAGCTGTCCTCCCTCCCCTCCTTCCCTTTACTCTCTTGGTCTCCATTAGTTAAATGTACTCTGTGTGTCGGCTCCCCATCAAATCAAGTAACACTTCCCCTAATTGGCTTATAAATAATACAGCAGGGCCTACATTATAATTTCATCAGTGGTAAACATTGCGGGGGCAGTTGGTAAAGAACCTATCCCTCATTAATTTCTTAATTTGGGTAGATGGAACGAAGGGGAAGTGAGGGAATGAAAGGTGGAGAAAGACGGAGAGATGTGGAGATCGGATGAACGGAGGGACTCGTATCACCTCAGGCACAGAGAAAGAGAAAGAGGGAGAGATGGTGGTGGTGGAGGGGAAAAAATTACCCCCCCCCCAAAAAAAAAGAAGAAAAAAAAAACAAGGGAAGGAAGATGCTACTGCAGCTGCTTTTGTTAAGAGATGTCAGATATTCAATCCAGGGGTTTTGTCAGTACTCCTGTGCAATAGGTGATGAGGGCCCCCACCGCTCCCCCCGTCCTTACACACAAATACACACAAGTAAACACACAATCTCTCTCCCCAGTCTCCTTCGTTGTTCTTTTTTTATACCGCCTTAATGAATATTTCATAACGAGCAGCATAAATATTCATTCTAATGGTTTTGCACATAGTTATTACCGGTATTTCCTTCTTTTTAAAAAAAAAAAAAAAAAAACAACCAAAAATACTCATTACCGATTCTGCATAACCAGGCCCTGAAATAATTTCTCTCGCTCTCATGCAGAAGACTGCACAAGATTATCTAGATCAACTGCTCAGGCAGTATTTCGACAATAAGTCACCAGAACTATTATGAAAATCTTCCCCCAAAACATTGTCTGTTTGCTTTATGTCAGCTTTAGGATTTAATTATTTGCATGTGCGAAAACATATTTATCTATGGGAGAGAGGTATAAAGTTCATTTTTAATTTCAGTCATTGGCTGCAATCGCAAGACAAACCGGAGAAATTCACAAAGATTTCCCTGTGTGATGAAATCCTTTTTGTAAAAGGCAATAGGTCTGTAACCAGCCTTCCTCCCCTTGGCAGATAAATGTCACCCAAACCTGCTATTATATTGCATAATGCACTTTTAAAGGAATTTTACATGGCCTGTGATAGACGCTGTGAGATATGAGGTGTGAGAATATGACACCCTGTGATCTCTGAAAGACAGATATTAAAGCAAACTCTCAAATGAGCCATTTCCCCCCCACCACACACCCCTCTCGCTCTCTTTCCTCGCTGCCTTCTCTTCCTGCTGAAATCCGGAATATAAAAGGCACAGAGAGTCCTTCAGCCTTCAAGAGGAGAGTTAAGCGCTTCACATTCTTGGTGAGATTTTTGAAAATGGAGCCACCTGAAGGCAATCTGTCTCCTGCTGGAACCTAACTTGTCACCGTTACAGAGAGCTGTCACTTCACGGTGCCAGCGCTGATGGAGACAGACATCCATCATCCGCCGCATTTTACGAACACACTACGTGATGTCTTGCAGGCCTGCTGAACAGTATGTTTCACTTACTGATGTGCAGAGAGAGAGAGAGAGAAGAAGAAAAAAAAACACGTTCAGGCACAGGCACCGGTGCTTTTTGTTCACTCATCCCTGTCATCTTAATGTAAAAAAAGAAAAAATAGTTCTGTAGCCATAAAGAAATAACTGTCCATCAATCACACTCAGAGCTACATCACACACATCTCATTAAACTGAGAAGTGTTTAAATCTTTCACTTAAGAAAAGGCAGCAATAAGTCCTGATGTAGGATTGTCACAAGTGAAAGTAAACAAGGATTAGCTGTGAAATGCATTGAAGTATCAGAAGTTCTCATTGCTGTCACAGCTTTAAATTATGGGAACATGTCAAAGCGTCAGTAATGAAAATCCCCAACTCTGGGGACCTGCTGTGGCAGTAAAAATGTAAAACAAGGCGCAAATGATCCGATAATTCATGAGGGGGGGGGGGGATAAACACAATTTGGTGCTGCAGAATTTAATGATCCGTCCTGTTAATCATCTCGTGACCACTCAGATTCTTCTTTGGGCCTTTGAAGAGGTCAACAAGAGGTTCAACTTTGTTTGGTTCATGTTTAGTCATGAGTCAGAAGCAGATAAAAAAAATCATTTATGATGGATTGACTGTACATTGATTGTAGATTGTAGGCCCCTTCTGAGACTCATTGTCTGTGCATTGTGTTATTATTTGTTAGTAATTTGCTTGCGACTTGCAACTTGATGAATCCCACGTTTATTTTGTAACAAACGCCATATATTGTCGCAAGAGAGGCCTAAACTATATTTTACTCAGGCCCTCTGGTCAGGGGCCTCAAAATGGATGTCTTAAGGCCCCCGTCATGCCAGTTTTTTTTGTGCTTTATCGGTGGATGCAGTCTTAACTAAACAGGACCGTGTGTGAGTGTGACCAGATTTAATTGCCAAAAAGGAGCAAACACATGTAACCACGTTATGATTAAATGCTGCTAAACTGCGATTGGTACAGAAGTACATGACATCACCTGATCGCCACCTGCGTCACGACTGTAAGTATTTTTCGGGGATCTTTAACAAAGGAGTGGTTAATTAAATCACCACACACTAATTGCCTCAAGGTGAGATTGAAACCATCAGACCCCTTGAGGGTCTGGGGGCCCGAGGCTGCGTTGGTTGTAGCTTCACTCAATACATTTTTTTGGGGGGGAGCATCAATTTATACCCGCTAAACATCAGGATGTGCACACGCTGCAGGGGCTGCCCATTGTCCGACGGCCTATTATTCCGAGCTCCCAATAGCGCGAGAAATGTCCCGTTGGACAGAGAGCACATTTGTCCGACAGCCCGTTATCTGGAAAACAAACGCCCGTTCCTCCGAAAATACCAACCCCGGTGTGACGCCATAGCGTATAATACACACACAGTCCACCGTGTACTTTTCACACTGACACTGACACAGTGCAAATACAGGGGAGAATGTGTATTTTTGGAGTAATGGGCATTTGTTTTCAGTATAATGGCCTGTCGTAGAAATGGGCTTTCGGTCCAATGGGACATTTTTCGGACTGTTCAGGAATGTCTTGGAATAATGGGCCGTCGGAAGAATGGCATGGCAACTACAGGGTTTTTCTAGTAACTGCTCCTAGTTGTCGTTGAGTGAAAAGTAGTACAGACTGATTAAAAGTGACCAAATATGATTAAATAATCATTTACCAAGCTTTAGGCTGCTGGTTAGAAACACAGGTACGATTTGTACACTTCACTCTGAGCCCCGGGAATTTTTGTCTGACATTCACTATTTTCATTTTGCATAGATAATAAAAATCATCATCAGTTCCAGCCCTCGGTTACGGGAACGGTTAGCTTCCTTCTGAAATGCAGTGAATACAAGTAGCAAGTACCTGTACCTCCAAACAAAGCGCAGTACTTGAGTAGATGTACTCCTTCCTCTCAAAGCGTGAGATGTTGCGCTAAACGCCAGAAAAGGTTAAACCAACCGTACACACAAAGCAGCCCCTCCACTTAATTACAGCAGAACCAGAGCAGACAGGGAGCATGTTGAGAATGAGCTTAATTAATGTAGCAGTAAAAAGTGGCCCTCCCTCTCCATGTCCATTCTGCTGTTCAGTATTAGTTCCACTTCACTGCTCCCAAAGCCAGGAACAAATAGTGACTCTAATGATGGACATACAACCTTCCCCCCTTCTACCCTCCTCTCGCAACCCCTCGGCTGGTCTCGGGTCACCGCCCTCCCCTCCCTCAGCTCCCCTGGGACGGCAGAGCGGGGGGGAGTCAACCAGTTAGACAACCATGTTCACCCCATCAGCTCAGAGAGAGCAGAAGACAACCTTGCATACTGACTTCATTAGCACTGACAAGTTCGGGGGGGGATGCGGCTCAGTTTAGAAGACTTTAGAAATAGAGGAGAGGAGCCTCATGGGGGCGAGGAGGGAGTCAGCAGCTGCAGAAATGCAATGATGCAACTCCGGATTGTCGCTGTGCCAAAGTGTTCGCCGTGGTGTATTTCTGGGCCCAAACTTAACAGACTTTACAGGGGCATTCTGCTTCCTGTCTGGAGGCTACACAGACACAATTACTATGAAAAAAAAAAAAAAAAAGTCAGGATTCTGAGGTCATTAGGCTTCCTCAGCGAGTGCTGGGCAAGAAAATAAATGTATCTAATCATCAGCATTATAAATGAAAGCTTGCTCATATCGCAGTAAATAATTAATTATCACAATTGATCTCAATCTAGATTTCAGGTTGTTTTGTTCAGCCCTGTAATTTCACTGTTAACTATTGAAACAAAGATACTTTTTTTTTTCTTGTTGCATAAAATAATAAATCCAACCAGCGAGACAAATACGGTACTTCTTGACATGCACTTCATTACCTTCAAAGAGGTCACATTAACACTGATAACTGCACACTGGTTAGCAAGAAAATTACAGTTTCAACTCCAAAAGGTTTTAAAAGTTGACTAACTTAAACACTTGTACATTTAAATGCAAGATGTTAGGATTCAGTAGTACACTCAAACCCTAAAAACAGAATGGACCACAGTTAGAAGATAAGTAACAATATCATGATATAGTCATTTTTGCTTTGTTTGGTTTTGTTTTAAATCATTCAATTCAATTCAATGAATTGAGAAACTGTTGGATGAATAACATTACTTGTCAGGAATGTCTGTTTTGCTTCACAAAGTAAAGTATTGGAATGAAAAAAAATCATATTATATTAGATATATTATATTTCAGTATTTCTAAAAAGCTGATTATTGATTTGCCCACAGCCTGATACGACTAAAAATACGGAGCACAGTGGAGACAGTGTGGCCTCTGTGACAAACGTACTGTTGTCTCGTGGCGTGTATGGTCTCAAACTATTCCCCAACTTTTCTCAGAAATGTGTCAGAATGTAAAAAGAATCAACAGGAGACTCATAAGAGCAGCGAGCGCATGAAAACAATGTCGTGATCCCACCAGGTGATGCAGTCACATGTCTGAGGCAGCGAAGCAGCTGCCATGTTTTAGGATTATTCTGAAGCGACAAAATGAGTAGACGCTCTTGAAGAGCATACAATGGGACATATCATGTTCAAAATCCGGTCTAAACAAAACAAAAGGAATATCACATGAAATTAAGGTGTGAAAAGGTGCCATGAATGTTTTATGCCATCCAGCCACTGACATAAAGGATATAAATATTGTATGCAAAGAGAAAAATCCCCCGTTTGAAGTCTTGAGAGCAAAGACAGTGGGAGAGAAAGGGAGGGAAAGCAGGTAATTACTAGTGGAGCTGCTCTTTGACGGATTATTATACTAAAGCGGGAGGAGGAGGATCAACCAAACACGGCTAACCTCTAACAGTGCTGGTCTCCACCTATCAGTGACAGGAACATTACAACCCGAGGAGCCACTTCCACTTGACAAACTTTAACACGGAGCACCAAATCCCCAGACTGAAAAACAAAAAGACACCTGAAGCCTAGCGCAGGCGTCGCTGATGAAAAAGCTCAACGCGCGGCTGCTGCCGGAAAAACTTGTGACTAAACTTAAGCAGTTTTAATGAAGCGCCGAACTCAGATCATTCTCACAAAAGCGCGCGTGTTTTTTTTTTGGTGCAACGAGGACGATTCCGTGTTTTGCTTCTCCACTCCTTTGTTTGGAAACGTGTGAAGAAAGCATTCTTCTAAAAGATACCATGGACACCGCTTTGGAAAGAGTCACTGAGACCACATATCCTCTTCTACAAAAAGACACGGCTGTTTTTTTTTTTTTTTTTATTACAAATGTGTCTGCTGCCCCACCTGTTTGGAGAAGTTTTGGGGAAGTTTGAGTTATTCTGGTTTAGTATGGGAAAGGATAAGTCAGCTCAGACCATCTGGGAATATCTGACCTGACATTGAGGACTTTTGTGCACAACTAAAATAAAAAGTCAAGTAATCACAGAGGCTATGACAAGAATGCAAGAAAGAATCTAATAGGAGAAAAACGTGACTCAAGGCCCACTTACTAACTTTTTATTAAGGAAAGGCTCTGGAAAAAGTGAATTTCAGATGAAATCTTTGCAATTAATCTATAAATTTACTGAGAGATCATACTCAACTAACAGTTATTTTTAAATGGGCTACAGCAAGTAGTTTTCAGAAAATGATGATATTATTTTCACCCTTCAAAACACGGATGCTTTTCTACTAAAACTAAACTTATCTTCTCCAGAATCTCCTCCTGCAAAAATGTGATAAATGATTCACTTTCTAGTAAAAGTGGGAGACATCCCCTTCTGTCCCAACTGGACTGATTCTTGGGCCAATGAATACCGGGTAAAGAAATGTGAGTTTTTCAAAAAAAAAAAGAGAAATAAAATAATTTTAAAAAAAGTTCCCCTTTCATGAAAGTCCTTAGTGTTTGGAGCTGAGCTGCCTCCTCTTTCCTCGCCCCGGGGCAGGCTATCATCTCCAGTGACATTAGAGGGAGGGCAGACCCCACCCCACCTCTGCGGGGCCCGGGGATGGAAGGGATGAGAGAGGCTGACGGTGGATAGAGGAGGCTCTGCTGCTGGCCCCAGTCTCCCAGGTCCAGCTTCCTCTTTGATCACCGGCCCGCCGACCTCCATGTCTCCAAAACAAGGAGCCGGGGCCGGGAACATGCCGCTGAGCCTGTATCCCCTCCCGTCAGCCCTTGTTCCCTCCAAATATGAAAAAAGGGTTAATTGTATTTAACAATATGCTCTCTAACCCACCCACCCCTCCTCATCCCTGCTACCCTCCCCTCCTTGATTAGAATTAGAATCACATCTGGCACCATGTTCTGTCCCTCATTACTGCTGAATCTCATTACAACCCGCTCCCGTGGGAGGGACCGCGCCGGGTTTTTAAGCACACTTTTCGCTTTCTTCCTGCCTCTTGCTCATCTCATCTTCCTCGTCGCTCCTTCTCTTCTGCGTTTACATTAGCGGAAGTCCTCATCTGAGAGAATGACTGAGCACCACCAACCCTTCTCCAACCCCCCCCCCCCCCCCCCTCTCTCACACCCTCCTCCTCCTCCTCGAGCTTGGAAATTGTTTTACAGTGCCAATTAAAGTAGGTATGTTGAGTTTTTTCCAGAGTATGTATTATTCAGAGTGTATTATTTGTTGCACTCAAAAAAAGGAGAAGAAGAAGAAGAAGAAGAGAAAAAAAAGCCCTCACTAAAATAGGACTAGCAGAGTAAGTTCCACTTACTTGCAATAAAAACTACACCAAAGGTTTGGAAATATAGTCAACATAAGGAAAACGAGGGAGCTTATTTATGGTGCCCTGAAGTCCTACTGAATAATAGAAACCTCCACATGTGAAACTTTGTTTCTTTGCACCCTTGTGCAAACACTGTGTCTGAGTGGGAATTAATTTTAGTGCAGAGAAAATAAAGAAATCTGTAAAGTTTGAGTCCAGAATGTTTTACCTCAGTAAAATATTCATTTAAAACCGTGGCAAGGGGAAACCGTCTCCCTGCACACTTTGTAGGCTACACTTGTGAGGCAATAAGAGTCGGAACGTATAATCAAAGCCTTTTATTTGCACTTTTAAGATACATATATAAAGTAATAAAAACATACACGAAATAAAAATACTGGCGCAGTGATGTCTGACAAAGTTTGGACCCTGCGTCAGAGCGCGCGGCTCTGATGGTCGCAGGGAAGCCCTGAGGTTCCTCCTATCGCTCAGCTCTAGACCATCGGCGAGTCGCACAGCGTGCACGGCGCCTGCAGTATCTTCTTGATCCACTCCGGATCTGCGGGGGGAAAGAAAACAAGCCGTGTTTGTACTGGAGGTTTCTAAATATGTATGCGATTACGGAGACTTTTTAAAGCCACTTTCAGACTTGCGCTTCATTATGTAAATGCGATGGGAATTTTACATGTCGGCTCTCATATTTGAATAAATATAACTTTCAAAGACAGCCGGCTTACTAGATTGGACCTAGCAATGTTTGACGTGAAGGCTACAGCAGTGTGAGGTTAAACACACACACACACACACACACAGATTAAATACACGTCTCGTAACACCTAATAAATTCCTTGCTTACTTTTTGTAAGACAGATCTTGATCTGCAGATTTTTAACTCATTTCACACGCACAAAGAATCAGTTTAATAAAACACTGAATGAGCCTTTTTCTCATGGCAGATCACTCTATACACTATTTGCATTGCAGGGTAAGGAGAAAAAAATAAATAAATCAGAGTCCGAAGGCAACATCAGTGTTCATTAATTAAGCTTTCAACTGCAAAACAAGTTTGAAAAGTGATGCAGCCTGCGAGAGAACGCTCTTCTTCCTTCACACTGATCCTTACTCTAAAACTCCACCAATGTTTTTAAAGCCCAAAAACTTTTTTACTGATAGATGAAGCCGGCAAACGTTCCGCGTCTGAAGCCAGCAGTAATTGCCGCACGTGGTTCAAAAACTAAATCAAGAAGAAGGCCGAAAAAATGTGTAAGATGTTTGTTGGGAGACAGGAGCTAAGATGACTTTGACAGATGCCGAGAACAAACTGCGCGGAGCTGTCAGTCTTTAGCTCAGATAGGCTGGAATGACCAGGCGAGCCGTGCCTCGGGCGATCAGGCGAGACCCGTGAAGAACTGGAATGCATGTAGCAGTCAGATGAAGCCGATTCCTCAAACAGAGCCGAGTACCCCCCCAATAAAAGGTTATGGAATTAAACATGTCAGAAAACACGTAAAAAGGTATAATTTTATATATTTTACTTTCCCTGCCTGCGGTCTTTGTCGTGCACATGCTGACATGTAAAAAAAAAAAAAACGATTAGAAACCCGGCCGCACGTATATACGTGGCAAAGAAACCGACTTTCTTCAGGAGAAATCAAGCTGGGATAATTGGGTTTCTCTAATCCCCTACTACGATTACAGAAACTGAACGTCTTGTTTACATGACGTTTAAGAAATCAGGTTACAGCAGAAGGTCAACGATGACCCGGTTACCTAAGTGCATGAAAGCTGCACACTAAGCATCCATGAATCAAACTGAATAAAATCATACAAATGATTCAACTGTCAAAAAAAAAAAAAAAAAAAAAAAAAGGAGGCAGCCCTGGATCAAAAATCAGACATGGTAATTCCTTTGTAACAAAGAAAGCAGCTCATTTCTACAGCCATTCATGTTTTTGGAGTCTGAAGTTTTTTCCAGCGGCAGAGCGGGATGAAGGCCGACGTTGAAGGTGACAGGAGGAGATGGCTGATGGAGAGTGAGACTGTGAAATGGAGGTGGAGAGAGATGGAAAGTGGCGCTTACCCTCAGGCTCTGGCAGTCTGGCAATGGTATCCAGCAGGAGGCAACGTCTGAACGTCAGCGTCTGGCAGGCCTGGTGTGACAACACACACCTGGAGGAGACCGAGAAAAAGGCATTAGAGAGCGAGGCTGGCAGGGACAGACATGCGCGCGCGCACACACACACACGCACACACACAACTACACACACAGACAGACACAAAAGTAGAGCAGAAACAGCACAGAGGTCCAACTGATGGGCACAGATTTCCCTCTCTGTGCCCACCAGAGGCACCGACGTTCTAGCTCGCGAGAGAAGGCAGGGGAAATGTTTGACAGGGGATATTTATGAGACGATGAGAGGGGTGCATGGGTAAATATCAAAAGGTGGGAGGCTTGATTACAGCTCCGCGAAGATAAATAAACCGTCAAAGAAGGCACTTGGCATTAAGATTCAATTCATGTCCTGTCAGGCTCAACTGTGGCATCTGAACCCTGCGGAGCTTGTTGAGGCTAAAGCTAATAAAAAACATCTTTAGTGGATTAGATCTGAACCTGTGGAAGACAATGATGTCCACAGACCACACCTGCACATACATACACTCCACAAAAACGAAGATTCTATGGACGTTTGTTAGAATTTAACATTTTAAAAGCGTTTATTTGCCGTTAAACAAAACATGTATGCTACCTTGCCTGAACCTGATGCCTTAATAATTTAAGCTTGATGGGTTAGCCGTCATGCTCCCTTTCCCTCCATCCAAGTGGATCAATGACCCAACACAGTGGCCAGATATTGCTTACAATGAAGGTATCATAAGTGTCTGTAATAACCAACCTGTTAATAGCCAACAGTTTGACCTGGATTTAGTTTGCCGCCGACAGTCTGCTGTTACACTGTGTGAATTTACTCCAGCAGCCTCCCACGCGAGCTGGCTGTCAAGAAGCAGTAACTGTCACGAGCGTCATTTAGCTATTTACGACACCGACGGTGAATAATCATGTTTTTATGTGTCTCAAATATGTTTGTTTCTTACACGGCATTGTCCAAATGACTTGAGTAATTCAAATATGCTGTCATCAAACAGGGGTCTAACACAGGGTGTCCCAGTAGCTCACCTGATAGAGTGTCTGCCCTGCATACCAGGACTATATCTTTACTGCAGCAGCAGTGGGTTCGATTCCAACCTGTGGCCCTACGCTGCATGTCACTCTCCCCCCTTGCCCCCCTCCTCTTTCCTGTCTACCTTCAGCTGCACTGTCAAATAAAGGTGAAAAAGCCCAAAAATATTTTTTTTTATTTAAAACACTGCTGCTGTTTTCTGGAGGCTCATACACTCTTACTTCCCTCCTATCGGGATCCTTTCCAGGAAGACTGTGGAACTGGAGATCTGGATTTGTATGTTTATCTGTTTTACAACCTGCTACCTCACAGCTTTTTACTATTTTCCTGTTTGTCTTGCTAAAAAAAACCAAAAATACAAGAAAGTGTGTGAACGCATGATTCTTTCCACCCAAAAAGGGGAGAGTGTGGTGATGGGTGCTTGATGACACAATGCCGGTCTGCTGTGTACCTGAGCCACATGTGACCGTTTTCACAGGTCGCTTGTTTGTAGTCCGCGAAGGGCACCACCGCCTGACACAGAGAGCAGCGCTCCAAGAACGTCTGCTTGTTCATCTTGTTCTTGATGTGGCCAATCAGAACCTGAGGGTGACACACACAAACGCAGTCAGAGGCTGTAAGTGAAGGCAACACAAAGTTAGAAACTCTGATATGAGAGCTGATCAGCAGTAGCGGCTATACAAACCTCACCTGATGGTGGATACTAGACATGTCATGAACATGTATAGAATATATACAGTACATGTTCCATTTCTGATATTTCTGTAGTTTGTTGTTTTCTCAAAAACAAACAGGAAATCACTTAGACTGTTGAAGTTAGTCTAAGTAAGTTTTGCAGCTGTGGTGGCAATTATAGGATAACTGCTGCAACTGAAACATACACTGCATTTCCAGAAATATGTGTTTACCATGCTTTGGCCTGGACCTCTATTCAACGGAGTTGAGAACCAATAACGTTTGAATTCTAGAGAGGAAAAGTCCCTTCACTTACGGTATGCCCCATGGGACCTTGGGTGAAATGCTTATGGTAGTCAGTTGCAAGAGACAAATATTTTTGCCATGAGGTATATACATTATGTTTGGCAATTTTAAAAGAGGTTTTGCAAGTCAAAAAAGTCAAAATGGGGCGGCATTTAGCTCAGTTGGTAGAGCAGCCGCCCCATGTGTGAAGGCTCAGTCCTTCCTGCGGGAGCCCATGGCTCTTTCCCGTATGTCATTCCCCATCTCTCTCTCCCCTCATTCCTGTCACTCTTCAGCTGTCTCTATCAAAAATAAAGCTTAAAAAGGCCAAAAAAAACCCCAAAACAACAACTCTTTTTTTAAAACTACTGAATGAGCTATATCATTCGCACAATACACATAACCAACATGGTTATCACAGCAGTAGCTCAGTCCATAGAGACTTAGCTTGGGAACCGGAGGGTGGCCGGTTTAAGTCCAGCATGGACCAAAACATGGAAGGTGGCCTGGTAGCTGGAGAGGTGCCAGCTCACCTCCTGGAAACTTGAGTAGGGTACCGAACCCCCCAACTGCTCGCAGGGCACTGCTCAGGGGGGCTGCCCATCACTCCACCATCTCTCTCCACATTTGCATGTCTATGAGCATTTGTACTGGAAGTGTTTGGGGTTAAAATGCATGTAAATAAAACTGAGTGAAAAAAGAATTTCCCCGTTGAGAGTTTAATAAAAAGTATCTGCTTCTTCTCCTTTTACTAGGGGACGAGGGGGGAAAGTAAGAAAACAGGTGAAACTCCAGACAAAAAACTTCCATGAGTGGTATGGCGAGGACCCAATGTGTGTCCAACTCCAGTGACTCTCAAACACATCTTGACCGGTTGTAAGACCAACCTCGCACAAGGCCGCTACACCTGGAGGCACAACCAGGTCCTCAAGAGTCTGGCAGCAGCTCTTGAGAGCAAGAGGAATACCACCAACTCCTTGCCCCTGAGAGCAACCAGTTCCATCATGGCCCCAACCTTCATCTGAAAGGGACAGGAAAAGCCCAACCATGCCCCTACCACACCAGAAGCTGGAGAGCTAGCCATGGCCCAGAACTGGAAGATGCTAGTCTATATTGGCCAGCAACTAATCTTCAGGCTGCTGAAAGACCTTGGCATCCATGGACAGACTCTGTGACAGACAATTAGATCAGTCTCTGAAGCGGCTGAAAGAAACAGCCAGTGGGTCAAGCGGAAGGACCCTTGCTGGGCTCAAAGAACATCAACAGGACCCGCTCACTAAGTCCCCCCCACCCCATCCCTTCCTTGAGAACCCAGGTCACAACCTTCCAGGAGGAGGGCAAAGGTATGTGGTCAGCTCTAGGCTTGACTCAGGGAAGAGGACGCCCCCTGTCTTGCATAGTCCTGTGGGCTGTGCCATTTAAACAACCAGACAATTATCGTGTTTGGGCATGGGATTCAAGCTCGAGTCTGTTCACCCCATAGCTGGCCACCTTTGATGAGAGCATATAGTGTTGAAAGGCCGATGGCAAAATGGCACAATGGACAGTTTACCATCACGTGTTTCATGATTCTCATGGTGGGACTTCACCTCTCTGTTTTAAGGGAATCTGTGAACTTCCTGTTTTTTAGAGGATGAAATGCTGTTTGCTGATAGAACATATTCACAGGCCATTTTCTTATCTTAACTGGATTCCTAGGCTTTTTCCTAGACTTTACTTCACTTTACTGTGCAGCTACAACACGTTGGATTATCTAAATATCACTTTGGCATCATCAGCATATACCAAACATCACGTGACAGGTGATGCTGAGTTTTACCTCGGAGTCTCTGTCGTTGCCGTCTTTGGAGAGGTACTCCACCAGGCCACAGGTGGGTATGCTGGTGTTCTGAGCAACCCACGTGTTGAGGTACACCACCCCCAGCACCTTCTTCATGTGCTCTCTCATCAGGTGGGTCTCCACAGCATTGATCCACGCCTGCACCTCCGCCATCTGCTCCTCTGGGTTGGCCTCGTGTTTTACTTCCTCAGGCTCACCTTCCTCTTGTGCAGACTCTTGTTCGTCCTTTTCGTCCACCTCTTCCTCGTCCCTCACAAACACCTTGCTCGCCTCGCGCGTGGGTTTCCAGCGGTGATCCGTAGGAGGCGACTGCAGCGACTGGTAAAGTATGCGCACCAGGAAGAGCTTGAGCCGCCACAGGTAGGGCGAGTCTACTTCCTGTATCTTTTGGTCGAGCTCCTCCAGCAGCGACGCAGGGATGCATTTGTTTTTCAAAATTTGCCACCTGACGAGATTGAGCAGGTCAGCCATTCTGTACAAGTTCTGCGTGGGGGACTGTAGCAGCAGTTCTGCTGCCATTTCTGGCGTTTTCAGGGTCACAAGGTGAACATGATATGTCCTGTTAATTGGATGAAAACCACCAACCAAGCCTTGCGTGCTGGCGAGTGCAATAAATGCTCCGTTGTGGCTCACGGCAATCCCATGTATCCTCCTCCCCGTTAGGGTTTCAGGTCGCAACATGTCCTCCTGTTTGAAAATCAAAGTGTTCTCTGTGAATGTTGGCGTTAGCTTTTTTATCCAACCATCTATGGAACACGTGTACACCGCAACGCCCTGTTGACTGACCGCTAACGAGACTACGGGGAGCGAGTGCAGCCCGGCCACATGAGAGTTGTGTACATTTAGTCCGGCTGGGGAGATCATGAGCAAACACCAAAAGACGTAGCAGCCGCGCGACGCAACGATAAGGCTGCATCTGGATTTTTGGATGGGATGTACCATCGGGACGCATTTGATGTTTTCCACTGCGATCTCGTCGCACTCCTTCCAGAGGATGACCGGGTGTCGGAGGGTGAAGTAGCCCTTCACTCCCGACAGGCTGACCGGCATGATCTTGACAGGTCCCACCTCACTGCCGATGATCAGCCCACTCATCCGGCGGTCTGAGCTTTCATACTCCCACCACGCCAAGTCACTGGGCCTGGTCACGCCTGATTCGACGATGTCGTAAAACACGACATCCGCCCCGTTTGTGAAGGGCAACACAAACTTCCACAAAACAAGGTCGCCGTTTTCCATCAAGACGGCAAGTAGGACCATCTCCACGTCGATGCACGTGTTGTCCGGCTGAGCCTGTTTGATCGTGTAAACGCTCGACCACTCCATCCTAAGAGGAGTCTGCATGCGGTAGCGCCGCTGCAGCTCGTCAAAGTCCAGCAGGTTCTCCTGCGGAGGCTTGTTGTCCTTTTTGGCGTAGCCTCGCTCTTTTATCCTCTCACTGTACTTTTTGGTGAGGTCGACTAGTACGTTCCACTCAAGACGCTTGTGGCTGTTATGAATGGTGAGCCTGTGGTCAAATGTGAGACAAGCGAGCAAACAGCGTCCACTAGAGTCACAACCCAAAGGAGACCAGCTGGAATATTTTATTCCTTTCTGGACTACTGCCGATGGATTCATCACTGCGTCGGCCAGAAAGAGCTGCCTCACTGTGGGGTCCGGATGTGTGGTGAACTTCTCCGTGGCTTGAGCTAGCTCTGCTGCCGGTCCCACCTTAAAGTTTCAAACACAAATGAAAGGTTTGAGGTTAAATGTCAGCTTCAGGAAGGATTGCAAGTCATTTCAGCATCCATCCAAACTACATTTGAAATAACTGCTGTGTTTTTTTCAAAACTGTACTTTGACTGTCGCCATCCACTGCTCCCTCAGCAGCCCTCCTATTTACAAGCCGTTCATCAGATCTATAAATGACAGCAGGAAACCAACATTGCCTGTCTGCCACTGTGCCTGGTGCTTTATGAAACCCAGTATTTTATCTGCCAAGTGGATTTTTGGAGTGTAGACGAACCTATAAACAATCATGTTTACACAGCGGAGCAGCTGCACAGAGACAGATCTACCACGGCTAAATTGTTTTTCAGTTTCTCTTTTCTGTCAGCACTTGTATTCCATCGCTGCAATTATCTTTCAGTTCAGCAAATAATGAAAATACAAAAACATCCTTCGCTGCCATACTAATAGCACACGAGTGAATATTAGCTTGGCTGTTTCTAAGGCCCACAAGTCGCTTTACAAGTAGTACAACAAATAGCAGTATCACTATGCAAAGAGACTCACAGATGTCATGTTGTATATTCTTTCCACTCATTCGTGCTCCTCAATGGCAGCGGCATTACCTTAAAATGTATTGACACTTGGGATGCAAAGCACTGGGGAGGGGGGGGTTCGATTTAAATGTTGTTTTTGTGCCACAGGACCGATCATGAGTAATGGCTAAAGATAACGGAGCCATATGCCATCAAGTAGATATTCATGGAAGAATAATGTGTAACTAACACATCTGAATCAGTTAATTTAACTTTTTATATGGGAAAAATACATCAGACAAATTATCATTCAAAGCAGAGTATCTTAAATGGACTTTTTCAGTTCATCTGCAGACAACACTTTGTGTCTTATACCAGTTTAAGATGTTACAGTAATGAATTTGGTCCAATTTGGTTTGAACATAACCAGTTCCCCCTCACAGGAACCATGTTACATCCCAGTATCCTCATACTGGAAAATCATCAGGCAGAGTCAGAGTGAACTGAGGAAATTATTCTGGTGGACTACTCTTTAGTTTACTACCTGCGGACAGCTCCACTTTTAGGATCTTTATGAGACACTGAGGTCAGTCCATGAACATGAGCAGAGGGTGTATAGAGTTTGGAAATAGGTAGCACTCCCCTTTAACTGCCTGCGTCTCCGCTGGGGGGAGAGAGGGCGGGAACTCCACTCTGACTCCATCAGGAGTCAGGTGCAGCAGCTGCATAGTACAGTACAGTACCGGATGTACAGTGTGTTTATCAGAGGTTTATGAACACGGTCGACCACCTGACTGCATGAGAACGGAGCACACATCCAGCACCATCAGGTACCAGCCTCGATGTTTGCGAGCTACAGTTGTGTTTACAGACGCGCTCGCAGAGCTGACCGAACATTCGTGCATATTCACCCGCAGTTTGTAGGACTCCGTCGGGACGGGGATGGAGGTCCTGTGCAGGGTCAGCTCCTGTTTGCTGCTGTGGACATCACACACCAGCTCCATCAGCGACAGGGAGTTGTTGGTGCACACAGCCAGGCGGTGATCCTGCGACCAGGCGAGCGGCTGCAGCCCGCACACCGGGGAGACGAGCGGGACGTCGGGCTCCTGCTTCACCGGAACATCCTGCCTGGATATTAGCAGAGCGTCCTCGGACTCCGGCTCCGTCTTGATTACTACATTTCTGGGCAGTGTGTGAACCGGATCAGACGGACTGGCGGCCGCCATGTTTTCTGAGCGGTGGAAGTGACGTTGAGAGAAGGCGGGAGGAGAGGAAGGCGGGACTTCCGGCCCAGAGTTAAATAGTGCACCGTGTATGAGACGTTAAAAGCAATAAGATGAATATCTGATATGTATAAATATCAAAATATAGACTTAACTGTGTACAGCCTGATATAATCAGTTTTTCTGACGTGGTGTCTCATTATTGATTCTTGTCCTGAAGTGTATTGTATTGAAGGTATTGGCCCTCTCATGTTGGGATCAAAATATTAGGAATATCTCTCAGTGATAAAGCAGTCCACTTCAGTGCCATTGCAAACTAATACCTTCACCGCCTCAGACCGTTGCACTGACTTCAAATGAAAGAGCCCGAGAAGAGAAAACCACTGTTTGGTTAAGCTGCGCACAAAACTGAGGTCCACCACACTCATTCTAAGAGGTCATGAGGGAAAAAAGGGTGGCGACAGCTGATTTAAATCAAAATGATTTCTCATAACTTGGGAAAAAAAATCAGTTGTTACCTCATAGCCATCCACCCACACCTGTTCTACACTCTTCAGCTGGAGCCGGATTTAACAGTAGAGAGGTGCATCTATATAAGGCAACAAACATTTAATAGGCTCAGCCTTTGTATTGAGCAACAACAAACAGGAAACATGCTGAAAGCAGAAGTTCAGCTCATTTCCGTGCGAGGAGCAAATGAACGTCTGTGTGTGTGTGTGTGTCAACAGCTTCTCCTTCATAGTAAAGACAGAAGTGTATCATTTCTGTTTACAAAGTGATTGTTGCAGTCTTTGACCTCTAACCCACTGTGTAGCTATCAGATAAAAATGACTGCATCAAATGCAGAAAATGCATCTCTGATCTCTGTAATGATGCCCTTTGAACACGCCACTTCACATGAGCGCCAATGAACCTGCCATTACAGCTTGACAGACTGTTAGCATCTAAAGTAAGCACAATCAGTAACCCAGTAATATTACCGATTAATTACCCATACATACTGTGCAAGTTATTATTAAAAATGTTTATACGCTTCTTCAGAATGATAATTTTTTTCTGTTTATATTTAAATTAGATCACTGAGCCACTACTAAATAAGGGAAGAAATATTGTACAGGATAATTAATTTTTTACATTAATATGCTTTAACAATTAAGTTTAATGTGAATAAAATATGAAAACAGCTGTATAAGCAATTTGTCTGTAATCATGCTGGTTAACACTAACAATATACCTTGTAGGTATATTTATCTTTTAAAAGACTGCAATCAATTAATCACTAAAGATATTTTTCATTTGTTTTATGTGGAAATTGTGTTTTGATTTCAGTGATGTCTCAATGTCTCAGAAGAAAACTGCAGCCTTGGACAGTGTGTCAGGACTTGCACATCTTTGTTTTAATTTAATTAGATTAGATGAAACTTTAATGATCTCCACGGGGACATTTTATAATCTAAGTGACACATCCACTCAAAGAGGGTAAGTCTCTGTTGAAACAGAACTGACACTCAACAATGACATATTCACCACACTGAGAGGAAAGAGAGAGAGAGAGAAAAAAAGAATGAGCCCAGTCCTTGACAGGGACGACATCAGTCACTTCATCTGTCCGAGTGCAGTCACTCATCACCAACAGAGATCATTAATTGTCATATTTCATCGTTAATGAATGAAAATATGAAAACTGTCCCGTCCGCAGTTGATGGCTCAGATATATATCAGCATGTTTTATGCGATGAGTCACACAACGCTCCAGGACCGGTCAAAGGTCAAACTGCTGCAGTGGGATGCGGAGCTGGAGATTCCCAGGCAGACAGTGATTTGTTACAGCCCCTCACATGAACGCTCCTCTCTCAGTATAGCTGCCTGACTCTCAGCAAGATGACAGCGGGATTTCAACAGGCAGAGTTATTTGTCACAAAACAAATTGTTACAAATCTGTGAGACAAATATAGAATAGCGCGCCCACCGTGTTTTAATCTCTCATTTTTCTGTCTTTTGTTTCGATAATCGAAATGAATAAATGAACGAGGACCATGGTATGTTTCATTCTTAATGAAGCGTGTAGTGAATGAATATTTCACACACCTGCTGTGTGTCTTTGGTGGGTTTTGACTGGGGACCCAATCCCAGCCTGGGACGTATGAATGTTGGATTAAACATTCATCAAATGCTGTCACAAAAACTTTATCTTCCCCTGTCAACCACACATAAAGGTGGAAAACAGGCCCCAGCGCAGGCCAAAGCAGTCCAGCCATGAGTTGAACCTCAGCCTTTGGTTTACTTATTGTGTGGTAGTGGAATTATTTAGGCTGCACTGCAGTCATGTCTCAGGGTATATAGGTTATGTTGTGTGGGTTTATGGATATGGATGGGGTCACCTCAGGTCAATCCCCTGCATCTCTAATATCCATCTGCTGTATTGTTATTGCCTGCAGGTTCCTCCTCAGCCTTTCAACCCTCAGTAGACCACATCCTCTGCTGTTTGCTCGCTTCGAGTGTCACTGGAGCTGCTTACATGTATCTTGTGAGGAAGCCCGCAGGGACGTTTTGATGCATGGTTCATCATACATGTTTTAATCATTCAGTCTCTCAGACACCTCCCAGGAGGGGGCTGCTGCAGCACATTACCGAGTACACACAATTAGTGATATAATCATGATGATGATAATGAAATGTATTTAGAGCATATCAGCGTGGTTCATTCTGTTCGGGGAGACATTAGCAGGACTGCAGCCCTGGAAAAAGCCTCGGCGCTCGGGCTCCTGGCGCTCTCCCTCTGGAGACTGGCAGAGCCCGGCAGGTTGCCACGTCAGAGATTAGCAGTCATAGCAGTCGACTTGGCGCTCCTTCTGCGCCGTCAACTGCGAAAGCCTCACCTGACAGGTGTTGCTCTCAATCAGTGCTCCTCTGCCCCCCCATACTGTCCTTGGAGTGGGAAGGGACAAGGAAGCCTCCCATCCCCCTTTATACATCCTGACAGCCTCTACAAGGCTGCACTGAGCTTACGGGGCATCACAGAAAAGCATACGGCAGATAAGAAATGGCAAATCCCCCTCTCAACGAGGAACTACTGATATCACATCAGTGACATCAGTAGGAAACACAGTGCCGGCCTTTTATTTAGCTCCCCTCAGGGATGTTCAGTCACCTGTTAAAGGTCAAGGTGAAAGGATGTCAGGATCAGAGGGAGGGCTTCAATGGTGGAATAACGGTACATGCTGAGAACTGTTTTAACAGATTGTAGGCCAGAGCAAAACCAAGGATCACTTGTTAAAAATAACACTGGAGGGCCAAAGGTGTCTTTGTTTCTGCATAAAAATGAATGTAAATTTCTGGCAGTGTTCTACTTAATACTGACTTGCTAAGGAAACCTGACATCTACCCACCACATGCCTACAGTAATGAGGGAGAATAAGCACGTTCACTTTTACAAATAGAAAAAGAAATTGAACAGGCTATGTCTATGGCTGACATAAGTGAACATGAGAGATGAAACACATGAAAAAACACCTTGCTGTGAATGATTTTCTTTGGAACTGCTTTCTACCTAAGACAGACAGTGTGTTCTGTGGTTAATACAGAGTAATAGCAGCCGCTGACTGTTTGTCGTTTTTTATTTAATTTAAAATTTCAGTGCTATTCAGAATAAGAAAATACAAAATCAATAAAAAAAAAAGAAAATACTACCTCTTACGCTTCAACATTTAATCTAATGGACGGCACAGTCCTGCAGTGGTTAGCACTGTTGACTCACAGCAAGAAAGAGTTTGAACCCACCAGCCGACTGGGGCTTCTCTGGAGCGGAGGCCTTGTTTTCTTTCTTCCACCTTCCTGTGTGAAGTTTGAGTGTTCTCTTCATGTCTGTGTGGGTTCTGTCCGGTACACTAGCTTTCTCACACAGTCCAAAGACATGCACGTTTATTATTATTAGGTTATTTAGTGACTCTAAATTACAATTAGGCGTGAATGTGGGTGTGAATGATTGCTTGTCTCTATGTCAGCCCTGTGTTAAACTGAACCCCCCCCCTGAAACCCTGATGAGGATAGATAGATAGATAGATAGATAGATAGATAGATAGATAGATAGATAGATAGATATAGATAGATAGATAGATAGATAGAGCATCCACAAGATAGATACAAGCATCCAGTAGCAGTATGCAAACATACATTGAACATAATTAGAATTATTAGGATACGTGGTTATGGAAAATTAGTTAATATAAGCTACTCATATTTTCTTTTCTAAAAAATATTCAATTAATGTGATTTGCCTTAAAATAATGAATAAAAAATAATGACCATTATTTTTTTAAAATTCAGAAGTGAGAGCCACTGTTTAGTTTGTCCATTCTGGGCTACTGTAGAAACATAGCAGAGCAACATAGACATCATATGAAAAGCTCATTCTCTATGATTATTTCGATTATTTTAGGAATCCAATTGGCTGTGCCTCCCGCACACCTTGCAAAATGGCGGACTATTTAAACGTCATGCCCCGCCCACTCTGTTGGTCAACGTGGACTGTGAGCTGCTGCTCATGCTAATGCTGCTGCTGATGCTAATGTTTATGTTTATGTAGCTTTTCAGAAACAAACTATTCTGCCAACAGTCTTCACACACCCCTCCACCACTGAAGCTGAAGTGCCTGGTGTGTGGGGAAAACTTTGGATGTGGAGCCTTCTGATTTATCATCAGCTGTGATACCAGAGAGATGCCTCACTTCAGCAAGGTGAGTAAGCTTGCTAGCTTAATTGCTGCTTGTGCTAACATGTATAATGAGTGGGTGCTGGCTCTTTTTCCAGTCGTTGTTAATGTCTTGAGGCTGTCTTGTTTGTTAGCCGGTGCTAATTTGTGGCCTTATAAGCCTTTTTTTTCACATACTTTGACATGTCTCAGTATGAAACGCACTGCTTTAAATATTCAAATTAATGATGGCTAAATTAGATTTAGCTGCTTTGCTTTCTGGCTCACTGTCATGCTCGTTAATGTTATTTGTAACACCTGTACTTTCCCTGCTATGACAAGTTAAAATGTCTGTGGTGAGAAGTAAATGTATTCTGCTTAAACTTTGGGCAGAATTTATTTTAATTCTGAATTATTTTCAGCTGGTAGCTAAGTTATTTTCTTTTGGTTTGTTGTTTGGCAGATTAAGGTGCTTTTTACATTGAAATATGAATCCTCTAGTTTCAGTGTTTGTGTAATGAGCTGAATTTGTTTTTGCTGCTTGTTGTGTTGGGGGAGGGCTTCCCGTCAGCTCACTGTAACTTGGTTTCTGGATCAGAGTGTGAAATTGAATGCCATCGCACTTAGATTAGAAACTTAATACTACATAAAGTTTCATAAGAAGCAAAGCTCTGTGCCAAACTATATCAGGCAGACTGCCGGGTTTGGATTCGTCCATCAAAATTCACCAGTGTGTAATGTTTGCAGTTTAAAAAAAAAGGCCAGTGGTTGACAGCAGAGTAGTTTTCACATCATATCTCTGGTCAAATGCAGTTTTTGAGGAACTACTGTTGTCACACTTGCTGCTTCCTGTGTTAGTGCGGCTCACATACTGTATCATGCGGCTGTGGTGCCAAGCTTTTTTTTGTGTTGGACTGAAGAGGAAGCTGTTTCTTGCAAAAGTGCATCTGCCATTGCGTACATTTCTCATTGGAGCTTTGTTAAATTTAATATGTCATCAATGTTCATATTAAACAGACTAATGCAGTGCTCTGACTGGGACGATTGCTTGGCTGCTGCTTGAGGCTTTCTCAATGTCATCAACCTGCACAGTTGGACATGCAGTAGTTTTAGATCCATGCGCCACTAGTTTTATTTCATTTATATCCTTTATAAAAGATGCCATCACTATTAGGCAGTTTATTGTGTTCCCAAAACATCAGCCACATCTAAATTATTAATAGTATCACTATGAGCTTGCTACCTTCTAAGTTAAATGACATTAAATTGACTGGATGGAGGCCATAAACACTACACACATGAACAGCAAGATGACAAATAACTTTATGCATTAACATGACAACATGTCAAAACACACTTGCTGAAAGAAAAGCCCTGCCATTGAAATCCAACCCTTTTTCATCCGGACATAACAATGAATGAATGAAATGTTTATCACTACATCATCGGGTTCTCAGGGTGTTACAATGGATGCATTATTTATTGAAGGTAGTTAGCTAATGTTAGCCTAATAACATTTATTTGACAAGTTAGCCACGTTCACGTTCAGACCATTCTTTGGCTTTGTGGGGCGATGTCTCTCAGCTTTTTTGACAACCGTTCGTCCAAACTACTTCACACTGTACCTCCTTGCGTCTGCAGACAGACAGACAGACAGACAGACACTGCATTTTAGTCAGATGTCGAGTCCGTGACATTTCCTCACCCTGCAGTATGACCATTATCCCGAGTTTCTGCCTCAACGTTGTGCATCTTTAAGTGAATCATTTTCAGAATAGAATTTATGACAAAATATCTTTGTCATGCAAGTTTTTCTTTAGGACTAAGTTTAGAACTAGCGTCTGTTTCCTAATAATTATCTGAAGGAAAATGATGAGCACTGGCAAAACAGTAAATCACCTGTGACAATTTTGCATGATAATATTTATCCGCAGGACTGTAATGTATTAGAAGTAACTTTCTAGAACTGCTGAATCAAAGATCTATTTGTGTAGTTTACAAAATCCTGCCACAACACATGAGCTAGAAGGTGTGTTTACCTGAGGCCAGGCCCTAATCTGGGGGTTATTAAGGGAAACATGGAAATTGATTGGGTGGAATTCAGGAGGAAAAACCAGCCTTTCTATTTATTCCCAGCGATAATGGCTGAATTATTCATCCCGTGTGATGATTAATTAAAAAAGGCCCCAGGTCCTGTGGCAGGTACAGGCTGCCGAGGCACACACTGACATTCCCATGTGATGTGCTGCATGTCTCTGCCTCCGCCTGCCCTCCTCCTGCTTTCCTCTGCGTGTCTTTAGGGAAGGTGCCCTCACACACACTTTACATGCCCGTGCACCCAGCTCTTTAACCTAATGCACAAATACATGGGGTGAAAGACTAGGGCCTGGTAATCATATGTAAAAGCAGACTGCGGGTCAAGTTCAAATAGTCTTCATGGCTTACTTTAGCCTTTTTCACAGTGTCTAAGACTTCAGCTGCTTCTACCTTAAACAGATACAATAAAAAAAAACTGGACCCTGCAGTGTATAATATACTGTATGTGTTGAATTATTGTTAATATTCTGAGTATTGTATCGTTTGTTATAAAAAGAAAGATGCAACCTTACAGAGTTTGTTTCAGGATTTGAAACATTAATATTTAATACCTTTTGCCCTATTGTCTTCAGAAGGATAGGAGCAACAGCAATGAATGAAAACATCTTCAGCTGTCAGTAGTGAATAGATTGTCTAACAACACAACACACAAATGACTGATCTCTTACATTCCAAATAGACTGCTGGAATATGTTTAAATGTCACACAGGTCACAGTGGAATTAAAAGAAATCCAGTGATTGTTGTGTTTAATATCAGTAGTTTAATTTCACCGCTTCGGAAAAGTTACGGCAGCATATATGTATGAGGTTGACATTTCCTCTTTAGAATAAAGGATATGGTCCTTTGCGGTGCCGTGTAGTATTAAGTATTAAACACAAAGTTATGGCCACACAAGGAGAACCTGTTTGCTCGTGGATGCAGTTCAGTTTTATTGGACAGCCATATTTGTATCACCAGCACTGTTTTGCGGAGAGACCTTGTAAACATTATACAGAGTGCTAAGTTACTCTGGACATTTTAGCACTACTTCCACAGTTCCTTTGATGTTATTACATTTGATATCTCTTTTTTAAGTTATTATTTTATTTCCAATTGTGCTATCTGAGCAGGGACATGATGATTTTTGGCAGTATAGAAATAGAATATGGTAATTAGTGCCTACAGGTTGGTCCATTTGCTGTGAGTGAATGCAAGGATCTTTGACCACAGCTGTTCAAAGCTGATTGTGTGAGTTGGCTCTGCAAGACACCCCATTTTGTGGGTTCTGTCTTAGTAATGGATTTTTCGGACGGTCCTCCCTCCACATTGATGCATCTCGTCTCACTGTAACCAGCGGCTGGATGCTGCCAGCCTCAGGTAAGCAGCGGCTGTTGCGTCCTCTGACCTAGCGTGGGCAGCTGGCAGTGGGCAGGACATGCCCTGTGGCAGTGCCAGGGGAAGGCCAGGAGGGGCCGGGGTCCAGGCCTGCTCTCGCCTCTGCTCGGGCCCCGCTAATGGAATGGGGCTGGGCCGCCCATATGGCACTTGTGAGAAGAACTGGGGGCTCTGGAGGTTGGCACGCGGAGTCACCAGGCAGTCTCCCGTTAGAAATTGAACAGGACAGGGCCAGACCTACGTGATCAACCCCACGACCACCAAGCGTTATGGATGTGCTCGCTGATGGGGATGGAAACACACCTGCACCAGAGGCTTCCATCTGCCCTCAAAGGACCATACCATTGTTTATGGACGTTGTTTCATTCCATGAACAATACATTAAATATTGGTCATTCTTGCCACCAAATCACCTATAGGTTTTTAATTGACTCGCTACCTTGCAGGCAGAACCTGGTTTCTGTTTGTGCTGCAGTATAGAGAAAACAGCTGTCAGAGACTCTGAGTGTCGATTGTGGTTGCACAGTATAGCTGAGAGCAGGGACTGCTTGTTGGTGCATGTCGACATGCCAAAAACCAACGTGTTCAAAAGCAGACTCCGGGAAAACCAAAACTGAGAGACAAGCTGTGAGTAGAATAATGTGATTTTGGTCATTTCTTCATTGCAGAAGTTAAAATGAGTTTTCAAACAGTTTGTGTTAAGAGACTGTTGATAGTAAAGGCAACATAAAGCATGTTGACAAAAGCCTCAACACTCCTCTCATTTTAAATAAGACTGAACATACAGTACTTTGTGTATGCCATTTCCACTGCAATACTCGACTCACTGCAATCCTAACTCTGACAGGAGAAAGAACTTTGGCAAGTAATGACTGAACAGGAATAGTCTTTCTTTGAGTAGCTACACAAGGCAAACCTTCCAATTGTTGCTGTCTGTCACAAAGTGGCTGAAAGAATGTAAGCACGGTTGTTTGCAGGTATACGGTATAATAACTGCTCATGAAACAGACAAATGATTTACTAAACATTCATCTCGTGCCGAGAGGGTGCAACAACTGAAATGTGATGCTGAGGTAAGCAGGCAAGCAAGTTCATCCTGTCAGCAAGTTATTTTCCATACTCCAACTCCATGGATTGAAAGAAGTAATGACTAGAAGGTAAAAACTCGGTACAAAGGAACATCATTGTTGAACGCCAGTGGCCAAACTACAAGCAATAGACGGCCACGTTTATCTGGACAGGTAGTTTTATTTATTTTGACCATTTCCGGTCAGACTTCCTGCTTCATTTACACCACTCTCCTCCAAAGGCCTCACTTTTGTTTCCGCAGAGCTGGTCGACAAAAACAGTCCGGCTTAATGAGCCAACAACTTGGAGAACGTCCTCTATTTGGAGGTCAAGGAAAAAATCTTTTGCCAGGATGTACGTGGTGTTAGCCCCGTGTACAGGAGCTGGCCAGATAGGCTGTGTGTAGGCAATGAGGTGGACAGGGGGAAAGCAGCGTAGCCCACCAGCCCTCTCTGGCACTGGACCGACCTGGCTCTTCTCTGAGCTGCGTGGGACCAGGCGAAGTGGAGCCACATGGGATGGGAGGAGAGACGAAAGTGTGTTGGAGCGGTCTGCAGTGCTGCAGTGTTAACAAATGTGTTCACATACTGTATGTACTGGGATAATGCTTACCCTCTAGAATAACTCTGTGCTCCTTGCTGACTGTACCACACAGGCTGATGCAAACGGAACTAAAATTACCACTTCAGGGTGACACTGGCAATTTGTACTGCAGACCTAAAAAGGGAGAAATAGCGAGGGTAATTACAGTCAGCGGAAAAATACAGTTTGACGTTGCCCTGCCCTGGTTTTCCTCCTAATACTCCATTAAAAAGTGAGGCCAGACTTTTAAAACAGGTCACTCTTTCTAACCCTCCCTCCCTTCTCCATTTCTTCCACCTCTCCCGCCTCCTCCTCCTCCTCCACCTTGTCTTCATCCTCCTCCTCCTCCTCCTTCTTCTCCTTCCACCACCCACCTCTCTGGATCTGGAACAAAAGCCACCTCCGCTGCCGCCACCTCCCCTCCCCATCTCCTGCTTTTCCATTTTATTGGTGACAGCTGCCGCGAAACAAACTCGCGGAGCGAGAGAAATGATGTGTCAGTGGAAGGTCCTTTAGCCCGCGCTGCTAATCTGTCACACGCCGTTTGTTGTTTACTGTTTCCTCCTGCTCGCCGACTGGCCGGCAGCGTGCGCCGTGCGGTAATGGCGACAGATGCTGACCCGCAGAAGTGTGAATCTTGCCGATTTCTCCCTGCTGTCAACCTGTAAATTACAGCTATCGGGAGTAATTAGACCCGATAAAACCCTTCCAAGCCTCACCCCCCCTTGACACACACGCAGACACACACACACACACAGCTCTGGCCTGTCAGTGACCTGAGTGTGTGCCATTTTGAGAAAGAAGGCTGTAGGCCTTGAGCTGTGCTGTTCAGTCTTATTTTTTTTTTTTTATGAAGTTATTTGTCATCACAGTTGTTATATCTAAAATGGAATTAGGGCCTTATTAGTTCTATTGCTTAGCCTCTGTAAAATACTGAACTCTCTTCTCTGGTGTAAGGTTTCATCTCTCTCTTTTGGGTCAAAGTCTTGACATCAAAACTCTTCATGACTTTGAGGACTCTAAGATTGATGCTGGCAGCGGCTCTGACGTTGCAGAGGTGAGTCTGTCCACAGTGAACTATCTTGGATGAATCTGCAGACGTTGCCAGTTGTCCTCTACTTATCCTCACTGAGGTTTTGCAGGGACAGCGGGGTCCAGGGCACAACCAGACAAGTCAGCATCGGGGCCACCTCTTCTTGCCCTGGCATCCGTGTTCGGCCTGCAACCACCACGGCGGCCACCACTGCCAAGCATGCTCTTAAAAGCAAGGCCTGTGCCCCTTTAAGTAACTCGCGCGATACCAAAGGTCACGCAGCCGGGTCTTGTCATCCTCTCCCTGACTCTCTGCCCTCCTCCACCTCCTTCTCCAGCCCTCGGTGCCCACTTCCTGACCATCGGAGCCAATCACTTTCCACCCCTCACCTCCTCCGCCGCCAATGCCGAGCAGCAATCTGTCACCCGGGCACTAGGAGATGCCACCCTGCCGGCCGCCTTCCGTACACTGCGGTAATGGCTTCTGGCAGCCCTAGAAAGATAAGTAACAGGCAAAAAGGCAGGAGTGTGGGATGAAGAGGGAGGGGAGGGCTGAGGGCCAGAGAGCAGAGGACCCTCTCTCATATCCAAGCTGCCCCCATCTCGCCGCTGTTCGACCCTCCTCTCCCCCTTTCGCCTCACCCCGCTTTGGCCCGGTCGCTTTGCACGATACTTCAGTGAATAAATGAGTCGTTTTAATCCGACTGACAAGCTGGCATTGCCCAGCCCTGCCCTCCATCTGTACTGGCGGCCAGCGCAGCAGCAGGCCCCAGGCAGCCCGATGTGCCAATCCAACACACAGCTTATCCTGGCTGTAGCTTCAGGGACAGAAGGGTTAGAGCTCTATGCGGCAGCTACCCTCTCCACCAAAAGAGCTATTTATATAAGAAAGGGATTAGCCGGTGGAGGCTTTGATGAACTGAAAAAAAATTATGAATTTGCTCCCATCTTGCTCTAGTGCACATTTGAAGTCCTTGTCTTTTTAAATGGATCCTGCAGTATATTTCCTGCTTTTCCATGTGATCAAATAAACAAGTGCGGGCGTTTAAATCTCATTTGCCCTCATTCTCAAAGCGGAGATGTTTTTTTTTTTTCTGAGGGATGATTTTTTATAAGTTGATGTAGCTCCTTTCACAATGTCATTCGCCATTGCAACAGATGAATGTGTTCACCCTGCAACAAAAGCAAAACCGAAAGTGAAACTAGCCTCATTTCCATCTGTCCCCACCACCGAGGGGTTAATTTTGCTCTGTCATCCTTGGCACAGCGAGAGGCCAAATGCACTATCACTCACGCGGTCCGTCGTCCCGACCGAAAAAAAACCCAGAGGGAGAGAAAAAACTTGGCCGCAGGAGGTGCTAAACCCTCTGCTCCATTTCCTCTCTCCACAAGCTCCTCTCCACTCCCTCACTTGGCCATGTGTCACCTCCAAGTCGTTTGGGAAGGGACCTGGTAACATTTGAGTGCCCAATTAAGCGCAGGGGCTCAGTCCGGGCCCCCCTCCGGGTTCCGTTCAGGCACGTCACTGATGAGCGGGCTGCCATGTTCCCTGTGAACCACACACACACTCACATATATACACATTCCTCCCACCCTCTCATTCTTTTTCATGCTTACTTCCCCCGTCTGTTCTGCCTCTTTTTCACACAAACACACCCTCCTCCCTGGTTAAAGATCCCCCACAGATCTGATTGCAGCTTACCTTTGGAACAGGAGGTTATGACTGTTTGATCCATGGCTGCCGAACCCGTTGCCAGTTATACACCGGGGCCTGGATGCTGCTTATTAACCGGAGGGGTCCTCCCACTGCGCCGCAGAGGAGCCGGCGGCCCGGTGTTTTGCCGCTTTTGGTGAAAGATTAAGCACTGTTTTCTTAAATTAGCCCGGAAAACATGAAGCACAAACATAAAAGGAAATATTCTTTATCCGCAAGGTCAACTGTGCGCTCATTATCACCCAGATTGAATAATTACTGAACTTAAGAAGTGTAGGAAAAAAAAAAACAACAACTCTGAGTTAGCGCCGTCAGGCCTTTTGAAGTGTTAAAGGAATGCTTATTCCCTTAACTGGAGTGAAAGAGCATCGCTGGATAATTTAGGTTACAGGCTCGGCAGTGACAGCTGGGCAGCATTGAAAGCCAACCAAATCGACATAAATCACTGACTTTTTTTTTCAATAAGTAGGTTAATATCTCAGAATGGTGTTTAATGTTTTATTCAGCACCGAGGCAGGGACAGTGTTAAGGGACGGCAAGTGTTTTTGAATGCAGATGGGAGGTGGAGGGCTGGGCAGGGTTTGGCATCTCCCCGCGGTGGCCTCCGAGCACGTCGGCCCTGTTAAAGGAGCGCGGGAACGATCCTCGCCCCTCTCGAGCCCTCTCCATATTAAACAAGTGCTTTGTAAGTGTGCCGTCATTACTATTCATCACAAATAAATACTTAAGCACTGAGAGCTTAGCGCCCCGCTGCTTTACAGTTATCCATTATTTCTGTCACCTGGTTGTCCTTTTTCTGTCTCCTCCCCTCACTGCCTCTCTTTCCCTTTTGTGACTGAATGTTCCGGTGCCCTTCAACTCAGTAGTGTGCTGGGAGGGAGCTGGTGGCTAGTGCCCATGTGCCAAGCCTCCCTGCTTTGTGTCCCATATTTTCTGCCCTCACCTGAGGCCTTGCCCCAAAAGGACAGCAAGGCCAGAGGCTTTATTGTGCACTGTGCTCTTCCCAAGACGATGCCCTTCCACTGTTTTCCACACTTTTCCCCTCCACACTTTTTTTTTCTCCTTCTTTTTCGCACAGAAATAACAAACCCAAACCCACACAAACACCCCTCAAGTTCAAACACGCACCAAGTCCACTTCTGCCCCAGACACAGGGGCAAAAGTCCACTGCACCCTGTCCTCTACGGCGGGTTTTTGGAAGGTGATCCGATCCTTTTTCCTCTGCCACTGCGCTTGGCGGGCTGGCTGGCTCTGGTGCAACGCGGCGTGCGCTGGCGTGGACTGAGGCTGGGCCAGTGTGCTCAGAAGCTGATGAATTGCAGGCGAGATGCGGGGCGGCAGCCGGCGAGGAGCTCCGGCGAGCGGCCGTCACGCGCTATCATCGTCTGCTTGTGTGATGGGGGAAATCGGAGAGACAGCGCTGACAACTTAATTTAACACCAGATCTGGAGGAAGCCAGAGTGCCACTGTGCTCTGGATAATTGATAACTCTGCCACTCCACCACACCTCACCTCACCTCGTGCCCACCACGCCTCAGCTCATCATCTACCCAAATAAGTGGTGGACACATTACTGTACAGATTTTAAGGCTTGTCAGGTTGTTTTGCACTGTAGAAATGCCTCCTCACTCCTAGTGAGAAGAGTGGAAGTATGGGCTTAATGGTGTGTTGAGTTTTCTGTCTTCTGTTTTTCGGTTTCTGGTGGGACTGGTGCCAATATCGTACCTTAGTTTTCGTGGCTGAAGTTGTAGACTTTTTTCAAAACCATTAGCCATAGAAAAATAATGATTTTAATCAGGAAATAGTTGATGAATAATTAGGTAATTGAGACTAAAAATGATTGCATTTGGTGACACTAGTCCTCAGAAAGCACTGAGGTTGATACCCAGTAAGAAACGTCCAGGTTTTTTAGACTTTAAGCTGGCTTCACTTTTAAAAAATAGTGATTGTCAGACGGGACGTATCTCTCTCTCGTCCTGACTTAAGAATGACTACGATGCTGAAATTTCTCCTTGGGCCGCAGGGCTGTGACGCTGCAGGGGGAGCGAGCCTGGATCTCCTTCACAGGCTGTTGGAGACTGCCGAGCAGGAGCCTGGTTGACTGGTAATGCCTATTAATTACTAATACAAACTGCTAATTAGCAGACCAAACACTGGCATCTGTACAGTTTGTTTTCCCTGCAGCGATGATATTGAGTTCTAACACAAAGAGGCAGCAAACCTGAGCAGCCTGACGCGCATCAGAATCAAAAGGGGGCTTGCTGCTAAGCGTACTTAATGCCAGCCTCATGCACCAGATAGGTCAAATAAAGGGCGAAAACAAATTTCGGGATGAAATGGGAAATGACCCGTTGTAAGATTAGCAAGGGACCAATGGGGGAAACAACTTTTACTCATTTTTAACAATTGATACGAGGCAAGCTCATTTAACTATGATGTTGTCAGGGTGGTAAATGTATCTCACGTCTCAGGACAGGATTGTTTTAGTTTGATCACAATGCATCTTTGATGAGGTCTAAAAGAGTTTTGAAACAAATGCAGGTTGGAAAGTTTTTATCTTTTATACAAGCCTTGAACTGATCCATGAGTACTTTATATTTGATGTACAAAGGTTCAGTACTTTTTTAGACTCAATACTTTTCCTCGTAGCAGCACTTTGATATAGATACTTTGACTTAATTAAAAAAATTCAAATGATAATGAATAGTGTGGGTATCGAACGTCAGTACTTCTTTCAACCTCACTGGACTGTGTTGGTAGCATAGAGCATTTAAAACTGTCAAGATGCGATTGTTGGCATTGACTGTCTCGCCAGATTTGTAATCTTCTTTACTTATTCTTTGAACAGATAGCCTCGTTCCTAATTTAAGTCAACATTTTGCCAATTTTATTCAGGGAAAGTTCTTCTATGGCAGCTTGTGTTTAGACAACATTTCAGAAGTTGAGAAAATGCTTTTGTAAAACTTTTTTCTCAAATTGAAAAATTTACACCAAACTCTGCTCTCTTATCGGGAAGAGTTTGGAAACATTTCTAACAATGCTCATATGTATCCTCTTATGGATGCTGACGTCACGGTGGGTTGCATTTATTAATGATCGCACTTTGACACGTTCGACTAGTATCCGGCCCCAAGGCCCCACCCAGTTCTTCCCAGCCAAGACAAGATGCCACCCCACCCTGCCACCCCTACGCTCCTCACACACACACACAAAGAAAAAAAATAAATGAGTAATCGGCCACAAAGTGTCAGCCAGCCTTAATCCCCTTTTAATTTCCTTGTGGGGCCTGCGCCAGGACTCTGGCTGCAGCATGAAGCTGGCCGCTGATGGCAGGATGGCCGCGGTGACAGGCAGGCAGGCAGGCAGCGCAGGCCTGGGGGTGTTTACTGGGATCCAAGCAAAGAAAATACAATAACCACACACTGCCACCACTGTTTGCCTTACACTTGAGTGGGATTTAGGTTTCCCCAGCACTCTGTCACAAGTATGTGAGCACACGTGCCCACACACACACAATTGTCATGCAACCAGATTGTACTATGGACATATGCATGCTCTTTTTCTCTCCGTTTCCCTCATGAGGTTGCACACACACATACCTACATGCATATATTAAGCATGTGCTCGAGCACTCAAGCACACCCCTGGTAATTCTACTCTAGATGAGGCTATTTATATCTTAATTTATACAGGTTGGTCTCAGCGTAGGGGTCGTCGCCACACAGCTGCCCAATCCCTGACAATCCCACAATGCCAAGAGTATTATCTCCTTTTGAACAGCAATTTATTTTCTTCCCTCCTCACTGTTATTCAAAAGTAAAGGTCCCGTCATTAAAATGTATGCTTTCTCAATGCCGGAAAAGGGCAGCCGGCAAACTGCATTCACTCCCTGTTCACGTAATGAAAGGCGTAAAAGGAAGAACGAGGTGCCGGCTGACGTGCGCGTCTTTGTAACACATTTGCCCGAGAGGTGGGTTCAGTGGAACAAAATGGAGAAGGTTAACGTTATTCTGGCAGATGAAGGAATTTTTCATGACATTTACACACAGCAGGGATTTTCTCCCTGGGAGCACCCTCATAACACTCGACTACCCAGCATATGAGCAGTGGCATATGCATTAAGTGTACAAAATATTAAATGTGCCTCCTTGTTCCAAGAAGCACATACTCTGATGAAGCTATACACACTTTTTAAAGATGTATTCTACTAAACCTGCAACCGTTGCAGAGAAGAGATGTGCACCAACAGAGGCATCTGTTGTTGATTTTTTTGAGTGTTTTGTTGTGTCGGCCAGTAACTACCAATTCGCTAATTAACCAAAATGTAGTGGTTGTGCCATAATGCAGTTTGTCCACCACAAGCACATGGTTCAACAACATTCGGCTCAGTATATATCTTGATTAACACAAATAACCACATGCCAGAATTGAAATCCTCATTGTTGTTTTTGTGTTTATGTATGAAAATGAATTGCTGATATATCTGTGGCAGATTTTTTTTAGCTCTTAAATACAGAAACCTGTGTGTCCGTTGGATCTGTGACAGTGACTGGAGAACAGGCAAACAGGACTGACACAATAGACCCTTTTCACAGCAGCCATTTTGACATGAAATCGTCGGGTCAACACAGGTGTTAGCAATGATACTCAGCAGAGACTTTCCAGTGAACCGACATGCACCAGAGCAGCACCCTGACTCTGTTTGACCAGAATGGAACGGAACCTCAATTAGTATCATTGGAAAAGATCCGTGTTGACCCGGGTCAAAATGGCTGCTGTGAAAAAGGTCTATTTTTTTTGAGCAAAAACACCAAAAATCCACTCTCTGTCGCTTCTCAGTCGTCAGAATTTGCTGCTTCACAGTGTCTCGTGTGATGTTGACCTGAATCTCAAGGTGTCACCTTGCTTTAGGAGAATGTGATGAGCGTTTTGATGACATTCGCAGACCAAATGATTTATTGATTAACCAAGAAAATCATCAGCAGATGAATCGATAATTAGGTTATTGTTAGTTTAGTGAGAACAATAAGTCACACATCGCTTTTCTCTGTTTTATATCGTTTGTGTTCTGAAAAGGAAAAACATTCAAAGACATCATATAGGGCTCTGGGAATTTGCGATGAGCATATTCCCACTTTTTTCTGAGTATTTAGTAATTAAATGATTAATCAATTAATTAAAAAAAAAAGAAAATATTCATTAAATTCAGCCATATGTGAATGCTAAAAGCATCTGCAGCATCGTTTGATTAGAAATAACACCCTCTAAATGGAAAAGAGAATATTCAAAGTGTATCTACTTTGTGTCTATAAGGTTTTTTTTTTTTTTTTCTAAGCGCCAATTCTCACAGCAAAGGTCTTTATGGCAACATAAGGGGTTAGCCTAGATTTTCAGTCCAGTCTCATTTAAGGCTAATTCCTGTGTGGGTCTGGATGTTTGATCCCATTGCCCATCTGAAGTAATTAAAGGGTTATTAGTAAACAGATATTCACGCTCGCTCACTCTTGCCAACTGTTTCATGCCATCTGCTGCCGGCGCACGTGCTTTGACATTGGAAATATGCTGCTGAACCGACACGGGTGTTTCAACGCATAGGGAATGAACCGAGCTTTCATCAAGTCTAAACACAGTCAAACAGTGTCATCTTTGTGTGTGCTTGTGTGTGTACGTGTCAGTGCGTTGCGCGTGTGTGTGTGTGTAAGAATAAAATAGAAGGAAGTGCAGAAAATTATAAGCCTGTTTGTGCTATTTTAAACCTGCTTGTTAATTTCAATCCCTTTTAACTGCTCAGCTCTACTTTTCATACCAGCCGACCACTATTCTTATATTTCATCTCCACAGCCCCCTCTCCTCCTTCTTCTTCCTCTTCTTCTCTCTCTCTCTCTCTCTCTCTCTCTCTCTCTCTCTCTCTCTCTCTCTCTCTCTCTCTCTCTCTCTCTCTCTCTCTCTCTCTCTCCCTCCCCCCTCTCCTCCGGCTCCAGCTCTGCCCTCCTGTCTGTTTTTATCCTTTTTTTATTTTCAGTAATATAGAAGGGATTAACCCTGCTGGCCCCTCGGTGGTTACTGTTTCATTTTATTCTTATTAAAATCTTAAGAACCTGCTTTATTATTCCTGTTTGATACTACCTCAATAATCCTCTGCCTGCCAGTGTGTGTGTTTGTGTGTGTGTGTGTGTGTGTGCGTGTGTGTGTGTGTGTGTGTGTGGCATGCAGCCACAGACCCATAGGTGTGCTGCGTGATGGATGTGTGCGCCTGTGTTTGGGCTGGCAGGAAGTCCAGGACACATTATACAAATTTTAATCACACGCGTGCAACCTATAGACGCACAAACACACTCTTCCGCTCGGTCTGAGATCCAGGAGTTTGCGTTCCTGCACATTTAAGACCTCATATATCGAGAGCGGCGTCAGAAAATGACACCTTATACGTTTCAGCTCATTGTCTCGTGTGCTTCACTGTAATTCTCCACTTCTGAAGAACATACCTTTTTTTTTTTTTTCTTCACCGTCCGTGTCGAGATGGCTATTACCGCTGATGGGTCTCTAGTGTTTGCTGTGATCTTTCTGACAGCGAGCTGCATTGATTTTGTGAAAACCTCTGATAAATCTCAGGCAGGAACTAGACAGGAGTGTTGTCACAGCAAAGCTTCCCTGGATCACACAGTGATTTCTCCTGCAGTCTCACTGACCTGGGTGGGTTTATTTAGAGAAGCGGTGCAGAGTGGCACTGTAAGGTGTCGCCCGTTAGCGTTTTAATTACCTCTCATGTTAAATGCTTCAAATTCAACCTCTGCTGAACTTCAGCTGAAAGATGGGAGGGAGCTATTGATCAAGCCAATTAGGATTTTCATCGATTGCTCGCATTGAGTTTTCATTTTTTAAAATTTTGAGCGCATATGCATGAGCCTAGGAGAAGAGAGAGCGCCTTGCTGTAGCTCTTGCTCTGTGTGTTTTCAGTTTGCCATCTATAAGCAGGCAGATGGGGAGCAAGGAAAAAAAAAAAAAAAGAATAAATTAAGGTTTGATTTCTTCCTGCGAGAGGAATAGCTAATGTGACGTTAACCTATCATTTAGTATGCTTTTGGAGAGCATCTGTCCAAGTCCAGCTGTAAGCTTTTCAACCTGGAGACCAATCATCTCTTCATTAAAAGTGTGATACTGTTCAAGTGTCTCCGCAGGCAGCCAGAAGCACAGAGGATTACACTATCGCCTTGGAGAAAGGTCAACATTATTTGATTTTCTCAAAGGTTACTATTTATACGTATTTATCGACTGCCGTTTCCTCATAACATACCCAAGCGCGCGGGAACTCACATATATTCATTTTCTTTGTCCTCCCCGTCTGCAGCAGTGGCGCGCATTCTAATTTCTCATTTATGATGCATTAAATTCAGATGAGAGGAGGATTGTTGGGGACAAAGCTGATCACGCTGTGAGAGATGAATCAGAAATTGAACCAAAGTGTTTCATTAAGAGCTGTTGGCTGGCTGCTAAGACAACACGGGGGTGTAATCCCCTCGTTCACTCCCTCCTTCCCTCACTTTACTTTTCCCTTCACCTCCTTTTTTTTCCTCCGCTCACATCCTCTACAGGTGCATCCTGTCCTCTCCTCTTTCTTCCTCACTTCTTTCTTCTCTTCGCCACTTCCCTTCCTCCAAAGGCCTGCGAGAGCACCTCCTCCTTGCAAACAGAGACATAACCAAATCCACCGCCCGCCAGCACCCCCACCCGCCCTCCCTCCCTGCCGCCCGTGCACCGGGGTCACGCCGTCAAAATGACTCTT
The DNA here is from genome assembly GCA_014281875.1 of Nibea albiflora. Classification (NCBI taxonomy): domain Eukaryota; kingdom Metazoa; phylum Chordata; class Actinopteri; family Sciaenidae; genus Nibea; species Nibea albiflora. The sequence continues at coordinate 5,578,965 of CM024803.1, forward strand.
TTTATTACAGTTCATAAACAGCGACTCCCCCGGCGGCCCCGGGAAATTTCACATAAACTTTGATCAAACAGACGTTAGCCTCCCTGGTCCTCAACCACCTCTCTCCATGCGTGAAAATAGCTCCGCTCAATCACAGGCAGAGACAACACGCCGAAAACAGTGCAAATAGCAAGGCAGTCACTGATATATCAAGTCATTATTGACCAGAACACCAGGGGAATAGATCTCATATAAAAACAATAAGTTACTCTTTGCCTTTTTTTTTTTCCCCCTCCCTCTCCTTTACCCTCCCCCCCCTTTTAGCGGAGGCGGAAATGTAAGGCAGTGCACTGGCAGTAAACTTTGTGGCTTAAAATTAATAGCTTTGAGGGGAGCGCAGGTGAGCGATCCAAAGTGATAAAAGCATCCAAAATAAAAAGCGGCAGTTGATTTAACTGTGTGTACGTAGATGTTGGAAGCGGTGCAATAGGTTCTTCGTGGCTTTTCTCCCGCTCAGTCATCCTCTCCGTCTGGTTTAGTCGAGCTGTCAGAGCAGCTTTTTCTCAGCGTCGAATGGCTCGCAGTGCTCCCTTGTCGGTAATCGTGGTCGAGGCTCGCTGTAATGGAGACGAGCAGCAGGAAAGCAACACGGTGTTTTGTTGCTGGGTTTTCAGGGCTGAGATGCTGCAGCCACTCTCGATTATAGCACAAAACCTGGAGTAAAGGGCAAAGGTCATACTGAAGATAATGATGTTTTTTGTTTTTTTTTATTATGAAAGATTCAAAATATCACCTGTATTCCAAAGCTCACGCCTGTTTAGTGTGGTTGTGAATGAGCAAAAAAAAAAATAAAAATCTCCAACATGCAACAGCACGCTTTTTAAATCTGCCAAATCTTTCAAGTGCTGATTTTACTCTCAGATATTGGACGCCGGGGAAATAAAAGATTTGTGTTAAAAATAAGAAATGGACTCCCAGATGTGACTGAAATTAAAATCAAATCTGAAAGGAGCAAGAATTTTTGTTTGGTTAGCAGTCGGTTCATACTCATCTGTATTTTTTAAAAAGTCACGCTTTCCTTGAAAAAACCCAATAAATAAATAAAAAAATTCAGTTTGAGGAAACAGGTTCTTTTGATGAGCAAAATTACTAGAAGTTAAATCAGATTTAAAATATAAAACGGAATTGTGGATTTTTGGATTATGGATAAAAAGTGATTTTAGCAACTATGGATTAAATATCTTGTTCAATACTTTGACAGGACTCTTGTGTTGTGACGCTTTAAAGGGTCTTGAAAGAACAGACCACCTTCACGCGTCCCCTACACAAAAATACCTCAGCCAAGTTCTATTTCAGTGCAAAGTCTCTCCCCTCTAAAATGGTAAATTACCTAATTTTGGACGCCATCAAAGGCAGATCGTCTCCCTCCTCTGCTGCACATCCAGCCTGTCCTTCTCCAGTCAGACAGTGGATGATAGTGTGTCAGTGTGTGTCAGTTTTCTATAGGAGCCTGAGCAGAACATGATGCAGCCGAGCTATAGTTACTCCTCTGTATTGTTTGCGTGCGTGCGTGTGTGTGCGCGCGTGTGCGCGCGCCTCCTCACCGCACTGTACCGGCTCTGCCTGGGTCCTCATATCAGGCCGGTCTATCTTCCCCACCCCCCGCTGACTCCTCACCTTTCCCTCCGCTGCATCTTATGACTCAACCTCCCCTTTCTTTAATACTCTGTTAGCTGCGCCAGTTACTCTATCTCTCACCAGCCTCCCCACCCCCTACTCACCTCCCCTCGTTGCTAATCCTCTCCCAGGCCTAATTGAAGGGGACAGCAGCTCCACTGGGTCACACACCGGCGCGGCGTTAAAATGGAGAGGCCGGGTACCCGGGTGACACGTCTCCCCATCCTGATCAGCTTGCCCATACACACACACATACATAGACACAGCCAGCCGCTGTTATTGTGTGAGCCTCTTTTCCATTTCTCCCTCTTTCTCCTCTTCCTCCTCCCAGGGGTCAGAATTGCAACCTGGAGCCAGAAGCAGTCTACAAATTGTCAGAGAGAAGCCCAGAAGAAGAAATGGAGGCTCAGTGCCTCTAGTTCATTATGACTTAGGATGTGAGTTAGGCAGCAGTATGTGTTGACATTGTCATAGTTATCACGGGAACATCTGTGTAGTGCCTGTCAGAGGTGTGTGTGCATGTGTGTGTATGTGTGGGAGTGTGCTCAAAGCGAAGGAGGACATGTTTGTGTGCCTGCATGCATATACATACTGTAGACGCATGTGCTCTCTGTGCATCCACCCCCCCACCACCACCCCACCCTCTGTTTTCATGTGTCCATGTGGAGGCTGATGGTTCCAGGTTTGGATGGCGGTGTCTTGGCACCCGCGGGTCTGCTGAGACCTGCCTCTGCGTAGGATCAAGGGGTGCAGGGGCTGCCGCTGCGCCCAGCCAGCCTGACTGCAGCACCAGCTGCAATCCCTAATGCCTCCGCCACATCCTTGGCAGCCCGCAGCCCCTGCCCCTTTTTCCTCCCTGCTCCTCCGTCTTGGCAAAAAAAAAAACAAAAACTGGAAGCTTCCTCCTCGCGAATTCATTTCCCTCCCCGCTTCAGGACGCGTGACATACATTAATGCCATGTGATGGACGGTGTTTGACCAGCGGGCACATGATTAGACACGATTTCCGCTCAGCCTTTTTGAATCTGCTAAAGCCGCGTGTTTATGGGTGATTACGCTGGAAGTAATTGCATAATGTATAGTTAAAAAAAAAACAAGAAAACCCTGACAAGTGAGACGGGCTGCGGAGTGTAAATCATGCTGCAGAGCCGTGCGGGAAAGCGCTTGATGTGGCGGATTTTTATAGGGAAGCCTGTTTATCTTTGTACTTGTGTCAATGTTTACAAATATGTTAGAATTATTTTGTCGGGCTCATGGTGTTTGTCCTTTACTGCGTGTAAGAGGATGTTGATATTCTTAGGAAGAAGTGCTATGAGAGCAGTCAGGAAAAGTTGATTCCCATAAACAGGCTAACTTGAGACATCTGTAGTGAGAGGCACTTGAATCACTATTTACTGTTTTGCAAATTTCCACTGCACATCACAACCTGTGTTGTGTGTGTGTGTGTGTGTGTTTTTATTCTCTGGCAAGTGGGAGAATTTGTTGTGTTTTCTTGGGGTGTTATTATGGTGGAGTTCGGGGACTGTCAAAGGGACGCGGCGCCGCACAGTTAAACTGGGACTCTCAGTACCCATCAGGCCCCTGTGAGTCTCTGTGAAGACGACACCACAGAAGGCGCCTTCCAGAGAACGCGTCACATCCAGTTAGCAGACATCCGGCGCGCTAAAGAGGTTAAACTGCTGCGCCTGGCACAGCCAATTGTATTGATAACCGTTTGAAGCTGGTTTTCTCTCCTACCTGGCATCACGCTTCACGCGCTTTATTCGGCTTGCCACTCCAGACAAACTTCAAACCTGGGAGTGTGTTTTCCTCCACTCAGGTGTATATAGGCGTGGGTGTCTGTGGGCGTCTGTGTGTGTGTGTGTGTGTGTGTGTGTGTGTGTGTGTGCGTGCGTGCGTGCGCGCAGAGCCAGGGGCCTTTGCTGTTGTTTGTTTGTGCTGCCTCCATTCTATAAACCAGGCCTCTGATCTCCTAGGCAACATGCCTCCAAATTCCTCTGCCGTTCCTGCTCCATGTAAATATATCGGTGTCAGTTTGTCTGATGATGAAATGAGCATTAGGATCCGGAGCAAGGCAGGAAAACCACACCGCTTCTTTCACGATTAAAGCCATCCTCTCGGCAGTGTGAGATCTCCGGCTCCTGTGTGTTGGAGAATAAAGTTTCTGCGAGCAGAAAAGTGTCTTAGCACATCTGTGTTTCCTCCTTGACTTCTCGCTCTATTCCTACTTTTGCTTTACCGCTCTCTGCTGTCTTTCCCTCTCACACTCCACCAGTCTTTTCGTTATCGGCTTGTTAGCCCGAGGTCCTCGCCTTGGCCTGGAGTTATGGCTCTGTCGGGCAGCTGCTCGGCCAGCCCTGGGGGTCCTCAGAGGCAAATGGCATGTCAAGGAGTGGTCACTGAGGTAGATTGTTTCCCCACAGTCAGCCTCACCGACACCGGTCTCACTTGTCCAATTAGGGGCTTTTTGGCCCCCCTTCATGTCCCCAACCCATCCACTCTTGACTGATTCTCCAACATCTCCGGGTCCAAGATGAACACACCTGACACCCCGAAGAGCACAGGTACACATAAATAGTGTGTGTGGGCAAAAACAAGCAGGAACACGCAAACACAGAATAGCAGGGTTCTTGTCTGTGTATTGCCATGTGGACATCGTGGATATTTATGTCGTGTTTGTATAATAATTATAGTAAATTAACCCAATTAGAATTATATATTGTGCTAAATCTATGTTGTTTTATTGATAATTTTGTTTTCTAACATTTTTGATAGTTGATTGATAATTCAAATTATTTATCAAGAAGAAATGCCAAACATTGACTAGATTTACTGCTTTTGTGTTTGATATCATTGTCCTCAGACTGGTATTTTGAACTGTCCTGACATTTAATAGACTAAACAATGAATTATCTGTCTGAAAAATGATGAACAGATTCATCTCTACCGAAAGTAATCAGCCCTGCTTGAACTGTTGTCCTCATTATGGAGCATCGGAGTCCTGGGTTGAAGTCTTGTGTGTTGTATGCCGAGCCTGGTACCGCGTCTAATATCAGCACTTAGTACTATGTTAGTGCTGCGGCTAAAAAGTGACACCACGACATGTTTAGATGTGTCAGTGACAATTATTTGTGGCTGATCAGATTAGTGAGTGATTAGTGAGTTGTTCATCCAATCACAGAGCTCAGTGATAAATCCTCCTGATCTGCTGATTTAAATTCTAATAGCTGTGGACTGATATGAACAGACATTGGTGTAGTTTGTTGACATTCAGTGGTAAACTAACACTGATGAGTTGGCTGTGTCAATGAGGTAGAGCTCGGCACTAACACACGCACGTGTCGGTGGAGATATATTAGTAGTCTAATGCGCGCCCGTACTTTGATGATCATAATAACTCTGTGAAATCTTGTTCATGTAAATCAAACCGCGGCTGTGTTGTTATTCGCGCCTGCCATCGCTGATTGAATCGATTGTCGCGCGCTTGCTCGCTCCCCTGGAGGCTACAAGCAACATCAATCATTTCCTTCCCGTCAGAAAGCACAGTGTTGCTCCCTCGGCATTCCTGCAACTTTCCCATAATTTATCCAGCGCTCAGACTTGAACGCTCGATGTAACCAAATTGTGAAAAGAAATCCAACAGTTTATGTTTTAGAGGGTTTTTTTGCAGGTGAATTTGGCAGCTTGTAAAAATGACACATGCTGACACGTTCAGGCCCGTAATGCAAAGCTGACATGTAAATGTAATATTTAATCCTCCAGATCTAAGAATGAAAGCATCATGTGTATCATGGCTATCATGGTATTGTGATGATATGACCTTTTTGGTTCTTGTTTAGCACTGAAATTAGACAATTAAATGATGAATTGATTAGTAATTCGTCTAATCATGCACATTTCTACATTTTCTGTCTTCAGATTCCCACGTTTGAGGATTTTCTGCTTTTCTTTGAGTTGAATATGTTTTGGTTTAGGATTATTGCTCAGATAAAACAAAGATATATGAAGATGTCACGTTGGGTTCTGGGAACATTTTTTTTATATTTTATTGACGATAATAATAATAAACTATCAATCCAAAAATCAAATCCAAAATGAAAATTATTAGCACTGAAGCTTGACATGTGTGAAGGTTTTTGTGCAACGTATGTCAAATATTTCTAATTAATTATACTGTATGGATGTCAGACGAATATTGATTTCAGTCATATCAGCAGCTCTTGGTTATGTAATCAAGGTGTTTGCATCTTTAATGGTTGTATGATTGAAACCCTGCAGGTGCAGCACTTAACCCAGACGACTTCATTTCCTGGCAAATGAGTGCACTTTCTCCTTTTTTAATTGTTGCGTTTTCTTCTATTAATCCCGTTCCCCATCTCCACTCAAATCACTCCTTCGCTTTGTTCCGCTCTCATGCACACTGACAAACAGCGATGACCCTGCTGGCAGAAGCAGGAACCTGTTTTTTTTTTCTTTTTTTTTCTTACAAAGACCACCTGGCCCCCCCAACTCAGCCCCCTCCTTTCCCTCACCCCAACCAACACAGAGAGAGAGATGAGGGAGGGAGGGAGGTAGGGAGGGAGAGAGAGAGGGAGGGAGGTCTAATTCAAAAATGCGTGGTCCTGCTCTGCTCTCTGCCCTCCACCAGGAGACAGAGTGTGAGAGAGCTGCCAGACATCACACGAAAGCACCGTTAAAAATACATGTATACCACTCCTCATCATTTATTGATGGCCTCTCCTCCCTTTATGTTTATGAGGTGAGAGGCCTCCCTGTGGCCCTGGTCAGTGACCCCCAGGGTCCACCAGGGTGTCCAAGAAACTGCCTGTTCCCTTTAATTTAGCCCATTTTCAAATGAGACCAGATCATGGACACTACTCCACATGTATAAGCTGTATGCAGGGAACACTTATAAATAGTAAATTGCTGCTGTGTTGAAAACTGTGTAGATTCAAGAAAAATCTGCTTTTTCAGGGTTTGAGGAATCGGCTTTATTATGAGGTTGTTGACCTTGGTTGTATAATGGGATTAAAATGTATTTTTAAATAGTCGAGCCACATGTTCTTTCCACCTCTTCAGGGCCATGAAACCCTTCGCGTTATAGAAATATGAAAATCACAAAGGGTGTCAATTGAGATGGAACGTTGGAATGCCTCCCATTGTTTATTGGGTGCATTCATCATCACTATGAATCACAAGATGCTCATATCTGTACATCAAACAGTCTGTGTCTTCACACAAGAGGGTTATTTCTCCGTCTGTGTAGTCCTTCTCTTGCTTTGCTCTTGCTGAATTTATCACGTTGTGTCTACTGCAGATGAATAACTTTGCATTTTCATTCTGGAAGAAGCTGGAGAAAAGAAAATTGACTGGTTTGTGGTGGGATTTTTATGGCCGGCTTTGCCATTTACACGAATGTCTTTGTCTGGAAGTCATGTACAGATCAGTGTGAGATTTACTCATTGCTCGAGGTTGTCGTCTGGTCCCAGAGGCATTTCCAGGGCTGGTTGGCCGGTGGGGGTCAGGGCCTCAGGGTGTTTTTTCCTTTGTGTTTTTCTTGCCGTGTCGTCTGGCTGAAGGGGCTGCTGAGAACGCAGTGTGGCAGGCGGCGAAGCCTGCCGTAACACAACAAGGTATTGATTGAATAATCTCTGTGTCATCTGATAGTAATGTGGCTTACACTGACCCCCTGCTGCAAGCTACACGGCTTTCATCACTCCCTGGGATAAACGCCTGTGAGAAGAAATCACAAATTTGTTTGTAAATGAGTTGTCTTACTTTTTGACGTTATTTTCTGTTATTTTCTTTTTATAGCACTTAAATATATATATTTATTTATTAGAATATTTTCCCTAATGGAAATTATACCATTGGGATTATATTTGGCTAATATACCACATAATATTCCCCTTCACCAATAGTCCCTCATATCCCAACAATCACCTCACTTCAACAGTTTCATTGGTCTAAACTCACATAGAGCTCACATTGTATTAATGATTTTTTTATAGTATACTTTTTGCATACTTATCGAAATGTGTCTCTCAGACCCATCAAATAGCATCAAATAGACCTATTGAGGCACCAAAAGTTAGCATTATATGCTTGGTCAAATTCCAATTCAACTTTGTATTTTGCTAATTAAAGACTGTAACCCATAATATATATATTATAATTTAGGAAAGGTTCTTGTCGGTTGAGATATGGTTTATATTGTCTTATTGTTAAAAACTTCTTTTACATTCCTCAATATAAAATATACAGTACACTATTGATTTCAGTACTGAATTTTAGGTATATACTTGTTCTGTTTCAAAAAAGAGTCTGCATTGACATCATAGGTCAGGCCATGTTTGCAGCCCCCAAGTAGGGAAAATGGTCCACGTCAGGCTCAGTGTTGAAATATCTGGAGGTATACTGACTTTCTGACTGCTGCGTTTTAGTCTGCAAAAAGAAGTACAGAGATGTCGCCACCATGGCGGTTGCATCTAAAGCAAATCCTTTATGCTAATTTAATCCAGCTAATTGAAAAGCGAATATAGGTAAACCTTTTGTTTGTTAGCCTACTGTCTTTGTTAACTGACACTACAAATACAGTAGCCAGTTTGGTCCTTTCTTTTGGTACTGCATAGGCAGCACCTGCTCATTCCGCCAACGCTGCCAGATGCAGCATCAGTTCGTATATTTGTGTTAGCAATGTGTGTTAGCTTAGCTAACTAGACTATGTCAGCTAAATGAATAGAAGAATGCCAGCCTGACAAGGCTGACTGCACTGGAATGAAATATAAAATGTTTGTTGACAAATTTGACTTAATCCTATATGGCAGAAATGGAATATAACATATAGAATATAATATCCATAACTATATGTTCATTAGTGTATCGTTTTTGTTACCTTAGAATGAAAATGTTATGTTTACAGACGCGACAGGTCCTCTTCCAAGCAGTCCGCCATGTTGATGTTGATGAACTACCATTTTTCTACAGTAGCCCACAATGGACAAACCAAACGCTGGCTCTAGATCGGGGCTTTCGTGTTTTTTGTGCTGTCCCAAGCATGAAAGTGAATTTACACTGGCTATGAAAAATGCAAAATGCCCCCTTTAGAGCAAGTCTGTGATTTCCCATTCTGGGCTACTGTAGAAACATGGCGGACTCATAGAAGGGGACCCCTTGTGCCTGTAAATATAAAAGAAGGTAAAAATTCGAAGGTAACAAAAACAACAGTTCTTCTTTTCAGGTGATTATACGCTCATGAAGACATTCTTAGGAACAATGTATATATAATGTATAATTTCTGCCATATTCTGTAAATAACTAAATTTTACACCCTAGTCCTTCAAGTTCTTGGCAGTTTTAAAGGTGCCTGAGTGGGTCATTTGAAAGGTGTCACATGTGCTGTTTTCGCTCAGTCAGTTGGGATCTGCGGCGTCCTTTGCAGTCCAGTAGCAATGAAGAATAAGAGGTTCCATGTGCAGTCTATGTGTGTGGTTGTGAAGCAGCAGCCCCACCTCTTTCTTCCCCGCGTCTATCCCCCTTCTCCCGCTCTCCTCTCCTGTCTTCCTCCCTAACCCTCCTTCTGATCCGAGAGGAAAGCTTTCATTATTTGCTGAGATTGGGATGTCAATCCCCGCGCCCCTGACCCAAGTTTGTAGTTCTCCCCCGTCATATTGGGGAAATGATTAGTGGGGTTATCTCCCCTCCACTCGGCGAGGCTTTCATTCCTCCTCACGGCCCCCCGTACCTCCAGGCAAGGAGCGGATCTCTAACGGGGAGGCTGCTCTCCTTTCACTCCTCCACACTCTCCCCCTTTACACTCGCTGATACTTCATCATGTACTTCATCTCTCTAAATGTCTCTGTTCATTGCTGAGTCAGATTCATTTTAACGCCGGGCTCTCTCTTCTCTTTTTCCCCTCCTTATTTTCCAGCTATTGAGCCACAGACACGTTGCTTAGGTGAATGAAACCGGATGGAATTTTTAGATTTTAATATGACGGTTAAATAAAATATATTTGGGGAAATGATGTCTTTGCAGTGTCAGTAGGCCTGCCTACAATTCTCTGCTTTCCCTCAGCTTAAACACAGCAAATATAGCTAACATCATTGCATCCAACTTTTTTACCTAATAGACTGGAAAAAAAAAGAAATGCATATTATGAGTTTCTCATTTCTGTTGAATCATATTCCATATTTCACCATTCAAACTTCATTGTCCTGTTAAGAGAGAAAAAAAAAACAAGTCTTTGTGTATGGATGTGGAAGGAAGAAAAAAAAAAATCTTTAACTTTCTCTTCTTTGAGAACCAAAGTCAAACACTTTGTTTGGAGTATTACACATGAGAGTGCGCGTGTAATAAAGTGCTTTTGCTCTGTTTTGAAACACTTCTGTGTGCTGTGATGGCTTCAAAGGTTATTCCGAAATGCCCTAAATACATGTAGCATGTAGGATGTGGAGGCTATAGGCACGTGGGAATAAAATGATGTCATTTCCTCGCTGACTAACAGCAGATATAATGGCTTCATATAAAGGCACATTTCGCCTATGCGCAGGGAAATTAGTTCCTTTTGGTTTCTGGCTATTGTTGAGTAAAAAACGGTAAAATAGGCCATGTGTTTCTTGAACATTTTAATTGATCTATTTTTCATCTTTTTTCCCCCCCGCGGATTTTTTTTTTTTTTTTTTTTTTCAACAAAACGCTGGCAGTGTATTGAAACAATTTTAATGCAGGCTGCAGTTTTGCCTCATTGGTCCACTGAAAGGAATGAAAGCAAATATAAAAGCTTTGGCAGCACGAGCACAATGCAAATGACGCTTTGATTCCCTCTTAATTTCATCAAAAGGTTGTTTTTTTTTTTTTGGTTCTTTCTTTTGAATTATTATTATTATTATTATTAGGAGACCATGGGATTAAGCAGAGTCACTGATCCTCTGGGTCTAAGCCTTTTTTTTTTCTTTTTTTGTCTGTCGGGAGCTCAACGAGACTCCATCCGCACTTCATTAACCCTGAGCCGGGGACAATCCACGGTAAGAGCCGGGGGATTTACCACCAGCCTTTCACATGCAAAGAAAAGGAATCTAAAAAAAAGTCTCCGAGTCATCCAACAAGACACACGGGGCCTTTCCCCTTATATAATCAGCTGTGCACTTTGCAAGTATAACCCCCTTTTCAATAATAAAAAAAGGGGGTCGTCGTTATCTGAATCGGTCACGGATCCTCATGATTGGACTATAATGATCTTTTGGCAACTTGGGGAGGCGTTTGATTTTGTTCCCCTTCCCCTTTGCCTCCCCCCTTCTCGCCACTTTCCCAGTCGTCAGAACTCGGCTCTGCCCGCTGTATTTTTAATGCAATTTTACGCATCATAAACGCGCCAGTTATCAGGCCGTCAGTCTGATATTTCACGGCGTGGTCAGCCACTAAGTGGAGGCCCCAGATAACAGGTGCCATGCGTGCATGACAGCAGGGGGAGCTGGCTATCAAACCCATTATCGACTTTCAATTAAAACCTATTAAAGTCTTTTGTCTAATCGTTAACATCCTACACGCCAAGTCTTGTCCGTCAGCCTGAACTCCTTTAACCCCCAACGCGCCACGGCCGGATAACTTGGGTCCTCATAGACTCGGAGAGAGGAGGGGCGAGGTTGGTGCTTGGGTGGTTGGGTGAAATTTGTATGGAAGGAGGGAGGGAGTGGTGGTGGAGCCGCTGACCAGCTGTCCCCACGCTGATCCCCGGTCTGCAGTCAGCTCCAGCCCGGTCACCAGCTGTTGGAGCCGTTTGGCAGCGGAGCGCACATCCAGCACCCTCAAGGAAAAGAAGGATGGAAACAATCAATTTCCAAATGGGATCATTTAGGGCACTTAAACAATTGCGCACATAACATTAATATTTCATCTCCTGCATTGTTTATGGAAAACGAATTGGAGTTACTGCTGTTAATTTAGGAAAGTGGGAATGGAGGGAGGGAGGGAGGGGAGGCGGAGAGGACAGGGGCTCCATTTTGGACAGAACACCCTTCTGCTTTGTTGGCCCTGCTCTAAAGACATTAGCTGGAATTGATCTTTGATTGCACTTTTGATGCTGTGTGAGTGTGTGTGTGTGTGTGTGAGAGAGAGAGAGGGTAGTCGTGCGTGTACGAGCGTGCACGTTTGCTCATCAAACTTTTCCCTTCCTAAAGCTTCCAATCAACGCCGTGCTTATATCTTTAAAGAAAGACAACATTTACAAAAAAGAAAATCAGGAAATAATAAAATGTCAATATGTTTGTAATGGACACACAATAAGGTTTGTCTAAATGAAACGTGAAATCTTTCTGCAAATCCGCGCTCTTCTTTTGAAAAGGTTATGAAAACGGATGTTAAAGTAGTACTTGCTGCAGCGGTGACACCCTTATTAACTTCGCCCCCCCCCCCTCTCCCAACTCATCTCAACATTCAACAAATTAAATCAACCACACTAAACCAAACAGAGGAGGGGGGAGCGCTTTGACAGACGTGTTCAAATTCATCAAACACGTTTTTCCTCTCCCAGGAAGCCCGCGAGCCCCTAAAATTGTGTTGATTCTCGAGCTGCTTCCAGAAAAGTGTTTTTTAATTAAAGCTGCGCCACTCATCTCCTCAACCTTTCGCTCATTGACACTGACACGTGTTCACATCACCTCAGAATGAAAACATTTATCTTTTTTTTTTTTTCCCAGTGGCCACTAAAGGCCTCCGTATGTGCTTCACTTCTCAGTTCGTATGTGAAAACTTAAATATTTCATTTGATTTGGTCGAGTTCAGGTTTAATTTGGCTCCAAACTTCAAGTGTTAAAACGTCAGATTTTCTACAAATATTCGTATGTGGGGGGAAAAAAAGTTAAACAAATGAGTCATCTTTAAAATATTTGACCAAAATGAATATTTACACCAAATATTTTAGCAATGTTTTCTGTCGAATGGATGGGGGAAAAAACACACGCGTGTGACGCGTTTCCTGTGAGATTCTTTACGATGACCCTGAAACGAGTTGCTTTAATGCCAAAAAAAAAAAAAAAAAAGTGTACGCTGGGTGGACAAAATAAGAGGAACACCTAATAATGTCACGCACAAACCGCGGCTTCACGCGGTCTCGGCGCGTCGCAGCCACATATATGGTTGCGTTGGGCTATCAGGTGTTGCTGCTGTTCAGTCCACATGAAATCCACGTGTTGATCCCCCACCTGACAGCGCTCGTGGCATTTCCGCCCCCCCCACATATTTCAAAGCAGCCACGTGATTAAATGAAAGACTTTTATTTCGACATTTATAAAAGTAATTCTCTTTTACATCAAATCCCCCCTATTTTCTGTCCAACGTTTTGCTGTGAATTTCACTCCCGCCCCCCCCAAAAAAATGAAACTTCACGAAATGGGGGAGAGAGTTGTTTTGGGGGGGGGAAGCTATAGAGGAACGAAAACTCAAATTAAAAAAAAAAAACAAAACAAAAAACAAAATAAATAAAATGAAATAAAAACGATCCAGGAAATATATACGAGAACCACTCCACAAGTTTGATATCTGCAATATACATTTTCACCAAAGGAGAGTATAACAATTAAGGGTTTATCACGGCTTCATATGAAATAACAAAGGAATGCACAACGTCTGTTCAAATACATCGATAGCAAATCAACAGGCAGTTACACCTGGACGTGGACCCGAGTCCGACCGGTTTGTTTATCGAAAAATCAAAATCAAAATAAAAACATTATTGAGGTGATTGCGTCCCCCGTCCCCCCTCTGCAGGGATTAAACTGTTTTTTTTATTTTTATATAAATTACTTGACTTTTTTTTTTTTTTTTTACTCCGCTAAAACTTCAACTAAGAACAAGAAAAAGACTTTATATAGATTTCTTTCTTTCCGTAGCTCTCCTGTTTGTGCCTACATGTGGGTCCAGGCATGTTAGTCCATCATTTCTCCCCGGACAAATATCTTTTTTTTTTGTTTGTTTGTTTGTTTGTTTGTTTGTTTTCCACTTTTTTTTCTGACACATTCGCCTGTATAGTTTCTGATGGCTAATCTAGCCTATTATGTTTAAACTGGATCACCGTGGTCTGAAAAAGACACACTCATAGATCAAACAAACCAACAACAACAACCAAAAGAGGAAAAAAAATCTGTTTAAAATCAGTCTCTTTCGAATAAAATGCAAAATATTCTTATTTACATGTTGCTGACTGCTGATCATCTTCACGTGGAGAGACAAATCAAAGACAGATTGAGGAAGAAAAACCAATGACTAGGCCTAATTGTTCCTTTGGATCCTCTAACTACATTATATTCAAATGACATGGTTCCACCTTTGCCACCACCCGTCCACATAATAATAATAATAATAATAATAATAATAATAATAATGCCAATAGGGGGTCTAATTGGCATTGAGCTGTAGGTCAAAGTGCCGCCAACAATTTGTCTGTTGTTGGGGAAAAACACTGAAAATACTGAAACTTGGATCAAATAAATACATAACTTAGATGCTTTGATTCATATTGAAAAATAAATAAATTATAAATAAAGCTCATGTCCCAAAAAAAAAAATCCTTCCACACAGACAGTCTGAGTCCACAGGGTTCAGCCTAAACCGGTCACTTCTCACCACATAGAGGCCTTGAGCAGTCCTTTTTCCTCTTCTCGTGTTCGTTTTTTATCTTTTTCTGTCTTTGTTTCATTTCTTCTAATGAGTCCAAAGCTGCCAAGATCGGCGTACAAAAAAAAGAAAGAAAGAAAGAAAAAGAAAAGAGAGAGAAAAAAAAGGGGGGAAAAAAGCCTCAGCAGGAGCCGGCTCACCGCTGCTGAGCAGGCCGGGGAAGCACGCCGGACATGGGGGGCAGAGGAGGAGGAGGGGGCGGCTCGCTGCCCCCCTGCAGGCCGTGGAGCAGGATCCGCGGGACCAGGGGTCTCTGCAGGGCCGGCGGTGGCGCCGAGGGCCCTCTGTAGAGATAGAGGGCCGCTCCGGGGTCCAGGTTGGACACCAGGCTCTGCGGGTAGAAGTACGGGGACGGGAACATCCTCTGCAGGGCGGAGTAGTTTCCAGCTTCAGCCAGAAGCTCGAGTCCCACCGCCGTCTGCCTCTTCCACTTTGTCCTGGAAGAAGGAGGAAAAAAGAAGAAGACGTGTTTTAATCCTTTAGCACCTCTACATCTATAAATGCATAATATTAGCGAGTGTGTTTGTGTGTGACACACACCAAAACAACTCCCATCTGTTTACCTGCGCTCCAATTAGAAGTCAGAATACATCTGTTTTTTTTTTTTTCCGTCTTCTTCTTTTTAAATCACCAAAATCTCCAACCTGCCACTTGTATTCACACCCAGAGGATGTCTGTTAGACTGCCAGTATGCACTCCATGCAGGTGAATAATTCATAATAAAGATAATTGAGTAGATATAGTGGTTTGTTTGAATTATTGATATGCACACATGCAAGCATGCATTATTCATACGCCAAAGTGTTGTGTGTTTTTTTTTTCTATTTATTTGTGTCATTTAGCTGCCTGCGAGTCAAAACTGCGGACAAATAAATGCTAAAGTTAATTCAAGCGAAGACTGCACAAAACAATGTTTTTACACTGACTGCTCTCTCTCTCTTCCTCGCTCTCTCTGGTACATGTAGTTTGATTTATTTACAGGAAGTCGACGCGTCGGTTTTCAAACTATTTGCAAGGTCACCGTGCTTAAGTTTAATCTTTAAATAAGAGCCTGCTGCAGAAATAAACTAAATGCGTGTCCAGATTTAATCGCGTAGTTATAGAGCCAAAAAATCCAAATAAAAAAAACAAAATGTGCCAAGAAAACCTTTCAAAATAAAATATAAATCACACCATGGAGGTGTTCAACTGACACGATTTTCTGATGGCTAATACAAGATTATAATAATCAATACATCAGCTGTCAGCCTGGTAAATGTAAAGTAAAAGTTGGAGCTGAAACTTAATAATAATTAAAAGTTGAAAATATAAAGTAAAGTTCTCTGAAGTGTCTTCCGGTGTTGGACCTTTGGGTCGGACACATTTTTTCGACCCTCCGCTCATTTCTTACGTTTCCTGAACCAAGCGATTAATCAAGAAGAAAACTCGTGAGTTGGATCAATAATTAAAATAATGCTTAGCTGCAGTCACTCCACACTGCCGTTAACTGACGTGAACTCACGTCACCTTCGGGGTGATGGACACAGGGACGCCATGTTTTCCTTTCACCGTGTAGTCATGAGCCAGCCGTGAGAAACCAGATTATCCCCCCCCCTCCTCTTTTACCCTCACCCCCCCCCCTCATCCCCTCATAAGTAGAAGCACCAGCGGGTGTTTTTACCTCCGGTTCTGGTACCAGGTCTTGACCTGCGTGTCGGTGAGATTGAGGGAGGCCGCCAGCTCCATGCGGTCCTGAACGCTCAGGTACTTCTGCCGCTCGAAGCTGCGCTCCAGCTGGGCCAGCTGGTGGTCCGTGAAGGCCGTCCGGGCCTTTCTGGGTTTCTTCAGCCGAACCTGGGGGCTGTCTCTACTGCTGGAGATCTCCCTGTCCCCCTCTTCTTTCACTGGAGGACAGACACAGAAAAGACAAACAAACAAAAGAAAAAGAGGAGATGGTGAAAACCAGAGCCAAGGCCTCCTGCTGTGAGAGCTCCATCCATCTTTGTGTGGACGGCCAGCGTCGATACAACACTAGATAAATCTGAGCAGCACCATTATGTAAAACACATAAATCAAACTCAAATTTATCTTTAAAAAAAAAAACAACAACATTCAAATGGAGCTGTGGCTTTTACCTGGTGTGATTCTGATTTATTAAATCAATTTGATTCAGGAGAAAAGTGTAAAATCTGAAATAAACCCAAAGACACGAAACGATTCTAATGACATTAATATCGTGTTTTAAAATGGGAAAATCACTTTCACCTTCACTGTGTGAGATACACAGGTTATAAATAAAGAACTAATTGTCTGATTGGTTGATTGATTAGTTCCATTTAATTTCCTAATAATAGGCTGATAATTAAAAAAAAAATAACAATAATTCCTGCCAGCCTCTTACAAAAGACGCGATGGAGCCAGACTTTAAAGGATCTGTTTTTAAATATCATTGAATACACTTTAACGGGAGTGTGAGGAAATATGAGGGCAAATCACAGAAAATCAAATAGTATTTTGAATTATTTTTTAAATCACAAGCGAGACATTTCTGCTCGGTGCGAATTTTAAGGAAACGCTTCAAAAATGTATTGTTGAAATGATTTTTTTTAAAAAGTGTTTTTAAAACCATTTATCCGCATTTGAGGGGGATTAACAGTCTGCGGCGTGGGGTGTGAAATCACGGCTCTACACACACACGGAAACAGTGCCTATAGGCGATATGGAACTATTTGATTTGGTCTTAAATTGTTATGAAAAGCTCTTCCAATATTCGCACATCCAATCTGATATTTCTGCCGTCAGTGGAGCCGCAGTCTTTGTTCTTTTTCTGCGTGGTGTCATGTCAGGGCGAGCATTGATGTATACACTCCTTATAGTAAAGAAAAAAGAAAAGAAAGAGAGAGGGGGGGGAGAAGCGAGCGAGGCGAGAGATCTCGGTAGTTGAATAGTTGAGTCGTCTCAAGAAGCACAATAATCCGCCTAATTGAGCCACAAGGGAAGGACGAGCCTTTCAAGCGCGACCGGAGAAACTTCACAGGACCGTGGAAATGAGTGGAAATGAAGAGCCGGGCGGCCGTGCGCGGTTACAAATCTGATTAGCGCCGGGGACAAATTGCATCAAATCCCTGAAATATTATAGGAGGCGGATTCGTGGAAATCAAAGCCGCCGTACGGGGCGCTCTGTGGGCCCCGCGGCTTCTCCAATCAATCAGCGCGTCGATGAGCATCTCCATCCAACGCTGGGACACGCGCGCACACGCGCACGCACGCCCAATTTGTTGAGCAAATTGATGACGTGACGCCGTTATCAATAGGTTTGGAGGAAAAGCGGATTTGGGAGAAAATGAGTGTGTGGGGGGGAAAAAAAGAGTTTGAGCACAGAGGAGAATAAAAACAAACAAAAAAAACTACTCCCAAAAAATTATAATAATAAAATAAAATGAATGTTATTCTAATGTTAGTTCTATATTTTCCCTCGCAGCCTACAGCGGTCGTCTTTCCAGGCAGCGCTTCATTAAACTGTCAATGGAGGTGACATGTCTGTTATGGCTGACATGATTGGAAACAGAGAGGCCCTTGATGGCATTTATCTGGAGGCGACCCTGTCATCTCTCCCATTCCTGCCTCCCTGACATCAACAGATGCTTTCTGGATATTCTGCTGATGCGAAGCTTGAAAAGGCACCTCACACACACACACACACACACACACACACACACACACACACACACACACACACACACACACAGGCTCATGCACACACACACACACACGCTCATGCGCGCACATGCAGGCAGCCGTTGATTTTAAATGTACAAACTTAATGAAAATGGGAGTCAATTGGTCCGTCAACGGCGCGGGGACAAATCTCAGGTTTCAGCACCGTGAAGCAGCAGCTCGATTTTTCTTCTGCTATTGATGGCTTCCGGCGATCAGCTACTAATGAAATGTCACTTTATTGATGAAGATCAGTTCACTTTTATCTGTAAATTATTTTTAAAAAATCAGATTTAGCAAATATTGTTTTCATACAGTAAAGCTAGCCTGAATTGTTATTGGTATTAACCTCATTTTATTGTTAGAAAATAAGCTGAAAAGGCCTTAAACGCCCTTTAAATATATTTTATGCCTGTAGCTTTATAATTGTTTTAACGCAGCAAAATGTTTGAATAATATTTTGAGCAGCACTTTTAATTTCATTAAAACCTATACTCCATGCTCTATTTATCCCGATTGCACCACCATTATAGTACCAAGCCTCCCTCTACAACCCTTTAATTTAATTTTATTATTGAATTATTTATTGTTGTGATTAATTACTGTTAGTCCAAATGATCACTTGTCAATGATCAGTTTTAAAGACGCGCCAGGAGCAGACAGGCTCTGACCTGCAGGAAATTAAAGTCAACTCAAATGAGCAGAGAGCTGCTTCAGATAAAACTAGAATATTTAAACTCTCTGTGTTTTTCGACATGGGCCAAAAGTCCACATCACTTTCTCCTCCAATCTCCAGAGCAGAGCAGACCCTTCACTACACTTTTCCGTCCTTACCTTTGTATTCGCTGTCTGACGACGAGTTGCTGTGGATTTTCTCCATAAAGTCGTCCGCTATCTTCGAGGCCAGCCTCCCCGCCTCCTGAGTCGGCTGTCCATTGCTGGAGTAGGGCGCGCAGGCGGCCAGAGGCTTACAGTCCGCGAGAATGTCTCTGATGAGGAACGACGAGGTCACGGTCCTCTGCTGCGACCCCGCAGATATTTGCGCGTGCTGGAGGTGCGGCGGCAGGCCGACGCCGTGACCTTGCCTCTGGGCCACCGAGTCCTCAACGCACTCCCTCCTCGGCGACGGTGGCGACGAGCAGCCGCTCTCCACGTCTGATCTCGGGCTGAACTCCAGAGGCGAGCGGCACTCCCCCACCAGACTGTCCCCTTTGGACACTGGACTTCCAGGCCTGTGGGACAGCAGCGAGTCGATGCCAAAACTGGACCCGTTGGCGGACGCCTCCATTGTCTTGATCGAGGCCTCCTCAAACTACCATTTGGTATTCAGGACAAGTTTTATTTTAGGGAGGGAGAGGGGGGTGTTAAAGTCTCAGTTGATCCAGTGGAAGAGAAAGAACCCCCCTCCCCGCACCAAGATTTTTTTTTTTTGGATACACTACAAATGAAGATTATTCATCCGCTATTTCCAGTTCCCCCAACTGCTTCTTTAAAGAGAAAATACCTCCAGGCTAAGTTGCGTTACATGCGTCCGATGTTCTTGTTTTTTGGCAAGTCTGGAAAGATGAGTCCACCTGAAATCGATGTAGCCGCTGTAGTCTCGTTTGAGTTCGAGTCACAATCGATTATTTTCTGCTTCCTCTGCGACCAACTCCTTCAGCTCTGAGTTCAGAAGACGAGCCACTTATTGCCGAAACGACCTCTCCTGCAGGGGGAAAAAAATGCGCAAAGATGCAGAAATAGGGGCTATTTCTGTGGACGCGAGAGCAGCAGGAGCAGAAGTAGCGCACCGGTGTGTTCGCGTTTCAGCACCATGGACAGGTTCAGGCGCGTCAGACCTGAGACAGGACCGGAGGAAAGCGGCGAGGGCAGCTCGTCATGTGGCCACACAGACGACACACGGAAACTGTTCGCATTCTTTTTAAGTAGAACAACAAGACCATTTCTTAAAAAAAAAAAAAAAAAAAAAAAACCACGAAGCGGAGAGAGAGAAGCGAAGAGAGAGAGAGAGAGAGAGAGAGAGTCCGAGAGCTGCAGCAGGAAAAAGAAAGCAGCGAAAGAGGAGGACGCGGCGGGACGATGCGATGCGCGCCGCGGAAAGCTGCAAAAGGGAAGAAGGTAAACTGGGTTAAATAGTCACAACTGGCAAGTAAAAAAGGACGAGGTGTGATGGGGGTGGGAGGGAATCCCAAAAAATTGAACTTGAGGAAAAGTCAGGAGCTAGGTTTTAAGAGCGCCTCGTCCACGTGAGTCCCCTGTGACAAGCCTTCATTGGCTGAGGGGAGCTGGAAGTGGACCTCCCTACACGCCCACTCACTCTGCCCTCCCTCTCTCACCCTCCCTGCGTCTCCCATCCTCTCCTCTCCTCTCTGGCTCATCCTCACTTTGATAAAAGAGACACTGAATTCATCAGGAGACTCAGATCCAACTGTTTACAGGCAATTTTCACACTGTTTGCTTTCATTACATCATTGATGAGGCTTATAATGGGGTTATTATGTGGAGCGGCTCCGTGTTTTTCTTCTCGACTCCCCCCCCGCCCCCTCCCGTCTTTCACTGGATTTGTTCCCACCTCCACAGCTCCTCTTTTTCCAGATTTTTAACATTTGACTTTTTAATATCACCATTTTTATTTTCAGTTGGTGTATTAATTTATTTATCAGCTAAAATAGACTTTAGGTGCAGTGCACATGGTTTGATACTGAAAAATGTGTGGAGGAAAATTGGGAATGTGTTATTACAATATCATAACATATATTATTATTTATTACACCCTGCTGGGTGGTAGTTATTTTATTAGGAAAAATAATTTTTAATGTGCCATAAACCTCAATTTAATATTTTGTATTATTTTATTTTATTATTGCTGCCCATCCTCATTATTAAACTCTGGATTTTTATTTTTAGGTGTTCAAAAATCTCAACTTAAAATCCCCCCCCAAAATCTTGGCACATGCACCATGGCCACCGTGAAAAGACATTATTTAATGTTTCCTTTCAAAATAAAACAATTTCAGGATTAAAAGAAAAAAAAAACCCAAAACATAATAAATGTTTAGTGTTTGTGCCCGGACAACGTCTCGCCGTGCAGCAGTCATCATTTAGAGCCTAATAACAGTCTAATAGTCCCTGGTAATTGCGCACAATAGTCCGAGCAGCTTGACGCAAAAACTTCAAGGCGCGTCAAGTGCCATTGTGCGCACTTCTTCACCTTAACATGCGTGAAATACCATTGTGTGCACTTTCAGCTCCATCCTACACAACAGTTTGCCCCGCGCGGCGGCCCCGACAGCCCCTAATAATCTAACTAACCCCCTTCTCATCATCACCGACCCCCCCACTCTCTCTCTGTCCTCCCCACCCCACCCACTCATCCTCCTTCTCTCCTC
Source organism: Nibea albiflora (assembly GCA_014281875.1). NCBI lineage: Eukaryota > Metazoa > Chordata > Actinopteri > Sciaenidae > Nibea > Nibea albiflora. The sequence continues at coordinate 5,600,378 of CM024803.1, forward strand.
CACCCCATGTGACCACCAGATTGGAGGCGCGCGTCGGTTTCAGACACCGGCAGGTTAGTGAATCCGCTCCCCGCTCCCATGGGGTCCCATCACGGCTGCAAGCTGTCACATACGAGGCGGGGACAACACAGATATAAGGCAACACACACCCACCCTGACTTAGCTGTTTCTTTCTCCTCTGCTGGTGCATGAAAAGGAGCAGTGGTTTGATGCTTTCTCTCACTGCCCCCCCCCTCCTTCTCTTTATCCTGAGTCTGCCGCATGTCCACTGACTCCAGTAATGTTGCAGTAAATAAATCATAAGGTGATTAAACTGACTTCTTCCTCTTTGTGGTCATCACACGGCCTGTGAAAGTTACAGAGGAGCTTTCATTATTTTTGATTTGTTTCCCCCCCCAGAAGTCCCCATTTAACTTGATTTTTAATTTTAACTCTTTCAAACCCAAACAGCTCTGAGTTTGTTTATTTTAGCCACATTTGAATTCTCACAATGTGTGAAATGAAATAAGTTCACACACAAACCTGCCAATCTTGAACAATCTCCAGCGAAACACAATGCCACAGCATGCCTACCTACCAGATTTGTGAAACAAGGATTATTTTAAATCATACAGACAGTGGCCACAACTAGGAACTGTTTTTGTCATTAACACATTTGTTGATTTATTATTTTTTAATTATAAATAAATATCAATCACTACGTCTTTTAAAATGCCAGAAAAGACAAGAAAGAAGTGAAAAGTTATTGTGAGGTCTTCTGTCCAAACCAGCAGTCCAAAACTCAAATATTCAAAAAAACTATTCAGTGTGAAATTATATATAGCAGAGAAAAGCAGCAAATCCTCACAGGAGAAACTGTCTGACAGTTTGACATTTTTACCTTTTTAAACAACCTAAATGTTTAGTTGAGATGTCAAAATTTGAATTAAATAAATACTCGTTTTAGCACAGACACAGGCCGGGTATTTGTGAATATTAAAATGAAATGTTTTTGTGCAATTAAATTTAACAGTATAGGCTCTTGGTAAAGTTTATAAATCCTTTAAAATCTGGGATTTTTTTTTTGTATTTGGCAGTGTAGCTACACTGTAGCTGTGTGTGTGTTTGTGTATGTGTGTGCAAGTGTGTGTGTGTAGTGTAGTGTAGTGTAATGATTTGGCTCATGCTGCTGCTGATTTTGGACAAGTGTCCCTCTGGTCAAGCGAAGCTTGATATATTTTATTTTTTTTCCCTCCTCTTCATTTTTTTTTCCAGGAAGTGGTCTGAATTTGAGGGCCAGTGCAACTGTTACCCCAGTGATGAAATCCACACACTCTTTCTCCGCCCCCCCCCCCATCATACACACATACACACACACACACATACAATCACAGTGATGTTGTGGGAGGATGTTATTGATCCATGTTAAAGAGAGGAAACAGGAATGTTTCCAGCAATTGTTCAGTGACTGGTGAATTTTCTGTCTGCCTCTCCGCCTCTCCGTCCGTCTGTTTTTATCAGATGGTTAAATAATACTTTATTATTGATCCACATTAAACAGCCCCACACCTTCCACTCACATTTTCACCAAAACAAAGTTGGCACCCCTGGGCCACTTCTCTGAAGTGTGGACTGTTTTTCCACTGGCTGGGCTGACAGCTGTACAAGTTAATTTCATTCCACGTATTTAAGTCTAATATTGATATTAATATTTTGTCCGGATCAGGCTATTTGTCTTTGAATAATTACTCAAATGCCAATAATATGAAGCCTAAAACAAGGTGAACTGGCACTAGGTGTAGTTTCATCATAATAGTCCCTGTCAGTGTTAATACTCTATCTGTGGACATGTGATTTATTTTGTTTTTATTCTCTGCATTACCTGAATCCAGTCCATACACTTTGCTGCTAATAATGCCTGCTGGGCCTCCTCTGCTTGCTTGGTTTTTGTCTGGGGGTGGGTGGGCGGGTGGGAGATAAAAAAAAAACAAAAAAACGAGAAGAAACATTTTATTTACTTACTCAATTGAGCAGGTGTGTTAAATATATATCTAGATATGTTTTGTACAAATGTGTGTCGCCTTTGAATAAACTTTGGCATCTCTGTCGTTTTGGAACATCGAGTAAAGCGTGTCTTTTTCGAGGGGGATATATGTAAAAAGATGACTCCTCTCAACAAACAAACAGCATTAAAAAAAAAAAAAAAAAAAAAAAGGCAGAGAGAGGGGAGAGAAAAAAAAAAAAGAAAAGAAAAAGGCGCTTGCTCTGGAGCTGGTGCTGCACCCCGGACCAGTCAGGGATGCAAATGATGCACCTTAACGCCATCAGGTACTGGAGTTGACAGAAAATAATGAGAACCCGCTGAATCTTTTATAAGGTTAACACTCACATTTCCCAGTCAGCTGTCACACAAGAAAGAATTTAGCACATGCATGCGGGCGAAATAAACCTTCATCGTCTCATTAATGCTGACAGGGCCCTGGACCGGCAGCTCCCAGCGCCAGCGCCGCCACCACCTTCGTTTTGTGTCGGTAATTTGCAGCGGAGACAGACCCCCTTCTCCTGGAGAGAAAGAGGAAAGGAGGAGGAGGAGGAGGAGGAGGAGAGGAAGAAGGAGGAGGAGGAGGTGGAGGGAGGAGATATAACGGAGGAGAGCAAGAGTGAGGAGGGGGTGGTGGGGGGGGGGTAGAGGATCGTGGAGCGAGTGCAGAGGAAAAGAGGGAGGGAAGGTGGGCCTGGGTGGGGGGGGGAGGGGGAGGAGGAGGGTGGAAAGATGGCTAGCGCGCCAGGAGTCTGATTCTCCCCTAATTGGAAGCATTGGGCATTGTCAACGGAGGATTTTCAGCTGCTCACTGACAGGTAGAGCCGTCAGAATGATAGCCCACTTGTCAGCGCAAAAGACCAATAAAAACAAACCACTTTTGATTTAATTGGAGGCCTAACCATGGTGTGTGTGTGTGTGTGTGTGTGTGAGGTAGAAAGTGAGTGTGTGTGTGTGTGTGTGTGTGTGTGCGTTGCCTGCAGGGCCAGGGCCACGGGGAGGTGGGAGGAGGTGTGAGGATGAGTGGGGGCATTTGTGTCTGTGTATGTGTGTGTGTGTGTGTGCGTGCGTGCGTGTGTGTGTGTGTGTGTGAAGGAAATCATCACTCTAGCCATCAATGTGCTAGCCCTGCCTCCATCTTTGCCATCACTCCCCGTCCCCGCTCTCATCTGGCGGCTCTTGGAAGGGGGCGGCGGGCGAGTGGTCACCGGTCACACGTGGGGAGAGAGGGTTTGAGGAGGAGGCAGGTTTTGATGCCGTCCCAGGAGAGCTTCCAGAGCAGCAACATCAGAGCGAAAAACAGTTTCTCCCTCTTCTTCATCTTTTTCCCCTTTTCTTCATCCTCCATCAGCAGAGTTGGGCTCTTGCCGCAGATGCCAGCCTTTCAAAACAGGATGAGCAGTATTTGACATTTCTCGCGCACCTCTGTCGACTGAGACTCTCACGACCAGAGGAAACAGTGAATCATAAACTTTTCCCTGCATGAGAGCAAATGTCACACTGGCTTGTGTCCGTGTGGTTGTGCTTGTTAAAGACGTATCTGCTGAATGTTGGCGAATGTGAAAATAATTGATGCTGAAGTGCAAATGGAGTATAAAGCAAATATGAAGGCAAAAAGTAAGTTTGGGTTCAGGAGTAGTTTAGGAAGTGTTAATCCAGCCTTTCTTTTTGTGTTGAATCGAACAAACAGGAAAATTGTCTCTGTCAAAAAGTAGCATTCACACCACAAGCGCCTGTTTCCAAAAGTCAAAGCGGAAAACCGTCAGCATACGATGACATTTAAGACACTGGCATGAATCCCTTTCTTGTTTCAACATGATGATGCCCCAAAGCACAAAGTCAGACCCATAAAGAAATAATTTTCCCAGTTTGGTGTGAACTTGATTGACCTGAACAGAGCCTCAACCCCATCTGACACTTTTGGGATGAACTGGTATACCTTTTCAAAGTCAGACCTTATAACCCAACATCAGTGTCGGACCTCACTTGAGACTCTCGTGGCTTAATGGGAACAAATCCTTGCAGCCAGGTTCCAACATCTGGTGGAAAACTTGAAACCAGAGGAGTGGAGGCTGTTCTAGCAGCACATTAGCCCGTGGACTTTGGATTGACGTGTTCAGCCATCAAAAAGGGTGTAACCTTCGAATGTCTGTGCATTTACTCAACTGTTATTTAGCAAAATAACTAGAATATTGGGTACATTACTGTTATCCAGTGAAAAAAGGCAGAGGCAGAGTGAATATTAAAGATTGGAAAAAGTGTTCAACTCCAGTGTAAAAATGTACTTTGGAACTGGATCCAAAATAGCACTGGTTAATTGAACTCGACCCTCTGACAGGCCTTATACCTGACAGCTTTCAGTGGTGGGGATCCTGTGTAGCTCATTAACTCCCCACATTTGGATTCCCAATGGGCCACTTACACCTTAATGGATATTGCATGACATAAAATGTGTTTGGATTGAAGTGTCGACCAAATGACACATGAATCTGAACTATCGGCATCTGTTAATGAAACTATTGTCCTGGTGGGGTCATGTTTTCTTGCCGCCTTGCGAAAACAACACAGTATAGACGCATGGAACTTTTATTGGTGATTTCATGAGTTTGACAAGGTGATTATCAGTCTCTTTTCTCTATTGCATGAATAGACAACGAAGCAGCATCTCGAAATTCCAGTTTTTCACTGCGTTCCCATAAGGTGCAAGGTCAAACTAAGACTGATCGCAGTACACTTTCAGTATACTGTTATTCCAATGATGTTGGCATCAGTGTGTGCACCTTTTAAAACCTTCCCCACACCATCACAAAGGCCACAATTAATTCATAGTCATAATAATTAGGATGTCTCAGTCGGCTCTCTTGACTAATGTGTGTGAATTTCATAAGTGCACATCCACATATGCATCTCAATATACACCTACCCTCCCGTTCGGGCGCTGTCGGCCCGGCCTGCGAACCCCTTGCAGCCAGTGTTTTATTATTCTTGACAGAGTTCAACGAACACATCTGGTCAGAGGATAAGAGGGGATGGAGGGATGGTGCCAAGAGGCGGAGAGGTGAGTGAGGAGCCAATGGAGAGGGGTGTGAGCAGGCGGAGGACGAGGACCTGCAGCCATCCATCATATCCGTTTCTCATGAGGAATGCCAGCTCCTTCAAACTAGGGGCCAACCCTACTTTCACTGATCTTTTGACCCCGTGGGCCAAAACCGAGAAGACTATTAGAGCTATCAGGAATGAGATGGAGGAGATCTATTAGTGTTGTTTGTAGTATTTTAATTAGCAGTTGAGTTTCAACTCATTATTATTTGAATTGCCACCAAATAGTGGAATTGCTCCCAATGCAGGACGGTGCCTTCAAACAACACATGTTTACAGCGTGACAAAGACCCCCAGAGGCTGTGTGAATTATGGAAGTAATATCTGGAAGAGGTTGAGGTGGTTGGATGTGTTGACAAACGGTATGACTGGGATGTACGAGATGACTGTTTGTCATCATTTTGGTGGTTGGTTTCTTTTGACCATGACCATAGTCGTCTGTCAACCGTTGGCGATGAAGGTTCCCTAATCATAACAAAGTGGTTTGTGCCTGAACCTAACCAAAGCTTAACCATAGAAGTGTGAGATCAGAAACACTAGTATGGATCTTTACTTGCAGTGTTTGACAGTAATGCATTACTTGATTAACCAGGATTTTAATGGAGGTTTGATATCAGTTCTGTGTGAATGGGTTAGCTTGCAGCAGGAGATGTGTATCATGTTCTTTCCAACCATGTATTACCTATAACATAAAAACATGCACAATGCACCTTCCATCTGAATTTGACACTGATTTTGTCTGGATGTGTCACTCAATCAACGTGTTGTTGTCAAGACCGTTTCTAGCCAATGAGCAATGATGCTTGTAGGTCTTACTGAGAGAAGCAGTCAGAATGCTAAGCTAAGAATGCTTAGATGTCACGCCAAATAGAATGTTTGCTTATTCCATCATAAAAGTATCATCATATCATAAGATCTGCTCGCTAGGGGTGTTATTTGAGGAAGTGGCACTTACATGTGTGTAACATGCGGGACATTTAAGGATCCAATCCCGGGTTTTTGAAAATATGACCTTAAGAAAAGTGTTGCTCTGAAGCTCAAAAGTTTACATGTTGTGTGTTCTTAGCTGCTAGCTAACCACTGGTAACGTAGCATACATTTCAGTTTCAAAGACTTGAGGACAGGACTTTCAACTGGGGCTAAGCTAACTTTAGCTTTGGGGTTGTTTGAGACCAACTAGTTTTGGTCATTTTGTGAGGAGGAAGCCCTGTTGGCGAATATGATACTTAAGCAGTACTTTTTTTATTATTGTTTGATGAGGAATATGAACAAAACAATTTTTCTTTAACAAAGCAAATATTCAAATTCTTACCGTTGTCTTGACAGAAACAGCTGTACAGGTACAAAAACTATGATTTCCATCACAAAATCAAATAAAACAATAAGTAAATGGATCAAGAACCCGACCAAATATGCCAAATTTTGATTTTAGTTAATATGGTTTATTCCATTTAATGTGAGAATGTTTAAAGTGCCCATCAAAAGTTCACACAGCTCAAGATGGCTTCCTCAAACAAAACACTGATAGAAGAATTTATTCCACAATATAAAACAGAAAAAAGTGCTTGATTCTCACATTTCAGTCACTGGTATCAGTATAAATGGTGAATTTCAGCAGACAAACCAATGCTAGGTAACAATCAGAGTCTCAAGGTGTCATAGTTCAATGTTAACCTGTCATGTAGACCCCCCCCCCCTCCCCCCTGAGTGATGGCATATTGGTGGACTCACATTGGGTGGGAGGTCCCCTGCAGCTGCCACAGGGAGACACATACAAGCTGGTGGACAGTGTGGAGACTTCCCCCTCCAACTCCTGTACCTCCAGGGGGGGTATGAGGGGCACAGGGTCCAGGTTCGCCCCCTACCCTCTACCCTGCCAGGGGAGACCGAGGCGGGCCGGGCCCTTGGCCCTTCTCCCTCCATGAGGGGAAGTGGGGGCGTTGAAGAGGCCGTGCTTACATCCATGAATCACATCGCAAGTGTCACTCAGGACACACACACACACACACACACAACCATAAGCACAATATGCAAGAATAATGACACCAATGTTTGGCAAGATGTTGTGGAAAATTGCTGTAGTGTCCTTCTCCAAGAGACGGATGTTCTTGTCTCCTCTTCAAGCCTCCAACTAACAATTATTGTCATCATCGATGAATCTATTGATTATTTTCATTGATTAATCTGATATTTCTTTTGCCAAAATATCAGAAAACTATAAAAAGTTATGCAATTTCTTTTGTATACATTTGCTGTAGGTGCGTTATTTAGATAGTGACGACGTAGATTTTTTTTTTTTCATCCCAGCTTCCTGTGCCAAATTTGACATCCAAAATTGTGAACCTTAAATTCAAATTCAAATTTTGAGGCAATTTACAGTGAATACTGTAAATTGTATTTCCATCCATCCATATTTTTTTTTCTTTTTGCCTCTACACCTAACCAAGCAGTTGTTACTGGAAAAAAAAAATGTCAGGCCTTGTTTTAGTTTTGTCACACAATCACACACATATACACACCTACACACACACATTACATGGCGGGGGGGGGCTCCAGCGTTCCGTTCTGGCCTTAAACTACCAGCTTCCTAATTTGGCCAATATGCAGGTAATATGTGGGGTCGCAACATCTCAATTATCACACCTCCTGTCAGCGGCTCCCAATCCTCCCCTCGCCGCTACCTTCCCCTCCAACATGCCTTCACCCCCTGCCCTCACCCCTCCCGCCGTGACTTTTATTGCTTCATTAGTATGCTCCACATGCTCCGGCGCACACCCACGCTCGTGCGAGCCTTCAGGCCCTAACAACTTTTGGCAGATCAGTGCGTGATGAGGGGATGATGAGGGACTCTTTCGACTAAAAGCCCACCTACCTGGCGCTGTGGCCCATTTTTGTCCAAGTGTGCGTCCAACCTGGTGATGCAGAAAGTAGGGGGAACAGCTGGGCGAACTGGTGTGAAGGTTTTTACGGGTGTCACACCTGGAAAACTCACAGCAGATGAAATGACCTGCCTAGGGTTTTGACACAGTTGCCAATTTGGGGGAAATGTGTAAAAAAAAAAAAAAAAAAGAGAGAGAGAGAGACTCGTCTTGGATTTGAATATTTAATTAAGTATATATATCATAAAGCCTCAGTGAGGAGTTGGAACGAGCTGATTTGGAATTGATCGATGTGGAATAAAACAACTTTTCCAACCTAAAAAGACACAAGAAACCTCCTAAATTAAACAACAAGGCGAGGAATGTGAACAGCCGTCCAAAGCCGGCTTCCGATACTTGACAGTTACTGATACTCAACGCTACAGACACATTTTGGTTGCAACTCAAAAAATATTGAGCTTGTCCCCACACCTGCCACAGCTCACACTTGACACATATCACTCACCTTGGGCCGGCTTTCTTAGGCACCTGCTCTCCTGAAGCGATGTCTGATTTCTCAGTAAAATACCTGTTGGGATGCATGCAAGCATGTTATATCTCCTGTCACAACCATCCATCCTACGGCTAAGCAGGTATGTCCAAGGTGTGTTTAGAGAGCGCGCGTGTGTGTGTTGGTGTTGGTCGAGGTGGTGGAGGTGCGGGGAGGGATTCAGCGTGGAGAATAAGACCCCAGAAAATGCTCATTAGAGTTGACCTTGGCACTTGGAGCCGGCGTTTGATGGATCGGGTACAGGGCCAAACAAGCCCCTGGGGAGCCATGATCTTATCTCTTATTGTACACACACACCTCCCCCCCCCGTTGACCCTGCCTCCCCCTCCCTCCCTTCCCCGCTCACTCACACTCCTCTGCTCTACACGCATCACAGGCAGAATAAATCTGTGTCTGACACCACAGGAAAAAAGAGAGGGAGAGGGAGAGGGAGAGAGAGGGGAGGAGGAGGGAGGCCTGAGGGAGTAAAGGAGAGAGGAGGCAGTGCTTGAAGAGAGACGGGGGGGAGGGAGGGAGGGAGGGAGGGCGACAGGAGGAGAGAAAAAACACACAGAGGGCCGAGAAAAACCAATAGCTCACTGAGGTGTCATTACCTACATAAGTCAGATGTGTGTTTGTGTGTGTGTGTGTTTTTTAAAAAAAAACATATCTGCGAGGCACATGGAGTGCCACCAGGAAAAAGTGTGGAAATTGGCTAAGTGGGGAGGAAGGAAGGAAAGAGGGTTGAGGATCAGTGGATGATGAGCCTGAGATGAAAGACGCGACTCTCAGGTGTCTCTGTAGCGCGTTCACGGTTTGTTCTGTTCCTCTTACCTGTCCTTCTTCTCCGTGACACACATATATAGCAAAACAAACACAAACACACACACACTCACACTATTGCCACCGCCACCCTCATGCCCTCCCCCCCACCCGCCCCTCAAACCCTCTGCTCCCAACCAGGGGACACACCAAACACACAAAGAGACATGAGGCAACATCCACCTCCAGGATGGCAAAGTTTCTCCCCCACCACCCAGCATCCCCTTATTCGCAGGGGTGGCATCACAGGCTCGTGGGCTCTTTGTGTTCTCTTCTTCTGCTGCTGCGCTACGGGGAGAAAGTGACACTCTGAAGTCTTAATTGAGGTTTACCTGGTGTTTTTTCCTCAGTGTTGTTGAGCGTTAAAGTGTGGTTAAACTTTATAATCAAGCCTACAGGGTTTACAGTGTGAAGCGAGGAAAAGCGGGGAGCGTCTGATGACATTACAAACACTGTTGTTTACCGGGCTGCTAGCAGCAGCAGTGGCGGCGGCGGCGGCAGCAGAAGCAGCATCAGCAACAGCAACAGCAGCTAGCTCGCTACCTGCATCTAGTGAACAACAACAACAAAACTCTGCCACATTCTCGCTGTCAGTCAGCGGCCCTCTAAACAAACGTCTTAGTGTTCCCAAAAAAAGGAATTTGAGTAGAATGCAACTATTTACTGAATCGTTGGGCATGTTTGAATGGCTCCCTCTATTTTCTCTTTGCACTCCGTCCCCCCACCTCGCTCCTGTCTGTCAGTCTGTCTTTGCAGAGATCTGGGAGGGACTGAGGGACTGATGTCTCAGCTCCTCCAGGATCCCACCAGGAACGCCTTTTGACAGTTGCCGGAGCAGCAGGATACAGCGCAAAGATGTTGCTGTAATTGCACCTGGTTGCGTCATGAAAAAGTAATAATTTGCTGTCAAGGACGTCAAGGTGTCAGCGTTCGGCAGGAGTTGATAAGGTATTGACTGCCTCCAGAGTGCTCACTCACTCACTCTCACTCATACTCCTTTATAAAGTTGACTCCCAGAGAAAGAGGGAGACAGCAGAGGTTGGGGAACAGGGGAGAGAAAGAAGGAAGTGAAAGAGAAGGAGGGGGGGATAAAAAGGACGAAAGGAGAGAAATGAGCAATGAAAAAAATAGGCTAAAGACAGTCAATCTCCATGCTCTGAGCTCCGAGACATTAATTGCACTCTATTTGCCACTTCGCAAACCCTGTTCATTCATAATACATGCACAGATTGCGTTAAATTATACATAAGCGATCAACAGGCTAAAGCAGCACGACGTGCTCCCCGTAAGTTGAATAATACACAATTACCACCTGGCTCACTCCTCTATTCACTTTGATTACTGTCGCACGGGTCGTGACTCGCCACTGACTGACACTCACAGGTAGGGGCAGAAAAAAAAGAGAGGAAAAAATCTGTGACTTCGTGTTGCGAGGTGGACCCTGCTGCTCCCTGATCTCAGAGCGAACACGAAGCCTCACGGGAAGGTCGACCTCCTCTTGAAGGCGAGCGCACAGGTGGCTGGTAAAACGATTGCGCGGTGTTGAGTCGGGGGGTCGAGGCCATGAAATTTAAAGAGTGGAGCGTTCGGGTGCAAGTCAGGGCACATAGAGCTTGGTATCTGTAACCAAAAGTAAGCCATTCTTAAGGAATAAGTTTCATCATACTTAAGTTTGAGAAATAAAAAGGAAAAAAAACAAGAAATGTTCTTAAATGTTCTCTAAACACAAGAAGCCAAACTTTAGCCTTTAGAATTGTCAAGAACTCAAGAATTGGCAAAATAATTATTTAAAACTAGCGAGCTTCTTTCTGTTCTTGACAGTTTTTGATATCGGTTGCTACAAACACGTTTTGCTCAATAACAAAAACCTATTGTGGTTCGATACGCAACCCAACTTAGGGGTGCGAGCAGGTAGAGGATGTAGCGTCTTGCTACATGATGTAATCCATTTAAGGCATCACATCACCTCACGTCTTCTGTCTGAAGTTCTGCTTGAAGCTGCTGGTGGCTATCTGACTGCTGACATGCAGGTATGTTCTGATCCTACGTGAGAGAGGAGAGGAAGTTTCGGAGTATCCTGCGCAAAAAGCATAGAGGGAGATAAACAAAACAACCGTTTCTACACCACTGCCAAGCTGATTGAACAGTCTTGTCATACGCTCGGAATACAAACAGAAATATCACATTTTTTAAAAAAGTTGCAACCAGCACTGTAAAGTTTTGTTTAACTTTACTCTGGCGATGTCAGCCCGCGGTCTTCAGCTTGTGGAATAAAGGGAACGGCAGAGGCAGAAAATGAGGAGAAACCGAAACTACATTGGTGAAGTCCCTGATTAACTAAGCTGAACAGCCAGTCAGAAAGCTCTGTCACCTTATGCACAGACGTTCGCAAGTGAAAGGAATTGCAGACCTCGAGTCAAATCATCAATCGTCATTGGAGAGGAATAGTTTAAAAAACTCAAATGCTTTGACTTGTGTCGCTGCTTGGAGCTGTAAAATAGAACTCTATCTTTCTCTTCTGTGTTGTGTTGCAGCATTACAACTTGCCAGTCATGGCCCATCCCTTAAAAAAAAAAAAAAAGCAGCATGCTGTTGAAATTCAAGTGAAATTCAGTGACAGTTGAACACTTTTACTTTATGGATTGTGGGTGTGCAAATGCCTACACATTGGGCAGTTGCTTCCAAACCAAGAAGCAAAGACAAGCTGACAAGGGCCAACATTACCCAAACCATGACGACGGTTGAGGGACGACTCTCGGTTTGGTATATCAGGGACCCTTCAACAGCAGTCGTTAACAGTGGCTGGATACTACAAGGATCAAACCAGCCCCTTCAATTTACAGGACAATCTCTCTCTAACCAGTATTCAGCCCAGCTGCTCTCTGATCCTTGACCTGCTTCTCCATCTTTGATCAGAGAGAGGTCCTCTGAAGCTGGACGAAGCCCCGGGCTTGAGCTTTAATATCCAACTTCCCTCATTCTTTCTCCTCTTGATGTCATCCAGCCATTTCATCGTCAAAGGGAGATAAAAACGGATTGATGATGGCGTGTTTGACAGTTAGGGCATGCATTGCAGCGTCCACATGTGTGAGAAGGAAAACACCTGCTTCAATCTTTGCCTGTTGCCTCTTGAATGCGCCACCCCGGCTTAGCATAAGGGGAATGCCCTCTGCTTCAAAGCTGGGGTGACGTAAGCTAAAAGCCCTCTCTGGGCGTAAAGCGAAAGCCAACCAATACAGCAATGCAGTGGTTATCTGTCCTCATTGTCACTTAATGAACCGTCAATGGAGCAGCTTGGACCAGCTTATAGACTTCTCATTGTTGCACAGGGGCTCCCAGGGTTGATAGATTCAGCACTGAGGGTCAGGATTTGCGGAGCTGGAGGCGCAATCCTTCAGATATTTCCCAGAGATCTAAAAGCCTGTTAATCAGCTCTCCCTTCATGATCTCCCTGGCTGTTCATCTTCCCATGGACGCGTTCTATCAGTCTTTTTACCACCAGCCCCCTTGTGCTTTCTGTGCTTTTCTTCTGCTGTGTTTGTGTTTGGGATTTGCCCAAGTGGCCCCCAGATCAGTTGACCTGACCCCAGCTTGGCGGAGAATGGTTCGGGTCTTATCCGCAGCCTCTCTTACATTTTAATCACAGCTCCCTCGTTTTGTGTCGCTGCCACACACACTGAAACACACACTGAACTCTCTTCTTTTTTTCTCTTTTTTTTTAACTTGGCGAAATGATCAGCACGGTCGATGATATGATGCTTCTCTTTAACCTGTACTTTTGAAACTGCGGTGAAGATAAACTCATCTCTCGCAGCGCCTCCTGTAATTAAGCCCGCTGTCTTTATTTCTCTTGGATCACCTTGCATTAAAAATTTCCCCGTGGATATCAAGTCTCCCCCCTTCCTCCCTCCCTCCTTCCTTCAGACTGCACCCCCCCCCCCCTCTTCCTGCACAGTTTGTCAGCTGAAGTGATTGCCTCCCTCTCTCGCCCCCTCAGTGGCATTTAGCTATTCTCATTTGCATGTACATGCCCTCGCTGTGCGGCCTGTGGGCTGGTGAGATTGATCAACAATGCCGTGTTTTATTACATGTCAGTCGGAAAGGCTGGTTGCCGCACGCCATGGGCGCACGCACATGTGTGAGCACATGCGAGCGTGTATACTGGTGGGTGTTGTGTTTGGTTGTGGCGCGCGCTCGACAGGTACACGCTCGCCAACAAAACACACGCCGGGCTCGTACGTCGCCTCCAGATTTTGACACTTTACAAACATATATGCATACGTGCACACTTGAGACCTGGTTAAAAGCTATTGAAAACACACACATCATCCAGGACTCTGGACCCCACGGGAGTTGATGCGGATGAACATGTACGTTCTTGCTTGGTGAAGCCTGCGCTTACAGTGGTATTTTAGCGTAGCCTAAGCCTTCATCTCCTCATATTACATACTGAGCTGACAGATATTAATATGCAAAATAGGAGGATGCTGAACAAAATGCTGATAATTAAGCGAAGATGTTCTGGGTAGAATCGCGCTTAAGAGTGTGCACGTGGGACCCAGCACATGGTAAGCCATATGCCTCTGCGCAGTTAGCGCTATCCTTTGGGGTAGGGGGGGTTGGGGCCTGTTTCCGCACACAGGCACTGTACAAATGGAGCCTGGGAGACTTGAACTGTATCCTTATCACTCTTTTATAGAGTCATCAGAGGAGCGTGCTATTCCCTCTCTGGTTTTGTCAAGGAACAAGATGTTGGTGCTTTAGGTGACACCAACACAGAGGTCAAAGGTCAGCGGGATCTCCCCAGTCTCACATCGATGGCGTCACTTTGTGAAAATTGGACGCTGTGTCATATTCCACAAAGACGTATCTCCCCTTCTATCAGGTTGGCTGCCTTACCCACCAACTCCTCCTTCCCTCCCCTCCCTCCCTCCTTCCTTCCTTCCTTCCCTCCCTCCCCCCGGCTGATCTCTCCCTCCATCCCCAGAGGGGGTGAGGGAAGTGGGGAGGATTTTCGTGCTGCCGGGGGCGACAGGCTCTCTGTGCCATCCACTTACACAAACGGCAGGATCAGCGCTCCACACAAGAATAATTAGAAGATAATGGGTAGTAATGCGGCCCGATCTGTCCCGATTATCTCCTGGCACCGACCGGCACAGCGCCATCTGGTGCCAGATCTCGGGGCAGCGGCTGCTCTGCCACATGAAAAGAAGGTGGGCTTAGGCTTAATCTCACACCCCATTCTGTTATTGACTGTCTGTATGGTGCTGTATTCAAAAGTGAGTGTGTGTGCATGTGTGTCAGTCTCTGTCTGCCCCTCTGAGATGGTCGATATATATCACAGAGAAAAAGTGAGATTGCATTTATATTACATGTATGGGTGACAGCCGGTGTTGCTGAGTGTCTTGGTGATCGACAGTAAAGCAGAGTGTTGTTGAGAGCCCGGTGTGAGTTTCTGCAGAGCTGTTACATGGACAAGTGTCTGTCACGCTGGGCTCTTTCTCAGCTTAACTCCCACCCTGCGTCTTCTTAAACAGCCTCTCTCCCACAGCTCTGGGCCAATTCAATATGACAGTCCATTGTATGGCCAGTGTGGCCTGAGGTTTAGTGCGTTAAGACTCTTTGTGCTTCGTGTTTACAGACGCTTTACGTCCCCGGCAGAATTAAAAAAAAAAAAAAAAAGAACCTCACTCACCCAGCACCTTTGCACAAACCAAACGGCCTAATTCGCATAATGCCCCAGCTATTATCTGCTGGATTGAACGGAGGCGCGCTTGCTTTATCAAATTATCCTGTCACGTATTTCACACACACAGCCGGTGCCATTTAGGAGAAGTTGTGGTCGTCCACGGCGGCCGTGGATTGACTCATGCCTGTATAGGGAGAGAGTTGATCTGCATCCGTATTTTCTCAGAAGTGGGCAGTTGGGCCATTTGTTGTCATTATTGTTGAATGCCTCAGAGCGAGCATTGAGAAGTTTTGCCTCAGCCTGAAAATGACAGTCACCAAATTTATATGTGACTAGACCTAAAATGAGTAGTCAGACAGACGGTTACAGTAACAATTTTGCTCATTTTAAGCCATTTATCAAGTGAAAATGGCAAAATGTGAGAATTTGCTGCTTTTCACCGTTTATATAGCCTTGTCAGTCGAATATCTTTGGATTTTAGACAGTTTGTCACTCAATTTGAAGATGTCGCCTTGGGCTCTGGGAAATAGTGATGTTATTTCCTGACATTTCATAGACCAAACAAGTGATACGGTTAAGGATAATCAAGACATTAATCAATAATGAAAATATTAGTTAATTGAGCTCCTGCATCTACATCCAAACATCTCCTCACATCTCCATTCTGACAGCTGCATAAACAACATATTTCTTTTTAAGTTATCAACCTGTCACAGTTTTAAAAAAATAACAACACGTGTTTCAAATGCTTATTTGTTGTATGATGAGCACTGAAATGTCGTCTTACAGATATATATTTAATATATCTGAATAATCTATAAATAATTAAGTACTTATTAATGCATTGAAGCAACTTAAATACACACATGAAGAATACACACATCATGCACCATCATACAAATGCACTTGCACTATGAAAGTTGAATCTTGACCTATGACAACAGTATATACAACAAAATAATAAAGTTCAGACATCCACCTATAACCTCATACTGTCTTTATACTCTCTCCTGTCTACTTCAGCAAATATATCATAATATATGTTATATACAATATTGCATATACATATACTACCCATTCAAATGTGTTTTGTGCATTTATATATTGTTTTGTTATATAAAATAATCATACACCTCTTGAATCAAGTATTTGTAGATTGAGTCATTAGGCAGGTTACATTTGAATATTAATGAATATCATATCATTTGAGTACTGACAGAATAATCTCGCCTAAAGGTCAATTTAGTAACTTTTGTGGAGCTTTTAATCCTATCGCGTTCTTAAATGTTGGAATATTGTTGTACTATTGGGGCCTTTCCTTTCTCTAAGTCGTGTTTGACCAGCAGGTCACCCGACTGACCCAAAAAAACTGCCAGAAATTTTAAACAATATGAAGAGTCTGGGCGTCTGCAGGTACTTTTCTGTAACATGACACCTTTCAAATTGCCCTGATGGAGCACAGTCTCTTTACAGAAACAGCGCAGACTGTTCAGAGTTCACCCCCACCCTAACTGCCAGCTCACAGTGTCACCCTCCCTCCTTCATTCCACTTCTTCCTTTACCCTCCCACTGTCCCTCTAATTTGCTCTCTGTACACAACCTTTGCTGTTTATTGAGATGCTGACTCTCTTTATGAGCACCTAATCCCAGTGCAGGGGGGATAATTTATGAAGCATTTACATGAAGAAGCCCAGCTAATTGGAAGCATGTGTCTGGGTAAGCCTCGCCAACGCAGACACACTGCAGATGAGCAGGCCAGGATTCTCACCGCTTGTAACGCAGCATCATAATCGTCGTTTCATCGCCGAAACAAAAATATCTGTGAGACTCTGCTCGCCGGCCAGGTCAGGTGTGTGTTATAGTGGTGCCATATGTCAAAGAGGCCAAGCTATGAGTGCAGAGAGTCCAGAACGCTGTCTTTTGTTTGCCTGGACACGTACGGAGGCAGCATTCTTCTCAGGCTAACTGCCCCATCAGCAGAGTACTGAGCGGTCGGAGAGGCACTCAGCGCTGACTCTCAAGACTTGACCCCCAGTCTGCTGTGTCCAGGAGGGAGGTCAAAGGTCGGGGTAGACAGGTCCTTGCCAGCCAGCCAAGAGGGCACTGGCCATTTTGATGTCAGATGACACCTCAATTCTCCCATTTAGTGCACCCCAGCATCCGTGGCCCTATTCTCTCCAAACCCAGCCTCCCTCAAAACACCCCCATCCTCATTTACATCAGGTCGTTTGTTATGACTTTATGATTATATATGGGGCTTTGTCTGGCTGTGCATGTACCTTCACCACTCCCAGCTGGTCCCCATTAATAACAGGGCCCCGGTGTAGACAGAGCAGGAGAGACGGAGGAGCTTGTTAGCGTCATAGCCGAGCGCAGGGGCTCAGCATGTGAGAGTGGAAGGGCCGACAGGACAGGAGGGAGATGTACAGTATACACACACACACACACACACACACACACATGCACACACACACAAACACACATACATAGTCACCTGGAGTATCCTCTTACACTCCAACCACAAATTTGAAGTACATGACATGATGTCCGGCATTTGTCCTAGCAATTGCACAAAGCCATCATGGTGTATTTGTGTGAAACTACATGTATAAATGTGTCAGTCTGCAAGTGTGTGTGTGTGTGTGGTGTGTATGTGTGTTTGTGGGCCACTGGGCATGTGTTGGGGTGAAAGCATAATGAGGCTGACTGGACAGAGTGGGCCGCCATGCAGACGGGCTCCATTGTGGGTCCCAAACGGCGGCAGAAGCCCCTAAAATCTGCGTCCCTGATCTACGCTCCAGGAGTCGGTGGGGAATAAAGGCGTGGAAATAGGATTTATTTAGCACGCCTCATCAAAAGGGAATTAGCAGGGTTTGGGGAGGGAAGACGGGGCTCTGTTTAGAGCTAGGATGAATGGCAGGATCATCTCTGTAATCCCAGCAGCCCCCCCCCCCCAACTCTCTCTCTTCTCCTCTCGCACCCAAGAAAAAGAAGAGAATCACCCACATTAGCTCTAAAGGTGCCTTCTGTAGCTCTGCCCTGAACCTCAAACCGGAGCTCCTGAAAGGAGAATCATCTCGTAAGATCTCGGCAGGTGAGGTTAAAGCACGGCACCTGGATCCTTTTCTTCCCCTTCTTCCCACCCATCTCTATCTTTTAATTCCTCCTCTCCCTTCAAAACATGGCCGCGGAGCTGTCAGCCTCGATGATAGCGAGGCTGACGGCAGAGAGCTGGCGCGCCAACATGCAACAAACAACGAGCGAGCGTGTAAACTAAAGCAAACAAAGCCCCTCTCCGCTCCTCCAAAGGCAGGATCCCTCCCACCTGCCACCCTGCGCCGCTGATGAAACATACAGTAACAGAGAACAGCCATTAAATGGGCGAGCGGTAAAACCGAGTTGTACAATGTTGAGGGGGGCTTGTTGTGGCACATCCCGCTCTCAGTCACACACACACACGAGCTTGTTCATTATCATCCCTGCTCGTGTTTGTGTTTTTCCGACTCCTCATCCCCAGACATGGCGGCTGGGTGCATTCTGGGGGATTTGTTACCTGAGAAAAGGTGACAGGCTAAAGGGTGCTTGACTGGCAAATCTCTGTCAATGAGGCAATAAACTCAAGTTTTGCTCAAGTTCCAGACAAATCTCATCAGCATTCCTCCCAGTATTTATATAATCAGATTTGGTGGGGGTATCAATAATTGACAGGGTGCTCGATTTCTAGGTGTTGGGCTAAATAAGGTGTAACTATCCATTTTTAAAATGTCACTGAACAAAAACAGCAGTATTTATTCCTGGTGAGCGGCGGATGTTTTCTGGTCAATCTCTTCATTTTCCTCCTGTTAAAAAAAACCCAAAACAAAACAAAAAAAAAACTACCAAGCCACCAAGGCTTAAATGAGGCTAAAGTCCACACATTTAGACAAATGAAGTTTTAATTGTGGTAAAATATGCAACGGTATTAATCTACATTTTCTGCTCCCATGGGCACATCTCGCTCCCACTCTGCTCCCTCCACCCCCTCCTCCTCCTCCTCCTCCTCCTCCTCCTCCTCCCCACCCTCCCTCACCTCCTCCTCTTCGTCTCCGGAGCAGGGTTGATATAATGGGCTTGGCCAGAATAAGCAATGCTGCCGTGCCCGTATATATCTCAGCGCCTGGGTAATTCCAGCTCACTTTATGTGTCCTCGAGGCTGCGTCGGGGCCCCGGCAGACCCATAGCTCCTTTATGTAACACCCAGGAGAATCTGCCCCCTGCACAGGTACAGGCCTGGGAGAAACAAACACCATCAGTAACCTGTCTGCTGTACACAAGGCTGCTGGGCCCACCTTCACCCCTCCTCTTCCACTTCCTCCTCCAATCCATCCGTCCCCTCTTTTCTCTTCTCCCTCTCCCTTCCCTCTGTTTCTCTCTCTGCACCCCGCAACCTAATCATCGCCGGCCCCCATTCCCATGATTTATCGCTCTGCGCGCTGCTGAAAACCAATAGATCAGGCTTGCGGCGGGGGGCCCGGGAGGCAGAGAGGGACAGGGGATGGGGATGGTGGTAGGGGGGCCGGATGGGAGGGGAGGGGACCTGGAGAAAAACCCACCTATGATGAAGTGCTCTGTGACGCAGAGGAAAAGCAACAGCAACATTACAGCTCGCAGTCGGCGTCCTGCCGTCCCTCTGAGCGCATTCCTCTTTCTTCCTTTACTCCATCTCTGCGCAGCCCTCTCTCCAGTGTCCTCCTCTGTCTAAGTTAGTCTCATCTGTTTTCTTTATGAATAGCATCCTCCCTTGTTAAAACTCTTCCCTCTTACTCCGTAAGGACTGAACTGCAACATTAGCACAGGGATAATTTCCACAATTAGCTCGGATCAGCGGGCCTGTGCTCAGCGATCGCTGAAATGGAACAGGGCCGTAGACAGGATTTTAGAAATACTGGAGTCATGAGTATAACTTTCCTCCCAATTACTCATGTCTGTCAGGAGAAAGAGGGGAAATAGTGTGTAGCTGTTATAGAGCCACAGAAGTCCACAGAGACAGGATGTCTGGGGTGGACGGATGGGTCAACAAAATGTCAACCACTGACCGGTACAGACCACTGTTCACTTCTCACAGCCAACTCTGTAAGTCGCTACATTTTAACAACCTTATGCTTAACCCTAACCACACCTGGACCACAACGGGGTCTGATCAGACAGCGGTTCCGAGAGACATTGACAAACAATGTTGTTCTGTCTAAAGAGGATTAAACATTATTTGTCATTTAATTTGGAAATTCAGAAACTGTGCCAATGTTTCTAACTTTAGACTTCATTAAATCTATGCTTTAGTGCAAAGTCTTTAATTTAACACTGACTGAGATTTTGTTTTCATATATTTTTTTAAAAATCTGGAAATTTTGGAAAAAAATACATTAAAAAAGTGCACTTTTTGGGCTGATGTCGAAAAGTTGGTGTACGAAGGCAAAATGTGACAAACTGCAACGGAAACAGACTTTACACATAAATCATGGCGCACACGTGAAGTGTTCAGTGAAATTTTGGTATCATATTTCCATCATGTTTGCGTGCGTTTGAGCTTTGACTTGGCTCTCTTTTCATGGTATCATCTCGTTGCGCAGTCTTCGGCTGCAGTGATTTCGTGGCACCTGACTGGAGAATTAGTGCCAACAGTTCAACAGCTCGTCGTGTCCAATATTCGCATAACAGTAGTGGATGGGAATATGCATTGATTGGCATTTCCTTTCGCTGATTTTCTGGAAATTCGGTTGACATTTGCTCTATATTTGGATGGAAACTTGAGGCATTGTATAGTCACTATTATTGGTAGCCTCGCTCTTTATTCTTTTTTTTTTGCCCAGAATAGTCAAGTTTTAAGTATATCCACTCTAAAAATACTGCAACCATCCTGCAAAATACCCAAGTTTTAATTGTAATAGTAAAATGCCCAAGGTCACTAAAACCCCAAATTCCCATAATAAATAAAATAAATACAGGGGACGTGACCTCGGTGTTCCCATCGGCAGCTACAGCCCTGGTGAGTGAAGATATCTGGACAAGTTCATGGTTGTCAGCTGTTTGATGTAAAAGTGCACATTCGAGGTGTGTGACCACTGATCCTGACACAAGCTCACCGCGTAGCAAAGACACCTATCAAATCTGTTCATGTGTTCAGCGGCTATAACAAGTGGATGAAAGGATTAGGAGAGGACGTGGGGCGTGTCATTTTCTTTCTGTGTGGACCGAATTGTTTGGTATGTAATATTTTTTTGGACCGCACGCCGTTGATGAGTTTTCAAGGGTCAAAAAATAAAATAAAACAAATGCATAGGCGACTGCAAATGTCTTCATTAATAATATACAGAATTGCATCGTGAGGCTGAACATGTTGATGGATATGTATAAAAATGAACTGAATGTGCTTCCCTGAGGGTATTAATAGTGTGCATACATTTAATGCACCAGGAGCAATTAATTGGCATCTATTTCCCCTGATCCTCCAGAAATGTAATCAGTTTATAGGAAGGTGCTTAAATTGACCTGTGAGTTGCCGCAAGACATGTTTTATTCCTCGGTTTATTTTTATGTACATACAGAACAGCTTTAAAAGTTATTGTCTCTTTTTTCTTTTTTAAAGGAATTTGATTCAAGGATTTCAAATTTGCACTTCAACTAAAAAAAAAATACAATTTCAAAAAAGTAAGCACAATGTAAAAAAATGTCCAGCACAAAGGACCAATAGTCCAGAACTGCAAAACAGTGATTTTACAGCACGTTAGAACATAGAAATTAAATTAAAAAGAAAGTAAATCTTCATATTTGGTCTATTAATTCACGACAGTTATACATGCTGGGTAAATTATCCAATCAGAAACCTAGTGACCTAAAATTTAGGTCAGACAACACTTCATCCATTTATCGATAATCGAAAAAGTCCTCCATAGTTTGCTCTCAATCAAAACATGAATTTAACGAATTGTTTCAACGCTAGTCTTATTTGAAAATATACTATTTGCACAATTATTAATAAGTCCTATTGATCGTGTGTTGACTGCATCTTCACACTGAACCGCTCAGTAAAAAGGTGGCCATGTAGGACAGCAGAATAAATCCTGGCCTTGGAAAACGCTCAAATTCGTGCAGGTACGGCCAAACACTTGACCTATTGGCCACCTGGCCTCTGCGTTCAACAAGGAACACATGGTGTTAGTCCTCAGAGAGTACACTTCATTACAAACATAGATTGGATTATGTCTTCCCAAACAGACTGACCGTGTCCAATCACTCTAGTGCGCCTTTGAATGAAGAATATTCACCTTATGTCTGGACTGGTGGGTCGGGGAAGGTTGAAGCGCACACACACTAACACACACTTGCTCAGAGACTGGCCCTCCTGGGGACTGGTACAGGGCTGATGGGGGAACAGAGGGGCATAAAAAGAACTGAGGGGGGAGAGAGAAAGAAAGAGAAATGTCTTTTAAATGACATCCCCATTGTGAGGCGGAGCAGGACGATGGCACTTTGCAAAACTGCTAACAATGAGCACAGGAGAAATCCCTTATCCTACAGGGGCCCGGCAGCATGCTCGCCATTACCATAGTCATTTAAATACAGTAATCTCATTTTCTGCCTCAGCCGAGGGGGCATGCTAAATTTCCCAGTGTGATGGGAGGAGGGAGGGGTGTGCACGGCGTCCAGGGCATGCAGGATTAGTGACTTTTCCCCAATCTGTGTGCGTGTCTGAGTTTGTGGGCTTCTAGCTGAGGCACACTGCAAAAAATAAAATCAAAAAATCAGTTTGAACAAGTGATTATTGTCGGTATGGAGTCCTTAAAATCTAATCACAATTTATTACTATTTGAGTTGTAGCTCCAAAGTTATGGCCAACATTCTTTTGGTTATAGAACGCTGTCTTCACAAAGTGAACTGCTAAGATCTGCATGCAACGACACAACTGCAAAGGTCAGACATGCTATAAACAAACTTCAACATTAGCCAAATTGATATGGAAGACAAAATAAAGGCTATTTTTACCCAAAATACAGACTGATGTCTTAGTTCATACTTGACCCGCTGTACTTACTTCTGTATACACAGTTTTTCCTGTGCAAAGAGGGACTGACATTTCAGGGGAGCTCACTCTCGGTTTAACGTCCAAATAATCTGGCTAAAACGTTGCCCTTTTTCAAATCTGGCTCACTGTCAGCTTTTTTTGGGCCCTGTCAGACTTTGTTGTAGCGTCACCGTGGTCTCAGATCTCAGCAGTCAATCTGGCGATTACAGGAGAAAATGACAAAACCAAGTAGCAATAAACCAGAATGAATCTAAATCTAACCCTAACCCTAGCCCAA
This sequence comes from Nibea albiflora, assembly GCA_014281875.1. Lineage (NCBI taxonomy): Eukaryota > Metazoa > Chordata > Actinopteri > Sciaenidae > Nibea > Nibea albiflora. The sequence continues at coordinate 5,623,755 of CM024803.1, forward strand.
CAAATTAAAAAGCTGTCAGCACAGTCGGTTAACTCATTTTAACATGTTCAACTTTGTTACATTTTTCAAAAATCAACCCAAGCCTCAAGTAATAGGTATTATCTTTATTGATTAGTCTAATATATCCATTTTCCCTTAATCTATTAATTGTTCTGTCTATAATCCTTATTAATTCATCCTAGTCCTAATTAAAGGAAATATAAGAAATGGAAAATACCCATTTTTCCACCCTTTTCAAATGTCTCGTCCAGTCTACAGAAAAAAAAAAAACGCAGTATTCAACTTACAAGTTTTTAAAAAAAGGAGGAAAAACAGCAAATCCTCAGTTGTGAAGCAGAAACCAAAGACTGTTTGTTGTCAGATGAATGTCCACTCAACCAGCCGGTCACTACAGCACTTCTGCAAATTTGGGGGTGATAAAAAAAAACAAAAAAAACACAGGAATGATCCGAAATCAAAGAAGCAGAAGTGAAAATATCCTGACTTCGAGTCAAACTCCAAAAAAAACTCCTGATCCTTCAATGCAGCTCAAGATCTTTCCATTAGAAAGTCTCTTCCCGCTAAATCCTGGTGATGTTGAAGTGAACATTTTCTGACCATTGAATAATTGCTTCGAAGACTTCAGAGCTAAAGTCATCTTTGTCATTCTGTCTTCTTTTGGGAGGCCGACAGACAAAACTATGGGCAGAAAAATGCAACTTTTACGACTCCATTGACTCGGTGAGCTTGGACATTTTTTGCAGTGCAAGCGTCTTTGCATGGGCAAGAGTGTGCGCTCCAGTCGGGGAAGTGAAGTGTGTGTGTGTGTGGGCATCGGTTGGGGTCGCAGCAGCAGCTTTGGGGAATATCATCATATCATATCAGATTGAACAACAAAAGAGCGAGGGAGAAAAAGCTGTTTCCACATAAGCTGTTTTCATTCTTCTCCGCTTCCGGTCCAGTGGAACAGTTGATGAAGTTTAAATGAAGCAGAATTAGGAGATCAAGCAGACACAGGAGCTGCTGTTGATGGTATCTGCACAACCCGGTCTCCGTGCACACCTGGGAATCGAACCGGTGACAGCTGACCTGGATGAAATCAAGAGAAAGAAAAGAGAGGGAGGGAGGGGGGGGGTGAAAAAAAGAAGGCGAGTAGGAGGGAGCAGAGAGGGAGATGAGGGGATGAAGTATCTCCTAAATGTGATAATCTCCAATCACCTCTAACATCAATTCTGCCAAGGCCCGGGTTAATGAGCTCACAGCCGATCAAGCGTTATGCACCACCGCCCTCCCCTCATCCCCCCCCTCCCCTCCCTTTCCCTCCCCCTTTCGCAGTCGCTCTCATCATCACTGTTGTTCTTTTGATTTAATCCCTCTTACTTCAGCTGATTTGAGCAAGAGGAGAGCGAGGGATGGAGGGAAGGGGGGGGGGGGTGGGGGGAAGCCTATTACCCAAGCTCCTCTGCTCTCAACTATCTAAATGCTAACGATGTGAGGGGGCGAGAGAGAAAAGGAGAGAGAGAGAGAGGGAGAGGAGGGGAGGAAAATGATGATGGGGAGGAAGACACCGAGGGGAAATGGGGAAAAAGAGAGCGTGTTTGGCAGGAGAGGACAAGGCGCATCGGAGGGGGGCTAATCTGTTGCACTGCTCGGGGTCTCCGGGAGCAGTTTGGTTATTTTGAAAGCAGGTTAGGTGAGCGCAGAAAGCCCGGCCCGTCCTGTGTGCTGACCCCTCCATCCCCGTTGAGGGAGGGGAGGGGTCAAAGCACCTGATCTCAGCTCTTTACTCTCACCTGAGCAGTTTCAACAAGCAACATCTCCGGCCTTCTATCTGCGGCGCACACTTTTGTTTTTTTCTCTTCTTCTTCTTCTTCTTCTCCTCCTTACCTGCTTTCCCTTTTGATTAAAAATAGGAGGTGTGAGAGGAGGGGGCGTGTCTGCGTGTCTGCACAGATTTCCACGTTCCAGATGTGGTTCTCCGTGGCTGGTGTAGTTGGTCGTAAAAAGCTGAGGGGTCACCTTGAACTGAGAGTAATGTCTGTTTCGATCTTGTTCCCGGCGGCGCGCCGTGGGGACCCGGAGGCATTTCCACGTAGGTTTTTTTTTTTTTTTGGTCTCCTCTTCGCTCCTCTGCCTCCTGAACAATTGTTTTCTTAGTTAGACTTCTTGATACAGTACCCAGAACACCCCCTCTACCCAAAAGACCCCCCTCTACTCTAAAAGAAAGAAGGGGGGGGGGAACAACTGAGTAAATATTTGGCAATTGCTCTTCGCTGAAATGATGATTATGAGCCAAGGTTTGGCACGGCCGCAGGTTGTGGTGCGTGAGTGCGCGTGTGCGCCACCGCAGTTCAAACCTGTCGAGCTTTAATTGCACTACAAATTCTCCAAAGAGCGCGCGCACGCACGCACGCACGAGTGTTTGCCTTGTTTAATTTCGTTCTCTTTTTTTTTTTTTTTTTTTTTTTTAAGCGTGTGTGTGTGCGTGCGTGCGCGTGCGTGCGAACTTTGCAATTACGCGCGGGTGGGTAGCGAGGCACCTGTGTGTCGCGAATTAATTGCCTCGCAAGTTCACACACCACACTCTGCTGGTTTTACACGGCGCGGTTACGCGCGGGAACACTCTTTCAACTGTAACAGTCATATTTTTTTTTCCCTTTATTTGTATTTCCTCACATATCGCCTGGCACTCAATTCATCACGAATACACAAGAACAATGGGAGGAATTTAAGCACGAAACACGCGCGCACGCCACCGGGCTCGTTCACGCCAGAGAAGCGGCACAGTCACTTATTGCTGCGCATAAGTAAAAAAAAAAGTCTACCCCAGCTCGGATTCTCCTCCTTTCAGAAGATTCCCATTTGATTTGATATTGGCCAATGAAACAGTGCAGGGTGAGAGGCAAGTGAACAATCAATCTTTGTAATGTGATCCACGGATTGAGCGCGGTGAGTAAATGTTTGCACAGGCACTCATCCAAGCCTGCAGTCAAACGAATTCTGCAGAAAAAGGAATCTATCCAGGGCAGGCCTCTCTCTTTATCTCTCGCCTGCCCGACAGCAGCAGGGTATCAAGCACATTATATTCCAGCGCTCTGTGCATTTTTCATATAGGCTCGCCTTTTATGTTTTATGTACGCCAGCTCAGGGGAGAACAGCTGTGTGGGCGCCGCATCCTCTGTAAGTTTAGAGGGAGAGGGGAGAAACTCATTTTCAGTGGGAGAAGTGGAGCAGAATGCCAAACGCAGCGAGCGCGCATGTACCTGCGAACAAACAGGAGCCGCAGACCAAGGCCTGCCTCAGCTATTACATTACCATAATACACGGAAACAACACCTCGCATGCTGTTACTGCAGTAATTTGAAAACAGATTGACGGGATTTACAAGTTCTCATCTTATCTGCGCCGTGACCTCTGTGACCTCAATCTTCACTGTCAACTTTTGGAGTAAAATCACATGTTTTGGAGGCTTACTGGCAGTTGTTGTAGACTTTTCCAGGATAATCTGGTATTATACATGTATAATCATGGAAATTGATTTTCTTTTTTCTTTTTCTTTTTTATGTTGGGTTGATTTTCTGTGGAGCTGAGCACAGATCAAAAGAGAAATGAAGAAAAAATATATATAGTGTGATTTTATAATTGACCCTACTTGCTCTTTCATGCAGAGTTGATAAATCCCTCAGGCGTCTTCTGTGACTGTCAGCCTGTTGGAATATAATACACTGATTATATGATGGAGAACAGCTCTTTGAGGGGATTAGTCTGCATTAGGCCTCCGTGCAATCTGTACAAAATTTAGACACCTTTGCTCGCTGCTGATGCCAAACGGGGGTCAGTAAAAACAAAGAGATAAAAAAAGAAAAATCTTTAAAAAATGAGCAGATTTTAGGGTTAAACATTAAAATGTGGTGTTTTAATGGTGTCCGCTGATGTGGTTTAAATACATTCATTTGGGTTTCCAGCAGGTTTTTGTGTTTAGTACAGGGTACAGTACAGGGTTTATGAACTCTTTCAGAAAGATTTGGAAATGCATGTAAAAGTATTGATTATGAAAATATTTGTCAATAATTAACAAGACTCATTGCAGCTTTAAACATTTTTTATATGTACAGCAGAAAAAAAAAAAATAAAAAAAATAAAATGAAGTTCATCCTTTACATTACACAGTTGTTAGCAAAACTTATTTATATACAATTAGCTGTATTTATAAATATATATAAACCATTAAAATATACTTTAAATGTTTTTTTTGTTTTTGTTTTGTATTTCTGTAATCATTTTGTCTTCTGATATTTATTTAAAATTTCACTCAGGAACTTTCTCTTTTTTCTTGCCCCTGTCTGAGTAGGGCACATCACTGGGAATAGACACCAAAAAACAACAAATTTTGATGCAAAGTTCCAATCCGGATGGACAAAAGTGAATAAAAATAAGGCCCGGTGATTAAGTCAGTGTTGAAGTCACCTGTAGAGGATTTCACTTCTACTAAACTTCAGACTGGGGAGGAATCCTCCACCGTAACCTCAGACTGGCTCCTCACAGACTGAGCTCCTCTGCTGGAGACAGAAGGTGAAATAGTTTTGTTTAGAGGGACACACTGCCACCCAGTGTTACAGCCTGTGAGGCAGGAAGAGCTGAAGTTGACTCAAGTTTGTCCACCTCTGACACCAACCACTTCACCTCATCCGTCTCGGTGTCAGTGCTCCTGCCTGATGGTAATGTAGTCCACAGAAACTGGCTGAGTAATCTTGAGAATCTTGAGTATCCACCACTGTGAGTGAAATAAAAGACTCCAGATCAGATCATTAATCTGTTCAGAGACCGTTACTTTTTATCAACAGGTGTATAAACCCCAGGCATAGAGTTCACGTAATAAGTCTATCAGGCATATCCAAATCTGTCTTGCCCTTCAGTCCAAAATGGCAAGAGGATCAGTATTGGCCTGTGATACACGGCATTACTATCTGCCACATTGCCTTTTTTCACACTACCAATTGGGGGCGGCAAAGTGAGAAATTTCTAATTGTTTAACTACGAGCTTTACAGAAATTTGTGTCACTAATTTACTAGAATCCGGTTTGTTAGATGTATGCGGATGATACAGTTAATACTGTTCACTCAATTTATTTAAGTTACTTTAAACTAAACTTTATTTAGACCAACCCGAAACCAAATTTAAACTCCCCATGAAACAGAAAGCAGAGTGCTGTTTGCTTCTGCACATTTACACGTTTCCGGGCAGAAAGGGAGGGACTTGTCATGGACATTGACTGACATTTACCGTACCCAATAGCACTGAGTGTATTATATTATATTATCTATAATCCACTGTCAGCGTCCACCTTCCAGAGACCAAGGCTGGACTCGGGATTGAACAACAACAACATCAACAACAACAACATGTAGCCTACAAAGGTGGCATGAAAGTTTGCTAATCACCTCGGTACTGTAACTTTATACCCTGTTGGTCTCGGTCCAGTCTGGCTGCTGGGCCTGGTTCTGTCGCCTGCTAATAGTAGATACAGTTAGCAGCAGTTAATTAGTAGTTAGCTACTTTAGCAAGTTAAAGCTAATTGTCCATCAGGAAATCTGTCAATCACAGAAAGTTGAAACTGAGCAGCCAGAGAACATACAAGAAAAAATGGCCAGTGAAAATATTGTGTATAAAATCTGATCCAGTTTCACCAAAATCACTGAATAAGGAGATAAAGTTGTGCTTTTGTACAGTAATCAATGAGGCATGGACATGCATGTAGACCCCATATTCACTCATAGGCTGTTTTAAAATGAAATATAACTGTACTATACAACAATACTACTTGTTTATGGGATGCTGTGATACCTAAACTAAGTTTACCACTTTAGGATAGTCCCTATTTAACTTATATATAAGTCATATAGGTCATATATATTCCTGCTTGCTGAAATGGATTCATGTCAGTGACACAGATAGAGCGATCTGAGATCTGATGTGGGTAGAACAAAGGAGTATGCTCAGCACATTTCAATGTGTGTGAATCAATCACAACAAAATGTCTGCCACCCTCAACAGGTAACCTGCCTACCACAACGATGGTTTCAGTTTCATATGTGTCACAGATGCCTAATGTTTCCCGGGAAGCCTGATTGGCTCAGGTGCAGCCTTCCATCTGTTGGTCGAGATTCCTCTGGGTGTGTTTTGACAAACTTTAAATGTGTGTGTCACTGCTCGTATTGTCACGTCTACGCGGATACATTCATCAGATCATATTTTCAGTACGTCGCGCGCAATATCTCTTTTCACCCAATGTTGGAGAGATACATAACACCTGGATTTTCAGATTTCCAAAGTTACACTTATTAGTCAAATTCATTGCTCAGTTGTTTGAATGTGCCATTCATAAAAACCTCCAGCAAGACTGATTCCATATTGGCAACATGTGTGGATATACTGCAGCTCACTACTGCAGTCAAACATTCAAAATGACAACCGGTACCCTGTGGGGAAATATAGGGCTGGAAACAAGGTGGTGTATGTATATCCATATGTTTTCATAGACAGTAAAGTTATTATTCATGGAGAAAATAACTACAGTAGAATGAAACCCAGAACAATTACCTCATGGTGTGTATAAAACAAACATATGTGCTGTATGTCAGTTGGTGTGTATGTCAGTTGTCAGCTGTATGTTGTTGCTATTGTTACTACTATTGTTTTTTTGTTCATCGCTCACCGTTGATGCAAGCTGGTCGGCACAAGCTCTATGAAACCACCTCAGTGACCCCCGGTGGTCACTTATCCAATCAGCTGTCAAACATCTATATAATCTGCATGTAGTTAAAGATTTTTACAGAAAATGGATCCCACAGTGTCATCAAAATTAACATAATTATTTTGCCATCAAACTGTTACAGAAAATCATACAATTTGTGGCACAGCACATGGATTCATTTTTTTCTGAGCCTGATTCTTCTGCATGCACACCTAAAGCACTCTAATAACCTGTAATCCAGCACTGATTGTGTTTCTTTGTACTGTGTAAGCCCTATCTGTACATTTTCAAAGATCTGAGTGGGCAGCACAGACTACTTGGCTCTTAATTGATTCTTTTGTTCACCTCAATCCCCATCAGCACGAGGCTGAAACTCCATTATTGGCCGAGAAAAGGAGGAGGGATGGAGAAATGGACAGATAGAGCATGAAGAGAGATGGTTAGTGATGGGGAGAGATAATGAGGAAGGCAAAATACCCTGTAGGATTAGCAAAAAGAGTGGATAATAGGGAGCAAGTGTGACCACAGATACAGTAGCCTATCAAGTGAGAGTGAAAAATGGGGGAAGGATTGGAAATGAGCGAATCATATGGTGTAACTTATCCTCCCAGTTCACCAGAGACCAAAGACACTTTGGTTTATGGAAGCAGCCAGACTCCAGGTAGCCTCGGGGAAATGAGAGAACACTTTTTCACGCTTGAGAGGGTCTTCCCTGTACCTAACTGGCCACCCTGGCCACCAGTCCTGTGCACTGGTCCCAGCTTGGTGCTTTGTCAATGTGCTGTGACTAAGCCAGGAGGGGTCCCGCATTTTCTCTCACCCTAATTAAAAGAGGATTAGATGGACTGGAGCTGTAGGCCACTCCAACATGCATGGCCACCATCCCTTTGCTCTCACTGGATAATCACACTTACTGGAATTGCCTGGATTTTCTGTGCAGGCCACCACCTGAACTCAACGAACTGGTCTGTCACTGACCTAGTTGGTGATAAGACTAAAAGCGCTTACAAACAGATTGGTCCAAGAACAGGCACTGTATCAATTCCCCAACTGGTGTCTAAATATGGTTTATACACACCAAATCTGCTTTGTTTCCAATGCTGTATTTTCATAACCTGTGATAGTGATGGATTTATATCCATTGCTTTTATCATGATTTGTGCTTTGGGGATATCTGAAGTAATCTAAATTACAGTGACCTGTTCATTGTATTTCTGGAAAACAGTTTCTAGACTGGAGTTCAGGTGCTTGTACTCTTACTTTACTAGATATACAAATCATGCTACATGTCACCATTGAATAAATCTGTGTAGTGCTTTCATTTACAATATGAAAATCATGTAAAGTAAAGCATGCAAACCAGTGTAAAGGATCACAAAACTCAAGAATTAACTTGATGAACAGAATCATAAAAAGAGGCATGCTTAGTGTGGTATTAGGCCTAGCATTTTGACTGGCAGACACTGCCAGACACTATAGCCAGATCTGCGTCCACATCCTTCTTGGTGTCAAAAACATTCACACTCATTTTCATTTTCATTGAGATTAATCAATAAATAAAATAATCAAGATGAATACTAGATTTCAGTTTCAAATTAATAATGGCAACAAGGCACATCTGTGAAATTTTGTGCCACTACCACCAAGAAATATCATACCCATTGTTATGTCCCATTTGTTGATTCTTCAGATACTGTATGACTGTACATTCACTGCTGTCTAAAACATGTCTTAAAAAGCTGTCATGCTCATAGATGTCCTTCTTATGTAGCCATGTCAAATGTTCAAAGCAGTTTGTTTACGAGTGTCAAGCCAGAAAGAACCTTGCTTGCTGGACAGCTGAATAGAAACAGGCATAGCTCCAGATTTAAGGCACATTGTGGTCAGAATTGGCCTGAGCATTATCTCAATGAACAACCTCCCAGGTCTATTCTGTCTCTTCGTACTAGTTGAACATGAAGGAAGAGACAGAACAGACAAAATTCCAACAGAAAATTAGTTTGTGAGGTTATTAGTGGAAGCTCATTACTATGGAGGACTAAAAGTGCCAACATTAAATAAACAAATACACCTTTAAATAATTACTTAAATGTGTCATTAAATGGAAATAGTGAAAAAAAATGTTTGTACTTAAAATGAATCTGTATTTTAATACATTGACATTTAATGACACGTGTATGTATTTAATTCCAATTTTAATTAATTAATGACACATTTAAGTAATAGTGTATTTATTTATTTAATTTTGGCACTTTTAGTCCTCCATACTTTCAGCTGCTAACCAGTGCTGCATTGTGTCTATAAATATCCAGCTGAGATTAGTTGCAGACTAGTTTAGATGCCAGCTGCCACAGAGAACACATCCATATTCCCACTACACCACTGGTATCTGAGGGAGCCTTTGAAATGGACCTCTGAACCCAGAACATTGTGGTAGTAATTATAGTCTACAGTATATTTTTAAGCTTCACTTTGGATATAACCAAACATATCACAAACCAAACACTGCATTTTAGCATTTTAGCCGAGCGAAATTACATTATGTGAGCACTTTGGAGTGAAGTCTTGATACAGATTTCCATTATTACTGGCAATGAGTCATTTGCCCGAACTTTTAAGACGTTTAGCAGTTCTTTTGAACGCGTAGATAATTGACATTTGTTGTTTGTTTGTTGTTCGGCGTAGTTTAGTAGGCGAAGCAAGTTGCTATCCGCTGTTGGGCTCTGGGTGCATTCAATGTATCTGCCAACGTCAAAGACCGTCTGCGGTACAGCTGGAAGCGTCAAACAGTAAGTGCAGAAATACGCGCGGATGTTGATTTTGAGTGGCGGCTGGCGTAACAGCGGATGGACGAAGTGCGGCTGGCTTCACCGCAGTCCTGCGTCACAGCCAGAACCTACAAACCACCTCCGCCCCCATCCCATCATCACCGTCCCCTCCCACGGCACGCAGCAGCTTAGAGGGGCACGGTCACTCAAGTAAACACAGGGCGACCATCGCTTGCAGTCACCGTTAGATATTTTCATTCGGCGTTAAAATGGCCAGCTACAACGAAGAAACTACAATGAGGGAGTCCAAGAAACGAGAACGTCCAACAGGTAATTAAAGCATGCATCCTCTTTAGTGTTAACTGTGATATTTCGGGCAGCTTGCAAAGGCTGCCAATGGGCCAAAGTGAACACTAGCTAATGCTAATTTACTTTTCCACTAAACAGGCACGTAGCTTAGCGCGGTATGTGTAGCTACATGGTATCAAAATGCTAATAAAACATCTAATGTTGCGTGAGCAGTGGACGTTAGCTCCTGGTTGCAAGCTAACGTTGAGCGACGTATGCTATCCTTAATTAGCATGCGCCACAAGCTGATAGTGAGAGGGGTAACGGTAACGGTACCGTCTCAGCCTCAACGGTAAACGACACAAACGGCTCTTAACAGAACAACAGAACACTGGACGTGTTTATAAGTATCCTGGACATTTTCCTAATGGTTTTGCAGCTTTCTTTGAGGTTTTACTTATTGATTAATCTGACGGTTATCCAACAGACAACAGGTTCATGGTTAAAGTCACACACTAACATCCTGAAAATAACATACGAGCTTTAACGTGCTTAGGAGCTGCCAGCTAACCCAACGTTAGCTTATCCTTAATCATGGGGTGGAGTCAGCTCGTGAAGCTCTGTGGTCATCAGTATTGATGAAGCCTCACCAGCACTAACCCAGGTCCATTACTTTAATGTCATTCGGCAGTAGACGTTTTTCACCAACAGCCATTTTGACATGAAATAAAACACAGGTGTTAGCAATGATACTAATTAAGGTTCAGTTCCATTTAGGTCAAACAGAGTCAAAGTGCTGTTGTTGTGTATGTGGGCTCACTGTAAAGGCAATAAATGGAACTGAACCATAACCAGTAACCATGTCACTGTCATTGCCAGGCCTGGAATTTTGTCATTTTAGGGGCAAGGCCACTTGGCCTTTTGTGTTGTCAATTTTTTGAGGGCACAAAGGCCATAAAGTAAAACAATGATTTAAGTCCACATCCATAATGAATGTAATGCAATTATGTTTTTATTATATGTTTTTTTAACTTGTCTGCAAGCCAAGTTTGCCTTGGGGGACAATAAAAGCAACTGAACTGGTCTGAAGTACACAGGAAACTATGAAGTCCATCACTCACTTCTAAAACTGTAAAACTTATTAAACCAATCTCCACCCGTAGGCTTAATTGATCAAGCCTACAGTGCATCAAAATGTTTCACTGTAAACAGTACTGTAAATATATACTAGCATACAGGCTACTGATTAACCCGTGAGAGCACAGACCGATTTCTCCATCAAGAAAAATTATGGAGGAGATAAAATAAACAAAATAGGCAATAAAGAAAACATTTAAGTTTTTATTTTTAAAAATAGCACTCTCATGTCAAGAGATCTGAAATATTATATATCCGTCATGTTAAGAGTGAGTCAGTTTAAAAAAACAGTGAAACACATTGACACCATTTGTCCTTTCAAAGTTGAAGCTGCTCCATCAGCTGCTGTTGCTGTCACTCAGATTTAGATCGTTTTCTGCACTTTTGCATTATGGCCTCCAAACCCATCAGCATCACATGCTGTTGTCACATGTTGGCTCTGCAATACTTGAAAAAAAGTAAATAATTAGTTCTTCATACTTTTGATAAACTGGAAGCTTAATTACAATCATTCCAACCTATGTTACATCATTACATCCTTTCTCCAACTTTCCTGCCCTTTTCTACTGAACGTCACTATTGCAAACAGATTATGTAAAGCGACTATGAACAGCCAGCACACATCAACCAGCTGTAACTTAACCAAGCAGCAACACCAAGATCGTAAATACATAAAAATGACACGTTACAACCAGAACCAGCAGCTCGACAGCAAACTAGCAAGCGTTTGTTGAGGTTAATGTTACAGGCTGTGGTTGGCACGTTAAAACTGGGTCAATTTTGTAGTGATATAACGTTACGGTACACGCAATTTAACGTACTTAGTATTTAACTAACTTATATGTTGAAATTCCTCTTACTCATTCACTAATTTAACACACTGTCCTCAGTCCCGGTGATTTTTTTCCTCGAGGGTCATTGCTAACACCTGTGTTGACCCTGCTATTTCATATAAAAATGGCTGTTGTGAGTCTATTACCTTAATTTTAAGATTACCTATTAGTTAATTAGTCTAAATTATTGTAAGTATTTACAGCATGTTCCCCTTAGTTACCATGCTTAACTACTGTAACATTATTGTAAGTTGTTTAATGGCGTTTTGATTTTTAAACCCTGTCTGTAGGTTCAAGCAAGCATGATATGGAAGGTACGACTCTCATTCCTTGAAAGGTTGCATGTCACTATAACATGGTGGATGATGCGACTGCAGACTGCCAGTGTTTGGTTTTAACAGATGTCTGAGAGCAGTTGGTGTGTACATGTTGGTGAAGGTGTCTATTAAACCTGATTATCCATGCACCTTACCAAAAGGCGAGTGTTCAGACATGGATGAGAGCTTCTCTAAAGGATGGCTGGATTAGACATATTAGTGCCTGTTAAGAGAATATTAAGTTGCATCTCAAAGACTTTGCTTTTCTTTTCTTTTTTTAACAGCTTTTTGTTTGCAAATGTGCTCTGTTCAGTATGAATGCCTTTTTACAGATGACTTGACTTCAGCTGTATTTATCATGTGTTTGTCGTCTTTCCCCCAGTTTTGGAGAGTGAGGACAGTGGCATTGGCTTGTGTGGCTGGCTGTTGGTTGCGTTTTCCATTCTTCTCATGCTAGCTACTCTACCCATCTCAATATGGATGTGCATTAAGGTGAGCTGCTGGTCAAATCCAGTGTCCATTTTTCCACTTTACAATCAAAGATGTAAGCTGGGGTTTGTACTTCAGACCCATCCCATAATTTATGTATATTTATTTAACAGCCTTTAGAGGCAGCGGAGCTATTCTTTTGCTTTCGTTTAATTAAAAGGTATCCTCCGTGAGAGAGCAGGGTAATTGTTCAGTGCTTTTTCCAAATGAATATCCATAAAAGCATTCATTAGAATGGCAAACAATGGAAAGAAAAGACTCATATACAAGCCATTGATGTGGTTTATCTCTGTACACAGATCGTGAAGGAGTATGAGCGAGCCATTATCTTCCGCCTGGGCCGCATTTTGCGAGGAGGAGCCAAAGGACCAGGTCAGGATTTTATATATATACACACGTCATGATATATTCTTTTTCACTCCACAAACATCCCTGGTTCTTTTTACTGCGCAGTAATGTACTGCAAACATGTACTCGCTCTGGGATATTTTCCAGTCCTCTTCATCACTTAGTTCATTGACATTTGTTTACAAGTCCCAGTAGCTACATTAGGCAGCCTAAACAAACCAAGGCACAACTTGATTCAGAGCCTGTACTGTAAGATACTGTACTGTAAATTACACTCTAACATCTGCTTCTTAGAATATGTTTGGTACCAGCGAAGCTGCATTGTATTCCCCCCTAAAGCTCATAAATTGGAAATTTCCCCTCCTATCATGGTAAATATGATGAAAGCATACACAGTCACTTGTGTCTGCCACTGTGTTCCAGGCAGCACAAACCACATTTACCAGACTGACACATTTAGCAAGTTCCGCGAAGTGCATGCTGAGCACAGAAATGATTATCAAACCGCTTTTAGATATAAACAGATCATCTTTGTTTCAGTGCATAAGTCATCGGGCATCCACTGGACCATAATGATGGTGAGACGGCATGGTTAACAAATCTTAATGGGAGCAGAATGGAAGAGACTATGAGGCGGTTGGGAGGAGGCTACTGTACTTCCCCACCCATTCCCTTCCTGCTGCTGGGCAGGATGACAAAAGATAACTTCATGATGCAAATGAAAAAAGAAAGATATGTTGGCCTAATAATAAGAAGGAGAGGATGTCCCACCTCAAACCAAGTGGTGTGCTACCACATAGACGAGTCCTAACATAAAAGAGTTCACTGATTGATGTCCACACAGCCCTATGTTTAGCAGTGCTGCTGCTGTGTGTGTCTGTTTCCTGTCTAAATGCCTTAATCATTCTATTCTCAGTGATGTGACTTCTGTTTTGAAAGGCAGCACATTTGTTTAAGCAAAAACACAGACTCCCGCGAGGAATAATTTGCATACATCTCATAACTCAGTCTGTCTCTTTTTACCTTTTGATTTCTTGTTTTATGGGATCTAAAAACCATGCAGTGTCCTCTCAAAATGCTGAAATATGACTCCTCAGAGTGTCGGGGGACCCTGTTTATGACAGTGTGGGGTAATAATAGCTCTCTGCCAGCAAACTTCACATTCCTGAGTAGCGGGAGGAGCCAATGCCAAATTTGAATTTAGCATTTGGTTTCCCATAATGCCCCTTACCCTCGTAATCTGGCTCCCTCTCCATCTACAACAGCTGTTATAACGTAGTGGCTTAGAACATTTCCCCGTTTATTTAGTTTTGAAACAGGCTTGAGGGAATAGTTTATCATAAAATGGAAAGGATGTGTTTGTGGAACATTTTGCATCTGTATACATTTCTGCTCTGCCACCAACCGATGTTTATTCATGAACAAAGCTTCTTTTTTTTTAGGATGTTTTTCAGTGGAATTTTCCGCTGCTTCCCAAGATTTCATACAGAGTCTGTGTAAAAGCAACCAAGGCCTCTTTTCTTGTCTGACAGCAACTATAATTGTTGAGAATGCTGGAAATGTCATGATAGAAACAGCTTGTTGACTTTATTTACCGTCCTGAACAGATGGCTGTGATCTCACCATTTAAATACACAATATCCTGACAGTAAAAGCAGCCCACTTGTCTCTAACCGACGTGGCATTAATGTTTGCTAAATGATTCCACACCTAGCACATGTCTGTTTCGCTCAGGCACATGCCTGGTACTGTTTAATGCACTAATTCAATCATTGTGACTTGAAACAGGCTTATGAAAGCTGCAAATATCCGCAGCTTTGCCTTGCTGTCAGCACAGCTGCAGTCTTATAAAGAGAGCTTGACTTGGCCCCCTGCCCGAATTTCATTCATCCCGGTGTTTTCAAACATTTGTGAAGAAGCTTCCTCATTATTGTGTTTACAGCGGCTTTAGTCTTTGTTAAAACTATTTGCATTCTTGTGATTCCACAGGGCTGTTCTTCATCTTGCCGTGCACTGACAGCTTTATTAATGTGGACATGCGTACCATCACCTTCGACATCCCACCGCAAGAGGTATGACACGCACACTCCCAATTACATTAAACAAATACTTTGTCACATTCAAAGAAATTCAAAGAACATCAAAGTAATTGTGCTGATTCGTGGTACAGTCTACCAGTAATGCACTTTTTAGTAAATAAAATGATACAAATTCTTGGAAGATGACATCACTTAATTTCTGTCTCTGATTTCCTAACTTGTGTGTTCGATCACTGTCCTGCTCTCAGGTTTTGACCAAAGACTCCGTGACAGTAAGTGTTGATGGCGTGGTGTATTACCGCGTCCAGAATGCTACTCTGGCTGTGGCTAACATCACTAATGCAGATGCTGCTACCCGGCTGTTGGCCCAGACCACCCTGAGGAACGTCCTGGGTACCAAGAACCTGGCAGAGATCCTGTCTGACCGTGAAGAAATCGCACACAGTATGCAGGTAGGGTGCAGTAGCTGTTATACACACTGTTAGCTGGCATTGTGATCCAAAATCAACATGCTAGCACTAATGTGTCTCCCAGAAATACCAGTCTGAGAAAAAATGTAATGTTTTAATTTAAAATTTGCAGTTTAAGTACAGTGGAGCGTTTGGAGTAGAATACTTTAGATTATAGAATAGACTATTAGAGAGCACATAAAGACACCATTGGCCTGTCCTAGTGACCTCATTAATCAATAAACTAAGCATTTCAATAAAAAATGGAGAGCACTAGGGAGCAAAGCTGGGCAGCCAAAAATCCAATCAGTCAAAATGACCAAAAAAGATTGCAGACCTGGTAAAAAGTGGCTTCCCTACTCTCAAACAACAACAAATCTGAGACACACCTGCAAACTCACTACCCAGTTTAGACAGCAGAGGCATCAGGAACAAGTGGAGCAACATCACCTGTGTAAGACACTGACTGACAGTATACTTAGTGGACACGGCTCCGGGTCTGTTAAGTCAAGCTTAAGTATCTTAATCCTGCATTCCCTCTAATAGCCACCAGGGGCAGCACCATCAGCTTCAATATATGAGTCTGATTGCATTGAGCTTTATGGGAAAATTACCTTAGTTCTCAGTTAATTTATTAACTCAGTAAACAGTTTCAAGTCTTCTTCAAAACTGTGGACACAGTGGGTTGGCACTTGGTCTGACCAACGACTGAAGGATGCCTGTGAACATATGCTTACATGACAGTCATAGCTCACTGCATCTCAGATTTACATAGGATGCTTTGAATTCAAATGAGTTTGAATGGTGTTTTGGAAGTGACAGACATGGTACAAACCTTTTCTGGTAGATTGGCAGTTTGATGTTTGGATGCTGTGTGCAGAACAGTTAGTTATCTAATGTTATTTGCAGTGTTATCTAATATGACATTAAGGCTTGCTAACTCTTCTACAGCTGTCTTCTCTTCTCTTTGGTATGACCCTTAAACTTTATCACTCCTCTTGCCCACATTCAGTCACCTCTCTCTGTTGCTTCATGGCTTTCCTCCAGCAGACATTTGAGGATCTCTGTGAGCTGTGTTGATATAAACCGTGGAATGCAAAAAAAAAGAAGAAGCAAACTGCTGTTATCAACCCAATTTTCAGGCATCTACACTACAAAATGATATGTCTCTTTGGTGACAGGACATTTGGATGATGCTGTGATGCCATGGTTTCAACACTTCTTAGTCCTTGAAGTTCCTGCGATTGTTAAATATGCTGAAACCTAATAGCTGGCCCCTGACATAATGCACACTAAGGCATCAAGCAGAAAACCTATTATGTAGGCAATAACACGAGACTCCAATAACACAGACTGACTCGTCAAGAAAACAGAATGGAGGATTACGGTGCCACCATGCTTTAGCGCCAGGTTTGCTTGAACTCTTGAGTTAAACTAACAAACTGCAGTTAAATATGTGCATCAGCTATAAACTAAGCAAACCTTAGGTAATCCTGTGTTCCATGTAGAGCACAGCTGTTAGTTTGCCTTTGACTTCAATTATTTATTTATTCATTAAACTTTTACTTCCAGTTTATGCTGAGCTTCTGTAAATGATTAAATATTGATTTGCGATACACACACAGTCGGAAGGTTTGTCAGCGATCAGTCGGTAGTTCATTAATGTCAAATATACTGTCTGTGTTGAGTATTGCAGTACACTAATTGTTTTCACACGGGTGTCTGAGAGTTTGACGCCTTTGTCTTTGTGTCAAATAGTTTCTCTGTGAAAGACAACAGGAAAATGGTTAAGCTCTTCTTCCTCCTGTTTATTTCTAAATGGTTTAAACTGCAACTTGTTCATTGCAGCACAGAGCATAGCCTCGCCCATTTACTTCCTGTTTTCACAGTAGGAGGCTTTGTCTGTTTGATTGAATGCAGCAACAAAACTCTTTTCTCCACTGTATTAAGTGCAGAGACACCAATCTCTTGATGTCTCCACGGCTCCTAATATTCAGGTGTTGATCTGAAAATATGCAATACTTGATGCATAAAAGTGAAAATAAGCTGTGCCATCTGTTCCTCGCTCATCATTCAGTGCTTGGTATTCACAACATAACTCCAGGAGCAAAATGGCTGCAGTGCAATGCAATGCTGCTGGTGGTTGCAGTGTCATGTCATTTTCCGATAGTGTGTTATGGTGTCAGTATGTTTTACACACATCTGCCAGCATCCATATTTGATCAACCTTTAGGTTTTTCTTTGACACCAACTGTGCTCTAAATTTGTTTTTGCAAGAGAGAAGGACGCATCCAGGTGGAGTGCCATCTGCTGGATGATTTTGACTGTTTTGTGGGTTTCTTTTCTGAATTTCACCCAGTTAAAAACGTATTGAAATGTCAGTGATGATCTAGACTAACAAACAGAAATTTGCCGTTTTGTCTCAAATACTGCCAAATAAGACTTTTATGCAGAAGCTCAGAAACCTTTAGAAAGCATCTTAAACACTTATCTCTCTGCCTTCTCAGTCTACTCTGGATGACGCTACAGATGACTGGGGGATCAAGGTGGAGCGGGTGGAGATCAAAGACGTCAAGTTGCCCCTTCAGCTCCAGAGAGCCATGGCCGCTGAGGCTGAGGCCAGCCGTGAGGCCAGAGCCAAGGTAAGGTGGTGCTGCCTCCCTCTTGAGATTCTCTCAAACCTCAACATTCCTCCCCTGAATTGAGCTTTTTTGCCCCACAAGTCACATTACGTCGAAGGATTTCTGTAACTTGCAAGCCACAATTTAGTGTGATGCTACTAATTAATAATAGATTCATTCTCTTGAGTCATTCATTCGCCTCTCCTCCTGTTTTCCTTGTCAAGGTGATAGCAGCAGAGGGAGAGATGAATGCCTCGCGGGCTCTGAAGGAGGCCTCCCTGGTGATTGCTGAGTCTCCGTCAGCCCTGCAGCTGCGTTACCTCCAGACCCTCAACACCATCGCTGCCGAGAAGAACTCCACCATCATCTTCCCGCTGCCACTGGAAATGATGCAAGGCTTCATGAAACATTAAGTGGGGAGAAGTCTCAAAACACATTGTTCACATGTAACCACATGCATCACTTAGAAACACATATTTAAGCCCCGTGTCTGTTAAGCAGTGTTAAGATTTAAAATGATGCTTAGGACGTTGTCCTTGTTGTTCATGAAGATGTCCTGAAGGAAACTTGTGACCGATACCAAAAAGCTTTTTGGCACCCTACCATCACATTTGAACACATCTCACAGAGCTAGTCCACATGCATGTATCTTCTCTGTGTGAGAGAACAAATAACTACATTCATAATCCATTTTTTTTTCTTGTTTTTACATTAATTTGACAGCTTAATTATTTGAGCAGAACATAAAAAATATGAAATGTAACTTGTGTCACATGGTTGCGTCACTCAGATCAGTTTCTGTTTTGGTGCGCTGATCTGTTGGCCAATCAGAAATCTCTCTATCACCACTGCCAACAGTGCCAAACACACAGAATCTACAGCGGTCAGCTGGGTGTGTCTGCCAACAATTGACCACTGACTGAATTTATTTGGTTCATGTATGAGAGTGTTAAGTTTGTGTATGAGATTGAACTAAACCAGCAGCAGTGCAGCAGGTGGTGTAGCTTCTATTCTGCAGTTTCATTCTACAGATGTAGAAATCAGGAGACGTTCCCTGACCGTCAAGAGTAGACGCAGGAAGAAGCCAAGACCTCATTTATACACATTTTAAAGGAAAGTGCCTGCTGGATATATGGCCTTAACACACACACACACACACACGCACACACACACACACACACACGCATGTTCTCAGTATCTCCAGATATTAAAGTACTACTGTGACCACTGCCAGTATGATAGTGCTCATCATTTTATACCTAAAAGTAGTTTCATGATAGCCCGATGAGGATTTTATTGCTTTTCATTTATTTTCAGGGTTTATTCAGGCCCCCAAAACCAGACTTTGTATGTTAGTCGTGCCATTGAATGATTTCACTAAATGTTAGTGTAACGTTCATTCCAGATTCATCATTAAACTTACATTTATACCTCAAAGGTTCGAACACACTCTTGGCTGTACAGTATACACTGTACTGTACTTAACCTGCTCCGTTCTCATTCTTTACTTTCATCCAGAAGGTGCTGGCAATGCTGGATTTTAATTTACTGAAAATACATTTAATATGGTGCATTAATGAGTGAACTGTTGGCATTTTTAGCCGTGAGATGGATGGTTTGGTTTGCTCCATGGCTCCTTCAGAAAGTCGGGGTTGGTAATAGTGACATACAGATACGACACACACTTTTCTTCTGTCAAACACAAACATTTTTGTGACACACTGTAAGTCACTGTTACTTGAATATGTTTACAGTATGCTTTTACATGGTGTATGCTATATTTAGATCAGTGGAACACACCCGATTGCCATAGCTGACTCCCACTGACACAAAGCGTGACTACACGTGTGTGTATATTGTAGAGCCATCAGTTGGTATTATTTTGTCCACCCTGTTTGGCTTCACTGCTTAGAAGCAGGGACTGTTAGAAAGAAACCTATTGCAAATCGTTTAGCCAAAAGCCTTAACTTGCTCACAGTTCATTTTACAGCTTAATGTCACGTTTCTATGCACTTCCAATTAATTACTTATTTTTTTAAACAATATTTTATCACATACGCTCTCTGGGTGGAAACAAACAAGCCAAATAGTTAAGCTTCTCTAAAAATTGTACTTGTTATATTTTTCCTCCTTTTGACATATAAAGGACAGGAATGTTGGTATACGTTGGTATATGTTACAGTATCTAGTGTATGTATAACTTAGTAACTTAGTATACAATATATAGATTTACATAGAAATATATAGATTTACATATACACACACATATATATCTATAATCGCAGTCCTGTGATTAGAATAGTTTTGCTGTGGGTAGACAGGTTGAAGTTGATATTTTGTTGTTATGAAATACAAAGGCTGTTAGAATATGTAACTCCTTTATGTTTGAGTTATCGCTGCTCACACATGTTAAGTTTGAGAGCTACAGTAAGTTTGTTACAGAGGGAAGAGGCAGTCACACGCTGAGACTGCATCGCTGAGCAGCTACTCTCATGTTTGGCCAGTAGTTTGTGGTTGTTGCGTCTTGTCCATTTCCTCAGGCCTTTCTGGTGCACTTCTGGCTTTCACATAACGACATGAAACCCTGCTCATTAAATTGTAAGTAGTAAGGAGTACATACGCTTTGAATGTAATTATCTTTAAAGTTTTATTCAGAATTTATGGGTGATAAATTTTGCAGTGTTCTATATTTTTTTTGTACAGTTTGCTAATGTTTGATATGCTTTTAACTTGATGAGACTTTAAATAAACCTTATTAAAAGCATTTTGGAGTCGGACTTTTTTTAATATCAGTGCTGCATAATAGTGTAAAATGTAAAAACAGACAAAACACACTTTACTTGTTTCATTTGGTTTTATTGAAATGATAACAAGGCTTGGGGAAACCTCAGAAAGTGTCACAGAAGTCAGAACTGGTTTGTAAAGCAGCAAAGCGGCGGTTTCCCATTTAAAGTTGGCCACTGCAGCATCACATAAGCTTCCTGGGCATGAATATGTGGCTTTTTTTTTTTCTTCAAAAATAAATACAAAGAGGCATCTAAACTCAAGGTACCTACAACTTACTTATAAAGGTTTCATTTAAAAGCAGGCTCACTGTAAACTAAAGGAAAGAATATTAAGGCGTTGGTTGTATTGCTTTTCCTAAGAGGTGTTTTCTTGGCAGTGGGTGTTTTTAATGTTGGAGGACACCGAGACTGTTTTCATTACATTTCACTAGTGAACGGGTTTTACTGTCAACATATAAAATAAATGAAAAAAACTGGCTACAGTAAAAGTCATTGTAGGAAACGGTATTTAGTGCAAAACCCTACAGGAAGCCTGTGTATCTAAAGCTCTATTGGTTGGTTTCATAATGGCTATAAAGGCATCACTGCAGCATGTGAGACAAAGTGAATTAAAACTGCTTCATTGACCTGCATCCCTTCTAATCACAACAAAATGTAAAAAACAAACTCCACTCCTTTTCAGGGCATTTTGGCAGATAAAAAAAAGTCTTCTGATTGGAGCTCAGTGCTTGCAGCGGAGCAGGGAGTGGGGTCTAAGGTCAGGGTTGATAGTGATGGAGGAAGGGTCAGGGGAGATCTCACAGGGCCAGTTCAGCCATAGCGCGCTCCAGAGGGTCGGTGGTCCAGTAGTCGTGGTCCCAGCCCAGGAACCAGCCGGTGAAAGTGGGCGGCTCGAAGCACTGCTTGATCTTGACGATGGGTGTCCTGCGGTCTCTGTTGGCCGGATCAGTCTCGATGTAACGGACAGCTGGGGAAGATCAGGAAAGGCTTGAATTAGAGCTAGTCACAGAAGCACGAAGAAGATTGATACTTCTCTCGTGAAGGTACGCTAAATATGAAGCTGGAGCCAGAAGACTGTATAAGCTTAGCTTAGCATAAAGACTGGAAACTCTTTATACTTTATATGTTTATTTTATCTATACAAAAAAACAAATGAAAAACGCAGACGTCGTGCTTCAAAAGAGGATCGTGTAATATTTCTTGGACTTCCTTTAGGGCTCCCCTGGTTTGGCTGACCACCACACAGTTACTGCTCCCAGCCAAGAAATAGTCCCTCTGAATTCAGGTCACTTTTCTTGATAGTCTTATCCTAAATAAATAAATAAATAAGGCCATGTAGTTCTCTCTTGTTGAGGATTTGGGTGCAATCGTGCTCAACTCCTCCGACTTAAAAACTCGAGGAATAACACACACGTTTAAACGCAGTGTTTTACTGCCCCTCTCTGGTTGAAAACGTGTCTCTCTGGCTGGGTGTTGTCAGAGATGTGATTTGTGTTTCAACTGTAAACACACTCAATAGTGACGTCATGGTGTACTAGGGGCACACCTGTACACTACACGGGCCAGGTGAAAAGTTAAAGAACACATGACAAGACGAGACTGTCAGGTTTGTCTGTCTTACTAAGGAAAGTTAAGACCATCTGCCTAACAAAACAAGTTTAAATGTAATGCACATGTAGTGCTTGACATAATTATCTTTCATGAGAAAAACATTTAATCTCCCTAAAATAAGATTTTATGACTTTTGAATTGTTTATTTTAAGTGCAGTCCAAGTATTTTCTTTAAATATTGCATGATTTTTTTGAATAAGAAAAAATACCTTTGATGGGTAAAAAAAAATTCTAATTATTATGAATTAATACAAATGTCAGAGAAGTTAGTTTAGGGTTGTTTTGAAATAAGATGGTAACTCCTAGTGGCATTTTCCCTTTTCACCACTACCACTTCACAGTTCTAGATGATTTCAACTCACATATATAGATATCATATCTTAATAATGTTTTTTTTCTTACCAGACGCCATTGCTTCAGTCTTCTCTTCCTCTTGGGCCTCATTTCCAATCCAGACAAACACCTAAAAATGGGAAGGTTTTTATGAGTATTCTAATATTTGGCATCACTGTGAATCCTCATAGCACGCCTCAAACAGTCACTGCTCTGGTTTCTTTACCTGCTCCCAGGTGTCGAGGATCATGACATCATCGGTGGCGAGGTCATCTTGGGTTATCTCCCCGGGTACCTCCTCAATCTGAGAAGAGGAGATGGGTTTATTGGATGTTTGTTGATGTACTGTGCGCATTAAGGGAGCGTTCAGAAACAGACACATTTATATTTTAGAGACAATGTGCTGTCAGTCTGATTTAAAGAGCGGTTCACTTAAATCAGGAAAAAAAAACATTTCTTTTTCAGTTCGATGATTTTCTAGTACTGTTGAGTACTTTGGAGTAGCCAGAGTAGCTGGGACATCATTTCTGGAAAGGCAACTGTTGTGAATGAGTACCAGGTCTCTGCAGTGCTTAACTATGTCCAACCAGAAGGGCTTACTACTGCGAAACGATCCGAGAAACGCAGCTGCAGAGGTTGCTCAAACCAAAGACTTACGATGAAGTTTCCAGTCTTATTGGAGCAGGCGAAGAGTCTGGGTGGATGAGCATCCATCTTGTCCTTCAGTCTGGTAGAAGTGCGATATTCTGTCTTTCCTCCCAGAGCCTCCCAGAACTGATCTGTAAAGAGGACAGACACACTTCAAGTTAGTCTAGTTTCATATATTTAAAGAGGAAAAACACATATAAAGAATTAAAGAAATTGGAAAATGTGTGTATTGACTTATATGTGTATAAAGTTGTGTATAAGCTTCATGTTTAGCAGACAAAAGTGACTCATGTAACTCTCGACAAGAAAGTAAACAAGCATGTTTCCCACAATGCTAATGTCTGTGTTAATTTTTTGGGGGGGAACTTAGGGGCAGAAGAACAAGCTTAAATTTAAAATAGGTGACTACTTTCACATCCAGCAGACACAGAGCAACATGTTAGATATGTTCACTGGCTAGTAGCTAACTTTTTTGGTACGTGCTGCGGTTGCCAGTCAACTTAAAGCGTACTGTGAAACATAAACCGTGACTAAAGGATGCTGAAAAGAGTTGGTGGATTTGTTTCTACATTATATATAAATTTAGCCATTTGGTGCACAGTTGATATAATAAATATTGATTTAAAGACATATAAATAAGGCAGGTTTGATTCGTTTGTTTTTGCCAATTCTTTCATTCATATGAATGTTTAATACGACGTGGTCAAGGTAGCCACTTTTGTGTTCCATCTGCCTATTGTTTACTCTGTGAGAAATCTAACACGCTTCCCGTGCGTGTTTAATGTGTAAATTTTGAACAGAGAAGGTCATAAACTTTAAGTTTAAGCTCCAAGAAATGAAACAACGAATTTCAGTTGCAACTGATGCCAGCCCTTAAAAACAGAGCGTGTATAAAAAATTGACTCTGTTGTGTTTTAGCCCGAGGTTTTATATTTGAAATTGCTCGCAAAGAATCCCGTTTCTTCTCGCGCTTTGAAAGCAAATCACAAGATTACTGATAACATCTAAAGGGGTGATGCAAGTCTCCTTTGTTTAAATATGGATGAACGCAAGCACTCACTTTAGCTGCAATACAAAAAGACAACTACTTAGCTTCACAGTAAAGCTCTATTTTAACAGCTTGGCCACAGTTTGTAGCCGACGCAGAAACAACTCTGAGTACGTTAACTGGCTATGGGCTTTCAGTTTGAGTCAAAAGCATAAAAAAAAATGAGAAGCCCTTATTGTCTTTTCATCATTTGTCCTCACCGGTCTCTCCTCCCTCAGACAGCTCAGAGGCCGACACTCCCAGGATGTCACACAGCTGCTGAGCTCCCTGCTTCTCTGTGTCGCTGGCGCCCACGCCGACCCACTGGAAGCAGCCTCCGGGGGTCACCAGAATGAAAACGTCATTGGAGTTCAGGTTGGATGACACTGGGTCGACCTGCAGAGACACAGATATGTTGCAGGTTAGTACGGGCGGTTCTGCTCCTGTTTGTGCGTCGGGTTGAGTATTTCCTGACTCATCACTTTTCTGTGTGGTCACTTCATCTTCCCTGGGACTATTTTCAACAGATTAATCTACATTTGGTACTCTAGTTAGTATTTCTTGCAGCAGGATGGTGTGTGTGTGTGATACACACAGTGGAACAGTGTGGCTTACTGATGTGTTTTTGGACAACAGTGGTGCTCTGTGACACAGTGGAAGAAGATGTCAGGCTTTGACTACAAAGACGGGATCAGTTCATTGTTGCTGTGGTCTTTTCTTTGGGTTTGTTGATAGTAAGGTGAATATAGAATATCACCAGACTTATCCTAAAACGATCGCGTTGCACTGATGAAAAGTTAGAAAATGAATAATGTCTCACCTCCACAGCTCTGGTGTGCCCTGCAGAGTTGGAGCGCACCTGGAAGAGTCGAGTCTCAGCAGGAGCCGACTGACCTCCTTCTCTGGACGTTCCTCCCTTGTACACCACCATGGGCTGCCCTCCGAACAGGCTCATCAGATGGGCCGGCTCTTTTCCCTGGATCACCCTCACCTGGTACGCAAAAACGTTCAAACTTTAAAACACGAGGATGACAAGATGCTTGTTTCTTTTGCAAAACACCTCGTGCGTTTTGACCATCCCAAGCTGGTGCAGCCAAATCACACCAGGCCGATCCTCCCATGTTGTGCCCTGTGAAGTGCTGCAACCACGACTACAGCCACGAGATGGCAGCATAGAGCTGAGCACAGCGCTCACTGTCTGTGCCACAAGGTGGTGGGTGTCAAAGTTTGTGAAATTAGGAGTGATGACGCAGGTTGTGTCTGAAACAGTATCATGAGTCTCTTTGGCCTGCAGCTTTTGTCATAAATATTTATGGCTGTCAGCTCTTCTCCTAAATCGGTCATCACGGCAAACGATGCTCATTTCACACGACAGGATGGGGAAATGATAATCATTGATGATTTTACACATTGTAGTCCACAGACAGATACTTCTCCCAGCACTTCTATGTGCATCCTCTGCTGTGATATGAAACTGCCTGCTCTAACTAACTGCTCATCTCTAAACAGCTCAAAAGTTTGATTTTGTTATCCTGAATAATGGTTCCTGAATAATATTTCTTGTTTTTGTTTGCTAAAATGTTTGCATAGTCTCTCCCCCTGTAATCTGTAGAAACAGATATCTGTAAGGCACCAGCAGGGTTCTGGTTTCCTCGTGATACTGATCAATTTCAGCAGGTTGCAACAGTCTGTGCTGAGAGCAACAGAGGCGGAACGCATTAGCCAAAATGCTAATGCGTTCCGCCAAAATGCGTCTGACAGCAACTTAACTTTTTTATTATTGCATACATATGCAGGCATCTGTTTATAGAGATTAGCAGAAATGTCTTTTCTTGTCTTTCTTGTGTGTCATGCTTACTAATCGGACTGCAAAGGAAGTCTTGTCCCAGATATCTGTTTTCCACATTTCTGCTGGATACCCAAGAAGCCCCAAAACACTGCCTATTGCCCTTGATTGCCACATCATCAGCAACCGCAAAGCCTTCTTCAGCTCGTAACCCAAAACTAGAGACCAGAGTTCATATGAGAGTATATAAATGGAATACTAAATACTGATACATGTTAATGTTTGCATCTGCTCTGCAGTTTGATCAAATATTTGGTCGTTGATAGAGGTCTCTGAGTATCGGACCTCAATACCACATTGGCACCAACCACAATGTGTCAACTGTCAAATTCTGAAGCATCACTTAATGCTCGCTAGGATTCATCGTCCTGCATACTTATTCTTACATTTTAAGCAGAATGTCGCCAGTTTTATATTTCAGCAAAGCTCTTGTGCTTAGATAAGCTTTATTGAGACATTTGTCTTCTGCTGTTGAATGACAGGCACGTTTAAAGAAACCTGTCTATTTTTTTTGTCTGTGCCAACATTGAAACGATACCCAGTTCTATCCCGGTAAAGTCAAGTTTCGTTTGACACACTGTTAAAACAAAAAAAGCTGTTCTCTATTTTAAAAGTGAGAGCACGGAAACATCTGGAAAAAACAAACATCTGCAGATGTTCCAGACACTTGACTGTACAGGATAGGTTCACAGATCTTAGGGTCTTTCTTAAAACAATAGTCAGGTGCCCATGTGAACACAAACAGTCCATCCTTCTGTATGAAAATCTATTCTAAACTTGATGTGAAACCAACAAATCAAGGGAGGTGTCTTCCTTTTTTAGTGCAGAACGCCCTCTATCCTACAATACACACTCATGCCACAGCACAACATGAACATTGTACATGCAAAGTGAAGACACACGGGTGAAGTGCGAGTGCAGAACACAGAAATGAATGAAGACTCACATGAGTGCAGAGCCAGGACTCACTCTAAACAACTCGGAGTTTAGTTTACAGGCTGATCTCGTGTTGCAATTCTCACAGTCTTTTCCAAACTCTTAACATTAGAACTCGACGACAAAGTAAAGTCGGTGAAAACAGGCCTGTTTATGTGGAGCGAGGACAGAGTTGGCAGCCGAGGACTTCCCATTAACATTCACACTGGAATGTCCTGTTTATGTTTGCATTTGCGTGGTTTAACTCATTATCACTTTCATCAAAAAACCTTCCACATGTGAGAAGAGTAAGACCGTTGTCAGATTGCTTCTATTGTTGCTGGCTCTGGACAAAATCACGTGAGTCATTTTGGAAGGTAGAGGAGCAGGGAAGGAAGGGGAAAATACCTGAGTGGTTATGGGAGCACCAACAACCTGAAGACAAAGAAAAGGCCAGAAACCAAAGTGGACAGAAGCAGCAGTGAGGAAACCATTAGGGAGAGGAGAAAGAGTGAAAGGTAAAGGTCAGGGAGGAGGTGACTGTGCTGAGTGAGCCAGAGCAGAGCAAGGACTTTAACAATACGAACGATAAGATGAATTTAAGCTCATGAAAACAAAAAGTCGCTAAAGGAACAATCTGTTGCACCTGCACAGGACCGCCGCCGAGCTCTTCGTCCAGCTGGGCGCCGAGGATTGCAGAGGCCCCGATTTCATCCTGACTGGAGTCCATGCCCTGCCTGGGAAACAGTTTTTAATGTATTATCATCACATTGGATATAGTAAGAGGCTCGCTATGTGCTCACAAAACAACTTCAAAGCACTTTTAATTTTAACATCAGCGGCGCTGCACCACAAGACTCTGATTTGATTGTAATTGCTTTAAAGACTTTGAAAGTCAGTGTGTCCCTC
The DNA here is from genome assembly GCA_014281875.1 of Nibea albiflora. Classification (NCBI taxonomy): domain Eukaryota; kingdom Metazoa; phylum Chordata; class Actinopteri; family Sciaenidae; genus Nibea; species Nibea albiflora. The sequence goes on from CM024803.1 coordinate 5,651,853, forward strand.
TGAGCTCTGATCTCCGAGTTTCATAATTATTTGATTCCATTTGTTTCCAATTTCTGAATTTTGCAATGTTTTCACTGCTCTGATCATGAAAAAAACATTAGCAAACGTCAAACATTAGCAGGAGCTATTCAGCGGAAATCAACTACATCACATCTGAAGCCTTAAACTACAAGATATACATTTCAATCTCTAGATATGATGTGTTAATATAAATGATTACAAAATGGAAACACTGCTACATTCACTACAGCACTAAAGAACACAGGTCTTAAAGCTGCCCTGTGGAATTCAGTCGTGAATGCATTTCCTTCCTCTCAAAACATTTGCAGAGCTGATTTCTCTCGACATTGTTGATATCTGCGTTCGCTTGTCTGCAGATCAGTGGAATGTGTGCTAAAACAGGGACCCGCCCCTAAACAATAAGGCTCTATAGCACTACTAGTGGTCAAAAACACCACAGGGTACCTTTAACTTCCAAATCAAACACTATTGCTGTAATCAATGATATATATGCTTTAAAATACCTGTCATTAAATCAGCCATTAACTCCTCCTTTAACCCTACATCTCATATTCACAGTTTAAGTTCATTTAGGTAAAATCACTGACTGACTTTGGCCTGGTTCAGCTGTATGTACGCTTTGTGATCCAGGCAGTTCCGGCGGAATATTCTCGCCTAAATTCACCTTTATGATGTCAAACAAATAGTCTATCTTATTCTCACCACATGTAGATAATGTGTCCCTGCCGTCCACCGTGACTGTAGTTGTAAAGGATGATGTAGCTGTCTCCTCCAAAGAACTGTCCATATGTGGAAGGATCCACTGGTACCTTGTCAGGCCCCTCAATACGCCAGATCTGTCAAGAAAGAGACAAGAAAGATCTCTGTGAGATATAGGGACTATTGTTGTTTTTAATGTTTCAGCTCCTGTTTAGCTCCCCAGAGTGTCCCCCAAAAGCCTGAGGTCATCAAAGTAGCGCAAATGTTCTCTCGCCTGTTTCTCTCCGCTGCCGTCATCCACCATGTTGTGCTGGGCGGCCATGGCAGCTGATTCGTGCAAGCTGGCGGCATCGAATTCCACCTTCTCGATCTTGGCGATGCTGTTAGAGATGTAGGCCACTCCCAGGCCCTCTGTCTGGTCTTTGTCCCGCCAGTTTTTGAAGAACTGTTTGAAGAGAGGCGTCTCGCCCATCTCTGGCAGGATCTGGACCTGAGTGTGTTTGGGGTATCCCATCTTCTTGATGAACTCGTCTGCAGCTTTCATCGCTGCCTTACGCTCGTCCATGTTGGCGTCTTTGCCTGTAAGCAAGAGAAAAGGTAGCTGAGGTAAGCGCTGAGGTAGATACATTGTGTTATGAGTTATTTTCAAACTGTTCTGAGTTGTATGTTCTTGCAGAAAATTAGATGACATGATCGACTCCACTCTCATGTCTGTACGGTAAATATGAAGCTACAGCGAGTAGCAGGTTAGCTTAGCTAACACATGGGGAACCCTCTGCAGCACCCTGCACTGACCTTTCCAGACAAAGATCTTGCCGTCGGACCCGTGGTCCAGAATGAAGCAGTCGCCAGACTCCAGGGCGCTCTGGGCGAACGGGTTCTCTGCTGCCACCAGCGCAATGGCCATGTCTCCACTGGAATTGGACACCTGCAGGAGGGGACGAAAGAAGGGAGACCTGGTAAATATCAGCTGCCATTAAATCACTGTCACTTAGAAATGATGAGTAGAACAGGGAAGTTAAGATCGCTGTCAGTGTTTTTAAACCCCTTTACAGTCATAAAGGTCATCGTTCTCGATTTTTTGATGTGTTTGTGCTGACCCATATTTCACTATAAATGAACTTGGATCCTTTTTTGTTACTTTTGGTTCCCCTAACAGAAGCGCCACATTAAGTGAAACGAAGCCCCCTGAGGAAGTGCAAAGGAACCACTCATTATCTCTATGATTTCAGATAGAAAAAAAGGTAGTGAGACTGCTTATGCTACAAATAGTACAGTAGCAGCTGAATTTGTAATATTGGTTACTATATTTTTGCACTACTTCAGTGTCAGCATGTACAGTATAAATACCACTGTGTGCTATAAGAATAAAATCAACATTTACAGTCATTTACAGAGCATTTTAATGTTCTAGCAAATGTGCAAACTTTAAGTTGCAAGACTGTTTCATCGTATGTAAACAAAGCTTTGCCTGATCTGATATTAAAAACATACATTTCAGAAGATTTTTGTCTTAAATTCAAACTGAGGCTGACCTTGTAGAGTTTGGCCCTCTTCCTGTTTGAAGCATCAGCTTGGAGATCATCAGAGCCACCGGGCGGCAGGTCTGGTTTAGGACCTAACACCTGAGGACAGAAGTGTCAGTTTTAACACAGAGGTCAGTTTGAGGCTGTTGACGTTTGATGTTGTTCTCATAACTCACCTCCAACATCTTCTCTCTCTCCCGTCCCTCGTCACAGACATAAACTCTGGCCCTCCCACTGCGCTCGTTGTCACGGATACCCTTGGCAACCTGAGTAGCCTTCAGCTTCTCAAAGCGGTTGCTCTGGGAGCCGCACCACTGGTAAATCTCCTGCAGGGCAAGAAGAAGAGCAGATTGTGAAGTAAGTGAATAGAATCTGTCCCTATGCATGGACATGTTGTGGTGTAAAGGCCGCTTCTCCCATCATCCTTTCCCATCCCATCATCATTTGCCACTCCCTTCATATCATATGATCTAATATTGATCTGCATTGTTCTGCTCAGTCTGACTCACGTCTCCCAGGTCCAGGATGAAGCAGTCTCCCTGGTTGAAGCTGTCCCAGGTGACCCCCACCTCTGTTGCCCTGACAGACCGGCGACCTTTGACCTGGAGCACCCGCTGCACAACTACCTCGTTAGTGACAACATGCTTGAACCCAGATGCCACGCCTCCTTTCTGGAAGACAAGAGTTGCATTTCAAAATAAGATACCTACTTATTAAGGTATGAAAAAGATTTTAAATAAAAAAGATTTTATTTGTATTTGGAATTTAAATAGCTGACGAAATGACTGTCACATGAGTTCCATTTTACAGATAGTGAATGAAAAAATGCAGTTTATAAATGTAAATAAAGCGGCAGAAATCACACTTACTATATAGAATTACTTAAACATGATCCTGGGTTTAAAATGCACCAAAACAAAAGCAAAAAATAGAAAGCATGAATATGTTTCACAGCTATAAACATGACATCTTACCATGTATTTGATTCCAGACTTGAAGTAGCCAAGGAATGGTTTGGACTCGTGTCCCTGGACCTCGCGGTACTGGATGGGTTTTCCCCCCAGAAAGTCGTCCATTTGGACTGTAAAGATGGCCGCCGAGCCGCTCTCATCCTGGGTGCAGTGATCACCTGTGCAAGAGAGACCACAGACATGCTCCATGTTAATCCAGGTGCTTATTTTATCTCAGCATTCACACTGTACATCCACCCGGAGAGCCACATTTTGCATTTTGACCAGTCCGCTCGGTGACGATTCAGTGAGTCAGGAGGTCGATATGTGGGAGCAGCATGGGGGTCAGATCCCAGTGGACGCATAAATACATGTACCATTTTTCTATTTATGGTCACACGGAGTCCGGCAGCATGTGGGAGGGTTACATCAGATCCTGTTTATTGGTAAATGCTGTTTCCATGATCAATAAAGCTGACTAAAAGCGCATGTAATCAATAGGGGAAAAAAAACAGGATTCAGCTTTCCACCTTTCTGTTTGTTTTGAGCTCAATCCTAAAAAATGACCCAGTCAGTCACCCCGTCTTCAGTCATCAAAACTCATCTACAAGACTCATCTTTAGCTTTTGGCTGATCTGTATACCAATTAGACAGCTGACTTTGACTTACAATACAGGCACTGACATCAATTTGGAGTTATGATTTGAAAGAGAATATAACATGTTACATTGATGTCCCTGTCCAGTGAAAACCATGACTACCACACATGAATGAATGTTTTAATTCAATTTGTCAACATTTAAACACATACATTTAAAAAATGTGATTTAATGTCACTTCACAGCTAGAAGGTTCCTGCTTTGAACCCTAGCTGAGGCCTTGACATCAGTTTGCATGTTCACATTTTTGCATGCACATGTTCTCTCCGAGTCCCAGCTTCCGCCCACACAGTTATTGGTGACTCTAAACCGAATGCGACGGTGAATGATTGTGGCGACGTGTCCAGGGCATGCCCCGCCTCTTCTTCAAGGTCAGCTGGGATTGGCAACGATCCTGATAAGACTAGTAATGGTTGGAAGATGGATGGATGATTCCTTAGGACAGAGGTATTCAGACGACTTTATCTCTGCATCAAAACTCTGTCTCAACATGTCTTATAGGGGCAGCGATATTTGACAGCCCGCTCGTTCTATAGTACATTCCTGGGTACTTTACAGATTCAGACTTTATATACAGTTTCCTTTCCCTGCTTCATATTATACTGCTTCCCATTACACTCTACAATACTGAAATGCTGCTTAGATGTTGACACATATATATATATATATATATATATATATATATATATATATAATATCAGTGGATCATTAACGGTTTCACTTTTTGCAAAAAAGAAGTAATTTTAACAAAGCCACGCTTTTAATCCAGAACATTAAGTTGGAATATGGAATATTTTAATGATGTATTGCAGCTTTTACTTACTTAAGTAAAGAATCTGCATACCAAATCCACCAACAACAATGTATTAATGTGTGCATGCTGAATGTCAATGCAAATAAAATCCCTCGTACTGAAACAAAACTATCAGATATACCTCCTGAGGTTTTAGATCACTGAAAGAATGTCAGCTGTGAAATTCCACAGTAGTGCTGTAAAATTGTTCAAGTTTCTGAAGCTGATAACGAATCACAAATCACATCTGTCAGATTAAGCAGGATGAGACGCAGCACAAACAGAAAACACAACAGCAGCGGTGCAGTAAAAAACAATGCAACACTGTCAAGTGAAATGACTTTCCGGGAGCACAGATACAGCTCGCCATCTGCTTTGCAAGTCAAACAGGATCATAGATGGAAAACTGAGATCAGCTTTTACATTGGGACACATATCCATGGAAACCAGAAAAATACACCCACAGGAAAAAAAAAAAAGTCCCACTCATAGTATCATCATTTGAATCTGGTGCCGGAAAACGTTAGACTTATTTGGTTTTTCTTAGACTATCACATATGGATTTAAATTCTTTTCCGCGTTTTTTATTTCCTTTTTTGGTGGGTTGAGGTTGAGGCTGGCAAATTCACACATCCATATTCAAAAAATGTATTTTGACACACACAGAGTTAACTTTTTAGAGATCTGGTGCACATTTGATTTTAAAACTTTTTTAAAAAAGACATGAAAATAGACACAAAGAAGGAAAAACTATCTCTCTGCACTCACCCAACCAGAAGTGGAGGTCATACTGCAGGTTCCCGGAACGCTGTTTGATGGTGTTGAGGATGAGGTAGGCATCGCCGGTGTAAAATCCCCCGTACAGTTTCTCGGGAACGGGCACCAGGTCAAAGTTCTCCACCCTCCACACCTGGAGGCCTGGCTGCTGTCCGGCCCGCTCGAACTCCGGGTGTTGCGCTGCCATCCTGCCTGCAGAAAAATCACACACCTTTGGTTATTGTGCTTTTCCGCTGCACACTCTTAAATGTACAGGTGCGTTCCCGTGGTAACAAGCTGTGGTTTTTTACGCTCCAGATGAGTGGTCAAACACAGCAGAGATAAGAGTGATACAGCTCTGTAATAATCTTTTGAAAGTGAACCCGGGACTCTTTATTTGTGAGACTCTGGAAAACCACTCCCCGGCAGGCTAAGTTGTTGTCATGGATACAAAGATAAAGTTTAGGGTTAAAGTTAGATATTAATGCACAGCACAGTATGAGTCACTGGTGCTCTGTGCTCAGGGTGTTTCCTCCAGCAAGAAGGAAAAGGAAGTCCTACAATATGACTCAGTGGTTGTCATAACTGTCAAGGATGGTGGCAAAAGAAACAATGTCTATAATTACATACAGGAAAAAATTTGACATTATTCTTCCTCAATCTATCATAACCATATGCACACAGCCCCAAATATCTGGACACTGCTGTCACCCATAGTATAGTAACTTTTCACTAAAAGTAAAGTAAAATAATTATAGAAAAAATAACCAGTACATCAAGTTAGACATGGGATTTGACTTGTAAAAAAACGTCTGCTATTGACCTAAAAACTTCAGAATATCATAAATAAAACATGAAGGAGAATGCTGGCAGGTCCTGTCAGGTCTGGGTGCTGACCATTAAGAGCGGTATTCATAGCTGACAGACTTGCATCTTGACATTCTGCCTATGAAGCCTGAAGGACTGAACTCAGACTTGCAGCTCTGCCTGACGAATCAAGGTAACTCCATCACACTGAGACAAATACATAGAAAAAAAATGGTTACAATGGCAGCAGAGATACTATTCTCTAGTATCTGCCAAGCTCCAACACTGGATCCCATCCTACACATCCCATAATGCAACTTGATAGCATCTTTTGTTAGATCAGACACTTAGGAGATGTGACTCATTTTCTCAGACAAGCTCCACCAGAGCCACATAATATTATACTGTACTCCCTTATAGGATTACACTGACAAGTAAAATTGGTGGACTGCCCCTCTAGAGGGATAGAAATGTAGCGAAATAGCAAAATCTCAACGAGCCTACTTATCTCTATTAGGACTGCCCCTAATTGAGACGTCAGCATTCAGACTTTGGTCCAGTCACAAGCAAACTTACACTCACGCCCAAACACACACACACACACACACACACACACACACGCACACACACACTGATTGTTTTATCTGTCCGGCCCACAACTTTAGTGCTCTGGTTCAGTCTTGCTGCTCTCATAGCGTCATTTTGGCAGTTGGCAGCTGTTTCCAGTGAGAAGGGAGTGAATATTGGGCGTAGATTCACCAGGCGGTCAGAAACATGCTAATGTTGCTCTGTAGCTGCTGGATGTGTAAATAACCAAATGGCAACGAATTTACCACATCAGCTGAAAAGGTCACATGTCAATGTCATGCTTACAACATGTTACTGCAGGTTTGAATTCCAGTTTATAACACTGTAACTTAGATGTGGCTCCATTTTGTTAGAATTTCATGCACACAAGATCTGCTAGTAACACAAACATGGATGTAGGTTTCAAATTCTTCCAGAAATTGGTTTGGCAAATGTTCTCTGAGGAAGGAAATACATTCTCAAGGATACACACAATGAGTTTTGGAACTGAAACCTAATTAAGTTTACAAGATTCCTTAACTTGGTAAGTACATTACCATAAATGATAAAAATCGTGGCTCTTAAAATAACCGGAATTATCCCATAATGACACTATCACACGCTAACACGGTATACTTTTACTTCAGCAAGAATGTCAATATAGGACTTTGAATACAGCTTCCACTTCTCAAAGTTATTTTGTGGTGAGACATAAATGCTTGCAATGTCAGGTTACACAGGCCAGACTGTGAGGTAATGTGTCACATTGACTCCACACCTTGTATAAATTGCTCCCACAGAAAACAACTTCTCTGAAGTGAAGCAGTGTTCTCAAATTAGAACCTGACCCCTCTGAAAAAGGCTTCTGTGGCCTACCATGGTACCCTTATTCTTGATTTTACTAATTTATTTAAACGATGATGTGCTTGTAAGACATCTAAACCATCAATGTTATTAACTGTTTTTTTTTCTTAAAGGAGCTTTGATGCAGATCAGGTTCAGGTATGACAAAAAAAAAGTGAAAACAGGGGGTCATGTAGTTCAAAATGAACACAGAATCCAGTTTTCCACAGGAATGTTGCTTGGACCAGCGGCCTCTCAATTTGCATAACTAACCGTCCACATTGGCGCAAGAATGGCCCATTCTTCTAGGCGGCTGCCTGCCCACAAACATGGCAAGAATCTGGAAGAGGGAAGTGGCTCAAAATTCACGTAACCAGGCCAATAAATGTGGAGTCCCCCCCCCCACCCCAAATTTCTGCTTTCCTCTTATGCAACAGTCGGACTCATCGCAGTGTTTTATAGCTATGGAATGTTTGAGCATGGAAAATTTAGGCAAGAGCCGTTTTCACAGTCAACTTTCCTGAGTTTTGAATGGGTCACATGTCAACACATGTGGCTGGCCGGTGGATTTCTCTGAGATGAATTATTTGGAAAGAGACTACAGAGTCCTAACCCATTGCTCCTTTACACTTCACATGAGAGCTGACTCAGTCAAAACAGTAAAAATGTAGCCAAAACAACTGGATACCCTAAAGTCATGTGAGGTCAGACACTGTCTGGACTCCCATGACACTGCAGCGCCTGCATCCAGGTTTGACCGGACTAAGAGAGACTGGGGCGCATTCCCACTGGGGTCATTATAGCTTGATGGAAGATATGGAAAGCGGATTTTATTTTCCTACAGTGCCTCTAAAGTAGCCTGGTGGAGTTTCCAATCTGGAGAAGCTTGAATGCCATAAAACTCAGACAAATCTGCAACGTCTGTACACAGGAAGATTGAATTAAGCCTTAGTGATATCATTCCTAATTTGTCAGGCCTGAAAACAAAGATGCAAATAGAGAAATTTCAGTTTAAAATGTAACATGATTACACTGATAAATTGATTCAAAGGATTTTTCACAAGGAAACATTGAGTGCTCATATTTTGGAACACAGACATAATCAAATGTAATATTAAGTGTCTAAAGATGGAGGGTATCACATGCTGAAGAGATTTTTATTCTCATTTAATAGCTAAGAAACTGTTTTAAAGTGGATCATCTGGCTTATTCGCAATCTGGCGCTGACACTGATCCAACATATTAGGTCAGAGCATCGCTGTTTAGGCAAACCTCATCTCTTCTCTATCCCCGTCTGAGCGTCGTGTTTATCAGGGAGCAATCAGCAAGAGTTCCTGTTGAATTGCTGCTCAGGACTAAGTGGATGAGAAAGTCAAGATAAGACGACTCAGCACTTTAGAAAAATCTATGTTTTTAACAGTGAAGCATGGAATGCTACACTAAGGCACTTCATCCTTACATGTTCACTATGCATAGGGGGAGTAGAGCTTATTTTCTTCCAGAAAGTTAGTTGCGAAGACTGATTCCACTTTCGTGTTTATGTGTTAAGTACAGAGCTGGAGTCGGGAAGCGATTAGCCTAGCTTAACATAAAGAAGGAAACAGCTAGCTTAGCTCTAATTGAAACAAAAAGAAACAGCACTTCTAAAGGATGCTAATCAACAAGTCGCATCCTGTACACACAGACATTTATGTACAGACTTTACATGTTTGTTTTGGTCCTCTCCTATTGCCTGTTCTTTGAGAAATAGTAGCACGTAACTTTCTCTAAACCCACAAATGGTTGTTTTAACATTTCTGCTACAGATGTTAGCACTTTAGAGTTGCTAGTAGGCGCACTGTTCATCATTGGACAGAGCTAAGCTAGCAGTTTTTACTTTTCTAGTTTCACCTCATCACTAAGTATAACACAATGGTATGATGGTATAAGATGCTAAAATGATTCTACAGTCAAGGAGGTGGATGCCATGTCCTGCAGACTGCTACTTCCTATACTGTATATCTGGGGGAACTACATAAAACGAATGTGGTGAGAGAATACAATAACTTGTAATAAATCAGTAACTAGTCCTTGAGTTGATATACAGCTGCTCATTAACTTAACTACTGACACACCCTGACACATAAAAACAGCTTGCATGCAGAGATCTGAGCACAGGGATCCTCATTAACACAGAGGCGGATGTTCTGCAGGGAAACAAACTTTAATTTGAAACCAAGAGTCTCGTAACTTTGGACACATTAACGACTGAAGCTGTGGCCGCGTGGAGAACAACAGGAAAACTTGTCACTTCACTTTTTGCTTGGTTATTACACTAGGCGAGAAGTTTGACATCAGTGCTTCTGTGTAAGTTTCATGACGAGAGTGTAACCCATTCAATCCCCGCGACAGATGTTCAGAAACGTACTGCATGTGGAGCTTTCGGATTGCCGGGAAAAAAATCCCTGAAAAGTTGGCTCGCTCCAACTTCTTTTCATCCAAAAGCAGAAGAATACCTTTACTTCACCGATTGAAGACATCACTTTTGTGCGACTTCTCATTCTGCAGATCTTTGTTTCTGTGGCATTAAATAAATATGACTGCCTCTGACTGTGATCTTCCTCCCTGATGGAGAGAACTGCTCCATCTGTCTCTGCACATCAAAGCCGTTTTAATCCCACAGTTAGATACTTGTACTGTCTGCGACTTAATAAAGCAAACATAAGAGGGGTTACACGGCATCTGAATCACCTCACACTTTGAAAAATCAAAGCCGGTATTGAAAAAAATTGGATAAGATCTCTGACAAAGGAAAAATCAGTAGTGAGGGATAAGGTTAGAGAATGAAGAAGAGTGTTAGCTTTTCATGAATAAGAATATTTCTGTGCAAAGTTTTGAATGAAACTTTGACCAGTTAATGTTTCTGGCAGCTCCAAGTTGGATGAAGTGACTCATGGAGGGGTAGTTCCTTTGACTCAGCACACATACACAGACACACACACAGCTACAAGCTTAAATAGAACGTGTCACATGACTATTGGTTAGTGCTTCTTCACAGGCATGCTGGTAAAAGCAGATGGTGTCTACGCTGCAGGCCCCACCACACCTCTGCAGACCCTGAAGTATTCGTTCTCATTGCACGCCCGTTTCGCCTGCAGATAAACATGGAGTCAGTCTGTCACTCCAACCTCAGTTATTTGAACCCCTCCCCCCTTTTTCGCACCAGCTTCTCTTTTGTTTCTGCGGCTTCGCATGAGGCCTGTGTGCAAACACAAAACCTGATCCACTGTGCAGATAGCAACAACGGATTCATATGATGTTTTAAGCCCTTGTGATTTGTCTACTCGTGTCTTACTTCAAAAACATTCACATGATACTTTATCTCTAAGACCTGAATTTATGGCCTGACTTTTTTTTTTTTTTTGAAGTTCCACCTTCATGAAGGGGGCTTCTTGATGACTCATTTTCTCCATGCATGCCGCTCCAGGCCTCTTGAGGGCTGTGCAGCTGCCCTCTAGCTCGCTCAGGACACTGGGAACACTCCGCACAGAGCTATCTCTCTTTAATAACCGCCCTGTTTCCCTTTTATCTGTTTACACATTGTGAGACAAAGACGATCAAAATGATCGTTGTGTGTTGTGTGATCGTTGATGTTTATGACTTTGTAGATCACTCCCTGATATATGGGTGGTTATTAAAGGATAAGGGAGTGGGTTGTTTCAGGAAGGGTCTGCGATTTACAATACAATCTTATGAATTCAACATGTGACTTTAACTTTAATGCCTGCAGATAATGATATAACTTCAAAGCAGATAGAGGACACGATGGGAAATCCCCGGACATCTTTCCTTGAAAAACAGCATCAGTAGATATTTCCTAGACAACAACTTCTGGTCCCGGTTGCTAACTTCATCTCTTAAAATGTGTGTTTTGGTTGTAGATTTTAAAAGTTGTCTTCTCACAAGATATTGCGGCTTTAAGATGAGTATGTTTGAGGTCTTTTGGTGGTGCCCCACCCAACCACGACACATTTAACTGTCCATAGAAATGACTCATATGATCATTTTCTGATCCACAACTCTGACGGTTGTGGTCAAAACTATTTGAGTAAGGTTAGGGAAAGATTGTTAGAGGAAGCCAACTTTATCAGAGTAACACACTTCTTTGTAAGCACTGATTTGATGATTTGCGTCTTGACATTTTTGCCTGAAATCAAGCTACATTTTGTCAAAAAGTTGAAGGATTTCAGATCTCTAAGATAGTTGGTATTTCATATTCTATATTTCAATATGAAGTTAGGTTACTACATGGTTATAAGTAATCTAGACAGACCCAGTTTTGATCCAGACATCATCTGACCTCAAAATCATGCAAATCGATGTTTCCTGGGATTCTATGCCAAACCAACCACCCGGCCTCCTCCCTAACAGGTTTTGTGGCTGGGTAACAATGCCAAGCTACCTCTGCTTTTCCTACTGAGAGAGGACATGGAGGACAATCATTATGTGACTGCATAACCACAAGGGACAGCTCATCAGGAGTTGTAAACATCATATAATTACAATTTCTAAGTTAAACCTCTATGATGTCATTTTCCGTGCAAGGACAGTCTTTGAAATTTGGAATTTCAAATATAGAGAATATGTGATACAATATAAAACATGTTCCTCAGTAATGCAAACACCCACAGCAGTGCAGCTGCCCTGCCCTCATGCACAGACACATGGATAAGGGGGGGGGGGTACAGTGCACACAGTTGTTTGAGGCTTATATATGAATCCGAAATGGGGGTTAGGTCCAGCCTGTGGTGGCTTCAGGCATCCCGTAATCTCTGTCCATCTAACAGCTGAGTGCGGATCTGACACAGCGCTTTTGGACTGGCTAACAAAGATCTGCCTTTATCTCTTCCTCTCACGCACACTCACACACACACACACAACCATATACACCGCACTGTCTGACACACTCATCTCAAGACTGCTGCAACAAGCAACCATATAGCTACAGGATATTGTGACTAACTTCCTCAGTAAACAGTCCCACTATTTGGTTGTGTGTCTCCACGGCAACCAGAGATGTCTTTAAATAGAGATTGGCTGCTGAGGAAAATCAGTGTTAAAGTGAGATGCTCAAACAAGTCACTGAGTGACTTACTATAATGCTTCAAAACACACAGCAAGTTAAATGTTAAACTTTCGGGTTCGGCAGCCTGAACTCACTTTAAACAGTTCATGAAGAATGTGAGCAAACCCTCAAGAACCACACAGAATTTTAGTCATCATCCAGGGTTTCCACTGCTGTCCATATATGGCAGCAGCTGCGTTGCACTTTGGACAAAAGAAGCAGGGTTTACACTTCTTTGGATGAGCTAGATATGTACATATTTCCATGCAGACAGGAGACAAACATTTCACTTCACAGGCCTACACTCTTTTTCTCTCCTGCACATCGAAGCTTTGTTCTAGTCTGCAGGGAAACTAACGGTTCATTCCACCGTAGCACTAATTAAAGCATCAGATTACCATCCTGAAATCTGTGCTTACGGGCTGCGTTGTGTCAAAGGGAGAAAGAGCGTTTTAACCCACCTGAACGCGTAGGTTGTGATCGGTGTACGGACGGACGGTCGGATGGACTGCTGTGGACCTGACTGAGCGGCGGTGAGCGCTTCAAGCTGCCGAGGGAGAAGAGAGGCGTCGAGTCGGCGGAGTGGCGGTGTGCAGAGCCGCTGTTTATGCTTCTGGGCCCCGGGACACTCCCCGTTATGACACACCCCTCCCCTGCCTGGCCTCGCTGTCTGCTGCACCGCCCGCAGTGGGGCGGCCAACACATGGACGCGCACATGCACAGGGCTGTCTGGATATCAGTATGTCATCAGTCTATCCATCCATGAGATTATCTGAACAATGACTACTTATGTGATGATTTTATTCCAATGATCATTTTCAATCTTTAAGAAAGTTATTTTATGACGATTACGATTTATGATCCTTGGTTTCTTGCAGCGGTTACTAACTTTAAACTCAGCCAGGTCTACACTTCCGGCGAACGAGTGCGCCTCTTAACCAACACTGCCCCTGCCTGGTGCTGGTGGACCACTAGGTGCTTACAAGGCAACCCTACACACTACTAGCGATGCAGACTGTGCATGGTTCATGCGTGCTATGTGAGCTCACCATCAAACAAGACACTGTAGGCAGCAGATAAACCAGACCCTGTCTAATATCTGATGCATTCAGGTACGCTGCATGCCGTGGATTTTTCCATGTGCTCTCAGAAGGTTGAGGGTTCAGTCCTTGTCTTACATGTGAGATTCAAACTTGTTTAGGGGAAAGGGATATTACTGCAGACTGTGTTTGCATTTCGATTATTACATCATGTTAATTACGTCACGTGTCAAGACATTACACAAGCGCCTGCCTGAGATATTATGTGTTCATAAATTCATAATAAAAACGTAACAACATAATAACAGCTTATCAGGGATGCAAGTCCTGCCCTCTCTAAATATTGTACTGAGATGCTGATGGTGATGGTGGCATCTTGGTTTCATTCAACTTATTTTGCTCTGCTTGTATTACTATGTAATCTTACATCCGTCCATCCAGTATCTGTAACCGCTTAAGGGTCATGTTGGGGCTGGAGCCAATCCCAGATGACACCCTGGACAAGTCACCAGTTCATCACAGGGCACACAAACAACCGTTCACATTCACACCTACGGATAATTTAGTAACCAATTAACCCATTAAGTGCATGTCTTTGTACTGTGGGAGGAAGCCGGAGTGCCCGGAGAGAATCCATGCAGACACAGGGAGAACCTGCAACCTCCACACAGAAAGTCCCCAGGAACCTTTTTGCTGGGAAGCGACAGTGCACCACTGTGCATATGAATTCATCTGCAGCTGCCAAACTTTACCTTATGCATAACATGGTTGCAATATCTGCAGCAAGATTCTGAAAGCATAGTGTAAGATACTTTTTAGGCCTTGAGACACTGCAATAATACAGTAATTACAAAAGCTAAAGGTTTCCTTTTCCCCTTCCAGCTTATATGCTTGTAAAAAAATATGTTATATTCTTTTTGAGATGTCTTCTAAAAACCAAGATTTGTCTTTTTGGACACCCAGCACTGAGTGGTGTGTCATGGACAACATGTTTATGTCTTACAAAAGCATCGTCTAAAGCTGGATAATAAGAACATGCAGCCATCTGTAGCAATACAGAGCAGCAAAACGCTTTTTGGAAGTTAGTGAACAATCCCCGTGGAGCTTATTGGATGATGTAGTAGCGTGTCTGGAAAAAATGAAATCTCTTAGCTCTAATGGCTCTAATGCAGGGGATAGGCTTCAGCTGTGACTCCTGCAGATATTTGTTTGATGGAGGAGAGGAAATAACTGCAGTGAGAAAGTCTCTGACCTGATCGAACTGTCGAGAAGTTATTAATATCTCATCTTTTCCATCTATTGTATGTGCTTAACAGATGCAGACCATATTTATTGTAGTAGCTTTATATCAACTTTTTATATAAAGAGCAGCCAAAGGCTCTACACTTGTCTGTCTTCTGTCTTGTTGATAGGTGTACTCTGACACTACTAATAATAGTGATAATACCAATCACATGTAATTTGTAGCATCTAAGCTCATAGCATTTATTTGAATTGTATCACATCGTTTGAATATTTAGTTGTCCCAGGCATTGGGGATCCTGCTTGTCCCCAAGCGGTTTTCCATCACCAGTCAGTTATTGTCTAACAGAACGAGCCCCAGTGTATGATATCGACCCAGATTCAACATTTAGATTATAAAAGTCACCAGTGATAAAGGTCTGTGGTATTACCCTTTTATGAGCAAGGTCACATTCAAATATTTTAAGTGCATTTAGAATTTCCCTGACACCTTAACTGTTTGGGGTATATTGATTTTGTAAATGCCAAAGCCATCATTGTGATATTAAAAGATCCATCCGTCCATTATCTGTAACCGCTTATCCTCATCAGGGTCACGGTGTGGCTGGAGCCTGTCCCAGCTGACTTTGGGCGAGAGGCAGGATACACCCTCGACAAGTCACCAGTTCATCACGGGGTACATAGAGACAGACAACAGTCCACGCTCACACATTGACCTGTGGGACTGACAGTGAGTTCCCTGCGAGATCCCATGCAGACACTGTGAAAACATGCAAACTCCATACAGAGAGACCGCAGCTGAGGTTCAAACCACGAACCTGAGAGGTGATAGTGGTAACCGCTGCACTTACTGTAGTGTAAACCAATATTTTCAAATCTTGGTGGCCCTCTAGTGGACAAAAACTCAGAGTTAACAGGGTGTGATTGTACTCTTTCTTACTACTGGCATGTTTACTAGACAAATATGAGACTGTTGACTCAACAAGAAAGGTAATAACAAGGTAGACTTTTAAGATGGTTGCTGTCCTAACTTAACAAGACATTTAATTTGAGCACAAAATTTCAGGTGCAGAATGTATATATCTAACTTTTCTGACTTTTACCTCTTCAATGTTATTTGTGTAAAAGTAAACCATGTGAACATATTCTCTGTTAATGAAGAATGATTTTTACTGTTTATTTTTCCTAACGATATACGACTACAGTGCACTGTAACGTTAGGGCAGCAGGCAAATACTTTCACTCTCATTGGGGACGACATATTTATGCAAATCACATGTTGCCTTAAACAGATACTGTAAATTAAATTACTCTCACTCATGTACATGTCAACCATGTTCTAAAATTAGGAGCTGTAATTTATGCAGACATTGAGAGGCTCCAGACATGGATTAAAAAAACATCCCGACAAGAGAGTCTTTTTGTCTCGTCTTTTGTATAAGAGACAGTAACACAAGCTGCCTTCATCCTGACAGGAAGTCCAGCAACCCTCAGCAGACAGGGCTGTACACTTGAGACTTGAGACTTGAGACCCTAACCCCTGATTTAAAGGGATGGCTCGTCAAAATCACAAAAATATCTTTTCCCACCAATCCCCACTGGTAAGCCAAACAAATTTGCTAACAGTGCCTAACAGCGCTTTAATTACTTTGTAGGATTTGCAACAGCCTTTTACTTTGTCTAATAATTGAAGTTTTCTTCTAACATGCTAGCAGCACTATCGCAATTTTGGTAAGTCGGTTGGTCCAAGGATTGTCAGACTAAAATATCTCAACAATGCAATGGATTACCATGAAATTCTGTATAAGCATTATTGGTCTCCAGGGGATGACCCTTGATGATTTGGACTTTGTCCAATAATTTGGTTTCTGACCATCACGATCAGTCTTAGCTGAACTGATTAGTGCTAATTAGCAAAATATTAGCATGCTTAATGCTAATATTAGCTAATATAAGATGGTAAACATGGCACACATTATGCCTGCTCAACATCAACATGGTAGCGTTGTCATTATGCATTGGACACATGTTAGCAGTGTCCCCCACCTGAAAATATCAAATAATATTTGATTTGTGAACCTAACAGCAATAAAATTGCCTTTTAATATGACAAATTATCAATGGAAACTACCCAAGACATATGGAAGAAGAGTGAAAACAGCTGACAGTGAGCTTTGCCTTGAATGGAGGTTCCCAGTACCCCACTCTGCTTTTCATTTACTTCTTTGCTGAAAGTTGTCTGTCTCTGTCATGAAGGGCAGGGGTGCTGGGCCGGCAGGTGGTTGCATTGCTTCTGGTTGTTTGAAGAAGATTGAGGGAGGGGGGATCTTGTCTTTGGAAATGTCAATTAAAGGGTTTGAAATCATTGACAGGTGAGGTGGGTCAGAAAGTGCTTGGGAGTGGATTGACATCCTTGCTGAGTCTAATAAGACATTGCAGTTGACACTTTTGATAGCTTTACTCCGACTGAACAAGCTTCTGGCAAAGAGACATTTCTTTTTCGAAGGTGTTCCTCACATTCCTGCATTTCTTAGCAAGCCACAGCTTAGGACTTTTGTATTTTCTCTTTTATTCAGTGGGCATACTTCCACAGAAAGAGATAAAGGATCCGAAGCATTCATGTGGGTGGTGAAACTATCACTTACACATCTGAAGGCCTCTGTGTTTGTGGTGCTGGGACATCTTACAAGCTTCTCACTCTCCTCCAGAGCCCACCAACAGACTGGAGTTCCTTTGCAGTATACATGACTTACTGAAAACAACGTGAGGAGGAGAGAAATATCTTGTTCTGAAATTCTGGCAATAAAAGACATGGCAGAGGTACATTATGGATTGCAATAGTCATGCGTGGAGGTGAATATTCAGAATGCACAGGCTTATATTTCAACACAGTTTTTTACTTGCAATCTGTGAAGTGAAAGATATCCATATAGAACATTGTGATGCATTGGATAACTTTATTATCAGATTTCTTCTTGAGATAAGCAGATTCAGGTCTATCTGTTTGTATTCTCATGCAATCTGCAGTTTCTCCTCCTTGTCCAGCTTTCTCTGCCAGCCAGACTCAAACCCACTGAAGCCAAAATGTTCATTATTGCTGTAATTATCTTGAATGTAGTTTTGCAACACTGACACTCATTTTGGCCAAGTTCCAAAATATCACGTTGGATCTCATTGGATCTCCTATTACTCATTGTCAGTGACACTTAAGATAGCTTATGTTAATGAGACTATCCCAGGAAACTCAAAGTGGTACATCCTTTTAAGGCCTTATTTATCTAAATGTCAGCATAGCTCAGAGCAGATGGGTGTTTCATTATGTGTGTCATTTGTATAGGTGTGGAGAAGAACAGGTTAATGTTGCAACAATGATAATGGTGACTCTGATTGGGCTTCTTTTTGTGTGTCAAGGGTGGAAAGTAACTGACTGCAAACACTAATTTTGCTGACTCTCTTTCTTGACTGGTTTTGTAGTATTTCAATACTTTTTAACCACTTCTGTTCTTCAATTAGTCAGGCTGTCTACTTATATATTTATATTTAATATTGTTCTCTTTCCGCTCATGAAGAAATAGTTCAGAATCTGAATGAACTTTACTGGGTAAGTGGTTTTAATTAGCTCTCTCAGAGCGCAGTATCGCAGACGTAGAGCTAAGATAACATTTGATATGGCAAACATACAGGGCAAGAGATGGACAATGACTGTGCACTCCAGACTGTCGCTAGTGATGCAAAAGTAGATGACAGTGCAAATCCAACTATAAGGCATGTGTGTAAGGATAATTAGTGGCTGTAGCATATATACAGAGGGGAGTTATGTGCATACTGTGTACTGTGTGTGCAGTAGGCTATATAATGTCTGCTTAGACTTTACTTATACAATCTGAGAGACCATTAGGAGAAGGTTGTTGTTAAGCTTTAGTTACAAGTTATTACAAGTAACAGAATCAAACTTGTACTTGTTTCTTGAGTGCTTTTGAATACAATAAATATGAATACTTCAGTAAAGTTTGTGTTACAGCTCGACTACATGACACCCATCTCTTCTAGCTAGTCACTTCATGTATGTGCACGCGCGTGCCTGTGGTGAATGTGCCATGCCGTGTGTGCGCGCATTATAAAAACCCTTTGGTTCACGTGCGGAAAGAGACTCGAGAGGGGTGGGGAAGAAGTGACTTGTGGGATGCGGCAAGAGAGACAGAGGGGGAGAGAGTGACTGACTGACTGACACGCTCACACACACACAAACACACACGGAGTGAAACAACAGCGAGAGGAGCGGGAAAGAAAAAGGAGGAGAGCGTTATAATAAGCGGTGTTACGGTTAATTTGGCGCCCGACGTCCAGGTTTGCGCAGACGGAAGAGCGGAAGGAAAAGTTCAGATCCCACGAAGCAGCGCGTGGGAGTGGGAAGCAGGATCGTGACTGACTGAGGCAAGCTCCACTGTCTGTCTCGTCATGGCAGGTAAATTGAGTTTAAACCATTAAACATACAAACACAATGAACAGGCCGGCGTTTTTTTTTTTTACAAAGCTCCAACGAGCCCTCTTTCCCGGCGGTTGCAGCCGAATGTCAGTTTAGCTAACGGTAGCTAGCTAATGCTAACACCTAGCTAGCATATCTGAGTGTCATCGCCCATCTGGCCTGCCTCTGTCGGCTAACGCTAGCTAGCCGGTTTGCTAGCAACCCATAGCTGTTTACCATTATCACCGGCCCGGGACCAGTGTTTGCAGGCTAATGCTGCCTGTTAGCCAAACACAGCTAACCGAACTTGTCGTAGATATAACGGCTGCTTCTCACACTGCACGGCGCGTAACCTTACCAACCACTCATTGACGCTATCTGGACTGCGGTTAGAAACACAAAGCAAATCGCTAAAGACAGCGGTTTCCACTCCGGTGCACACATTTCTCAGACATGCCATGACTGGCTTTGACAAGCCAAGCTAGCTAACGTTAGCTCAAACTTTGACATTGCCCACATGCAGGCTAGTACTTCAGGCCTGCTGCAGACTGATCATACTGTTAAATACTGCGTGCACTTTGATTTAAACGACCAAGAAGTCATTAGAGTATGTGTTGGGGACTTCGATATACTCAATTGAAACAGCTCTCCTCTTCGATATAAGACCAAGAAAATGAGGGATTTGTTTAGCCTCTCACAACTAGCATGTCATATTTCATTCATCGGCTCATACAAGTGCAGCAAATGTAGACGTGCTAACAATTCTGTGCGGTTTTAGCCTCCTGTAGCCGATGAATCGATTGCTATTCATTCATTTAACACAGAATAGGTCAGCGCTAACATATTTAATGAATGCATCTGGCCCATTTGGGCGGGGAAATGACACTGATCTTTGGGTAGAGGTGTTTCACATCATCCTTTTGTTGAATGATGAGATGACTTGAACACAAGCACCTGTTTGATTTGTGCACCCCCCCCCCCCTCTCTCTCTCTGCAATAAATGCAGTTAATCTACGAGAGTGCCACATATTGTTCTGTCCTGGTCCAACCCTGTCCTGGCTTTTTGTTTTAAGTCATGATTCATTTCAAAGTACGGGTGTATGAAGAAGGCACAGTGACTCATAAATGTCCTTGATTATTCTGCAGAGCTCTTCCACTCTGCGTTGGACATTGTTATTGACAAACCAGACCATTTTTTTCCCCCTTGTGTAATAAAAGAAATGATCACGTGTACAAATATGCGGAATCAACTCGCTGTATTGTGCAATGAGACGAGCTATATTGATGGAAAACCTGTTGAGGCGGGTGGTCATTATCCTACAAGGCAGCATGTTTTTTCTTGTTAATGTATTTTTAACATTGGAGCATGGTGTCAGAGCATCGCCTGCTGGTATAACATTGGTCTTGGTTTAATACAAACGGCTGAACCTTCTGTAATACCTGGAGTCATTTGAAGTTGACTTTTTCTCCTAAAGGAAAACTCAAATCAGATTTTTGATTCAGGTGATGCACTTATACACATTGCATATCATCCAGGTGACCTGGACTTCATATCCGTAGTCCGTCTGGCCTCTTAATGTCGCACCCTAACATGACTCGTCTCGCAGGTATCATGTGGAACGGTTCAGTGACATCCTCGTCTCGATTTTAGTTTTAGGAGAGATCAAATGGTCTTGCGTGTGTATTTGTTTTTGCAGCCGGACTTGCAGAAGTTGTGAGAGGATATGTGCACATAAATTACCACACAGATTTTCGCAACAGGTCTGCTATCTGTCTGTTCATTTAAAAAAAGGTTAAAAAGCAACATCTCCGCAGTTATGCAGCTAACCATTGTGTCTTTAAGGAGACTTTATAAAATAAACCCAAAATGACAAACCCAAATGTTTCCCGTTGGAGACAGTAACAAGTAACTATCAATCCCACGATGCCTTTAGTTGCATCTATTGGCCAATCAGAGATTGTGTTTTAGACTTGTCGACCAATCAGAGGCAGAGTACCGTCTTCACAAGATGTTGGTGGGGGAGCGGGGGGGTGTTTCTGACACATGTTTCTAGTGAACATGTCCCCCCAAAAATACACACACAGTCACAAAAATTGCAGTCATGACAGTAATGAGTTCAACCCCTGTGGTATCACATGACCACGGTGTTGTGTTCAGCATTATTTCAGTTGTACCCTGCTGTCAGTGACAATGTGTTAAACACCTTACAGAGGGGCTGCTTTTCAACTACCTGCATGTGAGCGAAGAACGCTGTATCAGCCTAATGTTCAGACTTGACCATCGTAGATTCACTCAACCACTTGTGCATCATAGTTGATGCCTGCTGCAAAACTGCCACGCATCGAGAAGCTTTAAATAATGTTATATGTAGAAAACCTGCCAGATTTTTGCTTGAATGTTGATTTATTTCTCTCTCTCTGCAGGACCTGGAGGTGACATGCAGTGGTGCTTCTCTCAGGTGAAAGGAGCCATCGATGACGACGTAGCTGAAGGTACGAGCTCTGCCAAAAAGGCTGAGGCTTTCTGAGTGTAAGGCGCAGATGGGAAAGTGTGAAAACTTTTGTAGGTATTGAGTAATCCAAACTGCTTGTGACTGGGCACATAGCAGCTCAATGTCTTCCTCATTTGTTCCATTTCCACCAGCTAGGTGTTGCTCACTTTAGCCGTGTTGTGCTGTGATGAGCTGTGGCGCGTTCCACTACCAGACTCACTGCAGCAGCACAATCATAAAACGCCTCTTAACCTTAACTGTGACGGTCATTTGACTGGTGTGTTCCTTATGCAGATAATGAGAGGGAAAGCTCGTTGGTTTAACGTAAAATTTTGCAGTGACCAACCAAACATTAAAAAGCTCTCCACTGGCACTGCAAGGCTCTTACTGCTACCAGTCGCGCAGCGTTATTTGTATTTATATGTTGACTTGTTGGTGCAGCGCGCAGCCAGATAACGTTGCATTAAATTACCCTCAGTAGCTGAAACGAATGCAGTCTGTTACCACAGTCGCGCCATTAATCCTACCTTCAAATGGAGCAGAACACACACCTGTCAGTGTAACACGGTACAATTCAACAGCACCACTAACCACTTCCTCCAAAAAGTGATGAGTCAACACCTCTCTAAAACACTTCATTGTACATTGTAACCTCTCGAAAAGGGCTGCATTAGTTTTAGCTGGGTGTACATTTATAAACTATGAACTGAGTGTGGGTCCAAACGTGACCTTGAATCAACCTTTGTTACTCGATGGTGGCACCCTGAAACAGCTGAGTCATTCAAATGAACAGCAAATGAAAGCTCTTTTTATTTTATTTTGTTTTTTCTTTCTGGACATTGCGTTTCTCCCCAGGAAATGCAAATCATTTTCCACAGACCCGATGCACCGCTGAGAGAATTCATGCTGCTGAATATAGCGTATAGATCTGTTGACGCAATCAACAGACGTATCTGTAAGCCATCGATCATAAGGCACCATGTGTCTTATTGTTTTCTATCCCCAAATAAGTGAAAGAAATGTCTGTTGGATCACAGTGCTCTTTGTGTGTACCCTGTCGTTGCTGTTACGGACACGCTATGTTACGGACAAAGATGTTAATGTGGTTGGAATCTAAAGAATGGCCACACGCTTTACTGTAAGGCAGTAATGTTGAACTGTTTATGATGTTTCAGGCCATTAACACATTCCTGCAACGGAGTGACAGAAATATGGTACATCATCCTCGGCCTACATTCACGTTCTCACAGTTCTTTTGCAGTGTTTTCACGTGTAGAGTGACTTTCATTAACGACTAATACGTTTTAGTAGTGCAAGTAGTTACACTGCTGTGGCTGATTTTTTGCTTTTACACCTTTATGGATATTGCTCAATATTTTATACACTGACTGAACTGATAGCTGATTGATAGTGATAGTCGCTGCTCTAATACTAGTGAGGTTTGTCCTCTAGTTCAAATGTAATAACCCTTAGTTTGGGCCTCAGGCAGTACGACGTATATAAAGATCTCCTATTGTAACCTTTTTCAGCATTGTCTTTCTGCTCCAGTGGGCATCAAAGGGTTAAGTGTGTGTGCGCGTATGTGTGTTTTTAGCCTTATAAAACAACATACTGCTGCTGGGGGGAAAAGAGGAAAATCTAGGTTACTGATCATTTCCGTCTGCTCTAAATGCATCTCTGCCCTACGCTCGACTATCTAGCGCTCTGATTCCAGGACAGTTGTTTGGGATGAACTTGTCGTGCGCTCGTTGTCTGTAGTCTAGAAGAGAAGTCGTTTTTATCTCTGTCCAGCAGTTTGCAAATAATGTTGTTGCAGATGCAGGTTTAAATGTCTGTTTTTTCTTTTGCAGCGGACATCATATCCACAGTTGAGTTTAACCACACAGGGGAGCTGTTGGCAACAGGAGACAAGGGTGGACGCGTAGTCATTTTCCAGCAGGAAATAGAGGTACAGCTGCAAGTTTGTCTTCTGTCTTTCACATTTCAGGAAAGGTCACCCCTTGAACTCAATTACCGAGTTTAAAAAAAAGATTATTGTATTCTGGACACGATTCTGTCAGCAAAAAGTTAAGGAGCAAGAGTTTTGAATTTGAACTAGTGATATGCTTTACGTGCGTACCAGTTTCATTTTTTACTCTTTATTTCTTTGAAACTAATCAAATATAGAGCAAAATGAGGCCCTCACTGTCTTGTTCTGTCTAACATCGGCTCCTTTCATCATTGTTTCTCCCGGCAGAATAAGAATCAGCCTCAGTTCCGGAGCGAATACAATGTTTACAGCACTTTCCAGAGCCATGAGCCCGAGTTCGACTACTTGAAGAGTTTGGAAATAGAAGAGAAGATCAACAAGATCCGTTGGCTTCCTCAGAAGAATGCTGCCCAGTTCCTCTTGTCAACTAATGGTAAGTTATTTGACATTTGGATTGCTCAATCCAAATACCCAGATAATTGTTAATCTGCAGTGACTTTTAACTTGAAATGCCAGTAGGTGGCATAAAACCATTTTAACAGCTAATTATAGCCCCCTTCACACTGGAGCTGGAAATCTTAGAAAATATGATGTAGCTATTTTCTCTGCAAACACAATATCCAGTCTCTTTTCACCTGTCTTGGATCACCACATCCTGTATGAAGGCATTTTCTAAAAATGTTTATCACTGAGTTGGCAACAGCAGCGTCAAAGATCCTGAAAGTGACTGAACTCGTTCGATGCCTTCGCTGTATGCATCTGTCCTTTTTAAGACTGTGCGGTTGTTACTTACATAATTTCTTTTATTATTATTTTTTGACAGATAAAACAATCAAGTTGTGGAAAATCAGTGAACGAGACAAGAGACCAGAGGGCTACAACCTCAAAGAGGAGGATGGACGCTACAAAGACCCTAACACTATCACGTCACTGCGGGTACAGTCCTTTAAAACAAACATGACCTGTGGGGTATTTCAGGAGTGATGGAGCCGGATTTACAGTCTAGGTTTCTTCACAGAACTGAAAAATAATCTCTACATATTTGTCTGACACTTGATATAATGAGTGCTGCCTGTAATAGTAGGTTTGTTTACTTCCTACCTAATATAGACTGCTCAGGTTACCTGCCCAGTGGCTATTTATATTTTATTGAATGTATTAAAATTCCCCACAGTTGTTCTGGTTAATTTAACCTTTTCTGGTCAAACTATGATGGCAGTTTGCGGAAATCTATTATATTTATATATTCCCCAAAAAGATCCCACAGATGCAAGTTTTCCTGCCCTAACGGGTGTGACAAAACTGAGTCATCTAACAGGACTATCTAAATATCAGCGATGCGTGGTCTTTACATGCTAACACTGTCCCGAGATGTTTAATCAGCCAGAATAACTGAAAATAACGATGGGCAAGTGAAGCTTTTGTGAAGCACTGAACCGCTTGAGCCAACTGTTATATAACTCTTAACTGAAAATGGGTTTGCTTCAGTTATAGTGACCTCTCCTGGGGAAGTGCCAGGCTGCAGTCAAATTAGACAGGTGGGCAGTTGGTGGACAGGAGGCTTTTAATATACATACATACATAGGCACATGCACAGACTGATTATGTTCTGTTGACAAAGATCAATGAGAAGATTGGTGTGTGTATTGTGTTATTGAGGCGCGAGCTGGGAAAATATGACACAGGTTTAGGTGGTAAAGCTTTGGCATAGGAGTGCTTGTGTAACTCTGGCAGAGGGTGATCATGTAGGACAGGGGACAGTCAAATATATATATATTTTTTTTTGAGATGCATTACTCTTTCAACAGTTTTTGGATTGAGTCGATTTCTCTTTTTTTATTTATTTTTTTTGCTCACAATTTCTCCACATTTTGAAAACACTCACTCAACAGGAACTGATGAGACTGGTGTGTATAAAAGGTTTTGCCAGTTTAAAGGTGTGTCAACCTGTCACCTGTCAGAATCGAGACGAGGCAGTGCCAGTGAATCACCTGATTGGACAGCGAACCAGTCAGGTGATTCATTCCGGCAATGAAGGAGTTGCTGCTTCGGCCATTGTGTCACTTTTTTTTCTTTTTTCTTTTTTTTTTTTTTTTGCACCAAAGCAAACCTCGAAGCAGTGGTTCTATGGAATTGTAGTCTAGGGTTTGAAACACGTGCCAAAACTTCAGCGTCGCACTGTCATCAAGTAATAACTTTATATGATGTACAAGTTCTATAGGGCTGTGCGTCTGATTTGGAAGAGTAGGTAACACCTATCATCTTAGGTCTTAGGTCTCATCACTGTCAAATCTGTCGCAAAAGTATTAAACATGGGTGTATGAGTGTGAGTCATGAGGAGAAACAAGTGTAGCACAAACTGATTTCACATCTGTTAGCATCTCATGGCCGGTGTGATTTTTAAAAAGAAGAATCTGTGTGTAAAAGTCATTAGATGGATGACTAAAAGAAGCAGCTGAAATGTGTCCTGTAATGAGGGTGATGATGCCTCCTATTTCATTTAATTGAACACGTGGAATACAGTGTGACACACTGGCTACATGCTCTGCTAATTAAAGTCTATGAAAAGCTTTGTGACAGACATTAACTGGAGTCTTCAGAGCCTTTAAAGACTTTCAAATGACGTCCCGTTTGTTCTTATCCCAGGTACCAGTTTTAATACCCATGGACCTCATGGTGGAAGCAAGTCCGCGGAGGGTGTTCGCCAACGCTCACACCTACCATATCAACTCTATCTCAGTCAACAGTGACAATGAGACCTACCTGTCTGCAGACGACCTCCGCATCAACCTCTGGCACCTCGAGATCACTGACCGCAGCTTCAGTATCCTTAAGTACACGTGGGCATTCGCGTCTTTGTCTGCTTTATCCACGGAACTCTCATCTGAATCTGAAATTACGCAATGCCAGATCATCAGTGCCAGCTGTGAGCAAAAAAAACACCAGAAGTCAGCAGAAAGTCTGTTTTTATCACCTGACATCAAAACGACAGGATTGACTTGAATAGGGAGCAGAGAGAATTTAGGGGAATTAACCATGTTTGGGGAGATGCTGTCTCACGAGTGGAGAACAATTCTGAATGGCTAGTCTCAGTCGGCGCTTGCCGTTGGTTGTCTTTCATGTCTAACTAATGAGTCTGCTGAAAAGACTTAATTGTCATCCTCCAGACACTGATCTCTCAGTTGTTCTCGTTCCCTTCCCCGTGTGAATGATCTATTCAAGGAGCGTTATCCAGTTTGACAAAGGATATCACTGATATTCAGAGTATGATTTAGAGGAATATTTTTGTGCTGCCGTGACACATTATCACGCACATGCCAGGCGAGTCGACGTCCTAAATCACCGGAAAGGTGTGTTCCTCTTAACCCCCGTGCTCTTCAGATATTGTTGACATTAAACCGGCCAACATGGAGGAGCTGACGGAGGTGATCACGGCCGCAGAGTTCCATCCTCATCAGTGCAACACCTTTGTCTACAGCAGCAGCAAAGGAACCATCCGTCTGTGCGACATGAGGATTTCAGCGCTGTGTGACAAACACTCCAAATGTGAGTACCTACTTTTAATCAGCATTACTCTGCCTGGACAAGATGGATTAAGTACTTGATTAATTAAATCACCCCACCTCCGTGGTCACTGAGCTGAACTTTATCTCATACTGTGCCTTTTGGTGATTAGATGGGGTTTGCTTGGGAACATGAGCAGTGTGGGCAACAAGTAGCAGTGACCTGAACCAGTGGTTGTCAATATGGCTGTACTGAGGACAGGCCAAGAGTGCAGCAAGATTCATACATTTGTCCATTAGAAACATTAAATACAACCGCAACTTTTGCTTCAACTTTGTTTAATGTTTTCAAATATTTCAAAACAGAAGGCCGTAATATCAAAATCAACTTATTAAATTCCAACTTAATGTCGAGGTGTGCCACAGCTGCTGTGCTGACATGACCGTTTCGCCGTTGCCAGTTGTCATAGTAACACAGGTTTTCTGGCTCTGGAGCTCAGTCGTCAGAAAAAGGGTGACAGAGCAGCGATTGAAGGGTTTAAGATGGTAAACAGGTTTTGGCTGCCTGTGGAAGAGTAATAACCGGTGTCGTTCCATAGTGCGTTCGCTGCGGTATTGTGCATTCCAAACATAATGTGTGTGCTGTGGCGGTGTCATTGTAAACATGAAAACAAGGCAAAGTGCTTGTCAGTCGAGCCAGAAACGCAGGCTGTGCTCTCTCTCCTCTGCAGCCTTGTTTGTCCTTGTACATCTTCAATGAGCTCATTTTAATTTGATGGCAACATAAACATACTGTCCAGGAAATGCCTGCTGTTTGCACAGAACCTCGTTCATTCTTGATATAATATTTGCTCAACATATTTCCTCAATACATTGACACTGGATATATGTCAGATGTATTGTTACTGCAACAATTCCTATTAGATGACTGCACGGTAAACAGGCAAAGCTTCGCTCATAACACGTGTCAGTAAAGGATTTCATATCACTTAGCAGCCACACAGGACCACGAAAAGAACCTCTGACATGTCACTAAGTAACACTGAATCGCACACCAATACCTGCAAAACTGTCCCAACTTCTAGCACCAGATCGCTAGATTCTAATAGCTACATTTTTCACCCATCAGGTTCTCCTCATAAGCTCTCATTTTGGTTTGTTTCCACCGTCAGAGGCCTCTCTGTGCTGCAGCCAGACTACCTTTAACCTTACTAATGGCTGCATCATCGTCTTTTTCTCTTGTCCAGTGTTTGAGGAGCCAGAAGATCCCAGCAATCGCTCCTTCTTCTCTGAGATCATATCCTCCATCTCGGATGTGAAGTTTAGCCACAATGGGCGCTACATGATGACCAGAGACTACTTGTCCGTGAAGATCTGGGATCTGAACATGGAGAGCAGGCCAGTGGAGACCTATCAGGTGAGACGGAGAAGTCTCAACAGGTTATGAGTTGTTTATGCTTAGCACCGTTGCTACAGACCCTGCAAAGTGTAGAGCTGCAGGCACAGTCCAACACTGAGTGACTGTCCCTGTCCCCAGCCTGTTGTTTTTCTCCATGTTATTTAATGTATGTACAGCCTGTAAATAAAACACTACATCTAACATTATTCATATTTCTCATTAAAGAAGTAGGTAATGTGCACTGATTCTCACCAGTGATGCTGTGTGGTCTAGTTTTTGTATACACACGACACTAATCTAAGAAAATAATGCAAAGACTTTTGTTAACAGTGGCCACACCTTTTCTGAATCATCCCTTGTAATTCCATATAGTGACCACTAGGAGGCACCGTGAACGTGTTTTTGCTCTGCACTTGCTTTTGTACCTGAGAACTCTGTTTTATCGTGATGCGTTTCTACATAATATGATGAGCATGTAGATGACTTGTGTGAAGGTAGAAGTCTGATTTTTAAAAAGTGAATGTGCAGTCAATGGGTGGGTGTCTTTATGCATCTTCTTCACGCCTGCCTCTGTCTACAGGTTCACGAGTACCTAAGGAGCAAGCTGTGCTCGCTCTACGAGAATGACTGCATCTTTGACAAGTTTGAATGCTGCTGGAATGGCAATGACAGGTGAGGACATGCAAAATCACAACAGTTTCACTCTGTTTGAGTTTAGAATATGATGACATAATTTTCGATGATTAGTTGTATTTAAAGGCTCTCCCTCTTTCTCATGTCCCCCCCAGTGTGGTGATGACTGGCTCATACAACAACTTCTTCCGGATGTTCGACCGCAGCCAAAGGCGGGATGTAACTTTGGAGGCGTCCCGAGAAAACAGCAAGCCCATGCAGGTCCTAAAGCCCCGCAAAGTGTGCGCAGGAGGCAAACGCAAGAAGGATGAAATCAGCGTGGATAGTTTGGACTTCAACAAGAAGATCCTCCACACTGCGTGGCATCCCCAGGACAACATCATCGCAGTGGCGACGACCAACAACCTCTACATATTCCAGGATAAAGTAAACTAACTTACAGGGAGGGTGTGTGTGTGTGTGTGTGCGCGTGTGAGCTTACGTGGGATCCCACCTGCAGCCTCGCATCCTCATCCAGGGTGATCTGTGGTAACGCCGACAACCAGCATCCCTGTCCGTCACTACTGGATGACCAGTCTTTGCCACTTTGTTCTAGATGTGGACAGAGGAAGCCTCGCTCTTGCCCATCATCGGCCTGTCTGTGGCAGAGTGAACACCCGCCTTGTTGTTTAAGTGATGTTGTGCCAATTTCTTTTTTTTTTTCTCTCCCCCTTTTGGTATGTTTTGCCAGCCCACCTGCCCTTTCTTTTCCCCCTGGGTTAACATGGGTAAACCAGTTTAGTTTCCTTAAAATTCTGAATACAGACACACTTATTTTTATAACTTTTCCCCGATGGCTCTGTGGTAGAACATGAAAAACACTTATTTAGTATGTCCCATTATTGTCCCGTGCCATTCTAGTGTTTATTTTTCTAAGAAAAAAAGTTTTTTTTTTTTTTTTTTTGTGTATACACCTTTTTATGAATTCATCTGTCATACTGTCATGGTATTCTTTGAGTCTCTTCACATGTCTCCCCTCTTTCATTAAACCACGCATACTCAACAGTCCCAAATGTATGCTCACAGTTTTCTTTACACACTGGACAGCAACACTTCAGCGGTTGCCTCCAGGAGTGTGAGGAGCACAGTGTGTTTGCGCCGAATGAAAGCCTGACCCCAGTGAGCAATTCTCTGAACTCTGGGCTCTGGGTGGCCAAATAAGTCCAGGCTCCAGAAGATTTTTTTTTTTTCCTCTCTCTCTCTTTTTGGATTGGCTCTTCGTTTTGACATCTTCTGTGCATCGGTTCCTCTTCCTCCTTTTGTTTGTGTTCAACAATAGTCAGGTATAAGAGAATAGCCTATTCAAAGATAATTATTATAATTGTCATATTTATATTAAAAAAGTTAAAATGTCACCAGATTTTGTTCCGTCCTATTTTGTGAAATGAAGCTGGACCTTACACATATCTTTGAGTGATCTTAAGTATTGTCTTCCCGTGGTGTACCACAGCTCTGAAGCTGTACTTCATCAACAGGGAAAAACCTTTTTTGATTTGACACTGGACTCTTACTGCACCAACTAAAGTACTTGGATGTGTTATATGACTGCAGTTTAAAAAGAAAACATTATTTGAGGCATTAAGTCACTTAAAGGTGTTTGTTTAAACTACTGCAGACATTATTACTGCTACTGTATGTGATGGTACAATAAGCTGCACGAGGACTTGCAGCAGTTGATGTTTCCACACCGTATTTAAAATGTGGTCAGTTCAGACTATATTGATGCCTCTAGTAATGTATAACGACAATTTTAATCTATGACAGTGAAGATAATAAAGGAACTACTTTTTGCATCCTTGTGATTGCCTCATCGTTGATAGGATCTCACCATGCTTTCTTCTTTTGCAGTGTGTTTAAAGCCTCTGTGATCTTCGAGGCTGTGCATCAGTTGCTAAACCATATTAAGATATCCAATGTTGACACTATAAACAAACACGGGATCAGCTGATGTCAGAGATTAGAACGGTGAAGATAATCTCCATGCTGCTTCCTGCTGGTTATCAATCATTAAATGTTGACATTGGAGGTGTAACTCCAGCTGTGAGTCGGATCCAACCGATGGACACAATTAAAACCAGCTTCTCTCTGGCGCTTGAGTCGCTCGGGGTTTATTGAGATCAGCTGATGTAGCGTCTGCTCGCAGAAAGCTACACCTTGGCACACATCTGCCTCGTGTCTTCACTGGCGTGTGTTGTGTACGTGCACACACGCCCTCCTCTCACGCGGACAAATCGAGCTAGCTCCAGTCACTAGATACACCACATTGTTTATGAAATGCTATTTTCGATCTGGAATCGATGCTCACAGATGTAGCCCGTAGCTGGTGTTTGGTTTATTTCTGCCCGTTATGTAATTCACTCCCTCTCTTTTGTTTATCAACGGGACGGTGTGACGTCACGAGCCAGCTCCGGGGGGTCTGAGCGGCTCGCGGGCTGCTGCTTCCAGACTGACGGAAAAAACAAACCGCAGCGGTGCGTTAGCTCAGCTAGCCGCTGTCTAACAAAAGCACAGGGCAGAGGGCGACGCTGGTCAGTTGTACTATCGCACTCTGAATGTGTGCAGATAAGGTAGTGCACGTTTCTCACTGACTCGAGCCTTTTTATGCAACCCACCCTGCTCACCAGGCACAAACGATGTCCGACGCTGCTAACACTACTTCTACAGACAACAACGGAGACCCCGGGCTAAACGGTAAGCTAAATGTTAAGAAATTACGGGACTGGAATAGCCTGTCAGTGTATTTTCTCTCTATGCAGTGTGTCGGGTTGTGCAGCTGTACGTTTATAACAAGTTTATTGAGGGTTTTTAATCGTTTAGATAGTTTATTCTGCCCGTTTATCTTTTTTTTTCTCTCGCCGTGAAGCTACATCGAAAGGGGGAGGACTGAGAACGCTATGTTCCGTGTGTTTATTGACAGTGGTCGCACCTATGGCGTTTGGACACGCTTGACTGACAGGCGAGCGAACCAATCAGCGATTGAGGCGCAAGGGGGTAGGTGGGAGTAAGCGTTGTCAACAAGGCGAGATGGAAGAAGTCAGAACTGGTTAAAAAAAATGAGGCCAGAGACATTTAAACGTAGTTTTCACGTCCTCTACAGGCACTTAAACACTCATGATCAACGGGAAGCGGCGTAATTATATAACGTCTCTATATTTCTTCGTCTATTTATGTTTATGTTTTCATATTTAAATAGGTAAATATACCAAGATAAATAAAAAAACCTCTTTAAAAGTAATTGGAGTCTATCTTTAAACAAATTACTAACTCAGTTTGCAGTTGAAAGCAGAAAGCGTCATATCAAGTGAGTGGAAATGTATCACCTGAACATTGAGTTGTTGAAATGGGATAGGCCACATACTGTATAAGACTAGCCGAGCTTGCATAGTCCATTACAAACAAAGGCTTGTTTATTGCACTGCTGCACTGACTCAGTAGCCTGTTTAGAAAGCTCAAGTTTTACCACACTATGTGAGGCCGTGACTTGGCATGCTATTTATGGCCACAGTGACAAGGGGGACAGACGTTTCAGACGTGAGGGAAGGTGGGGAAAGTGTTCCAGCACACAGCAGTGTTGGTACATGGAGGTTGGGAGATTCAAAGCCACAATCTGGGCAGGAATCAAACTTTCCAACCACTTTTTTTTTCTTATTTGAAGAGACACAGGAATCTATCAACCAGTGATGGATAGTTACCTTTCTAAAAACTGCTCATGGTGTAAGCAGGTTGCCAGTATTTGTCTGGTGGGTGGTAGTAATGATTTACCATGGTTACCACCGCTATTTGTACATTCAACAGCATCTTAGGCTCCATCTACCCTCTGTTAAATGAGATGGAAAGCAACAAGTGTTGGTTTCATCATACAGGCTTGAGTCCTCTAGCTCTGTCGTGTATTTTAGAGCAGTACATAATTTTTTTTTGTAGATCTGGAAAAGTCTGACCTGTCAAGGCAACAAATAAGGCAATAAAAAAATACTTGGAGGAGGTGCTGCAAACATTTCAAAAGGATCAGACAGTCTGTTTCATCTGGGGCCCCATAATCCCTTGCACATTCACCCAGCACATACTTTTCGTTTGGCTGGCAAACAGCGGTCACTATTAAATCTGACAGAGCAAAAATCACTTGATCTAAGGTATACAACACACACAACACGTTTTATTGGTGGTGCCGGTGCACCAGGATATCGGACTGTGGCGCTCCATGCTGAGACGTAGCTTTAGGGACAATGACACCTTGCGTTATCAGATGGAGGGGTCAGCAGTGCGCTCCGTTATCTGAGACTGTGTTATTTTTGGCCTTTCCTGGAGCGCTCACACAAAACATTCTTATCTTAATACCTGGGATCTTCATGCAAGAGGCACCCTCCGCCCTCCCGTCTATACCTCAGCATCAGCGGATCAAAGGGGTCATGTCGTATCTGCTTCCTCTAAACCCACCCAGCAGCTCGTAACTGCTCTGTGGCCAGAATGTTCGGGAGCGTCCACGCCACGGCAGTGTGGTTTTAGTCCACAGTGCGTGGAGACAATGGACTGTCAAGAGCAGCTTGGCCCGCAGTCCACCGTGTAATCTGCAGGATTGCTAGTGCTGAGTCCAGGCCTGTTTAGCAGGGTGGAGGGGGAGGGGTGTATCGTTTAGGTAGGGGGTGTAACTGGCCTGATGCCTGCACTGGTGAAAGCTCATGTGAACATGGTGTTTACTTGCAGTTATGGGGTCCTGTGACCTCTTCGGTATTCCTTCCTCTTTTTTTTCTTGGTGAGCGCAGAGGAAGAAAGTGTTGCTTTTTTTTTTTTTGAAAGCTGCATGACGACAAATACTCGACTGCTTCTTTCCCCACCATTCCCCAGATTCTTGACCTGGCTAACCTGCCCCTCCTCTTTATTTGTAACCCAGCTCTATGCCTACTAAGCTGCCAGTCCATGCCTATCCCCAGCTCCCCGGCACGAACAGGGGGAGCGTCATATATCACAGTCAAGGTCTATGAGAAACCACAGTACATACATGGGCAGGCATTTACTGCCCTTTCACCACACAGCAGTAAATAGAGCTTTACTCTTGAACTTCGTTGACGGATGGGCTCAGACTATCTGGCTTCTCGTCCTGTCCCAGCTTAGGATCAGGAAATCATTTTGACACCTTTCCCTTCTCACTCTCATGTGATTTTCTTTGGATTTTTGCTGCACTTTGTGAGACTACTGTTGGTTCTTGAACGCCCCATGCCCCATGTCGAAGGCATGTTTGGGCATGTCATAGTAAGAAAAGCAGAGGCACAGTTAACAATATTTTTCAGGCTTCTGTGTTGCTAATGCTGACTGGGGACCACCAGGACACTAAAACTTGAACAGCGCCACCATTAATTTTATTAGCTCCAGCTGTGCTTGTCTTTGACAAGTCAAATGTCTGCTGCTGTGAAAAGTATCACTTTCACTCCCCTCACTGACAGTTCTGACAGTATGTTAGAAATCTATCACTCTGTGGAAATGAATAAAGTAATACCTTCTCTCCACAAAAAAGACAAAATTTTCCTACATTGTCTCCAGCTTTAGAGGCACAGACAGCCTGATATTCCAAAAATGTTACCAAAATGGTGGTGAAATAAGGTCAGATGAATGTTAAATGATGCTTCCCAGTTGCACACAATGGTTTTAGTGGCCAATATAAGCAGGAAACCTGCTCCTTTGGGCATATCAGATCTTGCACTGAGCTGTTGTCTTATTAGTTTACTGACACGACTTTACACCTGCTATCTTATCAGGCAATCCTGACTCCATCTGAACATGTTTAAACAGAGCAACTCTATGAGACCTATTCACTACTTTGTAGGACAGCTGGTGGCCAAGCCAACTATATAAGACTTGTGTCAAAGTTTTACTTTAGTAACATCTAATAATAGTTCCCTACTGTTGTGACATGCTTGCACATTATTGACATTGATTATATCCATTACAGACCATTATTTTTAGTTTTATATAAAAAGAATGAAGATGAAATAGTTTTATGTTGAATTAACTAATCAATCTCTGTATTCTTGGGGAAAAAAAATAACATAACATGCATTTTTTGCAATAGGACCTTGTAATAATGGTGGTCAGCGTCATGCAGCACGAAATAAAAGTGTGTGTGTGTGTGTGTGTGTGGGTGGGGACTTAAAATCTGGGCGAAAAATGCATCTTTTAAATGGATTTGTTTATTTTGGTGGAAATTCTTTGAAATCCAAACAGGAAACATTGGCAGCACAGACAGCAGTGAGTGAATGAAAGTTTGTGTGTCTGTTTATTCCCACAGGGTCCTGGGTGGAGTTGGAGATGAACAGAGGCACAGCCGGATCAGCCCAGCCGTCCACCACAGACGGGCCGGCCCCAGGCCTGCTGCCCCTCCCTCAGGTGGAGGAAGAAGAGGCCATGGTGGGTGGGCTGGAGCACGTCCCATCATCGTCTTCGATCCATAACGGAGACATGGAGAAGATCCTGCTGGACGCCCAGCACGAGTCGAGTCGCAGCAACTCCTCGTGCGACAGGTAATGTTAAAGAGGACCCTCACAGATTTTACATATCGAGCTGTTTTCACATGTTGGGGAGTCGTACTGCCTGTGTGAAAACAGTTTTGTAAATGCTATTGTGTCCCCAGAGGGAGCTGTGTGAAGTCTGATAAATGACAGCAGTGGCCTAAACTCAGTTGACTATAAATAAATAGTCTCTCTCTGTCTCTGTTTGAGGTTTGCAGCTTTAAGATATAAGATAAGATATGTTTATAGTTTTAGGTACCAAAATCTGTCTCAGTATAGCTTTACATCTCTCCACTCATGGTTCTCTGGAGCTCTGGCAAGAACGGCGTTTTTTATGTTGTGTTTTGTCTCAGTGATATTAATGAGCCTCTCCTCTGATTGGCTTATTGTTTTCTGAGTGAAGCACGGCTCGGCCAACCACAGGTAACAGATTGTAAGCCTTCCCGGATGGTGGGTTAGAATGGGCTGTGCTGAGAGCATGGCTGAAGGCGATGATTGTATAGTTGTGACACCAGTATTAATCCAACACTGTTATATGCTCAGATAACTCACAAAGACTCGCAAAATAAAGCAGGCTTAGTTGAACAGGTGCTTCCATTTCTGGATCTGTAACATTAAATACAGATGAGGGCACAGGAATTTCCACCATGATCAAAAAGTCACAAGTTCTTGGGTTCATACAAGCTTATGTTTATAGTTGTGGAAGACGGAGGCCACGTGGTGAAGGTGGTTGCCGTCTAATGCTCCTCACTTTGACTCAATTTGGAGCAGTTTGTCTCACTTCACGTCCATGCTATGTGCTGAGAGTTCTGATTCTTATTTTTTGCTGTTGTTTTTCAGCTTGATCCATCGTACAAACTATAAAAATTGTAGGACAGTCCAGACATTGAGACAACAGCAGCCCCGGGTAGCTTGACTGAAATATAACTTTGCAGCAGAGATACACAGATGGCTATTCATCTGCTAATCACCCAATAAAAGCCCAGAGGGAAAAGTGAAACAGAAACCGCTTCTTATAAGAGGCGTTTTAAAATTGATCACTCTGCTTTTAAAACCTCTCAACTTTCCTTAATATCCCAGTGGAAAACTGAAGTCAGCCCGCACATCAGGGGTGGACTCTCTTCCATAGCTGCAGCTCTCAACAGTTGAGTCAGCTTTAACTTCAGCTTCCGAAAACACAGTGACGTCTTCGTTTTATTGAGAAAAATCCTGACCCTTCAACTCTCAGTCACATCATGTGCTTCGTGTGTACTCCTCAAGGCTGCGATAAAGCCGAGCTTATCAGAGCGCCGGCAGTCAGCTGTCGGTGAGTCATCTGGGGATGATTGTGAGTGTTTGAACCACTGTACCAGAGCAGCAGGACTTTACTGCTTAGCAAAGAACGGTTAAACATTCTATACTGTCAACAAACATGCGTGCCTGCAGGGCGGAATAGGTTTAGCTGTACATGAGAGGTGTCATTTTACATGACAAGGAGTGCTTATATTAGAACTGGGAGCTAGCAGAGGTTACTTTTATTTGCAACTGATTCCATTTATTGATGTTATTTTTAAGCATTTTTAATGATGCGGATAATAATAATATATGCTCAGATATTTTAATTCATCACACAAGAAAATGATTTAATCATCAAAATAGTTAAGTGATAAATCATTTCATAATTAAGTGTCCTGGCTTTTACACCAAAGCTAGCATGTAAGTTTGTCAAGAGATTTAAGAGACTTAGCTAGAAGTATTAAGAAGTAAAATATATTCGTATTATAAATGATATTGTTTTGACTGTGGTTAAGTAGTGATATCACTTTCAAGATTTCATAGTAGTTTGTTAAATCTACACACATCTGAAGCACAGGTAACCATGGTTACCTGTTACTATCCCTTTTGCACAGATTTTGTGATGTTTGAGGTGTTCTGTCACGTTTTGTCTTGAACGCCCGCGAATCAATCAGAGACAAGTATTTTCCAGCCTGTTAGGTCACACATGAGCACTTCAGAGCATGATGTGAAGTTCTTAGGGAGTCACGAGTTCATGACTTCTGATTTGTTGGTTTTTTCCACTCTCCCCACAGCCCTCCGCGGCCCCACAGTCCCCAGGATGACGGGCAGATCATCTTTGACGTGGATGTGACAAGCAGAAGAGACAGCCAAGTAAGAGCTTGTGCGCCTCTCAGGTTCTCTGTCAGCCCATTGCCATGGCAACCTCAACCACCGGCCCTGAAGGGGCACGTGTGCACGACAACTGCTGCCTGCCTTTAGTTTCCATGGAGATGGCTGCCACACCTAGTGTGGATTTCTGTGTTTTTGTGCACAGAATGGCACCACCATCACTTCCACTCTTCTTCACTCTGATGACAGAGTTTTTAAACTGATTTGAGAATGAGTCTCAAAAATATACATTGTTGTCATAAAAAAGTAGTCGCAGACATAAAGCCTGAAGGCTGAGGTTGTGTGTGTGTGTGTGTGTTTGTGTCTTTAGTCAGAAGAGGACGTCTTGGACAAGGAGAGGGACATGGACATCCTGATGAAGGACGCAGACTGGGTTGCTGACTGGTCTAGTCGACCAGAAAACATTCCCCCTAAGTAAGTCTCAACTCAGTAAACATCAACGTAATGTCTCCATGGCAACCAAACACACAGCTCCTTGTTTGTCCTATAAAAGTGGTTAGTCATTATGGAAATAAAATTCTAAATAAATCCAGCTGCCAAATATAGTGTAAGACGCTCTAGTGCTGACCTAATCATTTTCAAAAATCTGAAGAAAGATTTTTAGATTTTGTCTCGTGTCGATCATCTCGAATTGTTAAACTCAAATGTTTCTTTAATTGCCTCACAGCTATGATTTATATCTCCTGCCACATGTCATATAAACTGTTTACTGCTTATTTCGTCATTATTTGTGCCCTGGGTTTGTTTTTATTATTTCATTATGTATTTGTATATGAGAAGTGGGTCAACAAAATCATCTTGAATATTTTTTCTATCAAAACAGGGGGAACAAAACTGACTCTTACTGCTGCACGCAAAATTTTTATACACAAACGTTATAGAATAAAATGATGTCATAGATGTTGGAATGATCCAGCCAGTTTTTCCTAACTATAAATAAATAAATCCTACAGCTAAGCCAGTCAAGCATGGGCTAGATGTGTGTGTATAATGTGATCTTCAGTTTGCTCAGACCGCAGTCATAACTGAAGTCATCCACAGATGTAGCTTGGTGCAGCTATAACCTAAAATGAAAGACTGACTGTAAGGAAGTAAGAAGAAGGAAAAAAACGAAGTGAGAAGGGAATCTCTCTAGACGCACATGACTATTTTCATTATGAATTAAACAACAGATCCATTCATCCAACTTGTCCATCATAATTTCCAAGTTGATGTCTACAGATTGCTTCTTTTGACAGACAAACAAGGTGTAAAATATAGTAAATGGAAACATTGTATTTATTTATACAGGTAGAACACTTCAAACCCACAATTAGCAGCATGAACACAACGTAACATTAAAACATGAACAACAGAATACAACAGTTAAAATCTGCAGTCAGCAGGAAACCCAATCAAATATATGCTCATTAACTACATATTTCTGTTGTCTCGGACTTCAGATATATCATTCATATATCATAGATATCCCTGGAGCAGCTTTAACCGAAGAGTGTTTGTCTGTTTGAATGAATGACATTAAACAATAGATAGGGGAATTATCATCATGACTGACAGGTGTCATGTTGTCAATCAAATGACTGTGATTTGTGCAGGGAGTTTCATTTCCGCCACCCTCGACGCTCAGTAACACTCAGCATGAGGAAGACCGGGGCCATGAAGAAAGGAGGCATCTTCTCCGCCGAGTTCCTCAAAGTCTTCATCCCTTCGCTGCTACTATCACACATTGTGGCTCTGGGACTGGGGTAAGAAGAAAAAACACACCACTGGTCACATGTCAAGCGATGTTCTTTCATCAGCGAATGATCAACATGGGTTACTGTGACACACTGATGGGGATGTTTTTGTCGTCTTATTTTTATTTTCAGCATAACGTGTGTTTTTATTTTTAGAATTACATTTCCCAGCAGGTCCAGTAGGTGGAGCTGCACGCCCACTGACTCAGCCATGTCCCGCTCTTCATATCTGTGTGACAAACAGGCAGCGCAGCTGCTGACTGAAAAGCTGCACACCTGCTGCCTCGCAGAGAGCTCTGACACTCCCATGAGCACTTTCTGTTTGCAGTGACACATGTTACAATAATCCTGGCTCATCAGTCAGATAATGTCACAGCGATGAGACTTCAGACAAAAGTCTTGTACATAATGTGGCATTCAACGAGTGTCATTTACTAACTCGTCATAATTACTACATCACCCTCAGCTATTCTGTGGTTTATATAGTTATGTAGTAAATCACTGAACAGGAACTTAACAAAGAGATAATTGTTTTATTAATCGCACTTCCATTTATTTTAATCTTTTATAATCATCTCGGGGTTCCTTATTTGGTAAAGTTGTTTTTCAGTCTGTAGCGCTGCCTTTGGTGGTTTTAGTTTCTATGCAGAGATGACTCATATCGACATCGTTTTCAGCTGGTAGCCACTGTAAAAAGCTGTCAGTAATCATCCAATACCACTTTCAGTAAGTCCCTGGATACTACTGTTAAATTCCAAAAACATAATGAAAAGCACTTCTTAAATATGGAACCGCACACAGATGTGTGCTTTGTTTTTAAATCTACAGAAAATCTGATTTCTTGGCTTCAACTTCAAAAACCATATCCCCATAACCGTATCTCTGTCTTCATATCAAGCAATAAAACTCAATATATTAAGAAGGTGTTGCTAAAGCATCTCAGTGTGAAGTTAGACACTGTGGAAGAGATGAAGGAATAAAGGCACTTCATTTCAGGTTATTACTGACCAGTAGTTTCCAAACTTTCTTTTTCATGCCCACGTTTGGCAGCTGAACAAGTTTTACACCCCTACAGCAGTTTTTAATCTTTATCAGTAAGGCAGGGAAAGTAACAATTTGAAGTTGAATGTTTCGTAAAATCTTTATATTTTTTGATATCTAGACAAACACAAAAACAAACAAACAAATGTCATTTCTGTCACATTTTCTATTTTTTTTTTTCATCCGTTAGATCTTTTTTAATGACATCACCTTGTTGCACCCTCTTCTGCAGTAGTTTAGTAGACTAGCGAATTAGCACCACCAGGTGTTTATATCGATGCAACGCCTAATATTCACATAACAGTAGTGGATGGTCACTTGTTGCAGCGAGGCTTTGTTGGATGGTGATCTGTAACCTGCTCTGTGTCTGTGCACCTTCTTCTCAACAGAGTCTACATCGGAAAGAGGTTGACGACACCACCCACCAGCTCCTTCTGAACCTGACACATGAAGATAAAGTGCCTGAGAAGTGGCCACGAGTTGTTGGAGAAAGTTTTGCTGTCGTG
Source organism: Nibea albiflora (assembly GCA_014281875.1). Classification (NCBI taxonomy): domain Eukaryota; kingdom Metazoa; phylum Chordata; class Actinopteri; family Sciaenidae; genus Nibea; species Nibea albiflora. The sequence goes on from CM024803.1 coordinate 5,693,309, forward strand.
AGAAGAACGCCCGTCTCTCCTCGCTCTGTCCCGCCTGCCCCTGCTCCCCCCCCCCCTCGTCCCTGAGATATGACATGTTCTCAGGAGAAATGCATCTGTCTTTTCCTCTCTATATCTCTCTACTCCCACCCCCAACCCTCCCCCCTTTTTTTTCTTGGATCGCTGTTCTCTCGACTGTCTGTAGATACCCCCTCTCTCCCTCCTCATACCCTTCACTCATTTGTATAAGCTTTTCAAAGAACGAATAAGGTCATATTTTCCCTTTTCCCCCAGCATTTTGGGTTTCAGTGTTTCTAACGGGTGGGCTTTCAGGGAGGGTCACAGCATCAAACTAAACTCTTTCCCTTTGTTCATCTGACAACAAGGGAGGACTGCCCAGTTTTAGAACTGACCACAGATTGTGCCACCTACACGAGTAGCCCAGTGTTAGATCTCGGAAAGGGTTCGACCAAATTCAGAGTCGGCTACGCAAACTGAAAAAGTGATCATGCCTTTATGAAAGTAGCCATTTTGTTCATTATCTTTAGGTAATATCATTTTTCTAATTTATTTTACAACAGTGGTGGTTTATTGTGAAGTTTTAATGATGAAAGGAGTTACCATAGTGGCCATCCCAAACCATAAGCGCTCATGAATTGCACTGGGAGGGGAGTCTCTGGCTCCACGGTGCCAGACGAGAGAGATATATGTGACATTTTCTTTGATGGAAACTAAGAATTCTACTCAGTCCTGCATTTGAATGAATATTTTTGCAAAGTGACAATAACTGGAAACCAGGGTGTCGATGTGTGTTGTCCCTCTCAGTGTGAAATTTTGTGGTTGGGTTTCGGGTAACAGTGCTGCGCGGTCCAGAAATGTTCAGTCGTCTTTCCAAACAGTCCACGTGGTCCTTCCAGTGAGCCTCCTGGTTTGTCTGCAACATATCGTAGCGCTGCTTTGGACCTGAGCGGTCCGTTCCCACTTACTTTTACTCCAAATGGGGCTGGATATTACGTGGTACTCTGCTGATTGTTTCATTTATTTTTAGATTTTAAGGCATCAAAAAGGATTTGATATAAGAAGAGCTTAATATCATACAATTTGAAATGGAGAAATTGCTTTATTTGCTTGAATTGTGATGTTTTATTTTAGGAGGAAGAAATTAAGGTATTCGTTGGAGTAGAATTGTTTTTAAAGCAGCTGTCTTTCAGAAAGATGTCCGAGTGGTAGCCAGCCCTGCATTCAAACACTCCCAACAACACTTTGCCAAAATGTTCACAAAACAAGCAGAAATGAATCATCAAGGTGCAGATGAAAGAATCTGATTCCAGGGTCTGTCTGAGTATAGACAGGCAGAAGGTACCAGGTGATCCTCACTGTGATATTTGCTGGAGCGACACTGCAAACGTGCAGCGACTTCTACTCGACTGAAGAGGGGTTTGTTTTTATCGAACCATGCTCTAGTTCATGTGTAAACGCAGGTACTTGGATAACGCGATTGCTTGACCGCAGTATCCCTGAGGCTGGACTGTGGTCAGTTTTGTCCCAAGTGGAGCTTCCGTAGCCAGACTTGGGTCAAATGATATTCGATCTAGAAGTCCAGATCCCAAGTAAGATGCAGTTTTTCTTCCACTAACTGGTTTGTTGCTGACTACTGGTACAGGATGAGTTCAAGTTTTAAAGGTGAACATTTAAAGGGGAACCTGCGGGGTGACATTTTTGACAAACACAAATGGAAATGCAGTCAGATTTTTGCTAGATGACAACAATATGGATGATGCTTTGTTGCCTTTTCAAAAAAGAAAAAAAAAAGCTTCTCCATGAAAGAATTCAGCTGCAAACACTGACCCAGCAGGTAGACTCGGGATGTGTTATCTTTTTGTTTTACCTCTTATGACAGACTCATGAACTACCAACAGTGACTGTTGTATCGTCTCCATCTCAGCCTGCACTGTTGTTTAGTGCGACATACGTGTGTCTGTACATGCAGCATTTGACAGTGACATTTCGGATTGTTCCTTCCTGTTTTGGTTTGTTTTGAGTTGTCCGTTTTTTGTTGTTGTTGTTGTTGTTGTTTTTGTCTTTTCCTGATGTTGCAGAAAGATTGTGAACGCACAGAGCGGAAGTCAAAATTTAAAAACCGCCTGTTTGTTGATGGCAGGGCCTAATGTGAATAGGAAATGGAAGGTGTGGAAAGAGATTTCCCTCAGACTGCGATGGTCTAACAGTAGTTATTGTAATGATGCATTTTGCTTTGATTTTTCTTTTTCCCACTACATTTGGAAAAAAAAAGATAAACATTTTGTCATTAAAGATTACCTGAATGAAGTGACTCTCTGAGCGTGCCTTTTCTTTAAATATTGACTACTAAATAAATAATGTTAAGCAAATTAATCCAGTCTTTTAAAATTTCTGGTAAACTTCCAGAAACTCCATGCTACGTTAAGCTGGGGAATTTTGACTTTCCGTGGGAATTATGGAAACGAATGGGAATGAACTGAATATTGGGGGTAATTTAGTAATTAGAGATAAGCTAACATCATGATAAATGGTCAATGAAATGAGGCTATAGCTTATTTAGTATCTAATTTTTCATCTAGCTGTCTGTATGAATACATTTTCATGTGCTATTTACAAGTTAAACTTTAATACCACACATCAAATATATTTACCCTATGATATCATCAAAACTTACTTCACTTTATGTAGTCCATGGGCTCAATTGTGTGGCTTCAATAGTCTTGTGCTCAGCTCCAAAGTGTGGTCCAGGTTGTAGAAATCGTCTGTGCATGTAGGGGGCGTGGCCTCAATAGCCCTGCAGTAAGCAGTGTGCTATGTGCATGTGATTGAGGAATAGATATTCAGGTGTACTTGCATGAAATGTGGTTGTTCTAGTCAAGATTATGCTAAATACATTTTCCTCAACTATTTTTGTTCCCTAAGGGCCAATCTTTAATTTAGCATATTCCTGGTTTATTCCCATAAATTCCTGTTAATTTCCATGGAAAATGTTTAACTCCCTACTAATCAGTGACAAATGGAGGAATTTAAGTATTCAAATACATGGGTGTTCACCTCAGCAATAAACCAGACTGGTCGACAACACAGACGTCTCCACCTGCTGAGCAGACTGAGCTCTTTTGGAGTGTGCAGGACTTTGACACTGTGCTAGCAGCGCGACCGCAAGTCCTTCACTCTGACAGCTGTCACACTCTTTAACGCCAGCATGACTTTTTTCTATATATTTCTTATCCTCCTGTTTTATCTTAATATCCTCAATTTAAATGTAATTTTTAGTTTTGTTGATGCTCAGATATGAAACTCTCAAGGCTTGAACTCTTGTTCAACTCATTGTTTGTCTAGAAAATGATACATTTGCAAAGCCCAAAGTGTTTTGCGGGACCAGCAGCCAGAGAAGTATCTACAATATTCAGATTACTATTACGTGAAAGTGATAAAAGGATATAATGCTCAAACTTATCTATCCAGTATTGCCACTTAAGTGCCCGAAAGTGGGCATAAAAATGGAAAACTGAGAAGAAACCAAAGGGTTAACAATGAATCGCCAAAGCATTGTTTACCTTATGTTTTATCATTTCATTGTTAATTGTGAAGTTGTCTTAAATGAAGTGTTTTGTTTTTTCCGTCCACTTGGTTCCACACTCCAATCACCCTCAGCAGCTAGATCACCACCATTGTTTTTCTGGACATGACTCAAGTCCGCAGCAGCAGCAGCAGCAGCAGAAGCTTCGCCTACGCCTGATGAGTCGGCACGCATAGTTAAGACCTGAGGCATTTGGGCCTCTCAGGAAATCACAAGACGTTTTCTAGCTCTCTGGAAATTCCTGTGAGCTCTGCTCGACAGTTACAGTGTGGAGGTAGAAAAGCAGCTGAGGTGAGAAGACTGTAAAAACAACTACATTTAGCTCGAAATGCTGGCAAATACATCACTTTACTGAAGAACGGCACTTATGGGGTTTGGGTTCATTAATCGTCTTTTGCCCTCGGTTGTTTGTTTTTCATATTGCTTCCTGTCAAATATTAACATTCCCAGAAATGTCAGGCTGTTCTTTGAAGAACCCTCATCCATCAAACCTGTGACCCTGTGTGACCTGGATGTTTTAGATGTTTGAAACCAGAGCAGGGAGTCATTCAGGAAGACACCATGTCAACACTGATGTTAAGTGTTTAAAAGTGTTCATGAGACCCCCGAAGAAACGGCGTGCCTGTCTGTCTTACTGAAGACAACCGTGAACCTTCTGCACAGAGCTGACAGGGGAAGCACTGCACCCCAGTGGCAGACACACTGCAGTGCCTGCAGTTTTTTCCTGAGAAATATTTACCACAATTCATGAACTGTCATCTACAAAGATGCTATATTTTCTACAGTAAGCCTGAGTTTCCTCTTGCCAGTGTGCATGAGCATTAAAACATGAAGTCATGTTTCTTTCTCACACAATAACAAACATCTACACGCAGAACATCTACTCACGTTATGTGCTCTCCCTGTTCTGCTGCTTTATGAAGCTTTAAGTTAAGTATACTCCTATGTTCACCATCACACTAGGGCTATTATGCAAGCCTTCCTAACATATAACATTGCTAACATAACTCTTTTTCCTTTGCCCCCCCACCACCCTATTTTTTTACCAGATTTTACTCCCTTTACCAGATTTAATGAAATTTGGCATCTATTTTCTACTCACTCGAGTTGTGAGTCCTGGTTGTAATATATCTTCCCAACATTTTTGAAATAAATTGTTAACATTTCTTTCTTCAGACACAAAAAATGCATATAAAACATAAAGACCTTATGAATTGCTTATTTTCCTACACCAATTAAGTTGAAGCTACTGCATAACATACCGTAACCATAATGGGCCTGTATGCTTTCCATTCAGATGTTCTTTGCCAGGTTCACTTGGTTTTGTTCAAATAACTGGGGAGGAAGTGGGAATAAAACATCCTCATAGAAGTTGTGTTTGCCCGCTGGTTTGCTCTAAACACATTCTCAATATTCTGTGCATGTGTGTTTGCTATTTAATTAGTTTGACATTTTTGGGAATATGCGTATTCTCTTGCAGGGTGTTAGATGAGACGCGTGCTATATATGAAACTAACAGCTAGTCTGGATTGATCTAAAGGTGACAAAATCTGCCTAATACCTCTAAAATTCCCTAACTAACATGATTTCAGTTTGTTTAATCCACACAAAAAAGTGTAGATGACAAATTATCCTGGGTTGGAGCAGTGACTTTGCTGCATCTGGCAAAGAACTAGTCCGACACATAACCCTCCTGTAGTTTTTACACTTTCATTTCCATATGGATTAAACATACTGACAAATCCGAAGCTCTGGATAGAGCCAGGCTCGTGGTTCCCCCTTGCTTTCAGTCTTCATGCTATGCCCACTTAGCTGGCTGCTGGCAGTTTAAGTTTCCTGTTGATCTAATTCAAAAACAGGTGCAGCTATGTGTAAAACAAAGCTAATGAGACGTTAATTGAGGGCATTGCATTGAGTCAAATATAGAAGACTCACAATTGTTCACAATCTAAGCTTTTAAATAACGGGAAGTCTATGAAAATTGTGTCAGCGATACATGATGATGTCACCTTGTATTCAGTTTTAATCAGGTAAATAATAAGACATCTGAAAGTAACCCCTCCTGAGCCCTGCTTCCTCTCTCCTCCAGTCCTCTTCCTCCGCCTTCCCTATATGGAACCTCAGAACACCTGTTCCTAGCCAATCCAGACACAGTCTGAGACACGTAGCTCCTCCCACTGCAGCGGATGGCGTTACCATGGGTTACAGGGTGGTGGCCAGCTCTGTCTCCATCCCTCTGGTGGGGAGACTTTCCTCCTCATCTCCTCAACATTCAGCAGCACTACACTGCAGCAGCTTTCCCTGCCAGATAAAGACACACTGTGCGATCAAGCAAGAGGAGGAACTCAGAATTTTGACAGCCCATCAATAATTTGGAATATTTCAGTGTTGTCATGTGCCAAATTAGTTTTTTTTTTTTTTGACGCTGTGTTTGCAGATGATGACAGTAAAGAACTGATCAAACTGCACACTGCAGACACATGAAGCCATTAAATGTAGCAGAAGCTGTTTTTAATAATTCACAAGGATTCATAGAAAAGTCAGTAACATGCAGCATTTAATATCAGTGTCTCTTCCTGTTTGTCTTTCCTCCTGCTTGCTTCCTGTCCTCATTCACTTCCACTTGACTTCCACGTTGGAAGTCCAACTGAGATCATATCTTTCTCCCTTATAAAGATCTGTGTCAAGTCATGAGTTCTTCTTATTATTGGGTATACGTTAACAGTGTTGAAGGGTATGGACTATGCCCTTTAGCATCTAAACTGAGCAATGTTGATATTTGCAGTTACATTTTTTAAGTTGTTCAACTTACTAGTTTATCAGCTTTCTAGTGGTGGACTTTTCCTCTGGTGGTTGTTGGTTTGGCCGAGGTCCAACACAATACATGACAAAACACGACTGCACTTGTAGATAAGGTGGCCTTTAAAATCTTTTGTGTTTTCTCTGACTGTTAGTCACCGTTAGCCAGCGTCATAGCAGTCATGTTTGCCACTTTACACAAAATGAAATGGTTTGACTGGCTATATGCAAAGGAGTTCTTTGTCTGCACTGGGAAACAACAGAGTGTACACATGCTAGCAGTTCCATAAGTCATGTATCAGTGGTGCTTTTTAACGCTAGCATTAGCATGCTAGCATACCGAGCACTGCTGCAATGACAATGCCATCATGCTGATTTTTGCCTGGTATGTTGTTACCATGTTCACCATCTTAGTTTAACATGTGAGCATGCCAACATTTGCGAATTAGCGCTAAACATATGTTCAGCTGAGGCTAACAGGAATGTCATTCATTTTGTTAGTCATGGACCATTTACAAAGTTAACCCGATGAAGGTGCTAGAGGAAAAAAAGGATCCCCGAAGTCAGTAGGATTCATCCTCTTGGGACCATGATGTCTGTTCATTTTACTGGTAATCAAATAGTTATTTCAGTCTACCTGACTACCTGAACGCCAATATGTAGATGTAAATGCTGGGCTAAATCTGGATTATCCAACCTGTAAAATAGGCCTCAGATGACGGGGAGAAGCTAAATTCGCAGCTTCTTTATGAAAAACCCAAGATAACAGCATTAAAGTTGCAGACAATGCAGTGGGGGGCCCACGGCTCATTTTTTCCCCCGGGCCAGAAGTGTTCAGGGAGGAAGGATGGAGCAAGGGAGGGAAGAAGGCTGAAGTGAATGGTGCTTCTGTTCTATTCTTTTCTGTTTTATTCATTTCTATCAAATCTTTATCTTTGTTGTTTTTTTGGCTTTTAAAACGTTAGCTCCAGCTTCATGATACTTTTGCTTTCATTTCAATTTCTTCCTTGCAAAATCCAACAAACTGATTCAATTCAGATTGACAAACCGCTGTGTAACCCGAACGGAGTCAATAATTTAATCTCATGAGCAGTTCCAGTATGTTTTCAGGAGGTGCAGCAGATTAGAGAGTCCACTCATACTGCTGAGCTCACTACTTGTCCTACATCTGTTTCTGGATGCCAGGACCGTGCCCTTCCTGTCCAGAGACCAGACTCTCCCTCCGCCTCCTCCAACGGTTTATCAGGCACGCTGCCAACTTTCCCTTCTAATTATCTAACACTCCCCCCTGCCTCTGCTCTCAGTGGGGGACGTTTGTTTTGTTCATGGAATGACAGTTCAGCAAGAACGGAGGAGGGGTTTAAGTGCACTGTCTCAACCTCTGGGTGTGGCTGCACCTTCAATATTTTCACTTTTCAAAATTCACCTCTGACACTCAGACATCAGACTTTGTTATCCTCTACTACAGAGATGACCACCCACCCATGCACCCATACACACTCACTGGCCCTCTGAGCACTCTGGGAGAGGAAATAGTAGCAGCGAAGCCATTTGCTGCCCACCATGTTGTTATGGAAACTGGGCTGACATGGGCTCAGTGTTAAAATGTTTTCCATGGCCACTTGTGCAGGAGAGTTTTTGTCTGTTACAATGTGAGTCAAGAATTAACAATGTGTATGTTAGAATAACCGGTTCCTGCCTGCTCTTATCGATCCCCATGCAGCACTGATTTATTTATACCTCACAGCCATCTATTCTGTGTGAGGCTCAGCTGAAAATGGAAAACGTCCATTACAAACCATAATTAATGCAGCTACATACCACTTACAATGATAATCTAACTCTACTCTGAGCCACATGATAGGTTCATGAAGATAAATGTACACATGTGCGATATTACTAGTTGTCATAACTCCTGTCCTGTGACTTAACTTCAATAAGAGTTTTCATGACTTACAATGTGTAAAATCTCTAATGTAATAATGTCATGTACATTACATACAGTGGTTAATATAATACCTGTAACATCCTGATCACTGCTGTGGTGTGGTGTATGTGGTGTATAATGATATTCCCGGCCTCCCGACCATAATGCAATTCTCATTATGTCATACCAGAATAATATAATCTACTGTACATTATTAATTTGGTATGACATAATCATAATGTGCTGTGTCCTTAATGACTTGACGGGTGTTACAATGACAGTAAGATTTACATTTAAGTTTTAAAACTGATGCTAGGATATTATTACAGAATTATGTGCCAAAACTATACGCCACTTTTCTAGTTTTCTACGTGCACTTTTCTATGTATAGGTAACATTGTACATGTTTTTGAGAAATTTTGACTAACACACCACAGCTGCTCTAACATGAAACAAACTCACTGCATTACAGTGTCCTCAAGTACCTCAAATGTTCAGTAACTTCTCACATATTGATGAGGCCATATTATGGTCATAAGTAATACAGGGCAGGGGAACACATGTCTCACTCTACATATTCAGTATTTAATGTACTGTAACTGCAGGTTGGTGTGCTGTGGGCTCACAGATGTGTATACAGTTGGAGTGTAGTGAGTGACCCAGGGGGTGTATTACTCTGCTATACGACAGCAGAGAGTGAAATGCATCAAATGAATTGTGGGAACCTTGCGGGAGACGATCTGATGCTAAAAAGTGTCAAGTTTGCAAAGACTGAAAGCACTGGGCTAAGCAGTGCAGGGGTTTGCAGGGGTAACAGTCAATATTAGGAATATAGTGAGGTTTACAGATCGGCTTTGCAGTGAGAGATTCAAGATGCTTTCAGTAGTAAAACTGATAATTAAACGAAGAAATAAAATAAAGTGATGGGCTGTCATGGCCAGTAGACTGGTATTCTATCCCCACTATATGAAGGTTTTAGGAGCAGAGGTCTGAGGTTGATGACGACAGGGTATTTCATGTAAAGGTACACTCCAGCTATGAATATTTGAGACTGACAAGAAACACAATTTTAAAAAAGGAATGGTCAAAACTAAAACAGCTTAAGCATTTTAGTCCCTAGCGTGTCAAACTACATTTCCAATAATGCAACATTTCTTTTTGTGGTTTCTGCTTGTTAAAAGGAACTTTTTCTTTGACATTATCGCCAAGTCCTTGCTCACAGTGGGGATTGCTGGGTCTCTGTAAATAATATTAGTATAAAGAGTATGAAGTGGACAGTCGAGACCTCTCTATGAAAAGTGTCAGGACATAACTTATGTTATGATTTGAAGCTATATAAATAAAATCAAATGTAATTGATTTTTGTGCATTATACTCGCGTGTCACCACTACCAGCTGTTCTCTGTTTATGATTCAGTATTTTCTCCGTCCACCTCCATATGTTCCATGTGGCTGCTGTGACATCTGAGCTTCCCAGCGGGGATCAATATTACATCATCATATTTACAGTAAACTGCTCTAAAAGTGAGCATTATGTACTTACTGTGCGAACTGTGAGCAGAATACATCAAACATGTTTTAAAATAAAACCACCTTCTGACAAACCATCCTTCATAAAGGGTTTATAAGTTGAACTCAATGGCTTTATTAATGTTTAGTCAATCATTTCTCATGTCTAGTTGCTGACTGCATCAGAGGACCCTCTATTAAAGCCATAAAAACATATTTTCATGTCACATTTTTTCTTTCAGAGAGGGGGGTCCTACGTGAACAGACCATTTTCTACCAATGTTAGATCAGTTTGGGTTATTTTGATATGAAAACATTTGTTTTATTGCATTCGTAGCTTTTCTCTCTCGCTGGTTTTCTGGCTGGTTTGAAGTGGGCAGGCTTAGTTGGAAAAACATGATGTAAGATTTTAGCAGCATTTGAGTAAAGAACCTGAAGACAGTCAGTGGTCTGTTTGGTGTCTGTCAGTCCCACCTGATCAAACCTCACCCACTCAGCAGATTAGCTGATTTTTTTTTTTACTGTTGAACTGTCAATAGGGGGTGCCCTGTAGCTCAAATGGTACAGTCCATACCACATTTCAAGGCCCGAGTCCTTTACTGCTTGTCATCCTCTTCCCCCGTTCCTGTCTCCCTAGAGCTGCCACTATGTAAACAGAGCAGAAATGCCATAGCAACAGCTAGAAATGATAGACAATAACTTGTGTATGTGTAATGTTACTGCAGATATGACGGCTCAGCCCGTTAGAAGTGGTGGAGTTCAAGTATATGAGATGCTAAAACAAAAGAACTGAAACATTACTTTCCTTTCTCACTGTGCACCACCCTAAAACTTGTGCTCGAACGCCCCAGCCTGGGTTGGTATGTGCCAAGTGAAAGCTGCCAGGGAGACATGCAGCTGACACCCATGTAAGGCTAAAAATACGTCGAGGTATGTGACTGAGGGAGTGTGGGCGCGCAGGGTGCGGTGCTGAAGGGACAGCGCCCTTCATTGTTGGACTGGGTGTGACTTTGGGGGAGCTGTCCGTGGTGCTGATCGCTTCCTGACCTCAAAGTTGGTGTCAGAAACGCCCCTCAGAGACACACACACGCACACGAGAGCTCCAGACACAAGTGCATGACATGTTTGACTTATTGGATGACACTGCTTTCAGACTCACTGGCAGGCAGGTCACTGCTCCCTGATTGACCAGAGCTCTTTACTTTGAGCACGGATCATTTCCGGGGGAGTCACATCTGAGCTGATCCTGAGCCACCGCCAGTCTCTGGACGGGTTCACCCAAGCTACAGGTAATCCCTCATCTGGAAAGCATCCTCCTCCCGTAGCCTATTGGATCTTTATTTTTTTTTGACAAGCTGTACTGTAGATCTCTCCTCTCATATGCTGACTTATAACTCGTGAAATCGGCTGCGGGCTGGAGGCTGATTCATGAGTAAGCAAATCAAAACTGTTTGCTGATCTGTAAAGGGGATCATAGTCTAGGAAAGACAGCGGAAGGTTTCCTCATATCCTTCCCTCATATCAGATAATATTACGTGGATCCACGGTGCATTTCTCTCTCTACAGTGGGAGTGTTTTCATGCAGCATTAGCCATACAGATTTTTTTGTGTTGTTGCCACAGTGCGACCACCTGCGCTTGGAAACCGGCAAAGGCGGTGGCTGTCCAGGCGTCTGAGAAAAAAAAAAAATCAACACAAGGAGCTGAGACTCTGAGCATCTGTGCAGCTACTCCCTGAGACACCTCACCTCCCAACCCACACACACACACACCCCCAACGGCTGCTAGGCATGTCGACCGCCGGGGAAGTACCAGCGTTCTTCAAGAGCATGGGCTCTGACAGCCCCGCCAGGCCGAGGCAGAAATTCTGTGGCATGTTCTGCCCGGTGGAAGGCTCCTCGGACAGCAAGACGCTCGACTTTGACGCGCTCTCGGCGTGCAGGGGCAAGAGTGACGGGCGAGTCATTGACCGGCAGACCGACATCTCCCAGCCGAGGAAGGTGGAGATCAGGGAGAGCACGGGGAAAGAAGCGCTACAGAATCTGGATGATAGAAGGGTACATTTTTAAAAAATATTTTGCATGCGTATTGTGTATGTTTTTCTCTCGATCTATCTCTTTTTTGTCTTTCTTTTTCTAATTTCTGCCATCCAACGTTCGGATATTTGCACAAACCTGCGCCATTTTTTTCCCTCCCCCATCTAAAAGTGTTCCAATTTTGCAGCCTCGGCCACTCATTCGAGTTTGATCTAAGCTTATAGCCAATGTATGCCAGACAACTTGCGTCCGACTACATTTCCCAGAAAGCATTGTGATGCAACAGAGTAGCTGGATCGAAGGCCCAGCATGCGGAGCAGCCAGAGGGAGTGGCTCCTGTTTGGTTCGAGCTTACGTTAGTGTGTCTTGATCTGCTGCACGGTTAAGCTGATGATACACATACTGGAAAGTGTGCGTGTGTCAGCGTGTGTGTGTGTTTGTGAGCTGCTTGCGAATTGCCGAAGCGTCCTTGAGCATAACTGTAAACACCGAGTATGAATGAGAAAAATCTGCTGCACCCTGGTTTTAAATGGGACGTGAACCCACGGGCCTGGATGTGATGTGATGCAGCATCATTGTGTTCTGTGCACTCAGAGCCGAGGGTGTGGAGCTGATGAACATGAGACAGCAGCTTTGACTTGCATGACTGTCAACTTTTTTCTGCTGCTGCTTCAAACTCACTGTCCATGTTTTACAGCCGTGTGGTGAAGTCTATCAGTCCTTCCTTTACTTAATGTTTAAGCACTCAGGATGCTGTTAAAAGCTTTGGGTAGTGGGCTGGTGTATCATGGTGTCATGTTACATATTGATTGGAAGCATTAGCCTCGCAATCTGCTCTTTACCTCCTCTCTCATCCCTCTTTATCTATTTAAGTCTTACAGTAGTTTGCCCTCTTCATCTCTGATAAAAGAGCATTTGACACTGTTTCATCTTCTGCATGTTAATAATAATAATAAAAAAAGATGATTGGGTGACTGGATGGGATGTTTAACATATAGCCTGTGTCTGACAGCCGTGCTTGATAAAAGAGTGACATAAGCAGACTGCAGTGGTGGAAAGTAACTGAGTACATTTATTCAAGTAGTGTACTTAGCATAATTGTAACATGCTGGAGTATTTCCATTTTCTGCTTCCTCACACGGCTACTCCGCTACATTTATTTGATGACTTCATTCAGTAGTTATGTTGCAGATTCTGATTAATATCACAAAACATAGTCAATAAATAAATTAGGATGTGACATTATAGATTAGGATAAGACTTTATTGAACACAGGAGGAGATTTTCAAGCTCCTGCAGTACATACAATCATACAATCATTCAAATGAGCCACGTCTTTACCAGCTGTGACACTGAAGTGATATATTAAGGCATCATTTATTATATGTTCTGTTGAAATGAGCCATTCTGCACAATGAGTACTTTTACCTCTGCTACTTCAAGTATATTTTGATGCTAATACTCCAAGTGAAATATAGAATGCAGGACCTATTTGTAACAGAATATATTCTATGAATTACATGAAAGCTTAGAATACAAGTTGAAATTTGGATAACAATATCTTTAAAAGTTTCTTTTTTATCTGAAGAACAACACATTCTTCAGATAAAAGGTTAAATACACAAGAATAAAAGTGCACAATATACAATTAGACTTTATGACTGCTTTTGTTCTGTGAGTCCAAAAAATGAGTTGTCTCATCTTTAAATAAAAACATCATTTGATGTCCATAATGCATTAGAGCACGGTCAGGTTAGCTCTTTTTTTTAAATTTTATCCAGCCTTTTATTCAACACAAACCAAAAGTCACTCTACAGCGTGTTTAGAATAACTTCCATCAGTTCAAGTTTTATGTGATATTAGTTTAATTACACTCTCATTCAATCAGTCTCCCCTTCCTGATCCATCACGTGTCACTGCCTCTTGACACATTCTGAAAACTCTTGTTGGGACTGTTTAAATCACAGAGAGTGTCAGTGATCTAAGAGAACTGTAGAAACAAGTGCACGAGAGCTGGAAATGACCTCACCCTGTGCACCGGCACAGATTTCACTCTCGTCCTTACTCTTTATGAAATCGGATATTTCAGACGCAGCGGGTGAAGTGAGTGGAGTTAAGATGGCTGCTGGGTGTTTCTTCGTTTGTTCACTTGCTGCACTCTCTGCCTTCACTAATCCAAGGAGAGCAATTGATGGCATTAGTGGCTCTCTCCTGTCAATGGAGCAGGGCGAGGCTCTGCGCATGCTCCGTGCGGTTCTTTTATGGGGAAGAGGCTCGCAAGTGGTCCCTCCCCTCCCCTCTTGTCTGACTCCGTCTGGGAAGGAACGGTTTTGGTGCATCGGCGGAGACCGGGAGGCTGCCAGGACGCGATCCGGAGTTGAGAGATAGTTTCATTCTTTACGATTTGTAGCCTCCCCCCAAAGGATCGACTGCGACCACCCTCCTCCCACTCCGGTTTCTTCCTCTTCATCATCCTCGTTTTAACCCGGCGAGCAGCAGTAATCCGTTGCATTGATTGCGGTCCACGGCGCAGCGCAAGACGAACCACCGGTGAAGATGTCTGGCTACCAGGGCAAAAAGAACATCCCTCGCATCACAGTGAGTGTTGGGCTGTTTTTGCCCCCCCCTCCTAAATGTTTCTGTGATTAGAACCAGTCGGATGTCCCGTGTCTGGTCCGCGTGGGCCTTCGGGGGTGTGGGTGCAGGATGTCACCGGGGCGGCATGGTTCTCTCTCCTGCGCCGCCGCTGCGCTCCTCGGTAATAAAACCACAGCTCGGAGCTGAAGGAGAGGACAGCACGAGCCGCTTTCTTTAATGCATTTTGCAGAAACAGCTCCGGTTTATGATAGAATGTGCTTCACTGAGACCAAACCGCACGTTTAGGGTCGATAAATCAATGAGGCCATCGCCAGTGAGGCTGAAAAATTTAGATTTTTTTTTTTTTTTTTTTTTTTTGCAGCATCTTTGCGACAAGTGCCCAAGCGACCCAACGCTTAAATCCTAAATACTCATTTGTGTTGCAGATTCACGCTCAGTCCTCTTATTCATCCACTGTGTGCGTGACACTTAAGATTTCACGCCGGTGGTCTTTGTTAGGCTGTGTCTGGTGGCCGGGTATCACTGCACACCAACTGGTGGGGCAAATGCTTCCCTGCATCCGCTGTAACGCTCAGTACCCGGCTGGATTTATTTCCTCTCAAGGTCTCCTTTCACTTTGGAAAAACTGGCTTCGATTTTTGTGTGTGTGCGTGTGTTTGTGTGTGTGTGTGTGTGTGTGTGTGTGTGTGTAGAGGCTTAGAAGCATTTGAGGCCACATTCATGGTGTCACTGTGGGGCAGATTATTTCCCTGAATTCATAGCGGAGCTGCAGGGATGGTGGTGGTGGTGGTGGTTGAATGGAAAGTAGAGAATAGGGAGGGGAAGGGAGGGGAGCCAGGGGAAGGGAGGGGACAGTGGGTCCTATTTCCTTCCATGTTTCTCTCTCAGCTGTGTAATGAAGGGAAGATGCATGTGGGCCGAGCTGATCAGGAAGGAGGTCTCTCTCTGAGTGGAGTGAAATAATTGGGTTAAAATGTCAAAAAAATGGCTCCGAGCATGCAGAACAAAAGCAGTACGGAGGGAGCCGTGTGGTTTATACCGGGCTTCCCATACAAATATGAGTAAATGCTTTGTGCAGGTAGGAATAAATCATTTGGAGTATACTCATTATCAAAGGGGTCTGTTAGGATCAGGCCGAGAAGCCCAAGTGCTCCTAATCTATCGTCTCTGTGTTAAAAGTGACTGATGGTGACAATGTAGTCCAAAGTCCTCCTGAGAAACTCAAAATTCAAAACAAAGCAACTCCAATCAGGATAATGACATGACGTGGGTGGGGTGGCGGCTGTTACAGGCTTTTAGGCCATCAGGGCCCATCGTCTCAAAACCCATTCATCCACAGAGCACATTCATCCTGCGCCCGGCGGCCGTCATGCGGGCAGTGCAGCCGGCAACTCTTTAGTACCGGAGTGTCCCCGTTCATGCAGACGTCCTAAGATGGAATTATAGTTCTGCAAAGACATAAGCGCACGTCTCTCTGTTGATCCACGCAGAGAAGGGTGTTATGGCTAACACTTGCAGAAGCACTTGCCTCCATGTTGCATCAACGCCTCCTGCAGTTTTTGCACATCAAACAGGCTGACGGGATTTCTATCCGGAGGTTACCTAATATCCAAAGGCCTCCACACATTTGCTTGCAATTGATAGAAAGTTAATTGGCACTATTGATCAAGGAAGCGATCCAAACATTTTGTTTTCTAGCCTTTAAATCTGAGGATTTGCTTTTCTTCACTGTTGTATGTCGTGGTAAATTGAACATCTTTGGGTTTGAGACTCTCCTTCAGACAGATGAAGCAATTTAAAAACGTCATCTAGGATTCTGGGAAAGATTTTCCTCCAGTAAATCAATTAATTAAGAATATAATCAACTGATGAAGCAATAATAAAAAAAAATAGTTGCAGATCTACTCAGGAGAAGAGACGCTGAAACACAAGCAGGTTTGTCTAAAACTGTGTTTATATGGAAAAAAAAAAGTACTCCCCAAAAAAGGTGTATTTCAAGTGGAGGAAACACATTTCTGTGTCACTATCTAGTTTAATTTAAGCTCTCAAACCCCTGTGAAACTTCTGCACAAGGCAGAGGATGTTTAAACATGTCGTACATGATTAGAAGTGACGATGATTGGAAACACATGTTGGACTGTGTTGGTGTCTCTGGTGCATCAGGCAACCTCTCAGGTGAATCATTTTCCTCAGGTCTCTGGAGAGTTGTTGAGATGCAGCAGCCAGTTGGTGAAGAGATCAGAGGATTAGAGAGGGTTGTAGTCCCAACAGTGATTAGGTCAGACCTAAATGGATAGACTTCCTATTCTGGAACAGTGCATGAAAGAGGGGGGGGAAAAAAGGCGACCAGAGACAGAGTGGATTTCTTTAAACTGTACTTTTGTCTTGAGTGTGATAAATGTGTTGCATGAGGCTGTAGTTGTAGTTGCCAAGCTTCAGGTAACAAACCTCCTTCTGGGTTTCTTCGCTGGACGGGCGTCAGTGTGAAGAGTGGATGAGCTTATTAAACCAAACACAGGCTGCAGAGGAAATGAATGGGGTTAAATTGAATAAAAACTAAACAGGAAAGGCTGCAGCAGCCACAAAGAAACTCTGTGTGTTGCATGCCTTTCTGCACAAGCCAATTAAATTTAGAGTTTAGATCATACGTAATGCTGAATTTCAAGATTTCATCCATCCGTCCGTCTCCAGTCATTATGGGTGGAGTGCTGGTTTGTCTGGGCCAGATGGAGTCGGGTCAGCTGCACAGGCAGGGACGTACTTAAGTCGGAATCTCATCAAATATGAATGAACTTCCACGAGTTCACCACCTGGGTTTGGAGCTTCTGCGACTCATGCCTATTCTCCACATTTCTGATGAATACAGCTAAATCACAGCAGAGTTATACGGTGGTGTGTGAGAGGAGTGAACATCCAGTCATGTAGCGCTGCAACTGTTTAACGTGTTCAGTAAAAGAAGTGAGAAATGAAACCTCTCGTTTCTGGAGTCTAAAATGACATCTTCAGATGATTTGTTTTGTCTGACCAACAGTCCAAAAGCCCAAATCACCACTTTACAGTTACCAGCTCAAAAATGTGATCGTAAATAAGTTATTTTAACACTGATGACTATCTCACATTACATATTTTTCACAGTAAACTGAATATATTTGACTTTCTAACTGCTGATCAGACATATTAAATCATTTGAATGTGTCATACTGAACTATGGATACTGGGACATTTTTCACAATTTTTTCACATTTCAAAGACTAAACAGACAATCAACTCAGAAAATAATTTGCAGATTAAAAAATAATTACAGTTGCAGCCTTGCATGATATTAAAGACTGAAAATCAGTAGTCCCTCACATTTCTAAGGCTGGAAACAAGGGAAGGTTTGGCATTTTTGCTCAATAAATAACTGAAACCGTTAACAGGTTGTCAAATACTTGTCCCTGGATCAGCTATTCAATTAATTAGTTTAGTTTAACACTCATTTTTTTCCCCAGACAAGTGCAGTGTGTCTCGACTTGCTTTGCATCACTGCATCATACAGCTGAATTCAGTGTAAAACAAAGAATGTTTTAGTGAAGTGAATGCACCTCTGATGTCCACGTTAAAGCCAGCTAAAAATAGAGTGAGGCTAAAATAAGACTGGCCTGGATTTAAGTCCTCAGCGGATGAGGGATCATTAGGCAGTCTGCTAGTATACCTGTAGTACAGTTGTCGTCCCCTGTGGCAGCTCAGTGTGTGTTGTTAGTGTTCAGGTCTCCTCAGTGGGTTCCTGCTGTTATCTCACAGTGCACAGCAGCCCAGGAGCCTGTCTGCTCACACATCACACTCAGCGGTCTCCCAATCACCCACCCAAAGGCTCTGCCTCGTTTTTTTTTTCACGCTCAATATAATTCTAAATTCCCCCATTCATAAAGCCAGAAGTCAGAGAGAATACACTTTGTGTGTGTGTGTGTGTGTGTCTGTGTGTGCACAGAAGGTGAACATTTTCATCAGCACCTGAACAAAGGAGAATACTGTTGAGTAAAATCTGTAACAGGACCGTGGCGCCTCAAGCTCCAACACACTCCTAAAAGAGGTCAATGAGTGGCTTTTTCTTGGAATTGAAGTCATATTTTTCACTTTCTGAGAGAACTGAAACATTTTTACATCATCAAGGAGAAAATTGAGGGGAACTTTTGAGTTCAAGAAGTATTTTTTTTTTCTTTTTTTTTTTTTTTAGTTAAAGAGATAATTAAAGTCCATTTTCACAGTTCACAATTTATTAAAGCACATGGTTCAGACAAAAAGGGATCAAAGATCAATCAAAGATAGAATTTAAGTGAATATTTCATAAGCAAAGCGAATTTAAGTTTATTGAATAAAGGGAGTCAAAGAGATAATTCACCAGTAGGTTGCATAAATCACTAAGTCCAGTTTTATGTCATATCTCTTTCCTCTGGAGCCTCTTAACTCTGTGAGCCAATACATTATACTGTACTCTATCCAAATCTCCTAATATAATAAACACACACACACACACACACACACACACACACACACACACACACACACACACACACACACACACACACACACACACACACACACAGAAATCACTGTTCAGATGTATTTTATGGATCCAGTTTGTGCTGTGTTTTCCAAACCGAGGCGTTAAGTTGCACATTCATCCCTCGGGGGAGTCTGTTTCATTCCTGTTTTGCCAGTCAGTCAACAAGTGTTCTGTTTTGAATTAAAAAAATAGTGAACATGTTTTTACAGCAGCTGTCTGAACATGTACGGAGATGATTTTGGTAACAGGCTTAGTTTTTGAATAATCCCGAATGCACATAAATCATAGTGCTGAATGTCTGACCTGGCAGCGTTCTCCACCTGACTTCACAAATGTTCCCAGGATATTTTCCATTTGGACAACAACACACGATGTTGCCGGGTTACGTCTAACACTGGCAGACGTTTTCATAGCGCCAGAGCGGATTTTGTCCCGATTCCATGAAACTCTGTCTTCTCACCAGGGGTCTCTTCTTCTCTTGAGCGTTTCAGCTTTCACCTGTATGCCGCTGCAGCTCTGTTTATACACAACATGTTTTAACAAACTATACAGGAGTCACACCACACAGCAGATTGATCTGACTGGCTGTAATAGAGAAACAATCAATATTCCCAGACTCCATCATCAGCACTGTGCTTCTTTCATACTCAGCGGCATTTGTATTACTTCCATAAATATATTTGTTTAAAGCTGCTATATATAATATTTTTATATTATCGATAGGTCATAACACTATGTGTAATGTGAAAGAGGTCACTCCTAATCATGAACCCAGAGAGAATTAGCACGTCGTCGAAACTGCACTTGTCCTCAATTCTACGTCTTTCAGCCACTCTTTTACGTCATTGTTTTGGTTCACGCTCACTGCTCCCATTAGTGTTGATTTTCAGCAGCTCGAGCAGCAGTTTGTCAGCACAAAAAGCTCACAAAAAGCACAAACCACTGTAGGTGACCTACCCAACATCAAATGACAGACACAACTACAGTAGTGATTAGCTTAAGTGGAACATTTAGCAGCTAAAGAGCCGGATGCTTTTTTACGTGTTTTAACATAGCTCACATGTCTTGTTGATACATAAATACTTGCTCACACGTTCAACATATAGACTTTAGATGGTGATTTCAGTTCTATTTTAACTTGTAATGCCGGCCCCAAGTAAGCAGAAAACATCATATAAAGCAATTTTAGTGTCACGGCAGTATCCTTCCACTTTAGCCCCTGGAAATCAGCCAGCTTTTGTTTTTTAGCAAGAAAACTATATTGAATGATATTTTATTAACGTTGGTGTACGTATCAAAATGCAAGTTTGTACACCTGTAATGTTGATGGTAATTCAGGCAAGAAGGAAGACATTTTAGGGATCCATTTCTTTCATGCGTTATGTGTTGTTTTGAACCTAGCTAGCTTCACTAGCATGAGAGAGACTTCTTTTCCTCGTTCCCACACGAATTAGATTCATTCAGCTTTATTTCCACTCCATATTTTTTCCTCGTGGTCATGCGGGCCACCCCTCGCAATGCTTCTGTGTCCCACAAGCGGGGCCTGCTGCACAGTTTTAGAAGAACCAGGATGATTTCTTTGAGAAAACCGAAAGTTAAAGAACAGCCTTCAACATAATAATCAACAAATGATTAAATGTTGTGCAAATAGCGTCAAAATTGTGTTTTCTTCTTTCGTGCTAGACAAATCACATTTTGCTGGTATGACATTTGCATTAGCGGGGCTTTTTGTTGTAGCCAGGAATGAAAACAGTGAACCCGTTGAGTGCTGTCCACATCCTGTTTGTGAGGCCCTGAGAGGGTCTCATGAAGGAAAGGTCACTGTCATGTTTGGCACCGATCCAGTACAACCAGACACGCTTCTCCAACCCCCGTGCTCCAAAACAATGAGATGATTATACAGTACAAATCTGGATTCTGGAAACTAACTGTTTGACTAATTTCACAGCTTTTAAGTGTTCCACACAGCGTGCACAAAGCACTGAGTACTTTAAGACAAGAAACACCATTTTAGTGGAACTTCTTCAGAATCATCTGCCACTCCCTAACCTAACAACTAGCACATTTTAACGGATCAAACATGAGTAATTGTTTCTGAAAAGATAACTTTGCCGTTGAGTCTTGGCTTGCACGGCTTTGCGTCTGTGTGAAAATATGAGCATCAGCACGAGAACTGAGAGACTCTTGGCGAACTCCAGTAAGTAATGTGATAATGACAGTCATGATGAGGCACATGATGTAACGGCATATTTCAAAGCAGTTGTTGGGATGAAAGCAGGCCAGTATTGGGCTGGAGCGGGGCCAGTCGCTCCACCAAGGCAGTCTGCTACGCATAGATCGAAGATTACCACATAATCTATTTGCATCGGTTCCATCAGCTCTGTCAGAGAGTCGCCACACCTTTCAGATGACAACTGCAAAGCATTTTCCAGACCTGCTGCAGTCAGCTGAAGTCCTCAAGTGTGTGTGTGCGTGTGTACTCTTAAGTGCGCAGCATCTGTTTGTGTGTCTCTTCCTCCCTTTATCGAAAAGATATGGAGTGCATGGCTGCCAACATTTAGCAGTTTATGAACAGCCTGTCTCCAAGAGTGAAAAGGTTATGACTTTATGACACATGCATGTCTTCCATGTGTTTATCTGGTTATTGTACAGCTGTGGTAGGAATGAAAAAGATAAGATAAAATGCACTTGATTACAGCCATATACTCAGATACTGTTGGGCTCCAACTATTTTCCACTCCAAATAAGATAACTGACAAAGCAGTGAAACTAATTACTGTATTTAACGCCTCAGACGGCAAAAACAAACTTTACATGTATTCACATGTGATCTAATTTTGCACATCGTTGCCAGGTCTTGGTGAGAAGCCTTTTGTGGGTGCAAGGGGGAGCTGTCTGATTGCTGACGACGCTCAAGTCAAATTTTCTAAAGTTTATTAGACCTCTGTGGCCCGCTCCTCATCCCCGCTTGAGGTTTAGGCTCGACTAGCATAACACACCCTCATAATCCCAGACTGAATTGTTGGCAGTCAGGTTGCATTGTTGGTAATGTAGGCATGCGTGGAATAAAAAAAGGTGATAACTGTGTTTCACCTGTGTCGCTCACAAGTCTGATAATGTGTGCGAACCAGTGTGTAGATCACCTTGGCAGCTCAAAATGAGTTTCAGTATTGATTGATGACTGATTGCTCAGTCCATAAAATGTCAGAAAATTTCCCAGAGCCCAAAGTGTCAGTTGATAAAGATATTCAATGAAACAGAAGAAACAAGAGCTTTTATGACGTTGCTTGATTAGTGACTAATCTATGGAAAAAAAAGGCATGTGTATAAGATAGATTTCACATGTTATATGTTGGCCTGGCGGCTGAACAGTATACATAAATATGACTGAAGTGGAGTTTGCATCTTGTACCAGAAAAACAAATTCCACCTGCTCCTGGTTGGTTGTTCACGCAAAGATTTATTTCGTTCTCCATCTGTGTCCTGAAAGAATAAAGTTAAGAAAACATGAAGTAATATTTCCAGAAGCTGACTTCTGCAGCACAGACTGGTGTGTGTGTGTGTGTGTGTGTGTGTGTCGGTTCAGATGCAGGGCGGGGCTCAGACTGGGAGCCTTTGCAGAGCAGCAGTTGTGCTCGGAGGCCCAGAGCTGCTGGCCGGGCAGCAGCAAGCGGCAGTGGCTCAAACAGAGCGGCCTTTGTTAGCTCGGGGATGCTGGAGTCCTTGTGACCAGAACTGCCACTCCCTTTTTGGACAGACGACCCGGGGTGACTCGAGGGAGGGACGAGGGGGTGGATGAGGGGCTCCGGGCGGAGGGATGTAGAGGTGGCAGAACCCCCCCTCCCATCCTCCTCCCCCCTCCTCTCCTCCTCCTCTCTTGCACAGAGACAAGTGGCACAGCAGGCATGGATGATTGATCACACAGCCTGCGCACTGATTGGCTCTTTCTCGTGTCCTTACTGTGACACCCCGACCACATGAGGAGGAAAGAGGGGTGTGTCTGGAGGCGGGCCCTTGTCCTCATTGTTGTGATAGTGAATAGTTTCCCTCATTTTGTTGTTCGTGCAGAGCAGAAGGGGTGCAGTGATGGGCATTTAGTGTTTCTGTGAGAGGGAGCGCCTCGACGTTCGTTCATCTTTTTGACTTAGAGAGAAATGTCAGATTCAATTAGACTGATCTAATGATTAATTCAGTTTTGTATTTTTAATTTTTAATGAACATTTAACATACATATAAGTCCAGGGGGTCATCCAGGTTACATGAATACAAGCTTGAAAATTAAAATAATTACTTACTAATGTACTTAAAGGTCCAGTGTTTCAGATTTAGGGTGCACCACTCAATATGACATAAATGGAACATATCTATATATTCTATCTTTTCTATGGTCTTTTTCTACGGAGTCCACCATGTTGAACCGCCATGTTTCTACAGTAGCCCAGAAAGGACAAACCAAACACAGGCTCTGCTTTCCAAAGACAGACAGAGTATCAGAGACAACAGCTAAGAAGATACAAAAAGTTAACACCACCAACTGCAAGCTGGAAAAACACCAGCCCAAATTAACAATTGCTGCGATCATGTATGTACAGTATGTTGTATGTTCATACATCCACACTCTACCTCACAAACAATTCCATGGCAGACTTCAGCCTCACAGAGAAAAAGTTACAGTGGGCACAGCTTTGAGGACCAAGGAACTGATGAACTGATTGGGACGAACAGTTCATCAGCTGTCCTTTGGCTCACGACCAACCTTTCCAACAAAAGTTTGTGAAGCTGCGTGGGAGTTCTGCAAACGCACACCTATACACACACAAAATTCAGCCATCCCAGGGCCAAAACCCAAAAGTTGAAAAAAATATAGAGAAATATATAAATATAGAAATATATATCACTATATCAAAAATCATTGATTTGTTTTGGCTTACTTGGGTCAACGGTTGCATGCAGAAAAGCTTTTTTCTTTTGTCTTAGGTGACATGCGAGATGCTTTTGAACAAAGTCGTAGGTGGATTCCAGTTCAGACGCCGTGTGTGTTCTAGATGATACACTCCAGTTTTCTATTAAAGCTGTCAGACCGTCTCATTGTTAAAACATCCACACACAGAAACCTGGTACTGATCCAAACATCACAAACGCCTGTGTCATTGCCTGTTTCACCCTGCATCCATGTGTTCGGAGTGTCATTTTAAGAGTGTGTTTATTCCTATCAGTGTGTGTGAAGATGAAGAAAGCCAGTATCAGCTGAAAGACATTGCACAGCCATGTGTTCCTTATCAAAAATGCATCCTAAAAAGGCCAAGCAGAGGCTGCTGTGCAAACTCGACAGGTTTCAGAGTATTTATCTTTTGGTTGCAAGCGCCAGTACGCTCCTTTATGTGACATTTCCCAAAATGTCTTTCATCAAATGCACTTAATTCTGCGTCCAATCGAGCCAAATCGGATACTAGCCCTCAAAAGCGTATTTTTATAGGCGTCTGTAAAACCCCAGAGAGGTCTTTACGTGTTCATTTGGTTCCCACAGTTTAACTCGAGCTCCTCCCGACGAAATATTTCATGAGTTTAAATGTAGTGTGACTGTGCAGTGACTAATCGTCTTTATTGTTTTCCAGAGTGACCGTCTCCTGATCAAAGGAGGGAAAATCGTGAACGATGACCAGTCCTTCTGTGCTGACATCTATATGGAGGATGGAGTCATCAAGTGAGTTTACTGGTTTGTTTTCAAGCTGCTGACGGTTGAATAAAAGGAGAGATTTTCATCAGTTTGAGTATAATTGGATCCGTGTGTCTGACTTTTCTTTTTGTTACAATACAAAGGGAGTAATAGCCCACGTTGGCTCAATAAATGGATCTTGTGGACAAATGCCTGAAAACAAACTCACCCAGTAACATAAGAGACTGAAGCTGCGGGTTATTATACCTCCCCATCAGACAGTACACAATCTATTTGGCATCATATTCACACTATAGTAATGCCAAATGATTGTGGATTTTTATTTTTATCTATTAAATTATTTTCAAGCTTTTTTCAAAATGTGCATTCTGCTTCAGCTTCTCACTAGAAATGGGGATCGCCCATCGTTCCAATGGCCCAATAGTCCAACAAATGTCCCGTTTGCCCGACAAGCCCACTGCTCAGAAGGCCTACTTTTTTCTGAAAATACACACACTCTCCCTGGAGTCTTTTTGCCCTTTACATCGTAGTCTATTTGGACTTGCAGGAAAGGACAAAATCAGGTGACCTTCATCAGGTCACGTCGTCATGGTGACAATATTAAACATACGGTTAGCATTGTGAAATTGTCACAGTTTGGTTCAGTTTAGGCACCAAAACTACTTGGATAAGTCTGAGATCATGGTTTGGGTTAAAAAAAAAAGGTTCAGTAATGTTAGTTAAGTTATGTAAGTTGGCGAAACCAGAGTGTGTACTGGGAACAGCAGGCCATACAATGGCCATTTGTTTTGGGAATAACGGACTCTCAGACAAATGGGCTTTTGGTCCAATGGGCCATTGGGATTTTTGGAATAATGAGGTGTTGGAACAATGGCGTGGCACCCTACAACTGTTCCATAAATTCACAAACTTAAATGAACTTAAGCGCTTTAGAAATAGGCATTCATTTGTCAAAAAAAAAAAAAAAATCATCTTAGTATTGCTTTAGTTTCTGACAAGTTTTGGATACATTCCAGTAAAGATTTATAAAAACTACCAAGTACAAAATCAAAGATATGAATGATAATCTTTCACACACATGCAAAGTATATAAAAGTTGTAATTTGTGCAACCTTTGTTGATTTTTTTTTTAATTTCTCACGTTCCTTTTAGACAAATTGGGGAAAATCTCATCGTGCCCGGAGGGGTAAAAACCATCGACGCCCATGGCCGCATGTTGATGCCCGGCGGCATTGACGTGCACACGCGTTTCCAGATGCCTGATCGAGGTATGACGTCCGCTGATGACTTCTACCAGGGCACCAAGGCTGCACTGGCTGGAGGCACCACCATGATTAGTAAGTGATTAAAGAGTCAATATATATAATATATGTATATATGAGTTGTATATATGAGATGACCTCTCTGTAAGCGAATCAAAAGCTGACCATGATGTTTGCCGTTGGTTGTTCCCTGCGGTTATTCTTTAATCACTGATTGGCTTTAATTGAAAATATCTTAATGAGAACAGGAAGAGTGCCAGGCCTGTTAATGTCCGAGCCAAACTATAAAAAACGTCCATCTGCTGTGAGGACTCTGAGCCAGGAAGTCAATTCACTTTCCCTCAGGGCCAGGCGGATACTGCAGATTTTACATTGTCACCTTACACACCCTGCATGGATGCTTTCCTTCATATATTTTAGGCTTCAGTTCTGTTTTCATTTTCTATTTTGATAAATCTCAGGCCTTTTTTTTGCTTGCACGCAGGCGACTTGTTCTCCCTGAGCTTGTTTGGGTTTCCTCTTACAGCCCAAAGTCATGCTGGTCAGGTCAACTGGAAACTCTAAATCCAGTTTCCACAGGAATACGAGTACAAGTGCTCAACTTAGCATCTTAGCATATGAACTGAAGCCCTGGTGTTGTTCCCTCTACTGCTACTTTTGATATATTCTGTGTCATGTTTTTGTTATGTCCCGCTGTAGTGCTATTTCATATTACAGTTGCAGAGGATGGGTTCTGATGGTCAGTGGCTGCATTTCATTATTCAAAAGAGGTATGAGGCTGTAAAAATAAAAACAAGGTAATGTAATACAAAACGATAACAGAGCTAAACAAGGCTCCTCTCTAACACAGCCCTCCCCTCCTGTGCTGACTCAGCAGTGAACTCTCCTTCCCCCCCCCCCTCTCACAGCAGAACAAACACTCCCAGACGCCTTGTGTGTCATTGTCACCTCAGGCAAAAATGCTGACCGCTGCAGAGTCAGACATGTCTGGAGCTGGGATGTAACGTGTGGCACCCCGGTGACTGAAAAGTCACATCACATCACAAGTGTAGAGACGTGTGCGCCATAGAGGGAAAGTGACAAAGAGGCAGTTTGAAATGTGACTTCAGAGGACAGAGACGGAGACTGAGGAAAACTTTAGAAGTTGTACTAAAACCTCAGATGAAAGTGTTTAAAAATGGATCCGAATGCAGTCAGAAATCAGATGTGGAAGCCTGAGCATGGAGACTCAAATATGAGGATTATGGATATGGATGAGGATATGAGCGTTTGTACATTAAATATTTTAGGTTTTGGACCGCTGATCGGCCCAAATAAGCAATTTGAACGTCTCCCGTTGAGCTCTGGGAAATCATTTGAAAGTATTTTCTGATGTCTTTCATTTGAAAGATTTGTCGACAGATGAAAATCATTTGCAGCCCTGATGTGACCGCACTGGAGGACCCCTCGATCTGTCGCGTCCTCTTGCCTCAATGTGCTCACTGTCTATGTGTCTGAACAATAACATCTTGAGACCATATACTGTTAAGTTGTGTTTGTGTGCTGGAAACTATGAGCAGCTGAGGGTGTGCGTGGAGACGGGACTCTGGTCATTTTCAAAGATCAATACACCCTGAAGGTGGTCACTTGAGACGAACTCGAACCATATTTGGCTGCCAGGTGTGAAGTTTGGTCTAGACACAACGTCACAAGCAAAGTCAATGTGTTTGATGATCCTCTGTGTGTGTGTGTGTATCCAGTTGACCATGTGGTCCCTGAGCCTGGCGTCAGCCTCATCTCGGCCTTCGAGCAGTGGCGCGAATGGGCCGACAGCAAGTCCTGCTGCGACTACTCGCTGCACATCGACATCACCGAGTGGCACAAGGGCATCCAGGAGGAGATGGAGGCGCTCGTGAAGGATCATGGTACGACCACGCCCGACGCAAAGGCGTATTTATTTGATAGAATGATGACGAGAGAGGACGAAAAAAGGCTTTGAGCTCTGCCAGTTGCTTCGGTTTTTACTCTTTGACATCGTGTGCTTTCAGGGGTCAACTCTTTCCTCGTCTACCTGGCTTACAAGGATATTTTCCAGCTTACCGATGCTCAGGTGGGGCTCCTTCTCTTCCCCTTCAGTCTTCTCAGAGATGGTGAATTCTATATTAAAGGTCAAAATCAAATCTTACACGCTCTTTGTTAAATTTGGATGAAACCCTGAGGTACTTTGTGGGACTGTATCCCGCCGTTAACAATGACTGATTAAAGGGGCTGCATCTAAATAGGCCCAATCTAATTAAACTGGAATTATCCGTTAATACAGAACTTGCTGCGCCACATAAATCTAAATCCGATCCACACACACACACACACACACACATTGCAGTTAGCCTAACGGTCATCAGTGTTCCATGAGTTATTGGACGTGACAGCACACAAATGAATCCGCAGACAAAGATGACGCTGTTTACTATCGCAGCAGTAGTGGGATTAGCCAAAATAACATCACAACTTGTTTACCGTCGCCTTCATCCGGACGGAGAGCTCAGCCAGAAAAGCAACTGCGGTAACGCAAAAAGTTTATATATTTTTAACAGTCTGCCAAAGACGTTCACCACACTCAGTGTTTTTTTTTTCCTCTGACCGCATACTTCTCAGTGGCACTAATGTGAGCAGACAGAGAGATTGGCAGTGTATAATAAATCTGACATTATAATATCATAGAAATCATATCACAAACTTGATTTTGGCCCGCGTCCTCATCCGACAGTGAACATTTCAGCGTTTGTCTTGGCGGCGTTCTGCACTGATTATCCGCGCGTTTCACTTGGGAGAGTGAATGGATAATGAAAGCCGCGTCTAGGTCCAAGTTTATTCCTGACTCACGGTTAAAATGAATTGACCCCTCTTGAAAGCTGTTTAGAAACAGATCAGCGTTGCTCTTTGCACCTGCGCGAGGAATGCAGCCAGTGTTTATCATTCACTTTCCCATGTTAAACTTTGGTGGCCTTTCTTTTTTTTTTATTGTTGCACGTTTGGCAGCCGGGAGGTGATGACTCATCTGTCACGTCAGTTTTCCTTCACTTCATTAAGTTACAGCGTTGCTTCATAAACAATCGGAGTATGGGAGACTCCCACGCCGTGTCAGAGGGCCCATGTTTCACCTCACCACACAACTATTCAGTCACTGTGGTTGTGATTATTGTCTGGTTGATTTGACATTCTTCTCTGTGGCTTCACACATCAGTGCGACTAGAGAATCAGTGTAAATACAGTCTGAGTCTGAATGTGACTCCAGGGTCAATTATTTGCTGCTGATATTGGGGTGAAAAAAAAACAAGTGATTGTCTGTAAATTAATTTTTCAAGAAAAAAATGCTAAACCTTCTCTGACACCAACACAGCAAATAAAATGAAAGAAGAAATGATTAGTAATCAAAATTATGAGCACAACAAATGAGTTCTTCCAGGAGAGGGTTGAGAGGTGTGTTGAGGGAAAAGAGTAGCGTTTGCGCATCAGGATAACTGTGTCTCCCTTTTCGCTGCAGGTGTATGAAGTGTTCAGCGTGATCCGCGATCTGGGAGCCATCGCCCAGGTGCACGCTGAGAACGGAGACATCGTGGCTGAGGTACGACTTTTCACTCTGTGAACTCTGAGCTGGATTCTGGACAGCAGCAGGCTTTCTGTCTTATGAGCTCTGAGCGTCTCATACGTACGCCCGCACAGGACTCAACGACTCTTCTTTACATTGTGGCTTATTTGCGTGTGTGTTAACCTGTGTGTGTGTGTGTGTGTGTACATTTAGGAGCAGCGTAAGATCCTGGAGCAGGGAATCACCGGGCCCGAGGGACACGTGTTGAGCCGTCCTGAGGAGGTAAGACTGGCTTTCAGCACCGTGCACTGGATTTCTGATGAAACGCTGGTTTGAAGTTGAGAAGTGAGGAACCTCAGAGTTGTACTTGAAGAACTACTACTCATTCGTTACTTCATCCGCTAAGGAGATTTGACCTCTTTGAGCTTTGCAGGCGCCGGTGTGACGTTGTTTGACAGTTTTACCGTGAAGCTATGGCTGCCTCACTGCACATCCTCTTCAGACTCACCTGTATATGTTTAATGTGAATTTTTGTGGTGAGAAGCCCGGAGCCATTACAGCTAAGAGCACATGCTTCACGTGAATCATTGCTGTTACTCATGAACATCCAGATGTGGCAACAAAGACTCATCAGACCTAGAGCAGCTGCTTTATCGCTAAAACCTCTCCTTGAATATTTCCTTCTTTTATGATTATTATGATCATAGATTTATATTGACTAATGGTCAATGTAGCGGTGTCTATATTAGCACTTTGTATACAAGTGTATACACTTAACACACAGTGAGCACGTAAGCTGTAAAAACTAGTATTTTTGTGTATTCAGTATCAGTACAATGCAGAATAAAGTGTGTACATAATAACTGTTTTACACTAAATATTGAACGGGGAGGAACTCACTTTCTTTTAGCGTTTGGAGGCATTAGATGTCTGGACACGTATATTAGAACATGCACCCTGCAGCGATAACATTTTGTCCTCGGGTAAGGTGAAATATTGAATGAGTACCCTGCAGAAAAGTTGCTGCGGCATCGCCGTTCCCGCTCAGGTTAAACAAATCTCGATAGCAATCCAAACTGTTATTTTTAGTGACTTCTAAAAAAAAAAAAAATGAACGGTATTAAAAACCTCGATCATAAATCAGAGGGAAAAAAAACACACAAAAATGCCAAAAGAAAAAAGGCAATATGATCCAGAAAGGAATTACAAAATGAAGGATTCGCAGTGTTCTCTCTTCTTGGAACATTTTGTTAATGTTTGTCATTGAAAAAAAAAAAATCATAAATCCTGCCATCTCATTTTTCTGAATAAATTGCCAAGATTCTCTTAAGTATTTTACCTTATTTTTGTTGCTATGGATGGAAAACACATCACGGGAAAATACCAACACACGTAAAGGAACAGTTTGACATTTTGGGATATTTCCTTCTTTGCGAGAGTTAGAAAAGAAGATTGATGTCCGTCTGTACACATATACACATGTCTGTACTGTAAATATGAAGCTACAGTCAGCGGCCAGTAACACTATGATTCCAGGGGGAAATAGCTAGCCTCACCCGTCTGAAGGTAACAAAATCCACCTCCATGCACCTCTAACGGTCAACAGATGACACAGTTTACAAAACATTTGTACAAAACGCAGAAGAGTTTCCCGCAGTTTCCAGTTTTTAAGCTAAGCTAGGCTAAGATAACCATGTACACAAGAGCTGTATTCATTTTCTCATTTGGCAAGAAAGCAGATAACCATACTGTCCAAAATGAGTGACTGTTCATGCTTTGTAATGAAGCGATAAGAATGAAAGATGGTATTAAAGTTGATTTATTCAGCTCATTTCAACTCTCTAATAAGTCTAAAATTGTGCCTATAATTTTCAATGAATGTCTGAGAGACCATTCATTTTTATGTGATCACACGAAGCCCCTCCTCAAAGTTTTAAGCCTTTGTGATAATATGAAATTTGAAAGTTATGATTTTTTTTTTTTACATAGGACTGAGAAAACAGCATTGTATACTTGTAGGAATCACAGGGAAATGATGTAGTAAGTAAAGCATGAAGATGGGCTTCCCAGTGATTGTGTCAGAAGGAAGAGAGTCAAACTAAAGTCATTCCATCACTTTCAATTGTCGCACTCTGGTCACTCATGCGAAAACTTCTCTCTTCTCCAGGTGGAGGCCGAGGCTGTGAACCGCTCTGTGACTGTGGCCAATCAGACCAACTGCCCTCTCTATGTCACCAAGGTGATGAGCAAGAGTGCTGCCGATGTCATCGCTCAGGCCAGGAAGAAGGGTGAGACTCAAAACAGAATAATTATCTGATCATGTGCTAATTAAACTGATGATGTTGATGACTCTTTTCCAAAAGGAGAAACCACAGAGACGAGACTTTTAAACAAAACCTCAGTCTGCAGCACCAAAACAGACATAAATATACGAAATTTGCTTAATTACATTTAGGTTTTGGATTAGAGAATGCTTCCAAACATTGCAGCAAACGCCATGAGTGTAGTATGTGGTGTTTTAATTGGAATGGACTTGCAGGCACT
This sequence comes from Nibea albiflora, assembly GCA_014281875.1. Lineage (NCBI taxonomy): Eukaryota > Metazoa > Chordata > Actinopteri > Sciaenidae > Nibea > Nibea albiflora. The sequence continues at coordinate 5,725,357 of CM024803.1, forward strand.
GTGGTCTATGGAGAACCAATCACTGCAAGCCTGGGAACAGACGGTTCCCACTATTGGAGCAAGAACTGGGCCAAGGCGGCTGCCTATGTCACCTCACCTCCTCTGAGCCCCGACCCAACCACACCAGACTATCTCAACTCCCTGCTGTCCTGGTGAGAAGATGAGATGAACATGAGAACTTGGAAAATCTGTGAAAATATCAGACAACTGAGCAAACAGTGAACACAATGTCTCTTCTTTCCTCTTTCTACGCGTTCACCTGTGTAGCGGTGACCTGCAGGTGACAGGAAGTGCACACTGTCCCTTCAACACTGCCCAGCGTGCCGTGGGCAAAGATGACTTTAGCCTGATTCCTGAAGGTGTCAATGGCACTGAGGAGAGGATGTCTGTCATCTGGGATAAGTGTGTGGTGCGTATATATATTTATATACTTATTATGCATGAAGTAAACAGTCAGATAGGTCTGTTAGTTGTGCAAGTGAAGTGACCCTTAGTGCTAATTAGCAAATGCTAGCATTCTAACTGAATATACAAAGATATTGGACCATTGTCACTGCGAATTAGCACACTGACATTAGCATTTAGGGTTTAGCATTCGGCATGAGCATCAGGGCCGTGTACTGTTCTCACTCCCAGCTCTGATTCATTTCAGGTGACAGGTAAGATGGACGAAAACCAGTTTGTGGCAGTGACCAGCACCAACGCCGCAAAGATCTTCAACCTGTACCCCCGCAAGGGTCGTATCGCCGTGGGTTCCGACGCCGACCTGGTGCTGTGGGACCCAGACTTGACGAAGATCATCTCCGCCAAGAGCCACATCTCGGTACGAACTTCACGTGATAAAGAGTGAGGCCTTGCGACGTCAAATATTAAAGCTACTGTGTGATTACTTTCTATGTGATTGCTTTCTGACACAGCGTTACCGATGGGAGACGCCAATCTCACACATTTTCCATGCATAGTATCTGTTAAAGGCTGCTCAGGTTACTAGTGTTGTAAATGCACATAGTAATGGCTAGAAGAATGAGTAGCTTAAAATAAAAAAATAATGATTTTATAAGCCCATGTCATGCAGAGATGAAGCGCAAGGTGCACACAAGGAGGGACTTCAATGAGGAAACAAGGTGAAGCAGAATGCTAAAATTAGCAGTAAGAAATCAACAAAAAAAAAACATGAGCACAGCCTTAAATAAACTTTTAGGACTCAATTATTGACTGAAATCTTGTATAAGGATGTGGCTTTGTACATGGGGGAAACGTGCTTCTGCATAGTTGCGATCGCATCGCTTTGTGTACGATTATGATTTCAGTTTATTTAAGAGCCAAACCGTGAATAAGAGCCCCAGACCACAAGGTACAAAAAGTATGTGAAGAGGGTTGTCCACATGTAAACATGAAGGCCCTGAACATTACTCTTACTTTCTTAAAAATAGCAAATGAGATAGTGATTCTAAACAAAGCACTTCTTAGATTAACACAAAAGCACAGCCTCTATGCGATAGTTATTAATAACGAGAATGCAGTTTATGTAAATGATGATAGCCAGAACTTCTGGTTTATTGGTCCATTTTTTTTTGCTGTATGGCTGTGACTGTTGAACAGGGTGTGGGCCTCACACAGTGTCAAGGGAGTGATGTCATCCTTAAAATCTGCCAGAGAACTGGAACACATCGTGTCTGATTGTTAGCAGGCAGATCCCTGTGCATCTGTGTGTGTGTGTGTGTGTGTGTGAGAGAGAGAGAAAGAGAGAGAGAGAGAGAGAGAGAGAGAGAGAGAGGGAGAGAGAGGAAGACTATTGCCCTGTAGGTTCTTGGAATCCGTTAGCTTAAGCCCGTCATGTTCTTTGGTTTCTTTTTATTCCGCTTAGTCAGAAAAATGACAGACATATGTTCATGGGAGAATTTGCTCATTTGGAGTGTGTGTGTGTGTGTGTGTGTGTGTGTGACAGCCCGGCCTACTGGTGATCTCATTTCAGGCTCTCAGAGTCCACCATGACCTCAGATTTAGCTCCAGTAGCTTCTAGGAGAGAGCAGTCATGCAGCTTCCAAATTCGTCACACAGCAACCTCCCCACCCGTCCCTGTCCACACACACACACACACACACACACACACACACACACACACACACACACACACACACACCAACCATACGACCCTCAGTTTCTTCTCCTTCCTCTGGCCTGAGAACTGAAGCCACTGCCCCACGTCACATCAGCTGGTTTTCCCCACCGATTAGCTTTGCTTTCTTTATTAGCATTAGAAGCCAGAGGGAACGCTTTTAACTAAATCAGTTAAGCTCCTTTCACTAGTGCACTTTGATCCACAAACGTTCTGGCGATTTTACAGGGCGGCGTCACGTATAAACACAAACTGAAAGACCATCGGCATCGCTCTGGCAGTGTTTCAGACAACGGCTGAGTGAGATTTTCATAAATCTAAAGCAGCAACATTCCCAGATACAGCATGTGCGGCGGGGAGGTTACGTCATCCTTATGATAGGGGAGAACAATCAGGAGGAGAAGGTAAATCACTGTATCTCTGCTTTGAAGGTATTTCAATGGCGATTTACTATATCTGCGTTCCTGTTATGAGACACAAGCAGCCGCAATAAAACACCAGAGGAGCTCAGCTGTCAGCTGGCAGGTGGGAATTTCGACCTGCCTTAAGACTGAAAACACACAACGAAAATCACTATACCACGCCGTGGATACTGTTGCAGAATCTTCAGTGCAAAAAGCCAAGAGGGTGTATAATACTGAGATGATAAAAGTCAGATACTTCAGGCCAAAAACTGTGTTTTGGTGCTGCTGTGTTCCGATAGATTGATATGGATGTATTGGTTAGAGATCGACGTTGTTTGGGAATGATAAAACATTTGATGTGAATAACTGAGTGAAAGATTTGTGACGCAGACTTCAGCTTCTTCTGAAAAAAAAAAAAGAAAATCTGTTACAACCTGCGTTTCATCAAAACTTTGAAGGGGTCAGATATGACAGCTCAATGCTGAACAATGTTCCAAACTAATGAATGAAATCTGTGAGGTTCTCGGTGGAACTGGCAGCTCCCATTGGCTTACAACAGCCTTGCAACCAGCACATATAAAACAGGCAACACTGCTTAAGTCCAACCTAGAATGTGAGTAATTTACAAAAACGTTGCAACTGATCCCATGTTGGGTTGAGTAGAATGGAACGCAACCAAGCTTTGATGAGTACGCGTTTACTTGGATCTCCGTAACCCCACATAATGAGTGATTACAACTAAGCATGACAGCTCATTTTGCTTGTAAGAACCAGAGCTACTCATGTGTTGACTCATAGTAAGATACGCCAATGAGTTCAGGAGTAAGCAGCCTCCTTTGGGCTGATAAGGCAGGAGTGATTGTTGGCACATTTGTCATGTTTCAAATCCATTATTTAGGCAGGCACTGTGGTCACCATGGTGACTATAAAATGTCAGTAAAGGTCTGTCATGTGTGAGCAAACTTGCCCTGGAATTTTCTGTATGGGAAACCTTTGCTTGAATACAAAACGGTGACTGCCTCAGATAATCAATCTCACCAATGACAAGTGGGTGAAAGGGTCAGTCCTGTGAATCGGCAGCAGCAACAGAGTGCAGCCACTTAACCCACATAAACTGAATTTATTCACTTTTGAATGAATGAATTTTCGTTTACTTCTGCGTCGTGGCTCTCCTCTGCAGGCTGTGGAGTACAACATCTTTGAAGGTACGGAGGTGCGCGGCGGGCCTCTGGTGGTGATCAGCCAGGGCAAGATCGTCTTGGAGGAAGGGAACCTCCACACCACTGAGGGCTCGGGACGCTACGTGGCCCGGAAACCATTCCCCGACTACGTCTACAAGAGGATAAAAGCTCGCAGCAGGGTACAGTGGTGCTTTTTCAAAACTTGTCTGGTGAGGCCGTGGTTGTAGTTGGAGGACGGCGCGGGGACAGAGTTAGCTAGTTTTTTATAATGATTGATGATTGTTTGGTGGAAAGCTGGAGGGGCGATGCAGCTTGTTGCAGATCATTGTAATACGTGCCTGCATTCCCTCTTTTGGGGATGGAATATTTCCTTGTCCGCTTTCACTGCCATGAATTTAGTGTCTGTTCTTAAAACGCAGCTGGCTGAGCTCAGGGGTGTACCCAGAGGACTGTACGATGGTCCGGTCTGCGAGGTGTCAGTCACACCTAAAACCATGACTCCTGCCTCCTCTGCCAAGACCTCACCTGCCAAGCAGCCCAACCAGCCCGTCCGTAACCTGCATCAGTCTGGATTCAGCCTATCTGGTCAGTTGGTCCATTTACTACTCTTTCATTACTTGATACTGATAACACACGATTGGTTCCATTTTGGGCGGGATCGGTCAATGTGTAAAAAAAAAAAAGGTACACATCTCTCCTCTTGATGCCATAAACATCCATAAGTTGAGCTAAGCTATGCTAAGGTCACCATTCAGTTGATCTCCAAACTACATGCAGATACATAAAGAGCAGCATGCATGAAATGAGTGACATTCTACACCACATTTGATCAGAGTCAGCGCAAATCCATTCTCACACGGCATAGAGCCATGCAGAGGTCAACTTCGGTGAACTTTGGCAAGTGCGTTCACATCGCTGAGCACTAGCAAACAGTTCTTACATGGATACTGTGTCACCAATTCACCCTGATGAAAGATTCTCACACAGTGCATTCTTCCTGATATGCTTTGGCCTGCATTATGTGTGTTAATGTGTGCTCATGTCTTTTCCTGCTCCCACCTGATTGGTCCTTCAAGACTCTGGGAAACGTTGCTTTTTTAAATCACAGCCCGTATGAAAAATGTTTTTTGGGCCATACTTTTTGCAGTACTGCAGTTGGCCAGTGGGACAGATTGACAGCAATACTGACTTGCCATACTGGATCACCAGCAGTGAACAAATTTTCTTACCCCCAAAAAACAACTTTTGTATTTTTGCAGCGTTTAAACACATCTCTCTCACTCTCTCGCAGGCGCCCAGGTTGACGACAACGTTCCTCGTCGGAACACCCAGCGCATCGTGGCGCCACCAGGCGGCAGGGCCAACATCACCAGCCTGGGTTAGAGCTCCATCCTCAGCCGCTGAGGAGGAAATGAAGATCCGAGGAAAGACGGCCCACGGGAGCTGAGGGGTCGAGAAACCGCATAACGTCATCTGGAGCCGAACCCGTCACACCAGCGCCTGACCGGGCCATCCATCTGCCTCGATCTTTCACCTCCTCCTTTGCTGCTTTTCACATACCCACTCTCCTCCTCCCCAAACCCTGATCCTAGAGGACACAGTTAGAAACAAAAACAAACAAAAAAAAAAAGGTCTGCCTCATATGATGAAAAAAAGAGAAAAAAATGAAAACACTCCTTATTTGAGCACTTTTGACTGCATTATTTTGTTTTTTTATACCGTACTTTCTCCCTGCCATGTATCCTTTTGATGTTTGTTTTACTGTTATTTTAATAGAGGGGTGATGTGAGACTAAACTGAATTGATAGAGTTAAGAAAAGAGGATCATTTTCATGCAGGATGTCCGTCGTATTTTCATTCTTTCTTTTCATTTTTTGGGAGTAGTCTAAATGGAGCATGGGTACAAAAACCAGTATTGTTATTCCTGCTTTTCTGAAACAGGCCAAACAGTAGGTTCCTTGAAATCGAAACAGTCTTACAGTTTATCCAGCCGACAAGAATCTAATACGTCCTTCAGGCTGTTGACTATGTGGTTTTACATTATGTTGCATTTCAGTTGCTTCACTTTCCTGTGCTTCGCCACCTGTCAAAAAACGCTACTCTCCGTCTCCAACCGATAATTCGCAATGAGGACGGCCTTGAGACTTAAAAAACCCCCCCCAAAAAACTGAACAACACAGCAAACATTTATTAGAGTTATAGACTGCCTGCGCTGGCTCTCATCTCATGTATTTCCCCCCTGTGGCTTTGCTAAGGTACAAAAGTTAAAAAACATATTCCATATTTGGCAGCTGCCTTACAGCTTGTGAGTGTTGTGGAGCAGAAGGAAGTTTGGCAGGTAGTAAACAGAGCTTTATGTCTCGTCTTTGAGCATCAGGGCATCGTTAAGTGTGAGAATTGTAAGAAGGATTAAGGGAGGAGAGAGGAAGTTGTATTCGCTGTCGCTTCAAACCCTTCCTTGCCTTATTGTCTCTCAGTGCCGTCCTTTTTTTTAGAGAGCTCGTACAAGTGCAGGGAAGGTGCCATTCACGACGCAGCTACATATTTTGCAGCTTCTTTGCATTCCCGTGAATCATAAAAGCTCCGCACTTTTTTTGACAGCTGTCGAAGCACCTGCCCATCACCAACCAGTGCATTTACATACAGAATGTTTCTCCTCCTCCTCCAAATGTGACTGTTTTCTACTCATCAGAATCCCTCTTTCCTTTCGACTCTTTATGTGCCTGAACCCACAGAAGTTGTACTGATAGTTTGATTTGTTTTTCTCGTTTTATTATTCTTTTTGAGGTAAGTGAAGGATGTAAGATACAAAAAAAAAAAAGGTTGTAAAATAGCCAGGATTAACCGATTCAAAGGTGCCAGATTTTGCGCTTTCTTAGGGCCTATTCTGTCGGTAGAGCCCCTGTAAAGACGAAAAATGCTCGATATCTTGAAATGTTCTAATGTTTTAGAGTTTTTAACTTGTTGTCAAACTGCTTTTTAGTGTCATTCTGTAACTAGGTGCCTAAGGGCTGAGCACTATTGATTTACGCTTGAAAGTAGACATGAGCTAATGTACTTCTGAATAGTGTGCAGTGTTGATGTGTGAGGGATGGGACACGCACAGCAGACTCCTGTACAACACACCTTATTGTTGTGGACGTGATGTCGCTCCGGGCTGTGCTGAGCGCTCATATGTTCTTTTTTTTGCATGATCTGGTTTTCATTAAGCCAAGCAACTGATTTCCTGTGTTAGATCTTATGTCAACGAGGTCTTGGCCACCATCTGCACCATTCTGCAGGCGTTTCTTTTTTTTTTTTTTTCCTTTTTCTTCCCAATGACTCAACAGGGCCATAACCAGGGGCCAGTTACATAAATGTAGATTACGATTAGTCTGTGCTTTAGACTGGTCTTAAAGTCTTTAGACTAATCTGACCACCTCCTGCCGAGAGCTTTATAGAAACCTGCGAGAGATAGCTTTAGCTTTAGTTAGCTTTGGACAAATCAGTTTGTCACTTGATGAAGTCATTTGAAGTCTGTCTTCATGCAACTGGCCCCTGACTCACTTGCACACACGCACATAAATACATTAAGTAGGTATACACACTTACACCACCTCTGTCTGTGCTTTCAACCCCAGTTTTTCAGGCGTCCACCCCTCTGATTTAACTGGGAGGCCATAGAAGGCGAAGTCTGCCACCGTTACGAATGGTATATGTATTTAAAGAATCCCAAGCAGGGCAGATGTAACAAATGCGTGCCCCTGAACCATTCAGAGATGAGACAAGATAGGAATGGGAAATGGAAACTCGATCTCCACGGCAACCCACACATCAGGTTTTTGTAAGTCAGGAGTGTTGAATTTTATCACCTCTGTCTGACTAATTAACATTGTATTGATACTTGTAGCTTACTGGAACTTCCCTGTGTTCTCATAGACACAATCTACACCCACTGCTGCTACTCTATGTAAGTATGTGGGTGAAGACATGGGAGGTCCTCAAACACTAACAGTTGGGTAGTATGCTTCTCCTATTTTCGTATTCAGTTTGTCTGTCTCCCTCTCTTCCTTTCACTCTCTCCTTCCTTTCATTCTTCCTCTCCCCTCCCTCCCTCCCTCCCTCCCCTGGCTCATTTGTTGTTTCTGGCTGTTGCTGTGGCGACAGACCCCTCCACTCTCACAGGGTTCTGCTTTTTGTTTGTCATGGCAACGCATGTCAGATTGGAGGTTGCCATTGGCAACTCATCCTGACCTGGTGCTGTTAGTACAGCTTTGCGCCTGCACACACACATACACACACACACACACACGTTTTTATAATTATTGTGTGCATTACTACATAATCCGGTGCTGAGTTGCGTGGAATCCAGAATCCTTTCCTGCTTTAGAAGAATCTATTAAGAGTTGAAAGCATACTACAGAATATAGTAGAAAGACACACACGCACAGACACACACACACACATCAAACAGCCGTTGCTGCGATGCAGCACCAATGCCCGAAGAATTGACTTGGATATTAAAAGCCAGCTGTCGTCGCTGGCATCCTCGCCGTGTCCCATGCCTCCTCAATTTACACACACTAAAACACACACTTATACTCCTTTAATGCTCTGTCAGCTTGGATGCTTTTCTATGCCATATTATGCTAATGATATATGAGTGATATGTATGTACGCAACGTGCTGCAGACTGAGAGGAGCTTCCTTCCATTCAGAGGTTGTTGATGCTGTTGAAACACCTTCTTGCCCCTGAACCCTTTCGTCCCACTCTGTAAGCCTTTACCCCCCCCCTTTGTGAAAGTGAAACTGTGTGATGGTATTTGTCTTGGTGGCTGTGGGGTTACTGGGATGCTTGCTCACTATGGAAAAGTGTCAAATCCCATGGATGGTGATGTAAAAAAAAAAAAAAGAAAAAAAAAAAGAAACACACACACACACATGCAAGGACTTCAAAGAATTAAAAAAATGAGAAAAAAGGAATGAAATCACGTTTCTTGTGTTTCCTGATGTTCATGTTTTATGTTAGAGGCTGTCTGTTAGTCATTAGATATAGACCCGAAAGAAAAACAGGCACAATGGGGAAAAACAACTATCTCAAACAAAATATGCTACTATATTAAGAGGACTGTTTCTTTGCTTCTGTCTGTGGACATTACCAAAGAAGAGTCAGATGGGATGATTGGAATGCCATTTGGCTTTTGGCCACGGTTACATCCCAGCCAGTTTGGACCACTTATTTGTTGAAGGAAGTGCAACGTTATAGGGGTTCAGCACATGTGCGAATGAATCTTTTAACACCAAGTCCTCATCTGAACTTCTGAATCATCATTATTCTTACTGACTCAATCAATGGGTGTTTGCACTGGACCTCCACTCAGCTGTGACGCAGTATTTTTCTTCATGGCTGAAGACCAACTGAAAGATCTTAAAAGCCACAGAAACGGTCATATTAGGATAATTCTGTAGCGCATAGCTGCAGAACTATCCTCGTGATCAGTGCTTACATAGGCTTCAGACAAACTAGGTCTATAGACGTGCCGTCCAACCACGTGCAAAAGCAAACTAGTAAGAGCAGAAACCAAAAGAAAAGTTGGGATGTAAATAAAAATAGAATACAATGATTTAAAGATACTTTTTTGACCTATGTTCTAGTTTAAATATGAGATATTTAGTGTTCAGACAGATGTGGTTCATTGTTTTTTGTAAATATACTATATACTAAATATATAATGAATTTGATGCCTACAACATGTTCCAAAAAGGTTGGAACAGGAACGACACAGGGTGATCAAAACACCAGCTTGGACAGGTTAATTGCTAACAGATGATCGTGATCATCATGATTGGGTACAAAAGGGGCAAGGATGGAGTGAGGTTCACCAGCTTTGTGAAAAACTGTGTGGACACATAGTCCAGTAGTTTGATCATCTCAAATCTATAATATGATTAAAGGATTCAGAGAGTCCAGAGAAATCTCTGCATGTGGGGCAAGGCTGAAACCTAAACACCCATGACCTTCACTGCATTAAAAACCAACATCATTGTGTAAAGGATATTAGTACATGGGCTCAGGAAGACCGTTGTTGATACACAGACTGCCATGCCTGAGGGGTCAAAGGTCACAGGCATTCAGTGTTGGTTTTCTGCCTTGCCACTTAGATGCAGAAGTTTCTCTGGATTCTTTCAGTCTTTCAGTCATATTATGGATTACAGATAATGAAAGCCATACTTTTCTTGCAGCTGTACACTGAGACTGACTCGCAAAGTGATGGATCTCGTTCCCTCCTTGCTTGTGAGTCTTTCGAGCACGCCCCGTTCATGATACTATCCCCTGTCACCAATGGACCTGTTTACCTGTGGAATGTTCCACAGGTGATTTTGATCACCGTTTTGTTGCCTCGTCCCAACTTTATTGGAACGTGTTGCGGGCATCAAGTTCAGAAGTGTGCGAAGAAGGGTGTATATTCACAAAAAAATGATCCGGTCATCCTTATTGGGTCCATCCGGTCTTGGACCCAATAAGGCTGACTGAGAATTTCTGTGTCCAAGTGTGTTTTCTTTGACGGTTGAAGACATTCAGGTTAGGTGACCTGGAAAGGCGAAATTTCATGTAGGTGTGAATGCGTTTCCATCCATTAGCCCTGTGATGGACTCCACTTTGTGCTCAGTGCGTGCTGGGACAGTGTCCTCCTGGACTGGATAACCAGGTCACAATAAGTTGGTGATTTTAAACAACACACTTCAGCATGAACTTCTCTGTTGCTGCATAGTGCATGCAGTAAAATCACTACTAGGATGATGCATTACATGCCACTAGGTGGCAGTGCTGTCATCTTGTTCACACACTACTCCTCCATGTCTTATTATTTCAGCAGTTAGATGGTCTGTGGCACATCTTGTGCTGCTTTCATTATTACAATCACTCGTGTTGGCGCATTTATTAGATAGATAATAAAATCCATTAAACAATCACAGTAATCTTAATGTTAGATTGACACACAAATGAGACAGAATTAAAATGTGGAATATAGTAAGTGGTAACTATCAACCTACCAGGCCCTGTTCCCAAAATCCACAATTTTCTGCACTGTAATGAATTAAAACTATTTCCAACATAAAAGCGTTCTTTGAATTCAAAGGCACTTTCATGTTCCTTCCTTAGAGGCACATGAAAAACAGCAAGAAAAGATGATAAAACACACGCAGAGTGAAGGAACTTGAAGATTTAATGAAAAGTGTAATTTGTGTATTTTCCCATATGGCAGTGACTTTCTCTTTGTGTTTAGTTCAAGCTTTCGTTTTAAAGGGAAAGTGGTTGAAGGCCATTTCAAGCTTCCGTTAAGAGAGATACGTCTTATTTCTAATCCATGTAATGATTAAATATGATGTTTATCAAGTGTGTTCTCTGCCCACAGGTACATTAGACAGAGAGGAGCCACAGTATCTGAAAGTGTGTTTGTCTTAGACCAGGCGCGTCCAAACTGTTCCACAAAGGGCCGGTGTGGCTGCAGGTTTTCCCTCCAACCAAGCAGCAGCACACCAGACTTGACTCATTTAATCAACTGATCTCAGTCTTCAGAGAGCTGATTGGTCAAACTGTGTGCTCTTGGTTGGTTGGAACAAAAACCTGCAGCCACACCGGCCCTTTGTGGAAGAGTTTGGACACCCCTCTCTTAAACAACATATATATCACCATGGTGGTCCCTCTAATGTCATACAGAGCCCTCTAGTGGCGTCTTCATGTCAGGTCAGGGATCTGACACAGTAGGGTGCACAGGTTACAAGTCAAACTTACTCTTTGTATCATTTGGCTAGATAACTGAATGGCTTCCATCCATCTATTCATTTTCTCTGCACACATGGAGGAGTGGAGCCTATTTCAGGTGGGGATAATCCCTGCTCAGTCAGACAGGACAGGTCTATCTTTCATACACGCATTCACAAATATGGACAGTTTAAAGTTGACCCGAGCTACATGTCTTTGGGCTGAGGGAGGGGGAAACTGGAGCACCGGGAAGACAGAAGAAATTACTCTTGCATGGCCCAGCCATATCTCCCATAAATTACATAACATATGGTCGGAGTATGAAGGCTGGTTGTAAAAAACATTGCGTAGCTCGGTCATGTGCAAAGACGGTGTCATCTCAGATTTGTGGTTGTTATGACAGATTCCAATAGTGCTTTCACCGTGCAATAAAATAAAAAAATCTTCCTAAACCTCTCAAGCTGCATATTCCACTTCTTTATTTGCTCAGTGTGCTCCCAGCATTCATGTTTTTGCCAAAATCTGTCTAAGTAGACTGCTTTTTCCAGTCTCATGACAGTACAGGGTGGTAACTGATTTATGCTTAAATGAAAAAAGTCACCTTTGCCGCACAAAAACCAATTCTCTCAGGACAATAACTAAATAAAATGTGAAGTTAATTACTGCTCTTTGAATGTGTAGGTCCAACAAACTGGTTTGCCCCCAATAGGGTAGAAGAACATATATACTTGCAATGCAAATGTGGAGACATGGTGGAGTGATGGGCAGCACCCTGGGAGCAGTTCAGGGTTCAGTACTCGGCACCTCGGCTGTGCCCAGGAGGTGAACTAGCACCTCTTTAGCCCCACCTTCCATTTTTTGGTCCATGCTAGACTTGAACCGGCCGCCCTCCAGTCCCCAAGGCAAATCCAACAACAACAGCATGAACTACTAAACTACTACTAAATAACTAAATCAAATAAAACTTCTGATTCTGGATGAATAAATACATTAAAATCAAGGTTCAACCTTTTTGTGTCTAGGCATCGAGTCTACCTGAAAACATTTTCTACGGTTCAATCCAAGCTGGTAATGTCTTACACTTAACCTTAACGCTTCACAGTGGTTCATTTAAAGAATTCCACAGGGGTGTAGAGCTTTGTTAGCCTGGCAATGTTCTCTTCTTTTTCTTTAGATTTTCTGAGGTATGAAGGTAAGAAGTCTGTATGAAATACGTAACACTTTCAAACAACCTCAAGGTTGATATCAGCTGTATACACCTTTTTGTAAACCTGCTGAACCATTCAGTCAGCTCAGTGTTTATTTAAGTGGAAAGCTTAAAGCTGTCTTGATTCCGTGCGCGCTGTAAGATGAAATGGAACACTGACCAGACAAGTACACTGACCTTTGGACAAGTGCACTGACCTTTGGACAAGTATACTGACCTTTTCAACACCAGCCTGGATTTTAGAAATGAGTCCAAAAATGGCTTATGCTTGTTTCCTGCCTGAAGGCTACAATACAGACCTCAGCATTGGTTTTTATCTCCACAAGCTTTTATGAATAGCATCATCACTGTGCTGCTAAGGAAACTGAACACCTCCGAGTCCATCACTCAGCTCAGTTACTGTGAAAAAATGTTATTTGATATTTGAAGCAGAGAATTTGAGGTAAAATGAAAAGATTTTATGCCTAGGCACTATGCGAGTAGCTGAAATGTGAAAGGTGTTCCGTCAAGAGTCACTTGAACAAACCAGGAAAGAGAACTCAGTGCACCAAATGGCAGCTGGCTGCTTTTAAAAGAAACGTTCAGTGACATGCATCTCTCCCGCGCGCGGAGACTTCAAGTCTGCTAATTAATTTGCGTTCAAGGCTGTCAACACTGAAATGAGTTATTTCAAGTCCATGCACACATGTGAGCTTTAATAACTCCAAATGCCAGCACTGAAAAAGGTGTTAAGAAGAGGTCAGTTATTTCCTTCATTTATGCAGCGAATGTGTGGAGCCATTCAAATATTTCTTTTGTGTTGTTCTGCTTGCCTGTCTAGTGTTGTGTGCTTTAAGTTTCTTAGAAGTGGAATAGAAATGTGAGGGAAGCTTAACAAAGCTCATTTTTACTGGAGCGTCTGCACTAACATCACGCCACACCGTTATATAAATTAGTTTGTATTCCTGTTCAGTCACTGCAGATGCACTGCATGCTTCACTCAATAGAACAAATGCAATATTTGTTTCTCTTTAAGATCTTCAAGTACCTGCACAGCCACATAGGTGCTGTAGTGGTTGACAAACCTTTGCTCAAGATGAGGTTTGGGGGAGCTGTGCTTGAAACAACATGAGGTGACCCAACTCAACCTAACAATTAGTCTCCAGAAGAGGTTTAATCAGAGGAAAGTGCAAACACCTGTGTAGGCATCACATTTTGTCGAATGTTAGTCTATGATCAACCCACATCCTCATACCCTGTGAAACCTTCTTCCTTTTCTTAGAGCTTTTTTTTTTTTAGGAATTAGTCACGAGACGAGAGTGTGATTATAATGCAATATTAATAATGTGATTGCACCTCTGCCTTCATATTTATATTTAGTAGCTAAATTTGCCAGCATATTTAATTAAATATGCACAAATATGATATCAACTCCTTTAACTCAATTGTGTTTTATTTAAAAGATCCATGTGTAAGATTTAGTGGCATCTAGTGGAGGACGGGCGGACTAGACACTGGAACCACTGTTTAGTGTGTCCATTCTGGGCTACTGTAGAAACATGGTGATGCAACAAGGATCTGCGGAAGACATAAGAAGCTCATTCAATACGCCTACACTCTGTATCATTCTACAGATCGGCAGTAGTAGAGAGAAAGAGGAAAGGGAGGACCTCCTGTAACTTTTGCAGTTAGATAGACCTTGCACCCATAAATCATGCAAGATACTATGAGACCAGGAATACAATGAAGTCTTGCGATGGACGGATGGAAGCTGATGGAAGCACTCGCATAAAGAAACGTGATGAACTTTTTTTCCATACTTTTAAATCTGTATAATTGCTAGGCTGAAGGACCTGCCTGAAGCTGGATTATGATAGCGGCATTTCAACAAACAATTTACAAATTCAACAGACACGGCAGATTAGCATTGGTTCAGATAAATGTAATAATAATAAACCCTCCTTTTAGCTCCGTCTTTGTCTTCACTGTAGTGTACGGTGGGTTTGTCTGGAATGCTTAACCTCCTGCTGCTGGGAGCATGATTGATGAAAGCACTGAGACCAAACCAGTATGTAAATATGCTGTAAAAGTAAAAAGGTGCAGAGTATGTGATAATTTACTGTGAGGCTTCTCACTGGTATTTCACTTACTTGAGTCAAAAATAATTTTAATAAATGCTGCTTTAATATTCATTTAGGCCTGAAAATGCCTAAATAAAATCCTGCAGTAAGGATGACATTTACAGACCACAAATGTATACGCACACAACAAATGAAGCAGTTATTCATTTTTTTTTGTTGTGTAAACATTTTGTATGCAGCTGCGGTCCAATCCATCCAACTACAGTAAATAAATATTAATATCTGCTCCACAGGAAGAACATTTGCAAAAAATTGCCTTGGCATAAAACTTTAAATAAAACAACCTTGTCCAATTTAATTCACGCAGACTGACGAGAATTTATCACCTCGTGTGTTTGCAACATATCATCTTAACGTTCAGTGGAACAGAAAATGTTTCAAGTAAATTACAGAGTGGGGAAATTAGCAACGCTAATGCCAAGACTTGCATTTGTAAGTAGGCTACTCCATTTAGTACGTTTGCCCAAATATCAGTGGAGACACCTATGTTATTATTTACACCTGAGAGCATTTGGCACACTCATTAAGTCTCATTAAGTACATGTGCAGTGCAAGTTACAAAACTTTTCCACAGCTTTCCCATGTAATCTTACTGTACAAACCATTGTTGCCAGAATAGGAATTTCAGGCAAGTCTTCTGGCTTGACACACAACTTGAACTACATCTCCCTCGTCGCAAATAATGAGGCCTCTTTGACACCCCGGTGCAGTTACAATTCTTGTCATTTGCTTTACCCGCTGCTCAGCGTCGTTATTAATCATCTGTAATGAAACATCACTCTACTAAGTCAACTGATTAAGTTAAACAGCACACACTTTTCTTTCCAGTGGCGGTAACTCGGATTCATTTATCACAACAGTGTTTGCCTTCTTATGACAGCTGCTGCAACACTGTTTGAATTCTGGGCTGTTTTTTTTGTTGCATGCTTAAAAGGAATCTGATGAATTCATTTCCATAAAGATTATCTGAACTGATGGAAGCAGGAGCATCAACGCTTGACTGCTGTTCACACACACAGAAACAAAAATATCCCAAACTGCCCCCAAACCCATACAGGTGCACGCACGCGGTTGGACACAAATTCACTTGGGCACGGTTGTGCCCACACAGAAAGCAAAGCGAGCAGTGGTTTGATGATTCTGCCTCTGCTAGGGTCCCTCCAGCGCTGATATTGTGTTATGAATCATTAGTTTTAAGGGTTTTTGTTATTCTTTTCTCTCTGGAAGCCAGTACAAGGCAGCGTCTGCTGTGTAAAGATGTGAATTCGAGCAAAATAGGAGGGGTTTTTGATTGTGCACGTGGGTTTGACATTCACGATGTTTCCCGACGAATATATGCAAATGTAATACAAATGTTAGGATGAAATGTTATTCTATCTACTGATAGATAGAGACTATACCTGTGTGTGTGTGTATCTTTTTTTTCATGTCTATGTAATGGCAACTTGTTGCCTAATGCGGTGTGACATTTTTTGGCTGTGTAGTCTCACAAGAGCTGCATGTTTATTAGTCGCCTCAGACAGCATTATTGTAAAGTGTGGGAGCTTAAAGAGTTTCCGCAGAGACATTATCCAACTGAACAGTCGCGTAATGTTAGTGGTAAAGTACAGCAATGCCAAATGAAGGCAAGTCATCCAATTTCCTAACCTGAGGCGACTGTAAAATGACAGATCATTTGTCTTCTAGAAAGTCTGTCAACATCCTGCTTTTCTCAGATAAGAATTCTCAGGTATTCGTCAAGATATCTGCAGGGCAGAAAAATGCCTTTAATTCAAACGCAGCAAAGAAAAACAACATAGGATCGTGCGTCTCGGGAGCCTGAAGACACCTGAAACATGTTTATTAAAGCTGTTTGTGAATGTTCATGACATGCCCTTTTTTACGGAAACATTAAATTATCTTGACAATGGGCCGATAATTAATAAAATCACTTCACAGAGGACAGCTTGTCACATAAGACTCGCACAAAGAAAGTACAATGCAATCCAACGCAATCGCCTGCAATGAAAGACTCCCCTTTGGAAAGCCTTCAGTTTTTGTTCTGTCTGGTCATCTGTCTGGATTTTAATTAACTGAGTCTCCAGCGTTGGAGAGAGTCTACTTGTGTGTTGTTTTGTTAAAGGTTACCGTAATATATTGTTGTAACGTCTGCTGCTTCACTGATTTAATTTATTCAAAGTTAATTACCTTTTCATAATGTCACAATTTTATTTTGTCCACCTCCTGTGGACAAGGGTAGTGGTTTGTGAAATGAATACCAACAACCCTACAATAATGTCCTTTATGGGGAAACGAGTTTAGAATTAATTTCCAGCCTTGGATACTCAAAAAAAGTCATATTTAAAGCTCCATTAATCGACCTTTTCTGAATTGACAATCCTTTAATTGAAACCTATCACCTCTGAAGACAACTAGCATTGTTTTACCTGGAAAACAGCTAAATTTGTGTACCCCCAAGCTACCAGTGTTCGCTCAAGATTGGTCAGGACTACTTGGACTACAAACGGAAACCTGAACTCTTCCAGTGGCAAAAACTTCATCCCTTGCCTCTAGATTCTGCATTTGTATGCAGTTATCTGTTGATAGAGATGAAATGAGTATGTAAATTCATCATTTGGTTCAAAGGCACTGATCACCTGACTGTACACTGCTCAGCACCAAATGGCAGACAGGACACAATGGAAGTTGAAAATCCGCCAGCTAAAGAGAGTCTGTGGAGATCCAACTGTAATAGGAGGATGAATGTTGGACCCGCATTCATTAGCTGGACACAAACATGACTCAACTGGGAATGTAATGTTGTCAAGGATGCTAGCCACAACAGCTTCATAAGTTGTGCGTCTGTCAGCTTTATTTGGAGTTCTTCTGCTTCCTACAAGACAAACACTGCAGCTTTAAAAAAACAACAACACAGAGACGGATGAACAAAGATGTCAGCCAGGCATTGCTTGAATTACTCATGCATCAGTTGCAAACAACCAGAAAATCATGTAATTTCCTTGTGTTTGCATGGGGAAAACATGTCTCTGGAGAACTGTACCGGCAGAAAACCAGTAGTCATAAATAGTCCTTCACCAAATACTGAGAGAAAAACATCTGACACCTTTTCATTTATTTAACAATGCCAGGAGCTTTGATATCAAACATTAAAAGCGGATTCAACACGCACACAGCCTCAGCAACAACAAAAAACAGAACATTAAAAGCTTCGCTGGGGTTGAATGAAGGGCTTTTGTTTGAAACCATACTGTACTGTAAGCTTTTTCTGGTATTTAGCCATACCAAAATAACAAATGGTATTTCTCCTTCTCCAACAAGTCACATATAATACACCCAACTTGGTCAGAGCTGTCAGTGAATGATAATTATTCTAGGATTTATAAGATCTTATGTACCTATTATCTTTATGAGTATCTTGTCCTTGCAGGGTTTTGTGCAATCTGCAGAAATACTGCTAATGTTGAAAGAATTCATGCTCAGGAGTTCTTTTAAAATGTCATTACAGTAAGATGCCATCATCCCTTTTATTCCTCGCCAAACACTGATGGCTACCAACACTATCTTAGAGCTCATACTTGCAAACATGGTTTGTGCGTCACATTTTTTTTTTTAACCAAAGAGGTTTGTAGTTTTTCCTGAAGTCTTTTGCTGTGCACTGTTACTCCTCAGTCTTCTGCATGCACATGCAATACTCTGTCCAAGAACAGCTGGATGTTATTCGTTCAAACAAGTCATATTTTATTTGACACACTGGGCATAAGGCCTTAAGGCAACAGTGTTATCCTCAGCCTGTTCTGGAGTCAAGTCTCTATTGTCTCAAAACTGAAGTACAAGATCGGATGCTCAAAGTTCCTCCATTATCTCAACATGCCAATCAAACAGCCTCTCCTGTAATGCCAAGAGAAAGGCGCAAGACTTTAGTAGATTCATGACTGGAGGGGTTCTGTGGTACCGGCGTTTGACTTGCCGAGAAACACCAAGCCTTCAGCAGACTCTTACTCTGGATCTGTGCACTTTGAGCCTGATCTGGACCACCGACAGATGAGGAGGAGGTTGAAAGCGCCCTGCAGCAACACCACGAGGAAAGATTGACACAGCTTTGAGCTGAGAGAACAGAGGTATTAGACGTAGGGCCTGGACTGGCGGAATGGGTGGGTATGTGTCCTTGTGATTTGGCAGTCTGCATCCCGGTTCTCAGGCAGCGACCACGGAGCACATTTTGGAAGGCTTTCTTGAACTCCCGGTTGAAGCATGGGTAGATAATGGGGTTAATGCAGCTGTTGAGGTAACCCAACCAGAAGGTTATCTTAAAGATGGTTTCAGGAGGCTTACAGGATGGAAAGATAGAACCTAAAAAAAACACACACACACAAAGAGACAAATCTAAATTTGATTGGAAACAGACAGATTAGAACTATGAAGCAGACAAATAAATGTTGTTCAATTCCAGTCTGATTTTTATGAGCAAAACATTATAAAATAGTGGACAGAGATACCCAGTTTGTGAAGTCAAGCCAAAGCCAAAGTGTCTGCATTCTTACTGATGGCCAACAGGGGGCAGCTCTAATTAATAAGGTCAGATTGCATCAAGTTTGGAGGAAAAATGACCCTACGTCTCACTTGATTTATTACCTCAGGAAGCTCGTGAGTTTATGGTCTCAGTCGCTACTTTCAAGTCTTCTCCTGTACAGCATGATGTTCATTTTGTAAATGTTGATGCCATTTTGAGTAAAATAGGTGATAAAGCATTTGTGAAACATATTTTAGTGTGCTGCTTAACTGTAATACATCAAATAGTGTGAGCAGGCAGGTTGCCAAGTTTTCCTGGAAAAACCAGCTGACAGAAGCTCAGCGTTATCCAAATATGGTCATTTCTGGCTCTGCAAATCCGAGATGGTAACGTCCGCCATGCCAGACTGGAGGCTTTAAAACGGTTGTTGCAAAAGTTTTTGCATTTTATTTATTACTTTCTTTTTTTTTCACAGCAGTCCTTCACAGTGGCTTTAAACATGATGCCATTGATGAGCAGCAGTCCCTTCATTTCATGAGCTGGCAAAAAATATTGTACTGTGCTGAGGGGAAGATGGGCTCCAAGTGCTTTTGAGCACAAAACAGGCTTTCCATCTGAAGTGCACGGGAAAAATGCAAAGTAAAAAAATTCAGGGGTTTTTCAAAGACAGACATGTCTGAGATTTTTCAGACTATCATTTGCTCAGAGCTTGAATGCGCACTGCGCTGTGAGCCGTGAAGGTCTGTCTCAATTGAAATGCAGAACTATTCTCTGACGACTGGCTGCCTTGGGAGGCTACAGGGTGACTGAGGATGCCTCCTAGCATTACAGCCCATTAAGCCTCACGCTTGTTATCTATAATAGCTTTCATAGCAGGGAGCAATAGTTTGGTTCATTCCATTTCATCTCATAGCAGAAACCCATTCTGCTCCAGTGTGGTGTTTTATTTGGTCTACTTGGTTGCTTGTAATTGAATTTTTTGATATCCCTTCTGAGAAAAGTCAAACAGCATTGTCAAAGCACAGGGTGCTGGTGAAGGGAGAAGGTCCTGATGTGTTCATGGAGCAAAACATGCCATCGAGTCACATTACACAAATAGCTCAGGGCTGAACAGCATTTTGTATCACAATTTCTGTAGCTATAGAGCAAAGCCACAGGAGACTTGCTGTTAGATCTAGGCTCATCTTGAGCAAAGTGGTGTGACTTTATGGATGGCAATGTTGGTCTGTCGGTACATCTGTCTGTCTGTCGGGCGGTCATACTCACTTTAGTGATCCCATGAGGTCGACATTTTTGGTTATCATGTGGATAACCATAAAATTTGGTACAGATATCCACGGGGCCCAGAGGAGGATGACTCCTAATAATTTGGTGATCTCCTGACCTTTCACCACCACCAACGCCACTGGCAGGTGTTTTCACTAACTGAGTAAAACATGTTAATATCTATAGGATGGGCTGTTAATAAAACTGCCAAATAGTATCGTGTAAACATGCTAAACTAAGCATGCGTCTCAATATGATACTTTTGTTAGTACACTGTACTTCCTGCCGTACTGCAATAATTTCAGTAGGGTAGTGTCGTCCAAAGCTGAGTACAGCTGTTGGAAATGATAGATGTGCCAATTGACTGCCAAAATACAATATAAAACAATATGTACAACTTACTTAACATTCGTATATCATGGTATTCCACACTCAATTTACTGACTGGTAAGAGACGTGACCTCTGATACCCTCTCACCTGCTTGATCACCTTCACCTCTCATCATCCAATCACCAGTGCAGTATATGACCCTGGTTTAACCTCAGACTCTGCAGGAACATTCAGCCTCCCTTGCGGTAACAATGCGACAGTCAAATTTAGTACTCTTTGTGTCTTCTCCAGTTTTTTGTAATTTTTTTTTTTCTTTGCTAACCCTCTCTGTGCCTCAGGATTCCTGCCTGCCACTCACCTGCCACGTCCAGCCCTATCTCATTATCACTCCTGTCTCTAGAAATCAGCCGCCACCAGCCCTGCACTGTTGGATTCTCCTCACCACCTGACGCCCACTTTCCCCTGCACTGTTCACCCCTCTGGCTTTATTCAGTAAGCCTTTTTAAGCTATACTCTCCAGTCTCCAGCTGTGTTTGTGCTTTATGTCCACTTACTTTCTACGTAACAATTGGAGCTATATCTGTATAAGCAATATAAAAACTATTTTTTCTGATACAAAGTGCAGAAAGAAAATGCAAAGTAGTAGTAATATACTAGGGTCACTACAGAGTTTATCCAGTAGAGTCCACTGCAATTAATAATATCAATAATTTAACACATAAACAAGCAAAAAAAAATGACATTTACTAACATAAGCTGCCATTTTCTGGATAGACACACTATAAAAGCTAAACCAAAACTATTTGCATTTTGAATATGGCAAACTCAGTGTTCAACACTAGGCAGGACATGATGGATTTGGTGGGCCATCACTATCACTACAACACTCAGCATTGTCTGCAGCACATGTAGCAGATTGCAGTGCATCACAGCTGAGCAGACAGAGGTGGAGTCATATTGTCACTACGAGCTAGTCAGGTATAATTTGTCAGTAGAGCAGTCAGTAACGTGACAGACTAAAGGGTAAGGTTTGAGAAAGCAGCCTCATGACTACTTTTGCATAGTGCAGTGCGAAACAGGTGCACAATCCACACAGAGGAGTCTATTTTCATTCCAGCTCAAGCATTCACCATGTCAGTAATCTGTGAATTTTTACCCTCTAAAATCAGTTTAAAAAATTCAATGTCAGTCAGGCTCTACAACAAAGAAAGTCTAAAATATTCAATTTACAATCACATAAAATAGTGCAAAGCGGAAAATCGTTACATTCGAGAGGTTTCTGCGTAACGCATAATGAACAATTAGGCCTTTTTCACAGCCAACGTTTTGCACAACACGTGTTACTAATAACATTAACGATAGCTTTGCTCTATTCAGCTGTGTCAGTAAAGTATGGCAGTGAGACAGTGAGCCAAAGCAGCAAAATGGAATTCAGCCATCTTTAATTTACACCTGTGCCTTTTGCATGTCAACAGTCGTCTATTGGATCAAGGTTCCAGCTATGAAAACAGTAGACCTGAGTTGGTGTGGCTTTCTCAGACTAAAATGACTTTGATTTATTCATGATATGTGCCATGGTAATCCCTGTATTAAAAGACCTTCCAATCTAATTAACAAACCGGCTCACAGTTTTCAATAAAGCAAACCTCTTGTTTACATCTGGATTACACATTGGGCCTAGTTATGAACGTACACACTGGCAAATGAAAGAATAACACGTACTATTTGTTCAGATGATGTGTTTCGTCCACGTCTCCTCCATCCTGTATAATAAACTGTTCCCTCCTTCAATAAGATTACAGTTTGTGTAACCAAATACACATTTCAGCAACAATCTCACCATCTGTGACCTGGGAGGTAACTGCTGACAGACCACTACCTTTAAATACACACCGGTCCACAGTGACATTCACTTATCTCAGTCAAGCCATACGAGTTATTTCAGACCCAATTAAGATTTGAGATTAGGCCTCACCGTGCTTGGTTTCTGTTCACTCCCACATCTATGATAACATCAGTGTTATCTCCTTCTTGAGTGTGACAAAATGTAGGTATAATTTATTAAAGATAAGGTCGAGGTTATCTGGCTTACTGGACATTTACCTTTTTCCGAGCTCCTGATATTGTTAACTGGAGCTCGTATCTCCAGGGGTGTTTGACTACAACAGCAGCAGTAGCCCACGGTTAGTTCATTTCTGTCCAGTTTTAGCTTCTGCTAAAAAAATTTAATTACTATCCTATATGTTTTTCAGAATAAAGCAGCCCTCTAGACATATCAAAGAAACGATTATTTCTTTCATTATGACCTCAATTAATTTCTGAATAATTTAAATCCCTTTCAGATTGAGGGACTACATTATTTCCCCAAACTGTACAGCAGATCAATCATTTTAAACTTCTCCTTTTCACCATTTTCCAAAAACTTTTGCGCCATTTTGTGTCTTTTATTAGCTCACTCTCTTTGCATTCACGTTATTCAGGATGATGCATCTGTGTGAAACCTTTTTAACACCCAGAAAATTGTTCAACAACACTTACATACTATTGCATAAGAGATTTTATAGCTTCCAAAAGCGCAGCTCTTTAAGTACACAAACATGCTTTTATAGTGCGGAAACTAAAAAAAAAAATCATTTTCAGAGGATGGCTAATGAGTTCCGGGATTTCCCCTTGATAAATTTTCTATGACATATCAGTAAACCGAAGATGTTTTGCTGAACGAAGAAATCAGTAAAATGTTAACCGCAAATGTATTTGTTATCCATTATCAAGTATCATCAGCGTCATTAAAACCGTTTTTCTGGTTATGCTTTCTCGTTGGCAGCACTTGGTCAAGGGTTAGAAAAGATCATGGTCTGTTTTAACACAGAAAAAGTTATTTTTCTTTCTGAAATGTTGATCTTTTGGACCTCTGTTGCCTAAACCTAAGAAGAGGCCTGAGCCTGGACTTGACCCCTGTCCTGCACTCAGCAATGGTAGTTGTTTCATAATGAAGACACTGTACTACATTTACCTCTAAGGAACTTAAAAAAAAACTTTTTCCAGCAGTCCACAAGTGTCCAAAAAGCACTGGTGCTGCAGGTTTAAGAACAGAGTCACAAGTCAGGAAACACATAACACAAAATCCTGTGTCCTGCAGACAGAATAATTTGGGATCCAGACAGTCTTTGAGGATCCTGAAAATATATTAAAAACAGCTGTAAGGGATGCTTTTATGAGATTGCTAGGGATTTGTCTTTCAGAGAAAGAGACCCTCAGCTTTATGACGTGAATATACTAATAATACATGAAAAGGCACAAACAGGGGTTATGTCAAGATAAAAAAAGAAGTGGATGGGGGGGGGGGGTACCTACCAATGGGCAAAACCAGGAAAAAAGGCAGCCAGCACAGAATAAAGCAGCCGACAACAATGCCAAGAGTCTTGGCTGCCTTCTTTTCTCTTGAGAACTTCAAAAGACTCGGCAGAGAAAAAGTGGCGTGTTTATGCCTCGTGGTAACCTCGTTCTCATCCTCCTGCTTCACCGTCTGAGCAGCATTACCCCTGTGAATCCTCAGCATCACCCCCTCTGTCTCAACTCCATCTCCCTTACTTCCCTCACTAAGAGTTTTTGTCTCTCTCCTTGCAACAGTATAAACACGGCAGTACATGGCCAGGATGATGGCCAGAGGTATATAGAAAGATCCCAGCGCTGAGAACAGAGCATAGCCCGGCTCCTCCGTAATTCGGCACTCTGTTTCATCTTCTGGGTCGGGCTCCTTCCATCCAAACAGAGGGCCCACAGATATAGCTGCTGACAGTCCCCAGAGAGCAGCCACCGCAGTCAGGCCTCGTCTCCCTGTAGCAATGGCAGGGTAGCGCAGAGGATAGCTGACCGACAGGTAGCGGTCGATAGAAATGACACACAGGCTGAGGATAGAGGCAGTGCAGCAGAGGACATCCAGGGCGGCCCAGACACTGCAGAAGGACCGACCAAACACCCATCTGCCGAGAGCCTCTGAGGTGGCGGAGAAGGGCAGGACAGCGGAGCTGAGCAGCAGGTCTGCCGCTGCCAGGTTGGCAATGAAATAGTGTGTCACAGAGCGCCACTGGTGGTGGAATAACACTGACAGGATGACAAGGATGTTGCCAAGGACCCCGAACACCGCAAACACCACCAGCACTATCCCCAAAACCACCACTTTGGTCACGTCCACCTCTGGGTAGGCGGGGGAGCTGCAGTTCGGACAGCGTTCTGCCCCAGAGAAAACAGTCATGTTCTCAGCAGGAACCATTGTAATCTGTTGGGGGGTATTAAGTTCTTGCAGATTGATGACACTCAGGCGACATCTGTTCCGTAATTACTACAGATTCAGTAACTCTTCCCTTTTCTGCTGCTCCTAATGCAGAAGATAAAAGCTTCTCCTGCTGCATAAACTGCCCTTCAAGTTAATTTGCAGATGCAGTGGCTGTTGTCAACATGCCACCAATCACGTGGCCTTGGCAAGGGTTCCTTGGCAGAATGTCATCTTTAGAAAGAGAAACACTGCGACTGTTTGTCACATCGAGTCCAGAATAGCTTAATAGAAACAACAAATATTCATGCTTGATGTGGCAGTCGCCGGTGGATTTGGGATGTCACGTCCAGCATGAAAGGCTTTATTGCAGGAAACCTGTTAAAACAAGAACAGAGATAAAACACATTTACTAACACATTCATATCCAAGGATTTTATGAAAACCCAAAACAGGCTCATTACCTTATGCTTACGAGCAAATCAAAACGTCACACATAAAATAACACATTAAGGTAAACTGCTGAAAAAAAACAACTATTGCCCTACAGCCCTCAGTCATGATTAAAAGCTAAAAATACAACTTAATAGTCTCTATTTTAGAGGACACAGACTCTCTATTTGCAAATTATTCACCCTTCATTACAGATGCATTAGAGAAAACAGAGGCTAAGCTTCAGTGAGCTAAGTGGCATTCACAATTTCTTTTCATCCAAAAAAACATTACAGCCTACTCGTCGTTTTGCCTCTGCAAAGCAAACAACTGACAACCATCAACCATCCCCTTATTAATATCCGATTCTGGCTTAACCTTTATTTAACCAGGCAGATCGATTATAACAAAACATCTGTTTGTAACGCTGTCAGAAAGCGTAGAGGTGTGTGGCAGTGAGGGGGGTGGCGAAGATTATAATAGAAAAGAGAGAAAAAAAAGAAAAGATGCAAAATATAATCAAGAACAACAGGGTTAAAGACAAGGACACCACAGAAGCAATAATAATCCCTGGGGGGGAAAAGAAAATCATCTGTGGCATTATGAGAAAACCAGGCAGCCATGCAGAGAATACAAAGATAAATGAAAGCGGAGATTTTTTTTTTAAGAGCAGACATTCAGACGGAGCCTCTGATGACTTCCTTGAAGGTCTTAGAACTGAGCTCTAACTCAACCGCCGAATGACAGGCCAGGAATTGAACCTTGAGGAGGGTACTATATTACCGAAGACTTATGGCGAAGACTTCGGCTACCGATAGTCCCACTCAGTACCACTCTCACTGTACGTGTTGGAGAACTGGGATGTCAGCGAGTGAGATAAACCCCAGGGAGGGAAAAAAACAGAACCAAAAAGCAGCTGAGATAAAGCCTTTGGAGAGCGGAGTCACGCTTATCACGTGTTGGTGCAGCATCAAAACATTTGATCACGCCACATCCCACCACGAGGCGGAACAGAATTCACCCAAATAAAAACCTGATGCTGGGATCAGTAGCCACAGGGGCAATGGAAATGAAACAGGCAGTGAACTGATATCTCCGATTGTTTCAGCAGAAGAGTTAAGCGCAGTGATATTTCCAATGCATTTTTGCAGGTAATGAGATTTCTCTGTGCGGTGAAGCGCCTGTGCAAAGAAGCAAGAGAGTCCATCTGAGTTTGAGGACTTGTGCTACTGTAAAAAAAAAAAAGAAAAGAAAAAAAAAAGAAAAGAAAATAGATTTACGAAGAGGTACAAGAAGTGGAAACAATTCCAGAAAGGTCAAGCATTATTATCCAGGGAAATGCAAGAATGTATTATTACTCTTCTGCAGCTCTGCAGCACCGTGCTTTACATTTCAAAACAGAGCAATCTATAGCTGAAGGCAAAAAAAAAAAGTTAGAAAACACGAGCAGCAATTCTGGAACAGGTGATACTTTTATGTTCTGAAGCTGTTTATCTAAAACATTTTGTTTACATGCGCTGTGTTCACCCCGAGGCTTAAAAAACATAGCTTCCTCTCTGAACATGTCTCTCTTCATGTCTTTCCCCCGTTTAATCCATGCCTGTGTTAGTATGGAAGTACAAAGTGATTACAGCGTGGTGACAAAATGATGAAGAGGTGTGAGATGTGTTAAATAACCTTTTTTTCGGTCTGCTCCGTTATTGACTGCCGTCCCACCCTTTCGGTGAGCTTTTGCTATATTTTATTCTTAATTTACTTCCTCCAGGAAAGGAAGACTGTCAAACAAAATGAAAATGCAGTTCAGCCGCCCGTGTTTTGACAAAAGGGCGTGGGAGTGCAAGAACAGGCAAGACACGTTCTTACATACAACTGTGCAAGTGGCACAAACTCAAGTGGCAGCAAACAAAACGTCCACGTTCTGATCCTTTCATTCATTTGTCAAGCAAAAATACCAAATATTTTCTCATTACAGCTTCTCAAATGTGACAATTTGCTGCTTTTCTCTAGTTTATAGCATCATAAATCCAATACCTTGAAGTTTTGGACTGTTGGTCACAAGAAAACAAGCAAGTTAAAAACATTGTCCTCTGAGAATTTGGCTTGCTCAGTTCAATTCGAAGATATTCCATAAAGGCATTTTTCTTTCAGCTGTCCAGCAGCTCATCCCAGCAATGAGTCCGCATACATCCCTTATTCTCCGCAGGATGATATTTGATTAAAAGCTAACAGCGAACATCATTACACTCCCATTTACATCTAAAATTCAAAGGTGCATTGCTCATCTTACTGCATTAGTGGACCTCATGGAAAGATGGTGCTTTGCCCTTGAAGAAACTTTTCCCTTCTCCGTCTGAGTGGCCTTTACAGAAGTGAAACAAGTCAGCCAATTAAATCTATGATTGGACTCATAATTAGGATTTTGTTTTAGGACAGAAAATATTTAGCGAGCATATCAAATGGCTTAATGTAGCCTGACCGTGGGCACATTAAATCATAACAGCGCTTTATAGGCACAGGACAGCAGTGTTACCACAAGGGTAATGTGCACATCATTAACATGAGTCTTCTTGCCAACATTTCATCTATGCAGCAGATCAGGAGGGCCTGATCTATCACTCTGTATCATACAGGCTGTCATCGTAACCTCATTATCATAGTCTATGTTTATCATTACCTGCTCACCTACTATCTTTTGTGCACAAGGGCTTAGGCTGCCATTATTTTCATTCTTTTTTCTATCAAGTACTTGTGGAATGTATCAATTTATTGTTTAATGAAATATGAATGCCAGATTTTCCAAATGGTGAAAAAATGGTCAGTTTCCAATTTCTTTAGTACATACAGACATAGCAACAGTTCAAAATCCACCTCAAAAACAAATTTACATTATAAATCAGAGAAATGAAGCAAATCCGCACATTTGACAAGCTGGAAACATCAAACATTGTCAAAAGAGCTGAAGCCATAATTCACAACTATTCCTAAATATTTAAAATATTTCTCCACAATTCCACCACTCAAATTCCTGGATTTGGAAATGAAAGTTTCCTTCGGGTCGCAAACGTCACATCAAACATATGAAATCCGGCATCTTCCTCAAGCACACACATGAATCTCCTCAACATAGTAATCCATTCAGCTAGCTGGCAATGTGGGCCACTGTAGACTTCATATATCATTTGTTTCGACAAACACTGTAAGGTAACAGTTTCTGTCAGCTCTCTGGAGCAGTGCACTGTCATGATGAATTACTGTACATTTGAAGTTCATTTCTAAAAAGGCTGCGCTGCTGGAGGGGGGGGTTCTGAATTATTTTCATAATTCAGAACCTCTTGACATGAATCATATTGTTTTATCAACCTTGAATAATAGCTTCACAGTGACCTACAGAAAGGACAGTTTGCTGTTTTATCATAAGCTTTCCTACCTTTAGGGACGGAGGGTGTCGTATGCTCCACAGATTGTAAAGCAAATGTGTGATCTTGGGCTTTATAAATAAAAGTGACTTGACTTTCATGCGTTTGAAGAGGCCGTGCTGTTAGTGTTTATTGCCAAACAGTAAATAAAGCCCAGAGAATTATTTAATTTCCCTGAGCTTCAAACCACAGGCTTCTGCAGCCTCTCCTACAACCATTCATCATTTTCTTTATATTCATAAAATATTCATATTTCCCATTCCTAATCTGTATTTATAGACTAAGGAGGCCTACCTGTTGAGGGGGGGGTGTTCTGAATATAAATCTAAATGAGCCAGTTCATTATAAACACGAGCTCTTTCAGCATGTTTTGATATGAAAGGAATAAACACTCAGCATTAGGTGCTATGAATTTGAATGATCAACTAACTGATGGTGACAGGTAAGCAATTCTCACCATGTGCTCATCAGTAGCCTATTGAGAGGAGAAAAAAACCCCAAACAATCAAAACATTCTCCACCTGATTAAAAATCATCACAAAAAGATCACAATGAGCCATTATGGAAATTAGAAGCCACTTAGTCTGTGAGTGAAGTGAGCAGAGGAAAAATAAAAAGAGGAGTCTTACCTTCTTCAGACAAACATCTCACTGCACTGCAGTTTTTGGAAAAAAAAAAAAAAAAAAGGGAAACAATTCAGCTAATTTTCTCTGAGAGCGGCCCCGCGTTGTTATGTCAGCCGCTGTCGACGGCACTGGGAGCTTGGCTCCCTCCTGCCACCCTCCTGCCTCGTCCGGTGAGAAAGAGAGAAGTCACAGAGGACCACCCGACCTGATCCTCCCAGGCCCCGCCCCCTGCACGAGCTGCTCGTCTGTCTTAATTGACGCGCGTTCACGAGCCAACTGACAAAACTCATACACACACTTACTGCCCATTAATAATCATCAATAACTTAGGCAAACATATTTTTAGATGTGTAGAAGGGAGGCCTACCAAGTGATAGACTGCCACTAATATTGTCTGTGTTGTTACTCCTCTTTGCTTAGAGCTCCATTGTTAAAAGAAAAATGATTAAAAACACACCAGTGAAGCATGACATCGCACTGACATGTGACATGTTCCTTTATTACCCTGAACACACAGCATTCACTATACACTGTCTGGCTCCTGGAAATACAGAGCACCAAATGTGTATTAAACCTGCATGTAAAATAGCCTCAAACTGACTATTTTCGACTTGTGATTTGCAGGACAGGATGTTTATAATTTTACCTTTTAAATTTTTTTATTCATTATTGCCAAATTTCTACAATTTGATTTCGCTGATCTTTCCCCTGTGAAAAACAACGCGCTCCATGACAAGGTGACACTGTCCTCAGCAGAATAACAGCGGCTCTTATTGTTAGTTTAAACACTTAAAATGACCTTTGTTCGTGTTTTTCTGACAAGCACCTCTTGTGGCCATGAGAATAATGCCTGTTGTCTGTCAGGAGAAAAGGCAAGAGTACAAGTAAGAGTGGGGTTGGTCAACTCAGTGTCTGACTGGAACACAGGAGGCTCAAGTTCACATCCCGTCTACCCGCAGTCAGTGTTGGACTCTTTTGACCAGGATGACAAACTTTCTCTAACCTTAACAAAGTAATTTTAGTTTCTGAAAGGTACTTATTGCACAACTTGAATCAAAAACTGATGGCTAGATTTCCACAAATCATTATTCACTGTATGTATTCATAGTCTCCTGGGGGTGAATTATAATGTCCAAATAATATCCAAAGCTAATTGGCATATATTTTAGACAGCCTCCCAGAGGTTTCCCCTGTTGTTCCTAATTTAGACACTATGAACGTTCCTCTAGGACCAACATATGGCTCAATATTTGCACACAGGATATTTAACAATGTTCTGAGATGATTGCAATGAAATTTGCAGACTGAATTCATGCTCCCATAGGGAGGGACTGATGTCGGCTGATATGGCCTGGCTCATGGTTGGTGTTCCAATCCATCCCAGAGGTGTTTCAGGGTTGAGGTCAGCGCTCTGTACAAGCCAGTCAAGCTCTATCAAACTATTTCTTTGTGGATCTGGCTTTGTGTATTGGGACACTGTCATGTTGAAACAGGAGAGGGCCAAAACACAAACTTTGGTTGGAGACACACTGTTGGAAGGACTTCTAGTCAGTCAGGAGATGAGCAATATGTGAAGGGCCAAGTGCCGAAGGGGATGACTCAGTCCTGGTGGTGCCTTGCTTTTCTTTGTAGAGGGATTCCAGATCTACCAAACTGGGTTGGGAGGAGTCCAGTAATACCTCAAAGATGACGAATAGGCTATTTCTTGTCTCAGGTTGCTGTTTTATTGTTTAGAGATATTTTTGGCCTCTGCGGCGGCTCTATGACCTGACCACAGGTGTCTCAGATGCCGCTGAGGGCCCTGGTAGCAGTGTTCACTCGGAGATTTTTTATCCACATGTCTCGAATGGCAGGGTGATGCATCTTCAAACCTCAGAGTTGTCTCATAAGTCTGCTGCCGCTGGGTGTATTGATCTAGTTTATGGATCTTTCTAGTCTATGAGTTTATATTGCAACTCTCAATGTCTTAAAATTGTCCTTAGACGTCCTTGTCTTGACCTTGACTTGTAATGTTTTCTTGTTTAGAACTTGAGGAATTCACATTAATCACAAAAAGTGAAAAAAATATATATATTGCATATATATATTGCATTTCCTTTGATTTGTTCTTTCACCTCTGATTTAATTAACAACAGCAAGATTTGCCAGGTGTAGCTCACAATTTTGTTATCAATATTTGGATCGTTATGCTGAGTGTTGGCTTCAGTCAGCACATTGATATATAGTCCTGTCTTTGAGAACAGAGCAGAAACTGCCTATTTAGATTCATGTCATGGATACTGCACAGGAAGCAACCTCCCAGAGTGTTTTGAGGAACATAACAGCTATGCATATTTGGTGATGCGCCTGGTATTTTAAGATACTTTGCCTGAGCACAGAGCTGGCTAATGCTTGTGTGACTTCCACCTGACTGCATGGTGTAAGAGCGTACACTTTGTTTTGCCCAGGCCTGGCTCTGCAGAGGCTTAGAAATTATATTCCATTGTTTCACTGTTTGAAATGAAGGGAAGTCTTGATGTCAGTGTTTTTTTTTTTTTTCATGTTAATTTTTTTAGCCCTCTGGCAGTGTGGCTCCATGGAGGTCAGGCTGTTGGTCCACCACAGAATGAAATATCTAAACGACTGTTGGATGGATTCAGTTTTGTACAGACATTCAAGGTCCCCAAAGACTTTGACGATTCCCAGACTTTTTCATCTAGCACCACAAGCAGTTCGAAATTTTCAATTTTTTAGTTTTCTAGTTAGTCTCATCCTCTACTGAAAGGATTGGCACTTTCTTTGCAGACACTCATGGTTCTCAGATGATGTATCCTTATGACTTTGGTAATGCTGGGGATTTTCTTCTAGTGCCGCCATGAGGTTAACATTTTTGAATGAAATTTCCAGACGACTATTGGATTGATTACCTTGAAGTTTTGTACAAAGTTTATGTTGACTTTGGTGATGAGAATACTCCAGATCTACATTCCCATCAGCCCCAGCTGTGGTCTGGATTTAGTACTTATTAGCAAATGCTTACATGCTTAGCTATGTTTGCATAGCTAGACATAAGTTTGCACACTGACGTTAGCATTTAGCCTAAAGCACTGCTTTGCTTATACAGACTTACCTGAGCCAGTCTATACAAAGTGGAGGGAAGCTCATCTGGGCCTTTCTTCCTGCACTGAGACACATCTGAGAGACTGACTAAGGGCAGTCTTCGTTTGATTTAACTCTTCATATTTATGTAAGGGACTAAGGCATGAAGGAATTTTTTATTTTATTTTAAGGTACAATTGCCAAGAAACATGTATTCTAGTCATCTACTGTAGTCCCATGTCGTTGGAAGGTTTGGTGTATGTAAGTGCTACTTGAAGTGGAGAGATATTGTTCAGATTTGACAAAAAAAGAGGGAAAACTGTCTTTAAAGAGATGTATTGTAAAAGTACCATCATTTTCCAGGTTTTAACTCTGGAAAATGATCACCAATAAACGTCATCGATTGGATGCATCCAACCTAGTTTACCTTGTTGGTGAAGTCTACATACAGTACAGTATTCAAATTCTCAAAGAGAGGTAAAATAAATTTCTTTACACATCATAGTCCAAAATCTTACAGTAGAATTATGAATCTGTACATTGACCTACAAGTGCAGCCCTGCATATATATATATATATATATATATATATATATATATATATATATATATATATATATATATATATATACCCCAATAAAGGCAGGTCAGCTGAAAGTACAAAGAGTTTTTCGACTTTGAATTTTGATGGCAGTGATATGCCAGGCTGACTGTGAAATCTAAAAAAAACGAACCAGAAAACCAATAGACACACATGCTGTATTGAAGGGAACAAAAACAGAAATAGAAGGAAATTTTGGCTGGTGACAAAACAAACGCCAGTAAACATAAAAACAATGCGGTCTCAAGACACACACCTTTAAGGTATGTGTCAAGTTTCCATGTGGAGGATCTAAGGAGTGTAAACACAGAGAAGCCTTAAGATGTTTTTTGGGGAAGAAATGTTTGTTTTAAATCTTATTTCCCAACCTATACACTCATCTGCATCAGTCAAGTTCAGATAAGATGGAGACTATGTGGAGTTGTGTTCAAAAGCTCTGTGTTCCTGCCCTGAAATGACAGCCTGACATTTCTGTTCAAAGTTTAGAAAATGGCTCCAGCTCTCACAGAGCACTTTAGACTTCTCGAAGTCTCTAAGTCTAAGTGAGTTTTTTCTTCTTGCTATTTCCTGCTGTCTCGACTTGTGGAATCATCAAAGTCAAAGCAGCTTGCTAACCTGTGATTTTGATATTTTAGCTTGCCTTTAATGCCTGTTGTTTGATTTTTGTGGATTATTAAAGTGGGCACTGAGTAGTTAGCCATCTTGCATGTGCTTTATTGTGTGGTTTGAGTCACCTTAGCTCACTGTGAGAGGGTGAATTGAGTCATGTGGTGGTTTAGGCATAATTTGCCTGCCTGTTTTCTGACAATTTCCACATTTTATGCATTTTCTTTTTGTTTATTTCATATTTGACTCGATTTGACACGAGAGTATTAACTATATAATTTATTCCCCCTAGTATAAAGGAGATCAGTATTTTATTCATTATTGTAAATAAAATGTATCTTTAGGTACATCACTCTCTGTACTTGGTTCCAGTTTATTATAGGTTTTTGTGCATTATCATTAAGTTATGAAGGATATATGAACAAACTCCTCCTGTGTAAAAACCTTCAGAATGTAGATAGCTATAGATAGGAATAAAACTAGAAGGTTTGGTGTATATAAGTGCTACTGAAGTGGAGATTCATGGTTTAAACTATGAGAAAACTGCCTTCAGTAATATACATTGTAAATGTTCATACATTTTGCAGGACCCTACAGGTAAATAGGGTAATAGGGTACATTTTCTCTCCACAGAATAGCTCAAAATATCAAAACTGACCAGTGCATAAAAAAAGTTTTCGTCTGCAGTGTCTGCAATAGAAGTCTACAGATGAAAAAAAGATTTTTTTTTCCACTAGTCTAGACACGTTATGTAAGCAAAATTGCCCAGAATTTCAAAATTGACCATTGCATTTTATGTATTTATTGTTTTGCTTATAATATCTCTATGAAAGATGTGGTTAAAGTGTGTCAATACATGATTGCACAGGGTTACCACACAAGCTATTAAACTGACAAGTGCAGCCCTGCATGTATATTATAATTTAATGATGAAAAAAATAAAACCCTGATAAAGGCAGTTCAGATGAAAGTGCATGAGGAATAAATCCTATTGGAGAAGAGTTCTGCGACCTGTTGAATTTTGATGGCAGCAATCTGCAGATGGCTGGCTGTGTAAGAAGAGTAAACACAGAGAAGCCTTAAGCTGTTTTTTTCCTTTTTTTTGTGAAGACACATTTGTTTTAAATCATATTCCCGAACCTATAAGCTTATTTGCATCAGTCGAGTTGAGACAATGAGGAGTTGTCTTGACAAGTTCTGTGTTCCGGCCCTGAAATGATGATTTTTGTTTAAAGTTTAGAGAATGACTCCAGCTCTCGAACTGCACTTTAGACTTCACTAACAGAGGTGTTTCTTCTTCTTGCTATTTCCTCCCCTCTTGTTCCTTGATCTTTGTGATTTTCAAAGCCAAACCAGCTTGCTGACCTGTGATTTGCTGCCTGCAAAAGGACTCTCACGCTGGTGCTTCTGCAATAACAGACAGATATGACTTTGTTGCCCTGAATTTGATCTAAAAAAGATCAGACTTTATGGTTATCCAGTGGGCAGAGATGTTTCTGTTTGTGCTATTCAGCTCCTGCCTGTAGTTTAACCTGTTATCTTTCTCAAAATAAAAAGGAAAAAAAGGAAAAACAGAATAAACCATTTCACTTTAAAGGTCAGGTACCTCGCCTTGGGCAGACAGGTATCTCAGTAAGCTGCTAGTGCACTGTAGCGCTCAGGGCATCCTCTCATAACTGATGTTCTCTTCCATTTGCAGACTTCACACATTAAACTGATTTACATTTTGGGAAAATCCTACTCTCCCCTTTCACTGCCAGGGGAATGTTAACGTGCACGGCTCCAGCCTCCACTTGGCAGAGTGAAATACATTTTGTTGTTATCAGCTTCACTTGGTTAAATGCTAAATTATTCATAGGGAGGTAAAGGCTTGTCCTCATGAGATTAGTCTGCCTAATTGTTCATCCAGTTTGCTGCTTAAATGCAGGAGTGAGGCTGGCTGAACACCAGCATCCTGGATGATTTCTTTAATGAGAAAAAGAGACATGACATTCAGAAACTATTTACAGAACTCCTTAAACTTTTAATGTACTTAGCTAAGTGATGATGGCTACCTCCAGCTTCACTGCCTGGGGAAATTGAAGAGAAATTGGGCATCAAGCTGAGAGATGTTTCCTCCTTTGTTTGTATGTTCACCTCTGTAACATTCTATTGACATTTAGGAAAATAACTATTATCCAATTTTGCATCAGACTCACAGCCCATATTACCCACGTTTCTCTTTAATTTCAATTCCTTGGTGCACCTTTCAGAAACTTTGTCTCCATCATTCAGTCCAAATCTTTGTTCTGTGCCTTATTGTCTTGTGCATTGGACTGTTTTCAACCTCCTCCACAATATGCAGATTTGTTCTTTCTCATTGCAGTTTTGCATTAGCAAGTGATACAGTACCTCTTATTGCTATCAAATATGGTATTTTTTCAGCCTTTCTTCCACCATGTCCTGGGGTGGGTCACTATCCACAACAATACACCATTTCTAAATGTCACAGCTGTGTTCATTTGGGCTATAAAATAAAACCACGTATTGCATTTGGTATGATGTTTGCGTAAACATAAAACTGTCATGCCGGCTGCAACTGATGATAAACACATATGGAGCGCTCGGTTAACCGCTTGGGGGCTTCTTTTTGTTTTGTTTGTCCTATGAGTCAGTCCTGAAGAGCTCAGTGCACAAGGTTGAAGGAAGAGGGAGCGACACTGCGGTTTCATGTCTGTCTGGTGGATGGATATTTGTTTGTCACACTCAACTCGAAGACGATGCAAATAGTTTGCTGAATTATTTAATATGGTAATTTTTATTCTGCCTTATTGCCAAATGTCGGCATGAAGATGATGAGATGTGTGCACGCCTACCAGGCGAGTGTTTTTTTTTTTTTTCAAACACTGACTCAAATGACTAGAGTAATGTGAGAGGGTCTTTTAGCCTCTTTTAGCTTTTAATTGTTTTGGTTTTGCCAATACATCCTGCCTCATTTAGTATTTAGAAGCTAGCATGTGAAGACATTTCACTTAACGCTTAATGAGACAGATATTCGTATCAGGAGTAAATCTCCTGAGGAGTAGATATGGACTTTCATTCATTAGATGGTCACAAACAAATGCTGAAGTTGCACTGTGTCTGCTGGATGTATAATTAGGTGAATGTTTACATGCTTCCATGCTCAATAAAACAATTTAACAAGGTGATAATGCCAGGGCTGTTTGTGTGTCAGCTTGTTTTAAAATACTTTCTTTCCCAAGAGGCCCAAACTCTATAAATGCAGCTTTAATACCGCAGTAGAAAAACAAAAAGCTCCATGATCTGCAGTTTTGAAAATGCTCTCACCTAAAAACACTACACCTGTGAGTCTAGCAGGCATGCATTATTATTTTCCCGGCATGCTCTGCAATCCACTTAATACCCTAACTAGCTGCCACTCATGCGGCGAAAGCTTGAGCTCTGATAGTTGAGCGAGGTGCAGCCCTCTTGTGTCGTTTTTAATAAGAGGCTGATGGTGCACTTCCATCCATTAAACGTATGACACACTGTGCACACAACAAGGTAGAAGTTTCTAAGCAATGATGTCAATCCTAATTTGATTTACTGCACTGGGCATGGCTCTGCAGAGATGCTGGCGGATGCCTGTGATACCAGGGGAGTTGTTTGGGGTAAAAGATATAGTGGGTCCAATTAATCATGGCATGAACTTAGAGATGGGCAAGTGGAATTTAAAATGAGCACTTTTGTTTCATTAACTTATAAAGCCTCTGGGGTTGACAGAAAACCAGGATATATACATCAACAGTCAGAACAAGAAGAGGAAGAAACACAAATGGAATTGAAATTGGAAACAGCCCATGGCATGCAATTAATGGCAGAGACATGGCTAAGCCAACTTGAAGAATGTCTTATTAATTTCTGCCAATACTGTGGCTTCTACATTTTTCTGAATAAGCAAATAGAAAACTGATTCAGTCTGTACATGACTATGATAAATCATTAGGCCATTTGACTTTTTAAAAATTTCCTTATTCATTATTCCATGAATATATTCATGATTCACACCTAGATGCGCAACAGGTTACTTGATGCGTTTAGAACTGCTGCATACTGAAAATCAAATTTAATCCACCGCCAGCATTTAAAGGGGAAACAATTGAAAATGTTAAACAATAATACACAAAAATCCATGTGTATCTTCCAAACATATAGTGTTCTATACTGTCATATACTGTATAAACTGTACACACCACACTCTGTATACCTACAGTAAATCTAAAGGAGAAACAATACATTCAGATACCGGTTAAGCTAATTACACCCAGCTAAAACTAATGCCCTGTACAGAAATTCTGCCTCATGAAGATTAGAAATACGTTGATTCTACTCTATTCTTATTGGTGCCTTGGAATTTTATTGTGTCAGGTTTTTCTAATATTTTGTCTACATGTAAATGGGATGTAAATGGAGTGCTGATGTAAATGCATGCCTACATAAACCCCTGAAAACTGAAAATCACAAAAAAGTGTAAAACGTAAGATAATATATTCCCCATATTATTTCTATTCACACCTTCACAGTTTTAAAAAAGAATGAGCAGAACAAAACGATACAACACAACCGAAGGAACATTATAGGCCCTGTCGAGGTGAACAGGATGTCCTGCCAGCTCTGCCACAGCAGGCGAGGCTCCGTGTTCATCTCAGGAGTTTTTCTTTATGACTGCTGGAGCAACAGCAGAGTGAACATCTTGTGAATATAAAGAATAAAATGGTGCGGGCCCTGTAATATTTTCCATAGTAGCAGGTATACCTTGGCAACGTGTTCGCTTTCAGTACTTTTTGATGACCGCCGACTGAAACAGGTTTTTGCGTTATTAAAGTGCCACCAGGCGTTTGATAGATGGTTTGCTGCATATGCACTGTGTACCTCAAGAGTTTCTGTTCATTTGATTGTATCTGTGTTATTAAATGTATCCGACTGGCTATTGAACAATGAAGAAAAAGTTTGGGACTTTTTTTCCCTTTCTTTTAAATACAGGTAATCTAGCTGAGCAGAGACATTTGTAAAACTCAGAAAGTTTTCCTGGAGTCACTTTTAACTAGCATTTTACTGTGCTCCCCGAGTTTAAACCTGTTCATAAATTGTGGAGGGGTCCGGCGTAGTGCTTTTTGATTTAATAAAGAAAGGAAGATATGTCATTTGAAGTGTAGGTGGTATTTCATTTTGTTTGGCTTGGATGATAGTTATGATATAAAGTTTTTTTCCACAGGTCTTTTCTCTTAAATTGCCCATTTCTGTCTGGATTTCTCACAATGATCAAAGTAGTGTAGTCGTGACTCTTCTGTCTTATTTATGATAGTATAGAGTTCATATTTGAGCACAGTAAGTTCTCTGCAAATGTTCCTGGTTTCCTGCCATGAGCAGAAAGACAGTCAGCTCCAGGCTCAACATGGTCTACTTGCAGTGTCTGTAGATGGAAAAGGCTCATTCTAAGCTAACAAAAAGATTTTTTATAAAAACATAATTATGCATGTTCCATTTTGGCCACATTTTGTAATAGAGCCACCTAGACTTTACACATTGGACCTTTTGAAAGTATTGAATTCAGGATCAGTGTTGTGCTACAGTACAATGTGAAATGTGTCATATGAATACTGTTTCCTGTGAGACCTTAATATTTATGTTTTTCTAGCAGCGTGGCTCTATGGTTTGTCCATGAGGTGGTCGGTTGAAATAGCTCAACAGCTGTTGGATGGACTGACATAAAATTCTGTACAAGAAATCTATAAGGCACCACCAATATGTCAAAGTTTTTATTTATCCAATGAAATGTCTTAACATCGTACATGGTACAAACATTCATTGTTCCCAGAGGTTGAATCCTGGTGACTTTTCCTTTTTAGTTCCTTTTTGTGCCACCAACACATTGTTTCTACTTACACTACCAGTCAAAAGTTTGGACACACCTTGGTTTTTCATTTATTTTCATTGCAAATTCTTACTGAATTTCATAGTTCATTCATAGTTTTGACGCCTTCAGTGAGAATCTACAATGTAAATAGTCATGAAAATAAAGAAAAAACATTAAATAAGAAGCTGTGTCCAAACTTTTGACTGGTAGTGTAGATGTTCACTAACTATTGGATGGATTGTCGCAAAATTCCCCCTCTCAGGATAAACTTTGTGACTCCCATCACTCCTTGAACCCCATCAA
The DNA here is from genome assembly GCA_014281875.1 of Nibea albiflora. Lineage (NCBI taxonomy): Eukaryota > Metazoa > Chordata > Actinopteri > Sciaenidae > Nibea > Nibea albiflora. The sequence goes on from CM024803.1 coordinate 5,765,472, forward strand.
GTCAAAACATTTTCATTGGTGCAATACTTTGATTTACATTGATGTACCTACAGATCCCACTAGTGTCAACTACTTTGTCTTTCATAGAAATTAGCAAATATTTGCATGCTGGTGGCAAATTAGCCAACTGTTAGTATATAGCGCCGTAGATGTTAGCATTTTCTATAGTCTCATTATTACCTAAATATCATTATGCATCAACACGCACAACAAAACTTGTACTGCTGTACCTGAAGCTCTGAAGTCTGTGAGTAGTGCAGCTTCATGATTTGTCTTCGAAAGATCATTTATAATTGCATCAGTATTTCCTGAACTGTGTGAACTCCCTTCCTATCTGATTCTGACTCCCACTGATAGAAGAAATGTGCCTGGAGGAGGGTGGTTAATGCTGATGATAGTGTGCAAAGGCTGTGTTTAGATTAGTTTAGCACTGAAGCAATCATTAGTAATAATTTCTCCTCAGTTGATATTGAACTTATGCATTCCTCCTAATCAGACTGATAAATGTTTTTATTGCCTTCAAATCTAAACATCTGTATCTAGCAAATCTATCTGACTCTCAGCTGGTACAAGTATTAGACACACCATGGAAAAAATCAATTTCAAGTGGAGATTGTTGCTTTGTGGAAAAGTGTTGCTGACAGTGGGACCTTAAAGCACATACAGAACACTGGATAATATGGTCAAAGTCACAAAGTAACAAATTAACCCTATGCTAGTGCACAGTGCATTCACATCATCAGGATAGAAATGAGTACCAAAGTTTAAAATGTTTATTAAAGGCTGCAGTATATATATATATTCTATGACAGAGCTGAGGAATGTGCGTGGGTTTGAAGGATGAGCCATCCTTTCACTGCTCAAACTGAATTGTCTGATGGGTATACTGAATACATGTATTTATATATTTAGAGAATCACTCTTAGCAATAGCAATATCATCAAACATCAGCATTCATATCAATTTAAAGTGAATTATGTCATGGACAATCTTCTCATCTCCAACTGAAAGACCTTTTTCTGAAATTGCAATGCTGTTTACTATCCACTTAAACATCTGGAGAGCATATGAGCAAACAGACTTAAATGCAATTACAGAGAGAAGTACGAGGGATGAAGCAGTAAACATACTGTATAGGTATGAATCCACAAATAAAGAGACTGCAATGGACATTTTATAGAAAGAAAGAAACAGCTTTGACAAACTGAAGGATGATGTGTTTCTTTGAGGACAGCATGCCTGGAATTTTGAGTGGATTGTGAAGATGTCTAACCTTCAGTTACCACTCGTATGCATTCATGGAGTACATAAATCTTCAAGACAAAAACTCAGAAAAAATAAGAAAGCAATTTAACTTTACCTAGCTATTTTGTTATTCACTGAATGACAAAGGTGTGCTTTTTTAAAATCAGGAAAACCAGTGACTAAGGGCCTCCGTTGTTAATGTGAGGACATTGAAGGACACATTTCTGGACAATGCACCGAATTCAAGGATGAAAAGACATATTTCAGCAGTTTCTGTTTATTGTGTTAATTCAATAGGTTTGCAGTATCTGTTATGCAACAGGTAGACTTTCTCTGTTATTTTTATAGCTATAGAAAAAATTGTATTTAAACTGAAGTACCGTTTTGAGGAACTTCCTTACATTGTATTGTATTCTAATTTTTATTCTGCATACATATAATAAATAGATACTACTTTGTTGTGATATTTATTTCACAGCTTTCACATCAGTGAATATTGCTTTAATCATCCAGTATGTCGACGGACAATTTGGACATGAAGCCTGTGAACCACAACAGGATGGCAAACAGGACGTAATCCGCGCGCATGCGCACTGCTCGATAATAAGGAAGGTGACGTAGATTAGATGGATCAATGACAACAAAGTAGATGTGGCACTGTGGAGGAGCAGCCTGCAAACATTCGCGCTGTTATTCCTCAAGTAAAGGTAAGGGAGGGACGAGGTGCTTGAAATAAAGGACTTCGATATAGACGCTTTCCTGCACGTCATGTTACGTTAGCTAGCGGGTAGCGTAAGTTGAGAGAAGCTAACGCTGCAGCTAATTACGTAACTTATGAGTGTGTATTAACTCAGCTATAAACAACTCAGTCGTCCACTCGGCAGTGAACCCCTTCTCTTTTACTTGTTTGCTGGACAAACCCGTCAGCTAATATAATGTAATTAATGCGTCTCATTCAGTGCTGTGTGTAATTAGCCACAGCAGTGATTTTTTTTTTCTGTAACATAAAATGGAGGACTAAGTCTTGTGAGAGATGCAGAGCTGCTTTCGTTTCTTTTTATGAATGTGTCATGGGGTAGAACTCCATGGGACGACACAGTAAGACTTGCACAGTTGCTGTAGCAGGAGGAAGTAATAATAAATACCACACAGGAAAATCTGTTTTTCTTGTTTCTTTGTTTAACTGTAATACCCATTTCTCACAGCAGCCCATTTGACATGCAGTAGCAGTCAGCCCAGGTGTTTCCAGTGATACTAATTAATGTTCAGTTCCATTTAGCGCAGCAGAGACTTTACAGCGAGGCAACATGCACCACCCTGACTCTGTTTGACCGGAATGGAACGCGACCTTAATTACTGTCATTGCCAACACCTGTGTTGACCCTCCTCTCTCGTGTCAAAATGGCTGCTATGAAAAAGGTCTGCCATCATTTATTTTGATAACTTACCTCCCTTCATTATGGACTACAGTAGTTCTGGTCTGCAAATCCTAAATGCCCGTATAGTACATTATCATAATTAATTATTTTATTCAAAGTCTGTTAAAATTAAAGGCAAATATTGGCACACACGCCGTATTATTCATGTGTAACTTTAAAACTCCTTGAGGTTGTCAAAACCTTCAAACTCCCACACACTGTTCTGAGGATACGGCCTCAGGATCCTGCGCAGTAGCTGCAGCACTGAAGGGAACCACAGTCAAATATATAATGCATGTACGTTCATGTACTAAACATGCACATTGTAAATTTTACAAAATACAGACAGGTGGCGATGTAAAATCCAGAATAAATGAGTTGAGAAATACTTAGACTGCAAATGCTGCTATACACATGGTTTAAAAAGTCTGAAGATAAAGCAGCTGTATATGCTGTGCAGTGGTATGTTAGGAACTCTCCCTCTGAATCCAATTCAGATGAACATGAGTAAATACTCCTCGTGTTTGTAATACTATTTTTCTCAGATAATAAAGGCACCATCCAGATACGGTTTAAACCACTTCTGCATCATTTGTGATACATTCACAGTATTCTCCTGCTGCAGAAAGTGCTGTATCTTCATAACAGCTATAACCTGAAGCTTTTCTTGTCACGGAGGCTCTGTGGCGAGTTTATGTGACAGCTGCTAGCAAAATAACAGAATGTTTTCGAAAGCTCCTCCGTACTCTGCTCGAGCAGTAACAACAGTTTTTATTCATGGATTCAGTCTCCAGCGGCGGCCTCAAGTGCGCAGATTCACAGTGCCAAAATCTCTAACATAAACAAAACGCACGCCTTGAGACAGATCACATGCATAGTTACACTTGTCTGCATGTGATACGTGATAATCTGTGAGTGTGTTATCTCTGTTAACGCTAACTGCCTTGTGTGGAATAAATGTATGGAATAGTCAGTGGTTAATATGAGCAGCAGCATTCCTCATGGCTGAAAAGGTGAGTTAGATTAAGACCAATCTATCTCATCAGAAAAATAATTAACCATCGATTTCTTTCCCTGCTACATGCTTATTGGTTCCTTGGAGTATAGGGGAGTATATAAGAACCAAATGCTTCAACCAGTCAGTTTTCAAAAGTCTCCTAACATAAGGTAGTGTGCTTCAAACATTTTTTTACTAATAAACACTCAAAACAAGGACAAGGTGACTGAATGTCTCTCTCTAACATTGAACAACAACATTGAAAATGAAGATTAAATGGAAGGTCGTGACAGAGTTGGCATTGTGGAAATCAAAAGAGGGGCTGAGTATTTTCAGTGAGCTTATTATTTAGTCTGCCAAATGTATTCACGTGGGTCACCCTTTACAGTGTTCTGTCTTTGAAAACAATTTTCTTGAAGTGGGGTTAGGGAAATATACAGATGAATATAAATTCATCTAGCATGAGGGATTTTTTTTTTTAAATTCAGTGGTAGCTACAACCTAACTTACCTAAGATTTCTGGTTGTATTGGGCCATATTTCTAAATCATGAGCCGCAAATACTAACGTTAAAGTCGAGAAATAAGGAAAGATTTCAGTGGAGATATTATGGATGATTACCTCTTTGTATCTCTCTTCCCAAGCAGCTCTGATGCGCTAATGAAAGCAGCCAGAAACAATATGTTGGGTGCTGGAACATCCAACAACAAGGTCAAATATTCTCGGCTGGCTGCTGATGAGGATGGTTACATAGACTTACAGGTAAGCGACTTCTTGTTCTTTGGCAACTCTCTACAAAAATTCAATTTTATTTATATAGCACCATATCATAACAAAGTTATCTCATGACACTTTCCATACAGAGCAGGTCTAGACTGTACTCTTTATAATATGACCTTATCTCCGATGTCTCATGCCACTCTGTAGATTGTTCAGAAGCCTGGTTATCAGTAAACCTTTTAGGCAATTAATTGGAGGCACATTGCAACGAACGACTTCCTGGAGAGGTGCCAGAGTCTATACCACAGGAGATATGAGAAGACGTCTGATAATAAATGACGTCTGTTCTGTGTCTTTTACACTTCACAGTTCAAGAAGAGCCCGCCAAAGGTCCCATACAAGGCGATTGCACTGGCCATATTCCTGTTTCTCATTGGCTCCTTACTGATAATCTTTGGAGCTCTTCTTCTGTCAGGAACCATACAGGTTGAGGTAAGTTTGGTCAATTAATGTAATAAAATATGTTTGGCAAATTTTGGAGTCAGTGTAGTGGAGATGTAGTTGAAATATGTCAAAATACAATTTTATATTCCGTTTCCAAAGATCTGATTTTCAAGCGCGTCACATTCTCCCAAAATGTTTGTTTTCCTTAAATCTGACAGTAAATCCGCTGTCGGGCTGTCAGACTTGTTCCCACAATACAACTCAGCTTCCATTTTATCCATTTGTGACAGAAATGTTTCTGTCGGAGCTGCCTGCCTCCCGTCGGTTCTGAGTGTAATTCTAGTTTAGAAGATGCAATGTATCTTTGTTTATGTCGCTCTGATACGTGAACGAGAAGCCTTTACATTTTTTACATGTTTTTCACTGTACGAAATGTGACTCTTGATACATCTGTAGATTTTGATTCATCAAGACTGGTAGGTAGAATAGTTTGACATTTGTCTTATTCTAATTCGCTTTTTGTTGAGACCTAATATGAAGCTATGGCTACAAACTAGTTAGCTTAACTGAGCATAAAGGATAGAAACATGGGAAAACAGGGAGCAATCATAAACTGGTCAAAGAATAAATAAACAAGAGTTAAATAAATTGCTCTCATCAGACTATGCCAGACTTTGGTACTTGACAGTTTTCCACACTGAGTGCTAACAGTACGAAAACATTTCAGTCAGTACAAAAAATACAATTTTTTGGAGTGTGATACCCAACCTTACTTAACACACAGGAGAGCCAACACAGCCGGCTTTAGCAGTAATTAAAACACTCACACTGCTGTTAATCTCGTCTTTAAATAGCTGTAATTGAACAGTTGTCTTGACATTTTATTGCCCTACTGCCAGTTTTTTTTTTTCTTTCTGCTGCGCTCTTGACTTTCCTGGCCACATTAGGTGTATGTGTGTGTTTGTGTGTGTGTGTGTGTGTGTGTGTGTGTGTATGTGTGTGTTTAAATATAACTAATGATTCTGATATTTTATACCTTGGAGTGCCAATTTTGGTGGATCCCCCTGCTGTGGTTTCTGCTTCCTTAATTCATGACTCCATGTGGGAGATAACAGAGTCTGCACATATTATATTTGTAATTATCAGTGGGAGGTTAATGTTAATGTTTTTTCCAGTCTTCAGATTGTGTTTGCAGAAAATTTGATCTGACATGAAGGCAGCAAAGTATTTGAGACGTCTACTTGCCAATTAGCCCACACAAGTTAGAATAGCATATCTAATGTCACAAATTATGCAAGGTTCAAGCAGTGGATTATGGAAAAAGGGATGCAGGCAGGTTCTACTGCAAGACATTGTAGGAGTTTTGGACTGAAAGAATGCAACCACAGAGAGTTTGTGTGTATTGGACAGCAGTGTTTCTGGTCAACTAGACTGATATGTCTTAAATGCACATTGTTCAATCAAAATAATGATGAAAACAATTCAGTCATTAAACTGAACAATCTTAACAGATGGTCCACTTACTTTTTTGTAGATGACTCATTTGTCATCACATGAATCCAACAGAGCAAACTCCATCTGATGAAATGCAGAAAACAGTCTTCTATAAGTGTTGTTGTACATGTTTTATCCTGATTGTGTATCCTGATTTGTAATTTCTTTGTTTTTTTGTCACTTAGCTGAACGGATCCTTTAAAACCACCTCACATACATCTCCATAGATGCTGCACATAGTTCAGACAAACACGTTTTTAAAGTGCTTACAACTACAATAAGGTGACACCCATTGTCAAGGCCAATGCAGCAGAGCATCTAAAAAAACCCCCCATAAAAACAGAGGGCTACAGTGACTCGGTGCACAAGAGTGCCATCTGGTGGTGGAATCAAACACTTGGCATTGACAGAGACTGCCTGTGCCTCCTGGTGGTTAGCTGCTATGTATATAAAATGAGAGCTGATTTCCATAAAACCAGACCTCAGACAGATGAAGTCATCATCTGTGTCGTTCCGGGGGTGCTGGCAGGCGATGTGTTGATAAGTATATTAAAGCCTGTTGAGCACATTAAGAACTGTGGGATGATTCTACCAGCACCACATTATTATTCAAGTATAGATCTACCAAAAATAAACTTGGAGGTTCCAAAGCTTTGTGGCTGTTAAAACAAAGAAATGTTTACTTGTATCCCCTCATCACAAGGCGTTATGTTGTTGTTTCCAGCATCCAGACCGCACCATTCCTGTCATCATCATAGGGCTACTTGTTTTCCTTCCTGGATTTTACCATTTGAGAATCGCTTACTATGCCGCCAAGGGTTACCGGGGTTACTCCTATGATGACATCCCAGATTTTGGCGACTGAGTCAGATGGCAGCTGCAGATTGGCGGGGGAATCCCATCCTTTTGTCACACTGTGTATCCTGAGACTGTTTCCTGCTGTTTACTTTTGAGTTTCTGAATGTATGTAACGAATAAGGCAAAAAATGTATCACTGTCCAGCCATAGAGCACGTGTTTGTCCACAGGTGCATTGTGCAGGATGTAAACTGTCTTGCTGATGTTTTAAAAAAAAAAAAAAATATTTTATTTGCTGCTCTGTGTCATATTATCCTCTACACAAAAAGCTTAACAGATGCGAAAAGCTTTACTGTATATATTCAGCAACAGTGAACCAAACACATGTAATGATTTAAAGAGTAGAGGATGCCAGCCTGCTACAGTACAGCGACATGTTGCTGATGTACAATACTCACTACTCATTCAAGTAAGGGATAATGTACAGCGATCATTGTTGCTGAAGGTGTTTATTTCACAACAACGACCTTCTCGCTGTATATTATCCAGCGTATTACACAGCTACTTACTAAAGAAATCAATAACTTGACACAAAATATTGATTTTATTGCTCCTGCTGTGACCCTCCAGAGTCTATGATCAGAACTCCATAGCAGCGGCCTGCTATTCAGCAATAACAAACTGCAGAATGCCATATTTGTCTAATCCGATTCCGAAGTATTTAGCAAAGTATCTCTTAAATAAGTGTAATAAGACACAATGTGAAACCTTGGATGAGTAGTGAAACTACACAGATGCCTTTTAACTTACTACTGCTCGAAAAACTTGGATGACTGAGAATCTTTGTGTTTTTTGTTGGTGTATCTTAAACAAATATTTAAATGTGACTGTTGTCATATAGGGGCTATATTTCTCCTGAAGGATTATATTTGCAGTACTATCCAAAGATTGAGTACTTTGTGCGAAGAACAGTCTATTTTTGGAATGAAATGTATTACTTTAAGTATTGTATAGTATCAGTATATAGTTTGTGCATACTCATTTGATTTTGAATATCAAAGAAAGATGTATTTTTACATGCACTTGCTTGATTAAAAAAAAATGAAATAAAAGATCTGATTGAGGATCTGAAACATTGTTTCTGTGATTCTTGATTCCAGCCAAGTTCTTTGTGAATTAAACCATTAAAAAATGAAACACGATGACACTTTGACTTTACATACAGAAAATATGGCATCAAGGCTCTGGGAACACACACTAAACAGCAAAAGTTAATAAATAGATCCAGAGCTTTCTTACTTTATGATGTAATTTGTCTTCATTTTATATAGACCCGATATTAAAGTAAAAAAAACAACAAAAAACTACTTTTTGTCCTGGTTTGGCCTCTAACATCAGGTAAAGGACACCCTCTTGTGGTTACCACTAAACTGGGTGCCATCAGGGGATTAAGGGCTAAAACAAAATTCTCCTTTTCATCTACTGCCTTCACAAACAAACTCTTTTCACATTTTTTTTTTATTAAATCTGCATTGGCTTAAACATTAAAGGAGCTTAAATGTCTGTGGTTGTAACTCACGTTTGATGTGGTTTGACTCCTTTGAACACAACAAGAGAACAGCAGCCAGGAGGGAGGACGGGGGAGGGGAGGACGGGAGGGGGGGGTTGGACTTTCGGGAGCTCAGCGAGGGAGCAGCAAAGTGCGGCGATGCTTCACTGTCACCTGTACGTGAAATGAACACCTGTTGCCGGCGTGTTTAAAAAAAAAAAAAGAAGACAACTCTCATATTTCAGGTATTGCAAACGCCACAAAGGAACAGGGCCTGGCTTTGGTCTGCTCAGTCAGTGACCTGATCTCCACACGGAGCAAACTGAGGCACAAGTTGGACCAAGAGGTACCTAACAAGGATGTGTTTTTAAAGAGGAAGTACGTGAACGCCTGCCAGGTACCAGAGCTACAGGTAGGATAAGTGTAAGACACTAGCAGTTAATGATGGTTCTGAGAGTGTTGCTGACACCCGGCAGCTTTGAAAGGATGAGAAATTAATGCTCTGAGCTCGTGCTGGCGGAGTGCGAAAATTTCCTCTCAAATCCCTTGAACTGTGGCATGCATTTAAACGTCAGTAATGAAGTCGGTATGGGGGCTTTTCATTATAGTGGGAAACGTGAAACTGAAGGGAAAGTTTGTGGCGCTTGAACTCGGCATTCAGTCCCCTTTTCACGAGCAGTTCACGTCCTCGAATGCCAAACCGAGTCTGTGTTAATAATTCATACTGTCTCTGTGTTGTTTTCCACCAACTCCCCACAGACATTTATGGTTTTAATTGTGCTTCAATGGTGTGGCAACCTTTGTAACAGAGTTTTGAACCCAATAAAACAGGGTAAAGATCTTGGAAAACTTGAAACTTTGCTGCCTGTCTTATTAATTCATATTCATGGAGGTGGATTGTTTTTTAAAACTTTAATGTATTGTTTGAAAGCATCTTTTCATTCAGAAGAATGTATTTTGAAAGGTTCGTGGTTGAGCTTGTGCCTTTCATTGTTTTACAGCTTAACTACATTTAACAGGTAGCTAGACATCATTTCTTACATGGATACATGTGGAACAGAGCCAGAGATCGAATATAAAATCTCATCTTTCTGTTGATGTTGTGTTGAGACCAGAGTCTGTCTTCATATTGCAGTTAATGGGAGAAATATTCTCATAACTTCTCCAGGCTGGGCTCATTTAATCATTTCACATTCTATTTCTGGTTTGATTGAATGTGTGTGTTAAGGTGCCAGATGGGTGCAGTTTCCCATAATCTAAGCTCACACAATAAGAGGACTGTGAGAGAAAATTAATTGTATGTACCTCCCCCAACTTGTTTCACACCGCATGAGATGTATAGATGCAGTAAACACACTTGAGCTCTAATACTTTAAAGCAGGCTGAAGTACATGCAAAACACGATTAAGGCCATGGCAGTGTTTTTGCATGCTTTAGCCTATCCCAGCGCATTACTCATCACTCAAAAGCTGCATGTAATGCTGATTTAGAGTGTAGTTTGAGAGGAGATTCATTTGAAAGCTATTCACCGAATCGCCACTTGACAATAATGTAACTTTGACAAACATTAAAGGAGACATAGTGATCAGTGTGATGAATTATCCGGGCCCAGAAATTCTCTGCAACACAGTAAATGACATGAATGGAAACCAGCAGCTGAACACGTAATTAAAGCCGGCAGTAATGTAAAACCAGCTGGTCCTTTAAAGCCACCGGAGAACCGGTATTTAAAAGTTCCGAGTGTTTCCTCATGAGGCTGATAGTGATGACTACTACTGAGTAGCCAAAAAGCAAATAAAACAACTCCTACGAATATTATTTATTAACTTTTTTAGCAAACTCTGTCTGCTTCATTTGTGTCTGGGTGCGGTTTGAGCAGATCAACTATCATCAGGTACTGAGTCAAATGTTGCTACCTGCTCATTGGTGTGCAAATATATGACATCACCCTTTTCCAGCTGAGCCCCTCCCACTTGAAACCAGCATGAGGGAAAAAAAAGAAAACAGAAACTGGCAATGTGAGATGACCAAAACTTTTACAGCTTTGCGAGAAAAGGTCATGTCAGACCTCATCACTCAGTAAAACAGTCTTTCAGGGCTTTTCTTTAAACGTACAGAACTAAATGCATTTTTGTTCAAGGGCTGTAGTATTCAAATTAGACATTTCCAAAGGCACACTTTTGAGATAAAGTCAAGGTTGTCTCCTGTCTTAGAGAAAAATCACAATTTGTAACCAGTGGCGTGGACTGCGTGCTGAAAGTGCTCCATTTTCCTGACAACAGATATGCTTTGAATCAGTTTAACAGCAGCCAATCGTTTTGGAAGGGAAAGGGAAAGGTGTGTTTGGCACCGGCACACAGACAACAGACGATACCTCTGATTATCAGATTGAGACGTAAGGACCGCCGTTGCCAACGAAACCCCCACAGAAAACAGATACAGGCTACATGCAAAACGTTCGGCTCGGAGACGACAAATAACTGCATAGAAATGGTTTAATGAAAAGGAATAAATGCAAATTTCAAAAATAATTTCGTGAAGAGTTTATAATGGCACAATGTTTAGGCCACTTCATGGCCATGACAGTGAGTTTGCCCCCTCACTCCTTTTAACGACTGACATCCTCTCTTTTCTGCATATGACTGAAGGACATTTCACGGATTAAATCAACAAAAAAAGATTGTTTCTTTCATCTGGATTTGCCTGCCTGCTTTGTGATTCATAAAAAAAGATACCTAATGTTTGTGCTAGTGTAGAAATGCAATACCCACACAACGGAAACCTCTTTATTTTCCCTTTTTTCCTTACCCTTTCAATCTGTCCTATTTTCTCTTAAGTGCACATCAAACTGAGCCAGGCACAGGGTTCATATTGTGATGGGGAAGCATGTGTTAGAATTTGAAAATAGGCTTTTCTAAGCCATGTGCAAGCTACCAAAAAAAAATAAAATATACACTTACACGGGCAAAGACAAAATAATGTAAGCACGTCATGGGGAAGAGCTTAAGCTCCGAAGTAACTAAATCACAATAATGATTACTGCTGCAGCAGTGGGGTACAGCAGGTTGAATGCCAATGAGCAGCATTTTTCAGCCACGAGTGACGACTGGCAAACAGTACGGCGACGTGAGTGTTTTGAAGCATGTCAGCTATAACAGAGCTCCAAAGAGCTGGTGTAAGGAAAATGTTTACCATGTCAAGAAAAACTCAGAAATGAAGATGAAATATGACTAGCAAAGAAGAGCCATGTGCAAAATTATTGGAATGTTACATAAACGTGATGTTCACTCACCGTCCAGGTTGAGTTAAAAGTCTTTCATGAGTAGATTTCGTGTTGACCTGAACTCTCTGAGAAGGCCGAATTTCATTTGTGTTGATCATGTTTCATTATACTACTTGATTCCTTTTAAATGTGGGGGCATTAATAAATATTCAGGTATCAGACTGCACACAACCTTACCTTTTTGTTGCTTGATATTTTTGATTTTAAGCGAGCCATCACATAACTGCGTGAACAGTTTAATGACCTCTTGTTTGCAGTCTGTGTCACACTCTACAATAGAGTTGAAACCATTAGTCATTTGATTGATCAGACAATCAACAGAACAATTATTTTTTTAATAACACAACCCGGGGGGTTGTGTGCACGACTGACCATCTGGCTTGCAAGCGGCCTCTGCAGGCGGTAGCTTCTCTCTGCTGCTTCGGTGCTATGGGAACAAAAGCTTTATCATGGACATTTGCGTGATTTGTTTGCGATATTTTTAAGACAAATCATCCGTCAACAGGGAATTAAAAGCCTTTTTTTTTTTTCTACGAGAACCTGTCTTTTGAGAGAGCTCCAGCTAGCTCACAGCGGGGTCTGCAAGCATGACTTCCTGGCTGGCTAACAAGTGGCTCCTGCGGAGGGACTTGCTTTCACAGTAGTTTGGAGCTTCTCTGTGATGCTTTGGTGCTACGAGAACAAAAACACGAGCTGCTGTGGCTTGAGTTGCTCTCCTCTTAGGCCTGACTTCCGTGCATCCGGATGTTGACCGAACTAGTTAGTTAGTACTAGTTAGAGTTAAAAGAGATTTATCCGGTTCTGCTGCATCGATTTTGATCCTTTTGGTTTTTAAAACTGTCCGTTGTAGGTCGGACAATGTCTATCCCTTTTAGGTCACAGCACATTAAGAATTTGACTTGTTTTTTCCCTTTACTCAAGCTTTGGTCAGAGGTTAATGTCCAATTAAACCTGCTGGCAGATACAAACAGCCTTGAAACCATTCTCACCCACTGAACAAATATTCTGTTTTGCATTCCCCAAAGAATACAGTACCTGCAGCTATCCAGATCAATACCTGGGGTATTGTTTTGAGCATACACACAAACAAACCTGGGCCATGGCCATGTGAAAGAAATGGAATTTGATCGGAAAACAAATGTGGAGGAGCCCTTCTTATCTTCTGCTTTCAAGTGTATTGAATTAAGATGAGGCAGAACTGCTGATAAATCTGTTGCTATGGCTCGGTCACGATTAATCAGCTGGTCCCCATTTCTCTCCACGTGTATATTAAAACGGCAACAACCCAGAATTTCAACAGCATGCCTGTCGCTGACATTTCTATTTCTGTCGGCTGATAAATCTGCGTGAGACAGGGCACTTTCTTTTGTGGGCAACTGGCTCATTTATTGTAGCTTTAAACATTACTGCGACACTGCTGCGCTGTCACTGTGCTTATGTTTATGCACGTCCTCAATGTCAGAGGAAGGAAGAATATGTCTGAGGGAAATGTCTAGAGACCAACTGTGTTGCCATGGCTGGAGCGTTTCACCTGTGCAGGCCGCTTTGTTTGTCAGCCCTGAGTTTTGGGTTGAGATTTAATGACAGAAAATGTCCTGCAGCTTAACGAGATTTTCTTTCGCCTCTCATCCTTCGCCTTGCTGCGTTTGCCACACTTTTCCTGCTCTCCTTCTCTCCATGGCATTTTTTGTTTTATCACTGTTTCGGTAGACACGCAAATAAGCCTTACCTTGTTAGAGCAATAAAACTAAAGCAATACCTTTTTATTAATCCGTGTAGCTGTAGCTGCATTGAGATCCTGATCCTGATCATTCCTGTTCTTATTGTTAGTTAACAAGAGCCAGACGATGAAGAATAAGGAGAAGATGCTGAGCATCTGTTCGTTATGAGACAAACAGGGAAGAGTTGCTGCTGCTTAGTCATGGCAACCAGGCAGTCTTAGTGTGCGTGTGTGTGTGTGTGTGTGTGTGCGTGTGCTGGTCTTTCATGTTCTTGCACTGTCAAAAGATAAGTAGCAGCACATTTCATAATGATGAAGTTTTACTTTCTCGCCTGTCTTAGTCTGAGCAAACACTCAAAACCTGATTCAAATGCAATAAGTTCAGGATAAACTCTGTTCTGCTGCTTTACATGAAGCCATGTGGGGGAATGTGAGAGAAGTCTGTTGACGATCCGGCAGACAGCGATCAGCGGGCGAGTTGCAGATTGAGAATTTCTTCTTGACTTTGACTGTGATTTTTCTGGAAAATCTGTGTATGCTGTGCTGTTTGCCGAAGAATGGGAGTGTGTTGGAACAAGAGCAGCAGTTGTTGACAGCCAGGATAATTGTTTTTCACCAGTTCAGACTTTGCCCCCACTATGAAATGAAGAAGCCCATAAAAGCCTCATGGATATAGACAGAGCTTCTGCTGAGATGAGGGTGTGCTCACTGCTCATACTTAGGAAGTATAGAAATCACTCCAGATGACAGCGATATCCTTCATTTCACCACACATACGTCAACCTTGACATTATGATGTGTACAGCGTGTTCTAAACACATCCATGTAACCATAGAAACTATGCATAAAAAAGTATTAAAGTATACACTCACCAACCACTTCAGTTCAAGTGCTTGTTAACGCAAATGTATTATCAAAAAGCAGCAACTCAATACTTATAGGCATGTAGACAGATGGCTGTTGTGCCAGTATTTCAGAAACTGCTGATCTATCGGGATTTTCTCGCAGAACCATCTCTAGGATTTACAAAGAATGGCCCGAAAAAGAGAAAATATCCAGTGAGCGGCAGTTCTCTGGGCGAAAAAAAGTCTTGTTGATGCCAGAGATCAGAGGAGAATGGCCAGACTTGTTCAAGATGATAGAACAAAACCATTACATAACATAACCATTTGAGTATAGAGTTCTTTGAGTAGAACAGGAAGTGAGAACAGGAAAGTGAGGATACAGTTTGTACAGGCTCACAAAAATTCGACAGTAAAGATGGAAAATATTGTCTAGTCTGATGAGTCCCAATTTCTATTGCAGCATTGGGATGGAGGGGTCAGAACTTGGCATAAACAACATGATGGATCCATTCCTTCTTGCATCAACAGTTCACGCTGGTGGTGGTGTAATGGTGTGGGGCATATTTTCTTGACACCCTTTGGGTACCAACTGAGCATTGTTCAAATACCACAGCCTACCTTAGTATTGTTGCTAACCATAGCCATCCCTTTATGACCATAGCGTACTCATCTTGGCTACTTCTAGCAGGATAATGCGGCATGTCACAAAGCTCAGATCATCCCAAACTGGTTTCTTGAACATGACAATGAGTTCACCATTCACAAACACCCTCCACAGTCAGCAGACCTCAATACAATAGAGCACCTTTGGGGTGTGGTGGAACGGGAGCTCTGTATCACGGATATGCATCAACTGTGTGATGCTTTCATTCATCAAAATCTCTGAGGAATGTTTCCAGCATCTAGTTAAATCTGTGCCGCAAAGAATTAAGGCAGTTCTGAAGGCAGTAGGAGGTTCAACCTTAAACTAGCAAGGTGTACCTAATAGTGTGGCCGGTTAGTGTATAGCACAGTTTGGTACTTTGGCTACTTTTTTGGTTGTATGTGTAGATGTGTAGTCAATGACAGATTCCCATTATGGAGGACAAATACTCTATGTGCTAATGTTGACATTGCATTCTGTGGTAGCATTCAAGAAATTAATGAATGTTACCATTTGCAACAGTCCGAAATGATGCAAGCCACTTGCTGTCAATCAAACTGTAACTTCTGATTTCTCTCTTCATTAATAGTGAGTTATTTTTTACCACAAGGAATATGTGCCTTCTGTTTTTTTTATTTATTTATTTATTTTTTTATTCCTGTTTTATGAGCTGTCATTGAGCTGATGCACCTCCATCGACACTACTCTCCTGTCGCTCCTTAAGCGGGCCTTACATTGAGGTCCTTCGACACCACAATATGGACTTAAAAAATTGGCAGTGAGTGCACTTAATTTCATCAGTGTTCGGGGTTACTTTCCATAACCACACTGACAAAAATAGCACATTTATACATACATTTAGCACTAAACTTATTTCTGAAAAAGTTTATTTTCAGAAAAGATACAAATCGGTCTATCAGTCTATAACTATGTAAAATTCTATATATTTGTAAAGGAGGATTTCTACATTGCTATTATTTGAAATATAGCTATGTAACTGTCTGAAAGAAGCAATAGTGCAGTTGTGAAAAATGCAATAAAACGCGTTGGCTGCCGCAGCCTTATTTGGCTTGGTATTTGACCAGTAGCTTATGGTGGCTAATGTTAGCAAACCTAAGGAGATATAGTGTATGTGTAACAAACATTGCTGAGTCAGTTTTAAACTTAATGACTCTCCATTTGTGCTACTTTTACAATACCTTAACATTTTAGCTAAATGTTTTGTGTTTAGCATCATCCAGCAATTCTCATTTGAAGAAAACACAAGTTACCTAGTCTCCCTCTGAGCACAGAATTTGAATAATTGTTTCACAACTGTGCTGGTGTGATGGAACCTCATGGAACAGAGAGCCCGTTCTTATCTGGGACACTTCTTGATGTTTGCCTTTGTGAGTGTGCAGACGTGTTAATTAGCCGTTGCTCTTGGCATGGGCATAGTGTAATTAACTTAGCTTAATGAGATGTTGTTCTACACGTGGGCCAAAGCAAGCATGGCTGGACTGGTTTGTGGATAGACTTGATGTGAGCCCATTTCCTGTCAAATCTGACCTTAAGCAGCAGCAACTATGGCACACTGTAAGTGGCCTGTGGACTACCTACCAGGACTAATGTGTAGAAGGGAAGACCTCGCAACAGCATGTGCGGTGTTAAGTAATTTAGGAAGTGATTTCACACAGCTGGTAGCTTCTACCATAGAAGGTGCTTGATGGTGAAAATGATAGATGACTTCTAGTGTGTGTATCATAAATCTGACTTATCATGTTGATTTCCTCGCTCTGTTTTCTCAACATGGAAGCAGGTGGGCATTTAGACTGGATTGAATCGGCCGCTGCGTCTTGACATTACCTTGCACTCCTTGAAGCCTTGCTGTAGGTCAGAGCCCATCAGCTCAGTTTATCTCTGCCCTTGAGTGCTGAGACTTCCTGCAGCTCCAGCCAAACGTAAATAAAACACTTAGATGTTGCTCCGCACGTGACTCTCAAAAGATTTATGTGACATTTATGACATTTACTTTCAGAAACGGATATAGGGCCTGGGAGTTTTCTGGCAGCAGGGCTAGCTCTGCCCATTTGTGTAATGATATGGGATGAATTCCAGTTATTGGAACGCTGCATAAAAATCTGAGCGCTCCTCTCCCCCCTGTCTGTGAAATTATGACAGAAGCAACAGCTCTGCTGTAGCCTTTATAGTTTGGAAATCTGTCACAGATGGCTGTCTTCTTGTGTGCAGCCAAGGAAGTAATGTGATTGTGACAATTGTGTCTCTTTTGCCAACAGATTGAACATGCTGCAGGTTGTATGACTGACAGATATGGGGTCAGCGAGATCATATTTGCAGACTTTCACTTTGGTGGCCGTTTTTTGCCTACTCTGTAAGTATCAAGTATTTGATATGAAAGATTTTTAATTCCCCTGTCCTTTTAGCTAGTCCTTTCTATGATATGTGTCCATACTCGTTCATTGTGAAATAAACTAATTCAATGAAACTGACATTTTACTTCTGGCAAACAGTGACCACTGAAGGTGCACGGCCAGAGGTACGTGGAAAGGTTGGCGGTGCAGTGGAGTTGGAGTGTAGTTTTCCTGCATCAGACCCAACTGCTGTGTCTTCAGCGTCCCTGCACGTGGTGGAATGGGTTCGGCAGGGACTCGACATCCCCATCCTGATCAAATTTGGATCCTACGCTCCTCGTGTCCATCCGCAATATGAGGGTGAGCATCTGTGGAAGTGATCATGTAATCCAACTGAGCTCTGCAATGTCATATGTATCCTTGCTGACGCTGAAAAAGCATATTGTGGTATCATACAACTACTTTACATGTAAAGTTTAATCTGGTTATTTTTAATCTGGTTAATTTTTGTCCATTGTTTTATATATTGTTTGCTCATGAGCAAACCTTTCATGTGTTACACGCACTAACTTTTTTTTTTTACATGGCTTGCTGCTTTTGTTCATGTCATGAAAGACATGCCATGAATGTATTAAGGATCACTCAATACAATGTTGAAGACGGCACTCCTTTCATTCATGAAGCCAAAAAAGTTCACCAAATTGCAGGTCTTATTCACATAGCATAATCTTCTACTTTGTGTGGCCCATAAAACATGCACACCAGAGACTTCCATCATCTGAGCCACCAACTTCTAGTTTAGTCCTCTGCTACCTTTGAGATAAAACGATCTAATCACATGGCCTTTTCTAGACTTTCCAAAGGTTATAAGGTTATATGTAGCATGCTGCTAGTGTCATTTTGAAAAGACAGTCAAGAAGAGTCATGGATACAGTGCTAAAGGCAGGAGTCCATTCATCCGTATTGAAGCTACTCAGTGAGGCACGAAGCCAAAAAAGTTCTCCAAATTACCAGGATCGTCCACATACGCTTCTGCTTTACCAGAGACTTCCACCAACCGACCCTCTAACTTCCAGTTTAGCCCTCTGCTACCCTTGGGATAAAATGATCTAATCCTGTGGCTCTTCTAGTCTTTCCAAATACCAAATGGATCAAAGTCTGACAGTGAAACGAGTCATTCCATACGGGTCTTGACATCAAAAAAAAAAAAAAAAAAAAAGAAGAGAGAGAAAAAGGGTCAGTGTGCATCATGTGACATTGCTTCCATTACATGGTTTGGCCACTTTGTCAAATTGGCTTCAAAGCCCAGCGTGTTTTCTGGGAGTGGGGTTTCAGCCCAGTTACTTGCAAGTAGTATGTATACTGTATGTAGGATGGTAAGTAACTGAAGGATCCCAAGTTGAAATAGATTACAATGAGGATGGTTATGACAGTCCCAGTTTTTTCCACTGGGAGAATGTAACCAGTATCTGGGTCTCAAAGTATATTCAGTACCACACCTTGATGGCTTTTCAAACTAGCCTTAGTGGGAGCTACTTTTAAAGGAGCTGAAACTCTCACATTGCATCATCATCTATTGTTCGCTCTCTGCCCACAGCTCAGAGAACAATGGGAGTCTGTGGGGGAAAAAAGATCCTCTATGGACCAAGAATACCTGTATGTAGCTCCTGTTATCCTTTAAAGTCACAAACAATGGGACTAGTGTGGACAAAAGGTAAAGCATGTCTGGGTGGCTCAGATCTTCCTTTTGTCAGAGTCGTTTTCTTTTCCATCGAACTGCCTGAAGAGAAATTCAACCTATTGACCTTTTATCGACTATTTTGAATTTCTGTTCGAGTCCCATGTGATATTTGAACAAAAAGCAGCTTTAGGTAGCCTAAACAGGCATGTTGATTTCATTTCATTTCACTTGCAGGTACCTACAACCTGTCATTTCGTTTTAGCGACTTGAACAGTACATATCAACATTTCATATAACAATGTAACAATTAGAGATTTAACCTGATAAATGTTGCTTACTTGCTGTTGCATCACTCATTTCAAATTCATGCGCTGCAGCTAAACATTGTTCAAACTCGCAAAACTTAATTTAAAATTCTAGTGGAGATTCTAAAGTTTCTAAAGATGCCAAACATGTCAGATGGAATTTTGGGGAAATGTGTATAAAATGATGCACAAAACATCCGGAATATTCCCATTTGATGGAGTTTCATTTAGTATAAACATCATCCGGCCTCAATGAGGAGTTGGAACAAGCTGATACAGTATGTGATACTGTGTGGAATGTGAACTGTAGAGCAACTTAAGAAAAAATAAACGGGTGTCGGGCAGAGCGTTAATCTACAGTTTAACTAACATGATGAAATAAAAATGGCATATATTTCTAGATTAACGTCTCTCCAATGAGAATATTTAGAAAACTTTCTCAATCTCATGTCATTATAAACTGATTGCCTTTGGGTTTTTAACTTAAATACAAAATATGCAATTAACAGAACACAAACCACCTTGGGCTCATGGGAACTTAAAATGGACATTTGTTGTTGTTTTCTGACAAATCTAAACCAAGCAATTCATCAATTTACATCAGTTTATCAATGTATTTATTTTACCACCCACTGCTCCCCTGTGCATGGCATAGAATGTAAAATAGTAATTTTCCAAAAGATTGCAGCGCATTGCGCAAGGATTAACTTTCCAGTATTACAGGGAAGAGAAAAATATGTGTCTCCAGGGGGGTGGGTGTTGAAGGGTTAATGAAAAAACTAAATGATGAAAACAACTGACCACATTTATAAGCTATAATGACTAAAAGTCAGTCCCAGATTTACTCTTGTCCAGGCCATCTCCTTTCCTCTTATTAGTTTACTCCTTCACCGTCCTCTTCACCTCTGTCATTATATCCATAGAGGCTGCTGAGCCTGGTTACACTGCCCGCTTGCCCAACTATGATTCTGGCACAACACCAGCTACTAGCCTTCAGTCAGTATTCACCCACACCTGAAAACCTCCTCTTCCCATTGTTCTTCTTGTACAAACAAGAACCTTCCCCCGTTGCACTGAGCTCCCCAGTCCGCTAACAAACTGAGCATAACATGAGCTAACGGCAGCTACAGTTCACAGCAGTTTACTTCACTTTTATCTGATTACACATCACTGTAGCATCAAAAAATGTGTTCTTAAATGGCAGAGAAGGTACACAATGACGCTTTAAAAGAACAATGCTTTAGTTCATCTACTTCACTATCCCGCCTGCAGCTCTCAGCCTCAAGCGCCTGCTAAAACCGCCTGACAAATGTGTAGTTTAACTTCCTAAAATAGCAAAATGACACTGTAGTCTTCAGTTACATTACATACAGTGACTTTGTTGGGAACTACTCTCAACTGTGGATTAATACACATTTGGTGCTTTACTGTAGGATTTACAGCACCAGCACAATGTATGTGGCACTGAGTCAAGATAAACTTCAGTGCCCATGTTCATCGTGATGAAGAAACATATGGAGCTCTGTGGCACAGAGGGGTATGCTAAGCCAGACTTTGACTGAACATACTCGGATTAATTGTTTTTTGGATTTGTTGACATTAAGAAAAGTATAGAATATGCCAAGCTTTGTCTCTTAGGGTACTATATTAGTATTCATTGTGTTTATGGGCGTGTTTTTTTTCAAAGGATAAGAACCTGCATTCAACTGAGCGAAGGCCTTTCTCATTTGAGTTGAATGCCACTCCCTCAACCATCGAGAGCAGGAAATACGATATAGACATTTACATAGCAATAAAGTCAGGGTGAACCTTGGCTGATGAATTATCGTAAGTGGGAGCAGTGCAGCCTTTAATTCCAGCCCAGGCTCATAAAAGACAGTAGCCCTTTGTCGCTGACTCTGAAGATGATCCTTCAGCGTACACTGATGTCACACTTCATTACACTGAATGTCGGTTTCAGAAGCAGCAGGGCAATATACTATTAGAAAAAGAAAGTTGGCATACCCTTTGCCACATGAATTGCACTTCTCGCATAATTTGTTCGACCATAAAACATCCTGCGCAGAAAAGCACCTTCTTTAAAAGGACAGGTATGCTAATCACATGCCTCTCCGGTGACAAACAGAGAGCTGCTGTTCTGAACGGATACAAAAGGTTTGAAAAAGATGCTTTGTCCAATCCGATGCTCAGCTCGGGCTTTCTCACAGGTGCTGGCCTGTGTGGGAGTAACAGGTGTAGCATGGGAAACTAACGCTTTCGCGATAGAACGACTGGTGTGGATTTCACCTCCTCAGGTCCTGAGTGTTCTCTGGTTTCTCTACAGTTAGGCTTCGGGACCCGGACTCCAACTGTTGTTTCGCTGTTTCTGATTCTTTCGGTTCAGGCGAGTGATTCACTCTGCTGAGGCTCAATTTCCTCCACCATCCCCTCCCTCTCTACACCACCTTAAAAGGATCAAATTTGAACTTTTCTGATTGCAGGTCACCTTCTCCATCAATACTCTCTGTGTTTCACTGTGTGTGTAGCTTCACAAAGTGTGAGATACATTAGATTTCCTTCGGATTGGTCCCCTGAGGGTGTTAAGAGCTAAAAGGGTTTAAATGTATTTGTTGTAATTGAGCAGTTAAGATCAAAGGATTAGTAGCTACTCTGCGAAGAGGACAGAGAGTCCCTCAGCATCTGTACAGTTGCTGAGTCTATAAAAATACAGCTGTATAAATACACTGCTCTTCCTATGTGAATCCCATCACAATCAGCAGGAGCAGACTGTGTGCAGACACAACACATTACACGCGGTTAACATGCTTCATATGCTTCCCCTTACCCGCATGCACAAACATCGAGAGTTTACACTGGGATTACTCGTGTTCGCTGCGGCAGTTGTGATAGCGAGGACGGCTCTCAATTCAAATTTCAAGAACAGAAGAGCTTAATAGGGCAACAAGCAGCGTGGAGTGAAACCTTATCTGCCTCTTTCTCTAACCGAAAAACCTGAATGGCTGTGCGCGGCGTGCCAAGAGCTGACGACATCTCTTATGGATGATGTGGGCCTCTTGCCCGTGAATATCACATTTTCAGGGACGTAAAACGTCTGTGTCGTGTGAAGTGGTATTGAATTTAGATAATTTTTCATACAGAGCCCTGTCCAACCAAACAAGACACTATCCCTGATGGTTTCGCAAAAGACTTTTTTTTTTTTTTTAATCCTTTAAAAACTTCATTCCCAAAATGTTACATATCCATTTTAGAAGAAAGAAAATCAATATCTGCGGGGCATCCTTCACTCTCAATAAAACAGAGAGCAAAGAAAACACACTCTGTGGCCTTTTAAAGTGTTCCTTTTTTGTCAGTGAACAACTTGCTTCTCTGTGAGCATGTATAAAGCATCTGCAACAAGTTGATTTTGTGTGAAATGAGACATTTTGAAGTTTCTGAAGTTTGAAGCACGGTCCATGTCATGATTCTCAGTGCTTTACAAGAGACACTAAAGAAATGAGAAGAAAAACAAAAAGCAGGAATGAAAGCAACTAAATGGTAAAGCAGGAGTATCATGAAAGTCAAAGCAAGTGTAAAACAAAAGTTAGGCTCATGCATAAATGCAATTATTAAGCAGATCGATTTAAAAATGAGTTGGTTTTTTTTCTTTTTCCTTTCAAAGATGTGGTTTTTTTTTTTCCAATGATTTTGCAAAGCATCTCACTTCAAAATGCTCTTTGATCCATCTCAAACCACTTCACACAAAGATCTTTAATTAGCATTTCAGCATGAATGGCGATAATTTTTCATTTCCCCCTTTGAAAGGAATTGTCTTAAAGATAATAACCTCCTCATTTAATAATCTCCTCTGTTCTGAAAGGCAGACGAGTCGGCAGGCTTTTCATTTGTAAAGACTTGTATTTCATGACGCCACTGAATGGTTTAGTGTTTCTCTGTCACCTGAGAGAGTATTGATGGACGGGGGCCTTTGGGGACCTTTAGTTAGAAACAACAATTACAGCAAATAAATGCATGGGGAAAAGTGTATGTGTGTGTGTGAGTGTATTGTGACCGTGCATGAAATGAACTGATGGGAGGCTTGTTGTTTAACTTGGGCCAGTCCAAAAGCTGTTCTTTGGCTTATTTGATGAGCAGGGGGGTGGCAATTCTACCTATTTTCAGTATCATGTTCAGTCCCTGCTGGAGCACTCTTATTTAGTTACCTGTCTTGATCTGTGGGATCATTTTAGTCTCCGTCTCAGCAGATCTTTTAGTTATTTTTTCTCGTTTACAGCTACAGCTACAGCTGAAGTTAATATCTCACAGCAGAACCACAAAGACACCTAATGGCTGAAAGATGGAGACAATCACTAGCAGGGAAGTTTCTTTCTTGAATTTATTTGGATCCCCTTAAATGCTCAACAGCAATAACAACTAGTCTTGCTGTGATCCCTAGAGCAGTACAAGTGTATGTGTGGAAAACTTCTACACCCACATACGTGATGGCTGGACAGCTCATTCCAAAGACCACGGCCATTAAAGCGCTGCTTAAACAGCCTTCACGCTCCTGGTTTTAGGCTTCTCAAAAGATTTTGGAAACTGACCTGCAGGGATTTGCTCTAAGTCAGCCACAATAGCATTAGAGATGTCCATAGGTGATCAGATCTGGCTCACAGGAAGTGTTCTAGTTCACTCTAAAGGTGTTAGATGGTGTTTTTGGTCAGAGCTCTGTGTGGACCAGTCATTTTCTTCCACACTTGAAATCATATATGCTGCTGGTTTTGTGCAGAAGTGTTATTATCATGTTGAAACAGGAAAGGGTCTAACCCGGACATAACCGGTCTTATAAAGTTTTTCTTATTTTCTATTTTTTACCCTATGTACCACATCTATGTACCACCCTACCCTATATACCATGTCTCTCCACATCCCAACATTATGATGAACATAAAAATATAGCAGTGGAAGCCGACCCAGTTTTAGACCATTTAAGCAGGAGACAAGTTCACGCCTACAAAAAACATTTATTGTTAACTGATGACTGATTCAAGAATGAATTTGTTAGGGGTTGTACTGATCCACACTTCACTTGCTAATATTTGGAATCATGACAGCACTGTTTCAACCCCAGTTACTAACTTAACATTACGTTTGAGTAACTATTCACAGATGTTTGCACTTGCTAAACACGACATGCACGAGCGTGGCTACAAAGCAGCCTGATAACAAAGCAAAGCAAATGAAATATAATATGGTTTTTAATTATTTCACCCATGCAGCCATTATCTCTAACCACTTATCCTCGTCAGGGTCACGGTGGAGCTGGGTTCCTATCCCAGCTGGCTTAGAGTGAGAGGTGGAGGCGAGCACACCCTGGTCGCCAATTATTCACACTCACATTCACGCTTACAGGAAATTTAGACAGCAGTTAATCTAATGAGTTCATGTCTTTGGACCACCGTGCTGCTTCCTTAATTCTTTTATTTCCATTTTAAACAGTATTTCAGGTATTCCTCCTGCAGTGGTACATGTAGCATAGGTGAGAAACAGTAGGCTAAAATAAAAAAAATATATATATATATACAGTATATTGGCACTATAGCATTAAAGGTCCAGTGTGTAGAATTTTGTTAAATCCAGTGGTGTCATCATTACATTGCACTCTCCTCACCTCACTCTCAGCTTACTAGTATAAAGGACAAAAGCAACAATTGAAAGGTCAACATGACAGTCTCCATGAAGGGGACCCGCTTTCAGTGTAGATATAAAAGGATCATTTAAAGTAACAAAATAAAAAAGATTCTTATTTCTGGTGATTATACATACATGATTATGAATGATTATTATTACATTCCATGTCTGCCTTATTCTGAAAATAAAGGCCACCAAAGTTCAAAGCCCCCAACACACTGGACCTTTTAATATTTCTCCTCATTAGAACTAATGGGCAGGGCCTGCCCTAGGCTTCTGGTGGTCCTGTCTGATCAGTAAGAGTGAGGATAAATACCAAATGATGATGATTTGCACACGGGACAACTTAACATGCATAATTCTATATTTTTTTATGAGGGAGAGGCTTTGTGACTTCCTCCTCATTTTTTTTTGGCCCGTAACCATAGTAACTCACGCTGACAGAGGGGAGGAAGAGACGTTGAGTAAAGCCGCTTTCACATATATACTCCAGACAAAGTCGTTATTTCACACATGTAGGACACAACAGGAGATTGCCTGAGTCAGACGTGTTCTCAACGCGTTTTGATGACAAAACCGAGTCTCAAAATGTCGACACAGATCTATGACACAGTCAAAAATGGACTGAGTGCTGATAACATTACAGCATTGCACTGTGGACAGCGCGTAGACAGGCGAGCAGCGCCGTGCAGCAGTAGGTTAATGCGAGAGCATGTGAAAAGGGTTAATTGTATGGGTCTCCCGGTCACTGTGTGAGAGCGAGTCAATCAACGTAACACTGTGCAGACTGAAGAGTGAGCAACATAGAAAGTCGCAGAGGATGTATGGCTCCCCCTGTAGCAGCTGTAGCCCTAAACAACCGTGTAGACGGCGGCCGGCCTTGCTAACGGAGCTAACAGCCAGATTTATTTGGTTGTACTGTATAGTTTGAGAAAACAGGAGAACAAACGATATTTGAAAATAAATCATTCATTGGTGAATTAAATTTTTAACTAAATATAAAAATGAAAAATACAATGTTAGCAACACAGTTAGCGGTGCTGCAGTGTATTCTGCAATCAATAATTGGCAACAAAAACAATATGCACCAATGCTATTCCCCATTCTTGTATTTTCATAATAATAATGATACTTATTAAAGATTTTTCCTCTAAATGATTCTGATGGATTTCCTCATACATAACTGTTTTCTTTAGTTTTCTTTGGTGGATTGAAGGAAGAACGTTGAAATGTTGTTTTATTGCCAGAAACGAGTCAAAGGTTAAAATTTCCCTACCACAGTCCACTCACTTTGTTTGCACGAGACAAAGAAATTTCCCTGGTATGTATTGGCCTCTCTGCTCTCTGCTCTCTGCTCTCTCTCTGCTCTCTCTCTCATCTGGCCACACACTCAATTTACCTCGCATTCAAATCTCTCGCAATCATGCATTTTTCAAATGGCAGCAGCAGCCGCAGCAGTAGTGGCGTTGGTCATGCTCTTATTTCACCTCCACCCTTCCCCTTCCCTTTTATCTGACAACTCCCAGTCACGGTCCCACGACATCCCTGCCTCAGCACAACCTTTCCTCTAAGGTGCTATGGTGACCTATATCACGCTGAGCCAGTAAACATGAGACAGGAGGGAAAAAAACTGCCAGGGGTCAAAGGGTAGGATTTTGAAATGCACTAATCCCTCGAGTGTGTGCTGATGTGTATTTTGCTCTACTTTAACCCCCCTCCCCTATTTTCCCCTGTGGATTTAGTCCCCTTTGGCGGCTTGGAAAAGTAAATAAGGCGTGTTATCGCTGCCAACATACCTAACTTCAACTTCCTGGTTCTCTTTGACTGTCAGGACTGTCCCTCCCTGCCACAGTCACCAGAAATCAGAGCCTCTGTTAATAATTACCATCACAGCACAGTCATCCCAGTGGCACCGAGGCTTTCACACTGCAGTGTGTCTGCTTTAAAATGTTTTTATTTTTGAGATGGTACAGACTCGGTGCCATACCTTAATGCTTTCACTGACAGCTTCTCTTTGGCCATGGACATCTGTCTGTCTGATAAAGTGTAAAAACTAGATGGACACCGGCGGATGTGGGCTGCAGACTGGAAAAGAGGTTGATGTAGCAAGCTACTCTCTGGCTCGAGGGATCCGTCACCTGGCAACCAGGAGATCACATGTCAACGTTTGCGTGTGCTCGCGTTAGGTGTTGTTTGTGTGTGTCGGTGTAGCTGTTCCAGGCTACTTTTTTTTTTTTTACCCAGCACAATAAAGCCTCACACTCCTAACAGTTACACAGAGCTCAGACCTGAGAAATGACAAGTGAAATCAGCATCACACGCACTCTTGCTTGTCTTATGCCCCTCTCACCTTTTTAAACTGTACTCTGTTTCTGCAGGGCGAGTGTCTCTCGTCCGAATCACTGCCCTGAGGCTGGAGGGCCTGCAGCTGGATGACCAGGGCTCATATGAATGTCGAATACTCTTATTGAATGAACCCACAGATGAGCTGCAAAACGGCACCTGGACTCTGCTTTCTGTAGCAGGTGAGTTTGTTTTCATGCCTGTATGACTGAAAGTAGATCATATTTAGTTTCCCGGGGTAAAAAAACAAAACAGAGTTTGACCCTGGTATGTGGTGCACAGGAAGTCAGAATGGATTACTTTTGATGTTCAGCGTAAATTCCACAATATTCAGCAGAAAAAAAGCCATCCTCATGTAGGCATGCTGCTGAATAGAGCTAGATATTCAGCTATAATCATTTTTGTGGTAGCAATACCTGGTCAGGTTCATAATGCTCCCTATTCTTTGATTAGATACTGATTGAAATCATAATTTAGACTGGATTCTGCTTTGACAGAGTTCTTGTTAGTCCATACTACCACAAATAATGAGCTCTTTGCATAACCAAATATATTGTACTAGTACATATAAAACTGCGTCTGTTGTGCATAATTTTCCATTTTTTTTTGCAAAAGACAGGACTATATTTCAATACATGTATGTGCAAATGGTGTCTAAGCTTCAACCTCTTGGTTGGATGTTTCTGATGGTGAGTGATTGACTGACATATGAATCCCGTGATGCACTGCTGACTGAAGTGCGCCATCACGCTGCAGCAAGTTTCGTTTTCCAACATTCAACGCTCAGGAGGACCCACTGTGCGTTCTTAAGTCTGCATTTCACCAGTGGAACTTCGTTAGCCTAGCATGCTAGCGTAAGTGCAGATTTTCCACCTGCTGAGTCAGCGGCAGTTCTCACAGTGTTGTGTTTTGGAGGAACATGGTTAAGCTAGCGAGGAGTGCTTAGCTAGTGTTAGCTTTCTCCATTTCATGGGTCACCTCACTGGTGCACCCGTGTATAATGTGCAAGAAAACCTTCTCTTGCGGGTCCTTTCAGTGGAGAAAACACTGTGCCGTATAGGCAACCCCACATGCTAGAAAAATCAGTAGTCCTGCCTCTAAATGGCCAAAACCTTTTGGTTTGGAATTCACCATGAATGCATCACCATTTTTGTGCATTGGTGGTTTACTGAATGCAGCCTGAGTTGGCCCCTGGGTCCATTTGTGGAAATTGCAAATGATTAGACTGTCTCAGCATCGGGTCCTGTAACTTCAGCACTCAGTGATCTGAATCATAAAGAGTAATGCTGGGAGTGTTAAACTCATAGATGAGACACCATCTAACAACGGCTGGACAGTATCAACCGTTGCAGCTGGTTAACTGCCTGTGTGGCCTGTGTAACCATGGTGAAACTATTTTACTGGCCACTCAGACAATAATAATACTAATACTGTTGTTATTATACCAATCAGTCAGAACCAAAAATTCAAGCCCTCTGGAAAACACTTATACTGTATAAGGAGATGCTGTCACTGCAGGTGAAACTTCAATTTATTATTCTGTGTCCAAGTGAGATTAATTTTAGTTTCTGTTCAGTATTAAAACTGAGCTAAGCAGCAAGAGATGACATTAAAGGTCTGCCAAAAAACAGTGTTTTGGCAGTGTTTTCTTTTTTTATATATCTTTTTAGATTTGAAGAACTACTCTCCTTGAGTAAGGAGAGTGAGGCTGAGTCACTTCCTGCATGTTACACGGAAATAAATAGAGGAAAAAAAAGAAACCTGATAGGACAAAGACAGGCAGCAGTCAGTTTAGGGGGAGTAGGGACAGACTCAAGGATGAGGCAGAAGGGAGGTTGGTACAGTTGCTGGGTGCTACAAATATTTTCCTGTTGCGTAATACAGTTTCAGCAATTTTCCATATGTTGGCCAAAATAATGTTAATCAGTGAGCTGTCAATACATACAGATTAATTTTAAGTCGAATTGAATGCATGCTTTCAAAGGAGCAATGTGTACAACTTGGTTGCATCTAGCGGTGTAGCTTCAAATTGCAACCCCCTCGTTTCACCCTCCTCCTTTCTTGAGTGAAGGAGCACAAAAAAGGTGAAAGACCCTATTTAGAGCCAGCGTATAGTTTGTAGAAACATGGTATGGACCAATAGTCAGTAGCACTAGCTAAAGTGAGTAAGATTTAGGTAGCTCAGGAATCGAATATAATGTGCAACTATGTTTTCATTAGTGTATAATCACCTGAAAATAAGAACTGTTTTTGTAACCTTAGAATGAGCTTTTGGCCGTAGGACCTCTTCTAGTGGCGTAGTCCACCATGTTGAACCACCATGTTTCTACGGTAGCCCACAGCAGACAAACTAGTTCTGTATAGGGCCTTTCACGTTTTTTCTGCACATTTCGCAGCCACTGTAGTTTTTCATTCACACTAGGAAGGAGAAGGTGAGGCGGTATGCTGCAGTCAGTCATTTAGAGCCAGCGTATAGTTTGTAGAAACATGGTAGTTCAACATCTGTGGATATAAAGTCCCATTTTAAATATAACAACGATAACAAGTATTTATTATTATTTGCAGGTGATTGTAGACTAATAAAAACATACTTCTGAATATTTATATTCCATTTGCCATCTGCCATCTTCTTTTCTTTTATTTATTGAGCCAAGCACTGCTTAAACATCACTTCTTTACAGGTCTGTATGTCTAACCCTTCTTCAAACTTCAAATCAAAATAACTTTTCAAAAACATACTTCTTAAAAGCTTTCCAAACAGATCAGGTATGTTGACTTCACGCAGGTTTTTGGAACGAATCATCCCTGACAAGACTTATCATCATACGTATTGATAGCTTTAAATAATACATCTAAATATGGAACACGCATCATTATTTTTGTCCTTTTGAAGTTTATCTGTATTTGAGAAAACCTTTGCTATCACTCCACGCACAAATACACAGAACAAAAAGCATCAGCGCGCCACAGATCAAAGCCAAGTGTGAAAGTTTCACCGAGCTGGTCTGTGCGAGCGTCAGGTTAGAGATGAGAGTCATAATAGATTGTGACTGTGCTCTTGAGGCCGTGAATGTAACTTCAGTGACGTGCCCTGCAGATACAGTCTTGACATCCTATTGTCTGCGCTCTGCATCAACAGTTTAGAGAGTGATAGGGAATGCAGAGCTAAATGAAGACTCCTGTTGTGTGCGACTAAGACTACGTACATGCAAAAGCTTATTTTTTTTCTAGGGAGCTGGAGAAAGTATTTGGCGGGTGTGTTTTTTTTTCTTTGTAATTATAGATGAGAGTTACACCAGGTCCCTCTGCGTACGGATACTGAAACAAACATTTCAACCTGTGATTCGGAAAAGAAATTAATAATTCTTCTTCTCTTAAAAAGGAAAATATTGAAGCTGTTTTCGAACTAAAAAAAAATCTCTGTTTGTTTATATACTAAGGTACAGGTGTGAATGTGAGAAATCGTAAATAAACGAAATAAAAAGAAGTTGCGAGTGGTTTGTTTGTTTGGAGCGTTTGCAGGCGTCAAAAGGAAAAAAAAAAAAAGAAGCTTTCTGTCTCTGATGAAAGCGGAGACTTAACGTGGCAACAAAACGCTCAGGGTTGCAGATCTAAAAGGCGGCGTAACTGACAGTTTTACTTCAATAAATGTGAAATAATAATGTAACTTGAGTCATTGAACTGCACACAAGCTGCCGAGCTGCTGTCATACTGTATATAAACTGATGAAAAAAAAACACAGAGGGACCCCAGATTTACTATCTGCTAGTCCAGCTTTTCCCTCTGCTGTTTTCCCTTGTTGCCACTGTTGAAGTCAGGGAAATGTCCAAATCTGACGTTAAGAGTTTCATTCACCTGATAGAAATTCTTTTTTATAGAAACTCTTTATATTTTTTTTATAGAAATTCTTGTATCTTAAACAATAGGTGCTTTCCTCGTACGTCGATGTGAACAGTTAAATGTTAACACTCATCTTTTTGTTCCATAGCCCCACCCACCTTCACCAAAGCCCCTCCTCCAGCGGTGGAGGCTCTGGTTGGAAGTCACCTCTCTCTTGCCTGTGTTGCCAATGGCAACCCTACTCCAGCCATCACCTGGCTAAAAGATGGAAGACCGATTCAAGGCATAAATTATCAGGTATGTACCTACCCACATACCTATACCATTACAAGTTAAAGCCCTGCATTTAAATTTAAAATCAAGATTCGAAGTATCAACCCCAAAGTGTGTCAAAGTATGTATTGAGGACAATCACACTTACTCTGCTCTGCACAAACATGATGTTATCACCTATCAGTACAACAGCATTTTACTGCTACAGCAGATTGAGCATAACAACACAGGTTGTTTAGTCCAGAGACTCTTGGCCTCGAGCTCCCTCCATAGGGTCACAGAGGGGTCTTGAAATGTTTGATGTGTGAGGAAATAAGGGGAAAAAAAATATTCCTTATTCTTTTTTTTGGTGCTTTTTTCTAATCTTTTCTTTTCCGTGAAGTATTGAATAATTTAAACGGTTATTTTAATGAAACTGTTTGAAAAGTGCGAGGGGAAATCACTGCCAAGTCCTGCAGTAACAACTCGGAGAAACCTGAAATATGATGAGAAGCTGCACACTGCCAAAAACATCAGAAAACATTAGTATAATCTTTAAGATTTGTAATCTGCAAAGGAACTAAAGCCAAATAAAACCTGTATCTATCTATCACCTTATAGTCTGTCTCTCTATTGTGGGTATCTGTACTATTTTATCCATCATGGTCTTAGTTTATCTATCGTTTCTTATTTAGCAGGAGGGTGCATTATCTCTGCGAGCAGTGAGCATGCAGTCAGGAGGCCAGTACAGCTGCCACGCCTCCAACTCTGAGGGAAACGTGACTCGCGTGACGAAAGTGAAGATCAAAGGTCAGTTGTTGCCTGACGGTTTGTCTGTCTGTCTGTCTGTCTGCCTGCCAGTTCCTTCACTCTCTGTGATGTCTGTGTGCCTGACTGGCTCGGAGTCACCGTAATTTACATTTCTGTTTCTCCCTCTTGCATCATTTGAGTGGTAACCGAAACCCAAACTGAATTCAACTCTTATTCTGTTCCTGTGAAGATAACACTGATGTCATGATATGAGACAGCATATCATTTGGGATTTTGGGGGCGTTGCTTTATCGTGATTTGTGTTTTGCTCCGTTTCAGAGACGTGACTGGTTTCTGAGCTTGTTAGGCTGCTGTGGCTGAGTGGAAATATGTCTGTCTGGTCATGACGTCCACATTATTAATATGATTTTTTTTTTTTTCTCTAAAAATATTCCTGGATGAATGTGGTCAAAAATATATCACGAGATTGAATGTTTTCAATATTTCCAGGTAGTAATACACCCGTGACAGATCCACAGATGTTTTCAGGTTACAGATTTCTAAATTTACAGTCCACTTTAAGGACAAATACATGTAGAATTATGCAAATGTGCTACTGTGTATCATTGGATTACACCGACACAGCACTGCATAATACATTGTGGAATTTATTTCTGACTTCCTCCTGTACTCCTACTCGTACTCCTACTGCTGATTCTCTCCGGAGAAAACAGGACTCGTCTGAAGCGTGGTGCATGGGGAAATATTTTGCAAATCATTTTCAAATCTCACAGTCGCACTGGCTACATTTTGGATAATAATCACCATGAGCCTAATACTGCTCAGCCTAACTCACATTATCTGAGCCCTGGCTGCGTTTTTTTTTGTGTTTTTTTTTGCACTGTTGCCACATGGATGGATTATAGTAGACTAAGGGCTGATCTGGATGAAGTCAGCCTGAAAGCTCTAATAAACTCTAGACTGTCACTCACTCATATATCCATCGAGCAATTAAAGTTGATCAGTAATGACTTCTGCTGAGATCATGTGGGTATTTATAATACGAGACATATGGCACGCCAATCCTTCCTTATTAGCTCTTTGCAAATAGAGTAGCTGCAATTACTGTCCAAGGAATTTACATTGGCATATTTGACAGCAAAACACCTCAAGGATATTGACATCTCTCCTTAGTTACTTTGGTATAATTGGCAAAGGAAAATCATGATTCTCAACACACCGTTCTCAAATCCACCGCTCGCTTTCTCACAACACTATATGTGTTTCTCTTCGCTTAACCCAGTGATGTATTGACTTTTCTTCTTCTTCTGTTTTGCTCTGAAGCACATTCATCAACATGCTCATTGTATCCAGCCCAGCCATCATAACCTTTCAAACAGAAAATTGTTTCATATTTACAATAGCCTAGAATTATCTTAAGGCCACAGGAGCTGAAAACAGTTGAGTGTGTAGCTGGGCCTGGTGAAGCGGCGGTTTCCTGCCCCAAATTTCTTTTAGAGCACTACGTCCAAGCAAAGGATAAACCCTCTGTGTTACAGAGTAATATTGCATATTTAGCTCACCAAAAAAAATCGACCAATAGTCAGTAGCACTAGCTAAAGTGTGCAAGATTTAGGTGGCTCAGAAATCGAACATAATGTGCAACTATGTTTTTATTAGTGTATAATAATCACCTGAAAATAAGAACGAGAATGAGCTTTTTATATATGCCTTGGGACCTCTTCTAGTGGCCTAGTCCACCATGTTGAACCACCATGTTTCTACGGTAGCCCACAGCAGACAAACTAGTTCTGTATAGGGCCTTTCACGTTTTTTTTGCACATTTCGCAGCCACTGTAGTTTTTCATTCACACTAGGAAGGAGAAGGTGAGGCAGTATACTGCAATTAGTCACTACACCACTGGAAGCCAATAAATCCTACACACCAGACCTTTAAGTTCTGCTGCTTGACTACAGGGATTAAGGAGTATTGCGAAATCAAGATTAACCGCAGAAGAGGAGCAGATTTTGTAATAAAATACCGACCCACAAACGGAAACTAACGAAAATAAAATTTGACTGAAAAATAAGAAGCTTATACTAGGTAACCATTCGCACACCCTCCACTGATCCTGACAGACATCAGAGAGGGCCACCAGGGCTCTCATGTACGTAAAAATAGACTGCATGTGATGATTTTGATTAAAAAATGGTGTGACCAGGAGTGTTTGGTTAGCAAAAGAGGTGCTGAGGGGCATTTACATTTTCATTTAAATGGTTCCTAATTTGCATGCATCTGTTGTCTTTGATATTTAATACATTTATTTCCCAGATCCATTTTCACTCCCTATAACCTATGTAACCCCCTCCTCCATTTACCCAGCTCTGATCTGACACGACTTACTGTATACTTTTCACCCCTAACTTACATCAGATAATGGAATATTTCATATCACAGAAACCTCATTCTATCAGAACATTTCCATCATCCCCTTCACACTGTACGTGATTTTCTTGGAGGTGCAGCGTGAGCATAAAGCTGCTGTTGTGTGGTGGGTAAGTCAGACTTCCATCGCAGCACTATGTACTGTAATTCTCAGCTGCTGCCACAGCAATTAAGACAGATCTACACCGCTGCAGGGCAACATATCACAATCCCCCAAAAGAGCCTCAGCTAAAGACTCTATGTAGTATGTTACTGAGCTGTTGATGTATTGGTGTCTGCTATAAAAGCTCTCCAGTCTCTCATGAAAACAAATCTGCATCCTCTTTATTGCATTTTGGACATTTGGAAAAGACTGAAGGGTACAGTTGATGTGTGTCTCGTGTTTGTATGAATCGATTGTGACACTTCTAATATGTCTTCCCACCTGTGTGGTTCTTGCAAAGATCTTCCCGTTTCTTTCCTAATGCTCTTGCGGTTAACGCTAAATGAGGTGCTTTGAACGGGGGGGGCAAGAAAGGTAAACAGTGACGGTGAGAAATCTGCGAATAGACTACTGAAATTGGAGTTTGGTTTTTCACTGGGTTACTGCATTGACGTCTCCATGAGAAACACTGATGCTGTTCCTCGGGCATCTGTCTTGATATAAGCATTATTAAGGGACAGCAGCAATGCACTCGAAGATG
Organism: Nibea albiflora; assembly: GCA_014281875.1. NCBI lineage: Eukaryota > Metazoa > Chordata > Actinopteri > Sciaenidae > Nibea > Nibea albiflora. The sequence continues at coordinate 5,800,944 of CM024803.1, forward strand.
AGGTCAAGTCGTTCTGATGCAAGTTAAACGTAACATTTTGAGTGAGTGAACGCCAATTACATGAAAAAAATAACATGTTTTGTTGTTTGTGTGAAACCAGTGTTTCAGAAAAATGGGCATGACTGTCCCGATGGAATTGTGACATTGTGACTGACATTTTGGAGTTATTTTCTGTAATTCTGTAAATAATAATTGCAGCCATTTTTGTGATTTAAAAAATTTTTTTTTGTAATCTGCCTCCCCGTAGGTCCGCCTGTCATTGTCATTCCTCCCAAAAGTACCTCTCTCAACATGTCCCAGGATGCTTCTCTCACATGCCAGGCAGTGGCTGACCCCCCCAACATGACGTACGTGTGGCAGAAAAATGGAGAGAACGTCTATCACGTGGAGTGAGTGCACTCATTACTCTTTGTTCCAGAGCAGTTCATTGTTACCCTTTTGTAAAGCGTTTAACATGGTGAACTTGTGGAGTAAAATGTTATCTTTGTGTGTGTGCGTGTGTGTGTGTTGCATGGGAGTCCAGGAATTCAAATCAACTTTTAATGGAAGATTGCAAAACAAAACGTTTCACAGAGAAGACTGGACATAAATCGTCCAAAAGAAAAAGGCAACCACTTTCACTCAAAGTGCTCTGGCATTTCTAGATAGAGAGCCTAAATGTGCGCCTTTGTGTTCATAAACTCTAAAATCTGCTTCTTCAACAATAGAAACTGAAATCCACCTCCACACAGAGGTGTGTTCTCACCCATGGAGCTGCCAGTCTCAATGGAGTAGACCAACATTTCTTAAAAGCCTGTCGGGCATGTGCTCATGCGCCGGTCCACTGAATAATTTGATGACAACTTTAGAATTTTCCACGAAAACTGACATGGAGTAAATGGAGCGATTTCAAAAAGAGACGCAGTGCCTCTGTTTTGCTTGTGGTCTTGCACATGTGTCACTATCTTCTGAGTTGTTTTAGTTTTGGTGACTGACAGCCAGCTTGGACAACCTGCACTGCATTAGATGGATGAAATTTACCACAATCTAATCAATTCAATGTGTTATTATTAGTCAGTAATTTATTATGTACCCAGAACACAGTCAGGTATAAAAAAAAAGTCAGCTTATGAAACTCTTGTTAGTTTGCCAGCTAACTTTAGCTTGCACTAAAATAGCAACACTAGCAACTATGCAACCCCGATAGTGCTACACCAAGTAGAAGTACACACCAGTCATAATGTGTTTTTGGCATTTATGAAGACAGAGTGGTGTGTCTGTCTTCTGGGAGATTCTTGCTTTTGTTGTCACAGTATGCAGGTACCGCTAAAACATTTTAAGGGACATAAACAGAACTGTATTCATCAAAATGAACAATGAGGTCATTTATGAGGGTTTTTTTTTCCTGCTCGGAGTTAACTTTGGCTGCAGAAAATGTTTTTAGAAGCCAGCACACATAAGTGCCGCATAAGAGAACCCAAAACTAAGAGCTTCCTTCGGTAGACCAGCAGAGAAAAAGGGCTTTTCGGTAATCAAGCCTACTCGTGATGAAAGAAGGCTTTTATTCTTCCAGTATCTGCCAGGAGAAAGAAGGAGAGAGAGAGAGAGAGAGAGAGAGAGTTGTACATCTGCAATATTCCTGAGATGATAAAAGGTAGATTTTTTTTTTTTTGGACTACTTCTGATGTGAAATTCAAATCCGCATTAAAAAACACACACCAAGGTCACTTGCTTGGGGCTTGACATTTTGTGCCAGTGATTTAAAATTAGTGTAGCTTCTCTTTTTTTTTAAAAACATTTTTTTGGTGCAGTGTCGTTGTTGTTTTGTAATCTCAGTGTTATGTCTGTTCAGATGCAGGAACTGCAGTACCACCCATAAGCTGATAAGATTTCAGCATCACATCATATATGTATGAAGTCAGAAGTACAGTGTTATTGATCTGTGATATTAATGTCTAAAATTTTAATATAGTAAAGTTGTAGAAAAGTTGGAAAATGTGTTATTTTTCTGGAAAAAAAAACAAACAAACAGGAGTGTTGGTTTTCGGCTAACTCGCCAGGTCAGATACATCAGATATACCTGAAAAATCAAGTATAGGTAAATCACTACATTGATGCAAAAATACAACTGTATGAATACATATTGACCACGATGGACCAATACAAACATATATTTATTCCTATGATGACATAATGTGCATGGCCTACTAAGAAAAACATTGCTACAAAGCTACCTGCTGGAAAAAACTCAAGTTGCAGCAGTGGTCATTAGAGCTCCACTTATCAATGTTATTTACACACCTCTTCACGCACCTCTGCTGCTCTTATGAGTTTTTTTAGCCGCTTTTAGCTCATTGTTTGGTTGTTATGCAGTACCGTCCCGTGTACGCTGTTTAGACCAAATTGTCACCGGTGAAGAAAGTTGAACAAGGAAAGAGCCAGATATTTTTCTCTGGAGTTAGTGAGAGACAAAACCAGACATGAAAGGAGGATGAATATCACACTTACATAAGGTGGAGACAGACACACGACTCCAGATGAATGCTAATGTTGCTCCACGCCTGCTGGATGTGTAAGGCAAATGTTTCCTGAAACATGAGGCAGAATAACTTTATATGATATGAATATACCAGGCGTACATAGATTATTATTGACCTCCTGTTCCCAAAAATGAATTATAGCAGACAATGTGTAAATGCCTCTGTCAAAGACACGCTTAAAATACAAAATTCATAGACAATTTCAATAAAAGCTTCAGTCACATTACTTTACGTTGCCCTGAAACTGTGAGGCACCAAATTAACTTTTCTGTTGGAGAGGTTTTACAATAGCAGTGCTCAGTGGTCAGGAGAAGATCTGAGTGAGCGGGGAATGGTTCATGATTGCCAGCACATCATTCATCAGCCTATTGGACACTCTTAAAAAAAAAACCCGACAGGAGCAGTTGAGCAGGTGGAAGACTCCATTTGCATTACTTCTCCTGAACATTTCTTTATTTCTCTGTTCATTACAGTTACACTCGGGTCAATACTCAAACCGATTTTGATGAGGGAACAAGTTTCAGAGAGGCTTTTTCAGAGCCGATATATAACGCTGTTAACAGCTGAGTAGAGCACACACAGATTATTCTGATTATATGTGACTAATTTTAGGAACTCGGCTCTTTTGTAATAGCTTGGTTAAAATAGTCAGGTGCTCTTTGAATGCTTTCAGTTCCATTTTTCTCCATTTGCACCATTTAAATTATTTTACAAGCATCAAGACTAAGAGCGTACAAAACGCTAGCTGCTGCAAGTGGGTGCATGTAAAAGAAGCCAAGCTAGGTTATTATTGCTAGCAGCACTGTGAGGCTGCAATAAATTACAGTTGAGCTTTGAGCTAAATGCTAACGTCAGCATGCTAACAAGCTTAAGCAGGTGAAATATTTACCATGACAGCATCTTAGATCGTGAGCATATTAGCATGTGAGCATGCTAACATTTGCTAATTAGCACTCAGGGTTGGGTAGTAACATAGTCAATTCATGCAAAAAGAATTGACTATAGTCATCCACTATAATCTGCCCAGATCAAATGTGAAAAAATGTGTAATTAGATTATATCTTACATTGATAGGGATTACTTCAATGCTTTAAAATATGGTGATATTCATGATTCATGATAATTCATGATAACCAGTGCTCAATTAACTCAGCAGACATTTACTGCTTAGGGTTTAGTGATACTTGGTGCGGCAAAAAGAACTGTGACAAGTCATGATGGAGTGCATTGTATTTGTATTGATTTATATAATACAATTGATGTTATTAATTCCAAAGAGAATGGCATATAATTTATGTTCAGTAACTGACTTTGTTTCAAAGTAGTCTGACTCAACACTGTTCGTACTAAACAGGAAGTGCATCTTAATGTTGAATGTGAATAACAGCAGTTTTGCAGGTACAGTATTTTATTATATGCCAAGAACTTTGACCTCATGATGTCACTAGATGTAAAGTTATCCTAATATAATATAGTTTATCCTCCAGATCCTGAACATCTGGACCAAATATCACAGCAAGCCAAGTCCAGACTGACTGGCACACTGACATCCCCATCTACTGAAAATCGCTAGCATGGCTAGAAATATATAATATTATCTGTTTCCACTTTCTTAGACGTTCAGGATTTGGTCGAGCAAACAAACAATTTAAAGATTCATTTTGGGCTTAGGCTCTTTTAGTCTGTCAATATTTTATTTACCAAACAAGGAGCATTGTTAAGAGTTACACTTGTGTCTAGCTGATTCATGTAAGTCAAATCTTCTAGTTTGTCCTGAGGAAAACATTTGGCTCTTTAGCTGCTCTGGTGCTGGGCGGTAATGTACTGTGGGAGCTTGTTTGCTGTTTTACTGCTGCTGCTGAAAACACTGAGACTGAAAAACACAGTAAATGAGCCATAAAACCAAGTCATTGTGCTAAAAGTACCCAAAAAGCTCCGTAGAGCTGCACAGTTCATTTTCAGTTTGTCACTGCAACTGACCCCTTTCACATTAGCACATTAGTCATTAGATTCATTATATATATATATATATATATATCCTGGTAATTGGAACATAAATAAAAACATAAAAACAGCATTCAGTAACACAGGTTGACGTTTATCAATGCAAAGAGTAGTGAAGCAGTCAGGTTACAGTGCATGAGTCACCTTCTCCTTTATGGTAATTAACCTAAATGTGTGAGTGTAAGTCGTCCCACGGACACGTATCACCAGCGTGCATATGTAACCTGTTGTACAGTGTTGCAGCCTGCTAGACTCCTCAGCTTTCTCCCTGGTTTCTCTGTAGATGTAAGAATGTATAAAAAAAACGAGTGGGTACTTCCCTTCCCACTCTTAACTGAAATGAAATGAAACAGTGGTGAATAACATAAAAAAAAAACCACCCTCCTACACTGTTGATTCTCTGAGAGCGTGTTTGACGGGAAGAGCTGAATTACCTCTCGCTGTTATTCTGTGGTGGTTGTCTTCCATGCTCCCGTCTAATTTTTTTTTTTGTTTCCTCGAGGTCTATGAAGTCACGAGTGAAGATCGTGGTGGATGGGACTCTACTCGTCTCCAGGCTCATCCCAGAGGATTCTGGGACCTACACCTGCATGCCAACCAATGGCCTGCTGACCCCACCCACAGCCTCTGCAAACCTCACAGTGATGCGTACGTCTCTGTGTGGAGTCTGTCTCTGATCAGTCCTCATGAGACATCAAGTCTTTCTTTTCTATTTTTCCTTTCTTTACAGTTTCTTCTGAGTTTCAGAAGACAACCAAAGATTTTTTTAGTGTTTTACACTAACTACTGATCGACACAAATCCAAATAACACAAATGTTATTGTACTACTACTGTTAACTCTTGAATTTTTACATACACTGTGGTGTTTTCAAAATTAGCATAGGCTAGATCACAGGTTCTCAAACTATGGTACGTGTACCACTGGTGGCACGCAACCTCCCTCTAGTGGTACGTAGAGAAATCTCAGTAATACTGTATATATATCTATATTTTAATTAAATAAAATGAAAAACATTCTTTCAAAATATTAGAACATTTCAAATGAATATGAACTATATCCCCGCTGTGATGGAATAATGTAATGTAATTTATATTTCCTGTAATATTTAGTGTCAACTCACACGGCACGGATACATCCACCATTAGTTCTGAGTATGACAGCAAAATAGTAATAATAAGCAGAGGTTAAATTAATGGTTCAAAAACACTGTAATCATGGCTGGGAAGAGGAGTTCAGATCATCAGTACCCCTCATCCAACAAATTAGTGCTGCATCTTGAGCCGGTTCCATTTAGGATTGAACAATAGTCTTATGAAAAAGAAACCCGCCCCCGTGTGAACTGTCCATAGTCAAAAGGTTTCTACTCTTTTTTTGAACATCTGTGATAATGGCAGTGCTTGGAGAGCCTAATATTTTCTGAAGTGGTTGGCAGTAAAAAAAATCAGAACACTGGGATAGATTATACTCAGTAATAATGGGTAACTTAATATGGACTCAGAAGCAATGTTTCACTGCCAGCAGTCACTCAAGTCAAATCAGTTTAATTTCTACAGTATATTCCAATATTTTACATTTGCTGAAAGTGCAGCATAAAACTCTAACTATTCTTCCTCATACCCTCAATTCAGATTCAAGATTCCACAAAACGTGGAAATAATGGAAGAAAGCTCAGGAAGAGCAATTGTACAGGGAAAAAAGTAGGGTAAAGTACACTTCTCCATCGCTGCAGCGTGAATGAAATTTAAACCAGTAAAAGCAAGATTTTCAGCGTCATTCCCATTCCAATGACTTATTGTAAATAAACAGAGAGAGCACCATAAACAAAGAGCAATTGGTACCTTGAAGTGCCATCATTTTACCATTCAAGAGTCCCAATGTTCCAGACGGCGCTTGCATAGTGAGGCAGGATGCTGGGTATGCAATCATCTTCAACAATATTTAGAGCTTTTTTTGATAAAGCCGCATTTCAGCACTATAAATTCAAGAAACAGGTGGGAAGGAGTGGCAAGAAATTGCAGCCACTTTCTCTAATTCACTGATTTCAGAGAAAATGCAACACTTTGTACACAGATGTGACGTGTAAAACAGCCACAGCTTCCCTTCAAGTTCGCTATTTTTCACATTTCTTTATGGAACATCGATCAGATCTTTAAAATGTTAACAAGTTCATCAGAGATTACATTTCCAAAACTAAACCATGTTCTTTATTTTCCTGACGGTATTAATTGCAGGTATATTAATTGATGTTGACATACACGTGAGAAAAAGCATCTAGTGTTTGCCAACTAACCACTGATGAAAATAGAAGCCTGTTCATCTGTTTAACCTTCAAGCGGATCTTCCAGTCCAGCGTTTTGTACCTTGGTGGTGGACCTTTTGTAATGCATGTGCTTGTAAATGATTCTTGATGAACTCATTAACAGTTAGAATCACTTTTGGTCTGAAGATTTAACTGTTGTCTGCAGACCTGTACAATCCTTCAGGCATATTCAGTCAGCTGTAAATCCACTTAAAACATAGGCTCATATAAAATTCAAAAAAATAAACCCTGTCTCAAAATGGATTATGCTGCTGTTTCCCACGGTATTGAAACAGCACGGTGTGTCTGTGTTGCAGTAGTTATTATAAAGTTAACAACTTTCATTCTTTTCCTCTGTGCAGATCCGGCCCAGGCTCTTAAAATGCCCCAGCAAACGTACCTTCCCACAGGTATGGATGGTGTGATCACCTGCCCAGTGGCTGCTCAGCCTCCTCTGCTCCATGTGGATTGGACAAAAGATGGAGAACCACTTGACTTGTCCTTGGTAATAAAAATAATCACTTTCAGGTAGAGGAGCAGACCCCGGGGAGGATATGTTCAATCTTAAAAGCTTTTGAAGCAATCCCTGAGGAACCCCTTACTGCCCCTTGCTCCCTCTCTTTTTTTTCACTTCCATTTCAATCTCACTTCTTCTGAGCGATGGGCGTAGGGACCTTTATGGGTGAGGGGCTGGGGGTGTGACTTCCCTCTAATTTACAACATTTTAAACCTGAACCTTTCACAAAGGGAAGCGCAGTTCATTTTCTTTACACAGAACAGCAGCTTTTAAAACCTTTTTCTTTGTCTTGCGTGCTGAAGATCCACCCATTTTCTCCTCTTCCTCCTACGCCTTTCGCATGCTGAGTTGACCCCACCCCCCTCAACACTTTGGTCTGAGCGATGGACATGTCGGTGGATGAGACTCCGCACCGCGGGAAACGTGATAGATTCCCTCAGTGTGAGACATGGGCGTTGGTGTCACGCTGTTATTCTGCCAATTATTCCACTTCCAGCCTGGATGTCACAAGCTCTCCTAGCCATAGTTATACCGCCTCACAGCCTCATTCTGGGGAGCATGATAGCAGTTTTGACTTAATTAAACTGAGCGGGAACCTTTTGCGCAACACGCACTGCTATGGCTTAATAGGAAAAAAAGACATGAAAATGTAATTCTTAAAAAAAGTCATTTTAAAAGCCTGTTTCAGTTGCCTGTGTTTGGATTCGCTCAAGAAATGATCAAAGAAATATATCTAAAACTATTTTTCAAAATTAGAAGAACAGAAGATCATTTTACATCTTTTAGATCTTGCGAAAGCAGTTACGGCATTAATAAATAACGCACACTTTTAGAGAAGCTCTGAATTAATCTGCCCACTGGGGACTTAAGTACTTAACCACTGCAGGAATGTGGCAGGCAGATATCAAAAAATTATTACTGTAAATCCTCCAAATGCTGGCGAGGAGCTCATACGTGGCTTTGGAGTGGTTACCGATTTGATGCCTTTTAGCTCTTTAAGCTCACTCCACATTTCTAACTTTTTTTTTTTCCCCTTCCATTCATGCTACGTATCATTCGGGCACGTGCTAGCTCCTTTTTTTTCTTTTCTTTCTGACACACTTGTCTGTTTAAGTGGGAAAGAGTTGGCGTGATAGAGCAAAGTGCAATTATTTCATTCTTCCAGTATCCAGGATGGACCTTGACACCAGAGGGCTCTTTGTTTATGGCAACAGTCAATGATGATACAGCAGGAGTGTACACGTGTACTCCATACAACAGTTATGGCAGCATGGGTTCATCTGGACCAACAACTGTAATTCTACAGGTTAGTATGCACTCCAGATACAGTTATTATTGGTATCTTTCTTCCTCCATGCACAAACTGAATCTGTCCTTCCTGCTCTGCTAAACTGTCTATCTACACCACTCTGTGTATATTTTAATTAGCCACTACCGCATCTGTCACAGCGAATTAAAAACTTAACAGAAATGACATTTTATTGACCTTTTCACGCCGACGCGTGAGCCCTCTGGCATTAATAGAAGTCAACTCAAACTCACTACAATGGCCACGCTATTGGGGAGTTAATTGTCTGGCTAATCCTTTTGTTATTAAGATAATCTTGTCCAAAGCGGCAGTAATCCAGTCTTAAAATCCATTGTTGCCACTTGCTGCATTCTACTTGATTCAGCTATATTGCTTTGGTAATTTACAGGACCCCCCATCATTCAGCGTCACTCCAGAGAAGCAGTACAAACAGGAAGCCGGCAGAACCCTGATCATCCCATGTCAAGGAAACGAAGACCCGACAATTAAAGTGACCTGGAGCAAGGTAAATAACCCTGCAAGCAAGCAAACAGTCCTGTTTTATTCATGGCAATTGTTTTTTTTCTTGTTTTCCAGTGAACAAGGTTGAAGAATCTTTGCACTTTGCAGTGACTTGTGTGTAATACACAAAGAAGCGATTTCACATGCAGTATTTATGAGGAAAAATGCTTACAGAAACGTGCACATACTGAAACACGCGGAGCACTCCAGACGTGTTTGGACAGTGATAAATTGTCTGTTGTTTTGTCTTATGGTTGTTGCATTATTCAAAACCGCGGGGAAAGATGTATAGAAAATGGCATATCATTTCTACAGTATTCATCCAGCAGGGATGTTCGCACCATCAGAGACACCATGAATTAAAAAAAAAACAAACACATTTTCCTATGTGTAATCTCATGTCAGTGTCTTAATTGTTCTCGTCGCACACACCGACTACATGAGAAAAACATGTCATCACGGTGCTTTTCTGTCAGACTCCAACTCTTAGGGCGCTGAGATAACCTACACCATGTGAAGTGACACTTTGTCATAGTGACTGGCAAAGTGATATCATGTGGGAGGTGCGTGTCAGTTGGCAAAAACTTTGTTTCGATTTCCAAAGCAGCGTGATTTAGGTCTAATTTATTCATTTCTACCTCCTGCTCGTGATCTAACGAAGGAGGTGTGGATGAACGCCAGCAGTCCTCTACATCGCTTCAATATGTTGTACTTTATTCGCTAAGCCAGACCACTTTTTAGTGATCCAATCAATTCTGAAGGATTTCATCAAATCCCTCTTGTAAGACTCCTCAATCCACACACACTGTCTCACTGTAACGCGGCACATTCGGAGGAGGAAAAATGACTCTAGCTGCCATTTCACTGTAACTCGAAGGAGTCATTGTACCAAATGCTGAACTTACTGATTGGGCTGCCCTTCATTTGGTTGCGACACGCTCTATGCACAGCCCGTGCAGTATGGCAACAATGAGATGATGAATGTGGTCTGAAATGCAACCTTTCAACCCACTGAGATCAGTACATCAATGCATTTTCCTCCTTAGGGATTTAGTGAGCAGCTGCTCTGGATGTCAGCACTTTAAAGAGCAACCTTCACTTTGCAAATTAAAAAAAAAAAAAAAGAAAAAAAAAAGCATTCAAATCCAAATACAGACATGGCAACCAATCAAGTGATACTATAACTGTCTGTGAATGCATAACTTCCTAACTCTGATTTAGTGTTAAGGTTATTCATTATTGTATTTCAGTTCAATCTTAGAGTCAAGAAAGGTGGAACAACATATCGCTGTCCTAATTCTGACTGCACTGGATATAATAAACCTGAATATCTACATTGTCAGTTGATAATGACCTTGATAATCTTGTCTTATGAAATGTAATTAGACACCTTTGGATTGGCCTAAAATGGCCTAAATGCATGTCTTCTCAATCCAAAGAGTTTGTGAACTGTCTTTGTGTCCTCGCTAGGTCGACTTGGCTCGTCGTGCATCTCACTCCACAGAACCCAACGGTTCTCTGCTCCTGCAGCCTCTCACCAAGGAGCACCAGGGCACGTGGGAGTGCTGCGTTACGAACCGCGTAGCCGCGGTGAAAACCAGCACTGAAGTTTTTGTCCTGGGTGAGTAGAAACACGAACATTTCTAGCAGAGCACCATAAAAAAAAAAAAAAAAGAGTAAAGCTTCTTGTTATGTGAGTTGTCCACATTGAAATTTCTTCTTTTAAATTGTTTTCTTTAAACCTGCGTAAAACCTCTATTACACCCAGCACAGGCCAGATGCCTGTGCCTCCAATCCGCCTCCAACGGATAAATGTGGTACATCTAGAGATGGCCTCTAAACTTCAGGTAGTTGTTGAGTTGAAGTGCTGGCCCATTTCCATCAACTCCTCTCCCTTCCCTCCATTACAGGAACCAGTCCCCATGCGGCTACCTCTCTGTCCGTCTCTCCAGGGGTGAAGGAGGCCAACATATCCTGGGAGGCAGGCTTTGATGGAGGATCAGCACAGACATTTTCAGTTTGGTGGGTGTAAAGCCTCCCACTTTCTTCTCGGGCTGTAACCATAGCAGCCATCGACAGCGTTGGTATTACTCTATTGATCTCCGGAATGAGGAGTTCATTTATCTGTTATCACTACTTGGCAGCTACAATAAAAAACACTGCTGCAGAGCATAGCTTTTATAATATAGTGACCACGCTGGCTACAATAGGAGGTTACTAACAAAAGAGAGCATCATACAATTGTTTCTTATGAATCAGCACTTCTAAAATCGCAGCCAGTTCGACAAAAATAAACCATAATTATACTGTTTTGGATGTTTTCTCTTTTCAAGATAAGAGCACACCAAATCGTGCCTGCATTTGAGTTAGAATGGAAAAAGCAGGTTAATTTAGGTCAATGAATGGAAGCAGGAGAAATCGAATTTTCTAACCAAATGGAAACTTTCTATTTTTGGGTGTATTTTTTTTTTTTTTCAGAGAATGCGCGTGAACATAGAGAAAACTTTTTGTCTAATGCTTATCTTAATCTCATTGTAACCTGGGAGCAGTACAGATCAGATGAGGGTGAGATGAGCTGTCTTAATCTCTAAGAGGGAACTGGGTCATCACTGCAGCAAAAAAAAAAAAAAAAAAAACAAAGCCCAAGAAACAGCATAGACATAAATATAAATGACATGAAAACTATAAAATTTATCAGCCAATCAGCGTAAAAAACCTCCTGAACCTCCACCAGCCTCTGACATGTTATGACCATAGATTATGAAATCTCTTGAGTCTCTCGGACTCTAGTAGGAGAGAAACAAAAGATCATGTTTTTGTTGCTTTTTTTTTCTCTCTCTCTCTTTTCTTTTCTTCTCCCACTTTGGGAATGTCAGCACTGTAAATCGTGAATGTTTCCTCATTGACATTTCAACTTCAGTCTTCATGTTTTTCCTCATGAAGCCTGAAAATAATAGCAGGCACTTCCACTGTGATTTCCAATAATAATATGTACTCTTGTTTGTCAGTGGTGCAAGCTCCACGGGAAAATATCCACACATATTAAAATCAAGTACTACAGAACAGAAAAAGCACAGCCAGTCCTCATGATTTGCTCTTAAAGACACAATATAATCTCCACTTTTATATGTTGGGACCTGCTGTGAGCACCAAAATAACATTTGTATATAAATGTGTATATAAGGCTCTTTATACTCAAGTGTATGACGGACTAGGACCTCATAATTATCCACACCGTGTTAATGTGAGTAATATTCTTTTGCTGCTTTCCAAAAGAACTCTTCTGTTGAGTCAATGCTATCATCTTCAAAAATAAAAAAAACAAAACAACAAAAAAACAAAAACTGAATATTCAGACTGACATTAATAATAAAGGTTCCCCTTGTTTTGGATGGGTGAATAGGTATGGGTGAATAGGTACCCCCGCCTGAGGTCAAGTAATTTGCTCTGTATAAAAAAAGACACGCAGAACCTCTGCTCCGGTAGGAGCATAAAAATCGGCATAATTGGAGTTCCAAGCTCTCTGTACAATTGCTGGGATACATCACTGCTGTCTCTGCCACAAAATCCGGAGCTGATGATGAGTATGAATGATTAATGAAACCTACTTTTCTGTCATGTTTCATAAAACTCCCAGAATTCCCCGCCGCTCTTTTGTTCTCACTGCTTTTCTCTCCATCTCGCTGCAGGGTGAAGAAGATTTCGGCAAGTGATAATGATGGGAAGCAGGACTGGTTCTCTGTGCCCGTGCCCCCTTCGTCTGGCACCACTCTGCAGGTGACAGGCCTCTCCCCCGCCACCGACTATCAGTTCAGCATCCTGTCTAACAATAAAATGGGCACAGGACCCTTCAGTGAGATTGCCACCGCCCGGACTTTAGGTCAGTATCATTCCCCCTTCTTTCCCCCCCTGTAAAAGCGGTGCTTTCCAACAGCCGCATTCAATTTGGATCCAGTCGTAGATTTGGAAAATACTCTGATCCCCCGAAGAAAACAAATCTCTGGTGTTGAATTCAAGTCAAGTGTTGGATTTCCTCACTCTTTTTCATTTAGGAATGTGAATAACGCACAAAACATTCAGCTAGCAGCCTTTTTAGCCCGTGCTGACTGTCACTTTTCACAGGTTGAAATAACAAAATGCTGCCAGCAGCAGCAAATATCAGGTTGATTCCCTGAGTAACCTGCCCAAAAGCCAAACTGAAACTTTGCTATTGTGGGGTTGGTAAACTAGCTACTAGCTGCTAGCGGTCTGCACACAGACAGATCACATGTTTACATGTTTCACATGTTTTGTTCACTTAGATTTCTGAACAACTGTTGGATGGATTAACATTCAATATGTGCGGACTTCAGTGCTCAGTAAAACCTTTTGGTGGTTGCCAAGCTGGCAACCATGGTTTCTGAAACTGAAAATACAGTTGGCGTTTTTTAGATTTTCAAGTAACTGAGATACTATGCAGTTATAAGTCATCTTATTTATGAAAGTGTGACAAAAAGGGAGCATTTAAAGAGTATTTGAAAGCTTGATTACAGTAACCAACCACCTTTGTAGTTTGTGTCTTGTCTGCAACCTCTACAGATCGCATCGCAGTTACCTTGTCTCCCCTCAATTCCTGGTGTACAAAGACCATTAGTGCAGCTTTTGTCATATTTTTCACAGATGCCATTTAAAAAATGTGTCCAGCAAGTCACTTTCTGCTTGGTCATCCGTTCTCTCCCTTTCAAAGTTGATTAAATTTCACATTTGTGTGCGATGTTGACAGGTTGGTTGAGGTTCACCTCACAGTCAAACGACGTAATTTGCTTTGCCATTGTGTCAAAAAAACAAACATGTCGGTCAGCGCGCCACTTAACACACTGATGCATGCGCAGCATCGTCTGGTTCTAGTCCTACAACAGCAACAGTAACACAAGAAATCTAAAAAAGCAAAAAAAAACCCACTTATTTTGGGTGCTAAGAAGCGGCAGCTACTGAGACAACTAAAGGCCGAGAATTGGTTGCCAAATTCTCAAAATGAAAAACTTTTAGGGGTGAATTGGCTTTGATTATGACCACATTTCTGCTAAAGTAATGACATGCTCGTCTCAGCTGTACTTTGTATTTACTGGTAATTAGCAAAAACTAACATGGTAGCATGCTAAACTAAAATGGTGAACATGGTAAACATTATAACTGCTAAAGATCAGTGTTAGCATTGTCAGACTATATTAACATTCACTGCAAAGTGCCACTATGCCAGTTTAAAGTGGGGCTTCACAGAGTGAGTAGGCACCTTGTCTTATTTTACCTGCCCAGCAGGGGGGCATCAAGTATTTTCGTGATCTTACGGATGTCTACAAGCTTCACGGAAAGATCAAGGATTCGCCATTGGGGAGAATGCAACATTCAAATCTAATGTTTCCACTGGTGTTAATGTTTCCTTGTCTTCCTCTTGGAAAATAAAATAAAATTGTTGATTTTGCCCCTGGAAACATTTAATCCCTGTCAGCACAGAGGAGAAATCCTTGAGACGTCTGAAAGATCACAGAAACACCTTTGAAGATGCAATCTGATGAAAGTTTAGGGGGGGCAGGGCATTCTTTTTTCAACTGACGTGTGTTGTGAACGAAGTGATGGGTTTTCATGTTAATTTCAGTAGTCTGCATAGCCCAATTAAATGTTCACGCATAATCAGTCATAATCAATATTCCAAGCTTATCAACCTAATAGTGTGTGAATTTGAAACTCCAGCATTTGGAGCAAGTAGCTTGTTAAAAAAACAAAAAAAACAAGGTTGTGCCAAAGTAAGTTACACTTTTTATTTCATGCCGCTGTTAATGTGGCCAAAAATGTCATGGTTATCCGTACTATCACCGCTCTAATACTTCAGAAAGTATTAGAACGGAAAAATTTAGCAAATATGACTCATGCCATGTTTGCCTTAGGTTTGATCAAACCTTCATATTGCATCTTATTTGGAACTCCTCTCCTCAAACTCTCATGGTTGAACATCTGTGACAGTAGAAATGTCCTGTGCTGTAATTAAATTTTTCCACCACAGCGTATCTGGCTGATCGACTGAAGGTCTTTCCTATTCCCTCTGCGTCAGATCCTCCGCCGAAGAGAAGTAAACTGAACCCTCCGCCGTCACTGTCAGCTAATCAGGGCTCAGCAGGTGTTGTTCTGCAATGGTCCCTTTCTGAAGCTCAGCACCCTCCCATCACCGGCTTTGTTCTCCAAGCCCGCACCGAGCAAGGGGAGTGGTTTACTTTGGACGAGGACATCAGTGCCAACATGAGCGAGATAGTCGTTCCGGGTCTGCACAAGGTAACAACAAGCCAGTTGCAGTTGCTCCCTCTGAGACTAATCAGTCTATGCTGCTTGTTGAATGCCTTGGAGATTTTTTTTATCTAGGCTACACCTCCGTGGTTTTGCTTTTATAGACTCTCACTAATGCGCACTACATGGCAGCCATCACTTTTCTGTCATCCTTCAATCTGTGTGCCCTGTCTGTGCGTCTCCCTGCCCCTTTCATCCTTCTCTTTCTCTCCTGTATAGGCCTACACGAATTCAAATGAACTTCATTAGCATTGCAGGCACAGTCCTGTGTTGACAAAGTGTGGTTTCATCCTCTGTCCTCCCCACTGTGTGTGTGTGTGTGTGTGTGTGTGCGTGCGGATGCTGGTCTCAGGACTGTGTGTACGAGCTGCGGCTGCTATCTCGTCGCGGGGAGTTGCTGAGCGAGCCCAGTCCATCAGTCAATGTCTCCACCGTGGGTAGGTGTTTCAAGAGCAACCTTGCTCCCTACACATTCCCGCCCCACCTTCTTGTTTCAACACATCCTCCTCTCTCGGTCTTCTTTTATAACTCTTTCCTCTTTATTTCTTCTGGTCCCAGTGTTGTACCAAAATTAGAGCAGGGCCCCGGGGAACGCTGTCCATTAGAAGGCTGAGTGATAGAAATAGCTCCACTAATAACTTCTCGAAAGAGTTAGAGATAGAATTTGTGCTCGTCTTTTCTGATTCTTATGTGAATGTGACATGAATATTTTAGTGGATATGGTACAGAGATATCAAACAGTGTGATCTCCAGTGCCCAGTGGCATCACTCAAGGAGTTGTATACTGTTTAATACAACTCCGCTCTTTTAGTTTTTACTGTACAAATTATGCAAAACAATCAGATTTGTGATTTGCTGCTCTTTAGGGCTTGGAGATTAAAACTTTAAACTATTAATACCAACCCTCATAGCAATTGTGTATTATTTTTAATTGAATTATATTATTGATGTTAATTAATGTAGTGTAGTTGGAACAGACATGTCAGATTATTGAACAGCTTGACAAAGACAGCTTTTCAAACACAATAATTATTTATACATATATAATAATTACTTTTTTATTATTTATTTTATGTATACATTTATTGTTTATTCATTGATGGCAATTTAATTTAAATGTGACAAATTATAAATAAATAAATTATAAATGTGCTAAAAATAGACAAATGTAACATTTTGAAATATGTATAGAAAAAAATAATACGTGTCTGTGTGTGTGTTACACGCTTGCCGTGGTGAGTGTTACTACTATGACAAGCAGTCAAGTTCCTTGTTCTTTAATTGAATTATTTAGCAGTTTTTTATGGTTATTGCTGACACTATAGTCCCACCTGGCCTGCTTTTATTTTTATTTACTAACATATATCACTGATGATACGATGTCACAGGGATGGAGATCTACCCTGCCACATCCCAACTCCTGGAGTTCGTCCCGGAGCCATTACTGGCCGGCATTCTGGGCGGGGTCGGCTTCATGTGCTTGGCATTGGTCTTGCTGCTGGGGTCCGCCTGTGTCATCAGCTACCAGAGGGACAGACGACGCAGAAAGAAGAAGGATGGTAAAGCGCCCCTCACTCCCGAGACTCAGCAGACACTCACTTTGATGAACTGCATCATGAATATCATCATTTATTCAATAAAATATTGAAGGCACTTTCAATCCATTATATAAATCATAGCCCGCTGCATGGATTTGGCGCTCATCTTGTACCCTGCTCGTCCATTCAGTTGTAAAAGTTATTGATGTCATTTACATTACTTGCTAATTAGGGTAATTTCTCATTAGTGGCTGATAAATGTAAGTGTAATTAACTTTTTGGACAAGCCTGGGTGCCTGAGGCCCTTTAATGGGCTCTTATTGGGGTTGATCATGTTTTTACTTCTTGGTCAGGGTGGTTGTATCCTAATGAGTCAGATACCATCATGCCCCTCTCCCTCCCTTTCAGAACACCCTCCCGCCATCTACAAATGCTCCCCATCAATGTAAGTACCCCTCTATCATTTTATTATTATACCTCCCATTGACCTTTCCCTCTGCACCCTGCTTACAATCTAAAGTGTGCTGAAAATGCCAGCACTTTGGTTGTTTTCTATTCCATATCTTCTTTTTCTTCCTCATCATCGTCTTGCTGCTGTTGCTGCTGCTGTTTTGGTCTCTCTCTGTCTACATCTCCTCCACCCCCACTTTCACTCTCGCTCAATCTTATTTTCTGTCTTATTTTCTCTGCCTCTTACACCTCCGGTTTTTCTTACAATCTTCTTTTTTCACCTCGCCCTCCTCCTCTTCCTCTCTCTCTCTTACAGAAGGACTTCAGGCACCGGCAGTCCAGACAGTGTGTTGAAGAAAAGCCTACTTCCAGCCAGCATCCTCTATCCCACCACTTCCTCTACCGACACCTCCTCCTCCTCCTCCTCGCAGACAGACTGTTCCTCCTTCAGCACTGAGAATCATCAGCGGCGGAAGCATATTTTGTCCAATTACAGCAGGGGTCGCCTTACCAGGACAACGTCTTCGCCGATTTCTCCTCCAATTGAGTTGATCTCTAGAGGTCCAGATGGACGCTTTCTAATCCCACCGTATGACAATGACACGCTGAGTTTGCACAGCAAGAAAAGCATAAGGTACGACCAACCTGCTAAAATCCGAAGGTCTTTATCACTGCACTCGGAAAGGGAGGACAGGAAAGAGGCATTTGTGCTCTCTGTCGATCTGCCACCTTGCAACCCAGCAGAGGACAATTCAAGGCGCCAAATTTGTGACATGCCCCATCATGGCCCTTATACCTTGGATCAGAAAGTGAGCTATGATGGCTTTCCTGACCTCAGTAGCATGTGTTCAAACAGTAGTTTGGCCACCATTCCTCACCAAAAGAGAGAAACTCTCACGTTTCCAGTTCTCCCACATATCCGATCCAGCCTAGGTCAGCCATCTACGACTGCCAGCGCTCTGGTTCTCCAAATGGAGCACGAGCGGGAGAAGGGGAATCTGAGTCATTGCCTAAAACTGGCTCAGGAGAGGGAGGAGATAGAGAGGGAGCTCCGGAAGTACACTCTGGAAAGAAGCTCCATGAGAGAAATGAGGAGGGAACATTCAGGCTTAGAGAGGAGAGAGGCTGGCGCCGGTGAGCTTTTGTGGGAATATAAGAGCAGCACCTTGCCACACAGATACCCCCAGGGCAAAAAGGAGAGCTTTGATCTGTCACCAAGCCCTTTCTCATTATCTTCTGTGCACTGGGAAGACCGTCCTTTTGTCTCTCCCTCCACCCTGATCCCGGCCGCCACCTGTGTCAGTGCGTCTTCACCTGCGAGTCCCTCTTGTTTTAAGTCCGACAACCATCATCATCCCGCTCCATCATTCACCAAACAAACAACCAACCTCCAACCTGAGGAGGCGGGCAGTTTTTCTAAAGACAGATTAACTCTCCCACATCTCCCTTCAAAGCACCAGAGACATGAAAGGGTGGAAGCAGCACCAGAGGGCTATGATAATTCACCACAATCCACACTCTTAGAAATGCAAACGAATGATTCATGCTCTGAGGCACGGAGACAGAACAATCTTAGTCATGGCAGCCGTTCAACGTTGTCCCTCCGTAGCAATAAATATACTGAAAGATCTAATTCAGCTCTCGATTCAGCACCTGTCTCTTCAGGAGTGGTAGAGGTAGCGGCGTTCACCAAACCCACTGATGAAGATGTGTGCGTGGAGATGAGTGTGGATGAGCCAGAGTTGGAGGTATGTGTAATGCGACCCACAAAGCCCATGCTGCACCACAGAATTGCCTCCCATGTGCAGCGAGGGCACTCGCTGACTCGCAGCGGCAGGTATGAAGACATGAGTAGAGGGAGCGTGAGCTTTAACCGCCACAGTCCTGCCTCTGTGGATGATATCATCAGGGTCCCAGATTCTTCGCGACCTCCACAACCAGAGCTCTGGAGAGATGTGACCCAGGGCTCTAAAACCTGGGACTCTAAGCGCCGAAGTCAGAGCCTTGACTCAAGGAGACGGAAAGAAAGTCATTTCCTGCCTCCTGATGCGTGGATAGACTCGCTCAGCCAGGAGAACTGCTCTGTTGCATCTCCCCGGCGTCCAGAATCTTTGTTCTGGGAACCGCAGAAGACGTCACTTCCAAGGAAGATCTCCAAATCGCCTGCAAATTCTCCTCCTGCTACCCAAGCTGCCTTCCGTTCACCTCCTGCTGTGGCTCCTTTATCTCTAAGGAGCAGTCCAGAGAGGCCCATATCAAGTCCTTGCCACTATGAGCCAAGAAGAGCGGCGCCTATGTTTCATAACTCTGCCAAATGGCCGATTGCCTACCAGGAGGCCATGAAAGAGGCAGTAAGTTCCTTGGAGGCTATGAAGGAGGCCTCCAGATGCTTACCGCCCGACGACAATGATCAAGATGTATTAGAAGTGGAGACAGGATGCTATGAGGGAGTGCCAGAGTCTGGGAGCAGCTACAGCAGTTACGCCAGCAGCGGACGAGGCAGCATGGAGCCCGCTAATGGACGCCTGTCCATGTGCCACCTTTCCCCAGTCCTCACCAACTCGCCTGAGACTGTGGAGGAGAGCACTGAGGACAGTGACCAAATGGAACCACGCCAAAGGTATTAAGGAAGTTTGCACAAACAACACTAAAGCATCTGTACATCACGCTATGATTAGAAATATAGTGTGAACAGAGTAACAAGTTTCTCATAAGTTTGAAAAGTATAGATTTGAGTGGAAATAAACAAAGATTTAATAAAGCAAAATCTATTGCTCTGTTCGAAGAGCCCAGAAAATCTGCTCAGTTCAGCAAACATTCAAATATTTGACTAGAAGATTTAACGTAATTATTTGAGAGAAGAGTCTCTAAACGGCCTGATGTGGACGTTTCTGTGTTTTTCCATTCGTCGGCATTGACGAGCGTGAATGTGTGCATTAAACATCCAAACTGTGTTTATATACCAAGTGATGTTTTGTGACTTCTCCAGGAGAAAGGTCTCAGTCGATGAGAATTATGAGTGGGATGCTGTTGATTTCTGCTCACAGCCTGGAGACCATGATGGTAAGAAGTTTTCTTTCTTATTAATATGCTGTTCATGTTTTGGTACAAACACTGGTGGAAAAAAAACTAGATATATTTGTCTCCAGTGCCAAAGCAAAATCAAATGATATGATGGGTTATCTAATAAGATCAGTTCATTAGGCGAATCAGGGCATGTGTAAGGAGAATGTCTTTCTAAAGATGGAGAGATTGGCACTGGACTGGGGTGGGACATCGAATTTGGGTGCAGGGGGGGCATTCTATCTTTTAGGGGTTATAGAGTGGAACATCAATAAACTGTTTTTTCTCTGATATTGTAGCTGAGAAAGGGAACTGTTTTTTTTTTTTTTTTAAAGCTTATTAGTACCATTAGAGGGGTCCTGCAGCCTTTTCTCACCATGCCTTCCCTCCAAAGAGAAGTTGACAAGTCTGCCTTCATAAAAAATACTTCTAACTAGCACACCTGCCTATTAGCGGCATTCTGCGGAGGGAAATGATGTCAGTCGGCAACTCTTGCATCAGCATCAGTACGTGAGCTAAATTGGCCATGGCTATAGCAAATGGCCAGTCACTAATGACTTACAGTCTTCGGCGTTCAAGCTATCCTGGGCAGTTTGTGAACATCGATTAGCCCCCTTTCAGACCACATAGTTCCAGGAATTATGAGGCCACGGGAACAAAAGCAGAAACTATATGTACCATCTGATTTCCTGTTGAGTTCCCACCACATCTGAAGAACTGAGCTTCTGAACCTCTGACAATGCTAATAGATGCATTGTTTTGTTTTACTAGCTAGCAAGACAAGAAATGTCATTCCCTGCTCTAATGAGTGGCACCCGATGCTGGGTGAATGAAGCTGTACACTTTTTTTCTTTTTTTTGTTCTAGCAGCTGCGATGTTAAGCACTGCAAACTCTGCCCTGATAGTTCCTGACACATTATAAAGTACAACCCCTGGAGCAGAGACTCACACCAGCGGTTATGATAGTCGAGGGAGAAAATCTTCAGCCTGGTTCCTCTGGGCAAAGTGCAAGTTAAAGTTCCTGAAATAGTTCCAGGAAAGGTTGCTCCAATTAATTGATACGTACTTGGAATTTAACATGAACTTTCTGATGACTCAATTTTCTGCTGATGTACGGCATAGATATTCTGTATTTACTCTGATATGTAATTGCATATGATTTATATTTAGGATACGTTTCCCTAGTGGCTCACATGTAAAGCCAGAGGGCTTATGCATGTTGTCATGATTTTATTTCATCTGCAGACTTAATTAAGTAATTCACTGGCTTGCAGTGAAGTGAAGCGTGAGAGCAACATTTAACAGACCATTACTGTAACACTTAGCGATTTTCAATGTGATCTGGGTGACATTTGTTAGTGTACTTTCAGGAACAAATTAAGAGAAAGGTCACACATGTTTTCACTCTTTGGCTCACTCCAATTAACTTGCAAGCTAACCTGCCTTTGCACACGGAAGCCAATATTTAACATACAACCCCTCCCTGACCTGTGAGTGTTTCATATCTGTGGGAGTTTCAGATAGAGGGGACAAAACCAACAGTTGCCAGAAATTTAATGAACTAACATCTGCGGTAAAATATGAGGAAACTCAGGAAAGATCATTTCACATGTTTCTTTTTTACCCACAGGCCTGCTTCCTTCATTGAATCTACTGAAGCCTGAGCGGTACTGTAGCCTTCCCAGCATGCAGTGCTCCACTAAGGCACTGAAAAATTGCGCTCAGCTCTCTTTGCTCCCGGGGCATCGAAGCAGCTGCTCTGCTGAGCCAGAACCAGACACCGTGCTGTTCTGACAGCACCAGCCTTCGGCTAATCTCACCTAGTGTGTCCTTTCACTTATTGACTCGCATCACAAGGCGACAAAAAGTGCATGTGGCAGAGTGTGAGCTTTTGTCTGATCAGTTCAATTCAGTTGTCTTTTTTAAACCAAAAAAGGGCCAAAGTACAGAATAGCTTTTTGGGGGCTGTTCTGTTTGGTCTCATTGTAAAACTCCCACTTAAAAAACAAAAAAAAAGGGTTTCAACAATATAGATCTCAGTTATAGTAATTGAGGCATGAATCACCTCTAGTTTTATACAAAGCTTTATGACACCACACTCTGCGTTTTCTTCTGAGACAGCCTGCCAATCAGCCAGTATCCAGCATTTTAAGTGCTCATAGATTCACCACGTACTCTGTGTATAGTTTGATAAGAATGCATCATCCAGGGACGACTCAGTGGCCACGTGAGGGACAAAACAATCTCAATCATCGTTGAGTGAGTGGTTTAGGCCCGGAGATGAATACGCTTTTAGATATCATCCATCACCTTTTGAGTTTAACGAAAGAGGTGTTTATGAATTGTCAATAAGGAAGATAAATGGTATATGTATATATATATATATATATATATATATATATATATATATATATATATATATAGATATATATATATATATATATATATATATATATATATATAGATATATATATATATATATATATTTTTATATATATATATATATATATATATATATATATATATATATATATATATATATAATATATATATATATATATATATATATATATATATATATATATATATATATATATATATATATCTGCTGCACTGTTTTAGTTTAACAGATTCTAAAAGAGTGATTTCCCAACAGAGATCATTATCTGCTTTTTTTTGCCCTTAAAATACTCGTGAGTAGATTTTTGGATTCCAAAAATTCAGTCTGGATGAAAGCATTAGTTTTCTCCCCAGGCTGTCTGCCTGTTCACTGAAGCAAGCCCTGTAATTATGGGCTGTAATTGGAGAGGGTCAAGTCAACTTGTGTCCTTGTTTATTTATTATATACATAAAAGCAGATTTTATTTTGACTTTAATTTACCAAGGTTCAATTCACTGAGTGATGACTTTGTTTTTTTTTCTCCCAGCAACACCTGCTTTACTCTCGCATGATAATTCACATTGACACACACCAACAGTGGTGCTAATAAGTGGCACCAGTTGAGTGGCTAAATGCCTTGTTTGAGGGCACACCAACAACAAGTACTGAACACATCCTCATAGGGCTCTGCGACAATTCCCCGTTATTGTTTTGCGGTCCAAATTAAGATTAACCAGGAAACTATAATTGGAAATTAACCAAATTAGTTAGTTAATTCTTTTTCAGTCCCTTCACTATTTAGAACAGCACAGCATTCAGACTCAAGTTCAGTCATGTCAGTGGTAACCACAAGTTCAGAGGATACTCTGTGTATCCTTGTTCAGGTATATAGACAGTGGTGATATATGAGTTGGTGTTAACTATTGAAGCATGAAAAAGTGTTGCTAACTATTTTCAGTAAATGGCTGAAGCCTGTTTGAAAGGTATCAAGATATCACTGGATGGTGTCATGCGCTAATTTGCACGTTATATTGTATGACAGCATTACGTAACCAAAACATATACAAAGTAAAGTTAAACATAACTGACTCTAACTAACTTTTGAACTTATGAAGTATCATTAATAGAGAGGATCCAGACACTGGGGCAAAGTCACTATATATGACCTTATTTTATATGTGGTATATATCCTGTGTGTGTATACTGTATATACTGATATTGGAAACACAAGCATTGATTTAAAAAAAAAAGTACTAGTCTAGGTTGTTCCTGTTAGTTCTTAGATAGGCGCAAACTACTTGATAGTGATGGGGGAGCTTGGCTCCTCTTAATAAGACATGAGCTCCACTCTAAGATGCTGATAATATAGCGGGTTTGCCATATATTTCTATTTTTCTAAATCTTTATCATGCGGGATCATGCGTTAAATGAGGCTATCGTTGCATGTATGCCATGGTGTATTATGTACTAGACGTGCTGACAAAAAGCAAGTAGATCTACATGATTGCAGCCATGAATGTTTCTTTGCAATTAGCGTGAAATAAGCTCTCCTGAAAACCGTGGCATAGTTTGCATACCGAGTTGATGGGGGTCAAACCAGCGAACTTTTCCGCAACTGCAATAAACCAGCTGAGGGAAACATACCCATGCCTTGTGCTCTCTCTCTATGTCATGAACAATGGAGGAAAACCTATGCTCTGCTCGGTGCTTTTGCTCAAGGCCTTCACATTAGTCAACCAAATAATTAACTCAGAACTCCACCATGTACCAGAGCATTGTGGGGTATCCATCCTATAATTGGAAATCACTCATAGAGGCTGCATTTACTGCAAATCAATGTTTCACTTCTGTTGAACATTTTCATTTTCTGGTGTGCACATATTGTACCTCAAGTCCATAAATGATCAAACCCCACGTGCCGCTCTGGGGATTTGTAGTCAGCACTACTTTTTTTGCCTACGTTTTTGAAATTGAATCCAAATGTTGTGCTTCCAACACTGAAAATAACCGATGTGCCAGTTATTCTATGTTAAAAGAAATAATTATCTCCATTCTTGAGATTTGGTTGCTAAAACTTTTATAGCGTCATCATACAGGGAACTATTGCATGTTGTATGCTGAGTGCTTTTGAGGATTCAATCATGAAATGTTCTTGCAATAAATGTACACACGCCACTGGCTATATGTTATTATTAATCTGGATAAACAGGCTGTCAGAACACAACCACGTACAAGAACAAAGGATCACAAAGGAAACCTGCTCACAAAGAGACGTGGACAACAGCGAGGGCTCATAAACCGGATTGTTATACTGCTACCTTTTTCAGTTATTGTGTGTACTTAGGGGGATTAGCTTTAAAGCAAGCACTCTTTTATTATGCCCATTAAGCAGTGAATGAATCATTTGCAAATGCCAGGAAGTGACTCTCGACGCTAGAAACCAATCAAGGTCTTATGAAATGAAAAGAAATGTCATATAGAAATTGAAGTGTGACCAAATGATGCTCATGTTACCTCAGTTGCAGCTCTAAACTCACCGTAATTAGTGAGTAACTCGAGTCCCTCGAGTGAATATCAGCATCCCAGACTGGATTCTCTCTATTTAAATTAACTGCGTGATAATAGCATTTTTCAAAACACTTCATTCCCAGTCCCAGTGAGTACATGCTGTCTGCCTCAGTGTCTTTTTTTAAGCAGTGTATGGGCGGGTAGGAGGATTGGGGGTCACATTCTATATATAGTGGCTTTAAGGCTCATCATTTTCATGTGTACCAGTTTACACCAGAAAAGCACCCAGAATTATTTTAACTGCAGCAGACCAATTTAAAATAATCTTCATTCAGATTCTGCTGTATCTCCCATCATTTGAGGCTCCCAGGTTGTCGTGTCTGCTGCAAGCGAGGGATGTTAGTCGAAATGAAGTGAAATGCAAATAAGCTGCTGATTATGTGCCACAGTGATGGAGAGAATCTTAACTGTTAGGTCAGAGTAACTGTTTTTTCTTTTCTTTAAATTCAGACTTGCACCCAGTTTGGGAAATTTAAAACACTGATATATTCCCACATTTGATTGGATGTAATTGGCAATGACCAAACAAAACCAAAACCACCTGCCGTCAACAGATTCTGATGCAAATTCAACCTGATTGGTGCACAGCAGTATGTGACGTCACATATCTCGACGTGGAATAACCAAAACATTTGCCATACTATACAGATAGTAACTGTGACGTCACCTGTAGTGTAGGTTTCTGAAGAGTTACGGGCAAAGATGTGGGGCGTTGGCACTCACCTGCTTATTAAAGCAGCCATGCAGCCAGGGTTAGTAATATTAACATTCACCTCAGTACGGTTGTCGTGAACAGCGGAATTGGCTCTAGAGTCCCAAACCGTTTTTTGGAACCAGATTGTAAACATTTTTCTGTAGCCAGCCTCAAGTGGCCGTTCAAGGAACTGCAGTTTTTCTGCCGCTTTGTGTTGGCTTCACTTCACAGCCACGGAGGTTGCTGCTTGATTAAGACAATTGATTTTTGCAGCACACATCACACAGCCTCAGGAAGTTATTCTCCCCTTACTGTGCTCCGTGTACACAATGTAAACCTGACAAACAGTCTGTGATGCTTTTCAGATATACAGCCTGATTCTACTCTTTTGACACCGAGTGGGCAGCTGACTTCATTGACTGATAAAATACTTGTCTCACACCGGAACCAACTTCCAATTAAACTAATGGTATTAGCACTGCAGCAGCAGCAGACAAGCCTCATCCCGACGAAATGATGGGAGGTAATGTCACAGTCATCTTTTTAATGCCCTGCAATTCCATTTATTTAGTCTATTATATCACTTTGACATCAGAGATTATGAGGTGGGACAAACACATATTTCTTGTCTGCAGCTGTGGAGTTGAGTAAACAAAGGAAGCAGTAATGAATGTGTACAAGTTCAGTCTGAGCACACGCAGTTGAATAGCTTTTTTTCAAAGACAAACACCTGTGAAATTCATATGACAAAACAGATATTCACAGCGACAGGTAACACTTTTTGTCTTTCAGTCCATGTACATGGTGTTAGTTTATCAGCGATGTGTTCTGGGATTCAGGTTATTTTCTTAGCTCAATCTGTAGCTGTCAACCCACCGGTGACTGGTTGTTTGTGAAGTGTTATTTTTCATTGAAGACGTTTATTTGATCCTGTGATTTAATCTCTGGGCGTTTCTTTGAGACTTCCAGATCAGAAACAGCTGTTCAGTCATGCGAGTTAAATGTTCAGTATGTCAGAACTTATTTTTTTTAAAAAGTGTTCCCATCTCCCATCAACTCTTTTTTGGAAAAAGCAAAAACGATCTCAAGTAATTCTTTTTTCGCAAAATTTAGGAAAAAAAATCAGTTCCCATTAAAATTTTCTAATGTGATACTTCATTTCATGAAAATCTGAAAGATTATAAGTTTCAGAAAAGTTCAGAAAGTTGCATTCACATGTCTTAAGTCAAACTCTCCTTGAATGTAGATTTGTTCCATTATCTTAAGTCATTTGCCCACTTCAAAGCTCGGTTACTGACAGAAACTGATCTTCGGTGTTCTTCAGTCATTTCACCTGGAGGCCTGCAGCATGCGCTGAATCAAAAGTTGACAATCTGTACTTCTCTCTTCAGCGGAATCTTTGCTGTGTTTCCAAGTTCGATGGGTTTACAACTTTAATTTATTCATTTAAAATACCAAAATATGCTCCCTAATTTATGACTCGCGTCAACCCCTGTCATCGTTGACAGAAAATTAAGTGATTAAGTGTTTTTTTTTTTTACTGATTAAACTATTTTATTTCAGATTTTATCGAAGGAAGTACTTGATAGATTAATCAGTGATGAAATTATGAGCCCCAGGTACTATCAACTCATCAACTCATGAGACATTTAAGATCTTAAAACGGACCTGCAGTAAAAAGTAAAAGTGAAATAATGAAGCTGGCCACATTGTGAGCTATATTGTGAACTTCTTGTATTATACTGAGGGATTACTATAATATAGAAATTGTACATTAAATCCAGATAAGATCAGTTTCTAGCTGCAGTGACATTGTCAGTGTTCCACTGTTGGTGTTTGTGTTTCATTTAACCTTGCAGACATTTATTTTTGTGTTTTCTTTCCACCTTCAAGTGGTCTACAGCAGGTATTTTATTTTGCATGACAGAAAGAATGAGGATGGCAATTAGTGCTTGTTGCTGAGAATAAGCCGCGACTATTATCTCCTGCCAAGTGTAAAATTAGTGCGATTATCAGCAATATTGCTGCAGAAATATGGTCGGACGTGGATAATTTAAAGATTGAAACCTAAGTGGGAGTTTTTCAATCAGTCTATCTGCACATCCAGCATTCAGTCGGGGAGGCGAGAATTCACAACATGTCAGTGAAGTTAATTACCTCACTGAATGCCTCCCAGCAGAGTGTGGAATAATAGCATCAGGGACAGAATGACTTTTCCTCTGTTGTATTTGTTTTATAGTACAGCAGAATCTTTCTTTACCCCTATTTCACTTTAATTAGCTGTTCGCCTAGGAGACCTTACTTTTGAAAAACATCGGTGTTCTTGTTATCCACGGGTCTGCAACCTTGCACTAAGTGTTTCTTATTCTCTCATTGATAAGAAAACGTGTTGCAGAATTGATGACCTTATTATAATGGAGAGTTGTAGCTTGAAAATCCACTCACACAGAACAGATAATTGAACTCAGTTTCTCAAAATGCCTGTTGACATTGCAGAGCAATTTACCTTTTTAACCAATATTTGACTCTGTTTTCATCAAGTGAAACAAGTGTAACTAAAACTTTGTAGCTTTAAACTTGGGAAGCATACTTTTTACTGTACAGGAAATATATACACTTATATTAAAAATATAAGACACTATCAATCCAGCCTATATTTGTGTGCACTGTTTGCTTTTGTAAATTAGTTCTAGTTATGTCAAATTGTTTGTTTTATTCAGTACAGATAATTGTGTTTGTGTTTGGACAAAGACATTTTAGTTTTTTTATACTTTATTGTTATAAACATTGGCTTACTTTAAAATGTGCGTTCCTAATGTCAGAATAAAAGATTTATATATATTTTGTTTTGTTTGGACAACTGTAGTTTGTCCAAGTTTTATAACTTTGATTTGTTGGGTAGATATTACTTATATGAAATCCCTGAATCAGGGTTTCAATTAAAAATGCAATATTGTAAAAGATTTAAAGAATTCATGTACAGTGAAATAAGCTCCTTTACATGATATATTGTATGTGCAGACGTTAATGATCCTCTGTTTTTCATTGCCTCTTCAAACTCTATTTTCCCTACGCAAATCATAGTTTAAATTTTAACAGATGCACTGTACTGTATGCAATTATTTTTTGTATTAATTAATAAACCTGTACCATTTTTATCTTGCCCAGCCTCAGTTGTTTTTTCGTCTTCAGTGACTTCTAGTTTCTTTACATTACATTGTTGATCAAACTCTGGAATAAAAGGCGATCACAAAAAAAATCGATTGGCCTCTCTTACACCAAAAAATAACGTGAAAACTTAAACTCATTGGTATTCCCCTTTGCTCATTTAGGCTGTTTTGCATACAGAAATACTTCCGCAATCAATTGAACTTTGTTGATCCAAACCCTTTGAAAAATGGAGCTATTTTAGGTGTAAGCGCTCACTGGCATAGAAATGAGCCACCAAAGTTTATTTTCAAACTATAGAACAAGTGTATGAACAAGGTGAGAAGCTGTAGTCTTCAGTTTGCCGATCCTCTTTAGTTCACAAAAGATATTTCCAAAGAAGGCTCACGAAAAAAATCTTTAAAAGCTTTAAAGGTGATAGTCATGCTCACAATCCAAATGAGATGGAGAAAGTCAGATGAAAACCGAGTGTGATTATCACAGCTCACTATTGGAAATGGACTGAATTCACAATAGTTCCACTATGTAAGCAGACGAGGTCTTTCAATTCCATATAAATAATACACTCAGCTCTTAAAGGATAAAATATACAGAGCCTATTAAAGGCACCCACACTTCCTTGGTCAAACGCTCATTAGCATCATTCATCGTCACAGAAGCTAGCAGCCACACTGAGAAGGACTTTTGATTCTGCCTGCAGTGCATGAAATACCTCAACCAGAACTAGCATGCACCAGATGCTTATCTGTTCTTTGCTAAGGGCTATGAAGACTACCTGCAGTCTCCCCTCCAGCCACTCATGGACAACCTGAAGTCTGAGACATATAAAGTGTTTGAGGAGGATATTAAATATTCTCAGTACCAACAGGCTGTATATAGTCGTATGGAACGTTTATTAAACACACACACCTGTAACCACAGCAGTGATTAAGAAGATCTAGACTAAGTGATGAACACCATTTAAATTAAATGTATTAGTCTGTGACAGCTCTATAGCTCGACAAACTAAAAAAAGGTGTTATGGAATAGTGAAAATTAATTCAGCATTACCTTTAGCATGACAACAGTTTTTTTTTTTTTTAAATTTCACTACAGTGATGCGCAGTAAGCCTCTCTCCGCGGTGCTCATCAGTTATTGTACTCCATGGGCGCCTGACAAAACCTCTTTGTCATTCTCGAAATCACCGCCACGCTCTCACGGGTCTATCAAGCAATCTAAAGATTGAAAAGGCAAATTATAAAAAGGGTTATTTAGCCTGTAATTTTCACATCATGAAGTTGAAGTCATGTGTTTCCAACATGGACCCCTCACACACCAACAGGGAAACCACACACAATGAATAAAGTAAAGAAAGAAAACAAAGGATAAATTCAATTGCATAAATACCTACACTACCAGTGTAGTGTAGTTGAGTGGGCATTTTCACACTTCCTCAGTAATTACAGCAGGCAAAGAGGCAAATGTGTCAGTTTAATTATAGCACTGTCAGACAAGTGGGGGGAGCTGACTGCTGTGTCTTTCATACAAAACAAAGACTTAAGTCAAGGTAACTAATCCTAATAATGAACATACAATAGTTGGACATGTTTGTCTAAATACTTGCCTTCTTGGTAGTGACTGACAAAGCCATATTTATAAGATTCTGTTGCATTCGCGGTGTAGTTGCTAAAGAAAAAAAAAAAGTTGTGCTGTTTCTAAGTAATTGTCACACCATGATCAGTTGAATCACTTGGGCTGTCATTCAGATTTCAGTGCAGAGGCATAACTCAGCAGAAGTTCACCACACTCACCAGATGTCAGGCACTTCACGCTGCCTGAATCTACTTTCCAGATTTTTATTTTTATTTTTATTTTTAAATCTATATAATAAACATTATATAACATTAATCATTAGGTATCCACAGGTCACAGTACTGTCAGCTAAAACATCCATCCATCCATCCATCCTAGCTGACTTTGGGTGAGAGGCGCGGTAATCCCTGCACAAGTTGCCAGTTCTCAACTAAACCATGAGTCATATGTACAGTATATTTTTTAAAATTTTGTGTATAGATGAAAATGTTTGTCTGCATGTCACTCGGTCAGCACTTTGGTGACTAAAACATCTCAACAGCTACTAGATAGATTGTCGCGCCATCCTTTGGGATGAACTTTGATGATCCTCTGACTTTTCCTCTAATGCCACCATGAGCTTGATATTCTTGCTTCAAGAGTAATGTCTCAACAATTTTGTCCTGAAGTTTGATACAGCATCTCAGAATGGTAAAAAAAAAAAAAAAAACACATGCTGGTCTTCAGTGCATGTCCAACAGCCGAAACCTAACCCTAACCTGACCTCTCTTTAACCTCTGAAGGACTATCACTCAGAAATGTTGCTTTAACTCACTTTTTTGTTATTTCAATGAAAATTTCAGTATAAATTAACAACACAAACTCTGTATGCATATGTTTATATGTACAGTAGAAATAAATAGTCATATGTGGGTATGGTTGGCGTGCACAAGTTTAAATAATCCTCGGGTCTCTTCCCAGTTTACGGTGTTTGCTGTGATCCCTCCTGACTGTCGCTCCCATGACAGTTTGTCCTCAATCAGATGAGATGGATGCTGCCTGCAGCTGTTCATTACATTCAGAGCAGCTGCACAACGTCACGTCCGCACAATCTCCATATTACACCTGTTGATTCGCTCTGTCGTCCAGATCCCTCGGAACGCCTCCGACAGCAGACAAGAGCCGTGAGTGAAGAGACTGTCCTTGACAAGTCGTACGACCTTGCCTGTGATATCCATACGGTGTAATGAAATGGAACCTGTTAGTTGCTAGTGTCTTTTGCACAACACAACTACTGTATGCTTGCCGCAGACAAAACACTTCAAAGATAAGAATGGCAGATTTAAGTGTTGCCAAAAGTGCTGTCAGTGCGAGATGTCATAAAGATACTAACAACAAGCCAGTTGTTCTGTAGGAATGCACAAAGGCACAGTTTGCTCGTTGCCTCATACTTTATAATTGATAGTCTGGGGATGTCAGTGCATCATCCTCTAATATTTTCTGTGATTTCCATGAGACATTTTTTGATGCACAGCCCAAGGCCTGAAGTACAGACCGTGATGATAACAATGTAAATTGTCTGTTTTCACCTCCAAATACTGCTGTCAATAGGCTATTTTACACAACGAATGTTCACTGCTTCAGACAAATTGATTATTCCATTAGTCAAATTGATTACAAATGGGTTAGTGAGGTCGACTGTGTCGGCCAAACAACAAATTAGATAAAAGTGAATGCAATCAGTCTGGTGTGCTGACATCTATAGAGTGAGTTTAATTTATTGCAACATGTTGGTCTATACTGATTCCATATTTTATACCATATATTAGTTCATTGTCATCTGCATTTACACATTTATTGATATAATATCTTGTCTGACATTTGTCATAGATTTACTGTACTGTGCTCTGTGCATTACTTCTGAGTATGTCCATCATCGCTCGCGCTAGCCTATCACTTCTGTCTTCCAAATCACTCGGGGAATTTGCACTTGTCCATAACTTGTGTCAAACAGAAAAGACTACACAGTATCGCAGTTAAGGGCATCAGAAAAGAGGCAGAGACCAGTTTCTGCTGTAAAATCTTAAATCAGATTACATCATCACTCTTTTGGAATGAATGTAACATCAAAGTGGATATCCTGAATGGAAGTTGCTGTGAGTGGTGCAAGTAAAAGTTTGTAAAATCTTTACTAGACAAAGTTTTTCATGGTTGTCCTCATCTGCACTATAGCTGGCACTACTCTGCTGGCTGAAAACAGGGACAAAAGCCATTTGGCACCACTGGTAGATAATTCATATGGTATAGTGCTACAGGATTAAACCAGGAACCACTAATGAAATTGAGCACAAGTCTTCTTCGCGGCTATTTTCAAGAATGTCCTTGAGCAATCACAGTCACAATTATGACGTGATGCAGAGAAAGCAGAGTGTCTGGGTGCATGAATGCTTTTCTCTGAAACTTGCCTTACAAAAAATACAAAGAAAGTAAACCTGCAATAATTACTACATGTACTGTTGAGACAACAATCAGCGATCTGCAATAATCCACAAATATAATCATAGAAACCATATGTATTTCTGTGTGCCATTTCTGTGTGAATTATGAGGCATTACGGTACAATAGATAATTACAGGAAATCTTCATATTCACAACCATCTTGGCAGTCTTGTCTCCACCACCTGTTTCTGCTAATCTAAGAATGGACAAAAGACATGAATCATTGGTTGGGTGCTCATACTAGCCACCTGTCAATCAAAGCAGCCAAGCTGTTAATTATGCATAACTTTAAGACTTGATATAACTTGAACAGATGAGTTGAGTTTCTGTTTGTTTCTGTGTAAATAACCTATAGCCTAAAAGAAAAGACGGATCTTTACAGAACACCCACAGAGTGAGTACAAAGGGAAACAATCCTTTCAAGGCTTCTCAGAGGGGTTCACACCAAAACACTTTAGCAATGGACAAGTAAGTCAACCCACAATAATGGGGTTGCTAAATTTACAGTAATTGGCTAGTTTTGTCAAAAGGACAATGCCCACCACCTTCTTCTGTTGTGTTAGCATTTAGAGAACCAAAGTGTGCCAACCATAAGTAAGTATTTAAGCATGATGTATTACACACTGCTGAGGCTCTACACGAGCATTTCAGCTGCTCAGGAATCAACAAAAATGCCATATTCAGGCATTCAAATCACTAGACAAACAATCTCTCAGCTAATGGTGGATGCAAGTACATTCCTGTGAAACTTCGAGGGTGTCAATTTAAATTTAAAAATAGAGGCTGTGGGCAATTTAGGATACTTCACAACAAACAATGCTGCATTTGGGAAAAAATTCAACACAAATTTAGTGCACTGTTAAAAATGATCACACTATACAATATATTGTTTGAAATTATAAATCGCTAACAACTCTGCTCAACTTGCTCATAATAGGAAGAGATAACCTCATGGTAATTTGGCTTTTTATAATAAGAAGTAACATGGGAATATGTGTTACTTCTAAGTGAGTTAATTATTAAGTTGGTGCATCTTTGTAAAAGACATAATACAGTACACACATTATAATGAAAGTTATTATTATTAGATGCTGTAGTAATTCCTCCTGTCAAAAGCAGTTGAAAAGCATTCATCTCCACTTTTTACTACACCAAAGCATCCAAGGACCAACTAGAACCCACCTGAAATTAAATAAATGGGGGTTTTTTTCATAAGGAAATAAAATAATGTCTTGAGTGTTTGTTGTTGTGCTTGTTTTTTTTAAATTTTATTTTATCAAACTGAAAATGAACAAATGAAAAAAAAAAAAAGCTTGAGTTTGCTAATGTCATTCAGCAGGTGTTAAGTAAGTGAAGTATCCTTCACTGGATAACAATAGGTTTTCAAAAATAAAATAGAAACACCTAGTCTAATCCAGACAACAATAATCTGGTAGTATGTATGTTACGGCCAGCACAGGAGTACAAGGAAGTAACATAAAACCAAAGTGTTGTGGTTAATAAACAAAGGTATTAATTAAATGAATGTTCAAATGGTTTTTAAGGTGAGGAGCTACTCCACAGGACACAGTGCCCCGGTGGTGATTACGGAACTTTGATTTTGAGTCAAAAACTTGAACTCACAATGTTGTTGAAGGTTTCTAGGTGACAACTTAACTGTGTGGATGGGGCGTTTGTGCATCCGCTGCAGCAGAGATGTGTGGCGAGGGCTCAGGGGAGCAGCGTCAGGTGAGAGTGATTAGCACACCTGCATCCAGTTAGCTAATCACTCTCCCTTCTCAACACAGTAGCGTGCTGGACCAAGAGAGAGGTTCTGGAGAGCAGACATCCGGACGGCAGGCTCTGTGAAGTCTGTGCTCTGTGAGTACGCTGAGCAACAGCCATGTTATATAGGATACATACCAGAAGCCCAAGTATTAAACCCTGTGGGACTCCACAAAAGGGCTCCTTCCAAGATATGACTCAGAATTAGGAAATTTCTTTGGAAATTTCTAGCTTAGCCTCTCTAAAAATGACTGAAGGTAGAGTGTGAACACCTCTTGTTCTACTGTGTGCTTAAGTGGTTATTTAGCAGGGAGGTTGTGGAAACACCGCTGGGACTTTGGAAGGATGTGAGGACCCTCCCAGAGATGGAGGATGGGGATTTATTTTATCTCAGACCTTAGAGACCTCAGCAAACTAAACACAGAGCAACACAGGGCAAGAAATCAAGCGATTTGGAGCTCAAGAATGACATTCACTGCATGCCTGAGGTTACGACAGGCCTGGCTTGACTTGTGATACTTTTTTCTTTGCTATCTCCTTACCACAAAAATCACCTACCCTGTAGTGAGACAGAGGACAGACATAACATCTTGTTAGAGTGTGGGGAGAAGTTTGAACACTACTTTTTAGACTATGGGAACTTCAATGAATGAGGTATCCATTTTAGGCTGCAACCTGTCCTGATGTCCTTATTCGGATAGGAGTTTTCTGATATATCAGAAACCCTTTTTTCTTGTGCCTGTCTGAAAAGGAAGCACAGTTCTGATTAAATTCGTCATACCTGCACATTCAGGGACCAGGTAAAAAGAAAATCCTGTGTAATGCAATAGAATAGCCTTGGATGAAAGACTGAACTGTTCTAAAGGTTGCAATCGTTTGCGGTGATGGTATTGGGTCATGCTTTATATAAAAAAAGAGACATTCCATTGATACACAAAGGTCAGTTTACTTGTCATGGGGAGTCGGACTCTGCCTTTGAAAACAGTTAAATTAGGCTTTCTACAACTTTGAAATGAGTTTTCCAAGTTCTGATGTAGTAACTGATTAACACTTATTGTGTTTGATTGATGTGGGCATTTACCAGCTATAGAGTGCCTAAAGAACCATGCTACGGTGTTGCATGATGAAAATTGTGTGTTTTTGGAGCTTGACCTACACAAAACACTAAAGGTCAATAGTTTTGTCCTCTGCTGCTTCCATTTTAACCACCCCTTTTAAAAATGTTGCCTCTTGTGTACAGGGCCGGCCCTCTGCATTTAGTGGCCCTAAACAAGATTTTGTTTGTGGCCCCAAAAAACTAGTGCGGTCAACAAATCACACAAACCACTCATAACTGAATGAGCACGCACACACAACAGAGATGGACAAATCATTCAACATCAGTGATCACATGGGATCATTTTGCCCAGAAAACAAATAAACTAGTTGTTATTAAACAAGACTAAGTTATCAAAAGACTACATAGGCACTTCATCTTCTGTCATGTTTACAGCTAAATGAAGATTAATCCTAGAAATCAGAAATCCTGTCTGATCAATAAGAGCTAAGATAAATATCAACATGATGGTGATATGCACACAGGTCAATTTAACATCCATAATATTTTCCCTCTTATTTGGCTTCACATTTGTCATGTGCAAGATTTGAGCATTGAGGAACAATCAGGCTACATTCATGATTTTATTGAGGATCATTATACAGTAAAGTTTCAAGGTGTTCCCGTAACCATAGTAACTCACGGTTACGGCTGTGCTGCTGCCAGAAGAGCAGTACATGAAGCCGTTTTGTCAGACGTGTTCACACAAAACTAACACAAAACAGTCAAAAACTATTTGATGAATGACAGATAAGAGGCATGAGGAAAGGGTTAAGTGTGTGAGTGTCACGGTCATTGCTTTGGCAGCGCCTGAGCGAGTCAGTCAATTTAACAAAGCAACCACTTTGTCCACTCATGCCAGTGGCTGGCCACATTGTGTGCCCACAGAAAATGCAATGCTAAACACCTGAAAGGTCCCAAGTTTCAATATGTGAAATATTTTGGAATGAGTCGGTCCTGCAAGGGTGCCTGAGCCTTGAGGTGTCTCCTGGTAAAACTGTACTCATGAGGTGACTTGAATCCATAATGGCTGCATTTAGACATCTCACACACAATGCTATTTCTAGCATCACAGCGGACATGTGAATAACAGTAGGTGGACTGTTATCTTCAAATTTACCTTTATGCTTAAATATGATCACGGCCATTTAAACCTTCAGAAAATCATTTTAATTCAAGATACACTGTACAATGGTACACAGCTTTCTCTGCTCTCCCAACCCCTACCACCCACCAACCAACCCCCCCACCCCATGACAGGAAGACTAAAGAAAGAAAACACAATCCAAACAAACTATTTCAAAGAGTTACATGTTTAATTAACAGTTCCATATTTGAGTGACAGTTTTGACAGAATGGAAATTGTGCCATTTCACAAGAGACACATTTTAACAACGTATCAGTCAACAGGCCCCAAAGCTGCCAGCCTTGCTTTAAATTCCATGTGCGGTTGCCATATTTTTAGCAACATGTATGACGTTTAGGGTCAGACCATTTCAAACCTCTACTGTAGAGGATTTGATGTCCTAAACAGACCGTCATCATCAGAGCATTAATATGGACATCCCCAGTCGAGGTCATCAGCACCCTGCCCCCACTGAACACAGTGTTGACAGTGCACTGCTTCCCCTGCCTGAGCCGCTGGATGGTGGTCCAGAACCTCCTCTAAGCCGTTCGAAAGTCATTCTCCATGGCCTCACAAAAACTCCTCCCATGCCCGAGTTTTTGCCTCCGCAACCGCAGAAGCTGCGTTCCACTTGGCATGTCGATACCCGTCTGCTGCTTCAGGAGTCCCACAGGCCAAAAAGGTTCTATAGGCCTCCTTCTTCAGCTTGACGGCATCCCTCACTGACAGTGTCCACCAGCGAGTTCGGGGGTTGCCGCCGTGACAGGCACCGACCACCTTGCGGTGAACAGTTGACAGCTCCGC
This sequence comes from Nibea albiflora, assembly GCA_014281875.1. Classification (NCBI taxonomy): domain Eukaryota; kingdom Metazoa; phylum Chordata; class Actinopteri; family Sciaenidae; genus Nibea; species Nibea albiflora. The sequence continues at coordinate 5,839,115 of CM024803.1, forward strand.
CCCTCTCTTCACCCGAGTGACATCAGGGGCAGCGCCCTCCAGCACCCCCTTCAAGGACTCCAAAAAGGGTGGGTACTCTGAATTGCTGTTTGGTGCGTAGGCACAGACGACAGTCAGGACCTGTTCCCCCACCCGAAAACGAAGGGAGGCTGAACCCCAATGTACAGGTGGCGAGCCGGGGGTAAACAAGCATTCCCACCCCCACTCTGCGCCTCTCACCAGGGGCAACTCCAGATTGGTAGAGCATCCAACCCCTCTCGGGGAAACTGGAGGCCGGAGGCCAGACTGTGCTTCCAGGCGGGCCCAACTTTATCTAGCCGGTACCTCTCAATCTCGCGCACCAGCTCAGGCTCCTTCCCCGTCAGAGAGGTGACGTTCCACGTCCCCAGAGCTAACTTCAGACCGCCAGGGTCCCCGCCTCCGATTGCTGCCCAACTCTCTTCGCACCTGCCCCCTGTGACTCCTCCCACGGGTGGTGGGCCCATGGGAAGGGGGGCCCATGTCACCCTTTCGGGCTGGGCCTGGCTGGGCTTCATAGGTGAAGGCCTCGCCGACGAGCCCCTCCCCCAGGCCTGGCTCCGGGTGGGGGCCCCGGTGACCCACGTCCGGGCAAGGGAGACCTGGCTCCATGGGTTTTCGTATTCATCAGGGGGTGATTGAGCTGCACTTTGTCTCGTCCCTCACCTAGGACCTGATTGCCATGGGTGACCCTACCAGGGGCATGAAGCCTCCGACAACATACCTCCTGGGATCACTGGAACACGCAAACCACTCCACCGCGGTAAGGTGGCAGTTCCAGGAGGGGTCTTTTTACCCTACAGCAATAAAACATACATGAGCATGTCCAAGGCTGATGGAAGGGTCCTCAACACTCTTCTCAGTTTGAGATGCACATTCTCCTACATGTCACATTGATTGTCAATGAACTCTGGCAGAACATCATTGGGATAAAACATTTTCTTTGGTCTTATTCAATTGAGAAGGCATAAAGACCGAGCACATAAAGAAAGAACCCAGAGATTTTCCCTCCACCGCAGCATGGGAAATACAATGTGGCAAGATTAACCTACCTATGTTGTCTGAAATTGTAGAAATGCATATATCATATACAAGTTTGCCATCTCATTAAACATCCACAAAAATCTGAGTGAAAGTGAATGTTAATAGAAAACCTATTTCAAAAACATGATTTTGCTGTTCAGACTTTCTGTAGACTGTGTTGGTGGGGCCGCTCAAATTTTGATTGACATCTCCCTCAGGAATGCCTGTACAGAAGCTAAAAATGTACTGCTATGGACAGGAGACAGCAGCAAAGCCTATTTTAGCCACAGAGAAAATATAATATCAGTTTAAGTGTAGGGTACATTTAAATATATTTTCACAGTTTTACTTGTCAGACAGCTGTTTGCAACGGGGAACTGAAGCTGTTATCTGTGCTCTCTTCAAAGGCACCAGACAAGACTCTTTTGAGAAAAAACATTTTACCAGAATATTTTATCTAACTCTGTGAACTCTGTGAACTGAGGATTCATTTCAATCAAACCAGAATAATCCATACCACTCTGATGAGTTTTTACAATTTAAAAATGTAACCTTTCCATATCTGAGAATGCCACCTGTTACTAAGAGACAGAAGGAATCCTTAAACCCTTTATTATTAATGTTTGTATTAATGTGTTGTAGGACCAATTGTAGCTTCCCTGAGTTGAGTTGTTGTTATTATTATTATTATTGATACATATTATATAACAAACCTGTGGCATGAGGTAAATTACCAAGACAAATAAGTTACAATAGAAATAAAGCAGTATGATAACATGCAGACAGCCTTGTACAGAGGAGAGGACAGCAACCTGCATTAAGTTAGATTACCACCCACAAAGGTGACACACAGAGGTGATTGGTTTAATACTGGAACATATAGCATGCATTAGCAGCACACAGGCGTGAGTGAAACACAAACAAAAAGGGATAACCATTTTAAGCATAGGGCACACAATAGGGCTTAAGCTACTCTGGCCATTACCTTCAATTTGTTCCAGTTCCCTCCATGAAGGACGAGATATCCGGTTGTCACCCTTGTGAGACCCGTTACAAATGATGCCGCAGAAATCAGTTTGCTGCATGAGGGGCAATCACCACACCAAGCAAGAAGACAAAGGGCTCTCTGCTAAGACTGGTAAAGGTTTTTTTTTTCACTTCCTGACTACCTGTTCGTCATATGACCATGTCAGGTGACTATGCATGTGCGCCAATGACCTAGATACCCAATAGTCGAAAAAGATTGTGAAAAACTCCCAGACCAAATAAAGTATGTGCACTTAAAGGAACACATAAATCAGTAAGGAACAGCAATCTGAGAGTCAATTTCATTCACTCCATTTGTCCATTTTTCTTCACTAGCGTTTGTGAGCAGAAAGTCAAAGGAGCTATAAAGAGCACAGTATGGCAGGCATTTTGTTAAAACACACCCAAAATGCACACTTAATGTCAACATTCATCATGTCACCTCAGGGAACCTTTTAAACAGAAACGCTGGCTGATGTGAAGATCATTGACTTTAGTGTGAGTATTTACAGCAGTATCACAAAAATCCTCACAATGCTGCTGCATCTAGTGGTTAGATTTATCAGCACATTCGTTAATGTGTCACCACTTCCGAAATAAAATAGACACTATTAGATTGAATTTATGTCAATATCAGCTGATGTATCTTAATATATCAGAGCCTTTGTTTTTATGTGAGGGATTACTGGAGAAACCTGTCCTGATTGATGCTGACATGCTTGGAAAAATTCCCACACAATGCTTCTTAGATCCCATTTCTACATCATTTTTAAAACAGTTTGTAGCTTTTTGGAGGAACATTTACTTCCTGTTACTACTCTTTTTAGATAGGTATTTTTCCTACAAGCTTCAAGTCCGCCATGGTTAAACCTCTTCTGGAGTGAAACAATTTAGATGATTCACTTTATAACAATAATTACAGACCAGAATCTACATTTTAAAGTATTATTTTAAAAAAAGCTTGTTTTAATCGTTTGAATGATTTTATGTACTCCTATTTTTGAAAAACATCGGTCTGGTTTTCAGGTTGGCACTACAGCGTTCAGATGGCTCAAGTCCTGGTTGTAAACAATATCAGATGCCAAATAGATATGAAAAAAAAAAAAACATATTAGTACAGCTGGATTTAATTCTGGGCTTTGATATAACCACACATATAGACCACTCAGACAGAAGACACAGGCACAGTCTGATTGTCCTTTCAGGTACTGTATAGGTGAATGTTCATCGGAAAGCTATAAAATGTGTTGCGGTGTTCCACATGGTTCAATTTTAGGCTCTTCTCTTTTTAACCTTCATATGCTGCCAGGTCATCAGGACACATGGAATTACATTTTCATAGCAATGCTGATGACACACCGCTTTACATTGCCGTATCTCCTGATGACTCAAAGCCAACAGATCCCCTTTAACTGAAGTTTAGCCATCAAGTTATGGATTTGGCAGGCTTTGTTTGACATTTTGTTTGTATGAAAGGTGCCATACAACAAAACTGATTATCAGATTGTGATTGTAATTCCTCCTGCGTGTGTTCACTGCTAGCAAATGTTGAATGTTTACACAGTAAACTAAGTTGGTGAACATGGTAAACATGGGGCCTAATAAACATCAGCGTGTTTGTCACTGTGAGCATGTGAACATGCTGACATTAGCTTTTAGCTCACCTCACAGAGCTGCTAGCATGGCTTGAGGTTGTCTTTTTTAGTTTTACTGCAGAAAAAATGAAAGACCATACAAGTTTCTACTGTAATAATAGTTTGAATAGTGTTTTTAGATACATTAGATACACACTAAGTTCTTTATAGAATTCCAAATAGATGTTATAATAATTGATTTTCAAAGACTTTCCCCCATGTGATTATGTGCAATTATGTCTAATTATAATTATTCACAACTAATCCACCAGTCGTCTAACAAATCAGAGATTATTTATGTCACCTAATCAAAAACAAAAGTATCACATATAATTAGGGAATACATCAATTACTTTTTTTCTGCCCCCACCTCTCTTCTTCTTTGTCCTTCACTCTGCACACACACACACACACATGTCTGACACATACATGTCTGACACATACACATACTCCCTCTCGCTCTGTCTCGCTCATTCTCCTGCCACCCTGGAGAGTTCACTGCTCTTGCTGTTTTAACCTCCAACCCGGGTTGTCCATGCTGCGTACGCCGCATGTCATTCAGTGAACTGTTTGTTTGCCACTCATCGCTCACTGCCCTGCTCCTGTCTCCACACGGTTCCCTGCAGGCAACAAACCGCTGGAGTGATTTCACATCTCAAGCAAAGGCTGCTTCCCTTTGTAGCAGCTGGTAATTTACTCCAGACAAGGCATCTTTGCTCCTATCAGTAAGATAATGCTTTGTCCCCCTCCACTGCCTCTTTTTCCCTTCTCTACAGCAGCTTTATGCTTCACATGCAATATGACTCACCACAAGGTGTTACCAGTGATAATACTGCAGAAAATAAAGCTATATATTCAGAGCATAATCTATTTACTCTTCACAAGCAACAAGAAATTAAAAGTCATCATCCGGCATATCATGGAACAAGGTTGGATTTGTTAACTCATTCTGAAGAAATAATGACAGAAAACATATTGTATAGTACAGCGAGAACGCCATGAGGACTGATCCATCCATGTTTGGTTTCAAGCCAGTGCAACAGTTGCAAGGAGGAGAATCAAGGAAGCCGAAAGTTGGCAGCGAGTATGAACACTCACTGTCACATTGACGTGCTTCAGCAAATAACCTTCATTTTCACTCTGTTGCACTTTTCCTCCTATTCTTTGTCAGTTTCGCCACCTGCGGCTCTGATTTCCTTTCACCAAAATGCATTTGAACTTTCACTGCAAAAACCGCCATCTTATCGACTTCTTTCTTTAACTGACTCCTTGAAAAACCAAGTTGTCTTCAAACAAGTGAAAAATGCCCCAGTGCAGTAAGAATATTGTTTCGATAGAAATCAACATTTGTTCTAGAAAGAATAGGGCAGGTTTCTGCATTAGAACAAACAGAGACAGACTGATTTTTAGGAAAAAGAAGTTGAAGTGGATTCAACGGGTGAACTTGTTGGCGCTGTTGCCTCGCAACGAGAGCGCAAGCTAATTCGAACCCCGCCTCATCCCTCTCATTATGGAGTTTGCTTGTCCTTGTGTGTGCATGCTCTCTTTGGGTACTCCGGCTTCATTCCTGCAGGTTAATTAGTAACTCTAAATTTCTCGGAGGTCTGAATTGGAGCGTAATTGGCTCCACTCGCCAGCATCCAGGAAGAACAGTTATGGAAAATGGATAGATGAATTGCATTCAACAGGTTGAAATATTCCTCTTACTTTCCTACTAGAACATCTTTTTTTTTTTTTTGAAGACTGTATAGCCAGCCCCAATCAGGAAAATATATGTATGACAAATGTATGACAGTACAATGAAAATATGAATAAATATGGGTGCTATAATTGGCTGCTGTCATATAAAATATGATTATAAATATGGCTGTTGCCTGCTGAAATAAGATGAACAAATGCTGTAATTCTCAAAGCTGCCGAGCAAATTGTGTCTCAATGATCCAGTGGTATCTGCACATATTTGCACGTATAGAATATCTGCATACATCTGGCACAAAATTTGGCCCCTTGTTGCAAAAGATACCAGCTCACAGACACCAGCGATAATACACCGCATACGGTTCCAGTATTTTGTCTTCAGAAAGTTGGTGGTAACCAAAGCACATCATGCTCAGATTCTCCAGTAATCATGCCATCAGTGACTGTAGCCAGGCGAAGCAATAGTACATCACAGTACGTCATATGTGCACAGATGGCACAGACAGCAGAATACCTGAGTTTCACCATGAGGGAATGAAACTGTGAAGCAACATAAAACGTACTGCTGTGAGAAGCAGAGACCATGGTAATGCTCTGTAAGAGTCCAGCATAGTAGAAGAGAAAACAGCTCTCCATGCACTGAGACGCATGAGGAAAAGCACACAGTCAAAGCTCCCCAAATAACAATCAGCCCGACAAAACATGCAAGATAGAGAAGAGAGACATCCTGCAGATGGAATCGAACGAAAGAGCAAAAAGACGGCTGGAATGCTAGCTTTCGGCATTTGTCAGTTTTCAGTACTTGATACTATGACACATGTACATCAATACGCCTACCAAAAAAGTCGTTTGATATTCTGTCCCATTCATCGTACACCCATAGTTTTCACTTGTTTGAGTAAAAACGTTTGTCTATGCTGTGACATTTAAATGCCATTAGTTGTTACATTCACACCTTTGCAAAACAAAATAATTCCAGTCCTGCACTGAAGGAAGCACACTACTGAAAGCAAATAATTCTACAAAAGCAAACTTTGACAACTGCATGCTCTTCTTGTTTCTTAAATAAAGATGATTCACAGATGAATTTCCTGTCTCCTGAATGGCTGTGTATGTAACTGATAAAATATATCAACCATTTTCCTCTAGATTATCAGTCTCTGCATACATTGCCAAATATTGCTCCAAGGAAGGTAATTAAATAGATTCCTTGGGCTGTCAAGGCAAAGCATTAGGGTCTTTGTTATTCAAGGAGGAGTAACCTAATCTATACTAATGGCTGTGCATGCTAATTGTATGTAAGTTACTTTTACTTTGACTGAATATTGGATTACTAAGCACTGACTTGGTTTCGTTTCAATGCAAACAATCACTCTAATCCACTCGCTGCTTCAATGGCCATGAATCACCTAAGTACAAACTGAATATGCATTTCGTATAGACACAGAATTGTATATGCATGCAGTTTTGAACTTTTGTGGGATGTGGTCATTTTTTCCCGTTGCAGGCCTGTATAGAATAACTATATTGCTCATATTGTAAAATTGAAGTCAGTAAACCAGTTTCATACTGTCTGTAAGCAGATACAAAAGCATAGTCACATTTAAAGTGATTGTCCTTGACCTTTTAAAAGAAAGAAGAGGATGCTGGGGTGACTGCCATCATCTTCATCATCATCATCTGTGTGGAAACAGAAAAATAAACAACAAACAAAACAAGGAAAAAAATTCAAAACTGGCGGAATGGATCATTTCTGGTTTTTCAACATCAACATCTTCTTCTTCTTTTTTTTTTTTACTTTTATTTTTTACCACATTCAACAAACAGTTTCAGTGGCTTGGAGACAAAGTCATGGGCTGGGTTCATGGTCATGTTGAGGACACTGGAAAAAAGAGATAACTGGATTTGAGTATTATTCTTGCAACTATGTAGTCACTGGATAATAAACTGAATGGACTCAGGATGGCTTTTCAATGGGACACTAGGAACTGTAATCTTATGGATTTCAGAGAGAGTCTCGATCCTCAGATTTTGGGATTGAACAAGGGGCAATGTGTCTACCTCATAGGTTGTCAACACAGGAGTGTTTATTCCATCACATGCTGTCACCAACCAACACCTGGACGCGATCTATGGTGTTATTGACAGGAACAAAACCTCATGGCCAGTGGACACAGCTGCACATGGCCATAATGTAGCTTAAATAAATAAAAACCTGACAACAAAGCACAGCTGCTTAATTCTCTTAATGTACATTTACTGGTGTGTTATTCATTGAGGGTTACTGTTGTGATCATCTATTTTTAACATTATGCTTAACACAGATACAGAGTCCACTAACTGTTTTTTACCTTGGCAACGTTATCCTGCACAGATCATCCACTTGGCCACCAATTGGTCTTAAAACACAGAGAGAGTACATTTAAAGCTCTGACTACATACAGTACATGTCTGTCTCTTTGGTGTAACGTGTGTTTCATACTCTCATGTTGAGCAAACAGTTTGCAGATAAAACAGAGACACATTCCCTCTGGCAATCGTGCATGCTCTTTTCTTTTTTCTTTAGGTTAGTACATGTAGTCATATTGTGTGCTTTTATTATCTTTTAATAGATACTGCAGGTCAGTTCCAAATCAATAGTTTAGTGTATTTTATGAGACTGTGAATCAATCTATCAAATCAAATCATCTCGTTTAAAGGTGGTGTCCTGAGAAAGTTTGATATGAAAGTGATGCTTGACCATTTTAATTGAAGTAACTGATTGTAACTACACAGTTGTGTGCCTCTGTAAACCATTTTAATCCTCGACAGTACACTTTACCTTATATATACATACAAAGTAAAGCTTGTATGTATACTGTATGTTTACTGCTGTTTATAGAGCCAACGGTTTATTTGTTCTATCACTGCTGTACACCAGTCTACCACAGTATTATATTCCACATATTATACTTATTCCTGTGACAAATACTGAACTTCTGTATTACTTTATGTTATTACCTCTATGTTCTCTTTTGTCCATAGAGTATTGTTGGAGGGAGCCTGACAATCAATAATTTCATTGCCAACAACTGCTTCATTGTAAGTGTTGTGTCAGTAACAAATGAAGAAGTTTCAACTTGAAACTTGACTTTTGCCTTTGCTCTTTGGAAAGAGTGAACATTTTTAGCACCATCAACGTGCATTTTCAACTCAATAAAACTTAATTACAGTGACAAATTATATCAGCATATCGTTTAACCCCTGTCTCTGCTCATTTATAACTCTAAAAGTAATTTATGTGCAGCATTCTTTTTTGAAAATGACCAAGAAACACTAAAGTCTAAGTTAAGTTAATTGGTTTGAATAACAGACAAATATTTGCAAAGAAACTTTTCATTTCATAAGTTAAACTAAGCAAAATTTTTGTTCATTTATTTAAGTTGAATGAAGTCAATGAATTCTCCAATCAACTGATCGATCTTTCCCACGATGCTCCTTTACTTCCTCCTCAAGTTGCTTTAAAGTTTGGGAAATCAAGTCATTCCACACTATATCACACGCTGTATCTGCTTGTTCCAGCTCTTCACTGAAGCCAGATGTTGTTTATACTGAATGAAAGGTTTCAAACTGCATCAAATAGATTTTTTTGTGCATCATTTTATACGCATTTCACACAAATTCAGCCTGACATATTTGGTATCTTTGGGAACTTTTGGAATCTCAACTCAATATCTCAATATTTAAAATTAAGCTCTGTGGAAAATTTAGCTGCACAGCATGGGTTTGAAGTGACTGATGCAACAGCAGGTAGGGTTTAGGAAGTTAACTAAAAGAATGTTGTCAGTTTTTTGGGGCTTTTTTTTTTTTTTGGAAAGAGCAACAGACTAACTCACATATTCATTTTTTCGTTTATGCAGTTGCATTTGTCATATTTCACAATTGTGTGCGGTGCATGCCATTTATAGCAAGTAACACACACGCACACATATATGCTCACACACAGCCCTCAGTACGAATGTAAAATACAGAAATTTCTGGAATATGATGAGGAGTGTTGGTGCATGTGTACATGCAAGGCCATTGGAAATCAGCATCAATGATCATCGCAACACCATTGTTTTGTCTCTTATCCATCCCTCCTTTACTATCTGTCTAGAGTGTCTACCTTTCTACAATCCCAGTATGCAATAAAAATGTAAGGGCAAAATATGGTGAATACAAACTCCTCATCCCACCCATGACAAGCAGACCAAAAATACATTGCAGTTTGGGTCTCTGTTCAGATCCTAACACGCAGATGAGCAGAGCAGGGTGATAACATGCAGTCATGCTTCATGTTTACCCTTTTCTCTCTGCAAAACGCCCTGTGGAAACATAATAAGCAACATAATAGCAACATAATAATTATGTCACCTTGTGCATTTTAAAATGTCTTTTTTTAACTTTAATTTTGTAAGACGTTATGAAGACGAGTTCAGGGTTACTTAGAAAAGCAATTAGTGTTGCTGAAGGCTCTTTTCAAAACATTACACTTACTCTGTCAATCTCTGTGCAAATTGATGGAGTTTGCATGCTACCATTCTCCAAGTTCACCATCTTAGGTTTGCATATTATGCTAATATTTGCTAATTAATGCTAAACACAAAGTGCAGCTGTGGCTGATGGGAATATCATTTTCCAAGTATTTTGTCATCAACCAAAGTATGAGACGAATTAATACTTTGGTACGAGATAAATAAACTCATTAGGATACATCCTCTGGGAACCATGATTGTCTGTACAAATTTTTATTGCTGAACAACTGGGAAAGCGCCACTGCTGCTTTTGTGGCTGTTCTAGACAGTGTTTATGATCCCACCAGAAGCACCATGGCACATCCCAGAAGCAGCTCTTCACTCTGCTCCACAGAGAACATGTAGCTTTTCTACTTTTGGCATATGTATACATATATAGACATTAATGTATCTAAAAGAAGCAAGGAGCTTGACAGGTAAACATAAAAACTATAGTATGTACATTTCATCACAATATATGTAAGTATGTATATATATATATATATACACACCACCATTTTTTTTTTTTTTTGCATATTACAAGAGAAACTATTCAACTATGCAGTCTACCTACTCATGGTAGAGGCACATAGACCAAGGAAAGAACTCTGAGCGAATCTAGCTGGCAAAACAAAACTGAAACAGCGCATAGTCACAGATCCCCGGTGGGATCCAGGGCTAACAGAGTGCTGCCGTCCCTCAAATCATACGTCCCTATAGCTAAAAATTAGCAAATTTACATTCAGGAATGGGAATGGGTTTACCAAAGGGGGCTTCACTGGGGAAAAAAAGAAAAGAAAAGACAGGAAAAGAAAAGAAAAGAACGATCCCTGTAGGCAAGTAATGCTTCACTCAATAACTGCTAAATGCAAAAATGCAAAGAAGCTTGAAGTGTTTGGAACATGCTGAACATACGCATCAACAGTGGAGTAGTGGATTATGCTGCGGGAGGGCTTTGAGATATTTGCATGAACATTTTGATTGGGATTCATTGTCAGGACTCGAGGCAGACTACCGCTGCCAAAAGGGGCACAGTATTTTTCCGAACCATTTTGTAAGCATATATTTGGTGAGTGTTTGATAGTAAAAATATAGATTGTGTGTTAGAGTGTTCCTTAAGATTCACTGCATTTTGGGAAGTCAGTCTCCATTACACTAGGGTCTTTAAGGGCCAACAAATAGCCTTCCATTACAAAAACTGTGACACTGAAAGCAAAATGTGTCCTTGTTAGGTTAGATTGTATAGCGTGGGTGTATGTCTGTGTGTGTGTGTGTGTGTGTGAAAGAGGCATAGAGTGTGACAGCGTGGACAGTTGAGGGGTCACCAGCTGACCTTGAAATCCGTTTCTTGAGGCATGATAAGATGGCTGAGGAGCACTGCAGACAGAGAGCACAGAAGCAGTGCTTGGTCTGGCTTATCCTCAGCTCTGTGATGCCTGCTGTTAAATGACCAGTTTCCCAGGATTCTTGTGCTCTCCTACATCAGCCTTTAGCCTCACAGGGTGACAGCTCTACATCAAAGGGTTCAATCTTCGCAGTTTCCTCAGACGAGAGGCTGAATATTTCCTCTTTGTGACCAAAGCAACACCATTAAGCAACAGACCTGTCAGCAGGCAGCATCTCTTGATAGCTCATGTTTGGTTGGATGCATATGCACAATGCTGCACAGCTATGCTAACAACCCTGAACTGTTTCTGTGTCTTGTGGTTGGCTTATGACAGGGTGGCAGAGGCAACAGCATTGCAAGCTGATTATTATTCTAACTCCTTTCTCTTTTTTTTTTTTTTTTTTTGGTTCTTGTTAACTGAAGAAAGGCAAAAACAAAAGGTGCTTTTCAGTTATGGGGGGGGGGCAACATTTATGAAATGGCATTTAAAATAAGGGAAATTACACCCTTTGGGTAGATAGATATAATAAATGCGGACTGAAACGTCTGAGTGTTTTGATTCTTTTTCTTCTCCCAAGGGGGGCTTGAATTTACAGAGTAATTAGTTGAGTAGAATACACCCTCTAATTTACCCCCAGCCCATCTTGCTCTCCTCTGCAGCAAAGTTTACATTTGGTAATGAATTAAGAGCCTTGCGCTATTAAAACGGGGTTTTGCTGACATCTCTATAAGCTTAAGATAAGCTGGGCCTAAATCAAGAAAAATGCAGAGCCAGCACATTGCAGTCCAAGGAAATCTTAGCGAGAAGAGCTTTCAGCGGAAGATAACAGTAGGTATATTTGCCTTTGCATTACCCATAAAACATTCTGGTTTGTCTTAATTTTAAAATGCTTTTAGAAGGACTCATGAAACAAGAATATTTTATTTTATGCTGCTGCTTCATAATATAAAATGTGATTGTAAATGCTGTTTAGATGTAAATACATTTTTGATTTATCATATTTCAAACTACTTTAACTCAAAATCCTTCACAGTGAGCTTCTAATACAAATGTGTTGCCTTAGTGCACTTATGTGTTCAAAAGAGTGTGTTCATTTCCCTTGGTACTGCTAATGCTTATGAAAAAATACGTGATTTTTTTTCCTCTCTGTGCTTTGTTCCTGAGGTTACTTTCTCTCGCACACTATGCACTGTAGGCTATATATTGACTTGACAGTGCTGTAGTGTCCATTTACTGCAAAGAGATGAACTGACATATAGTACAGGCTGATTTCCGACAGCTGGCATCCAACATGTTCTGGCAACTTCTCTTTTCCTTTTGTATCACATCTCCCAGTCATGGATGCAGCAATGCAGGAAAATGCAAGCATACACATATTGTCAGCACAGCACAACAGCTTTGGGAAGGTCTTCATGAAAACAAATCTGTGCAAAATGAATGAAACTGAAATCACTGCAGGGTCAATGATGTTAATTACGTCTGGAAGAAGCGGTATGAGCGTTATCTTCAGATTCAATCTGCCTTGTGGTTATGACAGTTGGTGGTGAGGAGTTGTTTTTTGAGGGTTTGATTCAATAATCAATGTGTTTATATATCCTTCTTGTGTGTCCTGGAGCGAGACACTCAACCCCCCCATTTGTTAATAAGAGTTTGGCTACAACTGTGTTATCTCAGGTACACCTGATGCCTAATTTGTAGGGTATAGTATATGCTAGTCTTTGTAGTTGGTATAGAAATCAATGTTCTTTTCTCTTTAGCACTAACAGGATGTGGTACAAGACATGTGCCTATCATTCAAACCGTGACCTTGTAATGTCACTGCCAATTCAAATTCAGAAAAAGAAGGATAAAACCTTTGACTTCTTTGTTGTTTAATAAACGTGAAATGAGGAGTTATCTCTGCGACAGCTACTCGCCAGGGAGTGGGAAAACAAACGTCTCTAATTACAACCTTCTTGTTGTTGGCCAGCAAAAAGAGATTTAATATCACAATATATGTATAATATAAAATGCGTATTTTATGTTTAAAAAGTACAAAAGTAGAAAGAGGTCACCCAATTTTTATTTGAGTTGCACTGGTTATGGCTCTAGTAGTCTGATCAAGAGCACACAGCTGATAGCTATGTGGTGTGTTTAGATTGAGTGCATATTTGACAGATTCATTGTGGACAGAACACATCTGATGTTATGCAATAGTGGGACGCTCATGTTTAGTTAGGTAGAGTATAGTTGGTAGTATAGAGGTATAGTTGGTAAATATTTGACACCTGATGGGCGAAATGTTTGCAGTTGGTGGAGACCAAAACAGAGCTATAAGGTAAATGAATATTGGACTTATATTGACAGATTGACAGAGATATGACTGTAACTGAATGCTAATGTTACAGTGGGATGTGTAAATAGGTAACAGTTTGCTGTTCAATGAATACATTTCATAACATTTCAAATTATGTTTGTAACTTGTTTCTACTGCCCTCAAGTGGTCATACCAATCAGATATTGCAGCCTCTTAGGAGCTGGCGTCCACTTGCGTGGACATCACATTTTTGGTTAAATTACCTCAGTAGTTAATTTTGCTTAACTTGGGAGCCTCATGACGGAGAGCGCAGGGGAAAGTTGCGGTGACCACTCCAAAGACAGGTTTGCCATGACATGCAAATTTGATCAAACATTAGTAAAAGTAACGATTTAGTATGCCGCTAAACATGATGTACACATATGTGTACAAAGGGACTGAAAGTGTTAATATGTGCCTGGGGACAGCGAACATAAATTAGCTTATAGCTAACTCTGGTGCAGTTAAAAGCTGTACATTGTCCTGGTGAAATAAATAAACAATTAAATACATACATAGAACATACATCCAGGTTTGTATTTGATTTTTTTTCTCTATGATTTTATTTCCAGAGCGTTTTTTTTCTGCAAAGAGTACTGGAGTTATTCAGTGCAATGGATGGAGACACGTCCATTTTGGAAAATTTGTCTGACAATGATGATACCATCCTGGATGCCGATTATCAACCCCTACCACAGGAGCAAAGCAGCAGAGAGGACGACAGTAGTATGTGGTGATGTGAATTTTTGTTTTTTGGGCTGTGATGTTCAAAACATGTTCAAATATATATATATACTGTATGTGTTGTTAATACATGAAAAAGCAGTCAAGACACGCAAAGCTGTGTTCAGGGTTCAAATAAAGAGTTTTGCATTCTATTACACAATGGTGACTTTATTGTGCTTTATTAAAAACCAGTGTACACACATGTGGCCATCATTTTTCTCTAAAACGACATCATATACAAAGATGATGCTTTGTTTTTTATACTTATCAGGTTCCAATAAGCCCAAATAGCAAAGAGAAATAAAAATGCATATCAAGCAAGGGCTCAGGTCTTAAGAGGGGATTTGCTCAAGTTATTTTCTCTGAGTGATGTTCCGATGCCCTTAAACTGTGCAATATGTGTGCATCATAATCGTAATTCAAATTAGATGAAGTTTTATAACTAGGTTCAGGAACAAGGCCCACACATTGGATTCATCCCATTTCTGGGCGCTTCAGTGACTGGCAAAACACAAAAAATGTCCAGCCGGACAGTCGCCAGCCTTACACAGTCCCTCGCCCAACTACACATCTCCTTCCACCGCACCAACAACAAAATTGAACTTTTCCAACTTCTTACAGACCATCAACACAACTCAGTGTTCCATGCCAAGTTCCACAAGCACTTCCGGGTCACCACTGCAACACCGATGACGTCATGCCGTATCCTACAGCTGGCCTCCTCCCCTAGCCCTGACAAATACAGTCCCATCCAGAAATCCTCTGGAAACCCCAAAACACTCCACTCTAGCCTCTGATTTTCTTCCAACTCCAGTCCCAAGTTCTTCCTTGAGCCCAAATCATGGAGACGTCTCCCTCATCCCCTCATCCTCCGACCCTCATCCCTTCAGCCCTCGACCCCTCATACCTTCATCCCCCATCCCTTGATCCCTCAATCCTCCTCCCTCCACAGCACATCACCTGTACTTCCTATCCCTCTTCCCTTCTTATTGATTCTAACATACATTTAATGTATGTGGCATGCATCCCCACCCTCCTCTCATACCTTCATCCCCTCATACCTATGGCCCTCATCCCCTCTACCCTCATACCTTCATTCTCCTCTCTACCCGCATACCTTCATCCCCTCATACCTCTATCCCCCATCCTTTCTACCCAGTTGTGGAGACATTGCTGAAGTCAAAGGTCAATGGTGAGGTCAAAAAAGTGTTCAGGAGACTCTGATGTCTTATGCTGTAATATTTATTGATGCTTGGCCAAGGAGAATTAGAGACATTGTCAAAGTCCAGAATTAACCAAAGAGGATGTCTTTACTCATGGAGGTGTTATTGTCAACATATTCTAGTGTGGAGACACTGTTGTCTCAGATTGGAACGTCAATGACAAGCTATCTATTATGTCTAGAAAGGCAGCAATAGGTCTCCACACCCTTTCCATTACTTGCAATCAACCCATCGAAACTTGAATCTATTGGTGTGGTCCTTGTTAGTGAATTCAGTATAACTCAAAGGTGCACCTCCTGAATGTCACCAAGTAAAACTTAAAACAGATTTCATGTATTTACTGTATTAGCAGTCAACACAGAAGCTGTACTGTCCTTCAAGTTGCTGAATGTTTCTGTAGCACTGACCCATCTGCGGAGGGGCAAGTGATAAAAGGATTTCCAGAGCTCAACAGAGGATCACATCATCCTGAGACAGTTCTGATAAGGTTTCATGCTCAAGCTGCAGCTCCTTCAGTGCACTGGTGCAACACAGTGAGGATCACAGTTACTAGGTTAAAACTGAAAAGTACTAAAAGACAGTCTAGTTGTTTTCTGGTAATTCCAGAGAAGATTTTTGACACAAAATCATATCCAGTACCATCAAAAAAATCTACTTTTTTTACATAAAGTGTGCAATCTAGCCATTTTTTTAGCATTGATTTATTAAAACAATTTTAGAAGCAAGAAAGTATCAGTTCACTGTGTCACATTTAATTCAGTTAACTGTTACACAGTTAATGCTACTGACAGATTCATTATCAACATATTTGAATCAAGGCATAGTTTAAGGAGCCAGTCGTGAAAGGTTGTGCATCTCATTTTCAGAGTCTGTTTCAAATTAAATGTAAATGATGAGCAGCTTGGAGGGAAGGAGATCAGTGAATGTGCCAAAGCTTTTGCAGTTGTTTTACGAGTAGCTACTTTTTTATTCTTAATTAATTTTGAGCTAATGATTTTAACTACTTCATAGAGAACTGCAACTGTTATTTTCTCTTGATTCATTGATTGAAGCTGGAGCCCATTTGAGATCAGGAGGAAACAGAAAGGAAAAGAAAAACAAAGTGTGTCCTGGATTTGGATCAGTGAGCATCAGTACAATGCCATGCCATGCTGAAATAGATCATCAATATTATCATAAGTTTTATCGTGTTATTGCACACTTCTCTGTGGCTCATCAGCTCATAAAATAGCTCAAGGTGAACTTGGTATCAACCTCCACAAGATATATAACCTCAGTGTTTCCTTCCCGTTTATTTTGGGAGGAACGGCTCATTCACGTTTCTGATTGCTTCTGATTGGCCTAATATGTCAACTGTTTGCATATCACATAACAAAGATGTTATGTGAGTCAGCAGCATCATGTAAGATCCGTGATCAAGGACAAGAAACTAAAAATGTCTTGTGTGTTGTTGTCGCCTCGTCTGATGACAAAGTTGCTAAATTGGCGAGAGTAGTTGGAAATCTGAGCAATGATGGGTAGAGTCATGATTGTTTATGGTGTTTCGTGAATAATACTCCTGCCTGCACATAATACCCATCCTTTTTTATTGCCAGGCATAGCAAAGCTATGTACTGTAATCTTACTGTTGGGGTGAACGTGTTGCTGTACAGCAGTCAAATACGATTTTTTGATAGAAGGCAATTTGTCATTTTAACAGTGAGTTTCCTTTTTTCTCTGTCAATCAGATCACCCCAAGCTGCTGTCCACGTGACTGTGCCTTTGCAATTCCACTGCAAATGCATTTTTAAAAAAAAGCCATTTCCTATTCATCCATTCATCATACCACACATGCATATTTCAGCCATGCAACAATTTTTCCCATAAAAATGACATTCATATGCAACTACTTTGCATTTGTGAAATGTATTTAATCTTATCAGCAAAATGTTTGTTGGCAACATGTTTGATTTGCATAATTAAGGTATTCCTGGTTGTCTTTAGGGAAGTAAAAGTACTTGTGCAAGGACTGGAAAAAATTAAACTTGATTAAGTTTAGGGGGAAAAATTCAAAAATAAGAAATAAGAAATAACTGCAAAACTTCTTTAAAGGTGACTTTAAAGGTGAAATGTGTAAGATTTGGAGGCTCTAAAAAATGAATGGAAAACAATATATTATGCACAACTATGTTTTCATTAGTGTGTAATCACTTCAGTCTAAGAATTCTTGTGATTTTGTTACTTTGGAATGAGCATTTTACATGTACAGACATCACACGTCGTCTTCCAGAGCACACCATGAACCATGTACTGTAGCCCAGAAAAGACATTCATGACCACTCTCACGCTAGTAAGGAGGGGGTGGAGGGGGGACTGTAGTCAGCAACTAAACTGCACTTGCCATGCTGGTCCTTCAAAGGATAAAGTGCGTTTTTGGTAATGAGCCATGCCCATCGAGGAATCCATCACCCTGTGCAGCGTGTCTTTTATTGTGAAGTTATGGACGCTAATAACTGCAGATACACTGTTCATATTTGTCTCCTCAGAGGATTTGTTTGAAATCATAACAAGGTAAAATAAATATTCATTTAAATAACAAATGCATTCCTCATTTGGCACCTTAAAATGTGAGCAAAACTTTTCTTTCTTTTTCACAGTCCCAACAGAAAGAACTGCCCGTCTTTGCCACCACCAGCCAAACATTAAACAGCTCATTAATTAGTTGGTCATATATAAAGTTTCTATCATCTTATCAACAAAACTTTCGCTTGAGAAAGTTACCAGCTGAATGCCGCTGCAACTGCACTGACGTCTGTGCCCCTTTTTTGTGCTTTCTTGTTTGCTCCTTTAGATCCCTGCAGTGCTGACAGGATTATCATTAAAATGATTTCTTCCCCCGTTGCTAAAAGGAACCTGTTTTGGTATTTATAAGAGTCAATACAGTGCAGGACTTGGCAAACTACAGTATCTACTGCAGAATGGATCAAATAGAATCGAAAAGCAGTACTCCTAATAACTGCCTTTAGAGCAGAGAACAAAATATTGTTTTTGTTTTGTTCCTTTCCTACCTCAGGTTAAACATTTTGATCTATACATTCTCTTTGTTGTACTCCTGTTTTGCACCCTCTTCAACTATTTCTTACATATTCATAAATGCATTTTCATAAATAGGCAATTATAAACTCTACAATTGTCCACACCTTATTTGTTTGTCCGCTGTTTGCATCATTATTTCCCATTAATGCACAGATGGATGCATTAAAATTAAATTAGCAGGCCCTCAGTTAGGCACGAGCTAAAACAACAGCTCCCATATTCTCCTGCAGCTTATTATTGCAAGCTGTCAGGCGCTGTGTTGTGGGGCGATACTGTAAAATTGTTTTTGTAAGGGAAATGCTTTTGAATTTAGAAACATTTATGTAATCCTTGTTTCATTTGCATATGACATCGTGTAGTTTGCCAGAGTGGGAGTGAAATCACTCTACGAGATGATTGCGCGCTTCCCTCAGGGGGATTCAAAGCTGGACTCCTACCCCGCCTCGGCCCTTTGACAATGGAAATAGATTGATGCCTTTGAAACGACCTCTAGAGTCCTTTTCTTTACCCCGGTAATATTTGATGACAGTGTTACATGTGACTTGAGACTCGGGCTTTTTACTGATGACTGCCGCGACACCAGTGTTGACATCAAACCATTCATTTAGGTAAAAACGTGGAATGTACTTCATTATATTCTGCTCAGCGTGGGCCGGTGAATGCAGGAGCATTGACGGATCTTGCAGCATATCATTAGTTCATGAATGCGTGTACATGTTTTTTGCTAATGACAGTGAAAGCAAAGCCCCGGGCTTATCTCGCTGTCACCCACTCCAGGATCTGCTGACTCTGCTTTTTTTTTCTCTTTCTTTTGATTCTTCAGGTGTAAAGGGCTGGAGAGACGTTCTCAGCGCTGGCAGGGGATTAACAACATGCAACTCATGCCAGTGTTCACCTTGTACTGTCAAAAATGTACAATATTTACCTTTAAGAGGAGACATGCCGTCACTACTGCGGTGCCGGCCTTCAAACACCTCATATTAACATCCACTTCAAACAATGCTTCATACAGCACTGTGTGCGTCACAGGGGCAATGAAAACATTTAGCAACCTTTTGCAGAACCATTAATGCCTGCTTCAGCATTTATTGGTGCCTTTCGCAGATGTGTTATATGAGACGTTATGTATTTAGACTTTACTTTGTCCTGGACTTGAATTACTGCCACTAGTCTTGCCTTTTTACAAGCTTTAGTCTGCCTTGTTTTTGCCTTGGCTGGCCGCTGTCTCACAGCAAACTGTGACATACTGTACATGGCTCGTGCTCATTTTTTGCTCGTCCAGCAGTTTGTCCAGTGTCCTCCTCTCTTCCACCGTCACCAGTGAGTCCAGCTTCATGCTGACAACAGAGCCGGCCCGTCTGATCAGTTTATCCAGTCTGGAAGTGTCCTTCTTAGATGTGCTGCACAACACAGTGTATGCTGGCAACCACAGACTGGTAAAACATCCACAGCAGTTTGCTGCAGAAAGACCACAATCTCCTAAGAAGTACAACCTGTTTTGTGAACAAGGAAACAGTAAGAACAACATACGTGATAATTTACCTGTAAGTTGTCTGTCAACACAGCTAATGCTGCGGCTAGTCAACGGCTTCAAAAACCACGTCAACAACATGTAAACAGACTAACGCTACAATATCCAGCTCCCTCTTATTTCAATGCATTCATTCAACACAGAAGATCGTATCATACATCTTCACACACGTATTTGTTTGATTCTGTCACTTGACAACTGCATGAACTGATAACAAGCAGGACATTTTTCATTTCCTTTTAAATGAAAAAGGTATGTTAGCCGGGTAATACTGTTTTTACCCGAGTATATATTATCATATTTTCTTTTTTTTATGCATGGCATGTTAGATTATTTATTTATTTATTATCTAGACTATCTTTCTTTCAGTTGCTGCTGACAGTTACAGCCCATGCTTATGCGATTTCGAAATCACAAGACAGTCATTAAAATGCTATGGCAGTTGTGATGGTGCGGTTTGTTACATTCCCCAGTCCCCGTACATTTCACCACGTGCTTAGGTAAGTTATCTTTGCGCAAAACGTAAACATACTGCAACCATTTGAACTCATGTACTGCACATTTTCTCATCGAGGTCTAACTGGGTGGTGCATAGAAATTGCTGCTAACTTCAGCACAGATCCCTGCACATGCAAAATGGGCACACTCTAGTTTGAAGCGCTGTTGTGGGAGTGAGAAGGCGTTGCCATGCCCTCACTTCTCTGAATAGAAACATCCAGCTGCGGGTAGTACACCTTCACCGAGTTTGTGTCAATAACTCCTGGTGTGACTACGGAGAGGCTGAGCGGACTGGTCGTTGTGGGATAGAGAGGGTAAGACTGGTGGAATGACGTTCAAACGGGAGAGGACAATAACTCTCACACTAGAGAAAGTCAACATTCACTCTGTTGCCTAGCAACATATTATTGTATGTGTTTGTGCAATACACATATAGTTGGTAAAGTCTGCCCGTCTGCCATCTCTCCATTGTTTGTGTTATATGTGTGTATCTGCTTTGGATTTTCTGAGAAATATCAACACATTTAATTAATGTGGCTTATTGATGACTGTTATGTATTTATGTATATTCACACATTATGTCTCTTGTTGAGTTTCACACTTGTCACATACAAAACATTTTTTCACCTAAGCCTGACCACCATGACCTGGCGATATGGTGTGCGCTATTAGCTAATTAGCACTACCTTAAGATTAGATTGGAAAACTAGCGACACCACAAAACTGCCCTTCTATCAGGCCTCCTCCTTGTTTCCCTCCTGGCTCCTCCATGATTTTCAATTGTGCTTTGTTGCTACTTCTGTCAGATTACACCTACTTTGCCAAAGGAATTATTGAAATGTTTGCCTATGCTTGTGGAGCATGAAAAGAATTTTTTTAAAAAATCAAAAACATATACACATTCACTTTGTTGACATCTCAAAGAATGTTTAAAGTCAGGTCGTGAAACGGTCTTGAAAGTTGTTGGGATTATTCTTCTCTTAAAATGCCTTTTAAATTTAGCAGTCTGTGCAGACACAGAGGTGAGAGGGCCAAGCCACTGACTGAAATTTGATGTTTGTTCAGAGGTTAAAAGGGAAAAAAAACAAAATCTATAGCCATTTTCATGAACTACAACTAATCCACTCAAAAGTGGAGGTGACCAAGTGAAGCTGAGGTGAAAGCAGTGCCGCCTCAACTGTGAGTCTTTGAATTCATTTTTCACAGTCACCTATTCCTCTTTACAGTCACCTATTCCTCTTTTTCTTTTTTTTTTATCATTGTGTCCAACGTGTTCAAAAAAAACAAACAAACAAAGACACAGGACAAAAAAACACCCACAGCTCAACATGTTAGCATCTGCCTTCTTTCAGACACTGTGCAGTGAATTGAAGCCAACCACATGTCAGCTTTCTCCCACTGCTATTTTTATCTTATTGGTTTCACAAACACAACGTGACAGGTATTTTCAGTCCGCAACAATGACTGCTGATTAACACATATTAGTCGCCCACACGTTTGGCGGTGCATGTGTAACAGGATGGAGGGACATGGTACTGTGGTTTCATTTACCGCGCACTGGTCGGCTGAGAAAGGCAGATGCCAAACTGTTTGGTTGTCTGATTTTTTTTTTGTTTTTCCACATCCGAATATGAAATAAATAAATAATTAAATTCCATGAACTAAATTTTCTCACAATCTGTTCCTTTTGGAAATTACATTTTCGGTTAGTTATGGCTAAACTCCTAAGTTTCAGTAAAAGTGAAAATGCTTGTGAAGATACAGGTGAAAGAGAAGCCCTGAAGGTCAGAGTACATCAATCACAAACTAGCTACACATCTCTCAATGTAGTTGCTCAACTAGTGACCTCACTTAAAGATGAGCAAGTCAATTCTATGTCTTCTGAGATGAACAATGGCTCAGTATAGAAATACAGTGAGTGGCTATTCCTGAGTGGTACGAAATGACCACACAGCACTCACAGGCAGATGGTTTGTTTTTTATTTTTACAGTAAATGAGTACAATGATGACATAAATAAATGTAAAAAAAATTAAAAAAATAAATGGTAAAGAGATTTTTAGGCCGATATGACAGCACAAATCCATTCAACACTTCAGTCTTAAATCTAATGCCGCGAAAGGTCACAGCAGTGTCTGTGCCGTGTTGAATTTCAAAAATAAAAAAAATTTGCTACAAAAATCTGTAGTGACCTATAATCTGTGTCTGTCTGTCCTGGCTGTACTTTCTGCAGAAAGTACAGCCAGTTATGCTCTAACTGATTAGTCTGATGTGTCTGGACCTGGCTCCATCCAATGTTCTGAAAATGTATATGCATTTTTAATTAGTTAACGCCTCATTTGCATAAAAAACATAAAATAAAATGTGTAATGCAAAGAAAAACTGTCTTAATGTCAGTAATCAACTGGGGAAAATTCACTGTAATATCCAACTAATCTATTTTCCATAACTGCTTATCAAGGTTCTCTGGGGGCTGGAGCCGATCCCAGCTGATGTTAGGTGAGAGGCGGGGTACAACCTGGCTTATCACAGGGAGACACATAGAGACTAGCCACACTCACATTTACACCTATGGGCAATTTAGAGTCACCAATTAACCTGCCAGTCTTTGCACTGTGGGATGAGACATGGGGAGAACATGCAAAGTTTGCACAGACTGGTTGGCCTACGTTCCTGCTTTAACTACACTTTTGCAATACTAATTTCAATGAATTAGCCGGTTAGACAGTGTTTAATTATGAAATATTGTCCTATTATTTCTGCTCAATAGCTCTAAATATTTAATTTTCTCTTGTTATAAAATCACCAAACTGCATGCCAAATGATGTTGCGCAAAAACAGAAGCGGTTCTGAGGTTTCTCCTCAGAACTCCAAGTTTAATCACCAAAATGCTATTGTCTGCACTAGTAAGTGCTTCACATACTATACATTAAATGGAAAAGATGTGGCCAGTCCCAGCATGTAAGATTCAGGGACCAGTAAAAGCTCTGGACAGGTCAGGATCACGGCAGGCCTCCATTCATTACAATAATAAATAAATAAATTTTTAAAATGATAAAAACGTCTCTCCCTCTCTCTCTCTGTCTCTCTCTCTCTCTCTCACTGCGGGCTATTACATAAAAGCTGCTTTGCATGGATTTTCAAAACCTTTGAACTTTTATAAAATCAAAGCAAACACACTCTCTACTTTTGCTTATTGCTCAAATCTAACCTGGCAGGTACGTCTACCCAATTACCATTTTTAATAAATAATTCCCAAACAAAATGCATAGAGTTGCCAACTTGTAATCTTATGCCAACTTCCTTCATGGGTGAAAAAAAGTAACAAAAGTGTTTGCATCTGTGTCCGTGTGTGTGTTGTATATTTTGCTATATATTATAATAAACCTATAACACTATGAGATATTATCCTTGCAAAGATTTTGTATATCTACACATCCAGGAGCAACATTAGTATTCGGTAGCCACCAGACAAATGTAAGTACACTTCACTTTCCTTTTAGAAATCCCTGCAGGATGATTTCAGCTATTTAGCCGTAAATGCTCATCTACCTTCCCCATTTAGTGGAGAACTTTATCTGTGTGTTTGGTGCTGGGCAGGTAGTGTCGGTGGGATTATCAGAGTTTTATTTACCCACCTTTATTTACCCACAGGAGCTGCCCGCTTCTGCTGGAAATGAGGGGCGGTGAGGGGGAATTGAAAACTTTCTTAAAGCACAGGTAGCATCTTACTGTGTGTCATCATGTCACATCACACATAGACATTTAATCCATTGTTTATATAGCAATAATATCTATAATTGAGCTATAATAGTAACCTCAGAGTCAGTTTGCAAACAGCTCCGAAGAACGCTGATGGAGGTAATCACACATTCTAAGAAGCACTTCTAAATTTATGAGGAGGTGATGCAATCTGGGCCTGTGAACAGATAAAGCTGTGTTGGAGTTTACATTTCATGCCAACCCTGACAGCTTCATTATGACGTGAGTCACCGAGTGAGCTTCATCATCTTTGAACACAAGCGGATTACAAAAAAAGATCAAAACATGAAATGTTTCCCGTGGTGTCCCTTAGCTTGAAATGCATCGCTATTTTGGCAGGAGGCACTCTTCGTTGGCCAAGAAATCCGTTGTGTTAAGCTGTGCCCAACACCACCACCCCTCCTCCGACTCCCCTCAGGCTACCGGGAGTTCCTCTGTCCCCTGTTAGTTTCTGTCAAAATGAAAAAAAAAAAAAACAAGCGCACAGCGAGAGTTAACTGCGCTTTGTTTAGATGCGTGCATTTACTCGTGTGTCATCTCAAGTGTGTGTGTGTGTGTGTGTGTGTGTGTGTGTGTGCAGCAGATATGATTCCTGCATGCAAAGAGGCTCTCGCCTTTTGTTTTCGTCTCTAAAAAGCTTGTTAGCAAACCTAATGTTTATACAGCACTAACATCTAAGTGAACAAAGGACCCCTGGGAGCTGTTGCCTGCTTTCTGGACACGATAGCGGGCCGGTGAATTGACAGCTAATTCATAATGTGCATTACTGTCCACAAACGTAAGTACTAGTTTTTTGGCAATTTTGAGAATTATACTTTTTTTATTGTGGCTTTGCAGGTTTATGTATGTGGCTTAAACTGAATGTGAGTAGTGCTTAAGCCATTAACATTTACAAAATGTACGGGGCAAAGCATTACCTTTTAGGACATCTGTGATTTTTTTTATTTTTTATTTTTTTGTGTATGAACTGCAAAACTCAAAAAGAAATTACCTGGAAGGACATTGCAGGCAGTCTCCTATAACCTTGGAGTGACTCTGTGTCCAACAGTGGGAAATATTGAACTCTTAATGTGAATGGATAGGCCATCCTTGCAAAAACAAAACCAAACCAAAAAAAAAAAAAAAAAAACCCAAAAAAAAGACGAAGGGAAGAGAGAAACAAATAGTAATTCATATTTAGAACAGCAGTTGCAGCAGTCATATTCTGCTGTTCATATCTGCTGAAGAGGCACCGGCGCATGATTGATGAGCTTCGTTCGCAAATCTACTAATTTACTCATGATATTTAAAAAAAAGAAAAAGGTTACATATCATACAACTGTACTATTTTTGTTGATTTATGGAAAGCGTAATTTGTTTCATTTCTCCTTGAATAAAGTGTTTCATGCCCACGCTCAAAAGTCCTTTTCAAGAGCTATTTAGAAGACAGCATTTCCTTCGCTAATTAGAGGCATCGGTCTCGCGGGATGTACGGCAGGCAAAGCATGCTCTAGTTCTAGCTCTGCGTGTTGAATCACTGAATCCTGAAGGCCCATCTACCACTTAGGAAATTATAATCAAAATTGAGAAGCGTGTTAATGAAGAGGCAATCACAGGGTGAGTGTGTTTTGTTGTCGATGTTTTCTCCATAGTATTGGCATCACGGTACAATACAAGGCGACCAACTCCTAACGACGCAGTAACTTTAACTGTAATTTATTATTCACCGCGGGATTGTGGTAAGGGCTTTGATTTGAAAGGCAGTGCGTGTGTCTGCGGGAATTGGGGACAAGGAACAGTATGAATGGTAATTCGGTATCGGGGAATTAGATGCACACATAAAAATAAAGCAGCAGGCTTGGAGGTGTCTATTCTGTCAACATGTGAATGTTATTGTTGATGCTGCTTGAGAGAAACAAACAGGGGACCAGATTTATTCCAAATGAATGATTTAAGAGCATCGATTTACCAGAGGCACAACAAGACAATGCACTCAAGATTCATTACTTTTTGAGCAGCTGGGAGATTGTGCACTCATACAGGACCAAAGTGGCGTAGTTGTAGTAACTTCTTTGCCTACAATTCTGTTTCAACAACAACAACAACACTGGTTCGCAGAATCAATCATCATATTCCACTCTTGTTTGTTTGAAGTACCGTGTTTTCTTCTCAGTGATACTAAATGGCATTGTTCTGCCAGGTGATGCCGGCAAAGGTTTTGGGCCTACAGCACAGCTAAGTCTCTCAGTTTCCTCAAAGGTCAACACTGTCAAGGTGGTTTGGACTCGGTTTGTCAACATTGCAGATTTGGATATCAAAGTTCATTAAAGCCAAACACTTAATTTCTTCTTTCCCTCTGTGAGTCATTGCACTGCTTGAGGCAGTTCCATTAAAATGTATTTGTTTTGGACTGAAATGTATCCATTTTAAATGTCGGTGTAATCGACCCATCTCTACACCTGATGGCTATAATGATAACCCGAGGACCTTCAGTAATTTGAGTAAGTCAAGGCAGGCAACAGCTCGTTTGACTGTGCAGTCAGACACTGTTATTAAAAATTGTTTCCAAAGCCTACTGAGTCATGAGGTGGGTGACTGTGAATGGATTATGTTAAGACAAAAAGAAAACAAACAAAAGAATAAGACAAGAATTTTTCGACACATAAAAGGGAGAGTTTAAATCTGATCCTGGAGGTACCTGAAGGATGCAGCTTAAACTCTCTGTCAGTCATAACAGACTGTATGTCCAGGGCTTAAAACAGACTCAGTGAAAGACTTGTGATACAAGGTCATCATTTTTTATCAATATTAAAAACATGAAAGTTTGGATTTTTTTTTCAACATTTTTGTTGAAACTAATTTAACAGGAAAGGTCAAAATACTTGTAGAGCTGGTGTAAGAAGTGGATGCCATGGTTACATTATCCTGGGTGAAAACTGTAGCACTTATTGTACAATTTGCAAACATGCCATGTCTCAGTCTGGTGTTAATATTGGCTGATAATTCCTCCATGATGATGGTGGCATGTGGCAGCCTCTCTGGAGAAATATTTTATTTGAACAAACAAGACTTGTTAGGAAACGTTACTTGAACATCAATGACATCAAATGTGTATCATTCGTTAAATAATCTCTGCTACTAGTATTGTTAAGTAAATGAGGCTTGTTTTGTCTGACCAGCCGCCTAAAACCGCTCAAGCAATGAATTTATGATTAATAATAACATTATAATGGAGTAAAGTCTTTAACTGTTTACTTCTATGAAACAATCAGAAAACACTTCTACTTCGCAGTACCGGTGCTCCCTGTCTGTCATTCATTGTCTTTTTTTTGTGTTGCAAACTCAGCAGTTAAACTACAAAACTTTTAACCAGAGCCAAAAAATCATCAAGACAAGCTGACAGATACATAGCTACCATCATATTCCTTTTCCGGTAGAGACAGTAGAGACATAATCATCATTTGTTTGAATAGTTTTGCTAGCTGGCTTGCTATATATATGTGTGTGTGTGTACAGCTCTGGAAAAAATGAGAGACCACTGGTGGAGAGCATGAAAGCTGTGATATATTGTATATATATATATATATATATATATATATATATATATATATATATATATATATATATATATATATATACCAAATATTGATTGCTCTTCCTAATTTAAAACGTTAGCATTGTATTGTTTTAAAATGAATATAATCTTGTTTTCTTTGCATTACTTGAGGTCTGAAAATTGCATGTTATTTTGATTATTTGCAATTTTCTGCAAATAAATGCTCTAAATGACAATATATATATATATATATATATATATATATATATATATATATATATATATATATATATATATTTGGAATTTGGGAGAAATGTTGTCAGTAGTTCATAGAATGAAACAAAAATGTTCATTTTAGTCAAACACATACCTACAAGTAGTAAAATCAGAGAATCTGATTTAAGGTGTACATGTTTAAATAAATTATTGAGGCATTTGATTTGAAAGAAATAATGCAAGCAGCTTTTACAGTAGGTGATAATTGCATTTCACATTTTCTAAAGGTCTGTTACCCTTTTCCACATACCGCAACTAAATCTCAGTATTATGACGATCATGCTCTAACTGTTCGTGTTCTAAACAAAATCCAATTCCCGGGCAGTATTATGCTGTAGATTAGATGGTATCCATAACAACAGCCAAAAGCTTTCAGCAACTAGACAGTGCTATATCTAGCATCAAATGGAAGAGGCTATGCTCATCCACACGTCTCCCTCTGCCAGTTTTTTGACAGCATCTAACACTGATGTCTGAGATTATAGCTGTTTTCTCATACACTGAGCCATCCTTAGAAACATGCAGTGTTTATGTTTCCATTCCTTTCATCCACTTCTCCACCATGCACTGGGAATTTTCCCCATGCACAGAAGAATCTTGTGAGAGCTCTATTTGAAGTCTCATCATCTCCCAACCCTCACAGGACTCTATTCAACATTAAATGGTATTAAATATTTCATTGTCACTTGCACTGTCATTGACACTGAGTTATAGTTTTGTCTTGACAAGAATTTTATACAGTGCTTCATGCCTGGCTGCTTGTTCAATATTCGATTTATTCCGTGTTCTAAGACCTATTGTACAGTGTTTCTTTGTGTGCACTGTGGGTAGACAGTAACATGGTCCTGCCAGGGATGAAAGTTAAGTATTGGTACAGTAAAACTAAAGAAAAAGAGAGAGTGACCTGGCTTTCATTAAGTCTTGGAATTTTTACATCCATGTTAAGTCATACATGGCTGTTTCTAGGGTAATTCTAGCAGTTCTGGAGGATATATCATCCTGGTACCATGGATGTCTGTACCAAATTTCTTTGTGCCAAACCATTCAGTATCTGTTGAGATATTTCACAGGATAAAAACATTCTGGGTCCCATGAAGGTCTGTACAAAATAACATGTCAATCATCCAGCAGCTGTTGAGGTATTCCAACAGCTGAAAGAGTCTGGACCAAAGTGGGTGGACTGACACGCATTCAAACAGACAGACAGACAGACCTACATTGCTATCTCTTGAGCTTTGCCACTTGAACGGCTAAAAAAGCTGTTAGCTGAAAGAGTACTTACGCAAACAGCTCACAGTGCATCCCCCGGAGATTTGTTCCGCCAAAAAGCCAGGGAGATTCTTTAAGCGTCTATTCACCTTTTTAAATGTCTTTATGGATTGGCTGCATTCTGCAGAACAACTGGCTAAACAATCAGTGGAGCGTCTAAAAGTCAACAGTCAGTCAGCTTTGGTTCATCTCACAGTGCAGCACTCAAGGATTGGTTAGACGGATTAATGTCTCAAGTTGTCTCACCAAGACAAGTAAAAGAAATGGGTTTGAATATGTCTATTTATTTACACAGGAGAAAGGCCTCAGCGGCAGATGTCGGGCAGCTGGTGCTGTATTGCTGCATTTGTCAGATCAAAAGCAAATTTAGACGCTGTCTCCACTCGAGTCATTTTCCGGTGTTGCCACTATGACATCTTTTGTTGATAACAGCTCAAGTTTGTGTCACGGGGTGCTTATCCTTTGAGACATCTGCACCGAGAATATAGATGGACAGTGGGCCGAATCCCCCTAAAAGAAGGTTAGAAGTGCAAGTAAGAGTGGACAGTGAGAAAATTCATATCAAGTGGGAGTCGAGGATAAGTGACACAGCAGAGTGGACTATGTGGTCATCCATGCCAATTTACAACCAGAGCTGAAAAACAAAAGTGAGAGAATTACAGCAACTGCAATGCTAGATGGTACTAAATCACACCGGTCTTTTAAATCATTCTTTTTCGAGTTGCAATAACCGTGTTTAACTCAGTCAACAGCAGTTTTTATAGTAATCCAAAAGTACAAAGCCAGTTCTGAATGTTGGTAAAGATTTTATAGAAAACTGATGTAATGGTTAAGCTGATTAATTGTTATGATTATGATTATATTATGATTATTATTAACATGCAGATGTTGGTTCTATGTAAACGATATTAAATTTACGGATTGCTTATTACAATTACTAGCTAACTACTACTTTGTAGCTGTGACCGTTAGTCGTAATAGTTACGAGCGAAGGTTAAGCTTTCTATCCACTGCTCGATGCCACCAAATCTTACTTACTGATCCTTTAACTAACTATATTATTTATTAATGTATTTAGTTATTCTTGATTGCATTTGGGGTTGAAATGACATGTTTTCTCTGACCAGCAGTCTGATGCGTCTGAAACAGATAAGAGCAGCAAATTCTCACGCTATGAAGCGAGGCACAAAAGGAAACCTTCATGGATGGAGTTTATGGATTTTGATACTAAACCATGATACTCTTGTCGTTGTGTCATTACTTGGCTCGACATTTGCGTCTGGCTTGCAGTCTATGGAGCAGTTGGATTGGTCGATTGCCGGATCGGCCAGTGTTGGGCTCCATTTTCACCGCAGCATCTGATCCGTCCTGAAACGGCCCTTAGACAAAGCCTCATCAAATCTGGCCAAATCCCACTTTATCATGTGAGACAACATCATTGTCAAAGAAGTAATTGCAAATGTAACCAACCCTCTTTACTTTGGAGCGAAAAAATGATAATGTTGTAGAGAAAAAAGAGGCCAGTGATATAAAGCACAGTTTACACTGGCAGTGAACAAAACTGAAATTTATAGTGTATGGCAGAGGTTAGTCCAGAGTGACTACACTGTGAATCAATCCATGTACATATAAAGTGAGTATTTCACCGATCTTCCAATAATGAATAATGGCAATCTGTAGCATTTAAGCTTTAAACCAATACAGTTGCTGCGTTTGCAGAATTATAGACGGCATGTTCACTACATTTGACTACAGCAGTAATTGGGTTTGATAAACCACCACTGACAGCGGCATTGGATTCCTCTTCCAAAAAGTCCTGTCGCTTTAAAGCATCTTCCTGTTTGGAGACTGCAACATTCAACACCGCTCTGACTACAACAGCCTTCCACTTATCAATCTTGTCATATTACTCCAGACTAACCGAATCTGCGCTTAAATTGAGAGTCAATAGAGGCTGTTGCACTGGCACAGTGGGAAGATTGAAGATTATTCTCTTTGCTCTGTCAACAAGTGGTACGATCAAACAAAAAAAAAAAAGAACGTTCAATTCCTCTCTCAGTGTTAATATAAAATATGGTTGTTACTGTTTATCCAGCATACTTAAACGAGGATTTATAGTTTTCAATAAACAATTGATTAGCTGAGGGCAACACCGTCAGTTTGGTCCTGATCTTTACTGCAAGATAGAAGTAAAAAACAAGAGTTTGACAGAACCCCACTGGGCACGTCTCTCCTGCTGTTTCTGTGTCTGACCTCCGAACAGCTCGATCGGCTCTGTGCAGATTGACGTGGCTGCTTGTGCCCTCCGTCAAAAATAGGGTGGCCAAATATTCTTGGCGGAGCCAAGCCGAGAGCCACAGCACTGCCGGTGGGGTTACAAACATTGACTAGAATGGCCACAATTAGCACGGGTGGCTGTAAGGCACTGGGAACACATCACATCTGTGTCTGGTGGAATGTAGCTGTGAGACACGGATAGAAAATAATACATGTTCTGATACAACCCACACACCTCCAGATGCCTTTAGAAATCCCAGTGTCCAACTTTTAGCCCATTTAAATTGATCGATCAAGTAGATCTACATAAATGTATATCTTGTTAGAAAAATGTTACTGTCCATGCATGTTTTTTTGGATTACTTACTTTATTGTAATTATTACTTTTAGCTATCGAAGCGCTTTAACTTTGGGTAATTATTCCAACTGTTTATCCATTTCTTTTATCCTTTTATGTTATAATTTAAACTTTCATACACACGCTCTGCAATAAGCCGGTTGTAGCCAGAAGCATTTTTCCAAGTTCACTGAAGATCAGTATCACACCTATTTGTAATTCTAGTTGATGTTTATTTTCCTCTTGAACAAAAATATGTGGATATATTTCCCTGATGAAATCATAATTTCTATTTTTTTTCCCACATTTCATGTACCCCCTGACAAATGCAGTCCCCCTCAGGTACAGTATGCCTGACGGGAATTGCTCTTCTAGGACTTTACGAGCTTAGCTGATTAAATGGTTAAGTTGCTACATTTATCAACTGGGCACCTTGCTTCACTGATATATCACTGAATTACGCCCACGACACCATGAGTAGGATCAACAGGGAATTTCAGTGTCACTGCTTACTCATAACCACAGGGCAAATCCTACCTTCACAGCTCCTTACCTGCCTCTAAGCATAGACAACATAAGCTTCCTCTGCCAAATCCTCCAGTGACACGGTGAAAACTACAACAAACACAGTGTGCTGTCACTCTGACCACTGCGCCAACATTTGATATCACTATCTTCTAAGGGATTACACTCTTTCTCCTGAAATCCCTGACCGTTTGCAGACCTTGTTTTACCCATATGGCCCCTACTGGGATCAGACATCCTGAAAGCTTTGAAAAGCTTGTCTCAAAAAAATGAACAAGAGATGTCTGCAATTGCAAGTTTTTGTCACTTTCTGAAACTGACAACTCAACAGCTGCACCACCCAAAACAGCAATTAGCCAGGTGTTCATAGGTGTTAAAATGTGCAGAGCTTCTTTTTTCTTTTCTTCTCAGCTACTGTCCCTGTTTACTGCTGACCACTGCGCTTCCAAGTTGGCGGAGATAGAGGTTTTTTTTCAAACAACAGATGGAATGAGTGTGCCCAAAATCCAAGTCTCCATAATGTAGCTAAACAAAACAATAGTTTGAAGTGCCTTCCAAAAACTACCAGATTTTCAAAAAATGACTCCCACAAGCATTCTGTGATCTTCTAACTCTATGCTTGGGGTCTGTGTTAAGGCTAAAGAAATATATTTACAAAAAAGTCAATATTTGGATTTACTACATAAAAATAATAAAACATTCTAAATTATGGGAGAAATAAAAGTCCTAAGACCAAATTTAAGACTTTAAAAATCAGATTTTTCTTGTACTTTTCTCTTTTTATTCCATAATCTTGATTTATCATCTCAGACTTTTGACTGAGCAAGTCTCAACAGAAATAGCTGTTCATAAACCTTTGCGCTACCTGTAAATGCAATATCTTATTTTCTGTAGCCTGCGAGTGCTCTACAAAAATGTGCTTAAGTTCATTTCATTGACAGAATGGAAGTCGTCTAACCATGTTCTTAGGAACTTTTAGCTGTGTCTCAGCCTGTTCACAAAAAAATATCTTCCAGCTAAAAAAATGAGGTAAGCTGCTGAGCGGTTTGACTGAACAGCAGGGACGATTGATAAGCAGACTATTTGGGGACTTGAGGAAACAATAGAAATTCTAACTAAGTTTTCTAGTCTGTCCTTAAATTTAAACTTGGCAGCACCCGATCACAATGATATTGGCAGTAGGCCCGGGGATGAGGAATCTACTGACTGAGCTGCTGATGGAGAGAGAGGAGAGCTGGGGTGAAGGGGTTGGGTTGGAGGAGGGCAGAAAACGAAAAGGAGATTTAAAACCTACCCTCCATCTATCCGGATGGGGAAAGTGAGATCACTGACAAAAAAAAAAAAAAAAAAAGAGCAAAAAGATTGATGAGCTCCCTGCCTTGGTCAGGACCCTCCGGGAATATTGTGAATGCAGAGTTATGTGCTTCACAGAGTCTTTGCTACAGGGGAATACACCAGACGCTATGATCACACTCATGGGTTTAATGCAAGCAGGCACAGGGAATCAGAGCAGCAACAATAAAGGAGGTGCTCTGGCTATTTAAGTAATAATCTATAAGACAAATCTCTTTCTCTGCAGTGATGTTTTTTTTTTTTCTTTTCCTGGAACGAAAGTACTTGAAAATTGGCACAAGCATAAGAGCTTTCATGAGCTGCGAATTGCTTAAATCATCGCAGTACAGGATCAATCAGTGCAGCAAGTTGTTTACTGTACTCCATCTCCTCCACCGTCACCAGAAATGTGAAAATGCTGGAGCACG
This sequence comes from Nibea albiflora, assembly GCA_014281875.1. Taxonomy (NCBI): domain Eukaryota; kingdom Metazoa; phylum Chordata; class Actinopteri; family Sciaenidae; genus Nibea; species Nibea albiflora. The sequence goes on from CM024803.1 coordinate 5,873,565, forward strand.
GTGAAATGGCACGGGTGCACAAAGCATCATTGACATCAGCACGTGCTTCGCTGGAAGAAAAACCCACACGTGCTTTGCCCTCTGCGGATATTGATTGGACGTCACTGGTGTACGTGACTAAACACACATAAGATGAGAGGCTGGAAAGGTATTAAGCGTGTGTCATTTCAGAGAGTGTAGTTCAAGTTCAAACAGTGAGGCCGCCTCAAGCCTTCAATGTTACTTGAGGACCATCATCATCATCAGGAAGCAGCAGTTTTGGAGAGACAGCTGATTCAGGCTGATGAGCCCCAAACAGATTGGTGGGATTGACTTACATATAAATGCTGTGTATGTACACATAATGTACATCTGCGATTTGCACTCAAAGCAAACAGCAGTGCTGAAACATCATGAATACACAAAAAACGTAATTAGCAAAGTTTTTGATAATAGATTACGAGTCATTTCTTGGTTCTCGACCTAAAATGTGAATATTTTCTGCTCTGCTTTATAGTTGTAAATTAAAACCTTTTGTGTTTTGGACTGTTTTGGTCACACAAAACAAGCAATTTCGGGGGGGAAAAAATGATTCATTTCCAAACAGTCAAACAAATAATCGATTATAACAGGCAGATTTATTATAATGAAAATAAGTCTTTCTTCAGAGGCTTTCAAAGTGCTACTGATAAAGGGTGAATGATTACTTAAGACGTCCCAGTATTTGCTTTATTCTCCTTGTTGACTAAATATCAGTAAATATATGGTATGTATTATTCGGTTCCAACAAAAGTAGTTTCACAAGCGACGCAACCTCTTGACAACCACTTAAAAAAAGTGAGCTTTAAGGACAATCGACAGCAAGAAGGCTACGCCTGTCCATGGATGGCCAATGAAGAGGTTGAAACACAGAAAGAAGACAAAGACACAAAGCACTGTCCCCCGTCTAGAGCTTTCAAAGATACTCACGCCAGCCTGTGCCCTCATTGTCAACGCCACCCAGGTGAGACAGCATTCGTGAGGCTTTTTAGGGAACCCTGGGAGGGGAATGAAAGCCGGACATACATCTCATGCAGACTCACACGAGTTCACGCCTTGATTCGTGTGACTCCTAGTCCTACTGAGTCACGCGTAAATACAATGTGTGAATGACCCTAATGCATAGATGTATTATAAGAATTGAATATGGGGGGATTGATCTTGATCGTACAGTGTATGATATGATCACAATGTTTCAGTTTTGGTTTTGTCTGTGGACCTCTGTTGCATGGCTTACACTTTTTCCTCTCCAAGTTTCCTCCGTCTCTTCACCGTAAGCCATCTAATAAAGACACAATACCAACATAAAAAAGTCTTACAGAGAACGAGAGATGGACACAGCGAGACAGTCTTCCTGCCAATTTCCTCCAGTAGCCAACTGGTACTGCAACAAAAAAGAATCCACTGCATTCCACATTTTCTCAGTATAAAAGGTTATTAATCAAAATATTTTACACCACACATTTTAATATTTTACACTCTGTATAATCTAGAACAACTAGTTACATGTGCATGACAAAGTCCATGTATAACGAGCCAGGGTTAAAGGAAGGGAACACAAATGTTTTTTTTTTCAAACTAACTTTTGGTTTTCTCTGGTCCAACTGTGGGTTGATTGAGTTGGTATCCTGTTCCATTATCCTTGTGGTTCGCTTTCTTTTCACACGAAGATAAATCCAAGCCAACCGAAATTAATTACTAAAGCCTTGTGAGAACATTCAATCTGCTCATTGCTTAAATGCATCTGGAGCAGGAGTGAGAAAGTAAACACAGGAAGAAGATCGTGAGTCCTGATTTAGTCCAAATGATGTGAGACAGCATTTCTGCTTTTCCTAACTTTACCACTTTGCTGGTATCAAGTATCAAGAAGTCAGTGCATTTGGATCAGATCAGATCTCATTTGACTCTCGGGTCACAGTGCACCTGGGCGGATGAGCTCACTGCTCACTTACACACCACATAGTTGGGTCAGATTGAGATTGGGTGACATTTACACTGCGCCTGAACCACTCTAGAGTTCACTTTGACTGGACAGTGACCATTTCCACCGCTGACGTGTTCACATCTGCCCAAATATATGTCGTACCATCGACCTTTTGGGGGCATATATGCGCTGCTATGGGATTTTCTATCCTTGGGTTACATGAGGTCACATGTGGGCCTTGAGGTCCTCGGCAGTATTACTGTAATTGTTTGGCTTTGATTGGAAACAGTAGGTGCCAGTCGATCTCAACACTGTGGTGGCCAGGGTCGAAGAGACCTATTGCAGCCTTCCCAGACATAATAGATAGCTTGCCATTGCTGTTCCAATCTGCATAAACAGACCTCTGTGTTTCCAGACTAGAATATATGCTGACATGCATGGGTAAAAAAAATTCTCATTGGCTAATTCTGGGCGTGTAGTATTTGTGATGTTATCTTTTTAAAGGGTTTAAAGTCTATCCACCAGCATGGTTGGGCAGAATGTGAGACCGACTCAGTTACTTCTGATGTACTTTGAGAGGGTCTCTAATTCTCCTTGGCCAAGCGTCAATAAATAATACAGCATAAGACATCAGAGGCTCCTGAACACTTTCTTCCTTCCTGACCTCAACATTGACATTTGACTTCAGCAATTTCTCCAGAACATGCGCCAGGTAAACAACCTTCATTGGAATGACTGCACAGCAAATTGAAGCACTGTATCATTTTCATAGAACAAGCCGTGTAGATGATGCATGGCCTGGTTGATGTGGTGCATTATGTCAAAGTACACCACTGTCCTATTATCCAGCTATGACAGCTGTCAGCACTCCAGAAAAGCAGCAGTTTTATCACATGCTTGCAGACTGGCACATCTACTGCGTCTCAATTACTTTCAGGCGTTGCATGACATTATGCACATACTGTAGGCTAGCGTTTTCCGTTCAGCTCTTCATAGATCAGGAGCATAAGAAATACCGCTGCCATGTGAAAACATGCCATATATGAATACCTTAATCTGTCATTAAAACAGCAACATATGTCAAGGCTGGCTGGAAGATATTGACTATGCAGATAGTGTCAAAGTGAAGGAAGTGAAAGACAGCCTTTGGTTCAAAAGGTTAATGAGACTTATTGGGGATTTGTGGATGTGTTCTAACACCGGCGTTGAAACTGTGTGAATGTGCAACGTGTTAAAGAAAGAATTTGGTGGTGTGTCTTGCCCTTCCTGCAGTACATCTCACGCACTGTTGTGGAGGTAGACAAAATTATCACTATGCACGAGGTGAATCTAGTTCACTGGTAAAAGTATCGTGGAGGGAATGGTGGCGTAAAAACTGGACTGGTGTCAACCTTGGGATTTGTTTCAATATATGCAAAAGGCAGTGTTTCAACGGTTGCAGCTGTCACGGGGAAGTGCTTGCTGCAGCAGATGAAGAAGCTACAAAAAGACACGGGAAGGTAGGATAAAACAGCATGGAGAAAAGGTCTGCCACTGACTATGCAGCCAACATCCATAGCAACCCACAGTGATTTGTTTGATCCTTGAAAACAACAAGGAGGGCCTATAGGATAGTGGTGTGGGAGCTGTACCTGTGGTGTGAAGAAAATAGCCTGTGTCTCAAAACAAAACTATCATTGATTTTAGGAAACTTTATTTTCACTTTCACTTCACTATCCATCTGTGGTGCTGCTGCTGCTGCTGAGACTAAAAACACTTTTAAATATTTAAGATTTTGGTTCTCTTATTCCTGCACTTGGCATGGCATCAACAAGATCCACAAAGGCTCTTCTTTCTTGGATCTTTCTAAAGTGGTATGCCTATAAAATTGATGGTTTAGGTTCAAATAGCGCACTGTTGAAAATCTCATCTGTATAAGATCTGAAGCACTTCAGAAAAATTGCAGGCTTTGACAAGGTATGTAACATATTACCACAGCCTTCACGGCATATGGTATCATTATCAAGAACAATACTCATACAGCCATCATTTATTAACTATATTGTTACAGTCTGACAATCAATTACGTCTCACACTAACCTGGTTTAATTCATAGGCATTATTCATATTCATTATTCATCCACAGGGTCACGGATGAGAGATTCTCTCCTGATTATTCAGATAAAATGAGTGGATCGAGCTGATTCTTGAGTTGATCTTGAGTCCACCATATCTTAGCTGTTCTAATACACAATGTATTGCTATGTAAGTGTTGTCAATGTTCTTTAATGAACAGTGTATTTGGCAAAAATGTACATACACTTGCTATACATACAGCTGTCCGGAGGTTTGTTGCCAGAACATAAGCGTTTAATCGCCTTAGAAGGTTGTACTTTTTAATGTGTCAAAATGAAGTGAGGCGAAGTAATTCTTGATCGTTAGGTCCAGCGGGAAAAGGCCAGCAACTCATATAGCGACTGAGCACATCTCTATCTGTGAGGCACTTACTTGTTTATATGCATATCAGAAGGTATGGTCGCAACACATACGGTATGTTGATACTCTGTATGATGCAAATGTACATCTGTCAAGAGCTTATGATTCATTCGCACATACAGATGAGTGACTGGGAAAAAAAAAAAAAAAAAAAAAAAACCCTGAAGAGACACGTAAATGCAGATGCTCACATGAGGCGTCCCTGAATGGTTTGAAAATGCTCTAAAGAGGGAGACTTTAGTCATCAAAACACAAATACAAACGGCAAAGCGCCACAGACGTACTCTACTGAAGGTTCTTTAATGCAACACTTTATATCGATTTATATCCTATTCCTTTTTTCTCCCTGCATGTTGCCATGATGATGAGAGGTGACAGTCCATCTGGTAATTGCTATACAACAGAAATATTTTGCACTATTTTTATACATAAACTAGGTCTTTCTCTGTGATACCTTTTTTATTATTATTTGTTTGTTTTTATATTTCAGTCTCAGTCTATTATCAGTCTATTGATATAAAATCAACAGACTCATAATTAATGAATATAGTAGTTTTGTTAGTTGCAGCACTAACACATTTTCTCAGCTATTTAATTTGATTTAAAAACTTCCTCTGGTGAGAAATCAACATGTTAGTATGAGTATGTTGAGCCTTTGTACTGAAAGAACTCCAAATGTTTCCAGTGGTGGTGATTTTTAAAATGTGTGGTGCCCCATCTGCAACTGCATATCAAGGTGAAGTGAAACCGATTGAACAGATTGAAAATTTCTATAGACATTTTTCTCTTGTTTCTTTTGTTATAGCTGCACATGCTGCCTTTTGTCACTGAATTAAGCCGTGTAATCTGTTGAGGTTACTTCCATCAAGCTTCATTATGGCTCGTTCCCAGTCTTTCTAATAATTCCAAATCTCAATTCCCCCCTTGCAAGTTTGGGCGTAAGAGTGCAGCATGCGATGCTTTCACATTTAATTTATACAAACAGCTAATCATCATCCATAATGCAGCGAGGCAAGTGTGGAAACAAGCTCACAGGCTTTGGGTAATGCTAATTGAATTTGAAGATGAAGTATCTCAAAGACAAATTGTTTGTGACTTCATCCTGCGCTATAATTACCCATGTTAAATGAGGGTAAAAACGTGGAACAATGTTAAAGACGCTGTCCTCCTGCGAACAGATACGATGCTTGCGTTCTCATCTGTCTCCTCCCCCACAGAGTACTGCACATGATAAATGTTTAGCCAGCTGTTTCGTTTGTGCCTCTTTGTGTCTAAATTAATGCACAAACATAAATATAAATATTATATTTGATTTTTTTATTCATATTAAGTTTTAATTTTATCAGCTGCGGGTTTGAGTGATCGCATTTCAAAGTGGTATCACTGTTTCTACCGTATATTTCTGTGCTTGCCCACATAGACCATATTTTTGCATCATATATCAGAGAAAATATGCTCAATGATTAGCTAAATCATTGTTGATTTCAGTGTTCTTTGACTCAAAAAATTAAATCAGCTGCATGCTGTGTTTTACAACCACGCACTCTACAAAAAAGCTCTTCTGCACTGTTCTCATCCCGTAAAAGCCAATTAGAGATTGCCATTCTTCATAACAGATTTCATGTCACCAAAAAAAAAAAAAAAAAAAAAGTGCTCTCAGCTAATACTATCATCCCATTCATGTAACAAATAAGCACAAATCACACCAAAGAAAAAGAAGCACACTGTCAGGATTAATTAGTCTTCTTCACACCTCTCACCCAGACAGCGTGGCGCATGAAACCCACACGCATGCACATATCAGGGCTACTGAATCTGAACATTAGTCCAGTTAAAACTGATTGTGCGGCTGACTGGTCCAGTCAAGCAAAAAAGATTAACCCAGAATATGTTTCAATCCGATAAACAGACCCTTAATGCCTCGGTGTCAGATAAAACCTTCGAGAAACAATGTTTTGGGCATCACAGAAGACAACAAAAAGATCAAGGACTTTCTATTCAAAGTTGCTTTGGAATGGAATCAGAAATGAATAGAAAACTAATTAAAGACATGAGCAAGCAAAACAGTATTGATATACTTATATAAATACAAATTCAAAACCAAGCCAGAGACATTGTGATGCTCAAGCAATGTTGTTAACACTGATCCCTATTCTGGCTGAGTGGGTGGCGAGGCCCTTTTAGGGTTTCTGCACTGTGTTCTTTTGCTTAACTGGCACCCTTTAGCCCAAGTTTCCTGCTTTGACATCTTTTTTGGAATGCCTGTAATATCTGGCGGGCACCCAGTTCAGCTCTTATTATGAAAATATGTATTTCCCCTCAATCTATGGCTTGTTAGCACAGAGGGTGAGTTCTGCCAGTTTGCTGCTGGAATGGTAAAACTGTCACATAATTTCTCTCTAACTTCAGTAATAAAATGTATCCATCCATCCATGAAACTAATTAAATTATTGATCATTCTATAGATTCTATTTTAGCTGTTGAGTTTTATTGGAGACAAAAGTATATTGCTGTAGTATTTCTCACCTAGACACTCTGTGTGGAACTGTGAGGTCTAGGTTTAAATTTGAATGTGTGTGTTCAATGCATTTGTATTACCATTTTATTAGATATTTCAGAGGTTTTATGTCCATGTTTGCAAGTTAGTTGCCATTTCTCTTCTGGTTTTCCCTTTGATGTAATGTTAGTTAGCTTAGTTAGCTGAAATGTTAATGCCCAGACTGGTTGCTTAGAGCACTGTGGGAATGTTGCTGTTTACGCTGGTAGCACAGGAGCTTTGGATCTCTAAGAGGAGATAGTTTAAGGCCGGGGACAGGCAGGATTGCAGCAAAGTAATGTACTCATAATAATAATAACAATGCAATCATAATAAATGCACAATGCATACACCTGCCTACATTTCTGTATTGCAATTTATTTCTATTTGACAATTTATATGAGAGCTTACGGTGACATCAAAGATATTCAAAGATATTGACATGTACAATGAAACAGAGTGTGGTGTTTTCATTGCTACATCCACTTATTTCCCTCTCTCTCTCTGTCTCTCTCTCTCTCTTATATATATATATATATATATATATATATATAAATGGCACTCAGACAATGACAACCGTTTACATTTTCAAGTCACATTCTTCAGCTACTCTTGTGGGAAGAGGCATTCCCAGGACAGATGGGATATATTATCCCTCCAGCATCTTCTGAGTTTACCTCAGGGTCTGTTCCCAAGTGGACATGACTGGAATGCAGAACTTTGCACATCTAACCTGCTATTTTTGTCCGAAACTGTGAAAAATGAATGCAATCCTATCGGTGGCCATCATTTCGGAAGAGTCACATTTTGTGCTTTTTTGTATCTGTCAAAAGGCTCAAAAGAGGTTATAAATGAATTCATCTGTAGGAGAGACACAAGCTTTTTTTTTTTTTTTTTTTTGAAGACGATTCCCTGAGGATAAGTGCAGTGAAGCCATGCGTGCGTGTCTATCATACTGCCAGCTGCTGTTCAGGATCAACTGGATTGCAGTAATTGGTCCGATTCTTTTTGATGTGAACTTCCAGCATGTTTAGTAAGGTATCAAACTGTGCTCCTGACATCACAAGGCAGATCTTCCATAGATTTTCCACCATTCCGGTACCAGCTTGTGAAACTCACCCTGCTCTTGACATTTTGTCTTCCACGCAAATGAGAAAATCATCCCTGCTTGAGGGCTGCATGTCATTTCCCAGAATGACTTTTTGCAGAGAATGAAGAAGCAGAACAATGAAACTGCACCGGGCGCCGTGCGATGCATTTTCCAGATTTCATTCAATGATTTGTAGGTCAAAAGATGTATAGACATCTAGGTTAAAAGGAACTTTTCAGACTTGAAGGTTATGCTGTAACCATTGTTTTAACACCATTTTTCCCCTACATGTACAGTCACTGAAATGTCACTGAAATAACGCGTACAGGCAACCGAGACATCTCACAAGCTTTCACTTCCCAACTGTATTTTTTCTAGTTGTAACTGAGACATCTACATATCTTTTGCCCTTCAGATAATATTAACCAGATGAAACGTTCTCAATCTCACTCAGATATCCATGAGTGGGTCTTGCTGTTACAAGCTCCCATTTCTATAGTGATTCAACCAACTGTATGAGCTAATTTACTGAATCAAAGGTAGCAGAGAGCTCAAATATTTAAGCACTTCAACAAACCAGTAACCTGAGTATCTGAATTTAATCAAACGTCATTCACAGCCTTCAGGAGTGTAGTCTCTGTTCAAAAGCCTGGTTGGAACATTGCATAGTGTCTATAGACTTTCTGAAATTCCTTAAAAAGAAAACTTTACCAAGGTAGCGCCTGCTGCTTTCAACATTAAGTAATCTATTCTGAGCTCCTTCAAGATATTTCAGCCAAGACACCCTGGGATAAGGTGCATGGGTGCCCCATTTTGAGCCACATGCATAGCCTCATTCTTTTGGTCACTACCCAAAGGCTGTCACTATACTTGAAGATGGGTAAACTAAGAGCTTCAGCCTCAGCTCCTTGTTAAACCTGCCCAAATTTAGATGGCGATATTGTACTCTAAAACATTGGGCTGCCAAATCGCAAATAGTAGATCCTACATGCTTTAAAAAAACAACAAATTAAAACCTTGTCAGGGAAAGGTTATTTGGTTCGGTTATTCCGAGTTTTCAGATGACATGAGACAAACAAACAAAAAAACAAACTTTACAGCAGAGAGGTATCCAAGGTATCGTCTGCTGCTTTCAACTTTAAGGAATCTATTCTGAGCTCCTTCAAGCTAGCCCAGACACCCTGCACAGGAGCCTCATTTTAAGCCACATGCGTCCATGGCCTCATTCTGTTGGTCACTACCCCAAAGCTTGTCACTATACTTGAAGGTTGGACAGGTAAATTAAGAGCTTCAGCCTCAGCTCCTTGTTAAACAAGGCAGTCCTGCATCTGCACGACCGGAGATGTAGCACCAATCTGTCCGCTGATATCAAGCTCCATCTCATTCTCACCAAGATCCTTCACTGTAGGAGCAACAGCTCACCCCAGAACTGCTGGGGTTTGACATTATTTCCCCTTTTACTGCACTTTCTGATCACCTGTCCCTTTGTGCTCAGATGTGTTCTTTATATGATGACTTTCATCTCACAAGGTGTGTTTCCCCTACTTCTTTGCCATGTTCTAGCCCGAAGTGCTGCATTAATCCCTCCCTTAAAATGCTTGATTTAATTAAAGCAAAAAAAGAAAAAGTGCAGTACAAAGAATGAGCTCGAATTTGTGTCTTGTTTACCTCTCAGCTATTTGCTTGCCTCAGTTTAAACTTGCACCTTCCATTAATTGGTTCTTGAAGTGCAATAATCCCCCAGAGATAGCTTTATAGTGCTCTATATTCAATGGTGGATATTAGAGAGCCAGCAGCAGCACCTTGCCTCCTCCTCTGAGACGGAGAGAAACAGTGGGTGCTTTCTCTAGAGAACAGACAGCCGTATTCATTAGGATATTCATGGGTGCACAGGGACGGCTGAGAGCAGCTCAGCGGCATACAGTATGCAAAGCAACAGTTTAACCAAAAAGGTTAGCACTTGAGTAATTATTCAAACACTGAACGCAGCACAAAAGCACAGGCACACTTGCATCGAACAGGTGTACATGCACTTTGAGGTAAATACATATGTCTCCCTTTTTTTTCTCCTATATCTATGTTACATTTCTTCCATACACGCATCTATTTCCCATCAGTGGCAGTAGGTGTGAGGTTACATACAGTATGTCCACATGTAGATCATTACCTAAGCCTTTGCCTGCTTTGTATGTTATTACCAAGGTATCTGCCTAACATTTAAACCAGAAGATGTGGCTTTGATGGAGTTTCCATGGATGCATTCTGCAGATTTTGGCTGATGCACAGCAGCAGCCCAAAATACAGCATTGCCAAAACAAAAAACATGCTGCACGACACGCTGCCTGTCAGTGGCTTTCACCAGCCTAGCCTCTGTATGTGGATTTCTTTTTTTTTTTTTGTCTGGATGGATCTGGATTCAAGGAGATGTCCTCAATCCTCACAAATACAGGCACATTAATGCATGTAAGCGCACGCACACACACACCCCCACACACACACAATCGTCGCCTCCCACGTAACCCTCCCCTCGTGGAGAGTGCCATTGTGGCGTTTGAGCTGCAGTGTGTATTAAATTGACGTGGTGAATATAGTACACTGTGCACTAACAGTCAGCAGCTGCCTGCTGAGGAGAGCATGTGCGTGTGCAGAGAGAAAGTGAAAGAAAGGGGGGATTGCCATCACTCACCGTGTCAGTGCGAGAATTAAAAATCAGAAAAGTGTGGGAAGAAGATATCAAGAGATAGGGAAAGAAAAAGAGGTGAAGTTAGCTGCTTTTTCAAAATATAAGGAACAGTTTCCTGTCATTTGTCTAGGAGAGGCCTGTTCAACCAAACGTACACGTTCACATTCAAAAGCAGGCTGTAACAACACAAGTCTTGGATAATGAGTTCTGACAAATGAATAATAGACATGGAGACAATGAGTCCAAAGGGCTCAGGGTTCATCTTTACAAGAAAGGCTTTCATATTATATACACTGTAACGACGTCCTTGTCCTCCTCATGCATATCTTTATGCTCTAATATAATTTAAATGAGAGTTATATAAAATTCACCCTCCACACAGCTGCCATGAATGGAAAAATGAGCTTTAGAGGGGGTGGAAAGGGTGATGTAGGCTTAAACATGCTCATTTCTGCTGAGAAGTTGTGTATTTTAATATGGGGGCCTATGGAGATTCACTAGAGCAAGGCTTAAGTGGCTGTCTGCGGATTTTGGCACCTCCATGTTGGCTTCATTTGCCAGTAACAGAGGTTGCCTCTTGATATGTGTGCCAGCTTACACTTGCGCCAGTTTAAGGGAAAGGTATAGCATGGCATTAACATAAACAAAGCTGGAATCCGTGTGTTAAAATGTTGCTCTCTCCACAGGGTGCCATCAGGTTTTTAAAACATGTGGCAACACCAGTCGCTCATCTGGAAAAGTATCCTTATGACTAATTCTTTTGGGTTTTAGGATGTTTTCAGTCTTGCAGGTGTTTGGTCATAAACCAGAGGATCAGACATTTCGACCTGATGGTAGCAGTGGTGGTACAGTCAAGGGATCTGTCCTGAGTTGAATATTTGTCATCTCAGAAAGTTATATACGATCCAAGCATGCCTTAATTATTCACTCATTTGAATTTTTTCGCTTCACATTCTGGCTCTTTGTTCCCTCGTCTAATCTATGTTTTATTACAGCATTAATCAGTCAGATGAATGGGTAAATAAAACCTGGATAAGTATCAGCTGATTAGGAAAAACACAAAACAATATGTCAGGATTAAATATCACCGAGTTCATCCTTGAATAAACAAAGATGGTCCACACACTTGGGACACCTGTCAACCAATCACAGGTATCTGATGGTGTAATATGTGTGTTAAATTAATGTTCGGACGTTCAAAGTACAGTCTGATATATTTTTATTGCCAACATTCTGGACAGTACCTACATGGTTGACATCTTACAGTTCTGACTTGTTTGAACATCAACATGAGCGAGACTGAGACGTGTGTGTGTGTATGTGTGCGCGTGTGACTACATGAGTGTTATATTAAGAATGACAGGTTGATCTCCTGTCTCATTAGGTGGAATGAGAAGTGCACTTGCAATGAGGGAAACATCTCTGTCACTCTAGCCTCAATACTTCATGTCCGCCCTGCTGCACAAGCTATTATTAGACAGTGGATGAAAGGTTGGACACCACTGACATATCATTATCACACATTAATGAGAGGAAACACCTGAACTTATCACAGTGACATATATGATATGATTGGATGTGCTGGGGTGGGATGAATTGTGTGTAGACATGTATGTTGATTGTAGCTCTAAAAAAAAGATTAATTACTGAAGGTGTTTTCGAAGGCAGATGCAATGAGACAGCTTTGAATGGTGGATGTCTTTCCTGTGCGGTCTGTGGGAGCCTATAAAAGCATTTTGTTGCTCGCTTCACAATTTCAAGTCAGAAAAATTGGAAGCAACCAGTAAAATTTTCATTGACACCTCAGAGGGGAAGTAACAAAAATGTGTGAAGCGCAGGAGATGAACATAAGGATGGATGAAATGAAATCTAACATTTACATATGCAGGTCTTATTTTTTTACATGCTGTTTCTTCTGATCTGTGTACTCCTGGAGCATTAATAAAATGTCCATTACAGTGAGCATTTTTGGCCTACATATTACCTGATTTGACCGTTTCTTTTTGGTATTCAATAAGAGTATACTAAGGAAATAAAGAGGAAATATTTTTTTTTTTTTTTTGGAATGTCACAAAGTGCCAGAAATATAAAGGAAGTTGCTTAAGTCAGTCTCTTCAGCAAATGTAATAAAGAGAATTCACTTTATTGAACATTATAAAGTAGTGCAGCAGACTGTCATTTCTCTGGTTTACAGAGACAGAAAAAAAACATTCAATGGGAATAAAAATCAATATGAGTGATCCTGAGAGAGGATAAGAAAAAAAAAAGTTTCAAACAAAGGGAGAAACAGTGCAGGGAAGGGAATTTTCTAGATTTGTTTCAAGATTCAACAGAAAGGAGAAGAGTCATTCTTCATAAACTAGTGTCACGAGTGAAATAAATCTTGGTCAAATAAATATTCAGAGGGGTATGCAGTTTTCCGATTCAGTACAAAATAAAACACTGACGCATACTTGCTTTAAAACACAACAATGACCAATTATTTCCTGTAGAGCAGTGGACTGAGAATAGTGTGTACTCTATTCTACAAGACAAATGCTAATATTGTTGCGTTAGCACTAGTTTTAAAAAGGACAAGAAGTCTACAGCCCTGCAAAACGCTCTGTGAGGCTGTTCCTCAGCACAGCTTAAATAGGAATTAAATGCTAACATCCTGTTTAGCACATTGACCATCTGAATTTAGCCTGTTAGCATGGTAAAACTTCTGAACGGGTACAAAAACAATCCTTATACAACACTGGAACTGATGGAGCTTATTTGCTTGTCATGAACTGACCTGACAATAGCTTTAGATGAAAAGTCAGAGGATCACCCTAGTTATACTTCCCAGGAAGAACAGGAAGGTCTGTACCAAATTTCTGAGTAACCCATTCTATACTTGCTTCCCTAAAATCCACAAACGCCAACACGATGGTGTGGCTAGCAGACAGGTCTGGGAACTTTCTTGAATGGGAGCTTAACTATGAATGTCTGTACAAAAATACATATACATATATACAAATATGTTCTATCCTGTTGATCACATTTCAGCACCTTGGCCTACAACCCCACAGGGGCTCCTGACCCCCATGTTGGACCCTCTGATCTAAACTGACCATTTTCACATTGTTTACTGCAGGTCATAGTCATTATGCGTTGTTGTCTTTGCTTTGATTGATATTTAATTAAGATATGAGCTAGAATTTTTTATTTTTTTTAAAAAGCTGCAGTTCACAATCTGTTGCACAGTGTGTGATCACAAATTGTCGCAGATGGTAGCATGTTGACTGTTGCTTCTTTATGCAAATACATTTTAAATGAAATGTTTAATATGCGAAGAAGTTCTTCGTCTATAGACGGACAGAAAAACAACAGCTTCGGTCACATGATAACAGATGGTCATATGATGAATCGGCGAGGACCCTCAATTGGAGACCGACAGAGTGTTTGAAGGAGACAACATCCATTTTCGGCGCACACCAGGCAAAAATTGGTCACAGCATGAACTTGAAGAGTCAAAAACATCGACTGGATGTCAGATGAAGGCTGAAGGAAAACAGGGTTGCAAACTCTTAACGCGTAACCGAAATGTCATACTCAGGTTATGTAATTTGTGATGACACCTGAGCAAGGTTGAGGCCCTGAAAAATAGAGAGTTTAGACCATTTCATGACAGAAATGCCATGCAAGGCTAAGATCGACTCTGTAGAGACATTCCTTATCCATGTTAAACCACTTTAACTGTTCAGCCGCTGTGGTTAGTATTTTTAATCGCGTGTTCAGCAAAATTCCTGGAGAAAAAATAGTGTGAAAGTGCGCTACACGGAAATCCACGATAATGTATTCCACGACTTCTATCACTGTCAACCTCACTCACACCTCCGTGCTCCTTCTCGTTTCTTATTACCTTGAGACACAGCTGCACAAGGGTATGAAGTGCACAAAGGACAAGAAGGCACAGACAGAGGATATATGCTGATCTGGCAAAGAAAGGATATCCCGTGGGAGAGACAAAGAGCATACAAAAATGCACCAGAAGCACAACACACACACACACAATATGTTATTTTTAGACTACTGCTAACTGTTGCACTTGTTTCAGTTTTAAAAGTTCAAAGAAGTTGAAAACAGTTTATTGGATGCCATTGGATTGCAGCATAGGTTCAGAGCACCTACAGTATGATATTTGGCAGCCACAATGGAGAATGCAGTACTTTTTTCTGAGATTGAGATGAAAACACCAGTATGACTCTCATGTCTGTTTACCAAATAAAGAACTAGAGTCCGTGGGTAATTAGCCTAGCTTAGCCTAAACACAGGGCACAAGGGGAAGCAGCTAGCCTGTTCAAAAATGTGTTCCATCTCTCTAGTGTGTTGTATCTCTCTAGCTGGAGATCATACTGGGCAGATGGATCGCCCAATGAGAAATATGCAACATTACACACTGGATCACTGTGTAGTGCTAAGCTAGCTGTTTCCCCCTGGCTTCAGTCTGTATAGTAAGCTAGACTAAACACCTCCTGACTCCAGCTTTCTTTGTGACACATAGACATGAGAGGTGTTGATCTTCTCATCTTAATTCAATTCATGTTCAACTGGTGTTTTTACGTAACTGCAATTGATTTGGTAGAAACACGCTCAGACAAATCTAAAAAGGTACTCAAAACTACATTTGAAACATTGTTCGATCAACTAGTAATCAGCAACTAATGACTCCCTTCAGCAACTTGAAAAGCTTCTGTGGCCCCAAACAAGATGGGGATTGCTGAGAAACTTATTCTCCTGACTGGGAAGTCTACCACTCCACCCTGCTTTGCAAACTGACTCAGGGAAACATTGTGTTCTATACAGATAGAAAAACTGTGTCTACATAAACTCAATATATGCAATAGATTTTTGAGAAGACGAGGCCCTTGTTGTTGGCAGAAGTGTCACATCTACTGTATATGACTGAGTATGATTTTTGATTTTATTCATTTATTCGTGTCATTTTACCTTCCATTAATATTGCAATTACTTCTTCTTGCAAAAACAAGGTTGTGTCCTGAGCCCGTTTCTGTTCACCCTGTACACCAATGACTGCACCAGACCCTCATCTGTCACTACATATATTAAAGTCCATCAAATACCTCAGACTCACCCTGGACAATACACTGAACTTCAATCATCACACCACTGTCATCCACAAACGCAGCCAACAAAGACTCTACTGATAGTAGAGCATAGTCCAACTCCACCCCTCACCCCTCAGACCTCAACAATACAGCCATAGAACTGTCAGTAAAGCACAAGACCCCCTCATCTCATCATACGTACTACTTCGGACGTGCTCACTATGGTTGGAGTTTCGTACATTCCGCCATGGCATCACTCAACAAAGCACCCTGGTAACCACTACGGGCGGGAGATAAATGCGATCAATGTGTTGTATTGAATGTCTATTCTTGTGGTTATGTTATGGTGTTTCTCTGTAACTTTGTATCTATGTAGATAAGATTATATTAAATTAGAAATTGCATTGCAGCAACAGCATTTCACCCATAGTTACAATATAGACCACAATGATGTAAAAATAAAACAGAAGAGAACAACCTAAATAAATAAATATATAAATAAAACAAACTAGGCATATTAATTAGTAATGTAAATTATACGATGAGGCATATTAAAATAAAAGTAGTAATACAAAATATAACATTCAAGTATATGAATAAAATAAAATATCAGATTTAACCAGCATGTATTTAAATG
Source organism: Nibea albiflora (assembly GCA_014281875.1). Classification (NCBI taxonomy): domain Eukaryota; kingdom Metazoa; phylum Chordata; class Actinopteri; family Sciaenidae; genus Nibea; species Nibea albiflora. The sequence goes on from CM024803.1 coordinate 5,890,021, forward strand.
TACAATATATGTATGTTTGAGGCTTTGTACAGACTGTGGCAACAAATTTCCGTGTAAGGACAATAAAGTATGTATCTATCTATGTATGTGGATACATAGAAGAGATTTGACTCTAGTTTTAAGGTGGGCTAGGTAAAAAATATATATATCTGAAAACAAGTGCTGAGGAAGGTGAGCATGACTGATTAGGGGTGCTAATACAATTGGGGCATATCCTCTGGTCTTTACTTTTTGGAAGCAACTATCTAATTCTGTTCATTGGCACTGTCCTCTAACTAACCCGAATCCTAAATCTTATCAGGAAACTTCAGGTTAAAAGTTGTCCTGAAAACTTCCTCCTCCCGTTAATCCAAAACACCTGTGGCACAAACACGGTGCTATGAGCTCACAGTCTGGGCAGCCCGGCTAACAAACTGAGTTTCCTCAGTGCTCGTTTCCAGATATATGCAGTTGTTTGTCCACAGCTGGAGAATATCAGGACGAATACCAGAAAACATTTTCTCTATAAAACATGATCCAGTTTCTACAGAATCAGTGAAACAGCAGAGCGATGTCACAGTCAGCACAGAGTGGCCTTTACACAACCTGAGAGCACAATTCATCTGAAAATAACAAGGACGCACCAGCCACACCATTTAAAGTACAGAAGCATGATGTACTGTTCAGCAGCTCCACACGCTACCTGTTCCTAGACTTTGATGGTGAGGGATGTTTTGGCAAAGTTGCCAAATGTGTCAATTTAACAACAGGAGAGCAAGTGGCAGTGGAGATCCACAAACAAAATAAAAACCACGCCATTCACAAGGAGTTGGAAATGCTATGAATCCAACATCCTAAAATTTTTGGAAGGTTTCAAGTTCAACAACCACTCTTGCAAAGCCTTTGAGATGCTCGACAAGAGCGTGTGGGACTTGATGGTTGAGAGACGGTTGATTCCATTCACTCTAAATGAAATTCGTCCTGTAATCCACCAGTTTATGGTAGCATTTGATGCCCTGAAGAGTATCGGTGTTGAACATACAGACTTAGAGCCTGATAATATCATGTTTGTGAATCACAAGGTTCAGCCTTTTAAACTTCAACTCATTGACTTCGGTGTGGCCAGATGAGTGAGTGAAGTGCCCACCGGGACGTTGATGCAGCCTCTCTCATATCGGGCTTAGGCCTCCCTCTGACCGAAGCCAATGATATATGGGGAGTGGGATGTGTTAAGGCCATTATGTACTTTGGTCAGAACCTCTTTCCTGAAAACTCCTCATATAATTGTATAAGACTTATGGTGCACCTGCTGGGTCAGCCAGAAAACCATGCGCTGAGTGCTGGAGAATGCACCTCAGAATATGTTAGCAAAGAAGACGACTCCAGCAGTCCAGGATGGACACTGAAGTCCCCACAAGAGTACAAAGAGGTAACATGTGCCCGAGCCAATCCTACACATACAATTTTCTACCTGGCAGAGAATTTGGAGGATGCTGTACAAAGACAGCACTGAATGATAAGAGAAGATATTGTTTACAAAGACAGGATGGCATTTCTAAGCCTCCTAAAGGCTTGTCTACATCTGGATCCTGAAAGGAGAGTAACTTCCAGGGAATCTTTGAAGAACCCATTTATGTCAATGGTTCACCTGGCAGATATAGATATACAAACTTCAGGCTATATTCAGAGGAGGCACCATCAGTACATGATCTTATCCCCCCTGAATCATCTCGATGAATCAGATGATTTTCCCTGTTACTTTGACATACCAATAGGGAGGGAGGGATGGAGTAAGTTACAGGGGAAGAAAGATTCCAGCTGTGACCAGTCAGACCCTCAATCTATCGAGGCTGACTTAGAAATACTGCCATGCCTGGACAGTCTCAGTTTCCTCAGTAATTCCAGTGCTGTAGAAGGCGATGTTGAGAGTGTCTGTGATGACAACTTAGACGACGTTGAAGACTGCAGCACTAATGATAAGGACAGATCTTCTGACACCGAGAGGTGCATCTCTAAAGACTCACTCACTGACAGTTTGAGTGGTTATGATGCAGATATCGAGAATAACAGCAACAAGTCTTCTGATATCAAGAGCAACATCGATGAAGAATCCCACACAGCTGATGATGACAATATACGAGTAACCAGAGTGAGATTCATTGATACCCCAATTTTCTTTGACGAAGAGGACATTCAGCCAGACTACAGTTACCCAAGTGGTAGAGACAATCTTCCAAGATCCTGGGATGGAGAAAATACATCACCAATGGAACCAACTGAGCCAAGCTGAAAACAGCGAGATTTTCATATCTGATCATTCATCAGGATCATCAGCCAGAGGCTGGTGCAGCTCCTGATTCAACTAATGTCATCCCAGTTGCTGATTGTGGGCCAAGCAAAGTTTCAACCGCAGTTGACCCAACTGATGGTGCTGCCACCAACATTTCCCCAAATAATAAAGCTGCAGCTGCCGTTCAGCCTGCTGTGCAGAAGACGTTTCGGAGAATCTGAAAATTCTTCTCTCGACTTAGAAGAAGGGTGGTTTCCCTCTTTAAAGGGGACTAAGCCACATACCTTCACTTTCTACCGGACATGACCTGCTCTATTTAAACATGAGCTCACATAGACTTGACGCTTTACCCTAACCCTACTTTTTTTTTTTCAGATTAAACTCCAATTGTCGGTATAGATTTAATGATACATTTAATGTTTTAAGGTTACTTACCTTCACCAAGCCTAACCAAGTCTCGAGACATATGAAGCCTCATTGTTCTAATAGATGAACAGGATCGGCCCTAGGCTTTTGTGGCCATAAACAAGCAATCTTAAAATCATGCACACCACTAATAACTGGATGTATACAAATAGACAGACGATAGAGATGAACAAATTAATTAACATCAGATCTCTTACTGTGTTTAAGGGTTGGAAAGTACAGTGCGGAAACACCACCAGTCTCCTGAGCTTCGCAGCCTTGCAACAGCTGGTTCACCTCCCTCTGCCTGTTACCTCTCTCTGTCCCTGTCCTTATGGCCTCTGTTTTTGTCGACTCTCAGAGTCTTATCCAGTAAATATGAGTTATTATCCACACTGTTGCTTTCAGCTGAATATTCAATGTAATATTCCATTACACTGAAAACATTTCACACAATACTAAGCTACAATTTCTGTACCATAGCAGCAACCTCCATGGCTGTGAAGTGAAGCCATGGCAGTGAATGGCAGACAGGTACAATTTTGGTCTCATGGGTAATTTTACTGTTCATAACTGTTCCACACTATGCTGTCACAGGTGGCTTTATTAACTCCACCACAGCTCCACCCAGCCTCGACCTTTTTTGACCATTTTTTTGGATTAGCCATGAGGCGGCAGAGACAGTACTTCCAAGATGGCGGCGGCCAGAGCCACCACATGGGTTAAACACACAGTGAAGCAAGTAAAAGGAACAGAAAGTCTTTCATTTCTCTGCGGGGTCGTATTGTGAGACATTTTAGCAATAATCTGGGTTGGTCAGTGGCAAAATTCAGCAGCTATAATGGACATAATTTCACACAAGGATTACATTTTACACCAAATTTAAAACTTGTTGTCACCATTAGTCACTTTGGCATAAAAACGTGATTAAATAAGACCCAGGTAGAAAAAAACATCAAAGTTAACCTTTAAAAAACATCAAGGGAATTGGAGAAGCCATTAAGTCTGTACATCTTCAGTCACAAAAGTGTTCTCATGATCAACATAGTATCTGAAACAAAAGACTGTTCTGACAGCATAAGGCATCATATATCAAGTCAGTGAAAAGTAAAAGCTCCTGTCAAATTGCCAGAGGACAAATGAGTTTGCAGACAAAGAATAAAGTGTGGGCATGAACACAGGACACATTGAGAACATAGTGCCACATGAGACCAATGCCATTATAACAACTATATAAGACAGATAAGATTGGAGCACATTCAAGGAGGGATCTTTTTTCTTTACAATGCTGAATTACTAAAAACAAGAAGAGTGCCAAAGTGTTGATCGCAGTCTCTTTCCTTCCTTCAAAGGCTGACAGAAGTCATGACAGTTTTCATGGGTAAACAAATGGCAGATTGAATATTCTTCCTCCACAAGGAGAACAGTACTGCACTTCCATTTAATGTACAATTATTCATGCTATATTGCTACAATTTACAGCATCTCTGTACTGTATACAGTCTCCTATAGGAACAGAAAGAGAAAAATATATCTCCATCACTTTCTGTGTACCAGCTGTAGGAAGGCAGGGCCTTTGTCTGTGCAGCTGTTCACTAGATTTCCTGTTTGGACTTTGAAAGTGAATTTTTTATCAGTCCAAAGGCCCAGGGACCTGTCTCGCAAGACAAGTTGAACATCAGGACGTTTTCAATAGCGTTTTTTTACAAAATCAAACAATGGCATGTGACCAACCTCAAGGATGGAAAAAACGCAGGATTCACATCAGACGAGTGGAAATAAACAATATAATGCAGCAAGGACAGATTCAGGGCGGAATATTTGAGATGATTGAAACAATTAGTCGCATCACTGGAAACAACAATTTTGATAAGAGATTAATTATTAAAGTCCTTATCAAGAAGAAATGCCAATCATTCCTCTGTCCTATCTTTTAAAACGGGGGTATATGCTGCATTTGACTGGGTTTGGGACTGTTTGACACAGTTTAAGGCTCCTGTATGGAGATGGCCTTATTCGGCTATTGTTTGTTACTTACAGTAACAGACAATATCAAAAAAAGAAAAGAATTAAAAAAAGTAAAAGTACTGATTTGATAATGATTTGCTCTTTTTAGTGGCAAAATTAAAATAAGTGAGCTCTGGGAAAATGACAAATAACATAATAAAGATATGAATATGGCTAAAATATGAAAAATGCCCATGTGCAATGTGCAATAAGATAATCATGGCATGATACTGAATGATTGCTTATTATTATGTTACATAAGCAGCAGACAATTTGAAGATTAAGTAGACTGTGAAAATGGATAAAGAGAAAAATGATGTGTTCTCTCTATAAGAACAAACTACCTATGCAATGACTCAGCAGCACACAGTAACACACACACACACACAAAAACTTGTGCTGTGACTTGGGCTGAAGAGGAATGCGGGAGAAAAGGTGCATTTAGTGTAAGTGTGTTAGCTTATCACCGCCTGTCATTAAGGCACAGTGAGAAAGCGGTTGACCGATACAACTTAGCGTCACAGCGAGTCGGCAAGAAGATCTTCAATTCATCTCGTATTCTGCGGGGCTGTGGTGAGGGAGATACGAGGACAATCTGCTGCATCAATCATCGTGGGGGACCCAGTGATGGAACCTCAGCGCATTAATATGCAACAGTAAATGTCGTCCATGATTGATAGCAGCAGTCAGGCTACCTGAGAATCCTGAAAATGTGACAAACATTTCTGATGTAGCATCTATGACACCATTAATCACGATGTAAAACAAATAACTGCCTCTGCCCTGCAAACAGACCTCTCTGTCCTGTTAGTTCAATTAACCCTGACGTAACCCCGTCTGAATGCAAAAACTACAACACAGGTTATCTAAATCATGGTTAAGTAAGTTTGTACAGAGTTGCTGCACATTCTTTTCAATGTGGTGAGGTGGATAAGAGCCCTTCTCTTCATCTTGCAATGAGATTTGATTTTGACATGTGATCCAATGTCCAGCCAGTTTAACACAGGGGGTTGGATTCGCTCATAATGGAAAATGTTTATTTCCCTGTTTATTTAACTGCACGGAAAAATACTGCGAGCAACAGACAGGGAGGGATGCTGCTTGGTTGCATTAAAATAAAGCCATGATCATGACAATAACGTTTTTTCATCTTGTGGAATGCTGTTGCTAGCCTGTTAGCTCCTGAAGATTCAGCTTGTAACCCTGCCCGTGATATTTCCTGCCCTACCTGCTTTTTGCCTCAGCACACCAATACATTTCCCCAGGAAAGGTCCAGTCTAGGTTCCCTTCATTCCATAAGTTTCCGCCAACCTACTTTATTTTTTTTCAGTTCAATAAAAATTCAAACATTGCTTCGCTGAGATGGAAAAGTTGGTGTATTGTCATAAAAGCAAAATGCAAAATGCCAAAAAAAGAAAGAAAGAATGTAAACAGACCTGATGTGTGCAGAATGACTGGATATGAGTTCATGTCATGTTTGAGTTACATCCAGTACACTGGCAACATTCTGTGCAAATGCAGCGTGTTCTTTCCTCAATGCAGGGAGGTGAAAAGTAAGACTCTGCAGGTCTTGGTGGTAGACAGAGGTGCAGTTCATCAGGAGGACAGAGTTTATGTCCAATCACAAAATGAACCCTGACCACAAACTAAGAGACTTAGTTCCCTTGATTAAAATGTTTTAGCTACGTTGCATTGCCAAAAGCGAACCCTTATTGTACACAAGAGGTTTAGTCATACTTTTGTTGCCTAAGTTGTTTCTGTTGCCATGTTTCCATCTGAATTTTGAAGGATTTGTTACATTGCTTTGAAGGTAGAGAGGTGCCAGGTTTCATTGTTTCAACTGCCATGAATTACACCTACCAATTATTTTTATGAGTAATAATTAACTAGAAAATATTGATACATACATCACATGTTGATTTTCATAAGTACACACAGGTGTGCTGGAATCCCATGGGCAAACAGTGGCACGTTCAAGACAAGCATTATATACTGTAGCCTCTATAATGTTTTGAAACAACTGGATATATACAGTGAATGTTATATTGTCAACCTGGGAGGAAAGAATATTTTAGGAACATTGGTACTTTTTCTGAGTCTGGTAGTAGTAAGTGAGGAGAATACAAAGACACAGTGGACAAAGTTTCATTTAAAAAAGATTTTGATATGATGCCAGATTGGAAATAAATGGAGGTGCAGTAAGAAAGTTATTAATGAAGCTTGTCACAGCTGGGTTCACACACTTTCTCTCTGAAGAACTGCTCTGACACGAATGTCGCCTTGGTTCACAGACGAGCCCGCTCCATTTGCTGACTTTTACAATAACTCTGCCTTAATTGCACCCCTCAGTTGAAGGGAAATTTGCATAACACCAAAGGGAGCAAATGATTAACTTCTAAGGATGTCATGCGGTAACGTCATCTGCTATCAGTGGCACTCTGCTAAATCATGTTTTCAGTGTATTCATTAGAATCATTTGTTGAATGTTTTCACACAGGAATGGAAAACTCTGAAATTCTGTGTTTATCGTTGTTGTTTGGTTTAGGGATGTCTAAGAATTGTCCAACACTAAGCATGCATAATGAGAATTAGAGGCTGCAAAAAGCCCACAGAGTATCTCTGATGTGAAAAAGTGATTTAAACATCTAATTTTGTAAAACAGCTATAGGCTGTTATTCAAATTCTGTGATACGCTGATCGGGGCGATAACAATCTCCAGAATATCAAAATCATGAAAATTCTTTTGTGTGCTCATCTTAGGCACACTCTGGTCCTTCACTGAGAAACAGAAAGGACATGCAAGCTTGTTCTTATCAAGAGCAAGGCAGCACTTTATGCAAGATAAGATTTTTCAAGAAAGGAGGTGTGGTGATGTAATTCTCTTTTCCACTTTTTTTTTTTTTTTTTTTTTTTTAAGTACTTCATGTTCAAAAATATGTCTTTACAGTTCATTATTAGAAGAAAGCAGGCCATTTCTATCACCACCGGAAACTAGACAAACATTTTTGCGCTTAGTGTGAAACTCAATTATTTCCCGTGAAAAACATGGTGCAATATGCGAGGTGTGATAAGTCTTTAATGGCCGCTATCAAGACGTATAATCGGTACAGAGATCCTGGAATAGAATATTTTCATTATAAACGTGACAACAAGACTAACAAAGTCAGTGTAAAACTTAATGTCGGAGCCTAACAGCACACTCAGTTAGACGCTGGACTCTAAACAGCATCGCTGCTGAAAAGCCAAGCTATCAGCGGCACAAATATCCCTAAGTGGCGTGGTTAAAAAAAAAAAAAAAAAACGTCAGCCATATATTCTGAGAAACTGCACTGGAAGCAGCTCGGCGAAAACGTTTAATTAGAAGGAATACCTCTCATTTTCTGATGTGTTCACATCTAAAGGCGATCATTTGAATACCATCAGCATTCATGTCTTCATTTTATCCCGCTCAGAGGGATCAGACATGACACACACTGTTTACTCATTGCAAGCGATCATATTCAGAGTATCATCATGGTCACTGAAGACAGTGAGCGAAGAAACAGCTAACACAGGAAACCTGAAATGCATACATACTGTATAATATCATGTTGCATATGTATATAAAGACGACTGACCTTTAATATCTGCTATAAATGAAGAAGAAAAGTGATACTACAGTTATGTGAGGACAACTGGTATAATAATATTACAACATTTTGGAAAATTATTGTGTTCAAACCAACAGTTAAGTAACTAGCAAGTCTCACTCATTTGAATGGAGCCAGTGTGGTGACACAGCGAACTCCTGCAAAAAAGACAATTCGAACCGGTCTCAACTTCTTGAGGTTTAGACATAATACAACTTCATCCAACAAGGCAGCACAATGGCTCATCAAATCCTGGAAAGCACACGTTCCTGACAGATTATTTGTTGCTTCCTCGTCATCGTCGCTATCAAAGAAAAATTGATTGCCTCTGTGAAAACTTTCCAGAGTTGTAGTATGGTGTTTTGGCCTAAGCCTTGAAGCTTATAGATCTGTTACTACCATTGATGGATTTCATGGATTTCATTTCATTGTCCCATCACTACCTGCTGTAACAAGCTGTCCACACTTTTTTTTTTGGTCTGCATGCCTCTGTAGAGATGCACAAACCAGATTTTTTCCCCCCACACCTGATTCTCAAATCCTGACGTATTGGCTGATGCCGAGCACGAATCTGACATGAGATCCTGATTGGTGCACAGGCAAACATGCTACGAACAGTTTCAAGTCCCACCTTTTCAAACGGAAAGCGCAAACATGGAGCGATTCAGCCCAGAAAAGAAGGCACATCAAGAAGGCACATCAAAGAAGTTGAGAAGTTTTTAATCCTTTAGCTGACTGGCTAAAAAAAAAAAAAAAAAAAAATCAGAAAGATGAACATAAAAAACAAACTTTGTGATGTACAACCACAGCACGACCCATATTAATGAAAACCCCCACAGTCCCTGTTCAATTTATGCCATTTCCTCATGAGCCAACACCATTTAAGTTCAGCATTCTCCAATGAAGCCTCAAGCTGCCTTTTCCTTCCTGCATGCACACACATGGGAGCCAATCACTAATCAGCATGCTCTTTATTAACCCAATCAGCTGCCCCAAGCACCAGATACTGACGCCAACATCCGACCGCCATGCTCCTGCCAACCTCATCCAGCACACATCCAGAATCACTGTGACAATGACCGAGGTGAGAGGTTGCATAGCTCTTGAGAAAAAAAAATGTATATGATGACGCTTTTCAGAGATGGGCAGAGGCTGATTTTTAATATTAGGATTACTTATTTTATATTTTATATCATTACTACTTTTATTTTTCGAATACGCAGTTATGACCGTGGGCCCAGTTCTACAAGGGTGAAAAAGCATGCATATATGCATATATGCATGCAATATTTTGCACCCTTTGAATAATAAAGCACAAGACGGGGAACGTGTGGACGTCTCCGCGCACACATTCTATTTTGGTTCGTGTACGTGCAGCAGCCCAATGTGCAAAAGGGCTGCTCATTAAATACTCTCAGGCAGTCACCGGTCTCAAAGCCCTGAAACAGCAGCCGACTGCCAATCACAGTTAAACGTGATAATTACAGGTCGGAAAGCGGAAACTTTACTTCAGGAAATGTGTGGCGCATCACAGCATGAACGCGCATCAGCACAAATCTGCTCCCAATGATCTGATTTTCTATCAGGTACTAATAATTAAATGGAATAGAATTAGAAAAAATACTTTGACTTATGTGCAACAGCGCATATGCTTATCTCCGATGGATGCGATTTTGTTGAAATGAAATCTAACCTCATACATAGTCATTTAATAAATGTTACAAAACAGTATTTGCCCTGCAATGCTTTTCAAGGATAAACACGATACTCGTCTTTTGATAAAACATAGCTCATGATGAAGCCTGGAACATCTACTTCGTAAAAAAAAAGCAGACTATCAAGTTAGAACCGACCAGTCTGGAGTGTGTGGAGCTCTGTTATATTTCGGCTATATAGTGCAGCAGCCTGCTGTCACTTTCAGGAGATTTAATGAAGTTAAACACGTTCATCATCAGTCCTGCTGCCTTAGGATGCTGCAAGTATTTTACAAAGTGAAGGAGAAGTTTTTCATAAGGTATAAAGCAGCCGTGGACAGCAAAATACTGTAAGAATCAGCCACATTCGGAGACCAGGGCAAACTGATTTACTGTCTTTAACCACAGTAAAACATTACAGCTACAGTATTACAATGTTGGCAGGTTCCATTCATCTTTGGTTTTATTTACAATGTTCTCTGAATGAATTTACATTGTAGATATAGTCTTCTTTGTGTGAATTTATTTTATTTTATGCCTCCTAACATTTTTGGATGAAGCAGACAAGATTTAGCTCTTCTTACCGAAAAGTGGCAGCACATAAACTAGAGTAGAAGTCACTGTCATTTTCAATAACCACAGCAGCAAAACTAATAATGGAAATCTCAAAATAAACATACAGTGTTTTGCCCTGATATAAAGTGTTATTTCCTCTGTTTTTCTAGTGAAGGACCCCCGTGCCCCTGCTCCAATTATGCCGCCATCAAAATTTTGGCTTGCATGACATCCTTGAAGGTGGAATTGGATGAATAATTCAGGCCACACAGACTTTTACTTGTAGGTCTATATATAACTGAGCTTTCTTCGAGCATAGAGATGAAGGAGTGCAATCTGATCCTGAATTAACTTACGTTATTAGACTTTTAATTCCTTTCACGGGTCTTTGATTTGCCAAAGCAAATGACAGCATCACACAAAGTCTGCCTGAGACATGAAGGAGCTCTTATTAAATTGTTTCACAGTAACAGGGTACACAGTGAAACGACAAACGGATGTAAGCTTCTGTAAAAGTGCATGTTTAATGGAAAAAAGGTTATGCAAATTGTTGTTTTGACATGTGCAAACTGAGTACAACAGATGACTCAATAAACAAAATTTTTTTCTCCTGTTTGTTCACAAAAAAAAAAAGAACAATTAAATTAAATGTCTAAATCTCTGTAAATTGCATCACACTTTCTGCCATAAGCTGCTGGAGGACAAAAAAAAAAAAGAATCCTAAAGGGACTAAGTTATGGTCCATCAGCTTGGCTATAAAGTCGCTGCCAGGGGCTGGATTTCAGCTGTGCTGAAAATATTACAGTCTCTTTGAGACAAATCACTACATGTACTGTATGTGCATATGCATCTATTTGCTGGCAAGCGTAAAAATAAAACATAAACCACTATAGCAGGTCTATGAATAAATTAATGTATTCCGTGAAATTGCCATGTGTCTGATCTGCTTCACTGCGGGGATTTCATACACTCAGAAATAGCGTCCAATTCATTTCTCTCTAAGTATGTCTCAAAGGTGTTTATAGAAACATGTTTATCCAGATTAACAACAGACATTAGACGGGGTTTGTTCTCAGCACAGTGTGTGCACGCGTGATATATGAGGAACAATATCGCAGAAGCCCTCAAATTTGTGAATTGGATTGGAAAGTGGGGCTGTATTTTGAGCTCTAACTAACTGAATAATGTAAATGTGTAAGCGGTTCTGGTCCATTTTTCACAGTTGTGAATGCTATAAACTTAAACTCACCTCTCTCTCTCTCTCAGGCGTTTCATTCAGCAGATGAGTTTGCCTTGAAGCGCTGGCAAAAAAACATGAAGACAGTTTACAGGGTCAATTCAGCCTTTGTAGTGTATGTCATAATTTAGTCATTCACTGCTTTGCCCGATCTGCTGGCTCATATCCTATTCAGTAGCTGCAAAACAAGGACCCAACACAATTATATCAGGGCAGGATTCTCCTTTCAGCCAATGTCAAGGGAGGCGAAAAATCAATGCCTGCTTATCTTGTCTGCTGTCACACCACTGGAACAGCAGTTAGGAGTGTCCTTTTCCGCACAGACACTGATGCATGGGCGAGCTGGGAGTTTTGTGCTTCTGGGTGTCTGGTCAACGGATTCACTTACCCCAGCACTATGTGAGGCCATTAATGGTTTATACTCATGAGCCAGAGACAACACTGTCATCGCTGCTTGTTCCCGGAATCAGAAAAAGAGGAGGCATTGCTGTCGAAAAAAAAAATAAATGAATGAATCACGTTGAGGGTGGGAAGAAAAGTCCAGGTTGGGGTGACAGTTGAAATGTTGTGGGCACATTTGACTGGAAGTATGCCTACGGGGGGTTCACAATTTGACAATTAACTGCCACTTCGCTGGTGTGCCATCCACCACACACTCCAGAAAAAAAAAAAAAAACACGGGATATTTAGAATAATGAGCATCATCTATGCAAGCTGTCTTTCCTCTGGTTATAATCAGAAACCCACTCGTGCTTCCTCCCACGCAGTGTGATCTCAGCGCGCTATCGGCTCGCACTGGTTCAGACCAGATGAGCAGTTACCATTCAGTGACGTGCGAAAAAAACATCTGTCTAACCTCTGCGCAGCAGAACTCACATTTTACGCAATTGCACATCACCCAGCATTTGTTTGCGGTACAAAGTGGTCCTCACTTTGACGCTCCGAGATCTGAGGAGATGTTTTCAAAGCAGACAAAGATGAAGAGTATTTTCCAAAAGTATGTTCAAAGAAGTGACATCCGCAGTTGAACCCAATTAAAATTCATACAAAAGCACAAATGCAGGACAGTGGAACGATATTTAAGTGTCTCATTTAAAGCGTTTGTGAGCTGTTAAGAGCTAGCATAAGTTACTGAAATGATTATTTGAATTGCAAACATATTCAACATTCTTTTTGGACCAAAGACATACAGTATCTTACAGTTGTGCTACATCTTGCATTTTATCCTCTCACAAACGCGACTTTTTTTCATGATCTCCAATGAGTCGTTTGATGAGAACATCTGGTTGCAAACTGGCTAAGGCATTATTTACATATTGAGTCAAGCAGCATGTCCTATTTAGTCATTCACACACCTCTTCCAAGGAGCACCTTAAGTGGGCTCCTGATGCACGGTGAAGTGTGTTTGATGGAATCTGCAGGGGTCCTGCTCAGCACCACCACTAACGGACTTCACTGAGCGGCAATCACATGGATCCAGCAGGAATCCAACTTCCCCCTGAGGAGGAAATCCACCATGACTCAATCAATCGATGCCAACTCAAGTGCATTGTGGCAGTCCGGTGGCTTTGATGGGGTCAAGCAGGAAGGGCCTGACGTGGCTGTTATATGACCATACTATATGACTCAGTTGAAGTGACAGGTGGAAAAAAAAAACAAAAAAAACATGCAGAATCATCCATTAAAGCTGGGCTGGGCAACTTATAATGGCAACATTGCCATTATGACCATTCAACATACATTTAAATTCACAACGTCACCGACAGGTTTCTGAAGAGCCACTGAAGCCATCTTGGGATACCTACCTCTGCTGCCTCTTAAAACTGACAAAGGTATGGCTCGTTGGTGGGCCTGACGTGGGCTGAATGACGCCTGGGTGCTCAAACAAGCCACTTGTCAATCAGAGCAGCCAAGCTATTAATTAATGAGAGCTTTAAGCCTTAATACAATTTGAACTGGTGAGCTGTATAAAGAAATATCACCCTCAGTACAGCTGTGATTTACATCTAAATTAGAGCTATAGACGGTTTCTTTTTTTTTTTTTTTCTCACCAGGCAATATTCAGTTGTGAAGTTGGGCATTTTAACATGGGGGCTTATATAGACTGAATTGTTCTGTAGCCAGCCTCAAGTGACCTTTTGAAGAGCTGTTTTCTCCTCAGAGGTTGCCACTTGCTTTCAACAAGTAGGTTTGGTGGGAGTAGTTTAACTGAGTAATTCAAGGCAGCAGACAGCGAGAGGTGGAAAGGAAATTTTGACTACTGCTATACCATGAAATTTTATAATAAAAAAAAAAAAAACAGTTAAAGTTAAATAAAATTAATTAAACAATGACAATAAAAACATACTCATTCAAATATGATCATGTATTAGTCCTGTTGACTGATTTGCAACATTTCCTACAATGGATACATGTAGCGGCTACTTCACAAAAAACCAATCCTATCACCCGACATGATGTCTTTACTGGATTGGTTTGTGCAAAACCTCAGATTTTATTCCACTGTATTTTTTTTCTTTTTACATTATCTGTGCATAGCAACCAGTATTGCTATTGTATTCTAAAAGGTTTACATGTTTTTTTAAATATGTCTTTAAACAATCTTTGCCTGCACATTTTGATGGTCCCTCAAAAATTCTTCTTTTTCAATTTCAATGTAAGACATGGGGGACAAAATCCACATCCACTGAGTCCTCATTATTTGTAAAAAAAAATAATTCCAAAGTTCAGCTGAAGATAATATGAAGCTTCAGCCGTCTGCGTTGGGCAAATCAAGTGTGGAACTTCCAAAGTTACGGCCTTTTTAATATGTATTTCCCTCTTTTGGTCACTGTGGCAAGGCTGCAGCTCAGCAAGGGAGCACTGTCTGGGGAAACACAAAGAATACATATTAAAAAAGACTTGGAAGAAACCCATATTATTTGCCTAATTCAAACTGTTGAAGTCTCATAGTAGCTTCGGCCGAACTTTGGAATTCAGTTTTGCACAGATCTTTGAGGAAAAGAGGAATGATTGCATGGACCAGCACATGAGCCATTTAAAAAAAAGATGATTTAAGATTATTCAAAGTTTGGCAAACATTGTGATTATAGTCAACAACACTAGCATCAGTGCATGTATTTTTAATATCTGCCTCAATTATGTTTGGATGCTAATAAGTCACAGCTTAGACCTCAGTTGCAAATGCTGATCTGAGGTCCATGCATCAGAGCACCCTGAGCTGACACTGAGCAGCAGCTCGGTCTGTTTATGCTGTTATGCCAACCAAGTTTAACTTCACATATGTACGTACAGTACACAGTACATACATAAAGTACATACAATCAAAGTAGTAGCACTCCTGCTTTCTCAAATAATGTCTATATAATGTATATATACTATGTGCATCTGTATTTAGTACTACTTGGACACACAGAAAGACATACAGTAGTCTCCTTCGGGTAAGGGCTAAGAACACATATTCAATGCACAATTCATGATGAAATTTCACCTCATTATCTCACAACATTAAACTAAACGAGCCATTAGATAATAGACAGAAATGTCAAGTTTATTCTTACTTGCATAAAAATGCTCTGCCATTGTCATACCCTATATAATAACTGAAGTCCTTTTCATTCTTTTTTATATGTCTAGTGATGAATATCTCTCAGTTAATACTCACAGTTAATATTGTCATATCAATCACCTATAGAACTGATGTTCATCCTGAAGACTGACCCATATACTAACATCAGTATTTGAGTGTCAAACATATCTTTGGTGTTTCTGTACGGCAAGGTATCGGTGTCACCTACTACTTTAGCCGATAATAGACTTGAGAGTTGACTTACCTGTTGATTTGCTGGCTGACTCATTTATAGTCCTTACTTATTCCTTTGCACACACATTCACCCATTTACTTACTTTTAATTCACAGTCTGGTTAATAAGGCGAGGTGAAAAAAGTCACAGACATTTCATAGAAGTCCAAGGTGAGATAGATGGCCAGGAAAAGGGAAAAGAGAGAGTCAAATGTCTCAAACATCAACGGTTAATACCTCGAGAATGTTTTTTCTTTTTGAATATTCATAAAAAAGAGAACTCTATTGCTCTATCACTGAGTGCTTCTCCGGTGAAGCAAGTGAAGGAAGCTATATTGTGTTTACAATGTCAGAGGAGTGAAGAATGTCACAAGTTCCAATACCATTTAGACCAAGAATAGGAGCCAAGTTGGCCATGGCAACCATTGTATACTTATTCCTCACTTAGCCAATAGCATTAACAGATATAATTAACAGTACTGCTTAGTGCTCTGAAAAGAAAAAAAAAAAACAGTTTCCACACAATGCTTGCTGGCCTACATTCAAAGAATAATAAAAAACATGTTCTTTCATTTATACTCCTCTCTCTTTCTAGTTGTTACGCTACAGTATGAATGCAATGTTTAGGTGTGTGGCGGTATCCTCTGGGAGACTCCACAGTATCTCCTCTTTCAACAACACAAACAACGATGAAGTCAACGTTGCCTGTAATAGAAACGCAGCCGGAAACAGCACAGCATACAAATGTGTACATACTCACTGCATCTTTACATTTCTTTTTTGTTTATTTGTGCTCCATAGCAGTGGCGCACGTGCAGATTAAAGTGTGTTACCTGGGGAAAGTGGAAATAGAGGTGATAAAAATGTAAATAGATGAATAAAAGCAACAACAACAACAAAATACTGAGACATTGTGAGATGACCCACAACGGGTTCGAGAGATGCCAACAAGAAACAGCATCCGGATTCTGTTTCTAGACAAAAGAATCTGTAATCCCTCTCTAAATTGTTAAAGGTCCAGCTCCGAATTTTACAGGGCTCTATTAATTTATATGAGTACATAACTTTATTATGTGTTTATTTTGATGCTCTGAACCTCTAATATTCATATGAAATTCATTAAAGGAAATGCACGTTAATTTTCCTTTGCTGGATATTTGGAGAAAACTTGCAAATAGTAACTGAGGATGCTGGTATTATTATGATTTATTATGACCTGTTTACTAGGAGTGCAACAATACATGTATCTGTATTGAACCATTCGATACAGTGGTCTCGGTTCGGTACGCACTATGACTCGAACAATATGCAATTCTATACTTATTTTATCAGATTCTGATGATGCGCTCTGTGCTGAAACAGTCTCAGATCTGCACTAGACTACTCTGCCTGCATTGCTGAGCGCAAATCCACTAAGCTGCGCCTCCCACATTCATTCAGACCAAGCTCCTGAGACGGAAGCTACTTGTAAAGCTAGCTCCTTGCAACATGGCTAATGCCTTAAATATACCTGAAATCGAAGATCCGCCATTCTTCAGATCTGGCTTTTGGAAGTACTTTGGTTTTCGTATTAAGTATGACCCTGATGGCAAGCGCATCATGGACAAAAATACAACGGTTCTAACTTCTAAGTATGCAGAGCAGAAAATGAGGCAGGTATAGCTGCACCAGATACATTTAAATTAATTGAAAAACTGTACTGTTGAATTGAAACAAATGTTGGTAATTTCAATAAACTACAAGTTAAAAAAAAGGCATGGAAATGCATTTTTTGTATTAAAAGAATATCAAACTGTGACACTAAAGTATCGAACCGAACCGTGAAATTTGTGTATCATTACACCCCTGCTGTTTACAGATATGATCTAGACAAATGAGCATGAAAAAGCCGGCAAGTCAGTAGATCCCTTTTTTTCCCCAACAAAAGCAAGAGGTTTCCACAAAAACAGAAATTCTTCTGGCAGGTGAGTGCTTTCTCATCGGCTCTGCAGCAGAAAACTAGTTTTGCGCTCTATTACTTTCCAGACATGCACCACGAACGTCACCGCGGCAATTACAACCTCTATAGTGTCTGTAAATACCTTGATAAATTGAAAAATTGTTGCACTGATGCAAAAAAAACACAAAGCTTAAACATACAGCATAGGCAAAACGTTTACGAGCAAAAGGTTTCAGATGGAGATACAACTTGATCTGAACGCATCATATGCACTCTGACCAAGACGTTTTGGAAGGGACACATGACTGTTTGGTTACATCACCTCACCCATCAATCTACAGTCACTGAAAGACGCAAGTTCACTCAGAAACAGTCCTACAACACTGTATGAAACTAGCCAATACAAAGACAAGAAAGGTTGACTGTGATGAGTGGACTGAGAGACCCGTTTTATTTACTGACTTTACATTTGCCTTTGCATTTACATTTACAGCAAGTCCAAGCAAGGTCGGGAAGAGAAGACTATGGCCCCTGTGATGGCCACAGCTGTGGCCACACAACCATAAAGGTCTGTAACCATCGGCACTCACACATTTTCTTTGTGCACATTATACATTCAACACAGTATTGTAATTAATCCGACTTTTTGTTTTATGACACTTGATTGTTTTTCTTTTGTTTGACAGTACATTCGTTTTCTATTTGAAGCGCGCACATTTAGTTAGCTTTAGTACAGTCTTTGTTTAGTATGGCTTCCTAATTTCTGTTTTCTTTGAGTTGAGTTGAGTTGAGTTTGCTGCTGCTGCTGTTGCTGGGACCTGGGAAGGCCGGGTAAAAGGGATCCGCCCCACAAGCTCAGCAGAAGAAGAGTGCTGATTGGGCTAACCTAAAGTGCCCGCACATCATGGGGGGATTTATTGCTTTGTTTACCCTTTTAAGACAATTAGTGGTTTCATTTGGTTTGATTAAGTATAGATTATGTTTATTCTAACAAGTTAATTTTCCTGATTTGTTTTGTTAGTAAGTTAGCTGAGGTCTTTTTTGCTAAGTGTTTGTGTTAACCCCTTTTGTGTTAGGTATTGTGGTCACCCACTATATAAATTCCCCTTTTGTGTTCAATTGGCAGGTCTGTTTGTTTTGTCTTCTGTTTGTTCAGGTGATGTTTTGTTAATTTGACCTCTTTTATGGGCCCAATTCTTTATTACTTTTGGTTTTGGAAGTTTTGTTTGCATACTTTGGGTAAATAAAGACCCTTTTTTTTTGTTATAGAACAGCTCTGTCTGAACATAAACTACTGTATACAAGACTTACATTGTCATTGTCAATGTAATTATAAAAAAAGAATTTAGTAACATTCAAACAGAAGTCACACGGTGTTCAATCACTAAGGGAGTCATCTAAAAGAGCATCAATTAAATTACAGCAACGATATAGAAATATTTTTTCTTTGACATGACCAAATTACACCTAGTGATTCTCGTGGGGTGGAAAAAAAATAGCTGAGTTGTTTCTTTTGATTTGAAAATTAACCTTCTAATAGCTAATTTCTATATCTTTTGTGTGCATTTTCATCAGCCTGCACTCCTCTTGACTGTAAATTAATGAATGATCATTGACTCGTCTGAACAAGTCAGTTTTTATTTAATGGATAACCATGGTAACATCTCGTGTTGCGGCTGCTCGTTCTACTTGTCTTTAATATTTATAGTTCTGCAGGAGACCACAATGTTTCCAAGCGCAGATATCAGCGGGATAGGAGTGCAGCGTGTTACAATATGGAATTAAAATTTTACAATCTCGAGTCTGACACGTGATCTAGCATGTTTATTTGAATTGCTAAATGCTGGACCTTATTAGAAAAGGGGCACAGAGTGGGGGTGGGATTGTATCTAGACTTTGAACAATATAAAAGTTAGACCTCTCCTGGTATTCTTCTCAACTCTGACAAAGCTGTGGTGCTGACACGCAGTTGGGGGCCGAGGTGTGGCGCTGGCATGGGTAAACAGTGTGCTTCCTGCCTGCAGACACCCTGTGGACCCGATTGTTGATTGCAGACAGGGGTTATAAACATAAATGACTAGCCTGTCTTAAGTTGGCAAATTTATTAGCGCTGTCAAAACCAGCCATGTTATACAATGTAAGCAGTGTTGAATGTTAATGAAAATTTGCTGTTGAATGTGTCTTCTATAGCTTCTTTCTGCCAACCTAACTGAATGAGAATTATTTAAGGTGAAGCACACAGTGGACGTACAGTAACAACTGGCCTCTATACAGCAGCTACACTAAGGGAGCAGTCATTGTGTGGACTGAACACTGGCTAAATTAATCTATACTGCTACTGCCACTTCAACCACGCTTTTCTTTCTTTGTGCACTGTACATATTCATGACTTTGCAACCTAACAACCAGCTGCAGCTTACCCCTTTACATCAGGGGTGGGATACCCACTTAGGAGCAAGACGGAACTGAACAAAATAGCCCCTTATTTAGTTTTCCTCTACATGTGCAGAATCATGTGTCCCATTATTAACATTTCAGACTTTAAGGGCTGAATCTGCAGGGCTTCTGAGGTCACTAAACCTGCATAAATAAGAGAAAAAGAAACCATGTAATTCTCAAAAAAAACAGCAAGGGCTGAAATTCTCCTCTGACTGCAACGGCAAGAACGTAGCGTCTCGGTGCTCTGGTGCTGTTTGCACAAATTTAAATGAGGTAATATGCATACATTCGTTGCTCTATAGAAATGGAAAGAAAAAAAATTACAAACGCCAGCGTGAAAAGGCACACAGGCTTAGAGTGAAAATGATTGCATCTTCAGGGAGCGGTGTGGTGGGCCCTCGTGGTGGGACTCGTCAGTAGTCATGGCAGGTGTGATTGTAGCCAGGTGAAGCAGTAACTTTAGCTAAAGCAACAGACACAAACGACCACACAGTTATAGCACTCGAAGTAACAATCATTTGACAAAAGACTTGCAGAGTGAATACAGAGTGAATCATATAAAAACAAAAGACAGATGAGCCTGGTGAAATATAATATATTTGATATTATAATAATGTTCACTTTCCAATCAAACGTTTCAAGATGAGTGCACAATTATTCTTGCAGCTGCTTTCCCTTTTCTGTTTAAATGCAGCTTAGCCATGTCATATGATTTGCCTTTTTTCTTCTTCTATTTTTTCTATCAAATACAGAAATCACCGCTGGACTCTTTATTCCGACTAGTAGTCTACTAGCTACTAATAGGAACTGAGCACCACCATCCATCCATCTGTGACCCTGATTTCTCCCCTTTTCACTCGCCTCCACCTACCCTTCATCCCTCAACCCTCATCCCTTCTACACTACATCATCTTGGTGAATCTTCATCCATGTATGCAATAAACCACTCTAACTCTATATCTATATCGATGTGGTCTATGTTCATGAAAATATCATGAATCAGACAAGAAACGGGAGATAAAGGCTGCAAGTAATGTACAGTTTATAGTGTTATCAGCAGCTGCAAACCATTCTATGTGTATATTCTCATTGCTCAATACTCGGGTCATGCTTTTATTATATATTTTTTCAAACACAGCGAAATAAACGGATGGCTGTTTAGCTGACCTTCATACAAGCAGCAAAAGCAGACATTTTGTTCAGCCGTGTTTACTTTATAGCTAAACTACACTTAAAGGGTTTGCCACAGGAGAGCCATACAAATGAACATTGATGACTGTCTGCGAGATTGATGAGAAGGAGCTTCTTTTCTCTTTGTCTTACCCTGTGTTTCTCTCTGTGCCAGCTCTCTCAAACACACACAGACCATACACACCGACACACACACACACACACACACGCGCGCACACAGAGAAGATTCTATTAAGATTAACCTGTATGAAATGCTACAAATTGAAAAACTGAAACTTCATCTTCAGCCCCAAATAAAGTACACTAAGCGAGAGGTTCTCCTTTTATCAGTTTGCTGAAAAGGAAGTCCTTGATTCTTTATCCTCAACAGATTAAAAACAACAGAAAAATCACCTCAGCAATCTCTTGAATACTTGCCAACCAGCTATGAATGTAGATGCCACTGGAAAATTCATTCTGAAGAAATAAAAAGCTTGGATTTAACATTTCTAATGTTGCATGCATGTCATATTTTTTAAACTGATTTGGTTAATCTGTGATCTAAGGGGTTAATGAATAGCATCCTCTAAGCTCCTCTAAGCAACATTACAATTGTTGCTATACCAGGCCTCCCACTTACTGTGTTTTTGGTCAGGTAGTGTCCCAATCAGGACAGCAGTTAGTTTCCTGAAATGGGCTCTTCCTTGGATTGAGACCAGGCCAAAAACCCAAGGTGTCAAATGTACTGGAGAGGACTTAAAGACAGTGAGTAGAAAGCTTTGGTGTCATTTGAAACAGTATAGGTGATGCTGTTACTTGCTATTTAACAATGGAGACCAAGGCTGAATTGAGTAGGTGCCGCTTCTCCACAAAGATCCACATCTTTCACGACTGCCACCCAGTCTTGGGTAAGTTCCAAGACTTCTTGAATTTTTGAGGCAATCTCTTGACTGAGCAGGCCTTGTGCTTTGCATAGCAAGTCGGGATTGCTCAGCACAGAATGAAGACCATCATCAGTGCAGAAAGTGAAGTTGACTATATTGTTATCGTTTTCGTGTTCTTGTACAATCTTTCTGGCAGCTCTTCTAAGTCAGTGAATTGCTATGGCAGAATATAGTTGTTGTCCAAAACATGAACCTTTCTCATTCACATCATTATCCTTGGACCACAGGAAACACACATAGTTTCTGTGGTCGTCCTGCACCAGAACGCAATGAAACATCTGCTGTATATCTTCTAGGACAGCAAACTTTATATTCTGGAACCACATCAGAACTCAAGCTATAAGAACCACAACACTGAGAGCAACGCCTGAGTGTTGGGTACCTGAGTTGAACACTAGCCAACTGTTTTTTTTTATGGATGCCACACCCCAAAGCTGGCAAATACAAGCATTCTCCATTTTCCAGTAGTGGGCCACATATTTTTGTTGCACCTCAGGCCTCCTATTTAAGTTTTTTGCAGTGAGGCAAAGCATTTGACTGGTTTTCTGAATGGGACTGGGGGTACCCAACTATGTGACACATCAGTTGTACCATGGCATAACCAAAAACCTGCAAATTAAAGGCATAAAGGCAAAAGCAAATATCCTTCCACCAAACCAGAAGAAACCCATCAGCAAGATAGTCTTAAAACACATAGGGAACCCATCTGTTATACCAGAGCAGCCTGTCATCTAAATTTACTAATATAACACAGTCCTTTTAGGTGGACAAAATTAAACGTCTTCTTTTAAAAAAACACTCTTGATCCAGAGGTTTTAACCAGCTATAGACTTATATGTAATCTTCCCTTTCTCTCTAAGATCGTTGAGAAAGCAGTCAAGTGTTGTGACTCTACTTAACAACAGGGTTTTAAGTCAGGATTTAGAGTGCATCATAGCACAAAGAGAGCACTGGAGAAAGTTGTAAATGACCTTCTAATTGCATCAGACGAAGGGCTTGTCTCTGTACTTGCCTTGTTAGATCTTTGGACTGCATTCGACACCACTGACTATCACACCCTATTACAGAGACCGACATCTAATTGGCATTAAAGGAACAGCACTAAGCTGGTTTAAGCCCCATTTATTACATCAGTTTGTACATATTAATGATGAATCCTCCATACACACCAAAGTTAGTCACCTTATACTGTATATACCTATATACTGTATGATTGAGGCAATATTATTACGAATCACTCCAATAATTTTTATTGTTATGCTGATAATACCAAATTATATTTATTGATCATGCCAAAAGAAAATAATCAGTCAGAAAGCAAAAAGTATCCTTTAAAATATAAAAACTGGATATAAAAATGGATGACCTGCAATTCATGCAATGTTAAACTCGCATGAATGATAATGATAAAATGATAAAACTATGATTTTTGTAATAGGCCCAACACAGAGTCTAAAACTAAAGATATAGGTCACTTTTGATGCCATTAGCCTGTCCTCAAGCACTACCATAAGAATGAGAACAGCAATATATTTTTCATGCTCATCATCAAAATGATATAAGGTTGAACTCAACAGGTTGCTACTGTAATTACTGTGCCAGGTGTCAGCATACACCGCAAATGGAGGGGATGTGCAGAATTGTTAAAGTCAGTGTGACACAGTTGTGGTTATTCTCTGATGGTCAATTCATCCATTTTGAAAGGAAAGGGTTTTTAATTAATGTTAGGGTCTACAATTGAAAGTGTCATTCACAGAATCTAGCATTAATGGCCACATGCACTGGAGTTGATAGGTGGGTGGCTTATATGAGTGTAGGTCAAAATGAGACTGGACATATTTACTTGTCCCGTCCAGTTTGCCTTCTGTCTGATCGACCTGCTTGATCCAATAAAACCCAATTTTCCTTTGCATCTACTACTTTCCACACAGCCACTTCAGCAGCTGCTGCCTCCGGGGGATAGCAGGCACTTCTTGCTCAGGATCCATTCTTTTCTTTTCCAGCTGCAGTGCGAAATCTTGAGTTGCTTTCTCTTTGAAATCATCTTCTTTGTTGTTGTTTTTTTCTTTTCTTTCCATAGCTTAGCCTCCTTAGCAGCCATCTCTATTTTTGATCTGCAAATGCAGCGTATTCTTGCCCTGCCCCCGCTAAAGCATGTGTTAACAAGCTCACCGGCGACGCAGATGACTGTGTGCTTTTGTTACTCACCGCTGAATTCTTGTTGCTTTATTTTGCTTCGATCTAACCGTGATGTACAACACCAGCTTTTCTTTCTGTCTTTTCACTATATTGTCTTCGCTACACCGTAGGAGCTACAGCTGTCCGACTAGCTAAACACTTACTTGTCAACATGTCACCGAGGTCTATATGCCCCTAAATAAAACATTTACTTATGACATAAGTACATGTAATAGTTTGGCAAGTGCAACCTAGCAATCCTTCAACTCTTTAAGGTTTAAGCAACAACATACCTAAAAGGGAACACAATGTCCACAAGATTATAAAAACAATAAAAGTGTATTTATTACCAAGCATATCAGTGTAATTAAAGTGAGTCTAACATAAATTTATATGGAATTTCAAGGCTATTCTTAATGGACACAATTTCTTAAATAGTAAAAGTTACACTTGGCTACTTACTAGGGCTACTCCAATCTCTTTTCTTAATGCAGATTAATGACAACCTTTTATTAAAGGCAAGCTGCTTTCATAAATCTCTTTATCTATGTTCTCAAAGGCAGGATACTTAAGGTCTGTGGCAGGGCAAGTGGTGTGTCTTAAACTTTGAGCTGCATCAATGTCTCACTTACTGTAAATATGTCAAAGAGAAAGACAGAATAGTGTTAACATTTTAAAACCCTTAAATGTGCTCAGGGGAAAGAGCAAGGAGGGCAGTGTGTGCTTTAATGTATGCAAAGGTGAATGCTACTCCTCGCTTCATTGAAACTCACAAGAGCAGAAAAGTCACATTAAACACTGCCAAGAGTCTTTGATCTGATAAGGTTTTCCATCTCTGAGTCCAGGAGCTTAATTATTAATTTTCTCAACAGTCCCATCCAGTTTCTTGTCTAACTCGTTTCGTTCTACCTTCTCCCAGTCTATGGTATGTGATTTACATTTTCAACAGTCAGTCCTTTTCCATACTTTCTGACTGCCAGAGGTGGTCCTTTACACAAGACGCAGTGCCCGGAATTCAGCTATCAACGTCAGCAAGCTTAAAGTTTTTTGTTTTTTTTTACACATAATTTTACACATAATGCTCCCTCCTGCAGTGGAACAAAACCTTACCACTGATTGTAAATTGGTACACACTACTGAGTAATCACTAAAATCTGTTTGTTCCATACCCTTTTGACTGCCAGAGGCAGTGCCGTGGACAAGAGCTGTTGTCAGGCCAAATTTGTAACCAGTGGTCAATGGTGGACAGGGGGGGTGATAGAGAGTATGGGAAAGAAAATGATTAAGTCCTGAGCAATAGTTTCCATCTATGTTAAAATGTACATTTAATCTGTCGGATCCTCGGAACCTCATCTTCCTTCTTTTACTCTAAGCTGACAGCTCAGAACTACTTCAGACTTATGACTAGTTTCTTGTTTTATTATTTTTGGAATAACTAACAAGCGACTAACTAACCAAATGCTAATTTGAACTGACTGACTGACAGACATGGCAGTGCTTAGCCAGAGGCAGCCTTCAAAAAACGTGAACCAACAGAGAAAAGCTAGTGTGATCTATCTGGCCTCATTCGGACTCATTGCTCAAACGCAGTCTGATCGTTGGAAAAATATTCTCAAACCGTGGCACTCCCACTCCAGAGAAACTGTTCACATGAGCTATCAGGTCAAAACTGACAAGATGGTTGCTATGGAAACTAAGTACTTATTGAGTCACTTCATATCTAATCTCAAAACAGTGGACATAGTTTGTATCTGTCAAATAACATTAGCTTACTGTCTACACTGGACCAGACACTAGTTATGTTTTGCATGAATACAAATGAATGCGAGTCAAAACAACCCCTGGGGCAGTGATGTTGCTAGGTACGCATCCTGCATCACTGCCACAATACACTTTGAAAGGACGCATTACAGTCCATTGGACGATGATTCACGCAGGACGGAGAGACAATGAGCGGAGCAGAGGGGACAGGCTTGGCTGTAAAGGACATGCTAAAGCGGCGCTCAGACAGGGACAGGCAAACCAGACAGCGGCTGCATTTTTTCAGTTAATTTCAGTGGGGGTCGTGTGCTGACGTTGCAGCAAAAAAAGGTCTCCGTCGTCTGGGAGAGAAGTTGAGCCAGATTCAACTTTTGGGAAGCAGAGACAAACTAACCAGCAATTTACACCCCAAAATATAGTCACAGGAAGAAGTTTAATTTTTTGTGGATTTGTGATGGATGATTAGAGAGAGAGAGAGGTAGAGAGACATAGAGTAACAACAACAGTGAGCGAGCGCCGGCCTCGATAAAGCTGTCATTAATCAGAGAAATAAAAAGTTATTTCCTGATTGTTTCACAGTGGTTACATTCAGCAGGTATAGACATGCCCACGGCAACCCACCTCAGCTCCCCTCACCCCCCCACCACTGGTTGCCACTGGTTGCCTGTCCCTGTCTGAATGTGGCCTAATGTGCTTTTGCTTTTTTTTTTTAGGTGAGCTAAAGTAAAATGGTGACACAATTTAGTTAATGCTGCATTCACATCAGGTAGAAAGTAGACAGCAAACCTGTAAGGTAAGTGGATGAGAGTAGTGGTACAATTTGGTGATGCCGGCAGAGAATATATCGTCAACCGTAACAGTAGACTGCATTGCCATCCAACATTAAAATATTTTAACTTTCTGCTGTCTACTTGTTATGTTATGTAGCTCCCCACACACACGGAGAAAACTTGGGAAATCTGGACAAGGAGAAAGTAATAATTTATGCTGAAGACCTGGAATTTTATTATCTGAGCTTCAAATCTTCCCACGATATTATAAGAAAAGTGGACATATGGCAAGCAATCAGCAAAGAGCCGGCAGGTAATGTTAATACTTACAGTGTGTTGTGCTGTACCATACGTTAGTAAGCTTGCTTAACAAGCAAAACAAGATGGGCCAATTTGAGGGACTGCGACAAGAAGGAAATCAAAGTTAACGAGAAACCAAGTGGGTCAGGTGCTGGCACTATGAAGACGTGGAGGCTTGTCTCCTTGCCTTAAAGCCCTGCCCTTGAGGATAATGCACAAAGTCAGAAGACTAAAGAGTTTGTTGTCCTGGACTTGGTCCCTGTGGAAGATGTCACGATGGTAAAAGACCAGGAACTGCCAGCATCATCTCCAAGTATTCTCCACTCATCTCAACTGCTACTTTGATCACCACTGTCAAAAAGAAAAAAAAAAACTGTGGCCCAGCCAGTGAACAGTGACCAGACCAGTAAATTTGAACACAAGCTTCTGGATAAGAAAAATGATGAGGATGAACTTTGGTGTCTCAGCCTGGGTCAAACTCAGACATCAGTCCGATGAACAGACAAAAAGCCTTTTTTTTCAGATTTGTGCTGCGGTTACTTCATGAGATTCATTTGTCAGAGTTTTTATGCAGTTCATACATTTGGCAGGAGTTGTTTTCAGGTTCCAGGTGGTATGTCATTTGTGACAAGGAATATTTTTGTATTCTTGCTTGGTTGTGTATATGTGTGTATGTGCGTGCATGTATGCGTCCATGAGACATTGTTACCAGAGAAAGCAGTGCTGTTCCACTGTGACATGTTTTGACATTTTCTAATGCACTTTTATATAAGGAACTAAGTACTGTAGTTACAGTAGTTTTCAATAGTTAAGACTGAGAGCTGTGTCAAAAATGCAGTGCACTTTTAAATGAGTCATTTTTGTTGGACTGTGAGCTGTGTTTAAAATGGTGACACATTTATGCACTGTATGCTACCTCAATATCTCTAAGTAGTACATATTATGAAGTATTAGCAAACATAAAGAAACAGTTCATAAATATTTAGGTGGTATGACAAGGTATTGACAATAGTCTAGAATCTTAAATATAATATCTTTTTTTTTTTAAATACATTAACTTTTACTAACTCTCTTTAACAGTGTCAGGTCAAAGTGACAGTATTATGTCAAAGTGACCTAGTCTAGGTCTTGGCAAAGCCCACAGAAGGCTAAGTGAAGCTGAAAGCGAGTGTGGCATTATGGAGGCAAGCTAAAGACTGAATAAATATCTACTTGACCCAAAGTAACTTGGTTGACATCATTCAATTGCACCTCTTGAGTGGAACTGCTGCATCTTCTATAAAGTTGTGTGGCACCCCACCATGGCCCTCTGCCCCTGTGAGAGTGGCATCTTCAGGCAGGTCAGCTGTGGCCTTCTGCACAGCATTTCCAAATATTGTATTGGCCATGTTTCCACCCTCACTTGTCCTGCCAAATGCACCTACGTTCACAATCCAAAATAGGTACCTGGCATCAACTACAGCCAAAAGGAAAATGGTGGGAGCCTTTATAATTGTACCGGGTTAATCTGGAGAAGTAAGGAGGCTGAATCATTTCCATCAGTCGCTCCCAGAAAATTGGGGAAGTTCCAATTCTGGTAGAATTCCTCTATCTTCACCTAGGCTTCCTAGTCTAGTCACATGTCCTTGGTCACATCTTGGACAAGTTAACCTAATATGGAGCCTCCAACTTCAAAACGATTGACTACAGATCTGTCCTGAGGCAAAAGGATCTGTACTGTAGCAAAAGTAATAATATTAAGGTTACAATATTTTATATTTTAACAGCTTTTTAATAGATAATGTCAATCAACAAAAATCTCTACCAAAACTATGCAACCTACATGATCACTCGTCCGTTAATTTGGTCAGCTTCTCTTCTGGGCTGATGACTGTCCTGAAATCGATGTAGCTGAACTGAGAAAGGTTCATCTTAAAGTACACCATGGATTGATTTGTACACTATGTATTCTAGAATAGGATGCACTCATATATACATTTTTGTTAATACTGTTGTCTGCTTTTCAGACAAACATAACTGTAGTGTAGGAATTTAACACTTTTAAAGTTTACATTAGAATTTTAAGATAAAGCTGCATTGTGTAGCTACAAGCATCAGTAGAATAATTATATATAACATAAACACCGTAACTGTATTTAACATTTCGTTCTATTCTTTGTAAACAATACAATGTCACCATTGCAACATTGTCATGTGCGTTTAGTTTTGCTGTCCTGCCGTTATGTCAGGCTGTTTGATTTCCGTGTGCCGCTCGGTAGGTGTTTGGTGTATGTCTGCTGTCTGTTTACCATCTGCCTGAATCCAAATGAATGCAGCGTAAACAGGACCGGTGCTGCTGTTTTGCCCTCATTATTTCTAAAGTTTGCTTGAGAGTAGACTTGGTGTGTTATGTGGAGTGAGCACAGCACAATCCTCTTTTTGGGAAAATGCAAACACTATTCATTATTTTTTAACAAATGACATTAGTGAAGTCACAAGTTGAGAATCTTTGAGAAATTATGCCCCCTCTTCATAAAGCCCCTATAGCCAGTGATGTTAACTTTCCTTTTTTTTTCTCCCCCCAGTCACTTCAGCAGGTAGTATCTCCAGTTAAATCTATTTTGCAGTTGGTTATGCATTTTTTAATCCCACCAGAGACTGAACAATTGTGTTCTATTAAAACTGAATTAACATGGTATTGTAACAGAGGATAGAGGAGAGGGGCCTTTTGCCCGCTGGCTGTAATGATTAATTTGCAGAGAAATGCTACTCACGGTACTTTAATTATTGGCCTGTGAATTTTTGTACTGAAAGGCTAAGGCAGTAGAAGGCCAAGTGGCCTCAGACTGTGTGTTTTGAGTGAATGTTTTTTTTGTGTGTGTGTGTGTGTCACTACACCAGTATTTTGGGTGTTTCACTGTCTTTTTGACTTTGTGCTTCCTGTCCACAATGTAGGATATTCTGAAGCTTGCACATTTGATTACCTCTGGGAGAAATGCAATACAGCTGTTGCTATCTAAGTTCCAGGACTGATTTCAGGTCGGTCTGGCTGGATTACTTTTCATTTTCTCCCAGAATGATGATTGTGGTGTGTTTCCTTGCCCCTCTTCAACCATGGCTTTGATAGATGTCGCTCTTGTCTTGATATTGATTACCTCAGACAGGGGGTGAGGATGCATATGTGAATTACAATTGCAGTCTCCCTGGTTGGTAGATCTTGATCTAGAGATGCCAGAGGCAAACAAGTCAGGACCCACTAAACACATGTGAGTGGACACTTTTTAACATGCAACACCTCCTGCACAGTTTCTTAATGGTTTTGTTGCCCCAACTTTAGCTTTACTGTGAGGTAGAGACATGTGGGCTTCCATTCAGGCCCTTGCATTCAGCCCAGGAGGATGTTTTATCGACTGGAGTATCAGACCACAGATTGCAAGATGTGGAGGAAGATGACGATGTTATAGAGAACATTTCTCAAACATCTTCTGTTAACTCTCAGGGAACCAGTTATAATTCTTCAGATGGTTCAGCCCTGCCATTTTTAGACCTCGGCTTGGCACCTGAAATAGCTGTCCTAGATCAGTGAATGGTTCTTCAGCTATTTAGTTTTAATGTTTATCATGTCCTTCTGTTGATGCCAGCCTTCAGGTTGCTCAGCCACAGGGACTCTGCCTCAGTTCCTGCAGTGCACTGGGCCCTGGTTCATGAGGATTCTGGCTGAATTGCTGGTCAGAAGCTCTGGCCTGGGCCACATGCAACGCCAATACATTCCTATGTAATGCAATGCCTGTAGTGACATTTTCTATCGCCATCGTATTGCAGATGACTTATATATCTGACTGTCAGATGGATCGCTGCAGCTCTACTCTAAAGCATCACTATTTTTATGTACTATAGCCCCCCCCTGCACAGGCAGATCACTTTGTCATTCAGCAAAGGGCATTCCAGTTTAGAATGCTCTCACCTGGGATTTTGCTTGCCACCTTTGTATACCCACAAGATGCATGGCAGCCGCACTGGCCCTGCTGCAGGCAAGAGGAATGCGAGTTATTCTATATGTAGATGACTGATTGTTATGTTCCCGGTCAAAGGCAATCAGGGACACAAAGCTTCAGTGTCCCATGGTGCCCCGCTTGATGCCAGTGGTCAACTGCATTTCTTTTGCTTCTTAACTGATGACAGTAACCTCCTGCCCACATGGACAAAACTTTTTTTTTTTTTTTTTTTTTACCTCTTATTAAATTATAAAAGGCTCCTGCCTTACAGGACCTCACTGAATCCACTGGGCATTGTTTAAGGCTGCTCTACCTCCAGTTACTTTTGCCACCTTGAGATCTGGTTTACTGGTCTGCTCTAGAGGCTATAGGCTAGAACAAGTTACAGTTTAGTGTCTTTTCCCCCCTGCAGCCATGGCAACATCATAATATGCTACATAATACTATATTCTGTGTGCTGTTCTGCCCCCTTTCTGATTCCACCACAGAAATAATACCTGGGTGTTCAGGTCATTTATATAAGAGCTTGTGGCAAAGTTGCCTGTGATCACTGTCATCACACTTTGACTTTGATTTCGATGCTTAACTTGCAGGTCCATTTGATGGGCTACAGTATCGTGATAGTACATCCCCATGTAGTCATCCAGAATCCACATGAGCCCCTGTAACATTTGTATGTTCGCTTTGAGAAATTACATTACACGCTAATTTGAGACCATGCACCGGAATTATTTTTGGCTCTCAGTGTTGTGTATTGATAAAACATCACTGGACAGGATGAGTGGTGGCTTATTATGATAATGTGACCTTATCTGCTTGACTGACCTCTATTTACAATATTGAATAAGTGATATGCATGTTCACAATTCATGTCAAATTTTACATGCACCATTTAGTCTGGTTAAGAAAAAGATCAGGCCTGAAGCCTCAGCCTGTATTTATAAGCTGATTTACAGAAAATGACATTGCCCGTACTTAGCTTTGCATCAGCTTAGACATTACATGTTTCCAAGATTATGCAGGCATAAAAGGCAAAAAATTATATGTCAAACTCATTTTAATATTTTACACTCACTCAATCGCTTAATAAGTATGTTTTCCATCCACCCTCTTTCAACACAATCAACTCCCCTCTATATTATTAACCTCCCACTGTATCTTCTAACCATCATCAGTGTAGAGCGTTATTTTCTTTATCATATTTAGCACACACAGCTCCAATCAGGAATAACAATTAATGCAAATGAGTGAATGGCAGAAAAAATGACAGGAATCAAATGGGAAGAAATACATCCTATACTTAAATTGTATAAAATAGCAACTGGAGGAAAGAACAGGAGGAAAACCTTTTTTTTTGTTTTTCCTTTTGGAACAATATGAGTTAATGGAAGTGTCCCTAAATCCTGTCAGTAAATCTATAAAACTGTGAGACAGCACCCAGCTATCACTTATAGGCTGTGTATGCTCTCTTTGCAGGACTGCAATAAGCTTTGGTATGAGCTATTATTGATTTTTGCTGCAGTTTGACTCATCTTAGCGTCTGATATCATGATTCATGACATTTTCAGCAGTCAAGACGTGCTTTCAAAAAAAGTTTCGGGTCAAGCTTTGAAATGAGCCATTTATTGCGTCCTTCAATAAACAGGATATGATAATGTGCAGAAATTGTTGAAATATCAGGACTACTTTACGTTATGCATTTTCTTTCTCAGTAGTTTTTGAGGTTATACGTGTCATTTGATTTGTGCTGGTGAAGAAAGTCTGACCTTGGCCACCCTGCACCCTAGGAAACTGAGATTAATGTGATAAAATAATGACAGGCACTTGTAGACAGCGGTGTTCTTACTTTTATAGCTCAGGATCTCAACTGCTGCCTTTAATTTCACTTCAATGATTTTCAGACTCCAGACAAACTTAATTATCGACTTAGTAGGATGGAAAACCAGCAGGATTCTGTGTCGCAAGGGAGGAATTCAATTCCACATAGTTCATGTAGCAATATGCCACTCAGAACTACAGGCAGGCAAACCTTTGAGGTACTTCACGTATCTTGAAAGAGCTGGTATTTTCATACAGTAAATTAATTTACACTACTCACAAAAAGTTAGGGATATTCAATTTATGGAACATTGAAAAAGTTCATGCTACAGTGATATTATAGCTTGAAAGTAGGAGTATGCAATGGTAATTTCATCAATTCACTCAATTTATTGAAACAAAAGTGGTGGGTGTACCACCGAAAGTCGGATATCCCTAATGTTTTGTGAGTAGTGCAGCATAAATGAACTATGCCAACCAAAAAAACTTTCATTCAAGGCCTTGGATATTTTAAACATTTTGAACAATTTAACAGGAATTATTGAGACTCAGTACATTCTCTAGCTTTTCCTGTGTGTCCAACAAATAGTTTCTTCAAAATAAACTGGAAGATCGCGACTTGTCCAGCGATGTCTCTGGTGCACTTGCTTTGTGGGCCACACAATGTAGAAGCATATGCAGAATATCAAGGTCATTTCATGCCCAATCACACTTTTTTTGCTTCATGTGCCAGTGAGCACATGCACCCAGCATGAAAAGGACGTTACTGTATGTCCAGTTCTCTTTATACAGCATAAACAACAGCACGAGTCTGGATAATCCACATCCCTTTCTCTATCAACTATAACTGGAACATTGTTTCAGTGAAGAGATGTCGTTTCATTTCAAATGGCACTATAATGCTGAAAAGTCAAATGACAGAAAGTTAAGCGAGAACAATTAGTCAATGAATTATTTAATCAAATTCTGTAGGTTCCAACTTACCGAATATAAAGATTAGTTGCTTTAGTCAGTTCCATATCAACATATGTTGTATAAATTTGGGTTTTTGCACTGTTGATAGGTAAAACATATGGAATTTTATGGACTAAGGTAGGTACAACACATGCAAAGTAACAGCGATTTTAGCTGTAGACCTCTGAGGAAAAAAATAGACTCTTGCAGATTTGGTTAGATGACCCTTTTACCCTGAACAACGGATACAGTTAAATTGCAATGCCTTAGAGCATATGAGCTACTCTGAAGTGTACTTAAAGAGTTGAACTGTGTCATGTTCATTTCAATCCAGCGAAGAAGTCTTTTTATTGAGTCTTTTATTGCAGCCTTTTCTACTCTGTCCTCCCCTTTCCATTCCCTCAAGTTATTGACTTGCCACGTATCTGCTGGAAACTCATATGAACTAGCTGTGTTTCATCAAAAGAAGGGAGAGTCGACAACGAGTCAACAAGTTGATGAACACAGGGATCACAAATGCCTGGTGTCTTGCACAGCGTTGAAACCTCCTGGTAGAGACTCTGTTATTGCTCTTGGACAAAGACTTTTCCCATGTTGAATGTTCATGGTGAATATGAAGAGTTGAGAAAACAAGCCTTTGCTCTTTCTGAAGGGCTGACACCAAAAATTGAATGTTTGATGTTTCAGAGAGATGAAATACATTATTCTATCAAACTGTTGTAGGTCTGATAAAAATCTTCGTCTTCCAACTACAGCATCGAGGTGCACACCAATCACCAATCAAATGTAACGCAAATGTATCAATGGACAATATGTTTAATTCATGATCTTTATGATCTGGATGCGTTAAAAATTAAACTGTCCCTCATTCTTCTTTTCTACAGCAGCAGGGTTGATGTGATGAAGAAAGATGGCTGCCTAGTTGAGACACTGAGCTTTTG
This sequence comes from Nibea albiflora, assembly GCA_014281875.1. Lineage (NCBI taxonomy): Eukaryota > Metazoa > Chordata > Actinopteri > Sciaenidae > Nibea > Nibea albiflora. Next base: position 5,924,807 of record CM024803.1, read on the forward strand.
TAATTCACACTGCAAGACTTTGTTGTCCTAGATATGACAAAAAAGTTTTCACCGCTGACTTCAACTTGCAACTGATTCAACCACAGAAAGAATCACGTAAAGATCTTTATCCAAATCCCATCCAAAACTACAGAGCATTGAAAAATTTAGAGGAATTTTGTGCCAACTTTAATCCTAAAAGGAGCAAATGGAGAAATGTCATGAGAGAGAGAGAGAGAGAGACTCCTATTGCACTTCTTACACTACCTCAGAGAAAATGTACAAGTGCAGCCAATATCATGCGGAGCACAGAGTCCAACCTGTAGCCATATGCAGTAATAGGATTTCATCACACACCCCTACAAGTGGTGGACTTTGAAGGTATTTTTGAGCTTTAACGCTCAATACTCAATATGTGTAATGTCACAGTGAAAATGTTCCTCTTTGCTCCCAATGGACAAGAGTACCGCAAGGCCACCAGAGGGTCTTGTCATTCTAACGTCGATGTTGTTTTTGAGAATTTGCCGAAAGGACTGACACATGGCTACATAACACACCGGTGATAAGAGAGAAAATATATTGTTTGTTTCTTCCGGGCTCCACGTCACATTAAAGAAGTTCTCATGAAAACCTGTCTCTGCCACAGGACACCCAAGCGATACCCCTTATGTATATGCTGGCCTTCCTCCTCTTTCTCCTGTATTTACGTGACATCTCCTTGCTGATACTGCACTTACTGTAGTTGCAGTTTGACCATCCTTCACCTACTCACCACCGGCATCAAGGCCCCTTCTGTGGTCAAGGCAGAGGAGGGGGAAAAGTGTGTGTGTGTGTGGGGGGGGGGGGGGCAGAGGGTTCTCCATTGCCTTGCTGATTTACGGCACCACATCCTTGTGACTCCAGGCGGCACAGCCAATGTCAAACCTCCATCGTGCAGCTCCTTGTGCTTGTTAAATTCATTTTATGGCGCTTGTCACAGCTTGTCTCAAGTGTCTTTCCTGACTGAGCACCATTTCACAAAATTCAACCAGATTCAACTTTTAAAAATTCAGCAGGAGACGGATGCTGTAGAGTAGCACTGTATGGTATGTAAACAGCTAACCGGCTGAATCCGACACGCGCATTGCAGAGTTTCCCAGGAAAAGTGGTTGACTTTGTTCAGTGAAATCCATCCAAAAATAAAGAAGTGCTGTTGGTGGTATGTGAGTGGCTCAAAGAAGATGACTAAACCTGACATTCAAAGGAGCACTGACTCATAAAAGATGACTGTGGTTCTGTCAGCTTGACCACACAGAGCAGGATACTGCGGCTGTTTTGACCACTGGAGGAAGAAACAACTGGTTGGGTTGGACAGAGGCATCACTGCTTTTTCTACATTACAGCCTGTTCCTCTTGGGAAGATCAATTTATTATTTTTTCAGAACAACAGGAAATATTTTTTCAGAACAATTGTTTCATAGAATGTTTCAAATTAAGAAAAAAAAAAAAAACACTGCTACTAAAAAAAACTTTGACCAGACGAGATGAATCTGTTTTTCTAGTGCCTACATGGTGTTTGGTGACATATTTAGTTCAATTATGAACTAATTAGAATAAAAGTTTTACATTTTACAAGAATACATTAAAAAGACAGTATCTTTTAGAAGAAAGAAATTCTACAAGGCGTTATAAAGTTGCACAGCATAAGATGAAAAGGGAAAAAAAATGCTCTAGTGATTAGAGTGACTATATAAAACTTCTGTTGTTTGTCTATATTGTTGCACATTATCAGCCTTTATTCAATGAATTAATTCATCATAATTTGAAAAAGTTAGGTTGGAAAGCACATAGTTTTGTATCTGTTACTCAGTTTGCTTTGAGACCTTTCCAGTTCTTGTCGTCACGTATGCACACTGATTTTAAAAAAAAAAAAGAAAAAGGAAGGAGAAACTTGTTTAGGATTTGATGGCAGTTACTAATTTCAAGCCACTCACCTCATCCCTGGTTTGTAGTGTGAAGATGAAACTGAAACCAACAACTAGTCCGGATGCTGTGTAAAATATAAATTTAGCCCTGAGGAGACGTGATTTCCAAGATTAGCGTGTTTGCACATCTGATACGAATCTTGAATCTTAAACAATCTCCCCGTAAGCTGTCTGACACTAATGAAATGTCTTCTGACACGCTATGCACAACTGAACATTACGCCAACAATTTATTTTTTTTTTTTTGGCCTTTTCAAGCTTTATTAGATAGAGACAGCTGAAGAGTGACAGATAATGTGGGGCAAGAGAGAGATGGGGAATGACATGCGGGAAAGAGCCACAGGTCGGATTCAAATCCTGGGCTCCCGCAACAAGGACGGAGCGTTCACACATGGGGCGGCTGCTCTACCAACTGAGCTAAACGCCGCCCCAAGACATTACACCATTTGATAGTTGAACATGTCATTTCACCGTCACAAATCTACTCTCTCAGCCTCCACGGTTTAAATTTTTTTCTCGGTGCAAAACCCAAAGCTGGTCTGTTGGCAGGAGTTTATCGTCTGTACTTTGAAGCTCACACTTTCAATGTTACACAGCCACAAAACTTTCAATGAGTCCTCCCTGTGACAGGGCTAAACTACAAGTCAAAATCAGGCTGCAGCCATTTCTTATAATGGGCATAATTTATCGACTTTCTTCATCTCTCGTGTCTGAATCATCTGAAGTACCGAGAGGAAAACTAAACAGCACCCCGGGAATTAATCACGACATGAAGTGATTAAAGAAGAAGGGTCTAAATCAAATATTTGAAAAGTGTTATGGACTGTGGACATAACTTCAACTTAGAGTACTTCAAATTAGAGAGAAATGTCGTTGCGGCAGGATTGCCAAAAAGGCTCAGTTACGGCAAATTTTTTTTAATCATTCAAAAATCAAAAGCACATTACAGCTTCACAAAAAAAAAAAGACAGAGTTTGAAAGGCTTCCAGTATAAATAAAACAAATTTCTTGGAAAACCTGCGCAACAGCGTCCCTGCTAGAACAAAACTCATGTGCTGTAGCCTTCCCATCACAATAATTATGCAACAGGAGGTGGGATAAGGCATGCTACCCACTCATGCTATAATGATGACCACATATAGCCCTCAGCATATCCTCCAACACCTGCATAATGGACGCAGAAGCGAGGGAAGAAAAAAAAAAAACAAGCATGAAGGGGAAACACAGCTCCTGCTTTGTTTGTGTTGGTGTTGATGACGCTGGAAAAAGCAGATCAACAAAAAAAAAAAAAAAAACACAAAAAGCAAATCTCACATTTGACCAAAATCTGCCCGCAGCTGTTCATCACTGCATTGAATGCTCTCTCTCTCTCCCTCTCTCTCTCCTTTTCTCTCTCCCACGTGCACACGCGCGCACACGTTCCCCACGCAGCCGGGCGCGCACACGCAAACCTGCTCGCCAATGCAACCGCACAGGCACAGGAGCCGCTGACAGTAGCCGTGCCTGCTTGTGTGTGATCGCTGTCTGCCGCTCCGTTGGATGTTTGCGCAGAGGACACCTGCCTCCGCCGGTGACTGCACCGAACCACGCCGGAACAACCCAAATCATTTCCACCTTCAACTTTTCCTTTCTTTCTTTCTTTTTTTTTTTCTTTCGACGTGTGTCGGATTTTTTTTTGTTTTGTTCCATGCACCTGTTCCAAGACTATGTTTCCATCGTGTGAGAAAATCCCTGTAGAGAGAGGCGTTTGACTTCCAACTTGGAGCTGATGGCACGGTTATTTCTGACAGGTTTGGAAAGTTGCGCTGCGCAAGGGAGCATGGGCGCAAACTTTAAAAGCTTTTTATAATCAAGAGACCGTTTTTAGAATGAAGGCAGGTGAGTCACCCTTCGCGTGAAAGGCGCGCACAGCTCCGGGGACTCTCCAGGTACCGAAAAAGGGAAAGGCAACGGTGGAAGTCGTGATCTGTGCGGCGGATTGCGCCACGGAGGGACGGTGGGAACGGACCGATGAGACATCATGGGTAAGTAAGCGGAGGACTGTCTGATTTTGAAACCATTGAAGAGCCCGGGGAGTCTGCAAATCATCGCTGTTATTAGTTGAGCGCACTTGGGGTCCTTGCAGGAACAGTATGGCTTGATCTGGTTTAGGTTTTGTGGCGCATCTGGGAGTGTGTGGATGTTCAGAAAAATGGTCCTTTCGCGGCTTATTCCTGCGCAGTGTTTCAGAGCTGCACTTTTGCGAATATTTGCTGAGATTCAAGACCAGCATCACTCCTCGGAGGTTTTTATTCTTTATTCACGAATTTAAAAAAGATTACACTGCAGAAAGAGAGAGAGAGAGAGACAATGATGCTCTCACCTTCATGGTATGGAAGTGGTCTAAGTCCAAAATCAGAATCATTCGACGTGGACAATGAGCACAGTGAATTGGAGCTCAATTAAACCCTCATTATCGGTCAGATGACGTCCTTGTCACTGGGGCTGCAATGACAAGTTTATCCACCAACATCCCAATCTGACTTCAAATCGTCGAGATCTCAGAGAGAGGAGTCCGTTTTCTGTTGCCTCCCCCTCACCTCCCCCCACGGTCTTCCCCTTAAAAGCCCTGGCATGTTTTGACTCCGTCCTATGTCTTATACCTCCTCTTCTACTGACAGCTCTGGGGCACCTACAATCTCATCCCACACTGCCCATCACCTCCTCCATTTTACTGACAGTGGGTGCTCCAAAAGCTTAAATTCATCGCTCAGCCTCATAGACCTCACAAACCCACACTTCACTTCAGGAGCTTTTGTGTTTCCACTCGTTTTCTCTGCATGTTTTTTTTTGTTTCTTTTCTTGAGGGGGGGTAAAAGGAACTGTGGGTGTTCAGCGTCGTCACCGAATGCGCGATGAATATGATCTCGACTTTGATGCATCTGTCCAAGTTCATTTTCTTTCAGTGCAACCGTTCTTGAATATCTCCGTGAAGGACTGTTATTCACAGGAGTGCACTTAGAACAGGGCACGTTTAAATGGGAGCAGAAAGAGAGAGAGAGAGAGAGAGAGAGAGAGAGCAGTTGGAGTTGTTTTTATAGAGCTGCGTTGTGTTTCATTGTGTTCATCACGACTTCTCACTTGTTGGATCTGTTGCTGCTGTTTTGTTTCATTTTTTTTTTTTTTTTATTCTCAAATTAGCCTTAAAAAAAAAAAAAAAAAAGCTGACACAGGCTGGTAGAATGCATGCAGCCCACACATCTGTGCAGAAAGCAGTTCCCCCCATGTAATGAGCAGCTTAGTGCAACTAATGAGCACATAGGAGTGCGGTTTTAATTATGTCATCACAATTAGGCCAAAATAAGCAGTTGCATTTGTTAGGATATTGACACTTATGACTGAAATCCTCTCGATGTAGCGCTGGATTGTTTTGCTCATGCAAGGACAGATTCAACGGGCTAGAAAAGTTGATTACGCCTTCCCGGGCTGAAGTTTTCTCTAACTAGTAACAAAGTTACAACTGTTGTCCAACCAATAATCAACTAAGTATTCGATTCAGAATCGTTCAAAAGAGTGAAAAGCAGCAAATCCTGACATTTGGGAAGCAGGGAGAGGAGGATGTTTGGTTTCTGCGCTTGATAAACGACATCAACATCATTATATCGTATTTGTGGCGAAGGTTGTGAAATCTATCTTCAGACCTCCCTCCCACAGCAACAAAGCTATTCACACGGCATAAAGAAGCTACATTTTCAGTTGACATAAAGGCGGGCAGCACAGTGGAGCGTAACTCAACGGTCTCCGATCTGACTTGAACACACTAGAATTGTTTAAGCGAGAGCAATTAGGCTCGAATAATGTTCAATTTATTCAATCATCTATCGGCTTCCTAGACCAGACATGGACAGTAATTGGTCTGTGGAGTGAATTCTTTGAAATCTAAGTTAAACTTCCTTGAAAAGAAAAGAAAAGTAACCCACGGACACAATGTTCTCATTCAGCTTCTTCGTATAATAATGCAGATGATTGTAAGAATCAGTGTTATTCACAGGTTGGTAATTGGCGTAGACCCACTAACAGTCCCTGCTGCTTTAAGTCTATTGTACAGTCTTGGACAATAGATGAGGATCTACTCTCTCAGCTCTATAGATTCATTATAATAGTCAAACTACAAAGTTTTAATTAGATCAACAGCTGGAAGACAAGCCCTCTCTATCCTGAAGCAGTGACACAAAATGGTGCTGCAGACTGGTTCGTTTTCAGGAGCCCCGAACGATAAAGAAGGATCCTGCATGTGTTTGGAAAGAAGAAGAAAAAAAAAAAAGAAGAAACATCAGCTAAACCTTGAACCAGACGAAATGGCTGCAGCTGTAGCTCCTTTTAAAATAGCTGCAGCCATCAATAAGGATTATTCTATCAATGCGAGGCGTGTTTCCTCATCCTCAGCCTGACTGAAAGTCCCCATCAGGCACTTTCTGCAGCAGTTTAGTAATATTAACTTCACCGTGACCCACACACGCCATCAACCCGTCATAACTCAGCACGGCACCCTAGAACTCTTTCACTGTACCTCGCGGTCATTCACTTTAGCTTGAGAGTGCCGGTCTCTTTTGCATGGCAACTTTTCTTCCGAGATTGCACTGTTCTTCTTCTACTTTGCCAATTTAAAAAAAAAAAAAATCTTGAAATTCTGAAATAACTGTGAAAGATGTCCCCAAACAATGTGTCCAGCAGACTGAACTTGTGCAGTGAAATATGGGCAGAGGTGCCAAACTTAGAACAAAATCTGGCAGTAAGCACTGGGAGCCGAGCTTGCACAAAAGAAAAAGACTGTGATAATGTATTATGTATTTTGTATGTGACTGAAGCTACAACCTTATTTTCTTGACTATTTCTTGTGATGTATTTATGTACTCCAGCCTAGAATATGGCAGAAATAGAATATAATCTTCATAAGTATGTTTTAATTAGTGTATAATCACCTTAAGATAAGAAGCATTATGTTTTTGCTACTTTAGAATGAGCCATTTATATCTACAGACGCTGCAGGTCCTCTTTCATGGAATCCGCCATGTTGCACTACAGTAGCCCAGAATAGACAAACCAAACAGGAGGTTTGACATTTTTCACTTATTTAATGGCAGCAGCCATTTGTCCTTCACACTTTGAAAGGGAGGGTGAGTGGAGGGGGCTTTCAATTCAGAACAACACAGCCAGATGCCTCCTCCTGTATAAATCCTACACAATGATACTTAAAGTTTAGGTCACTAAAACTACTTGGTTAAGGTTTAGAAAAGAAACCAGCAATGCGTGTTGCAAGAGATGAACTGTGGATTCTGATGTCACATTATAACAAGGCGACACACTTGTACAACTCAATAGACTATTATTAATTATTCCCAGACTCCACAAGAGCTCACAAAAACAGCAAGTGTTTAAATTGAGATAAAATGTATTTATTTTGTTTCTATTCCATTAAATAGCCAGCAGTCACTGTTTGTGCGGGTATCATTTGATCATATTTAATTAACAGTGGCTTATAAACAACCCTACAACTGTCATCAAATATTGTTAAATCCTAATTGGTGCAAACCATCACCTTTTTCCAACACAGCCCCGCCCATTTTAAACCAGCAAGTAAGCTTGGGCATAAAGGGAGTCTCTTATGTGAAATAACCTACGCTGTTCTAACTTTGGCAGAACAAATGTGAGTTACTGTAGCAGCTCATAGCTCATAATAAAAAGCTGATTTAGAAATTAGGTCTGCAGGGCCTTTAAACAAATGACCATTGCTTTCATTTTTTCTGATGAGGACAGCCTCTTTGTCTGCAGCCCCAGAAGGGACACGGAGAAAAATCTAGATAGGAAAGAAAAAAAAAAAAAAAATCTAATTATGCATTCTCTCATACTGAGTCTAAACACACAGGTTCATAACTTCCAGGTCACTTTGACGGAATAAGTGACAGCAAAACAAAGCGACATTTTTGGTATGAATCATATTAGGAAGAATATTTAGATATGGATGATGCTTTTATTCTGAAGGATTCCTGTCAGCGCCACAGAACTAATGTAAAGGCTATTTAAAATGAAGGAGACAAGCACACTACAGTCGATTTCTTGAGGCAAAATGAGCCGGTTACAGAATATACAGCAGCAATAATTAAATCGACTGTGATACACATTGGGATTGACTAATCACTGCCACAAAGAGCTGAATTCTGATTACAAATAAATATTGCTTTTTGCACTCCTCGACGAGTTTGCTTTTGACCTTTACTGATTGCCAGCGTAGCACACACACACACACACACACACACACACTCATCATCTGTGATGTCAATCCCTCAGCCTTTACACCAGGCTCGCCTCACAGTGGCCAGCTTAAACATCTTGGGGTGTGCTGATCTTTTGACATCGGCACTCATATCGATCAATGCAGCTCTCTGCCTCTCTGCGCAGATTTCTAAACCAATAACTCGTCTGTGTGCATGCATGCGGGTGTGTTTGTGTGTGTGTGTGTAGGTCCACAGGAAAGCCAGTGTCAGTCAAGTTCCTGATATGTGGGATACTATGGGCCTGTTTTAGCTGTCAATTTCAGACAGGCTGAGCCTGGATATTAAGCACTGTGGGTGTCAAGGTTGAAGACTGTTAGTGATATGGCTGATTACCGGGTGCAATTACTAGAGTAGCAAATTATCATGCAGTTCACTGCTGCATGAGATGCTGTATATGATGTAAGATTATTACTATTAAGAATAATATAAGAACTAAAAGTCAGTCTTTGACTTCTGTATATGTTTGTACTATAATAATATAATGTATAGTGTCTGCTGTGTTTAAATCATTTTTAGGGGACAAAATCATGAAGTTTTTTTTTTTATATATATATATCTTTAAGACCAGGAACAAAGCCAGTGTCTAAGAAAGATAAGGAGTGCACTAGCTGGATAAAGAAAAAAAAAAAAAGGTAAAAATATAATCTGCACACTTTTAATAACTCTAGTTTTTACTGTTTTCTCTATCTATCATCCTTTTGTGGACATCCAGCCCAGACATCCCATCAGATCAAAACATCGCAGCGATAAATAAAAGATTTTGCTGTTGTTGTTTTTAAAAGATGATTTGGCACTTTTATTGACTATTTTAGATAGCAGTATCTGGAGAGTGACAGGAAAGCGGGGAGAGGGAGAGAGAGAGGGGGGATGCAACTCAGGTTTGAATCAGTAGGACGGGAACATCCATCTAATGTGAATATAAAACAGCGCGCCGATTCCACATTTGATGTTGCGCTTATGCTTGTCTGCTAAAAGAGGTGGTGTGACGGCGCTCTTAAAACAGTAGGCTACACAAGTGCGCTAAAACCGATGTACGATTACTGAGTATTCATGAGGCTCAAAGTCGCTGAAATATCAAGGAGCAGTATGGCTTAGAGAAAGCTGCAGGCGCTGAATGGTTTGGCTGAAGCGCCTCTAAAAAGTCACTTTTCCAAAGGGACTTCCATTCACCATGTCTCATTAAGGCTGCCTTTTTCTGCAGTGAGCGGTTTCATTGCCCCCGAAAAAAAAACCCTGCTAGTCTGAAAATGTTGATGTTCGAAATAACTGATTAGCTTTTTAAAAAGGTCCCTCCTTGACAATTATTTTAAACCTTGAGCAAGCAGACAGCGGTTTCTACAAATAAGTTGGATTAGGCAGTGATTCCTATGAGGCAGCTGTTGACTTCTAGCATTTCATGTGGTGCAGCTTCACGCAAAACACAGCATTTATATTAGTAGGCCAAAACTATTAGTTGATTGGTCAACAGAAAAATAATAGATCTTTTTCTCTTACCTGTCATGCATCATTGTATAATACGTGGAACTGAATATCTTGAGTCATGTCACCTTAAGTTCTGGGAAATAACAATTTTCTGACAACTAATTAAAAATGAAGTGAGTTGAAAATAATAAACTGGTTGAAGCCAGTTAGTTAATTTGGTTTTCTTGAAGCATGCATACCTAATAATACATTCATGACATGTACAATTAGGGAGGCTTTATCCTCTCTATGCTAACATAGCATTTAAAAATACCTGTAATTAATTTACTCATGTGTTACACCTGCCACTTTTCCCAATATTTCCATATTCTCTGTGGGTTTTGGAAACTTTTCCTGTCATCTTTCCCCTAGAGCTGCCAGCCATACTGTTGTTAAGATAGCTAATTATAATAGTATAATAGTCATAATAGTAGGTATGGACAACTTAGAGTCACCAATTAAACTATTAACTCCTAGGTTAATTGGTGATAGTTACCTTATTTTATCGGTTACACTTCACTCGAGCTCAGAACTCTTCACAGCTGCACTGTTGCCGTCTTTACCTCAGGAATACTGCAACCGTCATTTGAGGTGCCCAGTTATACTGCGAGGTTACTAAAAGTTAATCCACACCCGACAACCAATCAAAACTGAGAATTTACAGCGGCCGTTGTATAAATGACAGTGACAAACACATCGGTCAATAGACCTGCAAAGCTTTGCTGCACTTGCAGCGAGAAGTTGATGAACGTTACAGGCAGTTTCTTTTGTCAGTGAATAAGAATTGTATAGCATATATTGTATGTTGCTAATTCCATTGATCTAGAATGTTAATGCTAAGACTTAGCAAATCAATACACCTAATCATGGCATTAGGTCTTTAAGTGGTAATAATTCAGGCCTTTCTCGTTCTCCTATAAAGCGGCCAGCAGGCAAAGCTAAGGCAATCTGTCTGTCTTCATCCCCCTGTTTCACTGTTATGCTTGAGTAGGTCATGGACTCACTAGACCTCACTCACTACATCGCTCACACATCCAGACAGAATAACTGAGCTAACAAAACGGACTACTCATTTCATTCCAAATTTAAATGGATGCTGCTCCATTTAAGCCGTATTTTGCCATTACAGGGTGTGATATTAACAAGCCACGCTCAATTTTTCCCCATATATCTTATTCCTCTTGTACTGTTCAGCGTGCAGTTCGGACTGACTGTTCCTCCTATCTCTGCATGTGCGCGCAGCTCCAGTAGTAGTAAAATAAGCTTTTATCATAAATCAGCCAGTTTATACTGCTTCATGCTTTTGCTGCGAGTTGAAATTACAGCTGACTCCAATTTCCAAATTAATGGGCATAAAATAATGGGTTTTAAGTGTGTAAAAGGTACTTCATTTCAATATTGTAATGCCACTGTGTCCAATTAATCACAGTTGCATGATGGGCCCCATGACTGGTAATATGTCACATAGTTCCGTGCCCTAAGAGTATTTTTAATTTTACGTGCCTTAAATCTGAGTGAACACACTCAATAATGTAATATATCACACATGCTGTAGTGGCCTAGAATTTTGCTTGCCTAAGCTCCATCACACATCACACACTTTTAAAACCCTTGGCTCCTGTGTCAGGAGAGGAGAGGCAGGAGGTGGGGTTGGAGGAAATTACAAGTCCGTATCTGATGTCGGGTTTTCTGAAAATGATATAACGTTGTACACAATACAGCCTCTGTCTTTCCCTTAGAAGGCATCATGTTAACATTTTATACATTCTGGAAGAAGACGTGGGCTGGGGGTGGTGGTAGGGGGCATCTACATCTACATAATCAAGTACAGCATCGCATAGTACATAATATCTTAAGTAAAAGTAAAGCTAAAAATATGGTAGCATGTACACAATAAATCCATATCTAAAATGTTCATTATACATTTGCTTGTCAGCCAATAACCTTGAAAAGCCGACATATAGAAACCTTTCCCTTTAATGTGTATAACCTGTGGTACAGTAAACCATTTAATAAGAAATATAATAGATATATTTTGTTTTCTTGCGCACTTCTCATTTCTTTGAAGTGCCCCAGTGTACGGCCTTAGCACCGTTGGCCAACCCACTTGGGCACTCTGGGTAATAGCCTTTGCATCAGTGCTCAGAGCAACGTGCATTCAAATGAAATATCAACTTGTCGCACCGCCAAGGAGGACGACAGCCCCGGCCTGCCAGAATCCACTCTATCCTCGAGGGGAGGGAGCAATCTCACTTTTATGGGATTTCAAAAAGGTTGCCTTTGGAACGTGACTGTAGGTGAGGTAATTGGGGGAAAGATATATTTTAGGACATTTATTTAACTTTTGCTGTTTTGTGCATTCGCGAGCTCATTTTAGCTGACATTTAATATGAACGCTTGAGTCTTTTTTTTTTTTTTTGGCCTTCTCAAGCTTTTTACTTTTGATAGAGACGGCTGAAGAGAGAGATAGTGAATGACATGCAGCAAAGGGCCGCAGGTCGGATTCAAACCCAGCGCCACTGCTGAGCCTTTGTGCTCTACCAGCTGAGCTAATCGACACCCCCACTTGAGTCTGACTTCAGCAAACTACTCCTAGTTGAGCCCAGAGGGACACTGGAGCACAGAGCCTCTTCTTTAATTGATATTTATTGGCTGCAGTCACATCTTTATCGGATGTAAATTGCACTGAAACATTATTGTGTGCAGGGACACAATAAAAGAAAAGGCCACGTGCTCCAGTTTGCTTTGAGGCACAACTACCCATCTTGTTCTCTAAGTGCACCGTTAGGCTGGCAGGGTTGCAATACGCTGCGTTTTACTGTACCAGCACAGTTTTTAATTTAAAGCAACTTAAAAACTCAAGGTTTTACTGATGCAGAATGGTATTAATAAAGCCTTAAAATAAAAGTTGAAGGGGAGCTCTGCCAATTTTAGGCTTCAGAGTCTGTTCATAGATCTTGGGAAATAATACAGCATATGTGACAAAAGTTGCATAAATCCATTTGTGGCTCCAGAGGGAAATGAGATGGGAGAAGAATGTTTGAAATAATGAAACCTGATACCTGGTTGTGTTGCATTGATGGCTATATTTTATATACTAACTACCCACTATAAGACAATCTTTCAAGCAATCCTGCAATACAAGACTGATGCAGGACTCTTGTAATACAGGATTTAATCAAGGTTTTCATAATGCAGTTTTAACCCCAGATTCTATTTAAATCAGGCCATCAAAATTCTGGGCTCGTATTTAGCTGAGGAATAACCAGAGATAGAGTTTTTTGAAGATGGCAGCAAACCTTTGTTGTGTGTTATAGTTGGATTGGATCTTCTGCAGAAAGAAATACAGATAATGTTGGCTCAATCTACTGAAATTCTGTGATAAAATATATATATATGGAGCAGTAAGACTGGCAGCCTAACGCAGACCCAATTCACTGCCATTCATGCCGAAATGGACAAAAAACTTAAAAGACTTGGTGTTAGTTGTTAGGATGAATGCTTGTTTGTATTGTTGCTAATACCAGTTGCTCAAACCTCTAAGATATAACTTCTAAGAGATCTGAAATCCCACAAACCCTCTGGCAGTGATTGGTCATGCTCTACTAAGAACAGAGAGCCAGGTAAACAGATGTGTGCAGCTTACCACATGAGATCAAATCTCTTCTGAACAGATAGCAGTAGCTCTCTGAACTATAGCTGGCATTTTATTATGGTTCTGTGCCAGCAACAGCCGTGGCCGGAGGCATTTTGTTTCCCGCCTTGTCCATACGTCCACGATTTCTCCGGGACAGCTTCAGACTTTGCACAAATGTTCATTTTGACCCATGGTGGAACTGATTTGTCACATCACATTTTGTCTATATCTCAATAATTCAAAGGCTAATTATGATAAAATATCAAACAAATGTCTGAAAGGATAAAATTATGTCATCCAAATGGTCGAAGGTTAATTTCACTGTTCTGCAAAAACACTATTCCGGCCATTATTTCTTTGTAGACTGCTGACCTCTAAAGCCTTGATGACACCAGCCTAGCACAAATAAGAGACTCACCACAAAGAACAGAGCACTGGCAATTACTGACTGATAGAAGATCTGCAGGAGCCTGTCTCTTATAATGTGTTTATTCATGTTCTTTGCTGTCACATAGAAATAACTGATTGCAGGAGGATACAAGCACAGCAGTTTTAACAGTGTTTGATCTATAAATCAGGTAAAATGTTTGTGCTGCTGTGTATACGTGTTGCCGTCCTTACCAAACGATTTGCATAAATATATACAAGGCTTAAACTGATTGATTGTAAGATTGCTTCATGGACAGATTTCACGATCAGCAGATGGATTTATTGCTACTGTAGCTTAGCTTTTGTCAAGCTAAAATCACGCATCTGCCATCATAATATCCTGTAGTTGGTTAGTTTGCTTTCAAAGGACCACACTGGAGTCCATTTTGAAGCGGACAGAGACCACTCTTTCCAAGTGGTCTGGTTAATTCAAGTTCAACACTCTCAACATCATGTCATCATGTGTTTTCCTGTCAAAATGACATACAATTATACATTAAAGGTACAAATGATCGGATAACAAATAATTGTTTGTCATTTTGATTACACGACCTTTTCAGTAATCGTGATTTAATAGACACTGTTTGCTTTCTAATGTAACATTTCAGCTTCTTAAATAATAATGTCAATTGTGACTGAACAAAGTGTAGCATGTGTAATGTGAAGTTAATATATGCATGTGCCTGCTGTCGGGGATCTTTGCGCTTATGTTTTCGCTTCATATTTCCTCTTTGCATCTTAACAGAGTCTATCAAGATGCTTTGATTTACTCCAATTTGTCTTAGAAATGTTGGTATCTGCCAAGAATCTCAGGTCACCTTGCAAGTGACGTCTGAAATGAAATTTCAACCAGGTGCACTTCCCATAAATGTTGCTGCAGTGGCTCTACAGGTCGTGCTAACTTGCTCTCACAGCTTCTGTCCTCGATGGCACTCCACATCTGAATGAGGTGGAAAAGACTCGCTACAGAGAATAGGACCTGTTGTTGTCAGACTTGGAAAATAGATGCGTTCTCAGATGAGACTGAATTCGCACCCTTTCATCCAGGAGACTTTCCACAAAATCAACTTTGAAAAGACCATGGTGTGCTGGACCAAGCAATCAGCAGTATTTTAAAAAAAAGCGGCATCTTGGGGTGGCGTTCCAGTCAACTAGCAAAGGAATGAGCCACAACTGGAGTCTCGATCATACCATGGTAGTGTTAGCTAATGAAAACAGTCTATCTCAGTTAATTTTTGCAATTCATAAACTTTAAGGTACTTTTTTGCTTTGTTGCTTCCTCTAAAAAATGGCCATTTCAGGCAGCTGCTTTCAGTCAGACTTAGATACAAGTGCATGAAATGATTTGTGAAAAAAATTTGATCTATTTGGAAAGCTTGCCCTGATATAATGTGTGTTGTTTAGGGAGGTCCTCCCTTCAACAGAGGTGACACATGCAAAGTTGGCATGACCAACAGAACCATAACAGCTACATGATTCTTACAGCATGTGATGCATGAAAAAAAAGGAAAACACGAGTGATGCAATGCAAGCAATGCAGAATACCTCATTTAATTGCTGGATAATCACTAATTATAAGTTCATTCTGCTCTGAAAAGCCTCCCACCAGAGCCCGGTGTACACATGTCCAGTGGGTTTTTATTCCTCTCCTGTCTTCACAGAAATGCATGCTGAACCAGTGTGTGCTAATTAAAGATTCTGTCATAGACTTCAATGAGCCAGTGGCTGAGTACAGCCTGGAGTTTTCTACCATATAAAATATGTATGAATCCCCCTCTCAGATTTTTATTGGGGGCGCAAGCAAGATCCCAAATGTAGTTTTAGTGATACGACAGTGAGGTTTCCCTTAGGGGTTCACAACAGACCCTTCTAAATGCTCCAATGGGATTATCGTTTAGGGAAAGCTGATGAGTGTGTAGAGTACCGTGGATGCTTGGCCACTTCACACCTAATGGATACCGAGTACCTAATGGAGGTGATGGAAGTGGCGGTGCATCTATCGCTTGAAGGACTCTGATTTATAGCGCACATTTTCACGTACTGTGTAGTTTTACTCATGCTCATCTACTGACTGTCATTAAACCTTCCTACTTCTTTACCTTTTGATTGTATGCTGGCGTATTCCTGAAAATCCAGATAATTTCTGCATTCTTTCTCTACTGTGTATGCTTTCTTCATAAAGCATTAAGTTTAGCACAGCACGATGGTTGATTGTGCTGTCTGGTTGTTCTGGCACTTCCTACTAAAACTGCTACTCTTCATTAAAAGAAATCTCTATGGCGTCTATCGCTACGTATTGATGGGGACATGCGTGAATCATTTCTTGACACTGTGTACCATTAAAATCACAAATTTAGGGGATTGTGCAGCTTTGGCTGACTTATGTGCTCTTTGAGTGTTTTAGTAGTCACGTTAATGACTGTAATTAGAGCAGATCAATTAAGATTTTGCAATTGCACAGACATAATTCACGTTGTGCAGTAGCAAGGAACTCACCATTAGGATACCACATAGAATTTCCAATTCCAATTAATGTGAACTGTCACAAACCAAGTTATACAGTATATCAACCCGTGAATTTTACTTCCTGTTCCACCCCCAGCTTTTGCACCATGGAAGAAACATCAGTGGCAAAGGACTAACATTTGAAAATGAAACGTGAAATTAAATTACTAGTAAAATACAATTTTCAAAATATAAAAGTACATTTTTTTTGTGCTTGTTCTTGTTTGGCAATTTTATGGCTCTAAACAAACCTGACGGTATCGAGGTGCAGCTGACGGGTAACTTGTGATTAATGCAGGTCGCGTGGGGCAGTGCATGTTGGCTACCAATTTTAGCATGAAATTGTCACAGGGCTGTATGACACTCCCCAGGTTGTGGTATAACGATGCAAAATAATGTGCTCTGCACACGGTAGACTGCCAGACAAGTGAGGAATCTTCCACTGTTTTTTCCCGTTTTGTTTGTTTGTTTGTTTGTTTACAGTCTACAACAGCTTGAAAAATGACAACTAAATAAAAGTTATTTTCAGTACATAAAATACTTATATCCTAGAGCTTTGCTGTGTATTAAAGATAAGATTAATATGACAGATGTCACACAACACTGTAAATGTTTCTAAATCTGAATAAAAACTGCACAATGTGCAAATTTAGGAACTTGCGTCATCAATTCATGCAATTGTGCATTATTATAATCTCCCTTAATCTGTTTCTCTTTAGTAGTCTCTGGCTATCTGTCCACACACTACTAGAAATCCCGACATACTTGTGTATGTATACCGAGTTGCACATTTTACCATTAATTTGATGCATTTCTGTTTTTGTATTCATGTCATTCTCTTGCTGTCCTCATGTAAACTTTGTCCAAAGTCAAAGCAGTAACTTCTTATGCATATACAAAACAAATCACAACATTTGATGTGTGTGTGTGTGTGTGTTCTCTTGTACTTTCATTTTTGTGAGGGCCAATTTGAGTGTTAGACCTTGAGAGCGAGGACATTTTCAGAAAGTGAGTACACATTGCCCAGTCCACTTCTGTGAAGGGCTGTGTGGGGGTTAAAGCAACATTGCATAGAAATTAGTGTTTGTTTTTTTGCAATTTTGTGCCCCCATTTTCAGATTGTAATATCACTCAGTCATAAATATGGAGAGTTGTCCACATGTATTTGTTATGATAATATTACTTCAAAAACTAGCGAGTTTACAGCTTTGCTAACAGCTAAATATAAAGGAAGTGCAACAACACAAGACATAGCAGCCAGTTTATATTAGCTACTTGTCCAACAGCAAGAAGCCCAGCTCAGTGTCTGTCTTTCATCCTTTTATTTCACAAAGCTCTTGCCATCAACTACAGTAAAAGATCTTCCCAGATCTACTCTTGCTTGGCCACTCTCTAGTTTTTTTTCTTCTTTGCTTCCTCGATCAACATTTTCTTGGATCTCTTAGGGCTTGGCAGCCTCTATGGGCACGGCAAAGGCTGTTACATTGCCCACTTGGTCAGCTCCTGTTCTGACACGACACTGGCTACTCTCCCCATCAACAAGGACCCACGCACCAGGCGTGAAAACTATTCCTTAAATCCTATTTTCTGTTGGTCCAGTGGTGGCCGGATAACAAACTGAGTTAACATTAGCAGCAATTATCGTTTGCTGCAGTTCACTGCCCTCAGCAAACTGTAAATTACAGAGTGAGATGTAGCCAAGGACATCACACAAAAGCAACATGTGTACAACTATGTATATAGTGCAAGAACAGGTTTACTGGCTCGGCTTAGAAATGGCAGAGACACCAGTTGCCTGAAGTCAGTGTAGCATCAAAATGATTTAAAATCTGTTATTGTAAGGGACAAAAGTTACAAAATGCTGCTTTGCAATTTGTTTTATTGGCTGAGGTTAGGATAAGGGTTTTAGGATCAAACGTAGTGATGGCTATGGTTAGGAGCTGGGGAATGCATTGTGTCAGAGAGAGTCCTCACAAGTGCAGTGGTACAAATAGGTGTGTTGTACAAGTAGTGAACTCCTTCCAAGACCGATCCAGATTCGTGGGCAGCTTTTCATAAGTTATACTTATAGTATGCATGAATTAATGCCAATGTTTAATGAAAAGGAATATGATTTCCTTGTTCCGTCAATGTGTTTTCTCAAATTGGCAACCCATATGTAATAGAGGACATAGGTGACGGTTTATTTTTTTATTGGTATTACATACCGTATGTGCCTGAAAGCATGTCATATTGTTGTTCACAAGTCCTGTTTTATTCTATGTATTTTCGAACTCTAACTTAAGAAAATTATTTCTCTCTCTCTCTCTCTCAACTATAAACATGCAATCATAATCTTAGCAATTCAACAAATAATAGTTCTGCCAGCACTCAAATTTTAAAGGCCATATGCGGGCAGCCTCTGAAATGTATACATATATCTATATCTATCTAGGAATTACATCTTGTGTCATCTATTGCTTTATACTTCTCCACAATGCTGCTTGTCATCGCTATCTTCACCCATTTTCTACTAAGAAGCACTGCCATCCCAGCCTGTCCAAACAAAATTAACACCCTTCTTCCCAGGATTCTTTTGTGCTAGCTCCTCATCGTTAATTGTCAAATCTGAAGCTCTTAACTGCAAAGCACCGTCTGCAAAACAGAGCAAGAGCATGTGCCTGAGGGGACATAAAAGTCACTTGAAAGCAGTGTTGTCCTGTGATTTGAACATCCTTTGCCTGAGCATTACTTAGAGTGAAACCAAATGAGAGCCCTGGGTCAAGGATGTGTCCCTTGACATATAGTGCAGTCACAATGTATTAGAACAGTGACACATCTTTCAACATGTTGGCTCTGTACTGCAGGATGTAGAATTTCAAATCAAGCAAGGCTATAAGGTTAAAGGGCAAACTGTCAGCTTTAATTTAAAAGTGCTTACATCAGGCGACCGACTTGGACAGTGAAGAACATTACACTCTGGCCATAAAAAAATTTGATTGCCTCACCTTGAGGATCATTGTCCAGCTAAGTTGTTCCGCAGTTGTAGGTGACAAAAAAGGTGACATGAGTCCTGAATAGTTTTCAATATAGGTTCCATCAACAATGACAAATAAATATATATATTTTTAGATGTATTTTTAGATTTAGATGACATAACGTCCATAACAAGGATACCTTGATAGTACAAGATGTATCATACAAAGTGAGACCAGGTAGTTTCAGGGTGAATTGTGAGTGTAAGGGCATGGTATCCTTCAAACCTTACATCAGAAGGAATTTTATATTTCTTCAATTTTAGTGGAAGAATCTGTAAAAATCTGTTTAAAAGTCAGAATTTTACCCTTGAAGGATTTTGAGACTATGACATTGCCATTACCCCAGTTATTTTTCACTGTATATTGAACACTTATGGATGGTGAAAGGTGAGGTCTAGTTTGTCTTAGGAAAATGAAACGGAAAGGACTGACTACTATGCAAGGACAAGGAGAGTAGGAAATATAAGACTATAACTCACTCTGAAAGATTTATTTTCCTTTGAAAGGACACTTGCAAATCTTTCTTTTTTTTCACAATTAAGCAGTAACTCTCCTGGTATCTTAACCCAGAACAGATGGGTAGAATGTTTTCCCAGATGTTCATCTGTAATCATCAATATTAATCTTTAAGGCGATTATTGTTGGATTGTAGGGATTTTTGTTGCAGTTGCTTAATAAAAAAGTACCTGTATTGAAGGAACAGGAAACAATTCAATTCAGTAAAGTCTTTAAATTCCTCTCTTCCGTGTCTCTTCTTATATCCCCTTCCAGGTTCATTGCTGTGTGATGGACGACTGGCACACCTCCTCTTTCCTCTCCTGCTCCTCTTGCGGGCTCCCCTGATGTTCAGCTTTGGTGAGCGCACCTGCCCCAATAGCTGCCGATGTGAGGGGAAAACTGTCCATTGTGATTCAGCTGGCTTCTTAGAGGTTCCTGAAAATGTCTCAGTAGGCTGCCAAGGCCTCTCTTTGCGCTACAATGACCTGCACACCTTGCTGCCATATCAGTTTGCTCACCTCAGTCAGCTTCTCTGGATATACTTGGACCACAATCAGATTTCAGCTGTTGACAGTCGAGCGTTCCAGGGGGTCCGCAGGCTTAAAGAGTTAATTCTGAGCTCCAACAGGATCACATCCCTGCACAATTCAACATTCCACGGAATTCCCAATCTTCGCAGCTTGGACTTGTCCTACAACAAATTGGAAATCCTGCAGCCAGGTCAGTTCCATGGCTTACGAAAACTACAAAACCTACACCTACGCTCAAACGGTCTCTCCAACATCCCAATTCGAGCATTTCTGGAGTGCCGAAGTTTGGAGTTTCTGGATTTGGGCTACAATCGAATCAAGGCTCTTACCCGCACCACCTTTTTAGGGCTACAGAAGCTAATGGAGTTACATCTGGAACACAACCAGTTCTCACGGATCAACTTTTTTCTGTTTCCACGCTTAGCAAACCTGAGATCCCTCTATCTGCAGTGGAATCGCATTAGGGTGGTCAACCAGGGCCTTCCGTGGACTTGGTATACACTGCAGAAACTCGATCTGTCTGGAAATGAAATTCAGACCCTGGACCCAGCTGTGTTTCACTGTTTGCCGAACCTTCAAGTCCTCAACCTGGAATCCAACAAACTGTCCAATGTGTCTCAGGAGGCAGTGTCAGCATGGATTTCACTGACCTCCATCAGCCTTGCTGGGAACATGTGGGATTGTGGAACTGGCATATGCCCACTTGTGGCTTGGTTGAGGAATTTTCGGGGTAGTAAAGACACCACTATGATATGCAGCAGCCCAAAGTATCTCCAGGGAGAAAAAATTATGGAAGCCACAAGGAACCATGGTATTTGTGAGGAAACTGATTATGTTCTGACGGAAACACCCTCACCAATGTCTGAGCTCATCTCTGAGGCCACAGCTGAACCAACCTATGCCCCTACTAGTGGCTCTCCACCTATGCCACCAACCAGCACCTTTGGTCCTCCCCCACCATTCAGACCTCGACCTATTCCTCATCCTACCTTGCCAGGGCATATGAGCAAAGACCCAAGAGACTCAGTCGCTCGTACTCGACCCACTGTTGTACCACCCCCAGATATGGAGCACATGACTCTGCACAAAGTGGTGGTGGGCAGCGTGGCACTCTTCTTCAGCATGTCCCTACTCTTGACAATTATCTATGTGCTGTGGCGACGCTATCCTGGCGCAACCAGGTTGCTGCAGCAGCGATCCATGGTGGGGCGGAAGCGCCGCAAAAAGAGTCCAGAACCAGAGCAGAACCTGAGCTCCCAGCTGCAAGAGTATTACATGAGCTACAACCCTGCTGCCACACCAGAGGCATTGGAGGTGCTAGGCAATGGCACTGGTTCCTGCACTTGCACAATTTCTAGCTCCAGGGAGTGTGAGGTATGACCCATCGCATCAGCCTAAAAATAAAAACTCAAAATCAAAATGCAAAGGCTCAACCGAGAGGTAAATCCTTTATCAAGTATGCCATGTAAAAAACAGTGTTAAGTACCCTTGATTCTTCGTATATATCACATGCTTGACTCCAAATGTCAGCTGTCTCCAATTATTCAGGTTTTCCTTTTAAAACATGAAAATAGAAGATAACTAATCTGGAAATGCATGGAAATACATGGAAATGTACTAGTAATAATGCAATACTGAATTTTGTGTTATTCCAGGTTAATTGTGTGTGGCTAAACATCAAAATTTTCTTTTGCAAATGTTTTTCATGGTATATCAACTTTAAGGGACAAAGAATAATTGGACACTAACAGTTTTGCAGTCGTCACTGCATCTGCATGGCATGACTCTGTTTTTAAGCAATTTGTTTGGAGTATATGTCTATAGAGATGGGAAGCACTGGCACATAAATGTGCAACTTATATTTGTAGGAGTTTCTGTTTTGTTCGGTTTTAATTCAAACTTCCAGATTGCCATAACTCTATCCAGTTGGTGAGATTCAGCATTATTAATTTGTGCAAAATTATGAGCAATGGTGGCTTAAGTGCCCTGGTATTAAGTGGGATTTGACAGTTTTTGCTATTACATGACACAGTGAGAGGAGTTGCTTGATAGGTTTTTATTAGCACTCAAAAAGTTGAACATCCTTTACTTGTAACTAAAGCCCTTCAATGTTTCTCAAGAACAGTGCAATGAGTGGGGATATCTTTGGTACCCTACACACAGGCAAGGTATTACGGTTATCCCAAAGCTTTAATATGAGATATGGAATAAGCGATATGGCTTTAATGTGGATCCCTCCACTGTGATCAGAGGTATATTAAACCATGGTAATTAAAACTGCAGGACGTCTTTGATCTCAAGAAGCATGCTGTCAATATTATTATTGCTAACCCAGTTTTAACACCAAACACTCAAGTTTGTGCTGATGAAAGCCATTGTTTTGAGTGCTTTGATTTTTTGCTTGTTTATGTAGACAAGATAAAAAAAATTAAATTTTGACCCTCACATTCTGGTATTGACAGACATTTTGTCACTATATATTGTCCCTCTATGAACTCCACTTATACAGTTCTACTCCACAATCATACTGGGCATTGAGTAAGCAGAAAATGAATATGATTATTTCCATTCAAAAATAGTCTGCATTATCTACAGTGTGTTAACTGCTTTAAAAAACAAAACAAAACAAAAAACAAACATTTTAAACAAAATGTATTTTTGTGTATATTTTAAATACAGATGTATATATTAGATATGTCCCAAACCTGTTTTGGGACAGGTTATGTTTAGTCAGTTTGAAGCTGCTGTCATGGTCTATGCTAAATATAATAGCATGTCATAGGCAAATTCAAATCATGGCATGTCAGTTTATGTTGGGACCTAAAAAAGCTTAGGCAGTGGAATGTACAGTCCTGTGCCTCCTTTGTTAGTCATACATGTGCACCAACACGCAGTTTGACTGCAGTTAGCTACAAAAGAAAAGTTCTGATGTTTGCCATTTCAAGTGGTTCTGGAGCATTTAGCATTAGTGTATTGTCTCTCTCAGCATAACCGTAATCCAATTCTCATCATCTCCAAGAACAACTTGTCCTGTTCAACATCACTGATGGGTGTCTACAGTAGTTTGTTGTGTTTCTGTTGCTTATTTCAGGCATTTAATAATTGAGAAGCTGCTGTGAGCCTCGTTTAGTTTGATGAAAGTGCCATCTTGCTGGCCGGAACAGCTGCCTGTGCCTTTCAATATGGCCCTGTGCAGAGCCAGCAGTCCCGGTGGATGGCAATGTAGAAAAACAAAAGCCAACGCAACACATTTACCCTGCTGTGGCTTGGATTCAGTGAGGTATTGTCAAGCCTGACAGAGAATGGTGTCAGAGCCCAGCAGGATACAGTCGACTGTCTCTTTCACTTTAGTCCTAAAGGTTTTGGGGGCTGGAAATTTCAAACTTAAAATCCCCCACAATCCCAGACAGGTGTTATCATTTACTCTGGCTGATTAGACTTCTGCCAGGCTGAAGTTGGATACAGCTATGCTGGGAGTTTGCTGAGATCACCAAAATCCATTCACTAATGCCACATTTACATCATATTGTACAGAATGTAAATGTGAGCAGTTGAATGGGAAAATTTATACAGTTCAGGTTGTCTTGAGTAGGAGTTATTAGGATTTTCTGACAGCTACATTCCTACTTGGAGAAAAGTACCACGGTGCTCCGCAAAATGACTGTAAACCCAGGAGTTCTCGCAAATCCTATACTGCCACTAATCCAATCATCTAATTTTCAACAGTACAGTATTCAAATAGCAAGAACTGCAATTGTTCAGTTCTCTAATGAAGTAATGCATAATTCCTGGCCCATGCTGCAGAAAAATAGGGCACAGCATTTCACATCCTCCCACCCTTGATGGGATGACACTCTTCGAGATAGTTCAGTCAGACACATAGTAAAGATTACACGTTTTGCAAATGTATGAATAAAAATATAATGTATAGCAAACTTTCCATATAATACAATACCAACTAGTCAAATTTGACCAATGGACCATTTGTGCTATTTTTCATAACCTACGAACCACTGAACTTAATTTAAGTTACAACAGTTTGATTCCAAATAAAATAATTGCTACAATTGAATTTCAATAAATGGATACGAAAAATGCCAAAATAATTATGACCATGATGGTGATTTGTACATACCAGCACATACCAGGTAGTGCAACTTCCTTGCTTACTTTTCTCTTTGTCTGGTCTCTGTATAAATATGAAGGAGTGTTAGAGAGCTTTGAATGCCCACAGAAGGTTACAATAACAACAGCACACAGGTTTAAGAACATAGAACCGCTTTTTTATCCAAAACATTAAAAAGAAATAAACTCTGAGCTCTTCCTCCTGACTCTGGATCAAAGGAGAATCCGGCAACTCTCTCTGTTTATTCCTAAAGAACCTCTGGCTCTGTCCCCAGGTGTCTCCTCTATAGTTTCCACGGGCTACTGAGGCCGGGGTCTACCTGTCAGCTAGCAGCAGCTCTGGTTCTCTACTTCTTTGTCCCCATGTTTGACTGATGGTTGAGAGACTAGACACTACAGCGATGGCCAAACATATAAAACCATAGATCACATGACATTTACTGAGCCAGTAATAAACTCTTTTATTTTAATAATTTCTATACTTGCTTCCAAATACAGTTAGCTTTAAATACAATGCAGTCTACTCCTTGCAATTTTCTTTTTTTTTTTTGATGTAGCTCAGACAGTGACATCATCAAAACTAGTTATTTCAACTGCCAGTTATATTTCATGTTGCATTTCAGTCAGTGGACTAAATACATGGTTGAAGGGTTAGGCACACAGTGCATTCAGTATCGTTGTTTTACTCTTATCACCAGCTCGGACCTCAAGGATCCTGTCAGCCTGTGAAGCTTGCGAGTAAGTTAGCTCATGCAGCTACAGTGCAAGGCTGTCAACTGTATCACAAGGTAGTCAATCAATCAGAACACTGTCTGATGTAACTTACAAGCAGTTTGACATGGGCATGTAGCCGTTATCAATCAACAAAAAGCCATCTTTGATGATGTATTACTGAGTAATGTCAAGATTGCACAAAAAGGGAAATCACAATTTCAGTTTTTCTTGAAAACGTCCACCC
Source organism: Nibea albiflora (assembly GCA_014281875.1). Taxonomy (NCBI): domain Eukaryota; kingdom Metazoa; phylum Chordata; class Actinopteri; family Sciaenidae; genus Nibea; species Nibea albiflora. Next base: position 5,950,224 of record CM024803.1, read on the forward strand.
CTGATTCCCAGTTTAACCTGTTAACAAAACATGTAGCACAATAAAAAAATTTAAAAAACGGTCAGACTACACACTGCTACTCTAGCAGTAGGAGTATACTGTCATATTGTCTGCTCGATTTTCCCCACACTGCTGTTATGGTGTGGTTGCTTGTGTAAGTTGTCCAACTTTTTCAGAAAAATGTCAATCACGCATGTTCTGTACACGCCCACATAGTCATTCAAAGAGATCTAAGCAGACAAAACAAGTGAAAATAAGGATGAATAAGGACTACATTCTCACTTTCAGGCAATATAAAAATATTCACTGGTACTGTATCTCTAAGGAGACCGAAATCAGCAGTTTTGAGTGGAGTTAATGATGACAGTAATTAGGATTACACCTCAGATGAATTAAAAGAAAGACAACTGGCAGAAGTACAAGGTTTTAGGGGTGGGTACCAGCAGGGACATGCTAGACACTGCTACTAAGATTTATAAATCCTTTGATATCTTAAAAATAAATGAAATCAATATACGTAGCTGCCTACATGTTAGCCAGCTAGCTAAGATTAGTCCTTGTGATAGCATGATATAAGGAAAATGAAAAGGCTTTTGCGTGGACAGCTTTAGCCCAGTCATGCGCACTTCCTGGGTTACGGATGGCGCATTGTGATATTGTTTCCTGATCGGTCAACTCTGTAACCACTGAAAAGTTGCTGCAACAGTTGATACTGCTATCAGTATTTCATCCATTTCTGCATTTTCAGTTTGTTCAGATCATGTAGCCGATCACTAATGATGATGCATCCTTTGCTTTCTGTGGACTGTGACTGTGGCAGCCCAAACGCTTTGAAGAGCAGGGTAACTGTAGGAAAGTAAAAGAAGAACTTTCCCCCTAATTAAACAGCAGAACATGCCATCTGTAACTGCCCTCTGGAACAATATAAACTATTGGCAGGATAACTTTGTGGACTTTGTTGCAAACCACTGTTGGAAAAATAAATGTGTTTTATGATCTGACAATGCCGTGGTAGGCACAAACATGACCTGGTTAGGGTTAAGGATGAAATAACTGCAAAATTAACACTTAAAATATTGAACTTGGCCTTCATCCTCATTGTTACAATAACAATTTGGCCATGGTCAGCCTTTCCTGTTTCAAATGTTCAGTTGATCCACTCATTCACTACTTAGACGTTGTGGTTCTATAATAACCTCAACTAGCTTCCATCTCGACTGACAAGAGTCATAATTATCCAGCTGCTAGGCCGAAACAACATTATTCCGTTATTTTTCATGCTTCAGGCAGTTTCCAATTACCACTGTTAGGATTTTTCCTATTCTAACATGTCGCTTATGGAGCTTACACAGGGCCAAGCCTATGTCTTGAGGTCACTGTAGTCACAGTATTAAATCTTGCTGGTCACTGACATCTCTCCTTGAGATCCACACCAGCTCTGTGTTTGTGTTTAGGAAAGCAGGGGGCATTCTGACCATTACTGTAACCAAGGTCAGAGGACAGGGCTGTCTAGGACTCCCTCGACACAACAGATAGGTACATAATTTAGAGGGCTGTACAGAGGCACAACAAGCTCCGTTCTCTAATCCTCCGTTCTCGTTGGCCAAGCTTCAACAAACGTTAGACGACTAAGACATCTTCGATTCCTGTGCACTTTCTCTCTGCTGACTGAGATGACTGTTGATGAATAGAATTTTCCATGTTTATTGGTTGTTGAAAGGCAACATTGGTGGCACAGTGGGATAAAATGTCATATATTTGCAGTGTGGATAGGAGTAAACATAGATACTGAACTGCAGTAAAGTCATCAATAGCATCAAAATCCTCTGATGGATGTATGATAGATGGTAACCAGTAAGTGCTGTCATGCACAATCACACAAATAGTCTCAGAAATCAGCACTAAAAACCTGACGTTGTGATTGTCTCTGGTGAGAGACTGACAAAGCAGATTTGTCAGTTCACTCTCTCTCTCTCTCCCTCCCTGGTCTTTTCCTCAAGCACTCCCTGCCTCTTGGAGATACTGTGCCTGTACCCCTCCTCTCCCCAAAAAGCTTTGAAGAGGGAACGATGTCACACCGCCAGCCCCGGCACTCACTTTGCATGTCCCCTGGCTAATTTCCCCCCTCCAGTTTCGTTCCACTTGACAGGCGTTCCTCCAAAAAACATTTAGTAGAACGCTTTCATTTTCCGCTCCCTCTCCTCTTTACCTCATCAGTTTTAAGGAACCATTAAGAGCTTAAGAGCAAGCAGGCGTGCACCGTGGAGAGATATCTCAATGAATATACAGCAGGTCTCATCTTCCTTCCAGATTCCCTTTTTTCCCCCCCACAATTTCTCCCTTCCAGGCACTAAAGCAGCAGATTTGAATGTGCGTATCTTGGAGTCCGCTCTGGCTTTAAATTATTAAATTCATCCATTTCCGTGATCAAGCAAGATGTTTTGAATGATTGAATTATTAAGAGGTCTTTATAGTTAATGGAAAGCTTTTTGTTTGAGCACAATGTAGTTTCTAAAATCTCAGTGTGTTACAGAGGAGTGGGAGCAAGATCATGCTGTTCTTGTCAGCCAATAAATGAACCACTATTAATGGCACCGGGGGTCTAATGAGATCCAATATATATATTTTCACTGCTTGGCTCAAGTGTTTTTCTGGTTGACAGAACAGGCGAAGCTGAAAACAGCTTCATTTATGATGATTTAAATATGCGGACAGTGTTAACAGCTGCCGGACAACAATGCTGACAAACCGCTTGGTGAGAAGTATTTCCACTTATTCACTGCAACAACCTCTTAACCACCTCAGAGGGGCAATTTCATGCCCTCTTCCCACGATTGCTGGGTCATCCTCAAAATATGTCCTCCCTGCAGAGTCTGTGCAGCTGGATGATGGTGCATGTACTGAAATGCTGTAAACGCGGATCTTTACCCCAGGCTCTCCTCCCTATCACACACACCGAAACACAGTCATACATACTCAACACAAACCCCAATGAGCAGTGTATTATTAGCAGCATCTGGAGCTCGGCTTAGCCCTGCAGCTCAGACAAATAGGGATGTTTTACTGGATATCATAACAAAAACACAGAGGGAGAAGATTCTACAGCAGATCTTTGAAAACGTGCACAAGTATGCCTGTTTGAGTGAAACGGGGAAAGAAGCTCAGTGGCATATTATATAAAAGATCCACCCCCTCTATTGCCCTAAATTGAATTTTATAATCTCCTACCTGCCCCCCCCTTTTCCTCTTGCCACAGGCTTTGGCAGCTGCTGTATGCTTCATCCTCAGATAACAGTAGCATCAACCCACCCACCTTCACTTGTTCTGTCAAAATCACACAAACATCTCATTCTGCCACACTTTTTATAACTGCACAGCCGTCACGAACACATCCACGGACTGAAAAGGTGGACATACTGAATGAGAATGACTGCGTAACTAGCAGTGTCCTGACACTAAGATAGTAAGTGTAATTAGACTAATTACAACGCACCTGCCTACACACACTCACAGAGTCTCTTCACAATGCCCGCAACTTCACACGTGAAGCCGATATAAATAAAGGCTAAAACTGTTAACGGGAAGAAAAAAAATTGATCGACAGGAACGTACAACAGTGTTGAGAATTGATCATTTTTTAAGCCATTCATCAAAAAAGCTAGCTTTAAAAAGGGCAGGGGAAAAAAAAGATGAATGCTGAAGTTCAGAGCGAGCAAACAAACCAGGCAAACAACACACTGCACCACTTTCCAGCCCAGACAGGAAACAGGCGTGTTAGAGGAAGATGTGGAATGAAATACATCTCAAGTCTCTGGCCATACTCTAACCGAGCACATTGCAATTATATCATCAGCACCTCGTAGCCTTGGGGATATATATGTAACAACCTCTTATACTGTATGGCAATCAGCTGTAGCTAGACAGGTTGCTGGACTTAAATAATTCAGCCTGCAGAGGTAATTAATGGGACTTATTAATCAATAAGGACAAAAAATAATGAATTAGGACAAAAATTAATGTTATTATTTATAATAACAATTATTTATAGTTTTATTTAATGGTTTATTTTCAAACAAATGACCAAGGTCCAGTTTGAGTTTATTCTGGCTGTGTAACAAAGCCATCAATGTAAAGACATCATCTTTGGCTTTGGAACAACATATTGAAAAAAAAAAAAAATCCATTAGTTGCAGATTCACTCCTGCTGTATATTGACCATTAAACAATGCCTTTTTGTCAAATTTTCACTGTATATGGGGAACAAAATCCCTGGTTCAGACATTGCAAATGTGAGACTTTAGCAGTCTGAGTTTGGCAGTGCTACTGGTATTCTATAGGACAAATGACGGGATCCACAGCGTGATTACAGTTCATTGTCAGGGGAACGCGGGTGCCTGTGTACTAATGTTCATGGCAGTCCACCAATAGGTGTCGAGCTGTTTCAGTCTGAGAAAATGGTGGACAGACAGGCCACTAGCAAGGCTAAAAATAGCTTTGCAGCAGAACTTTATTATCCTGTTAATCGTCTTGCAACCACTCTAGTCAAGCCCTTGGAGAATTTCTGAAATCCCGTTTGGAAAACACTGGACTAAATGATTAATCATTACAAATGATCAGAACAGCTAATCAAAATAATCGTTAGTTAGAGCCCCGGTGCAATTCCTACAGGGAATGATCATAAACACCCATGAACCCATCTGTCTTATTTAAGCTTTCCTTGAAGAGCACCTTTGATTCCTTCCTTGCAGTTTCATCATTGACTGCGAGCCAACCGAGTTAAGACAGTGTAGGAAAATAAAGCCTGCCAGGATATCAGCTGGAATCAAAGGAGGGGAGAAGAAGGCACCATGCCATTCCAAGTGCTATTTCAATCATTACGAGGTTGGTGGATAATGTGCAATCAGGCAAGAAGGGCCATGAAATCATCCCTATGCAGAGAGGGCCGGGGTGCAGCTGCTTAAGGAGGTTTACAGCAATGACCAGCAATGATTTACCCTGACTATGACAGATTGAGACAAAGCTGTCTCTATCTGACATATTGCACTTCATGAGCCCTGTAACTGTGAGGAGTTATCCTTAAATACTAGAGCTTTCAGAAATGTGTCCTTTGGTCATTTATACTGTTCTACTGTACTATTGGGTAAAAACATGTCTATCCAATACGAATACAAACACATTTTAATGGCATTGCATTTTCTGGTATCAAGGATGGAAGATGTTATTTACGTTTGCTTGGAGATTTTATAATGTTCCTAATATGGATCCTATTTTTGCTTCATTGTAAGTTGCAGTATTAAGACCAGTATTGCAACTTTTGCATAACACAGTCTAGATTTCATGGCCTTGTCATGACTTGATCTTTTTGTTCTCAGTAACTTTCTTTCCCCAGCTAAATATGCACTTAATTTGCACTGTTTTTCCCCTCTTGTCACATTAACTTGACTTGCACAGGGCTCTGGTTCTTTCTCTGAAAATGTTTGAATTATTAAAGCGTGGTTTTCAGAAGGGAGGAGAGACATTTGTGAAGATCACACATTTCTTGAATGGTGCCCTATGGGCATGATGTTCGTTTGCTGGAATTAGGCAGCAGCCACCCAAGGAGGCTTTTGTTGAGGGAGAGAGAGTTTTTGCCTTTCTACTTTGAGTGACCCTGTTAGTCTGAAAAAAAGTTTGCGTCATGTCGTTGTGACAGAAAGGGGAAAAAAAATGTGGAGAGAAAGTTTTCTTCGCCAGCAGTTGGATGGTTTTGTGTTTACTGCACACGAAAACAACCTGATTACCACCTGTAGACTGAAGAACAGCAGTCGACACAGTGAATTAACAGCTCACAAATGAGAGTATATCTTCAGCAACAGCTACCGTAAACACAGCATCAGATTGAAATATTAGGTCATGTGACAGATTTTAAGTTTAATAACCCAATACACAATAATCACAGTGTGTACATGCTGCTTATAAATAGACAGGGATAAAAGACAGTGTAACCATACCAGTATTAGATAACATTAAATTGTTATTGTATACTCAAAGTGCCAGTACAAAGAATTACACAACCGGAAAGTGACTACATAAAGAGATATAAAACAATGAGCTTATATACAAAATGAATAATAGACCCATCGGGTAGTGATACAAAAACAGGGCGCAGCTGTGATAAACAACATAAACAAAACAATACGCAAAATGTAAAGCGGCTATGAAATTAAGAAGAAGAACAGAACCTAATAAATAGTCTCAGTATATGCAGCAGAATTGTCTGATGATGGGGAATCTTTTTTTTTTCTTCTTTTTGGACTTTACCAAATTCAGAATTATCTTGTGCTGGTTCTTTGATCACAGTTTATTAACCTTTTTGCATGACTTCCTGTTTAAAAGGTTTTTTTTTTTCTTTTTTCCACATAATCCGCCAAATTGATTCCTCACTCCTTTAATCAGTTCTTGTAAAAACTAATGATGTGAGAAACCCTTTAAGAGGTTACCCGTCATGAGCTTTACAGCCCGTTAATCCACACAAGGCGTGCAGATGCTAAAGCAACACCGCAGAGGAGCTCTCCACTTAAATGGCAAACACATGTAGATCAGCGTTCGGGGGCCAGTCGGAGGTTGTAAACTGCCGATTTTGTTTTTTCTCAATTGAAGTTGTTGCGGCTCATCGGGGGGTTGGTGCTTTTACTTTTAGGTTTGAAAAGAAAACCTGAACAGGAGGTCAATGTGGCCATTGGTGGCGCATCCCTTAGCTAACATGGCTCCTCATCAGATTCTAGGCTTTCCTGTTGTAGACTAAATTGGGTTTGGTTGACATCCCGATCGTGCTTTTATAACACGCCACTGGAAAAGTTCAAGGTATCACGTTCATGATCATGATATCATGAAATTATTCACATCCCATTTTCTGTTAAATGTCACATTACTCCTGCTGTTTAATAACAGTCGATTATGACACTGTCACTAGTAGTTGTGGTGGAGAGCTAATTGCACAATTGTACCCTCTGGCAAGTGTCAACAGCCACTCCAGCGAGAAAGGGTAGGGAAATAAAAAAAGATGTCTCCTGCAGCTGTTTGGCAGTTCTTCAGGATCAAGTCCTATTATATCAGAAAGCGGCAGCTAATTTCCATCATGTGAGCAGGATTTGCATGAGGAACTTTCAACAAAGGCTGGCACTGGTGTCCAAAGACATTAAACACAGTAAAACTCATTTTTGTTAGTGGTGCTTCCGCATGGAAAGGTCTGAAATTAAACAAGTGAATTATTGAAGATGAACAAACTTGGTCCTTTTGGCCGAACATCTACAGTAGAATCTTGAAGCCCAGCATAGCCACCGTATAAAACTTTTCCTGCATTATGTTGGATTAATAGGAGCGCTCAGCCAGTCTTGTTATATTTGGATATAGATTCAACATTTTATTGGTCCACCAACCCTTAGAGATATCTAATTTTGTATATTGCACGTCTTAGGATATCATGTTCTTGCTGCTATCCAAGTGAGAAAACTAATGAGGGATCATGCACGTTTGGCTCTCTACAAAACATTAAATCTGACATTCTATCTATTTTTGCCATACTGAGTTAAAAATGATATATCATCAAATAGGGAGACAGTTTCATGACATAATGACATAATTGATACAGTCTGACCCTCATCCTTCCCACATATCAGTGACAAGCAGCCTTTTGATTAAAAGGTCAGGGCTGTTTCAGATTCAGTGATGGTATGAGTAACGCTTCCTCATTCCTTTCAACAGGTACCAAAAACACAACTCTACGAAGCGCCATTCACACTGAGCGCGGTCTCTGGTGAACAGGGCATTTGCATTTGAAGACAATGCTGCAAATTATGTGAAATCACCGGAGTGAAAGCAGTGCGTGAACGGGATGAGTAGACGCAGGTTGTTGTCGGAACTGTGTGAATAGGCACAAATGTGACATATTGGCCCTGTTATGCTCGTCGTTTCTACTGTCTTGTACTGGGAATAAAACACACAGATGAGGTTTAACACACTGAGTCACATATGTGTGTCTCTGTGGGACAGATCACTGATATGATCAGAGCAAGCCGACTTAGTTTTCCCAGGATACATGCAAATCAGAGTCTTCTCTACTGCAGTCAGAGGCGGTGGTAATGCAACCAAAGCTGTTTGATAACTACCAAACTGTCTGCACTGATGCAATTTAGTTAGAATAGGGCTGGGTAGTTAACAGCTATCCAAACACAAACACGAGGATGAATCATCCTTATGAACTCCTTCACCTGTACTGATCAAGGCTCTCTCTCACCCCCGCAGATCTTTCACCAGACTGATCCGGTATCAGATAGAGACTACAACAGCTCAGGGCATTTGTTGTATGATTGAATGTGTCACTCATCTTGCTTTATTGAAACTAGTTAGGCATTGCTGTGTTGCAAAGCGGTGGAGATGAAAACACTTTTTTAATTGGCCTTCAACATGTGCGATTTTAAGCAATGTGATACAGGAGGTCAGTGTGAGGTCAGGGTAGTGTAACCTAAGCACAACAATATGAAAATACTCCAACACAACAACATGGACTGCACACAGTCATGCACATTCACAGCTGCAACACCATGTCAGTCAGACAATGTCAATATTAGATCTACTTCAAAAATATGACAAATATGACAATATTTAAATAGAAACCACCGAAGGAATATTCTTTTTTTATTCTTATTATTGTGTCAGTCTGCTCAGCTAAGGGCCACTGCAGGATAATCAATAGAGTAAATACAGTAGCTAGCTTTAAAAAAAAAAATTAAAAAAAAAGTGCTAACCTCATTTACAGGAACATAAACTGCACAATGCCCAAGAGGGAAAAGGGACGAGACATTACATTACATGTACTGTGAACAATACTATGAGTTAGTATCTTATTATGTACCGTAAAATAAGACACAACAATCTGTTTGCAAACCACAGATATTTCATGGTGCAACATTTTTAACAGCTTATGCTTTAAGAAGCGACAAAAGGGGACAAAAATCGGCAATTTCAAACGTCCAAAGTTTGAATGACACCCGTGTTTCACCCTGTGGGTGATGCAGTCCCATCAGAGCTTACATACAGTAAGTCACTTCCTCAGCTTTTCTACATCTGGCTGGTTTCTAACCACCTTTCGGTCAGTCTCAAATGATCCCAGGTGCATTTAAATGTAGCATTTCTGAGAGACCGCTGTCTAATTCCCCCACAATGCACATCAAAGACATCAGTTGTAAATTAACTGATGAAATGGGTTAACTAAAAGTCAACTGTAATGTCAAATTAATGTAAAGCCAACTTAATTTAAGTTTAAAGTTTTAAACCATAACCTCGACACCAGCCTGTGAGCAAAATTGTGTTACCTTTTTGAAATGAGTCTAGTTTTTCACATAGCAAACAGGGAGGTGGATGCTGATTACCTAATTTTACACTGTGACATTTTATGAGTCCGCAGTGAGTTTAATAAAGTCGACACAACCACTGCTAAATAATGAATCCAGTGCAGAAGTTTTCTGGAATGGCTGCTGGATGCCAGCTACCAAAAAAGAAATTCCATGTTGAACTGGAATAAAAAAAAACATTATCTTCTCCCTTAAAATACAACATCAGATGTTTTTTTTTGTTCGTTTTCCACAAAGCTGCTGAATCTACAGCTGACACTGAAGAACTAAAACAGTCCGGGTGATTAAAAGTAATTAGCTTTGGTTGAATATTACATCACGTAGTGAAACGTACTAGCAGACAATTTAGTGACATTCATTGTGTAATGTCATTTCATATGTGGCCCTTTCTGCAGTATCTGGTTCACTTCATCTGCAGCCAGCTGTAACACTGCCATCACAAAGCTATCAATAAACAGTATTTCCCCTCAGCAGCAGCTCTGCATGGTCAAAATCACTTACTGAAAACGCAGCATATACAGTGTAGAACCAAAAGCAGAAACCGGGGCCTGTCTGAAAGGCTTAATTTGAGCTGACTGATTTATATTTTACCTCTAATAAAATGAGACTGTACCAATATCTGTCCAAAGAGAAAATAATTCATCGCCGCAAAAGGTTTTTTTTCTTATCATGATTATTACATTGAGTCTGTTTTAATTTACATCTTTCTCCGTTATTGACTGCTATTGCCAAAAATCCCCAACCAGTGGCCAAAGTCCTGTCCAGTAGAAATAATGGAATAATAAAAATGTTTACAACAAGTCCATCACACTTATTCATTTTAAAATGATGTATTGTATTGTATTGTATTTTATTGTATTGCATGGCATAGTATTGTATTGTGGTGTATATATACCCAGGACTGAATTTCAATAAGTCAACAAGTACAGATTCAGCTTCCATATAAAGATGTTTACTGAGTCAGTGTCAGAAGGAAAGGTACAAGCAGGAGAATGTGTGACATTTTCTCACTTGGCTGGCAATAATCATTGAAAAACCGAGCACAATCTGAGAGGCCTTGGTGCTGCACCCCAACCTGACTCTGGCTTTCCTTGTGTGGCTTTGGTAATGAGTTATTTATTATGACATGATGATTAATTGAACTGTCTCTGACCACAGAAATAATACACATGAGCTCTAATTTCGGGTGACTTTCCGCAGTAAGTTATTATTGCGTTATTTCATAGAGCAAGTCATTACGGCCCATCAGACTCTGACTCTAATTTCCCATGTAAGTCAACAACAGAAGATTAGACACATTTTATTCAGCTTTGTGGCACCTTTGTAACTATGATTAATCACAGCATATTGATGCCTAATATTCAGATATGAGTCATGATTGCAAAATTTAAATGAGATGGCCTAGAGATTAGACTTTTTTCTTTCTCTCTTTCTTTTTCTTCTGAAATCAAAGCAAGTATAGGAACCCAGTTGTGCAGTCGAAGTCGGCTGTTCAATGCAGAGGAATGCAGAGGGGACGTCCTGAGCTGAGATGAGAGGATCCGCAGGAAGTCGATGTGACAGAAAGCAGAACCCCTGTGCCGCTTGGTTTCCAGCTGAGCTACCGAGGGCACGGGAAACAAAAGCGATTTGGATTCGAACAGGCACAGTCTTATTGCAGCGCAGTGCACAGTAGGCAGGGCGAGAGCATGTCATATATGTCAAGAGAGGATGGAAGAATTTAGCGTCAGAGGTTTTTCTGCGCTGTACGCTTTCAGAAACTAAGTTTTTCTGTGTGGTTGAATTTAGTTGTCATGTATATTGACATCACAAACAACTGGACTGGAAACAGGTTCTGAATTGAATTTCCAGGAAAAAGTATATATCAACTTTTGAATTCAAGGATTCCAGGTTTATGTCACATATGCAAACAATGTGTGCAGGGTCTTGCATTGTGGCAAAAGCTTTAGATATACATATGAAGGTAAAATGATAACGCAGTGGAATCACATGTGAAAAACAGTATACTGCAGTGCAATCCTGATGGCCTGACGAAAGAAGCTCTCAAACTACCTGTGTTGGACATGTGGTTACAGAGACGTTAGCACAGAAGCGGGAATAGTGTACTGCGAGTGTGGTGAGGAACCTTTATCATCCTAATAGTGTTGGCGCTGCACTTTGTGGTCCTGCAGAGTGGCGAGTGTAGATCCGTTGGCCCCACTGCTCTGTGCAGGGCATACGGGTGAGGTGGTGATGCCCCCTGTTAGGATGCTTTCCACAGCATCAGAGCGAGTCTTTAGTACTCACTAAATTCCTCAGCTGTTTGAGGTGCTAATGTGTTAAGGTGAGGTGAGGTGGTATGTGATGCAATTTCCTAGGTGCTGAAGGTGAAATCGTGATGTTTTTTCCCAAAATCCACCGCTTGGCTCTTGGATTTAGAATCTTTTACAGGTTCTCCACCTCTTCCAGGTCATTCTCATCATTGTTGGCGAGCCAACTTGTCCCTACAGCATCATCAGCAAACTTGACAATGTTGGATCTGTTCCCAGAACACATATCAGCCAATCAGCCGGAACCAAATTTTTTTTTTTTTTTTTAGAAATTACATGAAAATGACAACTCTTGTCAAATTTTGACTTAATATGAGCTGAAAAACCAATAAGCTATATATGTGTCTTTGCTGACCTCAACCAACTTCTTTGCATACAGTAGGTGCCCAGCAGGTTTGAAGGACAGTTGTAGGGGAAAAGCAAAAGAAAATGTGGCTAAAACTGCTGAGGCTAACATGTCTTTACCTGCACAGATAATGAAAAGAGAGTTCACAAGTTCGAGTATGAGAGAGAGCAAAAGAGAGGCGAAGTATGTGTTCTCGTGGGTGTCATGCGATAATGGGGGAGAGGTGGAGAGAAGAGGGACCGAGGTGAGCCCGGTGCGTGTGTGTTGGCGAGGGAAAGTCAGGTGATGCGTATCGCAGTTGGAAAGATCCTCTTAATATCCTGTTGTTGTGTGACGCAACTCTGTTGTGTATTCTTGTGGTAGGAGCGCAGTCATTGATTTCAGAACAGATTATCGCTGAAGCTCTGTGCGGTGAAATCCGCTTTGAAAAACTGGTCAAGACTTTTAAAACCCTGTAATCCGAGCCCAGTCGTGCACTTGTCAAAGTGCCATCGGCCCCTTTTATATTTAACAAGACTACATGTTGCCTAGCAACACATTCAAGAACAATTATTTTTACGATATTTATAACAAAAGAGAAAAAAATCAAAGCTAAGTTGTAGAACCATTCCAAAAACAACATTCATAAAAAAAAATATATAGATTTTAATGCGATGACACGGCAGCAAGTGCGTATGGTATTAGTGGGGTAGTGCGAGGAATGGATGATCCCGTAGATGATACATGCATCCTAACAAGGGTATAACATCATTTCTTGCTTTATTTATTGATGTATATTTTTTATTCCAGACATGTGAAACTGAATTTAGTTTGCAGCGTGTGATATATACAGGCAAAGACTGCTCCTAATGTGGTCATCCATCACCCGCATGAATCACAATCATCATAAATCATAACGCTCAGGCACAGACGAACATGCATGTGCATGCACTTACATAAATATGCGCGCACGCTACGGCATTTCATCAGAGCCGTGCTCGGTTTTGCTCCCGGCCGCTCAACTCATTGAATCAGGATTTCCTCTGGGAGAGCTGTGAGCTCTACCTTCAGACCACGCTGTGCATCTCTTGCTTAATGCGTACGCACACAAAAAAAAAAGCTCTCTGTTTAACTTCAAATGATGCTCTTTTAGAGCAGCTTACACTCGCTGGCCCACTTACATGTGGGTCGGTATACCCTCTCTTTTAATGAAACACATCTTGTGTTGTTGGAGACGGGGATAGTGCAGAGGGGAAGCTCAGTTAAGCTCATTTATTTCCTCTCAGATGCCTGTGCGTTAACCAACACACGGACGTCTTTGTAACAGTTCGACTTACACAAACTCATCTTTAGAGCAGCATTGTTGTTCTTACGTTTCAAATTGGGTGATGAGGCTTTCCCAGTGAAGCGTTCACAATTAAACCAAGCGCCCGGGCATAAATGAGCCACCGTTTCTTGTAAAAGGTGTTCACCGCACACCCAGTCGTTGCGGACTGTAATCATGCTTTCGTGGCATTGTGTCCTCGCACACTGCATTGCGCTCGGCGTCCGCTCCTCTTTATTGGCGTCCTGCTCATTTCTGAACTCTGCCCATTGCAAAGTTTGCATTTTCGATCTAAGTCATAAAGTATGGCCGCAGGCAAAATATTGCACTTGCTGTAAAGATTTATTTATTCATGCATTCATGCTCTCAGCACTAATAATAATCTGGGTACGTGTTATTTATGTATTTAAAAGAGAGATCCGTGGGATGCATTTCAACAGGAACAAATATTTTGCACACCGTTGTACATGAATATCAGTCACTACCTGTTAATTAATATTATGTCATATCGGCCGTGATGTGCAGGAAAATAATGAACGAGAGCTACGCGTTAAAAAATACAATTTAGATAATTGAATTTTCCTGTGATCCATGTGTTGCACCATTAATTTGTTGTGTTAATAGTCAGGCGGGACCCCGTGACCTTGACGTAAACAAAATTAGAAACCTTTAATGAATGGCTCTCTGCCAGACCATTAGCAGAACGTCCATTCATTTACCTTTTATTTCCACGGAGAACTGTCTTGTTATCACAGAGACACAATCACCATTACTACAAGCCAACGTCTGTCCACGTTGGCTTGCGCACCTTTTTAGCTGCTACTGAAACATCAAACAGAAATGTATCAACGCTGGAATCTATTAAGGGAGAAGTATCACTTGGTCTTGATTGATCAGGGGATTCGGCATGTGTTTGTGAGGCAGAGAGAGAGAGAGGGAGCGCTTAAAAGTATCGGTGTTTGAGGAGATCAAGAGCTTATACAGGCATCAGCTCCCCAGCATGAGACTCCTTGTATAATTGTTGTTTTTCCTTTAAGCAGAAATAAGCTGGGTGCTTTAATTTGTCGTACTTTGTCTCCATCGTATGCAGAGATTAGACCTGGTCCGTGTCCAACATGATCTCATTTGACAGAGTGCGTGAATCTAACACAGACACTCGAATGTACACACACGCACAGTGAATATATATATAGATGTACATGCATAAAGACATAAGAGCAGCTGTGGCTTGCATGGTTTTTTTAGACCAAGCTTGCAGTGCATACTGCATTTAAATTGTCTCAGTGACTTTACAATTCACAAAGTATCGACACATTCCATCTATTCCCGATCTGCTTCTTCTTCTTTCTTGGTCTTTGGGGGGGAAAAAAAAAAAAAGAGGGAGCATGCAACTTCACACGAGCACGCGGCGGGGTGGGGGGACATGGAACGGGGTAATTGGAGCTGTGAGTGGAATAAGAGTCTTGTGATCCCTTTGAGAGTCTCTGGCATATGTCTGTGTTACTTCCAGCTGTCCTGACTGGGAGCAATCTAATTACATCATGTTTGTATCCTGCTAATTAGTAGCCTAATTATAAACACATAAAGGCGTCAGAGGGGTTGGATGAAAGAAGGGCCAGCACCGGACATGTAACCCGTGTTCTTGAAAAGAGAAGATCTTAGCCTTAGCTAGTTTTGCTTTGGGATGCATAGCAAGGGAAGATGGTTTATTGTTTTTATTTATCTTAAGAGACAGCTAGACTTTGAGGGAAGGAGCTGAAGAACTCCCACAACCCTTCGGGCCCCCCTACGAAGTCATCCCAAAATACATTTTCATGTGCACAGGCAAAGGGGGCTCAGGTAGGTCGTGCCTGTCGCTTCTTTTCGGAACACATTACTTATTGCTGTCAGGAAACAGAATGTGAACAAATATAATAAAAACACGCTTCTGAAATACATTACCTAACCCTCGCTTTGTTGTGTATGAATGATTGCAAAGCAGTGTGGACACACCAACTCAGACATGGGTAAGGTTTATTGTCTTTGTGCTTCACTTCTTGGTTTTCTTTGGATCGATTTAAAATCCATTCTCTTCAAAAATGTTACACTCACATATACCCCAACAATTGTTTTCCTGCCTGAAGAGGGTAGTGGCACTGGTTTTCTTGTGATGTTTATGACTCAAAGTCCTGTATCTATTTATCTCAGGACACATCTGATGATTTTGGTGTTTTGTTCAGAAAAAAAAAAAATGGTGCCAAGTAAGAGATTATACAGTTTTACAGTCATCTTACTGTCAACACCATCTGTGGTTACGAACCGTAACCCCAATTCTGTGAACAAAGACAGAGCCATGATACATCCACCATATTTAGAACTCTTCTCAATCATTCATTGAGACAACATGTTACGGATGACAGTGCCTACATCAATTCCTAAATCACCAGCGTCACTGCCGGCTTCTCTTGTATTCTTTCCTCCAAAAACTAGACGCTCATGCAGAGGGACAGGAGGGGGTGGAAGAGACTTTTAAATATATAGTGCATCCGCAAACAACACACCCAAGGGTACATTACTGTGGGGTGGCATGTGGGTGCTTGTCCTCGAAAAAACTATATCGTCTTTCTCTGTCCAGATTTCTAAACCAGACTTTCGGGATGTATTTTGTTGGCTTGTCTTTGGACATCACATTAGCCCTGGGCTTTCTGCTGCCTAAGATGTAAAGTGCTCTTAGGCAGAGGAGATTCCTTGTGGCCCAGTGACATAGGTCCTCTAACATCTTGAACAGTATTAATAGCTAACAGCAACACTACCACCAAATGCTGCCATTCTGCATTGGTGGGAGGAAAGGACCCCTGACCATAATGTTTGCCAAGTTTATCCTGGGCCCTTTCCAACTTGTCATAACTCCCACTCTGGCTAAAACCATGGCCTTGACCAAGAGGTCAAGAAATGATGTTTTTGTGGGAGAAACAACAGCAGCTTTTTCGAAGGATGCCACAGGAAGGTGGAGCTGCAGATGTATTAAGAATATTGTTTTGTTGTGAAAGGCCACTGGTGCTGTCTAAGTCTGGGGAAACGATGCCGGAGAACTGGCAGTACAGATTTTTAGCTTCCTTTCTAATTCTACAAAGTTACACTTGTGACAGTATGCAGAAGTGAAGCAGATGACAAAACATCTTCTTTGTCGCCATCAAGGAAGTGAGCAGTCAGCCTGGAAGGCCAGCAACAGACGTGATGAGGATTGATGGAGTCTGGCAATAAGAAACATCCAGTCTTTTCCTGCAAATTGATGTAAAAAGCACTGTCTCCAATTGCTGGCAGCCATCAAACGACTAATGGCTGTTTGCAACGCAAGTGTTTGAAGAGGTGTGAGCAGCAGAGTGAATTACAATCATAATTTAACCAAACACAATCATGTCGGAGGGGAATAATGAGTTTTCACAAATACTAGCTCACACATTTTTGACCATGAAACAAACATGTCAGCAGTGCTGGAATAACATACATACATACATATAGTATTACATTATGACAGCAACAGAAAATCAAGAAACAAGACTAATCGCTGAAATGCTAATCACTTCATGTCTTGCTTTTGTTAAAACTGTGGGCTTTTAGAATAACATAATACATAATGAGCCTGACAACAGCCGGCACCATGACCACCGCCACAAGAAATGCACTCAAGCAGCAATGCGTTGAACATCTTGCGATCTCAGATGCAAGATATGTGACTGCAGTTGCTTTTAGGAATTGCTGCCAAGTCACTGCACAATGGATTGATTCATTGTGTACAATGTACAGTGTAAAGAAGAAGAAGAAAATTTAAAAAATAAAAACTTTGTAACCAGCAGAATAGATTTTGAATTTAGACCAAATGCTAGTGCAAATCACCGCTGTGCTGATATTTATTACAACCGCACAGCATTGAGCGTGATATTGCTTTTATACAGCAGTTCAAGTGACGGCCGATTATGATTTGTTTTATATCGCGAGTTCTTCAATTGCTGATGTGATAAAATCCAAAATGTAAAGTTTGGATGTCTATTTTGGGGGGTTATTTGGATTTTTTTTTTAAATTGTGCGTTTCTAAGGATTTGTTAAATATTGGTGTAATATTTTTTCCTGGACAATGCGGGAGGCTTAGGGTTAATGACACAAGACAAAAGTCTCAGTGCTGCTGTGTCTATATCAACTCATTATTTGCACAGCTTTCCGTGTTCTGTAGTTGAATTAAATAAACAAAGCACTCAATGCAAGTACATGTTCCATTACCTGTTGAAATGGAAATATGTTTATGTGATTAATTATACAGTGTAATGACAAAAGAGCAGCGGGTAGATGATCTACTCATTTCAGAGCTCACTCCATCTTTTTCCACGATCTCACGTTTTCTAAGTGTTTGTGTTACAGTGCGCGGATTCACGGTGAGCTTTTACTGCAATGTTTTTTTTCTTTGCTTTTTTTTTCTTTTTGTGCTGCTGAAATGTCTTCGCTTCACTCACATCCACCTGAGAAGTAGATGAAAAGCTGACTTATCAGCCTGTTTGATAACGTTTAAATAAAAGTTGTGCTCAGGGCATACTCGTCTGAGCCCTGTGTTACAGAGATCTGCGTCATGCTGACAACAATCTCAGCTTGAGCAGCAAAAACGTTGAGCCGGGATAATTTCGAGCAGATTCTGAAAGCTTTAGAAATTGCTTAGCCCGGCAAAACTCGCAGCATTTGTGTTATTAAGGCAATGTGGATTTACCTGCAGCCAAGTCGCAAATAGGCTCTTTTAAAGGTTAAGTTGTAAAGTAGAGGATTTTTTTCAGACCATGAATGCTCAGAGGCAAACTTGGATATGTGGGCTCAGTGTGCCTCTGCCTCTTGCAGCTTTTTCAGATCAATTCAAAGCTCGTGGCTCTTAAATGAGAGTAAAATGTCAAAATCTCTTACTAATTCGCAACATCTCAACAAGCTTGAGTTGACCTGTGGGAAAGGGCTGACATTTAAAGGTCTCTGAATAATGCGCCCGTTATGATTTCTAATTTTCTGTTTCTAGTGATACAAATATGCTGTGTGATCAGAACGATCCTGCTCAGTTCAAATCAATGTATTTTCTACTGAGGTGTAAACATACATTACATAGGGAGTACATTTAAAATGTGAGCACAGGTTTGGCCAGTTTATTTAAAATGCAAACATACACTATGAAACACAGCACAGTGTTGACGTTTATATCATCGATAGCTGATGAAAACCATGTACGTCCAAAATGAACTCTAACCCTAACATCTAGCCAAAATCTAGTCTAGAAAAGTTGGATTGTGAGCTGCTGTGGGTGTTTCCATTTGTGCTGAAAGTAACCATTACCAGTAAAAATGTTGCTAATTAACCGCCTTTCTCAATGCCATTGCTCCATCACTCTCATTCACCAAAGCTCGTTCTCACTCTCTCAAACCATCAGCCACAAACCAAAGGAAACTTCATTGTGTACGTCTGTCTGACTTGATCAGAGAATCCACAAAGCTTTTCATCTGTACAAACACAAACAAATCATCTTTTCATTGGTCAATTATAAACGCAGACAAATTCTTCTTTATTACTCTTATATTTATTAGATATTCCAGCTATTGTTTGAATGCCGATCAATGCTTGACTCGAAGGTAATTGAGTTCTCTCTTGTAGCAAGCGACACAACATAAAGTGACAAAATGTCTAGGTGAGCAGGTTGAATGGAAGACGTTCTTTTTTATTTTGTTATTATCAGCTTTAATTGACATTTTCAAAATGAACACTTGTCAGAGTGTGTCTGCTGGGCTTTCATTTAATCCCTGTAAGACATTAGGGAAGTCACTCCAGCTTTCCAAACTATCTAAGCACATGGGATTTCATCATCTGCTTAATTGCTTACCCTAATTTGCTTTGCTGGCACTGTCACAGCCCTATTGTACTGTTATCAAATCACTGGGCACTGTAATTAACTTTGCATTGTAACCACCACCTCTGTAACTGGCGCGGACCAGCTGTTAAATGGTTTTAAACGTTATTCTCTTTTTTATATATATATTTTTTCTGTCCTTGCAGAATGAGTTTACGTGTCCACGCCCTCTTCCTGGTGCCTGGCTGGGAGATGTGCCTACCATCCACTGACTGCAAAACAGGAACTTCTTTGGATGGTGCAGCAAACTACACTGAAGCAGGGACACAGGAGAGAGAGAGACATATGCACACTAACCCACCAGGATCCTACTCCCATAATTCACATTCAAGGATACATTTCAAAAACTCCACGCTAACAAGGGCAACCACTGACCGAGACAAAGAGGAGATAATAATGTCTTTTTCTTTTTCTTAAGATTTTATAATGTGTTTTTTTTGGCCCGTGGTCTTCGGTCATCAGCTTTGCTGCATTCAAATCATGCTTCATCACCATATAGATACTGATACTGATGGTTGTGGGAATACAGACCTATGGTGAGTGGCAGAGCCTTGGAAGAAACGGATGGATGGATGGTTATAGCCAACGTGGGACCTTCTTGTATAGACTATAAGAGCGTATTGTCTCCATGAGGACGGCGTGGTTTTAAACACACGCAAAAGGCTTTAAAAAAAGAGCAATGAGCAACTGAGCAATGAATCACTGATGAATATGCACTGAACAAAAGGCTCTGACCGCTCTGCGAACACTGTGTATAATTTAAAAGTGGGTTTGCATATTTTGATTCCATATGAAGCATCATGTTATCATCTTTCGGTACTTTTTTTTTTTTTGGTTTTTTTTTTAAGAAAGACTAATCAAAAGGCTAGATGATGATGTAAATGTGCCTCACTGGAGCAGAAAATTATGAAAGGAGTCACTGAGTTTCTGTGCACCCGTCAGTAAAGACGAATCAGGTGGATATTGAGTCAGCAGCTGGAAGATTGGTTGAAGTCTGTGAAGAAGTTGCCAGAGGAAAGCAAACTATCCCCCAGCCAGTGACTCTTGGTGAAGTTTTATTTTTCTTTCTTTCCTTTTTTAAAAAGTTGGGTTTTTTTCTAAGTTGTTTCTAATTGCAATCAAACCTCGACTATCTTAGTTAGAGTTGGAGGACAGAAAGTCCAATCAGAAGCAGAAGAGGAAAAAAAACAACAAAAAAACTCTCCCCTCAAGGGGAAAATGTAATTTTCTGAAATTATAATGTTGTTAATGTTGTACTTTATGAATATGTGTTTCTGCCATTTTCAACACCAAATACCAAAGAGCCAAACTGAGCATTTTTGGCTTTTGGCTCTCCCAAACATGGGTTATAACAGATCCAGGATTTACTCTCTTAAAAGAAAAAAAGCCTCAACTTCCCTCACGTCAAAGCAGTGCTCCATTACCAAATTGGCTTTTTGGTTTTTTTTCGTCACGTGTGTAATGTGTGCGTCTTTGTGAACAAACGATCTCGCGACAATGGTCTTCATTAAGAACACCCAGTCTAAAAGATCTCCCCCGAGCACTGCTGACATTTTACGACTTGCGTTGAATACATGCTTCACGTTCCTTAAAATAATCAGCCCGTCTCTCTCCCCTCGAAGAGAACGCAGATGTTGCTGTGCGCAGTTCACCGTGTGCTTGTGTTTCATCCGTTATGAGTTCCTAATTATATCTGAGATGCATTGAGTTGTGAATTGTTTGTTTCCACCTTAAAAAAAGAACAAGACATAATCTTTCTACACCGGAAAATGGTAATTTTCTATTGTAAATTTCTGCTTCCCCTCCCCCTGAATTTGTTGATATTTAGTAAGCAGCTGTATTCTTTGTTCACTTTCAACAGTATGTTTTATAATGAAAATAATGACTTTATTGGTGAGCAATATGAATTGGTCAAATTAAAATATTCATCAATCATTTCTTGTGTTCAGGCTCTCTGTGTGTAGGAAGCTTTTCCTTATTGTGTGTGTGTGTGTGTGTGTGTGTGTGTGTGTGTGGCCGCTGGTTATCCAGTGCAATTTAATAGGCTTGTACCTTGTTCCACGTCTCCACTCGCACATATTGGAATCTATTCCCCACAGATCTGCGGTGACGAGGCTGTCACATCAACATTAGCCTCATTAATTTAGAGAGCAGAACATTGATCTCCGTTCGACCATTCTGTTCGTGGTGACGCTCAGTGTGGGCCCTGACCAGCACCTCTAATTACGCTTCTTGTATAATGTGTTGCATATCTCAAGAGGGGGCCCTTCATAGTGAATTTGCTCCATGTTCACTGCACTTGGAACATGTCAAGCTGTCAAGTCAGAGATCCAGATGGCCAATCTGCCCAGGCGCTCCCCGTGGTATTTTCACATACTCCTCTCTACCTATCTCCCCATGCTACCACATTTCTTCCCCTTGCTCATCTCGTCGTCCTCACTGCCCACATCTTACTCACTTCTGGTTCCATCCAGGAGGCTCTTGGTCAATCTTCCGTATCCCGCTCCATTGCCTGTTATGTCTCCATCTGTCTTAAAGGTTCAGTTCACCAAAATTACAGTTAGAGATTTTACCACTTTTCCCTTGTGGTATGTAGTCCTGCACATCGTTTCAGTTTTACACCCAGTTGTTCATAAATGGGACGAACAAACTACCAGATAATTTCAACAAAAACTAAATATTGCAGCCCTCACGAGGATAGGATGTATGGCAGGGCCGCTGAAGTAGATTAGATTTCCGCAATAATAAAATAGCAACGGAGTGTAATGTGTCAAGGTTCTGAGATTTCTGCTCCCGCTCCAATATAATGGGGGTGAATGAAACTTTGTTTGTGGCGGTCAAAGCGCTGAAAAACAACATTTAGTTCCAATGAGAGCACTGACAGTGACGGGTTATCCAGAGTTGCTGGGATATTGTTTAAGAAGAAAAAAACCCCAAAACACTCAGCTGTAGAGTTTGACAAAAATGTTTTTCAGTGCTTCAGGGAGCACAGACTGAACTCCACTCACATTCATTGTGACTGGGTAGCAAAAAAAAAAAAAAAAAAAAGGGCCGGGCAAATAAAACTGAGGCAGTCTGTGTGGCCAGACACCAGTGTTGAAACGGACCAGACATTATTGACAGGAGATAGTCCAGACAGACAAGAGACATGCAGAGGGAGCACAGCTAATGATTTTTTTTCTTAAGTAATTGATTAATGACTAATTTTCTTGATGTAGTAGATCAATCTTGCTGTCTAAAAAACATTCCCGTTCACAGTTCCTCAAAGTCAAAGGCCACTGGTTTCACGCGTCTTCAAACTGTCTGATTTGAGATGACTAAAACAATTCCAGTTTCTCTTTCCTGATGATCGGATAGTCAACTGGTTCCCCAAAGCAGCCAAGATCAACACATTCATAATCACCTAATCGTTTAGGTTGTTTATTAAGCAAATATATGTGCTACCTAGTGGTTGTGAGTTGATTATATTAAGCTTTTGGACTGTTGGTAGGGAAAAGCAATACATTTGAAGACATCGCCTTGGGCTCCGTTTCAGAAATGGTGCTCTTTAAAAAACTGACAGAATAACAATGAAAGTAACTATTAGCTGCAGCTCAAGTGTCTTTTTTTATTTTTAAATTTAAGTCAACTATCTCTGTCTCCCTGTCATGCACTGGGTACATCTCTGTGGTTGCTATTATCTACTGTATTTCTGTCTCCTGTCCTTCCTGTGTATATGTCTTATCCGCCGCTGTTCTCTATGATCTCCGTAACTCAGTCTCCGTGTCTGGCACTGCATGTGCAGTGGCAGCACAGACAGGGCTGTATGCCTGCGAGCAGACACCATGCATAATTCATGTGGTTTGGGCTCCCTGTTGACCCAAGTCCAAACAGTTGGCAGTCTATAACACTTCCACAGAAAGGGCCCCGAGAAGAAGATGTTAAACCAAAGCAACAAACACTGATGTAACATTTATTAAGCCACTTGCATGACAACTTCCAGACGCCGTCTCTCTATCTGCGCTGTACCATCTCAGATGGAGCGATAGCGATATCTTAACGTGTGTGAAAACCTTTGAAGCAGAAGCATGCGCAAAAGATGCACAGACCTGAGAAGAGCTAAAATGAGGGTGAGAAGATTTGATAAGAGAGAGACGCGATTATCTCACAGCTTTACAGCTTCAGAGAGGGTCAGATTCTATGGCACGCTAAAAAAAAAAGAAACGAGAAGAAAAAAACCTCAAAACTGAGACATTATTCAAAAGGACCAGATTCCGGGAGAGAGGATATCCAGACAGAAAAAACAGCAAACATCAACAAGTCTTTTGAGCTTTAGTATATAGTCTTTCATCCCTTAGAATTTTTTTTTTTTCTGATTGGCAAAGGCGTGAAGAGAAACAGCAAAAACAACCCCTTTGATTCGTGTTCCTCCCCCTCCTCTTCGCTTCAAACAAATGTGCCACTAATAACTTTGCCTAACCCGATGGCGGCTGACTCACCAACGAATCATTCTTTTTATGTTAGGCATGTTAATTTGACTTGACATCCAATGTGAAGTTTCATTCAGGAGCTTTTTTTTTTTTTTTTTTTTTAGCCCATCACCGCATCACTTGCCTCTCTAGGAATGACTCCTAATCAGTCATAGCATCATATAATCTCAGACTTGGAGTGCAGCTCGATGGGTGGCTTTCACTTTAATTATGACTGCCAGGACAATTAGTCAGCGAACCCTCGAGAGAAAAACGCCATCATCAAGTGGATGGCGACCATTTATGTAAGCACCAGTTATTTCAAAGCAGTCACATCACTGCTTTCGCAATGCCCACACCAGGAGTGGCATTCAACAGATCATGTGCTGTAGCCATCTGCTCCTGAATGGGGGACTGCAGGGTTCTTGTTGAGATCATCTCTGATACCATCATCGCCAACTGCTGGTCTGATGCCTTCTTCTGTTTTCGCCATCTTCAACCAGGATGAGCAAACGGTGTCACGGAAACTCTGGGAAAAGATTGCTTTTTGCCTATGTATTATTGACTCTGAGGATGCAGCCTATGAAACATGTACCAACCCTTCCAGCATTCATCAAAGTACACCTGCAACCTCCTCCAGAGCCCACCAGCTGTTAGTCCTCTGAGCTATGGTGAGATAAAGCAGTTTACCACCCTCCACAATGTTTTTCTAAGAGCTACTCTGAAAGGAACTCAGCAGGCAACCAAGAGGAGATGTGTCTCAATTAGGCATTTCACGAGGAACTGATTTATTTGAGTGAATACAGAGTATGTGCAGAGATGATATTTGTTGACTAACCATGACACTTCCTGCCAGAGCACACCAAAACTCAGCACGGCAGTGATTTGGAAGTGACAAATTGAAGTCTTCGAACTGTATAAGAAGCATCTTTATGAACATAGGATATGGAATCTACTATCTGTGGACCGGCAGTACCAGCAATCAAGTAGCCACCCTCCAACAAAGTGCATTTGTGCTTCCATTGCAGATAATACACTATCTATACCATCATGAGCACAAAGCTAACCTGAATAATCAACCTGATATGCAGAAGCAGACTTAGACACGTCCGCAGCAGATGATTATCGGCGTTGGATATTAAAATCAGAAATTGATGCCTTGGAGCAGATCCAGTCTCCTTTTATGAAATGTCATATAACGCTGACAAGAAGCTGATGACCATCAGTACACAGGTATGAATTGAAGATTAGCTATGAATGCAGCTGAGTGAAGCAGCAAAGTAATCCATTGAACAGGGGCTCAGAAGTTTAGATGGAGCCTAGATATGAAAGAATAGCAACAAGCTCTTTCTAATCTTTAGCTGACTGTAAAGTGTGTGGATAAAATATGAATCGCTTCTCTGCTTTAGAAGAAACAGGTTTATTTTCCAAACCAAAAAAGACCTAGGCAGCTCTGCAGCATCTCATATTCTACCACTGGGTCACCAGTATGCTTATTTTACATTTATCTGATGGCAAACTCTGCCGGTCTGATGTAACGCCAGCGTATGCCAGGATAGTTATCAAGCGGACACATTCTCATACTGCCCTCAGTCTCAGTCACTGATTGCAACAACGTTCTTACCCATCTGGAACTGTAACAGTTGACCTAAAGATAAGAAGGATCATGTTCGCACAGTAAGCCATTACATTTCTCATAAATAATGTGCCATAGATCTACCAGTAATAACTGAATACCACAGCACGTGATGTTCAGGAGGGTTGTCTTCGTATCTTGAATCTCAGAACGAAATGGCTGTCATCTGACTGTGATTTAGCCTCTGGGGGCAAGGGTCAATGTTCCAGAGCTTCTGGTGCAGTCAGTGAATATCCAGAAAACAGGTAACAGATATCCGACCAAAGACTTCTTCTCAAAGACCTGATCTGATGAAGAGTGCCATATCAGAAGAAAAAACAAAACAGGCATACTAACTAGCTTTATATATATATATATATATATATATATATATATATATATATATATATATATATATATACATACACACACACACACACATATATACATATACATATATATACATATACATATATACATACATACACACACATACACTGTATATAAATAAATGTGTCAAATATCCTATATTGTGTATGTTTCTGGCATGCTGATTTTCTGTATTTCAGTTTGACCAGAAGATTAAAGGCCTGATTAATTCAAGGTAGCTCAAAGATAAAATGGAATTCATTTGTTTGGAACTTAGCTGAATATGTTTTTTTCCCGACCCTGAACTTGATGTCGTTCACTGTTGAAACACTGATTAATGAATTAATGGTCACGATACCTCTTGGTTGAGATTGCATTGGAAGTACATTTCGTTACAGTGCCAGGCAGTTTTGTGTGCATATATGTGTCCTGTAACATTTTTGTGCTCTGCAGAATAATGATTGTCTTGAGAATTTCTTGACGTTAAAAAATATTTTAAATGTGGCTAAATTAACATCAGGATTAAATTTAGGTAGGCTGGGTTGTTTGAAATTAGACTATAATTATTAAAATATGCATGGAAACATTTCATGAAATATACAGTGCATATTATTTAGTCCACATAGATACAACAAAAGAATAACTGGTATAAAAATAAAATCATGTTTATCTATAAAGTTGGAAACAGTCACGGGTCAAAAAATGCTGAAGAAAACAAACAAACAAAAAAGAGGTGCATAACAACTGTTGATATATGCACAACACATACATGAATACATTTGCAGCCACACTGACTTGCATAAGAATGCTTGAGAATAAAATGAGTTTTGCAGACTTCATTCAGTGACGACTCTTTCACAATCTAGGGCTTGCAACCTCAAAGGCCTGAGCTCTCTCTGGAATCACGAAGAGGTTTATATGAGCTCACTTAAAAGGTCTAGGCCGCCGGGCCCATTTAAAGTCTTCAAGACAAGCAGCAGAAAACCTACAGTCAACACGAAGTCGAAATAGGAGTCAGTGAGAGGAAAGAAGTCCCAAGATGAGGCCAAATCGTGTTTTACAGCAGGTATAAACAAGACATGGGCAGGAAACTGATGATGTTGAAACAGGCGTTTCCTGCAGATGGAAGGAGATGTGGATCTGTTTTTATCCAGCTTCAGTGAAATACTTCTGCTTTGAAGGTATGACTGAAAAATAGTCTGCTAAATATTAGATTTTCTTTGTTGGAGGGCTTGATCAAAGATCACATCAATATTTTGGAAGGAAAACATACAAGGCGCCTGTCACATTATCAGAGCCCACAGTGAAAATCTGACCACTGTGCAATATTAAGGGAGAGGGAGAGCTGGGTATTATCCACAGTGATACGTTACCAAAACACAGGAATCAATGGGTTGTGTCTCAGACAGGAGGCATATCAAGGATAAATTAGACCTAGAATTGATTCCTGTGAATGAACAACTGGGGTAGCCCATAAAATGCAACTGGCTACTGCAGCAGATACAATTTATCAGTGTTCCTATATCCAAAACAGACATCAGCTGTTTGCAAACACCAGACCAAAATCAGCCACAGGGCTAGGAAGGGGTCAAAGTCATGGACCAAGAATTAGTGGACAGCTAGAAAAAGGTCAAGGACTTCATTCATGTCCATCAACAAAGAACAGCCCTATATTAGGCGTTTGATATATATCTCACTCCAGTATATGATCACAACTCCATCACATCAACTTTAAAGCTGTACTTTAAAGCCCAAAACTGTGTTGGTAATTTGGGCTAAGACTAATGGTATAGTATAAGCTTTGATGTGGCTTAATGATCTGTGTTTTTCTAGCAAACTATTATTATCCATTTTATTTATATAACCAGAGAACAGACTGAACGTGAAACTTTGGCAAAATTACTTCAGAAAAAAACATTTTAGAATTCCGTTTACTCTTGCCATCTCCAGTTTATTAAACCTTTCCCAAAAATAATTAATTCATCCTCTCTGCCTCTGTCTTTGAAATCAGCTTTAAAATTCCATCCAAGATTTAAATGGTAATTTCTGAAAAAATGTTAAAAATAATGAAAAGCAGCAAAGGGTTCGTAGAAGATATCGTCTCAAGATTGCTTTGCAATATTCATAGCAGGTAAGTAATACTGAAAATAGAATGAATGGATCACTGACTGCTTTTGCATGGAGGGCAGATTTTTAATCATTATTTCTTTTCACAAAAAAGGTATAAAGACGGTCCTGCAGTCCCTTAAGCCATCAAATCATGTGAAAGAGTTCAGAGGTCAGAGTCTAGCAGATACCATAAATAACTATGGTATAACCATCTATATTACATACAGGAGTAAAGCAATGAGGATGTGTTTGCCTCACACCTCCTTTTCACACATTGACAGAGCAGCTTGAGATCATATCCCTACTGAGCCCCAGGTACCTCCTATATCATACATGTATATACAGTATATACGTGATGTATGATATATAAATAGATCGCATTTTGGCTGCCATTGTGTATTCTGAAATTAAATTCTGCAGCTTAAACAATGCCCCTGAGGCTATAACTTGGTCTGTAAAGGTGTCTTTCAAATCTGTGGCTACATGCTACTTTTTAACCTTCACGTCCAGACAAATGCTTTCATTGTTTTACCTGCCAAAAGTATCCTTTCTTGCTAGCTAGTGTTCTCCTGATAGCGGCAAGTCCCTCAAGTCACAGACTTCCGTACTTGCACTTGCTATTTTGAGTAGTAAGTTGGTTCACACTGTAAGTTATGGAAAAATGTAATGTATTGTGACTACCCAAATACTGCACTCATAATGGAGTGTGGAATGGAATGGAATTCGGCAAAGAAGAAAAGTGGTAAAATGTCGCTATCGTGAATTCCAGTAAGTGCATAACGGCCGTACTTGAAATGAGACAACGCTACTCGAACTAGCATTGGCAAATTAGTCCACAATGCCAGTTAGTACATAGCTTACATAGTGTACTACAGAGAAATGTACAAATGGAAGTTTCTGAACTGTGACACAGCATCAGCCTTTGCATGCTGCATCACTGGCTGGCGTGAGCCCACCTGTTTATCCTCCTGGGGTCTTTCTATCCTGGTCTGATTGGCTACACCAGACCACACCAGTTTATTATTAGTGCAGGATGTCAAGGCTAACGGGCTGATAGCATACTCCCATTACTTTATTTATGCATTGCAATAATACTATTTTTCATGCAGACCCTTTAGCAAACTAATTCATGACCTCTGCACAAAAAAAAAAAAAATATTTCTTTCACCTATCGAATGTTTTAAACTGCTGCTATAATGTAATGAATGCATTAACTTGGTGTACATATCTGGAAAGGAACGATTCCAAAACACAGGTCACAGCCCAAGGTAATATTTGAGGCGGCAGGATTTGGTGTACCTTCTCTGTCCTCCAGACTGTTTTTATGAGGTTCCCATGCTCTGTCATTACTGCTCTTCACCATTTCAGTTTGACTGGGTTTGAGCCGTGTCCTGTCCGGGCACAATAAAAACGGTCATTTTAAGATATGTGAACGATTGACCGATAATTCATGCAGCAGCTTCCTGCTTTTATTGATCTCTCTACATTGTGTTGTGTTCTCTTTAAATATCACCCAGGAATGATTACCAGGCCTTGAAAGCTGACTCACTTGTGTGGTTGCTTTTGTATCTATCTGTAAGTGGCAGACAAAACCAGACAATTTCTTTTATGACTAGTCATCCTCAATGATAAAAACAGTATCTTGCCTTTCCTAATTTACCGTAATTACAACACGTTTTTATTTATAAATAGGTTACTCATAAATATTATAAAATACTTATTGTGCAGATGTGCAGAGGCAGAACTCCAGAATAGAGCATCAGACTGTGCAAGTCTGTCCATACAGGTGACAATTAAATATTGCAGGAAAGGTATAGCATCTGTTTTGAGAGGAAAGAGTGAGTCGTCATTGCAGCAGAAGGTCTGAGTTAACTAATACAAACACATTTATATTTACTCAAACATATTTACTGACAGCTGGACGTGATTATAGGAGAAGGTAGTGTGGGGATTAGAACGCGACGGTCTCAACAATATTCTTCCACAGATTCCTTAGAGATTGCAGCAGGAAATAAAGCAGATTATGGCAGCAGCAAAAAGCACAAAGTTTAATAAGGAGGAGGCGAATGAAAGTGGGGGGTAGGAGAGAAAGTGAGCGGGAAGAAGTGGTGAGAGGGAACAGATCTAAGAAGTTGAGTGACCGTAAGAGAAAGAAACACAATGAAGCTGGCTTGGGAGGAACAGAGAGTAAAGGAGGATAAAGGGAAGATGAAGGAAAGGTCCCTGAGGCAGGATTACTAAATGTGGTAAGATTTGAGAGAGAGGGAGGTGCAAAGGAACTGGATCTGTTAAAGTTGACAAAAGTTGTAAGAGAACAAGTTGGAGAAGTAAAATGTAGTACAGTTCTGGGAGAGAGGATTGAGTGAGCGAGTATGCAGTAGTACAGTCAAGAGGATGACACATACATTCATGTATGCGGATTATATGTTATTATACTCCTTTTGCTTCTTTTACCGGGTATTTTGGTCATGTAGCAAAAGTCTGCAAAGAAATGAGAAGTTGAGCCAGGTGATAAACATAATGTTGCATTGTAGGGTTTCAAAGTAATGGAACATGAGGCAGAGGTCCAAAGATAAGAGTGAAGAAAAAAGTCTCCTACGCAGAGGCAGTTGAAAACAGTCAAAGGAACATGACCGTAAGAAAGGACAAATAGCAATGAATGTAGCACAGGATGATAAAAGGAAGACGTGGGCAGAGAAAAAGAAGTTGGTGACCTTTAGAAAAGGGACAATAAACGCAACATGTGAGGTCAGGTCTAAAGAAGTGAAAGGATTCACTTAATTGTTAAAGCAGTGCATCGCCTGATAGGTTTGAGATTGGAGCAATCAAGAGACAATCAGTATACAGGCAAGCAAACTTAATACTATAGCTGGATGAGACAAGCTTCAGAGGAGAGGCAGATAGCCAACAGACAGGATTTTAAGGAACCATATCATTTTGCTATGTGGCAATTACACGAATCAGGAAACAAACATTGCGGGAAAGTCAGAAGAAAAACTAATGTCAGTGGTCGGGATCGAAGAAGATTGCTGTGTTATATTGCCAGCTACCTTGACATTTACAATGTTGTTTTGCTCATTTTACCTTGTCACAACCAACATGTATAACTCCCTCTATGCTATGCAGGGTCCAAAAACACCTTCTAAGGTGCAGATGTTCAAAGCTCTGGTTTCTGTGCATCTGTGTGGACATTTGAAATGGAGCATTTCAACTCAGTTTGCATATTCCTATTGTTACTTTGTGTAATGAGACAAACAACAATGGAGGCACATCGATGAACATCTAGGGTTTAAAGTCAATCAGAAACGGTGGTTTTGGCTCACGTTGGGTTGAGATAACTAAGGCAGCGGATAGTGGCACAATCCTTTAGAGCTGTAATTGCTATGAGGAGTGGAAGGAAAACCAGAGCATCACTCCATATCTTTGAGTGCACTCTTGCATCCTGACACCGAAGGGGAAGCAACTTTGATGAGATTTCAAACAGGTGTTTTTAAAATGGTAGGGTGTACACCTTGCTGCCTAAGTGACAAGGCGAGAGTGCAGAAGCCTTTGGCCTGCCGCGACGGAATGTCTCAAACATTGTTAGTCTGTAGAGGCTCAACCGTCCACTTACCGTACATTAGGCTCTCAAGATCGATGACATGATGATATGCCACAGGACTCATACTCAAACCACCTACCACAGTCCACAGATTACATAAATAGAAAGATTTTTACTTAATGTGACTAAAGGTCTGTATGCATCAGTGTTGTAATCACATGGCTCAGAAGCCTTCATTATGCTAAGGCGCCACTCTCCAGTTAAACATTAATTTCAAGAAAGGCTATTCTCGTGCCCTGACACTGAATTTTGGGAGACAGAGCATATCTTGAGACCTGGCTTATCCCTTATTGTCTAACTCAGTGAAGGAGTATGCAAATGGAGGCGGCGATACTCAAGAACATCAATGACTCGTCTCTCTGGCAAAGCAGAGCGGAAATTGAACGTGCTGTGCTTTCTGGAGAAAGAAAAGTTTTGTGTCCTATGTCAAAGCATGTTTGTATTCATTTATTAGTTTGACATTCACACATCTCTTGTTGGGGATATATTACTGAAGCCCTGAAATGTTCAGAAGAGAGGAGATACAATGGAAGAGGGACAGAGAAATGTAAAGGGTTTCCAGTTTGCAAAAGGTATATTAACTCTGTGACTGCCTGTGGTCTCCTCAGAGCTGGTGTTAAACAACTGAACATCAACTTGTCTGCTGTGTATATAATGCTGCTTGCTTCTATGTCAAGAAGATTCCACCTTTCACCTCCCTTTTTTGACTTATGCATGTTCTGTCCTATATAATTATTGCAAGGCCTGTAATGAGACAGATGATGGCAGCAGACTGATAACAGCCATGTAATTTGCCCAGGAATCTACCCGTGATATATGGTGGTAGTGACAAGTAAATCATCAGAAGTGTCATTGCTCTATGTTCTATGATTTACAGACAGACAGATAGGTGTGTTGAGCAATGGAGCTAAAAAAGACATGCGGGCACTTGTTTCAGTTGTCCGATTTGTTTTAGGCCTACAGATACAGATATGTCTGTTGTTTGTGTTCTTGTATATGTATACATAAACACGTTTTCATGTGAATAGTATTGATTACAAGATGACACACTAGATTTTCATGATGTTAGTGTTTGTCCATAAAGTCCTGAAATATTGTGAATAGGTTGCTGAAACATTTGTTGAAGGTCATTTTTCTCTGTATTTTTTTTTTGTCTCTTCTCATTCCTTGTGCTCTAGCTCCCCTCTTCACTTTAGGTGGCTTTCAGCCAAAGGCCTTCCTATTAGTTTGTTGTGTCTGTACCCCTTAAGCTTGTCCATGAATAGAACAAGAAAATACCTGACAAACAAACCTACACCGAAAAAAAGAAGGAATACACAGCAATGGACTGCTACTTATAAAAGGAGAGCTACCCTGACGTATATCACAGTTTCGGTTTCTAAATTTTTCCATGCCAAGCTCCTCAAGAAACTCTTTGACATTACTGTGGAAAAGAAAAACAACTCAAATATATTTCCTTACTTTTATTAATCCAATGATAACAATAATATTTGTACTTGAGATCTTTAATAATCCCATTACATCCAGTACTTGGCTTACTTTGGTTGGATGAAGAGAAAATGAAATACTATTTTCAGGTTATGATACACTGATAAAAAAACATAATTAGTGTTGTGGAGAAATTGCTGAAGTCAATTTCAATGCTTAGTTGAAGAGAATGCTTTTACCAAGGACGGAGTCATTGTCAACATATTCTAGTCTGGAGACACAGATGTCTGCCATCTATTATGTCTTAGCAGGCAGCACGAGATTTCTTCGGCGCTGGCCCCCTCAGTGTTGAGATGGACTGGCACCTACTGTTCTCAATCAAAGCCGAACGATTAATACTGCTGAGGACCTCAAGGCCCACACGTGACCTTGTGTAACCGAAGAATAGAAAATTCCATAACAGTTGGGAATGTTATATTCAATTTCCAGCCATAGCTTCCCTCCAAATCTTACACATTGAACCTTTAAATATCCTAAAAACAACGAGAGACCTTACTACAGGAAAAACGTCTGCGCCTGATCTTATTAGTTTCAGTATGGAACAACACGGAACTGTAGATGTGAAGTGACAATTATCCAGACGTGTGTAAAACATTACATTACATTAATGAGGTGGACAAGGTTTGGAAAGCTAATTAGGAGAGTATTAAAGAAGAGGGTGATTTATATCTGAACCAGATTAATTGTAATATGATTATAGAAACCTTAAGAAATGAAGAGGAAGTATCAGAACAATTGTATTAAGGTACACCTCTAAGAGTAAAGGCAAAATAAAGAGGCAGTACCATGGTAGGAAGAGACAGACACTCATAACTCAGGATGTGATACATACAAAAAAAAGCTCCGATGGTGGTATTTGGAAACACAACTCCAGTAAGAAGGCTGCGGGGAGACGATATAAAAGATGTGAGGGGACAGAGTTTATGCAGAAAGTGGCCTCAAGTCAACTACTGAATACATTTGAAAAGGTCACAGAGATGCACTCTCAATCAAAATAAGGTGCCACAGGCCTGCTAGGGGGAAAAAAAAAAAAAGGAGAAAATCAAGACCAAAGAAACAAAGGTTTTGTCTGGACTGGAGATGCAACAGCAAGACAGTCCAACTGTGCTACAGTCTATAATCCCTGTGTGGGTACTAGAAACTCTGTTGGTAGAATTGGAATGACCTCAAAAAAAAAAAGGCATGAAATATAAGTTCAGATTTAGTGAGTGAATTTCTGAGGAATGTATACTATATACAGAACGTGTTCAGGTTTCCACTGACTGATTATAACAGCCACAGATAATACAGATTCTGCAGCTGCAGCTCCTCGACGCAAACTGGGAATATGCAAACAAACGTTTATAAAGTTCTACACCATTTTCTGGCTTTAGAATGGATTGAATCTAACACACCAAACAACATTTTAGCCTAGTCTAATTTTAATTTACTAGCAGTGGTGGTTCTGTCAGAAAAGAGTTGTGTTTAATGACACTCCGTCAGGTGAAGGCAGCATTCATAGAAGAACAGAACAGCAGATACTGTACTCCACTTGTGTAGACGTATACGTCCATGCACATCTGCTGGTAAAAAGAGAGAGAGGCAGACTGGTGACAGCCAACTTCCATATGAACAGTTGTTCTCCTGAGATCTCTGTGTCTCTTTGTGTTAATTGTGTCGCTAAAGCTAACACTGGTGATCCTGGATAATATGAAAAGAAGAAAAATGAAGCTGGTCACTGTCAACATTCTTGAGGATTTTGATCTTGTTAACTCCTACGTTGACCTGTTTTTAAAAAAAGATACTCTGAAGTGAACCTGCTCTGGGCCATGCATCAAAAAAAAACAAAAAAACAAGCTCATGTGTGCACATTTGGATACCAGCAATGAAAAATGTTTGATCTTTATAGGTCTAACCCCCACATGGATACATGAACCCGTACACACTCTGTCATGAGGCCACTTCTCTTGAATCTGAGTCAGCACACTCCTCGCACACAATTAATCCAGCAACACAGCAAGCACAGTTTCAACATAGTTCAACATAGAACATAAGAACGCAAATCTGCGCCACACACACACACAAAAAAATAAATGACTTCTAGAGAAGTCCATAATCTAGTCCAACTGCCAAGGTTATCCACCAAAATAATGAATCCAGAGAACAGAGAATAGCGCACTTCAGGGTTTCAGCAGTAACCAAACAATAGAAACACGTTTCAATTTGTCCAGAGTAAACCCTCTTCCCAACTACATCAATAAAAGATCTCTGGCAAAATTTCAGTTTTGTTCAGTTCATTTTTCCCCCCCCACACGAGTAAATCCTCTTCCCAATCAGATCGATAATGGATCTCTCCAAACAAACAAACCATCTTTGAAGCTGTCTGACTTATATCTGTTGGGGTTTAATGAGTGGCCCTGTGAAGAAAATATGCAGATGTTGCTGTATCTGCATAGTTTTTTTATTACAAGGTGCGAGTTTACTCTTCTTGTGAATGTATAATAAATCTTTGCAAGTGTAACCCACTTATAGTAGATACACTGAATGGCTAGGTTCGAAAAGAGCTCAATTACCACAGACCTGAACAGCCGGACAATGAACACCAGTGAGTACTGCACAACAAAAGTATATCAAACACTGGTATAAACAACAATATGAAATCTAATAAAGAAAATAAAAAGCCGCATTTAAAATGATGAGTCTTGTCTGTTCTTAGTACCGGTACTGTTCTGTTTGTGTTCAATCCAGATGATCCTCTAATAGGGCGATCAGAGTCATGTGCTAACTCTTTTGGTTGTGTAGCGATCCTGCCAACCAGGTTGGCCCTACCACCAGTTGTAGTCAGCAACGACAGGTCAATCCAGCTTCTTTAGGATCTTGGGGAGGCTCGCCATCTATGAATCACAGACTGGTCCTGAATCACTCCATCCAGGGTTCTGGATCCTCTCCAACAAGACTGGATGTTCCTATGGGGACTAGGAATCTCCAAAAGACCTGACCTGTTTAATTAAATAAACAGGACCTTTAAGTAAACAAGCTAATGGTTGTACAACAATAACACTAGAGTATAATGACAATGTCACCTTTGACATTATGAGCTTGCATTACCCTAAAGCTCAATAACTTCAAATCTAGAAATCATGAATCATTGGATAAGAATTCAAAACATCATGTCCGAAATGATTCATAATATGAGTTTCTGTAATAAGAGCCATTAAGTTAACTCCTAACTCACAAACAAAATAATAAAATTCCTACACATTACAATTAGTATTACAAAATAAACTTATTCCCCCCTTTAATTCAGAATTAGAAACATAAATCTCAAAACATTCCCTTTAATCACACAGAGACAAAATAGCTGATCACGATGTACTTTGTGCTGCCTGCAGTCACATATACCAGTATGAACACAATGCTAATCAGCTAATAAATGCTCATTTAGTGTATTAAGTGCACAGGCTAAGGTGCCAAGTGCAACAAGCTTAATGCAACAGTTCACAGTATATCTCCATATAGCTGACCCACTCATATGAGTAGCAGCAGCTAACAGCTAGCAGCTAACTGTAAACAAAGGAACTAGTTGAAGCTACATTAACTTAATTGACTTGTGGTAGTTTCACTACAATTAATATCTTACCGCTTTCGTTCAGCGGGTTGCTGCCTTCTGCTCTCGCGGCCGGAGTCAAAAGGAAGTGCAAAGATGCCGCGTACAAACTTGCCTGCCACACAATAAGCGGAACGTGCGCGCTAATTGGCTGCTAAAAGGCTACCTGCCCTTCATTTGGTTAGATGCGGTGAACCTGAGTGCTGCCTTCAAGTGCAATTGGAACGCGTTGCTTTCAAGTGCGACTCAGAAAAATATTAAATATATGAAACAACTAATAAAACAACTATTTCAGGTTAAGCTTAGGGTTTAGTTACACCAAGTTTTACACCTGGGTTACACAAGTCTAAGTGATTTGTGGTATAACGATATGTTTCGCTGTGTGCAGACATCTAGTTTGATGACTTTTGCGTGAAATGATAAAATGTGAAGCAGCCTTGCCTTAAGGATATTTATTTTTATCATGCCCATGTGCTATTGTTGTATGTTTAGCTTATTTACATGTGCAATTTATAATTTTTAATACATTTTACTTATTTATTTTCTTCTACTGGAATATTTTATTTATTGGAATAAATAAAGTTTAAAAAATGAAAAATAAATAAATAATGATAATGCCCATACTGTCTATGGTCTTTTGTTTGTTAGTTGTTGTTTGTAGGTTGTTTTAAAAGTGTAAATATGACATAACACATCAGGCTAGATATTAAATTTGTAACGCAAGACTCCATATATGTTTGCTCCTGTCTATTAAATGTTCAAAATGCATCTTTGGAGCCTGACCGAACGTGTCAGGTCAAAGAACTATTCTGGAACAATGGTTTACAGGATTCAAACCAATAACAGAATGAATGAAAGCAAGAGAACCATTTCAGTTCACCACCACACTCCAGACAAACCAAAACATACTTTATACAGCACATGGCCTGCCATGCCTTGAAAACAGGGGATGGAGGACCACATCAACTCGTGACCACACTTGGCTTCGTCAACATATGGACCATCTGTGTAGTTTGCTGATAGTGTTTCAAAATCTAAATGATTCATGGTGTAATGGTATGTTTGGCTGTGTACAGAAATCCAGTTTAATGACTGCTAATGAGTTATTGGCCAACGGTTTGGCTTCTCTACACCTACATTACCTTTCCCTGTGTGGCTAATCATGTGCACACATCACCTCATTTTAAATGAGATACAAAGCAATTACATAGGAGCCTATACGTGCAATGTTCATATAGCGTATGTTTTCCATAACTGATAATGTATAATGTGCTACAATGAAGATTACACTTTTGGCCCATATATACTATATGTTTGTACTGCTTACTACTATTTACTGTAACTAACATATGTACAGACCTTGACATATAACGTTCAAAATGCACATTCATTTAACCACAGAGAATACTTTCCTCATGAATGCCTTCATGAGGAAAGTATTCTCTGTCTGTTTTCAACAGCATTCTGCTGAAGGTCGCCGGTTAACAGGGTCGCGCCAGGTCCTGTATATAACAGCCCTGGTGATAATCTCTCTTCTCCTGAGGTGATGGAGAAGTAGCTGCGGGTATTTTCTTCTGCCATAGAATGTACACAAAGCCACTACTGACGCTAAGGTGAGCACACTGCAAGATAGATTCTGCCTCTTCTGCAGTAATACATTATGCTGCCCTCTTAGTTCCAAACATGAACCTGTTTGAATGGTTTGCAGAGCGACAGACAGCTGTAACAACTATAATCGAGAACTATGCGGACCTACGGTTCCTTTCTAGTTCTTTTTTTTTTTTTTTTTTAGGGCTCTTTAGTCTTTATTAGACAGTGACAGCTTGATACAGGGAAGAGGAGATGACATGCGGCAAAGGGCTGCAGGCTGGAATCAAACCTACTATTAACCACTGTGGCGAGGAATCGACCTTTCATGCATGTTCATGTGTACATGGGGTGCGTGCTCTATGCCTGAGCATCTGGGTGTCCTGATAACAATAATTTATTTTCTAGGGAGTGGCAGACAGACAGCGTCAAACTTCTGTGTTTCATTTTAGAGGGAGAACGCTTGAATAACACGGAATAAAAAATGACAGTATTAATATTCTTCTTGTGCTTCTCTGGTCATAATTACTGACATCCCACTGTTATCTTATCTTAAGACATTCCCATAAACGTGCATAACAAGTGAATATTAATTAATCCCTCAATTTTAGCCAAGAAAGAAGTTTGGTCAATAGTGCAAAATATACAAAGCTAACTAACTGCATTCAACAAATCAATTTATTATATAATTTGTCCAGGGAGAGAGTAGATAAGTCTTTCCTTGAATGGGCA
This sequence comes from Nibea albiflora, assembly GCA_014281875.1. Lineage (NCBI taxonomy): Eukaryota > Metazoa > Chordata > Actinopteri > Sciaenidae > Nibea > Nibea albiflora. Next base: position 5,989,017 of record CM024803.1, read on the forward strand.
CTCTTCAAAGAAATTCATTTGACTTCCTACAGGGAGAGAAAGATGTCAGAAAGAGTCCAGGAAAGGCATACAAGTGCTGAAAATAGCCATTGCATTCTTCGTCTAGGTTCTTTAATGGCGAGACCCTTTTCATAGGCGTACTATGCTATCAGGTAAAACCAGGGCTGCATGGACGTTGGTATTTACAGCTCGCCCAGGGGGCTTGTCCAACCTGTTCTTCCACCTTTAGTCTTCTAATTCACCCCAATAACTGCAATTATTATGTGTTTAAATGTGGGCTAACTGACATCTGGGTATAACAGCTAGCGAATTGTTCCTTGTGTTAGTACATGTGACATATATTGCACGTCTGTCTGGGAAAGGGATCCCTCCTCTGTGGCTCCCCCTGAGGTTTCTTCCACCTTTTTTCCTTTGTTAAAAGGTTTTTGTGTGTATGTGTATGTGTTTGTTTTTCCTCACTCGAACCGAGGGTCTAAGGACAGAGGCTGTCACTCCCTGTACTGATTGTAAAGCCCTCTGAGGCAGATGTACTTTGGGCTTTACAAATAAAATCTGATAGAATTTGATTTGATTTAAATTCAATTAAAATCTCACAATAAGCAGGCACTGAAGCTGGCTACATAAAGCTCACAGCTACTGAATAGATTCATGAGAGAGAGGTCATCTAATGCATTATGTCAAAAGTGATTTCATCAACTTAACAGCTGAAAAGGAACCAGGTTCATTGCCAGACGGTGCCGCACAGTCGAGAGTTATGGTAGTTATGGTCGTGGGGTTAGCTCTTCCGCAGGGATATGGTATGCTGCCATTTTAATTTTGATTTTTTTCTTTTATGGCAAATTTTCATAGGCCTACTGTGCTCTCAGCAAAGCCACAACTGTATGAATGAGGTGCTTACAACTCACGCAGATGGCTGATATGTCCAGTCTGTTGTTCCACCTATAGTCATCTACTTCACCCCAGTAACTGACATCTGGTTATTGTTGTGGAGAAGTTGCTGGAATCAAAGGTCAAAGGTGAGGTCAGGGGGGAAGAAGGTGTTCAGGAGCCTCCGGCGTCTTATGCTGTATTATTTATTGATGCTTGAACAAGAATTAGAGACACTCTCAAAGTACATCAGAAGTGCCTGAGTTGGTCTCACATTCTCATGCTAGTGGTCAGGCTTTAAACCCCTACAGATAACACGGCCAGAATAAGTCAAAGAGAATTGTTTTACCCATGTCAGTGTTACCGTCAGCACATTCGCTTAGCAGTTAGCAGTGGACAGGTGCAGCTCGTTAACTCCTCTCCTGCACTCCCACGGCTGCCTCTGGACACAGCGCTAATTATGGCCATGGGATTAACAAACCAAACAAAGATTAGTAGGGCTCTAACACGTCAGTTTGCAAATAATCGGCTCATTTGTAAGATTTTCATCGTAATGACCGAGGCAGGTTGGAAGTTTCTACCATGACAGATGCTGGTGCGAGTTGCTCTTGCATCAGTTACAATCACTGCATTCAAACAAACATGGTCTATCCGTGACTGCCACATGTGAAAAAAAGCAACAAAAAAAACCCACAAAAAAAACAAACTTGTTTTCCATTGTTACGGCACATCATTGAGCCATGTTGCACTCATGGGAGGCCCACTTAGTGCAGCTGGCCTTGGAGAAAGAAGTTAGAGGAGAGCACTAATGACTGGAAAGATGTCATCCTCACACAGCTCAACACATACACTCGCCTTCAGCTACACCGACGGTGAGCAAAACTAATTTTTTGGAATTCTTAAATTTTTGCTCTGCTTCTGTTTATTTTTTACAAATAGATTCATTTATACATTCCTCACATTCACATCTGCCTTCTCTTCTGTGTTTAGTCAACAGTGCCTCTGCGCTTGCAGCTGAATTGTGGGTGTAATAAGGTAGTGGCGTGTTGGGAATGCACTGGAAATGTGTCTTTTCTTTCTGTGGTGCGTTGGTGCTTTATTTTGTTGTGTATTCATGAATGTTCGGTCTAATTTGGTCTGAATGCCCTTGAATGCCTGACAGCTTGGTCATTTTTTCTTATTCAACAGCCTCTGAGGCTATTTATACACCTTGTTGCTCATGCAGTTGTTTTATGCATGCCCCCCCCATGCGGAAATCTGAGTGGAAATCTGTCAGGTTTGCTGTGGTGCAGACCCTGCAGTGTATGTTGGGCTGTAGCCTGAACAGGCTTAAATGAAACCAGGGAGAACAGGCAGTTGATCCAGTGCAAGCTAGTGATAACAAAGACAAATAGTAAGCCATGGCACCAGACTGCTGGTCAATGATCAGTGGGTGCTTGAGATACCCCCTAGGAGAGAAATGGGGACTGACAAAAATCCTTTCAGTCAACTGTGCAATCAAGTGATAAGGATGAAATCACTTTCTCTTAGATGTTTTCATCCTATGATTGGCTCATGCAGTTCTTTCTACCACAGGGAACACAATCTGCCATCCTGGCCTGGCCTTGTTGTTCCCCTTTTGTAATTTCCAGTGAGAATGTTGATGTTGGACAATGTTGCAAAACTCCATAGAATGTAATATGCTAACATTTGCAACTACAGTATTGGTTTAAGTTAGACAGCTAACATACTGGGCTGATATTAAGGGAAGTTGGGGGGAATGCAAGGGGAAGACCAAAGACCACATGGCAAAGTATATTTAGAGGTCTTAGGGAGTACTACTGCATAGGGGATGTGAGTGGGAGCTGCGCAAAATTTAATAAATTGCCTGAAGTGATATCACAGGACCTCTGTGGCCCGCTGCTCATCTCAGCTTGAGGCTAGTGGCTCGAGGCTACATTAGCTCGCTACTACCATAACACACCAGTTTCTGTAACCGAACTGTTGATAATTGAGTTGAAATGCAGGTTTTGACAAGGAAGAAGAAGAATGCACTGAAATTAAAACCACAATCTCTTTTTGCTTACTGTCCAACTATGTTAGAGGTAAGCTGATCTCAGATGGCAGGTAAATACCAGCATGTAAGAACAATGCGCTGTGCTTGGATCCAGGCTTTTTTCCCTTACACTAGAACAGCTACACTGTTGAACACTGGCACTGGACACAAATTGGTGCTACAGAATCATGCAGTATATGAACATAATTCCAAAGGAAACTGGTGTTTGACTTTTAAGCAACTTAATCACAGCTGCAAAGGCAGCTTCACAAATGAGTCTCAATTAAAAATCAAGAGGAGCAGAGGCCATAAGTAAACCTTTGCCTGCATTAACTGAAAAGTACTTGATGGCATATTTGCATAACAATGCAACAGAATGCAGTCTAAACACAACTGCAAGGGTTGAATCAACCCCTCACTGACATTATTTGGAGTAAATGAACATAAACTACACAAAGGCACTCGCATTATTATACTCATTATCACAAGTGCCTACCTGTACCATTACCACTATAGAAGTCAGCATAACATAGTGTAATAGAAAGCACACATGCTTAAACAAATAGGCTGTGGTTTAAGTTCTGTGAAAAAGAGTTGTTTATGGTCACAAATATTGATTACACTGCATTGCAGTGTATGAATTTTTAAAGTAGGTGCTATTGCCCTGAAGGCAAACACCAAGGCAAGTGCTACGACAGGTGTTTACAGAGGCTACAGTAATTGCAGCAGCATTAGAGCCTTTCCTCGAAATGTTTTACTGGATATGTTAAAAAAAAAAGAAAGAAAGAAAGAGAGAGAGACAAAAACACAGTCCACTGTGCAAAGTAGAGCGTGATAGTGAGAGTTGCTGATGTGTCTTTTCTCTTTCTTAATTTATGTACCATATTTTGGGCTTTCAAACTTTCAGGGGCTGAAAAATTCATTATTTCATTTTACCCTCATTTTGCGTGAATCAAAATATGGAGCAAACTGTCTTCATTCATTCCTTACAATATACTGTATATATATATATATATATATATATATATATATATATATATATATATATATATATATATATATATATATTCTGTATTATGACATCCCTTTGTATTTGGCTCCTGTCTGATATATTGATTTTCTTCTTTCGACAGAAATGTTATATACAAAAATGATTCCAAGAATTCAGACATCATCGAGGTGACATTGTAGCTTTTTCTCACATTCTTTCAATTAGCTTTTATTCCCTCATGGCCTTGCACTGTTTAGCAGAGTACATATGGAAAGCTGAGCTGAGTACATTCTATATGTACACAAGTGTTTAGTTAGACTTGTTAGACTTGTTCTAACAAATGCTCATCAGTTCACAATGATCATGCGTTTACCACCCAACCCAAGGACTGGATTGTGTCTAAAGACGACAAACAGTGACTAACAAGGGAAGCTGGCAATTCTCCATATGGTATAGTACCGCATGCATGCCTGAAGCTGGTGATATATTTACCGTAAGAAGGAACTACTGAGCAGAACTGCAAAGTCCCTGAAATAGCAAGCCCAACTGCTTTATTCTTTCTCAGTCAGGGTCAGGTAAATATATATATATATATATATATATATATATCTTTTCTATGTATGTTAAATTTGAAACTCCACACCAGAACCATTACTCTTGTGTCAAACAACAATGACCCAAATCAGTGACCAAATGGTGCAAAACACTCACACATTCAGAGATGTTCAGCTGTTGATCTTGATTTAGCCTGGATAGGCTTAAATGAAAGCGGGGAGACCAGGCAGTTCAGTGCATCAGTGTGTGACTGGTTCATCCGTCTTACGTTCATACCAAAGTCTGCTGGTGATTTTGTGGGTGAGCAAACGCATGTGTGGCTCTTCTCCAAGCTTCTCAAGCAGGTTTTATGACTCTCTGGGAAACAAAGCAAGGCATGCAGTATGAAAGCTCCATTCTCTCACTACAAACTGGTTTAAACACAACGTGACTGCTCCCAAGCTTAAGCTTATAAGCACAACCTAAATTTTATGGTCACAAATTGTCACACAGGCAAATGAGAAAAGATGCTCCTTAGACTGGAAATGTCTTCAGATGATTTGTGTAGGTAAGTTTTATTTCAAATTTTCAAAGTGTAAAGCCTTAAAAGATAAACATTTAACAATGGATTATTAAGTATACGCCCCAACATTTAATCTTTAACATTCTATATTAATCACCATTTTGATATATTTATCCCTAGTAATGTCACAGTTCACTCACAGCTAGATTACTATAATATACTCGTATATAATATGAGGTATGTCCTAAGCCACCACAAAAAGAAGAAAAAAACAAATAAAACAAATCAACAAATTTCACAGATAGTTTTCCTCTGGAAGATCCAAACAGGTGTGTTATGTTATTTAAGTCAATTTTATTGGTATATTATTGGTACAATATCGCGAAAACTCAACCTGACTGAGCTTAACATTCGACTTTTGTACATGAAATATGAGGTATGTGGCCTTAACCCCCACCAGGAACACATTATTCCTGGTCATTGGAGAACCATTTTGTCACATAGGTTGTGGCATTTTGTAACACATCTGGGTTCTGCGCCAGAAAGACGGCAGCACCTACTGCCACTGCTGCCATGACCAGTGTCTTGATTGAAGGCAGGAACGAGAATTTGGATGGCTCTTCTTGCTTCACGGTTTGACGCTCCTTCGCTGCTTCCTTGTCCTCCTGGGTCAGGGCATCCGGGCAAAGTTTAGCCAGCACTTCCCGAGCTGCGCGGTGACCCTCTTGGATTGCACCACTCATGTACCCACACCAATTGGTGGCTGTCTCCGTGCTTGCCCAATGGATCCTGTAAATCAAGTAAATCAGCGAGGTACAAATATTAAGCTGTGTGTTGCTGTTTGACAAGGCACTGATTTCATTCTCTATTGGAGTAATTCCATCCTTTTTGCACATTAACACTCATCTGTATTAGCAGTTTTACAAACTTCTAAGAGTTTGTCTCTGATGAACTCATGCAGTTTGAGTTTTGCCCTTTAATAAGTCTCCGTTGGCTCAGTTGGCATGTCTCTCTTCACTGAAATCTGCAAGTACATGCTCAGCAAATTATTGAGCATGTTCAACCACGTAAGGGTTGATCACTAAAAAAAGGACAAAGACAGTGTTACTCCTTAGCCATTTGTTTCTCTCTTATCCATGTAATGACAACACAGTCAAGGATGTTTTATAGACCTTGTAAAATACTGCGTATGGTGCCCAGGTTTGTTGTCAACATCAATCCACATCATGCGGAGTTGAATGCAGTGCTGTCACAGTTAAACGACAGCTTGAGCGTGCAGACTGCAGGGCTTTGTCATTGGCAAGATGGTAACATTGTGGGTTTGATTGTGCAACAGTCTAGAGCAATGAAACTAAAAAAAAAACAAGCATTGGAGTCAACGCTTAGGAGATAAAATGTAGCAGTGGATGCTGCTGCCAATTTGCAGCCCCCCCAAAGGGTTGAAGACAATGGCTGCAGAACTGAAGATGACGCATTACAGTCTCTTTTTACCAGTGGCATTGTGAAAGCATACCGCTAACCACCCCCAAGTGGGGGCACCCTAACAGCAGCTTGGCTAATTTTCTGTTTTCCTCTTCCTGCACTGCCGGTTCAGTGAAAAGCAAAGGCCACTGTTCTGGTATACAGATGGAGGGGCTGGCCTTCTGGCTTGTTTCTGAGACCCCGCTGACTGATGAGGTGGGTCTGAGCCAAATTGTAGCCTTCTATGGGCTATTCTACCTGTTGGGACCAGAGAAGCAGCGGTGAGAACAAAAGTGGTTAGTTTCTGCTGTACAGCTGGCTGGTCTGCAACCACTGATAGGTATCAAAAATGATGGCGTGTTCTAATAGAGTGGATGGACACATGTTATGCTCTTTAGTTTTCTTTTGAGGTGAGTTGAAAGCCTTTACAGATAAAAGAGAGTCCTTCCTTTAAGCTAAAGTCCTCTACAGAAATTAACTGTTTCTTCAAGTCTGTTATTTAGTAACTGTGTCATACTGCAGTTATCTGTATGTATCAACAAAAAGAAAACATATGAATTATCTTCACTCTTTTATTGTTCATTATTCTGCATTCCTGAAGTAGGCTAATCTCGGCTGCATGCAGGTGAACACGCATGACGATTATTTTGACATGTTGACCTGACAGTTTTTCTCTCTTTTGACAGATCTGTAATATAACGCCTGCATAATATAACGCAATGTATGTTTTTCTGCTACCTACCTCCTGAAAGGCATGGCATCAACTAATGAGCTCAATTTACACTCAAGTCACTATGTCGAATGTTGCCTCTCCTGTGAGAAACATGATTATGCATGTGGAAAGTGCTAGAGTAGAATGAAGAATAATACTGTTCTTACTGAGGGAAGCTAAATGGCTTGAAATACATTGATGTTACTATTGTTGTCTGCTTCTGTACTTTCACCTGCACTGCTTTCCACTAATTCACCATTCAAAAGGATAGAGTACATGTATAACCGATTCCTACTGATGTGTTTTGCCAGTCCAAAGAGCAGGGAGCACTCCTCCTTAGCACCTTTAATCTGGCCAGTATCCCTGATATCCCTGATCGGCAGAGTTAGAAGCCTCATCAGTAAACAGGCTTTGGACTCAATTCGCACACTCCATATACACACTCTGATGTTGTAAGCAGGGTATGACAATGGATTTCAATTGATGTTACTGTTCAGCAAGTGTGCTAACAGGAAAATGAATGACTACAAAGCCATAGTAGTCAGGAATAAACAGAGGATGAGCATGTGCCAAAGTTGCATTGAGAAATGTTTAGAAGCATTTTAATTGTTCAGCCCATGCGTCCTACTCAATGATTCCATCAGAGGCCTCCATCAGCAGAATATCCAAGACCTGGAGACCTGAAGCTTAAAAAATCTTTTGGCAACATGTCAACAAGCCTGGAGTTGGTAATGAACACCACCTGCCTCTCTACTGACAGGTCTCGAGGCCTGATTGGTCTCCTGAAACTCATAAAGACTGCGTTTTAAGACCTGAAAAATGAATTTGAGTGTTTCTTGTTTCCTGAAACCTCAAATATAGGACTATTTATCGCCACGTGTAGTTATACACTTGTGTTTGCTCTGTAATAGATTTATACAGCAGTGACTCAGCTAGAAGTGTGATAAACCCAAAGATCACTGAGATACTGTACACAGATGATAATGAAAAGGGAAAGCAATATATTTAGCAAATATGGTGGTAAAAAATAAAACAGGCAGGAGCGGTGTAGGGGGAAATCAATCAACATAACCATTACAGTGGCATGCATAGCGGGTGGCAGTAAACAGTATAATGAGCAGCAGCATTATGATGGGAAGAGTGAAAGCTCGTCAGATTAAAAGAGACCGCCTTGAGGTCTCGATGAAACTTGATTGGTGTCTTGTTTAAATAGGTGATTATAAGATAAGGCTTAAGATAAGCTGACATCGCTCACGACTAGAGTGCTCTGTCAAAATTCATGCAATGCCTCGTCAACTGTTGAGAAAGGAGAAGCATGTGAACGTGGTGGCCCAGTCTCCAACGTGGGCAATAGCAGAAATGGGATTTATCCCAAGTCTGAATTTGAGAATAAAGATAAAAGAATCCCTCCCTCTGAGCTAGCTATCACTTTGACCTCTGCTGTATACAAACTGCTCTCTTGTGTTCCATTTAATCACATTTCCCAGTGGGCTGAGTCAGATAGTATAACAGCAGATGAACAGAATGGATTTAGAAAGAAATTGGTCGGCATTCGCACATTAGGCACAAATACAGACTCTAGGAATAAAGGAAGAATAAAGCTATCTATCTATTCCCGTCTGTTCTCGAGCTTTCGATCACGCTGACGAAAGCATTCTTTGGAATAAAATGGTATTACTTGTCATATATTAAAATGCTTAATGTCAGTATATGTAGCTTAAATATGAAGTGTTGCATAAATTGCCTGACAGATTGAGTTAATACTTGAGAGACACAAGGCCTCTTTGAATGCCTCTCCCGTCTATTATTTTAGGTACATAAATGAAGTGTGTCTGACTGTATCTGTCCCCCTGGGACAATAAAGTCTAAATCTAAATCTAATCGAAAGCCTAAAGAACTACAGATGTGCAGATCTGTCTTCATGATGACTACAATGGTGGACACTAATTGACTTGTGGTGCAGCCTGTTTTCTGCCAACAGAAGGCACCACTGTGTTTTATTACACAGTGTGAGTGTGATCGTCTTGCAGTTGGGTCCTTAGTTCGCCTGCTGTACACAGGTGTAAAAATAATAATGACTGGGTTTTTTTGTTGCCTTAGAATGAGCATTTTATATCTATGGCACACATCTGCTTCCACAGAGTCCGCCAATGTTGAGTAACGGGTAAGGGGATCCCTTTAAGTTCCTGTGTGGTGGATAGTTAATTTTGGTGCAGTGATCATGGATAGATATTTGGAGATGTTCAGTTAATTAATTTCTCACATCCCACTTGCTCACAGCCTAATCGTTGTGTATTTTGGATTGCTGTATGATTCCCTGGGGTGTGAGTAGGGGTACAGTTTTCAATTCATAATTTTAGGTTCTGCTTGTTGAAATGAGTCCGTAAACCTTTCTATTTGTGAGTACTAGTGGGAGCTCACAGATTTCAAGCTGGTGTCATTAGCTGGCAGGATAGCGTTGTTTTGGTAAATACTCGGTCAGGTCTTTTTTCCCTGTCTTGGAACAGAGACGTGTTATTTTACCTTCTTGTCCGCTGGCACCAGAAGAATCTTACCATTTGGTTCTTGCTCACTTTTTCTTCTCAAATGTGTTTTATTGGATTTTCCTTGTATAAACAGATGCTTTGCCTTTGGCCTTTGTGTTGGCATATTACAGTCACACTGTGTTGCCAGGAAGGGATTCTCCTAAGGGCATTTCATGCAAATTCTAGAATCTAAGACTTCTTCTATGCACACAAGAAATTTCATTTCACTTTTGAACACAAATAATATATAGTTAGAAAAAAGTTACATCAATAAAAAGAGATGATAATGATGACATTGTTGCTTTTCCTTCCTGTGTGTAGCCTATTGTATGTAGCTGTGAGAGCATTTAAACTGTTTTGGTTGTTTAGTTTCTATCTATGCATGTATATGTGAATTACACATCTGCCTAATCTTGATTGAATGATTCTCTCCAAAAGATATGATAAAGAATTTGGTCTGCAAACTACAGGAAACACTTCCTGTATATTTTCTTTGAAAGCTACTGAAAGCTTTTGCCATAGGCTGCAGCCGTCTGAATTTGTCCGCTTTCCAGGCCTAGTGTATCAAACAAGCCTATGGTGTTACTGTTTAATCAGCATCTTAATATGCCACACCTGTCAGGTACAGTAGATGGATTATCTTGGTAAAAGAAAAATGCTAACTAACACAGATTTGAACAAATTTGTAAACAAAATTTGAGAGAAATAAACCTCTGGTGTGCATAGAGGAAGGCTCAGACAAAAGTGTTATTTTTGTTGAGTGTAAATATTGTAACTCTGCTTCTTTGAGCACAAGTGAGATTCCCTAAGGAGTCATTCTGGTATTTCATGATGAGGAGCAGTGCTGTTGCTGTCCTTCCAAAGAAAGAATAGATAAGGACCGACTGGCTAATCCTGAAATGGCTGAATGGATGGAAACTTTACTATTCAGACTCACAGAGATGAACTGCTAAGCCTATCAGGCTCTGATGAAGAGCTCCACTCGTTATTATAGAGTTAGGTGCCACACCTCTTGTTATGGCACCGGATTATCATTCTCTGCACCAATTTTGTAAAATAGTAAACATCTAATATTATTGGGCACAACAAAAACTCAATTCCATTTAAAACTAACAAAAGTTTTTAGAGATTGTAAATGTACTCTGAGTATCATGGGTTGAATGAGCTAATCCTTCTCTGTCGGTAGTAATAATCCAAACATTGTGAGGAGCAGCACAACACAACCAGTTTTTTGGTTCTCTGAAACGACTCTTCTCAGCACCGTGCTTATGCCGTGTGCATTTTGGAGCCGTTAACTTAGTAAAGCATGAACCCACACGAGGTCAATTTATTCAGAGTTCTTGGCAGCTTCTCTTTCTTCTTACTCATCATTCACTCTCCTTACTTTTACTCGCCGCACCGAGAATTGAGTAGGGAGGGCTTCTCTGGAAAAATCTCACATACTACCCACTCAGGCAAAATGTACACATAGGATAATCACTCTAATCATATATATATATAAAAACACAGTGGTCAGTATTTAGATTCATGCCGTTGCCAACTAAAATCTCATAATCCACCGGACACTTACTGGGATGTGTTGATGTTTGAGGCACCGGCAGCATTCTAACCAACCAAGCATGAGCTTGACTTCATTACACGTGCTGGATTTGTGTCAAGGTCATAGCGTGTCCTTGAGGATCCATTTTCTATATGGACTCGGAATGTGGACAAGGGCTACCGCCCCATGCTGCTGTTTGAGTTACGTTATGTAATGAGCTTCCTCTGCTCCCCATGGACTTAATGTCATTATGGAAATACATTACCTGGATCCCCCACCCCCATCGCTCTCATTCGTTCAGCTTTGTGCATCTCCGAACAGGCCATTTAAAATGGATTATAGGACATTTCTGATGAGAACACCACACCTGATGACCTCTTGCCATTTCTTTAGAACTGGACGAATATGTATCAGTGCAGGCATAATCACTGCCACGACTCATGTCAATGATCTGTAGGCACTCTGTGCCACTGAGTAATACCTGGGTGGTGGGGGAAGTGCACATTGTGTTTCTGTTGTATATAAATAGCATGAGCATCCAGCAACCACAGTCAGTATTTCTCATACTGTCAACCGCTGTTCAATGACTGTATTGAACTATAAACTCTAAATTTAACTCTTTAAAAGATTTATATAAAAGATTTAGAAACGTGTCATGTCGGTTTACTCCTCTACATTCCTCTACATAACCATTTGTTGGTGAGAGCACAGAGGAAAGGTGACTTCTGGGAGAAGGAAAGGTGTAATGCTGTGATGTATTTGTCAACAGTGGGGTGATTACCTTCCACAGGGTTCCCTCAGGCTAGAGTGGTAATATGTCAGTGCCCCTGGTACCATGATATTAACGGGGCAGCCCCCGCTGTAGGGCTCCTTGGCCCAGTCCTGTAACAAAGAAAAGGTAAATGGTATTTCCCAAATCTATTGCAGTGCAATGTAAATGCAATATTATTTAATAGCATATTTCACAGGGACCAGTGGCTTTCAAAGTCTGACACTAAACATAACATCTAATGTAAAGATGAACAGCTGAAGTCAGTAGGATATAATATCACATAGTACACTATTAGTACTGTAGAATTTGTATCATGTGACTTGGTTCTAAAAATGTACTTGAAATGAACTACTAAATATTAAATAAGAAGATGTTGACTCGCCAACATCACCCACTCGCTGCCTTTCTTGTGAGATGAAGATGCAGATTAGTGGAAGTAAACACTTCAGCTTGCCATGTGGAAAGAAGTACAGTAATTAAAATGAGGTTTGGAACTTGTGGGTTGGCACGTCAGCATATTTTCTATTTAAATAAAATGTACGGACATAATTACTAAGGCGTACCGAGAAACTATGATGACCCTTGGGTCCACATAAAATCATGCCAAATATGTCTCTCAACACTACAATCAATTTATCAGCTTTTTTTCTTCATTAAATTCTGAGTTGTTGTTATTGTATTCCATAATTGCATGTTCCCTTTGTAGTGTCTACAAAGTATAATTGTGATGCCTCCCTTAACGTCTCTGCCTCAAATTTCCTCGGGGCAACTTTCCATCTTGCTGTTCATTAGTGAAATGAGGAAAGAGCAGTCAAGGGACTAAAATCAGATGTCTGCATGACTGGTGGTGCTCTATCACATACCATATCATACCAATGTATGCTGTGCTTGTGTGTAATGCCACATTACTTGTAGTGGATGTTCTTTCCCAGCAGTTGTGCTAGTAGAAGCTAGTGTGTCCAAAATTTGAATGTACTTGGCCCTGCCTTCCTTCAGCAGGTTCCCCGTGCCCACCGTGCAGGCATTTCTTATAATGTATTCCATTTGTCTATAGGCCTCAAAATGAAATTAGCCTCTATTTTTGGAAAGTTGCTACAAGCAGCCATGTAGGCTCATTGCTGCTGCCTATAAGGGGCAAATGAGAAAAAAAAAAAAAAGACGACAAAGTCACCCTTTTGTATTGTGTCCCTATGGATGGCCTCCTCTACCATCCTAAAAAGAAACTACCTTCTAACTCCACACCCACTCAAAAAATATGTGATCCCATGCTGGCTTCCCATTTTCCTATTCAGTCAATGCCATTGTCTTAATGTCTGTTTGCAACTTTAACTTTAACTTAGCTTAGTATGGATCACGTTAGAAATATTTGTGGTCCACATTTCAAGGACATGGATTGACAGTTTCCTTGCTGGAATACAACATTAGGGGTAATACTGTTAGACTAGTAAGATATACTGTTGAGCTTAAGTTAACTAGAAAAAGCTACTTTTGCACTATATCCAAGTCTTTGCCCACAGAGATTTAGACTTTTGCCACACAAAGAATAGCTTTCCCCTCTGGAAATCAGGCTAAATAATTTGACTATGAATTTTGGCGCAGCAAAATTCTGCCTCAGACCAAAACATCATTGTTTTATTACATCAGACATAGACCATTGAATTACTTACTTTCTCCCCATAGTGGATGAAAGACGCAGCCTCTGGGCCAAGGTATTTGACCAGACTGGAGACCACAGCATCTCTTCTCTCTTCAAACTGCAAACAGAAGGAATGCCTGTGCCAACACTGTACTTTCATTGAACATGCTCATCACTCAAAACTATTACAGCAGGCTGTTAAAATATAAATGCCTATTGTAGAAACACATCCAAGCTAGACATGGGGAGAAGTAGTCAATTTGAATAACTCAAGCATGGTCAGCACATGCTCCTGGTTGTATTAGTTCACACAGTGAGTTATGTACAGAGCGGCTGAGGCCCGAGGACCAAAAGGACAGGTTGCCATAAAATGTGCTGGCAGATGTTGCAAAACTGTCTAAGATTCTTCATCTTTGTGTCACTTTATCTCTGCTCTCAGCAAACCCTTAATAATTTGGAGCTGAAACTCATAGCCTCTTAATACACTCCTTATAGAAGAACAAAAAGTGTACTGAGGCATGGTGCCAAATTGCTTTCGATTAGGAATTTATCCAAAAAATAAAACACCATTAATTTGCTGCAGGAGAACTAATAACGCTCTAGTAAAAGTTCAGCCAGGAAGGCTGTTCTTTTTCATGTTTATATCTGTCACTGTCCTGTCATTCACTCCTCTCACTCATGCTCGTGATAATTTCCTTGCTGCCATCATCTAGAGGCTGTCAATGGTGATATCAGCTGGACACGTCTACCCAATAACTTGGCGACACGCCTTCATCGTACACCTATCATCTCGCCTTTTTAAATATGATTCTCTCTCCTCGTTCACCTGTATGCACGCCCCTACGCCTCCCCTCTACGGCCCAGTCTCGCAGATTCATCATTTCATCAGAATCATCAGCTCATCAGTCATCCTCCTCCACCACCGCCACTAGTGTCTGGATTACATCGTTGGATTTATCTTGCTGCTGCTCGGGGCAGACGCCCCTCCATCACAAATCTCCCTGTAGTGTCTAAGCACCAAAGACTTTCCGTCAAGACTGATCATAAATCATCTCTGATA